>CM064330.1:64557435-67057435 GCA_032595735.1 Pelochelys cantorii
TTAAAATCCTATTTCAATCTCACACTCTCTATATATAATTTCAATGCATTTGAAAATAGAATTGAGAGTCTCATTTACACAAGTAGCTTCATGGGGTTTGGTTGGTTGGGGGGGAATTGGGCAGCTGTTAAATATTTACCATATTACAGTACATTTTAGTAACCTTTGCTTTCCAAGATTTTTATATCAAAATCCTATTTTCCTCATAAGAATATTATACAAATACTGTGTCAGACCAATGATCCATCTAACTCAGTGTCCCATCTTCTGACAGTGGCCACTACCAGATGCTTTACAGCCGTGGTCACCAACCGGTCGATCGCGATCAACTGGTCGATCACAAGGCCTCAACCAGTCGATCGCGAAGCGTTCAGGCCCCCCGCACTGCCCATTTTCCCCCCACCCCCGAGAAGCCCCACTACCTAACTCCAGCATAGTGCCGGCTTCCTGCGGGGTGGACAGAAGTCCTGCCTGCAGCTTCACACCACTTCTGGGGGTTCTGGAAGTGCGCTGGCTGCTCCCCTCCCATAGCTCTGTGGTATGCTGGGTGCACTGCGGGAGGGGGCGTCGGCCCCGGAGGAGGAGTGCAGCAGCTTCCCTGCGCCGCAGGAGGGGTGAGTTGAGCGCAGGGGTCTCCCTGCGCAGCGGGAGTGGGGGTCGGCCCCGTGGTTTGGCCCCAGGGCAGGCGTGGGGGGGAGGGGGGGTGGAATCCTGGGAGGAGGCAGGTGCAGGGGACTCTCTGCCCCCACTGCCCCCCTCCCCAGCCCCCTCTCCCCACTCCGCACTCCCCTGTTCTCTCTCCCCACTGCTCTGTTCCCTCTCCCCCCTCCCCAGCCTCAGAAACCTGTCCCCACTGGCACCCTGCCCCCTCTCCCCTGTCCCCAGCCGCAGAAACCTGTCCTCACTGGCACCCTGTCCCCTGCCCTCCTGGCACCCTCTTCCCTCTCCCCACTCCCCAGCCCCCTCTTCCCAATCCCCAGCCCCAGAAACCTGTCCCCACTGGCACCCTGTCCCCTGCCAAAGCACCCACTAGCACCCTTCCCCAGTACTATGTCCCCTGCTCCCACCAACACAGTTGGGGCCACATTAGTGAAGCTTGGGAGGGGAGGGGAGGTTGGAGGAGGGGTTTTTTTTTTTTTGCATCTCACTTGTGTGGCCTCAACTGACTTTTCTGTGGGTCAGTGACCCCTGACTCAAACCAGGTTCCCTGCCCTTCTCAGAAATAAAGACAATGCAGAAACTTTGCGTGTTTGACATAGTATTTTATTTGAAAATGAAGCCTGGTCAACAAACCCCCAATTGGGGCCAAGCCCCCATCTGCTCACAGCACCATAACACTCCTGCACTCCCCATTCCCCCAGACCCTACATCTGAGCCTATCATACACTAGAACCCCCTGCCCTGAGACCCTCACATTCCCCAGCCCAAATTCCTGAATCCTCACATCCAGAAGTCTGTGGCTTACTTAGTACTCTAACCCTACATCTGACTCCAACACTGCCCGGCCTGGAGCCCCCTCACCGAGCCAGCGTTCCTTTATCCACCTCCTCCTGCATCCAGATTTCCTCCCAGAGCTTGCACCTCTCACCCCTTCCCACACCCAAATCCCTCATTCCCACCCCGGAGCCTACACATCTTGTCTCAACCCAGCAAGGTTACGGCTAGACTGCAGGAGTTTTTCAGGATTCTGGAGATATCCCAGAAAAACTCTTCTGCATCCAAGGATGCGTTTGTTCTTCCACTTCTTTTAGTGAGATATGGAGATAGTTAAGGGTCAAGTAGGCACTCCTCTTTCATTTGGAGAACTTGATCACAATACTCCCTTTACAATTTCTCTATCGTTTAAACTTTCTCTGTTCTTTATTTTAGGACAGGGAGTGTAGTATGGGTTGGCTTCACAAGGCAACATTAGTAGGTATATCAAAAATATAAGATTTTGCAACTGCATACAACATAGCATTCCAACACTTACATACATGAAAATATAAAAAAGAAATACATATAGAATGTATTTGAACACATGCATTTAGGTCAGTGTAAATTCAGCTACATGACAAGTATTTTGAAAGCACAATGGTAGGAAATTCTAGTTTTCCCACTGTTAGTGCATGCTGTGGTCTGAATTAGGGATGTTAAATATCAGTTAATTGAATAGTCGATTAACCTCATGAATTTTTATTCATTAGTTAACTGTTCTATAGTTCCTGGGGACGAGGCTGGCAGCCAGTGCACTCCGTCCCCACTCTCAAGGAGTCTCCTGCCATTCCGCGCTGCTGCCTCTTTATTAGAAGCAGCAGCATATGGGATGCCAGGCGGGAGCTGGTCCACAAGTGAAGCCAGTTTAAAAACCAGCTCCCCTCGCAGACCGGCTGCCTATTACGCCACACTACTGCACAGCATGGGGTGGCAGCAGCCCCTGTCCGGAGGAAGGGGTGGGGCTGTACTCCCAGACCCCACACGAGCCAGAACTGAGCTGGGCTGCCTGCCCACCTGGTTCCTAATGGTTCCTAATACAATTTAAATGCAGAGCTGCAGCAGGGGATAGGTCCCGGACCTGGTGTGAGCCATGACTGAGTCAGGCTGCTGGACAGCCTGCTAAAAAATGTACTGGCAAAGGGAGTGGGGAAAATACATGTAGTCTATAGCAGGCCTGCACAACATGCAGCCCGCAGGGGCTCACTGTGCGGCCCGTGACAACTACGGGAGGCGCGGCCCCATCCGATCCGCCCACCAGGCAGAGGAGCAGAGCGCCGCTGCGGAGGGGGAAATGCGGTGATTCTTGCTGCCGGGCTGCCTGCATGCAGCTCCGGCGCAAGGAGGCAGGGCGCGAGCCAGAAGGCAGGCGCGAGCCAGAGGGCGGGACGCCGGCAGATGCCAGGAAAGCAACAAGGGCCATATTACTCCAAAGAAAACAGCTGCGGGCCGCAAGTAGGGACGCTCTCCCCAAAAATACCAAACACACGGCTACAAATTTTTGTTGAGCAAAAAAAATTGCATCACAGCCAGCAACCGCCGGGACGTCGTGACGTCATGGCCAGCTGCCTTTTTGAATCCAGCGGTTGAAGCCAGGTCGGAGGGGAAGGGGCTTGTGCTGAGGGGAGGGGGGCAAGTCAGGAGAAAGGGGAAGACACCAAGGGGAGCAATTTTTTTTTGCTCAACAAAAATTTGTAGCCGTGTGTTTGGTATTTTTGGGGAGAGCGTCCCTACTTGCGGCCCGCAGCTGTTTTCTTTGGAGTAATATGGCCCTTGTTGCTTTCCGAGTTGTGCAAGCCTGGTCTATAGCATTAACCTATAAGCTTTTGCTTATTGGTTAATCAGTTACTCGACTAGACTATTACATCCCTGGTCTGGATTGACTAACAACACGAACAAGAATGAATATTGATATTGCCAGTTTAAGGGTAAGAGATGTCAAAAATAACATTTTATCACTGTTTAGACATATAGATACATTCTTCCTACTTCGTATCAAAACTTAGCAAATGTTAAAAATTCCATATCAGATAATGGATTATATGCTCAGTTTTTGTCTGATCATTTTTAATGCTCCCCAAGTTTTTGAATGGTCACCCCTTCGTTGATTAGTTTTCACTTTTCCTTTCTTATGCCTGTTTCTCAGGAAAGTTACGTTCACCAAAAATCAGTAGCACTGGAAGAAATGTAAGGAGATTTCACTTGAGACCTTTAAGAGATTTTGAGGGTCTTTTTAAAGAGATCCCCACTCACAGTTTGCATATTCTCCCATTTTCTTAGAGACCATAGTCAGATCTACTGTGAAATAATTTTGAACCTAGTCACGGGATATGTTCACACAAATACAAGTTCTGCAAGTAAAAATGCAGGTATATGCTGAACAATACTCTTTTGATAATTTTGGCTTTGTATTTACTTCTCTGAATTAGAAAACCCATGGAAGGATTACTATTTTTACCTACCATGTAATTAAAAATTTTGCGTAATACGTATATGCTAATATCAACACTTGCAGGACTGTGTTTCCTCTTTAACCTTACTGTGAAACACTGAGCAGGTGAAAGTTTTTCATCGATATAGAGTAACCTACAAAAACACATATACATCACTTCAAAACTAATTACATTTCTTTTTTCTGAAGGTCCAACAGAACTGGGAAAGTATCAGGGAAAGTTATTCATTAACCATTCAATTTGGCATGTTCACACACTTCTTTTATATGAGGCTTCACATGACTGCATCCTTCACAGCTAGGGCCACACAAAATCCCTGCCTCAGTGTCAGAACTCTGGACAATTCAATAAATCAAAAACAGATTTATACAACACCTGCATGCGCTGCAGGAGTTAGAATGGTTAAAGGTTCCAGAGAACAAGAACCTCTTCTCTTATCTTCCTGAAACATGTGAAGAACTTGAGGAGGACTTTCTGAGATAAGGGAAGTTATTTTACAACTATTACAGCGTAACAAAAGGAAATTGACCTAAAGAAGGAAGAGGGCGGGGATAGAGGTAAAAAGTCTCAGTTGTTTCTCACAGAACCTGAAGTTCCTCTCCTGAACCCCACAGTAGTCTCATTTTTGTAAATCCCTATTACTGGCTGCTTAGACTCTTTTTCTCTCATTATACAGCTGTTTTACAATAAACTTGAGTTTCAGTTCAAAAGAAGGATTCACGGACTTAAAATAATTGATCAGAATTGGCCAAATTTCCTCACCCCCATCATCACTAAGAAAAGCAAAACCATGTAGTGAAAACCATTCAAATACATTCCCACAGAGAACAATATGCACAAAACCTTTCAAGCAGATCTCATGGAACACAGAGTTTACTAATCACAATCTTCCCATGGCAGCAAAATACCATCCCCCAGAGAGAACAGGTACCTTTAACCACAAGTACTAACGCATTTGGTAGAGAGAACATATTTCACTGTAGCGTAATAAGTGCTCCCTTGGGCTAAAATAATTCACCACAATTGGGTGTGGGAACTCGTTCTGTAAAAATCTGAGGTGCTATCATCATTCTCCAAATACAATTCACTACCCAAGAACTTCAACATAGAATTAAAGTTGACAGTCAATGCCTTATATCCTTTCACAATGTCAAACATACCTCTATTTAAATATTCTTATAAGCAAGAAAGAGTTAAGGTAATGTTACACGACATCCCCAGAAAGCCTTAATCTTGACTTCTCTAAGTGAAGCCTGAGCTCATGAGAGACATCTTAAGGAATCAGAGGGCAGTGTGAACACATCCATTATTCCTTAGGCTTTGTCTTTATTAGGATAAAGGTAGAACTGAGATCAGCCATAGCAGACAGTGTTTAGACAGGCACAATCACTTTGACCCAAGAGGTCAAAAAGTTGCTAGATATGTAACACATATTCACACCCAAGTCTTAAGAATTTCATCTTGAATGCCATGTTCTCTTAGCTCCAATTTAGCCTTGTGTTGCTCAGTAAGGTATGGCACCACACTACTAGACCTCACCAGAACACTCAATAATGGATTTTAAAGTAGCCATCCATCAACAAAGGAATTTTATCACCCAACTGCAGAGGGAGACAGCTGGAATGGAATTCATTTAAAAGTTCAACACTATCAATTTAGGCTTCAACAAATCTCCAAACTGGTTAACAAGCTACAAAGGCATTTTTCCAAATTTTGATATTCACATCACCATGTCAAATGCTGTGACTGAAACACGTGTACCCTGACTTTATTAGCTTCATTAAAACTGGTCCTACAATTGACTGGTAAGTTCTTTTGCTGTTATATAAACCCTGGATTCTGTAATTTCCACTCAGCTCATGAAGTGAATTTTACCCACAAAAGCTTATGACTTAATAAATGCACCATAGGACTGCTCATTGCTTTTACAGTTACAGACTAACATGGCTACCCCTCAGACTTATTTCAACTAACCACAGTAATATTACCAATCCCTCTGTATGGAGCCTTTTGCCTCCTAATTTCTGAACCATCTCTGAAGGGATATTTTAACTGCAGTCCCACAAGCAGAAATGTGGTTTGTAGGTATATGAAGCTGATGGTTTTGTTCAAACACTAGTCACACAAACAAATACTTAGCGATTTACCCAGTGATGTGTGTCTAAAACTAAATCTAGAAGAAGCATGTTGTCTAAATTGAGTGAATACCCAAGTATGATAAAGCTACTTGCAATCTAAGACTTCTGCCCCTCCTCCCCCCCAAACTATTGGACTGGACTCCCCAACTTTACACCCCACATTTCATTGTGCAGCTTTCATCCTTTGACTACCAATTTCTCCACAGTCACATCCATTGTCACCTCAGGAGGGAATTCAGCAGTGTGTTCATCTTTACCATAATAGACCTCTTACATCCAGTGCAATGTATTTTGATGCTGCACTACTCAGAGTGAAGTAAATTTTCGCTGATGAGGTACCATGACTCTCTGCAGGGTTTGTAAATGCTTCAGGTCTTAAGACTGCTTGCCAGACAGAATAAGAATAGTGGTGTTAGGATTTTAGAATTGGCACAGATTATCTGGGCCCTGGCACAGATTTCTTGTGTAGGCAAATGTTCTTGTATTCTTAGCCAGATCCACACACGGACTTCAGCTTTGCAATGCAGTACTCCAAAACAGGAATTGCACTGTGATCCGCTAAGCTTGAGTTAAGCAACTGGGCTCCTATATAGTATGAATGGGGAGAAATAGGTGCCTAAGAAAGCGACTTATAAAAGTCAGCATGCTAGGTGGGAGGCTAAGGAGTGAAAATACTAATTACATGGGGCGTGTCTTCATTCTTACCCCCTCACAGACATAGTGCCTATGTCAGACTGCAAAGAGACACATATCACTGCTGAGCAATCCACAAATAGGAACGGATCTCCTGTAGTCAAGCAGTTTATGCACCTAAGGGGTTTCTTACACAAATGAGGTTTTGTCTACACTTAAAACACTATGGCAACACAGCTGCACCTGTTTTGAAAGATCCTGTAATCCTCAAGGTTTACAGGATCTTTCAAAATGGGGCATTTCTGTCGAAGAGCCCCGTCTTGAAGGTTTTTTTTTTTTTTCAAAGAGCGGCGTTTCGAAAAAAAGCCGTGGCCACCATTATGTAAATGAAGCACGGGAAATTCAAATCCCGGCTTCATTTACAATTTCGATATGTCTAATTTACACCCCTTTATCGAAAACAGGACGTAGTTTAGACATACCTTATGGCTATATCTCACAGGGGTAAGAATTCTTTACTCCCCTGAAAGGTGGAGTTATATGGCTATAAATTCCCAGTTCAGACAAGGCCTGAAGCAGACTCCTGCCTTACTCCACACAAAACAACTAGCTGAAAAATTAGCAGATACAGCTGACACCTTGGTGGTTAGAACACTCACCTGGCAGATGAGTAACACTAGGTTCAATTCCCCTATCTGCAAGGGGGAAGATTTTGAAGAGTTCCTTCCCATTTCTCAAGCGCTTGCTATAACCACTCCTACTATCACCCACTGACTATTAAATATTCATAATGGGCTGGCTGGAGAGAAAGATTATCTTTGAAGTCCAGTGGTTTAGACACATAGGGTCCAATCCCCTGTGCTCCAATATACTCTTGTTAGTTAACCACAGTGAAACAGCTTCAACAGAAGAGACTGAGGGAGCATCATATTAGAATACCCCATAGCCTGACTTAGGCAGACTAATGCCCATCTTCCCCTGGTTCATGTAATGATCCAGGAGCTTAAGTTGGATGTTATCTAGAAGCAGCAATGCACAGTGGCAAAAATAGGCACAGCAGCTATTTTTACACTGAAAATTTAGGTGTTCAGTAAATTTAGGTGCCTATAAGATTCAGCAAGAGTTCAATAGATAGCTGTGGAGCCAAAACTATGTGTTAGATATTTAATTCATAGACTCATAGAATACTAGTACTGGAAGGGACTTTGAGAGACCATCAAGTCCAGTTCCCTGCCTTCATGGCAGAACCAAGCACCATCTAGAGCACGCTGGCAGATGTCTATCCAACCTGCTCTTAAATATCTCCCTGATGAAGATTCCACAACCTCCCAGGCCAATTTATTCCAGTGTTTAACCACCCTGACAGTTAGGAAGTGTTTTTCCTAATGTCCAACCTAAACCTCTCTTGCTACAGTTTAAACCCATTGCTTCTTGTCCTATCCTCAGAGGCCAAGGAGAACGAATTTTCCTCCCTCCTCTTGACACTCTTTTAGATACCTGAAAACTGCTAGCATGTCCCCTCTCAGTCTTCTCTTTCCTAAACTTAACAAGCCCAATTCTTTCAGTCTTCCCTCATAGCTCATGTATTCTAGACCTTTAATCATTTTTGTTTGCTATTCTCTTGACCGTCTCCAGTTTCTCCACATCTTTCTTGAAATGTGCCCAGATAGGGATGTAAGTGACTAGTCAACCATCCAATAAGCTTTTCCTTATCGGATGGTCAACTAGTCCCTCAACTAGTCGCTTCCCCCACCCTTGCTGCCTCCACTAGAGGCAGCAAGGGAGGGGAAGCAGGAGCCGGTGCTGGGGCGAGCGGGCTTAAAAGTCAGTTCCCCCAGCTACATGCAGAAGGGTAGTGGGGACCGGGTGCGAGCCGAGAATCAGCTGATTCCCAGCTCACACCCAGTCCCAAATGACGTGCCTCTGCTTTTTAAATGTATTAAGAGCCTCCTGGGACCCGGAGTGAACCAAGACAGCACATTTCCGGTTCACGCCAGGTCCCCCACTTCACTACAGCCTTTTTACATTTAAGGGTGATGAGCAGCAGGGGAACCTGGTGCAAGCTGGGAATCAGCTGTCTTGGCTAGCACCAAGTTGCCGCCCCCACTGCACTTCTGATTTTTAAATGTATTAAGAGCCTACCAGCTCTTAATACATTTAAAAGGCTGAGCCGCAGCAGGGTTAGCTCCTGGGGCTGGGAGCTAGCCCCGCTGCAGCTCCCCTGCTTATCGACTGATCGAAGGAAAACCTATCGACTTGCTGATTAAACTAAATTTAACATCCCTATGCCCAGAACTAGACACAGTACTCCAACTGAGGCCTAATCAGTGCAGAGTAGAGCAGAAAAATTACTTCTTGTATCTTGCTCATAACACTCCTGTTAGTTCTGGGACTGAGGTGCCTAAATACCTTTGTGGATCTGGTTTTCTCCATTTTCCCGCTAGCAGATTGAAATAGTGGTACAAAATCACTGGGAGATAAAGTCACTTTAATTTTATCACCATGGTATGTATCAAAAGATAACAGCCTGGTGTACATTAACAGGAGTTTTGTATATAACAAATAGAATATAACTATTCCACTCAATTCGGCCCTGGTAAGGCCACAGCTGGAGTATTGCGTATAGTTGTGAGAATCACACTTTAGGAATGATGTGGACAAATTGGAGAGAGTCCAAAGAAAAGAAACAAAAAAAGTGATAATAGGTTTAGGATACCCAACCTGACCTAGGAGGAAAAGTGAAAAGAACTGGGCATGTTTAGTCTTGAGAAAAAGTGAATTGAGGGGGTCCTGATATGATTGGAGTTGTTACAAAGAGGATTGTGATCCACTGCTCTGTCTGCTGATGGTGGGAATAGTAGTAATAGGCTTAATCTGCAGCAAGGGATTTTAGGAAAAAAACTTTATGACTGAAAGAATAGTTAAGATCTGGAAGAGGGTTCCAGAAGAGGCTCTGAAATCCCCATCACTGACTGTTTTTAACAAGTTGGACAAACAGCCTGTAAGGGAGTGTCTAGGGTTACTTAGTCCTGCCTCAGGACTTGGTGACTTCAGAGGTCCCTGCCTGCTCTCCCTTTCTATGATTCTACATCAGAATTTAAGTCAGTGAGGGGTAACCTTGGCTAGTGAATGCACTGCATAAGTGGCGGGCCACAAGACTGTCGTAACCAAGACGATCTCCTGGGATAGGGTAGTTTTGCAAACTGTTTGCATACTTAGAATTCATGCCAACTGAACCATAGCAGTGTTTTGACTGGATGCACAAGGAGCACATGGCTCTCACAATGTGTACAATCAGCACACATCTCACTTCCTTGTGCCCTTGCTTTAAGTGTGTGTCACTTTTGTAATACTAGTAAGAAAAAACTATGCAGATGAAAACCAGTGGAATCTGTCAACCATGGTAAACAAAATGTCTTGAGGGCCACACACAGAACCCCAATGGCTGTAGGTTGCCTATCACTGCTCTAAGTGTAGGGATTACAAGCACAAACAAGTCCATTAAAACCTGACGTGGAACTACAACCACTCAAACTATAAGAGGAAATATCAGTAGGACTAGAGCACAATAAGCAATATTCTTTGTATAGGTATGCACACATGAAGAATACTTAAAGTTAATGTAAATGTATTAGTCCATTTTCTTTTTATTTTGTATCACATTGACATGCTTTAGGTAGTATGTGACTTACACACACACAAAGCTACATTAAAAAAAAAAAAGCATTACAGTTGCAACATCAAGCAATGTCCAAATCAAGTTAGAAGATGTAAGACCGGTTTTAGTTGGGCTCCCTTTTGCCTATGCATTACACTACAATCTGCAATTACATGATCACCACAAGAGTCACTGCTTCATTCAGTGAACATGCGCCTAGAGATAAATTAGACTTTTGTAATAAGGGAGTATATTAGATGAAGGACAGTTACCTCATTTGTTGCAGAAGTTGGAAAGTCTTTAGTGACTAGGCAGCAGAGTAAAATTGCCTCAAATAGGTTAGATAAATGCACCCCTGAAGGACAGAACTATATTGCTTTTCGGCCCCAGAGTTCTCATGTAATGATTAGCCTATGTGATTTGTCTAGCTTTTCATGGTAGTCACTGTTCACGTTCCTCATTTTCATGTTAAGTGACTAATGAGATACCATATGATCTCATATGCTGAGCTGAAACTGAAGTCAATGGAAACTGTGATATGAGCATATAAAGTCTTACAGAATACTATAATGTTATCCATGTCAAATTGTGCATGATAACAACTAGGGAAGTTAAAATGTCTTTAATCATGTAACCACTGTAATTTGCAGTGGTTGTACACAGGGGCCAGTATATGCAGGCAGCCAGCTCAAAAGCCGGCTCCCCGTGCCTACCGGCTCCTGCTTCCCCCTTCCCTTCCCACGCTGCTGCCTCTGACACAGTGCCAGTAGCACACATGCGCGTGTGTATCTGTGTGTAACCATGCATGTTAACCGACTAACCCAGGCTCATTGGTTAACCATGTGCACAGTTATACTTTCACACCCCTAGTGAGAACCGATTCTTGTGCTTTTATTCTCAAGCCTCAGTTCCCCATCTGTGAAACAGATAATATCTCCTCATGTCACAAGGATATTACAAAACTTAGTTCATGTTTTGTTGACCACTCAGATAGTACAGGCAGGAACCCAGACAACCCCCATGAAGGAAAAAAAATGCTGTATTTATTAATTGCATTCAGAGGAGAATTTGACTAGTTTACCCAGGGCTGAGAACAGAAATGCCAGGCCCATGGGAACGGGGGAAGTTAAGGAGGGTGAGGTTAGCTGCCAGCCCCAGCCAGCTTTTCTGCACCACCCGGACTGCACTGCATAGGGCACAGATGGCAATTTAAATGCCCTGGAGCTCCAGCCAATGACAGCAGCCTTAGCCACTTTTAACTCACCAAGCCCCAAGCCACCTGCCCCCTTTGACCCCTCTCCCCAATCAGTGGCCCTAAATGTGTCATAAATTAGACATGGGACCAAACACTGCACTAGGAGAATAAAAGAAGCGAATACCATTAATTCTATATACTGAAAAGTTCTAGGAGTGTGAGCTCATGTATATACCTTATGAAACAGCCTTTACGCACAAGCTGACTGTATTAAGTTGCCCAAGGAAGCATAAAAGTTACCATTTTCTAACATTTTTAGTTTTATTTTTCTGCCTTAAGGTTCTTTAGATGCAATGTGTAAGAGATTTCCTTGATGGCTCTTTCTAAAAACAAACAAATTCCACCCCGTGGTATATCATATTGACACACACATAGTTCATCAGCAGAATAGGAACCTTTTATTTTGAATACACTAACCTCTAACACATGAGATAATAAAGCAAATTATATCAGCAGTAGCCTTGATGCAAACCAGAAAAGGGAATAACACACTTTGCCACATTAGGGATGTAAGTGACTAGTTGAGTAGTCAACTACCCGATAAGCGTAGGAAATTCCATCGAATACTCAATTAGTTAATTAATCCCTATGCCACATGATTTCACAGCTATTTGCTGACCAAGGAACAGTGAGACTCAGGAATCTAGGTCTATTCCAGGCTGTGGATGATAGCACACTAGCTGTTCCCCATTACAGAGGGACCCTTCACTTTTCTGCTACATCTCATCACAGCTGTCACTGTGTTGTCTCTTCCTCCACTCCTGGCTACTCCTTCTAGTGCTATTCCCATCACTTCGCCTAACCCAGATTCCAGTCCTCAAGCTGCTCATCCCAGGGTAGCTTCCTTGTCCAACAAGACCAACTCTCGCTCCCTGCACACATATACTCCCATCTTTGTTCATCTCTCAGCCCCAATCTACTCCATCTCCAGGTCTTGCCCCTCCTGTGTTACAATCAGGCAGTTCTCTCCTCCAGACTGCCTGTGTCATCTACAAAGATTGAAGCTGTCTGTTGATTTAAATTGAGCAAGAGAAACTTTATTAAAACATCTTGATGGCTCTGTGTGTCATGAGTCAGCTCCAATTCAACTCCAATTCAACTCCACAAATTCCCCATTTCCCCGGCATCCCATCACAAACAGTCGCCCTACAACTCCTCGTCTATTGATCATGCTACACAATAATGGGATGGAGAGAGTGGAATGAGTGCAGGGGCAAGACAAACTTCTTGGTCTCATCTCCAGGCCCAGCGCACAGCAGCTCAGAATTGTCATTACAAAAAGTCCTGCTCAGCTCTGGGTTGTAGCAGACCAATTGCTAATAAAAATTTCAAGGCAATAGGCTATTTCTCCATACTTGACATGCTTATAGTTTATGAATTACTATAATAAAAGCTATGATGGCCCTGAAACATCAGTTTGACAGACAGTTGTACTCATGCTCATACAATTAACTGCACATCACACTGTGGATTTTAAAGGCTGGATAGTCAACATAAGTATAGTGGTTAGAAGGGGCATGTGAAGGAATTTAAATTTACCCCCACCCAAGGAGCTTACCCTCACTTTGCTGCTCTTCACCCCAGCCCTGGCTGAAAGTTGCCCTTCCCTCCCCTATACCAGCAGGAGGTCTTCCTTCCCTGCCTCCATGGCCCCAGGACCTGAGAAGTTCTATGTATCCAATGATTATTGGGGGACATGCTCATGCCCCCCCCTCATAATTAGCCTTATGCTTCATATTGAAGAATGCAGAGTTAAATGCTGCCACAGAGATGAATACTCAAGAGTTCTCAGAATTGTATGCTACAAAAAGAAGAAGTTCATTGTTTCCTCTTTGTACAAACACTTCTAAAAATCAACATTTTAGAGGAAGTTCTGAAATTTCTAAAGAGAGTTAAGTAATTCATTAACAATGTTCACTGAACCTGGCAATAGTTTTAAACAAAAACAAAAAGACAACAGTAAGAAAATCACTGCATAGTATATTTCTACTTTGAAAAGCAACTGTGAATTGAATCCCTTTTCTCAAATATTTATGCTCTTATTAATCCGTGACCACATTTCCAGTACTCATTAACATGAAAGTAACTCACTTTCCCCCCCACTATTCTGTAGGAATATCCTTTTTCAAATAGTGATTTTGGAAGCATTCTTGAGCAAAACCCAAATAGAAAAATGGTATACATTTTGCTCAAAAGGTGATTATGAATACCAGGATGTTCACATCTTTCAGAGAAAAGTTCCGTAGCTATGGGCCAGAAAGCAATCTCATCAATATAAATTCCACTCTCGATAACCATTCATATTTCCCAAGAATAACAGCTATGCTCCCAGAGATCATATGCACTCATAGCCTACCAGCTTTCACAAAACTTATATTTACTGCATTTACTCTTGTGATCTCTGCAGTGCTAACAGAACAGTGAGGGAAAGTGCTAGATTCTATCCCTTGCATTTTAAAGATCTGTTTACCAAGTGGACAGCAGGATCTAAGAAAGAGGTTTAGCAGAAGAGATGGATTCCATTTCCTGCTCTGATGATTATCAATCATTTCTCTGATCTCTTCTGTCTTTTCCAAACAGCTGATAGATAAGCTCTGTGTAGCAGGGACTGTTTCAGTATGCATTTGTATAATAATATAATGTCTTACATAGCAATGCCCCCATTTCAACTGGATATGCCAGGCTCAACTGTAGTAAGTTTAATTATAGTTTTGCAACCTCAATGAAGGCAATGGAATTGCACACCCATCACTAGAAGTATAATTTGGATCACAGAACAATGAAGGAAACAAAGCCAAGACTGACTTTGAAATACCACAGTTTCCAAAACTAGAAATTAGAAACCACAAAAAAGACAGACATTATGACAATGAAGAATAGCAGTGTTGTCTTCAAGTCATCATTGCCAAGTCCAAGTGCAGTCTCAAGTCACTACAGTTCAAGTCTCAAGTCCCTAAAGTCACTTTCGAGTCAAGTCAAGTCTCAAGTCTTAATTTTAAAAAATGTCAAGTCATTTTTGTACAAGCCATCAATATAGGCATTTTCGGACAATTTTTTCACCAAGTCGATTTAACAAAATTAGCAAATCTCAAGTTGAGTCTCAAGTCGCAAACAATGAACCCGAGTCAAGTCTCAAGTCGAGTCACCTAGGCGACTTAAGTCGGACTCGAGTTCAAGTCGTGGGACTCAAGTCAACAACTCTGAATAATAGCATATATATTTCTTAGTACAGATATCAAACTAGAAAGGAAAATTAAGGCATATGTTCATCCCTTTTCAATAGGGCAGAACTGACCTTACATTAACCCATTATTTCTTCTTACCAGTTTTTAGTCATGTGTTACTGAGACATGATTACAGCATTCTCTAGCAAGTTAGTATATAAATAATTTCACTCAATGTTTCTTCATTTAAACTATTGTTCTGGGGTGAGATTGGGAATGAGGGGGTTCAGTGTACAGACTGCCCCCGCGTAAAGAGGACAACCCCAGCCTTCTCTCACCTCAGCAGCTTGGGGCCAGGTGAGAAGCACTTCTCCATGGCTGCTACAACCACAGCAGTCACAGTCAGGGGAGTGGTGCATGAACCCCAGCAGGGAGACACACAGACAAACAAACAGACTCTCTGAAATATATAGTAAACAGCTGTCCCTTTCTCCTCCCCTGCCCTCTGCTGCCCCAATGGGATTATAGCTGTCCCAGTCCCCCTCTTTGGTCCTTGCTGCTCTCTCCCCCCCCCCCCCCCCCCGATCAATCTACAGTATTACTGTCCCGCAAGCAGGCCTCCCTTTCCATTTTATGATAAAATTGAATTCCAGGCACATCCCATTATCCTGGCACAACCAAACCCTTGCCTTGCTTTAAGTTAAGATTAGAGGGAGCAGCATATGAAATTTGGTGGCCTTAGCCTTTACCCTTTAGGAGAAATTCTTGAACAAACAGACTCACACACTAACAGATGCACATTTCTAAAATATACAATAAGATTATTTACCCAAAGTTAATCATATTCAGTATCTCTCTGCTTTAAGTGTTGTATTTCCTGATTAGACATACATTCAATCCTTTGTTTTTAATCATCATAGTTTTCTGAATCCCTTCAATTTATCAATTTGGGTTCTTTGTTTGGATTCAGTGTATGTTTTCCCCCTTTCATGGTTTTAGTAACTAAGAAAAAAGCCTAGGTAGAATTCTAAACCAGATATAAATGCTATGGCAGTGAGTCAACACAAGCCAGGTCTTATATATGTTGCTTAAACCAAGATTCTATTCTAACCTCAGTGGGAGGGAATGAGAGGAGGGCCTGGCAGTGCAGGGGCTAAATAAAGCCTTTTTGCCCACTAGCCCCGCCCCGCTTTACTTGCAGCCAATGTCAGACCTGGAAGGAGGATAAGAAAAAGGAGCCTGGCTCAGCTGGGGCTGACCAGCAAGGAGACAGGAGCTGGTTCTGCTGTCTGCAGGACCTGAGCCATAACCCGTCTACTTGGCCAACCACCAGAGCACATGAGCCTTCAATCCTACCCCGCCCCACTCCACCCTGGGGAAAAGGAAGGGGAAAACCTACAAGGAACTCTCATGAAGGAGGGGGAAGTTTGGACTCTTGGGGCCACACCCCAAACTTAACGACTATACCCCAATAAAAGGCCAGAATTCCCTGGCCCAGGGAAAAGCAGCAGGGAGCTGCCCTCCTTGTCCTGCTGCTAAATCGGGGTCCTAACCTCTAGGCCACCCCGCTGCCAGGGAGACCCAACCACAGTCAGATGCTCGAGGTCCACTAAAAAGAAAAAATGCCCTGAGCAGTCAAGATAGGAATACTGTCTTGCATATGAAATTACAATCAGTTTCTTAATATCAGCCATTGGGAACTGGTTAATTTCAAGGAGTGAGTGATTGTATTTATTTAAATACAAATAAATAGTATCTTATTGATTTTAAAGTACTTCAAAAGCTGGCAACCCTATAAAACATGTATGCTATCCACCTACAATGAATATTTAAAAGTAATATTGATATACAACTAGATTTCAGCACTCTATAGAACAGATTCCAAATGCTTAATAACTCATTTGTATTATATTTGAGTTTATTAGAATCACTAAAACTTTCCCAGAAACGAAAAGGCCATCAAGACATCAGTAGTTCTAGCACACAAAAGTCAAGGCATAAGGAAAAAAAAGGCTTAGAAAGGTGGAAAACAAAAATATTTTTCAAGAAAAGATAATGCCACATTCTGTGACCTTTCTCCTTCCAAAACATCAAAGGAGATGGTGCAAATAGAGTCCTGCAAATCTGCAGATCCTTAGACATAAAGTGAGTGTTTCCACAACTGTAACTTAGCACCTGGTTATGGTCCAGGATCCCGTTGTGCTAGGTGCTGCAGAGACACAGAACAAAGACAGTCCTGAACCAGAAAGATTGCAATTTAAGTGATCCCAGATAGGCTGAGTAACTATTGAGTAACCCCCTTCATCTCAGCTTTTGCAGCAGCCTTTACTAAAAACACAGAAAATTGAGATAGGGTAGCAGTTAGTGAAGTTTAATATCAAGTTGAGACCTTAATGGAGAAGACATCATCAGCCACTTAAAAGCACTCGATACTTTGTAGCACATTAAATTCATGAATCTGCATCAGTAGGAAGCCCAAAATCTGCCCTGGACATTAACAAGCCAAAAAAAAAAAAAAACTTGTGATATAGATATGATATATGAGATACATACAACTGTAGCACACCCAACGCCTCAGTAAGTAAAACTACAGGGAGAGTGAACACATCCAACATCTTCCTGTACACTTGATCTTGATACCCTAATCCAGATTAAGGATGTTAAGGACTAGTCGACAATTTATCCAATAAGCATTTGCTTATGGGATAGTTAGTCAGTCAGCTAATCAATTCCCCTCCCCTCCTCTCCCCCCCCCCTTGCTGTCTCTATCAGACAGAGGCAGCAAAGGGGGGGTAAGAAAGGGTACTTCAAAGCGGCAGTGCCGCACAGCTGAGCTGGGGATCAGCTGTGCGGCACTGCCACTTGGAAACCCCAAGGCAGCGTTTCAAAGGGGCAGACACTGCACATTTGATCCGCGGCTCAGCTGTGCAGTGCTGCCCCTTTAAAACACTGAAGCACTGTGGAGCCTGGGGTCAGCTGGGGACTCCCCAGCTAACCCTGGGTTCCGAGCAGCATTTCCCCAGAACTCAGGGAATGGCTGAAATGTCACGCAGAGCCCAATATCAGCTGGGGAGTCTGCAGCTGCCCCTGGGCTCCACGGTGCTGCTCCTCTGAAATGCCGAGGGGGCATTTTAAAGGGGAAGCTGACGCACAGCTGAGCCAGGGATCAGCTGGGGAGTCCCCGGCACTGCCCCTTTGAAATGCCAAGGTATCATTTTAAAGGGGCAGTGCCACACAGCTGAGCTGTGCGGTGCTGCTCCTTTGAAATGCCGCCTCAGCATTTCAAAAGGGCAATGCCGGGGACTCCCCATCTGACCCTGGGTTCGGCGCGTCATTTCCCCAGAACCTGAGGTCAGCTGGGGAGTCCCCAGCTGACTTGGGGCTCCACGCGACATGCAGGGCAGCATGGAACCCGGGGTTAGCGGGGGATTCTGAGTCCCTCGCTGACCCCAGGCTCCATGGCTTTGAAATGCACAAGAGCCCACGCTGAGGACTCACGTACATTTCAAAGTAGGCATGCCTGGGACTTCCTGCTGGCCCCGGGCTGCATGTCAAGTTCCACATTCCTATTTTGAAATGTACAAGAGCCCCAGCAGGTGCTCTTGTACATTTCAAAGGAGGAATGCAGAAGTGCCAACCAACTAGTCAAGGAGTTTATGGAAATTCCATGGACTACTTGACTAGTCATTTAACTGCAATTTAACATCCTTAATCCAGATAATGTACTTTCATATCCAAATATATAGGGTTCTATTTAAAACACAACTCTATGCATATTCATTTCTCTTATTCATTTTGTTAGGAATATACCAAAAATACTAAAATATAAACTTACCTTCAAGTTTAGATCCATACTGGTATATTCCAACAGAAAAGTGTGGCAAGGCAAACACAAGTGAGCCCAATCCTATCATAAATGATGAAAAGGCAAGCCATCTTGGTTTGTGCCCTCTTTCTCCAAAGAAAGATACAAACAGGGACAATACACAAAAAGCAATGTCATAGCTTGCAGAGATGACGCCAGCAAGGGAACTGTTCAGCTCAAAACGCTTTTCAATGGTGGAAATACTAACATTTATTAGGCCATTCACAACGATACCTACCAAAAAAAAAAAGAGAGAGACATGATTAGACAAACCAAATATGTATTATTTTCTTGACCAATTACTGTGTAATCTTATTACAGTATCATCTGAAAGTTCAAATTCCATCTTGCATTTAATCACTCAACTCTTGATAGAGAGTTTAGTGATCATGATAGCAAAGAATTTAATCCAGACATTAGCATGGGGCAATTTTTTTTCCCCCAGATAAACAGTTTACATAACTTTTAGCCTAACTTTTAGAACACTCATCCAGGATGTGGGAGACCCAAATTCAAGCTACCTTTGTGTCCTCTTCATCTGGAGCTGCAGAAACTCTGACTGCTTAAAGTCTTGTCACTACGTGCAGCAGTGTATAGTTTGTGTAGCTCCATGATTCAGTGAAAGGCAAGCTGCATCCATACTGCCTTGTGTAGCTATGCATAGCAGTGTAGTGTCTTGATGGAGCCCTTAACACTGTTTAAAAACAGCATGATAGACAAAAACAGGAAGTCCTGTGGCACCTTAGAGATTAAGGCCTTGTCTACACTAGGAGTTTAAATCAAACTTAGCTGCATAAGGTTGATTTTCTAAACCATGTGTTCACACTACCAACCCTGTCGCATCAACCATAACAGCCATTAAAGTCAATGTTGGTTACTCCTGATTTTACAAGGAATAATACTATTCCTTAACTTTCGTGGCCAACTTTAAGATAGTATAGACACAGCATAGGCAAAAGTTGAGGCTATTGGCCTCCAGAAGGCATCCCACAGTTCCCCGCTCTGACTGCTCTGGCCAGAACTTGTGCCTCTACTGCCTTCCAGGTAAACAAAAAAAGCCCCAGGTAAATTTGAATTTCATTTCCCGTATGGCCAGCATTGTGAACAGCACATGGCAGCACACGTGGACGTGACTTTGACCAATTCAAATACTGTGATGACTTCAAATACTTCTGCTCCCACAGGCTCCAGTTCCCTGGGGTGCAGAAAAGCACCAGCATGGAATGTCCAGGAGATCTTGGACCTCCTCAAGGTGTGAGGAGATGAATCCATTCTCTCTGAGCTCGGAACCAGCAAGCAAAATGTGGACATTTATGCAAAGATCACAAGCTGCCAGGAGGCTAAAAGCTATTCTAGGGATGCCCAGCAGTGCAGAGTCAAAATCAAGGAGCTGAGACAGTCCTACCACAAGGCAAAGGAGACTAATTGATGGTCTGGTGCAGCACCTCATAGATGCTGCTTCTATGTGCATCTGGGTGCTATTCGTGGAAGGAGGGGCCACCAGCTTCCTCAGTCTGATTCTGGTGTCCAGCCAAGATACTCCTGGCATCACTGTGGAGGACAGCATGGTAGCAGAGAGTGAGGATGAGGAGACTGGCCAGCCTGCGATTGATGAGAACCAAGATCTGTTCATGATGCTGGAGCCAGTCCCCTCCTCCCAGGATGTCTCCCGGTTAAGCACTGACCCCAGGGCAGGCACTTCTGATGAATTCACAATATTTTTCTTTCTAGAAGCAGATTAAGGCAATTAGGTGCGATGTTTGGTGTGCCCTGTTACTACACAGCGTGGGGGCTGAGAACAACTTGTTAATGTGTCTCCAGATGGAGCAGGAGTCTTGCCTGCACATTTCCAGGAAACTCTCTGCTAGAAACTCTTTCATCCTTCTCACAAGGTTTTTTTTTTTTTTTTTAATGGGGGGGGGGGGGCAACTTTATTCTGTCCTCTATGGCAGGACACCTTCCCATACCAAGCCAACAGTAAGTGCTCTAGCATCACTGAACCACAAAGTATTGCAGCATAAGGCCCAGGTTTCTTGCCATACTCAAACAGCATCTGCTCCCAATCTGCCAGGGAGCAGTTGGAGACCATCTTTGCCTCCCTGACAGCTATGATGGAGCCCCTGGCTGCATGTTTGGAGAGGGACTCCTCCAAGAACCCTGCCTGCCCCGATGACAACACCAGTCCCTCCTCCCTCAGCCCCGTTGTTTCCACTCCCAGGGTCACATGACAACGTGAACCCATAATCACCCACTGCAGAGTTTTGGTCCCAGCGGGCCCCATGAGCATAGCCCAGAATACAAAGCTACCCAAGGTGCATTGCTCTCTGAGTTGACAGTAAGCTCCATAATGGGGACATACTACTTTGGACAATATTCAATTCTTCCCTGCAGTGAGGACATGTTGGTAGCTCATTTAGAGGGGTTTTCCTAATTATATTTTAATAAAAATAATGAAGACAAAGAGAGCCAAGGATTTCTCCCAGTGTGATGCTCTGTACCAGTTAATCTGAAATGAACACAAGCTCAGATGAATGGTACAAGAGGAGATGGTGCTTGGAAGAAAAAAAAAGGCCTTTTAATTTTGCTTTGACTTTGCAAAATCAGGTGGTAGGAAATCAACCATATTAGATCTGACCTAACCTCATACTGTGGACATGGCCTAACACATTTATTAAGGCATGAGCTTCTGTGCGTAAACCCCCCTTCATCAGATGAATTGGAGTGGAATTTACAAAGGCATGGGTATATATACACAAGAACAACAAAAGAAAGCAGTTATTTGTGTAAATGAAGCTAATCAAGTCAGGGTGAAAGTGGTTAATTCAAGCAACTGATGTGGAAATGTGATTATCAAGAGAAGGAAAACAGTTTTTGCACTTGTCCAGCACTAGGCTTTAAGAGCACCTTAATTCACACACCTAGCATAAAAGAGTGGGAAAGGGCTCACCCTATGAACTGTTATGTCCAACACTTAATTCGTATGATGGAATATTGGGTATGGAGAAATTGTGAGAAAAGAATTCTAGTATCAAATGTTACTATGCTGGACTGTTATGTTGGGTTGTTTTTTACTTGGAAAAAACTCAGTGATGAGTAAAGGCACTAATAACCTAAAAAGACATGAGCAAGTGTCAAGCTCATTTTCTGCTTCTGTCATTTCTTGGCATATATATGGTATATCCAGTGCTTTTTTTGTTTAAAAAAAAAAAAAAAAAAAAAAAAAAAAGGTGCTGGTACTCCAGGAGAAAAGTTGTTGAGCTCTGACTGGAGGTGCCAGTACTGCGTCTGGAGATGCCATCACAAAAAAAGCACTGGACATCAAATATAGAATTAGGTTCCTGAGCACCCATATCAAGTAGATAAAAACAGGAAGTATTTGGAAGCTGGCTCAAAAGAGTTAAATACCTGTACACCACAAAAATGAAGCAAGTCAGTAACTGATTACAAAACTGTTAAACATTCTTGTAATTTGTCTTCAGTTTAGTTACCAATGTTCAGCTCACAGACTAAAGACACATAAGAAAATTCATTACAATTCAACTGGTAACTGAACTTCACTTATAAGAATTTAGATAACAATTTAATAATAAATGCAATTGCTGGCAAGATATTTTTCAATAACTCCTTATTACAAAAGAAGAAATGAAGTTGTTTTAGCAGAAATGGAAGCCTGTTAATCTATTACTGTCAGCAACTCCCAGATCTTACTTGGCACCCGAGTAAATATTAGCCAAGGAACAGTTTATTTCAATTACTTGCATTTCTGCAGTATGTGAAGGCATGGCCACAGTGTGGTTCACGAAGAGTACTGCACCAACAAACTAGAATGGTAATTAGCAAGTCATTAGTCTTTGACTTACTTTACTAAAGCTAATCATTACTATTTTCACTTTTTACCCATTCATGTAGCATTGTAGCTAAACAGATTTTTTTTCTCTTTCCCTCAAAGGTCTCAGATGTGATTGGTGTCGTGTCATTGTCTACTTAAACCTTTACTACCAGCATATGGCTTTGACAATTTTTCTGACCAGTTACAGTTTAATAAAAATATTATTCTGAACTTTAATCATTCACCCAAGTACCTCAAAATAATTTACAAACATTGAAGGATAATATTTGTATTATGTTATGTCTGGTCACAAAAGCTCATCAAAGCCACATGCAGACTTGGATGTATTTATGTTGATCTTTGATGCTAGGAGTGAACAGCAATCATAGTCCTAGCAATAGTGTGAAAATAGCATTCCCTCCATTTGCCCAGGAAAAGTAGTAACTCTCAAAAGTGGCAGCATTTTATTTGGAAACAATAATGACGATATTGTTTACATATTCTGTCACCCAACTTGAAAAAGCTGTTACTCCCTCCCAGAGTTGTGAACTGTAGCATCTCTTGTTATAATTTATGGTGACTCAGACATGCATCCTAGGATGCAATTATGCACATTTACGTGGCCCTTGATCAATATAAATCAGATATCAAGTTAGTCATTTTACTATATGCTATACATAATGTATAGCTGGAATAATGTATTTCCTGCTGGAAAGGTATAACAAGTGGGGTTCCGCAGGGGTCTGTTTTGGGACCGGCTCGCTTCAATATCTTCATCAACAATTTAGATATTGGCATAGAGAGTACGCTTATTAAGTTTGCAGATGATACCAAGCTGGGAGGGGTTGCGACTAATCTGGAGGATAGGGTCATAATTCAAAATGATCTGGACAAATTGGAGAAATGGTCTGAGGTAAACAGGATGAAGTTCAATAAAGACAAATGCAAAGTGCTCCAATCAGTTTCACACATACAGAATGGGAAGCGACTATCTAGGAAGGAGTACGGCAGAAAGGGATCTAGGGGTTATTGTGGACCACAAGCTGAATATGAGTCAGCAGTGTGATGCTGTTCCAAAAAAAGCAAACATGATTCTGGGATGCATTGACAGGTGTGTTGTGAGCAAGACACGAGAAGTCATTCTTCTGCTCTACTCTGTGCTAGTTAGGCCTCAGTTGGTGTATTGTGTCCAGCTCTGGGCACCGCATTTCAAGAAGGATGTGGAGAAATTGGAGAGGGTCCAGAGAAGAGCAACAAGAATGATTAAAGGTCTAGAGAACATGACCTATGAAGGAAGGCTGAAAGAATTGGGTTTGTTTAGTTTAGAAAAGAGAAGATTGAGGGGGGAGATGATAGCAGTTTTCAGGTATCTAAAAGGGTGTCATAAGGAGGAGGGAGAAAACTTGTTCATCTTGGCCTCTGAGGATAGAACAAGAAGCAATGGGCTTAAACTGCAGCAAGGGAGGTTTAGGTTGGACATTAGGAAAAAGTTCCTAACTGTCAGGGTAGTCAAACACTGGAATAAATTGCCCAGGGAGGTTGTGGAATCTCCATCTCTGGAGATATTTAAGAGTAGGTTAGATAAATGTCTATCAGGGATGGTCTAGACAGTATTTGGTCCTGCCATGAGAGCAGGGGACTGGACTCGATGACCTCTC
The DNA here is from genome assembly GCA_032595735.1 of Pelochelys cantorii. Classification (NCBI taxonomy): domain Eukaryota; kingdom Metazoa; phylum Chordata; order Testudines; family Trionychidae; genus Pelochelys; species Pelochelys cantorii. Next base: position 64,581,562 of record CM064330.1, read on the forward strand.
AAGGTCCCTTCCAGTCCTAGTATTCTATGATAATGATTATACTCTAGAAATATAGGCCTCATCTGAACTTGAAATGACAGGTTAAAAAAAAAAAAATCAGTTTTCCAGACAGCTCCACTTGAACTATTAAGGAATCTATCAATTATTATCTATTACACTATCATCTTTTTAAGGCCAGCTATGAGAATACAAAATCTTCTTAGTTAATGGAGTCCTAAGTTTGACCAACGTACCGCACCTCAGTTAAAGCTGTAATATATGCATGCTAATTATTCATAATTTTCTTTTTTTGTCATTTTATTCTTCATATAAAAATGTTGTATGTTCTGATAAGATAAAAGTTGAGGAGTACTGTATCTAGAAGAAGGTTTAGCGCAACAGTGCTCATCACTCTTTAACCACAAGATAAAAGTCCAATCATGCAGTCAGATCTGTGTATGCAAGCTTCAAAACATTTCTACACATTTCTACCCATCTGGATCTCCGATATCAGGATCAAGACATTAGTGAATTATGCAAGAAGGTCTGTTGCAAAACTATTAAACTTCTGAGTCCTAGTTCAGTGCCTTCATTACAAGGCTGTCTCAGGCCCCAACTATCAGCACATTTAAATATATGCTTAAAAATAAGCACGTGCTTAAATTATTTGAAGGATCAGAACCTCAGTTCACAGATACAAGTTTAATATATAATCAGAAATTGTTGAAGTGTTCCTCCCTGATATTCTTTATTTACCTTCTTATTTTCTGATGCTGAGCAAAATGTATCCACTGCCAATTTTTATTTGAAAGACTCACTATCAATTTCCTCTACTAGTTCATTATAAGTAGTAGGGGCTGGATTCACACAGGGCACTAAGGCTCATCGCTGCAGTGCCTAACTTTCAGGCACTACACTGCCAAGTGAGATTCACAGTCTAAACACCTAGACTCACTAAGGCCAGTCTATACTTACCATGCCAGAGATCAATCTTCTGGTACTCTATTGAGTAGGTTAGTAAGGACCCACTAAACTGAATGCTGAGGGCACCCTCGAATAGCACCGATACTCCTTGATTTGCAAGGACCAAGGAAAGTCGATGGGAGGATTTGCTTCCATCAACCTCCCACTGTGGAGACTGTGCAAAGCTCAGCTTAAGGTACATCAACTCCAGCTACGCTATGTATGTAGCTAGAGTTGCTTACTTTAAGCAGACCTTCTGGGACTAGCAGACCTGGCCTAAGAAATGCACAGGTATAGTTAGACATCTAAAAAGGGAACTCACTGAGGCTCACACACTGAGGGAGAGTGGCACTGAAGCTAGCCAATAGGAAATTATGAGAAGAGGAAGTTAAAGTGCCCAGGAGAAGAGACACACCTCTCTCCACTCAGGATTGAGCCAGAATCCCTCTTCTGGAATTAGAACCAATCTGCTTAGATGCTTATTTTACCTAGTAGACCAGTGGCTACAGCACTCACTGAAGATGTGGAAGTACTTTGGAGTGGAATTCTCTTGACTGCTCCTGTTGAAGCTGTTGCACTTTGTATAAAATGACTGAGTATTTATTGGGCCAGAGAGGACCCAGTGTTTAGAGCACTCATGTGGGATATGAAAGATGTGCATTCAAGTCTCTATTTCACATTATGAAGAATAGATATTTGGACCCATGCCTTTTGTAGTCTCATTTGCCTTCAAGCTTTTTTCTCCTTTGCAGATCCCTAAAAAATTCTAAGTGGAAGTGTATACCCCTTTGGAAATCTTAGGCATTGACTGTGACCCACAAGGGATGGGTGGGGAGGAACACTGCCCTATGAGAGCTGTAACCCAGTGGTTCTTAACCTTTTTGGACTACCGTATCCATTTCAGGAGACTGATTTGTCTTGCATACCTCCACGTTTCACCTCGTTTAAAAACTACTCGCTTACAAAACCAAACAAAGAATACCAAAAAAAGTCACAGCACATTATTACTGAGATATTGCTTACTATCTCATGTTTAGAAATCTAAAATAAGCTGTGGTCCCCCAGCTTGAAAGAATCTTCTATAGCATATAGAGCAGTATAAATGTGTCATTTTCTATATGAAATTTTAGTTGGCACTGACTTTACTAGCGCTTTTTACTTTGCCTGTTGTAAACCTAGGCAAATATCTAGATGAGTTGAAGTACCTCCTGGAAGACCTCTGCATGCCAGCTGAGTATCAGTAACCACTCTAACGACTGGAATATTGATCAAAAGGCTGGTGCCTTCTCCATCTTCCTTTCTGGTGGACAGAGGAGGGTACAGTCTGCACTAATGATGCCACTGAGCACATCCTACTGCATTAGGCACCACAGGTGAATTAAGCAGTGAGACTTCAGTACATGCATCCTGACAGGACTTGGGCATCAAGCTGCATGGCAGCCTCATAACAGGGTGATTATGCACCTACGCACTAATGGAATTTTAGGCATTTAGGAACTTCAGACACATGCAAGACTAGGCAGCAGCTAAGCAGGGATTTTGTAAGCGCCAATGACACCTAAATGTTGTACTTAGGCATGTAAGTCCTGCTTGTGAATTCAGTCCATGATTTTAAGAAGGCACCTTGAAATCGATTTTCCTATTTTTAAGCTTCTGAAGAGCCAAAGGATCTGACTTACAAAAGTGCTTCATGTTGGCCTACAATTCTGCTTCCAATGAAGTCAGTGATGAATTCTTACAAAATCCCATGATATGAGGGAAAAAAAAACCTAAAACAAAGTTTAAATGATAGCAAAGTTACCAAGTTTCAACATGATGAGGCAGTTTTTACTAAAAATTCTAATAGCTAAACAGGATGTTTGTCCAGGCTTGTCTTTTCAACCTCAGCAGGAAAATATTTATTAAATTATGATTAACAAATGAGCACCACCTTGTATCAAAAAGACTAAATATAAAGCTAATGAACAATAGCCTTTCAAGGAAAATAAGCTTGTATGTTGCAAGTTGTTCAACTATTTCTTTATTATTTAATCCTAGAATTCAGTGATTGATATCAAGGATCAGGAAGATTGTTTCACTGAAATCAAAGAAACCTAGAAAGAAAGCACTTGTAAAAATAACTGTAAGTTGTCCTGACTATGGTGTCAACCCCCTGCAGAAATTTACACATATACTTATCTTAAATTAATAAACTTAAGTACATGCTTAAGAGTTTCCAGGATCAGGACCTGTGTATAGTTATATGACTGCATAACCCTGATGCACTAGGATCACAGGTTTGACTGCTGGAGGTGTACAGTACTAATACAAGCATTTGAAAATATACCCAAAGTTTGTAGATAAAAACAGTGATGAGAGTAGCTGACTTGCTTGGAACACAGGTAAGTAGTATTAGCCATTCCCTACCCAACTCACATGTATTGTTTTCTTAATATTTGATTTAGTTGTTTGTAAAGTCATGTAAGAGCTGGATCTTTTTTATGTGCCATGTTTTTAAAAAGGGCAGAACATTTTACCTAACTTATAGGTAGTAGTGAAGTAGCACAGGAAAGAGTACTGACCAGAGAGGGACGTTTGTGAGTAATTAACAGGGGCGGAGGGGAGAAAGAGAAGGAAACAAGCACCTAGAAGAGAGTCTGGCATTATCTGTGCCACTTTGGGTAAGTCACAGGTGCTGCAGCACCCCCTGGCTGGAAGTGGTTTCCATTATATAAAGGGATACGGTTTGGTACCGGCTCTTCGCACCCCAGCTATACAAACTGTCCCAGCACTTCTGAGCTAGGAGCCTGCCCATGCTAACATGGATCCTGGTGAAGTCACAAGATTGTCACATTTTAGGCTGACACCAGCCGACCCGCAATTCCCCTCTCATCCCTTTGGCAGCCTCCCCAGCCCATAATGACCTCAGGCCCTTCTCCTCCACCCTCCCTGCTCCCTAAGGGGAGAGGTCGGGCTGCGTCCCGCAGGGATTGCCCCCAGCCCGCGGGCCCGCTCCGGCGAGGGTTACCTTGGAAGATGGCCAGCAGGCTGTAGGCGCTCAGGTAGCCCTCGGGGTTGTTGCAGAGCTGCAGAGCCCTAGGGGAGAAGCTGCCCCACCCGCAGGGCCCCTCCTCATACACCGGCGGGGGGCGGCCGGGGGCCGGGCGCGAGCGGGCGGTGCTCGCCCTGCGCTGGAAACGGAGATCGGGGCTGGAGGGCTCGAAAGCCGGGTTCTCGATGCCGTCCCGCTCCATGGCGTTGCCAGCGGCCGCGCTCAACCCCCGCCCTCCAGTCAGAGGCAGCGCTCGGGACCGGGCCCTCCAAATACGTGGGGCAGGCGGCAGCTGCTTCCCGTGGGACCGCTCGGGAGGTTTCGCTGAGCGGCGACGGCGGCTGCTGCCCGGCACCTGCCCAACGCAGCTTTGGCCAAGCCGCCGCCGCCGCCGCCGCCACAGAGGAGGGGAGGGGCCTCCCGCCCTCGCAGCGCCACCCGACGGCTGCCCCGGCCCAGCCCAACCCGGCCGTTTGCTAGCGTCCTCCCGCCTTCGAAGGGAAACTTTTTCAAGCTGCTTTTTTTTTTTTTTTCCCCCCCCCGGTCTGCTGCGTTTCTCCCTGCTAAGGCATCGCCCAAGGAAGAAGCCGGCAAAATGACACCCCGCCGTGGGAAGCTTTTTGCAAATACACAATCTTCAGAGGGGTCCCGGAATTAGTCTGTAACAGGAAAAACTTAAAAACCAACGAATAGTCTAGCAGCACCTTAAAGACTAACAAAACATGTACACGGGATCATGAGCTTTCCTGGGTACAACACACTAGTGTCATCTGAAGTGGGTTTTGCCCAGGAAAGCTCATACCACCACCTACATGTTTTATTAGTCTTTAAGGTGCTGCTAGACTATTTGTTGGTTTTTAAGATGTTGGGAATACACAGTTATGCCTCAATACCCAGCTCTCCTCCAAGATACTAGAGTCAGGCTGGTTTATGTAATTAAGCACATAATTAAAAATTGAGTACCTGGAAGAATTCCCCCTCTGACAGTCTCTCCCCAGAACAGAAACTTTCACAACGTTAAATGTTGCTTATGGAAAAACCTAGAGAATAGTTAATCCAGATGCTGGCCTTCTTTGTGCGGAGAAAGTTAGATGGGATGAAACCCATCCTGAACCACTAAGAATTTCTGACCCTCCTCCCCCCAAAAAAAAAAATTCCAAAAGTTGTCTCTGAGAACAGTTATTCCTGTGTTGACTTACAGAGGCTGGTTGTATGGTGGAGCCAATAAATATATTCCTGACCATACAAGGAAGAGATATTAAAACTTTTCTGGTGGTGTAAAGTGAGAGTGTTCATCCAGTGGTTAGTGGTAATTTCAGTTTCTTTACCAAGAGAAGGAGTTAATCATCTTACCCCTCTGAATAAGTTCATTTTAGAAGGCGTGCAGAAATCAGTATCACCAGCAAGTGCGCATCACAGGACACTACAAATTTGTCCCATTGGATTCTCCATCCCCTTTTATGAGTCCAAAACAGCTTAGACGCATTGGAAAGAATAAAAAATGAGCCAACATGCATTAGCAGTGGCCTTGAATAAGTCTCAAGGCATACATCTGACTCCCCAACAAGGATTTTTTTTTCTTCTTAAGAGAGCAGCCTGGAGTTTCAAATAGTCCTAGCTACTCAGGGAGCACATATCAGGAGACATACAGTATAAAATTGGGAAGATTTATGACAATGCAATCATGTTTGCTTTAAAAGAAAACCTAACTATTCTAGAGCAGTGGATTATGAAACAGAAGGAAAATGTTAGAGCAAGCACCATTCTTAGAAATTTGATGGAATGTTGGAGTCAAACTGTTCCATAGCGGTTGAGTGTGACAGTTGGTAGATGATGTCACCATCCCATTACCAGACTAAGGTAGATTCTTATATTATGAAAATAAATCCCTTCACCTTCTGCACTCAGGATCAGCTACACGTCCCTCTGCATTTGTGCCTGTTTGCTACATATAATCACATATGGCCTGAATCTGCTACCCACAGTCACTGGATAGTCTCATTTCAGTGACTTTCAGGAAGTACAGTGAGTAGGTAAGGAGAATAGGACAGCTATGGAGAAGCTAAATCACTATTTTGTATTGGCCTTTAGGGTAGGATTTGGGGGAAGACACCTAAACTTTTTAGAGAGGATGAGATACTGTCAGATTGAACAAATACACTTCTCTATTCGCTGCCTTCCTTCTTCTAGAACCAAATGGAATACAGATCTAAATCTCACCCTTCCTAAAGTTCAGTAAGTATTTGGCATAATTTATTGTTAATACTGTCTTCAGTCTCTCTCCATCTACTACAAAATAAGATCCTGAAAAGATATTACCAGTTTCCTGCTAGACACTTTTCAGGCAGACTTTCAATTTCTGCTCAGTTTCACACATCAACATTCTTCTACAAATTTATCTCCTTTACTTTAGGACTATGATAGATATAGTCTATGCAATTTTCTCTCTGCTGCAGTACATTTCTCCACATCATTTTCAGTTTCTGTACTGAGATGTGCATACAACCATTCCAAATCATCTTTCAAAGCTAGTTTTAACAGTGCTACCTCTTTTTAAAAGCATCCGTTTTTTGTCACTGCTCTTCTCTCAATAAATAGAAATAATGGATCAACATATTTATAGTAGAAAAAGCTACATCAGATAGAAATTATCTGATTTTATTCCATTTTACCAGGGATCTCATACAAGATATTATACAACTACTAGCGCTTCTTGCAGATTTAGCCCCTTATCTTGCAAAGGGAACTGGATGTCTACACTCAGGCTATGCCTAGACTGCAGGCTTCTTGTGCAAGAAGCTTTTATTGGAAGAGATCTTCCACAAAAACTTCTTGCACAAGAGTGCGTCCACACTGCAAAAACACATCAAAAAAGCGATGCGCTTTTGCGAAAGAGAGCATCCAGACTGCCTGGACACTCTCTCGAAAGTAAGTTCTGATTGCTATGCACAGAATGGCCACCAGGGCAACCTATTATTTGACAAATAGTATGTGATTGTGTAATTAAAATCTACATCAAGGCAGAGACTGAGGACAGTTGTCCTCTGCCTCCCTTCTTTAGGCACTGCCAGGGGATCATCACAGAGGACAGTTCCCAACATGCCTCCTCTCTTCTCCACCCTTCCCACTTCAGAACAATCTCTGCATCATGTGCACAGAGCTGGCTGCAAGTCTAGTTTAGAGGTCTCCATTCACCAGGGCAGGGAGGTCCTTACACCATCCCTACAACCTAATTGTGTTAGCTATAGTGATCCAACACAGTGATGCCACAGGACTACTTGTTTTTTTCCATGGTTAACCATGATAATGCAATTATTTTTAGTTTATTCTTCTATTTCAAGATAGTTCTGGATACTCTCTTCTTCCTCTTTGTGTGCTTTTCCTGCCTATGTAGGAGACATCTGTTGTTCTTCACAATAGCACACTATTTTTTACAACATTTACTTGTTTGTTTTTGTGTGTGAAATTTAGTATTCACTAAAAGGTGCCAGGTTGGCAGTCCTGAAAATGAAGTTCTGCATTTATTCACAGAACAGGTACAGTATGAGTAGCAGGCATATAAGCTTCTTCACAAATGTGTCTCAACCTTGACTTAGAGCATTTAAACACTAAGGACTCTTCCAAAAAACACTTATTGTTGCACACACTTATTGTTGGTAGGTTTCTGGTATAAGGTGGTGGAAATGTGGCCGTTGTTTAATTGTACTATAGTTTAAGGAAGTGGATCTCTAGTGTGGACTGGTGCAGGCTAAGGTTGATGATGAGGTGGAAATTGTTGAAATCCCTGGAATTATTATAGTGGGGCACCTGCCCCACTCTATCCAGAGGGGGATTAAAACAGGCTGGAGGGAAGAGCCCCAGCCAACCAAAAAGGGGCTTAAAGGAAGCCAATGTGAGAGTGACTTATTGAGGCAGCCCTGGTTATGTGAGAGGAGAGTACTTCACAGAGTAACTGGTCCCTGTGAATATGCTGAACCTGGACCAAAGCAGATGATTCCAATCCAATCAATTAAAGAGCTTCTAATGAGCAGCTGAGGGTGGAGCTGACATAGCCTGTGCCCTATGAAGGGAAAACGAGACAGTGGAACTAGCTCCTGTGGTAGTTTCTGGAGCAAGGGGCTAGGAGCTCAGAGAAGCAGTCCCGGGACTATTGTTCCAAGAAGAAAGCAGAGCTGACAGAGGCTATGTCTAGAGAGCAGGTTTCTTTCGGAAGCTTTTCCAGAAGAGATCTTTTGAAAAAACTTCTTCGGAAAGTGAGCGTCCACACTGCCAAAGCGTATTGAAAAAATGATCTGCTTTTTCAAAAGATAGCGTCCACACTGAATGGGCACCTGTGCTTTTTTCCTCTTTCATCTTCTTTCGAAAGAACTCCCTCTTCCCCATCCACGCACATCTTTTTCCAAAAGAGCTCTTTCGGAAAAAAGCTTCTTCCTTGTAGAAAGAGGTTTACCAATGTCAGAAAACCCCCTCTGTTCTTTTGATTTTTTTTTCGAAAGAATATAATTGCAGTGTGGACGTAAGTGAAGTTTTTTTGGAAAAACTCTGTAGTGTAGACATAGCCTGAGACTAGGAGCTGCAGTGCCAGAGACCCCAGGAGCGGTGGCCCAGAAGCCTGAGGCTAAGGAATGAATTAAGGCTCTTTTCCTTGTTTGTTTGCTTTCCTCAGTCAAGGAAATAAACCTTCTTGTAAAGACTAGGTATAGCCTGGGTATGCTTTGTAGCTGGAGAGAAGCCCCACGTGGCGATAGGCATGAAATAAGTTAACCCTCTTTCTGAGGGGACACAGCTATCCCACGAACAAGGGGGAAGCAAAGAAAGGTCAAAGTCCAGGGTAAGAGTTGTGCACAGTTTAAGATGGAAACAGAACACTCTTTTTGTCCTAGCCCTCTGAATAAGGGTGTATTTCAGCCTAAATGAATGGGTTTTCCATAGTATTAGGTCCATAGATGGAAGAAGTGAAAAACCAACTCCAGACACTGGCCAGAGTGCACTTTTTAATAGAAAGTTACTAGTCATTCCGAGGGAAAGTTTGAAAAGGGACTAAACAGAACACAAAGCATTCCAAATAAGTGAGAAATGCTGGAAACAGATTCAAGATACACAATATCTCAAAAATGGCCAACACAGCTTGTCCCTAATGGGATACAAGAAATTTGAGGGTATGTTTTAAATCAATTTTCTGCTTTTCACAGAGAACATGATTGCTGAGGATATTACTAGCAAATATCCTATGGTTGTTTTATGCTTCCTTGCTGTGAGCTCATGAATTTGGCAGCTGACATTGAGGTAATTTAAAAAATGTTTATACATTTCATCTTCAACTGACATTTGAAATAATGTTTCAACACAAATTTTCCATAGAACATTCGTCCAACTTTTTGAAGGCATCAGAGAAACTGATCAAATTCTGTTGCATATATATGTGTCTGAGAAGCCATATATATATATATGAAGAAAAAAAGAAAAAAATCAAAATACACTTCTGGGCAGTCATATGAAACTGAAAGTGTACAGTTATATTTACTTAAGAGTTAGGACCTACTGTGTTCCAAAAGAGGTGTTGAAATTAGCCAATCCAAATATGCAAAAAATAAGAGGGCAAAGGGAGGTACATAGCTTCTTGGGTACAATTACAAACAGTGATCCTCACTTTAAATATGGCAGAATTAGGAACCATTGAAGGATCTTATTTTAAAAGTCAGGGAATTAAAACAAAGCTTAGAATGTGCTTAGGGTGAAATCCTAGCCCTGCTGATATTAATGGCAGTTCTGCCATTGACATTACTGAGCCAGGATTGCACCCTACAACAAACAAATTTTGAGCACAATGACTCCAAGTTCAGGTAGTTCAATACTTTTCAATAAAAGTATCCAAGTTAGGACTCAATGGTCTGGTTGAAAGGGAATATCACCAATGGTATATGCCTGAAAAGCAATAACAGGTAGAGAAGAGATACAGATGAATATAGAGTAGATTACAGAAGCAGAAACAGATTACAGCAGAGTCAGTTGAAAATATTTTGACATGTTTTTCATCCAAAAAACCCAGCTTGTCAAAACTAAAAGTTTGTGGAAATCTATTTGTTTTGATGTTCCAGAATGGAATTTCAGGTCAAACCCAGGGAGAGGCCCATATCAAAGTAGTTAAGACTTGATCTGTGGTAGACCCAGCTTCAAGTCCTATTCCTGATTTAGACCAAGGACTGGAATCTGGATCTCCAACATCCAGGTGAGAGGCTATTCTGAAATGGGTTGATATCTTGTTTTCATGAAACATTTTGAAAGGTTATACTTTTGTTTTGATGTGGAATGAAATTGCATTTTTTTTTTAAACTGGAATTCTTGCTTTCCATTAGCCAAGATGTTTCTGGTCATCATAGTAGTGGGTGAGTGAGGTTCTGTGGCCTGCAACTTGCAGGTGCTTACATTAGATGGTTCCCTCTGGCCTTAAAACAGGGGTGGGAGACCTCAGGCCTATGGGCCAGATGCAGCCCCCGACTTGCCTGGAAGTGGCCCCCAAGGCTCAGGGTTCTCTCCCCCCCTAGTACTGGGGAACATGTGCTGGCACTCCAGCCCCCCACTGCCCCACCACAGGGCTGGAGCACACAAAATCTACTAGGATGCCCCCCCCCCCACCCATGGGCTAGTGCACGAGGGAAATGTGAGGAGTGTCTTTGTCCTTCTCAGTCGGTGGATTCCCCCGACCCAAAAAAGTTTCCCCAACTATACCTTAAAATCTCTGAGTTTTAATAATCACCATTTTAGGGCTACCATATTTGAACTTTCAAAAAAGAGGACATCCCTAAGAGGAAGTGTATCTTTATCAGTATCTACCAACTCACATTGTATTCATGTGTTATATTATATAATATGATATAATGTGAGTTGGTAGATACTGATACAAATACACTCCCTCTCAAAGGTGTCCTCTTTTTTGAAAGTTCAGATATGGTAACCCAAACCATTTAAAATGTCTAAACAAAGAATAAAGTAACTGTCACATTTCTGGAATGGATAACAGGTATTATTTTTAAAGTGTTTTATGGTACAAAAATAATAGCTAATGGCCTTAAATTTGATTCAATTTCATGCACAAAAATCAGTTTTGTTCTGTTCTGATGTGGACCAACCCAGACCTTCGAAAAAAATAATGATAAAGCAGATGTACTTCTTTTTAGCCCAAAATAGCCAATAGCGCAGTGATTAGCTCACTCATATGGGATTTGGGGGACCAAGGTTCAAGTTGTCTTTTTCTTACTAATTTAGGAAGACGTGAGCCCTTTGAATAGAAGCAAGTGAATACACGCGGCACGGAGTAGGTAGTTCGAATTAAAGCTCCTAATTCGAACTACCGTTACTCCTCAGGTACTCAGAGGAGTAACGGTAGTTCGAATTAGGAGCTTTAATTCGAACTACCTACTCCGTGCCGCGTGTAGCCGCGGGCAGGGAGTTCGAACTACGGGGCATTTAAAAATGGCGGTGCCCGGGAACATGCAAATAAAGCCTGGGATATTTAAATCCCGGGCTTCATTTGCAAGTTCGAATGCCTACATTAGCCACCCTAGTTCGAACTAGGGTGGCAGTGTAGACATACCCTGGGAAAGTTAATTCAAAATAACGGCTGTTATTTCGAATTAACTTTGATGTGTAGACATACCCAAAGAGACATAACAAGGAGGTTCCAATAAACCTCTACTGAAGTTCTTTTAGAGTATATTGCATGCACCCTATCTAGATACAGCCAGTTGTGGTTCCTGGTATAAGCCTCTATTGTGTCTCTTAAAGACACAATCTATATGATTTCTGAAATGAATGCAACATTCCTGCTTTCTAAGTAAACAGTATCTGCTCCCTTGTTTTGCTTAGCAAGCTACACAGGTAGATATGGGGGAGGGAAGGCTATTGCCCCACTCTTTACCCATCATTCCATGCCCTGATAGGAGAAGCTGTGGACTAGGAGAAATTTTGTCAGGGTTCACATGCAGGTGTGCTGTAAGGGAAGGCTCACTGTACCATTTCTTCCTTATTCTGCCACTCCTCAATCCTCTGGCAGGTCCAGACAGGTCTTAGTCAGTTTCCAAATATGATAGTGGCAACTTCTTTAAGAACTGCTTTGGATAATGACTAAAGTTTACTGTAAAACAAAGCAACAGTAGCCACATGAAGACAAATTTCTTCCAAGTTTTACACAAACAATGCATACATTTTATTCCTTAAACATCCACGTTCATGTGCCGGGTTGTTTATCAATATTCTTTTAAAAACCCTTTAGAAACACTCTGAAATATGGTGATTTTATTTTCAAAGTATTGTAATTCTAGTAGTATTTAAGTTTCAATAGTAGTAAATTTTGTGATAGAAACTATGGTTTATTGAATAAAAATGATACATGGTTCTAACAAAAAATTTGCTGGAGAGAGTTGGTTGAAAAAAGAGGGGGTTCTAGTAAAATCCCCCTCCCCCCTCAGAAATATTGGAATAAACATGGGATTACCTGCACTGCTTGTACATTTTATATGCCAGGTTGTCCCAGGCATCTAATAATAAAGTTGCAGCCGAATTAAATCCATGTCAAATGTCTCCTGTCCTTTCAGGGTTACAATAACTCTCGTGCTATTTTTTTTAATAGAACATTTATTCTAGATTTTTTTAATTTACCAAACAGAAAACTGAAGTTTTTACTATTATTTCTCCCTCTGTTCTAGATCTGAATCACATTAAATCCTCTAGAGCCCAAGCAAGTCACATGCTGCTCCGCCTCCTAAGTTCCACAGCTGCTCTCAGAGATATTGTCTGATTTATGTTGGCTTTAAACTACAGGAAATGCTGTTTATCTCTCCTCCAGTTTACCCAGAATTAGTCCACAGAAACCTACTTGGATAGCAACCAGAAACAGCTAGTTAATATCAAATTCAAAACCACTGTTAGCAATACTGTTTTAGAACTAAGTTATTAATGGTTGGCAACCAGTTAAAATAATTATTTAAAAAATTTAAAGGAAACAAACCAGATACTTTTGCTGATGTAAACCAATATAGTTCAATCAAGACATAATATTTACATTAGCTGTTTCTCCCATGGTGGTTTAAATAAATCCAAGTCCTCATGTCACACAACTGGAAAATATATCCTTTTGTGAGATGAAAGGACTATTCTGCCTTTGTTTTCTTTACGATACACAGATCAATAATCTGGGTGATACATCAACTGAGTTCTTTAAAGGGTATGATTATTATATAATGCTAGTACTGTGAATATATTAAACAAGCCTATAAAATTCATTTGACCTCTAACTTGGTTTAACAAGTAAAATAAAGTACAGCAGTTTAATGTAACCATTTCAGTGTGGTCCACAACATACCTTCTTTTAATTGATTGATTTTAAGTAAACATCTCAGTCACAAAAGATTCAAGTGACAACTCTAAAGAATGGGATTCAATATCCATAGAAAAGATACAGTAGAGGTAGAATCAATAAAAAACTAGCTATCAATATGCCCCAACCCTGACTTCAAAAGAACATTTCTGAGGAGAAATTATTTGCCATGACTGCTCACCCCTTAACCTCTCCTGTAAGATGATTAACTAATGCCAGTTATGACTATTGATGTAGACGGTTGAAATGAGGTATCTACTCTAGACATAGACTGCCAGCCTGAATTAGAAGATGAATCATTTGCATAGAGATGAAACTTTATATTTAGCAGTACCTGTCCTTTATAATGTATAATATCATACTACACAAGTTCAGAAGAACAAATATCTTGATTTTTGGAGCCAAATAGCTAGGGAAGCCTTACTTAATCTAGCTTGACATTTGGTAATGTTGGAATTTCCACTCATAAACTCCTACAGTGGAAACTGAGTGGGGAAAGATGAAAATAGAATGTAAAATAAACAGCAATGTAGGAAGTGAAAAAATATTCACACATTTCACAATTTGGAATCTTCCATCTAGCTGCCACTTCCCTTTAAAAAGTATTTTATTAAAATAAAAAGTGAAAAATATTAATATTTTACTAGTTAATGATTCTTGACATTACCACCTGCTCCTTTTTTGGTTGCTAGGAGAATTATGTCTAATGCAATTCAGTCCTCCATAAATGAAGTTATTCTGAAGTAAAAACAAGCATTACAGGCCCAAATGTGTTTTATCTAAAACAAACATTTTATCATCAGAGTTTAAAAATATATATACCATTCCTGCATTTCAGCCTGTCTCTCTGACATTTCCTGCATTTTTCACCATTAATTTAAACCTAACAAGCCCAAAATCAAACTTCTTGTGTTCTTTCCCAAACCTTCTCTGCTCCTCCATTTCTGATTACTATTAACACCACCATCACCCAGTGATTCAAGTCTTTGATCTGAGGGTCATCTTTGTTTCTTCCTTCCTCTTTGATTAACATGGCTGGGCTGTTTCCAAATTGTTTCAGTTCTTCTTCTGCCATATCAGCCTGAATCCTTCTAACCATACAACTCAAACTTTCAGTCAGGCCCTTATTCCCATTATGATTATTGTAATCTCTTCCTGGCCCCACTGACTTCCAGTACTTATTAAATGCTGTCACCACATCACCCTTTTTAGAATCTCTCTGCTGGTTCTCTTTTCACCTAATCACATTCAAGATCCTTATTTTACTTTCATCTTTCCCCCTTTTGTATTTGCCCTTGTCTCCCAGCCATAAGGCAATTATCCAAGTCTTAATGAGCCATATTTTAACCAACATAAGAACAGCCATATTGGGTCAGACCAAAGGTCCATCTAACCCAGTATCCTGTATTCTGACAGGGGCCAATGCCAGGTGCCCCAGAGGGAGTGAATAAAAATAGGTAATCATTAAGTGATCCCTCTCCTGTCACACATTTCCAGCCCCTGACAAACAGAGGCTAGGGACACCATTCCTACCTATTCTGGCTAATAAGTGTCAATGGACCTAACCTCCATGAATTTATCTAGTTCTTTTTTGAATCCTGTTAAAATCCTGGACTTCACAAGCTCCTCTGGCAAGGAGTTCCACAGGTAGACTGTGTGCTGCATGAAGAAAAACTTCCTTTTGTTTCTTTTAAACATGCTACTATTAATTTCATTTGGTAACCCCTAGTTCTTATGTTATGGGAACAGCTACATAACTTTTCCTTATTCATTTTCTCCATACCTGTCATGATTTTATAGATGTTTCTCATATCCCACCTTGGTTTCCTCTTTTCTAAGCTGAAAAGTCCCAATCTTTTAAATCTCTCTTCATATGGCATCCTTTCCAAACCCCTAATCATTTTTGTTGCTCTTTTCTGAACCTTTTCCAATGTCAAGATATCTTTTTTGAGATGAGGCAACCACATCTGTACACAGTATTCAAAATGTGGGCATACCATGGTTTTATATAGAGGCAATAAGATATTCTCTGTCTTATTCTCTATCCCTTTTTAATGATTCCTAGTATTCTGTTTGCTTTTTTGACTGCCACTGCACAATGAGTGGATGAACTATCCACAATGACTCCACAATCTCTCTCTTAGAGTAGTTATAGCGAAATTTGTCCCCATCATTTTGCATGCTATAAAAAGCAAAGTTTCATGAATCCTTAATACATTTCAACATAAAAAGAGAAAGATACAATTGTGACTAATTTCTTTATCTTTGGGGAGATAAGTTTCAAAGAGTTAGCCGAGCCAGTCTGTAACAGGAAAAACTTAAAAAACAACAAAAAGTCTATTTGCATCTTAAAGACTAAAAGGTTAAAAGAGGCTGATAAGAACCATTAGTATGCACTAGGAAAGGAAGAGTTCTAATACCAGATTCTACACAGACATCAAGAACCATTGGCAGCTTCATTGTTTGGTTGGTTGATAATGTGTGAGCCAACCGATATCGCAATTTAAACCATTAGAATAAGAGTTAAACTTGAGAATGAAGTGGAGTTCCAATCCTTTTCTGTGTATTTGGCTTGTGGAATTGGTCTGAAAAAAACCAGCAACTTAGAGATCCCTTAATGAGTGTCCAGAGAGGTTAAAGTGTTCCCCAACAGGTTTTTGTGTGTTGCCTTTTCGGATATCTGATTTGTATCCATTAATTCTTTCCCATAGGGACTGTCGAGTTTGTCCAAAAACAGAATTCCACTTGTCATTACCTACAGTGCATAACTTAAACTCCTCCAACACATTATTCACAATCTACAACCTATCTTGGAAAATGACCCCTCACTCTCAGAGGTCTTGGGGAAAAGGCCTATTCTCACTTACAAACAAATCTTTTCCGGTAACCATACTACACAGCTACATCATAAGCATCCAGGAACCAACCCCTTCAATCAATCCCGGTGCCAACTCTGCCCACACATCTATACAAGCGATTTCATCACTGGACCCAACCACATCAGCCACCAAATCAGAGGCTCATTTAACTGCACATCCAGTAATGTGATCTATGTCATCAGATGCCTGCAATGCCCCACTGCAATATATATTGGACATCCCTACTCCCTCCTTCCCTTATTTATTCTTGGTTCTGGACTTCCAACTCTCCGGTCATCTGAAGAAGTGGGCTGTACCCATGAAAGATCATGATACTATCTACATGTTTTGTTAGTCTTTAAAGTGCTACCAAACTATTTGTTGCTTTTTAAGTTTTTCCTGTTACAGACTAACTCGGCTACCACTCTGGAATTCTTTATCTTTGTTAAACTTAATTCACTTGTAAAAGTAAGTTTATATTGTGTTTGTAAAACCCAGCAGCTCTCAAGCCCTGGCCACCCAGCTGCCACCCAGCATCAGTTGTAATCAGCCTGTGCACTCCTACACATGACCTTCTGTGGACCGAGAGTATTGGGAAGTCCCTTCTCAAGGGGTCTGATAGAAAGAAGCCACCTGGCTCACGATTGGCTCTCTGCCCTACATAAACCCAAAGGACTTTCCAGAAATTGTCAAGGCAATAGTGTGAATCTCCTATAGCTACCGTGACCATTACTGGCTTTGACCGTGGTTTAATCTGGCTTCACCTCCTAACCCAGCTCCTGAAATCTGATAGACTCTGAACCTTGGTATCAGACTTGGCCTGGAACCTGACTACAAACTCCTCTGCTATTCCCAGCATCAAGTTTGACCCAGCTCTGACCTATGGTGGTGTTGGACTTTGTCAAGATCCTGCCAGTGTTCCTACAAAACATAATTTTAAATTGAAGCTAACTTTGGAAATGTTAACTATGTGACCAGTAAATAAATTAATATTATTGGCCAATAGAATTGTTTTCAGGCTCACCAACAGGAGGCGGCAAAGGAGACAGCTGCCCGTAGGCCCAATAATTCAAAAGAGCTACTGCAGTAACAGTGGTGGCTGGAACCCCAGGCTCTTTAAATTCCTGCTGTAGCCCTGGGCATCTTTGAAGGACTAAAGGGAGAGGTTAATCCCCAGTCCTGACCCTTCCATCAGAGGCCCTGCCCCTTCCAGAAGCACAGAGCTGCCCCCTCTTGACCAGGAGCCTGGCAATTTTGTGAGTCCCCATAATAGTTTTACACAATCTTTGAATTAAAAATCAGTAATAATTCTAATTATTTTTAATTCTAAGATAATATGTGAAGCAGTTCATCTACTTGGGGAGTATTATGGGCAGAGACAGAGGAACAGACAAGGATATCAATGCTAGGATAGGGAAAGCAACAGCTGCATTCAAGACTCTTCATCTCATATGGAGTTCACAAATAATATCTGTGAAGACGACACTGTGAATCTTCAACACAAATGTGAAGAGTGTGCTCTTGTATGGAAGCGAGACCTGGCATACTAAAAAGTCTTCAAATCACAAGCTACAGACATTCATAAACAGATGTCACATCAAATGACAAGACTTTGTCACAAATGAATAGCTTTGGAACAGAGCAGGACAAGAACCACTTGACGTTCAAATCAAGAGAAGAAAGTGGGGATGGCTAGGTCACACTCGCAGAAAACCATCATCCAGCATAGTCCGTCAAACTCTCACGTGGAACCTGCACAGAAAACACAAAAGAAGACGACCTCGGACAATGTGGAGAAGATCTACTGAGATTGAAGGACAACAACTGGGGTACTCCTGGAGTCAGCTAGAAGTTTTGTCTTCACACAGAGTGAAGTGGAGGAGACTTGTAGATAACCCATGCTCCACTCAGAGTACAAGGGTTTAAGAAGAACAAGAAGAAAGAATCTGTTACATCCGTGCTCTGACAGCACATTTCTGCAATCATACTCACAGTATTGGTTTGTATTTAATTTATGCAATTGGAATACAATCAGTTTTTGATGAGAAAAGAAAAGTTCCCTAACGCCATCCACCTGTTAGTCAAGCACCCTCTGAAGAGTTAACAATTGGCACACCCAATTCCTGAGTTCCTTTAAATCATTCCCCTGTAATATGCAGCTCCTGACACTAGCTGCTCACAGGATAACCCAGATTATCTGCCCCAAAGGAGCAATATATACCAGTTTACTAGCTTGACTTTAAATTACTGATTCTGTAAAATCACACAACAGTGATGAGCAATTAGAATAAAACAAAAACAGGTTTATTTAAGCAAGAATACAGTTCTCTAGAAATGAGAGAATGTTGAAAACAACTGGTTACATTACAAAACCAAATCATAAAACTCAACACTGGCTCTAAATGTATTAATATTTATCTTTCCTATCAAATAAAACAAATTTTCCCCAGAAAGCTGAATCTATTGCAGAGCTAGCTGGCTTCACATTCACCTGGGTCTAATTTTTATGAGAACCTCGTGATCCCCAGTGAACCAGTTCAGAGTGGCTTTTCCAAGTCTCTGTTATACTGAAACAATCTATTCATAGGCAGGACAAACCTTGTCTGTTATAAACTTTTTTTTTCAACCTCTACGTGGCTTCAGTTGTTTGCAATTGTCTCTGATGGTTTTCCATTGAAAGTTTTGGCATGGAGCAAGGCTAGATGATTCAGTTTAGCATTGGTTAACTAACCTGTGTGACTGAGCCATCACCAAGACCTATTAGCCCTTCATGGCTGACTCTAAGTCCATAAAGCATACTTTCAATATAAATATATTATTCCTTAAATATTAACCATATGTATATCTCACAATGATTATGAGTCTTGATAAATTATAAGTTTTCTGTAGACATCTGACATGTTACCATTTATAGATAAATATTCTACAAAATGTGTTTGTAGTGAGTTTGTCAAGTCTGAAGTGAGAGGTTTTTGGTTTTTTTTTTTTTTTAACAAAGAATAGGGGATTCTTTTCCAGGAATCCTGAGTGTCACAATCATCCCTTTTGTTTAATCTACACAGGAACCTGTTAGAGTTATTGAGATCTGGTGGCATTGTCTTTATTAGGCTGTTGACATTCTAGATCTCTAGCTCATCTTATCAGAATCTGGCTGGGATTGGGACTTGGATGACAGCTAGCTAGTGGAGGCCCAATCCAGACAAGATGGAGATAAATATTTTAGATTGATACAATCATCAGTAGAAAAATCAGAGAATTCATCAACCTCTTTGACTGTGATTCATGTCCAGTACTAAGCTGCTCCTGTATATGCAGACATCAGTTGTAGCCAGGGCAGCTTTTTCCCATGCACTTGGTGAAAAGAGTGAAATTTATTTTAAAGGTAAATCTTTTTATAGTTATCAATGCCACCATCAGGGCTCAGAAAAGGCTGATATATGTCCATACGCTGCACCAGTACTTCTGAGGCTGCTCTGAAGCTGCAAAGAAAATCAAAAGATGTGAACCTAGGGTGTAACTAGTCCAGGGATGCCTATGTGAGTTTGAAAAGAGCTCAGTGTAAATGTCAAAAAGAGGTCATGTAAATGTCAGTATTAACTATTTTATTCCTCATATGAGAAAGGAAAGGATTACAGATCTGCAAGATTTACTGTGAGTGATGTCTCACTTGGTTACCTAAAATGGATAGTAATTGGGAAATGTCACCAATCTTTCCCCTCTCCTGTCAAGAAGGAGCTGAGTCTAGAAAAGTCTGTGTATGCTCAAGAAAGAACTACTGAAAGGAGTCTAGTATCAGATGAAGTGGGTCTTTGCCCATGAAAGCTTGTGCTCCAATACATCTGTTAGTCTATAAGGTGCCACAGGACACCTTGTCACTTTTGAAAGGAGTCAAGTTCAGGAAGCCCAAAGGATCTCAGAGCTGCACGATAATATTTTGGACATCTACACAATCTGCTGTGAATACTTACTGTCTTGTTTTGGTAACTGACATGAGCACAGTTAATTTTGTGGGCAGAGCTTGAAAGAGCACCACCACATGTTTGGGGATTTTTTTTCTTTCTTTCTGAATGTAACTAGGGCCTCAGTAATGAAATTGACTCTTCCACTTGCTCCTGGTTCATCATACCTCCAATTTGTTGACCTTCTCAGCAGGCAGTGAGGCTTATTTATTTGCCTGGGCACTAGGAAAAGGATTCTCAGTCAGAGAGAAATGATGGTTGGATGAGAAATGTCACTGTTTTGTAAAGGGATTTGGAGGGAAAGGATTCCTTAAATGGGGTATGACTTTTTCTACGTTAGTCCTTTTATTTTAAATTTTGAGGTATGGATGAGCAGTGTCTAATTTAAGTGGCTTATTTAAAGTTGGTTTTAGAAAGAAGAAAATATTTTCATGTGAAAACAGCAAATTTCTGCCTGAGAAAATTCATGATTGATTACGCAACTTTTCCAAACAGTGAAATTACACAAGCAGAGGAGTTCACATGTCTACCTCGATAAAAGGCAGAAATGTAGAAAAAGTTGGAAAGAATCAAAGTCCCTTATGTCTGCCCCTGCAACCAAATGAAATTGTTTGTGTTTTATTCCTCTATATGATTCTAGCTGATGATCTCTGCTTTCTGACCTAGAAGAAGGTAGACCGCACTCCAAACTGCCTGGACAAAAATCATTTCAGACTCTGAGTTTCTGTGAACAAAGTGCATTAGAAAAAAATCTTTATAATTAAATATTCAATTTAAAATCTTAAAATATTGTTAGAACTTAAGTGTTTGATCTTGTTCCCATTTAACTCCTTGGGCTTTTTGCTCAAGCTGATCAAAAATAATTATTTTTCAATTTTCAAGTTTTTGGCCAAAATATGTCAACAAAAAGCAGTCACTAAAAAAAATATGTAATCAAAAACTTATTTTCTATCAAAACCCAATTTCAACAGAATTTTTTTTACCAGTCCTGATTTTTGGCATTGTCTGTAATGGTAGAAGGATCAGCTGCCATTTTTCTTGAATGCTAGTAATGTGGAATCTGCCAATACTCTTCAAAATGGAAGCTTGAAAAAATGAGATAAGTAAACCTGTGCTTTTAATTTATCTCATTGTGTTTAGCTTTTGTTTAAATATTGCAATTGAACTGTGCATTGATTTGGTGGTGTGTTTCATTAATTTTTCTTTTGCAGTATGGCTGCAGTACCTGTGAACTAATAATTTTGACAAAAGCATCGTCACATATTCTTCATAACAGCCCTATTCCTTATTAGCTAATGAAAATTTTTGTCTCAGTTGCTGCTGGCTTCAAACTACTTGATCTCTGAAACAAGAATCCCATGGAGGAATAATGAGAAATGAGAGGGATAAGAGATTAATCTCATGTGCTGTGTACACATTTGAAAATAGACAATGTCAGTATGAAAGCAAAGTTAGAATGATGGGAAAGAATGTAGTTGTAACATTTCTGGAAGTTTTTGCTGAAATACCATTATAGATGACCATTCCCATGAGAGTGAAGTGACTGATTTTATATAGTCTCATTGTCAGTGGTAACAGATCAAATGTCAGCCTCTCTGCTGAAGGGTATTCTTTGTCTCACAGGATTCACAAGAATGCTGTTGCTGTGGCATCATTCCTGAATAGTCAATGAATCGCTGCATTACTTTATTGCTGGAAAAATATAATACAGTGGTGAGAAATGCAGGGTGGCCCAGTTCAGGACAGCTGCACCTGTATTCCCTCTTTCTGGGCCAACAAGGGAATGCAGTTTTAGATTCCCACACCCCAGGCATTGCCTCCTCTAGGTGGAGGCTCACATCTCTCTGTCTCTTTCTCTGTCTGTGTCTCTGTCTCCTGACCAGGATTTTTCAAGGGCTGCACAATTTCCTGCCTACAGTGAGTTCCTCAGCAAGGTAACCTGTACAAAGAGGCCTGCTTTCTCCTCAGAGGCTATATCTATAAACAGCTTAATTGCCCACAGTTAGCAATTACCATTCAGCCCTTTCTAAGCAAACACATATTCTTAAAGTGAAAGAATTACAGAGAAAACCATTTTAAAATAATAAAAGAACTTGCAGACATTCTCTCTCTCTCTGTCACACACACACACACCCTTCCTTTCTGGCATGTGATCAGTCCTTCAAATCCCATCAAAAGAGCCACATTAACCTTTTGAGGGCTCCCATGGGGAACAAACATGGTCTCTGAATCCCACCTCCAGCCCTGCTCACTGTGGTGCAGGGCTAATAGTTCTGCTGCTGCAACTGAGGCTCAGCACTTCTGTGACCTAGAGGCTATGGTAGGGAGAGAGTAATCCTCTGGTTTCAGGGCAATGGCAGGGGGAGGGAGCTTCTCCAGCCCCAGGAGCATAGCAGGCTCTCTGCCCCCCACCATAGTCCTATGGTCAGACAAGCTCTTTGCCCCCCACCCTATCCCCAAGGCCTATGATCCCCTTCCCAGTGTGCTACTGTAAACTCAGTACTGACCACCAAGGGGCTTTTCTATGGTTACAGGTTCATTACAGTTGTTAGCTCACAACAGGAACACCCATGAATCATTCATTTTTTCTTATATACAATTTGGGCCTTTTATTTGTCCTCATGTAACAGGTGATTAGAAGATAAAGGTCCCCTCTTCACGGTGAAGCTTCAACAGGCTGAGTTTTTGCATAACCAAAGAGAGAGGAGGGATATGTTTGCACAGATCTCCCCCTAAAGACTTCTTGGGAACCCTCTTTGAACTCTATCTCAGAAGTTTATTCCTGTCTGGCACTTGCTGTAAAATAGTCATTGGAAGCTTGTAACACTTCCCAGGCTGTAAATGTAGCTCCTGGAGAAGCTACATGCAATCCTTCAAGAATACTTAACTGTTTCATTGTTAATACAATGGATTCCACAGCTCTTTAAACTTAATGCAGTAAGATCTCCTGGCCATAGTACTCACAGAAGGGACATTCAGTAAGTATCAAAAGAAGAGG
Source organism: Pelochelys cantorii (assembly GCA_032595735.1). NCBI lineage: Eukaryota > Metazoa > Chordata > Testudines > Trionychidae > Pelochelys > Pelochelys cantorii. The sequence continues at coordinate 64,604,726 of CM064330.1, forward strand.
GGGAAAAAGACAGGTATAACTTTTATTTCTCGAGTACTCCCCTATGTCCTAACAGAACAATAGTAACTGGTACCATTATAAAAGCCCCTTGTAAGTAGAGTTACTACACAAGCCCCTTCCATCTGTGGCCTCTAGTGAAATTTATAGCTGCCTCCCCCCCTCTGAGGTGTTGCAGTGATGATACTGAGGGAAGGCAGAAAGTAGTAATTCCCCACATTCATCGCCCTTCCCCTCACTGGAGAGAGATCAAGGGAACACGGAAAAGTGTAAGTTGCAGCTCTGTATGCCAGAATGAGTGATTCCAATCTCCAGAGCCAATAATGTGGTGTATGTAATCATCAGGTATTAAGCATGACATTTTTATCCTGGTTGTATGTTGAGTACATAATTGTTTCTGGTTTGTGTTACTCTACTGATTTTCTTTTTTCTAAAATAAAGGTAGGAAGACGTGTAGAGGAAAATATCTTTATGACAGAGTGAGCTTTCCAATCATTGATCACTTTTAGGCTGATGAAATGTTTAGAAAGCATGTCAGTGAGGTGTTAAAAGAATATAACTGTCTTCAATATTTGCCCAGATGATACTTGGATTTTTCTCTTTTGAAAAACATAAATAAGACTACTGTTTTAAAAAATCCCACTGCTTTCATATAGGCAAATCTACTTACAAAAGATTATCTATCTCCTTGGACTTTTTCCTTTTATAATGTGTGTCAGGGTGCACATTCCCCCCCCCCCCCCCCCCCCGTGCCCCCTGACTGTCCTCATCTAGCCCCTCTCAGGGCAAGTTACAGTCTGTACAGGTTGCTCATCATTGGCATTGGGGTTATCTCTACTGCCCCGCTTACCTAGGCTGCATTGTACTCCATCTCCAAACCCTGGGCCTTGCCTCCAGCCAGAGAGAGCCTTGGCTGGCCCTCTCCCAGCCCTAGCTGGCTATCCCCAGGTGTTCTCCCTCCTGGAAGCCCCTACTTCCTCTGCAGTCAGCCCTTCACTAACCTCCCACACTGAGCAACTGTGCTGCTCTATATAGCTCCCAGCTGGGCCCTCCCCCTCTAACAGCTTCACTAGATAGCTGCCAGCTGGGCTCTCACTAGCCCTAATGGCTTCAGCTGGCTGCTCTGTTCTCAGCCCCGGCTCCAGACCTGAGTCTTGGCCTTAAAGGGCCAGTGCAGGGCAGGCGCCCTGTCACATGTGATAGGTGAAAACAACAGGGATGCAATTTTTACAGTTGTGTTCTACACAATGAATCTATATCTATATATGAGAGAATAAAAATTCTGTGAGCACTTCAGTGATGGTTTTATTATCATAGCCATTTCATTGGTCTCTTTGAAAGTCCCCGACATCTCATAGGCATCTATATTCTGATAACTGCAAGAGAGAAGAAGGTTCACAGGAAGCTTCAGTGTAATGAGTCCTATAGCTAGTGGTGGGTGTATGTGTGGGAATCTGTTTCTTGGTAATGAATAGTAGAGGTTACAGTCTACGCAGAAATGAAACACCATTCTTTTAGATCCTGATTAAATATTTCAGAGTCAGATAAAAATTAGTTACAAGGCAAACAAGCTTTGAGAATTTTCCCTGATATCACTTAAATTATTTTTCTAAATCAGACCACAATGAAATTAATATACAAATAATCTTTCATTTAGCTAGATTAATGCCTTCATTAAAACTTCTTGTTCTACTTCTCTTTGTCTAAACTTTTCAAATAAATAAGTTCTATAAGATCTAGCAGAAGAATTTTTATGCATATAGGTCCCAATTCAATTCCCAGACTATGTCTACACTAGGACCGGAGGTATCCCACAAAAACTGCGCTGCGTCAAGGGAACGCGTCTGCTCTTCCACTTTTTTTTGCAGAAGAGCAGACGTGCTCTTTCTGAAGCCCTGTTTTCCTCCTTCCACAAGGAAGAAGGGCTCTTCCGAAAGAGGAAGCTTTTCCAAACTTTGGCCCAGCGTAGACAGGCCAAATTTTGGAAGAGCCTCTTCCGAAAAAGCTATCAGGAAAAGCACAATTTGCGTACCTTTTTCCAATAGATCGGTGTGGTCTAGACATAGCCCCACTGACTTAAGCAAAACCTGGATAAGACTGCAACTTTTGGAGTGTGTCGTGTCTGTTTACAGGCTCATGTTATAACTCTGTTCATTTTACTCTCAAAAATATTTTAACACACTGAGTAATCTGTTACATCACAGTCACAAGAATAGTGAGTGAGGTGAATATCTGGAAAAGGAAACAGAGTGCACTAAAAAAAATCCAACAGCAGCCAAGTGTAGCTGCTTCCCAAACCACAGAGCAATTATATAAATACAGACAAAAAGGATATCCCTATAAATACCAGGCACAAAAAAGGGACAAAGCAAAGCAATTTTCAAACTTTTTACTGAAGCAATATCATACAAAGTTACCTCAGTTTAGGGTTTCCAATGAGGAAGTAGAAAAAGAAGAAGGAGAGTTTAAGAATAGTTTCTATAATTAAGACTCTGTCATGGAACTGTTGTGAAATATTTCAACCTTTTTTTGTCAGGAAAAGATCAATTTCTCAAAAGGGAAGTTTTCTGAGATTCGATGAAAGCATTTTCTCAGGTCAAAGATGGACCTTCGCAAGGGAGGGAGCAAGGAAATAAACCCACACCCACACACCAAATCCACCCAAGAATAGCTAATAGCCTGCTGGTTGGGGCAGTTTGCTTAACTGAGCAATGACATGAAGCTGGGTCCCAGCATCCCAGATGAGACCAATAGCCTGTTGAGCTATCGGTTAGAGCAGTTTGAGGTGGAGATGCTCTTAATGTCCCTTATTGGAGCTGTTCCATTTCATATAAATAATTAAATTATAGGTAGGGCACCTCCAGCGCATTGGCTGCATGTGGATTAGCCGCTGGCAGGGTTCCAGTTTGTTTACCTGAGTGTTTGCAGGCATAAAGCCACACAGCTCCCAGGCCATGTCTAGACTGCATCCCTCTGCCAACAGAGGGATCCAAATCAAGCACTTCGGAAGTGCAAATAAACCCAGGATTTAAATATCCCAGGCTTCATTTGCATACTTACGTACGGGTGCTATGCCAATCACACGCCCTTTTGAAAGTGAAAGTAAAGTGTTGCCGCGGCTTTGCCGACAGCGGGGAGCTTTTTCGGCAGATCCTGTACTCCTCATTTTTTGCATTTCTTTTTCCAATTTAGCATTGCAGTGTAGACCTAGCCTCTGTGGCCCTTAACTTTTCCAGACTACTCTACCCTTTCAGGAGTCTGATTTGTCTTGCATAACCCCACATTTCATCTCATTTTAAAACTACTTGCTTACAAAAATCAGACATAAAAATACAAAAGTGTCAAGCCTACTGTTCCTGAAAAATTGCTTACTTTTTAGTTTTTATCGCATAATATAAATTAATTATGATATAAATATCTTAGTTACTTTTCAGTGTATGGTATATAGAGCAGTATAAACAAATCTCTGTGTGAAATTTTAGTTTATACTGAGTTCTCCAGTGCTTTTTAGGTAGCCTGCAGTAAAATTAGGCAAATATATAAATGAGTTGATGTACTCCCTGGAAGACCTTTGCATACCCCAAGGAATACATGTATTTCTGATTGAGAAGCACTGATTTAAATACTGTTGCAGGTGTGCACAATGCTTTATGGGCAAAAATGAAACAGCAATATCCCTTCCTTAAGGCACCGACAAATTATATCAAAATCTGACAACAGATATGGGAGGTCTGAGTAAATTTGCAGTAAATTGAAGGGACATAATTCTTAGAAGCATAGTTATCTACAATGGGCAGGAAGCAGAAGCTCAGTGCATTGTGGATTTCAAGTTAGTTCCTTTGTTTTGTATATTTACAATACAGTAAGGCTGCATTACTACCCAGTTGTAAGGCCTGTCTGCTGGATATAATTTTAAATCTTCACTTAGGATACATGGGAGTGTCTGAGCAGCTCACAATTCTTAATGTATATTTGTCCTCACAATACCGCTGTGATATTGGGAAGTGCTGTTATAGTGTATGAGTATGTACAGCACCTAGCACAGTGCGGTCCTGAGATTGATTGGGGGACTCTAGGTACTGCTGTAATACATATAATGAATAATATAAGATCGTAAAATAACTCATAGGTGAACTCACTCAGAATCAACCTTTAAGATTTGTCACTTGAAACATTTGACGTAAGCAAAGTTGAGGGGCTAGAGAGCCAAATATGTTCATTAATAAATCATCCTGATCAGAGTCATATTGAATGCAACCTCCTCCCAGTTTCTGTACATAGATCACAGCAGATAAAGAATAGGATAGTTCATAATTCCAGAACAGAGGTATTCTATCTTCCTTGAAATTTTAGTGCCTCAAAAGTTGTAATGACTATATTCCAAGTATATAGCAATACACATACCAGATCAGACCAGTCTCTGATAGTATCTAGTACCAGATGCTTCAGAAGGTGTAAAACCCCACAATAGACAATTCTGAAATCCCAGCCCACGCCGCTTCCCGCAGCTCCCCTTGGCTGCAAAGGACAAAATGGAGCCAATGGGAGCCGCGAGGTTCCGTGGCTGCTGCGCCAGTAAATAAACAAACCAGGGCGGCCAGTTAATGTGTTTCTGAGAGTGATGCTGCGGAATACTTTCAGAAACACTGCACTAGACCATACACTTCCAGTGATTACTTTTGCTCTCTTGATGTTCAATGTCTTTTCCTTTCCATCCTGAGTTTATCATCCGGAGTATTTATGTGTTATTGGAGACACAAGTCTTATAGACTTTCTGGTTTTAACTTTTTTTCTGCATGTTCCATTGCTCTTGCTACACACTTGTTTTTTCATCTTCAAGGTTTTTTAAAAAGGTGAACTAAAATTTTACATGCAACTTGTAGATATATTTTCAGTGAATTATTATTACGTGGGGAGTCACTGAAGAACATATTGTAAATGATTTAGGATACATAGCCCAAACTTCAATAAAATATATATTTCTACTGTTTTCATGAGAACAAATCTACCCTGTCCCTGTGTTTACATTAAGGCTGCGTCTAGACTGGCAAGATTTTCCGCAAATGCTTTTAACGGAAAAGTTTTTCCATTAAAAGCATTTGTGGAAAAGAGCGTCTAGATTGGCACGGATGCTTTTGCGCAAAAGCACTTTTTGCGGAAAAGCATCCGTGGCCAATCTAGACGCGATTTTGCACAAGAAAGCCCCGATCACCATTTTCGCCATCGGGGCTTTTTTGCGCAAAACAATTCTGAGTTGTCTACACTGGCCCTCTTGTGCAAAAGCATTTGCGCAAGAGGGCTTTTTCCCGAGCAGGAGCACCATTGTATTTGTGCAAGAACACTGATGATCATACATTAGATCGTCAGTGCTCTTGCGCAAATTCAAGCGGCCACTGTAGACAGCTGGCAAGTTTTTGCGCAAAAGCAGCTGCTTTTGCACAAAAACTTGCCAGTCTAGACACAGCCTAAATGTTTTGCTGCTGCTTCACAAAGTGGAGGGGGGTGAGTTAAAAGACGCACACGATTGCATGCAAAGTAAGGATGTTAAGGACTAGTCGACTATCCAATAAGCAAATGCTTATCCCTCCCTCCCCCTGCTGCCTCTATCAGGAGGGAGGGGGATGGGGAGTACACAGAGACTTCTCCTCTGCTCTAGGGATCTGCAGGAAGGAGTGAGAGGGAAAAGTAAGCCAGAGAAAGAATATGGGATCAGGATGTATCAGTTGGAAGAGACAAAGGAGGAAAGACCTGTATGTATTGGTAGGTCAAAAGATAACTGTGAGCTGCCAATGTGATGCAGACATGAAAAAAATGAATGCAGTACTCTGCGGCAACAGGTGAAATGTATCCAGTAGAGACAGGGAAGTGTTAGTAGCATTATACAGATAGTCCCCGACTTACAAACGAGTTACATACCAAACACTTGATCGTAACTCGATCTGTTCATAAGTCGGACTCCATTCATTTAAATGTGACCGCGCTGTTCGTAAGCGCGGATCGCGCGTTCGTAACTTGGGGACCAACCGTAATGTGCTTAATGGGAGGTTGGTCGTAAGTACGAACAGTTGTAAGTCGATGCATTCATAACTCGGAGACCACCTGTATAAGGTACTGGTGTGAGCTCATCTGGAATTCTGAGTGCAACTATGGTTTCCCATGTTTAAGAAAGATGAATTTTAACTGGAAAAAGTGCAGAGAAGGGTTACTAAATGATCTGAGAATGGAAAATGTATCTTGTGAGAAGAGACTCAAAGAGCTTGTCTTGTTTATTCTAACCATAAGAAGACTGATGGAAGGTATGACAACTCTCTAAAAATACATTAGAGTGATAAATGCCAGGAAGTGACAGGAGTTATTTAAGTTAAACACCAGTGTGGACACAGGAACAGGATATATTCTGGCCATCAACAAGTTTAGGCTTGAAAGGTGACGATTTTAAACCATCTGAGGAGTGACGTTCTGGAGCAACCTTCCAAGAGGCTTAGTGGAGACAAAAAAAATATATTACTGGCTTGATAGACTGACCACAATAAGTTATGGAGGGAATGATAGGATAAGATTGCCTCTTTAGAGGGAGATCCCTGTGGCAGTTTTAGCAACAGGAGAACCTGGCAATGCAACTATACTGAAGCTGAACAGTCGGCAGGATGTTTTGGGCCAGCAAGGAAGGACAGACCTGAATGCAGAAAGGCCAGAGTTCATGCTGCTCCCCAGGAGGATCCCTTGGGTATGACAATGGTTCCTGAAGACTGTTCTGTGGCTGGGCAAATCTTTCCCCTGAAGACATATTTACTGGGATAAAAGTTTGCAAGGTTCCCTGAAGTATTCTGCACCTTATGCTCTCTTGTGAGTTTCACTGTGAGGAGAAGAGAACCCATTCCAGAATTAGGACCTAGGTAACATTTCTGCATTCTTCAGACTCTAAGCTGCCTTTTAAAGGAAAGATGTATTTTATATAAGGACATCTCGTTGCAACATGAAAATCACTATAGTATATGAAAATTAACCACCTTAAATCCAATGAAAAAAATGAGGAATCTACCACCTTCATAATCTGATGATGTAGTTGAAGAACTATGAAATTTAACTCAGCTTTTGAATACCTGAGAAAGGGAGGAAAATTGCAACAGCTATTGTAAAGTAACTTTTGTGATACTTTAGAAGTGTGTCCTGGTTGATCTAATGGTTATAGTCAGGGAGATGACACAGGTAAAACAGCGACAACCAGGCTAACACAAAAAGATAGTTTCAGAATATCATGCTTTCTCCCCAAGGTCATCAGGATGTGTGTCTGGGGCAATTGAACTTCAAGCTTGTATCAAGATTGTTTGCAATGTTTACATTAAAATTTACTCCCAATGTAACTCTGCCAACCTTTCTTCAGTGCTAATGATTCTACAGTACGTATCCATAATTTTATGTTTGCATTTAGTTTGTTAATGCTGGAGTCAATATGTTCTTCAGCCTGCTTGGTAAATTGAATGAACTGTTCTATGTGTCCAATTTTAATGTCATCAACTATTGCAGATTGTTGATTTTAGTCCCTTGTGTATATTTTTGTCTCTTGCTATATAAATATTTTTACAAAATCTTGCTAGGCTCTGAACTACAGAAACAGTACTAGTCCCATGCAAAACAACCAACACATGTATTGAGCAGATTATCCTAGTTAAGATGTGATTAAAGGGTTCTGGTTCATTTTTGTACTTACTTTACTGACCACAAGATGGCATCATTTAGTTTTAATAATTTGGAAATGCTCATCCAACAAAACATCAAAGTCAAAACTATTTCTTAAACTCACAGATTTGGGAAATTAATTAAAACATGTTTATTTAAAAATAAAAACAAATAAGCTTTCAAAGCAAATCATTGGGAAGGAATGGACTTTGAAAACAGTAAGTATTATTAAACCAATACGTCTAAACATTAGATAAGTAAACTGGAGGCAAAAGCCTAAGAACCAACAACAACCAGGAACTCAAACCTCTTTAAGTGAAGTACTGTCACACGTGATATTTAATGTGTATTAAAGGAAACCTCAGCAGTAGAATATGTTGTTATATGACTGTTAGGGGATGTATGCCTCACATTGGCCCTGAAAGTGTTAAATTAGGTCAGGCCAACCCAGGGCCAGCCAGAGCCATTTGTGCGCCCTGGGCCTCAGGAGCGCGGCGCCGCCCCCGGGAGTGCGACGCATGCGCGGCCCTGCCCCGGGTGCACAGCGCATGCGTGGCCCTGCCCCCGGGTGCGCGGCCCACCCCAGGCGCGTGGAGCCTGCACAGTGCCGCCCCCGCCTGGCCCGGCAGCCCCGCGCGGCGCCCCTACAATGGGGCGCCCCGGGCAGTAGCCCGGTTGGCCCGTACCTTGGACTGGCTCTGGGCCAACCCAATCAGCCCATTAAGCTGCAAATGGAGGAAATTTAGGCTGAGTGGAAGGCACTGATTATGTAGAAGCTCACCTGTGAGGAAATTGGTGCAGCTTGTATAAAGCCAGAAGGATGTAAGGCTGAAGAAAGTGGTGGGGGAGGGAGAAAGGAGTCCTTTGGAGAGAATTTCAGCAAGTCTGGTAGGGATTATTTTGGGCTAGAGGCATGGATACATTTTGAGCACCTCTCTCCTAAGATGTCTCACAGTCACATATTTGGGTAAAATGGCAGCTCTTTGAGACATACAAACCTTGTGAGACAGTAGCAATTATATAGGAAAATAGATGCCTGTTCTGAGTCAGAAGGGAAGATAGAGAGAGGAGGACACTGTCAGAGGTCAGGAAAAGAGAAAGAAATGGTCACATAAAAAGGAGAAGGGAGGAAAACAGGATGTGGAGAAGGAGCTGATGGTGAAACAAGGAAGATTTCAGTTGCTGCAAATAACCATACAAACATTCAGGGCTTATCCAAACCCCAAACTGTTGGGACCTCCTCTGTAATAAGGTGGCTATGCTGGCTAAACAAAATTTCTCCCTTCAAGAATCACTAAAAATCTTTATGAAAATAATACTTATGAACAATGGAAACCTGATAAATCCTAGATTTCTCTGAAAAGTCTTCAGAAAATGTTGTGTTTAAATGTTCTCTGTTAATAATCATGTAACCTGCTTTTTCTCTTACACCAGTTTTATACCCCTAAAATCCCATTGGGTATATTTAATAGGTACTGATCCTTTGTGAAAGGATTCTGTGACTCAGTTTCCCTGATGCCATATCAGCATATACGAGAGGTGGGAATTCCTCTACAGATAAAGAGTCTATGGGTTGAACAATCCTCAACATGGAAAGAAGGCTAATGTAAAATATTTTAGTGTTGAGTTCTTGGTTAATAAAGGCAAACCCAGAAAGGGAATGAGTTTCAATACCACAGTGCATATGCAGTGTTCCCAGAGCAGGTTGTGAAGGGAGCCTGTCTCCCCACATCCTTTATTTCTGATAATGCTGTAATAATAAACTAGCTAGTGTGTATGTGCACCATTGTCCACCAAGGGCACATCTAGACTACATGGCTCCGTTGACGGAGCCATGTAGATTAGGGTTGTAGGCAAAGGGAAATGAAGCGGCGATTTAAATAATCGCCGCTTCATTTAAATTAAAATGGCTGCCGCGCTGTGCCGATCAGCTGTTTGTCGGCACAGCGCTGTAGTCTGGACGCTCCGCGGTCGACATCAAAGGCATTTGTCGACCTCCCCGGTAAACCTCATCCCACGAGGCATACCGGGGAGGTCAACAAATGCCTTTGATGTCGACCGCGGAGCGTCCAGGCTACAGCGCTGTGCCGACAATCAGCTGATCGGCACTGCGCGGCAGCCATTTTAATTTAAATGAAGCGGCGATTATTTAAATTGCCGCTTCATTTCCCTTTGCCTACAACCCTAATCTACATGGCTCTGTTGACGGAGCCATGTAGTCTAGACGTGCCCCAATAGTCTGCTCAGCTATGTGCAATAAAGTTTAGGGACATCATTTTCCTGACAGCTATACTGGTGCAAACCCACTTTGAAGTCGATGGGTATGTCTATATTTAGTGTAAACCCAAATTCAGTCTCAGGAGTGACCCCAAGCCTCACTATTGTTCATACACAAATTTGTGTGACTTGGCTCATCAACAAGCACTCAGATCACAAATCCAAGGCCCATTCATGGGGAATGGTTCTAAGCCAGTATCCCACTGACACTTTTGTTCAAGTCCTGTCATTTTGAAACATATGTAGCTGAGGACCTGAGTCAGAAGATCTGTGTAGTACAATATGGACAAATTAGCATCGTAGTGAGCCTTGGATCCAGCAAAAAAGAAAAATCCAAGTGTAAAAGGCACTGTAAATGCTCAAGCACAAGTTTGGAAACAGAGTGCACAACCATGCATCCCACAGACCTGGGTTTCCAATATATGGTAGGTATACCCAATGGCTGTGTCTAGACTGGCCAGTTTTTGCGCAAAAGCACCCGCTTTTGCGCAAAAACTAGCTAGCTGTCTACACTGGCCGCTTGAATTTGCGCAAGAGCACTGACGTTCTAATGTAAGAAATCAGTGCTTCTTGTGCAAATACTTTGACGCTCCCATTCGGGCAAAAGTCCTTTTGTGCAAAAGCTTTTGCGCAAAAGGGCCAGTGTAGACAGCTAGCTAAGACTTTTGCGCAAAAGCAGGCAACACGGAAAAAAAACCTTTGGACGCACGGAGACCCCGTAGCCACCCTGGACTTCCTGGCAACCGAGCTCCTTAAAGCAGACGCAGGGCTGCTGAGCTCACGCGGCAGGAGACCAGCACGGACCTCTCGGCAGAGGTCTGCCACGTGGCCCCTGCCGTGCTCAGCAGCCACCCTGCAGCAGGATGGCAGCTCCGGCTGATCAGCCACCCGCACCCCCAGCGCAGGAGGCCCCCAGGGGCCGAAAAAGACAGGCCCCATCCTGGTCCTCAGGGGAGCTGGACAGCCTGCTGGACCTGTGGCAGGAGGAGGAGGACCTCCATGACACCCACTCCCGGCGCCGCAACGCCGACATCTTCACCCGCATGGCCCAGGCGCTCGCTCAGCAGGGACATCCAGCCCGGACCCTTGAGCAAGTCCGGGCTAAGGTGAAGGAGCTGCGCCTGGGCTACGTGCGGGCCAGCGAGGGCCAGGGGGCAGGAGCCGACACCTGCCCCCATTATGACTGGCTCCATGCCATCCTGGGCCAGCCAGCCCCGTAAGCCCCGGAGGTCCCCATCGACAGCAGCGTGCGCCCCCCCATCACCAGGACCACCGAAGCGTGGGAAGGAGACAGCAGTGCGTCGGAGGACAAGGCCAGCACTGCCACCCAGCAGGCCCCCTCCGGCAGCCCCCGACGTCTCCCGCGCATCCTCAGAGGCCGGGGAAGGATGCACCAGTGAGTCTTGCACTTTGCACTCACAAGGGCGGGGGGGGGGGGAGCCAGGCGCCCGGAGGGGGGATGGGGAGAGCACGTCACTCAGGCCACATGAGCTGCACACTGTGCAGCATTAGGCAGTAAGCAGCACGTGCAACCACGTGCAGCCTGGTGACCGAGCGGCACGTGGCCGCGGCAGGCAGGTCCAGGGCACGCCTGGGACCGTGCTGCTCACACACATCCGGCGGGACCAGGGGGAAGAGTGGATGCCGGCTGGAACCAGCCAGGGCCCCAGGGACTCAGGCCAGAGCTCGCACCTCCGCAAGGGTGCAGCACACAGAACGGCACACTGTCCCATGCCTGGCTGTGAGGCACAGCCAGCTGCTCCTGGGTAAGCCGCAGCGTCACAGCCCTGTGAACATGGCCCCCACTGAGCCCCTCGCCTGCTCCCGGTGCCTTGGCTGGCTCCCCAAGGGAAGTCCCCACTGCGGCCACACGTGTCCCTGGGCTACGTGTGTGAGGGATAGTGGGAGGGAGAAGGGGGGGAAGCGCTCGGGCCGCCCCTAGGCCCGCCTGAGTTTTGCTGCAAGCATGGGACACTCCCCCCAGTCACTCTCCTGGTTCCGTCCAGGAGATATCCCACGCAATGGGGATCTGAGAGCCCAGACCATGTCTGCCAGATGTGCTCCCAGGCACTGTGTGGGGATGCATCTCGCTCCCTGTCAAACACCAGTGATTAGCCCAAAGCCTCACAGCCTCCACCGGCAGGAAGTTCCACAGGTTAACACAACACAAGCACCCTCCCGCCCTCCACGGGGCCAGGACACAGACCGGTGGTTACAATACATGGAGGAGGACCCTACTCCAGGGGCGGTTCTCCTTGCAAACATTCAACACGGGGGGTAGAGGGGGAACCGAGTGGGCCCAAGCCACACTACCGTGGTGTCACCTGGGCTCAGGGGTGGAGGGCATGAGGCGTGGGGACAGTGGCTGGCCTGCCTGACTGACCCATCCTTTCTTCTCTTCCCTGCAGCGGGACGAAGCACAAGCCGGGCACCCCCAGCTGCCCAACCACGCAGTCACAGGTTCTGCCACCGGGACCAGCTCCTTCGGCGCCATGTGCAGGCCGTTGAGTGCATTGAGGCTGTGATTAGGCAATGCATCGAGGGGGACCTGCAGTGGTGCCAGGAGGCCTGGGCCGCCTTCCAGGCCCAGTGCACCATGATGGCTGACTCCATCGCCACCCTCACTGCCCACATAGCCCATGCCATCCATTATGGCATGGCCTTACCCCATGCCCCCCGCCATCCCTCCCCTAGCACTGCCCATGCCCCCTCCTGCCCCTGCAATGCCCCCTCCTGCCGCCCCTGCAATAGCCCCTCCTGCCCACCTCCCTGTGCAGCCTGCCCCGATGTGGCCTGCCCCGCATGTCCAGGTCCGCCCCCGCAGGAGCGCTCGCAGGGGCCACCCCTCCCAGGAGTAGCCCCTCCCCCTCCCAGTTGAAGGTCTCCTCCCCCTCTCCCCCTTGTAAATAAAAACATACAAGTTTTTCAGTTGAAAACAAAACTGTGTTGGTTATTGTGTTACTCGAGGTAACTGTAATAAATGATTTGAGATGCCAATTAGCCAACTAAATTTAAGAGGATTACAAAATGCGGACACCAAATTCTGTATCTATCACCAGTCGTTCCTTTAAGTGGTCATTGGTTTGTGGTGCATAAATAAATACTGACACTTTTAAGTAAAATTTAAACCACAACTATATTAACATAGATAACAAACAAGCAAGAAAGGTTAAAAGACGCACACAAAAGAATATGTACATAGTCTAGATGCAGGGGACGATTGTAGTGTTGCTGGCAACCTCAATCCTTTGGTCCTTCTGGGCCTTGGGAGAGGAACAGCCAGGAGATCCCTCGATGGAAGACGACGGCGAAGCTGGCAACCTCAATCCTTTGGTCCTTCCGGGCCTCGGGAGAGGAACAGCCAGGAGATCCCTCGAAGACGAGTAGAATCAGGTACGCTGACTCGAGCCTTCCGCACGAACCACGAATCCTCTTCCTGTTCTTCGGGACAGCTCGGACAGGCGATGGTGGCCTAAACCCTAGCCTAAACTAAAAAGAAAAACCCTAGCTACGTCCGACGCACCCAACGAACATTCACGATCATGGCCGATGTGCTTGGAACCGACGCTTTACAATGGGGGGGAGGTAAGGGGAGGGGAGGGGGAAGGGTAGCGTATGGGAGGGAGTCGTATGGGGAGACCGAGGCGACCCTACTATGGGGCTTGTGCGAACATGTCTGTCAGGGCCTCTCTGATGCGCACCCCATCCTGGTGTGCCTGGCGGATGGCAGCTGTGTGGGGCTGTTCAAATGTCTGTGCCTTGGCTGCCATCCATGCAGGGAGGAAGGCCTCCCCACTCCGCTCCACAATGTTGTGGAGCACGCAGCACGCAGCCAGTACCTCCGTTGCATTCCGCTCACCCATGTCGAGATGGGTGAGCAAACAACGGAAGCGGGCTTTTAAGCGGCCAAAGGCGAGCTCCACTTGATTGCGGGCCTGGTTGAGGCGGTTGTTGAACCAGGCCCGGTTCTGGTCCGGCCGCCCCGTGTAGGGCCGCATTAGCCAGGGCAGCAGGGGGTAGGCCGCGTCCCCGACGACGCAGATGGGCATAGGCACATCCCCGACAGTCAACTCCCGCCGGGGGAAGTAGGTGCCCACATCCAGCCTGCAAAACAGTCCGGAGTTGCGGAGGATGCGGGCGTCGTGTGCCCTGCCAGACCAGCCCGCGTACACATCCAAGAAGCGGCCCCGGTGGTCCACGAGGGCCTGGAGAACAATAGAGCAGTACCCCTTCCTGTTCGTGAAATGGGCTGCTCGATGCTCCAGGGCCCGGGCGGGGATGTGGGTAGCATCCAGGGCTCCCCCGCAGTTGGGGAACCTGAGGGCAGCGAAGCTGGCCAGCGTAGCGTCCACGTCGCGCAGGCAGATCACTCTCGGTAGCAGGAATCATTGATGGCGTGGACGACCTGCAGAAGGGTGCAGAGAAACACAAGGGAACACATCACATAAGGCAGGGGTGAGTGTGCGCTCCCTTGGCCCCCCCTCCCCCGTGATTCCCTCTGTCCTCACGCACGCGCGCACACACGCACACGCACACACACACACACACACCAGGGCCCCCTCCCCCCACGGGACCCCCCCCACCAGCAGGCCTGTGCAAGGGAGGGACAGCCCAAACCCCTGGGTGACTCAGCCTGGAGTCTTGGCTGCCCCTGGGCATGGAGTGCAGCACCCTCCCCCCACCCCACTCCCCACTCCACTGGGACTTACCTCCATGACGATCACACCGACGGTGGATCTTCCCACCCCGAATTGGTGTGCCACCGATCGGTAGCTGTCCAGGGTAGCCAGCTTCCATAGCGCGATGGCGACCCTCTTCTTCACAGGGATGGGCGCACGCATCCGGGTGGTGGCTCTCTGGAGCGCGGGGGTGAGCCAGATACACAGCTCCAGGAACGTCCGCTTTCGCGTGCGGAAATTCCGGAGCCATTGCTGGTCGTCCCACTGTCCAAGGACCAGCCGGTCCCACCAGTCTGTACTGGTGTCCAGTCCCCAGAGTGGCCTCTCCACGGTGGGGTGGGGATGCCACAGGGACTCCATGGCCTCCCTGGTGAGGGAGTCCAAGGCGATCTGCGCCTCCTGGTCCTGGAACACGAGGGCACCAGCCTGGAGCACCAGCTGCAGGCACTCGAAAATGGCCGACAGGGGCCAGAGCAGGCACATGGCCACCCCTGGTTCCATGGCAGACAAAGCAAGGCACAAGAAACCAAAACCAGGAAAAAGCACTAGGGGGCAAAAGGCGGTGGTGTCCAAAAGGCAGAGGGCAACCACCAAACCTGCTGTGGCTGTCAGTCCCTGCCAGAGGTCCTAACGCACGGAGCAGGAGACAAACGGCTGTCCGGCGAGACCCCTTTAAGCACGTGTCTGAACGGAGCTCAGCCCCGCCCCCGGAAAGGGCTGGTGCCCTTTTGCCCTCTTCAAAATGGTTCCAGGCTTCTGCTTTTGCGCAAAAGCGCGCCACCAATGTAGACACGCTTTTGCGCAAAAGCGCATCGTTATAACGATAACTCCATGCCAATCTAGACGCGCTTTTGCGCAAATACTTTTAACGGAAAAACGTTTCCGTTAAAAGTATTTGCGCAAAATCATGCCAGTCTAGACGTAGCCAATGAGATTTCAGCGGTTTAAAACTAGTGTAAGAGAAAAATCAGGTTACATTATTGTCAATAGCTAATATTTTAAACACAACATTTTCTAAAGACTTTCCAGAGAAATATAAAGTTTATCAAGGAACATCTCCCCTGAATGGTTTCTATTATTCATAGGTATTATTTTCAGAAAGTTTTTTAGTGATTCTGGGAGGGAATAATTCTGTTTAACTTCAAATTAAAACTGGTGAGGAGTATCCCTCTATTCTTGTTGCTACAAGCTAGCTCCCTTTTCAGGAAATGCCATTCAGCCATCCAGTTCGACCTTTTATATACTATATTACAGTAGTATAGGGGAAATTTCAGATAAATATGTTCTCTGAAAAATGCCATATATGACTGACCTGTAACTTTACAAGAATTGACACACTGAATAGTTTTAGCCAAAAAAAATTTGAGGGGATTCATTCACAATGCGACTTAGACACTATTCATGATAGCAGTGGTGGTAGTGCCAGGCTGTTGCCCTTGCAACTCATAGCTCCATAATTAAAGTACTTACCTAGATGTGAGAGACCAGGGATTCAAGCCCCAACATTAGAGCAAGGACTTGCAGTTAGATCTTCCATGTCCCAGGGAAGTATTCTAAACATTGAAGTTTAAGGTAATCTGGGGTACATCTTTCTTAATCTCTTCTACTGAACCTGTGGATTTGTATAAATAATGAAATATTCTTTAGCCCAGACAGAAGAAGTATTGGAAAATTATTATAACATGGTGGTTAGGTGGCTTATCTGAGTTCCAGTGCCTGCTCCAATGAATATGTAATTAATAAAAAGTGGAACAGCGTCAACAAGAGACATTCATTAGTTTGTGCACTCATTTGCAATGTAGGAGGCTCAAGTGTAAGTCCCTCCTCTGAATCACAGAGAGAGGATCTGAGGGCTCTAACCACAGGGCTACAGGACCAGGGAACCTCTCCCTTCTGTTTTGTGAATGGCATTTCCAGATTTCTGTTCCTTTTAAAATAAAGAATCGATTAAAATGCCTGAAACCAAAATGAAATATTTTGTTTTGGGTTGACCTACTTTGAGCAGTGAACCAAAACAGCTAATTATCCACATAGCTTTATATTACAGCTTAAGTTTAGACAAAGCCCTAAAAGTATCGGCCTACATGAAATAAAGTGGCTCAGAGGAGGCCCTCCAAATTGGTTTCCTGGATAAGATGATAGAATGACTCTCACTGGGAAAGGGAGTATTTGTGGCTGATCTTCCAAGTGGCTCCTGGGAAACAAAACACTCAGCATGAGAGAGTAGAAGAGAACAGTAAATGCCAAGAGATTGTCAGAAGATTCAAAAGGCTTCAGATGTCTGACAAGTTTTACCATGTCATTCCCTGAAGAAGTAATGCAGGTATTAGCTTTAGGCAACAGATAGCCATAATAACTAAGCAAAACTACACAGAAATATTACAATGCTTTAACTCTCTATTAATGTGTGTGCAAGTCGTCATTTGCATGAGTAAGCAAATGTTTCTCAAAGATACTTTGGGATATCTATATTGAAGGTATCATCCAATGCAATGCACAGTTGTATCTTGCATTTCTTTCCATATATGACAATGGATTCTAAAGTGCAGGAGAGAGAAAACAAGAGAGGTTATCTGATTTATATCCAACTTCTGAATTGAAAACACCATTTTTCCTATTGGTCTCTTGTGAAATGTCTGTTCTTAAAAGCTCTGTAAGAGTGGCCTTTGTCTAAAACAGCTTTGAATGGATTTTGGAAGATAATGCTTTGTGTGATAGCATTAGGTCAAAATGCAATAAAGAAAATTTATATTGCAAATAAGACCATTTTTAATCTAGTGGGTCAAGCCAGATGCAATGATGCAATCATTTTAGATAATGCAATCTCCCTTGTCATTGAATCCACAATAAATATTGTGTTGCTTGGTTTGCTTAACAGAACAGGAACATAATTCTCGCTATTTAAAGTTCCACTGGGAACAAAAAAGCTAATTGCAATTCTCATAATCAAATAGCTAGCAGAATGCAATGTATTTATTGCATCTAGATAAAAAAAATCAATAGACTGATTGATTGTTAATTCTCTGCCAAAGCACTATATATATTATCCAAAACAGTATAAAAGTGCAAAAGAAATAATTCAATACCCTGTACTGAATTCTGAGTTAGATTTAATTCTGTTCCTATTGAAATCAATGGGAGCTTTGCCATTGCCTTCTATTAGAACAGGATTGGATCCATTGTGTCTTAGTGAGTTATAAAATGTCCGGGGAGGAGCAGATTGCAGTGGTGATCTGCAGAGACTGTTGTTTTGAATTACAGAGTCAGCCATGCAGTTCAGCTTGGAAATAAGACAGACATAGTGTTTACCATTAGAATCTATCCACTATTTTAATTAAGAGATAATGTCACTGGACTATAACTCTGTTCCGGGATAAGTCTCCTGTTGCTGGATGATGCCAAAAAGCCAAATACATTTACTGAACATAAACACTGAGAGGCAAAATCTTCCAAACTTCGAGACATTTTTCCTTAGGATATCAGTCCATTTCAATTTTTCTGTAACAGCAGGAGCTCAGAAAATAGGCTAGATCAGTGAACATGGATGCATCATAGTGACTGTTGTTTATCATGGACCAGTCTGTGTTTTCCCATGGTAAAATCCATAGGAGAAATCCTCACATTCTTTCTTCAGAGCAGGATAGAATTGCCTCTCCCCTCCCTAAGAAAAGGTCTGACTCCAAGTCTCATGGTTTGTTAAAGGCCAGGTTCATTTGCACAAAGACTGCAGCTCTGGACCCCTTCATGAATGATTCTACTATGTAGAAAGGATCCACTGAAAAGGTGGCAGGACCTGGGCTGTTTTTATCTCAGCAGAATTCTTATGTTCCTGCTGAGTGTCATGAGGTACACAAGTCATGTCTCTGCAGTTCTGTCCAACCTGTCATCCTCCTCTTTCCTTCCATTCATTTCAAACAAAGACTCCAATTCAAGAAATCACTTAAGCATATGATGAACTTTAAGCTTTTTAAATGTTTCTAGGTGCTGTCCTGAATAGGGATGTTTTCCTGAGTTGGGGTCAAATTCCTAGAACCACTGAAGAACTTATGCTGGGATCAGTATAGTGAGGACCAGTGTCGCTAATGGACATTGCCATACATGGAACTAGGGGAAACAATCCTTCTCATACTAATATTAAGAAGCTTCGTTCTAATATGTTTAAAGAACAAACAGAATTCAAGGCCAGAAGGGACTATTTTGATTATCTGATTTGACCTCCAGCCTACACAGGCCATAGCACTATCCCAAAATAATTCCTAGAGTGTATCTTTTAGAAAGACAGAAAATCTTGACTTTGAAAATTGTTACTAATGGAGAACGTACCATGACCAATAAGTTGTTCCAATGGTTAATTATTCTCGCTGTTAAAAATATGTACCTTATTTGCAGTACAAATGTGTCTAGTTTCAACTTCCATCCATTAGATCATGTTATAGCTTTCTCCGCTAGAATGAAGAGCCCATGTACATACTTATAGACTATAATAAAGTCACCCCATAGCCTTCTCTTTGTTAAGCTAAATAGATTGAGCTCCTTGAGTTTATCACTACAAGGCATGTTTTCTAATCCTTTAATCTTTCATGTGTCTCTTTTCTGAACCTTCTCCAAATGTGGAAACCAGATAGAGACACCGTATTCCAGGAGAAGTCATACCAGTTTACCAAGTAATTAAGATCACTCTTTAAGTGACCTATCCTCTTTGCTGTTTGCCATCTGACCTGTCCTCTTTGCTATTTACCATCTGAAAACTTTGTTAGTGATGATTTTTATGTTTTCTTCCAGGTCATGAATAAAAATGGTAAATAGTATACGGCCAAGAACTGATCCCTGTGTGACCCCTGTAGAAACACTATCTATTAGCTAACGTTTAATGTATGCCATACTAATTTTATATATATTTTAGTGTTTTTTAATCAAAATGTCATGTAGTACCAAAACAAATGCCTTGTAGAAAGCAAAGAAAATTACAAGTTTTGAAAATAAAAGTAATAGCGATGTAATCGCATAAAAAAAGATATCAAATTAATCTGACATTCTTTTTGAAATACAACCTTTCTGACTGGCATTACTTACATTTCCCTCCTTTCTTTCTTTATTGATTGAGTCATATATGATCCCAGGCAAGATAATGGAGTGGCAATACAGTTCTATAATTACGCAGGTCATCCCATTTACCCTTTTTAAAATATTGGCACAACATTACCTTTATTCAGGTCTTCTGGAACATCGCGAAGTATACCAAGGCTTGTTGAAAATCAACATTAATGGTTCAGGAAGCTCCTCAGATAGTATTTTAAAATTTTTGAAGGCAAGTTATCCCAACTTCTTTATTAAAAATCTCTAATTGTAGTAGCTGCTTAACAACTCCTGAGATACTAGTGAAATGGAAAGAGTATTGTCATGATATAACAGCATCATTTTTTTCCAAAATACACAACAGAAATAATTTATTGAACGTTTCTGCCTTTTCTACATTATAACTGATAATTCTACCATTTTCATCGAGGAATGGACCGATATTATTGTTAAGGTTCTTTTTTCTCTAATATACTTAAACTCTTTCTTATTGTCCTTAAGTCTGCTGACCATAGATTTCATTGCATCTTCTTGCTTCACTTACAAATTTTCTATAATTCCCACCTTGTGATATATCTTCATTACTATCAACTTCCACTTTTTTCAATTTTATGCCTTCTTCTTCAATTATAAGATTCTGGCTTTTGGGTCACCTGATTGTGTTCTTAACACAATGGCTTTTGGGTCACCTAAAGTGTTCTTAAACAATTCCCAGTTATCATTGAAATATGTTTTGTACTTTGTCCATTCAGAAACAGACCCATATTATTAGCAGTTATTTGTATTATTGTAGCACCTAGAAACCTTAGTCATGGACTAGTGGCTAATTATATTAAGTGCTGCATAAATACAGAAAATACAATCCTTGTTCCCAAGGAGCTTACAGACTAAGTAAAACTGCACTCTGGGGCCTGGTCTATACTAGACCAGGCAGGTCGGTTTAAGGTATGCAACTCCAGCTATGCAAAATGAGTAGCTGGAGTTGGCTTACCTTAAGCCAAGCCGTGATGGCATCCACACAGCAGGAGGCCAGTGGGAGCATATGCTCCTGTCAGCTTCCCTTACTCCTTGAAGAATGAGGAGTAGTGGACACCAGCAGGGGCTGCCCTCAGCATTCGATTTATGGGTCTACATTAAACCTGCTAAATCGAATGCTAGAAAATTGACCTCCAGAGGGTTGATCTTCTCACTAGTATAGACATGCCCTGAGAAAAGCTTACAGTTATCACACTTTTTGAAAAAATATACAAGTCAGATTTTTTCTAAGAGGCTGTGCTCTTCTATGTGATTACACTTTTTTTATCTGTAAATATGCCTAAGTATTCAAGAATCTAATTGGTGGACACCAGTTTCAACTGGTATGAAAAAATGTGTCTATTTGTATATTAAAGTATGTAAAACCCCAACACAAAAGGGAACACTGGAGCAGGAACACTGTCTAACAAAAAGACAAATTATCTGTTTCTAAACACACTAGTATGGATGGTATTGTCAAAGATGTCTAAGATATTGAGGCCCTCAGTTTCCTTTGATAGAATACCAAAATAATAGAATAGTTATGGGAATTGCCCTTAGCCATCTTTGAAAATACTAACCAATGATATTTCATGTTTTCTTTAAATGACAATGAAAGCAGGGGATTTTTTTTCTGGCTTTAAACAGTCTTTTATAATTCTTATAGATCAATCAATTTCAAGACGATGAAAATGTTTGCAATGCCAGAGCACAAACAAATTATAAACTTCAGAAAATGACTAGAAAAACTTTGTAACAGTGAGATTTATAAGGCTGTGAAATAATCTTCCTATGGAAACACTTGAAGCTGCATTCTATTAGACATTTAAAATTGGACTGGAGAATGCATTAGGAAATGTACAATTGGGTCTCACTAAAGCAAGATCGGTCCACACTTGGAGCCTGATTCTGAAAAAAATAGATTTTTTAAAATGTATCATTTTTTCATCATGCTCAAATGTTAACTACTAAGGTAATTTTTAAGGGATAATATTTAATCTAATCATGTGTCTTGTACAGTGATTGCAAAAGACACAAGTTGTGAAGGAAAAAAATAAAGATGCAAATGAGAACATTCTTTTCTTTCTACCCTCAATAACTGTGACTTCTTTGATGAATGTAAAGACTAATAGAAAAACTGAATTGGCCTGCATCTTATTTACACTATAGCTAGAGCCCTGCAAATCCACGGAAATCTGCTTTATATCTGCAGGTATCCACATCTGCAGATGTGAATGCAGATATCCATGGTTCATTTTCACGGTTGTGGATGCGGATACAAATTTTGTATCTAGAACCCTGCAAATTTGCAGCTATCTGCTTTATGTGCTTTATATCCTCAGCTCATTTTTGCACATACAAAATTTTATATCCACATCTGTATCCGCACAGGACTCTGACTATGGCCCCTTTACGTTATGCTGGCAGTGTAAAGAAGCCTTAAGATTGGGGTAAATTTTCTGAGTGAGATAAAGGGTCTTCACTGTAAAATGAGAATCAGACTCACTGTGTTCAAAGAAAACAGAGAAAAATGAGCACAAGATAAAGAAAATGAAGTGCATTTTTCTGAAATAAATGCTAATACTATAGAGAAGAGAAAGGTCAAATGTGACACTTAGTCAATAGACAATGCATAGGAGGCCAACTCTGAACATGAGTCAGGTATCATTGAAACTTACCAATTAGTCTTAAAACTGATAAGCAGGCCCCAGGTCTATAGGTCTACTAGTTCTACAGCTAAGCTCTTTCTGTTACATATATTTTAGATACAAAAACTTAGATCTAGTATCTTCAGACTATTTAAGTCATCAAGGCACTAAATGCGTTCTTGACTGCACTGTTCAAAAAATGGAAATCACACCAGACACTCTAAATGCGAGGGAAGAATACATACTGACACCAATATGACATTTTCCCCTTCTCATGCAAATTCAAAATACAAAAGAAATAGCAAATATTATTAGTTATTATTAGCTTGCCTGAATGTCCAGACTGGACAAAAATGACAATTCAAGGTAATGGAGAATTTTTATGAATGTAGCTAAGATGTGCTATTAGACAAAATAATAACTGTTGAATGCCCAGGAACCAGAGTACAGTAGAAACTGACACCATTTAAAGAAAATTTGCCCAGAAATATTACAGAAGCTGGCCAGCATACTAGTTCATTTGTTGCAAATAAATTGGCTGTCTTGTGTCTGAATTTGGGCTGCCCTGTTCACTTAAACTGATGTGTTTCAAATGCTAGAAAAAATGGTGTTAAATAATAATTAAAGGTAAAATGTTCTTGATTATTGTGAATGAAGCTAAGATTCTTCTTCGGGTAGTGTCCCTGTAGGTGCTCCACTTCAGGTGTCGGGCTTGTCCCGGCGCCACAGGTCAGAGACTTGTCAGCTGTAGTTCAGCCAGACCGCGCATGCGCAGCGGTGCATGCTGCCATAGCCGTTTGTGAGCGTGTGCGCGATCCGGCTCCTGCCAGTTCCTCCTAACCGTCCACGGTCGCAGGCGGAGCGAACTCCTTCTCTCTCTGTCAGAGACAAAAATTGTTGAATTTTCTTAGATTTAGTTAGTTAGTTGTTGTTATTTAGTATAGTAAGTTAGTTAGTTCGCTAGTTTGAATAGTTCGTTTAAAAAAAAAAATTTCTCTCAGTCAGTATGCCAGGGTCTCCTGGTTTCAAGAAATGCTCACAGTGCCATGACACAATGCCAGCGTCCAATGGGCACTAAATGTGCATAAAGTGCTTGGGCGAGGGTCATATCCCCCAAAAATGCCCGCACTGTATTAAGCTCACAGCCCGGGCCAGATGTGACTGTGAATTGCGGCTCAAAATGCTGCTGTTTACTAAGGCACTTCAACCCTCTGACTCAGGGTCGCCTATACCATCTACATCTGCTTCCCCAACCTCGTCAAAAAAATTGCCCCCCTCACTCCTCCAATCGTCGGAGTGTGGGAGGTAGACCAGGTATATCCGGAGCGGGATTATCTTGCCACGGTGAGCACCATAAGTCGAGCCGCAGTTTATCGGAGCCAAGTCCTTCCCACCGTAGGGAGGCAGCAGTGGCCGCATCTCTCAGACCAGAGTCGGCCCCGGCAATAGCAAAGCGCAAAACACCAAAAAGCGCTGGTGCGGCACCGACGACCGTGCAACCCCCGGCACCAAGTGCTCCGGCACCGAGTGCTCCAGTGCATGCTGCTCAACCACCGAGTACATCAGCACCGACTGCACCAGCACCGAATGCATCAGCACCAAGTAAGTCGGCACTGACTTCTGCGACTTCCAGGCCACCGATTCCGCACACGGCGCCGGCTTCATCTGCTCCAACCCCTTCAGCGATCTTGGCACCAGCATCAACGGCACCGGCAACAACTACCCCGGTGCCTGGGGGACAGATGGCCGCAACCTTGCCAGCACTGTCCCACACAGGATCATCAATGCCGCCATCGGTGCACAGCATAATAATGGCACTGTGCATGACACAGCACGATGTACCCGAATCCCAGATGAGGGCTAGATCATGTTCCAGGGACAGTCAATCCCTCGATACAGTGAGACGCAGAACCAGGAGAATAAGAACACCATCCCCGAGTCTGGAACCGGCGGGGTTCTCTCCCCAACCGCAGTCACCCACCTCAGTATTCTCAGTTCCAATGCGCAAAGAGGTCCACATACATCATGTTTCTCATCATGGGCGGTCGCCACGGTTCTCACCTTCATTGCAACGACACCATAGATATTCACCCTCACCATCATGTAGAGGACATAAGTCCTCTCCCAGGTCGTCGTCAAGATCATCCTTGCTCCATCCAGACAGTGCTGGGGAGGAGCCGGTCGTCGTGGTACATGTTGGTACCAACGACATAGGGAAGGGTAGAAGAGATGTTCTGGAGGCCAAATTTAGGTTACTAGGAAAGAGACTGAAATCCAGAACATCTTTGGTGGCATTCTCTGAAATGCTTCCAGTTCCACGCGCAGGGCCAGATAGACAGGCAGAACTTCAGAGTCTCAATGCGTGGATGAGACGATGGTGCAGGGAAGAGGGGTTTAGATTTATTAGGAACTGGGGACACTTTTGGGGTAGGGGGAGCCTATACAGGAATGATGGGCTCCACCTAAATCGAGGTGGATCCAGACTGCTGGCATTAAACATTAAAAAGGTCGTAGAGCAGTTTTTAAACTAAGAGGTGGGGGAAAGCCGATTGGTGCGGGGGAGCACCTGGATCGGACGGAGACTTCTCTTACACGAGGCTCCATAGGTAGGGATTCCCTAGAAGTTAGTCAGATAGGGAACGTGGGAAATAATATATGGGCAAGATCAGATGTGAAACAATCGTGCATAAAAAAATCCAATGTGTCTGAGAAAGGCGGACATATAAATAGTGGTAGTTTTCTAACATGCTTTTACACTAATGCTAGGAGTCTGTCTAATAAGATGGGTGAACTGGAGTACCTCATATCAAAGGAGGAAGTTGACATAATAGGCATCTCAGAAACATGGTGGAATGAGGACAATCAGTGGGACACTATCATACCGGGATATAAATTATATCGGAAAGACAGAACAGGTCGTGCGGGTGGCGGAGTGGTACTATATGTGAAGGATAATATAGAATCAAATGAAGTAAAAATCCTAAAGGAATCAAAATGTTCCATAGAATCATTATGGATAACAATTCATTCCTCTAATATGAATATGGCATTAGGAATATATTACCGACCACCTAACCAGGACAGTGATAGTGATGCTGAAATGATAAGGGAGATTAGAGAGGCTACCAAAATAAAAAACACAGTAATAATAGGAGATTTCAATTATCCCATATTGACTGGGTGCATGTCACCTCAGGACGGGATTCAGAGATTAAATTTCTTGATGCCTTAAATGACTGCTTCTTGGAGCAGCTAGTACAGGAACCCACAAGGGGAGAGTCGATTCTCGACCTAGTCTTGACTGGAACGCAGGATCTGGTCCAAGAGGTAACTGTTACTGGACCGCTTGGAAATAGTGACCACAATATAATAACTTTTAATATTCCTGTGTTGGGAAGAACACCGCAGCGGTCAAACACTCTGGCATTTAATTTCAAAAAGGGGAATTACACTAAAATGAGGAAGCTAGTTAAACAGAAACTAAAAGGGAGAGTAATTAAACTAAAATCCCTGGAAGCTGCATGGGAACTGTTTAAAGACACCATACTAGAGGCCCAACTTAAATGTATACCCCAAATAAAAAAACACAGTAAGAGACCTAACAAAGAACCACCATGGCTAAACAGCCATGTTAAAAAGGCAGTGAGAGAGAAAAGGGCAGCTTTTAAAAAGTGGAAGTCAAATCCTAGTGAGGAAAATAGAAAGGAACATAAACACTCCCAAATTAAGTGTCATAATGTAGTAAGAAAAGCCAAAAAAGAGTTTGAGGAACAGCTAGCCAAAAATTCAAAAAATGATAGTAAAATGTTTTTTAAATACATTAGAAGCAGGAAGCCCGCTAAAAAAGCAGTGGGGCCCTTGGATGATAAAGATATAAAAGGAGCGATCAAGGAAGACAGTGCCATTGCGGAGCGATTAAATGATTTCTTTGCTTCAGTCTTCACGGCTGAGGATGTTACAGAGGTTCCTAAATCTGAGCCAGCCTTTTTAGGTGACAAATCTGAGGAACTCACTCAGATTGAAGTGACATTAGAGGAGGTTATGGAATTAATTGATAAGCTGAATAGTAACAAGTCTCCGGGACCAGACGGCATTCACCCAAGGGTTCTGAAAGAACTCAAATGTGAAATTGCGGAGTTATTAACAGTGGTTTGTAACCTATCCTTTAAATCCACTTTGGTACCAAATGACTGGAAGATGGCCAATATAACACCAATATTTAAAAAAGGCTCTAGAGGAGATCCTGGCAATTATAGACCGATAAGTTTAACATCAGTACCAGGCAAATTAGTAGAAACACTAGTAAAGAGTAAAATTGCAAGGCACATAGAAGAGCACGAATTGTTGGGCAAAAGTCAGCATGGTTTCTGCAGAGGGAAGTCGTGTCTAACTAATCTGTTAGAATTTTTTGAAGGGGTTAATGAACATGCGGACAAGGGGCACCCAGTGGATATAATATACCTAGATTTCCAGAAAGCCTTTGACACGGTCCCACACCAAAGGCTTTTACGTAAATTAGGTGGTCATGGGATAGGAGGAAAGGTCCTTTCATGGATCAAGAATTGGTTAAAAGACAGAAAACAAAGGGTGGGAATAAATGGTAAATTTTCACAATGGAGGAGGGTAACTAGTGGTGTTCCCCAGGGGTCAGTACTGGGACCATCCTGTTCAACTTGTTCATCAATGATCTAGAAAATGAGGTAAGCAGTGAGGTGGCCAAGTTTGCAGATGACACAAAGTTGTTCAGGACAGTCAAAAGCAAAAGGGATTGTGAAGAACTACAAAAAGATCTCAGCAAACTGAGTGATTGGGCAGCAAAATGGCAAATGAAATTTAATGTGGGTAAGTGTAAGGTAATGCATGTTGGAAAAAATAACCCAAATTACACGTACTACATGATGGGGTCAAATTTAGCTACGACAGATCAGGAAAGGGATCTTGCAGTTATAGTGGATAGTTCTATGAAGACATCCACGCAGTGTGCAGCGGCAGTTAGTAAGGCAAATAGGATGTTAGGAATTATTAAAAAAGGGATAGATAATAAGACAAAAGATATCATACTTCCCCTATATAAAACTATGGTACGCCCACATCTCGAGTACTGCGTGCAGATGTGGTCTCCTCACCTCAAAAAAGATATATTGGCATTAGAAAAGGTTCAGAAAAGGGCGACTAAGATGATTAGGGGCTTGGAAAGGGTCCCATATGGGGAGAGGCTAGAGAGACTGGGACTTTTCAGTTTGGAAAAAAGGCGATTGAGGGGCGATATGATAGAGGTATATAAAATCATGAATGGTGTGGAGAAAGTGATTATAGAAAAATTATTTACCTTTTCCCATAATACAAGAACTAGGGGACACCAAATGAAATTGATGGGTAGTAGGTTCAAAACTAATAAAAGGAAATTTTTCTTCACACAGCGCACAGTCAACCTGTGGAACTCCTTGCCCGAGGAGGCTGTGAAGGCCAGGACTCTATTAGGGTTTAAAAAAGAGCTTGATAAATTTTTGCAGGTTAGGTCCATAAATGGCTATTAACCAGGGATAAAGTATGGTGCCCTAGCCTTCATAACAAGGGCAGGAGATGGATGGCAGGAGATAAATCACTTGATCATTGTCTTCTGTTCTCCTTCTCTGGGGCACCTGGCATTGGCCACCGTCGGCAGATGGGATGCTGGGCTCGATGGACCTTTGGTCTGACCCAGTATGGCCATTCTTATGTTCTTATGTTCTTATGTTCTATTCCAGATACCGTTATGATTATAGACGACCGTAGTCACCGACTTATTCCCCGGGGCGGCATCATCACCGATATTATCAACAGTGTGAATATCGTCACCATCGTCGATATTCCTCGTCGAGGACTCCCAGGCAACTTTAAGAACCCTGAGTATGTACACACTGCCCTACCACCGAAAACGATACACGCCATACTACAGGCAGAGGCCTTTTCCCTACATGGGACCCAGATACAGACAACAGGACCACCAGCAGCAACAGCGACCCAAGCCACGACCACAAAGACGCCAACCGCAAAACAGTAGGGGTTCTAACCCCCAGAACAATAGGCAGCAGGTTTGACGGTCCCATCAAGGGACTACGAACCATTCCACTTACATACCCACCGGAAACACAGAGGCTCTTTCACCATCGTCTACGGCCTTTCCAATGCCGCTGGTTTGCCATCACCACAGATCGCTGGGTCTGGGAATTGATATCAACAGGGTACTTGATACCTCTCACCTCCCTCCCCCCCACTACCCCTCCACCCCTGTCCCTTTTCAGGGACCCATCTCACGACGGGCTTCTAATGCAAGAAGTTGCCCGACTCATTGAGATAGGAGCGGTGGAGAGGGTGCCCGATCAATTTCAGGGCAAAGGATTTTATTCCCGATATTTTCTCACCGAGAAGAAATCAGGGGGATGGAGGCCGATCCTGGACCTCCGGAATCTCAACAAATACCTAAAGAGACACAAATTCAAGATGGCGACCTTAGCCTCTATACTTCCGGCCCTAAATGCTGCAGATTGGTTCACGTCCCTCGATTTGCAGGACGCCTATTTCTACGTTACAATCCATCCAGCTCACAGGCGCTTCCTGAGGTTTGTTATAGACACTCACCACTTCCAATACAAAGTTCTCCCGTTTGGCCTATCGTCCGCGCCGAGAGTCTTCTTGAAGACTCTGTCAGTTGTCGCCGCGTACCTTCACCGTCAAGGTATCATAATTTTTCCCTACCTAGACGACTGTTTGATCAAAGCGCACTCACACGATCAAGCACAACGCGCCACCGAACTTACGAGGACACTCTTCGAAGACCTAGGCCTGGTATTGAATGTAAAAAAATCAGAACTCACACCACAGAGATCCCTCGTGTTCATTGGGGCACAATTAGATTCTATAACAGCCAGGGCCTATCTTCCTACGGAAAGATTCCAAAAAATGCAAAGTCTCACACAGATGCTTACACTCAGCCCCAAGCTGCCATTGCTCACCTGTCTACAATTGCTGGGTTATATGGCCACCACAACATAAGTCATCCAGCATGCAAGATTATATCTCAGGTGTTTACAACGCTGGCTGGCGTCAGTGTACCATCCGGGCAACAAAGATGTACACAGACTAGTACAGGTGCCCCTCACTGTAAAACGATCACTGCACCGGTGGACCTCCCCAGCCAATATGCTTTTGGGCGTTCCATTCCACCGCCCGCACCCAACCATTCAAGTCACCTTGGATGCTTCCCTTCTCAGGAGCTCATTGCAACGACGAACTCGCACAAGGTTGGTGAACCACGCAAGAAGCTCTTCGGCACATCAATCTGCTGGAGCTCAGGGCGGTGTTCAATGCATGCCGAGCATTCTTGCCAATGATTCGTGGCCAGACCGTACAAATACTCACCGACAATACCACTATAGTCTATTACATCAACTGCCAGGGTGGAACGCGATCCAAATCCCTATGCGCGGAAGCCACGAAACTATGGAATTGGTGCATAGCTCACGAAATTCTCACTGTGAGCACATACCTCTCAGGCAAGCACAATACTGTTGCCAATGCACTCAGCAGATGTTTTTTTCCACAACACGAATGGGAAATCAACCACAACGTAATCTGCTCAGTATGCCGCATGTGGGGATACCCTGCTATAGATCTGTTTGCGACATATCACAATACAAAATGCCCAGAATACTGTTCCAGGGGTGGTCTGGGCCCAGAATCGCGCGGAGATGCTTTCCTGATCAACTGGACGTACCATCTCCTTTATGTGTTTCCACCAATTCCGCTTCTACCGAGAGTCTTAGAGAAGATAATACATGACAGAGCTACGATAATACTTATTGCTCCATTTCGGCCCAGATAGACATGGCTACCTCTACTTCTACAAATGTCTGTCCAACCTCCTTTCCAGTTACCGACATGGCATGATCTCCTCACGCAACCAGGTTTCGTGATGCCACAACCCCAGATCGAGAGACTGCACATTACGGCTTGGCTCCTAGCTGGTTCCACAGCAGGGAAACCCTCTGCTCCCAAGAGGTGTAACAAGTCCTTCTTTATAGCAGACACGAATCAACTCACAAGACTTACCTTTATAAATGGCATCATTTCCACTCCTGGTGTTTGGATTACGACAGCATATCTGTTCCGCTTCATCATATCCTTGACTACCCGCTCCACTTACAGCACGCCGGTCTAACTATATCCACAATTAAGGTGCACCTCTTGGCGATATCTGCATTTAGACAATCAATTGAGGGATCCCCGTTAATGGCTCACCCTATGATGAAACGCTTCCTCAAAGGTCTTGCAAACCTATACCCTTCACTCAGAAGGCCCCCTACTTTATGGGATCTAGACTTAGTCCTGGATACTCTCATCTACCCCCGCTTCGAACCATCAGCTACGTGTGACATGTCTATACTTACCATGAAGCTGGCCTTCCTCTTGGCCATAACGTCAACCCGAAGGGTGGGAGAGTTGGCCTCCCTCTCGTCCAATCCACCATAAATGCTGTTTACGGATCAGGGAGTGATACTCCAATCTCACCCTAAATTCTTACCAAAGGTGAACTCTGAATTCCACATCAACAAGCCTATAATACTTCCTACATTCTATCCTAAACCACACACCTCGACACACGAGGCCAGGTTGCACACACTGGACATTCGTAGGTCACTGGCCTTTTACCTAGAAAGGATTCGTTCTTTCCATCCATCGCAAAGACTTCTACTGTGTTCCGACGAAAGGACCAAAGGCCAGGCGCTATCATCACAGCCCATTTCCAAGCTAATAGTGAACTGTATCACAAAGTGCTACACACTACGGAATAGACCAATACCTGCATCGCTCTCAGCCCACTCTACTAGGGCTACGGCAACCTCAATAGCCTTTCTCAAAGGCATCCCACTACAGGACATCCGCCGTACAGCAACACGGTCTTCTGACATGACATTTGCCAGGCATTATGCCATTGATGTTATCACCCAGGACTCAGCGGTAGCCTCCGCGGTGCTATCCTCAGTAGCAAAACGTTAACTCCATTCCCACCTCCGTAGACGAGGCTACTGCTCTGCACTCACCTGAAGTGGAGCACCTATGGGGACACTACCCGAAGAAGAAGAGGAAGTTACTCACTTCGTGCAGTAACGACATTTCTTCGAGGTGTGTGTCCTCGTAGGTGCTCCACGACCCGCCCTCCTCCCCTCTTGGAGTCTTCCTCTTGTGTCTTTCAGGAGTGTTCTGATTAGGAGGAACTGGCGGGAGCCGGATCACGTGCACGCTCACAAACGGCTACAGCAGCACGCGCCACCGCGCACGCGCGGTCCGGCTGAACTACAGCTGACAAGTCTCTGACCTGCGGCACCGGGATGAGCCCGACACCTGAAGTGGAGCACCTACGGGGACACACACCTCGAAGAAACGTCATTACTGTACGAGGTGAGTAACTTCCTCATATAAAGATTTCAGTAATGATGAGCTAAAACTATAATGTCAAGATTTATTAGAGTGTAATTTTTTTTTCTTTCATAATGGTAGACCAATGTAATGCAAACATCTCTGAAGAGTCTACATTATGTTCACAGCCTTTGACCACAGACTTAAAAACCCAACAATTAATTGATCTAAGTTTTGGAAAAGCCTCAGTTTTACAAAGAAATGAATGTTAAAATAGTATCATCAGTAGCCTTGATTTCTTCTTGCTTCTTTAGCATGCTTGTGTTAATGATACATAATTTGCTTATAATAACACAGACAAGTTAACAAAATCAGAGCTTAAATTAAATGAAAGGCGTGTGTTAGTGCTATTAATCCAGCTGTGCTCAAAAGGGCACTTCCTGTATATTTACCTGTAACAAGAGGTTAGAAGCTCAGATTAGGGATCAGGCGTGGAGAAAGTATATCAGATGTACAGCCAGGATTGCAAGTGTGCGGATGTTTTAAATGTGAATTTAGTGTTAATGAAAGGTGTTAGCCTATTTGACCTCAAGAGAGGAACTGGTAATGCCCAGTGAGTACAGAAACTCATCCCACCCCGGGGAAATACCAAGCAAATCTATGGTCAACTAAGCACACATGTGAAGAAAGAAAATGGGAGGAGCCATATACTCAGCAATCAACTAAATGCAACAACAACAAAAAGTAGGAATAGGGTCAGGCCAGAAGAAGAACGGAAGCGTGCCATTGGAAAACACCAGTCAAATAATTTCAAAGGGAAAGGTGTGTAATTGACAGCCCTAGCAAAAATGATCATCTGAGTCACAAAACAGGTAGCCAGTAGCAGTGCAAACTTCCCACATATTGTCCCATTAATGAGGTTTAGAGCTATTCCAAAATCTATTGAAGTCAATGGGAGGTTATGACCGGGCTCCTGGAAAATGTGGAGAGGTTAGTTCCTCCTCCATAGTTTATTTAATCCTAAACCACAAGACAGGCAACAAGAGTGTCATTAGACTTAATTGTTCTGGTATTTGTTATATAGGCACCTGACCATTAGAAACTGGTGGGAGATAATTCATTTCACATAGGCCAAAAGTTCAGCTTTTTGTATTCAATCCTTGACTGTGTGGTTTGTGAAGTGAGCTATTCAGCTCTTTGTAATTTATCGTTCAGTCAACCCAAACATACACATGTTCACTTGCATGAATTTTATCAATGTATTTACATACATTGTACTCTTACAGTATGCAGCACTGTTCCTGTGAACTTCACTGTGATCACTGTGTACTGAACTGAGAACAAAGAATCCACACAACATACAATGTTAGATTCCATTTTTATTTCATATGTTCATATAGAACAGTCTATGAATAAAGTCATTTATAAGACTTTACTTGTATCATCTGTGCCATACTGAAGTATCTATCAGAGCCTTCTCCTCTGAAGAGTGTTAAAGATTTAACATACTGAGTGACAGCATGCTCATTAAATAATAGAAGGCTTTGGATGATTTAATCCAAATAAGCAAAGTTTTCAAATGTTTTTGTAGAAAATGTTGCAAAACAAATCCCCACAGGAACTCTAGGATTCTGATGTTTTCTCTTTGCTAGGTTATTAATGAATATGTGCAGTTGGTTCACATGAGTCATGCAGAGTTGCAGTAGATTCTTGTTTTCTTAAATGCCTCCTTGAAGTGTGTGTCAATACAGCAAGGTTATAACTACCAGACACAGAGAGAAAATAGCACTGACAAAGATACATTAACATTTGAAGTTCAGCAATAATATTTGGTGCTCTAAATATTTAATACATAGTGTGCTTTCTCACTCTAAAATGAAATATTACTTTTATTGCATTATAACAATGTATTCCATTATGTGAGGCTCAATTTGTGGAACTTCACCATATTAAAATTAGCATAAACTGGAATTATGTTTAAAGGTTTCCAGAACAAACATTAAAATGAATCCTTGATTACCCATGAAAGCCTCATTTTGATTGTTTCAAAATATTATTTTCTACAGAAAAAAAGAAGTCTAGAGCTTTGAAGAGACTACCATTTATTCACTCACATCATAAAAATCCATCTTTAAAATAAAATTGAAGTGTAGTTTTTAAATAGCCACATTTCAACAAGCATATCAGTAGGAAGAATACTGGACAAGCTAGTAGAGGAATGGTTAAGCTAAAAGATTTTCAAAAGACAGCAGTACTGTGTGATATGCAAAATACTATCATTGACAATCTCCCAGCATCAAGGCATGCTAAACAGTGGCTCTATCTATTTCATAAGATGTTCTTTTCTGCAAATGTGTGAGGGGGAAATTGAATTAGTGAATAAATGTACTCTATTTACAAATATGGAGAGAAAAAATAGCATTATTACACCCATTGGAACAACATCCCCTCCCTCGGTACAGACATTTCATATTCCCTTCTTAATCCTTTTAGAAAGCATGAGAATCCCAAGAGATCTCATACATGAAACATTAAAATGCCTAGTATTATTTTCTTTAGATATATATTTTAAAACCTCACTTTCATAAAGAATAACTGAACATGTAAGATATGATTTAACTATGTTACTGTTTTCATTTAAGGAAGGTAGTGCTTCAGAGGGCCTAATACATTTGAGGGAAAACATAAGGATTAACATCTCATTTGGTAACAAAATCTAACATGACAAATTTATGGTACTTGTACTCTAATCTACAAACACAAGAGTTCAAAATATCAAATGAATGATATATGCCTCAGATTATTTGGAAGTTATAATTCTACAAGAAATTCAGGAAGCAATCTCCCTACATACATTATTTATTAATTTCAAATGACTGAATCCTTCAATTTAACTAATAATTAGCCCAAAATAAATGTATTTAAATGATATTTCAAAGATATCTATTTTAACTGCATAGAAATCTGAAGCAAGTCAGATTTTTAAAAAAATGTTTCAAAATGCTATGACTTTCAATTAATGTATGGTGAACACAGTGGGTACCAGAGTCAGTTCTAGTTGCCATGACAACAGACACTGAAAATTTAAACATCCAGCGGCAGGCTGAATTCCCTGGAAGAGAGCTATACCACATTAAAATTATATACTATTGAAACATTAAACAGATATACGTGCAAACTGTTTTTAAATAGACAGCTTAATTACAGTTTATAAACAATAGGGGTATTTAGACACCCTGTTTATTATTTCAATTTAAGAAGTGAACTGAAATTTGCTAAATAAAAAAAAATCAAGAAGCTAATTACCAAAAGATACTTGAAAGAAGAACATAGATATTATTTTAAATTATGCATTTAAAAAGGTGCAGTTAGACTGCCAATCCATCATTCTTACTGAATAAGAGAGTTACTAAATTAGGGTTAGATATTATTCACATACAAAAAAGGAAATCTATAGTATAGGTAGTCAGGCTAATGCACATTTCTAATATGCAGTGATTTCTGAACCCTGATGATGAATAATGATTCCTCAGAAGGTTTTTTAACAAGCTATACAATTACAGCATTTAAATGAGTGCACTTTGTACTCCATACAATTTTGATGTAGTCAGGCCTCATCAGTGTTTCCTCAGACACACTTCTCCATTTTTTCCAGTCAGGAAGATACAAATAATGTATATAAACTAAATGAAAGGAAAGTATTTCACTAGATATTGCCAAATTTTCCAGTAAAACAGGCAGAAGAGGTATCCATAAAACCTGGCCACTACCCATATTTTGTATTCTGGAAATAACTAAACCTTTTACTGCACATAGTCTTTTCAAGATAATTTGGTTTAAGTGGTTGTCCTTTAAATAGATCACATCAGTGTGGGCCACTACCTCGCAAAGCTTATATAATATCCATTCGGTAACAGCTGAAACCAAAGAAGGTTTAATTAACTGGACTCACTTCCTGATGCCTTCAGTGCACACATTAATTCTAATGAAAATATTACCTTGATTTACCATCCTGCTGGTTTACTATCTCCTGTTTTAAAATTCCTGAGAGAACTCTCATTGGTATTTTGACACCTTCAGCAGTACCTGGTGTAGGACTGGGGTTTCAGTTAGCAATGTTTGGTTTTTCTAACTTAAACCATATCTCAGTTTAAATTATCAGAAATACACGATAAATGTAATAATACTTTACACTAATATTGTACCTTTCTTTCAAAGATTTTCAATCTCTTTAAAGAAATTAATGAATTTCATGACACACACCCGGGAGGTGGTACACACACAAATCCCTTGTGTATAAACTCAGTCTTTATTCATGCAAGAAATGTGGCCAGAAACGTGTAGATACATGCTTGCACACAGTAGTGCTGGAAATAGGGATACTGGGACTATTGCCACACCCCCTGGTTTGAAGACATAACAACAAACCTGATTTGAAGAAATAATAACAAACAAATACATTGTTTCCCTCATCAGCATGCCACTATAACAATTGTTTCAGTACCCCTGCCTGCACAGCTTGCCAGTCTGAACTCTCACTTCTGCAAACAGCCACAGACCCCTTCAAGAGCAATAGTTGTTATTATTTACTAATGTGTGCAGAGCAGGATTGGGACCTCACTTAAGCAGCAGTACAAAACAGTAATGGAGTATTAGCAGTAATGTTAACCCAAAGTGTTCAAAAATCATGAGTTTGACTTTCAAATTGTGAAATTGAAAACAAACTAATGTCCTTTTTTGTTGTTTAGGCATGGAGCCTTTAGGGTACCAGGTTTTCTTGCTTTTCTCCACAAGTATGAGAGTTAGAAAGTTACTATTTTTAAAAGATGAAATCTGATATCCTCACATAATCACAGGATTCCAAGCACTGGGGTTCTGTGGACTCATGATAACATTGTGGCAATGCTGCATGAGCTTAACTGTATGGAGCTAATTATCTGAATTGGGTGCACTAGCATGGGGATGAAAGAAGCCTTCACAGGGCTGCTGCATCCATCCCCATCTACATATGCAAGGCACCACTCCTTGTCCCCAAACACATTGACTAGCTATACTTGTATACAGGGAGAAGTATCCTACTCCAGCTATAGGCCCTCGTGCAAAGTACACCCCCCCCCCCTTCCCCCAAGGAGCAGTGGGAAACTGGGAAGCAGATTGTGATTCCGAGTCACCATCTGGACTGCTCCTGGGGCAGCATAACAGCATGTTGCATCATGTGCCTTTCATTAATCTCTCAATGAACATTCAGAACATGAGGATAACAGTTTGTAAATGTAGTCTTAAATGTACCGATAAAGAAACTGGTGGGATTTTTAGAAATGTCTGAGCAAGTTAGGAGCACAAATCCCATTGGTCTTCAAAGTAATTTGCTGATATTTTTGAAAACTCCACGCACTGAATTTTATAGTGGAGGAAGCACAGATCAGTTAATACTTACATTGCAAGTTCTTTGCAGCAAGGGACTTTTATTGTTAGATATTTATTTGGCACAATAGCGCACTAGCCCCTAAGTGAAAGAAATAATAATAAAGATCATAGTAATGTCAACACTTCACCCTTTATTACACAAGACATAGGGAGAACTGGAAAGAGAAGCCACATGTGCTGTGTCTCCACTCTTTTAGCCCAAAGTACTCTTTGAAAAGAATCTTTCAAACAGTCAAGCATGCACTGGGGACACTCTTCAAATACAGCCAACATGCTAAGTTTTACATAGATACAACAAGCCTTCAAAGAGTTAGCTACAAAGGATAACAGTTCACCAGATCTGCCTTCTGCAATCACAAGAAATTGATGACAATGGTTGTGCCAATCTAATCCCTGTAAGAAAGTAAGAACAGCCATACTGGGTCAGACCAAAAGTTTGTCTAGCCTGTCTTCTGACAGTGGCCAATGCCAGAATGCCCTAGAGGGAGTTAACAGGTAATCATCAACTGATCCCTTTCCTGTCATCCATTTCCATCCTCTGACAACAGAGGCTAGGGACATCATTCCTACCTATTCTGGCTAATAAGCCGGGCTCGACAAATAATGTAATCTACTCGCTCGTGGTGAGTAGATTACAACCCAGAAGAGCCGGCGCAGAACGCAGAACCGCACAGCTGGTGAGCGGGGCTTACCGCCGCCTGGCGAGCCCTGCTAATAAGTATTGATAGACCTAACCTCCATGAATTTATCTAGTTCTTTTTTGAACCCTGTTAATGTCTTGGTCTTCACAACATCCTCTGGCAGGGAGTTCCACAGGTTGACTGGGTGCTCCCTGAAGAAGAACTTCCTTTTGTTTGTTTTAAATGTGCTACCTATTAATTTCATTTGGTGACCCCTAGTTCTTATGTTATGGGGTGAGCCTTACCTAATCAGTGGAAATGAAGTGGAAGATACATTTAACCTCCCCCCGCAACTCCTGCTAATAACTAATCTTCCACATGGAAGCAATATCTCATTCTCCTTCTTTACCCAGCAATTAATTTTATATCCACATAATACTTATGCTAAAATACATCAGCATTTTCATTGAGCACTCTATTGAGCTTAATTTTTTAAAATGATCTCTGTCACTAAAGGCATTAGGAATGTTTTCAGGGTTTGGTGTCATTAACAATATTTTGTCTTGCAGGTGCAGGCCTTCTATAAATCATTCATTAATAAACAAATTGGAACTGTCAGCATTTCTTCCGCAGAGTCATGTTTTCATAGAATATATAGATCATAACTAAAATTTAATTCTGTTTTTAACTTATCAAAGATTAAATCTTCCAGTGCTTTTCAGTAGTCTTGTAATTATACAAGTACACAAAGCTATACACATTTTAAAACACTTTTGCAGCAACAGATCCTATTGGCATGCTATGAGTCAACTCTCTTCCCTCCCTTCCATAGCCAGCTCTCACATTCCTGTCTCTAAATAAAAACACATTTTAATAGAGTCATAAATTAACATAAGCTCCCATTCTACCTCTTTAGACTGTAAGCAAGCATACCATTTGCCTTGACAATCATTTATGACTTCAAATATCTAGTGACAAAATTAAGTAGCACATACAGAATAGTAAGGGCGATTTTTTAATTAAGACAAGAAGAAGAAAAGTGGATTCTGCAATGCAGTAATGAAACTTGTATCTCTGAAACTAGGTTATCATCAGCCACTCTTACAACACCTTTTCAAAGCTGTTGTTCTAGGGACACTAAATCCACTAAATCCTCTCCTCCTTAAAGGCTTTAGGAGGTCTATGGGGCCTACTGGCTAACATACTAGCCAAAAATTTGTGCCTTCTGCTCCAAAAATAGAGCCTCGTTTTTAAGAATGTGCCTCTCTGCATTAAGGGGCTCTTCATTCTTAAATATAGAACAGGGCCAAATTTATGAACTTATATGGGTGATAAATTAGCCCAATATTGTGGCATTGGGGAGGAGGTTAATGCTGAGTATATTTTCTCTCCAGTTTTCTGGACCAGCTCCAGAGTTTCTTCTGAATAACAAAAGAATGTATTCGTCAGACTGTTAAGAGAGGATGATGATTCAGTCTAGCTCACAAGTAAGCCTGTGCTAAAACAATGCAAGAGTAAGACTGTTTTCTGTATGCAGAGTTCTGGAGACCTGTTACACAGAGATTACATACATACCATAAAACCATATCATTTTGAATGGGACTACATCAAAGCACAAGTAATAATAGCAACAACCTGCATTGTGCATTTTCTAGTGAACAATTCCAATGATTCCAAAGTTCATTACATATGAATCACTAACTCATCACTAAAATGGAGCCATTTCAAGGGTGGAAAACAGCAGTCTTTCTGCACCAACTGTATTCCATAACCATTATATGCTGTCAGTGTCTTACAAAAATAAATGTTCTTTTTTATAAAAGACATAGTAGAAATATTAGGTGCTTACAGCAGAAATGGAGATAGAAGCAAAAACAATGTCCTTTTTGTAATTATTTTTATTTTGAACAAGAATGTACTGCAGGAATTCTCTAAATTTACATACAATTTATTAAGATCTTCCTCAAAATTAAATTTAAAATTCCTATCTTTCTTTATATTTACTTCTGCTCAAAATGTTGCCCAGTTTCTTCCTATTGTTCTATCTGGCCTAGTGCCATCTTGCACACACTGCAAATATTTAATATGAAGACTACGAAAGAGGCTAAAGAGAGGCCTCGAGACAGGAAGAATCCAGGAGCTCTGTAATTAAGTCACAGAATTTTATTTCATCCACTGTGTTGTTGAATGATGTAATTGTTAAATAAAAGCACATCCTTGAAACTGAAACTCCCTTTGTCCTCAAAATTATTAAATATGCAGCAATACACTTTGACTCCAAGGTCTCATATTGCAGCCACCATTCCTTTGGCAAAGAACAACTGGTCCCTGGCAATACTGCTTCTTAATCATCCAGAAGGTTTACAATTAACCAAAGAAAGACACTCCATCCCAACTACTTCCCCGGAGGCTGAGTGCATTATATCTGGTGTATGTCCAACCTCCGCTGCTGGCCACTTTTATAGCAGCACTTTGTTAAGAATAAATAATGGAACAGAATATTGTTCTAGGAGAGTGCCAAAATATTTATGGACAAATGTTGCTGAGGTCAAGCCAAGATGCTTATCCTCTAAGATGTGGAAAGATTGATCCTGCAACAGCATTCAATGGAATCCTTTGGGTCATTGTGATGAAATATGCATTTCTTTATACTTGATGGAAATAATATGTTTATGTTTATTATGTGGGTAGCATAGGATTTAATATTCATTTCCTTGCTCTTAAGTGCTTGGACTTTCTAAATGATGTAAAAGGTAAATACATTGTTGTCAATTTGTACCATTAACTCATTTTTAAACACATCTTTTGGGGGTGGGATGGTCTATAGCTATTTATTTACATATTTCCCTTTGTGTAGGTAAATGATGATAGTGTTAAAATTTGGAATAAATGGGATTAACGGATCATTAACTTGTTAAATTAGAGAAATGAATTGTGCTGACCAAATCCAATAGTGGCTCCTGATGAGCTCTGCCTTGTTCAATATGCCTCTGACAATATATGTATAATCACTACATGGCCAACTTTGCCACACGTGTCCAGCTCAGCAAATGGAAAAAGCATTGCTAAAATAAACTAAAAATGTACCTGTTAATGTGTCACACATACTGCAGTGTTTTTCATCTTCAGGTCTCAAAGCACTTTACAAACACAAGTCGATATCATTAACTCAGTTTTACAACTGGCTTTACAAATACAGATTTTCAGTGAGAGACAATGTGCCTTAGTGGATGAGGAATGGACATGTCAGATCAAGATTCTGATTCTGATTCTGCCATCAACTTCCTATGTAACCTTTGGCAAATCACTTAAATGCTGTTCCTCATTCAACTGTATTTATACTGCAGGAGCATCGAAGGGCACGTCTACACAGCAGGGCAAAAGTCAGATTAAGCTACGTAACTTCAGCTACATCAATTGTGTAGCTGAAGTCGAAATAGCTTAACTTGACTTCTGGCACTGTCTACACATCAGGAAATCAAAGGAAAAACACTCTTCTTTTGACTTCCTTTACTCCTTGTAAAATGAGGATTAAAGGAGTCGGAGTTAGAAGTCATCCAGCTCGCCATTATTTCAAAATAGTGGCTTGCTGTGCAGATGCACTCTTTGTTATTTTGGAATAGCTGCTGTGTAGATATAGCCTAAGAGACCCATTCATAGATCAGGACCCCACTGTGCTAGGCACTATACAAACACAGAACAAAAAGACAATCCTTGTCCTCAAACCCTTAAAAAGAGAATCTTTGTTTTCTAAGCACAATCAGGCAATAGCAGGTAACTTGCATCCTCTGTACACACACAGGTACTTGTCTAAAATCCATTGCTGTCATGGGAGTTTCTTGTAGGAATCTGATCCAAAGTCTATTGAAATCATTGGAAGAACTCCCATTGACTTCACAAGGTTGTGTGTGTGTGACTGTGGATCTGTGATAGAATACACAACCTCCGTGCTATACCTGAAGAGCAATACTGTGCTCAGGTAGCACTCCTTTCTGAGGATGCTCTAGCAAGGGAACAAGTTAACAGGAGCTCTTGAGACTCAACCAAAGGGTTCTGAGTGGACTACAGGAAAGATGAATCCCTTCTCTAGGAAGCCAGACAGAAGGTTGAACCTGAGAGAGGACCACAAAGCAGGTATAGTCCACAGCAGTGCCTTCTTCAAACACTACCCCTTTGAGAATCAGCTGGTCCTGTAGGGCTTTGCTCAGTTGGATATTTTGGCAAGCTTTTGACTGTTTAAGCTATAAGGGCCATCTCAGAAACTGGAGAAGCACATAGCTAGGAAGTGGCCAAAGGTGGCAAATTTAAGCTCTATTCAGGGCCTTGGGCTGGGACTTTGTGGAAAAGGAGGACCTGACTCTCCCCACTATACTTCTATAGTACTAGCAACAAGCCATTCCTGAACAAGGAATTGCTGAACAAGTCAGAAGAAGTAATTGGTCAAATAACTATTTATTGTGAATATCAGATGGACAAGGAGGGTGAGGTAATATCTTGTACTGAACTAACTTCAAACTCATTGTGAATATGATGATAGTAAATAAGGGAGAGAGAGACTAATGAAACAAAGTATGTGGATATGTTATAGTAAAGTAGGTAGGAAACACTCTGAATGAAAAAGCTTGCCTTATCCAATCTGCAAAAGTGATTTGTCTATATGCACTCTGCAAAGCAATTGGTCTTTACAGGTAAGAAGTATGGATGTTAGTAGCTAGGTATGTAAACAGTGTTGTGTGTGACATGATCTAGAAATGTGGTATCACCCAGTACTCAACCCCCTGCAACTGGGCCTGTCCAACATGGGCAAAGAGCTATTACATGCCTAAGAAAATATCTTGAGTGACTAGCTGTAGTCAAACTGAGTTTTCAGGATCCCAGAGAACTGGATGAAGTGCTTTTCCAGAACCGGTGATTAAGAGGACAAGCCAAGGAGAAAGGTCTCAGAGGGTATCCCAAAAGCTCCCTTAAAGACAAAGCCCTAGATGCAGCTAGAGGTCAAAACACGGCTGGCCTAAACTCTACAGTGCCTCTCCCATGGAGACAAGAGGCTGGAAGTCAAGTATTCTAACTACTAGACCATCAAGCCCTTTGAGTTCCCAGACCAGTACTGCTGTAACTCAAGCTGCTATCCTGAGTTACTGTGCCTTTACTGCTACTGCAGTCAGCCATGCTACCACTTAAGTCAATGGCAAAAGTCTCTGTTTGACATTAGTGGAGGCATTCCTACCGAAATCAGTGGGTGGAAGTGGACATCAAACTTCCCATGCATAATAAAATTAATAAATTTTAACTAAATAACATCTATTTTCTTTAAATATAAATGGTTCATGAGTGTTCCTGGAGATTTAAAAACATGGAAACCTTAAATGGTAGTGAAAAGCAAGTTACCTTGGCTAGAGAGAGATAATGAAATATTAGACAAAGGATAATTTTCAAATCAGGTTAAATTCAAAAACATGTTGATAAGTTTTCTTCAAATGTTGCAGGTCCATTGTCCTTTCCTTTCAGTGAAACTCACAGTTTTCAGGACAAATCAATTTTTCAAGCCCAGAATATAGGGAAGACAAAACTTCTAAAATATTAAACCCCATGATGAAATTATAAAAGATGGCTCTTTGAGCACCTTTATTGCTTTTTAGTAGTTGATGTCTGTGACGGGTCATCTCAGTCCTGCACTGGAGAACAGACTGTGGACTGGGCCCAGCTGGCTGAGAGAGCCCCTTCCCCATGGCTCTGCTGGCCATGCTCGCAGGCAGGCCTGAGTATAAAAGGCCCTGAGGCAGCTCACTTGGGGTAGACTGCGGAAGGGAAAGGATACATACAGAGAGCTCCAGAGCCAGAGCCGCTGCCACAATCCCAGGAGCAACAGCCTCTACCCTGGAGGATATGGCGATGGGGAGACATGTAGGGTGGTAGGAAGTAGCCCAGGGTGGGGAATTGATTCCAGAGTGCTCAGCATATTGTGGTGGGATCCCCCGCTGAGCAGGCAGTGGACCGAGCCACTACCAATAGGGTCCTGGGCTGGGACCTGATGGAGTGGGAGGGCTGAGTTCCCCTACCTTCCCTCTGCACCATTCCTGGGCAGAGGTAGTTTCCCTTAGGCCTGAAGACTAGGCCTCAGGGCCATATTTACCCCAATAGGGGGTGTGCTACAAGGACGAGGTCTCAGGGCTGTATTTACCCCGATAGAGGGGAGTACTATAAGAAATAGGCCTCAGGGCCGTATTGCCCCCATTACGGGGGAGCACTACAAGGATTCAGGCTGCTGAGCTGCATTACTCCCATAGTGGGGGATCTGAGACTCACACTGGTCATTGGGCCACTGACAAGCAGATCTGTGGGGGACTTCAACTGTGGGAGCCTGCCCGAGGGGCGTGTACCCCTCAACAATATCATATGATGAAGATATTAGTAAAGTGATGTCAGACTAAACAGATAAAAGCTTGTGCTTTTGGGAATGCAAATTTTTAATTAAAGCTATGGAAAATTAATGGGCCACATATTTAGGAATCAGTCAAGCCTCATACATACAATATTAGGAATAAAACTTAAGCCCTACCAGTAAAACATAATAATATATAGGATATGCACTCATGTAAACCAGCACATACTACTTCCATCTGAAAAAATATGGGGTTTGGAGATGTTTAGTTTCTCTATCAATCCATTATGAATCAGACTTCTGAAAGGAGATTGCGAAGGAAAATTGGGAAGTCTGTCATTGTAAACAATAGTAAAAAAATCCTGCTGGTTCTTCATCTTACAAGATATGATAGAAGGAAAAGAGTGGGCAGAAAAAAAAAAGGCTCAACAGAACTTATAAGAACTGGAATAAAGAGATCAGTTTAGCTGC
The DNA here is from genome assembly GCA_032595735.1 of Pelochelys cantorii. NCBI lineage: Eukaryota > Metazoa > Chordata > Testudines > Trionychidae > Pelochelys > Pelochelys cantorii. Next base: position 64,649,397 of record CM064330.1, read on the forward strand.
TGGGCAAAAGTCAGGGATTTTCTTACTTTGGTCCAATAAGTTCATCTTTTTAAATAAAAGCTTATCAGACTCCTAGACCACTCATTTGCTTTGTTGTTGCTGTTCTTGTAGTTACAACTTGCTTCGGAATTTCCATGAACTGGAAATTACTATAAACAAGTTTTGAGTGCATAGCATAGTACTTGTGAAAGAGTCAGGTGCCTTACTTGCTGCACTAGAGAAAAAGTTGAGAGCAAAAGGTCAACTGACTTTGACTGTGTTAAATATAAATTTTATCATTTGACTTTATTTATTTTACGGCTCAGAATAAAAGACACGATCAAGTGAAGTGATCGTCAGTATACCCAAAGAAGTGGGAATGCAAGCATTTAGAATCATCCCCATCTTAACTGCTCCCAAGGAGTGTGTCTACAGTGCTCCCGTGGGCCAGACCCAGGTCTGGCCCACAAAAGCTCATTACCTATTAAACCATCGTGTTCGTCTTTAAAGTGCTATATAGTTTTTCCTTTTGTTTTAGCAAGATCAGACTAACACGGCTACCTCTCTATTACTATTCTACAGTGCTCCGTAACTCGAAATAAGATTCGCAATTTGAGCTACACAAATTGCATATCTTATTTCAATGCTATTTTGAAATAGCTTATTTTGTCATTTGGCACTGTCTACACAGCACTAAATTTTGAAATAAAGCACCAATTCGAAACATCCCTTCCTCCCTTGTAGAATGAGGTTTACAGGGACATCAGAATAGCAAGCCCAAAATAATGAGCTTGCTGTAAAGACCCAGGATAGCTATTTTGGGATACTCCAGAATCCCAAAATAGTCTTGCAGTGTAGAAGTAGCCAAGAAGAATGAAGCAAAAAGACATGGTATCTCTAGTATTACTCTTTGGGGAATTCTGCGTGTACACACACACACAATTCAACACAATATTTTAAAATTTTGCAAAATTCTGCATATTTTTTCTTAAAATAACACAACATAATCATGCTGGTTTCAATTATTTTGATAAATTATTTAAACTACAATACAATGGATGGAGAATGGGATTGGAGAACATTGGCAGAAATCCCCAAAGCCTGCCCCTCTGTCTGATAGTACTGTAGCTAGGATTGACTTTAGTTATGAGTCTCCAAATATATGCAGCCATATGCTCAGTGTTACATCATAGTCAACTGAAGAGAAAATGAGGACTGGAAGCTCAAACTCACAATTTATATTGACTACTGACCATCTCCAGAAAGGTTAGTAGCCAACAGTTCATGGACCACATTTTTCAGCCTAAAAATTAGACTAGTTCTAATCATTAAAGTACATTAAGCAATTTATAAGATGATTCTGTCCTTTACATCACTCTGGTAACATCCTACCGCCTTACCTTCAAGGTATCCCTTATTCTGCCCTCCAAATTCCAGAGCCTGCTCCATCACTGGGAAAACTGGTGTTGGCTGACTAGCTGCTACACAGGAACACAAGGGGGGGAGGAATAAAGAACAGGACTTGAACCCACCACCTTACAATCCTCAAGCAAATGCCTACTCCAACAGGCAATTCCAGAACTTGTCACAGCTGCCTATTGTCAGGATATCCCTTATCCTACCTTCCTAATACCAGAGTCTGCTGCACCTGTGAGGAAACTGGTGTTGGCTGGCATGTTTTATACTCTTCACTAAGAACAATGGGAATAATTCACTAAGCAAGCAGGCTGCTATGTTCTACTCTGCCTGAGGGGACAGAGCATGCCCCATGACTACTGCCTCAGAAATACCTGAAAGCCCTGTCCCTCCACAGCAAACATGTTGCAAGCATAGAGTTTCTCTTTCTCTCACACACATGCATGGCTGCCCAGCCCTTCTGCTCTGGCAGTGAGTTTACATTTCTGTCGCCTGCTCTGGGTGCCCAAGCCAACCTTCCTGCACTGCTGGGGAGGGACTACTAACCGCTCTCGTGGTTTCCCTTTACTTCCTATCAAAAGTCATTTTTCTGAAGCAAAGCAAATAAATCTGTGGTGGCCATAAATTTTGCACAGGCACAGTGATGCAGAATTCCCCCAGGAGTACCAGCATGCAGATTCACCTTCTCATTTAGTCTCCTTCTGCAGAAAGGGAGTAAGTAGTGAAGGCAGTTGCAGTCCACTGAGAAAAATAAAACACAATTTACGTGAGGAAAAGGGTTGAGGTGAAGTAGCTTGAAGAAAAACTGCAAACACTGTTCCAGCCCCTAGCAAAAGTCACTTGTGTTAGCAATAGTCTGAATACATCTTAGAGAATTTCAGATTTACTATAACATTCGAGTTGAAAATTAATCTAACCAATTAATCACGTATTTCACATTTTTGATACTGAGTCTTTGAGGCTAACAATGCAACATTTTTTTAAAAAAAATTAGTGCTGGTGAAGATGCAGTCATGATGGCTCTGGCGACAGATTCTGTTTTTTCCATGAAACAATGTGCCACAAAATACATCAAACCTGTACTGGATGAACCACCTCTCTGTGTTAAAAGATTATTCAGTTTCTATATTTTATTATCCAAGATGAAGCAGGGATGTGTTCAGATATAGACCTGGATCAGGTTTAAAATGAGGCTTACTGTTTGGGCTTGTGGCCAAATATGGATATGGTAAGATTCATAGGCACATAAATCTGGGAAGCTGTTGTCACAAGATTTCAGCTAAAAAAAACAGCCAGTGGAGATCTCAGAAGTTCAGTCAAACATGAGTGCTGCATAAGAAGTGTATTCCCATCAAACAGCAAAGAGGTTTGTTTGCTCAGACCTTTGTCCCTGCATCAGCAGAGAATTTAAACAAATACTTAAGTGGAAGCATGCATCTGAGTTTGTGTTTTTCTGAATAGAAATGGACGTAAACATGTGCTTAAGTGTTTTGCTGAGTAATGGACTGATGAGGGAAAAACAACCCAGAGGCTTCCAATGTTTTAGTGGTGTTTGATAGATGCACACAAATAGTATCTGCTGTCTATAGAAAGATTTATAACTTTCATGCTAGCTTCTGAATAATGGATAATGAACATGGTAATTTATGCAAGGTAACAAGGACAAGTGTAACAGAATTTATTTTGAGAATGCTGAACAATCAGAGAGATTGAAAGAACTGTGTACAGCATAACGCTTATATTGTAGCTCAGAGCCCTACTGACATTAATGGCATTTCCAAAGTACTGTAATTTATCCCCAAGTTTCTTCATACCTTATACTGAGTATTCACATTTTCTCTCTCTCGTTGTGATGGACTGCACATAACGTGCTTGCATTATTTGCAGATACTGGGCCATGTGGATCTAGGCCCACCCAAAGCTAAAGGCCCATCCTCTCAAACTGAATTCTGGGGATAATGAAAGGGAAAAAGAGACAGGATTAAGATCAAAGGTTTAAAATCAGGATTCCAGAGGGGAACACAAAGCAGAGAATCCCAACAGCACCTACCCCTCCTCAAAGGCATCTAAAGAGTCCAGGAACGCTGTCCAGAGGAACTCTCCATGAAGTCTTGATTGGACAAAGGACCCGAAATAGGCATCACAGTCATAGAGCAACTGCTGTCCAGCTTCCTCCTCCTGGAGTGAAGGATATCTAGCTTGGCCAGCACCAGGAGGAGGTTGATTCCTAGATATTGTGACTTTGTGGGGCCACTGACAGGGTACGCCTAAATGAGAAAACGAGGGAAGAAATGGAGCCAGAACCTTAGTTAGAGATTCTAGTGGAACTGTAAGAGAGACTGCAACCTAATGCACCCTGCAGAGATGGGCTCCGGGGTCTCCATCTCACCAGTGAAGGAACAGATGTCTGGGGAGTTTGTGGACTAGGTCAGATACACAACCATGTTTATAGCTCCTTAGAGGACCTGCCAACTATTATGTGACCAGAGAAGCTCATGGGCCATGGGTAAGGTGGTCTGGAGGGCCCAGGTAAGGATCAGTGGGGACCACCCTCCCTGCAGTATCCTCATGAAGAAAGCAAGAGAAGAAGGGTTGCCCTCACCTCCTAGAGCACATGAAGGGGATGCCCAAGGTGGGCAGCCCCATGAGCTGGCCAAACACTGTGGAACCTGCCCAGTCCCTCTGATCATAGTTTAGGATCTTGCCAGCTCTGGTGACACCAGGCAGGACCATTCTCTGCCAAACTAAGGGGGACTCCACCGCCTGCATACTAAGCTATGGATTATGTAACAGGGGTTCTAGAACATGGATGGGACCAGCACTCCCCCCTGAAGTGAAAAACACTGGAGCAGCCCCATACAACTTGGTCTCCAGATCACTTCAATTCTCCAGCTGGGAGGGATCAGTGGTGGAAAGGTTTATACCCAGATAGAGCTATGGACCTGTGCCCCATCAGATAGTGCAGAATACAGGTGGAAAGGTGCCCACCTGTCAAACACACATCCCCAACCATTAGACTAATTCCTGACCCACTTGACCTAAGTGGCAGGTTACATGCTTATGCTGCCTTACTTCTGAAATCATCTGAATGAGGAATAATGATATTTAATGACACCAACCATAATAATTTTATATTAATTACAGGTAGTTGCAAATTTGAAATCTGGATTTGGATCAAAATCCAATTTTTCTCAAATGAAGGAGTGTTTGGATTTGGTGGTGTTGATCAGCCTGTTACAGGAAGAAGCCTGTGATGAAGCACAAACTGCCCATCAGCATGGAAGGCATTAGACAGAGCTTTTGGGCCCAGCTAGCCTCACCCCATTATACCTGCAGCCAACATCAGGCATGGAGGACAGAAAAAAGGGATGGAATCTGGCTGAGTTTGAATGTGAAGAGGCAGGAGCTAGCTGCCTGCCTATGTGAGGTAAGAATCACTAGCCTGCCTGCTAAGACATCCACCGGGAACCAAGCACTGTCTTCCAGGCCAAAAGAGGCTCAGGGGCACCCAGCCTAAGAGGAACAGGTGTGACTGAAGCATAAAGACATTGCAGGGTTCTGACCCCTTCAAAGTTATGGCCCCCAGGATCCATAAGGGGGCACTTCTAGTTCCTGTGGTAGCTTGTCTCTAGGACTATAGGTCTGTGCCCCCAAACTGAAAGGGCAACAATAGGAAATAGCCCACAGCAGTGGATATAGATTCTGATCAGGGGAATTCCCAGCAGGGAGATTGACTTACACAAAGCCTTTGGGCTGGGACCCTGTGACCAGGTGTTTGACCTGCACTGGCCCTTTAAGGACAAAACCCCAGCCCTGAGCAAGGGCTGAGAGCAAAGCCCCAGCTAAGGCAGTTCTGCTAATGAGGGCCCAGCTGGGGACTATATAAAGAAGGACTCCTGAAGGGTAAGAGAACTGAGTGCTGGTCTAGACAGAGAGTAGTAGGGAATCTGACTCTAGGGAAGCAGGTGGTTTCTTGGAGATAGAGCAGTGGGAAGGAAGGAAGGCAGAGTATAAGAGGCTCTGGCCAGGCAAGCTCCCAGGCTGTAGGGCTTGAAGCAGGGCCTGAAGCTACTGGGGCCATAATAGTAGGTAGGGGCATCAGGTCCACACTGCTTTGGCAGTGATGAATAGCCATTACAGACTGCACTTTGTCCCAGAGGCAGGGGCTAGATGAAGAGTGGCAGTGGGTCACTGAGGTGAGGTGGGTACAGGGTAACTGGGGGTTCCCTGGGAAGAACTGGGGCCCCCTGGGGAGGGTAATTGGGGGGGCCCCTGGAGTGTGCAGTGGAGTAAACACCCCTTGGAAGGGGATGCAGAGAGACCTGAGTGGGCACTGCCGGAGGGCAGTGTCCTGAGGAGGCTGCTGTGGACAAGAGAAACATGGGGGGACGCCACCTAGAGGGAGGCACTCAATAAGGCAGGTGAGCTAATTCCCAGGACTGCCAGGCACCGGGGTGGTGAGTCAGACCCATATCCCACCACTGCCTTAAAGACTGAGACAATCCCAACTATAGAAGCAGGGAGCAGGAAGTCAAGTTGTCCAATCACTGAGCCAATTGCCATTCCAAACTCCTTGGTTACAAGACCCACCAAGTTCAAATCAATCTATGGATCTGCACCACATAGTTCAATGTCTGGGGCACTGAGTGTGGTGTTTGGGTCAATATCTAATATTTATATATTTATACCAAAAGAGAGATTAAATATTACTATATTAGATGTGACAGCCCCATAATTTACCTTTATGCAGAGTAAAGACAGAAGAAATATAGAAACTATTTTCAGAAACCAAGCTGACTTTCTCAATAACATAAGAAGACATGACTGAATTCCAAAAAGCACTATAAACAAGTGCAGACTCATATATTTTAAAATAGAATAACAAAATAAATGATGGGGTTTTCACACACAAGAAATCATGCTAAAAAAAGAGGAGTACAAGAGAAAGAAATAACATACCAGAAAGCTGTGCTGTTTAGGAAGTGGGCAATTTAATTTCTTGAAAAGTAAAAAACTCCAGCACCAATTAATTTGCTTCATGCAGAGCCCTGCTGTTTTCTCTTCTGTCCTCAATCACTGTTTACTTCATAAAATAGCCACCCACCTAGCTCTTTGAGTATTTAATTTCAGCAGGATTTTCTTTTTACAAGGTTGTTTGTACAGCTAAGTCTTATTCTGCGTTTTATATGTAAACACGTTGCTTTGACCCATAGGAACAATGGGATATTTCAAGTCAGAAACAATATTGTTTCACTATTTGACCTTCTTACTGAACAAATCATTTCATTGTCTTTTGTTGAGCTAGCATGCGTGCTCAGGGCCTGATCTTCCTTTTCTTTTCCAGCCATCTCTCTTAATGTCTTCAGAGAGAGTACTAGGTACATAAGAAATGGAAAACTATGAGTACATCTACACTGTGGAGCTATTTTGGAATACCTGAAATAGCTATTCTGCATCTACTGAGCAGCCCATTATTTCAAAATAGATTTTGAATAACAGGCAGCTTATTTTGACATCCCCTTAACCCTCATGGAACAAGGGTTACCAGGAATTTTAGAATAGCGAGTTATTTTGAAATTTGGCACTGTGTAGACAGTGCCAAACTAGGAAGTAAGCTATTTTGAAATACACTTGAAATAAGCTACGTAATTTGAGTAGCTTAAATCACGTAGCTTATATCGAGCTAAGGCTGCTGTGTAGATGTACCCTTTGAGACCAGTGCTTGTGTATGCAGGATGCAGTACTAAGCAACATTGGAGGAGTTTAGAGTGTGCTTTTAGGATGAGGTTGCCGGATCGCGTTACGGCTAGATTAGTATGGAGGCACACACAGGCAGAGCACTAGAAGGCACTGTGCTTAAGAGCGGTAGTAAGTAGCATCAGCTCATTATGGGGAATTAGTCAGTCCAATGTCTACCCCAGATTCGCAGAAGTTCTGGAACCCACATGACTGACTGAAAGAAAATTCCAGCATAGAAGTTGTTTCATGCTGAAGCTAACAGTGTGCCTGCTTGGTCACCAGTGATTATAGGGCAGATCTAGCTCAGAATTCCTTCAGCATCCCCAGAAGGCTGAGTGCTTGGTCCCAATACCATCCCCTTGCTAGCAAGCATAGGGAAGTGTTCTGTGGATAAGGAGGATTGTACAGGCAGCATGTCTGGAGTGTCTTGCGCTCTGGTTATTCTCACCATTAGCTGATGCATATTACATCAGCCCCGAGGCTGCTTTACCCTATATCTGAAATTGGGGCTGAACAACAAAGTAGACAACTGGCACAAAGCTGACACAAGGTGAGTTCTGTAGAAAGTGTGGTCCAAAGTACTTCTATACTTTATTTTACACAAGATGGGTAATACTTTAAATTATCAAATTGTATATTATACAGGCTTTTCAGGCTAAAGGTTTTATAATAAATTGCCAGCTTCAGAAGCAGAAGTTGAAAACAATCAGTGTCACCCTTTTCCAAAATGCCATGTCTTCTCCAGATTAACTGGCAGAGGCAGATTGGGTGGTAGAGCCATGACTCTCTCTGACAGGAGGGTTGGTAGTACCCAGTGCTTTTTTTGTGATGGTGCTGCCCAGTACGCAGTACCAGCACTTCCAGTCAGAGCTCAGCAACGTTTCCCCTGGAGTACCAGCACCTTTTTTTTTTAACCAAAAAAAAAAAAAAGCACTGGTAGGTCCAATAGTCACATTTATTTTACAGAAGTGCTTGACACTGAGGCCTTACAGGGGTGCACAAAGAGGAGGAATGCCTCCAGCTCCATTTCAGCCATCTTAAATTAGAGCAGCTCCATTGATTAGCACCACCTTTGCATACACACAAATAAAAATAGAACATAATCAAGTAATGAAACACCATGTAAATAATGCACATGCACAGGCAGGGATGCAACTAGCTGTTCGGGCGGGGGGAATGAAAGATATCATTTTGGACCCCCCCCCATCTCTGTCATTGCTCACCTCTTGAGCTTTACTGCTTAGCTAATGGTAATTATTTTACTCCATCTTCTCAGTGTATTAAAAAGTGATTAAATAAGCTTGTGTAGTTTTAATTGTGCCTAGACTCAGGGCAGGGGGCTGAGGTCTCAGGGAAGGGGAATTTGGGGTGCAAGAATCAGGGGCAGGGATCTGAGACTGAGTATGGGGGGGGGGCCAAGAGTACTATTTTAGGGAGGGGTGCAGCCACATATACCAGGATGTTGCTGCACTTCCTGATCAGGGAACAGGGAAGTGTACAGCTTGTGTGAAGTCTACTCTGCCACTCTGCTGCGCAGCCAGAAGCAAGAGGAAGGCGCGCACACTGCACACTTTTCCCTCGCTCTCTCCTTGATAGTTTGGGGAAGAAGAGCAGCAGAGTTCTGGCTACATGAAGCTGCAGCCTACCCCACCTTCCCTAAAGAGTGGGGGGGTGGTCTAGAGGCTTGGGCAGCTCAGGAGTGGGAAGGCTCTCACCCCCAGTAGCCTGCGGGAGAGCCCTGGGAGCCAGGCTGGGAGCAGCTGCATCTGAGCTTCCCTGTGGCCATACGCCTGCAAGCACAGCATGTCCTGCATGCCCCCTAGCTTTGCCCCTGCACATGCACATGGGGATAGAATTAAAATTATACAAAAAACCTTAATTCTGACACATCATAACTTTTGAGTGCTTGACTTTGCAATCCAAATGTCCTTCGAATGCAGACTTTTTAAAATGAATCTTTTAAACAATCACTGAAAATGAACTATCTGCTAGGTCCATTTCTAATTCTCTGCTAGAAGGTTTATTCTGAACTTCAGAATTCATTTTCAGCCAAAAAACCCCAAAAAACTAGGAATTATGATGGGTCCATTTGCTTCACCCCAAAAATGAGGTGTATGAATAAACACTTGATAATTTTAGAAGTTATGACATGACCCAGGAGTGTGATTACTTGTTTTATTCTCCAAGTGAAAAGAGGAAAAATAATTCACTTGAGGAATCCAGCTGTTAGGATGTGAAAGCAATTGCCGAAAAAATATTAAACTCCTAAAAATCAGCAAATTAACTACATCTGCCTAAAGGAGAACCCTTGTAGAAATAGTACATTATGCCTGTGAGACTGTTTTCAGGTAACCCGTTGGCCCACAGAATATCTTATGGGTCTGGAAAAGCAGACAACGACTGATTGCTTTGGGGGGGTAAGAGGGGGGACACTGCCAACTCCAGCATTGAAATCCAAGGGGGAACAGATTTATTTCAGCATAGGTACAAAAGGCCATTACCCAGTGATCCGTTGTGATGTCAGGTCAATGATTTGGCTGCATATATACAAACAGAAGCTGCTCATAAATAAAGACAATGACTTAGGTCTCTGTACACCTTGCTTTTTGTAATCAAACCCCACTCCTTTGATTTTTACACCATAATAATTCTAATGGTTTCTGACCAAATATAAGATTCTCTATTACATACCAGTTTGTATAACTTGTTGTTAAACAATAACAGAACTATCAATCTTAATATCTGACAGGGACTCTGTGGACTTTCTTTGTTTATCTTGATTATATTGGGAATTTCATCATAATTTCTGACTTCATCCTTGCCCTGTACCCAAAACCAAGGACATTTCAAAAATTGAACACCCCGATACTTAGTGAGTCAAAGCCTAATATGTCAAATGGCATTCAAAGGGTTATTTGAAGGCCATCCTAAAAATTAAGCCAATCGTATTAATTATATTGGTTATCCACTTGCTTATCTCTTGTTAGCGATTGTGATATATATACGACCCATGAAATACCTGATGAAATACACTTAGGCCGTTACCATTTTACATGAGGTAAGTTCACTTAATCACTGTCTTACCTCTTTATAATGCTTCAAGGTGATCCAAAAGAGCAGGTGAGTATCTTCTTGCCATCTATTGTCATCCTAACTCTAGAATCCTTGAGAGTCACAAATGTATTACACACTGAATGAGAAATTATATTGCATTAATCAAGGACCACACAAAGAGATGAAATACTGTTTCTTAGGTGGTTGTTGTGCAAAGTCTTCTGTTGCTTCAGAGGCCTCAACATATCAAGATTTTCCTCACAAGCTCTTACATGTATTTCTTTGGAAAGACTACAGTTTTGAGTAACTTCCCTTTCTTTATGGCTTACAAAACAGGTTTGTCAGTTAGTCTTCCATTGAGTTACTGTTTAACAGACATGCCACAAGGAAGGGAGAAAAAGAGAATAAAGTGGGGTTATGTCTTCAGCTATTCTGGTATTGTTGGGTCACTGCATCAGGCGAGCATGTTTTTTTTCAACTAGTAATCAAGCCTGCCAAACCTGTGCGCATTCCTAGAACCATACACATGGTGCAATACACACATATCTTGCACCAGATCTGCAAAATTCCTCGAGACACTCTTTTTCTCGCATGGCAGAGTGGTCCCTCAAAAGCCATACTCTGATGCTACCCTTCCTCCTCCCCCTCCCCCACACATATACTTATCTTCAAAATCCCTTGCTGCAGTTTGCTAAAGAAAGGAGAGACAAGAATCATCATTATCTTATGCCTCACAGCTCAAGCAGGGTCATGAAAGGGGGATGCTGCCTCAGGACAGCTGTTATCCCTTTGATTTCACCCCTCCCAACTCAGTCCTCTCCCTGCAATGCATCTGGCTTCCAGGGATTTTGTGACCGAGTAACTATTTCCACACTCCAGGGGTATGTCTAGACTACATGCCTCTGCCTACAGGCATATAAAATAGGCTATCCGACATAGTCAATGAAGCGAGGATTTAAATATCCCCGGCTTCAGTAAAATAAAAATGGCCGCCATGCTGTTCCGGCTCAGCTGATCGTCGGCACAGCGCTCGAGTCAAGACGCAGATTGGTCGAAAAGAGAAGCCTTTGTCGACCGCTCCCTTATGCCTCGTGAAACAAGGTTTACAGGAGCGGTCGACAAAGGCTTCCCTTTTCGACCGATGTGCGTCTTGACTCGTGCGCTGTGCCGACGATCAGCTGAACTGGCACAGTGCGGCAGCCATTTTTATTTTAATGAAGCCAGGGATATTTAAATCCCCGCTTCATTGACTATGTCGGGTAGCCTATTTTACATGCCTCTGTCGGCAGAGGCATGTAGTCTAGACATACCCTCTGTGTAGTCCATTTCAGTATTTGTAACCCCTATCTGGCAGTGCAGTGAGGCCTAAACTACAGGGCTGCGTCTAGACTGGCATGATTTTGTGCAAAAGCTTACCAGCTGTCTACACTGGCTGCTTGAATTTGCGCAAGAGCACTGACATTCTTATGTAAGAAATCAGTGCTTCTTGCGCAAATACTTTGACGCTCCTGTTCGGGCAAAAATCCTTTTGCGCAAAAGGGCCAGTGTAGACAGCTCAGATTTGTTTTGCGCAAAAAAGCCCCGATGGCTAAAATGGCGATCAGGGCTTTCTTGCACAAAACCGCGTCTAGATTGGCACAGACGCTTTTGTGCAAAAAGTGCTTTTGTGCAAAAGCGTCCGTGCCAATCTAGACGCTCTCTTGCGCAAATACTTTTAAGAGAAAAACTTTTCCATTAAAAGCATTTGCGCAAAATCATGCCAGTCTAGACGTAGCCCAGATGTTTAAGCCTTTTGAGATCCTCAAAGATAGTTGACCAAGTATGATGTGAGAAGTATTTGTACATAAACTGTAGAGTTGGCTAGAAAATGGAAATAACTTCTGAGAAATTTTAGCATTTTGAAAGAAAAAAAACCCTGCCCCAAACTTGGTTGAAACATTAAAACTGCATAAGAAGGGTTTTCAAGTAACATTCCATTTCATGAAATTAATAAAGTAGTTCTATCCCTCCTTCTGGAGAGGGAGAGTACCCCACAGCTTAGCTCAGACCCAGCTTTCCTACTTCAGAGTCAGAGAGGCTGAGAGGGATAGCCAGGAGGCTAAGCAGCCTTGGCAACCTTTAGGAAAACTTTTGTCAGTTTCAGTGGAGAGCCATGAAATTGGCAACAGTCTTCCAGGAAAGCAGCTGAGGATCTGTCATTTTGTTTTTTTCCCAAATGAAAATAGAATTTTTTCAGCAAAACTAAATGTTTTTATTTTTCAGAAAGATCACTTTTCATTGGGAAATTGTTCTGATACTTTATTTCTAGAAATCAAATATTTTATCATATGCTTTATTTCTCTGCTAGCATAAAACTGATTCTCAAACTGTTCTTGGTTCTTATGTGGTTTTCATTGGAAGCCAAAGAATCATATTTTTGCTTCCTGATTAATTTGTTTTTGCCTATTCAATTGTAAGTCTAGTTCTTTTACATGATGTTTGAGCTGAGAAGTCTACAAAAATACATATGTTCCTATTTTTCACCTGCTGTAATAAAGTTAGCTGGGTAAATGGAATGTGAGGTCACTTGGGCTATGTGTACACTGCATTCTTTTTTCGGAAAAATAAGCAAATTGCGAACTGCAATTTATGTGCCTTTTTCTGCCTTTTTTTTTTTCAGAAGAGGCTTTTCTGACATTTAGCCAGTCTACACGGGGTCAAACTTTCTCTTTCAGAAGATCCAGTATTCCTCATAAAATGAGGAATACAGGGCTTCCAAAAGAACATGCCCGCTTTTTTGATAACTGTTCCGGAAAATTGGATGCGTTCCCTGGACATGGCAGAGTTTTTCATCCCGCAAAAACTCTGTAGTATAGACATAACCTTGGTGTGCAGGGATGCCACATACTTAGCATGGAACATGTTATTCCTGTATTTTATTAAAACATTTATTTAAAATGTAAACATTTGGTATTGAATTTAAAATGTTAATTACTAATGCCTCTGTCTTACAAAGACTTAGGCTGTCTAGACTATGCTGAATTTTCGAAAGAGGAGCAGAGCTTTCGAAAGTGAAAGTAGTCGGGACACGGGTTTTTTGGCAACCCCCCTTTTTTCGAAAAGCTGCGAAAGTGAGATCAGAAGAAGATATGCAAATTCCCGCAGAATTTGCATATCTCTTTTGAAACTTCAGCGTAGTCTAGATGAGCCCTTAGGCATGTGCTGAACTTTACTACTCATCTTCACATGCCTAAGCATTTTGAGGACTGGTTCATGAAAGGGTCTGTTCATGTCCTTTTATTAAGTAGTAAAGACCTGAAGAATTTTATGTGTTAAATGTTTATTTGTGATGGGAAGTGTATCTGAAACCATTGACTAGAATTCTTTTTCACAGGTCCCTGCTGTGGCTGCTTTTGCTTCTACTAGATGAAGTCTTTGGCCAGATGATGTCTGTAGTTCCCTCCCCTTCCCCAAGTTGACATACTTGTGTCAGTTCATCTCACTCATTACCTGTATTCACTGTTCGCTGCTTCCAGAGCTAACTGGAAAATGCATTTTCTGCCCCAAGAAAAATTTCAAGATCCCCCCCCCCCCCCAGATTCTTTCAGTTTAGTCAAAACAGCATTTTCCACAGGAAAGCTGTTTTGATTAAAATTTTCTGACTAGACCTAGTTGCAGACTAGAGCCAGTCCTGTTCCAATCAGACATGTGTTAATAGTTTTGTTTTATTGGACACGGCATTAGGCACTATATTAAAATGACCAGATTTATTTCTAGGAAGGAGGTTGAAGTTGTGACTAACATTGTCACCAGACATCGGGAATTCTGGGTTCTAATCACAAACCCTCACACTGTTTTGCTGAGACATTTAAACCAGCCTGTGCTTCTGTATCCTCAGCTTAAAACTGGACATAATAATTACTGGATCTGCCTTAAAGCAGTGTTGTGAAGTGTAATCACCTACAGATATTGCATTTGATGAGTCGCTACTCTTGTACAATTGCATCTGACAAAGTAGTATTTTCTCATGATAAGCTTATGCCCAAATAAATCTATTAGTCTTTAGGGTGCCACAAATTTCCTCATTGTTGTTGTTTTTTTTTTTACAGATACAGACTAACGTGGCTACCCTCTGGCTATGTCTACACTATGAGTTTTCTCGGCAAAAAATATGGTAATGAGGGTCTCATTTGCATGAGTTGTGATCTCATTTGCATATTTTCTGCTGATCCATTTTTGCACAAAATCCCTTTTTTCTACAAGATAGGTATATCTCCTTTTTTGGGGCATAAGGATCTTTCAGAAAAAGGTGTGTCTTTTTGTTTTTTGTTTTGTTTTGTTTTGTTTTGTTTTTAAGCAAAAAGTCCACACTGCTTGTTTTTGCGCAAAAACTCCAGTGCAAAAACGGATTGGCAGAAAATATGCAAATGAGATAGCAACTCAAGCAAATGAGTCTCTTGTTAGCATATTTCTGCCAGGAACTCGTAGTATAGACGTAGCCTCTGAGACTTGTCAACTACAGACATATTTTCACAGGTTTTGAACTTTTGATGTTTACGACTTCATAAATCAAGAGAACATTTTCACAACACACAGACAGTCCATGTTGTTAAAAAATGTGTTCAATATTTATGTGTGGATGTGGATGGAAGTCATTGCTGGCTGCCCAACTCCCATCCAGAGGCTACTCTTGTACAATTCCATGTTCTTCCAACCATGCTTTTATCCCCTTTCACTAAATATTACACACACACACACACACTTCTTTCTGATTGCAAGCACTACAACACCCTTCTCACAGGTTGTCTTTGGCCGAGTGTAGCCTGCCAAAGACCACAATGACAATTGCCATGAAAGAAATCCCCAATAAGAGGAAGTGAAGCAATGAATTCTGTTTGTGTGCTATGGTGAATTACTGCATTGTCAAGTATTTGCCTTGTTGTTGTAGGCAGTTATTTCCAGAATGACCCCACACTGTTACTTTTTGAATACATATTCTCAACACATCCCTTGCTCCTGTCCATGAGAAGCCACAGCACCTCAGCTTTTCAGGACATGGAGCTCTCCTAGTCATGGAGAACAGCACATTCCACCTGCAGCAGCATTCTACTTGGGGGCAGGAGTGGCGAATACAGGGTGGGAAGCAAGACAGGTAAGGCCCTCATGCCAACGCTCTTTCTCTAGACACCCTATGGAAAAAAAGGTATATCAGACAGATACAGCACTGGACAACACAGTTCTGAGTCTGTCCCTAACAAACAAATGCCTGGCCAGAGTGTCAAACACTCTTTGAAATAATCATTGGAGGCATCTAGGTAGATGACGTTCCCTGCCATTATACACCAATAGAGGGAGATCACCTGCTTTTAGAGAACAGAGAAAAGCTTTTTTCTCAGGAGCTAGGGTCCATGTTGAAACAATGGATTTCTGAAGGCTTTGTAACCTTAAAAACTTCACCCAGAAGCAAAATTAGAGGCACGATACAGACATGAGGGTGGATAGGTCCTTATCCCAGCTTCTTTTGTATTATGACCAACATGTAGAGAAGTCAATAGAGGGCTGCTCACTGACAAGCTTCACTTGCACTTCCTAACTTTGCTATGCTTTAATTACTGCTAGACTGTGGGCAGCAGGATCTGCCTGTTTACCCCCATTTCCACCACAGGCCTGAAAAAAACCACTTTAAATCAGTCCATCAACCAGACCATGGCTTCCGCTCAGAGCATTCAAGCCCAAGGGTGATATGGAAACCTAGATGCCCAACGCTACCCCATTTGAAGATCCTCAGTATGGTCATCCCCTTTTTACCCCCCAGATGTCTCTTCAAATGACCATTTGCATCCAGACACATTTTTTTAAAATTTTGGCATTATGTTTATGAAATGTTTTTACATATTTGGATGGAAAAATCATTGTGAAAGTTTCCAGAAATGAAAGGCCAAGGTATTAATCCACTGCATTGTCTAATGCCCTCGTCTCAAAAATGAATAAAGAATATACTTTTCTGAGCATCAAAACCAAGTTTCTGCTTGCAGAGAATTTTTATAGACAAGTTATTAACGCCAGAAAAATGTGCTTGAAAACAGAAACAGACAGATCCTTAAAAGAAGCAGTCTGGCAGATGCCCATATATTTATCTTAGTGGTGTCAAATTACAAAACTAAAGCAATTGAAAACCTACCAATTTACACTTACGAGTTTCCTGCTTTGGTAACGTCCAATGCCTTCTTTACTTGCATCATTTTCTCAGACTGTTTTAAAAATCAGTTACTCATTTTTGTCAGGATGAGAGTCACTGTGTGTTGTAGGTTTTTGTGAATGTCAGGAACTGGACTCGTCAACTTTAGCTATGAAGTTTTGCTATTTGCAAGAAAGCCTATTTGTTCCTTGGCAGTCAGCTTGCTATACCTAGTTTTTGCCCTTATATGCAGGTAGCTCTTTCAGGAGCCACAGGTGATACAGTATCTGTTCATGGATAAGGGGAAGAAAGAATTCTGTGGCTAAGAAGTGCACACTGTTAGAAGAACTACTATTGGATGCCAGACTTTCATTGGCTTGATTTTGTTACATAATCATCTCCTTGCAACTGTCTTCTGTTACTGAAATTTTTATGCAACCTGACAGCCTTGATGGGGTTGAAGTAATAAATACATGCTGCCAATGCTTAAGGAAATTTTATCTTATTATCATCATGTTTATCAGACTAAATGTGATGCCAGATATAGTCTTCTTCCCAGGCTGATACCAGCACAGCAGCAGAAATGTCACTCCCTCTGCCTCAAGGGACTATTCTGTAGCACACATTTGGCATTTTAAAAATTTGTGTCACATGGCTCAGTGAGTCCAGTCGCATTCTATAATGTGAGGCAGCAACTTGGGTAACTTACAGCATAGTGGGTTTTGTATAATAATATTGTTCCTAGATATTGTACATATGGAACTGCCTCCTGCCCCTGAGTGATAAGTAAACACATGGGCAGCCAAACTGGGCATGTTCCTGGAGTCCAAGCTACGTATAAAATTAGGCTCCATATTCTACTGGAAAAAAGCACAGATGCCAAGCTAAGGAAAAATCTCATGAGTATATAAAGCTGTCACACGCAAAACTTTCCTAGTGCAAACCAGGCAAGCATATTATGAAGGAGAAATTCATAATACTCAGCAAGAATCACAACTAGGACCCAGTAACCCTACAGATACTATTGCCATTTTTGGGGATGGTCCAGTATATTTAAATACTGTGAAAAGCTGGTCTATTCCACTCTGTTTGCTGACAAAGACTAACCCCTTGTTTAAAAAAAACAGTATTTAACTTTATTGGTTTATTTCAATTTATTTAAAAAAAGCTTGCTTCTATTCTGGTTTTATATCAATTACTGATCATTGTAGGCCCAACTAAAAGAGCTTTATATAAAGATCAACTTCAATACAGCTATAAATATGCACATCTCTCTGAGTTCGAATTCCATATAACTTAATTATTTTATGGATATATGTATTTATTTAAATATGCCATGGTAACACTTAGAGGCCCCAACCAAAATCAAACCACCATTGTACTGGATGTTACACAAACACATAGTAAAAGATCATTTTTACCCAGCAGTAGCTGTAGTTTAAAGAGACATGATAAACAAAGACGAAGAGAGAGAAAATATCACAATTTTACAAATGAGGGAACAAGATAGAGAGGAAAGGTCAGAGCAAAAATCCATAGCAGAGCTAGGAACTGAATGTAGTTCTTCAGTCTCAAGTCCAGTGCCTTAACCACAAGACCATCCTTTATCTCTGAAACACATTAGTTAAGTTGACTGTAGTGCAGAATTATTACATTGGTCACTGAAATAATAGCAAAGACAGGAATGGTAAAAATTATGATTCCTTCAGCAATGGAAAAATTCTCTAATTTCATTCAGCTTATCCCCAGTTCTGGGTTCCAGATGAATCTTTTACATGTGCTTCACCACAACAAGGGTGTAAAGCTTACTAAACCAGTCTTTTTCATTCGAGATTTCCCTTAATACGGCAGGAAGGGGGGAAAACCCTCGATGCCCCTTGTGGGCTCAAGGATAAAGGTCTGCTTGAGGCATGGCTGGAGTTAGGAATGTGGGCAGAGCACCTCCACATTCCAGCCATTCTTGTCTGATATAACTGGATTGTGAATCCTTTTCAGCCAAGCACAATTTACAGTAGGTCTCAGTCTGCTCTAGTTTAAGTTCCTAGCTGACCACAGGATCCAGAAATCTGAAAAAGTGTAATACATCTCTTCTGTTTTGTCACTCCTGAGCAGTACTGAGCTTAGTTTGGCCTTAGTTAACATCTGCAATTTCTATTCTTGTTTGTCTTGTTAAATGGATATCTTATTGAGTTATTCTTTGGTGTTTAATGCATACTAATATATGTATATATTAGCCCTTTCCCTTGTTGGAGAGGACAAGGTAGAAGAATTACTATTTAGCCATTAACTTGTCTTTGTACTGATGTACATAATCCTAAACATAATCCTAACTCTATATACAATATGATGGTGACTAATTTGGCTACAACCACTCAAGAGAGAGATCTTGGAGTCATTGTGGATAGTTCTCTGAAAACATCCACTCAGTGTGCAGCGACAGTGAAAAAAGCAAATAGAATGTTAGGAGTCATTAAAAAAGGGATAGAGAATAAGACAGAAAATATCTTATTGCCTCTATATAAAACCATGGTACACCCACATCTTGAATACTGCGTACAGATGTGGTTGCCTCATCTCAAAAAAGATATATTGGCAATGGAAAAGGTTCAGAAAAGGGCAACAAAAATTATTAGGGTTTGGAACGGGTCTCATATGAAGAGAGAGTAAAAAGACTGGAACTTTTCATCTTAGAAAAGAGGAGACTAAGGGGCGATATGATAGAGGTCTATAAAATCATGACTGGAAAAAGTGAATAAGGAAAAGTTATTTACTCATTCCCACAATATAAGAACTAGGGGTCACCAAATGAAATTAATAGGCAGCAGGTTTAAAACAAACAAAAGTAAGTTTTTCTTTACTCAGTGCACAGTCAACCTGTGGAACTCCTTGCCAGAGGATGTGGTGAAGGCTAGAACTTTAACAGGGTTAAAAAAAGAGCTGGATAGATTCATGGAGGTTAGGCCTTCAATGTCTATTAGCCTGGACGGGTATGAATGGGGTTCCTAGCCTCTGTTTCTCTGGAGGTGGGTGACAAGGGAGGTATCACGTGAGGATTACCTGTTGTGATCCCTCCATCTGGGGCATCTGGTATTGGCCACTGTCGGCAGACAGGATACTGGGCTAGATGGACCTTTGGTCTGACCCAGTATGGCCGTTCTAATGTTCTTAAGTCCAGTCCTGACAGGTGTTTGTGCAAAGTGCTCTTAAAATTTCCAGTGATGGAGATTCCACAATCTCCCCAGGCAATTTATCCCAGTGTTTAGCCACCCTGCCAGTTAGGAAGTTTCCTAATGTCCAATATAAAGCTCCTTTGGTGCAATTTAAGCCCATTGCTGCTTCTCCTTTTATCAGAGGTTAAGGAGAACAATTTTTCTCCCTGCTCCTTACAACGACCTTTTAGCTTCTGGAAAGCTGTTATTATGCCCTGTCTCAGTCTTCTCCTTTTTAGACTAAACAACCCCAATTCTTTCAATCTTCCCTCGTAGGCCTTGTTTTCTAGACTGTTAATCACTTTTGTTGCTCTTCTCTGGACAGTCTCTAATTTGTTCACATCTTTCCTAAAATGTGGTATCCAGAACTGGACACAATGCTCCAGTTGAGGCAAGGTGGGTATAGGGGGCTGTGGTTCCCTGGGAGGGGAGGACCCCAGAGTGCAGGGGCATTGTAGAGCAGTACCCGGAGGAAAGGGCTCTGTGGACAGGAAGGAACACAATGCCTGCACCAGTGTAGCAAACAGGTAGCTGAAGGTCAGACACCAGCCAACAGAGGTGCTCAGAGGATCTCCTCAAGTGACCAGCAGGAAGCAGTACATTAGTGAGTCATGACCCCGTTATAGTACTGTACATCCAAAGCACTATACCATGTACATGAACTAAGGAAAATTTCACAAGGTTACCGTGAAGGAAACTTATATCTATATCTTACAATTGGATCGCATGGGGGAAATCCCTGCACTGCATGGAGTCCAACAGATCCAGCTGTAGGATCAGGGCCTAAGTGTATGTATGTGTGTGCTTATTACAATCCTACCACCACACAATGAGTTACTTGTAGGTCTAGCTAGCAAATGCGAGTGGGGGAAGGAGGAGATGAACCAGGTCATCACTGAACACTTTTCTACTTTCATACAATGCCTGTGTCTCTGAAGAGCTGGAACATCCCTGAGTCTCAGGGCTTATCCAGATGTCTCAGAACAATAAACCCCAATATTATGTATCAGTTTTTGTAAACCAATGTAGCCTTTGGTCTGTAGCCTTTCATTGTAGATGAAACTGATAACAGAATGGCTGAGTATCTCAGGGATAATGGACTATTAGGCCTGAAATTCACTCTGCTTGTAAGCAGAGTGAAATTCACTCTGCTTACAAGCATTGCAACACAGGGTAAATGAATAGATAGCTTGGCCACACTACTTCCATATGCTAAAGTGACTGACCCAGCTTAGGCTGGGCTCATATTCAAATGTCTACTCAGTTCTGATTCATCAGGAGTCACATCAGATTATGTCAGCACTCAGGAAGAAGATAAGGACTTTATTTCTGAAAGAGTGGATGAGGGAGATGAAGGACTCAAGGAGGAAGGAAGAAGGGAAGATGAGAGGAGCAGCTATGGGAGCGAGACAACTAATAAAAATGATCTTGGCAGTTTTTAGACAATTCTATAGGCTTATACAAGTTTATTTATGATAGCTAGCTGCTTTCATGTAAAACAGACCAAGGATTATGACAGAAACATATAATAGGTTCTTTCTTCTGCACTTACCTTGACTGACATTTGGATTACTCTTGTGACTACAGTGTAAGTATTACTAAAGATCCAGTCAATCAGACCACGTTATGTCATACTACATAGCAACAAACAGAAATGGTCTAAACAATTACCTGAATGATCTAAAACAGCAAGAATGGTGGCTAACATAAGCCCTACACTACTGTTAACTAAGGTAAGCCCATATCTAGTATTGTCTGAATTACTTATGTTCTCACATCTTACATCTTATATAAGATCCATTTGCTTCTGCTGTACTTTGTGGGGTATTGAGGACTATTGGGGTACGTCTACACTGCAACACTATTTTGAAATAACTAGCATTATTCCGAAATAACTTAGTCCACGTATACACAGAAGGCAGTTATTTCGAAATAATGTCAAAATACTGTCAAGCTGGAGGACTTCTTACTCTGATTCCTGAAACCCTCATTGTGTGAGGAATAAGGGAAGTTAGAGAAACAGTGCTCTATTTCGAATAAGTGCTTTGTAGACGCTCCCTATTTCAAAATAATCTTAAGATATGCAATTGATGTAGCTCAATTTGCATAGCTTATTTCGAGTTAAGCCCTGCAGTATAGATATACCCTTGGGCTGGAATTGTAAACTATAACTTTAAGAGTATACTAGTGTCCTCATCCTCCTTGTGTAATCCACACGCCAAAGGGGTGCATCTACACAATTTTTTTGAAATAACAGACGTTATTTTGAAATAACAATGTGAGTGTCTACACAGCAGTTCCATTATTTTGAAATAAATTCAAAATAACAGACAGCTTATTCCAACTTCTGTAAACCTCATTGTCATGATCCGAACCTCCCCTCAGGCTTACAGCCGTGTGTGTCATCATTGGGGTTAGAGGCGTGACCTACCACTTGAGTGCTCCCTCTTTCCCGTGTCCCAGTCCTTACTTATCCAGACTCGACACTACCTGCCATTAAATGTTCTGGATTAACCCCGTCAGTAGGGCTTCTGCCCCCGAGATATCGCCCAACAGATGGGAGGGGGACCTGGGCCCACCCTCACTCCAGGTCCCGATCCAGGACCCTAAGGACAGGGAGGTATCTCCCTGTCCGGTTGGTGGGGCCAACGCCATAACTCACCAACCCTCGAGCTGCCTGTTGGCTCCAGTGCTCAGTCCTGGGTCACTTCCTCCCTCCGGCACGTCGCCCGACTAGCCAGCCTCCCGGTGACCCTCCGGTCTTTCCGGTTTCCAGCTCTCCCTGCCGACGGCTTCTGCTCCTCCTTCCGCCGCCCCTGTCTCTCTCTCTCTCTCTCTCTCTCCTGTTTCCCCTCCTACTTCCTCTCTCGTTTCCCTTCTGGCTTCCTCTTCCCTCTCTCCTGGGCCCGTCTGGCCCTCTTTTGTACTCCCCGCGCCTCTCAGGGTTGGTCCCCGCCCCCTTTCCGGCATCCCCACTTCCCTGCGCCACTTCCGGGGGCTGTGGCAGAACAAGCGGCGCACAGCTGCTGAGAGGCTGCGCCTTCCCTGGAAAACGCCTCGCCAGGGCTTTCGGAGTGTGGGGCTCGGGGAACTGTGCGGTGGCTGCTGCTGCCATACCCACAGCCCCATCATACTCATTCCATGAGGAATAACACCTATTCCAAAACAGGTATTTTGAAATAGCTGTAGTGTGGACTCTCCATTGCTGCTATTTTGAAATAACTCTTCCCTAGGACCATTCAAACTAATTACTCCCCAGTGCCTCCTGAGGCTCTAAATCAAGGCACATCCACATTAGGAAAGCCTGCCTTGAATTAATTTTGAGGCTTCCCTGTAGTGTAGATGTGCTATTTTACACTTCCCTGTAGTGTAAATAAGCTATTTCAGAGTATTTCTTCTGGAATAGCTTATTTTGAAATAAGTGTGCAGTGTAGACATACTTCTTGTGTGGTTCACTGTCCCATGTAGTGGCACTTAGACCACTTACAGCCAGTGATAAGAACAAGGGAGCTCTCCAGCCTAAGCTGAGAGTCAGTTGGTTTTATAGCTCAAGCTGTAGAAGATCCTACACCAGTGGTCTCTAACCTTTTTAAGCACAAGATCACTTTTTGAATTTAAGTCAGTGCAGGATCTACCTCAAACCCAAATACTCCTGCCCTACCCCTTCTCCAAGGCCTGGCCCCCTGTTCCACCCCTTTGCCCAGGCCCCGCCCTCCTCACTCTGTGAAGATGGGGTACAGGAGAGGGGGACAGAGTGACATCAGCACTCCCTACCTCTATCTCCCCCACCCTGCACAACAAGCAGGAGGCTCCCAGGGGCAGGTATTTGAAGGACTGGTATTTGATAGCCTCCCAAACAGACCAGTCAGGATCACCTGTCAGAGGCTCCAAGATCTACTGGTAGATCCTGATCTACTTGTTGGTGACCACGGTCCTACACTAAGCTCTAGAGATCCCAAGTTCAAATCTGTGTTGTACACTAGTAGGCTAGGGGCCTATGTAGAGAAGAAGGCAACTGGAGCAAGTTTAGCAAACATTCTAAAGTAATGGTTGGTTAAGTTATGACTGTTTTAGGAAACAGTTTGCTTTCTTTCTGTTTTGGGGCTCCTGTGTGTTCTGAATTCTAGATAATAAAGAAGTTACACTGCACCCTTTCTGAAAGAATGTTTAATCTAACTTCTCTGTGTGCCGTGAAACATAGCACACAAAGCTTCTTATTATGTCATTTCTCTTGATATTACAGTGTAGTATTAAACTTCATGGTTAGAAAAATTACCATTTGGAAGACTATTTTGCTTTCTTCTCTGAAATTCTAGTCAAGCTGCACGAACTGGAAGTGACTTAAGTAGTAAATGAGAACATACCACCTTTTTACAGAATTCTTCAGTCCTTTCCTATTCCATATTAGAATAATTTAAGATATTCTATAAAATAAAATAAAAATAAAAGCAGCAGATTGCAGCCAAAGTGCAACACTCTCCCACCCCCGTCATTCAGCAACAAAACAGTAACTCTCATCCTTCCTCATGTTCCATTCCATTCAACTGACCCCTCCATGAACATTACTTTTAATAGATCAGCTTTGCAACTTTTACTAGTCAATTCCATATTTTCTTCCATGCCCCAGAACTGGTAATATTATTCCTGTGTGTAAGAACTGGTGAGTTTTAGGATCAGCTGCAAAATCAGTTGAGGGTGCAGGGGTAGGGGATGAGTCAGCTGACCCCTTCCACATGGGAAGTGAGGGTTCCAAATGTAAGGATGCCCTTTTGTGCAAATCTAGGGTGAGAGAGAGTCAAACACTATCTACATAACATTTACTCATTTATCCTTATCCATTACTGAAGTATTATAATACAACCCAATTTTATTTTGAATAGTTTTTCAAACACACTGAATCCCCAAATGCTTTATAAGTGCTGTATTATATTCAGAGTACAGTAGCAGGCTAAGTATGAGCACTCTGCATTCATTTTTACGAGTGTTCCTTTCTTCATGCTTCAATGTGTCCTTTAAGATAGTGTCCAAGACTTTCCTCAGAACACATCTTTAAGTAACTCTTCTGCACTTTCCTACTCTTTTGCCTGAGTCTTTTTAAAATAATGGAGTAATGTGTTCTACTTTCCTATCCTCTGGAACAAATCCCATAGCAAATGTACTTTTAAAAATGTCAGTTAAAGCTTTGCTTATTTTCCTGTTTATGTCCTTAAACACTCAATGGATTTGTGCCATCTGAATGGGGTGCTTTGTCTGCACTAAGTGTAGCTAAGCTTTTAAGAACCAATTCTCTAATCTCTACATGGTCTAGTTCTTCCACTGTCATTACTAGTAAACTGATCTCTGACTTGGGCTGGTCTGTACTGTGTTACTCTGTAAACAGAGACAAAAGCAACTGTTGAACAACTCTGCTATTACATTATCTCCCAATTATAAACTCTCCAGTATCAATTTTAAGTGGCCAAGTGGTTTCTTTAATCCTTTATTGATTTAATCCTTTCCAGATAAAATTTCAAAACGTAGAGAGGGCCATGTCCATATGCAAACATACGCCTGCCAGTCTGTTTGCATTAAGCACAATTATGTACACAAAGCAACCATACTGGTGTATAAATGGCTATGTGAAAAAATATCTTGTTTTCCATGCAAAATTGTGGCTGCACTTATGCAAACCATTTCTGTATCTGTGGTGTCCAGTGGCAACCTTTTTTTTATTGACCTTCAATGTCCATTCTGTAAATATCATTAATAAGGACCTTAATTTCATTTGTAGCTGTTGCCTGAGATCTAGACATACATATAGCTATAGATACAAGAGAACTGCTGCAATGAAACATCAGAATCAGAGTCAGAGTGAAATCACACCTTATGCACTTGTTCTGAATGTGATTTTGGCTAAATCACAAACAGTCTACACTGCAGAGTTTTTCTGTAAAAATGGCAGGTTTTCCAGAAAAACAATACCTACATCCACACTGCCATTGAGTTCTTTTGACAGAAAGTCAAAAGAACGGAGGGGTTTTTCCAACCGTGGTAAACCTCTTTCTACGTGGAAGAAGCCTTTTTCTGAAAAAGCTTTTTCGGAAAAAGGCATGTGTGGATGCAGAAGAGGGAGTTCTTTCGATAGAAGAGGGCTCCAGGAAATAACACAGATGCCCTGGTGGCCACTCTATCCATACTAATCACAACTTATATGTGAGAGAGCATCCAATCAATGTGGATGCTATTTTCGAAAAAGCACATCGCTTTTTTTGTTGCACTTTTGCTGTGTGAATGCTCTCTTTTGAAATAAGCTTTTCCAGAAGACATCTTCCGGAAAAGCTTCTTCTGAAAGAAGCCTGCAGTCTAGATGTAGCCATGAAGAGGTAGAGAGGAAAGAGAGTGGTGCCAAAATTGCATTTTTAAGGGTCATGATTTTGTTGCGTTCATTAGCATACTAGATTCATTAATGTTTTTAAAAGGTTGACTGTAGTGACTCTGATCAGGTGTTTGGAAAAACTGAAAAAAAGACAGCATCCAAATACTCTAACCCATATTTTACATTAGAATTTGTAAATTCTGGGACAGAACTGTAAATATTAGAGATGTGGTTATACTTTTCGTTAGTTAAATACCAACAATGTGCTCAGTACCATTCAAGTAAAAATCAAACCAGTTGAAGGAATCACTTCATATTTTACATATTACATAAAATATTACATATATAACAAAATATTACATATTTTTTAAAATTTAATCATTTAAGGCTGTCATTTTTTTACATCAGTGGGACTATGTTTCTATTTGCTTACACTGAGACTGTGTGGTGAACTGGACAGAATTCCCTTTACCTGTCTGGAAGCTTTCATTGTACAAAATCAGTCATTTAGAGTAGACCTTTGTTATTCCCCTCTCTGTGTGTGCCACCCCTCCCCCCCAATCTACAAAAGTGTATTTTAGGAAAAACTGTGTTCTCAGAGAGCAGAGACCCACATACAGCTGGTTCAACCCCAGCTCATTCATAAATGTTTCCTCTATTTTCTAACAAGGCTGTGTTCTTAAACTCTTCAAAAGGGCAAATTCTCTTTCCTTCTTCTTTTTGACCTTTTGCATCTGTGAATTATACTGGTGATTTGGTAGTGTAATGATTAGAGAGCATCTGCACCAGGAGATGGTTCTGTATCTTTATATTAATGTTAAGTTGCTGCCTTGTATGTTATGTTGTTGATCTAACCTGGGAGGCTAACATGAAATTTAGTCCAGTCTGTGTATACTAGAGTTGGCATTTGTAATGTCACAGTACATCTTTGTAATTTTATAAGGATAGCCTCTCAGATTGTGCTATGAAACAAAAGCAAGCCACTTGAATTCTGGTATTGGCTGTAATCTTTATTTTGCTGCAGAATGATCTGCTGTAAGTCAGTGAGATATTAAATGTCTTGCCCTTTATAGTTGAGCCTTCTTATTTGGAAATTGGGATTGTGAAATTATTTTAATTCCCTGTTGGGCAGTCTCTTCCTATGTTCTCTGGAATATATTTCATTAAGTGAAAAGTTCCATATACAGTATTTGGCATTTGTGCCGTACTACTGCTAGATTTTCTATAATATTTTTTGTGTTCTACAAGACTGAAATGGTTCTTGCCTCCTAGAAAGCCAGGGTCTGGCATGTATTCTGCAATACCCAAAATACAGCATCTGTAACACTTTGTGCATAATAAACATATTTGCATAACAAAAAGTAAATGGATCAATACATGACTGCCAGAGCACAGGGAGTGACATTTCAGAAACTACTGGCACTGAAATTTTAAAATGTTTGAATCTGTATTGAATTTTTATGAAGTTAACAGAACAGATGTGTGATATCTCTGAAGTTTTGAAGTCCTGGTCTTATTACACTGCTAAAGAGAGCCAATGTTGAAATAACAGTGCCAGAAAACAAGCTATCATATGTGGCATATTCTGTATATTTTTGTATCAGGATAACTGGGGCTTTAAGAATAAGAGCATTGAAAAATAACCTTTTGAAAAATGCAAAATCTTTGCAAAATATAGTTGACCAAGACAGACATAAAGATTTAAGAACAAGTTGCTCAAAAGATTTAAGAACAAGTTGTACGCAAATTACAAATCAGATTCTCCAAAATACTAAGTGTAATTGGACTTGAAACTGCCTGAATAGCCACTGAAATACACAGAATTGGGACTCTGTCTGCATGGAGTAGTTTTCAGAGCTGTAGTGGAAAACAGAGGAGTGCCTTTTCATAAGAACACAGTTTTTAACAGGCAGAAACGTATGTAGAATTGTAATCCATATGCTAAAGTTTCCTCTGAAGATTTGTTAACTTCTTGTTTTGAGTTTTGTAGCTTTCAAAAGAGGAATCCCACAACACCACTGAAAACTGGGCTTTCACTCATAAACCCTTCTCTTATAAAACACATTTTTGACTATATGGGGCTAAAATAATTCTTCTCTGAAGCGAGCAGACACTTTATGTACAAATACACCAGCAGCTGTGACTGTTTCCTACATGACAAAGTCCTCATGTCACATCTCAGCACAGCTTGAGCCAAAGTTTTAAATGTATGCAGATTGGTTTTATTAAAAAAAAAGTAAGAGAAGCTGCTGAATAAACAGGCAGATGTGCAGAGCAAAACACAACTAACATGGAAGAGAATGATTGTGATGAGGGGCAAACCATTCAAAAAAGTAATAAATCCTGTTTCGAGAAACTCCTCCGTAAGTTGTTGAGCCAGAGCTTAGAAGTATAAAACTGAAGGTGAAAACATTCAGCAATACACTGGCTCTTTTTTAGTGGCAGCCAACTTAAATAAGAATAAAACAGTAGCAGTGTGACAGAGATGCTTTTTGCAAGCTGCTTTGAGACAAAAAGTACAGAAATGTAGTGTGAGATTCTGGGACAGACTAACCGAGTAAGATAATGTAGGTAAGGGGCTTACCTAGGATCAGCATGTGTCTCTGATCATCATGATTGTCCTTCAATGTCTGTTTTATGAAAGTCAGTGTTTTTCCCTGAGCACCTACACAAAGAGAGCTGCCAGGCATCTAAATAGTGACACTGATTGCAGCTGGCTGAAGCATGTGTGACCCACAAGGCCACCCACTTAACCTTCCTCCTTTCAGTATCAGACCTTATTAATTGTTATTAGTAGAAGAAGTATTATTGAACCATGTAGGAGCCCAAGTCATATACCAGTACCTCATTGTGCTAGGGGCTGTATAAACACAGAAAGTCCTTTGCCTAGATTACAGTCTAGGACAAGAGAAAACAGGTGGAAATAGACAGGGGTGTGCAAGGAAACAGTGGTACTGAGCCTGCTTTCATGCTTCTGCCCACCTCCCCTGTACAAGAAGTGAGCTTTGCATTGGGTCAGGGCACAAAGGATAAAAGGAAGTCTGATTTCTCATCTTAGGGGTTCGGCAATAAAGGGCATATGTTTCTCTTTTGAAAGTCTTCTTTAAATAGCATTCAAGGATAAATTAAAAAAAAAAACCACGCAAACATACATTGATATAAGACCAGTTGTCAATATTTTGGAAAAATTTAACCCCTAGTGGCTTTCATCCATTGTTCCTCAGCTAAGATTCTGTAAAGACCCCGTTTTTCATCCTTTATTCACGGCTCATTAATACCACTGAGAATGTCATTACTACCTTATGATACTGTCTGTATACTCACAACAGAAAATGACAAAAAATCATATACTGTGCAGTGAGTAAATATGGTAACTAATCTTCCAGAAGGTGCTGCTACACTTCCTGACATTGACTGATGAGCATTATACTATATAAATTGAAGATGACAGGCTACAATGTCAAAAAGAACCCTATGAACATTAATTCACACACACTTCCACCTGCCGTTGGCATGATAGCACCAATTAAACTGTGGAAATGACCACATAAAATAATGAGACCATATCCATGTATTATATAATTATTTTATATTTAACAAAGGGTTGTTCATTTGGTTTCCTCCTGCCCTTTTAATTCATAAAGAAGCCCTCCAGATCTTGATTGGAAAGCCTCTTCCTGCACAGAAGCATGTCATCTTCTCTACTAGGGCATGTCCTCACATCCTTATAAATGTTGTTCAGGTTTTGCAAGCTACCCTAACCAGCTATTGCTGCCCGGGGCTCTTGAATACTTGTATTAAATCCTGATTTGGATGCTAGACAAATCTTTTGAAGGCAGAACTCCTGGAGAGTAGGTGTGATGGGTAATTCTCCTTTTGTCTTGTGTGAGGAGGAAAAACATTTAGACTCCTGATTAAACCACTCATTTAGGATAGGCAATAGTACTGCCTTAATTAAACAGATCAATTAAGGTAGACTCTAAAAGAGATGTCTGAGAAGGGGTAAAAAGAAATAGAAAGCTCAGACAGTTCCAGGAAATTGAACTGTGGACAGATTTTTTTTTCTTTGCTTCACTTCTAGATTTTGGTAAAACTGTATAAGGAATATAGTCCATGACTCTGCACAGTGCTACACTTTATTTTTAGGTCATTCACGCTGTGAATAAAGCAAGAAATCCTGCAGAGGGTTGTACTTGTATTTTTCAAAGTTGGCCTCCTAATAGTAAAATATTTCTGTCCAACTCTGCTGATGTGGGCTTTCCATAGGACTCTATATTTGGTTCCATTTATTTGATTACAGGAAATGTTATTGGATTTAGAACAATACATAGCAGCTGTCATAAGTGGCATTTAAGGGAAAGAGAGGGGGGATTTGAGAAAACCCAGACAAATTATCAAGTTAGAAATGATCAGTTAAGGGTATCCTATGCGATAAGGAAAGAGTGATTTGGCCCCTGACTTGACAATTTTGGTACATGTTACTTCTTATGACATAACCCTTTTCTTTATATCTGTGACTAGCAGAAGGTTCCACTGAGTTTTTCTTGGCTGTTTTTCGCTATTATTAGATGGCCTAATTTATTGCCTCCTCTGAAATTCTCCATTGCTTTTAATTTTGCAAATGTAGCTTTTTTTACTAGTAATAATAAATAAATAATCATAATAATAAATAAATAAATAAAATAAAAAGATTAGGTAATTTTGTCAGCTTCACCTAGAGGTATAATTACTAGGGATGGGTGAATCATGTATGACAGAAATCTAATTGGGTGTCAAGTTTGAAAAGGAAGAAGCTGGAATTGTTTGCTGTAGAATTCTAAAATGTAAGAGGGAGCAATGTCATGACAACAACAGAAAGTAAATGGAAGACGGGTCTTGTCTCAGACACTTTTTTTAATATAGTACAAAAAACTAATAAAACATTTAAATAACAAAAGCAGGACGACAAGAATAACTTCCATCTCCATATATTAAAACACTAGAGTAAAATTGTCAGAAAATCTTTATACCTCAGTGTCTCCCCAACCTCACCCTGCAGGTCAGTGGTGGCTGTATGAATCAGCTTCATCTAACTTTTTTCACATTACAACAGTCTCTGCTGCTACCAATAGCAATGATGGATGATGCAAAACAAAGCATACTGGTTCACATATTCTGGTATACATACCAAGTGTATGAAACACAAATACGATGTAATTTTAGCGATGTTGTGTATGGATGACATTTTTTTGGATCCACTGCTCCATGTTCACATAAGGGCATGTTCCATCTGATAATGTATAGATTTTATTTGATATAGCTGTTTATATCTATGATACTTCTCTCTTGGGACACTTCTTTGTCTAGGACTAGGTAGCTATTGATAGGTCCTGATGCAGGGGCATGGGGGTGAGGAGAAAGAACACAAGTTTCTCTTCACTTTTGGTGCTCCTTGGTGCCCATAAAAGAGCTGTCACAGCTGGGCTCTTGGAAGTCTAACTATGGGCTCAAGAAAATGCAGAGACTTCAATGTACTCCCAACCATTAAATGACCAAAAGGGGTCAGAAGAGCCTGGGCCCTGACCTTGCCAGGACCACCATTCTCCTGCTGCAGTCTGCCTAGTGTCCCTTTGCACAGGGACTCACAGCACAATCCCTCTCTGAGCTTTTTTCAGAGGGCAGTGCAGCTCTCTATTGCACCTTTTTCAGGCCTGTGAATAAATGCTACAGCTTAACATATATGTGTAAAATTACTTGGAAAACAAAACATGCTCCAATTCCACAGCTTGGAAAATGTGTTGGCTGGCTAGCACCCTAATTTCCATCCCATCTGCGTTCTATGAGGATCCTGTTCAGTTCTAACTTCATTTATTAAAACCTCACTTGTGATTCTTCTTTAATTCTTATGTTTCTTTTAATTTTTCATCTCTTATTCCTCTCCCCCCACCTTAAAACAGTCTTTGCTTTGTTCTGTAGCAGCATGTGGTTGGACTGATCCCTAGAAGCAATGTACTGATATGATTCTCGTTGTCAGTCTCCAGAAGGAGAAATGACTCCTGATTTCTCTGGAGATCAATGCCTTGCACACAGGCTGGTATAACTGCAACATTTGCAGTCCTCTTGAGGGCAGCCCTCTTTCTCATTCTGGCCACAAGCTCTAATTTGGTTGATACAATGGGCTTTGTCCCACTGAAAGCCAGGTAACATTTGATGATTGAAGTAAGGTTTTAATTTGCTTTTTGGCTGCAATCTGTCACTAAATATTGTGCAGTTTCAACAATGATTAATTTCAAGTTATTTCTGAATCACTGATATATATCTTAGGAGACCAGAGATTTTTAAAATTAGAATCCCTTTCCAAACACTACAGGCATACCAACAATATTACAGGGACATAATTACTTGGGATGCAAATGTGTGTATTATACCAATCGCTTTTCTAGATTATTCAAACTATGCTCCCATATGATAAAATCCATTTAAATAATAGTAGTAAAAACAGTGAAAACGTTAACTGGTACTCATGGGAAACGGGGATTGCCAAATACAGGCACTCCTGGGAAATGGGGGTTGCACTCATGGGGAATGGTGATGCTGGGTATTCAAGCTTATTGCTGTGCCTCTGCCCCCTACCCAGAGGAAAATGTGGTGACCAACCCCCACCCCTTGGGAATATCTGGTGACACTTCCCCTTGCCACAGAGCCATCCTAAGAGGCAGGCAGAAGAGTGGCCAGCTGCCCAGGAGCCCTCCAATAGATCTGGCTCCTATCAGCTTGAGACAGGCTAGGGGGAAGAAAGCACCTGATGATGATAGCAGGTGGCAGTGCCGGTTGTCAGAAGCCCCACAATGGTCGGAGGTATCAAGCTGGCTAGCTAGACAGGCAGGAGTCAGGCATGTATACCTGAAGATGCGGGGGTATATTGGCTGGGGGCAATGCCAGCTAACAAAGTTTTCTGGATATTCAAGTACCAGATAATAGAGCTTTCACTATAAAAGCTATTACATTTTTATAGAACTAAACCCCACATGTAGGATCGATCCTCCGGGGTTCGATTTAGCAGGTCTAGTAAAGACTCGCTAAATTGAATGCTGAGGGTGTCTCTATTGGTGCTGCTACTTCTTGCTGCCATGAGGAGTAAGGGAAGTTGATGGGAGCATTTCTCCTGGCCACCACATAGCTGGAGTTGCGTATCTTGCATCGATTTTCTCCACTAGTGTAGACCTGGCCTCAGTGAGTAAATCTGCTGAGTATTCATATATTGCAATGCATATAACTTTGTGATTATATCATTAAGGTTGAGAATGTATTCCTCTTAAAATCAATGTTAATAGAATATTTGTTAAAGGTTAAACTTCAAATTTTCTAAGAATCTAGCATCATATTACCATCCAAATGCCAACTTTAAGTCTGCCCTTATACTCCATTCACCTTCCACTAGTAGGACATTCTACCATAACATGGGCTAATGCAATGGTTTTCAAACTTTTTTTCTCATGACCCAATTGAAGAAAATGGTTGATGCCCATGACCCAACATAATTTGACTAGAGTGTGGGCTGTGGGGTGGGGTTGAGAACAAGAGCTTTGGGGTGTAGGAGAGGGCTCCAGCTTTGCAGGGGGGTCAGGGCTGGGGCAAGAAGGGCTTACCTTGAGTGGCTCCCAGATAGCAGTGCAGCAGGGGTGCTAAGGCAGGCTTCCTGCCTCTCTTGGCACAGCAGATCACATTGTGCTCCAGAAGCAGCCAGCAGCATGATCCCAGCCAATGGGCATGTGGAGCTAGTTTCCAGGGTAGGGGCAGTGTACAGAGCCTGTGCACTCCCCCCCACCTCACCTAGAATCTGGGACTGTTGCTGGTCACTTCTTGGGTGTAACACAGTCTGTGATGCCAGGACAGGCAGGTAGCCTGCCTTAGCATCCCCACTGGTCACCTGATCCCCCTGCAGCAATGAAACCCAGTGCCCAACAGCCCATGACCCAGTAATGGGTCACGACCCGTAGTTTCAAAACCACTGTGCTGATGTGGTACATTTAACACTTGTCCACATTTTCCTATTGTTCTTCCTTTTCAATAAAAGGTATTGTTTTTCCCAACTGCATGTACTCTACTAAAGAGCAGTGTGGCCGGGCCTCCCTGACAGTGAGGTGGCCTAGTGGTTAGGCCCCCAATTTAGCAGGGGGGAAAAGGGGTGCAGCCCCCTGCCACTGTTGCCCCAGGCCTGGGAACTCCAGCCTTTCATCTGGGTATAGTTCTTAACTTTGGGGCATGGCCCCAAGGGTCCTAATTTCCCCCTCCTTCACGAGGGTTCCTCATAGGTTCCCCCTCCATTGCCCCAGGGAGTAGGGTTGGAGGCTTATGTGCTCTGCCAGGTTCTGGCTCAGGTCCTGCAGACAGCAAAACCCACTCCTGTCTCATCACTAGTCAGCCCCAGCTGAGCCGGGCCCCTTCCTTTTAACCTCCCTCCAGATCTGGCATTGGCTGCAGGTAACGTGGGGCGGGGCTAGCTGGGTAAAAAGGCCTTGTTTAGCCCCTGCATTGCCAGGCCCTCTGCTCACTCATTCACAAACAGTTGAAAATCCTTCATTCCTTTAAGAAGTTATGCCCCGAAAAGCTGTGGTATGAAAATCAACACTCCAGAACTGCACCAGTTTCAATAAATGGAAAATCTTCCATTCACACTAATGGGAGCAGGAGCTACATCCAAACAAGCTCCAAGGATTTTAACATTAACATGCACAGCTTTGTAGGCATATTGAATTGTCTATCATAAGCAATAGCCTTTTCAGTTCCAGAATGAAAGCAGATGAAGAGTCCATCAAGTAAAACATATTTTTTAAATTTGCATTTTCTAATTTTATATCTTGTAAATACAAAATACATTGCTTGTCAGTCAATGTTGCTATGTGCAAATGTATTTGATGGGTGAAACAGAAACCCCCCCTATCTTATGAAGTTTTACTATACTGAAATATATTCAGAAGAATCGTTGGTTTCACATTAGCTTCAGAAATATAGAGCAGATCACTATATTTTGTTCATGACCAAGTCTTTTGTATACATCTTTGAAATTACTGTTT
Source organism: Pelochelys cantorii (assembly GCA_032595735.1). NCBI lineage: Eukaryota > Metazoa > Chordata > Testudines > Trionychidae > Pelochelys > Pelochelys cantorii. The sequence continues at coordinate 64,684,362 of CM064330.1, forward strand.
GTGATCAGGCTCCTCCCAGTCTCGTGGTATGGTTCCATTCAAGATTTTCCAATTGCAGTGAATCAGCTGTGGTGAAGGAAAGAAGATAACATTAGGTAATTTAATTTCATCCCTGGATCCCTTGTTAAAGCTGATTAATCTTATTATTTAACATTCATATAATCGTAGTACTCTAAGACTCAGATCAGGCCTAGGGCTATGCATGATATAAATATAGAGCTAATGAGGGAGTGGGGGGAGGAGGATGGACAAAACAAAGTAGATATCTAGTACTGTACATAATGCTGTGGGCTCTGCTGTTGTAGTTCCCAGTTTTAATTTGGAACAATAAGCCAATTTAGGACTGAGCATTCTAATGCTAGCTCCTAAAATGTAAAATGTTGCAAACAAAATATAATCAAGTTAACTTGCTTCTCTAGTACTTCCTGGCGCATTGTGGCCCAAAATGTTAATGGCATAACCAAAATTGATATTGCTGAGTCATTTCCAAAAATGCATTTTTTTCGTGCTCACTTATATTGAAGGAAGACAATAGCTCTTTCACTGTTTTGCCACTTCAGTTATGTTTAGATGTAGATTTCAGAAAACAAGCACATTGTCCCTTTGATTCTAAAATAAATTTGCCCGATCTTTAGGAAACAAAATGTCATTTCCAAATAAAGTCACCAGGTGTGAAAAATCACTACAAAATTGTAGGAGTCTACTTAGCCATGCTTCAATTAAACTCCTATGTAGAAGCAGTTTCTTCTCAACTAACAGAGCTGTTCACTGGTGTACAACTGGCAAAATTCCAAAAGCAGAAATATCCCCAGCTGAAATGATAAAAGGACTATTTAATCCTAGTTCAGGTTCATGACTAGTTTGAATTTTGGTCTTGTACACCATAATCTAGCAGTTTTAATCAATGCACACTGCTGTTCTTTGGTTCTGTCATGGCCTTAATTCTCTGAGAAGCTTTTACGCCTATTCAGGTCAATGTTCAACTTCTCAAGGAGACTAAGTCCCCCAGATCTGTTTGCCTGTTTTATAGGAGAAAATAGCTTCACACCAGGCAAAAAGAATTGGAAACAAGAAGTTTCACCTTTCAAGGTGCAGTGTATGGTCTCTATTTATACCAGCAGGAAATTGCATGTGTAGCTTTCGTAGACTGGTTAATAGGGCCAATCCTAAGGGGACTCCAAACAAGCTCTTGTGAAGGTAGAAAGGGCTCTCACATGTGCAGGTTTGCTCTCGACTCATTGGTCACTCTCAAAAGTTACTGCTTATTTCTGTTCCTTTAAATTTCAGATAGCTTCTGTCCTCTTGCACTTGCCTAAATATTTGCATTTCGAACTACATGCATTCAAGCCTCTAGCTTCCTGTGCTTGCATGTCAATTATACTGTTCGTATTTCTGCCTGCCAATGTGGCAAAGTAAAGATGTGCTTCTCTTAGCATATTTTCTGGGAAATTAAATTAAAAACCAAAGCTCATATTTTGTTGATGAAACTTGTGAAAAATCTCCTATATTTGATTCCATATGGGGCATTAGTCTGTGTTGGGGCAACAAAATGAATAACTAGCACAGTTGTAGTTAGAATAAAAACCACAATTATGTTTGGGGTATTGTAAAGCATTAAGAACATTTATTCAAAAGACTTGGATTTTTTTCTGATTACAAAGAATGGCGTTATGATAGAAACATTTTTCTTATGGCTGGATTCACCATTATTTGTCATTTTGTTAGCTGCATTAAAATAATTGAATCCAAAATTGCCATTGAAGCTTTCAAGTCCAGTTTTAATGGGTAAGACACATTCTAGCTATTTGAATCTAGAACAGTCATCATTCAGCCACAAAAACCCCCACATCATTCTAGAATTAAACTTTAACTGAATTATCTAGCCTACACACTTTCCTAACTAGAAATCAGAAAATCGGTACAAATACAAACAACTATAAATTTTATATTAACTGCTGATGTAGAAATTGAGAAATGGTGTGTAGGAACTGATGAAAAGTCTGAAATGGGATATATAGGAATGAACAATTATTGGGGGGTAAATAAAGATGCAAGGTGAAATGTAAGAAAATGTAAAAGATGGGGTGATGTGGTGAACAAACAAGAGGTTGGTAGTAGACTTATGGGGTACGTCTACAATGCAGGCTTCTTGCGCAAGAACTGTTTTGCACAAGAGTTCTTGTGCAAAAGGTCTTGCACAAGAGTGCATCCACAGTGCCATGTGCTTTTGCGCAAGAGATGTGCTTTTGCACAAGAGCGTCCATGGCAGTGTGGATGCTCTCTTGTGCAAGAAAGCTCTGATGGCCATTTTATTTTGTTGCCTGTCCACACTGCCTTCTTGCACAAGAGCTCTTGCGCAAGAGGGCTTATTCCTCATGAGGAGAGGAATAACTCTTGTACAAGCAGCCTTCTGTTCCGACACTTTACTGTAAATTTACTTGTGCAAGAACGCACGTGCAGTGTAGATGCTCCGCAAGTTTTTGCGCAAGAACGGCTGTTCTTGTGCAAGAAGCCTGCAGTATAGACGTAGCCAGGCTGTTTAACAGAAAGGTTCATTTTCATGTGCCATTATTTCTGTTTGTTGCTGTATGTTTCTTATTGTATTAATTGGGGGTACACTTTGCCTCTCTGTAGGGAGTATTTTGTCTTTTCATTTTGCACTGGAGTGAAAATTATATTTCCACTTATTTAGGAGAGGGCTTAGGACTTTGATTGCAGAAAGTGTTTTACCTCTGCCAATCTGTATCTGTGAACATTCCAGTTGTATTTTTTTCTTTTATTTTTATTGAGAATTTTATTCGTATTTACAGACATGCAAGTCACTTGGACAATGAAACAGGAAAAAAAGTTCAAAACCCAGAGATTGAAAATAATTCATTGAAAAGCGAAAACTAAATGGAGCTAGGAAAAAGTAAAAAAGAAATGGATGTTTGAATTATGCAAAACTTTCTTGCAGTTATAATACATGCATTTTCCCCACATACTTCCAAAAATTCTTCTATAGCTCCTGAAACCATTAAACTGATGTATCAGCCTCTCAAAATAGGTTATTTCTCTATGCACTGAAACAAATCTTTAATATTGGTAGATCTAGATTTCACTATTTCCATAGTAAATGTTTTTCACCCATTATGGGCCAGAATTATAGCACCTCTAAAACAGTGCAGCTCCACTGAGGTGAGGAGAGCTTGTCTACACTGCAGCATAGTGTTGGCAGTATTTAAAAGAAGCCTTATTGAAGGCACAGGAACAAACCATCCCAATGTGCAGTAAGAAAAGAAAATAGGGTAGGTGACCAGATTGGCTTACCAGGGAAATCCTTGGTGAGCTTAAACACAAAAAGGAAGCTTACGAGAAGTGGAAAGTTGGACAGATGACTAGGGAGGAGTATACATATATTGCTCGAGAACGCAAGGGAGCAATCAGGAAGGCAAAAGCACAATTGGTATTGCAGCTAGCAATTCCAAAGCAGCTATCAAAGGATGTGAAGGGTACAAGAAAGGTTTCTACAGGCATGTTAGCAATAGGAGGGTGATCAGACAAGGTGTGGGGCCCTTATGCCAACAGAGGCATGTAAAATAGGCTACCCGACATAGTAAATGAAGCGGGGATTTAAATATCCCCGGCTTCATTAAAATAAAAATGGCCGCCGCGCTGTGCCAGTTCAGCTGATTGTCGGTACAGCACGCAAGTTAAGACGCGGATCGGTCAACAAGGGAAGCCTTTGTCGACCGCTCCTGTAAACCTCGTTTAACGAGGCATAAGGGAGTGGTCGACAAAAGCTTCCCCTGTCGACCGATCCGCGTCTTGAGTGCCGCGCTGTGCCAACAATCAGCTGAGCTGGCACAGCGCAGCGGCCATTTTTATTTTAAAGAAGCCGGGGATATTTAAATCCCCGCTTCATTGACTATGTCGGGTAGCCTATTTTACTCTGTTGGCAGAGGCATGTAGTCTAGACATATCCCTAGTGACAGATGATGCGGGAAAAGCTAAAGTACTCAATGCTTTTTTTGCCCCTGTCTTCACAGACAAGGTCAGCTTCCAGACTACTGAGCTAGGCAACACAGTATGGGAAGGAGGTGGGCAGCCCTTGGTGGAGAAAGAACATGTTAAGAACTATTTAGAAAAGCTAGACATACACAAATCCATGGGTCCAGATTTAATGCATCCAAACGTACTGAGGAAGTTGGCAAATGCCATTGAAGTTGGCAAATTGTCTTTGGCCATTATCTTTGAAAATTCATGGAGATCAGGAGAGGTCCCAGATGATTGGAAAAAGACAAATGTAGTGCCCATCTTTTAAAAAGGGAAGGACAATTCAGGGAACTATAGACAAGTCAGCCTTACCTCAGTCCCCAGAAAAATCATGGAGGGGATCCTCAAGGAATCCATTTTGAAGCACTTGGAAGAGGGGAAAGTGATCAGGAATAGTCAACATTGATTCACCAAGGACAAGTCATGCCTGACCAACCTGATTAGCTTCTGTGATGAGGTAACTGGCTCTGTGGATATGGGGAAGTCGGTGGATGTGATACACCTTGACTTTAGCAAAGCTTTTGATACGGTCTCCCACAATATTCTTGCCAGCAAGTTAAGGAAGTATGGATTGGATAAATGTACTGTAAGGTGGATAGAAAGCTGGCTAGATTGTCGGGCCCAACGTGTAGTGATCAATGGCTCTATGTCTGGTTGGCGATTGGTTTCAAGTGGAGTGCCCCCAGGATCGGTTCTAGGGCAGGTTTTGTTCAACATCTTTATTAATTACCTGGATGAGGGAATGGATAATACCCTCAGCAAGTTTATGGATGACATTAAAATAGGGGGGAAGATAGAGAGATGTTGGAGGGTAGGGATAGGGTCCAAATGACTTAGACAAATTGGAGGATTGGGCCAAAATAAATCTGATGAGGTTCAACAAGGACAAGTGCAGAGTCCTGCACTTGGGATGGAAGAATCCCAACCACTGTTATAGGCTGGGGACTGACTGGCTAAGTAGTGGTTTAGCAGAAAAGGACCTGGGGACTACAGAGGATGAGAAGCTGGATATGAGTCAACAGTGTGCCCTCGTAGCCAAGAAGGCTAATGGCAGATTAGGGTGCATTAGGAGGAACAGATCTGGAGAAGCTATTATTCTCCTTTATTCAGCACTGGTGAGGCCACAACTGGAGTATTGCATCCAGTTCTGGGCCCTCCATTACAGAAAGGATGTGGACACATTGGAGAGGGTCCAGCAGAGGGTAACCAAAATGATTAGGGGGCTGCAGCGCAGAGAAGGGGGGGCGGGATTTGATAGCAGCCTTCAACTTCCTGAAAGGAGGTTCCAGAGAGGATGGAGAGAGCTGTTCTCAGTAGTGACAGAAGGCAGAACAGGAGACTTGGACCGATCGTGGCTGAATATGCTGCCCTGGGGTTCCCAAACTGCGATGGAGCCATACATGGGACCCACATACCGATCCTCACACCTGAGCATCAAGTGGCCCAGTATATTAATCGAAAGGGCTACTTCTCCATGGTGCTGCAGTCCATGGTTGACCACCATAGACACTTCACGGACATTTTTGTCAGGTGGTTGGGCAGGGCACACAATGCTCATGTCTTTCGGAACTCTAGCCTGCTTACCCCTGGGGCACAGAGCTAGCAAGGCTCCCTGCGGGACATCTGTGCCCCTGCAAGAAAGGGCCCACTGTCCAGGCCTTAGATGGCCTTGCTCAAAGCACATCACCTTCATCTGACCCAAGACCTTTTAGTGTTGGCTCAGAGATGAGGGCTAGGCTTCAGACACAGTGTCTTCTGGGATGACTGCCCTTATCTCTGTTCTTCAAACCTTGACCAGCTGCAAGTGGGGCACGAGCCACATCTGCCACGCCAACCTCCCAACCCTGGAAGACCCACAGGTGTTGCAGACCCCGCAATGACCTCAAACATATAGCCCACCTCCGTTCCCTATAGTGGTCTCTGGAGCAGCAGGACCATAGGTTGGACACGGACCTGGAGGAGCACGCTGCTGACCGGGAGCTAAGCTGTACCATCTGGCAGGAGCTGTCCCAGGAGGCCCGGAGCATGTGCGCTATATACAGTACCACTGTCAACTGCCTAGTCACCATGATTAAATGGGTCAGTGGCCACCCCCTTGCTCCTGCTCCTTCCCAAGTTCCTCCCCCCGCACCCATTCCTGCTCCTCTGAATTCTCCCTGATGACAGGAGAAGGATCACATGAGGATTACGTGTTGTGTTCCCTCCCTCTGGGGTATCTGGCATTGGCCACTGTCAGCAGACAGGATACTGGGCTAGATGGACCTTTGGTCTGACCCAGTATGGCCATTCTTATGTTCCTCCTAGCCCTCCACAAGGCCTGGCCTTTGGGCAAAGTGAGTGAGGTGATCACCGTGGGCCCTGTGCATTCAGGGCCCTGTGCAGCCTAGCTCCTGGCCCCACCCACCCGGCCATGAGCTGCGCAGCTCGGTGTGCTGCCTTGGGCCCCACACACTCTTTGGCCAGGCCTGACCTCCACCATGGCCACCGAGGGCTCCGCAAATGAGGCAGTGGGGCCACCCAAGGCAGGCGCCAGTCCCAGTCCCATCCCTGAGTCCCACCTTCCCCTTCCTCCCTTCTCCTCTCTGCTCTCAGGTTCTTTCCCCAGTCCTTCCCCAGTTCTAGATTCCCCAAATAAAAACCAGACAGTTCATTCTTTCAACAGAAAAAGGTCTTGTTTATTTTATCAGCAGCGGAGGGGGGCAGGGAGAAAGGTGGGAAGGAAGGGCAGGGGAAGGGAGTGGTGTGGGAGGAAAGTCCCATTGGGGCACTGCAGAGATCCTTTGTGGAGAGGCCCGAGGGAGAGTGTCATAGATGTCCTTGTCTGAAACTCTCTCCCTCAGAGCCTCTCAGATGCACACAGCTCCCTGATGGGTCTGTTGTATGGCAGCCATGCACAGCCGTTGAAAAGCACTTGCGAGCTGGTCTGCCTCTGGCCCTCCCCCTGCCCACTCCCCTGGCACGAATGTCTCTCCCTTCTTTTCACAGATATTGTGGAGGACACAGCAGGCCACCACTACTTGGGGGATGTTACACTTGCTGAGGTCCAGCCAGATGAGGAGACAATGAAACCTCCCTTTGTGGGCCCTGCTGAGCCTGGCATTTAAAAGTTCCTTGCTTTGGTCAAGGTGTCCAGTGTAGGGCTTCATAAGCCAGGGGAGCAGAGGGTAGGTTGTGTCCCCCACGATGTACATGGGCATGACCACATCCCTGGCCCTGATGGTGCGGTCAGGGAAAAAGTGTCATTGTGCATCCTCTGGAAGAGGCTGGAGTTGCAGAATATGCCGGTGTTGTGCACCTTCCCCTAGCACCCGACGATGATGTTGGTAAACCGGCCTCGGTGGTCCACGACAGCCTGCAGGACCGTGGAAAAGTACCTTTTCTGGTTGATATAATCCAATGCCTGGTGGTTGGGGGCCTGGATGGGGATGTGGGTGCCATCAATGCCCCCCACAATTGGGGAAGCCCATGGTGGCAAAGCCAGCGACAGTGGGGTCCATGTTGCCCAGGATGACGACCCTGCACAGCAAGATGGTGTTGATAGCCCTCACCACCTGTAGAAGGAGACAAACAGAGAATCACAGGGTTGCCAGAGCCCTCGGGATGCCCCCAAGTCCAACCTTCCTTCCCACACACCAGGACCAACCCCTACTTACCCCATCCCCTGGCACGGCTTTGTGAAGGCAGGACTGAAAAAGCTTCCACCCCCACTTCCTTAGGGAACCCCATTCGAGTAGTTCACCACCCTCCCAGGACAATAGCAAGAGAGTCATACCTGCATGAGCATGGCCCCGATGGTCAATCTCCCCACACCGAACTGGTTTCCAACGGACCGGTAGCTGTCCGGCATGGCAAGCTTCCAAAGTGTGAGGGCTACCTGCTTCTGGAGAGGGGTGGCAAGTCACATGTAGGTGTCCCATCACCTGAGGGTAGGAGTGAGCCACTCATACAGCTCTAGGAAGGTGTGTGCACATGCAGAAGTTCTGGAGCCACTGCTGGTCATCCCACTGCTCCATGATGATCCAATTGGAACTGATGTCCTCTCACCGGAAGTGGTGGTGCACAATGTGCAGGGGAGAGTGGGAGAGGCTGTGCTGCATGAACAGCACATGGAGAGAGGAGAGGAAGTGCCCTGCAGGGAGCAGCAGCTCCTGTTCCTGCAGAGCCACAAGGGCAGCCCACAGTAACTACACCAGGAGGTGCAGCAGCATGTCTAAGGTCTGGCTCCATGCCTGGGAGTGCTATGGCATCTGCAAGGGTAACCAGAGTATGCAGTGAGATGAGTTTACTGTCCCTAAAGAAGGTTGGCAAAGGTGAAGAGCCTGAGACACAATTATGCAGGGGGGTCCCTTTAAGCACGAGCCTCAGATAGCCTGAGGCAGCAGTTACAAAAAGTGACTGTTGTCCTGATGCCCTGACTGAAGTGCTTCCTGACTGAATTAAACGCTATTCAGTCTCCAATCAGTGTAGACTCTCTATTTCAAAATAGCTATTTGTGGAGTTTTCATTATGAAATAGCTTATTTCAAAATAAGCATTTAGTGTAGACATACCCTCACTTTATACCTGCTCAGGGCCTGGCTCTATATCACTGTCTGCATTTCACTTCAGTTGTGATTTGTTCTGAATTTCAGTGAAATCAAGCAGGAGTATTAGTAAAAAATGTTGGAATCTTTAATTTTCCTTGTGTTGGTATCCCTGCTGTAGAGAACAAAAGTACTTGCATGAGCAAGGATTTCACAGTTGGATCCTTAGTTTTCTAGACTGAGAAATTACTGTTCCTACTACTATTTCCATTATCTGTACTATTTTATGCTAAATAACCTGTATTAGCAGGTATGTCCACAGCACATGCCCAATACCAGAAACATCTGCCCAGTCCTCTTCAGTAAGGATACGTTTTAACAAATCCAATACACAATTTTGAACTAGTCTTTCTCCAGCTAAATTCTGAGGGTATGTCTGCATTAGAAAACTATTTTGAAATAACTAAAATTGATTTAATAACTCAAAATAACAAAAAATCAAAATAGCATGTCCACACTACGGAGAAGCCTCAAACTTAGTTCGAGGCAGGCTCTGTTAATGTGGATATGCTATCTTGACTTAGAGTCCTAGGAAGCACTGGGGAGTAATTAGTTCAAATTGCTCTGGGGAGTAGTTATTTCAAAATAGTGGCACTGAAGCGTTCACACTATTGCTATTTTGAAATAACTATTCTGAAATTAGTGTTAGTCCCCAAGGAAAGCAGGAGTACAGATTTTGAAATAACCAGCCCTTATTTCAAAATAATGGGTTTGGTAATGTGGACACTCTGCTTATTAATTCAACCTGAGGGGTTATTTCTATAAAGCTGTAGCATAGACCAAGTGTTTGCAGAAATCTTGAAGTGTTTGCAGAAATCTTTCCCACTCTTTGCTAGTGAAAGTTATATTTAAAAAAGTTTCAAATTGAAGTCTTCTATTAATCATGTTGGTGTTCATAACTTAATTTTGCAGTGTGCTTCAAAGAAACTGTGTTCCCCCAAACACTTTTGTAACAGTGCTGAACAAAAGACTGTCTAGTTTGGTGCAAAGTTATATATATGATGACATAGCAAAATTTGAAATATGATTGCGGGGGGCTGTGCACATAATATGTTTCCTTTGCAAGTTTGACCTAGAGGCATTAATAGATCGTGAACTGTTTAGTCCCAATGGTGAGCTCATTAGAAGTAGTCTGAAAAGAGACTTCTGGCGACATCAAACAACTCAGAAATCAATGACAGTGCAATTCTAGTGGAGTTGCATTTTCAGTGAACAGCAAGGGCAGTCTGGGAATAGAACTGCTGCCCATTTTATATGACGAAAGTATGTTCCCCACCTTTATAACAAACTCAAGAACCTTAAAGATCTTCAGAAAGGCTACATCTAAACTACAAGGTTTTTGTGCAAAAACGGCCGTTTTTGTGCAAAAACCCATGGAGCGTCCATACCTCAAGCGTGTTTTTGCGCAAGAAAATCTACAATCGACAGAACAGAGGGCTTTTTGTGGTGTAAGTACGGCTCCTTCTACGAGGCATAACTCCTTTTTGTGCTACAGCTCTTGCACAAAAAGGCATGTGTTGACACTCTGCAGGGATTTCTTGTGCAAAAAGAGCCTATCCAAAAAAGCACAGGTAATCTGATGGCCATTCTGTGAATGGCAATCAGAGATTTCTTGCGCCAGAGTGTCCATGCAGTGTAGACATAGCCAAAGATTTTTCCTCCAAAGATCTTGTGGAGGAAGGTGGTTCAGCATTTGGTAAGGATTCACTAATGCTGTTCAAAGATAATTTCAAGGATTTCATATTTGCCAGAACATTGTCAGTAATTACGCTTTACAATGTTTCTTCCCCTCTATTTTCTGGGGTTTGTTTTAACTTTCTGAGGACTAGTTCTGGATTGAAAAATTGTGTAATGAAGACACTAGAATATATATAAGAGTCAACACTAGATGAGTTTCTTTTGCTCTATTTCACATATGCTAGCTGGCATAATTGTTGGCTATGAATAATAATATCCATTCTACAACATATTTCCCACTGCCCTTCCCCTGCTGTTAAAATGGAGAGTTTAATGATAGCTTGTTTTAATTATGTTACTCCACCCCTGCTGTTAGCCACTTTGGTGTCTTAAGATATATAGCATCTAGCTCACAAAGGGACTGATTATTCTGGAACTCTGTTACTGTGCCATACCAAATAGGTGCACTCTTAGAAGAGGTGGTTTTCGCAGCATTAATATTATTGTTCCTAAAATTCCAATTACATTGTAGTGTAATTAAAAAGTTGAGGTGAATTGAAAGCTGGAGAGGAACATGCATGTATGTGTTATTTTATGGACTTAATCACTTGCATTTGGGGATATCTGATATCTGTGGGTAGAAATAACAACTCTGATCCTCAAAGTAATTCTGCACTCTATTACACAATTTTTGAAGTCACAGGAGCCACACCAGCAGAAAACCACTGTAATGGAGTGGGAAAGCAGTCTACACAGGCTATGTCTTCACTACAGAGTCTGGGAACACGTCTGCTCTTCTCACATTTTTTGTGGAAGAGCACATGCGCTCTTTCGGAAGCCCTATAAACCTTGTTTACATGAGGAAGAAGGGCTCTTCGGAAAGAGGAGGTTTTTCTGAAATTTGGCCCAGTGTAGACAGGCCGCAATTTGTGTACCTTTTCCCAAAAAAAGAAGTGTAGTGTAAACATAGCCTCAGACACAATTGGGCCCAAGAGATTGTAATTGGAGCTGGAGACTGATAAAGCACAAGGAAACCCTGACTTCCCCTTAGGTTCTGGCCTCAGCTTGGAGGAGTGGTATAGACTTTATCACACTGACTCTCTACTTATAATTTGAGATTATAAAAAAGTTTTACATCCACAGTTTCCTTAGCAAACTTTCTATACAGTATTTTACTTTTGGTTGTTTCTTTTGCTGATGGATCTGAATGATGAGCTATGAGCTCTAACCTTGAAACAAGCTATTCAAAGTTCTCAGTTTTGCCTCTCTTCTATCTCCTTCATCCATGAATCTGGGCAAACACTAACATAGCTTTTCACTCTTGAGTTAAGACTTCATAAAGGAGTATATCAGCTCTCCACTTTGTGATGGGTGCAGGTGGTTATTCCATTGAAATATAATAAACTCACAGGATTTTCCCATGACACTCACTGACAGAGAAACCCTAAACACAAAGGGTACATGTACACTCCTTATGGCAGGAATCAGCATGTACTGGACATACACTACATACCCCATAAGAACATAAGAACGGCCATACTGGGTCAGACCAAAGGTCCATCTAGCCCAGTAGCCTGTCTGCTGACAGTGGCCAGCACCAGGTGCCCCAGAGAGGGTGGACCGAAGACAATGATCAAGCGATTTGTCTCCTGCCATCCTTCTCCAGCCTCTGACAAACAGAGGCCAGGGACACCATTTCTATCCCCTGGCTAATAGCCTTTTATGGACCTAACCTCCATGAAATTATCTAGCTTCTCTTTAAACTCTGTTATAGTCCGAGCCTTCACAGCCTCCTCTGGCAAGGTGTTCCACAGGTTGACTACATGCTGTGTGAAGAACTACTTTCTTTTATTAGTTTTAAACCTGCTACCCATTAACTTCATTTGGTGTCCTCTAGTTCTTCTATTATGGGAACTAATAAATAACTTTTCTTTATTCGCCCTCTCCACACCACTCATGATTTTATATACCTCTATCATATCCCCCCTCAGTCTCCTCTTTTCTAAACTGAAAAGTCCCAGTCGCTTAAACCTCTCTTTATATGGGACCCGTTCCAAACCCCTAATCATTTTAGTTGCCCTTTTCTGAACCCTTTCCAAGGCCAAAATATCTTTTTTGAGGTGAGGAGACCACATCTGTTCACAGTATTCAAGATGTGGGCGTACCATAGTTTTATACAGGGGCAGTAAGATATTCTGGGTCTTATTTTCTATCCCTTTCTTAATAATTCCTAGCATCCTATTTGCCTTTTGACCGCCGCTGCACACTGTGTGGAAGTTTTCAGGGAACTATCCACGGTAACTCCAAGATCTCTTTCCTGATTTGTCATAGCCAAATTAGCCCTCATCATACTATACGTATAGTTGGGGTTATTTTTCCCAATGTGCATTACTTTACACTTATCCACATTAAATTTCATTTGCTATTTTGTTGCCCAATCACTCAGTTTGGCGAGATCTTTTTGGAGTCCCTCACAGTCTCCTTCTGTCTTGACTATCCTAAACAGTTTGGTATCATCCGCAAACTTTACCACCTCACTGCTTACCCCTTTCTCCAGATCATTTATGAATAAGTTGAACAGGACTGGTCCCAGGACTGACCCTTGGGGGACACCACTAGTTACCCCTTTCCATTCTGAAAATTTACCATTTATTCCTACCCTTTGTTTCCTGTCTTTTAACCAGTTCTCAATCCATGAAAGGACCTTCCCTCTTATCCCATGGCAATGTAATTTACACAAGAGCCTTTGGTGAGGGACCTTGTCAAAGGCTTTCTGAAAATCTAAATATACTATATCTACTGGATCCCCCTTGTCTGCATGTTTGTTAACCCCTTCAAAGAACTCTAATAGAATAGTAAGACAGGATTTCCCTTTACAGAAACCATGTTGACTTTTGTCCAACAAATTATGTTCTTCTACGTGCCTCACAATTTTATTCTTTACTATTGTTTCGACTGATTTGCCCGGTACTGAAGTTAGACTTACCGGTCTGTAATTGCCAGGATTGCCTCTAGGGCCCTTTTTAAATATTGGTGTCACGTTAGCTACCTTCCAGTCATTAGGTACGGAAGCCGATTTAAAGGATAGGTTACAAACCACAGATAATAGTTCAGCAATTTCCCATTTGAGTTCTTTCAGAACCCTTGGATGAATGCCATCTGGTCCCGGAGATTTGTTGACATTAAGTTTTTCTATTTTTTCCAAAACTTCCTCTAATGACACTTCAATCCAGGACAGCTCCTCAGATTCATCACCCACAAAGGACGGTGCAGATTTGGGAATCTCCCTAACGTCCTCAGCCGTGAAGACTGAAGCAAAGAAATCATTTAGTTTCTTCGCAATGGCTTTATCGTCCTTGATTGCTCCTTTTATATCTCGATCGTCTCGGGGACCCACAGGTTTTTTAGCAGGCTTCCTGCGTCTAATGTACTTAAAAAACATTTTATTTCTTTTTGAGTTTTTCGCTAGCTGTTCCTCAAAATCTTGTTTTGCTTTTCTTATTACATTTTTACACCTGATTTGACGGTGTTTATGTTCCTTTCTATTTATCGCATATACATACCCCAGCGTGCATATAAATAGAATTTTACAATGCCATACTGCTTAGGCAACTAAAGCCATGCCTGAACTACAGGGTATGTATCCTACACTGCTTTCTACACACCCAACCAATGTCTCCCCCATCTATACTATCTTTTTTTAGCAGTGCCGTGTCCTGCTGCCTCCCTGCTAACCGAGCCTTTCCTCACCACATTTCCCCTACTAATGTCTTTCACTGCTACGCAGTACAGAATAGGCACACTTCGCTCTATGCTGTGATGGGTAGATGTGTGTGTGTGTGTTTACACGGGCAGAGTGTTTGCACCTTTCACGCTACCATTGTAGATGAGGCCTAACTGTAGCAGATGCTCAGGCCTGTAAAGGAACAATAAAAGATCATTAAAAATTTTCATAAACAAGTCTAGGGCTATTAAAAATAAACTCTATGTGTATATAGTGACCCATGACTCTGCCCTGCAGCTCTTACTCATGGGTTGTTTGTGTAAGGGCTGCAGAATTGAACAATGAGCTAGGTTCATAACAGTAGTCACTGTTAATATAATTCTGTTCAGTGGGTCAATAGTCTACTTATTTTTTACACTTCAAATTCTTAAGTCTAAGACAGATAAATTTCCCAGAAAGAGTTCTGTTTGGGTTGGCATATATAGTAAACCCATAACTAACTGATCTGGATTTGGACCCAAAAATGCTCTCCTATTTGTTATTTAGTTTATGTAAATGAAGTTAAGGTTTAAAACAGTATAAATTTCTTTTATACTGTAAGACCAATGTATATACAAGACATCATGAATGTGAAACAAATATTTACTGTTTTGATATTATACATTATTGGAATTCATTATCAGATGTATTTGAACATGGTATATCTTCAAACAATATTCTGGTAAAGTGTAACATACCCTTATAATATGGATTCAATGTTACTTATTCATTTTTAAGTGAATTTTGCATTGGATTGAGAGCTGAAGATGCATGAAAAAAGTGTTGCATAGGCAAGAACAATGCAAGCTTCTCTCAAACTTCCCCACGATTTTATCTCACTCATGATGCAGAGATCACTTCTACAGTACTGAGGAAATAAAGCAAAGTCTATGCCATTCAATGATAAGAATGCCAGTATTGGTAACTGTATTTATTAATCCTCTATTTACTAAGACCACCAATTTGATTTTTAATATATCTGTTCTGCTGCATTTTTATGTATAAAATGTTTAAGTATTAATTACTGTAGATATGCATTACATACCAATATACACAGCTTACTGAGACTATTTTTTAACTTGGAATGTATCTCGGTGAATGGGTGAGAAAAATACTTGGAAATAATGATGAATAAGATTGTAGCCTAAAGGAGTTAATGGGCTGATTTCCATTTTCAAAAGAGCTCTTCAAAGACTTTTATCCTTTATCCTGCCAGCATGCTTTTTTCCATTTGCAAAGTAAAATCCCCATGCATATCTCCAGATGCAGACTGTGCTTTCTACACACTAGAGGAAAAGGGAAGGCTAGCATTCAGCTTAGCCTATGAAACAAAAAAACGAAATAACTGTCAGGAGCAAATGATACACATTTCAAATAAGCAAGGAGTCAAAAGGCTTACAAAATACCTTTTCAAATATTTAGTTACCCAAGAATCTGCAACTGTATTGAAATAGTGCTATATATAAGTGGCCTGCCAGTGAAGGTTCTATTGTATTGTGCAACTATGTGCAAGCAACAGAAGGATGTGATCCAAAAGCTATTTATCGAGTGCATAAAATGCTTTTAATTCTGTCTGAAAACAGCTAGTGACAACTGCATGGGTAGTGAGAGCAAAATCTTCAAAGTATATGAGCAAATACCCTAAAATGAGAGCATGGGACTGGAAACTGAGCCTCTGTTTGCTACACAACAAAATAGTGCATTACTGTATTACTAGATCAGAATACCTGCCCTAACAAACATTTGAATTCAATATTTAAATAATCAGCTGTTTCGTTTCTAAGTCCCCCACTTTAGCAAAGTACCTAAGAATGTGCCTAATTTCAAGTGTGTTATTTGTCCTAGTGCTTATGTACCTTACTGCATTAAAACCTAACAGCAGTTTGTAGAGTTAAAAGTGATTTTCCAAAAATAATACTAAAAACGCCCACCTTCTCCTTCCTTCACAACACTTTAATGTTTTTGTATAAAGGCCATACCCTTAGATGAATCATCTTGTTATGAAAAAGAACATGAAGAAACACTTTATTCTTACAGATACTCATTAAACCAGGGATCATGCAAGATGCCAAATCCCTTGTCTCAGTAAAGCCTGTTTTGCAGAAGGTGCTCAGCAACTCAGGTGTATTTATTTTTCCATACTTTATGCCAAGAGGCTACAGCTTAATAATAAAATTAACCTAGTTTCCTTTAACTGTGCTACACAAGGAACTGCCAGGTTATGCTGCCATTATTATCTTCTTACATAAGTCTGATGTGAGAAGGGCAAAGGAGCAGCAGATGTAAATTAAACTCCACCTATATATCTGTCCATTTTCATCGGGTTTGTGAATTGGTGTGTGATCACTTAGCTCGCAGATCACCAGATGAAAAGAAATTGAAATAAAATTCAAGAGAACCTTCAAACACTCAGAATAACAGAAACCATTAGGTGGATATAAATACAGTACAAGATGGAACAGTGTTAAATATAAAAGCAAAGTAAATGTCTACTGTAATGGAAGAAAAATAAAGAAAGCAACTGATTAATATCTTCATTACTACTGAACCATAGCAAAAATGTAAGATTTTTTTCTGTATCCATGAAGTCAAGATTATTTTGAAATGAACAGAATTTTAAAGAGACTATATCATTACTTGCTAAATATAAATCTTGATCTACAGTACCTTGTTTTGCTAAATCTTTTTGCAAAATCCATGTTTTTAATTAATTAGGTACTGGTTGAACCTCTCTCTTGACCTTTGGGACCTGACTGGTGCCCAACCAGGGAATTTGACAAACCATGGGAGGTCAATATTGCCTAGCAACATTACCAACACTTCCACTGCTTACTGGGCTCTTAGAAGATATAGGGGTAAATTAGACTTAAATAACAGTACAGATCACTGAGAGCTAGGACTGGTGACTGTTAACAAACTTTATGGGTCCATGGGAAACTTGGCCAACCCATGATAAGAAGGCATCCAGATAACGAAAATCACAGATTTTGTCAGACCTGAGTGTGCTGGACTAGAGAGGTTCAACCTGTATTAGTTTTTTTGGGGAGCAAAGAAGTATTTTGCTTCCTTTCCCATTGCCCTATTAAAATGTGTATGCCACAAGTCCAATACTCACAAGCATGGCCTTTTCATCCCCACAATCTCCTTTAGAAAGGGGTTCCCTTAATATGAGGAAGTTCGAAATGTTAAAACAAAATTGTAGCTTTTTTTAAAATGTTTCTAGTCTAATGTTTTTTAATGTTTCTTAGCAAGATTGCCTTGAAAATGTAAACTGATGTAACCCAATTATGTTGAAAAGTAGTTGGGCTCTGCTTGTGCAGCAGGAGTTGGCAGGGAAGATCTAATGATTACCACTTCATACAAGCACTTTTGAGTCAGTTAAATTTGGAACGTATTCCAAAGAATCACTTCTCTCTCTCTCTCTGCCAGGCATTAGATAAGTTATATTGAGGGAGCATAACAAAACACTGTTCTACAGGCTCTCTCAATGATAAGCAGCTCTAAAATAAATACTGTGTTGCCTCTGAAAGTCAGCAGGAGCTACTGGGTACACAGTAATCTTGAAAAGCAGGACATCTAGTTAATTATTCAATACAGTTTTGTGTAAAAGAACAAGATTTTGAGGCTTCATAATTTTTACAGTCATTTTTGTTTATACCTATTGAACACTTGAAATCACTTTCCTCATTATAGGTTAGTTGGGTTGTCACCATCTGTTGGGCATATGATTTCTTCAGTGAAGGACTCTTGGAGAGTCACTCATATCAGATTTGGATGGGCTTGTATAATAATGGGAGCTGCTGGGGGCTCAATACTTTTGAAAATCAGTCCATTTATTTAGAAGCCTAAACACAGACACCCTTTAGACACCTTTTTAAAAAATATACGCATGCTCAGTAGAACACACTTTGGTAATATTCCTGTGAGACAGCTGAGCTGAAATATATGTAATCACAAATGAGGAAAATCACCCCCTAGTTTCAGAGAGATCCTAAAATACAGTAAAAGGGCATAATCCAGCAACCTTCATTCAAATCAGCAGGACCATTTGAACAACTCATGTGACAATGAGCTTGTTGTGCAAGACAACATTGCAAAATCAGGTTCAAGGTACTGTCCTCATTAAAACTGTAAATGAAAATATTTATGTTAATAAAATGGTAGAATTAAATTTTGATTACAATTTTGGTGTAAACATTTTTGTTAAACTCTCACCACCAGCAGATATTTCTATTTCAGAACAGAACATTTTCCTTTTCATTAATGGCATATTTAGAGAAAATTAAGAGATCCTAGCTGTCCTTATTGTTTTGATTTTAGATCTCAGACATCACAGAAGAAATTGCTGGGCAACATGCAGCCCAGGAGCTGGATCGTGCCTGCCTAACAGTTTGATCTGGCCCACAGACTGCATCTGGGTGCTTTCTATTTATATCCTGCTGCCTGTGCCACCAAATTTCCAGGCAGTGGCTCAGGCAGTAGGATCCTATTTAAATGGATCCCAGTCGCGGAGCTACCTGGCAAGGGCCAGAGCCACAAACCTTTAAATAGCTGCAGCAACCCCAGCAGCTGCTAGGCAATGCCGTAGTGGTGGGGCCAGGAGTCAGGAGCCCTTCACTGTGTTTTTAATTCAAAGACTCCAGCCCCAGACAACTCTGGGGGGAGACTAGTCCCCAGCGAGTCCCCTTCCACCATAGGCTCCACCCCTTCTGGGGGTGGAACTGGCCCATGTCCACATAGCAAAATTCATTAAGTGGCCCCCCTGCAAAAATTGTTGCCCAACCCTCATGTAGGTTAATAGCTTGAGAGTATTACTTGTAGGAATCTTGTAACAGAGACTCTGATTAAATTATTTCAACTTCTATTAATTTGTAATGATTTACGATCTTCCATTCTGTGTTAGCTCAACAAAACGATGGTAGATTGTGTAACTTGGT
This sequence comes from Pelochelys cantorii, assembly GCA_032595735.1. Lineage (NCBI taxonomy): Eukaryota > Metazoa > Chordata > Testudines > Trionychidae > Pelochelys > Pelochelys cantorii. The sequence goes on from CM064330.1 coordinate 64,703,356, forward strand.
TTTGTAGCAGCCAAGCTAATTTTCATGGTATGTCTGAATTTTTTGTAATAGTGGAGAGTAAATTGCATATAAATGAGTCCTTGCACACCCATTCAACACTCTGCCTGATTTGTTATTGTTGTACTTGGACCTCCACAGTATTTGTTTCTTATAATTAAAAACAAATACACCCTTAGCATGGATTAATTTTTATTTGCTGCATCAGGTTTATTTATTCAGATCTTCACCTTCCAAAGAAAGGGAATGCAAAATTTAAAACAAAAAAGCCTATCAATAGACCTTAATCATAGAAACATGAATTATGATTAGGCTCTAGAAGTGTCAATTCATGGAGTCTGAACAGCTGGTACCTAGGGAGCCAAGAATTTTAGATGAATAAGTCCTTTAGTAATGATAATATAACTGCTCTCTGTAGAGTCATTGAAATATTCATTATGCAACCTTCACACACACTGAAGTCAAGAGGGCTACATATGGAGTTAGGAACTACTCAATGTAAGGTACTGAATTTAAGGAATGATGCTCCAGAAACACCAAAAAAAGTACAATTTTAAATGGCATAAAATGGTTTCACACAGGGCATGCACACTGCACTAGAATATCTCTGGGATGTAATGGAAACATAGATTCCAATCCTCAAATATGAAGATGGACTCCTACATAATTGTAGTGAGGCTTCACACAGGTGTAAAGGTCTGCTTGTATGAACCACTTGCAGGATCAAGGCCTTAGCCACTCACCTACTTACTGCTTTGTGTGGCAAGCTAAAGAGATTTCATTTTAAAATACATGCTAAATGCAAACACTTCACAGTAGTAAAGTTATGCACATGCATAATAGACCTTTTGAAATTAATATTTGTATTCTCTAGTACAGTGCCTATATTCTAGTTCAGCAAGCCTCCGAGATAAATTTAAGCAACACGTTTCTGAAATTTTAGTTTCAACTATCAGCAATTCATTAGAAATGATTTAAGAATTAAGTGTGCATTGCCTCCCCCCCCCCCACATTTATTACCCAAAGCCACATTACTCTTATTTTGTGTGGATTGGCTTACAATCTATTCTACACTACAGCAAAATCCAAAAGTAATCTCAGACCTGTCAACATTTACTCATTTGGTGAGAACTATACCCATTCGGGTTGAAATTGTGCAACACTTAACTCAGGCTGGTGAGCACTTACTCATATTATTCCTATTTAATTTCACAGCACAATTTGGGTAAGTACTCACCCAGTGTAAGGATTGCAAAATCTAGCTGTCTGCATTAATTTTAAATCTGCTTTTAAAAAAAACCCTCAAAAGGGATTTAGTAGAGTGTTTCACCCAGTTAAAACCATACTGAGTAACAGCTGGATCATCCCTCTAGACAGTCTTCCCTCTGCAGTCTTCCTCACTATCAGCTTGCCAATTACCAACCAAAGCTACTTTTCTCTGTAAGATTTTAAAATTACAGTTAATTTTATTCTAAATGCATGACATCAGAGCCAGCATCTAGAGGATCTCTAGCTCTTCTTTGCATGTTGCCATAACAAATCTGCTTTCAGTGATTGATGCTGTTAACTGTGCAGGCGCTCTTCCTGTGAGAGCAATGTTCTTTCTTTGCCTCTAGTGTAATTTGTCCCCTTTTTCTCTAGTCTGTTTACAATGAGAATTCCGCCTGCAAAAGCACTAAATGGTCGGGCAGGATTTTCAGAGACAGAAAAAGGAGTCCCTCCACTGCTTTGTACCCTGCCTGCTACAGAGGGGGTATCTGAAAAGAAAATTCGTCCTCCTCCTCTCAGACGGGGTATCTGAAGAAAACTCTTCCAAAAAAATCAAAGACAGAGAGGCTTATGCTTTCAAATACATCTTCCCCCTAGCAGACTCTCTTTCTCTCTCATCCCCTATGACAGCTCAGGAGGATTTCCCCGTTAAATGCCCCCTTCCCACCAGCACTGGTGGTTACTGGTTCTTCCCCAGAGAAACTCTCATGCCCCAACACACGGGGTGTTTTTTTTATTGATATGTTGTCCACTCCCCTCCCCCGTTTCAAGCACTCCGCGCCCCCCAAACCTACCTCGCAGCACCGCTCCCCTCAACTCACCCTGTAGCTCGGGGCGCGGTCACTGCGCACCCTACAGCCCCGCGTGGGGACACACTGCCCCGCACCAACCACACTACTCCGCGTGGGGACACTCTGTCCCTCCTAATCTACCCCACAGCCCCGCGTGGGGACACACTGGCTCTCAACTCACCTTGCTGCCTGGCGCGTGTACAGTGCGCACCCCACAGCCCCGCACCAACCCCACTACTCCGCGTGGGGACACGCTGCCCCCCCCCCGCTAAACCACCCCACAGCCCCGCGTGGGGACACGGCTGCCCACCCCACCGCACAGCTGGGTGCGGGGACGCTGCCAGCCCCACGGAGTCTCTCAGCCCAGGCTGCCCCGGGCGGGCGGGGTTCTCCGGGAGACGTGAGAGGCGGCTCGTCCGGCCTCTGGGAAGGCGGCTCCGCGGGCGGGTGGCTCCAGAGCTCGGCGCTGAGGGGCGGGCCGAGAGGCGGAGCCGCGGCCGGGGCGGGTGGCTCTGCCTGGAGGAGGGAAGGGCTCAGCGTCAGGCAGGGGGGACGCGTCGGGCAAAGCAGCGGCCGCGGCCAGGAGGAGCCGCCAATGTCGGAGCCGCCGGGAGCAGCGGGTGAGTGCGCGGGGCTGCGGGCCTCGGAGAGTTGTGTCGTTTCCTCCTTTCCCGGGGCTGGGCGCGGCCACCCCCGTCCTCCCTGCCCCGGGCATCTGCAGCGTCCTCCCCCGCTGCCCAGGTACCCCCGGGCACGTGTTTCCTGACGGCAGGGAAGGGGGCACCTGCCCTGCGCCCCGCCTGGGCTACTGCATGGGCGCAACTTTTCCCGGGTGCTGCCGCCCGCGCGCCTGGCAGCGGCCCCGGGCTCGGCGTGGACGCGGGGAGAGCGAGAGTCGCCCCCGCGGCTCGGAAACCACCGGCTGCTTCGCTCTGTCCCGGGCTAGGGCTTCCCAGCTGGTTTCCGGGCCGAGGGTCAGTGGGGCAGGAGGAGGCTCCTCCTCGCCACCCCTCCTTCCCCTCTCCACGGCTCTGGCTCCTTCTGCTCGTGCTGGCGGAGGTGGCAGTTCAGTTGCGGGGGTTCTCCATTGTCGCCCCCTCTTCTTCGCGGGTTGTGACTCCTACGCATGTAGCGCGGAAGAAGTGACCATGTTTGTATTTTCCTGGCTGCTTCGGGGCTTAGAAAGTCGTTTTGTGGCTTCCCGTTTAATGGACGACTCACACCCCTTGCTGTCTCTGGAGTGGCGGAGCAGCGCTGCTTGACATGTGTGCGTTTCTCATCCTCTAGCTGTCCCTGGATATCGTGTTCTTTCTACCTTGCCTGGGAAATACTTCGGTTTCCCTTTTCCCAAAGTTTCCTGTGCTGCATTGCTTTATACTCTCATACACGTATATCTGTAATGCGATGGTAGCACAACAAACCTCATAGTACTTGTTTTGGGATGAGAGGAAGAGGAATCCTTCGCAGTGAGATATTTTAAAGGTGGTGGGTGGTGCACCTTCTTGAATTGCAGTTGTGAGTAATGCCGTTTTGTTTATCCTGGAACTGATTTATCCGCTAATTAAAATGCTTTTCATTCTCACACTTTACATGTTTGAAATTGTTTATGCTCTGACTTTTTTGCACCTATAAACAGAGCAATGAAAATCAAATGAAATGTATGCTTTTGATTATAGCTCGTTTCACTGTAAGCTGCCCAAGCAGTACAGTGTTTTGCATTCTGTCAGTACTGCAGAATCCGTGTGTGTGTGTGTGTGTGTGTGTGTGTGTGGTTTTTTTTAATCCACATTCTTCATGTAAATCATGAAGAAGTAGAAATCTTCTGGTTTTAGATTTTATGGAAGTTTGTTTTTGCAAAACATATACATTAGGCCAAAATGCAAATTGAAGTTATCCCTGTAACATTTTGCATCCATATTTTGCATAACTGTAGAGATAATATGAGGACATAAAGATGCACATGCTAAATAATGAGTTATGAATGCACACACCACCTCCCACTTCCAGCAAAGCACAGTTTACATTACAAAATTTAATCTACAATTTAACTCAACAATAGGCATTAAAATGGAAATGCTAATTATCAAATCTGCTTATTCAAAACAAAACAATCCCCCCCCCCCCCACACACACACAACCGCATATAGCTTGGTATTCTGAATCCTTCCTGCACTGCTAGATCTCAAACAAGCTTCCACCATTCTTATCTACCCTGGGCAATTCTTTACATCTCCTGGTGGGTAGTGTAATGCATAAAATATAACTAATCTTCTATGGTCCAAGCTTCCAGAAGCCAAATGCTGACTTGCCATTAATTTTAACCACAATTAGCACTTTTTGGTCAATTTCGACTTATTTAAAAAACAAACCACAAAATTCCTACCCGATAATTTAAAATTCACAATACAAAATAAAATATAAATGACTAATTATATCACCTTGTTAACATAATGATCTAATTCCTAGATAATAAACTCACAAAAGGCCTCCGGGTTAGAGGATATGGTGACTAAAACATTCCTGGCTACCTGGCACCATCCCTTCTCAGGTGCTCTCACCATAGAAGTTATACCATTCGTGAAAAGATGAGAAATTTTAGGGAAAAGGCTAATAGCTCACATGCTAAATAATGAGTTACGAACGCGCGCGCGCGCGCGCACACACACACACACACCCCACCTCCCACTCTCTAGCAAGTGTGTAATAATCGTGTCTTGCTCCTGCAGGTGGAGACCTGCACAGAACTAATTTGTTCTGGATTCCAAATCCACAGAGCCATTTGCAAAAACAAGGCCTTAAATTGTATTTATTAGTCTGTTAAATTGGTTTATGAAGCAAGAGATTGAGATTCAAACTACGGGATTGGGAAAAAGGGGTTTAATCTGACACAGTTTACTTCATTTATTATTTTGGGAGTGACTTCAGCATGCTGAATGGGTATCATGGTGTTTAGACGGAAACAAAGTTTGGTCTCGAATAAGCATCTGTAGTTACCATGGTTTCAATAAATTATACACATGCATGTAAGGGTGGACCTTGGCCATTTATGGTTAGCATATACATTCCTTGTTAAGTCCTGTTCTGACTCAAAGGAAAACAACAGGTTGTTGTTGTAATACAGTGCAAAAACTGAAGGGTTGCAAATTCAAAATTGTAAATGAAGAAAATATTTTCTGTTAACGCGTAATTGGACAGCGGAACTCATTCTCACAGGATGTCATTAGAACTCATCGAACTACTAAGCTTCACAGAGAGTTTGGATTTACTAAGATTCATAAAGGGATTTGTTGTCAATTGTTATATTGATAACAAATATATCTAAAGATATAACTGATAATGTAGGCAAAACTTGGGGCTTGAAACACTTCATACTTCAGGGATTAACCCATGACATAAATTCTCATTGTATATTTCCCAGAACCTTAGGGCTTCAAGGCTCTGGGCTTCTGCTTTGTAGATTTGAAAATATTTACCAGAAGTCTGTTCTGGACAGATCCAGATGAATTTAAGATCAGGTTTAAGCCAATATCTAACTTTTAGGATGACAGGCTTCAAGTTTTGGACATAAGCTTTTGTGGACTGGAACCCACTTGGTCATATGCATGACATGGAAACTTCAGTTTGGCAAAAATGTATTAAAAGCTGGCTCCCCCCAGCTCCAGCTCCATGGTGCCACCACCCTACCCCACACTGCAACCTCTATTAGAGGCAGGAGCGTGGAGGAGGGTGGGGCGGGGAAAGCTGCTGTAAAGCTTGTGAATGCTGCAGAGAGCTTGGACACTCCCCCCCCCCCACCCCTCCACGGATGGGGACTGCTATTGGACTAGTCTCTGTCCATGGTGGGCCCAGGCTTGCTGCGGACAGAGGCTGCTCTGTGTGAAGTGGAGTAACTTCTGTCTGTGAGGAACTCAGACCCGCTGCGGACAGAGGCTGCTGCTGGACCAGCCTCTGTCTGTGGGGAACTTGACCCCCCCACAGACAGGGGCTGCTGCTGCAGACCAGCCTCTATCCGAAGCCTGCCCCCCCTGCAGCTGCCTCTGGCCTCAGGGAGCTCAGACCCCCCATGGACAGGGGCTACTGCCACCTTGTGCTGCTGCCTCTGTATCAGATACACGAGCGTGGGGTGACAGGCAGCCGGTCTGTGTGGGGAGCTGTTTTTTAAACTGGCTCCCCTTGTGGACTGGATTCTGCCTGCTACAGATGCAGCAGCGCATGGTGGCAGAGGTCTCCTCAGGAGTGGGGCTGGGAGTGCACTAGCTGCCGGCCCCACCCCTGGGAACTATCAAATAGTCATGTAACTGATAAGATTTCATGCAGTTACACGACTATTTAGTTACACCATATCTTACATCCCTAATTGTGATGCTTGTGCTTTTGGCTATTAGAAGGCATTTGTTTGGGAAGCTGGACCTGGCCAGTGATAACAACATTACGGTTATAGCTGCATGCTGTACCCACCTTAATATTTGTGAAGTAAAGGATGAAAGCTTCACTCAGGACTGGACCACCGATACACAGATCCTGGAAGCCGAGTGTGAACAGCCTGAGACCAGGGCCATTAGAGGAGCACAGCATGGGGCCATAAATTTCAGGGATGCTTTGAGGCAGCAATTTGAGGCTGAAAGTCAGTAATATTTGTTGCCATGCACGGGAGTGCAGTGGCTGCATTGCTGTAGGTTACTCTGATTGGTCTGTGCAATGCATTTAGTGTGAAAGTGGCCTTTGCTTTGTTGGGTTTTGCTTGCTTGCTTGTTTGCTTTCATGTCATGGAAAAACAGATTGTTTTGATACAAAAGGATTTAATTTATTAAAAGTAACAGATATTGAACACACATGAAGCATGACACATCTGCACTTGGTGGATGGAAGGAAATGAGGTATGGTGAGGAATAGGAGGGAGGGAAGAAGACAGGAGGTGAGGCAGGCCCCGAAAGCTTGGCAGATTTGTATAGGTCCAGATTTCATATGCAGCCCTGCCATCTCCTTTGCTGTGTAACGGGGACTGCAGTTCATCAGAGCTAACCTGCACGGGGATGGGTGTTGAGTTCATCGGGTGCCTGTGGGAGTCTGCATGGATGTAGGCTGAGGGTGGTAGGTGCAACCCAGGGTGAGGGCAGTTGCCAAATTGGGTGGCGGTGATGGGGGAGATCTATGGAAAATAGTTTTGGGACACTGGCTGAAGGGGGCTGGGTCAGTCAATAGCTGCTCTGTCTGAAGTGCTATGCACTTGGCACGCCATAATGTTTAGGAGCCACTCCATGTTCTCCTTCCTTTCACTCTTCCTCCACTCCTTCAATTCTTTTTTTCAGCAGAAGCCTGACTCATGATATCACACACAAACTCTTCAACTTAATCAAGACCGTTTTCTGGTCCTGAACAGGCTTCTCAGCAGGTGATATCGATGACTGCCATCCCAAGAGTAAGTCTCTGAAGGCAAATTGCAACATCTTACACAGGGTCCATTGTTAACACTAGACACAGCACTACCACAACCCATATTAAACACACATACTGTTCACAAACCTAGCACTGACTGGCTGCTCCGGGGTGAGCGCACATAAGATAAAAGACTAGGGGCCAGTTAGAATGCAGTACAACACCACGGTGTCCACACTGGCACCCGAGCGCTGTATCCAGAGCGTAGTGAGCTCTATGCTTCTCATCGAGGCGGTTTACCTGGAGCACAGCAACTGCAAAGCTAGTGTGCATTAAGTGCCTTGCCAGTGTGGATACCTCAGAAGTTACAATGCTGGGAGTTGATTTACTGCACAGTAACTTTCCAGGATAGACATGGCTCCAGTCTGATAGTGTCAAGTTTGCATATGAATTCCACTTTTCCAGATTTATGCTGCAGTCTGTTTTTGAAGGGTTGTTTGCTGAAGTATGGCAACTTTCAAGTCTGTTACTGAGTGTCCAGGGAGATTGAAGTCCTCTCTTACTAGTTTTTGAATATTACCATGCATGATGTCTGATTTTGTGTCCATTTATTCTTTTGCATCGAGACAGTCTGATTTGGCCAGGGTACATGGCTGAAGGCTGTTGCTGGCACGTAATGGCATATCACGTTAGTCAATGTGCAGGTGAACGAGCCCCCTGATGGTGTGGCTTCTATGGTTAGGTCCTGTGGATGGTGTAATTTGTGTAGATAAATGTGGACAGAATTGGCCATGGGTTTTATGTTTCTGTTATGTGATGTGTAGTTGCTGGTGAGTATTTAGAATCATAGAACCATAGAACTGGAAGAGATCTTAGAAGGTTATCAAGTCCAGCCCCCTGCCCTAGGCAGGACCAATCCCAACTAAATCAACCCAGCCAGGACTTTTTCAAGCCGAGACTTAAAAATCTCTCGGGATCTACCTGGGTTCCCTAGGTAACCCATTCCAGTGCTTCACCACCGACCTTTTAGCCAGCTTTCTATCCATCTTACCGTCCATTTATCCAATCCACATTCCCTTAACTTGCTGGCAAGAATATTGTGGGAGACCGTATCAAAAGCCTTGCTAAAGTCGAGGTATATCACATCCACTGACTTTCCCATGTCTACAGAGCCAGTTACCTCATCATGGAAGCTAATCAGATTGATCAGGCACGACTTGCCCTTTGTGAATCCATGCTGACTATTCCTGATCACTTTCCCCTCTTCCAAGTGCTACAAAATGGATTCCTTAAGGATCCCTTCCATGATTTCTCCAGGGACTGAGGTAAGACTGACCGGCCTATAGTTTCCTAGATCTTCCTTTTTCCTTTTTTTGAAGATGGGCGCTACATTTGCCTTTTTCCAATCATCCGGGATCTCTCCTGATCTCCATGACTTTTTCAAAGATAATGGCCAAAGGCTCCTCAATGACATTTGCCAACTCCCTCAGTATCCTTGGATGCATTAAGTCCGGACCCATGGATTTATGTACATTTAGCTTTTCTAAATAGTTCCTAACCTGTTCTTTACGCACCAAGGGCTGTCCATCTTCATCCCATCTTGTGTCACTTAGCGCATTAGTCTGGGAGCTGACCTTGTCCGTGAAGACAGAGGCAAAGAAAGCATTGATTACTTCAGCTTTCCCCACATCATCTGCCACTAGGTTACCTCCTTCATCTAGTAGGAGCCCCACACCCTCTCTGATCACCTTCTTCTTGCTAACATGCCTGTAGAAACCTTTCTTGTTATCCTTCACATCCTTTGCCAGTCGCAATTCCAATTGCGCTTTTGCTTTCCTGATAACCCCCCGGCATTCTCGAGCTATACATTTATACCCCTCCCTGGTCATTTGTCCAAGTTTCCACTTTTTGTAAGCTTCCTTTTTGTGCTTAAGTTCACCAAGGATTTCCCCTGTAAACCAATCCGGTCTCCTACCATATTTGCTTCTCTTGCTACACATCAGGATGGCTTCTTTCTGTGCCTTCAATAAGGCTTCTTTAAAGTACTGCCAGCTGTCCTGGACTCCTTTCCCCTTCATGTTAGCATCCCAGGGGATTCTGCCCATCAGGTCTCTGAGGGAGTCAAAATCTGCTTTTCTGAAGTCCAAGGTGTGTATTTTACTACTCTCTTTTCTTCCTTTGGTCAGGATCCTGAAATCTACCATCTCATGATCACTGCTTCCGAGGTTGTCACCACCTCTACTTCACCTATTAGTTCTTCCCTGTTTGTGAGCAGAAGGTCAAGCATTTACTTCATGTTGGAGGGCTGCCTGTAAACAAGGATTGATCTGCCTTCCAAAGTCTATGAGAATGAAGAATCACACTTCAAGGATAAGTTATAGACCAGGGGTGGGCAATAATTTTTGAGTGGGGGCCAGTTAAAAAATGTTTCAAGTGGTCACGGGGTGCCCCAGAAAGGGTGGGGCCTTTAAATAGCGGGAGTTGAAAGGGCTTGCTCCTCCCCTGCTGCTCCCAGGCATCATGTTAGCCAGAGACAGGAGCTGCAAGCTCTTTCAATTCCTGCTATTTAAAGGGCCCTCTGCTCCTGGCCTCGCTGCTACCATGTTCCCTGGGAGTTGGGGGGACACGAGCTCTTTCAACTGCTTCTGTTTCAAGCAGTTGAACACCTGGGGGTGTTGCTTGCCAGCCACAGGGAAGGCACAAGCCCTTAAAATAGAAGCAGTTGAAAGAGTTTGCATGGCTCCTGCTCCCAGGCAACACACTAGGGGACAGGGCCTGGAACAGCTGCATGGGCCAGATCAAAGCCTTAGGCGGGCTGGATGCGGCCCGCTGAGTGGCTTTTGCCCACCCCTGTTGTAACTCCTTGATGATGTGCTCTTTGGGGGCCTGCCCTGTGCTAGGTGACTTCTAGGTACCCGTCTGGCTCTTTCAACCTGTTTCTTCAAGTTTTAAGAATGCTTGATAAAGATCCCCAGGATGCTCTGCCTCTAGCTGAGAGATAGGAGCAAATGCAGTTGTTTATTAGGGGTTGGCTGTCAGCAATGGATCATATAATGTGTTCTGTATGTAAGCTGAAGGCATGTACGTAACTACTGCTCTCAGTAGGTTTCTGGTGTATGATGGTACTTACGTGGCCATCACTTATTTGCACTGTAGTGTACAGAAAGTGGATTTACAATTTTGTCTTTAAGTACCTACTAAATGGCTAACCGCATATTTTGGATATGAATGTTCTCAAAACATAGGATTTTGAGTGGAACTTATCAGTGGTCAGTTTTCCTTCCAATGAGAGGAGTTGAAGCAGCTTGTTCATCACTTGGTTGCATGTAAGGCTATTTCTGGCCTGTTTTGTTCAGTATCATATATTTCTGCTTAGTTTTTCAAATCTCTATTCTACATTCTTTTAATTCTATTTTAATATTGTTTTGGATTGCGGTCTAGTAAGGTACTCTAACTGTGCAGATAAATAATTTGTAAATTGTTTCTAAAAGGATGCAAATAGATAATGTGCAAAAAGCCTTCTGTTAGAAAGAATCTTTCCTTTTCACAACAGTGAATAGAAATAAGATGCTTGACCTCTGTCTAAGGAAAAGGCTCTGCAGTTGTCAGTTTAGAAGAGCTTTCTCTTCACAGCAGGTGTCAAGTTATAGACCCTGGTGGCTATAATAATGTCTGATAACTATAGCTCACTATCTTTTCCTTCCGTAGCATTGATTTGCTTCAATATTGTTATATAAGGATATTAAATTAGATTAATCCACAGGTCTAGGTAACAGAGATATAGTCCTCAGAGAAAAAATACATGTAGACAACTTGTAGTTTGTTTCTGTTACTTTATTCTGTGTTCTACCTGACATGTTTTGGCAACTGACAAATTTAAGTAGTCTGTTAAATGACTTGGTTGAAAAGCTTCATATATCTTATTTCTATTTTTAAAGTTCATATAAATAAATATATTGAAATGCTCCTTGTTTTTGTTTGCATAAAATCAGTTCTGTGCAGTCAGTCCTATGCAATTCCTTCTCGCTTCTGCAGTGATTGTGATGGTGGTAGATATGGGGGCAGAGAGTGCTAAGAATCTCACAGTATTGAGACTGTCCATTTGTACAGTTTATATGTTGGGCACACTTAATGTGCGATCCCTCTCAAGTGATGAACAAGGCGATACATTACTAGAAGTTTTGTATCATATTCATATTGATATTCTTGTCGTAACTGAAACCAGTAGAAAAAAGAAAGTTGTGGCAAAGTGGAAGGATGGATCACAAGTTCTCCTGGGAGCAGCGGAAGGAAAAGTTGGTGGCGTTGGATGTATTGTACACCCAAAGGTGGCAGGAAACATCATTTCATGGATAATTTTATCATTTCATTTCAGAGTGCTCATGACGAGCATAAGCAAATGGACCACCATGAAAATAATTGTAGCCTACGCACTGACATCCACTGCGGAAGATGAAGAAGTGGAAAGTTTCTATGAAGAACTTGATAGAATTCTTCAGATGACAAAAACATGCACAGTGGTGCTTGGCAACTTCAGTTTCAAGATGGGTACAGGGGAAGATTGAAAAAACTACAGAGGACAATATGCTTCAGGTATGAGAAATGAAAGAGGCGAAGGCTAATCGATTATGCAGAAGCCTCACGTCTACACGTTATGAACACCACCTTAAAGAAGAGGGTTGGAAGGCGATGGGTTTGGTGAACACCGAATGACATAATAGGAAATGAAATCAGTCATGTCTTGGTTGACAAGAAGTGGCTGGTTACAGATGTAACACTCATTTCAGAATTGGCCGTCTGTATACAGTCAGATCATTGAGAGGTTAGAGCGAGAGTCAAAATGAACATCATATGGGAAGAAAGGATACAGGTGACAGTTAGGCAGTGCATGCAGATACAACAGTTCCTCTTAGATCTGTTTAAGTATGCAGTCAACTCTGAGTCATGGGAAATGGATAAGACCGAAGATATTGATTCCAATCACTACCGTTTTCTAGCGAAGTTGACAGATGTAAAATTGCTGCCACTGTGAAGAAGCCAAAGGAATCCAGAAATTGTCTTACTGAGCAAATCCTCAGTCTTCTTGCCAAGTGGAGAAACATGGCAGCCAAGGGCGATACTGGCCTGGGGTATAAGCTTGTGTGTAAAACGTTGAGCAGAAAGATGATAGAAGATTATGAGCAGTATCGCCGTGTAGAATAGGAAAAGGCAACTGAAGAAAAAATGAGTTTGCAGAGCGCTCGGCATAAAATCCAGCTAAGTCAAACTCTTCCAAGCACGTTTGCTGATGAACATGATAGAAGAACGACAAACAGATGAGAAATGGAACAGATTTGCCAATGCTTTTACAGCAAACTATTTTCATCAGCAGCAGCAGTGGAACCATTTTACCTGGGCTCCGTCACTCCTGAATCTGATGTGCTCCACAAAGAAGTGGCAGAGCCCTTCAGAAGATGAGTTGGGAAGAGAGGTCGGTTTAGACCAAGTACATGTAGAAGAACTTTGCACAGGAGGCAATACATGTTGCATAAAAAAGCCTTTGCCTGAGCCTACTTGATTTATACACATGCATTTTCTGAAAGTACACTAAACTGTAAGGTCTAAGGTTTTAAACTACAATTCATTGTGATCTTTGTCAAACCTTGCAACTCATTGTGATCTTTGTAAAACTTTGTAATCTTTGTAACTCTCAGAAACTTATTGTAAGATGCAGCGTTATAATCTTTGTAACTCTCAGCTACCTTGCTTGTAACTTTCTCTAAACTGCATTCTCCCCTGAGTGTGAGTGTGTGGTGTTTGAAGAAGACTGGGAACAATGGAGCACATGGTGATGAGTCATCACAGACTGTTGCTTTTGCTGGATAAAGGGAACTCTGGGCATGCTCCCTGATGACGAGGTGAATGAGTCACAGGAGCCATTCAGACACTGTATAAAGAGAGGGAGCATGTGTGAGACTCTCTCTTTCTTCCCCTGCTCCTGAGAATCTCCTCTCCAGTGTCTCTCCTCCTGACCAGCTTCCCCAGCCATGATGAGCAGACAGACCCTCCAGGATCCCCATGCCTTGGCTCCTTCTGCAACCCATATGCCTGTGTGAGTGCCTGAGGGCAGGAATGAATGTGTGTGAATGAATGGAGGGTGTGTGTGTGAGAGAGAGAGCTCTGTCTTTGGTGGCTGCTCTCTCCTCTTTAGTTTTACTTAGTGGCAATAAACCCATACTAGTGTAACCCTGGGTGGTCTCTAGTGAGAATAGTTTTGGAGTAACAATGCATTCCTAAAAGCACTTAGTGAGAGATTCTCAAGATACTAAAGAGGGGAAAATTCTGAAAAATTGGAAGAGATTGCAAACTGTTCTTCTGCCAAAAAAAAGGCGATTAAGAAGACATTCACAACTATCGACCCATCTGCCTGCTTTCTCATCTTTTTAAGGTCTTTATGGGAATGATCTGTGCCTGTATTGAGAGTGTCCTTGAGGAAAACCTAAGAAGGGAACAGGCAGGCTTTCGTAGGAGATTCTTCACGGTGGACTTCATTTTTGTGATCATGCAGATAACCGAAAGGTGTAGAGAGTACAAGATCCCACTATGTTTGTTGTTCGTTTACTTTAAAAAAAGACTTGGTGGAACAAAATACAGCTCTAAATGCTCTCCTTTTGTAGGGCATCTTCCCTCTGTATGTTAGAATCATACAAGACTCTATAATGGATGCAGCCATGGAAATTACGCTTTCTGATGATTCCTTGATCATTGAACGTAAGCGAGGTGTAAAGCAGGGGGACGTTTGTTTGCCAGAATTGTTTGCCAGTGTCCTGGAAGTTGTTCTGCGGAGGATTGAAGTGAAAGATAGATTTCAGATTGATGGTAAGGGTCTTCAGATGCTCCTTTTGCCAATGACAGTTTTGCAATGTTTCGGCTTTCAATGCAATTAAATCCTCCTCAGTGACATCAGTAAGAATGCGAAGGAGATTGGCCTGACCATCCACACTGGAAAAACAAAGTGAATGAAAAATGCATATTGTTCAGAGTATGTCACGCGGCTGGATAGACAGTCAGTTGAGCTGGTGGATCAATATGTATGTTTTGGACAAGTGTTGCAGATGGACTATGAATTGGACCTGGAGTTGAGCAGGAGGAGGCGGTCGGGTTGGATTTTCTTTGGGAATCTGTGCAATGTTTTTGCTGATTCCAAACTTTCTACCACCGTGAAAGCCCATCTCTTTAACAACAGTATCCTCCCAGTATTGCTCTTTGGCTGCAAAAACTGGAATATGATGCTTACAGAAGAATCATAGCTGCAAACCACCCAAAGAGCAATGGAAAGATGCATGGTGGGTGTAAGTAGGCTACAGCATGTTACCATTGACTATTTGCATGCAAGAAGCGGTGCCTATCATATCATCCAAGGTATGTTTGATTGTAAAAGGAGATGGCTGGCCATGTAGTAAGATTGAGAGACAACAGATGGACAGCACATATACTCCATTGGTATCCATGAGACGTGAAAAGAACAAGAGGAAGGCCCTCCAGCATGTTGGGTGGATCCTTTATGGAGGATTCCTGGAAGGACATGGACAAGAACCACACAAAACAGGACGGTGTAGAAAAGTTGTGATCTGCATCGGTGCCAAGATAATTCTCATGAATGAAATCACGAGTCTTCCAAGTATTCTGAGTAAAATCAGTTCTAGAGGTTCAATTTTACAAGCCAGAAAAAAAGAAAATAGTCTGTAAAATAGTACAGTTGGACCTCGCTGGTCCAGCACCCTCAGGACCTGCCTGGTACCAAACGAGGGAATTTGCCGGACCAGGGAACATCCTTCCTCTCCTGCCACCTGGTTAGAGCTCCAGCCTGGCCTGCTGCTGCCCCAGCTCTCCGGGACTTGCGAGATGCTGCTGGCCCCTGTGCTGCTGGGGCAGAGTGCCACGGCTGGAGCTGCGTAGCCGGGGCACAGCTCAGTAGCTTCCTGGCTCCACGGCCAGGGCCGGAGCTCTGCAGCTGGGGCAGAACTCAGATGCCACCTGGCTCTGCGACTGGAGCTGGAGCTGTGCAGCAGGGGTAGAGCTCAGCAGCTGCCTAGCTGCGCAACCTGGGCTGGGGCTGGAGCTATGTGACCAGGAACAGAGCCTCCTGGCCGCTGCTGGGGGCGGAGCTCCACAGCCAGTGCTAGGGTTGCCAGATGGTTGAAACAAAAATACTGAACATTTCCCCTCCCTTCCCCCCCCCCCCCCCAAAATCCAACAACACTGGGAAAAAATTCTGTTGAAGGAAAAAAAAGGGGGGAGACCAAAGTTGTTGGGGGGGGGGGGGGGGGAAAGGACTCCAAGACTTATTAAGCAAAAAAAAAAAAAAAAAAAAATTACATTAAAACAGCAGGTCCCCTTTAAGAGTGAGTGCAGGGATAGGAACAGGGGAGCGGTTGAGCACTAAGACCCAGGGGATGCTTCCCCTTGTTTGGCAGCCATTTTGTGCCGGCAGCCTTGTGGAACCAGGTAAGAATGGGGACTGGGGTCGGGGGGGCTGGGGGTGTTGGGAGCCAGGGGGAGGAGGGGGAGGCCGGGCGCTGAGTGTTTGTAGGGTTGCCAGGTGCCCGGCATTTTCGCTTCCTGGCTGGGGAAGAAATCAGAAAATACTGGACATTTTAGGTGTCTGGTATTCTCTGAATTTTTTTACTGGACAGGAGGCAAAAATACTGGACTGTCCGGGTGAACCCGACACCTGGCAACCCTAGCCACTGCTGGGGCCAGAACTCCCTGCTGTGCAGTCCATTCCTCCCCACCCCCATATGGACACCTGGTTGCTGGTGTCCCCTACCTGCTGCCAAACCTCCCTGTTCCTGGGCTCTGTGGTCCTGGGCTCTGTGGTCCTGGAACATCTGTGGTCCATGCTGGACCAGGAAGTACTGGTTAAGGAATTAGAAGAGAGGAAGGAATTCTTAACTCCAGGAGTTTCAAAAAGTTCATGCAGTGAGTGAGTTCAAGAAATGTCAGATTAAGAATCTTAGATGTTAAAAAATTCCTCATGTATTGTTACTAAAACACCATACATTATTAAACTGAACTTTAACATCTGTTTTTGTTACTAATTCTGTTCAATTTACTGTTTTCACTCAACAACTCTGACAGTGAAGACTAATTAGTTTTAGTATCTCCAACACTATCACAATGCTGTAGATTTCAAATGCTTCAGTAGCAGGAGTTTACTATAAACAAGTGGGGGGTTTTATTGGGTAGGGGTTTGGGCTTAGTTTTCATGAAGCCTTACTTTTACAATGATGATATGCTTATGGGGTAAATATATGCCTAAATGAGTTTAGAAAGCATAAGGACAGTGAATTAAATGACTGAAGACTTCTTCTAGATAACTTAGATATTTATATTTATTTAAAATCTGTGCTACTAACTGGCTTTCAAGTATACACTTGCTATCTCCAACGGGCTTTTTGAAATTGAGGTGTCTTTGTTTGAAGTCAGTTTTACCCCAGTTGGTTTTATCTTTGCACACACATGTGCCCTTTGAAGTCTGAGATGCTGAATAGAATTGGAATAAGAACTCTTCTCACTGTGATGCAAGCTGGAGGTTAGCAATATCACTCTGCTAGGTTTGATGTTTTATGTATTAAATACATTTTTTTCATACCTCTAATAATACATACTTGATATTTGCTTTTTGTTTATCAGTGTTCATACAGGAAAACAGTGCCTAGATAACTTGTTCCAAAATTAAAGGTTGTTCTTCTATTCCATGTTACTGCATCTGAAAAAAAAAAAAAAAATAGCCTACATAGGGACTATTTGCAACGTTTAACTGTGGAGAGGCTTTCTCTCTGCACTACTTGTATGATATAAAGTACACAAGCATTGCTCATTATGTCCCTTGGGTGACAAGTTCATGTGTGTATTAGTTGAGTGAAAGCCAAACGTGCATTTGTGGCTTCTTGTCTCTTTTTTAATAGAAGGAGTTCAGGGTCCCTTTAAGATTCTGATCTCTTTAAAGAGGTGGTATTCTTGCTGAAGACATTAGTTAAGAAATAAGTGGAAGTCAGTAATTTTATTCTAAAATTATTTTAAATTATAATTATTAATACTAACCTAGTTACAGTTCTGGAAATGGAAAGAAATGGTGGGTCCTCTTCAAGTGGTCTGCCTATGATTGACAGCTTTGATTGCCTCTTGTGCTACACAATAAAGGCCCCAACCTGTATGAACAGATTGATGAATGTGCCATTTCTGATGTCAGAGGTATGAAAAGGTTTCCTTTATGACACAAACACAAATCTAAAGTGTGTTTAAATTGTTTATTAATAAGGCACCATGATTAATGTAACAGTACCCTTTAATTTCTTAATAAAAATGCCCATATAATTTACTTGTGAAGGGCAGTTATCTTTCATATTATCCATAACTCTCAAGCTATGATGATGGTAGCAGTGAGTCATTATGGTCTCTGCCTTCTGTGAAGGAGCTTAATAAAGTTATCATGCTGAAGGTGTGTTAAAGTTATAGATCATATGAAAAATAATAACTCTTCTTGGTGAGAACAATCTGTATTTCTCTCTTAAGTAGTCAGTAATTCACAGCAGTGGATGCAGAATGATCACTTGATGTTGCTGGGATAGGGGAGAAATGTCTGTGCATCATCAGTCTTTTCTGAACATAGACTGAGATCACTTGTTCATTTGAATCCTAGTTATATTTTCTTAAAGTTGGTGAATAAAATATATTCAGTGTTTTACTGTTTATTTCAGATATGGTGCAGTAAAACCTGTAACAGTGGACTGCACTTGCAGATCTTCTTGGTGGTGTATTTGGAGCAGCTTTGTAATTTATTAATATTGTATGTTCACATGGTTATTGAGATGACTGTTCCATTTTAGTACAAGAAGAGACTTTTGCGGGGGAAAAACAGGCAAGAAAGGAAAGCTCAAAAGAAGCTACCTCTTTGCATCTGTAAACTGTTATGGAACAATGCTAGGAATATTGGCTATGGAAATCTTTTCCTTCTCTGCACATTACTTACAAAACTGGCTTAAACGGTACAGAAGAAGGCACCACAATGCAAATGATTAGAAGAACTGGGGCAGACTTGAGGGAAACACAGTAGGGAAGGTAGTTTTTCTGGAGTGTCAGGCTGAGGCACGGGATGGATGTCTGAAGAAGTTCGGGATGGATGTCTGAAGAATTTCAGGCTGGCTAAATTATTAGGGGATGGTAAGGTTTTAGGTAAGACAGACAAGTGTAGGCTGTGTATTTTAAAATCCTTTTTTTGAAATGCTTTTTCCCTTCGGCTAAATAATCAATATTATTGTTTTCAGGTCATGGTACACCACTGGTCACAAACTCTTGAGGGGAAGAACATCAGGTTTGCAAAAACAGCCAGACCTTGTGGTTAGGAATTATTGATACTGAGGGTACTGTAGCCCACAGTCTGGTCCAAGCATGGGAGAATTTCTAAATTTTATCCTAAGATACTAAAGGTCTGATACCTGTGTGCACTTGGGGAGACCAGAAAGGGATAATGGTGAAGCTACCCGGAACGTTAAAACTCTTGATTGAGAGACATCTTCAAGCTATCCCTAAATGTAGTGGATAGTTTTATATTTCACCTTTTTAGGAGGATGCCCTTTTGTTGTTGTTGGGTTTGTTTTGTTTGTGCCCATCAAGTTGCTGCTTAAGGCAGGTTTCAGTTCTTCTTCTTTTGAGTAAACCCTTAACTTTTCACATGAAGATGTATTCTGTCCAGAAGTAATGTTTGTCTCAATATTTAAGTTTAAATTACCGGTTAAAAAATATTCTTAGCAGTTTATACAATAGTATTAAAAATAAAAGCTTGCGAGGGGTAGCCGAGTTTATCCTGTACAGATTAACTTAAAAAATAACAAGTAGTATGGTAGCACTTTAAAGACTAACAAAACCATCCACATGTTTTCAAGTATCAGAGTATCTACATGTTTTGTTAGTCTTTAAAGTGCTACCATACTATTTGTTGTTTAAGTTTATTAAAAATAACACACCCAAGAATACACAAAGCAAATAAAAATTTGAAAATATCTAAAAATATGCAATCCTAGAACAGCAAAGAGAAGACAAAGGAAACCTGGCAGTTAGGAGAGGAAATTTACAATCTTTCGTATTCTTAAGTATCTTTTCCTCTTTTTTTAAAAAAACAGGTAAGAAGTTGCTAGTGCAGTGTACATAAGTAGTAAATATTTCAGGTTGGATAATGACTGCACATATGTAACACAGGATTTACATTTTGAATATTTTAACATTTGTTGTGCAGCTGATGTAGCTCTGCCCAGGGCTAGGTTGTCAATAAACTAGCTGAAGGCTATTATACCACATTGTCCGGAGTGCTTGACTTTATCAGTACAGAAGATCTCATGGTTAAATTATAACTTGCATTTAAAATATCTGAACCAGAGGTGCAAGAGGAGATGGCATATGAACTTTTGAAAATTAGGCAGATGTCTTTATAGACATAATTTATGCAAGCTTCTAGGAGCACTGTTCTTGAGACTAGAAATAGGTACAGCAAGTAGTTAGCCATAGATGATGTCTGGCGGTAAATCGGATGTAGCTGAAATATCTCTAGCTTCAGACAAACCTACAGTAAATCAGACAGGTGACAATATACCATGTGATAAGCCTAATAGAAAAACCTGGATAGAGTGTATCTCTAAGAATTTTTTGGCTTTCTGTGTAGAGAAGATTAATCAGGTAAGAACATCCTGTTTGAGTTTACGGAACATCTTTTTTTCTCTTCCTGGTCTGAGCGGAGTAATATCAGTCTTTCTTTCTCATTTGAGATACGTAGGGCTTGCCAGATCTTCTTTTCCCCCATTATGAAAGGTGAGTTTGAAATGAGCTTTAAACTGATGAGAATGAGAACAGTCATTAGGGAATCCATGGGTTGGGTGGTTTTTTTTTTTTGTTTTTTTTTTGTTTTTTTTGTTTTACCAATCCAGATGATACTTTTAAAAATGGATTTAAAAAAGTGACAAGGGGTCAGTTTGAGTCCACATCCCAAATGTTGTCTTGTGTTATGATGCAGAATTATATAATTTCCCTACTCATGTTGTTCGGTGTTAAGTGAAACCTTTGGGCAAAATGATTGAAAGCCAAGGAGTTAGTTTCATTGACTAATTTCATCAAGCTGTTGAATTGCTGTCATGCTCACAATACGTAGCAGTCTATAAGGCAAGGAGCCTTTGTAGATGGAAATTTGAACTGAATTAGTCAGAGCTGACTGTTGAGCCTAATCAAGGTGGAAGTGAAATGATGTGTTCTGGATCTGTCTGTGTGTGTGTAGGATACAAGCAGATCTTGTAATGTGTTGATAATTTGGAGGTGGTTCTTGGCTAAGGTTAAGGAATCAGTTTTGTGAGGAAGTCAGGATGTTTCTATGAGACTTGTAACCTGTCAGTATTCTTCCTTACAGTGGTGTATGTAGTTCTTGTGATGCAGGATTTTGCCATGAAACTCCTGCTGTGAGCTACCAGCAGGGCATCTACATCACTGACAGAATGTGGCAATTCGTTTAGTCATTAACATGACCATTTGTGAACATTTTTTGCACTGGATGCCAGTAGAAAAATGAGTGAATTGCAAATATGATTTGTGGAAGTGCAAAGACAAAAAAGGCTGGATCCAGCCTATCTGAAGCAACTACTCTGAAGGTTTGTTGGTCTTTCCAGATCTGTGCTCATCCTCAGACCACCACTTGATGGTGCTGTCTGCTCACCGTAGTTGGAGGGGTGGTACCAGAGCTATAAGGTAGCCAACAACTGGAGGTCTGTGTTATTTCTCTCCTCGTTCTGAGAGACTGTGACCAATAAAACCTACTTTATTTTGTAGGTTGCATCGTGCTTAAGAAACGACTGCTATTTCTGTTATTGGAATGTTTCTTACCTATCTAATTGTGTTTTTAATAGTAAAGGATTCAGTACATAAAAATAATATTGATTTTTTTTTTCCTGTACATAAATATTTTAGTGCTCTAGTTTGATTTAACTTATGTGGGAAAAGAATTTCAGACACTTTTTGTCAGTTGATTTTTTGGCTTTATCAGTGTGTCAGTCATTTACAAAAACTACATTTTAATTTTTATTTATTTTGGTCTAAAATTTGATAACTATGCAACACTTTCTCTGATGAGCCCATAACAACTTTCTCAATTTCAATTATGCTTTATCCTATAAATGGTAAATCATTTGGAACATTATTAGTGAGTCAATAAATAAGATTGCATTCATTCCTGTCCCTAGTAACATTAGGTTTTAATGTCTCTTGAGAATGAAAACACGCGTGCATCATCACAAGAAATAATATTTATTTTTAGGGTTCAAAATACATACAATTCAGAGTTAATCTCTTCAGTAATTTAAGTTCAAAGTAGATTTGGGTTTTTTGTTTAGTAGATTCAAATTTCATGGAGTGTCGGATGGTCTTTATTTTTTCCCCTCTTCCTCTAACTTAGAAATGGCTTTGTTTAGATCCATAGAAATAGTTATCAAATAACTGAAGCAAAAGTGATTAATAGGTTCACTTTTCAGAAGAGAAACATCCACATTTATGATAATGACTATTTACATCATGCAAACTGATGGGAAATACATTAAAAGTTGACAAATTAAATTATGTTAAATACTGACACTACATTTTATATCAAGGCTCTCATGTTCATAATTGCTCACGTCAGCCCTTTTATTAAAGTTCACATAGTTGAAGAAACAGGGTTCCTGTTGATATATAAGTAAGGACCTCTGTTGGGATGGCACTTGAGCCAGCAGGGTGCTTGCAGATGTTGAAAAATCAACTACCAGGAACCTGTGAAGGTATAGCTCACTAGAAGCTATAGGTATGCCAGAGAACATAGTTACAGTTGTCAAGTATCTTTTAGGTCTCATTTATTTTTTGTAGTACTTAAACACTAGCAAAGCAACAAGCATCTTGCTTTCTATATCTCAAGTACTTACCCTGCTAAATTGATGGAAGAGGACACGACAAAGCTGTGATGCCCCTTGGACTACTAAAACGTGACACTTCTGCTTAGGAATTCTATAGGGCAGTAAATAAGGTAAAGCTAGGAAAGCAGAGTGTGGGTAATGGCCTTAGTGAGTTTTTAAAATTAGTTGTCATTAGGAGGTGAACTTGGAAAAAAATAAATATTTAAGTGATTTTCTCTTAAGCTTTGTTTTTATTTTATAAATGTAAAGCAATGTTGAACAAATGTAAATCCTCTTAAACATTCAGGATGGCCTGTATGGGATAACTAACATGTGGTACTTTCCTCAAGCCAAGCTGAAGCGTTTGTCTTTTGAAAATAAGTTACAGCAGGCAGGCTTAATGATTTCATTAACCTTGAATCCAACTCTTTATTTTTATGAGTGTAGTTTACTGTCATCTTGAGTCAATTTGCAGATTTTTGCAACTATAAATAGTGAGGTTGAAACGGTTAGAAACTCTTTGCAGTCATTTTTATTCAGATTGCATTCTGAACCTCCATATTATATGTGTGTTCATATTGAAATTAGGTTAAAAATAATTATCTTGCCACTTGCTATGACATATTTAAAATATAGTTAAAGTTATTCAGTTCAGTGTAATGTCAACCTGAGGAAATGTTTATATTGTTCCTTTGGATGGTGGCAGATTCAGTTTGAAAAGATGCAATTTGTCAGTTGCTGAGACGAGTTTGCAAATTCTGGGGGGGGAAGAGAAAATGTGGTTTGTCACCTTTTGGCTTCCCATATTTTTGTCCCTACCAGGGCTTTATCCAACCCAAGTTAAAGCAGCCTGTTGGATGCAGTTGCACAACTACTGCTTGCCCGTGTTTCTTCTCCTCTCTTGCTCTCAGTCCCAGTTTTTCTTCCTGGGCTCCTCATTCAATCGCAGTGTGGGGCTCTCAGACACTTTGTCTCAGTCTCTTTGACCAGCCAAGGCAAGACAACCTCCTGCACCTTAACTGTTCATTAGCTTTGTCTTCCCTGCCTCAGTGGTTTTCATTCCCAATTTGATCTCAGCTTCTTGTCTGATTTCAGATTTCTGTTTTTCCTCCTGCATTTCCCTTTCTGGCTGCCAATCTCTCCCTATCACCCCAATTTCCAATCTCGTCACCCTCTAGGCTCCTTCCTAGACTTTTGGTCTCAGTCTGCTTTCTTCTTTTGTCCCACCTACATTTAAACCAGGCAGCTTCCTCCTCAATGTTTCCTGAACCCAGCAAAGAGGTCATTGAGAACACAGGAGAGACTATCTGCTTTCATTTCTCATTAACAGGAGTGTTGTGAGCAAGACATGAGAAGTAAAGTAATTCTTCCACTCTACTCTGTGCTGATTAAGCCTTAGTTGGAGTATTGTGTCCAGTTCTGGGCACCAGATTGTGAGAAAGATTTAGAGAAATTGGAGAAGGTCCAGAGAAGAGCAACAAAAATGATTAAAGGTCTAGAAAACTTGACATATGAGGGAAGACTGAAAGAACTGGGCTTGTTTAATTTATAAAAAAGAAGAGTGAGAGGGGACATGATAGCAGTTTTCAAGTATCTAAAAGGGTGTTACGAGGAGGAGAAGGCAGAAAAATTGTTCTCTTTGGCCTCTGATGACAGGACAAGAAGCAATGGGTTTAAACTGCAGCAAGGGAGGTTTAGGTTGGACATGAGGAAAAACTTCCTAACTGTCAGGGTACATCTAGACTTACTTTCACTTTCGAAAGAAGATACGCAAATTTGGCGATAATTTGCATATCTTCTTCCGATCGCTTTTTTGAAAGAGTTTTTTTCTAAAAAGCAAGCAGTTTAGATGCAGTTCTTTAAAAAAAACAAAACAAAAAAAAACCCTTTTTTCGAAAGAACCTGTAAACCTCAATTTTTGAGGAAGAAGGTTATTTCGAAAAAAGGTTTTTTTTTCCCCAAAAGAACTGCATCTAAACTGCTTGCTTTTTCAAAAAAAAATTTGCAAAAAAGCAATCGGAAGAAGATATGCAAATTACCACCAAATTTGCATATCTTCTTTCGAAAATGAAAGTAAGTCTAGATGTACCCTCAGGGTGGTTGAACACTGGAATAAATTGCTTAGGGAAGTTGTGTAATCTCCATCACTGGAGATATTTAAGAGCAGGGTGGATAGACATCAGGGTGATCTAGATGGTGCTTGATCCTGCTGTGAGGGCAGGGAACTGGAGTTGATGATCTCTCGAGGTCCCTTCCAGTTCTGGTATTCTGTGATTCTATAATATCAGCTGTCTGGACCAGATCCAGCAGAGCCCACCAAAATGCAAGAGAAGAGCCTTCTCAGCTGTGGGATTCAACATGCCCAATCTGATAGAATCTACACGGCATATAGTAGTCTAAGTGGTCTCTACTAAGCATGTGTGAACTTTCATTATTTCCCCCCTAAAGGCTTATAATTTAGCCAAATTGGGGCTCACTTTCATGGGGGCATTGCATCTGCCAAATTTCTAGTTTCTGTTCTAAAGCATGGGGGAATGAGAGTTGTTCAAAGGAAAAAGGAATGGTTGCTAACTTTTTTTATGTCAGGAAAAACACATTTTTCTCTAGCCTTGTTCTTGGAAATGGTTTAACAGTTTTGGATGAAATGTTTTCAGACAAATTCACTTCATCCCAAATTGTTAAAGTATGCTAAAGTTTTATAACTGAAAAGAGACCACTTTTTTTATAGTGGGAAGTGTCAGACTGAGACAAATTTTTGTTACCAATCTGCCTGAGGTGTCAGGTGATTGGGCTGAGGCTACAGGATCGTTAGGGGAGGAGATGATGGAACACACCAAGTGTCTAAATTTTAAAGCTTTATTGATAAAATAATAAAATAACAGCTGAGAGTGATGGGTGCTTCCCACATCACTCAGAGGAAGGAAGAAAGTGTTAGCATCCTGAGCCCTAATCCAGTTTCATACTCACACACTCACTACCCGAGGCTGGCCAGGCCTGAGTGTAACGAAAGAAGAAGGGGGGGAAGGGTGGACGGGAGTTCGGTCCTGTGCGCACAGGTCATCCAGGGTCTGCTGTGATCTCTCTGAATTGCTCCAGCTCTCAGGAGGGTTTTAAGTCCTGGGCTCTTTTGGGGGTGTTCCATTCTGTGACCTCTGGTCCTGGTGCTCTTTGTGACGGTCCAAACCAGCTTTCTGTAGTCTCCTTGACTTTTCCAAAACACACCAGCTAGACTTTGTTGTTCTCTTTGCTTTCCTCCGTGCTGGCCTTCACTTTTCTTGCTTGTTATGGGCTGGCTCTGCAGATTTGTTCTGTTGAATCTGTCTTTCTTATGGCTGGTTGGTAGATTCCAGGCCCCCCTCTTTCTTGGCCGGCAGCCAAGAGTCAGATGTGTGCTGTGGCCTTGACATTGCTGGAGCCAATGTCTTATCTTCGGGCCTAGCAGAAGTGTGGAGTTACCCGTTCTCTGCTTTCTTCATCCCCGCCCCTGCCCCCCTTGGCCTCTCGCAACCTGCAAAGGAATCCTTCATTCACTTCATACTCACACCTTTGACCCTTCCCCAAAATGCCCTGTGATGCTTGCAACAGCGTTAGCAATATTCAGTGCTGACCTGTCTCCCCAGGGGACCCCTTGAGGGACCACTAATATGTGGTATCACCAGCCCCATGAGTCATTAATTTAAAAAAACAGTTGAGAATCTTATTTTACCTAGGTAGCTTAATTTTCTCCTTTTTTATAACACCCCTCTCTGTAGCCATATCATCAAAATATGAATTACCTACAGGTGCTTGTTTATAGTTGGCTCTTTTATATCTGAGCATTTTCCTACAAGTGTAGTTTTTAAATTGTTTGAGTTTCCAATGTACTATAATTTGTGATTTCTGCAACTTTTCTTGTATTAGATTTACTTTTGTCACATGGCTTTTAGTATGCCTAATTGACTGTTAATGATTTTCAATTACTTAAGCAAATTAGGGAAGTCAACACTAAAGTGTTGCTTTATTGGGATTTAGAAACCTTCTATCTCAGAATACAAGTTTCTCCACTTTATTACTTACCTTTAGCCATGTATTCTTTTTCTGAATCATATTTTTATTAGATGAAGTCTGCTTGACTGAAGTTATTAATCACAGAGCAGATTAGCATAGAATGGTGCATGCTTCGTGATGGCATGTAAGACTCAGCACTGTTGGGAGATTGTAGGCAGGACAAGACTCTCTTCATATAATCACTATGAACTTCCGGTAGAACAGTAAGCTTAACTTCTTAGACTTTTCAACATTGGATTCTCTGGGTTCTAACATAATAAAATTGGTTGTGTTAAACCGTGATTTATGCTTCCATTGTTACCTTTCTTTGGTGCATATGAAGACTAACCTCACCTGCCTCGCATCTAGGTCAGTTTGTGGTTGAACATGCTGGCAGTTCAAAAACTTGAATTGAATAAGACAATTGAAAACATCAGCTGAGCACTGTGATAATACCTTAATTATTTGAGGCCTGAAATCCTAGTGTATTAAAAGCTGTTGTAATTTGGTATATTAACTTTCATTAGATTTGAATCTTCATTGCGCACACTCTTATAGAGGGCTGGGAATTTTGTCAAGGATAATTATACCTACTGATCTTAAAATTGTGGTACTTCTCAAATTTTACTAAAAAGGCCGTTTGATTAATGTCACTTCTGAAGTTGGATTGCTTAAATGTAGTTTTGTTCTTCAGTGAACTCAAGAAAGTTTATTGATTGCCTGATACACTGATAGATCAATGTGGACATGTCTTGGTGATACCTTTCTGTCTGTTTGTTTAAATTTGTGTTGCAGGGAGTTAGACTGACATAGCATTACTTCCACTCGCTAAGGCCAGGTCTGTACCACAGATGTGCGTCAGTAAAATTGTATTGCTCGGAGGGGGGGTGAAAAATCTACACCCAAGTGATGTAATTATACTAGCCTAGCTCCTGGTGTAGAACAATGCTATTTTGGTAGGAGAATGCTTACTGCTTCTCACAGAGACTGATTAAGTAGTAGAGATGTCAATGTCAATGTGTATCAGAGGCAGCCAGGGGGAGAGCCCGGGAGCCGGTACCCATGAGAAGCTGGCTTTAAGCAGGTTCTGCCTGAGGACTAGATCCACCTGCCCCCACCCCCATACTGCTGAAAGAGAGGCAGTAGTGTGGAGAATGAAGAGGGCAGTCTGGAGCCGATATGCATCGGGAGTCAGCTTTCAGGCAGGCTCCCTTGTGTGTGCTGGATCCATGGACTTGCCTGGCCCCCTCCCTTGTTGCCTCCTACAGAGGTGTGGGGGCAGGCAGGAGCCCATGCTGGGGGGATCCTCCTTAAAAGCCTGTTCCCCCCCAGCACCGGCTCCATGGTGCAGCCCCCCCCCCCCCTCGCACACTGCTGTCTCGATCAGAGGCAGAAGTCGGGGGGGGAGGGGGAGGCTGCTGTAGATCAGGCAGGCAGAGGCTGGACAGGGGCTGCTGCCTCTCTGTGCTGCTGCTTCTATATTTAGAGGCAGCAGCGCGGGGTGTCAGGCTGGAACCAGTTTGCACAGGAAACTGATTTTTAAACTCCCTCCCCTCCAGCCTGCCACCTGGTACAGATGCAGTACTGCGAGGTCAGCCCTGCCCCCAGGGACTATTGAATAGTTGTGTAACCACTAATATTTCATGCGGTTACATGACTATTCATTTACACAATGTCTTATATCCCTATTAAGTACACTAACTGGGGAACTCTACCAACACAGGAGTGCCTTCACTTAAGTGCTTCAGTGGAATAGTTGCATCGGTGCTGATGCATTCTTTTATGTGAAAACCTGCCTTGCAAGCGGTTATTCAGTTCTGTTTTATATTTTGAAGTATTTGTTTGTATGTGGATTATATGTGCAAAATAAAGTCATACTTCGCAATTATCTACAGATACCAAATTTTTCATAAACAATCCTGCCACTTAAATTAGCTGAATGCACTACTTTTTAAAACTGAGATATGCTGGGTGAAAGGTTTAAATCAGTGTTTCTCAAAGTGGTCCACTTTTTGCAAACCACACCCAGTGGGAGCCGCGAGACTCCGTGGCTGCAGAGCTGGTAAGTAAACAAACCAGAGCGGCCCGGTAGCAGCTTTTCAGTGTGGGTCTGCGGACCACTTTGTGAAACACTAGTTTAAATAATTATTTGTGTTTTTCATTGGAAAAAAGTCATGACTAGTATGATTAGAGATCATAAAAAATATTTGCTAACAAAATTAAAATTGAGTCACCTATTCAACAGTCATTTACGAGTTTCTGATTCAAATTTACTGTGTATGGTAATTATTCAATAAAATGAATATTGTTTAAATTTAAAATCCTACAAATTTAATATTGTTCTTTTACTTCCCTTTTGCAAGCACATTAATAAAAAATTCTATTACATAATTTCTTGAACTTTCATATGCATAATTTCTTGAACTTTCCTCAATGTAATCTATGCAAAATGACTTTGCCCAGTCAATGACTATCCTCACCTGCTAGTATTCCGTAACTTCCTTTAACTTTTTTTTTTTAATCTTGTGGTCAGTATTTTACTACATGTCAGTAATCCATGTATTGCTAGTAAATGCACCCCACAGTTGAGGTTATTTACTAAAAAACTAGCTGGCTGTTTTTAACTTACTGAGAATTTTCTCTTTTCCTACAAGTTTGTAAGAGTGGCAAATTAATCAGCTGGTCCATTTCTGAGTTGTATGGAACTGCTTGTATACCTGTCCACATGACTATCAACCACTGTACATCCATAAATTAGCAGTTATTTATTTAAGTGGCTGCCATTGGTACCAATCAGTGCTTTGCCCACCGGTTGCGTTCTTGCTTCTGATGTATAACTGCAGTCAACTGTATACCTTGGAGGTCTGGTTCATCATGTTGATCCAGTGTCAACCTGAGAACAGAGGAAATTGTTTTAAAAGAAAAAGTATGTTGGCCAAAATATCCAGGGTAGGTGAATAGGCAGTTACTTCCACCCCTGCAGCTCTTGTCATTTTCCATTTAACCTGAATAATAGAATTGCTCATTTGGGGATTAAAATATGTATTATATTTGTGTGTACTTAGATGTGTCATCTTGAATTTAATATATCCACCAGAAAAGAGGACACTAATGTAGATCTTGCAAATTAGCAAACAGGATAGCATCTCAGAACATTCTAGTATCTTACATATCTTAATCTTCTGGGTCTCTTTCTTTTGCAGTGCATGAGCTGTCAGTTTCTTTCTTATCCTCAAAAGTTGAGGTATACATAGTGGATACAAAATGTATACTGTACATATTTCTATTGAAATAAATCCTTTAGTTAATCTTGCTGTAAAAGCAAAATACATTTTGGCACAGTTTGACAAACATATGAAGGAGAGGAGGGGAGGGAAGAAAATAGACTGATTAGTTGGTCTAGACACTCCTTGTTCTATAGCACATGAAATAAGGAAAGCAAATACATTGCTTTCTCTTCCCTATGATAAGTTGTTTAGAAAGGAATCCTTTAGTCTTGCTTGAGTCTGCAAGTTAGGCATTACCTACCAGTCTGCTATCTTCTGGAGTTCATTTCCCAGTTTATAGATATTTTTTCTCAAAAGGCAATTCCAAGAATTTTCAAGAAAGACAGCATCACAACAGTCAAATGGGGAAGGTGAGTGTCTATGCTAATTTGTCACACCAAAATTGTTATAAATCTTGTACAGAGTATGCCTCATGAGGTATCATTCTGAAAGTTATATCCTGAGCATTATTTTTATGATGTGTGTATGGATATTCCATGAGGAATTATGAAATTTTGCCTTTTATTTTTTAATTCAAACATAGTGTGAGTCTGGTAAAGACCCACAGGCTAGCTTTTGAGAAATAGCAAAAGAAGTGGAAGCAAGGGCATCTGCACATCATCCAAGACACCTCAGAGCACCTATGCAACAGTGCAAACTACAATTCGCAATTCATAGAAAGGACTAATGGCTGAGTATGAATGCCATGGCTTGACCCATGACACAGTTGGTATTTTCCAGCAAAAAGGGGCAGGTGTAAAAGGGGAAAACAAAGGCCCCTTGCCACCTCTTTCTAACCCATCTCTAGATTGGTGAATTCTGGCAGGGGGAAATTGCAGACAGTTTGAGGTCAACCAAAATTATTTGGGCAACACAGAAAGACTTAATGGGAAACAAGCAGGTTTAATATTCCTGCTGTCATTTTGGACTATATACTTCGATCTACCAGTATTGTGTTTTATGTGCTTTAACCTTTTAGTAGCTCCTACTTCTTTCTTAGTTAATAAATCTTTAGTACGTTTACTTAATCATTGGCTACAGCATTGTCTTTGGTGTAAGGGTTTGAACAACCATTGACCTGGGTGAGTAACTGGTCCCTGGGAGGCTGGAAGAATTTGGTTTTAATAAGCTTTCATCACAGAAGTACAGTTTGTCTGAGTGGTAATACAGGTTGGAGTGTTTAAGGTGAGGGTGGGTTAACTGTGGACCATTTCCAACCCATCAGAGCTTTTAATTCAGCCCTTGAGCTGCACTGCCCTGCTCTGGTACTCCAGCCAGGAAGTGAGATTGGGGTTTTTACCCACTCTGCGCATCCGCTGTCCCCCCTCCCCCAGCAATCCTGCCAGGGAGCAGGGTCGGGCTTGCAAGCCCCCACTCCCTCGCAGGAATGACTTCGCTGTTGGAGCAGCGCATCTTTTCTGATTTAAAAACACACATTGCTATTGCATCTCTTTTACAAATGAGGCCCTGAAAGGACACTTCAGGAATGACGTTATTTTGTCTTTGAGTGAAGTGCCCATAGTCTTGTAAAACAGCAGTTAAGATTGTTTCTCTTTCAAAAATGACCATTATTTAAAAACAAACAAACAAACAAACAGGAAAGAAAAGTGGACGAGTGTCAGGAGCATCAGGTTTTTAACAAAGAAAGGAAAGTACATTAGTTTTTTAACAAATGTATACTCAAAGGTTATATGCCTGATTTGCAGGAAAGCGTCGTAGTATTCAAGGAATACAATTTGAATTGCCATTTTTCAGTGGAACATCCTAATTATGGCTGCAGCTTAACAACTGAGGAAAAGGCAAGAAAAGATGAGAAACTTGCCACAAACTTAAAATCCCAGCAAAATACTTATGTTCAACAAGCTACAGTCCAGGAAGACACTAGCAAGGCAAGTTATGTTCTGTAGTTTAAAATTGCTAAACAAAATAAGCCTTTTGCTGAAGGGGAAATTTTGAAAGAATTTAGGGTAGATGTTGCTGACATGCAGTGTCCATAGTACCAAAACAAAATTGAGAGCATTCGTTTGTTACAAAGAACTGTTACTAGCCATGTTTAAGTGATTGATGAACTTTTATTTGGCTTTTGAGTTAAACAAGAAAGCACTGGTCTTTTTGTTGTTTTCATTAACTTTTGATGACAGCACTGTCATTTAGGACACAGCATAGTTATTGATTTTTGTCAGAGGAATTGATGACATTTGAAATCAGAGGAATTTTTACTAATGGAATCAATGAAAGGCACAATTAGGGGATCGGATTTCTATGAGAGGGTATTGGGTATTGAACATTGAAGGTCCTTGAGAGTAAACTGGCAAACGTAACCACAGATGGATCATCAAATTTAACTGGGGAAAATGTAGGACTTGTAAAAATAATTCAGGACAAAGTAAAAGAAGGCAAACCAGATGAAGAGGTGATTTGATTTAGATTATGTTGTTCAAACAGTAGTGAAAATAGTGAACTACATAAGAGCAAGGAGACTTAATCATCAGCAATTCATTTCCCTTATTGAAGTCACTGACACTGAACTTTATCATACAAATGTCCATTGGCTCAGCCTAGGAAAGGTATTGCCACTAATGTGGGATCTTAGAAATGAAATTAGCACTTGTGTAGATGCTGGGGGAAGATAATGATTTCCCTGAATTAAAGAATTCAAACTGGGTATGTGATCTCGCTTTTGATGTGGATATCTTGGCATATTTAAATCAATTTAATATAATGTATTTGTACATGAATTGTATTCTAGTGTCTCAGAGGGGTAGCCATGTTAGTCTGTAACTGAAAAAACTTAAACAATGAATGGTCCTGTAGCACCTTAGAGACTAACAAAAATGTAGATGGTGTCATGAGCTTTTGTGGGCACATCCCACTTCTTCAGATGAATGGGGCAAAAGGGTCCAGAGGTACAAATAAATAGCATCCCTCTCCATCCCCTCTTTTTCTGCTATTTATTTGTACCTCTGGACCCTTTGCTCCATTCATCTGAAGAAGTGGGATGTGCCCACAAAAGCTCATAACACCATCTACATTTTTGTTGACCATTGTTTTTAAGTGTATTCTAGTGAGACAGCTTTCAGAGCCAAGTTATTCTTGTTTTGAAAACAAATTAAAGATAATATGTTTTCTCACTTTCCAACACTGAAAATACCTAGAAGTATCACCAGAGCAGATAGAAAAGCAAAGCAAACGAAAAAACAGCAACATTTAGAATGATTTGCACAGAGAATTTTCTTGTAGATTCTCTGACTGTGAGGGTATGTCTAGATTACATGCTTCTGCCGACAGAGGCATGTAAAATAGGCTACCCGACATAGTCAATGAAGCGGGGATTTAAATATCCCCGGCTTCATTCAAATAAAAACGACCGCCGCGCTGTGCCGGCTCAGCTGATCGTCGGCACAGCGCGCGAGTCAAGACGCGTATCGGTCGACAAGGGAAGCCTTTGTCGACCGCTCCTGTAAACCTCATTTCACGAGGCATTGACTGTCGGGTAGCCTATTTTACATGCTTCTGTCGGCAGAGGCATGTAATCTAGACATATCTTGAGGAGATAGAGAAGACACTGGAATCGGTGTCATGCCTACTGTCATTTGACTATGAGAGAGACCCACATTATTTAAAACCAGAGCTCATTGATCTCCAGTGCAATTCCACCTTGCAAAAAAAGTAGTGTTCAGAAATACTGGATAAGTTTTGTGCCTTCTTTAGTGAAACAAAGTTCTTAAACATCCGCAAGGTGGCAAAGAAAATCCTTGTTTTATTTGGCTCCACCTATATGTGTGAACATTTTCCCTGCTGAATTACAGCAAATCTTGCTGCAGATCCCAGTTTATTGACCAGAACGTCAGCTTAGTATTGCGGATTTCCACAACAAGAATGACACTAGGCTTTAATGCCATTGTTTACATTAATCAAAGAGATCATGGGAAGGGTTGATTTTTAAATACACTGGTGTTACTCCTCTTTGAATGTGAATTGTTAATTTTTGTGAGCATTCATGGCCTATCATACATTTTAAATACTCAGATGTGGCCCTCGGGCCAAAAAGTTTGCCCACCCTTAGTCTAAGAGGACTGTCTGTGGTAAGTTAGTTAGTATAGTGACTTTTTTTTTTAACTTCCTTGCTACTAAGAACAAAAGATGTAAAAAATCCAGGTGGATATAAGTTTCATGGATCCATAGGGCCTGTTCTGTTTCCCAGCCTGTAACCAGTGTCGTGTCCTAAATCCCAAAGGGGTCACGCAGTTCCGCAGGGATGGGCCTGTGGCCTTCAAGACACTGAGACTGGGCCTTCTCGTACCAGCAATCCCTGTCTTTCTTTCTGGCTCCCTGTATCATGCCCAGCTAAGTGAGGCCCCTGAGGGAGGCTTATATTCATCCCCTTCAGGGTGCAGTGCTCTCTTAGTATTTGCAGCAACAGTAGGAAGCCTTTTAAAAACAAAGTAATAATTTATTAGTCACCTGACACACAGAATTTGAAAGCCCTTAGGTTAGCAGTTAGAGGGTTGAAGGATGGACTGTGGTTTAACCTGCTTAAACCAGTGCAATCAGCCAGGCTATTATGGACTCTTGACTCTGGCTCACTTTGTTTTGTCCTTAGTCTCAAGTGAGAGCTGCTGAGGTCCTCCCAAAAGCCAGTTCTTATCCCCAAATCCTGATACCTTTCAGTCTATTGATCTTGAATTGGGAGCCTCTGCTTTGCTTCCCTGCTGAGAGGCAGGGGAAAACCTGCTTTATGTATTTATTTATGTATTTGATTGATATGTGAACGTCTTGGCCGCTGGATTCCCATTGTCTTTCTGTATTTTCCATATACACATATCAGATTTTCAGTCAGTCTCCTTAACAGATAGGGCCCTACCAAATTCACAGCAAAACACAACATGGACTATGAAATCTGATCTCTCCTGTGAAATCTGGCTATTGTAGAGGGTAGGGATGTAAAATCCCATGTAATTTGGTTGACTGATTATATGTGAAGTTTATTTCTGGTTTAACTAGTTAACCAAATAAGGCTCCTCTTCTCTTCCCCTCCCATGCTCTCTCCCTGCCCTCCACCCCCGCACGGCTGGGCTAGAACAGCTACAGACAGGGGCTGCTCCAGTTGAGCTGGAGTAGCTCCTGCCTGCATCCCCCACTTAGGCTCATTGTGAATGGGGCTGTTCTGGATGCCCAGAGCAGCCCCTGTCAGCAGCAGGCCATGCAGACATGAAGTAGTACCTTGCCCATGGTGGGCAGGGCGCTGCTTCAGCCCCTACCAGTTAACCAGAACCATAGAGCATCACCCGTTAAGAGTGATGGTTACTAGTTAACCTTTCACATCCCTAGGAGAGGGGTTGCAGTGTTGCCATCTTACTTCTGTGCTGCCCACAGAGTTGGATGGCTGGAAAATGGCAGCTGCTGGCTTAGCATCTAGCCCAGTAGGTCACCAAATGTCACCATTTCCAGATTTATTTATTTTTGTTGGAAAAATCCCACTTCAAATATTTTTGAGGTGATGATTCTATTTTTAAGGTGCATTTGTGGTAATACTACTTATCCTTGGAACATCAGTTTTTCTAACTCCAATCTCACTTATTTAAACACATACATTTAATCTGAATTAATTAAAGGGAGGATGGGCAAGGTTTTTTGTTTTAGCAAAACAAGCAAACAAAATTTGGGCATCCTGAAACATCCTTTCTAATAAAAACCTAAGAAAATTGGTCTTTCAATACGTTTTGAAAGTGATCAAAGTTAGGTCATGTTGGATCAAAATGAGGAAGCAAATTCCAGAGTTGAGCACCCCCTATTGAGAGCTCCCTGTCTCAGGTGAACAAATCTATAGACTGTGGCCACCCTGCTAATCTAGGCTGCGAGATGCCTAGGAATCAAATAATAAAGTCCTCTATTGATCAAAACTAACCCTTGTAATTTACAGATGGAAGTTATTTGGTAGCAAATGCATGGACAGGTACAACATGCTCCATGTATGAAACACTGCACTAATTGTAAAACACTGTAAACCAGTAAAGAGTTTGACATTTAAAAAAAACCTGTCACATGATCTGATTGCCTTTTACAATGATCTCTGAGAATGGTATCTCTTGGTCATAGGAAACAGACAACAGACGTTAAAATTTGACACAAAATACTCTTTAGCTTTGGGTTTCTTCCCTACAGCCACAGCTTATGGGCTTAGAAAATGGCCTTATCTCAAGTAGTCTCTCCTTACTTGTTCTTGGAGCAGCTGTTACGACCCCTCCCTGGAGTATGAGTATTAATTAAGAAGAGGTTAGATATTAGTGTATCTGCACTCTGTCGCAAATGAATTTTAAATCTCTGCAGAAATAAAATCTGAAGGTGTCTAGAGGAATGGATAATGAAGACAAGGTCTGCTGCACCCTGGGGGAAAGTTCTCAACCTCCCTGCTGAGTATAGATACAAAAAGCTCTCTTGGCCATTGACACTTCTTTGAATATCCAGAAGCAGTAGGGTATTCAACAGAAGCCCTCAGAACAAGAGTGGGCAACAATTTTTGATGGAGAGGCCACTTCAGAAATTTGGAACGTGGTCAAGGGCCACACTCTTCCATATTAATGGAGGAGGTGAGGGATCTGCGTTGAAGGTTGGGAGAAGGATGCAGTTGTGACTTGGGTTAGGGGACTAGGGTGCAGGGGTTTGGGTTGTGACCTGGGGCAGGAGACTGGGGTGAAGGGGTTTGGATTGTGGCCTGGGCCAGGGGATTAGGGTGCAGGATCTGGAAGGAGATATGGTTGCAGGAGGGGGGAGCAGAGAGTTTGGATTGTGATCTGGAGCAGGGGATTGGAGAGCAGAAGGGGGGCAGAGGCTTTTGGTTATGTGGGGTAGGGGCAAAGGGTTGGGGTGCCAGAGGCAGGCTCTGGTTGGGAGACTTACTTGCTTGACTCCCAGCCAGCAGCCTTATCAAGCAGACTCCCTGCCTGCCCCACACCCGTCTCTGGTTACAGGGGTCATGTGGTTTCTGAACACCTATGAGCCTGAGAGTAGGGTGCTTCCCAAGCTGCCTGCTGACAACAGGCCTCTCCCATTGGCTGGAAACCAACCAATAGGATTGTGCTGGGAGCAGGAGCAGTAGGTGAACCTCTTTCCTCCCTCCCCTGGGCTCACAGCTGTTCAAACAGAACCAACCCCACAATGGCCACAATTCTCAGTGTGGGAGGCAGGCAGGGAGTCTGCCTGAGGTTTCCCGCTGCATCTGTGGGCTGGATCTCTGGCAACTTGGCAGGCTTGAGAGACTGGATCCAGCCCACAGAGGGTATTTTGCCTAGACCTACCTTAGAATATGAACTTTAACAAAGTGGATATATTGAAAGGAGCAAATACTCATTTTTGCCCTTCCCTCTGGTTTTCCCTACAGCTAACCAGTATCCCCTTTTTGTTCTGTAGTGAGCTTTAGATAGTTGTCCATCTTCCAAGTTTCAGCCAGATGGTAGGAAAAACAAAACAACTTCACTTTAGAAGCAAAAATATTAATTCAAATCTTTTGATTTTTGTCTACCGCCCCCCCCCCCGCCTCTCTCTTAGCTATTGAGGGGAGACACAAGCCACCTACAGAGGATCCTAAATTGAAGTGGTGCATACTTTGAAAAATAAAAAAAATACACTCTTCCCTCCCCCAGATACCTCCTTCACCCAAAACTTCATCTACAGATGTGAACTATAAAATGATAAACTAAGGACTGGAATAATTGAATGAATATCACATCATATTAACTGGTGTGATCTGGGATATTTGATCATGCTTTAAGGAAGGCTTTGTTTCTAGTATTGTAGGTGAATTATCAGATTGTGTTCTATTAGTTGAAGACTTTCACAAAGAGGTTAATTTGAGTTAAGAAAGAACAATAAAATAATATTTCCAGGGTTGAATGTGTGTTTCATAATTGTGGAACATCTATGCAACATTGGTATGTGCAGGGAGAAGTGGAAGTGCAGCACATCTAAATCTGGAACTGGCCCTGAAGAGGCTTAGGAGCACTGTTGTCAAATTACATTGAAAGGTCTGTCGAGCAGAGCCTATTCTTTTTAAAGGAAAAAGGCAAATGTTTGGCACTGTAAGTCCAGACCAGGTAAATGAAATATATGTGTTGCTTTTAAGTGATTGGGCATGTAGTCCACATATCTTCCATGACACAAGACATACTTAGGTATTTATACAGGAATGGGAGACTACTTTTCCATACCTACTTTACAAGTGATTTTTTTGGAACTATTGCACTGACATTTATAAAGACTGCAACTCTAGTACCCTATCACTTAGCAGTTCATTGAGGAAACCCTTCAGTTGAAGAATACATCAGAATTAACGTGCAATCTCATTTTTTAAATTTTTTTTCTTTAACCCAGCCATTGCTTGATTCATCCCAGTTTATATAATAGGTAAGATAATTTTTGTAAATGTTTTTTATATTCTCATGAGGTGGCAAATATATTTTGTCCTTTTGCAACAGTGTTTAGTTCTGAATATGAAACATGTTTCATAGCACTTTCTGTATGGCAGAATACAATAATTCCTAGCTTTAAGGATCCCTTTAGATTCTCCAAATTAGCTATTGACATGACCCTGTTTTATTTTTGAAAAACAAACTGTGTTCTTATTGTAAGTATTTCAATAATGTTCAAAATCTTACGGAATTATAATTGTATCCATTTCTACAGATAAGTCTTTTGTGGTTTTACATGCAGATAAATCTCCTGTGTGTTCATGATTTCCTACTTGATTGGCTAATATTGTGATAGTGATCAAGATTATTCTGTCCTCCATAGACTTGTTGTCTCCTTCAGACACTTAATAGATATGTTAATCTTGAATGATGAGGTAAAGTGAGTCCCAAACTGTGCTGCTGGAATGTGGTATGGCGGGGGCCATTTCCAAAGCAGTAGTGCAAACAATACAATAATTTGTTCTCTTTACACAAAGATGCCGTGTACATTCTGGAGAGAGAGCCTTGAATGAGCTACTTAATGACATACCATGTAGTTTGGGCAGTACACCTGCTAAACTTCTTGTAGGGTATGTAGATGAACTTTTCAATGTAAATAACTTTGTCTCTTTGTGTTTATATACACACATCTTTTTGAAGAGATTAGTGCATGTGACAGTGTTGTAACTTTGTCCTAATTACAAAATATCAAATGTGATATTAAAGGTATAGCACTGCATTCTGCTCCATTATTGCAAATGATTTATAAGTATACATAGTGTTCAGTGAAAAGTTGTCTTGTGTGTGTGGCAAAGTACTGAATTTGTTACCTGGATTCACGAACGAAGCATTCAAGCAAAGAACCACAAAAACATCATGTCATGCTATGCACAAACGCTATGCGACTACACGGAGTAGAATTCTCACTTTTATCTGCAAACTTATGAAGCCTTTCCATTTTTAACCATTCAAGATATTGTAAACTTTTTGTGGTGAATCAGATCTGTTAGAATTTGTTCTTGGACAGTGTAAGAAATCTGATTAATTGCATTTAATGAAAACAGCAGAGTTCAGATTTAATAGTTAGGCCAACAGTGAACTTTGAATATGGGATGTTTGTGTGTGGGAGGTCACCCACAATGCTTTTAAATGTGAGCATTATTTTAAGTGGGGTATTGCTATGATAGAGGAATTGTTGCATCCCATATCACTTCCCAATGTTTATATGCAGTGTAATAGAAACAGTTGCAATGCATAACTACTCTTCTAGATTTAAAAATGTGACTAATAGGAGGCTCTTGGAATGATAAGGCACTGATTCATAGGGTACGTCTACACAGCAGTGTTATTTCGGAATAACTGATGAATAATAGTCCGCATCTACATTATGAGCAGTTATTTTGACATAATGTCAAAATTATGTCGAGATGGAGGACTTCTTACTCCAACTCCCTGTAACCCTCATTTTAGGAGGCGTAAGGGAAGTTGGAGGAAGAGTGTTCCTTCTCGCATTTCCTGCTGTGTAGACAGCGCCAAATGCTGAATTAAGTTATTTCGACTTAAGCTACGCAATTGACATAGCTTAAGATGTGCCCATAGGGTCCAAAGCCAGAAGGGACCATTGTCATCATCTCATCTGACTTCCTGTATATCACAGGCCATAGAATTTTCCTAGAATAACTACCACTGCCAGTGATTCAGTGGAATACTGTTACTTCACAGACTATATCTACCAATTCCAAATAATGTACAGGGTAACATGTTTAAAATTAAATTAGCCTTTATTGACTTTGGCTTTTTGCATTTTGCCTTAGCCTCTTTGAGACTTAGACGTCCAACTAATTAATGCAAAACATACTTGCTTTGTGGAGAATCAATTTAATTATTCATGTATAGTGTGGAGAATATACATAAGGAGGTGCAATTTACTCCTTCACAGAACACAAGAACCAGAGATCATCCTATGAAATTAATAGGCAACAGGTTTAAAATGAACATAAGAAAATAATTCTTTACATAACAGCTGTGACTTATTTACAGTCTGTGGAACTTGTTGCTATGATATACCTTGAAGGCCAAAAAAGAATTACAGAAGCTCATGGCAAATAAGTAACTATTAGCCAAGATGGTCGGGAATGCAATCCCCTGCCCTCACTGTCCCTAAACATCTGACTGCCAGGAGCTAGGACTGGAAGGTTGGATGGGGTCACTTAATTGCCTTGTTATATTCACTACCTCTGAAGCAGCCAGAACTGGTCACTGTTGGAAGAAAAGAGACTGGTCTAGAGGGACCCAGTATGGCCATTCTTATGTAAATTTCATCAAAATTCCATAGATGAATGAATACTTGGTTTGTTTTTGCAACAAATTCTCCCTTTTGTCTTGTTCAGAGCAAACATTTCGTTGACATGGTTCAATCATTATGACCAGCCAACACTTCACCCAGCTTAGCAGACATTGTTAGAAGGTTGATAGAACGTGAGAAGGAAATTAAGTAGTGTGCAAAAAAAGTTGACGAGAAATTTGTTAGTCTTGATAAGTGTAGCAATGTACAGAATGATCCAGTAATGTGCTTGTTTGACAAAAGAATGTGGGATTGTCTGTCTTAAATAAGTAATATATCAGGAAATGTCTATACAGCAGAATATTTAGCAGCAGTAGTAAAAGCTATAATAAAGTTTGAACAACAATTCAAGTGTCAGGTATGTAGTTTGACAAACAATGCTGCACCTGTAGTAAATAAGAATGTAAAGGGTTAACCAAATACTCCGTAAGTATGCCCCTTAATGTCATGCTTGCAGGGGTAACCTACAGGCTGGAGCAGCCCTCTGCCGTGGGATCAAGGTTAACCAGTTAAATGTTAGGTTTAAACATTATGTTTAACTGGTTAACTTTTTAACTAGGATTTTATATCCCTAGTAGTAAAGATGAGAAGAATTGTATAAGATGATAATGAAGGGAACCACAACTTATGGGTGAGTGTTCATTAGATACTACTTTTAGCCAAAGATGTGAGTATAATTTTCTATTAACTGGAAATCTTGTGTTTTCTGTATCTCTAGGAGTGGCATTTGAAAACTGTCTGATTTCCAAGTTAACTCGATTAAGGCAGATTTCTTAATCATCTCAACCCTAAGATGCTTTTGTAACTTGACTAAAATATATAGAATCCCTGTACAGATGCATTTTGTAAGAAAAATATAGGTTCCTAAACATTTAGCTAGTAACGCTGTCATATGTTTGCAGCTCTTAGCTTTTTTGGGTTGGTAGGACTTTCCTTAGCACCTCCTTGTCTTTGTCAGCATGCATAGGGTCCTTATGTCCAGAGAGATGTATTTATCTGGCTTAAAGGCTTACTTTATTTTCTCTGTCTTGTATATTATTTTAAACATTTTATCTAGAAATACTTCAAAAAGTGTCTTATTTGTTTTCATTTCTGTACATAAATACTGGTATTATAATCAAAGATTTAAGGATAGTTAAGCTATTAGAATTTAGTGTGAGCATGGGCGGCAGGTGTGTATAATTTTTGGTGGTGCCCCATTAGCCACACCCCCTGGCCCCTGTTAGCCACACCTCTGGAGGTAACACGCTCGAGGCAAGATGGACACATGACAAGAAGTAAAAGGTGTCATGTCACCCCTCTAGAAGGGCTTTTCCCACCATCCTCCTACCAACAGGGATTAGTTTGGCCCCCACCAAACCCCCCTCGTGCAACTATCCTGCAGTTGCATTAACCCAATGTGTGTGACATTAACTCGGGGGCAGAGAGGCTGGGGGAAGCGTTCCCTCTAAGGCTATGTCTACACTTGCAGCTTCTTGTGCAAGTACAGCTGTTCTTGCACAAGAACC
This sequence comes from Pelochelys cantorii, assembly GCA_032595735.1. Taxonomy (NCBI): domain Eukaryota; kingdom Metazoa; phylum Chordata; order Testudines; family Trionychidae; genus Pelochelys; species Pelochelys cantorii. Next base: position 64,745,322 of record CM064330.1, read on the forward strand.
CACAGAGCATCCACAATGCCCGCCTGCTCTTGCGCAGGGAAATTTACAGTATGGCGTGGTAAGATAGGGCGTCTTGCACAAGAGCTACGCTCTTTTCTAACAGGTGTAAGCTCTCTTGCGCAAGAGGGCAGTGTGGATGCTCAGCAGGGATTTCTTGCGCAAGAAACCCCTATGGCTAAAATGGCTATCGGAGCTTTCTTGGGCAAGAGAGCGTCCACACTGCCATGGATGCTCTTGTGCAAAACCACAGCTCGCACATGGCAGTGTGGACGTGTTCTTGCGCAAGATTTCTTGCACAAGAACCCTTGTGCAAGGTGTTCTTGTGCAAGAAACTGCCAGTGTAGACGTAGCCTAAGAGTTTCCTCCCGTGAGCAGAATGAATTTTGTGTTGTGTACCAGTACTGAGTTCATGTGGCTTGTTCGTAGCCATGTGGCACCCAAGTTTTTAATAAATATTTTTAAACCTTTACCTTTTCTCTCTGCTGCCATGTCTCCTCCCCTTGTTCCATCAGCTCCCCTGGTGCCTGCTGCCCCCCAACTCCTCACCCTCCCCTGCTGTCCTGACTCCTGCCCTCAGCCCTCCTGCGACCTGCCCCCCTCCACCAGCCCTTCTCTCCCCCCTGTGCCCACTCCTCCAGTAATCCCACTCTGATCATGTGAGCTACCCCTCCTCATCCCCTCTTCTAACACCTCCCTTTACAAACCTGCCCTGCCTCTCTCCTCTGGTGCTGGTCCCTCCCCTGCAAGTGTCTGCCCTTCTGCTTCACCCCCAGAATCCCCTGGCACATGCACCTTCCCTTACCCCTGCACCCTCCTGGTGCCTCCCCCTTCCCTCACTGCCCCTGCCCCCTTTGCCCTCTTTTTCTCTGATGCCCGCCCCCTCATCACCCTCTGCCCCCGTTCCCCTCATGCCCCTCTGTGCCCTCACACATGACTTGCTCCATCCCTGCCTTCCTCATGCCCACCCCTTCTTTCAAGCCTTCTCCCAGCACCTCCTCCTCCAGCCCCCAATGCCCTTACCCTCTTCCCTCCCAGCATCACCCTGTCCCCCTCCCACTGAAACCTCCCCTCCTGCCCTTTTCCTCATTGTCTGCACTTGTCTCTCCTCTACCCTGTCCCTTTGGTGCCTTCCCCTTTCTTTCCCCTCTCCCCTCCCCCTCTGTACAAGCCCCTTCCTCTTCCACCCCTTCCCCTTTCTTCTCACTACCCACTCCCCCTCCACACAAGCCCCTTCCTCTCCCAGCCCTTCCCCTAGTTTTCCCGCCCCTACCTTCTGCCTTCCACTTTGTGGGGCCGGAGTCTGCGCTCCGCTCCAGAAGTCCCCGAACCTGCAACTCAGTCGTGTGGCGCAACCCGCCGCCGAGCAGTTTTAAAGTCGCGGGCTGTGACATCACGTCACGCCCGGCGTCTCCCTGCCCACCTGTTTGAGCACGCCGTTTGACCACTCCACGCATGGCAGCAGCAGCCGGCAAGGGAGAGCTGAGTGAAAGTTGCGCACGGCAGGGATTGTCCGGGGTCGGGGCCGGGGCTGGGGCCGGGGGAGAGACGCTCTAGGGCCAGGGTGGGAGGACACGCGGGGGGGGGGGGGAGAGCTGGAGGCCGCTCCAAGCTGGGCCAGAGAGACCCAGCTCCAAATATTGCTGGAACAGGGCCCCCGGCTCTGGATATTGCTGGAGCATGGGCACCACGAGCCCATATAACTCGCCGCCCATGAGTGTGAGATACTACAATTGGGACTTGATTCCGTCAATTTTAAAGGCATGCATTTGGCAAAGGTTGCTGCTGATGTACTACAGTTCTAAAAAAGGAAATAGATTTGATCAGTGCTAACGTGATATGAATCTGATGCTGAGAGTCGTAAAAAAGCTGAACATGAGTAACTGAGTGATGGTTTTCAAAGAAATTAACATTTTACCTTTTGCTATAGCTATACAGATTTTGTTTCCTCCACGTTTAGATTGAGATTTTAGATGTGACATTATGCAGAAACCTTTGATTTCATTTCTTTAGTCCTATTTCTGCTCCCTTGGTTAGTGTTTCAGAGCCCTCTTCCTCTCTCTCTCCTGGGTTCCCAACAATAGATGATTAGGCCTTTACCCCTACATATATTCCCCAAGTTTGAGACAAACTGTACAGAATTGCAGTGCCTTTGGGAAAGTGCTGTATGCTGAGTCTTTTGTGTTAGCAATAATCTACGGGAAGTGTATGTGATCATTTCATATGGAAGAAGGCTGTGTAGAGCAGATGACGGTTGGGAAGGATTTCTATGTTTGTTAGATATTTTCAAGGGACAGTTTATTGCTGGACCTTTCAAGGAAGAAATATTGATCTTATGTTTAAGATGCTGTATTGGGATTTAGGAGAAAGGTATTCAGTTCCATCTAGGGATGCTAATGGGTAACTGCTTAATTCTTAATAGGTGATACTTACCAGGTAATGGTTAACTGATACCCAGGAAGCAGTCCCTTCCCTCCTCTCCTCTTCCCCTCCTCCCCCCCCCCCCGCTGCTCCCACTCTGCTGGACCCCTGCACAGGGATGCTGGCACTGGAAGTAACCAGGCTAGAACAGCCCCTGTCTGCGGCATGTGGGAGGGAGGGGGGTGGAAGGAGAGGGGGAAGGGGCACTCCATCTTAGCTAAGCTGGAGTGCCCCCGCCTCTGTTCAATCAGTTAACCGGTTTCAGCCCTACCAGACTTCAGTTGTGATCTTTTGAAAATTAATTTCCCTGTGCTTCTGTTTTCCAATATTTACTTAATTCTAAGAGATCTTGTGAAGATGAATCCATAGATATTTGGGAGGTGCTCAGATACTACAGAGAAGGAGTCATATATTAGGAAGTCTTATTGGAGGATTACTGCATGCTAGATGCACAGTTGTAATCTAAAATGCATATTTGTATAGATGCTTTTGGAACTTCTGGTATTATTGGCTTCAGCAGATTACAATATTAATATTTTATAACTTTATTTTAATGATCAGGACCCATTTTACAAGGTGCTGCAGGAATATAGGTTCCTTACCCCAGAAACGTTATAATCTAAGACAAGCAGTATTAAAGGGAAAGAGCAGAGGGATACAATCATATATAGATATAGATTTGTAGTTTTTAACTCCAAATACATACAATAATTTTAAGTTGCTTTCAATTCTTTTTCAACCCAGGCATCATCCATGGGGCTGATTTTCCATAAGCATTACAACAGAAGTGGGTCTTGAGCAGGAAATTGGTAGCTTTGAGGATCGTTTCAGGAAAGATGATACCATACAAAGGACAGTATGGAAGATGGAATAAAGACCATAGTCATTAGGTGAACTAAAGGGCTGTTGAGATTATTGTTGGTGGAACATAAAGTGTGAGAAAACATGGTGTGAGTTAAATAAGAAAAGTAGTGGGGCAGAGTTATGAAAGGCTTTGACGATGAAGACAAGAACTTTGAATGTGTTGTCAGCTGCCAAAGTATCAACTGCAAAATTATAGCACTATATTGGTGAATGTGTATTGGTGTTCCCCATTTTAAAGACTTTCAGGGTATAAAGTAAGATCTATGCTCTAAGTACTGATCGATAAAGACATTTTAGTGCTTTGTGACTTCATTTTTCAGTCCATTTCTCAATTGACTACATATTAAACAAAAATAATGCATAGTTTGAAATTCTTGGTTTTTAATCTGTGTATTCCCTCGTAGGAGCTGAAAATGTAATTCCTGGCGGTTCTTATTTAAAACATCATTTAATCTTAGGAAACTATGTAAGCTAATTTATTGATGTAGAAATACATTCTTAAACTTATATTGGTGTAATAGTAAAATTAGCAAAATTCCAAAGCTGTTTTATAACTTGCTAATCTAGTAGAAAAACCCTAAAACAGCAATTCATTTTCTGTGCCCTGCAACAGAAGATGATGTTGTCATCTCTATTATAAATTCCATTTATTATCAGAGCTCTTATATTTTTTTAGTGGTAGCACAGGTATTTCCTATATTAATTGTGTTTAACAATCCTTGAGAGAGCTGGAACTAAAATCTTCTTTTTTCTTACCGGTTCTCCCTGGCAATTGCATTGGAGGAAATCAGTTGGCTTTGAAAGTCTGTGCATATAGGGTAGAATATGCATGTTTCTTAAACCTCCCCCTTTTTAGAATTGGAATGGTCAACAATTTTAGCGTTCGTTATGACAAATGTCGGGTTTTTTACAAAGCCATTTGATTCAGTCTTTAAACTGAAGGGTTGAACATTTAGTATGCAATCTACTCTACTGAAGTTCTTCAGCTTCTGCCAACCAATAGTGCTTCTACAGTGGGAGAAACAGAGAGGGAATATGACAGGAAGGCAACTAGGAGTATATCTTTGGGTATTTGCTGTAAAATTCACAAACCTATTTATAAATAAATATGATCAATAAATTGTCTTCAGCAAGAATTGTCAAATGGGTCTTGTGAGGGAGTTATAAACAATGTTAGAGAGGTGTGAGAGAATCCAGTAATGTGATCTTCAACAGTTAGACATGCTTATCCATGAGCTCGAACACTGGATTTAGGTCAGGAGGGGAACATTGCCTTGTCACGAACTGATGGCACTTATGCTCCCACTTGTGACTACTGATCTAATGCAGCTAAGTTAATAACTTTGTGAAGCTGAAATAAAGCTGTATGTTATGGTCATGAACACCCGGCATTATAGATTGCCGCTGTCTAAATGGTTATGGTGGTCATGCATATATCGTGTTGAAGATCTTCTTTAAAAAAATCATTTGTGTAGTCTCTTGCTCTTCTCTATGGTCTCATAACACTTGTAGTGGGGATAAATTTAGATTTCAGAACAGTTGAAACCCTGTTTAACATTAAGAGAAAATATTAATTTAAAATAATGTTAGATTAAATGTAATTTGCTTGGCGCGAAAATACTGGTGCAAACAGCTACTTTACTATTAATAAATAGGTAGATTTTGAAAATTTGCCACTTAAACATCATGGATTAATATTAAAAAGTGAATTATGTCGTAGTTGCTAAAGCTAGAAATATGTAAATAGTGTAAAAATATATTTGGCCTCCAGTTTTCAGATTGAATTAAAAACAACAAACACTGATCCAAGTTTTTATGTTAAAATAGAAATAGAAAGGGATTTTTAGTTGTTTACTTGTGCTCAAGCAGAGCACTAGTTTACGAAGTAGCATGGAAGGGAACATGTATGAGTGCCTCACATAGAGTAAATAATTAAAAGATTAATGACAGTTTACATAATTGTTTTTAAATCAGTATGGCTATGTCTATACAGCAGCATTATTTTGGAATAACTGATATTATTCTGAAATAACATAGTCCGCTTCTATGCACAAGCAATTATTTTGACATATCAAAATAACGTTGAGCTGAAGGACTCCTTACTCTGACTCCTGTAACCCTCATTGTATGAGGAGTAAGGGAAGTCAGGGTAAGAGTGCTCTATCTTGAAATAACTGTTGTGTAGACAGCACCAAAAGTCGAAATAAGCTATTTCGACTTGAGCTACATTAATTACGTAGCTTAAGTTGTGTGGCTTATTTCGAGTTTAGCCCTGCTGGATAGACATTCCCTATTTTAATAGTCAGAAGCTAATAAAACTGATTTTAGATCAAACTGTGTCACAATTTAGACAAAGCTTATTTTTCTAAGAAACTAAAGCAAGCTGTCCAGCACAGACCACCTAAAATACTTTGTGTGTGTGCGGTGTGCGCATGTACACCCATGGGAGTTTTAAATAAAACTCCTGAAAACCAGGTTGAATTCTTTGTGGTATGATGTGAAGTGACATTAATGGATTCACTAGAAATGTCTACCAAAGAAACCTTGTTGCATAGGCTTCTTTTGATATCATGTCATGATGCATTTCTCTCTGTTAACTTGAGCTTTGTCCTTCCAGCGTAACATATTGGCAGATTAGTCATCAAAGCTGAGATGTGAATGTAGGATAAATATAATGTAACAGTACATGGAAGCTTAGAGAATACCTGACCTATAAGTAATTGAAAGCTTCATTTTTTGTTGCTACCAGTATGTTTGACCCTCAAAAGAATACATATTCATCCTATTACAACAGTGCCTTCACTTGGAGAAAAGGACATCTGCCTTAATATAATAATACTGATATGTACTAACTGAGAAAACGATACAGGAATGTTTTATGAAATGGATATCTGACAGTATTATTACTTGACCTGTGACTTCACTAGGTGTTGGAAGAATATCAGTAATGGCTTCAAGCTATGACTCCTATCATTAAAAATCACATCACAATTAATAGATTCAGGATTCATTGAGTTCTTTCCTCTCAGTGTCACATACAGTGCCTCTGTGACAACCTTCATTTCCTACTTAGCAAATCGAAGCCTGGTAGCTAGAGCCCCAGGAAGTTGTTAAAGCAATTAAAGGGTTCTTTCTCTCAGCACATTGCATGGTTACCATAGTATCCTGTGCCTCCAAGTCTTTACTGATGATGTCAGTATGCATACAGGGGTTATTCAGAGCATCTACATGAAGATGATTCACCCCTCGTGAAAAGATCATAAGCCCCACTCCATATGCTGTATCTTTTAGCATCATTTTGGAAATTCATAAGCTCGGAAGGTAAGTGGATTCTGCTTCATATTTAACCATTTAAAATATCTTTATGCTGTGTGAAGTGGGAGAATTGTTTTCCTCATTGCATCATTAGCTTAAATTCAGATTGTATCTGTCTGTGGTAATTGAACCAGTTTCCTAGAACCAGCACTTAAACTTAGCAAAGCTTTCATAACCTTTATAAAACGTACAGGAATGCAAACTAAAAACAAGCTTAAAGCTGGAAATTTGTCTGCACCCCAGTTAGTAAGCAAATATATAAAAAAAAATCCTCATTGACTTCACTATGTTAAGTGGTTACAATAAATGCAAACATTTGATATAAAGTTCTGCTTTTAGGACAGTCCATGTCTTCATAAGCAACAAAAGCACACTGTTTACAAACAAAATCTTAAACATAACTCTATTACTGCATGTTCAGGCAGAACCTCCCCTCTCCCAATAAAAGTTTTTAAGTTTAATGGGGATGCTTAGATGCTCCCTATAGACTCATGTGATAACTTTCCTGTAGATTGTAAAAATCAAGCTTGCACATTTGTTAGATTTCTGTTTTTAAAACCTGAAAAAACATAAACATGCAATGTTTTCTTTAATCACCTGCCTACTTTCTGTATGGACTTTCTAAATGTCAAACTAAGAGGAATAGAACTAGCAGACTCTTATCTGGGGAATAAGGCAATATGCCACTTTTATTGTCAATGCAGAATTCATTTACTGTCCCTAGCTTCTAAAGTTATCCACCACACATACACATGCTCAAATACAGAGTTCTATGGATGGGATATAATTACCAGCCTCAACTGCTCATGCTAGTCCACTGGCTAGGTTGTCTAGATATGAGGAGGGGAGCTGGGTTGTGTCAGTGCACACTGATGCTCCTGCAGGATGATTGGAGAAGCTCCTGGAGGATGATCAGAGAACCAAAAGACATAACCCTACAGTCATAGTACCCATCTTTTTATATGTTTTAGTCCATAGAGCCTGTTCTGTCCCACGGCCCCAGGGTACTGTATGAGAATGAGTCATCAATTAACAACAGACTTCCAATCTTTTCTTGATGAAGCTTTTGTCGTTCTCTTGGGTGGGTTCTCTTGCAGGGCTCATTGCTGTTGTTCTTTAGCTGTCAAGGTGGTGCTGGCAGCTGGTCATTGAGACCTAGGTTGGGACAGATCCCATTGCCCACGCACCCACATTTACACTTTTAAATGCGATTACAGACACCCCCCCCCCAACTTTAAAGAGAGTTAAGGCAGTACAAAGTTTAAAAGGGGTTTCAGTTACAATAACAGATTCTTCAAAGGCAATTGTCAAGGTTGTTCCCCACTCTTGTACTCCGAATGCAGAAGGTGGGGGCCTGCAAAGAGAGCATCAAAACCTTGTCTTTACAGGCACTGGTTACAAAAACTTCCCCCCAAAATCCTATTTTGGGGAATTTGCTGCCACCATCAAGTGCTTTTGATCCCTAAAAAAGGGGTGAACACTTGAAACCACCTCCAGGGGTACCCCAAGCTCTTTTGCCCCAAAAGAGCTTGAAAAAGAAAAGAGAAAAACAAGCTGCAGTCTCTGGAAGCTGACCCCTCAGTCAGAGGCATGCAGATACACAGACCTTCCAGGACACAAGAATCAAATTATCTCCTTAAAAGAAGTGATTTTTATTACAAAACAAAAGATAAACTTGATAAAGCATATTTGGTTGCTAGATGTACAGAGCAACTCAGGAAAACAAATGAAAAACCAGAGAAAAAAGTCTCGGCACAATGCTTAGATGGTATTAAATGGGGAAGGGAGGCATAGATTCACACAGAGCAGTTCAAACCAAACCACAAAATAAAGAAAAATTACCCTGAACACGACGGGACTCACATTCTCTGGTACTCACTTCTAATTTTGTCTTTGTTCAGTCCACTCCCATGGCCTGAATTCCGTGGGGGGGAGAGGGGGTCATGGTAGTCCTGCCTAGGTTTAAACCATTCTGTGTCTGTCAGCTCCTGGTGTAACTCTCCCACACAAAGAAGGCAGGCAGGGCACCTATATCCAATTCAAATTTCAACACCGTATGCCCCATTGGTTCTCTGGGTCCCCTGGCCGACACCTTTGCTAGGTACCTGAGTTAACTCCTTAGTCATTGGGTGCTGGTCAGCACTCCTCCTGTTCATGATAGCAATTATTTGAATTGAAGTGTCATTAGAGGAGATTTTGGAACAAATTGATAAACTTAACAGTAACAAGTTACCGGGACTAAATGGCATTCACCCAAGAATTCTGAAATGTGAAATTGCAGAACTGTTAACTGTGGTTTGTAATCTATCCTTTAAATCAGCTCTGTACCTAATGACTGGAAGATAGCTAATTTGATGCCAATATTTAAAAAGGGCTTTAGAGGTGATCCTGACAATTATGGACAGGTAAATCTAATGTCAATACTGAGCAAATTAGTTGAAAGAATAAAATTATCAGATACATAGATTAACATAATTAGCTGGGGAAAAGTCAACGTGGTTTCTGTAAAGGGAAATCATGCCTTCCTAATCTGCTAGAGTTCTCTGAGGTGGTCAACAAACATGTAGACAAAGGGGATCCAGTGAATATAATGTCCTTAGATTTCCAGAAAGCCTTTGACAAAGTCCCTCACCAAAGGCTCTTAAGTAAAGTAAGTTGTTATGGGATAAGGGGGAAGGTCCTCTCATGGAATAATAACTGGTTAAAAGACAAGAAACAAAGGGTAGAATAAATGCTAAATTTTCAGAATAGAGAGAGGTAACTATTGGTGTCCCCCAAGGGTCCATACTGTGACCAAACCTATTCAGCTTATTTATAAATGATCTAGAGAAAGGGGTAAACAGTGAGGTGGCAAAATTTGCAGATGATACCAAACTGCTCAAGATAGTTAAGGCCGAAGCAGACCGTGAAGAGCTTCAAAAAGATCTCACAAAACTAAGTGATTGGGCAATGAAATGGCAAATTCAATTTAATGTTGTTAAATGTAAAGTAATGCACATTCAAAAAAATAATCTCAACTATGTGTACAATATGATGGGGACTAAGTTAGCTATAACTATTCAAGAGCGAGATCTTGAAAAAATTGTGGCTAGTTCTCTGAATACATGCATTCAGTGTGCAGTGGCAGTCAAAAAAAGAAATGAAATGTTAGGAATCATTTAAAAAGGGATAGAGAATAAGATAGAGATTATTTTATTGCCTCTATATAAAACCATGGCATGCCCACATTTTGAATACTGCATACAGATGAGGTTGCCTCAACTCAACAAAAAAGATATATTGGCATTGGAAAAGGTTCAGAAAAGGACAACAAAAATGAGTAGGGTTTTGGAACGGGTCCCATTTGAAGAGAGAGAAAAAAGACTGGAACTTTTCATCTTAGAAAAGAGGAGTCGAAGTGGGAATATGATAGAGGTCTATTAAATCATGACTGGTGTGGAAAAAGTGAACGCGGAAAAGTTATTTACTTGTTCCCATAATATAAGAACTAGGGATCACCAAATGAAATTAATAGGTATCAGGTTTAGAACAAACAAAAGGAAGCTTTTCTTCATGCAGTGCACAGTCAACCTGTGAAACTCCTTGCCAGAGGATGTTGTGAAGACCAGGGCTCTATTAGGGTTCAAAAAAGAACTAGATACATTCATGGAGGTTAGGTCCATAAATGGCTATTAGCTAGGATGGATAGAAATGGTGTCCCTAGCCTCTGTTTGTAAGATGCTGGAAATGGATGACAGGAGAGGGATCACATGACAGTTACCTGTTCTGTTCACTCCCTCTGGGGCATCTGGCATTGGCCACCGTTGAAAGACAGGATACTGGGCTAGATGGACCTTTGGTCTGACCCAGTATGGCCATTCTTATGTTTTTATTCTTAACAGATTGCGAATAAATTCATCCAAAAGTGGTGAACACTGTTCCATTTATAAAATCCCAGTTGTAAAAAAATGGTACACAATTCATGAGTTTATGTAGCATCATGTTGGTAGATAGAATTCATTAAAAAGGTGATTTTATCCTTAAGCCCTACATGTATGCCTCATTTGTTTGTTTTATACAGTGATGATGTAGCTGTGTTGGTCCTAGGATATTTGTGAGAGAAGGTGGGTCTTTTATTCACCAACTTCTGTTGGTAAAAGAGACAGGTTTTAAATTTTATGTAGAGCCATTCTTCAGGTCTGGAAAACTTTAGCATGTCATAGCTAAATGTATGGTGAAATGGATTATTTGGCTTAAGTAGCTAACACGTGCCTGTATCCTAGATTTTCATATTGGCTGTCATCAGACAACTACAGCCAAACAACTTCGATGCCACCCTTAAAGAAATCTTTCCTAAACCCCCTTTTCTGGCCTTCAAACAACCCCCTAACCTCTCCAAGTTGATAATCCAAATCAAGCTCCCCACAGACCAGCACACACAAACTCAAAGCAGTACCAGATCCTGCCAGATTAGCAGATGCAAAATCTGCAGGCTATCACAACATGTGGTATACCTCACCCAGTGCTTGACATGCCCTGATAGCAACTATGTGAGGGAAACCTGACAATTACTGTGCTCTTGAATGAATTTGCACAAGAAAATGATAAAAGACAAAGCACCATGTGTGAATAATAAACGTTTTTCCAAAGTGAAGTCCCTTAGCACCTTAGAGACGAACACAAAATATATATGTAGTATCATGAGTTTTCGTGGACAAAACCACTTCCTCAGATTAATGGACACACCACTTCTGATACCCAACTTGTGTTTCTTAATATTAGGAAGTGGATTTTGCCCATGTAAGCTCATGAGTTTCTCTTTCTCTCTTTTTCTTTCTCTCTCTAGTATCTAAGATGCTACAGGACTATTTGTTGTTTTTTTTAAAGTTACAGACTAACACAGCTACCCCTCTGAGATTTTTCCAAAGTGATCGCTTTATATTTGACCTCTTAGTCTTCATCCTTAATGGAGACCTGCACACCTTAAAACAGGTCTGGGCAAAATACAGCCCGGGGGCTGGATCTGGACCATCAAGCCACTGGATCCGGCCCATGGACCACCCTACTGGCACCCTCAGGCACGCAGCTGCATGGTTTAAAGCACAGTCTGTGCAGCTCTCTGCTCTGCAGGAAAGGGGAAGCTTTGTGCAATCTCCCCATCCCCAACCCAATTCTCGGCTCTTCTTGGACAGAAACAACTGGCCAGTAGGAACTGACCCCAGCCAATCTCTCCGCTCCTGTTGGCTGGAAGCAGCCAGCCAATAGGAGCTGAGAGATTGGCCTGGGGGGATGGGAGCGGCACAAATCTCTTTGTCCCCTCCCAGAGCTGAGAGCCATGTGGAGAGAGCAGCCTGCAGTTGTTAGCCAATGCCCAGGTGCCAGCTAATGGTCGGGTGAGGCAAGGTGTATGCCGCCTAGTAACCATGCTAGGCAGCCAGGACAGGCGGGGGTTCTTTTGTTTGTGTTCAGTTCGGGTACAGCAGCACGGGTTCCAGTCAGAAACTTGACACGCACTTACTTATTTGTAGGAGAAAGAAAGGAAAGAAAACTTGGCGCGCTCTCTCTCTCTCTCTCTCTCTCTCTCTCTCTCTCTCTCTCTCTCTCTATATATTATATATATATATATATATATATATAGTGAATGAGGGCACAAACTTATTTTTACTATAATTTAGGCAGCGGTCCGAAAAACAAAACAGGGCATCGATTTGATTGACAGGTTAATTGGGTTTTCACAGTTTATAGCTGAATCACATTACCAAAGGCAGTTTACAATAGAAATGAAACAGTTTGACTTAAGAAACTATAATAGAGTAACTAAACTTATAACATAGTAACAATTAAAGTGTACACATAAGGAAAACACATTGCAGGTATAATTCTCACCCCTGCGTTCCAGACTTGGCGTGGCCTGCGTCTTTCTCTCAATCCCTCGGGAAGAAGTAGGGCGAGGTTGGGCGTCCCACAGACCTCGGGAGACAATCAATACCTGCCAGCAGGTGTAGGTGATTGGAGCTCAAATGGGGTGGGCTACTGAACCCCTCTTTATACCCCTTGGGTCATGTAGGCTTCTTCCTGGTCTCAAGTGGCCAATTAGGAAAAAAGGCTTTGAACACCAAGTTTCCCACGAAGGGTGCAAAGCATAATTCACACCTGGGAAAATGCAGACAATGGGCACCTCTGGTATGTGGTGGGCGAAGATTCCTCTCCTGTGACAGTGCAGGCATGTCAATTACTGGTACTAGCCATCAGGGTGACGAGAGGCCCCCGGTCGTCAGCTTGCCCATTTACTGTCTAGTTTCTGTTTATGGTAGAGTCAGGGACAGGCAGCACACCTGCGTTCCCAGGGCATCAAAGGCTGACTGCCTTTCTCTTGCTCTCTGGGGGGGGGCGGGAGGGGGGAAGCAAGATGGGGTTCATGTCTGGCTACAGCAGTTTCAAGTGGGGCTGCAGCAGGCAGGGAGCCCAGCATGCCTTGGGGGTGCTGCAGGCTTAGGTAAGCACCTCCCAGCCTGAGCCTGCCTCTGGCATCCTAGCCCCTCCCGCATCCCAACTCCCCCATACCCTCTGCAGTCAGCACCTCCTTTTCCCCTTCTTCCAGGTCACAGCTCCCTCCCAGACTTTGCACCCTCTCCTAGTGCCCCTCCTCTAGGCCAGAAACCTCTCCTGAACCCATTCCCCCTCCTTAACCCTACATCCCAATCTCCTGATCCAGGTCACAACCCCTTCCTTTGCCGAAACTCCCTCTCAGATCTCACACCGTTTCCTGCACCCCAGTCCCTTACCCCATGTGCCTTTCTGTGCCCAACCTCATCCTAGTCCCCACACCCACTCCACAGAAAAGCACAGCCCTTGACCACTTTCCAAAATCTTGGAGTGGCACCTCACCAAAAATTATTGCCCACCCCTGCTGTAGAGACTTCTGAGCTCAGGATGGAGCCTGGGCTCTAGGGTCTTCCTGCCCCATGGGGTCCTGGAGCCTGGGGTCCAGCTCAAGCACAGAAGTTTACACAGAAGGGAAAAAGCCTGAGCTCAAGCTGACTGGCATGGGCCAGCTTTGTGTTTTTCTCTGCTGAGTAGACATATTTTTTTAATAAGTGTCCCTGAAGAAGAGCTCTTCCTGACTCAAAGGCTTGTCTCTCTCAGGAAATAAGAGATCCTTTCATACACTTTCTCTCTTTTTTTGCCATTTTTATATTAACTCCAGCCTTCCTATCTGAGTGAAAGTTATTACTGAAAGCTGTTATACTTGTCCTGATCAACAGAAATATTTATATTGTGTACCTTGAACAAAATGTTAGAGGAGCTCATCTTGAACAAAATGTACAAAATGTTAGAGGAGCTCTACTCCGCTGAGGAGACATCTGAATGACTTCTAAATAGGGATGTAAGTGACTAGATCACTAGTCGACTACCTGATAAAGCATATGCTTATCGGGTAGTCGAGTAGCGACTTAACTAGAGGCTCCCCCTCCCCACTTGCTGCCTCTATCAGAGAGAGGCAGCAAGGGGAGGACCAGGAGCCGGTGCTTGGGGGGAACCGGCTTAAAAGCTGGTTTCCCCCCAGCACCATCTCTGGGGGTGTGTGTGTGTGGGCAGGGGAAGTAGAGGTGCAATGGGGAAATGGCATGAGCAGGGACCGAAGCAGCCCCAACTTGTGCCAGTCCGACTGCTGTACCTCTCCTTTTGAAATGTAGCAAGAGCCCTGTGGCCTTGAGTCCCCTGCTTGAGTCCCTGCTTGCCCTGGGTTCCCCGCGCTGCCTCTCCCTTTGAAATATAGCAAGAGCCCATGCGGGGGGGAGGGGTTCTTGCTACGTTTCAAAGGGAGAGGCGGAACCCCAGGTGAGCAGGGACAGTTTGAGTCCCCGCTGCTCTTCTGCCTTTTAAATGTAGTAAGAGCCTTTGGCAGCTCTTACTACATTTAAAAGGCAGAGGTGCAGTGGGGATAGCAAGTGCCCCACCCCTTATCGACTAATTGAGTAATCGATGAAATTTCCATCCACTGCTCAATTAGTTGATTAATCGAAATTTAACATCCCTACTTCTAAATAGGTATGTAAAATCCAGTCCAGCCAGAACAGCCTGTGTCCACTGTGGGCCCCCTCCTCGTGACAGGCGGGGAGCTGCTTCAGACCCCACCAGTTAACCTTAAACATTAAGGGTGAGGCTTATCAGTTAACTGGTTAAACAGTAACATCCCTACTTCTAAATATTTTGTTTTTATAAATTAGGTTATAAATTATTTGTATTGACAGGACCCCAATTTGTCTTCCCTTTGGTTTCAGGTTTTGTTCAGTCTCTTTAAATGGTTGATATGGTGTATTGTAAGTTGTTGGTTGCTTTATTTTTAACAATAAGTACCTTTTATGTGAAGATTGGTGTCAACTTATTGGAATGAGTTACCATCAGTACCATCTTCCTCTCCTTTTATTTTTAAAAGACTGTAGCTTTTTGTAATTTTTTAGTTTGATGTATTCTCTTCCATTTCTCTGCCATGAAGTAGTCTGTGAGTTTTTGTGTATGTTGTAGTTATTAATATTTTACTGGTTTTTACACTGGAGAAACTTTAACTTTTTTAAAGTTGAAATGTAAACAAACTTGAACAGAGGACATTGCATATTACCATACGTGAATCTGGGTAGCTATGTGTTTTTCCCTTCATTAAAAAAAAATCTTCATATGTTTTTACTTTCATTTGATGTGAAGGATGAAAAAAAATTTCTCCTGTACTCATTTTGATAAATGTATAATAAAATTTTTCATTCTACAACTTCCATTGGTCTGTTTAATTGTAAATATTTTAGTACAGGGGTCTTGTGCCTGTCTGCATCTTTTATTATAAAGTGCCTAGTATGCTGCTTGTTCTTCTTTCATATGGCAGTGTGAAAAACCACATTAAAGGTAGACATCCAAGATTGTCACCTTCTCGATGGTTTCCATCAGAGTGAATACAGGCTGTCCCTCTGGAGAAGGACTTTAGAGGGTATGGTGTCACTAGGGTTGCATGGTTTGGATTTCTTTTCCATATTTGCATTTTGAGCTGTCCTTCTACATTTGTGTAGAAGATAATGGCAGTGCCAATGCATGAGAACATCCATCTTCTGTTAGTATAGCAGCTTGGTCAAGTAATTGTATTTTGTAGTGACGAGGCTTTCTTTGTTGAGTTGGCATACAGAGAGAGATGGGTCTGTTTCAATGTATGTTTGTCCTGTAAAAGATGATTTTATTTGTTTGTCACTTAGTCGCTTATAGATCACTAGGCGGTTGATCAGCATTTAGTTACCATGTTGATGGCATTGGTCGTGATGAAGCCCTTAACAGGGAGGACCATGTGAAAGTTGCCATCTTTTTCCTCCTAGTATATTTAGGATGGTATATGAACAATAAAGGAACACAGCCAACCCTTCCCATACACATTAAAAGTTGAGATATGCAAACCATATTAAAATGACACTAGAGATGATATCTTGGTTTAAAGACAGTTGTTTCCATATCCCTTTCAGTTTTTTAAATGAATGCAGAAAGGATCTTTCTTTCATGAAAGTGAGTATGGTGTGTCTGCTTATTCTCCCATGGAAAATCTAGTCCTTTGTTAGATGATGATGATGTAGCGAACAATCCAGTGTCATTTAAAGCAAAAAATAAGATTGCAGTTCAGTTTTTTCATAGCCTTACTCTCTTTGACTTTTTGTTAAATGAACAAAACAACATAAAGCTTGGTTCATTACACTTTTTGTATGTTCAGTGACTTTATGATCCTATTGTTGGTAAACGGAAAGATATACCAACCTGTACTTGTACCCTGAAAAGTAGATTATGCCAAATACTAACATGTATGCAAAATGAGTTTAAGTAGCTATTGGAACGTTAACTGTTGTCCTCCACGATTAGAGTAGGGTATTTTTTAAAACAGAATTTTGAAAAATAACGTTGACCTGTGTTCATGACTTTGTGATTGGAAGTGTTAGCTTCGTGTTGTATTAACACTTCTATAAATTTTTCTTGTTATTTAAAAAAGGAAAATAAAGTATGAGAAGGATTATTTCTCACTGTTGCTTTTGAATACAGGAAAAATTTGTAGCAACCCCAAATTAAGATCCCCTTCTTCTGCACTTTCTGTTTTTTCCTGAGCCTCATGGAAAAGCCAGAGGAGTTATTGGTTTGAGAATTTCATTTTGTGCACGTTTTCCACTTAAGCTCCTTTTAAAATGTGTTCTATTATATCTATGCATGTAAATAATTAAGGATATGGATGTGTTTTGCATATGCAGACCAAAGGTTACATTTGTTTCTACATCCAGTAAGATCGGAGCAAAGCTTACTTAATGGAGTTCCATATTACAAAAAAGGTGGAAATACTTATCAAGTGTTGTGTATATAAAGGTCTAGGATTTGATCACCTCCTTCTGAAGTTAATTGATGTTGATTTCAATACAAACAGGATTGTCCTTTGGATTATTGGAAATAAATTCTTAAAGCCAAGCTGATAAGATATTTTTTGAAACAATGCAGATCCCAGTGAAAATCAATATATACTGTACAGTCTCTCTCTCATTCTGTGTAGACTGTGACAGATGGTTGGTATGATATCAATTAGGGATGTAGAATCCCATTTAATTAACCGGTTAAACATTAACTGATTAAATGGGGGGCAGGCAGGAGGGCTGTTCCAGCCCACCAGGCTGGAGTGGCCCCTGCTTTAATGAATGAAGTCTAACAGTAAAATATTACCAAGAAGTAAAGATCCAGGTTGCTTCAAACAAAAATCTTATACTAAATATAGTCTCAGAATGTTAATTTAAGAATAAAGTTACTATGATTTTTTTTTGATAAATTATCATATGACCGAAAAGTTATCCTAAAATCTCTGATACTTAAGTTGGCAATTTTGGTAACCATATGGAACTATGGATTTTCAGTATAGATACTTCAGCTTTGCCAATCCAGTTGTATGTAAATCAGTAAGTTAACAGTTTTGAGAACTTTTCAATTACAGATTGATTGAACATTATTCTTGAACCTTTGGGTTAAAATGCTTTGTTGGCAGAACACAAATATTTTACTTCTAAATAATTCACAAACATTACTTTAGGTGTATAGTACATGAGTACTTAAATCAGAGAAGCATAACTGTCACTGGTTCAAAATAGAAACATTATGCTAGAAGACTTACCTCTTTCAACTGATGATATAATTTATCATAGCCTCTACGACAAAGACTTCAAACATCCAATTTTTAAAAAATTTGTTTCATTATAATCCATTCTTCAAAAGGCTGCCTAAGTGAGTTAAGACTGTTTTACACAGGTGGACTAAAGGAGAATGGACAGAGAGAAATCTTTTGCCATCTCTCTCTTTAAAAAAAAAAAAAAAAAAAAAAAAGTGTGCAAAGTATGGGCCTTCTCTCTACTAGATTAATTACAATGGAGAAATTGTTCAATCTTCAATTTATTTTAAAGATGTTTGCTTGCCCACCTAACTGATTGTTTTAACTTGGAGTCGGGAGACTGAAATTTGCAGCTCACTTTTTTTAAGTCAATAGATAAACGAATTAGGTCCCAGTCTTGCACAGATGTATACATTTAATGTATATTGTTCTATTAAAGTCAGTGAGATGACTTGTACTTAAAGGTAAATGAATGCATAAATCTTGAATGATTGGGGCCTTAATTAGAAGGGTCATTGGATTAGAAATTAATATGAAAATGTGTTTATCTTTTCATAATTCAGAAAATGGTTCCACATCTCCCCACTGTTCAAATGAAAGTTTAGGGCCTAGCATGGTGGAATGGGGACAGTATATCCAAAGTTATGGGATTTGGAGTTTATTTTAATTGTGTTTCTTTCATGCGGGCTTTTCTCCAGATCAGTTTGTAGCAGAATGATGATCTAGTACAAACCTAGAACAGATTTTACAAGTGGTTTTGATAGTGCTAATGATTGATAGTGCTTCTAGTATATATTGATTGCTGGCTGCTGTTCCTTTACATAGTGCAAGTCAATTTCATAATGCTATTTTCCTATTCTAAAACTAGAATATTCAGGGGTTTGCAATTCCACAGCCATACTATGGACAAGGGTTTATCTTGTGTTCATATTTTTTTAAAATAAATAAAGTTCAATACAAGATTTTTCCACAAGGAAGCAGGTATATTTCAAAGGAGGTTTTCTTGAGATAACTAAACGTTTTGAATGAAGATTTACTTGACTATATTTTATAGTTGATGTATTGCCATTTGCAGGGGCATTGTATACTTTCAATTTAGAAACAGTATTGAAAGTAGGGTTGGGTTCAGGAGCAAGGGAGTAAGCTTGATAACTATATCATTTAATTCCTGCCTCTGCCTCTGCCTCTCTCTCCCTTCCTGTGTGTGTGTGTCCCTCTGCCCTTTTGATTTGAACATGATTTCCATTCCCAACAAAACAAAATCTTTTCAATAAACAAGCGATTAATATCCTAAGAATTATACTGTGCTATATGTGAAACTGAGGTATTAGCTAAATTGATAAGCAGTGTATTTCATGTCCACCCTTCATAACAGAAATACTTAATTTTTAAACAAACAAAAAAAGCAGAGTAACATCAGGCTTGTTCCTCTTTACGCTTTGTGAATAGACACCATAAGAGTAAAAATTCAATAGTTTGAGAAATCCTCCCCCAGTTATTAATGGAAATTAGTGATATACTATATTAGCAAGTATGAATTGTTAAAATGTATATTTTTCATTCTGGTAATACATATGCATAGTGTCTGCAACTTTATTTTTAAATACTATTTATGAAAACTATAAGCTGTTTCTCATACTTCAATTATACATGTTCAGAAAAAGGTGAAACACTTTCCAAATTAATTACAGTATTTGTTTGCCACTGTAGTATTGATAAGTGACTATCCAGGAGTAAGTAAGATGACTTAACCAGTATGTCACTGCACTGGGATTCATGAAACATGTCTTCAGTTCAGCTGCAAGGTATCTTGCATGTTACTTAGTTTACATGGTGACTCACTTCCCAATCTGTAAAATGAAGACAGCACTTTCAAAAATCACAGAGGTGTTAATGATTGTGAGAAACCTAGATCTTAGTGATAAACACAAACTAACTAGATACACAATGAAATAGAAGCAAAGCCTTTGTTTTATAAGTGGAAAAAATCTAATCCTTCTGCACTGTTCTCTAGGAATAATTTTGTAACTGTGATAACGGTGGACGTACAGTAGATTAATTTTTTTATTGATACACAAAGTTGTAATTGTTATTTCAGTGCTTTGCCATGTGTGGGTTTTTTCTCCCAACCATGCTTTAATATTGCACAGCTTTCGTTTTCTGTTTCATCTATGAAAACTGCTCAACTTTTTTCTGTTTATTTTTTTAGTTATGCTCATACGTATAGGACACAGCACAGTAGTGTTCACTGTTAGTAAGTATTTAGAAGTTTTGTGCTGGACTTAAGACCTAGAATTTTCCAAGTATAGGATACAAAAAAATAAATCTTTTTGCAAACATATTCTTTCAGTTTATGAAAATAAGTAAAAACTTTTATGTTTAAACCTCTCTTTTAATGTGTGGCATTTACAGAAAATATTAACATTTTCAAAAAGCTGTTTTACCTTAAATAAGGTAATCAGTACCTTAAATTTTCTTGTAAATTTTAAATCTTATTTTTACTAGAAACATTGAACACCGTAATTTTATAACTTCTTTTATGAAAAAAGTATGGGTCACTTTTCCAAAAGTGTGAAAATATGGTGCTGTGGCCATTAGAGTGAATGGTTTTGCTGTGGTAATTAAAATACAGGTGGAGCCCATTTC
The DNA here is from genome assembly GCA_032595735.1 of Pelochelys cantorii. NCBI lineage: Eukaryota > Metazoa > Chordata > Testudines > Trionychidae > Pelochelys > Pelochelys cantorii. The sequence continues at coordinate 64,765,711 of CM064330.1, forward strand.
TTTCCCAAATGTTTGATTGTCAGATACTGTGGTCAGCATTAGTCTGTGTGGAACACGTAGGCACCATCTGTCTTCAGTCTGCTTACGTCAGGTGGTCTCAGTAGAATTTTTATGATAATCACATGAGCTAATTTTAGCCTTCCCATTTCAGCAAAATATGCATCTCCTTCATGAGCATATCAAAGATCTTTAAAAACTAGAGAGTTCAAGATTGCAGTATCAACAAAGATGACAAATAAAGAGGTTCCACCAATAGGAAGATCTCACATCTGAAAATGTTGTGTCCTCTATAATTACAAATGATATCCAAGTTTACTATAATTCAAAAAAATTAGCGACTGTATGAGTGTATGTTCTTCATTTTTCTTTTATTAAAATGTGCTTGTTCATGGAAACCTTAAGAAAGCAATCGGGGAAAAATAAGATGGATTGGAAATGGTCTCAAATGGAATTTGTTGGGAACGCCAGATCGTGATTGTAAACAGTGTTTTCAATTAGCTTAGGTGGAGGTGCAAGAGAAGTTGGGGTCAAGGGTGGGTGTTTTAAGATGGGAAAAGATTAGCACATGTTTATACTGTGGGAGGAAAGAGCCAGAGAAGACAAAGAAGAGTTTGGAAGGAAAGCAAGGGAAGTGAGCTGGATACGAGGGAAATCAGGAGATAGGATGGGATGAGGTGGCTGGCACAAGTGGTAGAGAGATTAGAGGAGTAAAGCTGACCAACTGACAGGGAGGAGGAGGAGAAAATTGTAGGTGGGGAAGGTAAGTCATACTAAAGGGAGGGGAAGGCTACATATCTAGTAACCTTTCTTTGGAAGAAATTGGTGAGATCTTGTACAGAGAAATGGAGGGAGGAAGAGGGGATATCTGAGGAGTAGCTTGGGGTGGCAAAATCTATCTGGGATTGTGGCTGTGAGATTTAGTGAAGTTGGAGGAGTAGAGTTGTTTACTTAGGAAGATTGCAAAACTTAAGGAAGAGAGGATGAATTGTAGCAGAGTAAGCTGGACAAGAGATGGGCTTTTCACCAGAGATAATCTGCAGTGAGAAAGCTGGAGCTGAAAAAGCAGATTTTAGGGGTGAGTGAGGGTTGTGGGTTGGCAGGGCTGATCTTGAGGTGGGAGAAAGGGCAAGAGAGTTAAGGGTGGTATAAAGTGAATCATGAAGAGAATTAACAAACCATATCAGTGGGGAATACAACGGTTGGGATGAAATCATCATCTCTGATGATCTGGAAGTCACTGAAAGGCTCAGTGACAGGGCAGGAATGAGGGGCTGTCAAATCAACCTTTTTTTTTTTTTCCTTGCTCAAAGCATCTTTGGCAGAACATGTATCCTTGGATTTCCTCAAGTCTTCTCAGTCTGTTTTTGGATAAATGTACAGGTCAGAAGTTACATTGATATAATTGGATGATGATTATTTTCTAGCACCTGATGGAAATCATTTGTGTTGGGGTTTTTAGATGTATCAGTTTTGAGCATGAGTTGTATTGGTATGTTCATAGCCTCTAGGAGTAGATGGAATCACTCTGGAGTTGGTCTGTATTTACTTACATGAGTACCACGTAGGGATGTTAAATATTGGTTAATTGAATAATCGATTAACTTCATTAATTCTTATCGGTTACTCAACTATTCTATACTCCATGGGGGCAGGGCCAACAGCCAGTTCGCTCTAGCCCCATTCCCGAGGAGCTCCCTGCCACTCTGCACTGCTGCGTCTGTATCAGAGGCAGCAGCACAGAGTGGCAGGGGGTCCTGTCCTGGGTTGACTGAGCTCCTGGATACGGTGTGAGCCGGAACTGAGCTTGACTGCCTGGCTCCTAATAAGCTTTAAATATAGAGCCATAGCAGGGGTAGTCTTGGACCCAGTGCAAGCTGGGACTGAGCCAGGCTGCTGGCCAGCCTGCTAAAAAATGTACTAGGGGTGGGGGGAACAGAATGCATAGTCTATAGCATTAACCTATAAGCTTTTGCTTATTGGTTGATCGACTACACTATTACATCCCTAGTACCTGGAGAATGTTAATGGATGGCTGTAAGGCATACGGATTCATTCTGTCCATAGTTGGGTATGTGGAGTCTATCAGGCTTACTAAGGCAATGTGGTCAGTGTACAGCAGTTTGTTACTTCTCTAGCTGTATTGAGGCAGCGGGGAATGAGCATTATGGTTGTGTTTTTCTGTTGCGTTATTTTTACATCTGAACTTTCTAGCTAAAGACTTGTGACACGTATGTTTAGAATTGGTGCTCTTATGTTAAATCTCTTGTCTTAGAATAGGGAAATTAAATACGTTCCAAGATTAGCAACGTGCTTTATGAATTACAAGTCTGTCTTTATATTGTTGAGAGAACTAATTTAACTCTGTCTTCTACCTTTATTTTCTCAGGTACCGCCCCATTTTGTTTGTTCATTCTTTGACATGATTATTCAGAAGAGCAAGAAAACATAGCCATCTCCATAATCTGATTTATTTTCCAGAGATAATTAAATACTTCCTTCCTTAGCTTGAGACAGATTATTGTAATTTTTAAATATGAGAAGAGTAGAAAATATATTGACCTTTATTCTGTCTTGCATGGTGACAAGTATCACAGGGGTAGCTGTGTTAGTTTGAATCTACAAGAACGAGAAGTCCTGTGGCACCTTATAGACTAACAGATTTATTGGAGCATAAGCTTTCGTGGGACAAAGACCCACTTTGTCAGATGCATGTAGTGGAAATTCCAGAGGCAGGTATAAATATACAGGCATAAGAAAAGAGTTATCTCTAGGCATAAGCCTAGAGATAACGAGGTCAATTCAGTCAGTGAGGATGAGGCTAGCAGCTGATGTGGAGGTGTGAACACCAAGAGAGGAGAAACTGCTTTTGTAGCTGGCTAGCCATTCACCATCTTGGGCACTGGCACTCTCACTGCAGGACTTTCTGGATATGTGGACTGTCTATTCCACCAGCATCCCCAGCTATCTCCGAGACACCATGGACTTCCTGAGTAAACTACAATGCATTGGTGATCTTCCAGAAAACACCATCCTAGCCGCTATGAATGTAGAGGCTCTCTACACCAATATCCCACACGTAGATGGAATACAAGCTGTCAGGAACAGTATCCCTGACGATGCCATGGCACAACTAGTGGCTGAGCTCTGTGACTTTATCCTCACACACAACTATTTCAGATTTGGGGACAATTTATACCTCCAAACCAGTGGCACTACTATGGGCACCCGCATGGCCCCACAATATGCCAACATTTTTATGGCTGACCTGGAACAATACTTCCTCAGCTCTTGTCTACTAACGCTCCTCCTCTACTTACGATACATTGATAACATCTTCATCATCTGGACCCACAGGAAGGAGGCTCTGGAAGAATTTCACCGTGATTTCAACAATTTCCACCCACCATCAACCTCAGCCTGGACCAGTCTACAGAAGAGATCCACTTCTTGGACACTACAGTGCAAATAAGTGATGGTCACCTAAACACCACCCTATACCGAAAACCTACGGACCACTATGCCTACCTACATGCCTCTACCTTCCATCCTGGGCACACCACATGATTCATCGTTTACAGCCAAGCACTAAGGTACAACTGCATTTGCTCCAACCCTTCAGACAGAGACAAACACCTACAAGATCTACACCAAGCATTCTTGAAACTACAATACCCACCTGAGGAGGTGAGGAAACTGATTAACAGAGCCAGATGTATACCCAGAAGCCTCCTGCTACAAGACAGGCCCAACAAAGAAAATAACAGAACACCACTGACCATCACCTACAGTCCCCAGCTAAAACCTCTCTAATTCATCATCACCAATCTACAACCCGTCCTGGACAATAATCCCTCACTCTCACAGACCTTGGGAGGTAGGCCAGTCCTTGCCCACAGACAACCCGCCAACCTGAAGCAAATTCTCACCAGCAACTATACACCGCACCACAGTAACGCTAACTCAGGAACCAATCCCTGCAATAAACCTCGGTGCCAACTCTGCCCACATATCTACACCAGCAACACCATCACAGGACCGAACCACATCAGCCACACCATTTCGAGCTCATTCACCTGCACATCTACCAATGTAATATATGCAATCATGTGCCAGCAATGACCCTCTGCCATATACATTGGCCAAATTGGCCAGTCCTTCTGTAAAAGAATAAACGGACACAAATCAGATATCAGGAATTGTAATACACAAAAACCTGTAGGAGAACACTTCAATCTCCCTGGACACACAGTAGCAGATTTAAAAGTAGCCATCCTGCAACAAAAAAACTTCAAGAACAGACTTCAAAGAGAAACTGCAGAGCTACAATTCATCTGAAAATTTGATACTATCATTTTAGGATTAAACAAAGACTGTGAATGGCTAGCCAGCTACAAAAGCAGTTTCTCCTCTCTTGGTGTTCACACCTCCACATCAGCTGCTAGAAGTGGGCCTCATCCTCCCTGACTGAATTGACCTCATTATCTCTAGGCTTACTATTCATTGGAACTCTTTTCTTATGCCTGTATATTTATACCTGCCGCTGGAATTTCCATTACATGCATCTGACGAAGTGGGTCTTTGCCCACGAAAGCTTATGCTCCAATAAATCTATTAGTCTATAAGGTGCCACAGGACTTTTCGTTGTTCTTTCATTGTCTGTTTTGAGAGCTTATTTATAAATTCTAGAATGATAAATTAAGCATATTTTACATCTCACATAGGCATTAAAAATAGCTGTAATCTTGTCTGCCTGTGCTTCAGATATCACTTTTGTCTGTCTTTCAAATTCTTCCTAAAGCTTCGTTTCACAGAAACTAGGAGAAAACCTATCTCCACTGGAGTGTTTTCTTATGAAACACTATAATCTCAGTGGTACCACTAGAACATATTCAGCATGATGGCTACCATGCCAGCCCAGTTTATTCTAAGAATGTTGGATTTATTTGTTCAGGCTTATAAGTAGGAATCTGCCAAATTTGTGGCCATCAAGGACCGTGAAATATGATATATCTTTAAGTAGAGTACAGAATTACATCTACCACATGCCTATAGTAAATTGGGTGGGGGGTGCCACCTTGATTTCTGCACAGCCTTGAGAGCTGGGTGTTAAGCCAGCAGCTGCCACTTCTGGCCACAAAGCTCTGAAAGCAGAGTGAAAATCGGTGGCTGCTGGCCAAGTGTCCAGCTCTGAAGGCAGCACAGAAATAAGGTAGACATGGAATATAAAATTGTATGAACACATCTCAAAGTTTGCTTTTTATGCCCTGAACCAACTTGTGAAAAACTTGTGATTTCCCCATTAGTTAAGTAGAACCCTATTTATAAGTAAATGTACACAATGTACTGCTGTGATTGACTCTGAAGGGGCACTTCTGGCTCCATAGTCATGTATTTTCATTGCCAGCTGTTCCAAAGAAATGGAAAGGGCTTGTTTCACTTTCTGTATTGAATCAGATGTGCGCATGTACCAGGAGGCCATCTAGTTGACAGTCTCAAAATTAGTGGGCAGCTAAGATGTTGCCTTTTTTTTTTTAATCGTGTGAGTGAAGGTTTCTATTATTTTCCTTCCAAAACTTAAATGAAAGGTATCAGTGTTTAGTTTTCACTGGCATTCAGAAAACTTAATGGCATTATGGAAGAGAAGAGTATTAGAAATAGGGATGTCAACGTGTAGATGACTGCATGATTAACCGATAGGCCTAGGCAGAGGCAGCAGCAAGGTACATGTGCAAGGAGGTGTGTAGAGAGAGCTGCTGCGAAATAGCCTCTGTTCGTGGCGGCCTGGGCTCATCGTGGACAGAGGCTGCTCCACAGCAGCAGCCCCTGTCCGTGAGGGGGTCCGAATTCCCTGTGGAGAGGGGCTGCTGCCAGGGATCAGCCTCTGTCCATTGGGAGCTTGGACCCCCCCCCACCCCACAGGCAGGCTCTGCTGCTGGGGAGCAGCATCTGTATGTGGGGAGCTTGGGCAACAGGGCTGCTGCCACCTCACGCTGATGCCTCTGTATGAGAGGCAGCAGCGCTGGGCAGCAGGCGGGAGCTGGTCTGCTTGGGGAGCTGTTTTTTAAACTGGCTCCCCTTGTGGACCAGCTGTCTCCTGCCACTCCGTGTTGCTCCACCTGATGGAGAGGCAGCAGCACGGAGTGGCGGGGGGCTCTCTGGGAGTAGGGCTGGGAGTACACTAGCTGCTGTCTCCACCCTCAGGCACTATCAAATAGTCATGTAACCGCTAAATTAGAAAATGGCCCCTTAGTACTTCTAAGAGTTGGCTTTAACTTTAATTTGATTAGAGAGAAAGGAGACATTGCTTCTAATGCTACTACAGTAAGAAAGTGTGTGTCAGACATCTCTGGATTATGAATAATAAAGTTTGGAAGATGGAGACTGGCTCTGCTGGTTACTTTTACAAATTAAAGACGAGGCAAGGTTGTTTTTTTTTTCTAGATAGCCAAATCATATAACTTATATTAAAATTTAAGTAACGTTTATGCTTTATAAGTTAAGATGTGAAAGACCTCCTGGTTAATGAGGCTGGAGAAGTCTAGGTACAACAATTGAAAATATTTATAGAATGTTTTTTAAAATAGCCTGTGTTGGCAATGGGAAAACTCAAATCTATAACAAGAAGCAATATTTGATTTTATCTTAATCCTGCAAGTGAGATTATCATGTGAACTGTCTGTCCATCTTGCTAAAGAATGTTTTTGAGATACATGTAAGATTGCCCATTTTTTTGTGTCTGACCTTTTGAAAGGTAACAGTATTAGTAATCCGTATAAAAATATAAATTAATCTCTTGATCTGGCGGGTAATTCTGTGCTTCTTGGAAAGTTTTACACAATGATTGACACGTGAAAGAAAGATTCAGACTGTTTCCTGACTACTAGTTACATATAACATGTACAGAAAAACACCGTTAGCTAAATAAAATTACTTTTCATTATCTACAGCCTGGGTGATATGTTTGTTTGAATCCATTTATTTTTTGTAAAATTTAATTACACATTTTGAAACAGGTTTATGGAATAGGACTGTAGAAGAAGCACTGACTTGGTAGAGGAATGAAACTAATGAGATGTGAAAGACATATGACTGCAGGTGAGAATGGTAAAGGTACTATCTGCCAAATCAAAAGAGCCACTTTTTACTTGTCCCAAATAGTTAATTTTACTCCAGCAAGGGTAATCAGATATCAGGAAGCTGGTTTCTGAAAAACAGTGCCATTCATACTTTTGATAGTCCTTCCCCTATGACTCTCAAAGTATATCTGCATTTAGAAATGGGCTTTATATACTTACATGCACACATTTTTATGTAAGGGCTATATCTATTATAATTGAAATCCTCTGTAAATCTCATGCAATTTACACGTAGGTTCCTGGCATTTTGCCATTGCAGGTTTTGCCGCTTTCTTGTAAATAAATATAATATAATATAATTATAATTAATAATAACGAAAAATAGTTTCCAGTGCTGCTACTTCAGGTATCTTGCCCTGAAAAACTGTTATGGGATGCCTTGAATATGGAGAGCAAGAGTTGCAGACAGATCTAAGTTAATAGAGGATATTTTATATTCAGTGTTCTCTAAGTTTAAATAAAGCTCAATTTAAAAGGCAAAACAGACATTCTCTCTCCATTGATCAAAGATGTTTGAGAAGGCAAAGACAAATAATTATTTTCATTACTGAAAGAAAACTGATCAGTTACTATTCCAGTTTGGATTTGGAACCTGTTATGGAGGACTTGGGTATATTTATCAGTGGCACGTCTAAGTAGAACCTTCACTTCTTCCATCTCGTTGGCAGCTCCTCCAGTATTATGATGGCCGGCCATTTGGTGCATGCTGATTTTTATCCCTTGGCTGGGTCACCAATGTGGTTTCCCTCTTCTAAGATAACAAAGTCCAAAGTAGCATGGCTGATCCTCATCCTAGGATTTTCTTGTCCTCTTTATTCTCTCCTCACTCCTGAAAGGAGAAGTAGGAAAAATTTATATCTCTTCAATTAATAAGGATGGCTGGTAGGCAAGACTGGGCCTTGACTGTTAAGAACACAATTGTTGTTTGGTTCATAATATGAATTAGATTATTTTGGTATCTTTAAAGCAGTGACAAAATTGTGTGTTTGTTTGATGTTTGCTCTTTTTCTTTTTGAAAACATATTCAAATGTATTTAATATTAAAATATCTCAAAGTCAGAAGAATTTATTATAGCTGCAGCTCATGTTTCATGGGTGAGTAATGTATGAGCTCTCTTCTGTATAGAACAGTTTTCTCCCTCAAATACTTTAGTCTTGTTAGACAATACAGAGCAGAAACCCAGCACTAGGTGATCTGTAATATCTGTCACAAAGTAGTGTAGTTTTAAATAATTAAGGCACTCTTTCATTACTAATCCACCATCAAGGAAAAATAGAAAAGTAGGGTGTTGGGAGGGATTTGGAGATTGGGAGTGTGATCTGCGATGGTGAAGCATTGCAGTAATACATACGTGTAATGGGGTAGGTAAATACTGAGGTTTTCAACCTATAATTCTGAGGAACAATGTGTTGTTGGAGCTGTTTCTTTTAATAGGCAGATGGACATGCACCTACCTCTCCCTTATCACCAATATTCCCTTCCACCCTATTGTGACAAAGTACTATGGGTCTTCTTTCTCTATTGTTTCTGTCTCTTTTCTCTTTGTTTTCACTTTTTGTGTGTATTTAGGTATCATACTGCTCAGGTTACAGAACCTGTTGGTGGTGTTGTGGGATCAGTACTTACTTTCTCACAGATCATGAGCCAGTGAGCTGCTTCTTAAGCATGTAGACCTTGTGTCCATGAACTGTTATAAGAATCACTGCAGCATCAGGGAAGAAGTTTGATTCAAATATGCTACCCAAGGCTTTGCCCATGAAGCACAAGTGGGAATCAGAATGGGCCAGCACTATGCAGCTCTCTGTATTTCTTCTGTGTCTCTCACCTGCACTTTTCCTTCTCTCTCTCCAGGTCTTCTAGTCTGTGTACTTGTGTGGTGCCTTTAAATTTTCCAAATGTTGGTAAATAGTATCTTAATGCTGTTGCAACTTGCATTAAAATGAACTGTATGAAATTTATATTTTTTTCTTCTAAACAAATTACATCTAATTATACTAGGGAATTAGTTCTATTAACCAATTCTTCGGAAAATAAAGCAATCACATATTTGGGAAAGTGATATTACAAGAATATTTATGCTTCTCAAAAAACTGTGAAATGGGGGAATTTGACCCTGTTTTTTACAGTATGCCCCAAACTGGCTGGCTATTTGTTGTAGGTTGTTCAAGTAATGAAACAAAATAAATCATTTACTGCAGAATCATGATAATTTATTAATGTTTTTCAAGTGAAACAAATAGGTAAATATATTTGACCTTTTAAAATGTTTAAGCAAGAGAACACAAATACCAGTGTGAAAGTTACATATGCATGTCTTTCGAGGCTGTCCTAAAAACTTTTCTTTTCTAATGTTTTACATTTCCCAGTACCTGCTTTTAAATCTGCACACTTTCAACTTCTTGCATAAATATCTGTAGACGCTTCAGAAGATTATCTTGAATAATTTATTTTTGTAGCAACAAACTACGCACAGAGGTTTTAAAGTAGGAGTAATATTTCTATACTAAAAAGTTATAGAACTTTTTTTCTTATGTTTAGAGCTAGAAGTTGGTAAGATTTGTAATAAATGCAAAAATAATCAAGATGTTGTTCATTTATTTACAATGTCAATTTTAGTGAAAATTTTACATTTTGAATTCTTTCTGTAAAAATGACTGTGTATTTGAGCCAAAAAGACTTTAGCAGCAGGACAAAAAACGCTGTGTTTTTATGGGAAATAGCTATTTGTGCACATTTGAAATAGTTTAACTTGAAGGGATATGAAGTAAAATGGTGAAAACTTGTTTGAAATTATCAGAAAATATGTGAATTTTGCATAGATTTAACTAGTATTTTCACATCCATACCTACATTTTCCACATCTAGGTTTGTGTTTTAGTAAATCAGTTTTCCATTATAAAAAGATATGTAGGTTGTCCTTAAATAAAGATTAGCCTGCTTTTAATAGTTAATTCTATTTAAGAACAAAGTTTTTCATGTGCTGATGTTGGATAGGAAACTTCAATGTTCTATAAGCCAATTACGGGGAAAAAAAATAAAACAACCCCCCCCCAAAAAAAACCTTTGAAACTCTGCAAACAAAAGCCTTTTGCAAAGTTATTTCAGAAACAGCTGTTTTATTTAAATATCTTCTGTATTGGGCATGCATGCATCACTATTTTAAGATACAAATATATATACAATAATAAAGGAATACATTTTATATGAAAGCACTGTATTTTTTCCATTACTAAAAATTTAGATTCCTTGGACTAATATTAGTGACAGAAAATGTTTTCACACTAACTTAACCTTCTTGTTCTAACAATTATAATATGAAATAAACATTATTAGTAATTTAATTATGATATATTATTTCTGGTTTTCAAATAGTCAGATGCACATTTGTGTGCATCTTTTTCTGATCATTACAGAACTTGGACCATGATTTAGGTTTTCAAGTATTTGAGCCCACAAACAATTCTTCTAAATTCAAGGGACTATTCATGTGTGGTGAGTCAAAGGTTTGTTGGATTAGGCTCAGTGACTGTATTTTTAAATATTCTGTATCCACTATTCAACTCTTCTGCAAATGTGGCTGCTTACTTTTGGTGAGGAAATGGAAGCTGAATTCTTCCAAAAAATCTGGCCACCATTGGGGGTGTTGAGCACTTCTGAAATCTGGTCCTTTTTAATTGGATCAGGTTAATTGAATACCTCAGTCTTGCACTTCCCCATCTCCTTACCCTAACTTGTAAAGGAAGTAACCAAAAAAAGGTATTAATAACTGTTTTAAAAGAAGAATTCCAATTTTGTGGTGACGAGTCTATGAAAATATTGTATTTTCTGTTCTGTACTTCTGGGTTAGATGAGACGGGGGTCCCTTTGTTTTGAAAAATTTAAATAAGTCGCACAGAAAAGTTATTTTTTTTTCCCTCCAGAAAATGCAGATTTAGGACAACCAAAGTATTTTGCAAATTTTGGATCAATTTGTCAAATTTTGGATTAAATGTATTTAGGAGTAAGTTGATGTTTAGGAGGGCTATAAATGAGGAGGTTAGCTTAATACGGGGTGGGCAGATACTGACCCACAGGCTGGATCTAGTTCCCCAGGGCTAGCTCTTGGTAGGCCGCCACTTTTGTATTTACCTGCTCCTTGATAGGTACAGTAGATTGTGGCTCCGGTTGGCTGAGGATCCTCATTCCTGGTTGATGGGAACCAAGGGTAGCAGTATCCCAGTCTACACCTTGTCTGGCAGTAGTGATCCGCAGCCAACGGGAGCTGCAATCACCCTTGCAGCCGGTCCATGAGGGGAGCCATTTTTTAAACTGGCTCCCCTCACAGACCAGCTCCTGCCTGGCACCCTGTGCTGCTGCCTATGATACAAAGGCAGCAGCACGGAGTGGCAGGGGGCTCGTTGGGAGTGAGGCGCACTGACTGCTGGCCCTGCCCCCAGGGACTATAGAATAGTTGACTAACTGATAAGAATTCATGAGGTTACTCGACTATTCAATTAACCGATATTTAACGTCCCTAATTATTATATCTGGAACAAAGCAGGAATGGATTTAAACAGCAATAGCAACACTATTAGCTCAAGTTATCCAAACTAACTTATTCTCTTTTCCACTGAAGGACAAGAACTGTCAAACAAGGGAGTTTTCCTTTCTCTTTCCTAAAATTTTCTCCAGAAAAAGGGAAAGGAAAGTAGGTGTGTTTGTTAAAATGAAAGCTGAATTTAACATTTTACATTTCAAATACTTTAACAGTTTTTTTCATCTTTCATAAAAAGATAAATTGACCTTTAATGATATGTTTGCTATGGCATTGAGCAGGCTGACATCTCTGTACACCAACACGCAGATCTTGTTTAACACTGTTTAAAGTTGGACAAATACTTGAGTTGTTAGCATGTTTGGGGTTCTGTATTGTATCTCAATCAATACAATAGTGTTGGTGAGACCAGTGAGGAAGAATTAGTTTGCAACTGCAGATTGTAGCCCCCTAAACTGGGACTCTGTGGTCCAGCAACATCTGTGGTACACTTGGACCACAGAGCCCAGGAACAGGGAGTCTGGCAGCAGGATGGGAGCTTGGTGAGAGGGAGCCTGTGACTTAGCAGGGAGCCACATGTTAGGGCGGGGGGCACACGGATGGCAGTGCAGGGAGTTCTGGCCCCAGTGGCTGGGGAGCTCTGGTCCCGGCAAGGGATCTCCAGCTCCGGCAGCAGCGGGACCGACGGCAGTTGGAGAGCCCCAGCTGGGGCAGCAGTGAGACCAGGCTGAAGCCCTAGCTCAGGGGCACAGCAGGTCCCGAGGGTGCCGGACCAGGGAGGACCAACCTATACTCAAATTTGTATGATTGTAGAAATGATTCATTATCTAATCTGCAGTCATTTGGTCATACATTGGTCTTATGCATAGTGATCACAGGTAAATGTCTAAAATCTTGGTGGAGAAGATTTCAGAAACAGCTCATTTTAGATAGTTACCAAGGAAAACATTTAAAATTGTCCTCCTTGTTTCCTACTTACTACTGACTAAATTTGTAAGTGTTTGTACCATTTCTTGTAGTGTCCAAAAAAGCAAAATGGTAGCAAATCTATTTGGATTATTACTTGGAAAGTAGTTCTCGAATACAAGAAATGGAAAAAAAGGTAGTCTTAGAGAATCTATTGTTGTAAGTCTGGTGAATCTGTGAAGCTTTAGGGCAGGGGGGAATTGGTAATGCAAGGCTCTTTGCCTACAATAAAAGGAGGGGAAAAGACGACAGTCTCTCAGAGGGCTGGAAATTTTTTGTCGCCATAACTGGGTATTTTTCCCGACAAAAGTGGCATTGCAGTGTAAATACTCTCACTGTTTTATCACCAGAAGGTAGTTTTTGGTGACAAAATGTGCCAGTGTAGACAAACCCTAAGGAAGGGTTGTCTTGTGCTTAAAGATGCAGAACTGAGTTCTCATATGACTGTATGACTTATGCATCTTGCTTGTTTTGCTTGTACCTCAGTTTTCCTGTATGTAAAAGTAGGATACACTTCCTTACTATACAGGAGTGTTTTGGGGATTAGTTGTCATGAATTACATCAAGATATTCAGGTGAAAGCTATTATACATATGCAAAATAGTCATGCTTTATTCCCATTTATTCTGTGTTGCAGGGTCAAAGTGCCTGTTAGTATCTGCTCTACATTGATTCCATCTGAGCATGGAAATGGGAGTTAGGAACTCATGCATTCTAATGTCAGATCCTCTAGTGTATTTAATAGCACTGCTTGTTGGAAAAGTAATTTATGTTATATAGTAATCTTTCTCTTTGTATACTGAATACAAAGGAATTTTCTGTTTGTATAAACTTCTGCAGAGCGTTTGCCAGTCTGACATGTCTGAGCTTTTTTCAAAGATGTAGTACTGTTCATGAATAGTACATTTATCTATCTGTGGTGTTACAAGCAAGTGTTCAAGGACACTTTGTAATCTCAACACATTTTTTTCATTTCTATAAGGATTTATATTGTAAAAGTGGAAAATTATAGGCTCTTGAGTATAATAAAATGTTGCATTTAATTTCATCACAGTACTGAAAAGTTGGAGTTCAAGGATTTTCTATTTTAAATATTCTAATAGTGATAACCCAGCAAAAATATGTACCTTTACTGCAGATTACCTGTAGAACTTCTCCTATGAAAAGGACATAGTTTACATGAATCATTTTGGGATAATTTATTGCAGTAAAATAGAATGTTATTGTTAGTAAACATTAGCAAACTGTTTGTGGAGGTAGATAGGATTTACTGGCAGGAAAAAAAACCTATGTGCTCATTTTTCCAATGTTGAATTCGTGCTGTTTCCGTGCTGTTCATGTTTATTGGCAAAATAAAATATAATCAAGACTTAAAAATTGAGAAGAATAGATTATGCAGGGGAAAGATAATATGGACAAGCTGTAATACATAATAAACTTTTATTGTAGTGCATAAACCACAGTAGTAAAGCTGTTAAGTGCAGAGCATCTTCAGTGATGTCATAGGCTACATCTAAATGGATGTGCATATATTTGTACATATTATATACTCATGCATTTACTCCCATATCCATGGTGTATCCACATGTGTTGTGCTAAACATGAGTACAAGCTGTATACCTATGGCCACTCTGTGTCTTTTTTGTATGTTCATTTGGCATTAGCATTTCAGGGACAGTGTGCCAGAGCCCTGTGCATTACAGGACACTCTAGCCTTGGAAGACAAACCACAAATAATGGGTGGGTTGCATGACCTGCTCTCCTTCACCTCAGTGGGCTGCAGCAGCCCCTGCACACTGGAGATCCATCTGTGGCCTTTTGCACATTGGGGCACCAGAGCCTCACTTCCTACTCCTTCCCCCTCCCTCCTTGCACTTTCTCAGGGCACAAATTGCCTGATTCACACTCTGTCCCCATTCTTGCTCCTCTCTCCCAGAGCTGGAGCAACATGAATCAGCTGTTCGCCATGTTTCTACTCTGGGACGGAGGGAGAGGAGTGGGGATGGAGCATGGATCAGCTCATTTGCATGCTCCAAAAGTGCTGGGAGGGAGAGAAAGGAATAGGAAGTGTGGAACTCCGGTGCACTGATGTGCAAGAGGTGCATGGGGAAGGGAGTCATGCAGATTGCCCACAACTGCTCTACAAACTGCCTTGCAGTGTGGTGTTGGTGATGTCCACTGCCTTTCACATATTTATTGGTAACAGTTCCTGCTCACTCATCTCTCCTCCCCAACTTGGTGGAAAACATAGAACAATGACAGATGATGTGTTTCTCCTTCTACTCCTTGTGGGATAAATGAGTGCATATTACAGTACACAACTGGTGAGAATCTTGGTTGAGTGGACTTGGACCTTCTCACAAGGAGAAGACAGGTGACCAGGACAATGGCTGATCTACTGTCATTCCATGGCAAAGAAATACAGGAGACTGCCAGAACTGTAAGTGTATATTAGTGGTTCTCAATAGGGATGTTAAGGACTAGTCAACTATCCGATAAGCAAATGCTTATCAGATAGTCGACAGGATAGTCAACTAGTCGCTTCCCCACCCGCTTGCTGTCTCTGACAGAGGCAGCAAAGCGGGGAGAAGAGAGGAGTACTTCAAAGCGGCAGGGCTGCATGGAGCCTGGGGTCAGCTGCTCCATGCAGCGCTGCTGCATTGAATGTTATGGGGAGCCCAGCGTCAGGCTCCTTTTGGCATTTCAAAGCAGCAGAGCCCAGGTGACCCTGGACTTCATGTGGTGCTGCTGCTTTGAAATGCCACCACGGTATTTGGCCAAGAGAGGGTGTAGGAGCAAGGGAGTGTCAGAGCAAGCTGAGTGTGTGTGGTTTTAGTGGGGAAGGGGAGTGAGTGAGGGGGATTGGACTGTGAGGGTCTGGGCATGAGAGGGGACGCTTACCTGGCTTTGTGCCCCTTGCAGTGGGGAAAGCCTCCGGCACGTGACTGCACTGCCATTCCCCCAGTGGGGTGGTGAGGGGGAGGGAGCTCAGCCCCCTCTATGCAATGGGGACCCCATGCTGATGTTCAAGCCTTGTGGTTGCTGCGCAGCCCTAAGGCTTCAGCACCAGCTCTGGTTTCTGCCTCAGAGGGCACATGGAGAGGAGGAGGTGAAGAAAGTCCTGAACTTCCCCACCAGACCTGGCTCTCAGAATTTCATAATAAAGAAGCAGATATTCCTGGCGCTCTATAAGGAGCTCAGCCCTGCCATACAGCAGCAGAACACTCCCTTCCATAGACTATAAAGGTGGGCATTGCCCTCTAGAAACTGACCGTGACAGACAGTCTGTGATAGATCCTTTTGGGATGGGGAAGTTTACTGTTGGGCTTGTTGTGGTGTAGGCTTGTAAACTGTCTGTGTTCTAATCTGTAGTCTGAAGTATGTGTAATTCCACGTACATGATAATGACGGAAAGGTAAGGGAGGCATCATTTGATTTGTAAACATCTAAAGAATCATAATTTTAATGGTGGCACCCTCGACTGCCTGAAAGGGACATTTGTAAGCCTACGCTTCCTCCTGGCTCCCGGCTTCAGCTTGTATAGCTAGAGGAAATTTTGTTAAGGGTTGTGGGAAATGGGTTAAGTTGCGCATCATTCAAAACTGCTTTCTGCACCAATACAGTGCTACCAAACATGACAAATCTAGAACAATTATGTAGGTAGGTATTCAAAAAAATGTTTAAAAATCCATGTTTCACTATAATTCAACTTAGGCGTGTCACGCATGAAGCCCCCACAAAGTTAAATTGTTGCCCTTAACTGGCAGTGTTCTGGTATCTGTTAATGTGCAAAACATACTTCATTAATTTTTATAATGTTACAGATTACTATAATAGGAGGAGTGCTTCAAGTAGATTTGCCATTATTGGTTAAAAAAGGCAGTTTTATAGCATTGAGTATTAGCTTTGATTATGATGTCATTGTTTAAGACTTCCATATCCAGCCAGAAATTACTGGAATTTATCTACAAATGGTATGCACATAGTTACATAGCATACATAGAATTACATACAATCCCATAGTAATGTATTACAGACTCCTTGTTTTTAAATAAACAGAGGCTACCCCTCTGTAGTCCTTGTTTTCAGTTTGGCATTGATCATGTTTAGGCATCAGTGGCAAGTAAGTGCTGATTGGTAGCTGAATCTTGAGGATCAGTTGGTGGCACCTTATATGCTATAAGAAGAGCATCGAGGCAGGAGAGGAAGTAAATCAGTCATCAGAAGAAAGTTGAAGATACCGAAGTGCTTGTTATAATATAATTATAATGTCCCATGGCATGTGTTTGGAGATGAACACCTGCTTCTTATTTTGTAAGCTGGAACTCTGAAAAAAAATCCATTTAGCACAGTTTCAGCAGGTGAGAGAAACTGTCTGAAGTAGTCACTCTCTGTGGAAATATATGGAAAGTAAATTTAAGTGTGTGTGTTGACCCAAAAGATGCATATAACATTGCATATTATGAATATTACACCTAGATTGTATGTTACGTGTTCCTTCAAAAGGTAAAAGCAATAGGAACAAATACTGATTTTACTTCTGCAGTACATGTGACTCAGCTGGAATTCATAATTTACTTTGTAGATGCTCTAATGGCTGGAAAAGTTGTGGCAATGGCCCACACGGAGGCTAAGTACAGAGAAATGACTGTTTTGAAGAGGAACGAAGAGGAACAAATTCTTAGCAGATAGCTCTTAAAGCACTTACTGAAGATGAACTATGGGATATGAATGTAGTTTTTAATAATCCTAGCTGCAGAAATGAGTCATAGTGTATCTCCTTAAAAGCGCCAAAAGATGTGGAGTTATCAGAATTGGAGTAAAGAGCTGATGTCAACAGTAATATGGAAACACTTTGCAGCTGCTAAATTATTATGGAAATGCAGACATATCACTGTTTGTCTCTTTGGCTGTGTCTAGACTACATCCTTCTTTCGACAGGGGGATGTAAATTAGACACTTCGAAAGTGCAAATGAAGTGGGGATTTGAATTTCCTGCGCTTCATTTGCATCATCGCATCATGGCTCGGGCGTACAGGATCTTTCGAAAAAGCCTTCCGTTTTCGAAAGAACCGCGTCTAGGCCACAATTTTACTTTCGAAATGGCGCTTTTTCAAAAAAGCGCCATGATGCGATGATGCAAATGAAGCACGGGAAATTCAAATCCCCGCTTCATTTGCACTTTCGAAGTGTCTGATTTACATCCCTCTGTCGAAAGAGGGATGTAGTCTAGACACAGCCTTTGTCGTTTACAGATCTCAGCATGATGTTGAGCTACGTGAAACTGTGGGAAAATGTGAGTGCTCTGTAGTACCAAAATCGATGTTTGAGTGTGATAGAAAAGTGCATATATGCCAGGTGAAAAGGAAACTAATGCAAATTTTGCCTAAGCCAGCACCTACTGATAATGTGGCTGGTATCTTAGGCTAGCAAGGCCTTTCAGCATAGCTGTCAGAGATGGTATGGCTGGAGGTACAAGCTCTTGACAAACCAGAAACTGTTAATATCTACTGATATTTGGCTGGACACCTCATGATGACACTGCAGAGAAAATACTGAACCTATGACAAAGTCCACCTCGTGATATGTATGAAGAAGAATTAATTAAAAATATTACCAGAAAGTTGAACTCCATGCTATTGCACTTGCCCAGTACAACCTCATTGACTCCACAAATATCTTTAGTGTCACAGTGAAGAAGCTTGTCTCATATTCACATGAAGGAAGAGTTTGCTGTATATCTTGCAAGAAAAAAGCTGCATTGTGATGCAAATTGCTCTAAGAATTCTGTCATCATATGACAGAAGCTTTAGAATATGCTATACAAAATTGCACACATAGCTCTTCAAGTGAATCTATCCTGATTTGTCTTGCCTACACTTCTGCTAACTGCAGTTCCGGACCAGTCAAAAATAGAGGTTGTCGTCTGTGCTGCCATGGGAGTTATTTATGTGATGTCAACCATATATCCATCAGGGACTGAAATGAACTACGAGTAATTTTCTTTTGATAGAGTGAATGTGCATTAACACTTTGTGCTCATCTAGTCCTCTGAGCAGGTTTTTCCTATACCTTTTTCCTTTCATAATGTAAAACCATTCCAGGCCAAAGTCACTCATTACATTTTGCTTCCATGGATTTAAGTGTTTTATAGAAGCATGGTGTCCAGCTTGCTAGCCGCTAGCCACATGTGGCTGTTTGGCCAGTTGAGTGTGGCTAGTTGGCTTGAACAATGTGGCTATTTGGACAGTTGAGTGTGGCTAGTTTGCTATAGCAGTAGCCCCTATTGTGGCTACTGCTTCAGAACTGGCTGGACACCACAGTTATAGAAGGTAGACTTCCTTTAAAAGACAATGCTAATCTTTAGTTTGGGGATGATTACTTTTGATCTGAGTTAACTGATTCCTGTCCATTGTAATCCCAACACTATGCATAGGCCTGGCTTTAAAATTTTGGACCAGTGAATTTTGTGCATAGGATAAGTAATGAACATTTGGAACTCCTAAATGTAAGGTAATAGTAGGCCACAGATTGCCTGTGATGGAAGTTTTACATGACCTGTGACTGCAGGGAAACATTTCAGCTGTAGCAGTTGGCATGAAAATATATTCATTTTCATAATGGAAGGAACCTTAAAAACTGACTCTTAATACTAGGATTAGCCTTAATTTTTAGAGTTTTCTAAAAATCAAAATGAATTAAATGCATTACATGCTTTAGAGTAGTATTTGAGGATGGTGTGGTTTCTTCCAATAAACTTTCTACTGTGTTGTTGGCCTAGGTATGTGGGGGCTAATATATTAGTATCTGGCTTACTTCCATTGAGCAAGGTAGAAAGTAGAGTGGCCTCTTGTCCCTACTTAAAGTCTTACATCTGAGAAAATACAAGGAATAAGGAAAATCAGAAAATAATATTTCTCACCTCAGAAGATTGAACATTACTGTGGAATGTACTTAATGAGAGAATAGTTATAGGAAAGCCTCAGTCTTAAGTCAGAGTTTTTCTGCCTCTTGTGTTTATGCAATGGAAAATTAGATCTCATTTGAGCTGTTATTGAAGTGGTTTGTGAAGACTTTTCTATCCTCCAAAGAAAAAAAGTTTCATTTCTTCAAGTTTCGGTCTGATACCAAGCTCTGTTTAAATCCCATTATCCAGATGAAATAAGCTACCTCCCTCATTCCTTGGTAGTTAATGTGATTAATATCCATGTATTTTCCCCCAGCTTCTGTATTTCATATGCAGCCCAGTGATTCTGTTCATCTAGGGACTTCATTATATGCATACAGAATTCACAGAGCTTTCATATGGAAAAAGAAAACACTCAGCATTTAGTTCATTGAAGTTGTTTACCAAAGAAACATAGGCACCGACTGCCGAGAAAAATAGAGGTAGCATATTACCCAAAGGGCCGGGTTAATCTATTGTGATCACTCCCCAAGGCCCTTCCCCCAGTCTGCTCTAAGGCCTGTTCCCCCTACTCCCTCCCGCTCCCCCAAGGGCTCACTGCTGCTCGCAAAGGTGGGAGAGGTGAAGAACACCCACCGGCAAAAACAAAAGTCAGCGCCTGTGCATTGAACAGTCTGCATTGGTGGTTAAGGGTGAAGAAGAGAAGGATAAAATGTATCCTTTCTGAGAATATGGCTGTACAACTGGGTAGCATTATTTTAATCTGACTCACAATTTCAGGGAATGATCTTCAGTGAATTTGAGAACCTCTGTGTATGTGTTAGAGCTAATCTTATATCTGTGATACACAAGCCCATTGATTAACTAGGTAATGGAAATGCAGTGACAGCTTGATTCTTTAAATAATTTAGTAGATAACTCTCTTTTGCTTTTATTAAAATAAAAACAGAAGAACGTACCCAACATTAGAAAATTGGAGATCTAAGTATCTTATTTATAACTATAGCAGACCTGGGAAACCAAATAGCATCATATTAGCATTTTAAGACCTATAGTCAACTATTCCATAGTCTATTATTCTTTAGGAATTCAGTAAATTTAAATCCACTTAGGTTTCTAAAACTAAGATTAGATTTTCTCTCAAAGCACTACTACTGTATTTCTTCCTTTCTCAGAAATGTAGCTTGCTCTCTCTCGAGCATTGGTATGCAGTTACCTATGTGCCTGATTATAAGTGTTTCTTTGATAAGCCAGTCAGTCATGCTTTGTTTTAGGAATTTGTATTAGAACCTCTTAGCATTTTTACCCTTCCAAATTCAGTCTTGACCTATTATTTTAAAATTAGTTACCATCATAAAAAAATAGTGATATCAGTCCCTTCCTGCTTCATTCATTAATTTTTTTGTTTACTAAGATCTTTATGACCCTAAAATTCTAAGTAACTGTTTTCACTTGTAAATTTTTTCCACTTTGTCATTGTGTCACTCATTTTCCAAACAGATAAGACAAAACAAAATGCTCAGAATGCTTTGTGTTCATACCAAAAGGGTGGCAGGGTGAGGATGTAGTAAGGTTTAAATGTAGTAAGGTTTAAATGCAAGAATATGGTAGTAGTTCTATATAAACATACAGCACAAACCTGAACTTAAAAATAAGAATTTAAGTTATATTATGTCTGTTGTGTGTATCCCTATTTTATATATCTTCCCATTTATCTCATTTAGATCACAGGGAAAATTTCTTGTGGGTTTCCGTTTAAAAAAAAAAAAAAAAAGTCCACTACCTCTGTAGACTACTAAATAGAGGGGGAAATCAAAAGTTTTGTCTAAATTCCATTGGAAGCAGTTGCCTTTGTTTGTGCAGAGGATGAAAATATTTGCTGTGCTATAACAATTTCTTATTTCATTTAACCTCTGTTTTTACAGACTGCTTTTGGTGTAATGATGATTTTCTAAGGATGCTATGAATTTTATATTCTTTTTATTATTATAAGAACAAATAAGGCCAATCAGTGCCTGATGGCATGCTGAGTAATAGCATGTGGGTAGGACATGTTTCAGAGCCAATTTGGAATTCTTGTCCTTTATGCTAGCTAGGAACATCCAAAATACATCATGAACCTATTAATTGGCAGAGGAGAAGGGCACAACATAAACTTCACCCTGGCAATCTGTATCCACTGGATATAGAATGGTTAGTGTAACCTCAACAAGAATTGTTGCTGCTTTGTGACCTTATTACTGCAGATCTGTGGTGGAGCAGTCTCGTGCCCTGCTTGTCGTGCCTTGGAACGCTTGGCAAAGTATTCAGTAGGGGGTAGAGGCACTAACCATGAGGTAAAACATTCTGGGAAGTGAGCATATAAAAGCATCATGCCATCAGTATTTCCAATTCCTTTCCTTCTTGTTAGCCCAGTGAGTCTTGCACTGATCCCAAAACCTTTTTGCGCTGAATTACTAGTATAAAAATTATCCTTTTTCTAATATCTGGTCTAAAGATCACATTTGTAGAACAACTTCCCCTTTATAAGGGCATGCCCTTTGTTCTCCTGAGCACAGAACTATTGTCTCAGAAGGAACTCTTGCCAGTTTAATAGATGTTTATTTGATAGTCCATTTTCTGAGTTATTTGAGCAAATTTTGCATTTCTCTGAGAGTCAGATCTTTGTTTTAGGAAGATAGATCCCTTCCACTCAGCATTCACATATTTTAAGTAGAAGAGTATTCAACTTTTTAATTTTTTTTTCCATATCCTTGGTGCATTTGGGATTATCTTTGCTTATGGCTGAAAAAGCACGCTTCCATCTCTGCCTGTTGTACCCATTGACGAGGCTTGGTTCTCCTCGTTCGTTAATATTACTATTTGTATATATTTCCTCAAATTTGTAAACTTACAATCTGTGGAATTAAATCTGTTCCTAACAAGACTCATGATGGCTTTCTCTGAGCTTCGTTCTTGTTCTGTCTTAACAGTCAAGGTTAATTTCTTGGGTTCTGTAACATCAGACATTTTCTGAGCGTTAGGCTTTGTTGAACATTTTTAAAAAACTCTTAAGGATAATACTGTTTTTAGACCCAACTGTGCTGTTAAGTGTAAGAATTCAAATATCATAAATAAAGAATGAGATTTTACGAATACACCTTGTGTTTTATTTGCTATTTGTTGTTTGAGCCTCTAGGATTTATATTTTCAAATTTATCCCCACAATCATGAAGGCTAGAAATGTCATGTATTTTAAACAAAACCTGAGATTGTCGTGTAGTGGTATGACTCCGGATCTAAGAAAAGATTATGATATTCACTTACAAAAGTTGACCAGCATTGACCTCATCCAGAAATTCTTGACAATTATACTTTCTAAATTGCATATAAATTTGTTAGTTTGTCTGTATTTGTATCTCCCTAAGCCTTTTAGAGGCAATGTGGTTATATCTTGGTTGTTAAATGGGCAAATAGTTGTTAGCTAGATGGAATCAAGTTGTTAGGGAATTCTTCTATTTATTTGTTACCTTTAGCCCTTAATCTCTGTATCAAAAGTATTTCAGATTCAGGAATAGACTAAATTTAACTAAATTATGCATTCTTCTGTGTTAGAACATCACAGCCATTCCTTACGGGTAGATTTTAGAAACTGTTCTACTGTTGTGATGGCATGTCTTTGCATCTTGTAATTACCAGTTTTGCATAACTGAAATCTGTAAACCTGATACCTGGAGTTCATTTCAGACTCACGAAGAATTCTCTCAAAGTTGAGCCCAGAGTGGTTGATCCATTTTTTCCCCCCAAGCCGTCCACCTGGGGACTGTTACTCTTGGTTTGTCTGTAGTGGGGATTTGCAGAATTCTTGTATCATGAAGGAGACCGTTTATTTAATAGTATGCGTTTACTTCTCTTAATGTATTGTCTCTGCAGTTCAGTGCTTAATACCCTTCTCCTTTATGAATCTAAGATTTAAGTCTGCATATGGAGTTTGAAAGTAACTGGAAATAATTAGAGGGCACACACCTACAATCTGGTTTCCAAAGTACTAGATGTGAGGCACACATGTATGAACTCTTCTTATGGACCAGAATGTCTCTTTGAGTGGAGTTAGTTTCTAGCTATGTAAAAGAGCAATGTTGAAAGGAAAATGCTTTTTGCAAGAATAAATCAAGTGCATATGTGCGGCATATTTTAAATGAAAATTTCTTTACTAATATTGGCCTGAAATACAACTTTTCAGAACAAGAAACAACTGGTTGAATATGACAAGTTAAGAATTTAAATAATGAATGGTGTTGCACAAAATCAAAGAATGTTATCGGCTTTTTAACCAGGGGAAAATTCTTTGATCCAGTATGATACAGAGGAGTGAAGGTATAAATTGATCATTCAAGTACAGGATAGGCTTTTGATGGAAAAAGTAGTATAAACTATGCTGTTAGTAGAATACCTAAGGACAATATGACTAGAAGTTCCAGTAACTGAATATTTGGAATCCTGCACTCAATTGTGCTGCAAAGCTCTAGTTATATAAAGCTAGCAGATGTACCTGGTGTTGCTCAGGTCCTTAATTATCTTAATGTTTTTTTTAATTAAAAGGAAAATGTATTTAAATGACGGGCTCAGTGCAGGGGATGGGAGGCTCAGAATTCAGGGCAGGGGGTGGAAGGTGTGTGTGTGTGTGGGGGGGCTCAGTGCAGGGGTTGGGAGGGCTGAGGACTGGAAGTGGGGTGGAGGAATCAGGGCAGGGATTGGGGGGGGTCCGGACATTGAGATGGGGAGGAGTCAGGGCAGGGGGCTGGAAGGTGCCAGAGTCAGGGCAGGGGATGGGGTGCTCTGGGAAAAGGAGGAGCTCAGGGCAGGGGGTGCATTGAGTCAGGGCAAGAGGTGGAGGGATTAGGGTAATGGGGGTACAGGAGTCAGTTAAGGGGGTGTTGGGTATTGGATTCAGGGCAGGGGGTTGAGAGAGAGGAGAGTCTCGGGACCTGGGGTTTGAGGGGGTGGGGGTGCAGCAGTGAGGTTTGGGGGTGAGGAAGAGCTCTGGGAAGAAGGTGGGGGGGCTCAGGAAAGGGGGAGAGAGTTGACAGGGTTCAGGGAAGGCGAAGGAAGTACAGGAATCAGGCAAGGGGTGGGCAGTGCAGGACTCAAGGCAGGGGGGCTTACTGGTACTGCCCGTAGTGTCGAGAGTTTGTCACTGCTCAAGTGGTGGCTCCTCCTCAGTGGCCAGGGTTGTACTCCCCACTGGCAGCTTCTCCTGGGGGAGGGCAGGCTGCATGGGCTGGCCTTGTCCTCCAGCTTGTCTGGGGCAGGGAGCTTGGCCCTGCCCTCCTGCTCTCCCCTGCCCTCCAGTGGGTGCAGGGTGGGACACGGCTCCAGGGGCCAGCCCCAGCCTGCAGCTACCCCCTATGTCCTCCAGCTGGTATGGCATCTCCTTTCGGACAGGGTGGGCTGCAATTCCCAGCCGCTCCTGTGGCAGGGGCAATGTATGGATTTGGGGAGCCACTTATCCAGTTCAGTGCCAGCAATGTGGAAAGCCCCATCTGCAGCTTGCCACTCTCTTGCTGGTGTGGCTGTCCCATGTGGTCACTCTGCAATATACCTGACCCCCATGCTTGCTGCCCCCATGATCTCTCTGCAGTCTAGCTGTTCCCCTGATCTGCCCTCTCCCTTTGCACGTTATTGGAAAACTGTCCCATTCTAGACACTTCCCATTTTCCTGACACAACCAGCTCCTGACCTTGCTTTAAGTCAGGATAAGAGGAAGCTGCATACCAAATTTCGTGGCTCTAGCTCTTACCATTTAGGCGAAGTTCTTAATAAGCGAACTTGCAGACAGGTGAACTCACAGACAGACACACAGACTCTCTAAAATATATGTAATATTTATAAATGCTCCCATCATATTATTTTAATTTTATAAATGCATACTTAAGACATTTAAAAAATGCAAATGCTATCTGCCTTTAATAATTTGACATATTGGGGATGGCAATGCAATATGCTCTAGGAATGCCTATTCTGGTGGTAATGCCTATTTTAAATTTGCCTAAACACCTTTTCCTATAAAAACTCTGTCCTCCTTGTAGTAGAGTTCTGTGATCATTCTCATGGTATTCTGGGTTGTGCATCACCTTGTTTTCCCTGGCCTCTAGTGTGATAGAGTTGTCTGTATTTAGTTGGATATCCACCCCCTAATACCACTAGCCTTTTAGCCATTTAAGCGCACTCTTCTGGGCTGTGCTTGTCCTGTCTTCAATTTGCACGTGCCAGTCCAGGAATCTCTTTGAAGCTTTCCTCTGATGTCTGGTTCCCCCCTACCCCCCACACACGGTATTTTAGAAGGGCCATTTTCTGAAGGAGGAGTTTATGATCTAGATAAGGGGTTTGGGGTGCAGGGTCCAGGAGGGGTTATGGGTGTAGGAGAAGATTCTGGCTTTAGGGAGGGTTGTAGGAGGGGGTGCAGGGTCTGGGAGGAAGTTGTGACCTGGAGGAGGTGGGGAGAAGGGATACAGTCTTGTAGAATTCCTTCTTTTTTTTTTCTTTTCTTTTTTTTTAAACTTAAAGTGGTTTTGATTGTTTGTGGTCGCCTGTGATGGTTTTCCATTGAAAGTTTTAATATTGTACAAGATTGAATAGTGGAGCCTTTCATCACATTGTGGACTAAACAACTCCCCTTACCCGTATGGACCTTCACTGAGAGATGATATCTCCTGGCAACTAATGTAACATCCAGAAATGGAAACAATTTCATCTTCAGTGCAATTGTCTTCAACTTTCACCTGGAACAGTCATCGTTTTCACAATCTTAGATTACTTGTTGAAACTGAGGACATCAGAGAGCGGTCAGGGAGTTCCATCAAGGTTCACGTAGATCAAAAACAGTGCTCACCAGTAGTTTTCTTGATATTTTTTTTTTTTTTTTATGTATCCAACTACAACAAGGTTCCTGAAAGGTCTGACGAATCTCTTTCTGCAAATTAGAGATCACAATCTTCACTGTCTTATGAAACAGCTGTTTGAGCCATGAACTGTGTGCTCGCTGTTACATTTATCTATTAAGATTGTCTATTAAGAGATCCTTTTTGATGGCCATCACTGCTTCTCAAAGGGGTAGTGATCTTGTGGTTTAACGGCAGTACCTGTATTCACTTCATTCTCCGGGGAGAAGGTATTGTTGAGACCGTATCCCAATTTTTTATGCAAGGTTTCTTCTGAGTTTCATGTTAATCAGACTATTCATCTTTCAGTTTTCTTTATAAAGTTGCATCAGACTATACAGCAGGCCTGCACAACTCGGAAAGCGGCTAGGGCCATATTACTCCAAAGAAAACAGCTGTGGGCTGCAAGGGTAGGTTTGGGGGAGGGGGGATACTTTATTAAGAATTTTTCAATTAAATCAGGCCTGCACAACATACGGCTCCCAATGCCCTTACCCTCTCCTCTCCCAGTATCACCCTGTCCCCCCTCCCACTGGCACCTCCCCTCCTGCCCTTTTCCTCATTGTCTCCACTTGGCCACCTGGCATTTGTCTCTCCTGCACCCTGCCCCTTGGTGCCTTCCCCTTTCTCCTGATCTGCCCCCCCTTCCCTCAGCACAAGCCCCTTTCCCTCCCCTACCTGGCTTCTGCCTTCGTTTGCGGAGCTGCCGGAGCCTTTTTTAATCCAGCGGTCGCCGGCTGTGACGTCCCGACACCACGTCACACCAGCGTCCTGGCGTCTGCCGGCGTCCCACCCTCTGGCTCGTGCCCCGCCTGCTCGCACTGGAGCTGCACGCAGGCAGCCTGGCGGCGAGAATCACTGCACTTCCCCCTCCCCGGTGGCGCTCTGCTTCTCCGCCCGGCTGGCGGATCGGATGGGGCCGCGCCGCCCGTAGTCGTCACAGGATGCACAGTGAGCCCCTGCGGGCCGCATGTTGTGCAGGCCTGCTATACAGGAAGACTTCCATATATTTGACATCAGGAAAGCTCTAGGCTTTTCTTTGGACAAAACCAGACTATTTAGAAAGTCCCCTGGACTTTGTATGTCTATTGTAGATAGGTCCAAGGGACCCACTCCAAGCAAAGATACACTAAATAGAACTGGGTATATTAGTACCTTTTGGCTCATGCCCAATTTCTTCAACAAGTGACTGCACCTTCTTCTAGATCTCTGTCTATATCAAGGATGTACTCTTTACTCAAGGATGTTACGATTGTTGCAGATCTGCAGATTTCAGCAGAGACCTTGGTTTATACTGTTTCTAACCATTACACTTTGTTTCACGCATCTCAAAGAAATCCAGATCCTGCGTGAGGTGAATTGCTTGTTCTAGTAGTTTTTAGACTCCAAATCTATTCACATCCACATGGCTCTCTGAAAGAAGCATTTATTTCAGTCATTGTCTTTGCTCTTGGCTATGCTATGTGCTGTATGGGGTAACACATTGTTTTTGTGTATTATGTGTTGTTCAATATTTCTATTTACCTGCTTCATTTAATGGGTAACCATTCCTTCATTGATGCACACCATCGAAATTCAAAACTGAATGTAGAATTGATTTTCTCCTGGGTTTTCCGTGGCACTCATCATTGTCATATCTAAGTACTTCATAAGTACTAATGATTTTATCTATAACTGCTCCAGGACAAAAAGAGAGGCACATTTATCGGATGGGGAAAAATTGAGAAAAAGACCAAGTTATTTGCCTGAGACTGTACAGTGATTTAGTGGCAAACTTGTGATTAGAATATGGGGCCTGCTGATTTCCCACCTGTTATAGTTTCACCTAGACATGCTTCGGAAGTACTGTATGTCCATGATTCCTATTAAACTGTGTTTCAGTTGCAAGTGCTCAGCACTAAAAATCTAGCCCAAGGCATCTTAAGTTGGGCAGCTAGGAAACAAGGAACCACAGTGGGTAGACACTAGTTACAATTTTGGTTTAAGTTGCTTGCATAATATTGCATAGGAATCTCAGTCAGGAGTAGAGGCCAGTTCTCCTGTAGCATCAAAAATGTAGGGCTGAAAGGGACCTTAAGAAGTTGACTCCAGCTCCTGCACTGAGGCAGACCAAGTAAACATAGAGTGTCATGATATTTATCCAGTCTGTTTTTAGAAATCTCGATTTATGGGGATTCCATAATCTTGGAAGCACATTCCAGGGCTTAATTACTCTTCTAAATAAAGAAAAGTGGTTCTCTCCCCCCTCCCCCCCCAATATCTATCCTCACTCTCCTTTGCTGCATATGGAGCCAATTACTTTCAGTGGATATGGCATACAAATGATCATCATCCTCAATACAAAAGCCCGTAAATGTATCTTGAAGAGGGTTATCAGGAACTCCCTCAGTCTTCTTTTCTGGAGACTGAACATGCTCAGTTCTTTTGACCTTGCCTCAAGTTTTCTAAATAATTTTTTTGTTGTTTTCTTCCAATACCTCCAATTTGTCCACATCTTCCTTAAAGTGTGGTACCTAGAACTGGGCACACAATTCCAGCTGAGGCCTCACCAGTGCCAAGAAGTGCAGGACTGCTACCTCCTGTGCCTTACATGATACTTTTTTTAATATACCCCAGAATTATATTTTCTCAGCTGCATAACTTTGTTGCCTTGTGTTCAATTTGCGATTCACTATAACTTGCAGTCAGTTATTCCCTGTTTTGTATTTGTGCGTTTGATTTTTTCTTTTTGCATTTGGCTTTATTGAATTTCATCTTGTTGATTTCAGAATAATTCTCTAATTTGTCAAGCTTGTTTTGAATTCTTATCCAGCCCTTCAAAGTTCTAGCAATCCCTCCCAGCATGGGAGATCTGAAGATTTTATAAGCATACTCTCCACTCCACTATCCAAGTCACTAATGAAAATATTGAATAGTACTGGATGCAGGACTGACCCTGTAACACCTCACTGGATATGCACTCCTAGTTTGACAATGAAGAATTGATAACTAACTGTTCTTTGAGTATAGTCTTTCAATCAGCTTTGCCCCATGTTAAAGCAATTTCATCTAGACCATATTTTCCTCGTTTGCTTCTGAGAATGTCATGTGGGAATGTGGGGCTATGTCAAAAGCCTTACTAAAATCAATAGATCACTTCTGTTGTTTCCTCTTCATCCACTAGTCCTGAAAAGAGTTTTTTTTGGCATATTTAGATCCTTTAGATTCTTACGAATTGACTTTTAATAATTTGTTACAGTACCTTTCTAGGAATCAATGTTAGGCTGACTGGTCTCTAATTTCTCATGTTGTCTTTGTTCCCCTTTTTAAAGTTAGGTACTATATTTGCCCTTCTCGAAACCTCTTCTACCTCACCTGTCCTCCATGAGTTCTTGAAGGTGATCGCTTCAGCTAGTTCAAGTACCTGAGAATGGATTTGTTAAGGCCATGTCAACTTGAAGACAGCTAATGTATCTATTCTTTAACCTGTTGTTTCCCTCTTTTGGCTTGTATTTCCTCCTCCTTGTTGTTAATATTAATTATGTTGAGTATCCAGCCACTATTAATATTTTTAGTGAAGATTTTAGGTATAAAAGATATAAAACCTCTCAGCTTTCTTGTTGTTGTTAGCTATTAGCTCTTCTTCACTGCCATATAGCAGACCTGTCCTTTGCTATGTGTTACTCATTTTGTGCCTTAGGCTTTCTGGTTTTGTCCCTCTGTGCTTGAGCTGTTCTTTTGTGATCCTCTTCAGCAATTTGTTCATGTTTCCACTTTTTATATGATTCCTTTATAATTCTGAGGTCATTAAAGAGCTCTTAGTAGACCCATATTTCCCTCTCACTTTTCTTCATATTTCTCTGTCACATCAAAATAGTTGGCACTTATGCATAGAAAAGATAGGAAGTATGCAAGATAATACCCTGGGTTAACCAGGATACCTTCAATAATCTAAACATCAAAAAAGAGCCATATTAAAAATGGAAATGTGGTCAGATTACAAAGGACAAAGATAAATGCATATTACAAGTATGTAGGGGCGAAATTAGAAATGTCAAGGCACAAAATGAGATGAAACTAGCTGGAGATATAAAGGATAATGAGAAACATTCTACAAATACATTAGAAGCAAGAGGACAACCATGGACAGAATAGGCCTGTTACTCAACGAAGAGGGAAAAACAATAACAATGTCTCTGTGATGCCAGTTAAGTCATAATCTATTTTATGTGCTAATACTTCCTGTTTGTTGCCCATAATCCTTGCATTTGTGTATATGCACCTAAGATGTTGAGCAGAACTCCCCCCACTGATTTCACTTTTGTTGATTCAGTTACTATATTGTAACTCTCCATGTGTTCCTCTGCCACCTCATCCCCAATGTATAATTCTCGGTTAAGGTTGTTTGTTGTATGCTTACCTACAGGGTTTTGTTGCCTGTCCCCTTTGAAATTAATTTGAAGCCGTCCTCTCTAGCATGGTGAATTCGTGTGTGAAGCAATTTTTCCCCTTCTTGGTCAGGTGGATCACGTTTCTTCCCAAGAGATCACCTTCCCGGAACAGCATCCTTAGTTAAATAAGCTGAAACTTTCACATCAACACCTTCTGGACAGCAATGCATTCATCTCCAGGATACATTTGTCCTTGCCTGGGCCTTATTTTCAACCAGGAAGATGGACAAAAAACCCAACCTCAGACCCTGACTCATTCATCCTCACTCCCAGTACCCTGAAGTCACTGCTGTTCACCTCAGGATCATACGTGGCAGTATGTATATTCATGGATAAACAGCATGGGGTAGCGGTCAGAAGGATTGATGAGCATTGGCAACCATAATTTAACATCTTGGGTACAGGCTCCAGGTAGGCAGCATGCTTCCCAGGACATCATGCCAGGTTGGGATGTGCATATACCCATCCCACTCAGAAAAGAGTGCTTGACCACCGGCACTCTCGGTTGCCTCCTGAACCTCCCAGCCTTTGGATCAGGTAGCTCTTCCTCTGCCAATGGGACCTGCTCATCACCTGTTGCTAGCACAGTCTTGCCAGTTCTTGAAAGCAGTGAACTGGGTACCTGGGTAGAGGTTAGAGCGCTATCTGCTGCCTGAAGTGGTCAGCAGCCAGTCTCTTCCATGTAGAGCAGCTGGTACTCCTTCCTCTTCGGGTGCAGACATAGTTATCTGTAGTTGGTTAACAGGCTCCATTCCAGCTAATTCCATGTGTATCTTGCTGATGACGTTCTCATGCTCCTGAATGCCACACAGATTAGCTATTTCCTCCTGCAGCTCTCTTTTTCTGCCTACTCAAGGTAACAGGCACTTCTCACACTGGGAGGTTTCTTCTGCTTAGCTTTCATTGGTGAGGGACATAACAGCCAGCATTCACAGCAAGTTAAGGCCAGAGACTGGGTAGAAGCCTGTATGGTCAGAATGCCAGTCTGGCAGGGACCTTACAGGGTGCAGGCAATATAAGAGCTAAGAGTAGTGTCGGCTACACAACCTTTCTCTCCCATTGTGGGTTCTTCCTTATGGAATGCCTACATGTTAGGGACTATAAATACCCCTCGTGGATGGTATTAAGTTGCCTTAACTACAGGTTGAACCTCTCTAGTCTGGCACCCTTGGGATATGACCAGTTCCGAACCAGAGAATTTTCCAGTCCATGGAAGTCAATATTGTCTGGCAGCATTATCAACACTTTCACTGCTTACTGGGCTCTTAGAAGACATATGAGGTAAATTAAAGCGAAGGAGCAGCACAGAACACTGAAAACTAGGACTGGTGGCTGTAAGACTTTATGGGATTGCAAGAAACTTGGCCACATGCATGAAAAGTGAACATCCAGCTAACTAAAATCATTCCAGACGACATATGTTTCTGGACCAGAGAATTCTGGACTACAGAGGTTCAACTTCTACATGACAGTTGTTCTCTTCTTGCATTCCCCAACATCATTCTCTACTCACTTTCCAGCTTATAGAGTGTAAGAGATTCAGGGATCCTATAGACAACACCCTTATATTTGCTATATTACCTGTCTCATTCCCTGAGCATCATCTATCAGAATGAGTACAAAGTGATAGAATTAAGTTTGCATCTTATTTCTGACATTCCTTGTGTGCTTGATTTTGCTACCTTAATATCCTTTTAAATGTATATGATAGTAGTATATCTTAACAAAAGGTAGTACTGTGGTAAATAGACACTGTTGTCATAAAAATCTTACTTGTTTTGCCACTTGATAGCCTCCCAGCCAAACCAATTAAGATCACCAGAGGCTCCAAGATGTACCAGTAGATCATGATATACTGCTTAGTGATCACTGATATAAATGAATAAATTCACAGAAGTTTCTTCAATGTTTATTTAGTATATTTAGGCATGTGACAAAGTGACTCACTATCCAGTGCACTACCTTATGATTAAGTGTGGCGTTGCTGGGGTTTTTTCTGCTTTAGGTCCTGCAGAAGAGATCCACTGGTCATCTCCATTTTTCTTGTGACCTGGCTGCAGGGCCAAACAACTTTTTTTTTCCCTCCCAGTAGTCCTAGGACCTGATACTAGGTCAGCAAGTCTTGACCAGACCCATTAGTTTCCTGCCCTTTCTTCACAATAAGGTTGTAGACAAATCCTAGTCCTTTCCTCCACCCTGTGTTCCATCCCAGAGATGAGGTGCTTAAGCTCTGTCTCATCATACGTTTGGCTTCTTCGTTAGTCTATTTCCTAAGTTCCTACCTCCTTCTTTCTTCTCATGGGCTCACACTCTTATTGGGGGTCTACCCTAGAGTCAGACCCTCAGCCCCAGTTCTCAAGGTAATAAAGCAGAGGAAACTAAATTAACAGAAAGAAAGAGTAGCACTAGCTCCTCTGCCCGACCTCTCTGTGCTTCCCAGAAACCAAATGAAGTTTGGATCTCTGCTGGTGCCTTTCTGTGAGCCGAGGATGAAAGAGGTCTGTCCACCTCCCCAGGCTAGACCCTTCTTAACTGGACTTTTGTCTTTCTAAGGGTCTTCCTCCAAGACTGGTATTTTACACAAGTGAGATGGGGCAGGCTGCCTAAGCCCCAGCTGCTCTTTAATCCCTTTTTTGCCTGGTGCAGGGTTTGTACCCTCTGGTGGTTTTCCCTGTGGTCGTTTTTTTATTATTATTTTCTCTTAACATTCAGAAACAGAGGAGAGAAATAGTTTTTTAAAAAAAACTGATTGTAAACCTTTAAGATTAGAAGAGGACAGCATGTTTTACACAGTACTAGAAACTGTTCCTAGCTTTTTTTTTTTTTAATGACAGTGCTTTGTAATGGTAGTCTACAAAGCATAAGCATTATCTGTCTTTGAAATAGAAGTCTGATGCTGTGGGGAAAACTGCTACACATTTGGTTAGAGGTAGTGCAACAGTATGTATAACTCACTCTAAAGCATGCAAGAATTCTAATTTTATAAGATATTTCATTTTATTTTCATCTTTTCTGCACATATATTAAAGCAAATCCCCAGCTGGGGACTGCATTTCTAAATGTGCAGATTTTTTACACGTTATTTCAAAATGTATGAGCTGCATAATACATATACTTTTTAGAACCCATTTGCCAGTTGGGCTGGGATGATCAAATGAAAGAAAATTCATGGTGAGCTGTGCTCTTTGCACATCATTTGCTTGTGATTTTCTTCCTCTTAAATGTGGACATCTGGAATTATAGATTCTCTTTCAGGATATTGCTTCACTTGTTAATCATTTTTGTACTATTTGTTAAATGGAACATTTGTTGCATGTTTCCTGGTGGGAAAATTAGGGTTGCCAGATGGTTTAACCAAAAATATTGACTCCCCCCCCACCCCCCCGAAAAAAAAGAAAAAAACAAATAAAACCACTGGGGAAAAAATTCTGTTGAGGGGGAAAAAGGGGGAGACCAAAGTTGTTGATGAAAAAAAAGAAGGACCCCGAGAGTTGTCGAGCAAAAAATTAAAAAAAAAACCAGTGTCACCCCTTTAAGAAATGCTTTTGAGGCTTTTTTGCCTTAACAGGCAGCTGGAGGCCGTCCGCCATCTTGTCTCCCTGCTCCGGGCTGGACAGCTCCCCTGCAGAACCCAGTAAGCACCCAGGATTTTCGCCTCCTGGCCAGGAAAAAATCAGAAAATACCGGACATTTTATGTGTCCGGTATTTTCTGAATTTTTTTTTTACCGGACAGGAGGTAAAAATACCAGACTATCCGGGTCAATACCGGACTGTCTGGGTCAATACCAGACACCTGGCAACCCTAGGGAAAATGGAGTAGCTTTAGAACAGGACATAACTGGATAGTGTACCCGAGAAGTCTGTTGCACTACCATCAGCCAGTAAATGCTTACCAGTGCAGTATGAAATTCTCTTGAGGATTGTAGGATGCAAACCCATGATTTAAAGGTAAGATATGATGCATGCCGCTAAAAAGATTGTGTCTTCTTGGGTATAACCCACAAATATTGAACTTTTTACATATGGTATGAAGTAGAAGAACATCTGATAATGTTGGTCAAGAATTAAAGTTTTCAGGAAAAAATGTGTTTTGATCATTTCTGTGGGGATATTAAAAAAACAGAGAGCTTTGAACACCAAATTCATTGAAATGTATCACTGGTAAAATAGACTTTATATAGATATAGAAAGATATAGATGTGTTATGAGGGAGTACCAGGGATTTATATAGATAGTCTCTGTCTTTATTCTCTGTCCCCTTGAAAGTGATTCCTAATATTGTTTGCTTTTTCTACTGCTGCTGTGCACTGAGTGGATGTTTTCAGAGAACTATCCACAATGACTTAAGATCTTTCTCTTGAGTGGTAACAGCTAATTTAGTTCCCAATCATTCTATACATTATTGAGTTTTTATTTTTATAGCCTCTCTAATCTCCCTTAGCATATCACAGTCTATATCACCATCCTGGTCAGGTAGTTGGTAATATATCCCTACTACTGTGTTTATATTCAAGCAGGGAATTATTGTCCACAGAGATTCTATGGAACATTTTGGTTCATTTAAGATTTTTAATTCATTTGATTCTACACGTTCATATACAGTGCCACTCCCCCACCAGCACGATCTGCTCTGATCTATTTTGTACCCTTGTATTACTGTGTCCTATTGATTATCCTCATTCCACCAAGTTTCTGTGATGTCTATTATATCAATGTCCTCACTTTATATAAGGCACTCTAGTTCATCCATTTCAGTAGTTAGATTTCTAGTGTTTGTATATAAGCACTTGAAAAACTTGTCATTATTTAGCTATCTGCCATTACATGATGTGATTGAATGGGATTCTTTTTTTATTTGACTGTTTCTTATCAGATCTTACCCAAATCTTATCATCCTCTCCTTCTTATTAGGACATAGAGAATCTCTATTAATTGACCCTCCCCTAAGGGATATCTCTGTCTGATCCATGTACTTCTCTGCACCTGTCAGCTTCCCCCCAGCCCTTAGTTTAAAAATGCCTCTATGACCTTTTTAATGTTAAGTGCTAGCAATCTGGTTCCATTTTGGTTTAGTTGGAGCCCATCCTTCCTGTATAGGTTCTCCCTTTCCCAAAAGTTTCCCCATTTCTTAATCAATCTAAATCCCTCCTCCTTACACCATTGCCTCTTGCACACATTGAGACCCTGCAGTTCTGCTTGTTTACCTGGCCCTGTATATAGGACTGGAAGCACTTCAGAGAACTCTACCATTGAGGTCCTGGGTTTCAGTTTCTTTCCTACCAACCTAAATTTGGCCTCCAGGATCTCTCTCCTATCCTTTCCTATGTCATTAGTACCTACATGTACAACGACCACCAGATCCTCCCAGAACTACATATAAGTCTATCTAGGTGTCTCGAGAGTTGCACAACCTTTGCAAAAGGCAGTCAAGTCACCGTATAGTTCACCTAGGCATCAGAAACCCAACTGCCTATGTTTCTAATGATGAAATCCCCCATTACTAACACCTGCCTTTTCCTAATGACTGGAGTTCTCTCCCCGAGAGAGGTATCCTCAATATGAGAAGATACCACTATCATCTGACAGGAGGGTCCCAACTACAGGATCATTTCCCTCTGCTTCAGTTGGATATTTTCCTTTCCTGAGCCTTTTGCCCTTCTCAACAGCACAGATACTGTCTGACTGCGGGGGGAGGAGGGGAAGAGAGACCGTTCTACTTTGTCCTGAAAAGTCTGATCTATGTAATGTGATCTTTAAGGGCCAGAAGCTCCTTGCACCAAAGGCACACATACGTCATCTGTCCATAGGGTAGATAATCTTATATGCTGCATTGGATGCATTGGATAGCACCCTCTCTGCTGCTGGGCTTCTCCCTGCATTCTCTTTTTACTCCGAGAGCTAATTCCCTTCTTGATTTTTTTTTTTAATTATAAAAATCAGGTTTAGTTTACATAAGTTTAAAGAATGTTAAGTGTACCTACTCCTCTAAACTTCATGGACAAATTCCCCTGTTAGCTGCTCCTGTTTGTCAGTGTCTCTGGTCACATAGAGGAGGGCTTTTTAAAGCCCTGGCATTCCTGAGTAAC
Source organism: Pelochelys cantorii (assembly GCA_032595735.1). Lineage (NCBI taxonomy): Eukaryota > Metazoa > Chordata > Testudines > Trionychidae > Pelochelys > Pelochelys cantorii. Next base: position 64,802,692 of record CM064330.1, read on the forward strand.
TCTGTCTCCTAGTTAAGGCTTGATGGGTGTGAAAGGGATTAGGTATCAAAGCCTTGTTAAGAAGCTCACAGCCTTGCCTAGCATGCTGCTAGCTTCAGCACACCGGTCTCCAAACAAAGAAGCTCAGGCAAGCTATAAGCACGCGCGCACGCGCACACCCCCCCCCCAGATATGTTAAATTGTGGTTATCTGACTAATCGTGTAGTTGATACAATTTCTATCAACTACACAATTGATCGATAAGGACTGCTCTACAGAGCCTTAGTAGTAGGTGCTACAGGAGCTGACTCGAGCCAGGATTGAGTAGTCCCAGTTCATGTTGGCCCCAGAAGCCACCCACACTGCTGCTCTGCATTTTAAATTTAGTAAGAGCCCAGCATGAGCCGGGCCTTCTGCACTTAGTCCAGCAGCCTTCGTTGGTGGAGGCCAGTCCCATCTGCCATGAACAGAGGCTGCTCCAGTTGGGACCCCCGCAGGCAGGGGCTGCTGCCGGAGCAGCCTCCCTCCTCCCCCGCTAATAGAGGCAGCGGGGGGAGGAGGGAGAAGAGGTGGCACCACAGAGCTGGTGCTGGGGGAACCAGCTTTGAAACCGGCTACCCCCAGCACTGGCTCCTGTCCTCCCCTCCCCCCCACTGCCTCTCAGAGGCAGCAGTGGGGGGGAGGGAAGCAAGTAGTTGTCAATTCTCCAATCGACTGCTCGCTAACATCCCTATATGCTACAGACAGCCATTTACCCCAAGAGCTACATAAATACTCCTCCTTCACCTGAAGAATTCCCTTGCCAAACTCTGGTTAGCTGCTTCTGTTGGCTAAAATTCAAAGAGGGATTTGAGAAATGGAAAATGCTGTCCTTTGCAAAAGATCATCCAATTTTGACAGATGAAAAAGCTCTGAAAGAGCAGAAAGAATGCCTTTGCTTCCCCACCCCAAATAGAAAAAATTGTGTGTGATGGCTTGAAATACAGATGCAGATGAATACTTTGCAACCAGCCATTCTGCTATCTAACTATTATATTATGTTTTATAAAGTTCCTTAATTTCATATGCTCCCCGTGTAGTAGGGAAGTGTCATTCAATACCCACATTTTACTGATGCAGCTGTGTGAGTTGCACAGGTTAAATGCTTTGTCGAAGATCATACATCCAGTTTGTGGTGGAGCAGCAAAAAGAATCCAAGTGGTATTACTCAGTTGTGTGCATTTAATATTTATAAAACAAGAAGACCAAGAGTATTTGTCAAAGAAAAATTAAAAAGTGGAAACGGCGCTATGTAAACTACTCATATAAAGATTTATCAGTTTACTGAAAAATCAGTTGACTCTGATAATCTGCTTTTCTTTGTATCCTTGTCAAAGGAGAGCTTAGTAATTGCACTGAATTGTTTGGTGGTTTTGTGCTGTGGACAAATGGTTTTGAGGTCTAAATTGAGACCACCAGACACTTAGAAAATTTTTCAGATGTGTTCTTGTGGTTGACACTGAACTACTGGGGTGAGAGTGTTCCCATCTGCTCTTCTATTTTTCAGCATTGATCATTTATTCCATTTATTCCTTACTTGTTGCTCCTTTGAACTGCTTGTTTTGGATCCTTATAAACTTGCAATCTGATAACATAGTTAATCTGCTTTGTATTTTATCATTATGGAATTCTAGCTTCTTGGACACTTTTTCAACTTAATCTGTCAAGATTCTCTTCCTTCTCTAGGGTTGCCAAATTTCTGGTTGCAGAAAACTGAACATACTAGACCCACCCCTGCCCTGACCCATCCATTCTTCAAGGTCCTGCCCCCACTCTCTCCATCCCTCCTCCTTCCATCACTCACTCACCCCCCCATCCTCATGCGTTCATTTTCAACGGGGTGGGGCAGGGTATTGGTGTGGGTGTGGGTGGGCTCTGGTGTAGCGTTAGGGATGAGAAGTATAGGGTGCAGGAGGGGTCTCAGGGTGTGGGCTCTTGGTAGTGCTTACCTCAGGTGGCTCCTAGAAGTGGCTAGGAGCAGCCAGGGGGCTCTGTGTGCTGCCCTCACCCATAAGCATTGTCCCCTGAGCTTCTATTGTCTATGGTTCCTAGCCAATGGGAGCTGCAGAACCAGCGCCTCAGGGTCATGCTGGCTACCTCTGGGAGCCACGCAGAGCTAGGGTAGTCAGGGAGCCTGCTTTAACCTCACTGTGTTGCCAACTGGACTTTTAAAGGTTTGGTCAGCGGGGCTGCCAGGGTCCCTTTTGGAGCATGTGACTGGTAACCCTATTCTCATGACTGTTCTTCCATTCTCTCACATTTCCCCTCCTGCCCTAAATAAATTCTCTTTTTCCTTTCTATCCCTGGACTCTAGTTTCACTAATATTATTTCCATCCTTTTACTTCTTTTCCCTTGTGCCCCCTGGAGCACCCACTGCAATTTGAAAGCAAAACCACAGTTATCAAGATGTGCATATAATGAACGTAACTAACAGTATAATCTTACCTTCATGTCACTTGTTCTCACTTTTCTCTCCCTTACTGTCTTGTATTCACTCATTGAATCGTCTCTGAAATTAAACTGAAATCTTCTCAGGATTGAGCATATCCTATTTGCTCTTTAAAGTATATAATATGCTTTGGCACTGTATATATTTTTAAAAACCTAGTAATTTATTGGTGTAATTCAGCCAAGGCCTGATATTAAATATAAAATACATGCAGTTTGCATGTGCAGTTACGACATTTGTGCGTACAGTTACTGCAAGGGTTACAATTTTTGCAAGTTCTTCACTTTTCTTTAAGTAGAAATACATAATAGTAGGCGGCAGATGTAATTGTGTCAGGTCATTTTTCATTTAATTTGTTTGCTTTGTCAGAGAGCAGTAGATTATCTTTCTAGATCTTGTGGGTGCTCTTCTACCGGAAGTGAATCATCGGACTTCTAATGCATGTTTTCTTGAAAAGTAAAGTTATTCTGATTTGCACAGCCTATTACTATGCATAATTGTGCAATGCACACTGAAAGCTACAGAATGTAGCAGAATTGAATATTTCAGTGTGCTGAGTGTCTCAGTAGTGGGAGACACAATTAACTGTTAAGTTTCAGTAGCCTGTTATATTGTGGCTATATCTTTATAGGGTGTTCAGTTTGTGAAAGTGAAGGGAAATCTTTAAAAGATAATATTTTTTGTTCATTAGACATAGACAAATGGAAGGATTGGGCCACAAGAAATCTGATGAGGTTAAACAAGGACAAGTACGGAGTCCTGCACTTGGGACGGAAGAATCCCAAGCATTGTTACAGGCTGGGGACCAACCGGCTTAGTAGTAGTTCTGCAGAAAAGGACCTGGTGGTTACAGTGGATGAGAAGCTGGATATGAGTCAACAGTGTGCCCTTGCAGCCAAGAAGACTAATGGCATATTAGGTTGCATTAAGAGGAGCATTGCCAGCAGATCCAGAGATGTCATTATTCCCCTTTATTCGGCTCTGGTGAGGCCACATCTGGAGTATTGTGTCCAGTTCTGGGCCCCCCACTACAAAAAGGATGTGGACGCATTGGAGAGGGTCCAGCGGAGGGCAACCAAAATGATTAGGGGGCTGGAGCATATGACCTATGAGGAGAGGCTGAGGGAGTTGGGTCTGTTTAGTCTGCAGAAGCGAAGAGTGAGGGGGAATTTGATAGCAGCCTTCAACTTCCTGAAGGGAGGTTCCAAAGAGGCTGGAGAAAGGCTGTTCTCAGGAGTGACGGATGGCAGAACAAGGAGCAGTGGTCTCAAGTTGCGGTGGGAGAGGTCCAGGTTGGATATTAGGAAAAACTATTTCACTAGGAGAGTGGTGAAGCACTGGAATGGGTTACCTAGGGAAGAAGTGGAGTCTCCATCCCTAGAGGTATTTAAGTCTCGGCTTGACAAAGCTCTGGCTGGGTTGATTTAGTTGGGATTGGTCCTGCCTAGAGAAGGGGGCTGGACTTGATGACCTTCTGAGGTCTTTTCCAGCTCTATGGTTCTATGATTCTGTGATTCTATGATCGATCCCATCATGCAGTCCCAGCATCTGGCAGTCAGTCAGAAGCTTAGAGATACCTTGAGCATGGTTGCATCCATGACCATCCTAGGTAATAGCCATTTCTGGATCTATCCTCCATAAACTCCCCTGATTCTTTTTAAAATCTATTTACTTTTGGTCTTCCAATAGTTTTAGAGCAGTGAAAGGTAATAATAGCTTAAGTTTCTCTAATTTACAAAAGGTTGAAATACCTATTTAGTATAGGTTGAACCTTGGTGGTCCAGCACTCTCGGGACCAGAACGGTCCCAAACGAGAGAATTTGCTAGCTGGAGTGATGTAGACTCTGGCTTCAGCCCCACACTGTTGGAGGCTGTTGTGGGCCTCCAGCCCCATGTTGCTGTGAGCTGCTATGGGGCTTGAACTGGGGCCCTGCACTGTCCCCAGCCAGTCTGCCAGCCCCTGCTTCCCCCGACTCTGCTGGCCTTTCTGCAATTATGCTCCTGAGCTCTCTGGTCCAGGAGCATCTATGGTCCAGAGATGAAAGACCAGAGAGTGCCAGTTTTCAGAGGTGCAAACTGTAGTTGAAATATATTCTGCTATCACATGCTTGTTTAAATTATTTCCTTTAAATGATTTTCAATTAAAATCCTATGTTTATTCATAGGTAATTGATAATTACAGTACCTGAAGTATAAACACTTAAGTAATGTGTACTTCTGTATGGATATTATTTCAATGATATATTGAATAAACAATATGCCATTTTGCTACAATTGTGTAAAAAGATTTTATTGAAGTTTGAACCATTTTATTATTTGAATTTTAAAATAGATGCACATTTTTTCATTATAATAAATAATTTCTTCTTCATTTACAGTATTACTTGCAAGCCTTAATGCATGTCATTTAGATTTTCCCCTAGTATATTTTTTGTGTGTGTGTGTGTGTGTATATAATAAACATGCTTTGTCCTTTTAAAGATATTTTCCTTATCTCATATACTGCTGGGTCCTAAGCACTATTTATTTCTCTTCTCATGTGCTACTTAGCCATCTTACATTTGAACAACTTTCCCAATATATCATGTAGGAATTGTAAGAGGTTTTGTGCATTTATGATGATTGAAGGGCAGTAAGAGACTTGGTGCATTCTTCACTGGGTTGGGCTAAAGCTTATGAAAGTACTAATGTATTAAAAAGCTTCAACAGGGATTTGCTGAGGACTAATGCTGTAATGTGTTAGTCATCCTTTATCTGCTTCTATTTTTACAGGTTCTGAAGGATGACTGACGTTGGTTTGTGTGATGCCTCTCAGAGCCTCTGTCACTGTGGACTGATAAGTAACCTGCAGGTTTAACAATACAGCGGGAGGAAAGCATCAGAAATACCACTTCCTTCACCTCTTAACTGGACAAAAGTACAGTTTAGCCTCTCTGCTAAGGGAAAGTCTTCAACTGATTTATTTTTTGCAACTAATAATAAAGACAACCTAACATCATCCACCTTCCTGGTTTACCTTCCAAGACAGATGGTGTGTCAAAAGCTGTAAGATGCCTGCAGAACACAAAATAACGAAGTGAGCTGCTGCTGCCTGACTGTCAAAAACACAGCCGACAGAGCTGCGCTACCCTTTTTCTGCTCCCTTAATCGGTCCAGGAACAGCAGGGTGGACATGGCTGGCCTCATTAATAACCTGCTAATACTGTTGCTTGTTTTTCAAAATAGCTGTTTGGGTTTTAGAAACCCACTTTCTGTCTTTAAGAGGTAGGTTAAGCAGAAAACATTGTTTGGTATTTTCAATGCATGCCGCTTAGTGATGCTTTCACTTTGATGCAAGTGCTATAAAGATTAAAAAGTATGTATTAGCTAAAATTATTTACAGAGAAGACACATTTTATGTAGCTAGCTTCCTTTTAAATGAGATCCTCTGCCTAGTTTGGAAAGACATTCTTTTGTTGTATTTTGGAGTATTGAAAAAGAACCTGTGGGTGAACCATTATATTGCTCTTTGAAATATGACACTATTTCAAAGAGCAATTTAGTATTTCCTTAGCAATATGATGTGATTAAATAATAATAAAATAATAACTTAGACTTGTGTATAGTTCCGCTAGTGCACTTAATGCTATATATGTTGTACATGACTCCTTAGCTAATCGGCTGCTACTTCATAAATAGTTTCAACTAATTTGTAACTAGGGATCTTGTATGTATGGGGAAAATCCACAGTATTAGCACATAAGAAAACATAGCATTATATATATAATATATAGAAGGGGAGGGGAAAAGGGAGAGGGAGGGGGAGGGAGAGAGTACACAGCTTACCAGATCTCATTTATGAATTGATGTATTTACTGTTTACTTTACATTTAATGTTTTTGATATGCAGTCCTGTTAATAACAAGCTGAATATTTACTTTATTTCTTTGGTTATGTGTAACACTCACTGCAGACCCCCTAACCCCTATATACTAAGTTACTTTGCTGGTATATAGTTGGAAGATACCTCGGGGAGATATGAGACATGTATTTAATTATAATAAAATAATATCTCTGGAATCTAAAATCAGAAAGTTTTTAATATCTTGTATAAATTGAATTCTATATCAGATATGAACTTAAAAAAGTTACCATTTTCCCTCAGCTGAGAACATATATTTTGTCCTATTAAGGAAAAATAGCCATGTATGTCTGTACCTTAAACTGTACTTAATATAAAACACTTATTTTAGCAGTAAACTTTTTTTTTGCTAGTACTTCATAGTTCAATTTATTTTAAGTCCTATGAACACCTTCAAAGTATTCACTAACATGTTTTAAATGATCATAAGGGAATTAGACTCCCAAATTACATGCAAAGGAACTGGGTGTCTAATTCCCTTACTAACTATTGACAATTCTCGTTTATACAAACAACTTTTTATGGTAATATAAAAATACAAATTCTTGATCAGTAAATTTGGAACTTTTTTTTTTTTTGTTAAGGTATAAAGATACTACTAGATCTCTTTCCAGTGAATGCCTTGGAAACAACAGGCCAGTGATTTCTCTTGGTCTAACAGATGTTGCACTGGATATTCGCATGCCTGCGGTGACTCCTAAGCAGGTGAGAATAATGTATTGTCCCTCTCCATTTACACATTACACACAGAGAAAATTAATTTTGATTATAACATTACTAATTTTATTAAAAAACAGGTAAAATTTTCTCCTCCCCTGAATACAGACAGAGCCATAGACTCCTACAGGAAGAGTCTAAAATATTGAGTGAAATAAGTGATTATAGCTTTAAAATTACATTAAATTGTGTTATCTGATTAATGTTATTTAGATTATATTTGTTTTATATACTGAATTCCTGAAGCGTAATTGTTTTCAGTTTTCAATAGTAAAATATTCACAGTTGTGCATTTGTGCATTAACATAAGGAAAATTACTCTCTTAAAATGAAAACTTCACCTGTGCCTTAAAACATTAGTTTATATAGGTTACAATTGGATACACCAAGATATACCCATTGGCTCCAGTGAGGGAGGAAAGGTTGTTCAGGAGGCTCACATTACAAGATCTAGCCCTTGAATTGCTATTTCAAGCAATTGTGCCAATGCCAAACAAAAAGGAAGTAGAATGCATGCAATATACAAACCCCTGTTTATGTTGCAATATTTATGACACTAAAAACAATGAAAAGTCCTGTGGCACCTCAGACTAACAGGTCATACACTTTCATGAGTAAAATCCTCTTCATCAGATGAGCCGAAGTGGAAATTACAGAATCTGGGGTATATATAACAGCAAAAGAAGTTTCCTGTCAATTATAGGACCTGTGTTAATGAAGATAATTAAGTCAGGGTTGGATGTGTCTCATTTACAGCATTTGATCTTGAGATGTGACTATCAAAGGCAGGGAAATTTCCTTTGTAGTGTGTTGACCAGTTAAGATCTTTATTCAACCATCTACATGTTTTGTTAGTCTATGAAGTGCTACCAGACCATTTGCTTGCTGTTTTTTTCTGTAACCGACTAACTCGGCTACCTCCTGAAGCTCCTAAATTGATAATGTTGAACTTGTAAATGAACTCCAGTTCAGCTGTCTCCCTCTGTAATCTGGTGATAAAATTCCTTTGTAGAAGGATGGCTACTTTTAAATCCATTATTGAGTATTCAGGGATGTTAAAATGTTCCCCTACAGATTTGTGTGTTTGACCATTCCTGATGTCTGATTTGTGTCCATTTATCCTTTGAACGAGAGACTGTCCGTTTTGGCCAATATACAGTAGACTTCCGATAATCCGGCACCTTTGGGATCTAGGTGGTGCCAGATTATTGGATATGCCAGACTATCAGGAGGTACTATAAGGGGGCATACTCCCAACCCAATCCCCCTCCCCCTGCTCTAACCTAATTCTTGGGTCCTGGAGCCGCCGCTACAGCCATGTGTCTCCCTCCAGGCGCTGGGGCACATGTGCTGAGCACCCGGCCGGCTTTGAGCATGAGTTGGCCAGGACGCCGTGCGCAACCCAATCCCCCTCCCTTCCCCTTCCTTTCCCCAGAGCCAAACATCTCCCCTCCCTGCTGTAACCCAATCTCCCTCCCCGCTCCCAACCTTATGCTCCAGTCCCAGAGCCAGAGCTGCTGCGCTGCATCCGGGACGCTATGTGCACTGCCCCCCCGGTCCCCCTCTCCTTCTCCAGAGCCAGGCATCTCTCCTCCTCAACCTTATGTCCAGGTCCCGAAGCAGCTGCCTGCGCTCAGCGGCCAGCTGCTAGCACGTGCAGGCTGGGACGCTGTGTGCCACCCGGCGTGCACGTTCAGGGTACAACGCAGTGCGCAGGGGGCTGTGAGCAGAATGGCGCAGGCCGAGCGCACGCATGCGGCTCACAGTGGCCCGGCTGTGAGAGCGGCTGACCTGAGCGGTTCCAGGTTCCATCCCAGTTCCGTCAGGAACCACAATTTTTTTCCGTAAGGAGCCTGGGGTTGGCCACCTCTGCACTAGGCTCTTGCCATTTTGATGCCGGACTATTGGGAGTGCTGGACAAGTGGATGCTGGACTATTGGAGTTTAACTGTATATAGTAGAAGGGCATTGATGGCATTTGATGGCAAATATCGAATTAGTGGATGTGCAGGTATATGAGCCCCTGATATTGTCGCTTATATAACTTCAACACTATCAATTTATGCTTGAATAAATATCCTAACTGGTTAACACATTATAAAGACAATTTTCCCACCTTTGACATTCACATCTCCACATCAAATTATGTGAATGAGACACATCCACCCTGACTTAATTAGCTTAATTAACACTGGTCCTACTATTGACTGGGAAGTTTTTGCTGTTGCATATACCCCAGACTCTGTAATTTCTACTCCAGCTCATCTGATGAAGTGGATTTTACCCAAGAAAGCTCATGACCTAATAAATTTGTTAGTCTCAAAGATGCCACATGACCGCTCGTTGCTTTTACAGTTAGAGAGTAACACAGCTACCCTTCTGAGACTGACAACACTAAAGTTAGTTCAGGAAAACTATCCTAATGTTGTTCATTGTATAGTTTTCTCAGCATGGTTTTGTTTCCATTTCCTGGGCAAAGATAGTATGATAGATTGTTCACAGGGAATGCTAAGCAAGTTAACATATACATCTTCAGAAAGTACTTTATTTTTAAAATGCATATAAAATAGCCAAACTTTCTACTGTCTCATATACATTTAGTTTAATTAAGCATGATAAACTGTGATTAATTATTGTTTGAAGCCATCCAATGCCTGGGATTACGTCTTTTATTAAAAGATAGTACATTTCCTTTTGAAGGGCTGCAGAGGCATGAAAAGAATAGGATGTTGTGCTGCAGTAGGTGACTCATTGTTGCAGATAGCACTTTGAGAAAAACTATTGAGGAAATATAAGAATTTAAATCTTCAGGGAGCACCCCTTTGGGCATATAATTTTGAGCCAGCTGTAACATTTTAATGATTGGAAAACAGAAACAAAATTGTTGCTGTTTTGGAGTCTGTGACTGCATCAAAATATTTAAAAAACTTCTTTTGGAATTCTGAGCTGCATGTATGGAATTTTGCAGGTATTTGCTATTGAAACACAAGACCCATTAGTCGAAGATGTGACTAACTCTGATGAGCTGTTTCTACTTTACTCATGTAAAATCCATAAGTGTTAATGGAGAAAGAATGATGATAATTAAGGTTAAGATTCTGTCACAGGTATTTTTACTAGAAGTCAGGGATAGATTGTGAGCAATAAAAACAAATTAACAGAAGCCCACAACCTGCACCTGATTTTTACTAAAAATAATCTGGGTGGGGTAGGTGGTAGGAGAGGAGACTGACCCAGCCCTTGCTGCTGGATCAGACTATGGCCATTGCTCCAGCCAGGGCCAGCCTTAGGCCGATTCGACCGATTCAGCCGAATCAGGCCCCGCACCTAAGGGGGCCCCGCGCTCCTGAACCCGGAAGTGTGCCGGCAAGTTACTATTCAGAGCTGGGGCCCTGCTCCAGCAATATGTGGAGCTGGGTCTCTCCCCTGGCTCTGCCTGGAGTGGGCCCCGGACCCCCCCTACCAGCCCCCATGTGCGTCCTCCCACCCTGCCCCCAGAGCGTCCCCCTTGGCCCCGGACCGTCCCTGCCGTGCGTGGCTCTCAGCGCGGCTCCCCCTCGCCGGCTGCTGCTGCCATGCACAGCGTTGCAGGTGGGTGGGGAGGACGCCCGGGTGTGACATGACGTCACGGCCTGGGATTTTAGAACTCCTGGGAGCCACGTTGCGGGGCGTGGCTGGCTCCGGGTTCGGACTCCGGGGCCTGAGTGCAGACTTCAGCCCCGCAAAGTGGAAGGCAGAAGGTAGGGAAGGGGCTTGTGTGGAGGGGGAGGGGAAGGGGCTTGTGCGGCAGGGGAGGGGAAGGGATTTATGCGGAGGAAGAGGGGAAGGGGCTTGTGCGGCGCGGGAGGAGGGAGGGAAAGGAGCTTCTGCAGCGGGGGAGGGGGGAAGGGGCTTGGGCGGAGGGGGAGGGGGGGGAAGGGGCTTGTGTGGAGCGGGAGGAGGAAGAAAGGGGAAGGCACCAAGAGACAGAGTGGAGGAGAGACAAATGGCAGGGGGCCAAATGCAGACAATGAGGGAAAGGGCAGGAGGGGAGGTGTGAGTGGGAGGGGGGACAGGGTGATGCTGGGAGAAGAGAGGAGAGGGGAAGGGCATTGGGGGCTGGAGGGGGAGAGGGAGGTGCTGGGAGAAGGCCTGAAAGAAGGGGTGGGCATGAGAGAGGTGGGGATGGAGCAAGTCATGTGTGAGGGCACAGAGAGGCAGGAGGGGAATGGGGCAGAGAGTGGTGAGGGGGTGGGCATCAGGGAAAAAGAGGGCAAAGGGGGCAGGGGCAGTAAGGGAAGGGGGAGGCACCAGAAGGGTGCAGGGCTAAGGGAAGGTGCAGGTGCCAGGGGATTCTGGGGTGAAGCAGAAGGGCAGACACCTGCAGGGGAGGGACCAGCACCGGAGGAGAGAGGCAGGGCAGGTGTGTAGAGGGAGGTGTTAGAAGAGGGGGTAGCTCACATGATCAGAGTGGGGCTACTGGAGGAGTGGGCACAGGGGGGAGAGAAGGGCTGGTGGAGGGGGGCAGGTCGCAGGAGGGCTGAGGGCAGTGAGAAGACAGCAGAGGAGGGTGAGGAGTTGGCGGGCAGCAGGCACCAGGGGAGATGATGGCGCAAGGAGAGGAGACATGGCAGCAGAGAGAAAAGGTAAAGGTTTATAAAATATTTATTAATAACTTGGTATGCTGCCCACGGCCAGTTGGTTTGCGCCCCGCGGTGCAGTTTGGGTTTATGTGGGGATCAACACGTGGCCGGCGAGTGGGAGCCAAAACAAAAAAGTAGTCAGTGTAATGATCTTCTGTTGGTATGTGTTTTAGTCGTTAAATTCTTTAGTAGTCATTACTCATGAAAAGTGCTGTCACATGGGTAGAAATCGGGTAAATATTGCATTTTATTAATATCAGCAGAACTGACTTAAATGGGGCCCGTGTGTTGTGTAGTCTTGCCTTAATCTTTGTATTCATGCCTGTCAGTGTGAGAGAAGCTATTTGTATATATTTGCTTGCATATGCAACCACACTTAAGTTGAGGCCCTCAGCATGTTCTGTAAGTATCAGTGTGGCCCCTGGGGCTTCCAAAGTTGAGTTGCCCTAGCTCATCCCTGACAGGTGTCTGTCTAACCTGGTCTTAAATATCTCCAGTGATGGAGATTCCACAATCTCACTAGGCAATTTATTCCAGTGTTTAACCGCCCTGACAGGCAGGAAGTTTTTCCTAATGTCCAACCTAAATCTCCCTTGCTGCAATTTAAGCCCATTGTTTCTCATCCTAACCTCAGAGGCCAAGCAGAACAATTTTTCTTCCTCCTCCTTATGATACTCTTTTAGATACTTGAAAGCTGCTCTCATGTCCCTTTTCGGTCTTCTCTTTTCCAAGGTAAACAAGGCCAATTTCTTCAGCCTTGCCTCATACCTCATGTTCTCTAGACCTTTCATCATTTGTGTTGATCTTCTCTGGACTTTCTCCAGTTTCTCCACGTTTCCTGAAATGTGGCGCCCAGAACTGGACATGATACTCCAGCTCGGGCCTAACGTAGATGGCTCATTCCCTGCCTAGGGGACGTGAGACTGGGCAGGTTAATTTCCAGTCCTCCTGTTTATTCTTTTCCTAAGCCAGGAGGGCACAGTAGTTCTGATGGGGGCTCTGCAGGGAGGCAGCCCGCACTCTCCCTGCCTGAAACCTTGTGCAGGTGTTAAACAGCTGTCCATCCCACCCTAGAGGTGACTGCATTTCAGCGTGCCTGAAGCAACACAGCACCAGCAATGGACAGGAGAATGGCTCCCGGGCATGGCTTGCTCATGACTGCTTCAGTCCCGTTGATGGGCCTCAGCCTCTTTCCTTCCACTCCCCGCTTTGCAATGCGGCTGCCGACTCTGGGGGAGAGGGGTGGAGGCAGGCAGAGGTGTCTCCCTGCAGCAGATGTAGACACGTCTCTGTATTAATCATTCTCTCATTGAAGTTTTTAGCTTTGTATTGAGTCCTTTTACATGGAAACTTTGTATTACGTCTTGGTAGAATAGTCCCTAGGACAAGTGAGGCAGAGACTGTCCCTGTGGGGTGAATGAGGTGGGAATGTATAAGGTGGAAGGTGAGCACCTCTAGGCAGTTGCACAGGTTGGAGAGGGGATGGAAGTCAGATCCAAGATCAATGAGCCCTGGGTAGTGGGCCCATTGAAAGGAGACTGGACCTGTGGATGCCTTGGGGGTCAGCAGCAAGGGCCTGCTTTGGGAAGCCCCCTCTTTGGAGGTGAATGTGGCAGCATTGAGACACCACCCAGAAGCAGGCGCCACAGTCACTAACTGCAGATTCATGGGACGGCTCTCACAGATCTTGCATGTGCATAAGATGATAGATCTGCAGGAGGGGGGGCAGTGGCGTAGTGAGGGGGCCGGAGGGGTCAGTTGCCCCTGGGAGAAAAATAATATAAAATTTAGTTACAAATAGATGTCTCACGTATTTAAAAGGAATACCATATCTCCTGCCTTTTGTCTATTTTTGTCTCTTTGGGCCCCCAGTTAAAATTTTCAAAAGCATTTGAGTGACTAAAGTAATTTTTGAAAATTGGACTTGGAAATCTAAGCTCAGATTTTCAAAGGTAATTAAACTCCTAAAGAGACAGTTGCCAACTCGGATCTTCAAAGATATCTATCTGATCTTTACACACATTTGAAAATCTGGTCATAAGTGTCCTTGTCAGTTCTGAACGTGAGATGTAGGAGCCCAGTCCTAATTCCTTCAGGCTTTTTTTTTTTTTTTAATTTGAACATTTATCTACACTAATTCCCCTCCTTTCTCTTTCACTATCCAATAAATGCATGGATCAAAATTATAGGTGCTTTGTGAATATGCTGACTTGAGAGTGGAAAGATTTCATATTGTCTTCCTGGTAACCCATCTCAAATATGAAAAACTAGGTTGATACCTGTTCATATCAGGAGCTGTTGAATTCAGTTCACCATTTGCAGTATCTCATTAGGATGTTCAGTGGAGAAGATATTGGGTTTTTTTATTTATACTGTGGGCAAAGCATGGGCTCACAAGAATTCCTCCATTGTTTTACCATGAGTCTCAAAACATTTGGTGTTTTTCTAAAGGCCTGGAGTCAATTGATTATGTAGGAATCTCAACTTTCATTTAAAAAAAGTTCTCTATACTTCTGGGCCTTACAGCTAAGGAGGAAAGCTTTAAAACATGAACCCTAAATACTCAAGAAACAAAAGGCCAATAAAAATCCAACATGTTTTATTTTTAAAAAATCTTATGATTTGTAGACCATTCTCATAACTTTGTGTAGGTGTTCCTTGTGATTTTTGGGATGGCAATACTGCTCTTTGATTGGTGAATTTAGAGAGGTCTCTCCCTTCAGTTTCCCTTTCCACCCTCCTTTTTTGTCACAGGTCAGCAGAGAATCATAGAGACAATGGAGAGTAGGGTGAGTTAATGACTGGTCAGGGTGACTAACTATTATCAGCCAGTGGTCTGAATGAGCTATCTACTGCCACCTGTTAATGAACTATAGGAAAAGGCTTCACGAGCAGACCTTATTTATACAGACATACCTACTTTGCCACAGAGATCAGTAGACACACTTGCTGTGTCAGGGTGATCAAATTTGGCTCTTTTGGGTTGAAATTCACTTTAGACTTGGAGCTGGGAGAATGAAATGTTGTTATCCATGTTGTATGATTAAAAGATAAAAGACCTGAACGTAATATGACCTGGCTTTGGGTCTATCATAACTTGAACACTAAGCAGAGGATAGTGAGTCACATCTAACTGAAAGTCGCAGAAGATGGAAACAGGTTTTATTTCTGGTGGTGTAGAGTCTATTTGGGAGTCCTCAATTATATCTGACAGTTTACATCCAGTGTTTAAAGGCAGAGCTGACTAGAATCAATTGAGAGTCTTTGTCTTGTCTCAGTGATCGCTTGAGCAAAAATCATTGATAAAATCTTGTGTAGACTGACCTTGGACTCAACATGCAAGCAGTGTGTTGAAGGGCAGTGCAAAGGAGGCAATGATATTACCTAGTGAAATCATTGGTGCTGAAATCAGTAAGGACTGGAATTTGACCACAGAACTGACGCTTTCTTAACAAAGACTCCATTTTTTCTATTTAAACAGTAAATCAATGTAACAGAAAACTGCAGTGCTCT
Organism: Pelochelys cantorii; assembly: GCA_032595735.1. NCBI lineage: Eukaryota > Metazoa > Chordata > Testudines > Trionychidae > Pelochelys > Pelochelys cantorii. The sequence goes on from CM064330.1 coordinate 64,817,912, forward strand.
CTGGTAACTTTTTAAAAATCAAACTTTAAACTTTATTGAAAAGATTGGATAGTTTGCAGTTGAAAGTATTTGACCTACATTAAGGCAACTGATTTAATTTTGTGTAAAATTTTGCATAATAAAGGATGGCATTTTTTTTTTTGAAAATGTTCAACTATATTGATATACATTTTGATCAGATCTACTTCTGATGTGATATTTGTGTGTGGTTGTGATTTGTTGTGTGGGTGGTTTTTTTTTTTTTTTTTTTTTTTATTTGCTCAACAAAAAATCCTGGGTGGTGCGGCTCCGCCAAAACTCTTCAAATTGGGCCCCGCACTTCCTAAAGCCGGCCCTGCAGCTGTCCCAGGGACTGAGAGCTGCTCCTGCTCTGCCCTGTAAGAAGTCCTGGAAGTCCCAGAAAGTTCATGGAATCTGTGACAAGGCTGTACCCTTAATGATCATCATTAAACCTCCCTGGTCCAGGACTCTCCGGTCTGGCAATAGTCATGATCCAGCTGGATCAGAGAGTCCTGATGTCTGGGAGTGGAGAATGGCTGGGAGTCCGGTGGCAGAGGAACCACGATCTGGGAATGGAGTCGAGTCAGTGTCCAGCGGGCTAGCAGCTGGAAGGCTGGCCTGGCTTGGGGGTGCAGCTGGCCTGGCAGCAGGAGGGCCAGTAGTTGGGAGCCCAGTTAGGGCTGGGAGCAGAGCCTGGCTAGGGCCAACAGCGGGGTTGGTGGCCAGGAGGGAAAAGTAGGAGCTATGGCTGGTGGCAGAAGGAGAGCCTGAGTGGCAGGCTGGTGGCTGCAGTTGGGCCAGCATTCACCTCCTCATGTAATGCAAATTCCTTTGTTTAGGACCAGTCAGGTCTCAACAGTGCTGAGACAGGGCAGTCCAACTATATTAATTTCATGCCCATCTCCAAGAGCCTTAAGGCATCTATCAAAAATATAATTTCCAAGTAAAATTTAAGCCCGCCCCCCCCCCAAAAAAAAAGAGAGAGAGAGAGAACCTTGCCCAATTCCCATACAGGCAATGAAAGAAGCAAAGATATTTACCATAAATAGATCTAAAAGAAACAAATCCTTTACAGTTTGGAAAGGAAACTTGGCCTTTGTCTTTGATCAGAATGTCATAGATAAACGTTGGTATAGTCTATAAGAGATAACGTAGGAGCCATCTTCCCCAGACTGAGATGGTAGTTCCCATCTTCTCAAGGTAACTATGTGGGATGGTGAGCTGCATCTTTAACTCCAGAATGCTTAGCTGTCATAACAGGGCAGAACACTGGTGGAGCGTAGAAGTCTATTCATTGCATATGTGTGGGAAGGGGAGTCTCTTTGCTGCCTTATGATCTCTGTCCTCCAAGTGCCAGGAGACTCTTGCTCCTGGCTGTTGACTGATGTATGATTCTTAAACGTGGCTGTACTGGAGACCTCTCTATTAAAGTCATTCATCTTGCTGGATAATTTAATCTGCAACGTTAAAAGCATCATTATTTCCCATCCTTTGGGTCAAAGTAGGAAGAGAAAAAGTGGTGCTTTTTCTAAGCTCTGACCATATGAGTTGCCAAAGTGAGATGCTATTCTTAGTAGATTGTGCAGATAGTCCTTGATCAAGAGGAAAAAATAAGTAGTGATACCTCTCAAACCCCTCTAGTATGCCAAAATGGGGCTTAACTTGCAGTAAACTCTATGGCATTATGATTCACCATCTTTCTTCTTACACAAGGAATTAAAATGTCAACATGGTTAATTATTTAAGTTATTATAGGAATTATAGGTACCGTTCACATTTCTTAAGAGCCATTGTTATGAGCTCTTTGTCTTGTCTCTGATTTGGTTACATAGAGTTCACATTCTTGAGGGCTTTTTTTTTCCCCAACCATAACTGTTGGACTTAAAAAAAAAAAAAAAAAAAAAAAAGGCGCTGAGATTCAGGAGAGCAAGTTAGTAACTTTAGAGAAGTGTCAGCATGTGGTAGGGTGCATGCCTTCTGTTTCTGAGTCTTGCTTTTCTCTTCAAAGAAAAATGTGTTGTTACATTATATTGTTGTAATACTGATGCAAAGAAACATAAAAGTTCATAGTTCTAACAAGTAAGTGCAGTATAATTTGAGAACGTAGTTCTGGATAATAGATGAGCAGCTATATACAGCTAGTGTCAGTGACAAAGAAATAAGACAATGGCATTTTGATTATTGGAAATTAAACTGGTTTTAAAAGCTAAAGAAATCTGATCTGCAAAAGTAAAAAAAAAAAAAAAAAAAAAAAACAACAACAACAACTTGATTAAAAATCGACCTGATAATTTCTCCTCTGTATCCTAAAGATTTTCATTTATATGTTTTTAGAAGAATTTATAAATACAAAGTTACTGCGTTTTCTTGTAGTAGAATATTTTGCTATAACCACAGGTGGGGAATTAAAAAACAATACATGTTAATTAAGCACAAGACATTGTGGTGTTTAAATCAAATATGCATGGATTATAATGCCAGAAGGGACTGTTATGATGATCTAATCTGACCTCCTGCATGACACATGCTATTGAATTTCACCCACCAATTCCTGTTTTGAACTTGATAATTTGTGTTGGAACTAAAACAAATCTCAGGAAGGCATCCTTTTTCATCTGAATACATCAAGTAATGGAGAACCTACTATACCATTCTAAGCTGTTAAAATGATTTACCTTCACTGTCTTTATTTTATTTTTTAAGTTTTTCTCTTTATTTCATGTTAGGGTTTGTGTGTGTGTGTGTGTGTGTGTGTGTGTGTTTTTAGTTTCGGCACCCAGCATTTGTTATGATTCTGTGATCTCACTGAGAAACTAGAAATCTTTTCACTGCTTGTAGTTTCTTATATATATGTTCAAGTTGCTCATGCCCTTCCATAAGCTAAATGAATGAGTGACTTAAGTTTCTCACTATCAGGCATTTTCTCTAGGCCTTGAGTCATTCTTGTGGTGCTGCTTTGAATGCTTTTCAATGTTAGCCCCCTTTTTGACACCAGAACAGGGCATTGTATTCTAGTAGTAAATTCATCAATGCTATATAAATAGGTTCATGTTCCTGTTTGATATTCATCTATTTGTACATCCAAAGATGGTGTTAGCCCTTTTTGCCATAATGGAAAGTCATATTCTGTTGGTTATGTATTGTGATCCCTGGTGCTTTTTTGAAGTCACTGCTTTCTAGGATCCTATACCTCGCATTTTCAATTTGACCTACTTGTTGTTCTTCCTACACTTAGGACCTTGGATTTAGACAATAGCCTCTGTATTTTGAGCTAGTGAAATTCTGCCAAAGCCAGGAAATCTCTTGAATTCGTTTGACAGCATCTCGTGATCAACAAACATTTTGTCAGACCACTGACAAAATTTGAAACTCTGCTAGTCAGTGATGAAATGTGCTCAGGTTCCAGCCCATAGGGTAGATAAGGTTGAAAGGAAGTTCGAAATCCCAGTTTCTCTTAAAATTTCCATATAGGCACAAATATTGAAATCAAATGAATACAACTAATTACAGCTTATAGGTCAAACGACATTCTAAAAAATCACAACTGTTTTCATTGAGAAAAAGCACTTCAAAAATTCTGAGCTTTGAAATGCCTTGTTAGGCATTGAACACATGTTTCTCCCCTTTCATCACTTTCCCAGTCTAATACTTCCCCCCTGTAAAAGAGTATATATGGGAAATGTAATCTTAAATTTTCTGAGGAATTTAAGGGGGATGAGGATTATCAGAATCAGGTTTATATCAATGAGGCCCTTTTGGAAAAGAGCTTTCGTTTCTGCGGGAATTTTGTTTATTGGGAGTAAAGTATGGTCAAAGCAGATCCCAGATATGCACATTCAGAGAGTGGTGTTCGGAGTCGTACACAAATCTGATTTAGCGGTTTTGGAGAGCAGGAGCAGATGAGGTGCAAAGATTTTTGCACGTCCCATCTTTGTGAGAATACTGCAGGGTTCGCTTGCCCTCAGACATTCACTTACTGTGTCATTTTTTTTAGGTGGGGGGGGGGTACTTTGAGGGGAAACAGAGTGTCCGATAATAGCAGAAAATTCTATCATGTTTTACATACTTTTATGGCATTTTGGTTAGGTTTCACTCGCTTTTCAGTCAATAAGAGTTCAGTAAAGTTCTGTGACAGTCTTCTTGGAGACCAGCAACGAACTACCATTTCTGGAAAAAAAGTGTCTTTAATTAAGACCTTTACTTTCAAGTTTGTGTTGAGTTATGTTGTCTCTTTTGGAGGGCTAATTTTACAGAGTCCTGCTAATCAGATTCTTTCCCCTCAATTGGCTTTGCCTGTGGCAGTGTGTTATGTGGGCTTTTTCTTGAGCCCCTGGAAAAGATGCTGCTACTTTTCAGTTTTTACCACTTGCCTTCTGGAGTACATTTACTGTGTTAGATGTATAGGTTAGTTCCACATATTTAACTTACCTCAACTACATATGTTGTGAACTGACTTGAGTTTTTTATGTGTAGCTTTCACACAGTATTTTACAGACTTTCAGTTTACTCTTACGTGTAGGAACTGTCTAGTCTAGATGTTAGTTTATTTTGGACCCACTTGGCTCAGCTGGGCTACTGGGTTATGGGGTATAGCACCGGGAAGCCTAGTGCGGGGGCACGGGGGGACATCAGGGAGCCTGAAATGATCTCTCCTGACCTCCCCTCATCCGTGACCAGTCAGGTTCTGAGGGTGATGGACCAGGGAAGTCCAATCCCTACTGCCAGTCTGCTCCTGCACCCTTCCTCCTGGCAAGACTCTGAACCCTCTCTCCTGGCTAGACACCCTATCTCTACCCTGTTCCTGCATCCACAGTTGCTCCTGCACCCTCCCCGCACCCCGCACCCTCCCATGCTTCTGCTCCCTCCCCCTCTCCAGACACCTACTCCCAGCCTGCTTCTGCACCCTACCTCTTACCCAGACCTTGCAACCTCTCCCGCTTCTACCCCCATCTCCCTCCCAGATCCTGCACCCCATCCCTATCCCACTCACTGGCAGCCCTGTCCCACACACTGAACCCCTCATTTTTGTCCTCACTGCAGAATTTAAGGGGTGATCCATAAAATCCACCAGAAAAGTAAATCTGACCTATGTGAAGACCTGAACCTCAGTCATCCATGTCACTTCCCCTCACCCCTTGGGGCTGGAGTGCCAGAGGAGAGAAGTGTCTCAGTTGGGGGCCACCTCAGTGAGATTTGGGGGTTTTGGGAGGAGTTTTTTTGCTTTCACTTGTGTGGTTCCCCACTGATTTTTTTTTTTGTGGGTCAGTGGCCAAACCCCAAAAAAGTTCCCTACATCTGCCATAAATAAAGAAAACATTAAAACCTTTTGTGTTGGACATAAATTAATATTTTACTTTATTTAAAATGAAGTTTGATAAACTAAAATTTGAGTTAAAATGCTTAATCTGTTTAATAATTTAAATTAAACCATTCTCCCCAGCTGCAGCACTAGCAAAATGGCTCAGGTGTAATTATGTAATTAATGGTGAGTTTCCGTTAGCAACTGGTGGTCTGTGGAAAGGTTTACATTTCGCCAGGTGATCCACGGGTCAGAAAGGTTGAGAATCACTGAAATAGCGGCACCCTTGCCCTCTCCCTCCAGAGAGACCTCCCCAGGCTCCCTGTTGCTGCACAAGAGCCCACCATTGGGGGCGGGGTGGGGGAAAAAAGGGAAGACTTCTTGTCCTACTCCAGGCCAATCAGGGTGGGGGGGAGCACAAGAAGTCTCCTGGCCCTGCTCCGTTTGCACGAGGCTGTGACCCTTTTGGGGTGGCCCAAGACCACTTCAGAAATTTCTGAAGTGACCCCCTTTTTAAAATTATTGGCCACCCCTGATCTAGTGGCATTTGGACCACGTACAGAGAGAAAGAATTAGTTTGCTTTAGAGCCTTTGCTGAGAGTCAGCTGGCTTTTAGCTCATGAGGTAGTGGCTCATACGCTATGTTCCGGAGATCCCAGGTTTAGTTCTCCCTGTTGGTGCTACACGAGCATGTTGCAATACAGTAGAAGCCAGCGGGTGTTACTTCTAGAGACCTAGTCTTAAAAGTATAGCTAAAGTTAGATCTGAATATCTGCCTCTTGCAGCTGTCCACTGGATACATACATCTATAATTTTCTGATTGTTTTTAAGGTAAATTTTGTGTGTCACCTTTTCAAAACATAAATTAATGTTATGTACTAGAATCTGGTGTGAGAGACCATTTAAGAAAAAAGGTATTTTGTATTTTATAAGTCCTGTGTAGGCTATGTAAAGCAAAGGTTACCATGGTAAACCTACATTTGTTTTAACTGAATACCAAGAATAAGAACAAGAAAATTTATGTAACATATTGGCACTTGAGATAGTGCAGCCCTTCTGTATCTGAAGTGCCATCTTTTAAATAATGTTTTCCATTTTTTTCTGGATTATTGAATATGGTGACCTTTTTTACATACTAGAACTACAAATGTTCCTTATTGAATCACTCAGAACTGTCCATTTATGTGTGATTTAAGGAGAGTATATTAACTGTGAAAAGCAGTCTTTGAGTTCGGAGAGCATCGTCTGCACTTTTGCGTAAAGAATGCAATGTTCAAGTGGAATAGTTCCAAGCAGTTCTTATGAACAGGGTCATTGAAATACAAAGTCAGGCAATATAAATGTGGAAGAAAATGAAATAGAATAATTTGTTTGTTAAATAAACGTGAAGTGGTATATTTTCTATATCATTTTAACAAGGGTTTTAATAGGAGACATTGAGTAGTACATTAACTGAAATATGTACAGAAAATAAATCCCATAGTATATAAATCTCTGCTGGTATTTATTACTCACTATATCAAAACTCTCAGATGGCATTAGTCCCAGTAGTTCTGTATAGCAGAGTAGTTACGTGAGGAGAAGTGCAAGTGAAATATGTAACATAAAGAATGGCTTCAGTATATCTTACTGCTGAAGGTTCAGTACCTAATGGGTTTTATCTGGGAGGAGTACTGGGCATTTTATTTAATTTTTAGGAGGATGTTCTTTAATCTTTTTGTCTTCAGTAAATTGTTACAGAAGTGGTAGCAATACAAGAAAATGATATATTAAGAGCTATGTGGAGCTTTTAGATATAGAATGAAAATAGATGTGTAAGTATGAGGATGGATATGGATAGGGAAAATGAATTTAAAACATTTGGTCAAGATGAAAGATGAAAACAATGATAGAATCATAAAATACTAGAAATAGAAGAGACCTCGAGAGATCATTAAATTCAGTCCCCTGTCCTCTTGGCAACACCATCTAGATCAGCAGTTCCCAACCTTTTCCAGATGGGGACCCATTTTGACAATTCAGAAAGACTTGGTGACCCAGGGCAATTCAAAAATATGTGAATGGCTCCTTAAGAGCCACCTGAGGAGACACCTGGTGACCCTTTTGAAATGTAATGGCAACCCATATTTGGGTCCCGACCCATAGGTTGGGAAACCCTGATCTAGAGCATCTCTGATAGATGTCTGTCCAACCTGCTCTTAAATATCTCCAGTGATGGAGATTCTACAACCTCCCTAGGCAATTTATTCTAGTGTTTAACCACCCTGACAGTTAGGAAGTTTTTCCTAATGTCCAACTTAAACCTCCCTTGCTGCAATTTAAGCCCATTGCTTGTCCTATCCTCAGAGGCCAAGGAGAACAATTTTTCTTCCTCTTCCTTCTGACACCCTTTTAGATACTCGAAAATCACTATCATGTCCCCTCTCAGTCTTCTCTTTTCTAAACTAAACAAGCCAATTCTTTCAGTCTTCCCCCTCATAGGTTATGATTTCTAAACCTTTAATCATTTTTGTTGCTGTTTTCTGGACTTTCCCCAATTTCTCCACATCTTTCTTGAAATGTGGTGCCCAGAACTGGACACAATACACCAGTTGAGGCCTAATCACCACAGAGTAGAGCAGAAGAATCGCTTCTTGTGTCTTGCTCACAACACTCCTGTACAGTTAATGCATTCCAGAATCATGTCTGCTTTTTTTGCAACAGTGTTGACTCATATTTAACTTGTGGTCCACTAGGACCCCTAAAGCCCTTTTAGCAATACTCCTTCCTAGACAATCACTTGCCATTCTGTATGTATGAAACTGATTGTTCCTTCCTAAGTGGGATACTTTGAATTTGTCCTTTATTAAACTTCATCCTATTTACCGAAGACCATTTCTCCAGTTTATCCTGAATTTTGACCCTATCCTCCAAAGCATTTGCAATCCCTCCCAGCTTGGTCTCACCTGCAAACTTAATAAATAATCGTACTCTCTGTGCTATCATCTAAATAATTGATGAAGATATTGAACTGAACCGGTCCCAAAACAGACCCTTGTGGAACCCCACTTGTTATGCAGTTCTAGCATGACTGTGAACTGTTAATAACTACTCTTTAAGAATGGTTATGCAGCCAGTTATGCACCCATCTAGGTTGTATTTCCCTAGTTTATTGATAAGAAGGTCACATGAGACCATGTAAAATGCCTTACTAAAGTCTAGGTATACCACACCACGTCCACTGCCTTCCCTTATCCACAAGACTTGTTATCTTATCAAAGAAAGCTTATCAGATTGGTTTGACATGATTTGTTCTTTACAAATTAATCCTGGCTATTACTTATCACCTTATCTTCCAGATGTTTGCAGATGAATTCCTTAATTACTTGCTCCATTATCTTCCCTGGCACAGAAATTAAACTGACTTGTTTGCAGTTTCCTGGGTTTTTCTTACTTCCCTTTTTTATAGATCGACACTATATTTGCCCTTTTCCAGTCTTCTGGAATCTCTCCTGACTTCCATGATTTTTTCAAAGATGTTAACTAAAGGCTCAGATACCTTCTCTATCAGCTCCTTGAGTATTCTAGGATGCATTTCATCAGGCCCTGGTGACTTGACTGCTGTCTGTCAAGTTGAAGGCTGTTTATGAAAGTGTTTTTCAGTATGCAGAGAATACCAAAATAAAACATGTTCAGTTTGTACACTAACAGCAAGCCTTAGCAAACCAATGATGCTGTTGCTCTTGTGAACATACATATAATGTTTGTTTTTAATCTAATATGAAATAATGACAAAAGACTGCAGGGCAATTGACATTTGCCTTTCTGAAGCTGTATTGTTCATTAATAGCTGTGCCTCCATTAACAGAGAGATCGGTATCAACCGCTGACTATTTGGAAGATGGATAAAGAGAAATAGTGTAAGTCATCTGTTTCTCTGAATTATTCACTATGAACTGATGAAGTGGGCAAAAATATAGTAGCATTAATTTGAATTTGTGGTTATACTGTTCAAGGGCTTAAAGAACAGATCACTGCCCTAGAGCTAGTAGTAACTGATACTTTCTTCAAAGTACATCACAAACTTAGAACTTAATGAATCCTTACAACATCCTTGGGTAGCAGGGAAGTAAACATATTATACCAGTATTACATGTGAGAAAACCGACATAAAGAGATGGCTTACAAAAATACACAGGCATTCATATATGTTGTGTGATTATAGGGTGAGACCCACAGTACAGGAGGCTGCATTTCAGAGGGAGAAGCAGCAGCACCACCCAGACACCACTTAGACAAGGTGGCTCCCTTCTATTGATCTGTCAAAATAATTGTAACAAACACCGGTATTGGCTGGTTTTACTGACAGGAAGTGGGCTTCCTGCTTCACCTACAAAAAATGCTCTTATTGGTAATATGGATCAACTTCATTAATAGAAGCTCATTTTTTTTGGTGCTCAATCCTAAAGTGGTATAAATAAAAGTAGTTTCGTTAGTTTAAAGGAAGCTGTGTCAGCTTACACCGGCAGAGAACCCGACCCATTACTTTTATTTTAAGTCTGAAACAAGTTTTGGAGTAACTTTTTAAATAAAATTGTTTAGTTCCTTTTTGGAGGACATCATTGTTTCCATATTGTGGTACAGCCTTAAAGGAAATCATCTTTCTGTTCATTTAACCAGTGAATTCTAAAATTCCTCAGTTCGGCCGATGATATATCATTCTCAGAAGCAGTCATGTCCACAAATTCTTAAAATGGAATCTTTCCTCTCCAGACAGGATGTCAGAAGTAAGTGCTGTATTGATGGAGGACCAATGCTGTACATTCAGCAGTGATGTAGTATTAAAAACAGACCAAGTCTATATTCCAAAATCTGACTCTTGCCAGTTTGAAGCAGTAATAATATCATCTTATCCAAATCCTAAACCAAAAAGAAATTCTGGTTGTAGTCAGATATAAGAAAAATCATCAAAACGTTTTTAAAACGCACCCAGAGTTTTACTAAGACTGTATCATACTGTTACTGTTTGTTATCAATTAGTAAAAGGGAAATTATGTATTTAAAGCCTCAGTGGATAGATATCAACTTAGTTATTGGAGAGCTCTAAAGTAGTCAAGCCATTTTTAACATAGTGCACTTCGATAGAAAAATAACAACTTCCTAGGCAGCATGAGTAGAATTCAGGAGTAGAAGAAAAATGAGTCTTGCTCATGGGTTTAGGAGAAATGGAAAACTTGACCAGTTGCTGCTGGTTAATACAGCTTCTGACAGTAGTGACCTGAATTTAGTAATATCTTTCTAAATAACTCTGTAAGGAAATATTCCTTAAATTTTTCCTTCCCTGACTATTTTTACTCACTTATTGCAAAATGTGCATGACATGAACTAAGTAACAAAATAAGAAAATTTCATATAAGACAAGAACATATTTTCCATTTTGTATCCACACTTGGATATGCCAGACATAAATGATAGTAATATGCAAAAATAGTTCATTAAATAAAGCATTATTTACACAGACAAAATTGCATATTATCTGACGCATCACAAGCTTGGCAAACATATTCCGGACCCTTACTATTAAAAATAGTGTTATTATAGGGAATGTGGGAGCAATGACAGATTTTTTTCTTCCAAATAGAAGTTAATTTTCAGTTTCTGGAGCATATCTAATTTATCTCTGGAATGTCATTCTCTCTGCTTTGAGTGTCCTTTTACTCATGCACTTCTACAATCTTGATGAGCATTCATACTTTTAGTTTCTCAGACTAACAGGGAATAAAGCATGTGTGTGTACTTGTTAATATGGACACTTGTCAGCTATAGTGTAGTAACTAGAAACGCTTTCCTATTGGCCCACCTAATATCCATTTAAAAATATTTTACTTTTCTATTTATTTCCTTTCATTCTAACATGTCTTTATAAACCATTGTTATATTAATTTTAATTAAATGGGCGCATTGAGTCAAAGGTGTTAACATGATCGGGACATTTCCAAACATTCTTTGGGGTTTGCTATATGGAGACCTCAGTCTGCTTAGTGTCATAACAAACACTCCATTAAACATCTTTTTGCCTTTATATGAAAGATTTAGAAAAGAAAGGGAGAAAGTTAACACATTTATAAGTCTATTTTAACAACATTCTTTGTCCCCTTTGCCTTTTGTTGTAGAAAACATTTAGAAGAGGGAAGGGACCTCTTATTTGATGGTGGCTCAGATGTTAGTAAATGTCCTTTTGGGTGGTGGATAGGTAGTTTTATATAGGCTGGAGTTGTTGTTTGAACCCAATCCCATTTTCTAGAAGACAAAATAAGACAAAAGCAAGAGAGTTGGCAAACAGAACAGCAAAGATAGAAAATGCAACTTCCGTCTCTGCTGTTGACTTTGATTCACAGTTTCATTGTTGAAAAACAGGCACAGCAAAAGGTCTTATTAGCCACTCAAGACAGATCAGATTTTTACAAAGTTTGGGCTAGTTAGGGCATTGCTTTTTGGCTGCCTTTCTTTTGCAGAATATGCAGTCTTCCCCGGGTAAGCCAGATTCTTACTGTACGGAAGTGGAAAAGAGAAGAAATAAGGCACCAGGAAAGGAAAAAGACTCAGTGGAGGGAAAATGACAAAATTTCGTATCCCAGGTTGTGGATGGAATTTAGCTGAAGTTGACAGAGATGGTGATATCATCTAGATCCCTCTCACTGGCCTGACTGGTCAGAATATCTCTCAGGGTCAAAACGCTGAAGATGCAATGGTGTAACCAGTGGACTAGTTTGCCTTGGTTATATTTACTGTGGCTCTATTCTTGCTTCATTTTATTCTGTTTTGCATTAGATGCAACAGAATTGCAAGTAGCCGACAGGCTCGTATCCTGTAAGACATTAGCTTTGGCAAGTTAGTATAAGTTTTGAGGCCTATAATATCTTATCAGATAAGCTTTTTATAAACTAATAGCCCAATGGAAAACTCCAAAGTTGTGGGGGAGCAGAAAATAGAGGTTAAGTACATCTGTAGATGTAATGTGTTTTGATACAGAAACTGTTCTGTGAACACCAGGAAGAAGAGTTATGGAATAATTAATCATCATCATGCCTAGTGAGGTTGACTGAGTGGAAGACTCTGGTTACTTATGGCCAATTTTGCTTGGTAACCAATCAAAATCAATCAATGTAGGTATCAGTATGGTCCCTTGGAGTATCCTGTCACAAATCCAAATTTACTTTAATGGGGAATCAATACATTTCCCTTATATTTCAGTTAAAGTCATAGTTAGCTCATAGAAATTAATAATGATATGGATAAAACAAAATAAGCTATTCCCCAATTAACAAAGGCAGATAATAAATCTTTAACAATGCCTGGGGTGGATGATGAATTATAAGAATGGATATAGATCAGGGATTATTGAGATTATTTTCATAATTCTAAAATACAAATCTAACAAGTGTAAAGGAAAGCCTAGACAGATACCAGACATTCATGACTCTGTGTGTGTGTGTGTGTGTGTGTGTGTGTGTGTGTGTGTGTGTGTGTGTGTGTGTGTGTGTGTGTGTGTGTGTGTGTGTGTGTGTGTGTGTGTGTAAATAAATAAATAAATAATGGTGCACATCCCAGAAATGTATCAAGAGTATCGTCTGTATGATACTACTCAATGGAGGAAAATAGCGCTAAAACCATCCCTATAAACATCTGACCATTTACATCCACACCAGTGTGAGGGGGTTCATTTTACATTATACCCTATCAGGGAGGGGCATGTAGCCTATAGGGCTAACCAGCTCACTTGCCTATATATATATATATATATATATATATATATATATAAATTTACACTTTCCTTATGGTTTTGATTATATGTTTATTACAATAAGTTGTGCTAGGTTTATATTGGCAGCTTGGCTGTAACACAATAGACTTAGAGGCCACATCCTGTATGTTGAGCTAAGGCAAAATTAGTATTTTTGTCTGGGACCTTTCACCAGCTAGCACAGTTAGCTCTTATATGTTTAGGACCTTTCATCTAGATAGATGGTGGTAAGATAGAGTGACTTTCCATGGTATAAGCACTTCCAAGAATACCCTCAAACTTAGCAGGTACATCATTACTTAGAAAACCCCGAAACAACTGGTTGAGACCAGATCGAATAACTGGGTAAGATAGAAATAATAAAAGTGATAGACAATCACAAAAGGCCCATGGTAATGAATTGACGCATATGATAATATGTTGAGGTCAATGATAAACTGGTCTATTGGAAAAATACACTTCACCATTAATAAGGTGAGGAAATACAAATAAAGAGAAAAGGAAACATCCCCTATTAAATATGCATCAAACATAACAACATCAATGTAACGTGATAAAAGTGGCATCCCAGCCTATGGATGGTAGGAGAAGGGGATGTAGTTCTTGGCGGTTGCCAGAATGATGGCCACTGGTGCTGATAGGGAAGGTGCAGGTGATGAGGAAGATTATGGCTAACCCCTTGGGTTGTTGTAGAAGAAATGGTGTGAGTATATGGTATGGAAATATAGATTTACATTCCCTATTTATCTTATGAAACTGGGGTGTTTGTGACTGCTAAATTAATTAATTAAAAACCATATTTGCAAATATGGAGGAATTCTTATAGTGTGAGTGCTGCATCTGAGCACAGCAGGTTTCCCAATCATAGAATAATTGAATACTGGGTTTGATCCTGGGACAAAGAACCTGTCAGTTCCGAAGGTGATAACTGGAAATGTATAAGCAATCTTAGATCAGGGAGCAGTAGTGCTACTGTAGATGTGGGGATCCCAGAGACAGTAGAAGTAGCAGACATGATGGTGAAGTTTGTGCCTTCTCCTTCTTTCAGTCAACAGTTGTTGCACTTGCAATTCATTGATTTTTTTCTCCTTAAACTCTTTTCTTTTAAGGAGATTACATTTTGGTTCATTGATTTCCAATCCCATACTTCTTTTGTTTGAGACATGATCTTAAGAGTCGTTGAATTGTATCAGTAGGCCTTTTACTATGGACTAATTCAGTTTTTATCTTCCTTTTGCATTTTTATCATAAGCATTTATTGTAACAGATTACTTAACCATTTTGTAAACTTACATCCATTTTCCCAGTGTTGAGCTCACAATTAGGATAAATTTGTAGGCCTAATTATAATAGTATAACGCTAGCTACATACAAAATACGTGAAGGTCAACCACTTCTGAGACAGCCAAGCAGCCAGATGATGCACAGTTAACCCAAATAACATGAAACAAGTCTGAATGTTAATTTTCTGTATTAATTACTTTGAGAGTAGACAAAGTATTCTCATCAGAATTCAGCAGTGCTGCCCACTAACTCCATTAGTATGGAGACGCTCCTTGCCTCTCTTCAACACTCATAACCTACTCCATAAATTTTACTGAACAATTACAGTGGAACATGAGACATGTAATTACAGTGATGTGGTATGTTTTGTTTTTTTTCCAATGGATTTCCCAATGACTGTAACGTATCTGGCATGTGAAACTGCAAGTAGGTTACCAGTGACTCTAATAGCTGTGTGTTAGTTTGCTCAACTTTAGCTTTGCATGCTAGTCGTGTATTAATCTTTTGAGATTATTATACAAAATTGTGCTCCATCATCCCTGTGTCCTTCCTTTGCAATGTGTACTCTGGGTTAGAAGTGCAAATGTGTATGGTTTCTGTCAGAATAAGAATTTTTAAGATCCTTGAAAAGTGACCATCTTAAAAACAAATGTAGAGGTATATCAAACCATATTAGTTTGATATTCCTTATTTCCCATTAATAGCAAAATACACAGTTGTGAACGCTTTCAATACATGGTATCCGAGAGCTCACATCATCATTGGGGGGAAAACAGTGAAGAGAACATAGCGATGCAGCATCACAAATAATATAATGACCTTTTAATATTCATAGATTTACATCTGCTATCTTAAATAGTAAATTGAGGTGGCTGTAAAAGTGGAAGTTTCTTTTCTAAAGAGATAACAAGCAGAGTAAAATATATTTGATATGGCTGATTTATTTTAAAAATGAATGAGAACAAAATGGTGTGTTTTCCCAAATTGTTTATGTAAGATGGACTTACGTACTTTCTTCTGTTGGCCTTTTGCCTTCCTGGATTTGTGGGGATTTTTGTTTGTTGGTTTTTGGTAACATTCTGGCTATACTTTGGATACTGGGAGAAGCTACTCTTTCTTTTTATTTATGTAAACCATCTTGCATAATTTTGGTGATACATAAATAATGAAAGTAATAGTTTACTTCTGCATCCTTCAGAGATCTTGTTAGAAGAGAGGTACATGCATGCACGCACACACCCTACCTTCAGTAGAGAGAGAGGAGACAAACATAAAAGGACAGAATTATTGGTGTTCATCCTAAAATTAATGTCCCATGCAACTTTGTTTGTGGAGAAGTATATGGTATATCAACATCTGGAGCTTTGTTAGGACATACGTGAAGCAAAGAAGTAGAAAGCTGGAAGGAGAATGAGGAGGATCATCCAAAGGGCACACTGATGGAGAAATTAGAGAGGAAGGCGGAAAACTGAGAAAGTATGGAGTAACAGAAGGCAAGGTAGGACAAAATTTCAAGAAGAGTGTAGTGGTGGACAGTGTTGAAGACAGCTGACATGTCTAGGAGGATGAGGATGGAGTACTGGTTGTGAGACATGACTAAGGAGCCACTAGAGATTTTGAGTAGAGCAGTTCTAGTTGAGTGGAAGGGGCGGAACCTGAACTGTAGTGTGTCTAGTATGCAATTGCAGAAGAGGTCTACAAATGCAAACAGTGCTTTCAGTGAGCTTAGAGATAAAAAAGGGAGAAGAGAAGAGAAATAGGATGGCAGATAGAGAGGCAGTTGGGGTCAAGGATTTTTAACATGACAGAGACACTAAAGTAAGTTTGTATTGTTGGGAAAAGAGCTAAAGGAGAGTGAGAGGTTAAGGAGAAGAGTAAGGGAGGGGATGAAGGAGCCTGGGGTAGATAAGGGGATAGAATGGTACCACTGATTCTATCTCCCTAGAACATGTTAGGTTGTGCTCCTAACAGCACATTATCTTCAGCAAACTTTCTTTATCTGAACAGTTCCCAGTTGTGCAATATTCTGGCAAAACACAAAATATTCCAGAACTTCTTGCAACTTATCAGTGACAACATTTTTGTCTCAGAACAAGTACAAATTAACCAGGGGATAGCCATTTTAGACTTGATTCTGACTAACAAAGAGGAATGGGTTGCAAATATAAATGCTCGAGGTAATTTGGGTATGATGATAAAATGGAAGATATCTTGATTCTAAGGAAAGGAAAATGTGAGTGCAGCAGAATGAAGACAATGGACTCCGAAAAAGCAGACTTGAATAAATTTAGAGATTTGGTAGGTAAGGTTTTGGGAAGTATCCCCAAGACAAAAAGAAGTTCAGGTGAGCTGGCAGTTTTTCAAGGAGAAAATATGAAATACAAAACTGCTAGCTATTATGATGTGAAAAATAGTGAGAGGGCAATATGGCTGCTTTAGAAACTCTTTAATGACCTGAAAATTATAGAAGAACCCCACAAAGAGCAGGAACATGGACAGATTGCTGGGAGGAGCACAAATGACTAACACAAACATTTAGAGGAAAAAATCAGAAGGGCTAAGGCACAAAATAAGTTACTCCTCTGTGAGGGGGTCATAAAAAAGCAATATGAAGTGAGTCTTGACATAAATTGGAAGAAAGAGGCAAAGAAAAGCTAAGGTCTTCTACTCAGCATGAAAGGAGAGCTACTCATAGAAGACATCAGAGAGGCTGAGGTGTGACTTCTGCTTCAGTAAACCAGATAATGAACACAATCAATGTTAACAAAAAGAGCAGTATAGAAATGTAGACTTGCGCTGGTGCCTAAGTTCTCAGACACTCCTCTGTTGTTGGATGTCAGAACATGGGCTCTAGCCCCAAAGTAAATATCTACACTGATATTTTTAGCTTTGTAGCCCTAACTCCACAAGCCCAAGTCAATTGTTCCAATCTCTGAGAGTCCATGCCAAATGTTTTTCTTTGCAATGTAGACTTACTATGTGGTAAGAAATTGCCAAGAAAAGTAGTATCATTCTGAAATGTATTAACAGGAGTGTCTCATGTGAGACACAGGAAGTAATTGTCCTGCTCTGTTTGGCACTGGTGAGGTTTCAGATGCAATGTTGTATGCAGTTTTTCACATACATTAAGAAAGATGTGGACAAATAGAAGAGTCCAGATCAGAGAAATAAAAACATTAAAAGGTTTAGAAATCCTGACTTAGGACAGAAGGTTAAAAAAACCTGGGCATTCCTGTTATAAAGAGGACAATTATGAATTGTTCTCCATGTTCACTGAAGGTAAAATAAAAAGTCATGCACATAATCTGCAGCAGGAGTGATTTAGGTTAAATATTGGGGGGGGGTGGAATTCTAACAATAAGGGGAATTAAGCACTGGAATATGCTTCCAAAGGAGGTTTTGGAAACCCCATCAGTAGATGGATTTTAAGAACAAGTTGGACAAACACCTGTCAGGGATGATCTAGGTTTACTTGGTCCGACTCATCACTGGGGGGTCAGATGAGATGATCTCTTGAGGTTCCCTCCAGCCCTCATTTCTATGATTTTAGGCTTCTAAGATCTTCGAGTTTGGCAGTTGCTTTAGGACTGGCAAAGTACCAGATTGGGAAACCCTAAAGCAATGGCTGTGATTAATTCCTTCCTTTACTGTGTCATCTTTCATTAGGTTAGAGTCTGAGCTTTCTGACAGACTACTTAGGAGCTTGTGGCAATATGTTAAGATTTTGAACACTTGTTGTTATGTGAGTAAGTGTACAAAAAGAGTGGGTGTGAATGTGTGTGATGTTAGATTGCATTGTGTGTAGAATGACGAAAACCTTTCCCAGGACATTGCACTGCTTGGTAACATACTGTAATTGCAGGGCAGAGAATCACCATGGTGATTCAGCAATAGGTAAAACAAATGCACATCAAACCACCTGATTTAATGCCCCTAAATTTCCAATGATGGTCATGGATTCATATATTTTTCATCCAGAAGGGGACCACTAGAACTACCTCCTGTGTAACACAGGCCATAGAATTTCACCCATGGACAGAGCCCAATAACTTGTGTTTGGCTAAAGCATATCTTCTGGAAAGCATCCAGTGTTGATTTGTAGAATCCAGGAGACACAGAATCCACCACTTCCACTGGTACTTTGTTGCACCAGTTAGTCACCCTCATTGTTAAAACGTTGTGCCTTTTTTCAAATTTTAATTTGTGTGACTTCAATTTTCACTGGTTAAAGTCCAGTTGACTTTCAAAACACCGAATAAAGTTTGCTTCTTAACCAACTAGAAGGGTTTTTTTTAAACCATGCTATTAGTGATCCCAAGGATTTCATGGGAAAAAAAAGCGCAGTGTTGTTCTTTCAGTTTTTTTAAGTTGTGTTTTCAGTATTGACTCCAGAAAGGCACCTAATTAGAATATATGACTACACACAATATCAGCTATATCATCCACCCTTCTCTCCTTTTTTGTAGCTCCTAGCAAAAAGCAAAGCAACTTAGCATATTGCTTTTTCTTATATATAATAGCTGATCTATATAACCACAATATTACAAGCTGTCCTCCCTCCTCAATTATATTTGATTATTATTTAAGCATTTTCAATGCATCTTGTCTGAAATTATATTGTAAGCTCTTTGGGATAGGCACATTATCTTTCTATATGTATTGTACAGTGCTTATCACCATGGTTCTCTTGTCCTACTGGAGTTTGTGGCCACTATTCTAATAAAAACATCAACGATCTCTCTTGTTAAGAAAATATGACCTATGAAATATTCATTTTAAGGTGCTGTACTGAATGATATCCTCCCCCCTCCCCCCGTGATACCATAATATAAATATAATATTGCTGACTTCAGAGACAAACTAATATGTTGCGATATAAAGAAATCATGGTAACAAGCTAATTTACTATAGCAGCAACTCGTATATCATACAGTCTCTTTGGCCAAGCTCTTACAGAAAAGCATTGCTATTAATTGTGACTTTTGATGGACAGCTTTTATTTTTATGGCACCTGTCCCATAACCAGCAGGCAAAGATGGGATTGACTATTTAATTCATTTTGGGTCTAGTCCAGTCCATCACTTCATTATTCTGTGTTCTAGCATAATTCACATGTGATAGCAAGCATACACCATGCTCAGAATTAGTAGGCTATTGCCCATTCTACTGATGGGGCTCCTGATATTATCGGATTGACAGGAATCTAAAAATTTCCATTTAATTCAGGCCACTTCAAGTCCAATCTCAACCCTCAGGATAAACAGCAGATTTGGCAACCTTCCTTTAATATTTTAGTCCTTTTGAGGTAAAGCTATTTTTTAGTGCTTTTTGGAAGCTTTACGTTTTTACAGAAAACCCAGCCTTCGTTTAGCATTGTTCTTGTTCATTCTTTCCACCCTATCCTTCCCTATCAGTGAATTCATTTGGAGCTGTGGGTACTCAGCATCTTTGAAAATATAGCTTAAGGTGCTCATAGAAGCAAAAGCAGTTGCTGATATTTGACCTTCGCCACTATCTTGGGTTCATTATGACTGCAACTGAAGTTTTAGCGGCGAGGAGTCCTGTGGAACCTTATAGACTAACTGAAGTGTTGGAGCATAAGCTTTCGTGGGCAAAGACCCACTTCGTCAGATGCATGTCATCATCTGACGAAGTGGGTCTTTGCCCACGAAAGCTTATGCTCCAACACTTCAGTTAGTCTATAAGGTGCCACAGGACTCCTCGCCGCTGTTGCAGATTCAGACTAACACGGCTACCCCTCTGATACTTGACACTGAAGTTTTAGTAGTTCGTTTAATTTAAAAGTGTCTACTTGAGCACTTACAGTCTTTAAGTGATTGGCATTTAATGCTAAAACCAAGGTTTTAGTGTCCCAAAAGCATCAGTAGAGCCTTGAAGATGGTAACCATGAATTACATGTGATGGTTGGACTTAACTATAACATCTCATGGGACTAGTCTCATTATGTCTCAAGGGAGCAGTGACCTAATTGCTCTTGGAAAGTGATGGTACCGTACAATTAACAGTTGAAGAGAACTACAAATAATATTTTATGCTGCTTCTGTTCTTGTGCTGATGCCCTGGCATAATTCCAGTTCATTCTAATTGGAGTGAGGTACATGCATTAAAAAGCACATATAGTTTTTAGATTGTTGCTGCACACGTTTTCAATATTAATGTGCTTCATGGCTGAAAGAGACCACTTTTATATAAGTCTAGGGACAAGGAAAGAATTACTGATTCAAGTAGATGTGTACTCAGCCATGACTTAGTGGGTTTTTTTTTAAACTTCAGTAAGTTATAGATTACAGAAAATAGAGAAAAATTATTCAAAAGTCCAATAACATGTCATTTTATTTGGTATGTTTCTTCAATTTACTTTGGCTGAATAAGAAGGCAAAAATTTGAAATTCTTAGATGCGTGGGGGTTTTTTTGGAGGTGGGGGGGGGGAGATAGCCTTAGTAAATAATTTCTATGGCCAGGTTTCTGAGGATATAAATTTGGGTAATTGCTTGTTTCCCATGTATCAATAAAGCAGAGTATGAATGTTAGAATTCTTTTTTCCCCCTGTCTCACAAGATACAATTTTAAGATAATTTTTATTCTTTTGTTTCTTTAATAGTCTGATACCTACCTCTGCATGTCATTACATCTGCCAATGGATGAGGAAGCCTATGTAGGTGAGTATGAGCTATGTGGAAAAACCTGATCAGACCTTTTTTAAATCACTCCACAGCTTTCTTTTGACTTATAAGTGCTTAATCTTTTACTGTCAGAGTTTCTAAAATGCATTCATCATACCTAATGCAGAAACAAACTAGAGAGAGCCACTTAGAGTCAAGATACCAAACTGTATCTGGGGAGATTCATGAGTAATAGTAGTTAAGGAGCTGCATGCAGATGCCTATGGCAGCTAATACCAAGCAGTCCCATTTGTAAAATATTGGCTTTCTGTCTGTGGCTAGATACTTAATTCCGCTCTGCTGAACAGACTGTTTGTTTACCTGCTGGTACAGGCGGTAAATCCTCTGCACTTCCATCAACAATGTGAACAGTAGTAAGATTTTACTTGTCTGCAAAACATTTCTAGTTTTCTTTTTTTATATATATTCTGGCATGAATTAGATGACATGTAAATTGACAGGACCTACTACAGTAGTGCATCAATGTTTAAATCAAATAAGTACGTCAGTGAAGTAAGCACCATCTGTTCAGTATGTCGTCTTGGGTAGCTTTAATTTTATTTCACTCTGCTTCTAAACAATCTAGTTATTCAGAAAAGGGAGGAGACAAGCAAATGGTTCATTTAACTGAAGTTAGTTTCATTTTTATGAAGAATAGTGATAGAGATGCAGCCGTGTTAGTCTGGTCTATCTGAAACAAAAGACAGGACTATGCAGCACTTTAAAGACTACCAAGATGGTTTATTAGGTGATGAGCTTTCGTGGGCCAGACCCACTTCCTCAGATCAATATGTGGAAGAAAATTGGCACAACCGTATTGGCACAACATATATGGTTGTGCCAATTTTCTTCCACATATTGATCTGAGGAAGTGGGTCTGGCCCACGAAAGCTCATCACCTAATAAACCATCTTGGTAGTCTTTAAAGTGCTGCATTGTCCTGTCTTTTGTTTCATTTTTATGATGCATTGTAAGCACCAGGAGATTAAAACAATGGCAAAGATAGAGTACCTTTCTTTTTCCACTTCCTTCTGCCCAAAGGTGTCTTAGTACACTATCTGAGGTGATAGTACATTGGTTGAAAAATATGTATAGTTGCTGGTGTCATATTCTTAGAATTCATTTTCATATGACATTCCCTACAGGAACTGATCCACAAATCCGCAATAGAGCAATACACTGATATTTTTCACCTTATAAGTTCTAACTGCCGTAGTAAAAGTAAAGTAGGAACTGTCAATAAATGAAGCAGCTCATGACCACAGCATTATTTTTTGGCTGTGAGATCAATGCCTTTAAAGAAAAAAGCATGAAAGGAGTAGTTCATTCTTTTATAATCTATTACTTGCCATACAGTGCATGTAGTAGACTGTGTTGTTTTAGTTTGATTAGAAAGATGTGTATTAACTTAGATTATAGGCAAATGTATGTGTAGTACTTCAAAGAATTTCCTTCCTTAGGAAATTTATAGTTAAAACCATTTATATTGTGCTGTACTTTTTTGTAATTTTGTATTTACAAACATTAAATACGCGTGAAATGCTTTATTGTTTGTCCTTTGAGAGTGACTTACCAAAGAGCATGGTTTGAAAAACCCACACAAATATAGGCAAATTCACAGTAATTGTGACTCATGTAAGGCAACAATCATAATACAGATGAATCCCTTCATATCTGTGAAAAGGAAGAGGTGCAGCTTTTTGGGTATCTGTGTTTTCTGAGAAGTTGCTCTTTTAGATGGTTTAAACCCTTTGTTTCACTTGTTCCATAACATACATCTATTACAACTGGATGTGTAATGGCTGAGTGCTTTAGGTGAGTTAGAAATTCCAATTTCCAGCATTTAGAATGATTCACTGTGCTTCAGTCCAAGTATGTATGGGAGATTTTAACAACCCTGCAATATTCCTAATATTCCTATATTTTGCCCTGTATTGATGTTTCAGGCATCTTAGGTCTCTAGTGCTCTTGCCTCCACAGACATTGTCATTCTAATTTTCCTTAAAATGACTTCTTTTTCTTTAATTTTAGTTCTGTTAGCTACCAGGAGACAGCAAAGTGCAGAGACTCTTTATCCCCTCTTCCTCACATGTGGTTTCTGTTTAATATCAGAATCTTGGGGATGTTCCTTTGTGCAAAAAAATGGCCAATTTATTCCTATTTCTAGGGGAATATTCCTATTTCTAGGGGAAACAGACAAAAGTATGTTTGCAATCCAGCCTTCAGTCTAGACACTATTTGAGACTAGGCATAGCATTGAAATTTTAATATCATGGGCTTCAACACTGGCATTTGAGTACTTACCCAATGTCCCAGGTATACTTGAACAATCCACACTGTCTATGGTGCCATATTTTCACTGCCTTGTTTAGGCACGTTGGCTAGGTTACAGCTAAAACTGGTATGCCAACCTCTGCTGCCATCACATCTTCAACTGCAGTATAGGCATTCCCTAAGAGAAAGATACTAATCCATGAGTTCTTTGGATGAACTATTTCACAGCTCTTTCTGGAGCAGGAATGTTGCTTACCTCCATACTAGGTGCTCTGGATGATTATTAATAATGCAACAGTTAATATTATGTAGACTCAGTGACAGTGTGAGGCAAGGCAAAGCTCATATAGATCCACCAAAAAGAAACTGCTCTAGTTATCAGTCGATACCCAGGAGAACAAGAGAGAATGGTTCAACAGAAATAAAATTCTCAAACTGCAGTTATCATAATTTAGGTTCCCAAAACAGAATATTATATTTTACAAGCGGAAGAGTTTATGTTCTAAAAATAAAATGTGATATAATCTATTTGCTATTTACAGTGGTGTTGTAGCCATGTTGGTCCCAGGATATGGAAGACATGAGGATCTGAAGAAGAGCTCTGTGGAGCTCAAAAACATGTCTGTCACCAACAGAAGTTGGTCTGATAAGACATTACCTCACCACCATGTCTCATTCTAAAAATAAAACATTTGGAAGCGATAGAGTCACACTCGCAGCTATATCCAGAGTATGTTGTGCATAGATAAAAGCCACAAGAGTCCTCTATCAAAGTTGAGCAAGCTGATCCAGAGCCAGTCCACAGAATATATTGAGTAGGAATTATAAGTTAACTCTTCATCAGACTGCTGTTAGAAGAGGAACTTTATAATTAGCTGCTAAAAAGTCTCAGAAGAGTAGCTGTGTTAACTGTAACTTTAAAAACAATGAGCAATCCTGTGGCACCTTAGAGACTAACACATTTCATAGGTAAAGCCACAAAGGTTCATGACCTAAGAAATTTGTTAGTCTCTAAGAACTGCTTGTGTGTGTAATTAGCTGGTGTGAGTGTTACTCTAACGGCCTTTTTTAGGGACAGTTATGTATATTCTGGTAGATGCTGCCCATTTACTGTATGATGCTCTTGGAAAAGAATCAAAATGTCAAGTTTGGATTCTTATTGGTACTTGTTGAGGTTCCACCTTTACCTCGCTTCCAGGCCCGTGCATCTTGACGAAAGCCCATTTCTCTTTTTGTTGGGAAGATCTCACCATTCATTTTGATGTTGAGCTAAGAAAAATATGTATCGTAAAATGAAATTAAATGCTTGTCAGATAAATTACAGGTGAGGAGAATTGTCTTGAAGGTAAAAGTAACATTCACTTTAATGATGTTAAGGACTAGTCAACTATCGAATAAGCAAATGCTTATCGGATAGTCAGTCAACTTGTCGATTTCCCCCCTGCTTTGCTGCCTCTGTCAGATAGAGGCAGCAATGTGGGGGGGGGGGGGAGAGAGGGAAGAAGGGATACTTCAAAGCAGCAGCACCACATAGCTGAGCCAGGGGATCAGCTGTGCAGTGCTGCTGCTTTGAAACCCCAAGGTAGTGTTTCAAATGGGCAGCTACCGCACAGCTGATCCCCGGCTCAGCTGTGCGGCGCTGCCCCTTTGAAACATGGAAGCGGCATGTTTCCCCGGTTCTGGAGAAATGCCATGCGGAACCTGGGATTAGCTCAGGAGTCCCCCGCTGACCCCAGACTCCATGAGGGCACTGTGGCTTTGAAATGCACAAAAGCCCCGTTTGGGACTTCTGTACATTTCAAAGCAGGCACACCCGCATGCAGCCCGGAGTCAGCAGGACTTCCTGCTGGCCCCCAGCTGCCTGCAGACAGGGCTGGATTACCCAGTAGGCAGACTAAGCACGTGCTTAGGGCACCAGCAAAGCAGGGACACCAAAAGAAAATGAGATTTTACGGTATAGTATTGTTTTTATTTTGAATTACATACGAGGGGGGCACCATAATCTTTTCAGTGCTTAGGGCCTCTAAAGGTCTTAATCCAGCCCTGCCTGCGGAGTTCCGTATTCCTCCTTTGAAATGTACAAGAGCCGCAGAAGGGGCTCTTGTACATTTCAAAGGAGGAATGCAGAAGTGCCTATTGAGTAGTCCATGGAAATTCCACTTGACTAGTCAATTAACTGCAATTTAACATCCTTATTACGAATACACTTAAAAATCACCTGTATTTTCTCTAAGTATCTTCATAAATGCTTGATTGTTTTTATCTGAACAAATAGAAAGTGTCTTTACTCCATGACTGGTGCTGGCATTGCTACAATCTGTTTTTGACTACTGAATTATAGTCGTAGCTGAAGGGTATTCTGCAGACACTCAGAAGAATTGAGTCTGACAGCAAGCCACTCAGCCAAGAAATTTGACTGTCATCTTCATCCCTTTTCTTTTGCTCACATGGCTGACCAGTAAATAAATGTCTTTTTCTTATTGACTGGTGGTAAGCCTTTATCTCTCAAACTGCACTATACGAAGGTGATGGAGCCTATTTGCAGATGGAAATAATTTGACTGACTGATTTTCTTCCATACTCAGCTTCTGAATATTGCTGATTTGTTACCATATGTGGCTTGATGTCCTGGGCAGTGGGGTGGCCTAGTGGTTAGGTCTCAGACTTTGCTGGTGGCAAAGGGGTGTAGCCCCTGCCACCGAGGCCCAGGGCCTGGGAATTCCAGATTCTTATTTGAGTCTAGTTCTTGAGTTTGAGGCCTTGCCCCAAGGGTCCAATTTCCCCCTCCTCAGTGAGGGTTCCTCGTAGGTTCTCCCCCTTAGCACCCAGGGAGGGCTTGGAGGCTTACATGCTCCTGTGGCTGACCCAGCAGGCAACTCTGGTTCAGGTCCTGCAGACAGCAGAACCAGCTCCTGTCTCTTCACTGGTCAGCTCCTAACTGAGCCAGGTTCCTCTCTTTTATCCTCCCTCCTGGCCTGGCATTGGCTGCAGGTAAAACAGGGCAGGGCTAGTTGGGCAAAAAGGCTTTGTTTAGCCCCTGCACTGCCAGGCTCTCTTCTCACTGCCTCACACCATAGTATTGCATGTTTAAATATGCTTATTGCTCAGGTAACACACCTAGGTTCTTTTTTAATCCATCAGTGAGAGATCATATGTCCAGGCCAGTGTTGTTTACATTCCTGAAAAATGTAATCCAAAATTAGTAGTAGGAGGAGATTATGTAAATGAAGGATGAGAGTTATAAATTTAATATTTTTAAAGATTAGGAAAGGATTGGTTATTTAAATTGTTAAACTAGCCACAATTAGGATCAATTCCCCCATGTCTCTCATAGTTCATAATACCATTGATGGGAGCTTTGTTTTGGGAAGGGATGCACAGTTTCTTTATATAAATACAGATATTCAGTATATGTCCCCATATTAGTCATTTTAGTAATCAAATTAAGAAAGGCACTCTCTGGAGCAAAATGTGCCACTGAATCTAATGCAGATTTGACAAAACTGTCTCTGAAACACAAGCAAGCTTCTGTTAGAAATCTGATGGTGTTCCAGAGTAGAACCATATCTCTGGAGGCCATTAGACTTCCTGCTGTGTGGCAGGGATCCTGTGCTGGCATGGCAGTTTCTTGGGGCTGCTAGGCTCCCTATTTGACCCAGGGTTCTAGAGGCTTCAAGGGTCACTGTCAAGAGCTGGGAGCCTGGAAGTCCTGGAACCATCTCCCAAGGTCCTCAGCTCTGGGGCTGCCTACCATACAGACTGCCCTAGGTTGGGGACTTTCACACTCCAGAGCCAGCTGGCTCCCTGGGTTGGGGCCTTAGGAGTAATGGGGTTGGAGTTGGAAAGAGACCTAACTTTATAGGATGACTTTATGATCATAGCAAGGTAAAGGCATAGGTGTGGTGGTTTTCCTCTTCAATCTTGTGATCATCTGCAAATATCATTGCTCCTATTTCCTTGTGCTGTACAAACTATCCAGGAGTTTACAGCTAAACGAATGTTTATCAATTATGCCTAAGGTGCAGATCTGTGGTTTACAACTGTGATTGGATGCACGAGAGGTCAGAGAAGGGCGGTAGATGTATCTGTGTAGACGTTGGTGATTTCCTGATGTTTCTCATGCTTCTAGTGCCCAGGATTTTGGCATGCAGGGCGCAGCTGGAACACTGAACTTCAGGTCAGCAGTTTAGAGAGCTTCTTTTGTGGGCTTAAACATTCTCTTGTCACCATAAGGTGGGCGTGCAAAATTTATAAACCCGTTCAGCCAGAAAATCCACTTAACGTCCAGACCAAAGTACACAGAGGTCAATGGGAGCCCTTCAGATAACAGTGTATCAGGTTGTTGCTCTAGATATGCATGTTTACTTAATTAATTATCAATTATTTTCAACTTTAGACGTAAATAAACTTTTTACTTAATGTTCTCAGCATGAAGTATTTTAATAGTTGTTTCTGTGGCTTAAATCAAAACATGCCCAACAGAGGACTGAGACAAAACATCAAAGAAAAAATAATTCCAGTCGTATTGATATCGGACCAGTAAGTAGTTAGAACACCTATTGGTATCAGACCAATATCGCTACCATTCTCTTCAGTGTATAATGTAACATTCAATTTCAAACTGTTTATTATTGTGAGAATTTAAAATACACAGGTATCAATTATGATGGGCTCTAATCAGTTAAAAAAAGTTAAAAGCAATTACAGATATTATACTTGCCCTAAGCCCCCTATTCATTTTTATGATTTTGAAGTTACATTTTCCTATATTAAAAAAAAACTCTTAAAATTTTAATTGTAGTTATTTTAGATATTAATTAAAATGCCAGGTTAAAAAAATGTACAGAGAAGTCTGATGTGTGTGTCTTGGTTAGTTTTTATTTTTAACTATGTTGCCTTTAATTTTTATGTTCTTAAACCCAGGCCTTTTTATATATTACTTGGATTATACTTTCTACATATATCAGGGTGTGTCTACGCTGCACCCTTAGCTAGAAATAAAATAGGCTATTTCGAAATTTGGTGCATCTACACAGCACCAAATTTTGAAATAACACAGTATTTCGAGACATTCCTTATACCTTGTGGAATGAGGTTTACAGGGATGCTGAAATAGCACGTCCACTATATTTTGCAATAGGGAACACATTCAAAAGACGCGGGGTAGCTATTTTGGGATACCCCTGGTATCCCGAAATAGCCTTGTAGTGTAGACATATCCTCAGATTCTACAATAAAGATTATCCTGATAATCCTGTTTCACGGTTATAAACCATTTATGACCACCTTCCTTTAATTGTTAGTAGCACTTTAAAATGCTTATGAACCAAGTTTAGAACTCCACATAAATGGCACATGGCCTCATTGAAGAGTTAATTATAATTTCACTGTTAAGGCCCATGATAAAAAAGTGGGAAAAAAGGTCTTTAATACGGAATTGTTCTATGATTATGGAATAAGTAAAATTTGCTGGCAAAAATATTGTTTGTTATTGCTTTGGTTATTTGTCATTCTGGCAAATGGTCTATAGCTAAAAATAAAACTAACAGCACCGAATACATATTTTTAATGTACCCATTATACTGTGCTCTGGATGCTCTCTATACATGTCTTAAACGAGATCACTAGCATTTCAAATGTGAAGAGCAAATGCAAAATGCTATTAGACAAATCCTGGAGAAATTTGAGCATTGACCTTTACACACCTATCCAGGGTTTCAAGGCAGTCAGTTACAGAAAACCTTGGGCAAGGTGGCCATATTCACTTTTAAACATATCAGTAGTTTAGGAAGAGTAAATTCTGTGGATCTAGACCTACTGCTGAGCATGTTCTGTACGTCTTGAAACCTTCACCCTAGAATACTTCCAGCATTCTGTCTAAGTGTAAGCTATATATCTGGTGTTTTGGAAGGAGTGATGGTCTTAGCTAATTTTGGAAAGCTATTTATTTAGGCAGATCCACATTTAAAAATATATTTCAGGCTTCTTAATTCTGTCAGGAAAATATTAATTTTTAGCAGTCCCCCAATCATACCACAAAGGAATTTAGACTGGGATTTTGAAAGGATTTAAAGGGCATCAGACACCCAACTCCCATTGCACTTAATTGGGATTAATTCTTTTTGGTGTCTTAGAAAAATCCCAGTTTTAGACTGTATTCCCATAGGCATGTAGTGCCCAACTGACCTTTTTCCACAGAGTCAGGTTTCACTTGAATGAGGTTTGGTAAATTGGAAGGAGTGGGACCCAGAGCATGAGAATTTGACCTGTGTTTGAACTGACAAGAGCACTTAGATTTCTGTTTCTCCATGAACTAAACTTTCTAAAAGCAGCTCCAATGTAAGAAAAGATGTTTTTTGTTTTGTTTTGTTTCATTTTGGTTTCTTTAACTTCTCCCTTCCTCTTCTGTGACTCATAGAAAATACATAATATCGTCCATATCCTATCTTTTCAGAAAATGAAGCAAATAGCTGGTCTCTTTTCTCTGAAGTCCATTAAATGTCTACCAATAATTTATCATTTAATTGAAGTCCTTCCGGCAAAATATGATGTTTCGATTAAATAAGCTTTGAAGTCAAGGGACTATCTTGAGAGATTTTACCTCACCACTACTGAAAATAAAAATTTGTAGCAATTAATTGTGATTATCAACAAGTATCTTACATGGAGAGCAAAACCAGTGTTCAGTCATTCTCAAGACAGGTGGCTAATGAGGAAGAAACCATGAAAATGTTTGAATGTTAAAGGCAAATACAGGGAGACATAGCATGGATGAGAAAGACATTGTTAACAGGGCTTCTCAAGAAATTCTAGTGTTCATAAAAGCAAGCTAATTCTTTATTTTTGAGGTATAGCTTGCCTTGATGCATTTTTAGTTTCATAGAGTTTAAGGCTGAAAGGCATCCATCAGGTTACCTCATTTGACTTCCTGTATATCACAGGCCATTAGATTTTACTGATCTATCCCTAGATATTGTCAAATAATTTAGTTAGACTGAAAGATTCTATGTTCAGCACTTCCTTTCCCTTTCTACTGTCTTACAAGACTGTAATATTTTCTCTTTGGAAAAAATAAGTATGTAGACATTTCACTTCATGCTTTGGGTTGTTTTGGTGCTACTGTGCTGTCAGATTAAGTATCGCAGCTCACAAATGATTTTGTAGCATCCTGAGGGAATTGTAAAACTCCAGATGTTATCTTGGAATTGCAGCTTCTGTTATTCCTTTGCTGATTGCTTTATATCTTTGCTTTCCGATGCAGAAACATAACTAAAATATTTAAATATTATTTTGTAATATTAAACAAAGCTTTAAAAGTATAAATTGGCCCCCGGCATTCTTCTCTAGGAGACTACCTGGCTATAAACTGTTGTTGAATAGTCTTGTGACTCCTCTGGGGCAGTGCTTTTAAAATGTCAATTTTCAAAGTTTCAGTATTGCCTCAGATTGTTCTTTTTCCTTCCCCAGTTATTAAATGGTTAAGTACTTAATATATTACTACAAAACAAGATGGGGCAATCATCTAAAAGGTACTCATTTCTTCAAATCATAACATTAAATTAAGGATAAGATAGTTTACGTCTGTTGCCGGCAAGAGTAAGTCGCAGGTTCGACACTGGGTTCTCAAAGTACAAAGACATGCTGCACAGGTATCTGTCAAACACAAGCAGTTTATTTTCTGACAGCTATGAGCTGTGCCCCTTAACTAAAAAAAACATGATGATAGGAAAAGTGGCATTCTTACACCCCTTCTGCTAGCGGGGGAACCCCATTTCAGCTGTGGATGAAGTGGGAGACTGTCTCAGCTTCCGAGGTGCCGGTACCCAAAGCCCATCAGTGAGGTCCAAATTGCTATGCTCTGGTGCACCTTTAAATACAATGTATCTACCTTGTTTGTGGCAGTTTGGAAATTTCCGGGGATTACTCATTGCTTGTTATAGTATGGCTCAGCTATACTGCTTGTCCTTTGACTTTGTTTACATGATCAGTACATTTAGGTAAACAAGATTGTTATGTTCCCACCCTTATCTACAATTCGTTCGTGCTACAATGGCGTATGTTCCTAGAGGCTTGCTTCTGGCTCATCAATAGTAGAGAAGGGGGAGGGTGGGAAAGGCGGTGGAATCCAGGCCTCACCACCCCTATACTTCACACACGTACAGAGTTCTTCCGCCATTGACCCCTACATTCCATCCCTGGGTGGTGGGGCACTGCATTTTACCCCGGTATGCCCCTTAATTAGGGTGTCAGCCATTCAATGATGATTGTTGCATTTTGTTAAGGGTGTGGAATCTGATCCCACACTGTTTATCATTTTGGCCCGAGGGAAAGAGTCCAGTTTGGGGGAAACATTTTAGCCAAAACCTCAGATTGCTAATACAGTGGCTTGGCATAAATGTGGCTGCCAGCTTCTTAGGGAAGAGGCATTACATCTGCATTCACGGACGGGGGGTAAACTGGGTGTCTGGTCACTCCAGGTAACAGGTGTGTAGATACCACACGCAAACACCCCACATGATTAGTGAGCACATAACACACTCCTCCACTGTATCAATTTCTATTCTACAAGGATCCAGAATGTGGTGTTTAAAGGGACACATCCATTCGTTCCAGGGCGTTTACATAAACGTGCCTCTCTTTGGATGTCAGTCTCCAGCTCCTGATTAGCTCACAAGCTTGGATCCTGGGACGAGCCCCCATATTCTGATTGGGATGCATAGGAGTGGTAACGGTGTCTTCTGGATAGGTGATAGGTGTGGTCCATAGGTGCTTGTCTAGGGCTATAAAGCAAAAACAAAACAAAGAAAGATACGCAGCAGCAATTGTTTATAGTATGTCTTCGGTAAATTAGCAAGTTGGGCTCCTGAAAGGGAGGCGCTATTTCTAATTCCTTAGCAACAATTCGTGCTTGGCCTTAAGAGGGCAGCTAGGTGTCTCTCTCATGCAGACTGTGGGGCACCTCGCAGGGCCATAAACTTGAGTGTGTATATGAAATTCATGATAGTGGTGTTCAATTATGGCTTTCCGTTTGGTGTTGTGCTGCCTAGCTTATGAACAGAGAGGGCTGCTTTTCTGTGTCCAGCCTGTTTTTTCCAAGCATCCTGTTATCTTTTTTGACTTCAGCTAGGCCTGCTAGCCTTGTCTCTTTGCTCCAACTAAACAGCAGGTTTCTGGGGGGACAGCTTAGCCACAGATCATAGTGTAAGGTTTTACCTATATATCAAAGGGCTACTGGCTGCAGTGGGTTAAAAACCTGTTCCTACATTCCCTTCTCTTAACCTAGGGTTCTTTAACCTACCAGGTTAAATACAGCAATTTAAATGTTTTTAGCTTACTTTGGAATCATTGGTAGAGCACTAGTACCAGTTATGTTATAATCGATACACCCCACATAATTTGGCAAAACAACACCCAAATTCATTCCCAGGGTATTCCATCCCCCGAGATAGCACTGCCCATGACTCTAGCTTTAACCTCCACTGCCTGGTTTAGGGCCTTGGAATACTTGGTATTAGCCTGGTCCACCGTTTCCTGTATCTGAGTGTACCTCAGTCGGCCTTCCCTAATGTGTCTCTGGGCCTCAGCCACCAACTCCTCAGTCTTCACCTGCAGGGCCAGTAGGCCCTCCTCTAGGTACTTACTGCCATAGTGCCATTCCGGATCCCATGTTAGGTTACCTGTCATTGGTGGAGTACAGTAGAGCCACGCCCCGTCAACAGTCAGGATTGCCCTGCAAGGGACTGTCATGCACATGGATAGGTGTGTTGAGGGGCAGGGCTTTCCATTTAACTCGATGGAGTGGTTCTGGGCAGTCACATACCAGTAGGTACCGTTTATTTGGACCAACTTTGAGTGTGTTAGTTTCTTGGTAAGAGCCACTTCGAACCTAGACAGATTCATTAAAGCATTATATGGACATGTACATAGAGTCTCTTTGTTAGAGTGGGTGCAACATTCACTGGGGTACAGTGCCTTTCCAGCGACTTCAGAGTATGCCACACCTTCTATTCTGGTAACGTGACCTCACCTTAACACTAGCAGGGAGGTCACCATTCTCACTAGTTGAGTGTGAGGGATGTCCATAGGTGCTCGCCCATGTTGTGTGCCAGGTGCTAGAAGGGTAAAGATCATGCTATAGCCCATCCATATCGTCCTTTGTATTTTCATGGATTCTCTGTTTCCCCATTCCCACGGAGGGGTATTGGGGAGATGTGAGTCTCACCACTTCCATAAGGGCTGGGTGGAACTCGGCCATCTAAAAGGTCTGTTACAATTCCTTGTGTGCTGATAGCTGGAGCTTGCCCCATTCTTACCTTGTTCCTGAGAACTCGGTTAGTCGTTCTCAGCTGAGGGCACTTCAGCATAGGCCACTGCTTCACAAAAATTTGCCGTGCTTCCGGAGTGACCTCTGTCTGTGCTTTAAGTGGGAGGCCCCATCCGGAGTCAGCAGGCCCAACTTCCATGGGCACTATGCCGGTGTAATTAACGCATGACTTGATTTCAGTGTTTAGCTAGTTACCTACCAGATCCCACTCAAGTTTTAATACAGAGGATTGTGTGGTTCTTTCAATACCAGTGTTATTAAAGTATTGCAAAGTAGTTGTGTTTAAATGAGAGGTAGCCCAGCGCCTTGTATTTTCCTTGGCTGTCAGTACGCAGCTGTCCTCCTTTACAGGTGATTTGGACGCTGGTTTCGTTAATTGCAAATACTGTCCCCCTAAGAGGACCACAGCATGGTTTAAGAATATCTTTCATTATTAATGGGGAACCCATGCAATTCCATGATTCTCTCTAGGTATTTTTGAGACCTTTTAAGGCATCAGGCACTTGGCACCAGAGTAACTGGGCAATCGGCTGTTACTACAATGGTGAGGTTACTAGTTTCCTTATTGTTGTGAGCACTGTTGCATGATTTTACCCAAAATTTCTGATGTTCCACTTGCAGATTTATTGTTACCTCTGGCTAAGCCCCTTTCACGGTTAGTGTGCAAAAGTTCTGCAAAAGCTAAATATTTCATTAGTGTGGCAATTAAAGCAAAGCAAACCCAGTGGAATGGGGTTGGTACCATACTCCCAGTCCTTCTTTTTAAATGGCACACTGCTTGCTCCTTCAGTCAGGCTCCATAGGGGTAGCAGGAGCTGAAGCAGGAATGGTCTCATGGTTACCTTTTAGTTCCTTTTTTTTGTTCACCTGTGGAGACATTGTTAGCGTTCAACTAGCTTAAACAATTACCAAACTATTATCCTTCCACTAAGTTTTTTAGAGTTGCCGTTTGATTGAGCCCAATCCTTTTTCTTTCCTTTTTCTCTTGCTGAACAGTTTTTTTTCTAGCTCACGCTTTTGCTTTACTTAGAATGTCCTTTCATTTAAAAAACAATATCCAACAACGTTTGCAATACATGTGCCACAAGACAAACTTAGACAGAACACAAAACACAACCTGTTATGGGATGACAGTAGAACCATGGTTTTTTTTCTTCAGTTGCTTTTCAGCTGGTACCAGCTCTTTCTGATGTTCTGAAAGACAAAAGAACAATTTTCTACCCCCCCGGGGGGTGGAACATCATATTTTAAAATGCTTCTTTCTGTTACAAGTATTCTTGCTGATTTTCTTATCAGCCTACTGTTACCCAATAATTACTTATGCTTTTGTACACCAGCTTTTGAGGGTTTTGGTAAAGTACTTCACTGCTCAATTATTATGTTAAAGGTGGTATGCCTCAATTTCCCTTAGTTTCTTTTAACAAATTTAACAAAAGTGTCCATAGCCAACTATTTAAATTAGATTGTTTCTTTGCCTGGATTATTTACACATTGCTTAGGAAAGAGGCCTTAAAGAAACAAGGAGTCTTTTATAGCAGGTTTTCTTCTCACACATTACAACAATTGCTTAATTCCTTCCACACTTCACAAAGTCAACTCCCCCCTTCTCATACTCTTAATCACTTGCATTATCCCTCAAATGAAAACTTTCCTCATTTCGAGTAATTTAACTCTCCAATACCTGCACTACTGCTTTCCTTATTCTTCCTACTATGCCCACACAGGCCCCCAAACTCCTTACCCCACTTTCACATGCTTCTTTCCTTCTTATGGTCTGTACCTGATTCTGCTTTTCCTGCTTAAATGGCTCCTTTCCATGGACACAGGTTTTGTCCATTACTAATTTAGTAAGCAGGATGGGCTCCTTGATTAGCCGTCATACCTTCTGATTCCTTTACATGGATAAATCCAAATGTTCATTTTTGCAGTCAGCTAATTTTTTTTTTAAACTCCTCAGTACAGGGTTTTTCGTAACAGCCAGACTGCAGCAGTATCTTTTGAGTGAGATTAAGGGTTGGTAAACGTTTGCCAATTTGCTTTCAAGGTCTGCATAATATAAACATAAGTTAAAAACATAGTTTACTCCTTCTCTTCACGTACACTGCGGAATGCGCTTAGGAATAGCCATCGGGCCTGACGTACCCCCTTGTCCTTCTTATGCACTTCCAACGCCTCCAGCACCTTTTGGATACCAGCGGGACTGACCCCATCAGCTAGCTCCCCCTCAAACCTCATGGCAGGCATTACATCATACCAGATTTGAACAACCGAACCCCGGGCTGATGTGCACAGCCAGCCTGGAATTTGGTGCTCTACCCTACTCCCTCGCCCATCTGCTTCCCCTTCTTCCACATGCTGAGCGATTTGTACCAAGAGAACCCTGCTCGCTGCACCAAATGTTGCCAGCAAGAGCAAGTCTCAAGTCCGACACTGGGTTCTCAAAGTACAAAGACATGCTGCTCAGGTATCTGTCAAACACAAGTAGTGTATTTCCTGACAGCTAACAGCTGCACCCCTTAACTAAAAGAACAACATGATAGGAAAAGCGGCATTCTTACATCCCTTCTGCTAGCCGGGGAACCCCGTTTCGGCTGCAGATGAAGTGGGAGACTGTCTCAGTTTCCGAGATGCCGGTATCCAAAACCCATCGGTGAGGTCCAAATTGCTGTGCTCTGGTGTAGCTTTAAATACAATGTCTCTACCTTGTTTGTGGCCGTTTGGAAATTTCTGGGGATTACTCATTGCTTGTTACAGTATGGCTCAGCTGTACTGCTTGTCCTTTGACGTTGTTTACATGATCAGTACATTTAGGTGAACAAGATTGTTATGTTCCCACCCTTATCTACAGTTGTTGGTGCTACAATGGCATATGTTCCTAGAGGCTTGCTTCTGGCTCATCAATAGTAGGGAAGGAGGGGGAGAATAGGAAAGGGGGTGGAATGCAGGCCTCACCACCATACTTCACATGTACAGAGTTCTTCTGCAGTTGACCCCTACAATATCCTGGGTTTTTAAGTGATTCTATGAAGTTAGAAATCATGTTAAAAATGCTCTGCCTTGTTACTCGTAAAACATTGACCTTACAAAATGAACGTTTTAAGAAAAAGCTGAAGAAGTATGTGTCTTGAAAGCTGCTCTTTCTAACGAATTTTATTTGTCCTATAGTAAGAAATTGACAAAATCACAATTTGCAGTATATAGATCTTCTCCGTTGCTTAAACACTACTGCAGTTTTGAGCCACCACATTAGCATGAACACAAAATCCAAAAAATTGTCCCTGTTCATGATACTGTGAACAAATGATGGCACAACAATATCTTCACTATGCACATAATGGACAATCTCAATCTGTTGTAGTGAGGATAAAACTCACATTTATGTTTGTTGTTTATCTATTTGTCTTTCAGTTGACTTCAGGCCTCAAGCCAGCATGGATACAGTCCATCACATGTTACTCTTTGGATGTAACGTACCTTCTTCTACTGATAATTACTGGTAAGAGTTAGAGACTCATATTGATTGTTTTACTTTAATATGGCACTAATGCTGACTTCTCTTTATGCATACATTTTATAAGGCTTTCACACATTTTAACTGAGGAAAAAAGAAAGGAAGGGAGAAGAAACACATTCAATTTTTATTCTTTCCAGAACTTATTGAATGTGTTTTGTTAAATGTTAGATACAGATATAACCTTACATGTTTGGACAGTAGCAATACTATGAAAATATCACATTCTGAGTGAATATTTTTGTCATTGTGATGGATAGTGTGAACTTCATGGATTACATCAATGCTCTGCTCTTTTTGTGAAATATAGAAGACACTAAGGCTTACGTAACATTTATGAAGTGAAACTAGAAATTAAAATTACAGCTCTTGAAAGAAAATATCTGAGAAAATATAAGTGAAGCATAACCTTTAAAAACTATTTTTAAATTTAAATACACATTTTTAGATAAATAATGAATTTTTATGAAACAAAGACAGGACAGGACTATGAAACAATTTTTATGAAACAAAGACAGGACTATGCAGCACTTTAAAGACTAATAGGATGGTTTATTAGGTGATGAGCTTTCGTGGGCCAGACCCACTTCCTCAGATCAAATTGTGGAAGAAAAGTCCCTTGCACCAATTTTTAAAATTCATTCTCTGTAATCACAGTATGTGCTCTCGCTCTTCTCCCCCCCCCCCCCCATTCTAGTCCAGGGACAATTTACAAGACTTACTGATCCTCAACAGTGGCTCATAAAGAAGCATATGGTTCAAATTTTTGCCAACGCCAGATTTTGAATTTTCCCTTTTTGTACTGTTATGTGTAGTGTTCAAGATACTGGGAGTGCCTTAATTTGAAGTACTGAAATTCAATAGTGAGGCATGGAGGACCAGATTTTCAAAAATGTGAACCTAAAATTTAGGTTCCTGAGGTCATATTTAGGCAGCTAACTAAGTGGTCTCACTTTAAAAATGCTGAGCATCCAGATGCTCTTTGAATTATAGCAAATAGTTACTTAACTGTGGGAATAAGAAGATCAGGATGTGGCCCTTTAATCTGGAAGGTTCCTTATTATGATAGTTTGGAAAATTGGTTGGTGTTTCAAAAATTTCAAGTTACCCCTAAAGTTAAATCCAGCTGTTGTTCCTCTAAGCAAAAACTATAAATAGAAATGAGGTGAAGTTGAGTACAGGAAGAAAGAAAAGCAAAGAAACCCCCGTGAAAAGGAATTCTTCCATTTAAAATTAATGGATGCAATTTTCTCATATATTATCAAAATTTAGTTCAGCTTTTACTTTGTTTATACTGAAAAAAATAAAACAAAGTGCCAATTATGGCCATTCAGTGAACACACAGCAAAATAATTATAAAGTCATATACATTTAATAGATACATTAATTAATTTTTTATCAACAAACACTAATAAATACCCTGTACCACAAGAAAAAAAATCAGATCCCTTTTCAAGATACAGTTGGAAAAAGCCAGAGTAAACAGAACATGTTGCAAAAACTATGTGCTCTTAGGCTTAAGGGTTGAGGAGGTAAGCAAATTCCCAAACTGAGAACCCTCCATTGAGAACATTTTCAGCCAATATTCACATTGATCAATCAACTCTACCAATAACCATGATGAATGCTACATTCTTGTCTTAAATTATAAAGCTCTGCTTTGCTCTTATGCTTAGGTAACTCGATTAATTTAAAAGTACAACATTTCCATTGATTCCTCTTCCAAGCCCCAGTAAACACTTTTCTTTGTCCTCAGTAACTGCCCCTTCTGTCATTTTATTAAAATATATTTACAGTTATTTAGTTTACATTTAAAAGATATACAGAGCATGAAAGAGTTCCTAAAATGTCACCATTTCCAATTAGTTTGTGCCTTCCCATGCTACAGCCTTTTGTCTTTTTTAAAACAGGCAGATTGCATTAGTAATTTATCTAGTTGTTTGATATACATACATGAAAACCTCATACATTTGTATGAACCTGTTATCAAGATTTTAATATACTGTTGTGTGGTCATTTTTTAGATTGGCTTGGTGCTCAATTCAAAATAATAGACTGTGAGGAAGCGATTTTCTGTTTTGATTTGAACTATGGATATTATTATTGTACAAGAAAATCGCTTGTAGCTCTTGCTCAGTTAATAGTATTTGTATATCTTTTCCTAAACCTTTGTCCACTAGAGAAAAATCTGGCAGTGCTTGGGAACCTACATAAAGTCTTAGGCCCCTCTATCCCATCGCAAGGTATGCCCTGCTAACCAGGACCCTTGGCTCTAGTATTTGCTCCTGCTCTTGCATGTGGATTGTCTCTGGTGAAAATACAATGAGAAGTCCTGTGGCACCTCAGACCCTTAGGGTACATCCACACAGCAGTGTTATTCCAAAATAACAAACGTATCAAATGTAGGACCAGGCCAATTCAGTCAGGGTAGATGTGGCTCGCTCTGGTGGAAATTCCAAGGACAGGCCAACTTTCTACAAATTTGTTCTTTTAACTTTTCTGCCATCTAGTTCTGCCATCTTTTAACTAAATAATTCTGCCTCTCCAGCTTAATTGATTCCTGTGTCCTCAGTCCCAACTGCCTTTTTGGTTGCTTTGGCTGAAACTCTCTCCATATTCTCCCCTCCTGATGCCTCCATTTGTGTCTGCACACAAGAACTCGCTGATTTTGTTTCCAAGAGAAGATTGACATATGACAAATCATACTCCACTCATCAGCTTCCTTTCCCACATTTCTGTGCCTGAAATAAGGGGGAAAGAGAGATTTTCATCTGCTCTTCTCCTCCAATGCCTTTGTTTGGCCTCCTAATCCCATCCCCTGATTTATTTTGTGCCAACTCTCACCCCCCATGCTTCTCCTTAACCTTTTCCTCTTCTATAGTCTTTCGCCTCACAGTGTAAATATGTTTTCGTTTCTCCCATCTTAAAAGACAATAAATCACCTGTGACCCTACAAGCTTCTTCAGCTACCACCCTACCTTTCAACTCTAAGCTCATTGAACATACTGTTTGCAGTTGATGTTTGGAGTCCCTGTCCTCCATTTCTGTCCTTGACTCCTGTTTGGCTTGTCAGCCGCATACCATCAGCCATGTTCCTCTTCTTGAAATCTTACCCTTCATTAGCTTGCTTGGTTATCCTTTCCTGGTGCTCCTCTTACTTGCTAATCATTCTTTCAGTGTGTCCTTCAAAAGATCTTCTCCATCTCCCAGTCTCCTGTGGTAAGCATATAGGGCTCTTTCCTTAGTCCCTTTCTTCTGCCTCTACATCCTCTCTCTGGGTAATTTAATCTGAAAACAAAAGTTCAACTGCCAACTCTGAGGGTGACTCAAAGCTCTATCTCTCTAATTTAGAACCACCTCCTATCCATACTAAAATCTCAGCTTGTATATCTGACATCTCACGGATGTCTAGCCATCTATTCAAGCTCAACATGGTTCAAACAGAGATATAATCTTTCTCCCTGTTACTTCCTTCCTCAGGAACTATGGACAACTTGTGCTGCTTGGTGCTCAGGCCCATAACTTGAGTGTCCTCATCTATTTGGACCTCTGTCAAACTCACATGCAGGCTATGTCTAAGAGTGCATCTACACTAGCGTTATTCTGAAATAACAATGTGAGCATCTACACAGCAATTCCATTATTTCGAAATAATATTGAAATAACGGATGGCTTATTCTGACTTCTGTAAACTTCATTCCAAAAGGAATTACTCCTCTTCTGAAATAGCTATTTCGAAATAGCTGTAGTTTGGACGCTTTACTGCTGCTCTTTCAAAATAGCTCCTTATCAGGACCATTCTAAGTAATTTCTTCCCAGTGTTTCCTGGGCTCTAAATCAAGATAGCACGTCTACAAAGGGGAGTCTGCCTCGGACTAATTTTGAGGCTTCCCTGTAGTGTGGACGCTCTATTTTGAAATAAATTATTTTGGAATACTGTCTTTTCGCAAATATACCCCGCAAATATACCCTGCAGTTTTTGCCGTTTGAGTTTAGAAATCCCTGTATAGCCGGGGGGGGGGGGGCGGGGTTTATTCTGGTGCGGATATATTCCTGCCTGCCCCCGCTCCTGTGCACCATGGCCGCTTGCAGCCTCCCGCTGCTGCTGCTGGCCGCCGAGCCCCGTGCCCGCAACTGCTCCAAGGTGTGGCAAGGGGGCTACAAGGAGGGTTTGCAAGGGGGCGCAGGGGAGATTGCAAGCGGGTTGCAGAGGGGGTGTTGCCAGGGGGCACGGGCAGTTTGCAGCGATCTGCAGCGCGGGCCACCCGCCATCTGGGACAGGGCTCTGGGCTCCTTCCCTTTGTCAGCCCGGGCTGAGAGCCTCCTGCCTTGCGCCTCTGCTGGGGATGCCTCTGCCCCGGCTCTGGAGCATTCCCAGTGAGCGAGCCAGGCTACCGGGCAGACTTTGCCCCCCGCCCCCCCTTCTGGGAGAGACATGCCGGGAAAAAGTTACTGGGCTGTGCCCCCCCGCCCCCTTGTAAGTTTCCCCGCATTGTTCAGCCTCGGGCTGTTCAATCCAGCCCCAGCTCTCTGCGGGGGCAAAGGTGTTTGCCCCCCCCCACTCTGAGAGCCCCTCCTGGCTGAGCCTTTGCCGGGCTGGGGTTGAGAGCTGCAATCTCCAAGGCATGTGCTGCATGGCCTGCCCGGCACTGAGCCCCGTGATGCGTGCCTGTGAGCCTGATCCGGGCGGGGGAGCACTCACCCCCCTGGTAGCTTTCGGAGGCCAAGCCTCCCAGTGGGGGAAACACTCACCACATGCTCCCCGCGCAGCTGCACTCACCACAGGTGAGTAAGAAAAGTTTTGTATACCCCACACCCAAGTATACCCCGCGGGGGGGTGGGGGGTGCGGGGTTTGTAAAAACGAATATAACCCACGGTATATTCACTAAAATACGGTATATCTTCCAGAATAGGTTTTTCCAAAATAAGCGTGCGGTGTAGACATACCCTGAGTTTTTATTATTTTTTGTGTAACATTTCTAAGAAACAGTCTTTCCTATCCATTCACAGCTGAAACTCTAATTAAGGCACTTCTTATGTCATGCTTTAATTACTGCAACATCCTTCTCTCTGGCATTGACAAATACAGCCTTGTATCGCCCGTGTCCTCTCAGAATGCTGAGGCAAAGACCACTTTTTTAACCTGCCACTTTGACCATATCATCCATCTTTTTACCTCCCTCAGCTGGCTTTCCCTACTCTATCACATCAAACATAAGCTACTTGACTTTACTTTCAAAGTCTTTTATGGCCTATCTTAACCCTTCCACTTCTTTCTGATTCAATATGAAGGTGTCAACTCCAATAAGCCTATGATGACAGCCTTCATTACCCTCTTATTAAATTTTGTGGTTTTTTCCCCCAAGCTGTGGAAGAACTTTCTATAAAACCTAAAGTATTAAATCCCTCCTTAAAACTCTCCTTTTCCATGATATCTACAGAAAACTTGAGAACAGCTGATGTGCTGAGGACCAGAGTTAACCATTTTACTCAGGATAGTCTCCTTTTTTGTTCACTCCACCATCATTCAGTTTATATTTATCTCTTGTCTCATCTTACACTTAGATTGTAAACTCATTGGGACAGGGGTCATATTTCAGGAGTGTGTTTGAACAGCTCCTACCTCAACAGGAACCTGGTCCATGCCTGGGGCTCCTAGGTGCTGTGGAAACTGTATCACAAACAACAACACTTTTCTCCCCCACTCCTCTAAATTACTAAGGAATATGTGTGGTGATGGGCTCTGGAATAGCATTGTTTACATTTCTTAGCCAAACAGTTTGGACTGTGAAGAAAGTTTAAGAAGAATCAAATGTCAGGAAAAAGACATAATCAGAGATCATTATTATAAAATGTAACAAGATTATCTTAAAAACAATCACATTTGTTGACCGTAACAAAAATTAGAAGCTATACCTATGTCTTTTCTCTGCTTCTGAACATCCCAAAAGTACAAATCAAAGTATTGTCTACATTCACAAGGATTCATAGACTTCAGTGTCAGAGAAGGCCGTTATGGTCATCTGTCACATCTGACCGCTTTCATAATACAGACCGTAGAATTTCACCCAATAATTGCTGCATTCCACCTATAACTTCTGTTTGAGATAAAACGTGGTTTTTTAGAAAAGTACAGTTACTGTAGATTCAGGTCTTCTAATCTGAGATGAATCTATACTCTGACAGATGCAGATAGGCAAAACAAATGAAGTTTATTCTCTTGATTTATTGGAATATTATTCTAAACCTGTAAACAGTTGAAATCCCAGAAATAACAGCATCAGTAGCCCCAATTACAGCTAGAAGGACAATGATAGTTACTACTTGACAAAAATAGAATTATTTACCTTTTCAGATGCTATTTCTGGGTGTAATTTGTCTGCAAAGTGGCCATCCTTGAGTGCAACATACTGGAATGAAGCTAGTTAGTTCATGTTATATATAGGATAGTGTGAATTCAGATCAGCTTTTCTTTCTGTTATCAGGTCTTTTTGAAAAATGATTTTTGGGGAAGCATACTCACATAGAAAGAGTCCAAATAGAAATGTATATAACTTCTCTTTATTTTGATTTGAATAACATTCTGGGTTTCAGATTTGTGCGTTTGAATGTCAGCACCAGTTGAAATTGGATATCATTATAGGACAGTTCATACTTCATGCTGCAGAGAAAATGAAAGTTTTCCCGTACTGATTGTTTGAAACACTTGTATCTAATACAGCTGGGCGGGAAGCCATTGGATAAAATAAAGAGAAAAATCTGAGAATTCTCCAAAAAATGTGCAAATATCCATTGACTTGAACAGAAATTATGAAATTCTTGTTGGAATGTCATATTTGTTTTCTCTGGTTTGCCTAATAGTATATTTATGTTTATATGTTAATAACCAGATACTATTGTAAGTCACAAATAAAGTCATTCAGAAATCTTTAAACAGTAGGATTATTAAATAAATCATCCTTTTTAGCTGCCTTTCCGACCTTTATCAGCCTGTGCATTCCAGTGATAGTCCCCTATGCAGAGCTCGAAGGATTAATCCAGAGTTTAGAATGAGTAGATAAAAGTTTAAGATCTACTTATGAAGTAATTCGTTAAAGATAAAAGATGACTGCCCCAGTTTAAAAAAAAAATTAAGAGCGGGATGTTGAGGATACTTCTAATTTTGTAATCTTGGGAAGATTTGAAAGATAGCCATTTGAACTCTACACTGCTAAAGTATGTTCTAAATATTAGATTTTTGCTCTAGTTCTCTTTGGACATTTCTAGGATAACCTTGGAACTTGAATGCACTTTAATAAAATACAAGAAGAGGCTGCTTAACATGCTGTCCCTCAGTGTTAGGATAATTCAAAGTGACAGTCTAGCACTATTCAGTCAGTGACTGGCCCAGCTGAAGGCTTTTATGCTATAGAATGGTTCCCTTACAAGTAGGAGGTTAAGAGATTGTCAGAGAGGATATTAAAGGTTCAGGAACTCAATACAGTTAAAGTTGCAGACATTCATTTTCATCAATATGGTATGAATATTAATAAGTCAAAAGGGGGCATTGAAACACATTTAAAATTTTGATTGGGACATTAATATTTGAAAAGGGCAATCTAAATGAGAATTCCATGAGGACTAACCTGAAATAGTAACCTAGCTTCTATGAATGAACTGCTAGGAACTCCCATTTTTCTGATCTTCTAAAGCCCACGTGTAACGAGTACCAAAAGTTTAAAATATATGCACGAATCTGCACACA
This sequence comes from Pelochelys cantorii, assembly GCA_032595735.1. Taxonomy (NCBI): domain Eukaryota; kingdom Metazoa; phylum Chordata; order Testudines; family Trionychidae; genus Pelochelys; species Pelochelys cantorii. The sequence goes on from CM064330.1 coordinate 64,862,816, forward strand.
TCAGAAAATTCAGAAAACTGAGAACTCTTTGAGTACAGCTCTTGGAATTTTTTGTCAGTGTTTTGAAAACTTTGTTTTTGGTTTGTTTTTGTTTTTTTATTTTTTGCAGGTACTGTAATATTAATTTTTCTTCTTCTTTTTTTTTTTTTTTTTAAAGAAAACAGTCTCTTGTTATTTTCCAGTTTCTCAAACAGCAAGTTTCTTCCCAAATTTGTGCTCTCCATATTTTATTTTCTTGCATTATTACGAAGGTAACTAATGTGTGGTTGCACATGCATACCAAAGTAAATTCAGTGGCAAAAAAAAAGAGAAAAATGCATTGGTAAGTTTGTTTGGTGAAATGTCATCACCTGGCAGCATGTTCAGTTGACCAAAACACATAACTTTTGAAAGCCAGGAAATGCAAAGATAAGGTTGCCCGTGTTTGAAACCTCAGATTTGGATCACAGATGTGCCCCTGAAGTCCTACCAGATTTCATAGAAATCTGAGTAATCATTTGGATTTTATAACCTTACAAGAGTTGAGTTTAAAGCATTTAAAATGGCAGAAATGGAAAATTCCTAGACATCTTTTTCTGTATTGGTACATGTGCAGTATAAAATAGGATGTTTATTAAAAATGCCATTCTCAGGTTGGGGTCCTCAAAGATTTAATTGATGCCATACCTACCTTGGGTAAAACTCAAGAGATTGAGGCCATTTTGACCCACATCACATCAATAGTTTGATATCAGAGCTCTAGGAAGGAAAAAAAAACATTTAGACGTTTCTTTAAATGGCTGTCTCAATGGTAGGGGCTTCTATCCCTACCCCTTCTGGTTTAACTGACTCCAAATGTGGGTCACTAACCTTGCCCTGCATACTCTCAAGGCACAACAAATTTTAAAGAAATCTAAGAATGTTGATTTTAGGGAATTTTACACATATAATAATGCAACTTTAACTATAGAGATGCTGTCATGCAACTATAATTATAGTATCAGACGGGTAGCCATGTTAGTCTGGATCTGCAAAAGCAACAAGTAGTCCTGTAGCACCTTATAGACTAACAGATGTATTGGAGCGTAAGCTTTCGTGGGCAAAGACCCACTTCGTTGACATGCATCTGACGAAGTGGGTCTTTGCCCACGAAAGCTTACGCTCCAATACATCTGTTAGTCTATAAGGTGCTACAGGACTACTTGTAACTATAATTATAGAATATTATCTATATATTTATTTGTAGAACAAAACGCAGGGTACAAAGAACTGGAAGAATTTATTTATATCAGCAAGATATATGTAATCAATAATTTTATTGTATTATGTATTTTGAAATAGTAGTTCCATGTAACCCTTTAGAATTTCACCAATTGGAGTAAGGAAGTGGTCAATTTCAGCACCAGATTTCAAGTTATTTAGGGCTTATCTGCATGGCATTGGCAAAGCACACTAGAGAGGTGAGACTCATAAAGAGTTCTAGCAAGACTGTAGGACTATGTTAATGTGACATAGGCACCTTTTAGAACAAGCCAGCAGGATGTACACATAGTGGCTAGAGTACTGTACCAATTACATCTGTCTCATGCATATTGCTGAACTGTGTAGACAAGCATTTATTTTAATGATGTGTTCAAGTATTTTCTTGGGGGAAAAAATACCGTTTAATCAACTCCTCAGTTGTCCTAACACCTACACAAAAATTTCCACTGACATTAAGGTTTTGGACTACAAAACCATAGCTGCATGAAAGGTTTGGGTATTTTTTTTTATCAACTTTTGTGGCAACCCATATATAATGAAAAAAGCAAACTATTTACTGATATTTCTTCTTCCAGCCCCCACCTCCATCACAAAACACAGATTTCTGAATGCCTGAAAACAGAAAAGATATATATGGATGGATTGTCCATGCAATTAATAATTTTCCTGGGCATAAATGCCTGATCCCACTTAAAGAAGAATTTGCTAATCAGGTTACTTGAATTTACCCAAGATGGGTACAATATGCTGCTAACAAAATATATCTGATTGCAAGGTAGTTGCAAAATGTCTTTCAACTGTTAGTTAGAAAAAGCATTTCTATAATTATTAGGACCAACATTAAGAAGTATTTTTTATTGTTGCACTTGAGAAAATAAATTACATGCTCTTTCTTAGGCACTACTTCTACAAAGTGTCTATTTTTGAAGAAGTGATGATGGATTACAAAAATATTTTGTGCTGGTTTTGATACAATTCAGATAATTTTTTCCAGCAAGAATCTAATTCTAGAGGGATTACAGAACAAGTTCTTTCTAGGACTTTTAGCCCAAGAAGAAAATTAAAAACTATTCTTGTGAAAGGAAGCAGTGTTCAATCCCGTTAACTCCATGGCACTGAAGATGATTTCTTCAGGTGTCAAGAAAAGAACTCCAACCAGGAATATGTAAGAGAGTATAAGAGAGAGAGAGAGATAACAAAATTGTTTTGCTGGACAAATATATATGCGATTTATGTCTGTCATACAAAAAGCTAAGGATTATATCCAACTCTAGAAGAGATTGCAGACTACCTGTTGTCTAAATGTCAAAAATGCATTATAATCTTAGCTTTGTAGGGCCTACAGATTTCTGATAGGATCTGAAGTAACTTCTTATACAGAAAATTCATAAGAAGAACCAGAAAAGTAGAAAATAGAACACTATTTGGAGAGGAACAGACATTTTTAAGATAAATTAAGAATTTTAACAAAGGGATATTGTTAAGATTGTAGAGAGTTTGAACATTTTACATACTATTTTAACAATGATTTTCACAGTGTTGAGACCTCATTTTCATCCTAACTGTATTATGATTGTAAAACTTCAATTAAGTTGCTTTTCTGGGCAGGTACTGTCTGATCAGATCCAAATACAATATTATATTTATTCTTTTAGATCTATTAGCTGTATTTGATTTATGCCGACCAAAGTGGGTGTGTAGGGTATAATTGTAGCAGGGGTCAATATGAGTGTCCTAATGATTCTGCTCCTTGCATACTGAGGAGTTCCAGGAGATACGGGTACTTGTTTTTCTCCTTGACAGTTGTCTATTTTGTTCTTTCTTGTTAGCTCTCTTATTTCATGTATAAGAACCTTCTATATAAGGCTTATTCTGGCTGTATAGATAATGCTCTCTTTAGTATGTGGATTGCGGCCAACTATATATTTCATAGAATAATAGAACTGGAAGGAACCTCAGGAGATCATCAAGTCCAGTCCCTTGCACTCATGGTAGGATCAAGCACCATTAAGATCAGGGGTCTCAAACTCCTGTCCCACAGGCCAGTCTGGGCCAGAGCAATTGCTCAGTTCAGCTTGGGACTCCTTGCAAGCAAGGGGCGGGGGGGTCTATTCATTACCAAACCCCGCCTCTTCCCACCATCACCCTGCCCTCTCCCTGTGATAGTACATCCATCCTCTGAGCATGTATTTCTGGGGATTGCCAGAGGTACGGGGGTCTGGTACCGCATGGCCTCACAGTTGCCTCCCCACCCCCACATTTCCTGTTGTGACAGGAGCCACAGGGGAAGTAGAGCATATTAGGAGGGCACACTTGCTGTGCAGCACTCCATTTTTCCCATGGCTCCTGCTACTATAAGGAGTGCGGGGAGGCATGACTACTGCCGCTGCATGGCACTCAGCCCCCCCAGTGAACCCCAAAGCTGCGTGCCATGATGAGAAGACAGGGTGATGGTGAAAATAGGCATGGCTTGGGAGCCAGAACATGCAGTCCCAGCCCACACAATTACTTCAAGCCTGATTGGAGTTTTATGCCCTTGATCTATTCTAGACCATCCCTGACAGGTGTTTCACTAAGCAGCTCTTGAAATGTCCAATTATGGAGATTCCACAACTTTTCAAGACATTTTAATTCCAGTGTTCAGCCACACTAATAGGAAATTTTCCTTAATGTCCAGCCTAAACCTCCTTTGCTGCACTTTAAGCCCATTGCTTTTTGTCCTATTATCAGAGGTTAAGGAGAACAATTTTTCTCCCTCCTCCTTGTACCATCTTTTAGGTACTTGAAAGCTGTTGCTATATCCCCTCTCAGTCTTGTTTTCCAGACTAAAGAATCCATTTTTTTTCAATCTTCTCTCATAGTTCATGTTTTCTAAACCTTTAAGCATTTTGTTGCTCTTCTCTGGACTTTATCCAATTTGTCCATACCATTCCTGAAATGTGGCACCCAGAACTGGACACAATACTCCAGTTGAGGCCTAATCTGTGCAGAATAGAGTGGAAGAATTACTTCTCATGTCTAGCGTACAATACTCTTGTTAATATATCCCAGAATGATGTTTGCTTTTTCTGCATCAGTGTCACACCTATTGACTCATAATTAGCTTGTGGTCCACTATAACCCCTCAATCCCTTTCCACGGTACTCCATGCCATTATTTAAATTGTTGCTGAAGATATTGAACAGAGCCAATCACACAACTGATCCCTGTGGAGCCCCACCTAATAAGCCTTCCCACCAATACTATTGACCCATTAATACTTACTCTTTGGGAATGATTATCCAACTCAGGAAATGTGCTAGAAATCTCCCACAAATGAATAAAATACAGCCACTGACCTGGAAAGCATATAGTCATCTAAAATAAACCTGACATGTAAAAATGATATAGGTAGGTTGAGGGAAGAAGCAGTAAGTTCATGTTATTCTTTGAGTGCATTGCTATTTTTCTTATCAGTTGCTTTTTACTCCCTATCCTATGTTGTAGGCAAACTTCTGTCTGCAACCTGCACTTGTTGATAGTGCATTTCTGGGGTAAATTTAAGGTTTTAATCTGAAACTCTGATTTGTCGTCTTTCTGTGTGGAACTTCATGGCTTCTTACCCCACATGCTACTTTGTTAGCTGCCACTTGAGCTAACAGCCTCTTTGGTGTAATCACATAGGAGTGCTTTCTTTTTAAGGATTCATGGGCCATGGAACTCACTTCTCACCTTGATTTCTCGGATGGACAGTTTGGTGACCATCAAAACATGTTGCAATACACTCCTGTTCCCCCAGTCTTTTTCCTGAGGGAGAGCAAAGGATGTTGTGATGTATGCTGTGAAGGTGGCCAGGAAAGTTTTCTTTGTTCGAGCACTGTATTTAAGATTCATTAGACATAGTTTGGTAAAATTAGCATTTCAATATACATAGACCACCTGGCGCTTAAGAGAGATGCAGATGGCAAAATCAAAATGTAATAAATCATATTTTCATTTCTCTGTGGTTTTAGGGACTGTGATGAAGGAACGTGCACAGACAAGTCCAACATTTTATATGCTTGGGCAAGAAATGCTCCACCCACCAGACTACCCGAAGGTATGGTGTTCTTTATGGAGTTCCCTTTGTGGGAAGAGCAGGTAGGAAAGGAGGAGTAGCTCCCTGCCTCCTCTCACAGTCTTTTTTTCTCTCTTTCATTAGTGATTTCAGTGGGGTGTAAGTGTACATGCTTCAGTCTCCTTAACTGTGGTAATTAATATTACTTACTTTTTTGGAGCTGATGAACACATTTGGTTGTCTTATTTCATGAAACATTATGGATTATAAATCAGGACTAAAGGAGAATAATATAATAATTAGCTCTTGCACAACACTTTTCATACATAGGTCTCTAAATGGATTTACAGTACTTTTCAATGATGTGAAAGCATCATTATACCCATTTCACAGATGGGAAACTGGGGCAAAGTGAGAGGAAGTAACTTCCAGTGTTCCATAGCAGATCAGTGGTGGATCTGGGAAGAGAACCCAGGTTTTTTTACTTGTACTTCAGTGCCTTCTCCACTAGAATGCAATGCACTCCATTACAACATGGAGGGAGGGTGAGGGACTGCTTGTTTGTTAGTTTTGTTTTTAAGAAAAAAAGAGAGTATAAAACAGAGTTAGAAACCCTTCACCTCTTAAGTGAGAGTTATGAGATTTTTGTATAGACACATATAGTAGTAGGATCGGTCCATGAGAAATAATCTGGTCTCTACTTTCACCTTTTGCATTCCTCTGAAAGCAATGCGTGTATAAGGTGGAAATTGTGAACTCGTTTTTTTCATGTCCCCAGCTGGTTTTATTTGTTGTCTGTCCCCTTTGCCTTACTAGATTCTTCTGTAGTGTTCTATATATGCTCATTTGGGCGGGTGGAGGAGGGCTGTTAGGAATGTATACATGGAGACACTGAGGTCAGTGGTCTGAACCAGGCACCTTTGAGGTATCTTGTAATTGCAACATTTTAAATTGTTATTGTTTAAATAAGCTGTGGGCTGGGGACTTATTAGAGAATTTGATGTACATCTTACAAATTTACTTTTTAATATCATGATGGAAACATTTAAAGTTTTAGGATTCATATACGCAGGCTAAATCTGTTCTGTTGCGTTGCTCACAAAATCCTGTGATTTCCTAGCCCTAACCCCATTTCCCATAGTGGGTGATCTGGACCTAAAGTTCTGGGACTTTATTTTGTAGAAATCAACTAGCAGCCTAGAACTGGGAACTTAAGACTGGGAACTTTCCAGGACAGGCATCAGAAAACTCGAGACAGTCACAGCCATAAAGAGATGATTGACAGCCATGCCTTTGTGACAAATACGTGGTGTCATTCTTTTCTTTTTTATTCTTCTTTCCCATGTTTTAGGTGCACTACACATACTTAAAATCACAGATTAAAAAAATTATGAAATGTAAAGAAAAGAGAACACTATCACAGCAACAATAGCTTCTGCTGTAATCTCTCTTACAGATTCAGTTCTGTCTTCCTCCAGTTGTGCCATCCTTTCTCATCTGTGCCCCTCACCTCTGAGGAAGAGCTTGAGAGAATAGGTTCATTTTGGAATGTTGCCTAAGGACCATCAAAATTCCCTCTGGATTAAGTGGAGAAGGTTGAGGAAGATTTTGGTAAACTTCCACAACTTAAAAAGAATTTAACTTGGAAAAGAAAAAATTGGAAAGTTTTACAGGGAGTTGACAGTCTTTAAAATGCCAGTTCTGATTCTTTACAAGATGCACCAGAGCTAATTTAGTTAATGGATCCTGTTTATAAACCATTCAGTAGCATGAGGGCATTTCAGACAAGCCCCCAAAAGAGAGAGATACTGTCTGGTTAGAGGTTATAGTGGGGGTTCCAGCTAAATGTATTTTGGGTTTGGAAACTTACAGATCTGTAAGGGCTTTCTATACCCAGTCTCTTTCACAGCTTGATGTTCTCAAACAATCGGAGAGCAAATATATGCCTGTATTTTTATATGGCATTTTCCTTTGGATAAATCCCATCAGATTTTCAGTAGAACATTTTCAGTATACTATGTGACATTATTCCAGGACAATCTTTGGAAAATAAACATATGGAAGGTGCAACTTTAAGGATATTTTTATTTTATTGCAGTCCCTTTAAAATTAATCACCTTTCTTCTTGATCCTCTAGCTTCATTTCCCATAGCTAAGAACAGTATGTAATATCAGAGACTAGTTTTTCTAGAAATCTTGTTATATTAAGCAGCAGGGACATTAATTGAGAATACTCACTTGGATGAAAAAAGTTAATTGTAGCTACAGTTCACAAAACTGTACAATCCAGGGAGCCAAGTGCTACTAAGTACATGCCAAACTCCAGCTAGCAATTTGTTGCTGTCTCTTAACCACTCAAAACTGCAGATGCTTAAATGAGTCTTGTTTTCCTTATTTTTTTTCGTATTGATATTATGATTGTGCACAGAGATTCTGCAACCCTCTTCACAGAAAAGCTTTGACACTGGCAGTTACTAATCTAGTGAGATTCACAGGATGAATAGGCAGAGATTGCTTTTTCTGCTTCTCTCTATTTTCATTGTTGGGCAAGGTGTGGAAGGATCCTTATCCGTGAGGCCAATGCTCTGTAATTTGTGTTCATTCTTGTTTCTCTGTAATATCTGTTACTAATTTGTCACCCCGTTGTTGTTTTACTTTGAAACTGGCACATTTTGACAAGTTTCAGGAAAATAATGGTTTTTGCTTTGTTGAACGTTTTGGAGTGGAAAATTAAGTTTATGTTGTTCAAATTTAAGTGTTTCATGCATACTGCTAATTCATTGCCATTTATATGTTGAACTGTTAAAATGGGAAATAAAAATAAGCATTATATCAGGATGCTCTGTGGATAATAAAGAACATGTGCATCTTTGTATTTTATCATCCTACCTAATATACATTCAGCTCCTTGGAATGAAGGAATTATTTGCCTACATGAGTCATCTCTCTTCATTGATGATTGTGATTCAAACTGATGGGTATCAAAAGTTTAATGTTCAGTGACACTTGAAGGGCTGTATTTTATTTTTGGATTTATTTTATAACTAGTAGCTTTTTCACTGAAATCTTACAATGAAATTTTCCTTCTCCTCTATTTCCAGTCTTAAGCATTCAGTCTTGGACTTTGATGTGGTGTTACCAGTGACTGTTTATAACATATTTATTATTTCCATAATCCTAATTCATCCTCTTTATTTTAAGGTGTTGGATTCAAAGTTGGAGGAGAAACAGGTAGCAAATATTTTGTACTTCAAGTACATTATGGGGATATCAGTGCATTCAAAGGTATGTGTTTTGGAAATTGTAGTCTATAAATACAATTTCAAATATTCCTTTTTAAAAAAATATTTGATTGTTCCAAAAAAAAGCATTTGTTTAACTATTTAAATTATTTCCATTCAAACATCCACTAGTGTGGATAGAAGAAGACGACATGGTAAGCACCTAAAACATTAACTTTAAAATATAAGCTTGACTTCAAGTTTTCAAAAGAGGTTTGGAAAGGAGATAGACAAGGTTATTTTTTAGTAAAATTTCAAAGAAAGCAACAACAGGCAACCATATTCATCTTCATGTTGGATTTGTAAACAAAGATAGACTCAGAACAACTTAACACTGTCTTTTTTATTTTGTGTCTCTCTTTCAAGTTTATATTTTAGTATAAAATACTTAAATAATATATCATATTAGAATTCATTTTATATTCATAAATCTTGATTTTTCAGTTTGTTAATGAGTGCTGTAAATCAATGCAAATAGCTATCCCTGTATCTGGATTGAATCTTGGGTAAAGAGCATTAATCAGCATTCAAAGAAACATTGAAATAACAATGAGCTTGTTTTGGGAGTAAGAAAATATATAAACATTACTCTTTGGTTTGTTTTTGCTAATGCAAGTGGAAATCGAAATATTTGTAGGTTCTAAAGCAGAAAACTTGAATTAGGTGAATTGCATAAATGCATACAGTAGCATAAAAGAGTAAAACTAGTTGCTTAGGAACAAAAAAAGAAGTTTATGCAACAGGAATGGGGGAAAATTCTAATAGCAAGATATAGTAATTTATAAAATCAAACAGTCTCCCAATAGTGAAAACTCTGTCACTTCTAGCACTTAAGAATGGATTTCAGTATACAAAGCTTTTGGAAACTGTACTATAGAAAACCATTCTGCATATGCAGGGAGATGTACTCAGTGATTTAGTACGTTCCTATATAGGTGAGCTAGTGCAAACCTTTGGGAATCATCACTTGCCAAAAAGAACTTCTTATTAAAATAAGTTGCTCTGAAGAAAGTCTGCCCTTCGTTATTGCTTAGGAAAGCTGAGAGTTCTATTTCAGCATTAGGTACAAGTCACATGTGGGATTTTTTTTCTAAAACTTCTAATAATAAAGTGTGTGTGTGTGTGTGTGTGTGTGTGTGTGTGTGTGTGTGTGTGTGTGTGTGTGTGTGTGTGTGTGTGTGTGTGTGTGTGTTTAATGGAAAACAATGAACACCTGAAGTTACTTGTCTGTTACATGCTAATTTAACTTTCTTCAATCAGGGAATGAATATGCTAGTTTAATATCACATTTAATAAGATTTTTGTTCCTCTTCTTTTCCTGTACATGGACAACAGGGCTGCTGGTGCCCCTTGACAATTCTGACATGGTACAAGGGACAATGGGTTCTTTTGGGAGAATGGGGCTTTACTTGTTGAGGCTGTTCTACAAGAAGCCATTGGGAGATGTCTGGGAACCCAGCTGGGTTGGTGAGGAAGGTGGCAGCCAAGCAAATTGCAGATGCCTCCTTGTGGCAAATATTCAGTGCGGATACTCCATAGGGAAATCATCCAGGGAACAGATAAATGAACTAAAAAGGACTTAAAAGGGAGGACTGATGAAGGAACAGCACAAAGAGTGGGCTTGGGGACTTCTATGATTTTTACACAGGAAGCCAACACTCCTGCATTCTTACAGCCCTACTTAACCCTCCTACAAGGGGGGTGGATATTAAGGTACAAGCCATGAATTGTCTGGGGGGGTGGGACCTGGATGGAAAATGCAGGGGGCCTGGTGGAAGTCTCAGGTAATTTTTGGCATGAAAATGGATTTTCCTGCACAATACATTTTTATCTGTTGGATAGTTCCAGTCATCTATATAGTAAAGTTGCAGTCTGGTTAAAATCCATATCAGGTGTTTCCTGTACTACTTTTGGCATACCCAGACAATAAGATTTTTGTTCTTCTTCTGTTCTTTGTCACATAAATCATCACCACAATGAATTTAACATGTACAACCGATTTTTTCAAATTTCCAGTGTAAGGTAGCTGAACGGGTTTGGGGGGAAGATTATCTGTATTTCTATTAACCTCAGTAGCTCTACTTTTTATCAATTGCTGATGGGATTGCTGGGTACTACTGAAGTTTTTAGAAGAGAGAGATCAAAATAAGTATGACGAAGTACCATCTGGTCTGTCTTCAGTACTTGTACTGTGTGCTCCAACCTTATATTTTTAACATGCAAAATATTTAATTTTTCCTCTGTGAGCAAAAAAGACTTCTAATTTAGCTTGCTTGTGATAACCCCATTTTGAGTAGGGAAAAATGTAATCTGATATAATTCCTTCTAAACCTTGATTGCTCCTTTCAAGCAGATTTAATGTTGAGCTTCATGAAAAGCTTTAAAAATATTTTTAGCACTTCAGAAATGACCCAAAAGAAACTTGTCTTATATGTGCCAAGACTTAAACTGGTAAGAGAGATTTCAAATTTTAAGACTATAATAGTTGCACTTTTTTACAAAGTAGTGCACATATAATGTGTCATAATTCAGCATGAAGGATGAAGTGTATTCATTTAATTCATGTCATCTGGCTCTTTCTCAGTAATGAGAATAATAGGAACAGACCACGGATTCAGTAGCAGTATTCAGAATTGATTGTACTGTGATATAAGACATTACAAATATACTTTTTTATTGGCTATATAAACATTAAATATTTGGTTCTAAATGTAGTAATGAATGACACATATTGTAATTATTAAACTGGGCACCCGTTTGTACTTTCACTCTTTTCTTTCAAAATACATGTATGTACCTGTACTGTAATTTTCAACTATAAAAGAGTTTCTGATTTCATGTTACTAATTAATAAAAAATTATGCTGCTTTGCTCAGAAAAACCCAAATAACAATGTTGCCATATTTAGTTTTTTCTTCAAGTGATTGCTCTTATCTGTTCTAATTAGGTGTGGATGTCTGCCAGAAAATTTTACCCTAGCTGCTACCCATTGAGTTGGCTGTAAAGCAGCTGGAATGGTGCTGATGTGACACCCTATGTATGACTCTTCCAGCCTGACCACCCCTCAGTTCCTTCTTACCACCATTGACGGCTGTTAGAACTGTGTCATTCTTGCATTTCAAGTGCCATTTATACCTAGCATTAATAGTTTAACAACAGTTAATAGTTAATTTCTGTGGAACAGCAGGAATGAAAGATTTCCCCTTTTCACCTGTGTCCCTTCAGGGGCATGCCAAAGTCCCAGGGCTTCAAGCTACACAGTTCTTACCTTAAATCTATGCCAACAAGTGACCTCCACCCCCACTACTCATGTCTTTGGTGCCTGGGGGAAGCTCATCAAACAGACGAGTGCAAGATCTGCAAGGCCTTTAAAACTCAAACCAGAAAGGAGTGGGAATTTCAACTAAAGCAGCTCCTGATGGAATCTGCTTTGAGACTGCAGAGGCAGGACCTGTCACTGAGTGCCTCGGTCTGTAGTGCACTGCTGTCGGTCCTGGGACTGGCACCAATAAAGGACTCTTGGCACACATGGTCCCCGAAGACCTCTACCTGATGCCGATCGCACTCCCTGGTGCAGTCATCCAGCATGGCCAAGGCCTCCTCATTAGTGCCTCTCTGTCATCTGCGTCTGTGGGTCCTGATGTCTTCAACCCCGAGGCACAGGGGTGCCAGGCTCCTCTTGTGCCCCAAGCACAATCACCTTAGACTCCCCAAGGTCAAAGGCAGGCCAGTCATCCACACTGGATATGTTCAAGACTGCTTGGGGCCTCATTTTGATGACCCAGTCTCCTCCTTGGAACAGGCCTTCTATACCCTTCTGACCATGCTGGGGCCCCATGCTCCAGCGCATCTCTGTTTGGAGACCCAGCAGTGCACGGTCATACTTGCAGATGGTCCTCCCAGAGCCGTTCCCACTCAAGAGTTTCTGTGGTAAGCCAATCCTGGTCTGGTTCGGTGTTGTTGTGTCACTCTGACCATTCCTGCAGTGACCAGTGCTGAAGGAGCTCATGACACCAGAGATGCCAATGCCACTGAAGCTCTAGTTCGTTTGAGCACCAACAGTACAGCCAGTGCCCTTCTCTGCACCATCCTGCAACCCAGCAATGCTCTGTGGAGCATCATTCTTTCAAATGTGTGGTATCACCACAGCACCATCTTTTGCCTCAGCGCTTTTGGCAACGGTCCCACTCATGATCTCACTGGTTCTGCTCTTCTCACCGGTCCCACTCCCAACACTGGTACCGCTCCCAGCACCGGTCCAGGTCTCTATCTCTGTATTGTTCTAGGTCTTGATGCCAGCGCTTGTCCACGTCCAGGCATCTTTCACCATCCGAGCAACCCATGTGGTCTCCATACTAGTTTTATGATCCCTTTAGCGATCCAGATCCCGATGCACAGCACTGCATGAACGTTGAAATCTGGCACCGAGCACTTCTTTCATGATTTCTGGCTCAGACCCACCCTGACCTTCCTGCTCAGGTTCTCAGCCATCTTTCTAGAGGGAAGCCTCCATGGTCTCAGATTGGACCATTTCAGCAAACCCTGATCTCCCTAGTGATCGAGGGACATCCCAGTGGTCTTCCCAGTGGCAATTCTGGACTCAATGGGTGTTTCACCAGGCCCACGGCACATTACACATTGCCTGCTGGCCCTCCTTCATCTCCTTTCAAATCCAGGGACCCAGAGGCACCTATTAGCTACCCTCCACAGCCAGATCCTGAATCTCCAGTTACACCTCCTGCAGCACACCATAGCCCCTCGGCCCAAACTCAGGATCAGTCAGGGATAAGCATGATGCAGGCCCTCTGGTGGCCTCTTCGTCATCTTTACCAGATGAGGCAGTGGCAGGCACATCCAATACAGGCCCTCCCTCCATAGACTACAGGGCTTTACAGGACCTGCTCCAGAATGTTGCCCTTAGTCTAAACTTACAGGTGCAGGAAGTAATAGAGCAGGATGACTGCATGGCGGATATACTGACTCTTGAAGGCCTTTCCCAAGTGTCCTTTCCAATTAAGTCCGTCCTGACCTCAGCTAAGACCGTCTGGCAGACCCCTGCCTCTATTCCCCCAATGGCCAAGAGGGTTTAAAAAAAGTACTTTGTCCCTATTAAGTGCTTTGAATACCTGTTTATTCACCCTCCACTGTTCTCCCTGGTGGTGGAGGTGATGAACAAGAACGAGTGTCAGGGCCACGAGGCTCTGGTACCCAAGTCTAAGAACACACAGCACCTCAGCATATTTGGCTGGAAGGTCTACTCTATGGGGGACTGCTACTCTGGGTAGTGAACCAGCAAGCTATCCTGATCCGCTATAATTACAACTCCTGGTCCTCTCTACTCAAGTTTAAAGACCTGCTGCCTCAGGAGTCTTGGGAGGAGTTTGCAGCCTTGGTCCAGGATAGCAAGGCAGTCTCCTGCACTTGCCTCCAAGCTCGATTGGACGCTGGAGATTCGACAGCACACATCCTGTCCTCCAGCATTGCAATGCAGTGGGTTGCCTGGCTACAGCCTTCGGGCCTTCCCCTGAGGGCTAGCAAGGTATTCAGGGCCTTCCCTTTGATGGAGTGGGTCTCTTCATGGACCTAATAAACTCACAGCTGCATAGCCTCAAGGACTCTTGTAATACCATGAAGTCCTTGGGCATGCACACAGCCACTACTCAGATTTATTCCATATAAACTCTCCTTCTCCACTGTCAGAGTAGCTAGCAAGAAGGAACTGAGGGGCAGTCAGGTTGGCAGGGTCATATATAGGGTGTCACTCTGGCGCCTCTCCTGGGACTCCACAGCCACCCGGGTAAAATTTTCTGGTAGCCATGCACGCAGCATGCATACGCATAATTGGAATACATATGAGCAACACATCTCAAACAACAACTGTTACAAAGGCGAGTAACTGTTTTTTAAACATTATTGTTTTGTGGCGAGAGGCCAAAACTAGAGACTACCACATGTGGTCCAAAACACGTGTGGGTTAAAAAATAAAGTTTATCTGTGAAAATCACAAACTTAACTATACAGAGTAAGATACGTAAAAACAGTCATGTTTAGTAAAAGGTTATCAAATTAAATCTGGGGAGGGGAGTGGTTTTTTGTTTGAATGCTATTTATGCTCGTAAGCAAAAAAATACATTAAGGTGGAGTTATGGTTGTGAAAGTACATATGATTAAATAAAGGGTGAAAAAAAAATTACAGGAATGTCAATTATTCCAAATACAAGCATTATGAAACCAAGACATCTGTTTATCCACTCTGACCTTGTGTCTCTTTTATAGTCATACCTTCTCAGGATAGAACTGTGCATTCTGTATTTATGGCTTACATTTGTTGTTCCTAGATTGATGACCTTACGTTTAGCCATATTGAAATGCACATTGTGTGCCTCTGCACAGCTTACCAAACATTCCAGATCTCTCTGTATAAATGACTTGCTCTTTTCCTTATTTACCACTCTCCCAGTTTTTTTTGTCATCTGCAGTGCATCATCAGTGACAACTTTATGATTTCTTTCACAGTCATTAATAAAGATGTGAAACTGCACTAGAAACAGTCACTTGACCATGATTTCTCATTTATAAATACATTTTGACACATTGTTTAACCACTTCTAATCATGTAATGTTTGCCATCTTGATTTTCTTTTGTTCTTGATTATTAATCATGATATCCTAACCACTAGTCTGTTGGCTGTTGTGGGGTGGTAGGTTTTTCCTCTCCCCAGTAAAAAAACCCATCAAGAGATATCAGTTTTATCCTGATGTGAAACAGGAAAAATGTTTGAATTCTCAAAATACTTACACAATGGGAAAATAGTTTCCCACCTGGCTCTACTGTGAAGCTGATATTACTGTTGGATTCTCTGGCTTTATTGACTAGACACCCACAGACGCTTCTTTTTGCAGCGGCCATCCCACACATCCAGCATGTTTTATGTTGTTCATGTTCCTTCTTGAGTGTAACACTAGTCTGTAGATTTTTTTTCCATGGGAAGAGTTTGATGGTGTATTATAGTGCTATCACCCTTAGAAGTACAGCAGATAGATGTAGTCCTTGGTTGATGGGCATGTGGTTTGTGAAATGTCATTTGGGCACTGAAGACCTACCATAATTTTCCACTAAAAACATAAGTAACTGTAGAATTTACAATAGATTATATGTTGATTTTGTTGATAAGGTTAAAATGAGAGACATTCTCAGCTTCTTGCAAAAATCTTCATGATGATTGACTAGCTGTTGAAAAAATTATATACTTGTGCAGTCTATTCAGATTTAGTAGTGTTTTGACTATTAAGGTTTTATGCTATTCAAAAGAGTGACTGTAAAATTGCGTCATGGAATTTCATGTTTGCATGTCATTATTTTCCGTATCTAATGTTCTCTGCTCACAAGATGAAAAGACTGACAATCTTGCAAGCTTAACTTAGTAATTAAGATCAAGCTAGGTTTCTTCTTTTCATACATCTTCATGACTTAAAAAAAATCTGCAGGCTAAATTATGACCTCACAGATACCTGTTCAACTTTCATTGCCTTAATTCTGTTTTCCATAGGTGAAAATGGGAAAGTAAAGTAAATAATTTTATTGATTGATAAGAGGGAATAGGATCTAGCTGACATTCTCTTAGCTGTGTTAAATCTGCAGAGCTGACAGAAACAAAGAAAAAGGAAAAAAAGCAATATGGTCACATTTTTATCACCGTAGTGACCATATGCGGCTCTGAGTACACATAGGAATGAAATCTGTTGAACATTTTTACAACATTACTTTATCAGAGTATGACTACATGTTAAGTGCCGAAAATGACTATGATGTGATGTAGAGAAAATGAATATGAAGAGCTTTTATCAAAAAAATAAACTCTACAGGATTTGTGCTTACTATGATCCAAATATAAAGCAACTATTTTCATAACTAATCTAGAGTCTCTCTTGACTAATATAAAAGGGAATTCATAGCTGTTAAATTATTCAATGGAAAAAACACAAATTGTACTATGAATAAAGTAGGAACACACTGGAAATTACAAAGAAAAAATAAACATTTTATCCAAAGACAGCTGAGTTCAAAGTGAATTCCATAGAGAATTTCATAAACCTCTTTTTAGAAAAATGTAATGAAAAACAAAGGTATATTGAATTTTATTTTTAAACAAATTTTAAGTGTTTTCATTAGATGCTGAGTATTTTGGATGAAGAACATGATTCTCTTGAAAATGTACTGGTCTGTCTGATTATGAAAGCAGAAAAATAAGAATTTTTCATAAAAATAGTCCTGACAGGTTTGAAGTCTAAAGAAGGCAATTAACCAAAGACAGTGTATCAAAAAGGATATGTATGTAAATGTATAGGTATTAAATTGCCTCTTACAACTTCCCGTACTGTTCCCTGAATCCTATGTGAATATTAGAAATACATAGAATAAAATAACGAAAATGGTGAAGATAGATTTTGAGCCAGGTTTCATAGTTCATACCAATACCTGTGTATGCTAAATGCACTAAAAAATAGACATTTTTTGTTTCCAACAATAGATAAGAGCTAGAGGAAGAATTTCCTTAATTCAGTAGATTTGGCTGAGAAACTGAATTTCTTGTTATTAAAAATTTGACATTTTGGAAAACTTTTCAGCCTCATTCAGGATGACATTCCAAAAACTTTAACTTTTTTTATGAAAGTGAAATTCTTCAATATTTTGTTTTGAAAACACTAAAACGATCCCAGAAGTTCTGGGAGCTGTGGCTCTGTGTCAAGCCTTCTGGTTGTATACAGCCAGGGAAGAGGTCAGGAAAGTGACCTGTCAGGAAACTATCAGAAATTTTGTCTACATTGACATATCCTTTCAGAATATTTTAAATTTTGACAAATCAGTATTTTCTGAAGCAATATCTTTCTATCAGAACATTTCCAACCAGCTCTTATTTAGTAACACATTTCTCTATAAAACCTGGTGAATAGTGACATGAGTCATGCACAATATATTTTCTTTGCTGAATTAAGCACACATTGGCTATTGGACTTAGTTTTAACAATACATTTTTAGAAAGTTAATTGTGATGTAATGATAAAGCAAATGGTCTCTGTTTATATTTCAAACCATACTGTTGCATGTTCAACCTGCACCATTGATAAAAGAAGTAAACAGAGGCAGAATTCTTGTTTTGATCTCTGCGGGAAATCCAGGATAGAGAATCATCTTGAAAGAAACCTGCTTCTGAAGTGGATGAATGTATTTTCTTGTATTTGCTATAGGGCAAATGGAAGCTAATAATTTATTTATCCTAGAGCAATGTGTACTTGCTCTGTAGCTGAAAAGCAAAATCAAAGGAGTTAGACTAGCCAGAGTGACAGGTTGGAAAGATGATTTTAAGATTTTGTTAGATTTGTGCAATAATTCACCACAGTTTCTTAGCTGGAACAGCATTTATTAGAAAAGCTCTTTTGGAGATTGTGACATCCGCTGTCATTTGCTTCATTCTTTTCAACTGTGCTGAACTGAGTGCTCAGCAGCTTTGATAGTTTCAGGGATGTGCATTGTGGGGAGGGAAAGCAGTTGTTAACATTTAATTGTGCAGATATTTTGAGGCTATTTAGCACAAGTGGTCGTATTGACATACAAAAATTAAAAACCTCTCCAGGTGATCACTTGTGTAAGTCTGGAATCTACCCTATCTTTATATTAATTTGCTCTTGCTGGAGTGCACTGTAAGTCAACTTGCTATTATCTACAACAGTGTTTCTTAAACTTTTTAAGACTGAGGAACACCAAACAATTTTTTTTTATGAGGAACACCAAGGATTTTTTTGTTGAGGGGGGAAAAAAAGGGGGCTGAGGGGGAAATTATTGAACAAAAAAAAAGGGTTGGGGGAAAGTTATTGAGCAAAAAAAAAAAAGTCACCTGCTCCTTTAAGGGCGGCCATTTTGAACTCTCTTGTTCTCTGCAGCACACCTCTGACTGCCTTGCATCACACCAGTGTACCACGGAACACAGTTTAAGAAACACTGATCTACAGTGTGGTGTTGGGAGTTGAGTGACATGAGCACTTTATCTTGTGGCAATATGAAGGTTAATTTGTTTGTTTGTTGAAAGTTGTGAATTTACTTAGGTATTGCTAAATTGAGATTAAAGGGAAACTTCACCTGTTGGCTCAACACACTGAAAGTTGCGAAGGTAGAAGGCATTTGAGTATGAATAGACTGAAATATGTTTGACAGGTTTTACATGGGAAAATTGCTGTGCATTAAAGGTGAAGGTCAAGATTTTCAAAAGTGACTAGTAATTTGCGCCGCCTCTGTTTTGGGGGGTCAACTACAAATAGCACTTTACTAAGATTTTTGGTGCTTCCTGAAAATCAACCCCCTAAAAGTGTGTCTGAGGTTGGATCCCCAATCTGTTGTATAAAAATTACTAAACATACTTGAATATTTGGCCCTCTGTAACAAAGGGTACATCCAAAACATTCTCTGTGGAAACAAACATTTTCAAACCTTTATTATATCTGATGCATAATAATCTATTATACAGTTTCAGCCTTGTACAAGCCGAGAATTATAGCAGTTCAGCCATTGCCTTAATGTACAAAATAGCTAGATTTTTCACACAAATTGTTGAAGTTGCAAAGGTGAAATAGACTACTTCAAGAAAGAATTGAATCATAAAAATTGAGATTGTGGGACAAATGAAGTTTCTGTTAATTAAGGGGATGAGGCCAGGCAAGGTAGGTACTTGCTCTTGAAGATTGTCAGAAAAAATAGAACAGTTTTAATGCCCTAGACATGAAGTGACCTGTCTGTCTGTCTGTCTTTCTCTTTCTCCCCTTTATTTTATTTATTTTTTCTTCAGTTCTCCTAAACACGATCAAGTAACTTTCCTTCCCTAGTGTTTTTGTGACCTCTAACTTGGTTCTTTTGAAAGCAGCATTTATTTTCTTGTGATTGACAAGTATTGCTTCTTTCTGACATGAAGTATCTTCACCATTTTTCTTTTTCTTTTTTTCCTGGACCTCTACTCAGTAGCTGCTTACTGTATTTTCCCCTCATCTCTAGCTTTCAGTCTCGCATTTCTCTTTTCTCCCCTTTATATCTAAATTGTGTGTTCAGATGTACCTAACAATATGGAAAATAAATTCTCACTTTCAATGGAGGCTCCCCTCCAATATTTATATCAAAATCTTGAGGGGGAGGAGGATTTTTTTTTTTAAAGAAAAGATCAGTAGATCAGGGGAAAGACTTCCGTGTGTCATCACTCAATTTAATAGGACGAGTTAATTTTTAAGAGAGTATTTCATCATTTGTGAATGTATTTATGTATTGCTTCCTTATTTGAATGCACTTCATACACAAAGCAGTTCAGTACTCATCCTGTTCTAAGTGTATTGATGAATGTGCTTGTTGCAATAAAATATGAAACATCTGGAGTAAAGCAGTTTTACCCAGGTTTAAAATTCACATGTAATCCAATAATGTAATAGTTCGAAATATGTTTGGAAGGCTATTCCTTTCAAAGCATACATGCTAATGATTTGTATTTTTCCTGGGTTTTACAATTCCCAGCAAATAAGAGGTGGTTACAATCCGTATTATATAGCACATCTTTCATTATAACAAGTAGGGATATCAAGTGATTAAAGAAATTAATTGTGATTAATTGCACTATTAAAACAATTAATTGTGATTAATCACTCGATTAATCGCATGCACTGCCGCTTTGAAACGCTGCGGCAGCGTTTCAAAGGGGTAGCGCTGCGGAAGCCCGGGATCAGCTGGAGTCCTCCGCTGACCCCAGGTCAGTACAGCTACCCCTTGGAAAGGCCACCCCGGCATTTCCAAGTGGCAGCCCCGCCGGAGTCCGGGATCAGCTGCAGTCCCCAGCTGACCCCGGCTCCGTGCCTCGCTGCTCCTTTTAGGCGCCACCCCAGCGCCTCAAAGGGGCAGTGTATTAGGAGCCGGGGATCAGCTGGACTGCCCAGCAGATCCTTGGCTCCACATTGCACTGCACCTTAGAAGCGCCGGACCGGACTGGACTGGGGACCACCGGACCGGACTGGACTGGGGACTCCAGCTGATCCCAGGCTCCTAATGCACTGCACCTTTGAAGTGCTAGAGCGGTAATTCAAAGGGGTAGTGCAGCATTAATGCCTGCAATAAAGATGTTAATCCTTCCCTAGGTTAATAGCAGGCGTTAACACACATCAGTTGACAGCCCTAATAACAAAACCCTTGTTTTATAAGTCTCTCAGTGGTAAAGTATTTTTTTACCCTCCTTGGGTATTATTATTATCTTACCTAAAGCTTTGTTTAAAAGATTATTACTAAACCAGTCATGATACATAAATGTGTATGCTATTTTAAAAAGAATAACCTCCCATCAAAAATCTTCATTTCCCATTGTTCACACTGAACCATTCATATTTGGCAAGTTGTTTTCCTGTTTTGTAAAATGGAGAAGGATGGTCCAGCAATAATGGCTGATTTTCAGAATGTTGTGGTGGTTTGCAGGATTGTTACTTTGAATGAAATTGTACTTGTGGTGTCTGCTAAAACTATATTTCACCCACTCTAAAAAAGCATTAAGAGTTACAGAATTCTGTTTTAGGTCTTTCTCCACATTGGTTATGAGATGCAGTCTGAGGTTCCATTTGTAGTGGAAGGATCTGCTTTTCTTATCTGTGTTGCCACTTGAGTTTTCAGATGTCTCTGTTTCCGCTTCAATACACGTTTTTTCCAAGAAGCCTCATTAGACATGGCTTCCTGAACATTTGATGTGACTGCAGTAAAAGGGTCTTATCTGGTTGAAAAGCGTGATCAAGATAAGAAAGCTGCATTCAGTTTTGTTTTCTTTACACATATCCAGAAGAGGTTTTTTTGCTTTGTTGCTGTGTGTGAAAGATTCAGCACCAATGACTTGCAGCTTCAGTTTGCTATAGAAATGCCTGTTCGAAAAATGTAACTGCAGAAACATACATGCTCAAATACCATGGTGATAGGAATAACTGAGAACCTAGAGAGATTATTTTGGCAACTTTCTTTACTGATGTAGCATTTTTAATCATTCTTGAGTACACATTACTACAAAAAGAGTTAGTTACTTTTCACCACTGTCCATTTTATACTTTCTCTTACTTTGTATTTTATTTAAGGCAAACTCAATGTTAGTGAAATAAACCTGAAGTAAAGCACATCAGTTAATAGTGGGGTGTTGTCTGCAATGCAAAATCTAGTTATAAAAAAGGTTATAGACACTTTCATTATCTCACTGTAGCCAGTTTCTATCTAAAAAATTTTCTGTGATAAGAATATATGACTGTAAAAACAAAACAAAAGTTAAGTTGGCTAAATACCTCAAACCACTAGATATCAAATTAGTGGGGTTTTTTTTAAGATGAAATGTTATGCTTATTAAGCAATGATTATATAAGTTAACGATGTTGGACATTTTAGAGGATGGTGAATCATTCAGTAGTTCTATGAATATAGACTTACTTTTCTTCAAGTACAGTATGTAACTGCAAATTGTGACTTTATAATGAGGCACCATGGCCATTTCTGTCAATGAATTCTCTTTTAATGGATAAAAAGTTGAGATTCTATTCTACAAAATTATTCAT
Source organism: Pelochelys cantorii (assembly GCA_032595735.1). Lineage (NCBI taxonomy): Eukaryota > Metazoa > Chordata > Testudines > Trionychidae > Pelochelys > Pelochelys cantorii. The sequence continues at coordinate 64,884,980 of CM064330.1, forward strand.
TTTCTGCTGTCTTTGCCAAATGTAAATTAGTTGGTGGTAGCAAAACAGCTGCTTTTGGGCTTTATAAAATACCTTCCCCCTCAACACACATATATATTTCAAGGCAACAAAGTTCTGCATTCTTAAATCCCTGCTAAAAAAAACTGTTACTGATTCAGGCTTGAGATCGCTTCTGCTTTTGCTTTAAAATCTAAGCATAGCACTCTGACTTTCAGGCTCCTGTAGTTCTGAACAATAAATACAATTATTCTAATATTTGCATAGTTCAGAGAATTATGATGAAAATACAGTTTCATCAGAAAGACTGCATGGAGAATAAGTCTAACATGTATAGCAAAGAAGTCTCTTATCTTTGACTTTTTTAATCCTCTAAGTAAAAAATCACTTAACACTTACTTTTTAGTGAGTTAAAATCACTAAAAATAAACTGTTAAACTCCTGTTTCATGTTTTGTGCAGATAAACACAAGGATTGCTCTGGTGTAACTTTACATCTGACACGTCAAAGGTAAGTATTTTTAATAAGTTTCATGCAGTTTATCCAAATTTAATCTAGGGATTCCCTGTTGCCATGAAAGCAGATATGAATTTGTCACTTAATTCAGTGTGAACAGATTCAAAATTCTTTTTCACAGCCTGAAATGAACACACTTGAACACAAGTTTGAATGACATTTTACCTTTACAATAAAATGAATCATTTGTCTAACAGTCAAATCCTTTTACATTATATAATTTTCTTATGCTACACCTAAAGCTAAAAGTTAAATAAACAAGTTGAGTGTCTTTAGGTTGCCATGACCTGAGAAAATACATGGTAGAATGCTAAAGGAGTGGAGTAAAGAGATATCTGAGTCATTAGTAATTATCTTCAGAAAGTCAGAGAAGATGGAAGACATTCCAGAGGATTGCAAAAGGGCAAATATTGTGCTCATCTATAAAAAGGAAAATGACAACCAGGGGAATTACAAACTAATCTGCTTAACTTCAGTACCTCGAAAGATAAAGGAGCAAATAATTAAGCAACCAATTTGCAAACACCTGGAAGATAATAGGGTGATAAGTAACAGTCAGCATGGCTTTGTCAGTAACAAATCATGTCATGTCCACCTAATAGCTTTCTTTGAAATGGTAACAAGGCTCCCACCCCAGCCTTTTGGATAGGGGAGAAAGAGGTAGATGTAGTATGCCTATACTTCAGTAAAGCTTTTGATGCTGTCTTACATATCCTTCTCATAAACAAACAAGGGAAATACAACTTAGATGGAGCCATGATAAAGTGAGTACAAAACTGGTTGGATAACCATTTTCAGAGAGTAATCATGAGTGTTTCATAGTCTTGCTGGAAGGGCATATCTAGCGGGGTTCTTCAGGGGTCAATTCTGGGACCAATTCTGTTCAATATCTTCATCAATTTAGATAATGGCATAGAGTATGCTTATAAACTTTGCTGATGATACCAAGCTGTGAGGGGTTGCCAGTGCTTTGAAGGATAGGATTAGAATTCAAAATGATCTGCATAAAGTGGAGAAATGGTCTGAGGGAAATAGGATGAAATTCGATAAGGACAAATGCAAAGTACTCCACGTAGGAAGGAATCAGTTGCACACATACAAAATGGTAAATGACTGCCTAGGAAAGAGTTCTGCAGAAAAGGTCTAGGGGTCATAGATTCATAGAACACTAGAACTGGAAGGGACAGGAAGAGGTCATCAAGTCCAGTCCCCTGCTCTCACGGCAGGACCAAGCACTATCTAGACCATCCCTGATAGACGTCTGTCTAACCTGCTGTTAAATATCTCCAGCGATGAAGATTCCACAACCTTCCTAGGCTAACAAGATGGTTTATTAGGTGATGAGCTTTCATGGGCCAGACCCACTTCCTCAGATCAAATTGTGGAAGAAAATTGGCATGACCATATATACCAAAGGGATACAATCAAAAAAAGTGAACACGTATAAAAAGGACAAATCAAATTTCAGAACGGGGGGGGGGGTATGAGGGGGGGAAGGTTAATGTCTGTGGGCTAATGATAGTAGAGGTGATAATTGGGGAAGCTATCTTTGTAATGGGTAAGATAATTAGCATCTTTGTTAAGCCCCAGTCGTAAATTGTCAAATTTAAGCATGAATGATTGTTCAGAGGTTTCTCTTTGAAGTCTTGTGTTAAAATGTCTTTGAAGCAGGATGCAGGTAATCAAGTCATTGAGACAGTGCCCTTTCTGGTTGAAATGGCAAGAAACTGGGGTTTGTTTTTTTTTTGTGAAACTGTCTGATATCCGTTTTGTGGGCATTGATTCTTTGGCGAAGTGTCTGAGACGTTTGTCCAATGTACATAGCAGATGGACACTGTTGGCACATCATGGCATAAATTATATTTCTGGATGAGCAGGAAAATGTGTTCTTGATCTTATAACTGAATTGGTTAGGTCCCATGATGGCGTCAGCAGAGTAAATATGTGGACAAAGCTCGCAATGGGGTTTGTTGCAAGGGAAAGTTCCAGGGTTGGTATTAGTGTGGTATGACATGAGCAAGCACTTAAAGAAGAAAAAGTGGTTACCTACCTTTTGTAACTGTTGTTCTTCAAGATATGTTGCTCATGTCCATTTCATTACTCACTCTCCTACCCCTCTGTTGGTATTGTCGGCAAGAAAAACCAGAGGGGCCCTATGGCCAGCGGCGCTTGATATACTGCAGTATGAGTGCAGCATTCTGGGGGCACTAAAGCAAGCCCTACAGCGACCACCAAAGCAAACATTTCTGACGGCCCTGCACATGAGTGCCGTGCACCTAGAATGGAATGGAAATGATCAATACATCGTGAAGAACAATAGTTATGAAAGGTAGGTAACCATTTTCCCCATTGTGGAAAGGAGCCCTGGGCAATTGCTGTGCTTGCTAAATGCTGGCTCTGTCTTTTATATGCAGAAGAACAGTTGTGGCATAGCTGGGCCATAGAGATTTTTTAGCATGTTGTGCAGGCCTCAGAAAGAAAAAAGGTTGAGAAACCCCTGGTTTAGATAATATTTAATCCTGTCTTGAGAATGCGGGACAGAAACAGAACATCTCTTGAGGTCCCTTTCAGTCCTATGATTTTTCCACCTTGGAAACTGATTTTTTAATAGTAATACAACATTTTACATTTGATATCTAGGGGGCTTTTTTAATTGTTATAGATGTTATAGCCTGCAGAAGACCATTTTAACAATTAATTGGCTTATGGAGCTGTGAGGTAAATGTGATTATTTTTCTGCAGGCAACCTTTGATTGCTGGCATGTATCTTATGATGTCTGTGAATACTCTTATACCACCAGGGGAGAAAGGTAAGAGAGAAACCTATAAAGTAATCTGTGTAATTTTCATCTTCTGATGTTCAACTGTCAAACATGGAAAATAATTTCACAGAGACTCTGAACTGTAAAATCATAGGTGAGTTTATTCCTAAAATAAATAAACAATTACCTATGCTCTTCAATTTATATTGATGTTCCATCAGATTAGGTTCAGAGAGCCTAATAATATGGTGTGGAAGAATAATCATCACTGTAATATAATCTGAAAGTTGTTTTAGATTTTATTTTTACATAACCAGTGGGCAACTATTACAGATATTTTTATCGGCTTAATTCTTACACTTAACAAAACAAACATGTAACTTACCAATAAAAAGTCTACTTCTTTAGGATAAAAAATAGGTGACTATTTATTTCTTGAAAAATGTAATAGAGGTTGGACTTCCCTTGTCCAGCGCCTCAGGACCTGACTGGTCCCAAATAAGGGAGTTTCCGGACTAAGGGAGGTCAGTTCCACCCCTCTGCTGATGGACTCCAGGCTCTCTTGGGATCAGTCAGCAGACCCAGCAGAGCTCCCCTCCCAGCCGCAGGGAGCTCCCCTCCAACCCCTGGGCTCCCGGCAATGTGACCAACCCTGGGGCCAACAGGGCTCCCACTGTCAGAGCCCAAGTCCCAGGAACTCCCATAGGGCTGAAGCCAGGAGCCATGGAATTGAAGCCCTGATTTTTTGCATCCCCAGTGGATCTGAAGCAGCAGAGGTGAATTCTGGAGCCTCAAACCTTGAATCTCATCACAGAACAGAAGCACTGAGCACATGGCAGAGTTGAAAGAACACACAGTGTTACCCCCAAAATAACTATGATGAAAGAGCAGGGCAGTCCTGGGAAGATCCCTCCTTCCATTTCCTTTGCTCCCTGTTCTCAGCCAGATGGGAGTCAGGAAGCCAGAACTAGGTTATGCCGAACAGCTGCTGTTCTCTGGCTGGTACCATGGAGCAGGCATCCCTGGCTCATCTCCTGCAGGTGCCCTAGATTGAAGCTACTCATCAGCTCCAAGCCCCCTTTGATCATACAGCCAGTAAGAGCCACTTGGGTGGGGAGACCTGGTTCTGTGGCTGGCAGAGCCCTTAGGGAACAGGAACCAGGAGCCCTCCCAGTACACTGCTACCTCTCTCTCTGCACCCTGAGCTACCCCTGTGCCTGCAGGCCACTCGCTACCCTTTTCCCTGCATCATGAGCTACCCCTGTGCCAGCACACAACCCCTATTTACTCTTCTCCCTGCATCTTGAACTGCACCCCTTAGTGCACACAGCCCTTAGCTACTCTGTACTCTGAGCTGTTGTCAGACTTTTTTTGAGCTGGGAGTTGTAACCTTTCTGTTATAATTTTTGGTTGCAGTGCCCTCCCCTTGCTCAGTTAGGCAGGTGGCCTTGTGAAGCAAGTCAGGGGGTGGAGATGGCATTTCCTCCTGGGACTGTGCCAGGCAAAACTGGCTCAAGCCCCACTGGCTCCTGCCCACCCAAAATAGAAGTCAAACTATACCTATGCCTACCCTTCCCCCGTCAACCCAGATCTCTAATTTTCTCCCTCCCTCAGTATGCCCTTGGAGTTTTTATAACATATTGTGACAGGCCTCAGAAAGAAAAAGTTTGAGAACCCCTGGTTTACAGAAGGACCCTGTAGAAGAGCTGTCTGCTAGGCAGATAATGTATGCTATTTCCCAACTTGTATGTTTCAGTGAAGTACAGTAAAAATCACTTTCCTTAGTTGCATAAGGAGCATTTTCAGATGTTTTATTACTATTTGTTTTAACAGTGGTTGATGCAGATATCGCCTGCCGTTATCAGCAGTATCCAATGCACCTCTTTGCCTACAGAGTTCATACACACAGATTAGGTAAGAGTTTGTTACTGCTGTTATATCAAGTATTTGCCTCTGTTTTATAACTAATATAGCTAAAATGGCTTAAAAATTGGAGTTAAATATAGATCTAAAAATCTTATTACCACATTATTTACACTTGAGTAGAAAATTAACATAATTGTTTAAAATATTTCTTCCTTTAATAAATCATGATATTAATTTAAGTAATATATGTTTAATAAAAATAGCAAATACAAAATGTTGATTTTTCCTAAACTGTTTATAGCTGACATTCATGCACTCATACATGTTTATTGTAGGTAAGGTGGTAAGTGGATACAGAGTGAGGAATGGTCAGTGGACTTTGATTGGTAGACAAAGTCCGCAGCTACCACAGGTTTGTTTGTTTGTTTTCTCTTGTTTTGCTGCAATATTATGATGCAGACATCACAACGTAATACATTTGAACCACTGTACTCTGGGTGCCCCTAATCCAGAAACCCCCATGATACAGAGGAGGAAGTGTCTCTACATGCTGCTGGTCCCCCTCTCCCCAGCTGGGAGAACAGCAGCACAGTGATGCACTTCCCCTGTGGCTTTTCCCCTGCCGCTCCTATAGCATCAGAGGGCAGTTCCTAGGAGGTGTGGAGGGTGCAAAGCCACGTATGCCCCCAGAAGTGGGGTGCCAGGTGAGCACTTCCCTCAAATCCAGATCCTTCAGTGCCCTTCCTGGCCTGGCAAAACCTGGAATCCAGCATACTCTGTCTCCCAAGGTTACCAAATTGAAGAGGTTCAAGTGGGTTTTTTTATTACATACATTGATTGCTTTTGGCTATTATGACACTTGTGCCGCCGTTCTTTCCTCATCCCGTGCTACTGTCAGGAAAGGAAATAAAAATTATAGAAAAAAAGTTTCCCTTTTATCTCTACTTCTCCACTCAGTCACTTCTTCACAAAGGAGAAGAGCTCTGGCACTGACAGGCTGCTTTATCAGCACTGCCTTGCACATATCTAGTAATGCAGGGAGCAATCTTTTGAGCAAGATTCATAATTCATTTTTTTTATACCTTTGGCATATTTTTACCTTTTAAAACATTGTAAAGTTGTCTCAGAGTAGAACAAACAAAACCAGCAATTGTTTATTCACCAGTAAGCTAATACATTCTGTTAAGTTTTTTGCTAATGAATGTCACTAGCATGATTTCTGCCGAGACCCCCATAGTGAGAACCACTGAGAAATAGGTGCAGCACTTAAAGTCGTTTTAGTTTTTTTGAGGGTTTAATGTTCTGTTTGTTTCTTTCACTAACACTGGTTTGTCATGATAGAATTATGTTAATTGTTTTGTGGATCACTTTTGAAGCATTTTAATTTGAAGCATTTAGTTAGGCTTGGTCCTGCTTTCGGCTGGGGGCTGGGCTCAGTAACTTCCTGAGGTCTCTTCCAGCCCTGGGATTCTAGGAGTCTATGAATTTCTGACTCTTAACATTCTTTTGTGTGCATGCATTTTAATATAGAAAATGAAATTATATATACTAAAAATGTTTAGCAGATAAAATAAAAAAAGAGAGGACATCAGTATTGAGAATGTTCACTAATTGTAATTGTACCATTTTCCTTGGATTCCCTTTCAGGCCTTCTATCCTGTGGAACACCCTGTAGACATTAGCTTTGGTGATACCTTAGCAGCTCGGTGTGTTTTCACTGGTGAAGGTAGAACTACAGAGACACACATAGGGTATGTTTTTATACATGCTTTATTCAAAAAATACCTCTTTTGCCATTGTACTGCTTGTGTAGAACATGCATTCATGTTTTCAATACCCTCAAAGGTATCCTAACAAGCTGCTTCATTCTGTTGGATTTGTTTGGCTTGCTCCCAAGACTATTAGGAATTTAAACATAGTCAGGAAAAGGCCATTCTGGCTTACAAAATTGCCTGTATTTTGGCTAATAATTCTCCTTCGAACCACATTGCTCAATTAACCCATGATGCTAAATACCTGATTTAGTGGTATGTCTAGAAGGACTATTTCACAGGAGTACTTTTTCAAAAAATGCAAGTTAAAAATATTTTCTGTTATTTCACCTTCGAGATGATTTAAGGACAACATAGCACATGTTTAACTACACCTTATAAATGTTCTTATATTTTCTCCTATAATTTAGGAGTAATTATTCCCTAAATTTATTATTTCAGTTTACAATTGAAATTGTAAGTACCAAAAAGGAAAAATAGTGTTGCTGGATTTAAAAAAACTGAGTATTTCTTTCATATGTAAGCTGGCAGACAACAATAAAACTCAATTTTTTTTTTCTGAACACATTTATAGTTTACAACTTTTCAGACTCGAGGGACCCTCCCCACAACCTTGCCCAAATCTCTGGCTCCCTTCCCTGTCCAGATCCTCCCCTCCGTTCATGCCCTCGGTCCTGATCCCCCCCTTTATGAACCCATTTCCAGCCCTGAGTCCTCCCCCATTCCCGATCCCCCTCCTGCCATTTCCATTACCTTCCCCTCCGCTCCCGAACCACTGTCCAGCCCTGAGCCCACCCCTCCTCCCGCCCCTACCGCGATACCTGCTCCCCACCTACTGCCCCCCCTTCCACCCCCACTGCGATACCTGGCCCCCCACAACCGCCCTCACATCCCACTGTTATTGCCACCCCTGTGAGGGTTGCCTCGTTCCCACTATCTGCGGGCAGCCCTCCGGGGGTGGTATTAAAACAAAAAACAAAAAAAAAAACCAAAAAAACACCTTTTCAGTTGTGCTATTCAGCAGGAGGTAATGCCAGGGCTCTAAACTGTCCATTTTATATTGTATATATTTTGTTATTAAAATAAACACAGTAGCCTTTCATGTGGGGATCCATTTTTTAAGATTATTTCTTGCTTCATCCTGTGAGATACAGCAGGAAAAGGGATATGTAGAGGTTGAGTCTTCCACTTCTAGAGTTAGATATTGCAGCTGACTAAGGGACTAATCCTGCAACGTGCTGGGCACCAGGGCCGGCCCGAGCCATTTGTGCACCCCGGGTCCCGGGAGCACGGCGCCGCCGTCGGGAGTGCGATGCGTGCACAGCACCCCCCCAGGCACGCGGCGTATGCTTAGCGCCACCCCGGGCACACGGCGCATGCACGGTGCCGCCTCCGCCCGGCCCAGCAGCCCTGTGCGATGCCCCCTACAATGGGGCGACCCCAGGCAGTAGCCCGGTCAGCCCGTAGCTTGGATCGGCTCTGCTGGGCACTACTCAGCACCCGTGACTTTAGCATAGATTTTGATGTTCAGCACTTGATTTCAGTAAGTAGATAAAATACTTGTATGAGTAATGGCAACTGAAGGAAAAATGAGAGGGAATACGTTTCAAAATTGGTTTTACAAATACATGCAAATGTAAGATACAAACTGAAATGTTGTTAAAAAGGAAATGTAAAAATTCCATGATGGATAAAATGTTCCCCATGATAGAATAATCTGTAAGACTATTATTGAACATTAATATAGCTTTTAATGGTAGAGGATATCTTTTTGGGGGAAGATTTTTTGTGTGTGTTAATGCCCTTTCAGCAAGTAAGAGTAGTATGTATCTCATGCTAAGTTCTGCTAATTCCTTTATTTTAGGAATTGGAATTATTTCTCACTGTGTACATCTGTCCAAGCAGATATTGTAGTCATTCTGTATAATTTCTTTGATATTGCATATGAAAATTTGTAAATCAGAACATTATTCAGTTCAAGAAAACATTGGAATATTTCTTGTATGTGAAAGCTATCATATATATATAGTAGCCCAATGTGTGTGACTCTGTAACGCTGAAATGCTGGCTGTTCCCTCTGGGCAGCACTGTTACCTCCCTGGCTGTTCCCTCTGGGCAGCGCTGTTGCCTGAGTCACGTCCTTCGCCTCATGCCATGGCCCTTGGCTAACTTCTGTGCCCCTCAGCCGGGCCGCCGCAGGGGAGCAAGCAGCACAAGTGGCCGTTTGGGCACCGCGGTCCCCATGCAGCACGGGGGTGCTGCATGAAAAGTGCGGGGCCCGAGCAGCGCAGAAGTCAGCCAAGCACCACGGAAGGAGGCGAAGGGGGGGGCGGGTGGTGATGTACACGACCAGGGGGCGGGGCCCGGCCATGTACGTCACCGCTCTGCCCCTCTTCTCACCCCCCTTCGCCTCCCGTCGTGGCGCTCGGCTGACTTCTGCGCTGCTCAGCTGGGCCGCCGCGTGGGATCAAGTGGCACAAGCGACCGTTTGGGCTCCACGCACCCCATGCAGCACAGGGAGCGCGGAGTCCAAACAGCTGTTCGGGCTCCGCGGTCCCCCGAGTGAGAGGCAGGAGGGGGAGGAGAAGAGAAAGGGACAGACAGAGAGAGAGGTAGGAGGTAGAGGAGAGCTGAGGCGGGGGGGGAGGCAGTAGGAGGAGGAGAGAGAGAGAGAGAGACTGAGCGAGACACCGGAGGCTCAGGAGAGAAGACCGACGTGGAGGAGAGACCTGAAAATCCCATCTTATGACGGGCTAATTGGCTAGTAAATAAATATTGGGACACTAATGCTAAATATTTAATATACATAAACTTAAAAATTCATTATGTGGTTCGTACTTGGCATCCATTAAACTGGAGCAAAAACACATGCACATTAAGTAATTACACAGAAGGCAAAAACAGGAAGTATTACAAGTATAGTAATAAGTATTAAAAAATCCTAGATGAAAATCATATAATTAGATTCATAATTAACATTGCTGAATATTACATTGGTTATCTGGGAAGTTACTACTAATACAATTAAACAACTGTAAAGAATGTACATCTTCAAAACAAATGAAAATGTTGTGAAACTGAAAATAGTCCACCTGTCTATTATAATAAATTAGTCTTTGAGATACATATATTTCCTCGAAAATGGATAAGGAGCAAGCATTATTTCTATTGCTCCTCTACTGAGCTTTAGAAATCGTTTAACATGAAAATATATATCCAAAATATTTTGAGTTCATATTTGTTAGTAAATACCTAAGGTTGATTTTACTATTAATGTTTATAGATTCCTTTAAGGCCAAAATAAATCATTATGATTCTTCTTCAAGGAGTGCTCCTGTGGTGTCTTCACCTTAGGTGCTTGAGAGCCGTTGTGCCTCTAAACGGAGATTTTAGGTACCAGTGCCCACAGTCAGCTATGTATGCCAGACCACCGGCGTGTGATGTTTGAAACGGGTATTCCATATGCACAGTCAACCATCCCTTCAGTTCCTTCTTTACCACCATCAGCTTTGATTGAAGCTTAGCAGTCGCCCTTATCTCTTGGTTAGAAACAGATAGTTGTTGTTAATAGTATTTGTTTCTTAATAATTAAGTGGTGGTGTTCTTACTTGTTTTTACTTGTAGTTTAAAAAAAATTCTCTGTTGTTAATATAGTTAGCTTAAATAGTGTACTTCTCCGGTGATGATTTCCAGGAGCCAATTTAAGTATTTTTTTTTCTTACTGGGACATGCCTGGCTTGCCTGGGTTTAAGAGGTGTGTAACCTGCAGGCTGTCCATTCCTATATCAGATGGGCACTCACAGTGTGTCCACTGCTTAGGTTAGGGGCACTCCACTGCTCAGTGCCCCCACTATAAAAAATTAACATCTAGGACAAGAAATGTCAGGGAGCTCTGTTAAAAATGATGCACCTGGAGAAAACTGCTCATCCAGCTTCCGACCCGAAGCACACCAAACCGCTTAGGCAACCATCCTCTGGTGTAGCATCGGAGAGAGGGGCTCCCTCCAGGTCGAGCCCAAAGGACCATGACAGGCTCAGATGTCCAAAAAGAGGTCCCACTCTTCCTCAGGGCCTGATTCCCCTTCGAGAAAATACTCTCTCCAGAAAAAGGCTGCCCCTGCACCGGCAGCATCAAAGGCGCAGGAAAAACATGCAGCTAGTGGGTCCAGCACTGAGAAGAGTCGAGACCCTAGGGAGAAAGCTCGCTCCTCCTCCAAGGCATCAACAGAGGCCAAACAGAAAACCCTCCTCATCAGCACCAGCCATGGCACTGACCAGGCCATACTCAGCCTCAGCACCGAGTGCCGCCATTCCGCCACCAACCAAAGACTGGTAACATTGGCACCGACCAAAGAGTCTGCACTGGCAGTGCACACCAAATGGTACCATCCCAACCCAGGCAGCCAGCACCAATACCACAAGTCCTGCCAGTGCCCATACCACTCCCTCCTCCACTGGTACCACAGGCATTTACTACTGCCACAGAGTTCATGGTCTCCTCTGAGCTGGAAACACCCATATTCAGCACTGATGGCACCCTGAATACACCAAGGTTTAGCCTCTCATCGACTCCAGCCACCTCAATGCCACCATTATAGAGGCCCAACTTAAATGTATACCCCAAATTAAAAAACATAATAGAAGAACTAAAAAAGAGCCACCATGGCTTAACAACCATGTAAAAGAAGCAGTGAGAGATAAAAAAACATCTTTTAAAAAGTGGAAGTCAAATCCTAGTGAGGTAACTAGAAAGGAGCATAAACACTGCCAAATTAAGTGTAAAAATGTAATAAGAAAAGCCAAAAAGGAGTTTGAAGAACAGCTAGCCAAAAACTCAAAAGGTAATAACAAAATGTTTTTTAAGTACATCAGAAGTAGGAAGTCTGCTAAACAACCAGTGGGGCCCCTGGACAATCGAGAAACAAAAGTAGCACTTAAAGACGATAAAGTCATTGCGGAGAAACTAAATGAATTCTTTGCTTCAGTTTTCACGGCTGAGGAAGTTAGGGAGATTCCCAAATCTGACCCGTCCTTTGTAGGTGACAAATCTGAGGACTTGTCACAGATTGAAGTGTCATTAGAGGAGGTTTTGGAATTAATTGATAACAGTAACAAGTCACTGGGACCAGATGGCATTCACCCAAGAGTTCTGAAAGAACTGAAATGTGAAATTGCGGAACTATTAACTATGGTTTGTAACCTATCCTTTAAATCAGCTTCTGTACCCAATGACTGGAAGATCGCTAATGTAATGCCAATATTTATAAAGGGCTCTAGAGGCAATCCCAGCAATTACAGACCGGTAAGTCTAATGTCAGTACCAGGCAAATTAGTTGAAACAATAGTAAAGAATAAAAATGTCAGGCACATAGAAGAACATAATTTGTTGAGCAAAAGTCAACATGGTTTCTGTAAAGGGAAATCATGTCTTACTAATCTATTAGAGTTCTTTGAAAGGGGTCAACAAATGCGGACAAGGAGGATCCAGTAGATATAGTGTACTTAAATTTCCAGAAAGCCTTTGACAAGGTCCCTCACCAAAGGCTCTTACGTAAATTAAGTTGTCATGGGATAAGAGGGAAGATCCTTTCGTGGACTGAGAACTGGTTAAAAGACAGGAAACAAAGGGTAGGAATAAATGGTAAATTTTCAGAATGGAAAGGGGTAACTAGTGGTGTTCTCCAAGGGTCAGTCCTAGGACCAATCCAATTCAACATATTCATAAATGATCTGGAGAAAGGGGTAAACAGTGAGATGGCAAAGTTTGCAAACAGTACTAAACTGCTCAAGGTAGTTAAGACCAAAGCAGACTGTGAAGAACTTCAAAAAGATCTCACAAAACTAAGTGACTGGGCAACAAAATGGCAAATGAAATTTAATGTGGATAAATGTAAAGTAATGCACACTGGAAAAAATAACCCCAACTATACATATAATATGATGGGGGCTAATTTAGCTACAACTAATCAGGAAAGTGATCTTGGAGTCATCGTGGATGGTTCTCTGAAGACGTCCACGCAGCGTGCAGCGGCAGTCAAAAAAGCAAACAGGATGTTAGGAATAATTTTAAAAGGGATAGAGAATAAGATGGCGAATATCTTAATGCCCTTATATAAATCCGTGGTATGCCCACATCTTGAATACTGCGTACAGATGTGGTCTCCCCATCTCAAAAAAGATATACTGGCATTTGAAAAGGTTCAGAGAAGGGCAACTAAAATGATTAGGGGTTTGGAACGGGTCCCATATGAGGAGAGATTAAAGAGACTGGGACTTTTCAGCTTGGAAAAGAGGAGACTAAGGGGGGATATGATAGAGGTCTATAAAATCATGAGTGGTGTGCAGAAAGTGAATAAGGAAAAGTTATTTACTTGTTCCCATAATATAAGAACTAGGAGCCGCCAAATGAAACTAATGGGCAGCAGGTTTAAAACAAATAAAAGGAAGTTCTTCTTCACACAGCACATAGTCAATCTGTGGAACTCCTTGCCTGAGGAGGTTATGAAGGCTAGGACTATAACAGGGTTTAAGAGAGAACTAGATAAATTAATGGAAGTTAAGTCCATTAATGGCTATTAGCCAGTATGGGTAAGGAATGGTGTCCCTAGCCTCTGTTTGGCAGAGGGTGGAGATGGATGGCAGGAGGGAGATTGCTTGATAATTACCTGTTCGATTCACTCCCTTTGGGACACCTGGCATTGACCACTGTCAGCAGACAGGGTAGTGAGCTGGATGGACCTTTGGTCTGACCCAGTGTGGCCATTCTTATGTTCTTATCTGGTGATGATGAAGATGATGAGCCCATTCAGGCACCAAGACATTCCTCACCCAAGCCCACTCAACGACAGCAGTGGCAACCACCATACTGGCTCCCACCACTCAGCTCACCTAACTGGCCCTACTGGGACCCATGGACAGCCTACAGAATGCAGCAGCCACAACAGTCACAGCAGCTATGTCCAGTGCCCAGATGTCAGGCTCCTACACTTCAGTCACCTGCCTATTCCAGTTCATGCAGGATGAGGACGACGTTTATGTAACCAGTGATGACCAGTCACCTGATTCACCCCCACCCATGCATATATCATCTTTGTCCCCAGATGACACAATATGCCCCTCTCTCCATCATTGGGGGATGATTTTAAGTCGTTCCAAGAGCTTTTTAAGAGAGTGATGGACACTTTGGAAATCTCTCTCAGCCATGCTAGAAGACCCAGCACAAGTTGACAAACATACTTCATGCTTCTCCACATGCCAGACTTGCTATCCCCATGAATGAAGCTCTCATGGACCCAGCAAAAACCATCTGGCAGATGCCTGCCACAATACCTTCGACCTGCAAAAGGTCAGACAAAAAGTACTACATTGCTCCCCAAACGAGCAGACTTCTTTTCCTACCCTAGCCCAAATTCCTTGGTGTTGGATGCTGTAAATCAGAGAGGCAAGCAACAAGCAACCCTCATAGTCCCTTAAGACAGGGACTGGAAGAGATTAGACTGATGGGCAGGAAGGCATACTCAGCCAACCTCCAGCTCAGAATTTCCAACTATATAGCACTTCTCACTAAATACACACACAATATATTTGATCAACTTACATATTTTATTGAATTTCTCCTTGATAATACAGAACAATTCAAATCAAATGTCAACAAGGGTGCACTACAAGCAGCACTAGACTCTGCGGACCTGGTGGTGAGATCCATTGCATCTACAGTCGTGATGAGGCGGGCATCATGGCTCCAACTTTCCAGCTTTCCCAGGGAAATCCAAGCCACAATTGAAGACTTGCACTTCCAGGGTATCAAACTCTTTGCCAAATCAACCAATACCTGCTTCTGAAATTAGAAGATTTATGAGCCAGGCTAAAGATCCTTGGCATCCACGTACCTGTCACAAAAAGAAAGCAAGGAAGGTTGTTTGCAGAAAGATACAGACTGACACCTTTCAATCAGCAACACAGACAATACAACAATAGGCGCCAACCATGCCAAAGTAGGCAGAAAAGCCCCGACCAGACAACAGCTCAGCAGCCATCTACTTCATGACAGGCATTTTGAAGTGCTGGTCAAGGGTCTGACAGCCCAGTTTTTCCTCGACAGCAATTCAAATCCTCCACAATTTTTGGCAGCACACTGGCTGTATTCTATCCACTCTGGCATACCATCACCACCGACAGGTTGCTAAATCCCATTTTTAGTTATCCCCTCCTCCCACCCCCCCCCTTGCCTGTACCTCTTCAGGGACCTCTCACAAACATGTGCTTGTGCAAGAAGCAGAACACCTCCTGCAACTGGGAGCCATACAAAGAGTACCTCCAGAGCACAAGGGCATCGGGTTTTACTCCCACTACTTTCTCACTACCAAGAAGACGGGAGGGCAGAGGACTATTTTAGACCTTCGCAAACTCAACTGTTTTGTTTGAACCCAACAATTCAAGATGGTAACCCTTGCCACTATTACTCCTGCCTTGGAAAAGGAAGCTTGGCTGTCTACCCTCATCCTCAAGGATGCCTATTTTCATATAGTGATACATCCAGCACACAGATGCTTCCTGTGATTCACCATAGGGGACCTGTATTTCCAATACAGCCCTTCAGACTTTCAGCAGCCCCACAGGTTTTCTCAAAGGTCCTTGCTGTGGTGGCAGCTCACGTACACAGAATGGGGATCACTGTATTCCCATACTTGGATGACTGACTACTAAAGGGCCCCGCAGCACATGACACAGAACAGGCAGTCAAAACCACCAGAGCCCTATTCGACAGCTCAGGCCTCCAGGGAAAGCTATCAAAGTGCATACTCTCTCCTGCTCAGACTCTAGAATTTATAGGAGTGCATCTAGATGGAAAGACAGTGATAGCCTCCCTTCCAGAAGGGAGGTTTTCAGCAATTGTAGACCTTATATCTCTAGCATGCACCAGCCTATGTATAACAGCTCAGCACTGTCTCCAACTGCTGAGATATATGGCCGCAGCCATGTTTGTGGTACTATATGCCTGCCTCCATATGAGATCAGTCCAGGCCTGGTTACAAGGGGTATACAGACCACACGTCCATCATATAAACACACAGCTCACCATGCCCTCCAACATAAAGGCTCACTCACTTGGTGGGCTGTTCACAACAATGTGTGCAGGGGCGTCCCCTACCAGTGTCTGCAAGCATCATTATCAATCACCATGGACGCTTCGTGAGTAGGATGGGGAGCCTAACTAAACTACTGAGTTATCCAAGCACAACAGGCTCTGGAGGAAGCCAAACAACATATCAGTCTGTTCGAGCTCAGGGCAGTCCACAATGTTTGCTTACACTTCCTTCCTCTGATCCAAAACAAAACAGTACAAATACTCACGGACAGTGTCACAACAATGTACTATATAAACCGACAGGGAGGAGCCCAGTCATACCAGTGTGCCAGGCAGCAGTTCGCCTGTGGGGATGGTGTATTCCACGAAATATATGGTTGGCGGTGACCTACCTCCTGGGCAAAGACAGCGTCCTGGCAGAAAATCTCAGCAGACATTTTCTGCAGAATCATGAGTGGGAAATCAATCCGTCACTGCTAATTCCTCTATTCAAAAAGTGGGGATTCCTGGTGGTGGACTTGTTCGCAAACCAAGCAAACACCCAATACCCACAGTACTGCTTCAGAGCGGGAATAGGCCACCACTCCCTAGGGGACAAATTCAACATAAAGTGGAAATCACCCCACTTCTCCAACAGGTGATCATGAAAATCAAACAAGACAGAGCCAGGGTCATCCTCACAACCCCAAACTGGCCCAGACAAACATGGTACCCATACCTCCTACAGATGAGCGTAGCTCCTCCACTTCGCTTTCCACCAGTCGCATTCCTGCTCACACAACAGAACAATAATATACACCATCCCAGTGTCCAGAAGCTTCATCTTCACTCACGGATGCTAACTGGTTAACTCCTCCTTGAAATTTTCAATAAGCCGTACAGGAGGTCATCATGGACTGTCGCAGACCTCCAACGAGAAAGACATGTAAGCACAAGTGGCACCATTTTATAGTATGGTGCTCGGAGCATAACTACACTCCAGCAGCTACAGGTGTATCCCATATTCTCAACTACTTACTATGCCTACCCCAGAGTGGTTTATCCCTTAGCTCTAAGGTACACCTTGCCACCATCGCAGCTCTACATCCCCCATTACAGGTTTACTCCACCTTTTCTCACCATTCTATCAAACAATTTTTCAGGGGCCTACACAATATGTTTCTACCACTAAGGGATCCAACACCTGCATGGGACTTAAACCTGGTGCTCAGGGCAATAATAGGCAAGCCCTTCGAGCCCCTTGCTACCTACTTCCTACTGCATCTCTCGATGAAGGTTACTTTCCTTGCAATTACCTCAGCAGGAAGAGTGGGCAAGCTAGGAGCCTTGATGTCATTCCCCCCATACACAATTTTTCATAAGGACAGAGTGGTCCTACGTACACAACCCAAGTTTCTCCCAAAAGTACTTACCTCATTCCATTGCATTGAACTCATATACTTACCTGTCTTCTCCCCGAAAGCCTACAAGGATAGCAGGGATGTGACATTGCATACCTTAGACATCCACAGGGCAATTGTATTCTTCTTACAACACATGAAATCCTTTTGCAGAACTCCAAGACTTTTTGTCTCAACTGCAGAGAGAGCTCAAGAATTTCCCATTTCAAATCAGAGATTATCCAAATGGATTTTGGGCTGCATACACTTGGCCTATACTATATTTCAGAAAGAGCCCCCAACAACCATACGGGCTCACTCCACAAGAGCGATGGCAACATCGACTGCATTTCTCAAGGGCGTATCAATGGAGGAAATCTGCAGAGTCGCCACATGGGCTTTGGCACACACATTCACGCAGCAATATGCCATTCAGTCTTTTGCAGCCTCTGATATCCGCTTTGGCTGAACAATGCTCTTGGTCACCAGTTCATATCTCCCGAAGCTCCTACCACTGAGCATGACTACTACTTTGACTACTACATGACTACTACTTTGTAATCACCTAAGGTGGAGCACCCACAGGGACACTCCACGAAGAAGAAGGGATGGTTACTCACCTGGTGCAGTACTGGAGTTTTTTTAGATGGTTGTCCCTGTGGGTGCTTCACCACCCTTCCTCCTCTTTGCTTCCGATGCATCTATGTCTGGGTCAGAGAAGGAACTGAAGGGATAGTTTGCTATGCATGTAGAATAGCCGTTTCAAATGTCGTGCGCTGGCAGTTCTGCGTGCATAGCCAACCATGGGCACTGCTACCTAAAATCTCCGAATAGAGGCTCAACGGCACTCAGGCACCTAAGGTGGAGCATCCACAGGGACAACCATCTTGAAGAACTCCAGTTACTTCCACAGGTGAGCATCATTCCTCTATCTAATCTGACCTACCACATTACATGTGCCACACAACCTCACGAGCAATTTCTGCTTCAAGTCTACAACATATGTTTGAATTGCAATTTAGCAATCCTTGTTTATATCCTGGGGGTGGGGGGAAGGCCCTGATTCTGCAATTGCCCTGTCTTTGTGCACAATGAATTGCTTAATCAAGGTCTAAAAGGTTCATCTTGTTTTGTTTAATTGTGTTTTTTTGCACAAAGAATAATAATTCTCAATTTTGCATTGATTCCTAAAAGAAACAATTTCATCCCAGTTTAATAAAATTTTGTCCAACCCTCACAGATAACCCAAATGCCTCTTAAACTGGTTCATTTATTGTTTCTTCTTTGGCTTTGGCTGTTTTTACCATTAACTTATTCTTCTTCTGGCACACAAAAACCTACATTAAAATGTTAGCTGCACAGTCCAATACTCAAATGTTATGAAGTGGAAATAATATGTGATCAAATAATTAAAAACTGTCATAATTATGTACCAGGGTGCCAAAGTAAAGTTGCACCCCCAGTTTCCTGACTTTTGAGGCTTCAGTTGGTGATCTTAACATTCTTATTGTATGTGCTTCACTAAGTTTTTAAAAAAAGCTGTCTGAAAAAAATTCCATAACCTGGTACCACATTGGCTCATCAGCAGAGTTAGAAACTTTTTAAAGACTCACACAGATTTTAAGGCCAGAAGGGACCACTGTGATCATCTAGTCTAACCTCCTGTATCAGCGGTTCCCAACCACCGGGCAGCAGTCCACAGTCAGGTCCCAGACCTCTAGCTGCTGGGCCACGGCGACTCTGGGGGCCAGGACTGGGATACATCGCCCAACACTTCCCCATCCCGCTGCGGCTGTTGGGAGAGGCGTGTCCTGCTCTGCCTCTCAGCCAACCAGTGCCAGGCAGTGATGGGGTCTCTTCCCGGACATGTAAGAGCGCTTCGCTGCACTGCGGGAGGTCCGCGTGGAGCTGGCATGGCAGCCTTAGAGCAGCCACAACCCAGGCAGCAGTGCTCAGCTGGTGATTGGGAGGCATCACAGGACTAGGTGATGGGGGCAGGGCAGGCACTGGGATCTCCAGGGGTGGAGCTAGTGCTGGGGGTTCTGGAGTGGGTGTGTCTAAGAGGTGGAGAGCTGGCACTGGGGTGTCTGGGGTGGGGAGCTAGCACTGGGGGGCTTTGGGGATGGAGCTAATATTGGGGACTGAGGGTTGGCACGGGGATCTCTGGGGGTTTGGGTGCAGTGGGGCTGTGGAAACAGGAGTTTGGCCCTGGTGGGGGCGGGGGCTTTAAGGGATGGAGGCTGGCACTGAGGCATTTGGGATGTGGAACTGGCATTGGGGGGGTATGAGGGCGGGAAGCTGGCACTGGAGGGTTTGGGTGCAGGGGACCCTGGGGTCAGTGGTTGGCGCTGGAAGGGGTCAGTGGGGGGTGGGATAACATTTTGTTGGACTGGTAACATTTTATATGCATATTTGTATATTAATTATTTGCATAATTAATATGCAAATATGTAAGTAAAATGTTACCAGACCACCAAAAGTTGGTGAATGGGTTTGCCAGTCCCCAGTATAAAAAAAGGTTGGGAATCACTGTCCTGTATAATACAGGCCATAATAGGACTTTCCCAAAATAATTTCTTCAGCATATTTATTATAAAACCAACCAATTTTTATTTAAAAACTGTCAGTCATGGAGAATCCAATGGCTAAATTACTCTCAGAAAAATGTATGCCTTAGTTCAGTCTGAGTTTTCTAGCTTCAAACGTCCACTCAATGGATCCATTTTATTCCTTGCTCTGTTAGAAGAAGAACCCATTATTAAATATTTGTTCCCCAGGAAGAGGCACCAAGGGAGGCAGTTGAGTTTCAGAGCCTGAGCTCCACCCCAAGTTTGAACACACTTACTTCTAGTGTGGAATCATGAGCCCAAGTCTGTGGACCCAGGCTCTGAGGCTCTCAGCTGCGGACTTAGCCATATAGATGTACTTCTAGAATCTGTTACTTTAAGGCACATTTTCCAGTTCTTTAATAATTCTTATGTCTCTTCTTGAACATCTGCATTTTATCAACATTGTTCAACTGCGGGCGCTAGAACTTGACACAGTTATTCCATCAGTGCTAGCACTAGTGCCAGATGTACAGGTAAAGTAACCTCTCTATTCCTACTCAAGATTCCCTTGTTTATGCATCCCAGGATTGCCTTAGTTCTTTCAGCTACAGTTTCACACTGGGAGCTCATGTTCAGGTTATTATCCACCAATCCTCCAAATGCTTTCTCCGGGCTACGTTGGTTTGTTTGCTTTTTTCGGGGGAGGGTTGTTTCTGTATGTATACATTTACAGTTAGCCATATTAAAATGTATATTATTTGCTTGTGCCCATTTTACTAAGCAATCAAGATCATTCTGAATCAGTGCCCTGTCCTCTTCATTATTTACCACCAGTCCCCCAGTGTTTGTGTCATCTGCAAACTTTCAGTAATAATTTTATATTTTCTTTCAGGACATTAATAAAAGTATTAAATAGCATAGGGCCAGAGCTTTGCAAAAAACACAACTGTTTGATGATTTCCCATTTATGATTACATTTTGAGATCTATTTGTTATCCAGCTTTTAACCCAAAGATGTTTGCCATGTTAATTTTACATCTTTCTAGTTTTTTTAATCAAAAAGTCATGTGGTACCAAGTCAAATACTTTACAGAATTCTAAGAATATTATGTTAACACTATTATCTTTATCAACCGAACTTGTAATCTAATTTTAAAAGTTATTGAGTTAGTTTGCTACTGTTCATTTTCCATAAACCCAGGTTGGTTTGCATTAATTCCTTTAATTCTTTATTCAGCTGCTTTGTGATCTTGTCCCGAGATTGATATTCGTTGAACAGGTTTATAGTTAGGAACGTAACATAGACCTCTCCCACTTAACAGAGTAATCAATGGCAGTAGTAGACTGTCATCCTCTATTGGGCTAGCTACTAGCGTGAGATGTGATAGACATTTGAAATACAGTGGGTTTCAAAGCTATTTGCCGAGGGCAGTTCAATATTGACTCTAAATCCTGGGTTCTAAGGGCTGTGTACTTCGCTGGTTAGACCCTGGTTTCCTCCAATCTGTCCTTGTCTCAGTCTCATCTTCTCATCCCAGACCCCTCCTCCTCCCTAAGCATTCTAGTCAGGCTACATACTTCTTTTCCGTGAAGCATGAGAACCAACAGGGAGAAAAATTGTTGGCCTATTTTAGCTGAAATATTCCAAAATACTTCAGCCTAAGGCACGCTATAATTAAAGTTTGGAAAAAATATAAACAAATGAAAGCTTAAAATGGATTGTGTCAGACAGCTTTAACTTGTAATCCTCACTTCCCATGCCTCCCGTGCAAGCCCTTTGTAACAATTTAGGAAATATTAAGTTATAATAATGATATAAATACCATTTTGCATCAATATTGTGTTCTCCCAACACACACATGATATGAACCCCAGCTCAAAATCTCAATGACAAACTGAACTGTCTTCCTGCTAATCTTCATGCACATATCAATCGAGTAAGTAAAGATGTTAGAACCCTGTGATACTCTGCAAGAAAACATTCTTGGGCTGTACTCATATGTGCCCATAGCAAAACTATCCTGCATGCTACTGGAGATCGCTTTACTAAATCATGAATACATGAATTCATTACATCTGTACCTGTCCACTTGACAAAATTATATCTGGAAATCCCTCTGATAACTATTGGTTGTGCAAGCCAAGAGTGTGAATCAGAGCCCTTGAATCTCTGTATCAGTTCTTCTATTCATTAAAAGCTCTTTCATTCATAAAACTGAATATTTCTAAGAAATCTGAATATTTGAATGCAAGATTTCAGTAAATTAACTAAAACTTACTATTAGCAAATTATTTCCTTAATTTCCTAAATAGTATCCAGTATATTACATTTTATTTCTTAGAAATATTGTTTTGACACTGTCAAGATATGTCAAGTGAGCCAGAGTTCATTTGAGTTGCACATCACCATTTTACTTATGTTTTAAAAAGGAGGCAATTATACTTGCAGTTATCAGAGTTACACTGAGAAAGTGAATGATTTTTAAAAGCTTAAACGGAGCTTGCCAAGGCAGAAGCTGGTATCTGTGGTCCCCAAAGGACGCTAAATTTCCAAAGCATGGAGAAACCAATTCCCCTTTTGGAATATTTTTTTCTTGTCTCTTCCTCTCTGACTGGTGTCGTTATTGTTGCTGTGGTGAATAAATGAATGCTTCATGATGCCACTGGAAAAGTTAGCATTGACGTCTTTTGCAAACGGTAATAGTCCACCTCCATTCCTTTTTTATGAGCGTAGTTGGTCTGGCTAATTGTGCAAGCTAATTAAAAAATGTTTCTCAATGTAAACAACCTTTTGTGAACCTCCCATTAAAAAAGTCTGCCTATTCAATTGTCAGGAATACTGAAGAATGTATCTACAAACATACAGCTATAAATCAAGTATATACATGCCTGTATGGCTTGAAGCAAAAATCGGGCCTATGTAACAATAGGCCATTTATTTAAATCATGATGTATTTTTTTTCTGAAAAGCCTACTCTTCATAATGAGTGGATTTCTCTTGAAGTAATGTAGTAATACTGAATAGCCCACAACTTCCGGAAGCCCATGAGTAGTAGTTACTGTTGAATTGTATTTCGCATCATTCATGCGATACAGGCTGCTTCCTCTCAGACACTTGTTATTAAGTTTTCTGAGGGAGCAAGTAGTGGCCCTGCAGGACCTTCAACAGGACCCTCCAGCAGAGGACGGAGGCAGAGGCCGAGTGGCGCACCAGGCTGCTGGACGAGCTGGTCCAGCAGCGCATTTCCATCTGTGCCACAATGCGGAGGTCCTCAGCTTGCCTGCCCCTGTCACGGGCACCGCTCCCCTGCACGCCAGGCCTCTGCTCCCCCTGCTCCTCCAGCCTCCCCTTCTCCACCAACCCCTCCAGCCTCCCCTTCCCCTCCTGTTCCTGAGCCCTCACAGGCCCAACAGCTCCCCCGCCCCCCCCATGCCAGGACTGGCTCTTGCTCCCCCCGATCCCAAGGCCGTGGCAGTGCCAGGATGCAGGAAGGTGGCAGGACCCTGCAATCAGGGAAGCAGCAGCCTACTTGAGCCCCCTCCAGGTTTCCAGTCCCCTATCACCCCAGTTAAAGGACATTTCAGTTATGTTACAAAATCTTTATTTTTGACCGACAGATTTACTTTGTTTATAAACAGTTCAACAGTAAAAAGAGAAAGTTTTGTTACACAGTTCACACATTTTCTTTACTGCTAGTGTGTCTAATAAAACAAATTTCTGTTTACAAAGAAAACCAGGTCTTATATGTCGTCTTAATGGGAAGAGCGTGAGGGTTGTGGAGGGAAAGGTAGGGGTGGGCCAGGCCAAATCCCCCATGGGGGAGGCCCTGGGAAGAATCAGTGGACTCCTTCTGAGAATCTCTCCCTCCCCAAATCCCTCGGATTTGGACACCAGCCTGGTGAGCCTGGCGGATGGCAGCCGTCCAGGGCTGCTGAAATTGCCTCTCCTCACCATGAGGACCTCCCCTTTCCTCTCCACCAGGTTATGGAGGGCGCAACATGCGGCCACCACCTCCGGGAAGTTGCATTCGCCCATCTCCAGGCGTGTGAGGAGGCAACGGAACCTCCCTTTCAGCCGGCCGAAGGCGCATTCCACCTGGATGCGAGCCTGGCTAAGATGCATGTTGAAAAGTTCCTCGCTCACATCCAGGTGGCCGGTGTAGGGCTTCATGAGACACGGCATCAGGGGGTAGGCCGCGTCGGCCACTGTGCACGCTGGCATCTGCACGTCCCCGAGCGCAAGGTACCGCTGGGGGA
Organism: Pelochelys cantorii; assembly: GCA_032595735.1. Lineage (NCBI taxonomy): Eukaryota > Metazoa > Chordata > Testudines > Trionychidae > Pelochelys > Pelochelys cantorii. The sequence continues at coordinate 64,909,166 of CM064330.1, forward strand.
AAAATGTTCCTGCCTACAACCTGCAGTACAGGTAGAAGTTGCAGAATATGTGGGCATCATGTGCCCGCCCCGACCACCCGACACAAATGTCCATAAAGTGTCTCCCGTGGTCGACCAGGGCCTGCAGCACCGTGGAATAGTAGCCCTTCTTGTTTATAAACTGGGCTGCTCGATGGGTCAGTGCACGGATTGCAATGTGTGTCCCACTGAGGGCTCCTCCACAGTTCGGGAAGCCAAGGGCAGCAAACCCGCAATGATGATGTCCAGGTCCCCAAGACAGACGAGTCTCTTCAGCAGCTCTGCATTGATGGCTTCATCACCTGCAGCATGAGACCAATAGACAGACAGAAACCAGGGAGTTAGACAGGTTATCTAAGCACTTGGGGGGGGACCCTCCCAACCCACCTCTCCCCTTGTCAGGACGCCCCCCTCCCCCGCATCAGTGCAGGGGTGGCCAAGGAGCATACTCCAAGTGCCACTCCATCCCCCACTCCTGCTTGCCCTTGCCTGGCAGTCCCCCTTTCTCAACCCCCCACTCAGCAGGGCCTGTCCCCCCAAAGTGACTTACCTCCATCAAGAGGGCCCTGACGGTAGACCTTCCCACTCCAAATTGGTGTCCCACGGAGTGGTAGCTGTCGGGGGAGGCCAGCTTCCACAGGGCGATTGCGACCTGCTTCTGCAGGGGGATGACGGGCCGCAGGTGTGTGTCCTGGTGTTCCAGAGCAGGGGTGAGCCAGGCACACAGCTCCAGGAATGTGGCCTTCCACATCCGGAAGTTGCGGAACCATTGGTCGTCGTCCTAGAGCTGCATGACGAGCTGGTCCCACCAGTCCAACCTCGTCTCGTGCCTCCAAATCTGCCTGTCCCAAAAAAAGTTTGGGGCAAGGACAGAGCTCCTGCATCCTGGAGGAGGATCTCCTCGGTGCGGTCCAGGTCCATATGGGGCAGAAGATTCATGACAGAGTCATGCAGATGCAGCAGAAGCTGCAGCATGGCAGCATGGGGCCATCGCCTGCCCAGGGGCAGCTCAGGCTCCATGACCAAAAACAGTGAAAAGCAGCAAAAAAAACCCCTGCAAATAAACTGCTGTGGTGTCTGAGGAAGCAGGGTAAGCAGAGCAAGCACTGCAGCAGCTTTGCTTTCCCTCTGGGAGGTAAGCAAGCCAGAAGCATGAGCAGAGCAACAGCTGTCCAGGGGGATCCCTTTTAGCATGCGTCTCTGCAAAGGGCATGCAGCAGCACCTGGAAATAAAAGCTGCCCCCATGCCCTGCCGAAAGCACTTCCGGGTGCCTTCTTTTTTTGACAGAGAATCCAGCAGTCTGGACGCTCTTTTTCGAAAAAGCGGATCTATTTTTCAATCCGCATAATGTAATCTAAACGCTCTTTTTCGACAGAGGCTTTGTCAACAGTATCTGTCGACAAGGCCTCTGTCGAAAAAGGCGTGCAGTCTAGACGTAGCCATTGAGACTGCAGTACCACCTTATCTGTCTAGAAGATGCTTATAGTGTCTTATTATGTAGTGAAATTGAGTCTGGTACTGCATTACACCCCTCATGTTTGGCAATATATGGAAAAATTAGATTCTGAAAAAGATAATAGCATTGAATGCTAGGTACTGAAATTAAACATAAATTATTTGTGATGGTTTGTAAATAAGACTTAGCATCTAGGTTGAAAGAGACTGCAGCAAAGAATCTTTAAGGTGTGGAATAAGTGGTTGATAATTGGTTAACTACTTTCAACAAAACAAACTCACTGTGCTAAGAGAGACAAGGAGGGCAGGGAGAAGAGGAGCAGTCTAAACACCATGCTAACTTAATGCCATTTTGTTTATATTCAAAACACAAACCAAACTATTCTCAAATGTTTTCTTGGATGATTAAGGAATTTCTGCATTCTGGTATTCCACAGTATAAACAGAAAGAGGCTTCATATATTAAAAAAGCTGTGGTATATATTGTAATGGGAACTTCATTTAAAAAAAAAAGCCTCAGTGCAACTTTTTTATCGGTTGCTGGCAGACTAAAAGAAGTTTTTTCTTGCATTTGGTAGCATCTGTATGCACAGCTCACATTTTATTCTCTCTTAAAATACATTCTATATTATTTTGCTTTAGGGGCACAGCCAGCGATGAAATGTGCAATTTCTACATTATGTATTATATGGAAGCCAAACATGCTGTGTCATACATGACTTGTACGCAGAATATAAACCCAGAGATGTTCAGAAACATTCCACAGGAGGCAAATATTCCTATCCAAGTCAAATCTGATATGATCATGATGACACATGGACATCATGAAGGTAAAAATAATAATGTCTGAGATCAGTTTTATTCTTAGCTTGCTATATGAGAGACATACTTAACTATACAATTTGTTTATAAGGATTTTTTTTAAAGAATCTAGATTGTTTGTTTGTTTTGAAATATGTGAAATGCATAGGTCTTAGATGCATTGTTAGTAAATGCTGACTTGTTGGAAGAAGTCACGTGTGGAAGTTTACTTTATTATTCTTTTATTTACTTCTTCCTTCAGGATTGCAATGTTTCCTTCCTCCCATAGTGCAGCCTTAGTTTTATCATTACATTGAGTGGCCTGTGCAACTACGATGTCACTTAGTCTTCCCAAAATATCATATCCTATACTGCCGATAAAAGAAGTGTTTCGTACTGTAATTTGCCTATTCCATTTGCTGTGGGTTACAATACATCACATCCATGATATTTGTAGCTACTGCTGGCTTGACATAAGAGAAGATTGTGCCACACAGTTGAGCTCCCTCATACATTACTCCCACCCTAAACTGTCTGTCAGGCGTTCATAAATGAGGATGTGTTGTCTGCTGAGTTAGAACATTGACTAGAAGCTGGGTATCCTAAATTCTGTTTCAAGCTACCAGTTCATTGTAGTCCTGATCTGAAATCCATTGAAATCAGTAAGAGTCTTAACTGGAAAGCAACTTTAATGTCTCTCTGACTTACATATTTTTAAAATTGAGGTAATGAAAATCTACCTCTGAAAGTTTTTGTGAAACTTAATTTTTGTAAAAAACACATCTGTCTTATGATCTCAAAGTAATATATTGTAATGTCACTGGTTCTTCCTGCTTTCATTTTAGAATAATTATAGTGGTCAGTTGTATGAAACTTAATATATTATATATTTTAATAATCTCATGCATATGTTTCATTTACTGTACTGTGCTTTATCTATTTTCCCTGAGCAATAGAAACCTATAGAAAGCAAATTTAGAGTTCATTAAAAAATTGTAAGGAAATATTAAATTCAGTTCACATACAAAGAAGTTATGGGTATATTCTTAACCTTCTTTAGAAACAAAGAAAACAGATGATAGTTCTTCACTGAAGCAGCCAAAAAGAGAAGAGGAAGAGGTTTTAGATCAGGGTATGTATAATGAACTCTAGTGATATCCAAAAAAGGATTTATTAACTTAAATCAGCAGTAAAGTATATCCTGATTATGTTATGAATTAACGTTCGTATTGTATATTTCCTTTTATCATCTAAACTGTATTGCATTCTTTACAACTATGTTGCTGTGTTTTATATAATGAATAATTCAAGAGGAATTGGTCAATTACCGGTCTCCAGCCTTGCAGGTAAAATTCATTAGTGCAATTTAATCTCATTAGATTTCCCTGTTCCTGGTTTAATTTGCTAACGCCATTCTAATGTATCTGTCTATTCAGGGTGCCATAGCATGGGTTCAAAAGAGGGGTGGTTGTCCTACAGAATGATAATTCAGTAACTGTTTTGTTATATTTTTATTTCTTTAATATGAACATATATATTAAATTAACACAATCTGTATTTGATATACTATTAGAAAACCATTTTAACAAAATCAGGAAAATTAAAACTTAAAATTGAATTAAAAATGGCATAGCAATATGACACTTTGTGGAATAATATGGAAAGAAGACCTTTGTATTGATGCAATATGTAATGAGTTAAGCATAGTGTATAAGGCTTAATACTGATATACTTCATACAGCTGCTATCAATCTTTCCCTTTTGTAATTCTTCTCAGTAAATATTGCATCACATTAGATACTACGTCACATCAGACATTGAGAGATAGATTAAAATTTGCCAGTCTTTTTGGTTCATTTGGACCAGATATAATACCAGGGTACCTGTTAAGAATGTTGATTTGATATTATGTTTTTCCCAAGGAGACAGTATGATGTCAATGAAATTTGATGTATTTTTTCTTGAACTTAGCTGGTGTTTACATCTTGGAAGTGCGCATTAAAGATGTAAGTGGAACTGCTAGATTCTGTAATGAGTTAAGAGTGTCAGTTATAGCAAATTGTAAGATGGGATTTTTCAAAACTGCTCTCAGAATTAGCTTTCTGGTGTCATTGACGACAATGGTGAAAATTCCCTTTGACTTCATTGGCCACAGAGTTAGGAAATTGCTGACGGCTTTTGAGTATCTTATCCAAAATGATGAATTTACCACATGCACGAAAAACACTTTTTGTAAAATTAAATACTTCAGATCACTAAAAGTAACAAATAAAAAATTGGAATTCATAAAATCACAAATTTTAGAGCAGCTTGACTAAAAGTACTTTAAATTACTAAATCCTGTTTTTACAAGTCCATATTTAAAACACATCTTAAAGTATGTATACAGTGGAGCTGTCCTCATAATTTCCACTTCAAGGAAAATTCCTCACAATAAGTCTGATGAAGCTTGTATGCTAAATATCAGAACAGCCAGAGTGGCATGAAACACAAGATGGATTGACCACCCGAGTGTGTACATATCTAGGGCTTCTGATGAGATCATACTCTGGGCAGCTTAATCATCCTCCCACTTGCACTGCTGCAGGTTCACTTGTATTTTTAAAACACAAGTTCTGTTAGAGCCAGCATGGATATTTCTACCCAAACTGAAAATGACATTTCTAGCTCCAAAGCAGATGCATCATTAGTCTACTCCAGATGTATATTTCTGTAAAGTAGTAAATTCAGAGTGATCATGCTTATTTGATGTTCCAGTGCAATGCTAAATAAACAAGTCATATTATAAACACCTACCAAGATTTACTTTGAGAAGTGACTTATATCTTGATCATGGCTATGTTAGCAATGAATACTATAATATTTGGGAAGGTTGTTTTGTTTTCTGTTTGTTTGATAGCATTCATTAATGTTAAGAAAAATAAATGTGTTCTGAAAGAGGGAGTTTGAAATGCTTCCAGTTGTTTTCAAAGGACAATCTCTGCAATGCAGTCTTGTTTGCTATGAGACTACTATTTGGTGTGCACATCTTCATCTAATGTGTTTCTATGGAAACCAGATCTCGGTTGTCTTGTCCATTTGAAGTTAGTTGTGTTTTAAGACATCAAACCCATTGAAAAGTCTAGAAAAAGGAATGTTGTATTCTTAAATGTTGATTGGGCCCCAGTTTTCTACCATCATAGCTTCATTGACTTCAGCAGAGTTATTCCATTTTACATGAGTGCAATGAAGGGAGAATCAGACCCACTCATTTTGCTTTTTTAGCTAAGATTTTTCCTCTTACTCATAGCTGTTGAGTATTGGTACAAATAATTTGTTTTTTTGTATTTGTCAGTTAGTGCTCCAGTCGGGCCCACAGAAATTATACAAAAATTAGTGCTAAAACAGGAGAAAGAATTCTATGTTTCTTTGCAGTTCAGACAGAGACATCTGTGGACACACAAGCACACCAACAGCTGGCCACTCCCTGTAGGGGCCATGTGCTCCTGGAGGAGGGAGAAGACTTTGAGCACAAACCCCTCCCCCAGGCCACTCAGGCCTGAGGGCAAGGGAGCATGCAAAGTCTCTCACCCCCTGCCTTGCTTTGTCAGGGGTGCGCAGTGCCTAGAGGGAACCACAAGCTGTTCACAGCAGCTGACGGTTCCTTCTGGTGCAGTGTGCCCCTGATGGGGGGAGGATACTTTGTGTGCTCCCCCGCTCCCAGGCCAATCAGGGCCTGGGGGTAGGGGAGTGCGCAAAGTCTCCCACCTGCACCCTGCAGAGGCACACAGTGCCTCAGGGGAATCACTAGCCATTTTGAACAGCTAACAGTTCTCTCTGGTGCTGTGTGCCCTAGTGGGGGAGGAGACTTTGCATGCTTCCCCATTCCCAGGTCTTGATTGGCAGGGGAACAGCAGGATGGCCATGGGCTGGATCCAATAGCTTGGCAGGCCAGATCTGGCCTGCAGACCCTATCTTGCCCATCCCTGCTGTTATAGTGCAGCTGTCCCCAGTGGCTGCTCTCAGTATTGCATTGCTCCTCTATGTCCTCCCTCCCTTTCATCTGAAGAATTGGGTTGTACCACGAAAGTTCATGATACCATCTACATGTTTTGTTCGTCTTTAAGGTGCTGGTAGACTATTCATTGTTTTTTAAGGTTTTCCAGTTACAGATTGACTTGGCTACCCCTTGAAGCTTCCTTTCAGTGTTATGAAAAACACTCCTATTCCTGGCACTTCCTATTGATCTGGCATAACCAACCCTGACCTTGCTTTAAGTTAAGATAAGAGGAGGCTTCGTACTAAATTTGGTGGTGCTAACTCTTGCCATTTAGGAGCAGTTTTTGAACAGACAGACTCACAGACAGATGCACATTGCAAAAATACAGTAGACTTCCGATAATCCGGAACCTTTGGGACCTAGATGGTGCCGGATTATCGGATATGCTGGACTATCAGGAGGTACTATAAGATGGTTATTTATATAATATATATACACACACACACACACACACACTATATACTGTATATAAAGTGTTTTTAAGCCACACACACACAGTATATACTGTATATAAAGTGTTTTTAACCCACACACACAGTATATACTGTATATAAAGTGTTTTTAACCCTTTTTATTGTAGCACAAGCACTGTCCAGTCACACGCCAGTGACAGACTGACTCGGTCCCGTCCGGTTTTGCTCGGTTCAGCTGCTGCCTTGTGACTTGTTTTTTGCCGAAGCTCACTCACTAGGCTCTTGCCATTTTGATGCCGGACTATCGGGAGTGCTGGACTATTGGAGTTTTACTGTATATAGATAATGTGTATATAAAACTCTACTGAATATTCTGATTTAGACGTGCTCAGAGACTTGAATGATTTCCGCCGTTACTAAACCAAAGATAGTACTATATCTTTTGCCAGTCATAGGGGAAAGTCAAAGCAAATAATTATTACTCAGAGTTTTTTGTCGACAATAACTTAGACAAAGTGGTACATGTATAGCACTGAGAACGCTATTATCTGTTCATACCATTCACCATACTGTCTATTAAGCATCTTTTCTCCCCTTGTGGAAAAAAGGCCTTAATGTGTTTCATTCTGTTTGTTCAAAATCGTCCCTGTTGTAGTCTGTGGCACAGTATAATCAATCTTTCTGCTCAAAGGTTAACACAAACTGTTGTATTCCCAGGACAGAAAGGATATGACAAAAATACAATTTGTAGAGGGAAAACACTGTATGACCTCTGGTAGTGAAAGGTCTTCCAACACCTTCTGTGAAACAGAATAATTTAACAAGTGTTTTATGCTAACTAAAATGAATTACTATTGATGTCTTTAATCATACAAAAAGGGGGAACTGCAGTGCGGAATAGTTGTAATCATTTTTACTAAAAGAATAGGAGGAATATAGGTATGAAATTTATGTTCTATTACAAGTTTTTTTAATATATTAGCTGTCATATTATGGATACTCCAATGACTACACAATTGACCAAAATCATTTTAATAGCACTAGTTTTCTTCATAAGTTTATTTAATTAGCATTTTATTAGGTGTTTATGTATTTCACATAATAAAAACATAAGAATGACCCTACCATGTCAGACTCATGGTCCAGCTAGCCAAATATCCTGTCTTCTGACAGTGGTAAGAGCCAGATACTTCAGAAAGAATGAACAGAACATTTTATCCATCCCTTGTTGTCCAGTTTCATCTTTTGGCAACCAGATGCTTAAGGACACCCAAGTATGTGGGTTCATCCCTGGTGTTCTTTGCTAACAGTTCCATAGTTATATTTTTTGTCTTCGCAACATCCTATGGCAATGAGTTCTACAGATTGTCTGTACTGTGTGTGAAGAAATTTCCTTAGTTTGATTTTAAACTTGCCGTCTATTTAATTTCATTGGGTTATTTCTGGTTCTTGTGTTCTGTGAAGGGATAAATAACATTTCCATATTCACTTTCTAGACATCCACCATTTACGATTTTATAGACCTCTTTCATATCCCCTTTTAGTCTTTTCTTTTCAAAGCAGAACAGTACCAGTCTTTTTAATCACTTACCAGATGGAAGTTGTTCCATACCCTTATCGTTTTTGTTGCTCCGCAGTATACTTTTTTCAGTTCTAATATATCTTTTTTGAAATGGGGCAACCAGAACTGAATGCAGTATTCAAAGTGTGAGGGCACGATGCATTTTATAGTGGCATGATAAACCTATTTATCATTTATTTCTTTCCTAATGGTTCTTAACTTTTGGTGAGCTCTTCTGATTGCCACTGTACATTGAGCAGATGTTTTCAAAGAAATAGCTATAGTGACTCAAAGATCTCTTGCTTAAATGGTAAAGGCTAATTTAGACCCCACTATTTTACATGTATGTTTGGTATTTTATTTTCCAATGTGCATTACTTTGCGCTTATCAATATTGACTTTCATCTGCCATCTTGTTGCAGTCACCCAGTTTTGTGACATCCCTTTGTAACTCTTCACAGTAAGTTTTGGGCTTAATTTTTCTGAGTAATCTGCAAACTTTGCCACCTCACTGTTTACCCCATTTTTCAGATAATTTCTGACTATGTTGATCAGCACTGATCTCAGTACAGATCTTTGGGGGACCCTCCTATTTACCTGTTTCCAATGTGAAAACTGACCATCTTCCTATTCTTTGTTTCCTATCTTTTAATCAGTAACTGATACTGAGAGAACGTTTCTTTTTATACCATGACTGCCTGCTTTGCTTAAGACCTTTTGGTGGGGGACCTTATCAAAGCTTTGTGAAACTCAAGTTAACTATATCCACTGAATCAACCTTGTCCATGTTTTATGACCCCTCTATGAATTGTAATAGATTAGTGAGGTATGAGTTCCCTTTACAAAAGGCATGTTTCTTTTTCCTCAACATATTGTGTTCATCTATGTTTCTGATAATTCTATTTTTTTATTATGGTGTCAGTTAGTTTGTGTGGTAAAGAAGTTTGGCTTACTGGCCTGTAATTGCCAGGATTGCCTTAGGAATCTTTTTTAAAGATCAGTATTACATTAGCTATCCTCTAGTCATCTAGTACTGAGACTGATTTAAGCAATAGCTTACATACTACAGTTAATAGTTCTGAAATTTCAGATTACTTTGATGCATACCATCCGGCCCTGGTTACTTACTTCTGTTTATAATTTATAATTTTTTCCAAAACCACCTCTCCTGATGCCTCAATCTAAGACAGTTCCTCAGATTTGTCACCTAAAAAGAATGGCTAAGGTATGGGAAGCTCCATTCTTCTTCTTTGAAGACTAATGCAGAGAATTCATTTAGTGTCTTCACAATGGCCTTGTCTGCCTTGCATGCTTGGTAGGGCCTTCAGTGTCCAATGGCCCAATTGATTGTCAGATTTCCTGCCTCTGCTATACTTTAAAAAATAGTTTCTTACGTAGTTGGTCTTCAAATGCATTTTTTTGGCCTGCCTAATTATACATTTACACTTTATTTGCCAGTGTTTATATTCCTTTCTATTTCAATTAGTAGGATTTGACTTTCAATTGTTAAGATACCAATTTGTGTCGAACTGCCTCTTACTCTGTTGCCACGATGGTATTTTTTTTCTAGACCTCTTACTGCTCTTTTTTTTAGGCGTGCGGGAAGATGGGGTACTTATAGTTTGAGACACTATTTTGGTACAGTATGGTTTCCATGCAGCTTGCAGGCATTTCAGTCTTGTGACTGTTCCTTTTAATTTCCATTTAACTCAGCTCCTCGTCTTTGTTGTGTTCTTTTTCAAGTTAAATGTTGCTGTGGGGAATTTAATTACATTATGGTTGTTATTACTGATTGGTTTAGTTAAATTCACCTTTTGGATCTGACCCTGTGTGCCACATAGGACTAAATCAAGAATTGTCTCTTCCCTTGTGGATTCCAAGACCCCAAGAAGCAATCATTAATGGTGTCTGGAAATTTTATCTCTGTATCCCATCCTGAGGTGACATGCTCAGAGTTAATATGAGGATAGTTGAAATCCCCAGTTATTACTGGGGTTTCTGTTTTTGTAACTTACTTAATCCTCCTGAGTATTTCACGGTCACTAGCCCTATTCTGATCAGGTGATTAGTAGTCTATACCTACTAATTCTGTTGTTATTCAAGTATGGAATTTCTGACCATAGAGATTCCATGGCACTGTTTGAGTCATTTAAAATATATTCAACTTTATGCTTTCTTTCCCGTATAGTGGCTTCTCTGCCACCGGCATAAGCTACTTTGTCATTCCTATATATTTTGTGTCCTGGTAGACCCGTTGATTATCATCAGCCCACCAAGTTTCTGTGTTGCCTATTATATCAATATCCTTATTTAATACCAGGCACTCATGTTCTCTCATCTTAGTATTTGGACTTCTAGCATTTATATACAAGCATTTTTTGATGTAACTGAATGGATCTCTCTTTCATTTGACTGTTTCCCTTCAGTTCCTACCAGTACTTTATCAACTTCTAGTCTCTTCTTTTTGCTAGGTCATACATTATCCTCTTTAATAAATCCTTCCCTAATGGATGACTGTGTCCAGATCTTGTATTCCTCTGTACCTGTCGGCTTCCCCGGCCCTTAGCTTAAAAAAAACAAGGTATCACTTATTTATTGAACTTGTCTATCAGTTGCAATCCTGAGTAATCTTGAAAGCTGTAGGAAGCCTGCTGAATGACAGTTTCAGAGTGTGTTTCCTAACAATGGAATAGGCAGATAGAGGTGAAAGTTTATCAAACTGACACAGCTTGGATTATACATTCAAAGCTCATGATTTGAGGCAGTCTCTGTAGTAATGGGAAGTGCTCTCGTTTTGTGTCTATCAGATTTAATCACAAAGGGGAAAACTTTATTTTGAAACGGTGTGTAGTGAAGGAAGAAAAATAAAAAATGAGGAAATATTTAACCCAGAATTCCAGTATGGATGTCAAAATAATGTTAAAAACATGTCATTGGAAAAGATATTATGAATTGTTAATTGATTCACAATAAATAAACCAGAGACATTGAGGGAAACCATGCATCCACGAAGTGATCCAACTAGCCCAAACTTCTCGTTGTTGTGTTAGCCTGACAATAATATGTCAATCACAAACTAATGAAGTAAGCAATTTCAAACGTTAAGTAAGCAATAGATGTCTTCATATTGCTAAATAGCCAATCTTTTTTTATGAAGTCCTCATGCTTAAGGGTCTTGACAAACGCATTCAAGAGACCAAATATGGATAAGTTTCCTATGTTCAAAAAGAACATTCTTCAACTGTTTCAACAGAGATCTTTTCAGGAAGAATGCAGGGAAAGGCTCCCTACATATGGTCATTTAAACCCTCATCCATCCTGGCTTAGTTGTGCTATGACTACTCCACAGGCCCACTAAAGGCCTAGTGAACTGGCTGTTTTTGGTGACAAGCATGATAATTGAAATGCTAGCAACCTGTGGTTGCCATTTCAATTTACTGATCCACCAGGATTTCCCCATATAATATCACTCCTGCCTTTCTCCTTCCTCCAAAAAACCTGCAACCTCTCTGACACAGATTCTTCTACTCGACCCTTTTTTCTTTCTCAAACAGATGCTTTTTCCCCTTGGACTCTTTGACCTACCTTGTCCTAGCCCTCTTAAATGATTCTTGCTTACTTGACTGGCTTTTTTGCAGCATCTCCTAAGACCACCCTGGCCATGCCTAGAGGATTTTATCCAAATCACTACGAGATGTTTGCTCTGATGTTAAGTCTTTCTCTTTCATACTTAGATTCACAGAACCTCATATTAATTCCATGCAACAGGCATTCATGCTGTTAGTACCTTTGGAGGCATAAGTAGTCCTGTTAGTCACTGACAAGAAGGGGATGTGTCACTGTCTCTGAAGACGGAGACAGTTTCTGTTCTGTGTCCATTGCACGTGCCCATTCCCCTGGAGCCTCCATAGGTGTAAGTGTAAGGGGACTGTTAACCTCTTACTAAAACTCAGTGGGAGTTTTCGGTTGGACAGCTCCCAGTACCAAAAGGGGAAGGGTCCATGAGAAATCAGGGTCCTGAGACTGACAGTCTCCAGGGACAATAGAAAGAGGCCAACACTCCAGGTCAGTCTGATTGACAGGTTGGACGGATCATTGAGGGAATTAGGAGGCCAGGTCCCGTCCTCCGTGTGAGCTGGGATTTTCTGGGTCTCTGAGTAAAAGGGGGAGAGAGCTAAGAAGAACAGCAAGGAGAGCAAGCTGTGCTGAGGAGCAGACCTGCAGTGAAAGAGCCAGAGGCCCACAGAGCGCAGACCCTGTGCTAAGAAGCAGACCTACAGTGACCAGAGCCAAAGGGGTCAGAGAAACAATGCAAGGAGCTGGAGGCTGACAAAGCAGCATAGTCTGGAGCTGGGTGTGGTGAGCAGTTGGGATCAGCAAAGGGGGGAAAAAGAGGCTCTGGGTAGGGAGACACCGCTAGCCAAGAGGCCATGCAGGCCAGATTTGTGGAGAGGGATTGTAACTTCAACTGGGAGAGCGGTCCTGCCACCTAGAGCCTGAAGTCATGTGGTCGCTGCCAGAGCAAGCATGTCCAACCTTCAGCCCCCTCCTGCAGTACAGCCAGGGCCTGAGGAAAAAGCCCTGGGACCTATAAGGAACAGACTCTGGACTGTCCTTACACTCTGCAAACTGCTGTTTGTGATGTCCCTGTGCTACAGAGCAGGGCTATGTGTTCTCATTTAACCTTTCTCATTTTTTCCTTATGCTTTTATTTTTAATCAGTTGCTGTTTAATAAATTGTATTCGCTTTGAACTGTATGTAATGATCACTGGGTTAAGAAAGCATCCAGTGTGAAGAGAGCACCCGGAGTGGGGACACCTTAGCCCCTACCCTAAGTGACTACAAGGTCAGGGATTAAGCCCCAGAAAACCTGTTTTTGAGGACCCTGCTACTCAGGAGAGTGGAATGGGAGCCCTCAGGGTCAGGGAGACCTTTGGGTAAAAGAAGTGGGAGCGGGGACTCAGATCCTTTCATTGGCCTATTTCACCAGGGTAGTATAGAAGCCAGGAAAGTTCCCCACAATAGCGGGACCATTCACCCACTTACATAAGTAGACTTGCTCCAGGTCAGCATTTCTCAACCTTTTTCTTTCTGAGGCCATAACATGCTATAAATACTCCACGGCCCACCTGTTCCACAACAATTGTTTTTCTGCATATAAAAGCCAGAGCTGGCATTAGGGAATAGCAAACAGGGAAATTGTCCAGGACTCCACACCACTGGGGGCTCTATGAAGCTAAACTACGCAGGCTTCAGCTTGAAGCCTGGGTGGTAGGACTTGGGGCAGAGGGGCTTTGGAATTCTGCCCTTACCCTCAGTGACTTTATTGCCAGCTCTTCTTGGTGGACCCCCTGAAATCTGCTCCAGGGTACCCACCAGGCCTCTAATCCCTGATTTAGAACTGCTGCCCCAGGCAATCCCTACTGCAGAACAGAAACCAAAAGAAAACTGCTCAAATCTGACTCAGAATTATTAGGAGTGATGGGGTTGTCTTTTAGTCAGAAATAAAGCCCTTCTTTCTGTTTGCCTGAGATTCTAGCAGCTTGAGCCCTTTTCACCTTCACAGAGTACAATATGATGGACACAGATGTCTGGGGTAGTGGGTTTATGAATCTGTGTTTGGACAATTTTGTTGAATTTAGCAGTAGGCTGCTATTTAGAATTGGTTTTTCTGCGGCATTCTAGCGCATATAGCATAACAAATTTTGTTCAGATCTAATTTTCTTTGTTCTATTTGCTGAAATTGGCCCTCTTACTTCAGCTATTATTATCTGACAGAAGTTTTCACCTGGGATATTCGTTTTCAAAGGCCAGGGATTAGAAGCCTAGTTGAAATCATTGAACCAGAACTGTTTATAAACATGACAGCATCTCTTTGGGTTTTTTTTAAAGACTTAATTTCCCCCATAGCAGGTTAATGATGAAGAATTATCCATGAACAAGTTGAAGCTTAGTTATCTTTCTGACTTCTTACTACTTAATTAAAACTTTTAAAATATGTATATGGTACTATAAAGGTAATTTAAAATTAAATAATGAATTCCTTAATCAGAGTTAATCTCTTCATTAGGTGTAAATAAAGGGCTCCTCACTATGTATTTACCACAAATTAAAAGTGGCCCTGATCCAAAAAAGGTTCCCCACTCCTGATTTACAGGATTAAACATGAATCAGGCTGGTTAAAACCACTTCAGACTGGTCTAATTTTGGCAGGAAAATCTACATTTTACACTTAGAATAATTTTTCGTTTTCTGTGTTCTTGATCCAACATTATAGAGCTTGCTGCAGACATGATAGGTTATGAGACAGCATGCTGAGTTGTTACAATACTGTAGGTACAATTGCTTCCTGTTTGCTTGGGAAGTGATTTTTAGGAAAGAGTCTTCTGAAATAATGGATTGAAGAATGCTCCTATGTCTAGTTAAAAATTGTCTGTAAATATATCTTGTAGCTAGGGAGTCTGCTTTTTGCAGCACGTTATGTTGAAATTATTGCAGATTAGGTTTTCTTTCTTGTAGCTTGGGGCAACAATACTTTTCAAAAAAGATATTTTGAAATGTATGCCTATTATCATTGACTTCAGAAATGATGAAATTGACAAGGCTACAAAATTCTCATCTTTTTTTTTATAAGTCTGCAGTTCTTTTGCTTTTAAATCCAGCAGAGTGCTCTGTAAATATTTTTATTGAAATTCTTGTTGAAATATGGATGCATTCTTTTATTCCCAAGAAACTCTTTAAAGAGGTGATGTGCTCTTTTTTGGTTCTGAAATGTCAGGAAAAAATTGGCATTATTATGTAAATTAAAGATTATAAAGGGTTGATACCTCTTCATTGCCACAGGCTCTTCATTCAGATTGATGAAAGAGAGAAAACAGTTCACTTGCACTAGCTATACCAATGACTGTATGAATACTTTCTTTGGTAAAACTGTATAAGACTTTATAATCTTTTATAATCTCCTTCCTCCCCCACCCCATCTTTTCTCTTTTTTGTACAGGTGATTTCTATTCTCTCATTTCCAAGCTGCTAGGAGAAAGGGAAGATGTTGTTCATGTGCATAAGTATAACCCTACCGAAAAGGCAGAATCAGATCTTGTAGCTGAGATTGCTAATGTAGTGCAAAAGAAGGATCTTGGCTGGTTTGATGGCAGAGAGGTTACAAATCACGATGAAAGGGCCAATACTAGTCTCGCCAGAGACAGGATTCACAAATTTCACAGACTAGAATCCACCCTGAGGCCACCAGAAAACAGGCATTTCTCTTTGCAGCATGGTGAGGGAAATTGGGAAAAAGAACATACAGAAGGTGGGTTAGGGGTTCATTTTAAGTAATGTTCTACAAAGTCAGAGCTGTGATCCACACTAGCAAAATCTGAAGGGAATATCAGTTGATGCTTGAAATAATTTCACAAAAATATCAAATTATTAAAATTTTGACATATCTTGGTGATTACATAAATCATAAACTATTCCCTCCCATTATAAAAAGAGTCTATAATCTACTGAAAATTTGAGTTAGAATAATCAGATACAAATAGTTCATTTTGGGAGCTGTTAAACTGAAACACTGAGAGTTGAACAAACTGATTAATTTGGCATTCTGCTAAATTGAAGTAAACGCACATTGGATATAACAGTGACTTCAAGTGTTTATTTTTCCGTTTATGCAACTAGCTTCATTTGAAATGACTAATAATGAGGGTGATCTTTACACCCTTGTTGACTTTTTCAGCTGACTTGACTGGTCACACATCAAGATTTTACAAGCTTTATTGCTTGTCGTTCCCTTCCCCTAAATGAGGAAGTAGTTATTATTGAGGAGTACTCCAGAAAGTCAATATTTATTTCTGTATTTCAAACCAGGATTAGCTACTCTAACTCATGGATTAAAACACGTTCCCTTCAGGTTTCTATGACAGCAAAAGCCATAAAAGCATATTTGTTTTACTTGTGTTGTGGTCTCTGTGATATTGATTGTGTTTAGTCTTGCTAATGTGGAAAGGCAAATATAACAGCATGTGAAGAGTATCTCTTAAAAGTATCTGCTATGTGTGTGTGGCAGCCATTTGTGTGTGTCAGAGCTATAGCAACACTGGCTGCCTTTATGTTGCAAACAGCCAGCTTGCTGTTTCAAAATACATTTTCCTTATCAACATAAATTATTCATCATCCATTTGGTTTTTATTTGCAATTTAGAATATTAGCATGTAATGACTTCTGCTCACATGTACTTCAAATGCAGTATAATAATCACTAACTATAAGATTTAGAATTTAATAGAAAACCCAAGAAGTGGACTTCTAACATTGGGTGTTGCTATTTGCTTTAAATAAAATACAGCCACAGTTATTGGCCAGAAAGGCAGGGAGGAAAAGATGAGGAATATTCATTACTATGGGCTTGATTGTCTTTTTCTGTATACAAGTCTAATAAATCAGGAATATTACTATTAAAGACCGTGAAGTTTAACTGCTAGCACATGGAAAATCAAGCCTTATGACCAAGAAGTACGTATTTTCCTGCAAAATTAATTCTCTAGGTCCAGAAATATGATTTTGAAAAGAAAAATATTTGGGTAAGTTCCTTTCTATTTTAACTGATTGAGTGGGTGAATGTCAGTTAACTGAATAAAATCCTGACTTGCTGCACCATTTGCTGCAGACTATTCATTGTTTTTTAAGTATTTTCACTTACGGAGTAACATGGCTACCCCTCTGAAATTTTTGTACCATTTGGTGTGAATCCTGATTACAGAAAGAAGCAGCAGCTTGTTTTCATTATTGGTGTGGTGTCAGTATTTTTGTTTGCAAGCAAAGGAGTTGGTTGCAAATTTTTGAAACAAGAAAGGCAAAATTGAAAATTTTTCTTTAAATATTTTAAAATCAAAGTTTATTTTCCCTTTTTAATCTGTACAGCACTGCTTATTCACAGAAATTCTGGACAAGAAGGAAGTTATCAGCGCCACCTTTTGGCAAAAAAATGATTATAATAAAGTGGAAAATCTTCAGTCACACATTACTTTAGAAGGGAAAATATGCACACTAACGTGTGGTTTCTTCTGTTTGGAAAAAAAAACTAGATATGTTGAATGCAAAATTAATTTAATTGTTTTACTTATGTAGATTTTATTAAATAATAATGGTACCATCCTGTTCTATGGCTGCAAATGAAGACAGGAAAAATAAAACAATAATCTCAAATTTCACATTCTTAGTTGCCAGTTCCTGTTGTCAAGTATGTGATTCTTAAAGTTGAAACTCCTAAGGTTTCCTAGTACTGGATTCACTTTCTATTTAAGTTTCTAATTTCAGTTATATTTTACTTGTGCTTTTTTTTAATATCTACATCTCAACATTTTTCTTACCTAAATTGCCTATATTGGTAAATAACTTCCATATGTGTGTTTGTATACATATGTATGTGTATACACCCACATACCATTACATTCATCTTCAACTAGTATACCTATGAGTGCTGCACATCAGGGTGCCCATGCAACCCTGCACTCTTTCTGAGGGCGTGTTTACACTAGGGAATTATTTCAAATTAACTCCCCTTATTTCGAAAGAACAAGGTGAGCGCCCACCATACCAAGCCTGTTGTTTCAAAATAATTGGCTTGTTATTTCGAAATAACTCCTGCTTGTGAAGAGGAATTATTTCAAAATAGTTATTTCAGGAATTATTATTCTGAAATAAATAACTTGGTAGTGTAGACATAGCCTCAGAGATTTAAGTCAGCAGTATCTGCTGGTCTGTGCCTGTGCTCTGGACATCCTTGTGTGCTGCTACAAGGGAATGAAGGGAGGGGGCAGACCCACTGCCATTCCAGCCTTCTTGTCCCAATATGGGCTCCCCTCATCATTAGTACCAAGACCATGGCACCAGTTAAGACGACCATACCAAAAATCCATTAGGTAAACAACCTAGAATGGCCTTTGAAACTAAGACTCCAAACCCAGCTGAAGTAGTCACCAGGTACAGTTTTTTGTATCCAGGCCTGAAGGGTACCCCCATTGCACTTTGGTAGCCACTATATCAACTCCTGGGGTCCCTATGCAGAGTAACTAGAACCAGCCAAGCTCTTATTCTATGAGAACCACTGAATTTCAGAAGAGCGTGAATCGCCATTATGGAGTGATAACAAGAGACTCTCCACAAGTATTAACTAACCTCCCAGAGCTGCTTACCCTCTTACCATGCCACCTTCAATGATACTTGTCCTCTGGTACGGACATGGTCACCAGTCCCTGTAGAGTCATTACCCAACCCCCCATTGACCTTCATTACCAGTACAATGACAGGACATTCTTTGGGCCTCAGTACTGACTCTACTACTGGTACCAACACCGTGTGTCCGTTTGATAGGTATGATGATGGCCTCTCCAATTCTGACGTGTCTAATCAAGATTCCTCCACATTATAGTCTCCTGGAGGTGGAAACTCCCAGCAGAAGATTCACCCATCAACCCTGGCAAGGACGGCCTTGGGTCCTACCCTCTTCTTTCATGCCCCGGCACTGAGAGCTTATTGCAGCACCTTATGACAACCACTTTTACAAGGTCCCATCTTATAACACATGTCTAGAGCAACATCAGCCACCCGTGGTTTCTCTTTCTGCTAGGTGAAAGAGAAGAAACACTGCCTTCCCACAAATTGCCCACCTCACCACATGAGGCTGTCATACTTCCCGCATCATGTTATGTTGAGAATTTCATGGTCTTTCAAAACATTATGAAATGTACACTGGTGATCCTATGTATTCCATTGGAGAGTATACAGAAACTCCAGCATTCCCTGTCAGACATCCTTCATACATCTCCTCAAGGTTACCATCACCTTTCTCATGCATGATGCCCTCCTGGCCTTAGCACATCTGATGTGCAAACTTCTGCTGCTATACTGCAGGCTGACAAAACAATAATACATGCCTCCCAAGGGCATGGAGCATTGTTTTACCCCTACTTCCAACTTCCTGGCTATGGAGGCCACTAACAAAATGAACAGCCAGCACCATCTGGCAATGAACTAAAACTTCTGGGCCACAAACTATTCTTTAGTCTTTTTGCAATTTAGAGGAGCCACTTAACAAGCCCTGGCGGCAAAACACAATTTTACAAACTATTCAAAGTCTTTCATTTTTATTAACCACCTACCTCAGTATTAGAGGAAACAGTTTCAAACCTTCTGAACACAAGGTGTCTCGCCACGCCTGACTCAATGCTCTTTGGGAAGCCAAGCAGTAGATCCTGTTTCATAGACCTGATTGTCTTGTTTTACAAGTGACTTTCAATTTTTATATGATGGAAAATGAGACTTGGATTTAAAAACACTTATCTAAACAAGCAGGAGTTATACAGACATATCCTTACTGCGTTTATGTCGACAAATAAACAAAATGGCCACAAGACCAGCCAGCATTTTTCATTCCATTGCTTCACAGCTGAAAGGCACAACTCAGATTTCTTCATGGATTATGATCAGGAATTCAGGCCTGGGGCACACAACAGAAATATTTCAAGCTATTGCAAGTAGTGTGATGGTTCATACGGAAAACTCCTCAATCTCTATGGTATTTACATTATAAAATGAAAATGTTACATCATTTTTTTTAAATAAGTATAGTATGTACGAAGCCATTGGAAGATTGTAAATCAGAATGATTAACTGAGATTATAGCTGCCACTGCTAATGGCTTTGGTAATCTATTACACTGTAAATCCATCCTGGTTTGGGATGGACAAAAGATGGTTGAATTGTAGGTCTTGGGACACAAAGCTATTAGATAAATTTCTAAAGTATTTTATTTTGGCCAAGCAGTCCCTGAATTTACTTAATTTCATTGCTAGAAGAACAAGGTGGAACAGCCCCCTCAAAAAAATTCTTCAGTACTGAAATAATTTTGTTACTGTGGTGTGGCAGGCTCAGCTCAGCCCAGACAGGCTGGAGCAGACCATGACTTGACAGGCTGGAGCAGCCCCCTGCCATGACTAACCAGTTGAACACTTCGTTTAACCAGTTAACCACCTACTTGAGATTTTACATGTCTACTTCCTAGCTTTGTTTTTTCTTTTTTGGTTGGGATATGATGATAAATGGTTTCACAGATAAGGAGATGGACTCATATTAGTAGAATGGCTCTCTTATTATCTTACTGTGCTTTTGACATACATTGTGAAAATCGTATCTGGGTTATGTAAAAGTTAACTGATATTTATGTCCTCAGAAATAAAATGGGTCATGAGATAAATGAGGACAGATCTTCCCTACCCACCCCACTTTTTAGGTCTTTTCAGATACTACTTAATAATAATGTGTAGCTTTTTTTGTTAATAAATTACTTGGGACTATGTAATTTGTGATCTCAGGATATGCAGGCTCTGCATAAGAAAGGAGGTGGTTGACTCCTGAAAGTGGACAAATAAATCCAGCAAGCTATTTAAAGTTTGTTTGGACCACATCATTGTTTATTCTTTTGTGTTGCTTCCTCCCTGTGTTTTTATAGAACATTCTTGTTTTGAAAAACATGATAGGCTCGCCCTGTTTGTTTTCAGTCACCCACTTTTGATACCATTCTAAATTGGAAACGATTAAAATAATTGTACATGTTGGACCTCTCTGGTCCGGCACCCTTGGGACCTGACTGGTCCTGAACAAGAGAATTTGCCAGACGAGGGAAGGTCTGCCAACAGCCTCCAAGTCCACTCTGCTTGCAGGCTGCCCCAGCAGGCATCTGCCTCGCTCTCCCCCCCACAAACTGGCTGCCCAGCTGCTGCCAGTTCCCTGAGCAGCACAGGCTCTGGCTCCTGCTGTGGCGCTCTGGCCCTGCTTGCCATGGGCTGCCGCTGGGCTCCAGCCCCAGTTCCCCCACTCCAGGGGGCTGCTGCAGGGCTCTGGCCCCATGCTCCTGGGGATTGTCAGAAGACTCCAGCCCCACACTGCCGTAAGACTATCGGGGGACTCTGGCCCCAGCCCTGCGCTGCTGTGGGGGATCCGGCCCCAGTCCTGCGCTGCCTCCAGCTGAGTACCAATGCTGTTTTCCCCAGTCCCAGCTATCCCTCCTGCTCTTAGGCTCCTGGGCTCTCTGGTCCAGCAACATCCGTGGTCCTGCCAGACCACGGATGTTGCTGGACCGGAGAAGGCTGGTTTCCAGAGGTACAACCTATAAGAAAATGTAACTAATTTATGAATAATACAATTATGTGTAAATTAAACATGCTGATTATTTGAGATAGGTTCATATACAATTGATGATAAAACAATATGCTATTATTAGCAGTATGCTAAGATGGAGAATAGAAAATCAAAGACAGGGTCTCAATTTTTCTGCCATTTTTCATAGCTCAGATGCCACTGCTTGTGCATGATATACATTTAGCATAAGAAAATTACTGCTTGGAATCAAATGACAACACATTTAATAGAAATAATGCATGCAAGGAAATTTGCATGTCCTATCATAAAGCAATTAATTTTCTACCAATTTCATATTGTTATATAAATACACTGCGTTTAATTTCTTTTTAGATTTCCACATAGAAGAGGCTGTGGACTGGCCTGGAGTAAACCTCAAACTAGGCCAGGTTTCTGGATTGGCTCTGGACACTAAAAGTAACCTGGTTATCTTTCACAGGGGTGATCACGTGTGGGATGAAAAGTGAGTGGATGTTCTGTCAAGTACAGGTTGAACCTCTCTAGTTCAGCACTCTCTGGTCCGGCAACATCCATGGTCCAGCATCATTTTAGTTAGCTTGATGTCCAATTATCATAGGTGTGGACAAGTTTCCCACAGTCCCATAAAGTTTGTTTACAGCCACCAGCCCTGGCTCTCGGTGTTCTGTACTGTTATTTAGCTTTAATTTACCCCTAAATGTCTAAGATCCCGCAAAGCAGTGAAAGTGTTGATAATGCTGCTAGACAATATTGACTTCCCGTGGTTTGGTTCCACACCAGTCAGGTCTTGAGGGTGCTGGACTAGAGCGATTTTAGTCTGTGGTATATTTAAATAATTGACTCTGCTATTTATTGAACATATTTTCTTTGGGCAGAGAATGGACATAGAATGTTCCGACAAATTATAGTTAGATATCGGGAGGGTGAATGGTTACATGTAATAAAAGAGTATCCCCAAAACTGCTAGATTTTTAGAACAGTAATAAGTTAGTGTGTCATGTGCTTCCCCAAAACAAATTTTGATCCACTAATTTGATAAAAACTTCACTGTGTTTTTGTGTCCCATAAAACTTATAGCTCTAAAAATTGTGATTTCTTCACTGTTTGGAGTTTAAGGGAGAAATAAAATGTGATCCCAAAAGTAATAGCAACTTATTTGTGACAAAATATCTGACAAATTTAAAAAATTAGATGTGAGCTACTATTTTGGGGTTACAGACCATAAATTTAGTTCCTCCTGCTACACTGCAAGATGTAGTGAGTACACTGGATAGACTTTTTCCAAGTGCCTGAATGACTGACTTTCAGTAGGACTGGTGCGCATGAGTTACTTAAGTAGTTTTGAAAATGCCACCCACTATCTTTCAAGCCAAATTCTACTGCTGAATGAATATTTTTGATATGGAACTGATGTTGAAATCAATTTATATGTGCAGCTGAGAATAGAATGTAGCCTGTAGAAATATGCATTTTATTGTTGATGGCATTGATAGTGTGCATAAAACAACGTAAACAAAATGATTGCATTCTAAAACATTCAGTAAAAAGAAAAAAATGCAGCATCTCTACTAGGGAGGTGATGGAATCTCCATCTCTGGAGATATTTAAGCGCAGGTTAAATAGTCATCTATCAGGGATGGTCTAGACAGTACTTGGTCCTGCCATGAAGGCAGGGGACTGGATTTGATGACCTCTTGAGGTCCCTTCCAGTTTTAGTGTTCTATGATTCTAAACATGGCTTACCATATCTTACGAGTAACCTGTTCTACATATAGGTATACATAAACATGACACTAAACAGTATATTTGTTTCAACTTTTTGATGAATTTTACTTTTGTCATAATTAAGTCTCTCTAAAAGATTGTACTATTTTGATAGATTATTTTACAGCCTTCTTTGCTTGAGAGAGCTGTCTCCTGTCCCTGTAATGAAAACAGTACATTTGATTACAGCTTTTAGCCAATAGACTACTATGATGGATAAGAAATAAATCTTTTAAGTCTCTTGTGTAGTATATCAAAGTGATCTTTCTATCTGAAGTTTATATAGACTGTGATTTGAAAGGGCAACACATACGTAGGTTGTGTTATTCAAGCTTCAACTGAGAGCTTATATTGAATTGATTTTTTTTATCTCCCTTCCCACACATGCACATAAATGCTTGTTTTTGTGTGATTGAAGAAAGAGTTGAATCAAAAACATTTCAAAATAATTGGCAGTTATTGTTACTGTGTGACTCCTGTCATCATTTGTCTTTTCTGAAATTTGTGTTGTGAGAGTTTGGCAATTATGATACATAGACCCCAAGTCCAAAATCCACAACTGGAAAATGAGCCTAGTAACAGTGTCTGGTATACGTACAGAACAGCTTTAAAATTCCTTTCCAGCTTCTGAAAGCATGTTTCTCTTGGAAAATAATTTCTGCCACAGGTAGCATATTTTTAAATATTATATTGGATGCTGCCCATTCTAAGTGGGGTCAGCCTTAACCCTGGAGATAGCTGAAGGAACTGGTTAGGAAATAATGCAGTCTTATATATGCCTGGAAGGGGAAACATGGAGAAGCAAAGCAGGAAAACACACACAATTCAATATTAATCTTAACTAAGTTCATGTTTATGAGTGGCTGCTAATATGCAAAGCCATTAGTTGAATATAATATCCTTCATCAAATCATAAATTTGATGAATTCTGGGCCTTGAGGTTCAATTCATTTTTACTGAGGGAGTATTTCACCAGCATACGACATGAAAGAAGCAAACAAAAATATGCAATGCTTTAGGCATTGCACAAATGGTTCCAATGTATTATTAATACGTGCTTTAAAACATAGGCTCCTCAGACAGCTAAATGCATCTGAGAAAGGTCTGTATGGTTTATAATGCAAGCTCTGTATGCTTTAGAACACTAAACTAGGCAGTTCAATATTGTTGAACAATGGTAACCCCTATAATCCAGGGTGAGTTTATAAATTGTTCAGTTCCTTCTGTGAATCTGAGGTGATTTTACACTTTTTTCTTAAATGAATCAAACATCCTGTCACACAATCACTACAGACCAGCTTTTCCTGTTTTATAAAGTATGTGCTATTCAAAGTGAAAAGATTAGAGCTGTTCAGTCAATTTCATTGAGTGATTTTTACAGTTTTATAATAAAAATGCAGTCTGGTTATATGATTTCTAAAATATGTAATACAGGATTTAAATCAGATTTTTTGAACTGTAAGTCTCTTGTGATCTGAAAGCCTCTCAAAGCGGCATTCCTAATTAGCAAAGGCTAGAAATATTAATTTAGAATGCTGAGCCCAGTGTTACAACTATGAAGGATTCTAATCCAAAAGTGACTTCTGGAGCTATGTGTTCTAGGACAGTAGAAATCAGGTTCTCTGCAAAAATGGCTTGTCTGCTTTCTGATGGAATAGATACTAGATTCGTCATAATATTAGGGCTTGTCTGTACAATCGTAGCAAATTAGCACCCCTTCAATTGTATCCTACACTAGCTACGGCGCATTAAAAGTTCCCTACTGCACTTTAATCTGTTCCTGTTTTAAAGAAGGGGTAGATCAAAATACACGAGAGAACTTGTGAAGCATGGCAGCAGCGTCTAATTCAGGTATTCAGTGCACAAAAGACTATTGTCCAACCATACCAAAAGAAAAACAGAAAATAGGGTATTTGGATTTAATTAGGCCTCAACTTTATTAGTAGCTGTCTGGGACTACACAGCAGATAACAGTGTATAGCGCAGGTAACCTCCTGTTTATTCTGTAATTAACAGAACCTTACCCTGCCAGGACTTTACCATCCCCCCGCCCCCCTTGTAGGAGGAGTAAGGTGGGCTTGGTTCCCTACCATTGCAACCAGAGGAGCCCCAAACCTCACAGCATTCTGTCCCTTTAACCAGCACCTCCTTTTAAAGTCCTTTGCAGACCATTTGTTGGTCAGCAGAAGCCTTCTCTATAGAGTACCTGCCCTGAACATCCTCCTCACACTTACCAAATAAGTTGTAACATATGGCCTAGCCATACCTTTTGCGCTCACCGTAATAAGTCTTCCCTGACCCCCACAGTGGAGTAGGTAAAAAAAACCTCACTGCACTGAAACCAATATGCTGATGAGGGGAAAAAATCATTTCCAGACCCCCTGAAAAAAAAAAAGTAACTGGCACAATGCTGACAGCAGGCTCAAACTCTACCTGATCATCACACCTCAGGGGGAGGGAGAGTGGGTGCTGCCCTGCTTTTTTGTGGAGAGAAAGAGATTTCCAGCACTAGCGTTTGCATTTTTAAAGTCTTCCACCCTTACGTTCCCGGGGGTAAGTCAGCACTGAAAAGCTGACCACTATCCACATTTTGCAGAGGTTTCTAACCCTGCTTCTCTCCACCACCACCACCACCACCCCTGCCACAAAGCACCACTGCCTTCCTCTGGCAATCCTGGACATTGCCCCTGTTTTCCCTCCCTCCCCCAACCAATTTCATAACAGGGTGATCAGTGTGGGAAGAGCTGTACATTCCAGTTTGCCACCAACTAAGTGTTCATATAGACAAGTCCTTAGCACTGCCCAGTAGTAGATTTTTTCATTAGCATTATCAGCACCATTGCTAGCAAGGAGGTTGGACTGTAATTATGGAAATACATGAAGGATGGACTTAGAGCTAACAGCATAACATGGAGGACTTCAGATATACTCTGATCTTAGCTCAGAATGCTTACTGGAAAAAATCATTCTATTGAGGGTAAGCAAAGAATTTACTAGTATGATATTAAAGTGTTATGCCTCGTGGGTTAGATTTTAGACCTAATTTAGTCTGCATGGTCAGTGTTTCTGTTCCCCGTCAATAATTTAAACAAAAAAAGTCAAACCTGTGTGGTTCCATGATCACACACAAGGATGTATAATATATTAGGCCTGAGCTTTTTTTTAAGGAACACAAAGTTCATTTGTCAGATGCGGAGGCTAATAACTGGCTGAATGGCTTTAACAAATGGATTAGGCAGGAAACAGCCACCAGGCAGTGTGAATGGGGATTCAGGTAAGTGCTGAAGCCAGCTGTGTCCAATGCCAATAAGGATAAAAAGGAACAGTTCCCAGAGGCAAGGAGAGCCAGGATTGCACTGCTTATCATTTAGAGCCAGGGTGGGGAACCTCAGGCCTGGGGGCCAGATACAGCCCCCAAGCTTGCCTGAATCCAGCCCCTGAGACTCAGGACTCCAGCCCCCCCTGCCATCCCACCACAGGGCAGGAGCACACAAAATCTACTAACCTGGGCCCTCCTAGGCTCTGGTGTGCGAGGGGAATGTGGGGAGTGTCTTTCTCCTTCTCAGTCAGGGCCTACATGAATGAGGGTTTGGGTTTTTTCTCTCTTTGTTTGTTTGTTTTGCTGTTTGTTTTTTGCTTCTCATTTGTGTGTGGCCCCGACTGATTTTTCTGAGGGTCAGCAGTCCCCAGCCCAAAAAGGTTCCCCATCCCTGCTTTAGAGTATGGCATAAAAGGGGAGAGTTGATGTCTTTGTGTACTGAGATCCTTTCTTAGGAACCTCTACCCCACTGATGCAGGAGAGATAGGGAGAATTCATAAGTCAGCAGAGTCCTAGATTGTATGGTGGGCGTTCGGTGCATCGCATTGGACTTGGTTAAATTCCTGACGAGAGAATAGAGGACAGGACTAATAATGCCCCTCCCAGTGTTTTCCTGCATCTTGATCAATGTCTTACTAGTAATTGCCCTGCATCCATATGCAGGATTCTAGCACCTAAGTTTAGGATGAAAGAAAAGAGTCTTCTAGAAACTGCCTTCCTGTTCATCATGATTAATAAGAAAAAGAAGGGATTTATTGGTGTTTAAAAAAAAAAGGCCTAGATGATGATTATGATATAACAAGTAGTGTCAGGTCATAGCATGATATACATTTTAATGACATGGGAATATAACCCTAAAGATTTTCTATTTGTGGTTTGTGCATAAACTAAATAAACAAATCAACCAACTAATCTATAGATGTGAGACACATCTGAGTAGTCTATCACCTTCCCAAATAGAAAACTGCACTGATAACTTCCCCATAACATTAAATATTTATACTGTAATGTATATAGTATTAATAGTTTTATTCACAGCCATGACTGAAGCTTTGTAAAGTACCTTCCTGTTTACCAAAATGTATTGATCTAAGTTGGATTGAACTTGATAGGTACTAAGAAACAGTTTTTAAAAAAAAGTAGCAGTAATTCAAGTATGTTATGTGTTTAAACATTTTAGTCAGAAATTAAATTACATTTTCTATACCTAAATAGATTAAAATTTTGATGTGAAGAATTTCACTTTTATACACGTAAGTGCTTAGCTTCCATCAATTCAGAGCACTTATTGAAATCAGTTTATTAACAGAAGTGCATACGCTAATACTTTATTCTTTGTTAAGCACGTGGAATTTGATATAATAAAGTGACTCATACTATGCCTCCTGTGGATTTAAGAATTTTAATCTCCCTAAATTTTGAGTTAAAGTTAAAATGTTTTTGAATTTACTTTCTGTACACTTAAAATTGTTTTGGGGATGCAGTTGTAGAAAAGGGGATATGTACATAGTATGTCATGCTTTACAACCAAACATTTTCTGAAAACTAGAAAAAGAAAGTAAAATGTAGGTGTTACTGTAATAAGCACCAGCAAGAGTGTTAAAGTGCACAAGAAATTTATATAAATGAACATAGTTGAACAATTCAGTTTTAAGTCTTTCTTGGCAACTATCTACATGATTACTCTGAGAGTCATAAAACAACAAAACTACTCTTTGTCATTGCAAAGAAAATAAATTAGGTTGAAATTTGCTTTTTTTAACACTGATTGAAAATACAGGATTGTCTTGGGTGTGTGTTCATTTTGATTACACACATTCACTGTCAATGGGTGCGACATCTGGGAGAAGTGCTGTCACCCAAAAAAGACTTCAGTGATAATTCAGGAGTGTAAAAAGATAAACAAAACCCTACAGACTTTAAGTGGTTTTTCCTATTAGTCTATGAATTCTGCTGTAAATTATGTATCTTTGTTATGAATGGAAACTTCTAACATACTCACTTTGTATTTCAATATATATGAATAGCTCATTTGACAGTAGCTTTGTTTATCAACAAAGAGGACTTGGAAAAATTGAACAGAACACAATTCTTGTAATAAACCCAAGTAATGCAGAAGTACTTGATTCCACAGGCAAAAATCTGTAAGTCGTATTTACTTTTATTAATAATACTTTTATATTTTGCGTATTATATTTCATCCTGAAGAGTTTAATCAGTATATTCGTTTATTCAGAAACTTTTGTCATGTTTTATCTGTTTCACTTTGGGGTTCATTTGTAAAAAAATTTAAAAATCAGTCAGCATTGCCAACAACTGACAGCACATGAAAACCAAATTTGCTATTGTTACCCTCAGCTCACTAACAATGAATAGCCTTTATCTACTGACCCAAATTAACAAAAACTCATATGGAACAGACATATTTGGCATAGAATTGTAAAAGCTGCCCTTCTTGGCAAGAGGGATTGAATGTGAGGACCAGGGCTGAGGACCTTTAACCAAAAAAGTCCAGCTGTCCATGACTTTAACCCAGTGTGCTGACAAGAGCATTCCAGCTGACTGCAGCAGTGGGATATAGTGGTATCTCAGTATCTTAGATAGCAGTAGGAGCATGGGTCATGATAGATGATGAGCATAAACTTGAATTGCTCTTGGAAGAAAATTAGACATTAAGGCTACGTCTACACTGCAGAGCTATTTTGGGGTACTAGAGGTATCCTGAAATAGCTATTCCGCATCTTTTGACTGCGCCCGTTATTTCAAAATATAATGGGCTTGCTATTCCAACGTCCCTGTAAACCTCATTCCACGAGGAGTAGGAGATGTTTCAAAATAGCAATTTATTTCAAAATAAATGCTATGTAGACAGCACCAAATTTCAAAATAAGCAATTTCGAAATTGACTCGAAATAAGCTACTCAATTTGCATAGCTCAAATTGTGTAGCTTATTCTGAGCTAAGGGTGTAGTATAGAGGCATGCTAATGTAGATAATAGACCAGTCATGGATCATAAGTATCTGCCATATCACTTTCTTTTTTTAAACACAGTTCTTTTAAATTTATGTTTGTAGATTTTATTTACCGCATGGCTTGAGTATAGATAAAGATGGTAACTACTGGGTCACTGATGTAGCTCTCCATCAGGTATGTGTAATGCTTTTCTAGAAGGACTGTATGTGATTTCATTACTTTTAATTGAATTAGTTTGTATATTTTGCTAAAAGTTTGGTAAAATTATTAAGATGTGACTGTTCAGATACATACTAAAGCAGGGCAATAATTTTTGAAGGGGAGGCCACTTCACAAATTTCGGAAGTGGCTGCGGGGTCTTGGGCAGAAGTAGTGGGGTTGAGATCTACCCTGCTGTGAGCTTTGCTTAGCCTGAGGTCCCTGACCCCGACTTCTGGCCAATGGAAGGGACCTGGAACAGATGGGAGGGTGCTGGGGGCTAGCCTCCTCCCAGAGTTGTCTGGGGTGGAGGCTTAGAATTCATATAACATGACTGGTAGCTTCTGGCCCCACGGCTGACCTGTTGCCTGGCAGCTGCCTGGCAGGCACAAGCCCTTTGAATAGAAGCAATTGAAAGGGCTC
Source organism: Pelochelys cantorii (assembly GCA_032595735.1). NCBI lineage: Eukaryota > Metazoa > Chordata > Testudines > Trionychidae > Pelochelys > Pelochelys cantorii. Next base: position 64,939,308 of record CM064330.1, read on the forward strand.
GCGCCTACCGGGCAGCTCCCTGACAATGGGCCAGTGGGACTGAGAACTGCGAGCCCTTTCAAATTCTTCTGTTTAAAGGGTTTGCACCTGCCAGGTGGCTGCCAGGCAATGCAGCTTCCCCAACAAGCGCGAGCTCTTTCAACAGAAGCAGTTGAAAGAGCCCGCTCATCTCTGACTCTCAGGTGATACGCTCGGGCAGGGGTCAGCAACCTTTCAGAGATGGAGTGCGGAGATTTGACTTACTCTCCTCTTTGTCCCAGTGATACTTTTTAAAGTCAATAATAGTCCTACTTACAGCAGCTTCATTAATAAATAAATCAAGATGCAGATCTTACCTTTAGTCCAGGGATCGGCAACCTTTCAGAAGTGGTGTACCAAGATTTAACTTATTCACAGATCTGTGTGCTGGGAGAAGGAGGGGAGAGGGGAGGCGAGGGCAGGCTGGTTACAGTGACCTTATTTTCTGAGCCAACTGCAGCTAGTGAAAATGGTTTAATTTAAATTATGGAACAGATTAAGCGTTTTAACTTTCTCATGTTAGTTTATCAAACTTCATTTTAAATAAAGTAAAATATTATGTATAACACACAAGGTTTCATTGTTTTCTTTATTTATGGCAGGGGTGGGAAACCTTTTTTGGGTCGGGGGTCACTGACCCACAGAAAAATCAGTTGGGGACCACACAAGTGAGAAGCAAAAAAACTCCTCCAGAAACCCCAACGCTCATTGATGTGGCCCCCAACTGAGACACCTCACTCCTCTGGTGCCCCAGCCTCACAGGGTGAAGGGAAGGGGAGGACTGAGGTTCAGGGCTTCCTATAGACCAGTTTTACTTTTCTGGGTTTCCAGAGTTAGTGGGTTTTATGGACCTTCTGAGGCTCTGGGGTAGGGACAAAAATGAGGGGTATAGTGCGTGAGACAGGGCCTGCTGGCAAGTAGGATAGGGATGGGGTGCAGAATCTGGGATGGAGATGGGGTGCAGAAGCAGTATGGGAGTAGGGTGTCTGGCCAGGGAGAGGGAGCAGGAGCAAGAGAGGATGCAGTGTTTGGCCAGGAGAGAGGGTGTAGGAGCAACATGGATGAAGGAGCAGGATGGGGTGTCTGTCCAGGAGAGAGGATGCAGGAACAAGGGAGGGTGTTGAAGCAAGCTGGGGGTGCCGGATCTTGGTGGGGGGAGGGAAGTGAGGGGATTGGGGTTGGGAGGGTCTGGGCATTACGGGGGACCTAACCTGTTTTTGTGCCCTCTTGCAGCAACGGCCACAGCCATGCTGTCCTGGCTGCCCCGGAGGGAGGCCTCACTACCGGGGACCTTGCTGCTGCGATTGACACAGTCTGGGGCCACCCCAGAGACCCGGCTGCCACAGGTCTGGGGCCGAGGCTGGAGGCGCCACTGCCGCAGCCATGAGGTCCAGCGCCAACCCGGCAGGCCGGAGGTGTGCTGCTGCCGTGGCCACACGGCCCCAGACTGTGTGGCCACGGCAGCAGCACCTCCAGCCCCCGGGGTTGACCCCGAACCTCGTGGCTGCAGCAGTGGTGCCGCCAGGACTGGCCCCAGACAGCGTGGCCATGGCAGCAGTACCTCCGGTCCCGTCTGAGGCACCACTGAGGAGCCTCAGTCCCAGCACTGCATCCTCCCACCGCAGCCTAACCGCAGGGAGGAGGAGGGAGCACTCTCCAGCAGCTGCGCAGGGGAGGGGGGGGCAGGGCTGAGCTCCCTCCTGCATGCTGCTGAAAATCGGCTTGTGTGCCATAGGTTGCCAGCCCCTGCGCTAGAGGGCGGGGCCTGGAACTTTCTCACAAGCCGGATCCAGCCTACTGAGAGGCTTTTGCCCACTCCTGCACTAAAGCCTTGTGTATATGGTGAAATTCACTGGAGAAGCTTTAGCAGATTAAGCTATTCTGGAATAACTTCTTGCATGGACACACTATCATGGAATAAAAGTGACTCAATTCTAAGATAATTATTTTGCTATTGCAGAATAACTTACACTGGTCAGTTTCCCCATATCGACAAGCATTAAATGCTCAGCTAACTCATTGGCTGAAATAGCTGATGTCTATATTTTATGTAGGTTTTTTTTTCCAGAATCAACACTATTACATTCTTAATTATGGATTTCTTCATTGGACAATATGTATATAATAATCCTAATAAAATAAATGTGCATGTAAAATGTCCTTTATAGAAAGTAAATGTACATACGTTCCCTAAATAATCACAATGACACTGGGCTAGCTATCATGTGACACTCTCTGTAACTTGAAATCTCTTATGTTTTCCATTGACTACAAAAGGTATTCAAATTGAGAGTACATGATAAAGAACCTTTATTGATTCTGGGAAGGTCTTTGCAACCAGGCAGTGACAAAAATCACTTCTGTCAACCAACCGATGTGGCCGTGGATCCAGTCACAGGCAACATTTATGTGTCTGATGGCTACTGTAACAGCCGAATTGTTGTGTTCTCTCCAAACGGAATGTTCATCATGCAATGGGGAGAAGGTACTGATTAAAGCTCTTGATGTTTAACTAGCTACTGAGACCGCTGTGATCGTGAACTATTAAATGTAGCATATGTGAGATTCTTTACTATCATTATTTACTACTTCTTCATGTTAGAGTAATGCTCTCGGACCCTGATTGAATATCAGGGCATTGTTATCTCTTGAATGCCATCATACGTAATTCTACACAGACATGTTGATTTTTTTAATGCGCTTTCTTTTAAAAAGCAGAAAGAAAATATTTCTGTACACTTCCAGCACAGTTACGCACATGAATTTACTATGTTATCAATAAAATACCTCTATCTGCATAAACATAATTTTTAAAAATGCTTGAATAAGAACTTAAGATTCTGAGGTGTTGTAACTTCTAGTTACGTGTTGACATAGTTCTTTCAATTCCTGAAAATAATTGAATATGTTTAACTCAAGAAATTATAAATGGAACTTTGTTCTTTGCCAAGCATTTATAGTGAAATAGATAAATTCAGTATAAACATATATGCTTGATATTTATAGCCTGGGTGGGGAGCCTAATACTCGGGGGCTGGATGTGTCCCTTCACCCCCACCCCAGCCCGTCTTGCCTGGATCTGGCTCCTGGGGCTCTGGACTGCTCCCCAACATTGGAGAGCCCACAAAATCTACTAGTCTGGGCCCCCCTAGGCTTTGGTGTGTGAAGAGAATGTGGGGAGTGTCTTTATCCTTCTTGGTCAGGGACCACATAAGTGAGGGTTAGGAAGGGTTTTTCTGTGGGTCAGCAGCCCCCCCCCCCCGACCCCAAAAAAGTTCCCCACCCTGATTTATAGTGATGTAAATTGATAACTCCATTTATTTTATCAGTGTTAAAATTCTGGTGAATATGAGAATCATGTGTGTTCTTTCCCCCACAATTATATTGCACAATTTAGAATAGCGCTGCTTCTATCCAAAGATGATTATTTCAGATTGTGAATTTGTGGGATATTTTCTTTTACAGAGACTTCAGTAGGCAAAGCCAAACCTGGTCAGTTCCAAATCCCTCACAGCTTAACACTGATACCCGAGTTTGGTCAGCTGTGTGTAGCTGACAGAGAAAATGGACGAATTCAGTGTTTTAGGTCAGAAACTGGAGAATTCACAAGAGAAATCAAACACAAATTGTTTGGAAGAGAATTATTTGCAGTTTCATATACTCGAGGTAATAGCTTTTTCACATTTTTTGCATTTTAAAATATATACTTAATCTCTTCGATATCACAACACACAATATGATTTCATTAAGAGATACTATCAAATATTTTAGGTTAAAATTTTGTTCAGTTTCAAAATTATCATCATAGTTTTGAGGGGGCATTATTTTTAAACTGTTTAATTTTGGACAAAAGCTTCTATTCCATTTCTGAGAAACTATGATGAAATTAGCCTCCTTAAATGTAATACCAAAAAATGGACAGTGTTGATTGCACTTTTTTACCTTAGGGATTGCACAGTCCATTAGAGAAACAGCAGAAAAGATTTTCAAACAGCAGGAAGAGAAATTGCTAGATTTCTTAGAGAACAATAATAAAAATCAGAGAATAAACAATTGCATGATGATGTTCCTGTTCTTAAATATCAAAGCTTAAAAAGAATCATCCACTTTGATGTCTTGTGCACCACCTATATTCTGGGGCCTGGAAACTCAAAAGTAAAAAGTAGGCATTAATACTTTCTAAGGCTTTTAAACAGCTTCACATTCTAAATCTGTATTAGTCGCTCCTATTTCGTGCACATGTTGCTTGTTTTACATGAGGAAGGAGAAATGTATCTGGAAATGAAAGGAGAAACATGTGCAGTAAAAGAAGATGACCGTAATTAGAGCAAAATAACTGTAGAAGGAAGTAGAAAACAGGAGGAAAAATAAAAGGGTGCAGGGAATAGGAAGATAATAAACCAAAAGAAGGAAAGAATCCCCCATACTTAAAACAACACTTCTTGTCAGTCACTAGCAGGAAATACTGCTTCCTGAAGAGCCAGTTCAGAGATTTGGAAGTGCCGAAGTTCTAGAAAAGTGCTTCAGAAACCAAACTGATCATAAATGTGTTTTTGTTCATGTTGGACACATCTGGAAGCAAGAACACTAAGGCTGTGTCTAGACTGGCAAGATTTTGCGCAAAAGCAACCGCTTTTGCGCAAAATCTTGCCGCCTGTCTACACTGGCCATGAGTATTTGCGCAAGAACACTGACGTTGTAATGTACAAAATCAGTGCTTCTTGCGCAAATACTCTGATGCTCCCGCTCAGGGATAAGCCCTCTTGCGCAAGTATTCTTGCGCAAGAGGCCAGTGTAGACAGCAACGTTAATTTCTTGCGCAAGAAAGCCTGATGGCTAAAATGGCCATCGGGGCTTTCTTGCGCAAGAGAGTGTCTACACTGGGACGGATGCTTTTGCGCAAAAGCAAATCTTTTGCTCAAAGGCACATGCCAGTATAGACGCTCTCTTGCGCAAATACTTTTAACGGAAAAACTCTTCCGTTAAAAGTATTTGTGCAAAATCATGCCAGTCTAGACGCAGCCTAAATGGCATGGTGATTTGAGAGGATCTTCTATGCTCTCAAATGAGCATATAGTAACCAACCTGCCATCACAGCACCTTTTGAAGTAACCAATTAGCAATTTTGCTAGACTAGCACTCCATCTCTTATCATTAGGAGTGGGGTGAGGGGTCCATTCAATGCGAAAGATGCCTGCTGGTGAAATCTCTAGGTTAGGTCTTTACTAGGGGGCAAAGTTAAGCTAAGATAAGCAATTCCAGCTATGTGAATAGTATACTCAATGTTTCTCAACCAGTGGTACGAGTACCCTTAAGGGTACTCGAGAGAAGTCTGGGGGGGTACATCAACACAAATTAAATTTGGAGAAAACTGAATTTTTGTGTTAAGTTTTACAGTGCTTTATTATTTTTGTACTTTTTACACTCAAAAATTTCATCGCCCGCCTGGCTACGATTAAGTTGTTTAAACAAATGTGTTGCAATGGTAGAAACAAAATTTGTGTGTCTGAAAACTGTAGGTACTTATAATTTTTTTAAAGGGGTACTTCATAAAAAAAGGTTGAGAAACACTGGTGTAGCTAGAATCGATACACTTTAGTTTAAATTTCCGCTGCGTCCTCACTGCAAGGGGTCAATGGGAGCACCCATTGGCTGTAGATCACCATTCCCTCCAATGAGAGCTGCAAGAAGCAGTGCGGCCTGGGACACTGCTTTTTTTTGCAGCTCCCATTGGCTGAGAACAGCGTTCCTTGTCCAATGGGAACTATAAGCAGCTGTACCTGTGGCTGCACAGGTAAATAAAGCAAACAGTGTCCAGCCCACAGGTCATTTATTGCACACCCATGGCATAGAGGGTGCTCTTATAAAATGTTGTGGTTGATATCAAAATATGGGGTTGGAACTGTTTTGGAGGATAGGATTGGAATTCAAAATGATCTGGACAAACTGGAAAAATGGTAAATAGGATGAAATTCTTTAAGGACAAATACTAAGTACTCCACCTAGGAAGAAATAATATACACAGATATAAAATGGGAAATCACTGCCTCGGAAGTAATATTGTGAAAAGGGATCTGAAGGTCATAGAGAATCACAGCTAAATATGAGTCAACCGTGTGACAGTGTCGGGGAAAAAAGCAAACATTATTCGATGATACATTAGCAAGAGTGTTGTAAACAAGACACAAGAAGTAGTGCTTCCACTCTACTCTTTGCTGATTAGGCCTCAGCTGGAGTATTATTTCTAGTTCTAGGCACTATATTTGAGGAAAGATACGGACAAATTGGAGAAGGTCCAGAAAAGAGCAACAAAAATGATAAAAAGTTTAGAAAATATGACTAGTGCGAAAAGATTGAAATAAATTGTTCATTTAGTATGGAAGAGATAAGATAGAAAGGGGGCATAACAATTTTCAAGTATCTAAAAGACTGTTATGAGGAGGCAGGTGAAAAATTAGTCTCCTTAACATTTAAGGATGGGACAAAAAGCAATGTGTTTAAACTTCAGGCAGGGAGGTTTACATTGGATATTAGAAAAAACTTCCAAATTGTGAGGGTTGATTACCACTGGAATAAACTGCCTAAGGATGTTGTGGAATCTCCATCGTTGGAGATTTTTAAGAGAAGGTTAGACAAACAGCTGTCAGGGATGGTCTATGTGGTGCTTGGTCCTGAACTGGAAAGGATGGGATTCAATAACCTGTAGAAGTCCCTTCTAAGTCTGTGCTCACGCACAGATGCCCGAACTCTGAATAGGGTGCCAGTTGGTGTATTTTATTGTGAGGGCCTAGACCAGTGTTTCCCAAATGGGGTTCCGTGGAACCCTGGGGTTCCGCGAAGTGAAACTAAGGGTTCCGCAAAAAAATTCTACTCCCCTGCCGACCCTGTAGGCAGCTCCCATTGGAGCTTTGCCAGTGGGGGCGGGCTTCTGGGGGTATGCGGCTCTGGCTGCTCCACCACCCACTGCGGCTGCCCCACCACCACGCACCGCGCGGCCCCCTCCTCACCCCGCAGGACGGCCCCTGTCCCATGGGGCCTCCGGTGCCACGCAGCTTCCTCCTCCTCCTCATGTGCAGGCAGTGGCTTGTTACAGCAGCCGCTGCTGTCAGGAGGGGAGGGGTGGCTGGGTCCGAGGTGCCGAGTAGCCACTCCCCAACCTCGGTGTTTTTAAACTGCTGCTTGCGCCCCGAGATGGGCTGCATGGAACTCGGCTCGGGCTCTGCCACCCCCCGGGGCACGCTCAGGCCACTGCCTCCTGTGCGCTCCTGCTCTCTCTCCCCCGCACCCTATCTCACCCTGCTGGGGAAGTGGCAGAGTCTGGTCTGGCAGGGAAGGTCGGGCTTTCTATACCCACCCTTCCCCCACCCTGCCAGCAAGGAGCCTGACCTGGTGCTGCAGCTGCACTGAGATCCCCGCTGCATTGGGGAGGGGGGGGACTGAGCTCCATCTCCTGCCCCGCTGCTGGGGGAACAAGAGCGTGTTGCTTGGAGGCTTTCCCTGCTGCAGCAGGGTGCCAAGCCAGGTAAGTATCCACTCTCGTGCCCAGACCATATACCCAAATCCCCCTCACTCACTCCCTCTCCCCACCAAGACCCCACATTCCCAGCTTACTCGGACACCCTGCTCCAGATATAAGACTGTTATTAGGGGTTCCGTGAAGTTCTTTTGAGTTTAAAAGGGTTCCATGGCCAAATAAAATTGGGAAACACTAGTCTAGACCAAACCAGCCTTTTTACTGAGACAAGTGGTTGGTTTTGTTTAGTTAAATAAGCTTTTAAAAGGAAAAGAAGCAGGGCTTCTTTACTCTGACCCCTTAATGATTATAGATGGCATTTTTTTCCAGGGAAGAGCTCCAGTTCATTTCTGTTAGATTTCAAATTTCTAGGGAATTAATATGCTTTTTATATATCTTTTTCCCTTACTCTGTTCATTTTGAATCTGAGAATGTCCAAATAAACCCTCTAAAAGGGTTTTCCTGTTTCATCCCATTGGGTTGCACAGCCTCCAACTCTCCTCAATTTAATTTAAATAAACATTTTGGTGTGTCTGGAGCACTTGTTCTTTCATGGTTGGTTCTGATCAGGCTGTCACTAGGGGAGCACAGGGCCAGGGGTAACCCCCCCCGCCCTCCAGTGCCTCAGGTGCAGAACCAAGAGCAACCTGCCCACTTCAGTGTTCACTGGGGAAGCTTCTTTGAGCCATCCTATGGAGGTGATGACACGGCTTCTGAATCTGTCTCTTTGAGGCAACTTTTTCATTTATGCTATTTTGTACATAGAAGAAAATAATCTGTACTAAAGAATGCATGTTTATTGTTATAGGTGGTCTGCTCTTTGCAGTTAATGGAATGCCGCATCCTGGAGACATAGAACCATTGCAAGGGTTTGTGATGAACTTTTCCACTGGAGAAATAATTGACACTTTCATTCCTGTTAGAAAGGTACAGTATTGCACAATGTTCTGGTGCATTTAGCACATGGGTACACTGATGTCTATCTAGCATATACTTCGTACAAACTTTAACATTTAGCAGGATGATTCATGGGTTTGAGGCTACTGAATTATACTGTACTTAATATATTTTTTCTTCATATGCCCTAAAATGCCATTTGTACACTGTAGATCAGGTGAAACCCCAGAACACATGAAGTTTCAATACAACAACTGCACCTGGCATAAATTGCTATGTGAATATTGCCATTCAGAGAAGAAAATAAGTGATTTTTATCCGTATTGAGCCATGCCTTTCAAGTTACCGGTAGTTTAAAGGAAGTAGAGGTTCAGAATTGTTCTAATTTGTATACAGTAATAATATCCTAATATAAAAAGGAATAGTGCTCCTGTCTGCGGTTATAAATTTATATAATGTGACTACATGTCGTCTTTGCAGAAGAATAGAACTGTGGGATTACAGATTTTCACTGTAGCAATGTTGTCATTTAAAATTATTTTTAAATATGCTGAAACTTCACATGGCCTGTCATAAATCAAAGAAGGTGTGTCAGAAGTTGCCAGTATTGTGTGTCTCATATCCTGTTTAAATGTGTAAGAGTTGTAAATGTGTAACTGCTGAAACTTTAACATGGGAGGAGTCAGCTCCCTGCACGTACCACCTGCCCCCCTTCTGCATTGCTGCCTCTGTACCTGCGGGGGCAGGCGGGAGCCGGGGCTCACGGGAAGACTGCTTTTAAACTCAGGCTCATCAGTTAACCATTTAATCGTGTATACTAACACAGTCTTAGTTCTCAGTGTTCTTAAATTGCCATGTGTGCATGCACAATTCTATAAATGAAACAAACATTCATATTTTTGCATAAACTTGTTTAGGAAGATTCCACACCGTAATTTATATTGTTTAGTTTTTGTGTCACTTGTGTTTCCGGGCAGAGAAAGGCCTTATAAGATTGTGTAGATGTGCTTATGTTTTGAGAGGGAGCATATCTTGATAATCAGGACAAAGTTCTAAGCTTACTTCCTTAATTATATCTGCAAACTTTTCATGCACACTTAATGAGGATTGCTGAAAATGTGATTCTTCTTCCCAGGAGGTAGATGAATGGAAGCTATTTAATCTCCGAGTCAATATTTCTTCATAAAACACTTTTCAGGTTCTTAAAATAAAAACAAGTAAAGCATTCATCTGCAACCTTTCTCCTAGGAAGTGACAAATAATCTAAAACCATTTGCCGTGGGGGAGGGAGATCTTATATTTATTAGTAATTTGACAGCATAACTCAAATGCTTATGGTTAATATTTGTATTGTTCCTTCTGTATCATTCTCCACTCTGTTCCGGAGATTGAGGATAATTGTCCCATATCAGTTGATGGTCACATATATTTAATGTGACTTTTTTTTCCTCTTGTGTATAACAGGTCATTGTTGGGATTCTCAGGTTAAGGACATATCAGTTCTAAAGAAATAGGTCACTTTTCAGAACTAAATGGGACCAGTTCACCCTTTCATTCAGGCTTTCTTGCTGGAAAAGAAAAGTCTTGATGTGACAGTTGGTTCCTTGTTGCTGAACAGGAAGCTGATTGTAACTAGGAAGTATAAAAATCCCCAAATTAGTCTGAAAGAGAATGATTTACAGATGAAAACTGAGAGAGAGGATGTACCTACACTCATGTGAACACTTATCTAATAAGAGATTAGTTGACTTCTTTGCCTTTAACAATGTGAAAAATATCTGGAAAAGGCAGGAATATTTGCTTCTCTAAAGATATTTCTAAAGTATTCTTGCTTCTGCGTCAATAGCTCCTCAGTGAAACTGTCTTAGGCCAGACCCACACTATGGGGGAAAGTCAACTTAAGGTATGGAGTTCCAGTTACGTAAAACTAGACTCACTAAATCAAACTCTGGAAGTTTGACTGCCACAACATCAGTCTTCAGAGAAGTAACCACATGACCATAGCTCTGAGTGGGATTAACACTTGAGGGGTGGCAGAAGAGCACATAGCAGCCTCCCTGCTGAACATTCTGCAATAGTAGTATCAACTGAAAAAATATTTAATTTTCCATTTTCCCCTAAAGTAAATCAGTTTTAAATTACACAAATAAATACTGCTTTAGAATTTACTCAGCACACAGCAGTTTATTGCTTCTCATGGAAATCCTTTATTTAACTAGATTACAGACACTAAAGATAGCATTCTGGGCAAGAAACTAGTTTGATGTTTAAAGCCAAATGGAAGAAGAAAGTGATCTCTGCAGATTAAAGGGCAAATGTCCACTTTTATTATTATTTTTCCTTCCCTCTGTTTCATCTTCTTCCCTCTCTTCTCCCATCCCCCATGATTTTTTTAACTTGGAAGAGATTACCACTTTCAGCAGACACTACCACAGTGGATGTTATGAGAACCAGTTATAACTGAAGCTACAAGGTGGACTTGAATTAACACTTTTATGTGCCTTGATATTGCCCCTGCTTTGTCTTGTAGACTGTGTTATCTGTCACATGAAACAATATACAGTAAAACTGTGTTATCCGGCACACCCAGGGATTAGGGCGTGCCGGTAACCTAAAAATTCTGGTTATCTAAGGCGGGGGGAGAGACGTGTGGGGCCTACGGGGGGGGGGGCATGGGAGTTGTGCGGGGACCAGGATGTGGCCTGCTACGGAGGGCCATGAGCCTCAGGCGGGATGGGAGGCGGGGGCAGCCTGCCGCGGGGGGAGGAGGTGCAGGAGCCTCAGGGGGCTGGCCTGCCGGGGGTGCCAGGAGCCGCAGGGAAGCTGTCCTGCTGGGGGTGCCAGGAGGTGCGGTGGGAGCTGAGATGCACTTGTCTGAGGAGCACTTAAAGGGCCAGTTTCCTTTTTGTTTGTTTGTTTTGTTTTGCTTTTCCCGGCGTCAAAAATTTTCCAGTTTCTACAGATTGCCGGATGCTTAAGTTCCAGATAGCGCAGGTTTTACTGTATTAATAATTTGTTCTAGTAAATTATGCAATGTCATGAAGCTAAGAGTGAAAATGTTTGCTAGTATGCTAACATAGGACCCCTTCATCCACCTATTCCAAGGGTTATATATGCAGTTTTTTCTACCAGTTGATACTATATTTGTATGTAAAATTTTCAGCAATAATTATTGAAAATAGTCAGACATAATTAGCTAGGCCTGATGACATGGTGGATGGATATCACTCTGCATCATGTAGGAAACAAGATCAGCCTCATGATTCTTATTTCCACACACATAGGAAATACTCTCACTGTTCTTCACTCCCACATCTCAATCCTTGAAAGACTGCAAGAGGGAGGGAAAGAGGTATGGAATTTTCCATGATGCTGAGTGTGTGCAGTAATTGGTATCATTATTTACTTGAAATATATAGAGACCTTATGAGAGAGAAGGCAAACTGATTCTGTTGGCACACAACTCTTGGGCCCAGTTCTTAATGTCCTAATTTTATTCTACTTTAAATTGGTGGCAGGTATGTGATTCTGTATCAATACTTGCATTTGCTGTAGTGATGAAGTACACATGCATTATGTTCCAAAACACCTGCATTAAAATATCGTCAAGCACTCAAAAGTTAGGAAATGCCAATTGCTCATACAAACATGTAGAGTTGTATACATGAAAAAACATTAGTGCTTATTGGATATCTATAAAATATACATACTTATGTGATGGCAATACCTATTTGCCACTTTCCTTCCCCTTTGTCTATCTACTTCATTTATAAACAAGTTAACTTTTAATTTAATTGTGTAGTACTTAATGTCCACACACAGTTCTTTAAATATTTAATCAAAATATTGACAAAAATGGACTGTGCAAAAAAGTGTCAATCATAATGTACAGCATGTCTGGTATCTAATCTAAATTCTCTATAAATCATGACAATAACTATTGTCCCTGGAGGAAGTGAATACTTGATGGAGATGGAATTCCTGTCTCTTCTCTCCTTTTTAAGATCTGGCATCAATATCAGCTACAGCTCCCATTGAATGAGAGCTAAATTTGGCTCAGTATCTCGAATTTTTGAATACATTTTGTGATCTAATTCTAATTCAGTGTGTAGTCATTCAAAAATGATTTATGGATGTTTATCTTTACAGAGCTTTGAGATGCCACATGACATTGTTGCTTCAGAAGACAAAACAGTGTATGTTGGAGATGCTCATGCCAAAACAGTATGGAAGTTCACTGCCACAGAAAGTATGTTTTGACTTGTACTTTAAAAAGACACTTACCTGAACCCATGTTCTTAGTGACTGACATCCCTTATTCATTGTCTGTCTCCTGATTAATTAAAGATTAGATTCCTTGCTTTAGCTAAACATCTGCATTTTCTTTTTCCATGTTCACCTTCACATCTCTATGCTTAAAATAAGCATATTTAGCAAAAAAACCCACTACCTGCTCTTTTTACCAGTCTCAATCACTGTGATTTGGCATGTTAACTGTCTTGGCTAGAGGTGTCATTCTCTGAGATCACAGTTTCTTTTTAAACAGAAGTATTTTATCTAATTCTTACCGTTTGTTTGCAACATTAATTCCTGGTCTATATCAAATATGAATCCTGGACAAATTAACTAATTTGTCACAGAGCTTCATAAGAAATTGAGTATCCCAGAGAGTATTTTTGTCACATCATTTGAATGTATTTTACCAAATGCTTAAGATGATTCTTCCACTACTTAAATCTATCATTTGTTGACAATGCCCACTGTTTACTTAAAGGTTCTTATACAGGTAGCTCTCAGTGGCTGAAATAAGACAGAAGCCCAAATTAAATCCATTTTAATTGCACTGGGAGTAGTTTGCTTTGGTAAATCAGTCCAGTTTAATCTAAAATAATATTTCCATTACTTCCAAATTTACTATACTCCGTGTGGAGTGAATATGATTTGAGTCAGACATTGAATTTAAAAGAATTTGAAAATAAATTAGGCATTTTCTAGGAATAACAATATAAGTCACCATGTGAATGAATCACTAATTGTCATTAAAAATATACTTTCCATATCTGAGCTGGTTATTTCATGGTTATCTGTTACATTTCATGCACTTCCTCTGAAACATGTGTAACTAACCACTATTAATAACAATATACTGGACTAGATGGACCACAGACCTGATTGGATATGTCTCTTCTATATGAGTAACTCCAAACAGGAAGCATCTATCAACTTTCATTCATATGCAGACAGGAATAGCTAAGGTGAATAAAAACACAAAACTAACGAGTTCAGTCAACACAGCTAAGAGATTTTGTGAGAGGAACTTTGTTTATATTTTAAAGTATAAAATAATAGTAACTAATCCTAATCCAGATCAAGTGATAGCATTCTAGTAGATGGGATTTACGGCTAATTTATATAACATAGTTAAACTGGTCCTCACCCACCTATACAAGATCACATTAACATACTATCTAAGCTCTTGATTCCCATCCTCCTCTTTCCCCTTGTGGTGTTAAAAAATTGGAACTAATGAAATGTTTCAGAATGTGTTTTTTCAGATTTGTAAAACCTTTTAATCCACAAAGGTCTCAAAATAAACCATATTGCAAACTACAGCCGCTGATGACATACAACCACTTCTGAGGTAGAATGTGGTGGCTTGTTTCATATTATATAGCAGCTGCAACATAGTTTTAGGCATGAAGTGAAGAATAATGTCCTTTGGAATTGTAGAGTTAACTTTGGATGGGTAAAATGGAATTGCTAAACTGAAATTTGGCCAAGGCACTAGATTTAATACCCCAACTCTTATGCGAAGTGCTTCAGGGTTTTTAAATAACAAGTGAACCTTAGATTATTTATTTCACCTGAAAGACTCCACCTCCGGTAGCACGATGCCCCAAATGCCATACTGGGATATTGAGTCAATGAAGCCCCTAATGGCAAAGAAGTAGTACTATAGTCCCAGCACTACTTCTTCCAGGTTTTCCCCCTAGTAAGAATATAAGAACATAAGAATTTCTAATTAAATCCAACCATGTTAATCATATGAGATGTGATGAGCTCTTGTGTGCTCACAAAACCACTTTTTGGCACAGGAATTAGGCATTATTGAAAACTACCTTTGTCAGTCGCACTCATAATTTCATAGGGTTCTGATAGTTATTTGCCACACATCAGCGAAGTTCAGAAACAATGTGATATTACGTTTGTATGTTTAGTAAAGATTGCAAGAATATCCAGAGTCTTTCTAAAATGTCAGTTGACCTGAAGAACAATTTTGTGTTACAGAAATGGAGCATCGATCAGTTAAAAAGGCTGGTATCGAGGTACAGGAAATAAAAGGTCAGTCAGATTTCTTATTGGAATGGGCATGCTAAAGCTTTACTGTAAGGTGTTTTGTGATTTGTAAATATTCTTGCCAGAAAGTATCAGGGGGACAATGCTAACTAACCCAATATTTTTGCTGTCATTTTTTATAGTTCAGAGTTACAAATAGCTGGCATGGGGAGGGAACATAGGGTAGAATGTTGCATTGCTGATAGATCCAATATTATGGCAGATTCAAACATTTGACCATCACTAGTGAGAACTGTCATATAGGTTTACCCAGTGCACTGTTATTTATGACCCTCCATTATCCATCAGTTCTAGATTCAGAAGTAGCTATGGTATGCAGTTGTTTAAAATAGCCAGAAAAAAAGCAGCATATTTGAAATAGCTGTTGCTTCCATTTTCCTCTTTGTTTAGATGCTGTACAGCAAATTGATAGTGCCAGTTACATTATTAATGATAGTATAAAAGCATTTTCTTTTGCTCACATTAGTTCCTCCAGATTTACTTTTTATTTTCCTTTTTTCAGAATTTCTAGCAGGGTGAAAATGAATTTAAAGAGATAAACCTATCAAGAGAATGTAGGGACTTAAAGTAGGCAGGTAAAGAAATGTTTACAGCACAAGGTTGAAAGGGGGTAAGATAATGATTTAAGGTAGATGAAGAGGAATTATTTTAAAATAATAACAGCCTGTCACACAAGTCTCTTATATGGAAGAGGTAATTTCCCCTGAAGAAGAATTGTCTGTGGTGATTGAGGGATCTTAATGGACTGTAGTAATTCTGGTTTTATTTATTTTTCTTCGAATTCAGAGTGCCAGACTATAGATATGAATGGAAATATGCAAAGAAGCATCAAAATCACCAAATGTAAACATATTAGTAAAAATAGACTGCCTATACCACAGGATAATACTAGCATCCTTCTCTCTCATCAGTCTCCCCCAAAACACTCAGGAGAAAAATCTAGGGTTTATCTGGAAGTCCAACAAATCCAGGCTCTGGCAGATGAGGGTGAAAAGCTCATAGGAGCAATGAGGCTCTTTTGGGAAAGGAACCCTGCTAGCTGCCACCTCTCATTTAATATCTAGATTAGAATACTTCATCAGTATCACATAGACTCAGAGGTAGCCTTTCAAGTAACTGCCTGCTATACAACCTAGCAGTTGTAGGTTAAAACCAATAGTTTCCAGGGAGAAAAAAAAATTAATAGGCAGAAAATGTTACACCTGAGGGAATTCTCTGCCAAAAATTCCATTCTGTGCACAATATTTTAAAATTCTGCATATTCTGTTTCTCAAAACACAACACAATATAATGGTGCCAATTTCAATTACTTGGGTATTTCAAAATAGCTGTAAGCAAGTATGTCTGTAATATTACAGACAAAAAAAAAGATTTGGGATTTGAAAAGATTTGACAAATAGATTTCTTTCTAGCCATAATACAGAACTTTGAGTAAATTATTTAAACTACAATACATAATTTCACACGTACTTCGGAAGCAGTGCAAATGGGGGAGAAGGAGAAAAGAAGTCTGAGAGTGAACCCGAAGTGGAGTTGTGTGCGCATGGGAGAAGTATGGAACAGATTTGACAATGAGGAGAAGGGATTATAGAAAATTGGGGAGCCTCCACCAGCCATGCCCTGGCTGACCTGCAGCGTCTCCCATTTCAGGCACATCTGCCCTCCATCTCCATGTGTCCCTGCACCCTTCTATCCCCATCCCAATGTGTCTCTTCAGCCCTCCTCTCCATAATACCTGGGGGTTTGCTGAACCCAAAGCTCTTGGTAACTTCACTCTTTGCAAGGTGGCGGCAGGAAGTAAATCAGTGGGGATAACCAATAGATAACTGATGCAAGCAGACAAAGTTGCTTTCACTCACAACTTCTACTTTATTTAGTCTCCAATACTTACACATGTCTGCAGCAGGTTAGTAGAGAACACCAAGTTAACTCAAGTTTAATGTTTACCCAAGGTCTCAAGTGGGTATCTGTAGATTTCCAGGGTCCAGTTTTCCATCTGCAAGGGAATTTGAGGAGTCCCAAAATGTCCAAAGTATCCCAAGTATTCCAGTGTCCACTGAGTTCGGACCTCTTCCCCTTTTTTACCCAATTTGTTAGTATTACATAACTTATTCATTAAAATAATTGCTGAGCACAAGTTGTGTGGAGGGAATTTTCTATCAGTGAACCAGCTGTATTTCACATAGCAATAGTTAACTAACTTAATTAACTGAATGCTTCAGCAAAAATTCAAGTCAGGAGGGCACAGGGTCCTATTTACTTCTCATTGTCACTCACTCCTCCTCCTCCTGGTCTGTTAGTTGTGCTAAGGCAGTGGTCACCAACCAGTAGATTGGGATCTGCTGGTAGATCTTGGAGCCTCTGACAGGTGATCCTCACTAGTTTGGCCAAGAGGCTATCAAGTGCTGGCATTTCAGCTGTCCCTTCCCCTCACTGCTGCTCATCTCCTGCCCTTTGCCTTGGAGCTGCCTCCCCCCGGGAGCCTCCTGCTTTCTGGGTAGGGAAGGGAGAGGAGGGTGCTGATGTCAGAATACTGCCTCTCTTACTCTGTATCCTTTCTCCACAGAGCAGAGAGGGGACACAACAGGACTTGGGGTGGAGTTTGTTGGCTACTTTAGGGAGTGGGCCAGGGCCAGGGCAGGGGTGAGCCTCCCTTAGCCCCATTACACCACCAACAGTGCCCAGCTGGAGCCCACATCCCAAACTCCTCCCCAGTCGTGAACCCCCTCGTACGCCCCCAGCCTTGTCCTAGCCCCGAGCATCTCTGCATCCAGATGCCATCCCAGAGCCTGCACCTAGAACCCTCCTCCTACATCCCAACTGCCTGCCCCAAGAGCAGTGCAGAGCCCCTCTCACACTCCAGATCCCTTAATCCAAGACCAGAGCCCGCACCCCAACCCTCTGGTGAAAGTGAGTGAGGATGGGCAAGAGAGGGAGAATGGAGTGAGCAGGCGGGGCCTTGGTGAAGGGGTGGGAAGGAGGCGGGGCAAGGGTATTTATATTTGAGGTAGATCTTGGATTGCACTTAAATTCAGAAAGTGATCTCGTGCTTTAAAAGGGTGGAGACCACTGTGCTAAGGATTCAGCAGCTCCCTTTCTAGTTGCTTTCAGCAATGAGCATAACAATTGGTATGCCAACTGTGAGAAGTGGTCTAGGCATATTACTGGACTGTAAGCTGCCAAAAAACTCCCCCTAAAAATGGTGTGTGTCTTGCTGTTTGGGGTGGCAGGAAGCACTACATGTGGAAATAAGGCCATACAGGGAAAACATTGGGAACTGCTGCTTTAAACTCATGCCAGCTGGCCTGTCAGGGGCTATGGGTTGAAGTTTAAGTGCTGCTGATTCTCCAGCTAGTAAAGCAGCGGGCATTGGTTGCTCAGTGCTGTTAATACAATCACTCTGTGTAACTCACCATTCTACTGTTCTCACTTGACTAAGGCTAATTCAAGTGTAGATAACTCATGCAAATGCCCCAGTGAAGACAAGCCCTAACAAGTTTCAGTGGCTCATTTTAGATTGGAGTGTTTCATACTGGCACCTGGTAATCATTGACTGTCATATCTCCATATAAAAGATGAAGGAGACTCTCTTCTGCATTTTTGAACTCTCTGGCCTTTCCTGGGCTCCTCAGCCAATACTTTGGCTACCACTGGTAGAAAATAGTGAACTGCACATAGTGTTATTGGAGTTCATCCAAAACATTACTAGCAATACACACACATAAGATTTCACAGCTGAAATTGTACATTTTGGGGATCGTATTATCAAGCTCCTGTCTGGGTATGGCACATGTTCCTCCTTGATAACTATAGCCTACTAGTAGCATCAACTTCCTGCCATTCATCCTCTACTATGGGGCTGTAGGAAAAAGGAAATGAACTTGTGGAATCAATTCTCATGGCATAATTCTAGCAAAACTAAAGTTGTGGATTAAATGCAACCAAAACATAATTAAAACCTATTTCACAATGTGCAAGCAGTTCTCTGTTTTTTATACTGAGGACTGTAACAACAAATACATTCCCTTTTTATTTTTTATAATACAAAAATGTAGCCTGTTCCTTGCAAAAGGGGCTACACAGCTAACATAAAGGTGTATTTTACTGAGACAGTAATGTCATGCTTTTTTTGTTGTAATAATGAAATGCTTCAATAACAAAAATGATAAAGGTCTAGAAAACATGACCTGTGGGGGAAGACTGAAAGAATTGAGCTTGTTTAGTCTAGAAAAGAAAAGACTGAGAAGGGACGTGACAGCAGTTTTCCAGTAGCTAAAAGGGTGTTGCAAAGAGGAGGGAGAAAAATTGTTCTCCTTGATTTCTGATGATAGGACAAGAAGTGGGCTTAAATTGCAGCAAGTGAGGTTTAGTAAGTAAAAACTTCCTAATTGTCAGGGTGGCTAAATACTGGAATAATTTGCCTAGGGAGGTTGTGGAATTTTCATCACTGGAGATATTTAAGAGTGGATTGGACTGATATCTATCAGGGATGATCTAGATCAGGGCTACTCGACTTTGGAGGCCCCGGGGGCCACAATGGTTCTCACTGCACATGCCAAGGGCTGCAACTTAAGTGTGGTTGCATATACAAACAAATATATGTGCAAATATATGCAAATAGTTTATTTCACACTGACGGGCATGAATACAAAGATTAAGGCAAGACTACATAACACACAGGCCCCAGTTAAGTCAGTTCTGCTGATATTAATAAAATGCAATATTTACCCAATTTAACAGCACTTTTAATATGAGCAATGGCAGCTCAGGAATTTAACTACTAAAATGCATATCAACAGAAGACCATTATATTGACTACTTTTTGGTTTTGGCTCCCACCATGTAAACCCAAATTGCGCCACGGGCCACAAACAAGCAGGCTGCGGGCTGCATGTGGTCCGTGGGCTGCATGTTGAGTAGTCCTGATCTAGATGGTGCTTGGTCCTACTGTGAGGGCAGGGGAATTAACTTGATTATCTTTCGAGGTCCCTTCTAGTTCTAGTGTTCTGTGATTCAGGATTTTCTCATCATTCAAATATTAGAATTCTTTAGGAGCAACCCTCCCTGATATTTCTCCCATCTCCATCCTCAGACCCCCAAATATTAAAGAACTACACTGCACACTGTAATCTTATCAGACTTTTAGATACTGGTATTTCCACCACCACCTCCTGCATGGTTCTTGAGATGATGCAAGCAGTTGTTAAGAAATCATGTGAGAATGTTATTTTATAGCTTTAATGATGGTATTCATTACTGAAAATTACAGCTGTATTTTTATGTTCTTTTCAAATATGTTGCTTGAAATGTTAAAACTACCAATGTGAATTCTCTTCTTTCTTTAAAGAAGCAGAGGCAGTTTTAGAAGCCAGACTGAAAAACAAACCTGTTTCAACAGAGTCTCAAAAGAAGTGGGAAAAACATCACATGGTCGAGCAAGCCAGCCCTGGAATTTCCTTTGTTCTTATTACAACTCTTCTAATTATTCCTGTTGTTGTTCTGTTGGCAATTGCTGTACTTATTCGGTGGCGTAAGACAAGGGTCTATGGAGGTAACCATGAATAACTCTTGAATTCGAGAACAACAGACTTCATCCACAAATGACTGCATCTGCAAATATAGGTTGGACATCTCTGGTCCAGCACCCTCGAGCCCTGACCGGTTCTGAATGAGGGAATTTTCCAAACCACAGGAGGTCCCCTGCTACCATTTCCCCAGACCACTTTCCCTCCCAGCTGCTGGCCTCCACCGCCTCCCTGCCAGGCTACTGCAGCCCTGGCAGCCTGGACTGTCTCACCCCCATTATAGGAGCTGTCACGTCCCTGACCCTTGACCCCGCTACCAGGGCTGTCGCATCTCCAGCCCTGGCCCTGCTATTGGGGTTGCCTCATCTCTGGCCCCAGCCTTGCTACCGCCGCTGCCACATCCCTGGCCCTGCTGTTGTGGCTGCCATAGCCTCTGCTGCGTTACTGGGGCTCCAGCACTGGTTTCAGCCCTAGCACCTCCGGGCTTCAAGCCGCCAGCCCTCTTGCTCCTGGGGCTCCCAGACAGGATTCCCTGGTTCAGGAACACCTACATTATTGTATCTCAATATACCACTTTTTCAGTATTTCCTTCTACATTTTCCTTTAGTTGCTATCAGAGTAAAGCTGGTTCTGAAAACTCAGAGCCTTCTGATTTTAATTATTTTGATATATATAAAAGTCAATGTATAACTTAATTACAAATTCTTTTAACATTGGGAGCTCTTGAAATAATTCTTTCTTCAGAATAAGTGCAGCTTCTTAAAAACGTGACTGATAAATATATAAACAATATTATAGGATTTCCCTGTAATAAACAAATTGCAGACATTTACAAAAAATTGTGAGGGGTACATAAATGGAAGTTTACTTATTATCCTGTGCATTTTCTGAGTCAGACATACATTTCCATTAAGTATATGCCTTCATCCCTTTGAAATCCAACTGTGACCTCCCTAATGTGTAGTTATAGTGCTTAAAATAAGAAGTTGTTCCTAGTTTGTACTGTAGTAACCTTTCATAACACATTTTACTTTCTTCGAAACTGTCACACAACGTAACATTTAAATGTTCATTTTTCAGGTTGTCTGTATGGAGGGAAAAAAAGATAAAACAGAATAAAATATACCTGAACTGTGCAAATAACATAGTTCCACCACTGTTAGAGACCAAATGAAGAAATATTAAACACATAATGTGATGAGCATAATTCAGCAATCTAATACCATTGACTAATTAAAATCCTCCTACAAAATTCATAAAGTTTCAAATTCAGTGATAATGGGGTATAAAGTCTTGTTTGCAAATCTTTAGCCTTGAAAAGTAATACTGCATGAGTGGTATATTTTGAGACGGTTAATATTGAATATGCTATGAGATCATAGAAATCACATAGGGGTAAGACCTCTTCAGTCTACTTGTCCCTCTCCCAGCATGGAGATTTGTTCCTTACAGTGCATTTTTACTGTATTTTTACAATGGTTAAAAAAAATTACTTTTGCAAATTCATAAATGCTCATTTATGAATATATACAAAGTAGTGTGTAGAAAAAAACTACTTGCTTGAGGTTTTTTGTTTTCCTTTGGATTTGCAATGGGGGAATCACTATCATTTCCAATAGCTCGACATGGCGAAGTCAGTGGATATGATATACCTTGACTTTAGCAAAGCTTTTGATATGGTCTCCCACAATATTCTTGCCAGCAAGTTAAGGAAGTATGGATTGGATAAACAGACTGTAAGATGGATAGAAAGCTGGCTAGATTGTTGGGCCCAATGGGTAGTGATCAATGGCTCAATGTCAGGTTGTCAGTCGATTTCAAGTGGGGTGCTCCAAGGCTCTGTTCTAAGGCCGGTTTTGTTCAACATCTTTATTAATGACCTGGATAAGGGGACAGCAAGTTTGTGGATTACGCTAAGATAAGGGGAGAGTTAGATACATTGGAGGACAGGGATAGGGTCCAGAGTAACCTAGACAGATGAGAGAATTGGGCCAAAAGAAATCTGATGAGGTTCGACAAGGACAAGTGCAGAGTCCAGCACTTGGGACAGAAGAATCCCAAGCATTGTTACAGGCTGGGGACCAACTGGCTAAATAGCGGTTCGGCAGAAAAGGGCCTGGGGATTACAGTGGATGAGAAGCTGGATATGAGTCAACAGTGTGCCCTTGTAGCCAAGAAGGCTAATGGAATATGAGGCTGCATTAGGAGGAGCATTGCCAGCAGATCTAGAGAAGTGATTATTCCCCTTTATTCGGCACTGGTGAGGCCACATCTGGACCCCATTGGAGAGGGTCCAGCGAAGGGCAACCAAAATGATTAGGGGACTGGAGCACATAACCTATGAGGAGAGGCTGAGAGAGTTGGGCTTATTTAGTCTGCAGAAGAGAAGTGAGGACGGAAATTCCAAAGAGGATGGAGAGAGGCTGTTCTCAGGAGTGACGGATGGCAGAACAAGGAGTAATGGTCTCAAGTTACAGTGGGGGAGATCTAGGTTAGATATTAGGAAAAACTATTTGACTAGGAGGGTGGTGAAGTACTGTAATGGGTTACCTAGGGAGGTGGTGAAATCTCCATCACTAGAGCTTTTTAAGTCTCGGCTTGACAAAGCCCTGACTGGGATGATTTAGTTGGCGTTGGTTCTGCTTTGGGCAGGGGGCTGAACTCAATGACCTCCTGAGGTCTCATCCAGTCCTATGATTCTATTATTCTAAGAAATGTGTAGATCATTGAAGTATGTGCCATGGATCTAGAGTGTTTCAAGAGCAGATTGAACCACTTGCATGTCCAAATGAGAACAGTAGTATAGTTCTGCTCAGTGTGTCTTGCTACAACTTACAGTATGCTAGAATATAATTATCCAGGCAGTAAAATAGAAGAAACTCTTCTTCTCCAGCGATAGTCTTCACATCTCAATAGCCTGCAGCAGAGAAAGTAGTTCTCAGATCTTTGAGACTTTAATAATTTTTAATGGCTGGAATGACATATAGAAAGAATGGCATAAATTGAAAATAACAGTATAACATTTTTTCCCATTCAACCATAGTCATGAAACTGGACAATATTATTTTTTCTCTCGACTGTTGATCAGCCTAGTTCAGTATCCGAAAATGCGTCCGTTTCAGAATAGGGTCATTGATGCATATTTTGAAATACGCTTTATCTTTCCAGCTGATGCTGAACACAAACTTGAATCAAGTTCGGGAAGAATATTGGGCAGACTTCAAGGTAAGTAAAATACAAGATATCTTTGACTTTTAAGAGTCCAATAACATAGATTGTATTCAGATAAGTCAACACAGAAACATGTTTGAGAGCAAGTGCTTAATATTGAATACACTGTTATTCGGAGTGGGATTTTTCAAGAGGTGAAGTGGGGAAGGCTCTGCTTTTCAGCTTTGCTTTTACTATAAATGTATACAATGCCTTCCTCCTACCACCATTTATCTGTCCACTTAAGATATCTGCCATTCCTGCTGAGAAGTGGTAGCTGTCATAGTAAGTTATATCTGTTTCTGTTAGAGAATGAAATGACAGGCTGTCTCTGGAACGACTATGTTCAAACTGGTAGGGACACAAAAAATGCTGTTCAGACAGTTGTTATAGCTGAATCCTAATGGACACTCTAAAAAACTTTGGTTTTGTGTGCCTACTTTCCCAAAACGGTTCATGTGCTGAACTTCTTTGAGGGCTTGGTGGAAGATGCTTTTCATAGAATCATAGAAATGGAGGGAACCTTGAGAAGTCATGAAGTTCTGTCCCTTGCACTCCTGGCAAGGACCAGGACCAAGCACCATCTGGATCATCATTAACAGATGTCTGTCTAACCTGTTCTGTAAAATCTCCAATGATGGAGATTCCACAATCTCCCTAGGCAATTTATTCCAGTGCTTAACCATCCTGACAGGAAGTTTTTCTTCATGTCCAGCCTAAACCTCCCATTCTGTAATTTAAGCCCTTTGCTTCTTGTCCTATAATAAGACATAAATGAGAATAATTTTTCTCCCTCTTTGTATCACATTTTTAGATACTTGAAAGCTGTTATCCTGTCCTCTCTGTCTTCTCTTTTCCAGATTAAACAAACCCAGTTTGTTTAGGCTACGTCTGGACTACGCTGAAGTTTCGAAAGAGAATATGCAAATTCCGATCTCACTTTTGAAAGTGGAGCTTTCGAAAGTGAAAGTAGTCGGGGCACATTTTTTTCAGCAACCTCCCTCCCCTTTTTCAAAAAGCCGCTCTTCCTCAAAAAATGAGGTTTATACGGCTTTTCAAAAAAGGGGGGTTGCCAAAAAAAGTGTCCTGATTACTTTCACTTTCGAAAGCTCTGCTTTCAAAAGTGAGATCAGAAGAAGATATGCAAATTCCCGCGGAATTTGCATATCCTCTTTCAAAACTTCAGCGTAGTCTAGACGAGCCCTCAATCTTCCTTCACAGATCATGTTTTCTATACCTTGAATCATTTTTGTTCCTTTTCTCTGGACCTTCTCCACATCTTTCCTAAAATGTGGTACCCAGAACTGGATGGAATAGTCCATTTGAAACCTAATCAGCACAGAGTGGAGTAGAAAAATTGCTTCTCGTGTCTTGCTTACAACATTCCTGTTAAT
Organism: Pelochelys cantorii; assembly: GCA_032595735.1. Lineage (NCBI taxonomy): Eukaryota > Metazoa > Chordata > Testudines > Trionychidae > Pelochelys > Pelochelys cantorii. Next base: position 64,964,222 of record CM064330.1, read on the forward strand.
ACATCCCAGAACGATGTTTACTTTTTTGCAACAGTGTCACACTGTTAATTCATGTTTAGTTTGTGGACCAGTATGACTCCTTTCTGCAGTACTACTTCTAGACAGTCATTTCCTATTTTGTCTGTGTGTAAAGGGATGTAAAAGCCTGTTGAATCAGTTAACCGATTAAACATTAGAATAATCGATTAAGCATGATACCAGGCAGGGGACCATTCCAGCCTGGCTGGAGCAGCCCACAGGACTGCTGATTGTCAGCATACGCAGGGGTCCCAGATCCACTAGCTCCACAAGGCTGCCAGCCTGTGTGGGGCTGCCACCTCCCAGCCCACGGCCCAGTGGGCACAGTGGGGCTGGAGTAGCCCTCTACCCATAGAGAGCCACAGGTGGGAAGCTGCTCCTGGGTGCCTGTTAACTGTTACCCAGTAAGTATCACCCGGTAAGAGTGATGCTTACTGGGTAACCAGTTCACCAGTTACCTGTTCACATCCCTGGTGTGCTCCTTCTTAAGTGGAGTACTTAGCATTTGTCCTTTATTGAATTACATTGTATTTACTGCAAGCCATTTCTCCAGTTTTCCAGAACATTTTGAATTATAATTCTGTCCTCCAAAGCATTTGCCACCCCTCCTAGATTGGTATCATCCACAAACTTTATAAGCATACTCTCAGTGATTATCTGAATCAGTGTTTCCCAAATAGTGCTCCGCAGAACCCCAGGATTCCACGAAGTGAAAGTAAGGGTTCCATGAGAACCCGATCACTCCCACTCCCCTCCCCCCCTCCCACGAGCCGGTCTTAGGGGCAGGAGATCTGGGCAGTTGCCTGGGGCTGCCATTTTCAAGGGGCCATTGGCTGCCACGGTCTTAGGAGCGAGCTGGCTTTTTTTTTTTTCTTGACAGTTTTTCCACCTTTGGGGGGGGAGAGGCTCAACCAGTTCCCCCCAGTGGGTTTTTTTTTAAGGGTTCGTGGCCAAATAAAATTGGGAAATACGAATCTAAATCATTGATGAAGATATTGCATGGAACCATAAAGTGGTTCTCTGCAGAACCCCACTTGTTGCGCCTTTCCAGCATGACTGTGAACCATTGATAATTACTCTCTGAGAATGGTTATTCAACCAGTTATGCACCCACCTTATAGTAGTCCCATCTAGGTTGTATTTCTCTAGTTTATTTATAAGTCTAGTGTCAGATGTTATATTAAAATCTAGATATACCACGTCTACAACTTCCCCCTTATCCACAAGGCTTGTTATCCTATCAAAGAAAGCTATCAGGTTGGTTTGACATTATTTGTTCTTGATAACTCCATGCTAACTGTTATTTATCATTGTATTATCTTCCAGATGTTTGAAAATGGATTCCTTAATTATTTGCTCCATTATGTTTCCTGATCTGTAGTTTCCTGGGTTGTCCTTATTTCCCTTTTTATACATGGACACTACATTTGCCCTTTTGTAGTCGTCTGAATTCTCTCCCATCTTGCATGACTTTTCAGAGATGATCGATAATCTCTCAGATACCTCCTCTGTTAACTTCTTATATATTCTATGATGCATTTCACCACGTCCTGGTGACTTGCAAACATCTAACTTTTTAAAGTAATTTTTAACTTATTTTCCAATTTTGATTTCTGAACCTACCTCCTTTTCTCCAGCATTCACTGTGGTAGGCATCTGATCACCACCATCCTTCATGAAAACCTAAACAAGTCATTAAGCGTCTCTGCTATTTTAATATTTTCTGTTACTGTTTTTTCCTCTTCATTGAGCAATGGACCTACCCTGTCATTGGTCTTCCTTTTGCTTCTAATATATTTGTAGAGTGGTTTTTTGTTACCCTTTATGTCTCTCGCTAGATTGAGCTCGCTTTGTGCCTTCTCTTTTCTAATTTTGCTCCTACATATTATATCATTCAAGATCTCCTGGATAAACCAGTGTAGTCTCTTGCCATACTTCCTGTCGTTTCTATGCAGTGGAATAGTGTGCTCTTGTGCCCTTAATAAGGTCCCTTTGCAAAACAGCCAGCTGTCTTCAATTGTTTTTCCTCTTAGTCTTGCTTCCCATGGCACCTTATGTACCAGTTCCCTGAGTTTGTTAAAGTCTCCCTTCTTGAAATCCACTGTCTTTATTTTGCTGTACTTCTTCCTACTAGAGATGTCCCTGGTTAGCTGTTAAGATCACCCTTGCCAGTTGATGCTTACTGGTTAGCTGTTGGCCTGATACAGGCGGGAGCTGTTGCAGCCTCGTCATGCCACTGTGCCATGGGCAGGGAGCCATTCCAGCCCAGCCAAGCCCACCATGCAGTGGGCGTGGAGCAACTCACAGCACAATGCATTGGGCCCAGCTGGAACAGCTCCCCGCCCTTCTGCAGCACAGCATGATGGCCCTGGCCTGGCCCAAACAGCCACACCTACGGTGGACCCAGCCTGGGTGGAGCAGCTCCCCATCCTCCCACAGCACAGCATGGTGGTCCCAGCCCGCCACGGGATTCCACTTAAGCGGTTAACCAACTAAATGTTACATTTAACCAGTTAATTGATTAAATGGGATTTTATATCCCTTCTTAGAATCGTCGACTCTATTATTTCATGATCACATTTACCCAACCTGCCACTTTCAGATTCTCAGCCAATCCCTTCCTATTTGTTAGAATCAAATCACGAACAGTCTCCCCTTAGAAGCTTTAGTCATCTTCTGAAATAAAAAAGATTGTCTTCACTACATTCCAAGAACCTGTTGGATTATCTGTGCCTTGCTTTGTGTTACTTTCCCAATACATTTTCTTGATAGTTGCAGTCTCCCATCACCATCAAATCCTGTGCTTTGTTAGTTGTTTAAAAAAAGCCTCCTCCACCTTTTCTTCCAGGGTCTGCAATAAACCCCCTACCATGACATTACTCTTGTTTTTTACCCCTTTTAACCTTACCCAGAGACTCTCAACAAGTCTGTCTCCTATGTCCATCTCAATCCAGATGTGTATATTTTTAATATATAAGGCAAAGCCTCCCCTTTTTTCCCTGCCTGTCCTTCCCGAGCAAGCTGTACCCTTATATACCAATATTCCAGTCATGTATATTATCCCACCAAGTCTGTGTGGTACCAGCTATGTTGTTGTGTTTATTTACTAGCACTTCAAGTTCTTCCTGCTTATTCCCCATACTTCTTGCATTAGAACACAGACAACTAAGATACAGATTTGATTTTGCCCCTCTTTTGGAAAAAAAGTTATTGAAGTGGATAATGATTCAGTAATGGAAAGTTTACCTCTGGTATTTCCTTTCCACAGGAAAAGGTAGTGGAGGCCTTAACCTTGGGAATTTCTTTGCAAGCCGCAAAGGCTACAGTCGGAAAGGGTTTGACCGACTTAGTACTGAAGGGAGTGATCAAGAAAAAGATGAAGATGATGGTACGGACTCAGAAGAAGAGTATTCAGCTCCTCCACCTCCAGCAGTGTCGTCTTCATCCTGAAACCAGCCTTTGATTTCTACATTGAATGATTCTACCAAGAACACCAGATTCCTTTTCCCTTTCGCACGTTTAAGATTTTGTGTATTTAATTGTAAACTGTACTAGTCTGCGTGGGGCTGTACACTGGGATTTTTGGTTTTAGTTTGGTTTTAGTTTGGTTTGCTTTTTTTTAAGTGGAGGAGTGTGTGGAAGTTTCATATCAGTGCCGTTGTCTTTATGTGAACATCTTAATAAAGAAAACAATCCTCTTTTAATGGCAGTACTGATTTAAAATAGTAGTATTTTCTCATTTTAGTTTTGGGACCTTTTCTGTATTTGTAAATAAGTCCCATGATCTGCTTTAGCACAATATTTTCCTCATAACATTTTAGTTGTCAATTTCTTTCTTTCGTGCCTTTCCTGTTCAATATCCTTAAACTATTGCAGTACAGAGAAAATACAGTGCCACAAGAAAACAAAGCTGCTAAATCTTCTTCTATTTTTTTAAATCACTAACATAATATTGCATTGAGAGAGAGAAAAAAAAGTCTATTTAATTCTTTTTTTCTTCCTCCTTAGTTGGTGTGTTTCTGAAATGTCTTATTTTTAGATAGTATTACTGTTAGAATACTATTTTCAGAGGCTGAATGTAATTTGTGTAATAAAGTGTTCGCAGAGCATTAGCTGTCAGAGTGTACTTTGGAATTTTTGCATATTTGAAGGGTTTTTTTGTATACGACTTTTGTAACAACTACACAAACCACTTCATACAGAGAAAAAAGTGCTGTTTTGTATGAGTTGGAAGATACTTTGTTATGTAGCAGGTTTGAAGGGAAAAAATCAAGCCTAATAACTTACATACATGTGTAAAATCAAACAAACATTTAAAGAAGAATCTTGCCTGTATATAAAAAATGTAGGGTATTTATTTTAATAAAACATGATCAGAGCTAAGAAGAAACCTGTGTCTCAGATTGCATATGCAAAATAATTAGGCAACTAATTAGTTTACTTACATAACTGATGCTCTAATTTCTCTAAATTTCCTCTCCCATTCATACAATATAGTGTTCATTTCTGCAAATGACTCACTCTTTTATGCATGCTAAAGACCTGCTAGATAATTATGCTGAATGTGTGCGTCATCCAAAGTGACTCATGTGTGTGACGTTGTCATGATTAGTCAGTCTTCTTTGAGGATCAGAGGCATAGATTAATCTCATTTTATTTAAAATATGCTCATGCAGGCTCAAAATCACTACAGGGGCCTATGAAATAAATGTCATTACATGCACTATAACAGGCTGTAACTAGTGCTTAAGGAGGTTTCTTGGGGACAAATATACCATATTGCTGGAACACAGACTGATTCCTCCCTAACCAGATATGGCCTTTTACCTCTTTTCTGAGACGAAGGACAAAAAACTTAGATTATCTTTGTTTTTTCTAAGAACAGTAATGATAACTCTTCAGGGTTAAACTCCCAAAATGTAACAAGTATTCAAGCCATTACAGTACTGATGCCATAGCTTTGTGTAAGTAGTGGGGTTTTTTTCCCCTAACAACGTGATTCTGTCTCATACTTGGGGGGCTCTGAAGAGCATTTGTATTCTTTTGGGTGAAATAATATTATAGCTGTGCCATTTGCTCCCTCCTTAAATCTGAATATAAGCAAAAACAATGAGAATTCAAGTAGGAAGAAACCTAAAAAAAAGTACCACATAACTACTGAGGGTACCTCATTAGGTACATGAATGTTACCTGGCTTGTGATGTAAGAATTGAACCTCTCTAGTCCGGCAGTTTCTGGTCTGGCAACATCTGTGGTCCAACTTAATTTTAGTTAGCTGGATGTCCACTTACCATGCTTGTTGCTAAGTTTCTTGCAGTCCCATAAACGTTGTTTACACTTGCCAGTGTTTTGTTCTGCTGTTAGCTCTAAATTACCCCTAAATATCTTCTAAGAGCCCAGTAAGCAGTAGAAGTGTTAGTAATGCCTCTAAGCGTAAGCATGGTTTTTATGCTTTACCTACTTACTTCCTTTTGCCAATACAATAAAAATGTGTAACAACACTAACACTTTGTTTTGAAGAAAGCTTATAAGCCTTGGCTAGGCATAGGCTTGTTTAAGGTGTATCAGAACAGTCATACATGATTAAGCAGCATTGCAAGCATTGTTCCATTTATTCACCTCAGTGAAATAGAAATAGAGACCCACTTGCTACAGTACTGACTTCCCATAGTTCAGCAAATTATCTGGTTAAGCACCAGTCCTGTCCTGGGGGTGCCAAACTAGATAGGTTCAACCTGTAATAACATTAGTGGACAAGACATGGTGTGTTCTATTTAATAAAGATTGCACCTGGGCACATGCGCTTTTACAATGATGCTGGTCTAAGCCTGCCTATTTTTCTGATGTTTAGATTTAGCAATTGTGAGCTCACAGTGGTGCAAGCCACCCCCAAAATGATTGAGATCAGGCACAATATGGCGCCACCAGCCAGTCTTGCATTGCTAGCTCTCGATACGGACACATACACAAAGAGGTGGGTTGCGACAACAGCTGTGCTGCCTAGGGGAGACATTGCAGTTCCACAGCTTTTCCTATTCAAGGCTGTACTTTAATAACATGGTCTAGCCTTAAATGAGTAGAGATTCAATAAACGGAACTCCTTTTTCTTTAAGTCATGGTAAAATGAAATGGAAAAGTCACACAGGAAAACAGAGTGAAGTATTTTTTGCACAATTCTGTTTAATAATCCAGCAGACTCTGAATAACCATCTGTTATCTACTGGAAGAAGAATATTAGTTATTTGATGTGAAAGTAAAATTGGCTTATATAGGATGTGCCCTTTTATCTCAATGACAACAGATGTCCACCAGTTAACAAATACTGCTTTTTTTAGTAATAAGCACTAGAGAAAATGCCAATTTCAAGCCTTCAGAAATCATGAGACTGACCATATGGTGTAATTAAAAAATGGTCTTGTGGATTCACTTTTTCTGAGCTTTATCAGCCACTGTAAGGGTGACACATAATTAAAAAGCTCAGAAATCTCATATAATCAAATGGCTGTCTGAGCTGGGGCTTTATGAAAAATACCAAATATTTTGAGAGTTGGGAACACTAAATAGAGAAAGGTGTTGTCTGAAGAACTGCAATGATCCTCTCCCATTAAGGAATGGTGCCAGAAACTTCACATAAGGCAGGGTAGGAGCCTGCTATTTGTCCCTTACTTGTGTTGGGAAGCTCAGAGAAGTGGACCCGCTGAATATAGGTGGTGCACAATGAGCAAACCAGGAGGCACTTGTAGGTTGCCGGTAGAAGAGCTGACAGACCGACCAGCATGAGTCTGGAATGTGCACCCTGACCTAATCACCACTAAGTCACCTGAAGGTTTCTCAAACAAAATTACCATCCCAGTTAAGCAGCTGTCTTTTCTATCAAGTACCATTAGGTGTAAATTGGTTCCCTAGGAGGCATCTTGATTAAGAAGAGTTTTCCAATTAAGCAGTGCAGTGTAGTAGTTAATGAGGATTTATAGATCAATGCAGCAAATTGCAACAGTTTCTTGCTCTCCACTAAGCCAGATTTGTCTGCATCCTTTTAGAGAACTTTGTTTAGTTCCCTAGTATGGTTCCTGGCACTTTTGCACAGGGACATAAACTCATGAGGGATGGGTAGAGTTGTTAGGTACATGACATGAGGAGCCTGCAAATTTCTGTTGCCTTAACCCTGAAATTCAAGTGTATAAGAAGTGTTGTATTATAACAGTTTATTTACCCTAATGTGCTAGCAACATATCAACATAAAATGCCTTGGGTAAAAAAACTAGGTAAGGTTAGTGCTGGATTAAATCAAACATTCAGAGACACAGTGACATTGTTTTTTTAAATGTGCTTTTCTTATTGAAAGAATGTCCTATGACGTGCTGCACAATTGTTCTGGTCTCCTGCAGCGTGTGTAATGGATGATGCATATCACAGGGAAAAGGAGAGAGGCTGCTTTTTCTGAATCTAGACATGGGATGCCTAAATCATCTTTTTCCCACTAGTGAAATTCTGGCTCTGCACTTCAGGGTGGTTGCACTCTTGTGACAGATGCTACAAATAAAAGCATGCGTCACATAGGGATGTAATAGTGTAGTCGATTAACCGATAAGCAAAAGCTTATAGTTAATGCTATAGACTACATGCATTCCCTATCTCCCACCAGTAAATATTTTAGCAGGCTGGCAGGCAGCCTGGCTCAGTCCTGGCTTGCAACTGGTCCAGGAGCTCAGACCTCTCTTCCCTGCTCCCTCCCCCAGGGAGGGGCTGCTGCCACCCCTATCAGAGGCAGCAGGGCAGAACAACAGGCAGCCAGTCTGCAAGGGAGCTGGTTGCGAATCATCTGCCTGGCACCCCGCGCTGCTGCCTCTGATTTTGAGGCAGCAGTGTGGAGTGACAGGGGGTTCCTCGGGAGGGAGGCCGGAGCACACTAGATGATGGCCCCGCCCCCAGGGACTATGGAATAGTTGAGTAACCGATAAGAATTCATGAGGTTACTCAACTATTCAATTTAACATCCCTAGTGTGAAATGCCTGTGTTGTTTAGAACATGTTTGCTGTTTAAAATAGCAACATATAACTCGCACAGCACAGTTTTAACATGCCATCATTTTATTTTTATATTGAACACTTATTCTATAACGAATACAGATAACTTCTCGATTCATCATGAATCATCATAAAACATTCTCTAAAATATTCGACAGCTGCATGCATGGGCTGCTCAAGACTGTTCTGTGATACAGTCCCACTATCGTTCCAGTGCAACACTGAGAGTCGTCTGTCAATTGAACATCCTGGGGTGCCCAAGAGGAATTCACTATCATAGAGGAAGGGTTTGCATTCTGCAGAGATCTCTGCTATTTGGCCCTGCAAAACCTGCAACTCAACTCCTTTCTGCTTCTGTAGTTTGCTGTCAGAGAACCTAACCAACCTAGATGATTTGTTTGAAGAGTTGTACAATGAAGAAAACAATAGGTGAGAAGAAGGTGAAATTATTGGTACATAGAGTTTAAGAAATGCACATACCTCTTAAATGTCCCTCACTTCAATTACATTCCACAGAGCTTTGGTATTCACTCACCTTTATTCTTAATACCAGAAACAAAACAGCATGAAACTGAGGTTCTAGAAAGAGCCATTTAGTTAAAATAATCCCGTGACATTTTAAGTTTGCTGCTTGAATAGGTTATGCTCCTCATTTGGGTCACTTGTGTCCTACATTTAAAATGGAGAAAGTTCAGAGGGCTTCATAACACATCTTTTATTTATACAACCATTGTAACCAAGACACATATGGATAGCAATGGGTTTCAAGTGTGCATTTTAAAAGTACATGTGCACTGTGCTGAGGAAATGGCCAAATATACATAGTGTTTGGTTCAATGTTTAGTAATGGTGGGTATTACATAAACCAATTGCTACATAATTTTCAGATTGCTTTATATTGTATCTTCCACATATGGTGGAATGGGTTCCTCAAAACTAAGCTTTATGGGTACCATAAAAAACAAACAATACTAATATTAATAATGTCCCATTTCAGTTTCCACCGTAGTGTTTTTCAAAACCTGTCTTGTACGTTGTTCATAAACCCCTTCAATTGCCCATTTGAAGGAGCCATCTTCTGGATGAGCAAATGAAAATCAGCAATCTGCATCCTTGTGCACCAGCAACACACTATATTTTCCCCATATGAGGACTCCCACTGAATCTACCTGGGCTCCCTGAGTCCTTGACTTAGTCCTCTCCAGCATGTAGACTCAAATCCACTGGAGCTACAGATTTGGGAAGGAGAGGGAGATGAGGGGCACCCTTTTTTCTTTCTCATTTCTGCATGCTCATCTCTTTAGATGCCCATCAGAACGATTCCCTACATGTTCTCACCCCACCTCTCCTGTTATGTGTACCCTGGTTTTTCATTTTGGAAAGCTGCATTGGTGTAGCACTCTGCAGAGCGCACAGTTTCAGCTATCAGAGAAATTTGGTGATGTGTCTGAATGCTCAAACTGGGTTTTCGTTGACTGGAAGATTTGTTTTATGTTCTGAGATTAAGTTGCCAGATACTGAACTGGCTTTTTTGGTAGTTGACTTGTAGATAATGGCATAAAACCAGACAAAGAAAAATTAAACTCCCTCCATTTCTTGCCAAAAATATGGTTTGGAGGTGAATTGTGCAAATGGTTTCTTTCTTTGTTTACCCATTTGTTTCTAATGGTTACTATTTTTTTTCATCCAGATCTTTGACTTAAGGAGTTCCTTGCTTTGCAATCAAGTTCTTATTTAAAGTATTGCAGGGAGTGACTGCCACCTGGTGGCAAAGTCTGTAAGAAAGCAGTGCAACCACATATTTCATACACACTTTCCAAAATTACAATAAAAGTGTGTTACGGTTGCTGCGCATTGTCTACACTGGCCGTGCGTTCTTGCGCAAGTAAACTGACGTTGTACTGTAGAAAATCAGGGCTTCTTGCATGGGAACTCTGATGCTCCCTCTCAGGAAGAAGCCCTCTTGTGCAAGAGCTCTTCCAGAAGAGGCCAGTGTAGACAGGCAACATGAATTTCTTGCGCAAGACGCCCCTATGGTTAAAATGGCCATCAGAGCTTTTTTGCGGAAGAGAGTGTCTACACTGCCATGGATGCTCTTGCGCAAAAGCACATGCCAGTTCCACAAAAGAGTTCTTGCGCAAGAAGCTGCCAGTGTAGACATAGCCTCAGAATTAGGCAATGCCAGGATGGTTGACTTTACAACCTAAATTCAGCACCTTCATGTCTGTATTATGACACAGTCAATCCTGACTTGATCAAGTACTATTCTTTCTCACAGGGCTTCTCATTCATGTTTTATACATGGGAAAACTGAAGACTTGAGAGATTATGGTCAAATTGTCAAAAGTGTCTATTAATTTTGGGTGCCGGACTTGAAAAGCTGAGGCCTCTAGCATTGTGTGGTACTTTTTATGTTCAAAGCACAGTTCCTACTGCGTTGCAGTGGTTTTGTGAGAGCTAAGCATTGCTGCAAATCAGATCCTCAGGCCATCAAGTCAGGCACCCAGAAAAGAAGATACACCCACTTCATGACCACCTGAGGAGAGCTTTGTGTAAATGGTTTGTCCAGTATCACATAAGCCCTTTGTAGCAGAGACAGAGGTAGAATCCTGTTCCCCAGGGCAGCATTCAACTAAATTAACCATGAGACCCTTCTTTGTCTTCCTGTAATCCCCTCCCTCATTCCCTGCACATCTGGAGGAGCAGCTTGCCATTGGTTTTGACAGAAGTCGCTGCTGCTGCTGCCACCCATGCCTGCTCTGGCTGTAGAAGACCATCTGCCTGCTGGACTGCTGACCTGACTGCCTCCACTTACCCTTGCTGGGACTGTTGCAGCAGAGAATCTTTCACCTGCTTGTGGATGCACGTATGACTTGCTCGCTCCCCCACCTCAATTTGTACTGAACCAGTGGGCTGCCTTCTACTTGCTCACTAGCCCTGCTTAGAGTCGCCACCACCTGGACTGGCCATGAGGCTCCTGGAATCAGGCTCAATCTCCCAGAAGCCACTGAAGTCAAACTGGGAGATTTTAGGCCTCTAAAAGTCCAGTGGCACAGTAGAGCTCAACAGGCTCCTACTGGCATGGTTGCTAGAACTGACTGGCATGTGTGGCCGGTGGGGGGTGGGACCTCTGGGCACAGGCATCATGCAGCTTTTCCTGGCTGTGCCTTCATCTAGGGACTACAGGAACTACTAGCTGCTTCTGAGAGCCACCAAAGGTAAGTGCTCACCCCGAGTCTGCACTGCTCACCCTCTCCCACTCCCCAGCCCTGAGACTCTTTCCACACCTCAATTCCCTCCCAGAACCCACACCCCAAGCTCCTGCCCCCAAGCCTCCTCCCACACCCAGACCCCCACCTCCAGCATGCAAACTCCCTCCCAGAGGCTGCTCCCTACCATCTTACTCAGCCCTGACACCCTCCTGCACCCGAACTCCCTCTGAGCGCCTGCGCTCCTCACCCTCCCAACCCCTGACCCAAGGCTCAGCCTGGAAACCCCTCCCACATTCCAAACCCCTTTACTTTACCCCCCATCCTGCACCTCCTCCTGCACACCATCCCCCTGTCCCAGCCTAGTAAAAGTGAGTATGGGTGGGAGAGAGCAAGTGAGGAGGGAGAGGGGATGGAATGAGCTGGAGGCAGAGCTTTGGGGTGTTTGGTTTGTGTGATTAGAGGTTCCCTTGTGGTTTGTAACCCTTCATGCTTTGAATGGCCCCCTTCTTGCAGTTTGCTGCATCCCCTCTCCCCCACATAGTTTGCTAACTGCCTCACCACTTTGCTGCTTGTTACTTGCTTTCTCCTGTTTATTACCTGTCTCTCCTGTCCTGACTACCACCACTCCCTTTACTATCTGCTACCTGCCCCACTGAGCGAGCCCCTTTCATGGTTGGTACTCACCTTCACAGCCCAGTTCCACCTTTTTGTTTTTTGTTCCCTGTTTCCTCTGCCTCACCCAGCCCCACTTGCCCCATGCATCTGGGCTTTCCCTGCACCATTTTGTTTCAGTTCCTTTTCACTGGACCTGCTCATCCTTACAGCTGCTACTCACCCAGTGCCCCACCTTGCTTTATTTCATTAACCCCTTCCACAGCACTGGCTGCTACTGCAGTGGCTCACCATTGGCTGTGGTCCCCCATATTCTCCCCAACCCTCCCAGCAGCCCTGGGGGAGCTCACTCCTCACTCCCCAGAGTGTACACCCAAATGGCCATGGCCCTGCCTATTACCTCATCACAATATGCCACAGCCCCTCTTCCTGCTTCTGCCTTCACCTCCTCAACCACCAGCAGCAGCCAGGTCTCCTTCCCCATCCTGAGAGGAGGAACATCATCTATTGCCTCCTGATGGCCACCTAGTCCCACATCAAAACTTGGGTGTGGATGTTGGCATGGGTGGTGAGTCCCTTAGCCATTGTAGTAGCCTCCAAGACATATGGGAAGACATATGGGGCTGCTGTGCAGGAGATGGTGGAAAAAGGCATCTTGGTGGGAGGCGTCTTTGTACCATTCAAGCCGTTAGAGGATCTGGGGGTTTCATCCTTCCTCCCCAGTGCAGCCCTTCTGCTTCCTCTTTCCAACTTGGAAAAGTTGGGTACTGCTGGGCTGTAAAACCTCATCTTCTGTCTTGTTCTCTTGTTCTTCTGGCAAGTTACCATCCAGCTGGCAGGCGAAGTTTGGAGGATATTTCCTGGTGCCTTACCAAGGTGTCCTAGATTCGATCCATTCTTCATCTTGTAATGCTTGGGGCATCCTCTGCTGGCCTTTGGGGCACATCTGGCGAGACTGTCCTTTGGCTCAGTAACCAAGGGGCACTGGATGCTCCCAGCACTCAGAATGGAGCCAGCTCTGCCACCTCCCCACCTAGTTACCTCTCCTCATACTCCACTAGCCCACATGTTGCTCGGGTGCTGGAGATAGCTCAACCAGGGCCAGACTAAGGGGTAGGCGAGCCGGACAGCTGCCTGGGGCACCAACCGATAGGGGGCGCCTGATGGCAGCTGTAAGGGGTGCACGGCACCCGTTATAGCTGCCATAAGGTGCCACATGCCTGGCTCCCGGCGGGCTGCAGTGGCCGCCCGGGGCGGGGGCCGCGTTAACCCCCGCAGTGCTCTTCCCCCCGCGGCCGCAGGGCCCTGCATGGCCAGGCACAGCCCGCCTGGGTGGCCCCGGGTTGCGCGCCAGCGGTGGTGGCCGGGCAGCGCATGCACCTGAAGGGGGCAGGCTCGCGCATACGCCATGCGCCGGGGGTGGCGCCGCCCGCCCGCGGCCCGGGGCACCAAAATTGCTCGGGCCAGCCCCGAGCCCAACTATTGCACCCAACTGAAAGAGTGGCTCCCACTGCCAATGAAAGGGAGGCCAGGATATCAGGAAGTGGGGCAGAGGACCCATTTCAGGAAGCCAACAACCCTCTCACCATATTCACTGCACCCCCTCATCCTTACAGCTCCTCAGTCTCCTCAAGCTCTCATCTTATTTTCCTTGCTTCTTGGACTCATTCCTGCTGGCCAGTTCTTTAATGACACCATCACAGGGGGCTGGATATTGACTATGGCAGGAGCATGCAGCAATTGTAAGGCAACAGGTTCCGCACTTTCCCCTCATGTAGAGGAAGCAGGTCTCCCATAAAACACCTGGGGCCATAGTTGGGCTTGCTTCCATGCCCCCACAAGGAAGTCCAGCAAGTAGATCTGTCTTTGAGGTGGCTTTGACAGTGGGGGAGGGGTTGTGATGCCACTCACAAGGCCCCATGGGAGCCAACAGCATCCCTGGGGCTCTGGGCAAGGTGGGGGAGGCGGCGCTGCACTCCTGGAAGGACCTTGGATGGAAGGGGCAGAACTGGGTAGCAAGCTCTCTACACTGCCTGCGGCATGGCATTTTCCTTCCCCGCACAGCCCTCAGAGTGGCAGCAGCGGCCAGGAGCCCTGGGCTGCTCTCAATTGCCAAGCCCCAGGGTAACTGCTCAGCCAGCTGGGCCAGGGCTACGCTCTACCCCTTAGTGCGGGGTAGATACGCCCCCGTCACAGTGTGTAATAAAATATAAAAAAGTCACATAGGAAAAAGCGAGAACAGAAGGGTGAATATTTCCACCAAGAATAATAGACAAAGCTAATTGTTCATACCTCCAGATGGAGGTATTTGTATATTAGATTCCCTCCTGAATCACTCTTTCCCCTTGATGGAAATTTCCTTCTGACGTTGTTTATTGTTCTGTTTAGAAATGTCTAAAAGATAATGTCTTTTAAAAAAATTCTACCCTGGCCCAGAAGTTCTTTTAATATGCTATGTAGCAACAGTATCTCTATTTCTCTGGAGACATGGTTAATTCTTCCCCATCATTTTTGTCCTTATAATTTAAAACCGTTCCTGCTATCAAAGTCCTGTACTATAATAGCATTTCCTTAGACTGGATTTTGAGCAAAATATAGAAGCGCACTCAACTTGAGCCAGTAGATTATGATGGTTGCTAATGTGCTGCCTTCCTCTGTTACCAGGGCCTGCTGAGCTTCTAGAGTTCTCATCTTATTTTTAGCTAGTCCAATAATTGCCTGCACCAGGTCCCAAAAGAGAAAAATGCCATATGCCATTACCGATTTTTGAAATATCAGGAGAAGCTACTATGATAACAGTTTATTATGCTAGATCATTAAAATAAGTGCATGGATCTTGGCTATAAGTAAAAAATAAGGAATTAATCAGTCCTGAAGGATGACATTTCCAAAAGCTGCCTATTATGAAGAGCTCACCATGATGCATCACAACCTCCTCCACTGTGGAGTATTAAGTCTATTGCAATAAGCTAACTATCCATATATTATCTGTACTTAGTAAACAGTTTAGCATGGTATATTTATAACCACCCTGTAGCAGGAGATATGAAAAAAATCAAGACGTCATTATTCTATTACTGGGTCCCTTTTTTAAACACACACCTAGGCTATGTCTACACTGCTGGCTTTTGCCTGCAGAGAGTATGCTAATGAAGCACTCATTAGCAGCTTCTCATGCTTCATTTGCATAATCTCTGCCCGAGGCTTTTTGTGCAAGAGGTTTTTGCGCAAAAATTAGCAGTGTAGACGGGTCCGTTTTGCGCAAAAAAACCCTTTTGTGCAAGATCTGTATACCTCCTTTTTTGAGGCATAAGGATCTTGTGGAAAAGGGGGTTTCAGTGCAAAACGGATCTGTTTACACTGTTGGTTTTTGCACAAAAACCTCTTGCGCAAACAGGCTCGGGCAGAGATTATGCAAATGAACCACGAGAAGTTGCTAATGAGTGCTTCATTAGCATATTCTCTGCTGGCAAAAGCCGTCAGTGTAGACGTAGTCCTGCTGTTGAACAAAACACTCTTGCTATGGCATAGTCAATTTTCATAATTGATTTCAACTAAGAATGCATATGTAAATAGGAAATTCACCAACCCCCCCCCCCCGAATTCCCTGAACATATTTGCTCCATCTTCCCCCTCTAGTTATAAAAACCATGTGTCACAAAATGTCCTTGAAAAAAATTGAATTGGAAAGGTGAGTTTCCAATTGTCCCCTTGTAAATTAAATGCATGTGAAGATGACTGAGTGGGCAATCAGTCTTTGTGAAACAGTGTGTCTAAGTTTTCTCCTGGAAGACAGAATGCAATGAGTGTCAGGGACTATAGAATAGGTTTCTATAATAAGTGTATGACACTTCTTTGAGTATGGCCAGTTGTTAACCCTGCCTGTAGCCTTTCTTCTCATTTTGCTCCTGGTTGTTTCACTACATAGCAAATTTGAACAAGAAATTTCCAATTCCTTTTTCCAATTTGCTTTAAACTACTAAACCTCTTCCTAACTATATCTAGAGAGGCGCCCAGTTAGCTGAGCTGAAGAGCTAATGTGTAGCTGCCAATCCGCACTTATCAGGAAATACAAAGTGTTAGCATCATATATTCTATTCATACCTTTTAGTAAACTCACCCCTTTACTTTCCTGTCCAATGCATAATCAGTTTGGTGCTCTCTACTTTGTGCACTGTAACTATAAAAGCACTCATTAATAATTTGTATTCTATCAGAGGCAGCAGCGTGGGGTGGCAGGGGGAACCGGACTGCTGGGGAGCCAGTTTTTAAACTGGCTCCCTGTGCAGACCGGCTCACGCCTGCTGCCCTGCACTGCTGCCTCTGATAGAGAGGCAGCAGCTGCTGCAGGGGGCCCGAGCTTCCACAGAGCAAGCCCACGCCTGCCGCAGACCGAGGTTGCTCCGCAGCAGCCCTCCCTGCCTCCCTGCTCCACGCTACTGCCTCTCTCAGAGGCAGCAGCATGGGGGGGGAGGAGGCAGGTGGAGCCGGCTTAAAAGCTCCTGACTGCCCCACACACCTCTGATGGAGGAAGTAGTGCAAGGGGGCAGGCAGCTCTATAGGCTCTGATACATGCAGGCAGCTGGCTTGAACACTGGCTTCCTACGTGTACCGGCTCCCTGCCTCCAACCCACCCCTGCGCTGCTGCCTCCTCTCTATCACAGGTAGCATAGCAGGGGTGGGGGAAGCAGACAGTTTCATGGGATCCAATGCTCATGCGGAGCACCTCATGGGCACCGGCTCCTGCTTGTTGCTTCTGATACAAAGTCAACAAGGGGGGCGGGAATGTGTGTAGTCAACAGATTAACCGAGAAGCCCAGGGTTCTTGGATAATCATGTAGTCGTCTACTCGTTGACATTCCTAGGTAGACCAGGCCTTAGTGTCTGGTGAAAAACATCCAGGCCAGATGGGGAATAAAGGAAACATCTTCCTAGTTCTCTGTCTGATCTTATTGCTAAAGCCAGAATGCACTTTATGCTATGGACATGAGGTTAGAGGAGCTGACTCTGCTAGGCTGACCACAGATGGGTGAAACTCCACCTGGGGAAATACTACAGGCAGCTGACAATGGTGGCAGCTGGCCCTCTACTTCAAAATAGGAGTCCTGTAAAAAAGTAGTATCATATAACTCCAGATTATATGAAAATCCACGAAAGGACAGAATGAAGGTTATAATTATTTCCTATTTTAGTGCTTGGCTTTTTAATATTAATAATGATGGTTTTGTAAATCAAATTTTCTAAGTGTTTTTTTTTAAAAACAGATTTAAGATAGAGCCAAAGAAATTGCATCATACGCCATGTTTTCTACACAGTAGTAGGAAGTTGGCAGTCAGGATTACTGGACTCTATTCTTGGTTCTGGAAGGGAAGTGTAAACCAGTGGTTAAAGCGGAGGCCTGAGATATAGATTTCTTTCTATATATTTGTCCATGAGTGATATAGTCCTCGGTCTCAAAAGTGCTTGGTAAAGTGGGTGTGTAGGAGCAGCCTTATTTTACAGGCAGCATAGCCTATGACCTAGGTTTGACATATTCTTTCAAGACAATAGTTAGCAAAACTGAATTCTTCCAAGTGCAGGACCAAATTTTCAGGAGGATACTTAAGCAGTTTCTGCGAGCTAAGCCTCTTTACAGGCATCTTAAGTTGGCCACCCCGATTCACTATCAGCATTTGAAAATCTTGGTCCTAGGTTCCTTTCCTAGCTGTGCCATCAGGAAGTGGGAGGGCTGATGGAAAATTTTCAATCAAAATTGTTTATCAGTGGCAAATTAGATGTGATACAAAATAAATGTCACAAGTGTTGTTTGCTTGCTGCAGATGTTTCTACTTTTTGTTCAAAAACTGATCACCTAAAAAGGCTTGGGCCACAACCCCAAAATTCTGATCCTGACTCATGCCCCCATTTACATCTGTGGACCAGGCTAACCAAGTTTCTAGTGACATACCACAGTAGCTAGACAAGTGGGGAGATATAGGGTGGCCAGGGAGCCCACCCCAAAAGAGGAAAAATGGGGACATACATACCTGACGTAACATGCCCTGTAGGAATATTTCCAAAATGAAGATTTGGGTATTCAGCTGAAATTCTGTGGTTTACAATTTTTACCAAAAAAAAAAAAAATAAAAATTCTCTATGGAAAAAAATTTGAAGCTAACTTTTAAGCAAAAATTTCCCTCAGAGGGAAGCAAAATTTTCCAACCAGCTCCCTTGCTACATCTTCTAGTACTATTATCACAACTGCACATTAAGGGCACATCTACACAGTAGGGCTAAAGCCAAAATAAGCTACGCAATGTGAGCTACATCAATTGCATAGCTTAAGTCAAAATAGCTTATTTCAGCTTTTGGTGCTGTCTACACAGCAGGAAGTCTGAGAGAGCACTCTTCCTCCGACTTCCCCTTACTCCTCGTACAATGAGGGTCACAAAAGTCAGAGTAAGAAATTCTCCAGCTCAACCTTATTTCAACATTATGTTGAAATAACTGCTTGTAGTGTAGATGCGGACTGTGTTATTTAGGAATAATGCCAGTTATTCCAAAATAATGCTGCTATCTAGACATAGCCTAAGAGGAAAACCACTAGAAGTATGAAGTCTTGGTCAACAACATGAGTCATCACAAAGACCAGAAAGTGAGTAACACCAGTCAGTGAAAGAGGTAACACTAGAGATCTCAGCACTGGGCTCTTTCTCCTAAGTCAAAAGGTTGTAATTATCCACTTTCATGGTTCCTGGGTCTGGCCCTATAGTGTTGCTTTGTAGTTCTGGGACACTGCAAAGTGCACTATAGCAAGCACAAAAGCACAATAGCTCCTGTGCATGCACACAGGGTGATTTCCCCTCCCCCCAGCTCATAACTCATCTTGGCAAATTTTCAGAAAAAGAGACAAATAAGATGTGTGGATTTCAGTAATAGCAAGGCCCCTTCCTAGGTTTAGAACAAATTTTTTATGAACAGAAAAATGGTAAAGGAGACTCCAGACAGATTTAGGCTATATGATCAGTGAATCACAAAATACATTTACCAAGGACTGTCCCTAGATGGTAAATCACATTAGTGCCAAAAACTTTGGTGGTACAATAAAAAAAAAAAAAAAAAAAAAAGCAATGATGGACACAGACTAAGCATCCAATCACGCAGTCCTAAGCACTGAGGCAGACCAGTGGGTCTGGTGCTCATGCTACAAGCAGGATGCTTCACGTAGAGATTTGCTGCTTTAAAGATGATATGGAGATGAGCAGAGGTACATACTTTGGGTGTTTCTGTAGCAATGCAGCCTCAATATCTCTGACATTATTCCAAAATAAAAAGTCTGCAAGCAGTTATTTCGGCATAATGCTGAAATATTGTATGAGGAGTAAGGGAAGTCATAGGAAGAGTGCTCTCTCGGACTTCCTGCTGTGAAGACAATGCCAAAAGCTGAAATAAGCTACGCAATTGACATAAGTTGCGTAGTTTATTTTGGCTTCAGCTCTGCTGTGTAGACATACCCTAACAGACTGCAAGGGAAAGAAAGGTTTTAGAGTGTTTTGATAGGCTGGAAGTAAACTGGTGAAATTCTACCCATGACAATGTTTAGAGCTGTTTCTCATGCAGAACAATTCTTGTACCGTGCTTTGGCAGCTGTGCTGCTTCACGGAGTAGCATAGTCTTGGGCCAGCAATGAAAAACAGAAGCTGTGAAAGGCAGAACTCACAACTCTTCCCAAAGAGCTGGTGTGAACTACTTTGTTTTCCTGGAGCTAGAGGCAGACTTTGCTCAGGTCATTCAGCTTACAGTCCTGGAATTCTCAGAGCTCTTGAACCCTCACAAGACTAGTGAAGTGGCCATAAAATGGAATGTTGTGCCATACTTTTGTGGTTAAGGACTAATGCATGGCGGGTAAGACCACAGTGTAAATATATAAACATATTACAGATTACAGTCCCATTGTATAGTGGTGAAATGTGCTTTTACTCAACTATTCCCATATTTCTTGTAAAACAAACATGTTAGTGCATATATACAAACTAATTACCAGACACATACTATTATTTGCAAACATATACAGTTGTAAATAAAGGTATCTAACATTTCAATATTTAAAAGTTGGCTAAGGAATTTAAAGCTACTGAAGCCCTTTCGATTCCACCAGAGAAGTTTAGGACCATTTCTTCTAATGAAACATTGTAGGGTTTTATTTACTTAAGTATCCTCTAATTTGGTTTGAAGAGTCCAACAGGTTGAAGACCATTGTTCTTGATTTGAGTTAGCTGACAGACTGCTATGATCATCAGTAAACTCTGAATGACTTTTACTGTCTGAGGGTTCACTGTCTTTGCCAGGTGGAGGCAGCAGATTGTTTGCTGCAAGGGTATTTACTTCCCCTTCAGCAGTGCTGTCTTGTGGGCATGGCCCATATGAACTTTCCGATAAGCCAACGTAGTCATGGTCAACCACTACTGCACCTTGTAAGAGATAATGGTTGTCTGAAACAGCAAAGAATATTTTGATTAGAGTAGCCCCTTCTACTTCATTTAAAATCATCCTATCAAATAGAAATAGTCTTTCTTTATACAGAAAGACTATAAAGGATGATGCTGGGTGCCAACCCAATTTCAAGCAGTTTCAATAGTATGGCTAGAACATTTTTGCATAATCAGTCTTACAACGTGGACAGAACTTCAGTCCCTAAATTTCTCTGTGCACAAAATTTTCACTGACGCCTTTCCTCTAAGGTAAGGCTTGTAAATACCTTTGTAGTAGTGCACATTCTGTTATTTTTAATGCTTCATTTTGCTATATGTCTGTGGACCAAACTGAGCTCTAGCATAGCTCCCCAATTAAATCAGTGTTTTATAGAAATGGATATTAGATTCTTTTTTCTTTATATACTTGTGATTAAATGTGGCCATCCCAAATGCACGTTAGAAAACATTAAACCCTTTACACTATATCGCATTGTTTTCTGATGTATAGAACACACATACTGTATATACATATATTGAAGATTGAAATATTCAGCTAACTGCTAATTTGAATTAGTTTTTGCATATGCTGAATTAAATCATTCAGCAACTTTTCATTAAAAAAAAAAAACACATTTCAGAAATGTCTGTGTGGATCCCCTAAAAGCCCAACCCACCAACCAAGAAAAGGCATCAAAATATGGCCTAAACTATTTCATTGTTAAAGTCTGGCAATTATTTGGAAAAGCCTGGTTAATTTCCCACCCCATTTTAATCCCTGTAAATATTTAGTCTAGGATTTTATTAGCTGTATTTCTAATTCTTTTTTCTCCTTTATCTTGTGATTGTAGTGCATCTCTGAAACACTAGTTGGGAACAGAGGAAATCTAAATTTATATGCAGTATAGGCAGAACATAGTAAATATATTAGGCCCTAATCCTATCAAGACTTATGTCCTGAACATTTCACACTATGGCTCAACTGAAATTAATCAGTGAGGCTATTCATATGAATAAAGTCAAGCACATAAGTGCATCTTCACAGAATTGAGGAGCCTTAAACAGAACTCAGAATTAACTGTTAACACTACAACTAGTAGACAAGAAAATGTGTTATTTTTATTAAACTTCTGGGAAGAAAAATAATTAGGAAGCCAATTGTTCTTGTTGCTGTGTATAGTGGAGGCAGCCATTTGGCATAATGACCAGTTTCTCCTAAGAAATAAAAAGTTCCAAGTTGCTTTCAGGTATCTTTGCGGTGTTAATTACAACGCTTAGTGAGTTTAGTGCATTTTTAATAGTGAAAACTATCACGTGTATGCCAGTAGTATGGTAGACCCACCTGGAAAAAAACCAAACTAGTTATGTTTTGTGGCAAAGGTCTTTGAACCTTGAGTTATTCGTTAGTGATTCAGCACTAGCATTAGTGGAAACCAAATGGCCACTATTATCTGATTACAAGGTAGTGCTACTATAAGGACAACAAAGATCATTTCTATTCTGCAGCTGAAAGTGTCACAGAAGCAGTAGAAATAGACTGGAGATGTGTAGGGACACTTACAATAACTCTTCCCCTGAAGTATAAAATTTTAGGCCCAGATCCATGAAGGGATACCAGGGTTTCAATGCTGAGGCATATGATACTTAACTTGTGGGTGCCTAGAAAAGTCACAGGAACACTATAATCTGCAAAGCCTGAGTTGAGGTGTCTCATCCCCCCATACATTAACTGGGGAGAAATAGGTACCTAAGAATGGGATCCACAAAAACCAGCATACTTAGGGCTTGTCTACGCTACAGAGAAGATCCAGGCTGCCACAGTTGGTCTTCCAGGGTTCGAATTAGCGGGTCTATTGAAGACATGCTAATTCAAATGGAGAGGGCGCTCCCGTTGGAGCTGGTAGTCTGCTCCTGCAAGGAGTAAGGGAAGTCGAAGGAAGAGCGTGCTCCCATCGACCCCTGCGGTGTGGATAGCATCAAAGTTTGAATCAAGGTACACTGACTCCAGTTACACAATTAACGTAGCTGGAGTTGTGTATCTTAATTTGAATTTATCCCCTACTGTAGACCTAGCCTTAGTGGGCAGCCACCTTAACTACCAATAGGAGTTCTCCCCAGAGGGGTATGTGCTGTGCCCTGTGCTTCTTTTAGAAATAGGCACCTAACTCTGGACTGCACGATCCAGGAACCAGGCATGCCAATCTTCTCTTAACTTGCACACACCGGCAGGGGAGAAGGAACTCCCTAATAACCCTAATGGACAGGGCAGACAAGGAGTGCCCTTGTGGATGTGATAGACTTCTGCTTCAATTCCCCCTTCCTCCTGAGGGGCAGAAGCATCAGCATATCCTCACTGGTAGGTTTTAGAGCCTGTCAGTCATTCTCACTTTCCTGGCCCAATTAATATTTTAATTCCTCAATTATTTAACTAAAGGTGGAACAATCTCAATAGGGGAGATCCATATTGGAATATACCATAGCTAGTGGGGAGGCAGGACTTCAGCTGGAGGGAGGTCTCCCATATCCTGTGTGAACATTCTGACCACTAGCTAGGCTAAGGGCATAAGGGAGGTTTATAAAAGTGGTTTTGTTTGAATTCACCTGAGGATTGCTATCCAGTAGGTTTGCTCAGTGGCTACCTACCAGATCAGGCCTGCATACAACTTAGTTGGGCCAGAAGTCTCTTTCCTGCTTTGTCACTCACTCTGAGGTTTAGATGGGAGATAGGCATCTCAAATCCTACAGTGAGGCAATAGTGCATATGTTCAGATAGGAAAAACCTAGGTAATGAGTGACTTTAGACACCTTCAGGGTTTTGTGGATTGCAATGGTACCTAAAACCAGAATTTGGCATCTAGGTACCCTGTGAATCGCAGCCTTAATATATATCAATTTAACTAAAAGCACTCTAACCTGCGCACTACCGGTGAAAGACACCACTTCACTGGATTTTTTCTGGGAAGGTATAAAGAAGTGTACTAATCTTTAAGGACAGACTAAGTTGCAGTCAAGGCGTCCTCCTACTCTGTGGTTGGGCTTTTTATAAACAAAAAGGGAAGAGGAAGCCCAGTCCTTCCTTTACTGAAAATGCACTGACTGCATGGACTACTTTACAAGGTCTTTTTGTTATTAACACTGAGAAATCCGCTAATATTCTCTCTTGTTCAATAGGGATTAGAGAAGAAACAGATTTACCTTGTCCATTAGATCTTCTTATGTATGGCTTAAGGTGAGACATTTTGATGGGTCTTTTTAGTCTGGATCCTGTGTTATCTCTTAGTATTGCACATCCATTATCTGTGATGTAGTCTATAATACAGGGACCAATCCACTCTGACTGGAAACGGCCATCTTTCCACCAGTTTTTTCTTTGTCTTAGTACTTCATGTCCGACTTTAAGATGAAATGGATTTACTTGCTTTGACTTTCTTTTAACATTGACCTTGTTTCCAGTTTGCTGTTCATCAAGCCTATTTTTCACAATCTACATCGAAAAATAACATGAATTATAGCTGAGAGGAGCTGTGTGCTTTTGTAACATTGATTAAATACAATACAATGAAGCATACAGAAGTGTTATACAAAGGCCTTTGGTCATGATGATCTATGGATTTTTTTTTTAAATATTTGTTTCAAACCTGTTTACCTTAACTCTTTTCCATTTTCTCATGGATAACACTTAAGTATGAGGTATTTACCTGGGATTTTGTAGCTTTCCTTTCCTCCAAAACTCGATCAGCCTGTTTAATTGCTTCAAGAATTTTGGCAAACATACATGTATTATCCTCATGTGCTTCCTGCAGTACATTTGAAGTCTCAGACACATAAGGGTTACGATTAAACATTTGGAAATATGGTGTGTTTTGTACTGGCTCCTATTTACAGGGCAAGAACAAAGGCAAAGGCAAACTTAGTACTTGTCTTAGTAGGTACTTGCATAACAACTTCAGTCAACTCCCAACAAGAGAGATACTATGTACACATACCAAACAAGTCAAGTTAAAAGCATATGCAATAGCAGATAAATTATTATCCCAGTCGTTGGGGTGGTCTGAGCAGTATTTGTTCAGGAATGTTTTGATTGTCTTGCATGTTCTTTCATTTCTGTCATCTTTCTGAGGATAGGACAATACCATTTGTTTCATTCCAAAGAGCTCAAATAGTTCTCTGTTGATCTTTAAAGACAAAAAAAAAAAAAAAACAAAAAACACACACACCACACAAAGCACAGGAACAATCAGTGTTTTTATGACACTGCAGTAAATATTATGCACTAATTCAGTTTCTACCCTTTCCTACCAGCACATGACTGCCAAAATTAATTGCCTTGTATATACCTGCCTAAATCCAAGTTCCCATCTAAGCAGTACAACGTGGTCTGGAGGAATGGGCATGGGAGTAGGAGCAATGAATTGCTGAGTTCTAAATTTGTTTTGTTACTATATGGCCTCAGGTCTATGACAGTTTCCCCTGGAGAATAGTGAATCTAACTCTCAGAGGTGTTAATTAGTGTTTGTGGAGTGCTTTGAAAATGTAAAGTTCTTCAGCAACTCTATTACAGTATTTTCCACCTGGGGCAAATCTATTCTGCCAAAAAACAAGGCAAAACAACATACAGTAAAGGACAAGAGGGCAACAAAGGTTCTAATTCAGGCTGAGACACTGACTGTGACCTTAGGAAAGTTACTTGATGTCTTTATGCTAGATAAGTGGAGAACAGGAGCAAATACATTACAGTGAAAAATAGTTTATTTTTTAATATATGAAATTCAGTATAGCTATGCTGGCAAAGCCTTGTAGTATAGGCAAGACATTAGTCTTCTACAGCCCAGCCAAAAACTAGATCATAGAGGAGCCCCTCTATGATCTCCCATCACAGTGCAGCAGGCAGCCAGTGCTCCCAGCTCACACTAGAAGTACTCCTGGGACTGCCAGGGAAGTGGTGAGATGCAGCTGAAGAGGCGGTACTGAGGAGATCCATTAAAAACCCCTTCATTTTAAAAGAAGAGGCTGTTGCTTCTGAAATACAGGTTGAAACTCTCTAATCCAACACTCTCTGGTCCAGCAACATCCATGGTCCAGCATGATTTTAGTTAGCTGGATGTCCACTTATCATGGGTGTGGCCAAGTTTCCTACAGTCCCATAAAGTTTCTTTATAGCCAACAGTTCTAGCTCTCAATGTTCTGTGTTGTTATCCAGCACTAATCTACCCCTAATTTTCTTCTAAGAGCCTAGTAAGCAGTGGAAGTTTTGGTAATGCTGGTAGATAATATTGACCTCCTGTGGTCCAGGAAATTTTCTGGTTCAGCACCAGTCAGGTCCTGAGGGTGCCAGACTAGAAAGGTTCAACTGTACATTTTCTATTTATAAGCAAGTACAAGTTTAGCAGAGTGGCCATTGATAGTCACAGGTTATCTTCAGGCCACAGATTGGACTCCCACTGTAATATACACTTAAGATATAAGCAAACTGTAGTATAGGCAAGAGGCAGAAAATACCTACCAATACCAAGGAGACTACCTAGAGCATAAGCTCCACGGGAAAGACCTGTTGTGTTTGTACACAAGCATCCTGGTCAATGACTGGGGTACTTAGGGGCTACAGCACTACAAATAATGAGAGAAAGAACAGAAGCTTCTCTCATGAGGTAAAGAGACAGTTGTGCTTGAAGGATGACTCTCTTCTATATGTCAGTGCCATCACTCCTTCACAGAACTTTTACTTAATAGAAATATATTTTTATAACCTTATTCAAAAAGACCTGTTTTATTTTTTAACATTCAATGATCAAAGAGGAGAGCTCTGGAAAAATATCTAAGGCATCATAATTAGTGCCCACCCTCAGGTAGCTTGAACCAAGCCCCAAATCATGAGAGGAAAGTTAGTGGTCACAACTTAGCAAAACGTAACTGCCAACATACCCGTGTTTAGTTAGTTACATACTTAGTTTTTATGAACAAGTCCTTGTAAATTTGATACCTGAGCCTCTCAGATTATCTAGAATACAAGGGTATTGTAAAAAAAAACCCCAAACCCAAAAAAACCCCAATCTTCCCTAAAATAAAGTCTTTTAGCACAGATTTCTCTTACCTGATGAACAAACTCTTCTGCTTGGTCAATAATCATTTTCTGAGGTGGTCCATACAAGAAAAACACACTGACAATTGCCTTAGCAATTTCTACAGCTGAAGTGTCTTGTAATGGCAGAACCACCACCCATTTTGTGAACAAGTCTGTCATCATTATGACATGCATGTGATTTCTGCTGGTGGCATTAAAAGGTCCTATTAGGTCTATAGCAACTGCAGTCCATGGATCCTCTGCTTTGATAGGGTGTAATTTTGGTACTATGATGGCTGTATTCTTTGCCACCTGGCAATGCTGGCAAGCATATACCTGAGTCAGAAACAAGAAAAGAGGGACTTACAATAAATGCTGTCACTAGAATAAAAATTTAAATATCTATTATCATTCCAACAAGAGCTGGAGATAACAGCATCTCGAACCATTCTAGGCCAAAAGCATTCATTTTACATTTCTTCATTCTATTGAACATTTTAGCCAGATCTTCAGCTATAGCGAAAACAAATACAACTACACAACACAGCACAGGTTGGGAGATGGTTGTATAAAGGTAATTTACAGCTTAACTTTGAACACCACGGATCCTGGGACTCTGCGTGCAGTTCGAGACCCATCACATAAATTAGAGCAGCCTTCTCTATCTTCCAACAACCCCAAAGGGATTAATACAGCAATTGGGCAGCAGCAGCAGTAGGTAGTGAAGCCCTGGGTCATGTCCCCTTTGCTCCAGTCAAGCTTCTTCCTTAGGTGGAAGGGAGATGACGTGCACAGGACCAGTTATGATGGTTTTATGCCACCAGAAGATCTCCTGCACAAAGGTGATTTTCCTTTGGCTAGTTGCATGGGTTACATAGGCAGAATCTGACATGGCATTCCAGAGACCAGTTTTATCTGCTTAGTAGGATCTAGTCTTATGTCTGTCTAAATTACATGTAAAGAACTGTTTATTTAACATGGAAGTTATACTTGTGACCATCTATCTAAGGAAATGCAGCTGACTGCAAGAGCAACAATAATTTGGCAACTGTGTGTGTGTGTGTGTGTGTGTGTGTGTGTGTGTGTGTGTGTGTGTGTGTGTGTGTGTGTGTGTGTGTGTGTGTGTGTGTGTGTGGATGGATGGTGTCAGGACCAAACTCTGAGAGTGCACAATCTGTGTGATGAGTAGAGCCCTGCAAATCCATGGATAACCACATCCAAGGCTCATTTTTGCAGATGCAGATACAAATTTTGTATCTAGAACCCTGCAAATTTGCAGAGATCTGCCACCTATTTTTGCAGATACAGGTGAGGATACAAAATTTTGTATCCATGCAGGGCTCTACTGATAAGGAGTGCAAAATGATTTCCATTTGGATGTCCCATATAAGAAATTCCCCTAGATACACCTAATGCCCAAAAGGACATAAGGATTGGCAAAGCACAACTTCTATCCTTGCTGTGCCCAGGCCAGCCATTCTGAAGAAGTGGGTGTGGTCCAGGATAGTAAGCTGTATTCCACAAAAAGGTTTAACAGTGGTCTTGTAGCCTCTATTTACTTACGAGCACCCTCTTCTGCCTCCCTGAATCTGAATACTTCCCGATACTTTCATTTAGAGCAACCCCTCACCCTCACTCAGTACAGGCTGTGCCCACAACACATAATTGTGCTATACATTAAAGGTACACTGTTAAGAAGAAACAAAAATACTATGTGGCCATCTTGTACCTATGTGACCATTGTATTCTGACTTATTTTATTGTCTAACACTAACTTTAAAATCACTGAAAAATCTAAATAAATGCATGAGGTTTGTTGAATTAAGAGTCTTAGAGTGGGGGCCTCAAGCTAAACAGAGCACTGGAAGTTTAATCCCAACAAATTTAGTTTTTCTAGCATCACATTTTTACTCCATTATAACACTGAAAACAGTCTCTACTTCTGAACTGAGCCTAGGTATCAGCCCGAGGAGGAATTTTCAAAAGCCCCCCAGTGACTTAACACAAATCTCATACAACTCAATGGGACTTAGTTGGATTTTTCAAAAGTGTCTCCAGATAAATCCCATTGACTTTTAATGACAAGGGTGTTCTTAAGCAATTTAGGATTTATTTTTAGCATACACTTTCACACTCATCCCCCTCCCTTTTTATTTTGAAGTTTCAGCAAAATATTGTTCAGCTCTTTCATTAAAAGGGAGGCTAAAGAGAGGAGTCTTGTAAAAGCATTGTACAAAGCAATCAGCACTATCTCAATTAAGCTTATTACAGAGACTAGATACAAATATTCTGTAGTTATGACTCATACCCACTGTTTGACGTCATTTGTTACGGAAGTCCAGTAGTAATTAGACTCCACCAGAGTCAGAGTCCTTGATATGCCATGATGTGCACCTGCAGGGCTTTCATGGCATTTGTGTAGAACTCTCTTCTTCTCCTCATCTGAGACAATTACCAAACGCATCTGTTTCCTGTCTTTCCCCACATAGAATAATTTATTTTCTGGGAAGAAAAATAATATTACAAATTATATGGCATCATATTTAAGACATAACAACCACATAAGTCCGTTCAACTATTGGATATACTTAGTTATGGATTTTATTAAACTCATTCACCATTTTCAGCTGTGTACAATTACATAACAAATCTCTCTTTAGCAGGGAGTATTTGTTTATTGCTGTACTCCATCAACTTCAAGTACAGGGCAATGCACCCTTACCTATTCCCACAGGAGCACAAGAGAAACTGCGTTCCTCCATGAAATCTCTGAAGCATAATCTAGTAAAACTAAGAGGTCACATGCTTCACAGTTTTTGCTGGCAGAACTTGTTGCACATACCAGGGCTTGTTTGCATCTCTGACTCCCCATATAAGCACTTTGAGTCAACTTCCCATCCACTCTCTGCCTTTCCTGCCAATCCCACTATTGTGGTAAAACAAAATACTCTCTTTGTCAGGAGTTAAAGATCAGGGTTTATATTTTGACCTTCCTTGAGTCATGATCAGCAGTTAGAGATTTCACTAGTAGCTAAAATGGGCTTTAATTATTAGATGGCTCTCCAGACCATTTAAATACAATTAAACATGCTAATGAAGAGGCTAATGGGGACAAATTGTTTTTAAGAATGTTCATATGCATGCTAACCTGTGACACACAGATGAGTTTATTTTATAAAGCAAATACAAAAATCAGACACTGGTCTCACTGTGCTACAAGCAAGTCTTCACCTTGAAAAGGAAATCAGGAAGTAATGTATTTCCCAAAAGAGAGAGAGAATATTCTAACCTTTGAAAACAAATTTTTTGGCTGCTCTTCTTATTCCGCTTCTTTCACTCGCTAATGTAGTTGGATGATATTCTCCTGTTCGCTTGTAATAAGAGATCTGTTTCAGATGGAGCCCACCATTCTTTCCACTACGAACCATTGTTTGCCTAAAATGAAAATATTGTACAATATATTGCTGTGACAGTTGCTCCAACTATTGCTGGATCTCTCGCAGCCCCTTCATTCCCTTACGCTTGGATATCAGTTCTACATACAATGTCTGACTGTCACAGCACTACTCAAACTTACCTTCCTTACCATGTTGTTGTGTTTGGGTTCCACACACTGGACCATGTGCTTTTATGCTTTTCTGAATCTGTCAGGTATGGCCTACAGCTGAGTTTGTAGGGCAACTCTGAGTGCAGATTCTCTTTGTAGCAACCTCCTCTCTCCTCCCCCTCCTGAAAGCCAAAACACTGTAGTCCATCTGTATAGACCTGGAGACTAAGGCTAGCTCCCACAGACTTTCAAGTTGCTTAAGCACACCTTCTCCCAGACCTCCAGCTTTGTGAGCCCTCTGATTTACAGTTTCTCTCTTACAGTTTCTCTCTTCATAGACATGTGATAGTTGAAGCAACCAGACACAAGCTTTGCAAAAGAGATTTCTAAAAACCGTTAGGGTGCATCTACACAGCAGTGTTATTTCAGAATAACAGCCGTTATTCCAAAATAACTTTGCAAGTGTCTACACAGCAATTTCGCTATTTCAAAATAATATCGAAATAACGGGTGGCTTATTCCGGAATCTGTAAACCTCATTCCATGAGGAATAACACCTCTTCCGAAACAGCTATTTTGGAATAGCAGTAGTGTGCACACTCCACTGCTGCTATTTCAAAAAAGCTCCTCCCCCAGGGCCATTCAAAGTAATTATTCCCCAATGCCTCCTGGGGCTCTAAATTGAGGTAGCACGTCCACATTAGGGACTACTTTTGAGCCTTCCCTGTAGTGTAGGAGCACTATTTCAAAATAAGCTATTTTGGAATATTTCTTCCGGAGTAGCTTATTCAGAAATAAGTGTGCAGTGCAGACGCAGCCCTACTGTCTGCTTTGGGCAGTAGAATAGCTATGTAGATGTAGATAAAAACAATAAAACACCTATATGCCCTTCCCTGCTTCAGTTTCTTCACCACTCAAACATTGGGGCTTGGTCAGAGTCTAGACTCCCCCTGCTGCAGCTCATGGCTTCTCCTCTGCATTATAGGCTCTCATCTCTCCCTCCTGCAACCGATTTATTTCAGCCTTGGCTAGTTCTGTAGTTTCCTCTCCTTCCAAACGATTGTTCCTTTGTTCCTCTCTCTGTCATGCCTGTTCTGTTGTCTCTGCCATTCTCCTGACTCTGAGTCTGAAGTAAACACTTAAAACACACTTCCAACATTCCGGTCATCTGATGTGGGTTGTGCCCACGAAAGCTCATACCACCATCTACATGTTTTGTTAGTCTTTGAAGTGCTACTAGACTATTTGTTGTTTGTTAAATTTTTCCTGTTACAGACTAACTCGGCTACCCCTCTGAAAATTTTTGTTTTAGTGATTTTCCCACGGGGAAGCATCTGGCCATATTAACTGTTGTACTAAAAACTCTGTTCCCGTACTCCATTTTTATCACCATCATGCTACATAATTTATCTCGTCCTTTACCCAGGTCCTGTGTATATTTTTTATATCTATCATATAATGTAGTCCGTCCCTCTACATATACACGATGTTGTTTAGTCAATTATATTTTAAAGAGATAAGTGATGGGGCTTCTACCACATCCCTTAGAAAGGCAATGAAACCACAGAGGGAGATTGCTATTTCTATTTTCAAATACATATAAGGCTCTCAAACCAGAAGTACCCACACCAACAGACATCTGGATGAACCCCCCTCCAAAAATAACCCACTAATAACCCAAAAATAACCCTCCAAATAGATATTACCACAAAACCTTGTCTTGCTCATTAATGTCTGGCAAATTAAATTTTGAAATCAGACTTTGCACCATAGGTAAATGTGATAGGGTGTGGTCACAGAAGATCTTTTTGGGACTGTTCTCCAGTGTGCTGATTATGCCACTGACACTCGCCTTCTTACTCTCTTGGGATTCCTACCCCCTGTCCTACTGGGCCAGATTCTCTAGTCTCCCCCAGAAAAGACATAGCACTGTGGTAACTGCCCCCCCCCCCCAGAGAGCACTGCAAACAATGAACCATTTCAGCTCTGGAAGAGTTCTAGTTCTAGTGCAGTGTTTCTCAACCTTTTTTTAAAAAGTACCCCTTTAAAAAAAAAGTTATACGTACCCCCAGTATCTACAGTTTTCAGACACACAATTTTTCTTCCTACCATTGCAACACATTTGTTTAAACAACTTAATGGTAGCTGGGCGGGCAACGAATGTTTTGGGTGTAAGAAGTACAAAAATAATAAAGCGCTATAAAACTTAAAACAAAAATTCACTTTTCTCCAAATTTCAGTTGTGTTGATGTACCTCCCCCAGACTTCTCTCAAGTACCCCTAATGGTACTCGTACCACTGATTGAAAAACACTGTTCTAGTGCACAGCACCCAAGAAACCAACCCCTCCCCAAAGGGATCAAAACCCCAAATAAATCCATCTTTCACTGTGTAAAAGTTTTACACAATTAAGAGTTAATTAAGGCAAGCCCCCTTTATCAATGAAAGGAGGATATACATGCTGGTTGTCCCCCCCCCAAAGTAACAATTATTTGTACTGAGCTTGACAGGAAACAAAAGTGTTTTTATTAAGTATAAACAGTAGGATTTAAATGGTTGCAAGTGAAAACAAAGATCAAAGTAAGTTAAGAAAGAAAAATGCATGGCTTCTTCTAATACACTAAAACTTATTTTAAATGGTTTTCTACTTAAAGAATTGAACTTCTCCTAGCCATAATCTTCAGGTGCAAGGCCCTTTTTCCCTGGCCCAGGTCCCCAGCCCTCTTTTTTGGTGTGCCATGCCAGCCAAAGATCAAGGAGCTAGATAAATTCACGGAGGTTATGTGCATAAAAGGCTATTAGCCAAGGGGGTAAGGAATGGTGTCCCTGGCCTCTGTTTGTCAAAGGCTGGAGAAGGATGGCAGGAGACAAATTGCTTGATCATTGTCTTAGGTCCACCCCCTCTGGGGCACCTGGCACTGGCCACTCTCGGCAGACAGAACACTGAACTAGATGGACCTTTGGTCTGACCCAACATGGACAGACTTTCCCCTGGGGTGGAAATCCTTTATTCTCCATTCCTTGGAAAATTACCTGGTCAAAATGGAATCCCAGTACATATCACATGTCTTCCTAGAACTAACAACTGCTTAGACTTAAGAGACAAACAAGGCTGTTCACAAGTCCTTAAGTTGATCATCCCGTTGTTAAAGCTTTAGGAGCACCATTGATGGCTCTCATTAGCACATTTAAAGCCATGAACAATCTCATACTTCATATTTCTAACTTTACATACAAGAATGATACATGCACCAAAATAAGAGACAGATGCAACAGACTGTAACAAAATGTATAACATATATTCATAAGCCATTTTCACAAAGCATATGGGGGAACTATCACAGTAACAATGATTTCCCTATCCATATACTGACTTTCCTCTGTTCATGGCGATATACTAAAATGCTACTAGTAGAATATGTCATTAGTACAGAAAAAGTTTAGGTCTAACATTAGTAGCTTTTGAATACTTCCCAAATAATGACACATGAAAGACAGGGAAATGCATACAAGTTTCCAGTGTCCATTTAAAAAAAAATCAGATCCCGCATTTATAAGCCAGAGTTTAAATTTTTAAAGTTTGATTCTGTTCCAGTTGACTTCAATGATAGCAAAAGCAGGCCATAACAGACTGACATGCTATGTATATCATTCCTTAATGTAATTAAGACATTATTTTTGGTGTGTAAGCAATTTCCCCACTTATCCTTGCACTGCACCACAAGATGGATAGTGTGACAGAGCACATAATCAGAATTTTAGTTTCCATACCATGTCTGACAGGAGACAAATGATTAAGAGGAACTGACTCTATCTAGTAATTCTGGAAGTGATCTACTGTGTTTTTTATTGTCTCACTAATGTTTCTGTTTGAACAATAAGTATGTAAATCAATGAGCGGGGTTTTGGTTTTCAGTTTACTGATTATACCTTCCTTGTTAAACTCTTAGGAGAGAGTACGTACAACAACTGTTGTGTATGCATGAATATACAGTATATTCCTGTTCAAAAACAATTAAATGTCACGTGTTTGCCATTAATGAGATTTCATAAATGTCAACAACTGGAGGTCTAAGTGTTGCTTTGTGGTTTTTAAGGAACCTAATAATTGTCCTTCACAGGTTAACAGAGAGACAAGGTCTTTCCTTCACAAAAGGTCTAATTTTGGATATCATAAGCAAGTCTTCCATGTATATGTAAGTTCCATTTGTCATACTTCAGAAATACAAAGGGGGAAGGCTACAGCTGTAAGGCAGGAGGGGACTCATCAAGAGCTAAAGGTATGGGGTAGCCAAGCTCATACCAGCTGATCCTGGTCCTCCAGCATAGAAGACATTTGTGGATGGGGAAGGGCTGCATCAGGAGTGTAGCCTGAACACAATATGCTCTGATGAGCCTGGCTGGCAGAGTGGCTCTTTGGGAGATTCAATCTGCCAGCATAAGTTGAAGCAACACAGAGGCTGTTCTGATGCAACTGGTGGAATTGGTGCATATAGGATAACAAGCATAAGGAAGTGGATGGAGAGAAGAGAAACAGGCTACACAGCAATGAGATTATTGTTTTAATTGCTGTAAAATAACTATCAGTGATTACTCAACAGTGGAAATATTAATGGTGATACTACTGCTATCAGATCAGACATGCTGGCACACCAGCTTTAAAAAGCTAAGCTTCATTAAATGGAATACATTTTTTAAGGACTACATACACCAACGCATTGGAAATAGTGAATGTTGTTTACATAACATACAGTATTTGTTAGACCAGCATGAAATCACACAACACTATTTAGAATAGCTGCTATGTCTTTCTGTGCAGGAAAATTGCTTTTGTTTGGTTAAGTGAAAAATCTGTACTCATCTCTTGCAATGGTAGCAACTATGTTAGTTTGGAAAACAGTGTATTATACTATAGACTACAAATATGATGGCTAACTCAACAAAAGCTGCATCAAATGCTTATTAAATATGTGCTTAGATGCTTTGCTGGGAAAAAAGGAAATAAGTGTTCTTCCTGGACACTAAGAATATCCTATGTCCCTACTGACTGTTTCGGTTTTAATATTTCCTTTCCCAATGTGTTCTTTCACACCAAATTAAATTTACTATTTTTATTGTCGATTTTTCATATACTGCTTTTACATGCCAGTCACAACACTTAATATTTACACAACACTTTATACATATTAAATAATCTTCAGTACCTCTGAAGGAGATGATATATTGTTTTACAGACAGGAAAAGAATTAAGGCAGTGAGACTGAAAGTTCCAGGTACCTAAACCTTTTTTTGCTTTAGTTTCATGGCTAATGCAACAGAACCTACTGACTTTTATATTATTCTTTTCTTTTTGATGCCCATTATTCCTATGCTTTCCCACAGTCACATTCTCAACTGCAAGTCTAAGTCTAATTTGCCAGGCTTTGCATCCTTACTCAGCTTACTCTGCAATTTCCTGTCTGTGGCAGTAACTCCCTACATGTCCCTGGATAAGTCATTTAAGGGTCTCAGCAGCTCTTTGCAAAATCGGTATAACAGCTTGCCTTCCTCAAAAGATTTTCATGAGGTTTATTTGTTTGTGAAATAATCTGAAATACTTAGATTTTATTATTTGACTTCTAAAAATACTCACATCTGTGAAACTGATGAGTAGAGTTTACATAAAGCTATTTTGGTTTTCTTACTATTTGTATTGATAGCACTTGAAGATCCCAGACAAGATATGCGAGCTGCTGTAGTCTTGGAAAAGCTGTCTTCACAACTGGGGGAATTCTGAGCCGCAGAATTCTTGTCCCATACATTTCCTTACTTCCCCACAGAAAACTTGATTTTCTAACAGGGAAGCCACCCAAACAATCACACGTCCCTCTCCCAGCAGCATGGGCACATTGTTTTGGGCACCTGGAGCAGGTGACAGAGAGATAGTTGGAGCTACCCTGGCCAAGTGCCAAATCACACCTATACCCCCTGTCCAGCCAATCCCCATGCATCTAAACCTCTGCCATACTTCAAACCCACTGAGCCTCACTTCCCCCTGACCAAGCCACCCCAAACTCGTAGCCTACTAAGCTTCACCACCTATACCCAGCCCTTCCCAGCCAGTGGCTACTACCCTGCACAAGGGGAAGGAACGCAATTCCCCTGCATGGAATGGTTGGGTCTGAGCCACCCCCTGGCTCTGCTCCTCCCCGCATCGCTGATCAGCCACAGAGGAAGGGATCACTGTACAGGGAGCTGCTCCTCTATCTGCCCAAACCCCATGCATTTGAATCTCCCCATATCCAGACTCCCCTGCCAACCCCTCTTGCATCCAGACCATACACCCAGATCACACTCCACTGAGTCCCCCATACTCAAACCCCCATCCTAATATGCCCCACCCCTATGCACACGCACACCCACCCACAAACTCCCTACACTCAGACCCCCATCCCACCACGCACCACTTCCCCAGCACCTGGACCTGTTGAGCCCCAATCACCTTCACCGTCCCATTGTTCCCACACCTGTAGCCCCCCACTGAGCCATCTATACCCAAACTACCCCATACAGAACTCTGTCCCCCCACACCAATCCCCGCTACAGTTAGAGCCTGCCAAGGTGACCCTCACTGCCCACACCCTTGCACATGGCATGGAGCTATTCACTCTAGTTAGCTGTTTCATCTCCTACTCCTGTAGGAATGCTGCATCAAAAATAAAAGTTCTGAGCACAATATTTTAAAATTCTGCAAATTATGTCAATAATTAAATGCAGAGGCTACAGCATTGCAGCAGGGGGCACAGGTCCCCATCGCTACCTGGAGGTTGGAGATCACCCTGCAGCCCTGCTCTCTTCCCCACCCCCACCCCTGCGATACAAGCTTCTGAGATAGGCCTGGCCCTTGCGCTGTGTCAGATTTGGGTGCAGCCTCACCCTGAAGCTTGAGTCCAGGAAGAGCTGCAGGGTGATGTCCTGTCTCAGATGTCATCACCTGTGCTCCTGGCTGCCATGCTGGAGCCTCTGCATTTATTTATTGCAATACAATTTTGCAAATGTTTAAAATAGTGTGCAGAATGTTTTTGGGAGGGGGACAAGGAAGTTTTAATTTTTTGGCACAGAATTCCCTATGGAGTAAAGAGGTGGGCTTTTTAAAAACTACTTGTTAGCTAACACATGTCAAAATCATAGTGTGGATGAGGCAATTAAAGTCCTAACCCGAATGAGCAGGAAGCGCTTGCCACCATCATTACAGCTTTTCCCAATCTAGATGCACCCACATTGTTTACAATCCTGTTAACATCTCATCAAGTGAACATAACAAACAACAGAAGGAAACAGAATAAGTATCTTACAACTCATCTGATATTACTGCTTATATGAGGCCAGATTTTTTAACCTATTGCAGCAGTGCAAAGAAGCCCTAAATCAGGCTTAGTCAGATATCTAAGGAGAGTC
The DNA here is from genome assembly GCA_032595735.1 of Pelochelys cantorii. Taxonomy (NCBI): domain Eukaryota; kingdom Metazoa; phylum Chordata; order Testudines; family Trionychidae; genus Pelochelys; species Pelochelys cantorii. The sequence goes on from CM064330.1 coordinate 65,001,587, forward strand.
CCTTTACTTAGGAGAATTGACAAATGGCATGGTTCGTAGCATCTACTCTCCCCTCTCTCACAGCACTATGCCATGCCAGGCTGATCACCAGCTGCTAGAAAAGAACTTAGCAGCCACAGGCAGCTGGTACAATGCAACACAGCCAAGAACAAGTAGGCTAAGATCTGCCTCAATGCATGAAGTGAAATTGAGGATGAATATGGTTCTCCATGATAGAATGACTATTTGTTCCGGGATTTTTAAACAATTAAGAATTTACAACCCCATATACTACATTAAAAAAACATTAAAGAGACAAACACGAACAAGTTTAGGAAGTTACTGGGGATGTGAGGATTACCACTTAAGGTTAAGTGGTGGGAGATGGGAAGCCATCACACACAGGTGCTGCTCCTGCAGGGACACTGGAGCAGCCCCTGCTTGGCCCATCACAGACAGGGGCTGCCGTGGCATCCCAAATGGTGCAGGCTCTGTCCATGGCAGGCGCAGGCACCTTGCAGGCAGAGGCTGCTTTCACCCAGCCGATGCAGCCCTGTAACAGGGAGGCCACAGCAAGGGCACTCCAGTTCAGCGGTAGGAAGTGTCCCATTTGCCCCCATTTAATTGGTTAACCAGTTAAAGAATACATTTAACCTGTTAGCCCAGGGGTGGGCAAGATACCTCTCACAGGCCAGATCCAGCCCACGGACACCCTACAGGAATTCTCAGGCACACAGCAGCCACTGTTTTAAGCACAGGGCTGCTCCATGTGATCACCCAGCCCAATCCTCACTCCTATTGGCCGGAAACAATCAGCCAATAGAAGCTGAGAGATTGGCCTGGGGTACAGGGACAGCGCAAGTCTCTTCCCTCTCCCAGGCTATGTCTACACTCGTGGCTTCTTGCGCAAGTATGGCCATTCTTGCACAAGAATCCACAGAGTGTCCACACTGCCCGCCCGCTCTTGTGCAAGGAAATTTACAGTACGGCATGGTAAGAGAGGGTTCCTTGCACAAGAGCTACACTCTTTTTTAACAGGTGTAAGCCCTCTTGCGCAGGGGCTCTTGCACAAGAGGGCAGTGTGGATGCTTGGCAGGGATTTCTTGAGCAAGAAAGCCCTATGGCTAAAATGGCCATCAGAGCTTTCTTGCGCAAGAGAGCGTCCACACTGCCATGGGCACTCTTGCGCAAAAGCACAGCGCGCACATGGCAGTGTGGACGTTTTCTTGCGCAAGACTTCTTGCACAAGAACCCTTGCGCAAGATGTTCTTGTGCAAGAAGCCGCCAGTGTAGACAAAGCCCCAGAGCAGAGAGCCACATGGAGGGAGCAGTCTACAATTTTAAGCATATGGGGCTGCAACAGCCAGGGAGCCCAGCCTGCCTTAGAGGTGCTGCAGAGCTGCTGGCCAGGAGACCCTTAGATAAGTACATCCTAGCCAGAGTGTGCCTCTAGCACCCCTGCCCCTCTCACACCCCAACTCCCTCCTCCAAGTCACCATCCAAACCCTTTGCACCTCCCTGCCCCAGGTCACAACTCCCACCCAGATCCTGTACGCCTCCCTCAGGCCAGAATCCTCTCCTGCACCCACACTCCCTCCCTGACACTACATCCCAATCCCCTGACCCAGGTCACAACCTCCTCCTTCACCCAAAGTCCATCTCAGACCTCACACCTTCTCCTGCACCTGTCACTTACCCTTTCTGCACCCAATCTCTATCCTAGACCCCACACCTCCTCCACAGAAAAGCGTGGCTCTTGACCACTTTCCAAAAAAAATGTGGAGTTCCCCCACCAGAAATTATTGTCCACTTCTGAGTTAGCCAATGAAACAGGATTTTACATCCCTAGAAATTACTAGGAAATATCAAATTACAGTTGTCTGCACAATCTTAATTTATCCCTTCTTGTGCATATGCATTCCAATAGTCTTTACATGACCACCCACTAGGACCTTTCCTTTTTCTGTAATCTCTTGTTTCTTTCCTAGTACACCTTTCAACTTCTAAAACAAATGAAGCAGGATATCCTATAGACAATAAGTTCACTATATACCTCTGATTTAGTTCCCTCAAGCACAGTATGTCCTATACATTAAATGAGGCAGGAGTCCCATGGGAAAAATAGTTATTTTACTGTGTAATTAAATATAATCTTAATGGGACATACAAGGAAGTGAACAAAAGCTGAATGGGCAACGGTCATTCAGATATATTTTAACTTCTGAATGCTTGATTTTGCAACATTAATGTTCTTCTAACATTTTTTGTGGGAAGAGTAGGGATGCAAACTAGATGTAGCATAACTGCTGCCCACAGAATGTTGCATAGCTACATGAAACTGAACGAAGTCTTGTTAATGTCACCTGGCTAGTGGGCAGAACTATCCAGCAGTCATGTATACTGGTTTGGGCAGACAGCACTGCTGCAGGAACCAATGGTTTTCAACTGGTGGTCTGTAGATCCCTGAGAGGTCCACAGACTGTGTCTAAGATTTCCAAAGGGGTCTAGAGACAAGGAAAGCTTGATGCCCACTGGTGTAGACTGTTTCAGATTTAGAATATTATCTTTGCAACTGCAAGTGTTAGGGTTGGTTTTCTGCACAGAGAAGTGATGGGCGAGCCTGAGTGGAGAGCAGGGATTTCCCGAGCCTCCCCTCCCTGAATTTCCCCAATAACCGCAAAATTGTCAACTAGTTACATTACTGTGTTGTCCAAATTATCAATTTTGGTAGCAGTTGGGTTACAAATCACTTAAATGCCAGTAACGAAATGCTATTATCCTTATTGCATGAGTAAGGACAGCAGAACTATTTCTGGCCTGTCCTGACTGTGGATGTCTCCCTTACTTGAATGTCAGTGGAGAGCAGGCATGTTAAATTTAGATTAACTAATGGAATAGTTAATGGGATTTCCATCAATTATTCGATTAGTCTATAAGGGCGCCTCCGCTTTAAACTGTAGGAAGAGCTCTATTGTTCAAAAGCAGAAGCCTCACAGGGAGGGACTGGCCCCATGCTCCCTGCTGTGCTGAGCCTTTGAAATGTATAAGAGCCCCAGTTGGGTTCTTGTACAGTTCAAAAGCAGAATCGCAGCAGAAGCAGCATGAGCAGAGATTGCTTCAGTCCCCGCTTGTGCCTCTACCTCCCGTGAGAGACGGTGCTGCGGAGACGGTGCTGTGAGGGGACCAGCTTTTAAGGAGGCTGAGGGGACCAGCTTTTAAGGAGGCTCCCCCCCACCTCCATGGCTGCCTCTCTGACAGAGGCAACAAGGGGGAGAGAAGCGACTAGTCACATCACTAGTCGACTATCCGATAAGCTTATGCTTTTCGGATAGTTGACTAGTCACTTACATCCTTAGTGGAGAGTGGTGACAGACGTTTTACTTGATGGTCTGTCCCATATTTTTATTATAATAATTATTTTTTACTTAAGAATGGTCATACTGAGTCAGATCAATGGTCCATCTAACCCAATATCCTATCTTCCAACAGTGGCCAACACCAGGTACTTCAGAGAGAATGAACAGACTAGGTAATCATCTGAGACATCTCATCGTCCAGTCTCAGCTTTTGACAAACAGAGGGTAGGGACAAATTGCAGCATGGAGTTGCCTCCCTCACTATCCTGGTTAAGAGCCACTGATGGAGCTGTCCTCCAAGAACTGATCTAGTTTTTTAATTCTCCTGTAGTTTTGGCTTTTACAGCATCCCTGGCAAAGAATTCCACAGGTCAGCTGTATGTTGTGTGCAGAAATATTTCCTTTTTTTAAACTTTCTACTTGTTAATTTCACCAGGTGATCCCTAGTTCTTGTTTATGTGAAGAATTAAATAACATTTCCTTTTTTCACAGCAGTCAAGATTTTATAGACCTTGATCATATCTCCATTTGTTTCTTTTTCCAAGCTGGAGTCCCACATATTTAAGCTGTCCTCCAGACCCAGTCTCATATCCTAATTATTTAGCAGCTCTTCTCTGTACATTTCCTGTCTCTCTCTATTGGGGATGGGATGACCACACTGCACACAATAGTCAAGATCAGAGCATACCATGGATTTATATAGTGGCTTTATGATAGATGAGATTGTGCCTATCACTTTTCTAACGGGTCTAAAAACCCCATTCGCTTTTTTGACAGTTGATGTACATTGAGTGGTTTTTTCAAAGAAGTATCCACGACTCCAACATCTTTCTTGAGTGCTAAAAGCTCATTTAGACCCCTTAGGTATGTACAGTTGAGATTAGTAAATGCAAAGTAGTGCTCCCTGGAAAACATACAGCACACCTTCCCCATCCCAGTCTCGCCCCTCATTAGCCCTTTGACACCGCTCTTTAAATTTCAACCCCGCCCCCCAATTGCTGTTCGTAGGGAAAACACGGGTGGGCAGAGGAGTTGTCCAACCCCGATCATCCCAAATCCCAGCTGGGAGCCCTGAGCGGAGTTGGAGGAGCCCGGGGTCACACCGCAGGGCAGGTGTAGGGCTGCGAAGAAGGGCCCGGCCCGGCCCGGCCCAGCCCCACCCACCTCACGCAGGGACTCACTCCGGCAGCCGGGCGGGCGCCTCGGAGCAGGAGATGCCGCGCTGCAGACTGAGCGGGGCTGCGTCCCTCCCTCAGCCCTGGGGAAGCCGGAGCCCCGCTCCCCGCCGCCGCCGCAGCAGCAGCAACGCGCCCCTGCCTAGCCAGCTCGAACTCCGAGCTGCAGGGACTATGATTCCCAGCGTGCACCGCTCCGATTGTTCCCCGGCCTGCCGGCGCAGCACGTTGGAACAAGTGTCTCCACGGAGATGAAAGTGGAGCGCTGCACGCTGGGAACTGTAGTCCTCGCCGGCGTACAAGACAAGCTGGGGGTCTTTGGTCTTAGACCTGCCGCGTCTAAGCGCCGCTTGCGAGAATTTGCACATGCGCAAATCAACCCCTGCGTCTTTGGGCGATATTGCCCCCTCCAACCCTCTGCCAGGAAACAGCGAGTCGGATACGCGCAGCGGCAACCAATCCCTCGCTGAATTCCTAACCACGAACCTGACTATCGCGATATCCAGCCCCGCAGTGCGAGGTACGCGTTTCTCTGGCCTGTAGCGAGACAAAGGTAACAGCTCAGCGCGCGAGACTTATGTGGCGCCCCCGGAAATGACGACTCCGAGGGGGCTGTTCCGCGGGAGAGGGGCGGCGCGGAGCCAGCCCGAGGGAGGGGCGTAGCGCGGAGGGAGGGACGGTTCCTGTTTCTCAATGGGCTCGGGGGGCGCGTCGTCGCTGGCAGCGAGGCCGGCATGGGTAGGTGAGGAGACCCCGTCCCTCGCGGCTCCCCGCTTTCCCCAGCCCGGTGAGGCGGCGGCAGCTGCTCCGAGGCCCGCGGGCCGCTGGAGGCTGCCGAGAAAGGGGCTGCCCCTCGCTGCGCGCCCGCGGCCAGGCCGGTCTCTGCTCGGCGCTTGGCGGGTGGAGCCGGGGCGCTGCCTGTCTCCGCGCTCATCTCTGCGGCGTCCGGGCGCCCGCCCTCGGGCTGCGGGGGGTTGGTGAGTCCCGGGACAGCCCGGGCAGGGGGACGCTCTGTGTCCGCGTGTGGCTGGCGGTGCTCGCGCTGTAGCGGTCGCCGCAGGACCGGGGCAGGGATTTGGGTCCCGCTGGGCTCCCCGCAGCCCTAGCTGCTGTTCTAGCTGGCCGCGTCCCCGGCGCTTTGCTCTCCAGGGCTGTGCGGGCACAGGGAGCCCGGTGTCCCTGGGCTGCTCTTCCTCTTTCCGCACGTGCGGCCACCCTCGGATTGTGCGGCGTCCGCAGACACCCCGGTGGAAGGAGCGGTAGGGCTGCTCACTGCGGACCAAACGCTGATCTTGACCACGGAGCTAGAGGTTACTTCTGGAGGACAAAACTCACGTTTATGTGCCACCAAACTCCCCTGAGGTCGCAACGGCGTGTTTGCGGTGGGTCACCCAGGGCTTTATTCCGTAAACGTCAGCAGACACAACATGCCACACTCCTTGTTCCTTAAGAGCCATCCTGGGAGCAGTGGAATGATGATACACGTGGGGGGTGAATGATGCACAGATTTATAGACCGAGACGCTTTTTTTTTCTCCATAAGAAAAAAGTTTTTTTTAAGACTTTTGCATGGATGTGCTTGAAAATATTTGAACTTATAGGCAATAAAATTAGACTAATAATGGATCACCAGATGATTTTTCTTGAAGTGTGTAATCAGATAACGTGGATGCATTCCTAATATGCATTTCCCAAACACACATGCTGTCCATCTAGCAAATTAAATTATTTTCAAACATGGGAGGTATAACCATTAATTGTGATGTGCAGCTCACATGTTTTGTGGTTAGCTGGCTTCAGGTATGTCTATGCTAGGGTTAGGCATCTCTGATCACTGCCAGTGAAGGGGGGGGCAGGCAGAGGTTTCTCATGCTGCTGTCCCCCAGCACAGTCTCGCAGCTCCCATTGGCCAGAAACTAGCCAATAGAAGCTACTTGTTTGCAAGGTAGAGGCAGTTCTCTTCTCCTTTCCCATCCCCTTCTCCCCCCCCTTCCCCCCCAGGGCTCAAAGCTGCACATAGCCCTTGCAGCAGGCTGCCTTGAGCATCTGGTGGGGCAGGCAGGGAGGCTGCCTAGCAGGTGTCTCCCAGCAAAAACCTGCTTCTGGCACCCCTACCCCATATCACAACCCAAACCCTTGGCGCACCCCCCCCCCCCCACTCCACATAACCCAAACCCTCTGTACTCCTGCTCTCGTATCTCCTCCTAGACCATGGACCCCAATCCCATGCCCCAGGTCACAACCCAAACTCTTGCACCTTCTCCTGCACCCCTGTCCCAGCTCTCAACCCCTTCCCAGACCCTGCACACCTTCCTACCTACACCCTTCCTCCACATCAGTCCTCTCCTTGCATCCATACTCTTTTATACCCTGTACCCACTGTCCCAGATCACAAGCCCTTTCTTCACCCAAAGTCCCTCCCAGACCCCACAATCCTTCCTGCACTCCAATCCCTACCCCAAGTCCCCTTCTGCACTCATCCTCCAACATAGACCCTGAACCACCAACATTAATATCATAGAAGAGCATGGCCCTTGACCACTTACCAAATTCTTGTAGTGGCCCCAGCCCTGGTCTATTACAGACTCACAGCCATGGCGCTGCAGTTGTGCTACTGTAGTGTAGACTTCATGTGTTGCCAGAAGGGATTTTTCAATTGATGTAGATAAGTGTTCACCAACCAGTCAGTCGTGATTGACTAGTCAGTTGTGGGGAATCTCCCAGTTGGTCACAATCACCATTTGGCATGCTCCCTGCTTTCCTCATCCCCACACCACTGGCCCAATCCTGGGAGTTTGGTGGGATTCTGCGTCCCTGCCCTGACCCCCCTCCCCTCTCTAGCGCCCTGCATTCCCTCCTACATCTTCCCCCCAAACCCCTGAACCAACTGGTAAAAGTGAGTGATGTTGGGAGAGAGTGAGCTATGGAGGGAGATGGGGAGAAGAATGAAAGGAGCAAGACTTCAGGTAAGCAGCAGGGTAGATCTTGGGTTGCCTTTAAATTCAAAAAGCGATCTTGAGCATAAAAAAGTTGGAGTAATTGATGCAGACAACTTACCTATTGCCTGTAAGAGAGGTGGATTTTATCAGAAGAAATCTTCTGTCAAGATGGTTGCATCTAATCTGGGATTAAGTTCTAAATTTTTAACTCGTTTTCACAGCCCTGAGTGATGTAACTTGGTAAACTCATTTTAGGTATAGTGTCAGCCTCATAGAGAAATATGCATGAAACTCATCTGTGCTGCATTTGGAGAGGTGCCCAAAGATAACTGTCTGGATTTTGCAGCATCCAGCTGGAACCCTGTTTCAGAACAACATTGTATAAATGAATTTATATGGAGCTGTACTGGCAAATGTACAATGTGATATGGCATCAAACAGGCCAATGCCCCTTTTAGATGTGTACAGAGAAACATGGAGCAAGGAGGCAATAAATGTCCTGCGTGTAATCATACCAGGGATGTAATAGTGTAGTCGATAGACTACATGCATCACCCGCTCCCCCGCCAGTAAATTTTTTAGCAGGCTGGCCAGCAGCCTGGCTCAGTCCTGGCTTGCGCCAGGTCTGGGACCTTGCAGCTCTGCATTTAAAGTGTATTAGGAGGCAAGCAGGCCAGCTCAATTCCGGCTCGCACTCAGTCTGGGAGTTTAGTCCTCCCTCTCCCCCCGGACAGGCCTGCTGTCATCCCATGCTGTTGTCTCTGTATTGGAGGCAGCAGTACTGGGTGATAGGCAGTTGGGCTGCGAGGGATGCTGGTTTTTAAACACTTTCCTCATGGACTAGCTCTTGCCTAGCACCCCACTCTGCTTCTTCTGATATAGAGGGAGCAGCACAGAGTAGCAGGGGGCTCCTTGGGAGTGGGACCCTGGCTGCTGGCCCCACTCCCGGGCACTATAGAATAGTCAGTAACCGATAAGAATTGATGAGGTTAATTGACTATTCAGTTAACTGATATTTAACATCTCTAAATCATACCTCATAGTACTTTGGGTTTTGGTGCCATATTACTAAAGATGCTCACAAAGAAGAATAGATGTAGAGAAAATCAGTTGAAGATATTGGGGTTATACAGATAGATTAGAGAAAAAAATAAATGAGCTAAGCATGTCTTGGATCGTGGTTAAGGAGTCATTGAGTCTGGGAGGTTTGAAGGATGGAAAAACAAAAGATGGAGAATTCTTTATAGTAATACAAGATGGAGTATATTTCTGTGAGGGGACAAAATTAAGAGGGAATCTATGATAAATTTTAGGAAAAACTTTGACCTTTTTAAAATTATGAAATAGTTTACTAAGGGAAGTAATGAAAGCTCTCAAATTAGGCTGGATAAAACGATAGAAAACATATTGACAGGAAGGTGGGACTAGATAATACATTTTTTTCCATATTGAACATCGCAATCTGACATGTGAAATATTTATGTTATACTCTGTGTCTTAACTTTTTCAAGAAGGACTTTCTCATATTAACAACAACACATTAATGGGTCAGGGCTCCTTAATGCCTTTTACATGCCTTTTTTAACTTTGACACTTTTCAACTTTTGTCTCATTCCAGTGTGACCTTTTGAAATTTGAAAATAACTAATTAAGCTGTCTGTGTGTGGTACTGTGAACATTTTCTGCCTTTTTTCTTTTTTGAAACGAGGCCTTTTATACTTTTAATTTAAAAGCAGTGCTTTGTTTTTGGAAGTCCAAACTTGTTATGGGTATAACCTTCCTTGATGGTTGGTGAGTGTGATGTGTTGGAGAGATTGAGCATAGAAATCTGTTTAGAGGTTAATGAATGTGAAGGTTATCTCCATTATGAATATGGTGCAGGCATCTGCATTGTGTGCCAGACATCAGCTCATTGTAGTGTTTGGCAGCATAGCTACTAATTTCTTGACTGTAATTCTTTTTAACCCTATAAGGCTCCATGAAAATATTTTTTTCGTCACATAGCAGTTTAGCTGTTTTGCCAAGCATTAAATAAAACGGTTTGTGGTAGGATTATTTTAGAGCTAGTTAATACGTAGCGTTCACTCCTTTCAGTCATAATGTACTAGCACAAAAAACCCTACATCTTATTTTTTCTTTAGAAACATGTCTGCATGAAGAATAAAGTTAATAAGTTGCCCTTTTTTTTGCATAATATCATACTGCCTCATTGATGGGCTGGGGAGGTGGGACAAATGAAAGTGGATAGATTGTAGCAGTCAAGTCTAAATAGAGGCATGCACTATCATTAGAACCCTTCATGGATAAAAATTTTGTATCAGTATTGATCCACAAAAATGATCTGTAAATATTCACAGCTATGGATATAAAGTGGGTTTCCATGGATTTGCAGGGCTCTAAGCATAGTATACACAGTCGTCAAACAGTGCATATAGGTAATCTCTTGTTTAAATTTGAATGATGTTCACCATCATATGGCTTTTTTGTGGAATACAAAAATGTATGTACAGTAGAATCTCCGAGTTACAAGTACCTCAGGAATGGAGGTGATTTGTAATGCTGAAATGTTCGTAACTCTGAACAAAATTTTATGGTGGTTCTTTCAAAAATTAAAGGGAAAGTTTAAAAGAATTGATAAAGTAAGGAAACTGTTTCTGTGCTTGTTTGATTTAAACTAATGCAGCTTTGAAACTTTACTATCCAGAAGAAAAATACTGCTTGTTGCATTTAAATTGAGATGTTTAAAATTCCTTATCTTGTCAAGTTTTTTTAAACTTTCCTTTTCATTGTTAGTAGTTTACATTTAACATTTAGCACTGTGTTTTCTGTTTGGTTTTGGTCTCTGCTGCTGAGTAATTCTGGTTTTAGATGAGTAGGGCCCTACCAAATTCATGGTCCATTTTGATCAACTTCATGGCTACAGATGTTACATTTAGATTAATCAACTAATGGAATAGTTCATGTAAATTGCATTGGTTATTCAGTTAGTCAATAAGGGCTCCTCCGCCTTTGAAATGTAGCAAGAGCCCTGCTGGCTCATGCTAGATTTCAAAGGCAAAAGCGCTGTGGGGAACCCAGCCAGCAGGTGGCTCCAGCAGTTCTCCACTGGCGCTATGCTCCCTCCTTTTGAAATGTACAAAGCCCCGAGAAGGCACTTGTACATGTCCAAAGCAAAGCACTGCTGGGAGCTTGGGGGAATCACAGTCCCTGTTGGCCCTGTGTTCCCAGCAGCACTTTGCTTTTGAGATGTACAAGAGCTCTCTCAGGGCTCTTGTACATTTCAAAAGCAGGGAGCGCTGGGCCAGTAGGTTGTTTGAGGTGCTGGCTGTGCTTCTGCTTTTGAAATGTAACAAAAGCCCTGCTCTTGCTACATTTTGAAGGTGGAAGCGCTGCCAGTTCCCCACTGTACCCATGCCCCTTCTCCCTACAGAGACGGTGCTGGAGTGAACCAGCTTCTAAGTTGGCTCCCCCCAGCACCAGATCCTGCTCTCTGCCTTGCTGCCTCTCTGTGATAGAGGCAGCAACGAGGAGGGGTGGGGGAGCAACTAATTGAGTCACTCGTCAACTAGTTGCTTACATCCCTATTCATGATCATAGGATTTTTAAAATACAGGTTGAACCTTTCTAGTCCAGCACCCTTGTGATCTGACCAGTTCCGAACCAGAGAATATTCCGGACCATGGGAGGTTAGTATTGTCTAGCAGCATTACCAACATTTTCACTGCTTACTGGGCTGTTAGAGGACATTTAGGGGTAAATTAGAGCTAATTAACAGCACAGAATACTGAGAGCCAGGACTATTGGCTGTAAACAGACTTTATGGGACCACAGGAAACTAGGTCACACCTATGAAAAATAGTCATCTATCTAACTAAAATTGTTCTGGACAACGGATGTTTCCAGACAATATTTCTGGACAATTGGAGCTGTGAGGATGATGCTGGGGGCGGGGAAAGGATGTAGAGATCTGCTGTTCCTCTCCCCTCGAGGGGTGTGCAGACATACGCTTGCCAGTGGCTTCTGGCCGTGGTGTTTTTGGAAATAGCATGGGTGGGGTTGTGGCAGGCAGACAGCCTGCTGTGCCGCAGGACATTTTTTTCTGGCACTAGCCTAGAGGGTCATGGCAGGCTGGAGGAAAATCTTGGAATGCTTTCCTTGAGCTAACTTATACGATTACTTTGCATTTCTCCTCAACATCTGCTTTTGCTATGGCACCTATAATTAATCAGCTAAATACTGATGTCTAGTTTGAGCCACAGATGGGGATAACTGATGTTCATTTATAAAAGCTTACAGAGGCATTTAAGAATTTTTGAACTATCAGGTTGTGTAACAGTGTAATCTTTCTATTCCTTCATTTTACGCATTTTTAAGCAAGACAAAATCTAATTTGAAAGTCTTTGTCTCCAAAATTGTCTTCCTGTGTTTGTGCAGCACTTAATATGGTAGAACCCTTAGTAGAACCGTAGTTTCTAATAGAACTTTAACTTCTGCATTTCTCAAGTTAGCTATTTCTTTTCAGTGTGCAATCATAACATTGACCATGTGTTTCTTTTACAAACACAGAATAAGCTATTTGTATTTCATGTTTATTTCTTCCTAAATCACTGAAAGGATTTTGCTTTAAGCTTCCAAAATGCTACCACAGGGAAGAAATCAACCATGGAAAACTTCAGTTCAAAAATTAATATTTGAAGAAAAAAATTAACTGTAGTGGGAGCCACCAGTTGCCTTTTTAATAGTAATAGTTGTAATACTCCTGTAAACAAAATAGTTTGGAGAAATCAGAGTATTCACAATCTGTGTCCAGTGTAGACGCTTGTTTCCAAAAGACTGGAAATAATGGCTTTAAAGAATGAAAGGGGTGAATTCTGCAAAGCCATCTCCTAATATATCATTTTCCTCTGTTATGGTGTGTTTCTCAATGTTGAGAAATAATCAACAGCTCAGTGTGGATTGTTACGTAATTTAATGCAGCAACAGTTTTCTTATAAGCCTGATGTCAAAGAAACTACGCAGGCTTTACTGGATAGTTGGCAATTTGATTATGACCCACAGGCTTTTGGAAACAAGCTCTACAGCCTCTCCTCGAGTTACGAACGAGTTATGGACCAAACATCGAGCCGTAACTCGATCCGTTCGTAACTCGGACCCCATTGAGTTACACGTGACCGCGCTGTTCATAAGTGCGGGTCGCATTCGTAACTCGGGGACCACCTTTATGACCACTCCATGGGAGCTTTGATCATAAGTGCGAACGGTTGTAACTTGACCGTTCGAAACTCGGTGAGTGGCTGTACTATCTGTGGAAGATGGGAATGCATTCTGTAATCTGCTTCTGATTTCTTGGCTGTTCTTCTTATTTTTCTTTTATGAAATTTCTGTCACTTTTTAATAGTTATTGGACCTCATCTACTGGATTAATCTCATTTTATTCATTTTTCTATGTTGTAGTAAATTAACTAATTCTATATTGAAAGCTCCTTTTTGTATGAAAACTGCATGTCTGAAATGCCTAAAATCAGAAGTTTGCATGTCTGGGGGTGGGGGCAGGACTTGATAGTAGAATAGGCATATTTTAATTATTTTAAAATATACATCCCATGTCATTGTGTGGCAGATATTGGTCACATCTCAAACTTTTTTAGTGTGTTAAACATGTTTTGTAATGTTTTTATAGGAAGATTAATATTGAAGTGGCACAGTCAGTATTTAATTACTGTAAATGAATCAGTGATATTAACCCCAGGTCTGTTCTTAAAATGGGGGTAAGCTAGAGGATAATAAACACCATCTTCCTCATAGGTGACTCTTGAGAGCACTCGAGACATGCACGGTCCTGTAGTGTCCCTGCCAAAATTTGGTGTGTCTACATGCCCCCTCCCTGTCCTTCTTGATGGCCCTCCCTGCATCCCTTCCCCCGGAGGCACCAGTTGCCCTGATCTTTCTTGTTTCTAATGTGTCTTATTGCCATGTAAGAGAGATGACACTGTACAATAAGTGAAGAACTGAATGTACCCTAGATGGCAATATTTTCATAACCATTTTTGTTCCTTCTTGTCCTTCTTTCCATCTTGTCTTCCTCTCTCCCCTTGTAAGTTTTTTTTTTCTGATTGTGTTGGGCTTCAGAAGATGCTTTATTAACGGTTATTAAATAGGCCTCGTTAAAGATGTAATTTGTGCTTTTCAATCTGAACATATAGTCTGACTTGGGTTTTATCCCTTGTAGTAAGAAGTTCTACATCTGCAATTCTGGCACTTAAAATACTCTTGGTATTTTAAACTTGGGAGCCTTATCCTGGGCTGTTCTAATTGAAGTAATTTTCTGTGGAGTAGATTCTTCCTGAGGACAAAGTTATGACTTGTCCAATCTCTACATATTGTGCTGCTCTGCTCCATCCTTTGGCTCCACATCAGCAGTAACCTCACAAACTTTATCTGTATTCTTTTGTTATGTCATCAACTATGTTGCAAAATCAGAATTTTTAGTCAAATAAAACTCCATTCATAGCAGTGGGGAATAATCCTTGTCAGCCGCATGTAAGGAGAGGGAGGTGGTAAGGAAAAATATTTGTTTTTTTATATTCAGGGTTTTAAGAAACTCTTGGAAACAAATGATTTAAGCAAACAATTTTTGTCATTATCTTTCTGAATAGAGAAGTACAGAAAGTTCCAAAGGCAAACTACTAGTTGTATATTGCTGAATGCCTTTAAATACTGACAAATGGCTCTAGAGCAATCAATAGCTGGGTTTTGTCAGTTTGTGTGCCCTTGTTTTATTTGTGCTATCAGTAAGCTACTGTACTATGAACCTGTGTACATTCTTCATTACTCTATGAAGCAGGCTTTCTTCACAGAACATATTTGATAGGAAGTGTCAAATATTTCAAACACTTAGTTCTTGATAACAGTGTATTTGTTCCAGTAAATAGTGTGTGTCCTGGGTGTAGCTTTTGACAACTTATTGAGGATATTCATATAATATACTAGCCATTGATGCTGTTCTATTCTTTTCTCCTGCTTGGAATTTTGAAGGTGAAATGAGCTGAAAATAACAAACAAATTTTTTTTACAGTCTTCAGAGTTAGATAGGTCTGTTAGTTGCTACATATAGTTGCACGCTCTGCTTTGGTTCCTGACCACTGGAGACATACTTTTTTTTTTTTCCTACTGAATTTGACTGAGGAAGAACTGAAGGAAAACTCTGTAGCAGAGGTCTCAAACTCAATTTATCTTGGGGCCAGTGCTAGTTCTAGCGGGCCCCCCTCTCTAGCAAGGCTCTGGGGAGGTGGGAGTAGAGGGTTTGCAAACCAAATATGGCTCACTAGGGGTCCAAATAGGGCCCTTCTGGAGCCCCAACTCAGCACCCCCAGCTCTTCCCGCAGCAGGGAGCCAGCACTGGTGCTACAGCCTTATGGTCTTCTGCAAGATTGGAATGCCAGCGCTGGCTTCCTGTGAAGGGAGAAAATCCCGAGCCACCCCAGCAGAAGCCAAAAATGGCTTTTGTGCGTGCTGCCATTTTCTTTCCCCTGGGGCACAATTCCTGGAGAGTTCCCCTGCAGATCTTTCCTGGAGCCTTCCTTCCAGCGAATGGGAGCAGCGGGAGGCCATGTTACACAGTGCCTGCGATGTGGCATGACAAGTGTGTCCCCCCAAACGCAGGCTCAGCCACCCCCCCAGCCATTCACCCTACTCCCAGCCTGCTCCTGTACCCTACCTCCCACCCTTACCCCCTCCTACACCCCACCTCCTGCCCAGATCCTGCACTCACCCCCACATCCCTGATCCCTTGCCATAATGTTCTTGCACCCCCACACACTCCACCCCTTTCTTGAGCCCATCATACACCTGAACCCCCTACCCTGAGCCCGTCATACCCCCACATCCCCAGACTCCTGCATCCCACACACCCTAACCTTGTGCCCTGAGTCCATCATACACTCAAATCCCCTGTCCTGAGCCTCTCATACATCCCAACCCAGACTCCTGCACTCCCATGTTCCCAGCCCATGCCATAAGATTGACAGAAGACAGCTTGAATGCATGCATGAAGCTGGATTTGACCAGTTATGATGTAAACTTCAAATGTGCAAAAAGATGCAGCAGCAGAAGTCCCATTAAATAAAGTCTGTGAGTACAATGTTTCATTTATGCTATTATTCATTAGGGATGTGAATGACTAGTTGATTAGTTGCTTCCCCCTCCCCCTTTGCTGCCTCTATCAGAAAGAAGCAGGAAGGAGGAGGCGCTTCAAAGGGGCAAGGGTCTGCCACTTTGAAACGCCATGTGTAGTCCCCAACTGCCCCTCGGCTCCTCCACTGAACCCAGCCTCCATGCGGCGCTGCCGCTTTGAAACGTGGCATAGAGCCTGATGCTGGGCTCCCTGCGATGTTTCAAAGCGGCAGCACCACATGAAGCCCGGGGTCAGTAGAGTTCCCTGCTGGCCCCGTGCGCCCCACAGCACTTTCGCTTTTGAAGTGTAGCAACAGCCCTGGGGCAGTTGCTACATTTCAAAGGCAGAGGCGCCCCTGTCAACTAATTGATTAGCCGATTGCATTGACTATTTCGTAAGCCAATTAATCTAAATTTAACATCCCTATTATTAATCATGTCAACTATCAATAATATTAAGTTGTATATTTTCAGTCATGCAAATGGGAATTCTTATGCCACTCTTTGTTGACCACTTGTTTTGAATTTTGATGCAGTTTGGTCTTTGGTTTGAAAAGGTTGCTGACCCCGGTCTATATATACAACATCTATCACTTCCCCCTCATCCATAAATCTTGTTATCCTATTCAGGAAAGCTATCAGGTTGGTTTTATATGATTTGTTCTTTACAAATCCATGTTGATTGTTACTTATCACCTCATTATCTTCTAGATGTTTGCAAATGGATTCCTTAATAGATTTCTTAATCACTTTGTTTATGGCATTGGGGAAGAGTGTGCAGGGTCAGACCATTTTTATCCCAGAAATTATTGTTCAGCTCAGTGCATTACAATCTATTACCAATTGGCAGATATAACCATTCCATCAAGAACTATCATTCATTAAACTACAGCCAAGACTGCCTCTTACACAAATATTGTAGGCATGTTGATCTGAGATATGCAGAGCAGCCATTTGGCTCTCAGCCCACATCTTTATCAAATATTATACCCTGGATCTGGTGATGCAAGCAGTTCTTAGTTAGCTGTAGTTAAGACTCTGAGGACCTTCTTCTTAGTAATGTAAAACTGCTAGATAGCCTCCATAAATGGAATCCATGTAAAGGTTTGGAAAAAGAACAGTTGCTTACTTTACAGTAGTTGTGATTCTATGTGTTGTCCGTATGGATCCCAAAAGCTGCAGATTAAAACAGGGGATTGATCATTAGGGCTCTTTGATTCTATATACTGTACAACTGTCTTGACCAAGTTACTTTGCTGCAGTTTGGATTTCTGCTTAAATTGGTATAATATTTGTCTACTCATAAAAGCATTGAGTTTTTATATTTATAAACCATTTTGTTACTGAAATTAAAGTCACTGCAAATATTTAACTTTGTATTATCTCATTAGTGTAGAAGTAGTATTCATTTTGCAATCTTATTTTCTTAAATAGCCTGGAAAAAATTATGCTGTTGGTTAGTAATGTCGCTGTTTGTTTCTCTTTTACTGTTGAGTTTTATTTGAAGATATGTTCTGCAAGAGACCTAGCTGGCTTTAAAATATCTAATCATGGTGGTTCCCTTAATTAATTTTTGGCTGACATTATTGTCAAATATCTTTCTTTTTGTCTTTTTCTGAACACATTATACAACTAATGATGTAGTAGAAGTAGTGGAAGTCAAAAATGGGAGTTAAATTTCTGAATTTTTAAAGAGGATTTTACTAACAAAGGTGGAGAAAATGTTCTCTTCACTCCATCTTTTTCAGTCACCCTTGCCAATCTTCTTTTGACTATTGTTTTTCTTTCTTTCATGATTGATGTTGTATAGAGATAAAGTTTATTTCTGAGACTAAGTCACACTTACTTGTCCTTCAAAGAGAGACATTTCTTTAAGGCTGCTTTTTAGTCTGTCTTGGGATTTTGAATTATTTTGGCACTTTTCCTTGACTGTTTGTATATTTTTGTGCCAGGTAATAAATTTGGAAATTGTGTCTAAGAAATGGTTCCATGCAATTTTTTTCCATCAATTGTTCTTTCTTTTCTTTAGGATAAAAGATTGCCACATCTCAGGGAAACCATAGGCTGTGGTGTTTGGTTTCTTTTGGAGCAACAACTCAATGAACTGATAACAATTAAAGTGTGTTTGGCAGCTGACTTTGTCTCAGTAACATGTGACTGCAAGAAGTGAAAAACTGCAATGGATTTGTATGTTTCCTAACTGCTGAAAATATGCACTGGATATCAGTTATTGGGGTGGCTACAGTTTCAGCATAGATCCATTTAGTGCTTGTAATAATGTCGGTTAGTGCAACAGAGAGTGACCCTCCTAGATTCTTTGTGGGTGGTGAAGATGGAGATGAATTATTGGATTCATCCAGATCTGCTGACTTCGATCATTTCTATGATCATGCAGAAGAGGAGGATGAAGAGTATGATTCTGTAAGTACTGTAGGAAAGTATCTTTTTTTTAAGGTATAGTTAATGGCATAACTTACTTGAAATATTAAAGGCTGAGAAATATTCTCAGAATGTACCGATATTGTGATTATATTATGGATTTAGAGCTTGAAACTATTAGTTGCTGAATGCATTAGACTCAGTCGAGCAAAATATTTGAGCACAAGCTTAAGTAAAATTATGAGTGGTCTACTAAATTCAAAAGCATGTGCTTAAGTACTGTGGTCAGTTGGAGCCAGGCAGCTCAGCATCCTGCAGAATTGAGTCCTTTGTGCAGCATGTAGAAATATTCGTCAATAAAAATGAACATTACTTTATGGTCTTGGAATAAGTATATCAACTAGCATATTTGTAGGTATTTTCTGTTGCTGCTTCAGGACTCTTATTAACTCTTCATCTGTGAAGTATATGTGTACCTATTCAGATTACTTAAAAATATGGGGTCTTAACTGTAATTGATAGAGGTATTACCCATAGAAAAATATATTTATAGAAAATATTTTAATTTAGAACATCACTGATTATGGTCCTTGATTCAGCTTTAATGTGATGTCATATTATCTGAAGACAGTCACGTCAATAACTGTTTTAAAATACTCTGAATATATTTTTTTCCTTGTGTGTTGCTTCTGAGTTCACATGGGTGCAGTTTTCTATACTATACTTCATTCTAAAACAGCGATCTAAAATTAATATTTGGGTGATACTTGGGCACTTGTGATATCACAGTAGGGTAGTAAGATTTGTTTCATTCTTTCAGCTGTGTCTCATTTTCCAGTAATTGACTGCTACCTTTCCACTCTCCTGTTTCTTACCTGGTCTCTAGAAACTCACACGAGGAAGTTGTTTTTTTAAAAAGGGATGGATTATTTAAAGTACACAATAGATGGTTTTCCAGAAGGTTCTGCGCTTGGAGTTTTATAGTTGATACATTTGCTAACATCGTAGCTTGACTGATACAACAGCTCTTACTTTGCAGTCCATGTAAATCACTTTGCTGTAACTCTTTACAACTACAGTTCATAGATCAGCCTTTGCTTCAGAACAATACTAGCAGATGCACAGCTTCTGACTTTTCCAGGAAGTGGTCACTAGTTTGTTTCCTTGATTGTAAGCATGTTTGCTTATAAGCTAAGTGCAAGAAACTATTAGTGCATCATAAGGCTGCAGAGTTAAAATCCATTAGGAAATGCAAATTAAGCATCCAATAGTATTGATAAGTTGGATTGAATTGGCTTTAAATATATTTTATGGTGTTCATTGAGGAAAAGGTTGTACACTATACATTTTCAATAAAAAATTGCATTCTTCTTTTGCTGTTTGAAAGACCCACTCAAAGGAGAAATCAGTATAAAGCTAGAGAGTGTAAATTGGCTATACAGAAAGTGTTTTGAAATTAAGAAAGTAAATAGGAAAAACTAGAGATTTTTCTCTAATTTGTTAAAATAATCCTCATTTACTTGTTGTAATACTGTGTAATAAAAGGATGTTTCATGCTTCTAGGTATGTCTAAATTGTTTACTTTAATTTTCAAGGAATTCTTCTGCATAATCTCATTCAGTTTTGACATTCACAGCTCAGTTTTTGACTTCTGAGGCACAAATTTGAGAGAAAGCATACATAACTATGCAACTCTGGGATTGCTGACAAGTTGTCAGGTTATTCTGCTTGTGGAAATAGTAAAGCAGATTGTCTGACTTTTTTTGGTGAATATCTAATATTGCAAATTGCTAGATAATAATTTAAAAGTATTATCTACAAATGTTGGATTGGAATATAATGTCCCTGTTCATCGGCTAGGGAAGCACTTATATGCTGGGAATACTTAACCACTCTCCTTACCTCCACAAACAAACCCAAAAATCCTATCTCTTAATAATTTTATTTTTTGTGTTAGCCACCAGAAAGGCAGATTGTGGTTGGAATATGTTCAATGGCAAAGAAGTCCAAGTCCAAACCAATGAATGAAATTCTGGAACGCCTCTCTATGTTTAAGTACATCACTGTGGTGATATTTGAAGAGGATGTCATTTTGAATGAATCTGTAGAAAACTGGCCTTTATGTGACTGTCTCATTTCTTTTCATTCTAAAGGTAAAGTTTTCGAGTGGCACAATGAACCTCTCACTTCATTTTAGACTCTTTTTTTAATTCTTTTAATTGAATATTTAGCAGAATTACAAAATAGTTTCTAGGAGCTTTTTAGTTTGGGCCTTTGGGGGAAAAAAATCACAATTGTAATGTTTTAAATCCAGCTTTTAATATTTCATATATTACAAGTTTTAAATATTTGGAATCATCTAGTCTGGATGTGACACTTGAAATCTAATTGCTGACTGATAAATAGCATTTACTTAAAAAGCTATCAAATGTATGTGTTCACCTCAGCCCAGTAAGCACAGGCCCATTCTCACTTAAAGAAATATTTCATCTCTTGAGGAATCTTGCTCTATAGACAACTTGAATTCTAGATAGCAACATATCTCTACCTCACTTATCTGTATACTGGCAAAATATTAAACTATGCAATGCCTGAAGATGTAGAACATAGTTTTCTAATGGGTGGAACTAAAGGGCTGTGTGCCAGAGGAAAAAGAGTTTTACTTGTTTTACCTGGCTAGTGGGCTATTCTGGCTTTTGTGTCTTAGGTCAATTCAGCTATAGATCACACTGAATAAAACAAATTAAAAATCCTCTATTCAGGTTGTCATGTGTCTAATACTGAAATTAAAGGGTTTTATTAACCAAATACTTACACAGAACACTAGAAAATTAATATATATTCCTTAATAAACCTTGTTTAGGGTTTCCGCTGGACAAAGCAGTTGCCTATGCAAAACTCAGGAATCCATTTGTAATCAATGACTTGAATATGCAGTATCACATACAAGACAGGTAAGTAATAAAATCACAAGTCACTTCAGCTCTATTTTACTGAAAATCAACAAATAAAATAAATATTTAAGACTGAAATAGTGGTAGTATGTTATATCTTGGGGTTGTCATCACAATAACATCAACGTATACATCATTCTACAATAGTCTAGTAAATAAAAATGGCTGATAGTATCTCAAAAAGAGTGTGTGGTAGGGGTGTAGGT
This sequence comes from Pelochelys cantorii, assembly GCA_032595735.1. Classification (NCBI taxonomy): domain Eukaryota; kingdom Metazoa; phylum Chordata; order Testudines; family Trionychidae; genus Pelochelys; species Pelochelys cantorii. The sequence continues at coordinate 65,022,746 of CM064330.1, forward strand.
ATATATACGAATAAACTTTCCCCACCTTGCCCAGGTACTTCAAGACAGGGCATTGGAGATGGGGGGTGGCACAAGAAAATATATAGCGTCCCTCAGAACAGCAGCCCCCTTCCTTCCTTTACAAGTTATGGAAAACTGTTCTTTTCCTGGGGCTTCCAGTTGTCTTGCACAATCAAACTCTTACCTTAATTTAGGAAAAGAGGATGCTGTATACCAAATTTGGTGGCCCTACCTCTTCCCATTTTGGAGGAGTTCTTGAATAAATGGACTCAGACAGGTGCACTCTAAAATATATAGGTATAGATATGCACACACGTGTAGAAGACAGTAAATTACAAAACAAATGACTAGTAAATAATAAATAGGTCTAACTTGTCTATCTTATTCTAGTATTGGACTCCACTGTTTTGATCAATACTTGAAAATTATTTATAGATTTCTGTTTAGTATCTCTCAAACACCTGATCTAGGTCAGGGACCCTTAATGCCAGCTACTGTACAAACACATAATAAACTAAAATTCCTGCTGCGAATGGTTTACAGTCTGAAAGTAAATCTAGAATCATAAGAGCTGTGCCTTCCTCTGTTTGGAAATTTAGCATGTAGTGGGTATGCTGAAGTTGAAGTTGATAATTTAGGATTACTTGTTTAGATATGTCTTTAATGTCCTCCTATTAAGCAGTGAGATTCTGATCAGTTTTTAAATTAAATTGAGTGGGTTTTTTTTGTTTTTTTGTTTTTTTGTTTTTTTTTTACTCTCAACTTTGTTCTGTGGAGACATTTGTAGTTGAATTCAATCTCAAAATACTATTTCATGAGCATTTCACCTTGTGGTTGCACAAGATGTTTAATGACAAACATTGGAAAATATTGGTAATGGTAGTGGCCAAAGATAGTCATTGTACAACATGACAATGGTTGTGAAGCAAAGATGGGCTTAGTTGGATTTCTGCTAAATAGATGAATCTCCCTGAGATACCCAGAGGAATTAGTTATGTCCCAAAAAATCAGATTTGTTACCGTTCATGTTCTATTTGTTACATATGCATACGGTACTATTTGATTGTAGAATTTATGTGACTTATTTGACAAGTTTTTAGCTACAAAATGTATGTAAAGCAGAAGCCTGTTCAGATGTTGGTGTTCTAAGTACACATCATCGTCCAGAGTAAACTTTCTTTCCTCTGCATCGTGAGCTAAAGAGGAGCTCTGTGTAGATCTAAAGCCTGTCTTCCACCAACAGAAATTGATCCAATTAAAGATATAATCTAACCCCCAGCCCCATTTTTCCCCTGCATCATGAAAAGCAAAGATTAACACATGAATAGTTAATAAAGTATAGAAATACTGGAGCCTTCTGTAAATTAAAAATATTTACAATTTAAGACATGCACCAGTTGATGTTATAAGAGTGCCCAAGCATTTCAGCATCTTTGGAATTGTTTCATAGAGCAAGTCTATCCAGTCTTGTGACAAGCAATTTGCACTGGTTCAATGATGTTTGTGTGAAGTGCCGCTATCTGAATAGACATCCCTTCAAGCACTGCATAGTTGAACAGAATAACATAATAGTTATGATTATATAAAATAAGCACTGGGTTTCATGAACTGTAAAATGTAAATGTTGGCTGGATAAATCCAAACAAGTGACCAAACTTTTGTGCTCTTCCTTTAGGAGAGAAGTGTACAGCATCCTCAAAGCTGAAGGCATTTTACTTCCTCGTTATGCAATTCTGAACCGTGATCCAAACAATCCCAAAGGTAATAGATTTTCCTAACCTGGAGTATTTTATTAAAGACTTTGAATGGTAACTTTTAACTTGCTGAACCCTTTGCTTGCCTGCACCCACTTCTGTGTCCCTTTTCTTTGATTCAGTTTGTGACTTCCTGCTCATTGCAAGGGGGAAGGAGATCGGGAGAAGCAGATGCTTACAGCATATGTTCCCTACAAAATGTAGTTTGTTGCTCTGTTAGGGAGGCGCTTCTGACAGTTTTTGGAATTTCCATGGTACTCTAAAAGCAGTCCTCTCTTGAATCACTTTACTAAGTCTGGCTGGTTGGTCTCCCTTTGCCCAACATAATGAGACCACAGAAGGCACAGGATACTGGGAGACAGTAAGAGGAGCTAGCACTTTGAGCTGGCTGAGGGCTATCGTTATGGAGAGAGCTAGGGATGAATTGGTACCAAGGAGCTTACACAGATAGTGTGTTAAAAGATCAACAGACTTATAATAAAGAAGTTGCTTTTGAGCTAATGGGACAAAAGTTAAATATGCAAATAACTTCATAGTGATATTAGGCTATCCAAGCTTCTGTTCTGTGACAGATATAGAACAGCTGATTGCTGCATACTAATGGAAAATTTCTAATGTAAAATGAAGTACAAAGGCAAAATGTGATTACATTTACTAAGTTATGGAGAGAAGGGTGATCGGCAGGCACCAGTGCCTTGAAGTTCATTAGTTGAGTGTTTTAGGGCTGAGCCCATCACTGATGGAGTATACTAGAGTAGAAGTGCATCCTCAGTTTGTATCATGGAGGTGCTCTGGTGCCAAATCTGGGTCTGTTCTTCGTGCTTCCTTCCTTAAATAACTGTTCCAAACATCAGTAATAAAAACTTAAATGGGTGATTAAATTAAATGCGTGATTTGCCCATATTTTTCTTGTCTTAAACTAAAGAGTAAAGATGTTATTAAAGAGTCAATTTTTGGAAATTGAGCAGTTGTTAACATACAAGTTTACTTTTACCACCTATTATTATTTTTAATTTTTGCTCATTTCTTCAGAATGCAGTTTGATTGAAGGAGAAGACCAAGTGGAAGTGAATGGGGAAGTTTTCCAAAAACCATTTGTAGAGAAGCCAGTGAGTGCCGAGGACCACAATGTTTACATTTATTATCCAACATCTGCTGGTGGTGGAAGCCAAAGGCTTTTTCGAAAGGTGAGGAAACTGTCACACTTGAATTATTTAATAAATTGTGTATTGAATAACTCTAATCTTAGTTCTGTTATAGTGACTTTTTTTAAAAGTCAAACCCTGAAGTATCTTTGTAAATGCAAATTTACACGAGCCAGAATCAAAAGTCCAAATTCTCTAACAGAGTTAAGGGCTCTGTACCACAGAAATGGTGAAAAAGGGTCTGTAATCTACCTGCAGATGCTCAACAGAGTTTTCGTAGATGGAGGAGCTCTGCTGGGATATTTACTAGGCTGTTTCTCTGCCGCCATCCTGTTGTCCATAAGAATGGACTCATTTTCAAGAATACGAGTGACATAATATCGTGGTGATTTAAAGTAAAACTGATGATAGGATATACACAAACTCCTCTGGAGGCAGTTGAATTTTCACCTCAAATACTCTGAAAGTTTGGGTCTGAAGCTATATTATAGGGATCTGTTCACCAGGATCTCTTAACTAAAACCAAAACAAGGTTCTTTCTAGTGACTACAGGTTGGACCTCTCTGGTCCAGCACCCTCAGAACCTGACTGGTCCCGAACCTGGATCAGGGGAGGTCTTCCTGGCCTGCTGCCCCTCAGTGCTGGTGTCTCTGTTGCCCTAGGTGGCTACTCTGCCTCTAGCCCCCCACTACCACAGGCCTGGGCCGGGCTGCTAGCCCTGTTACTGCCAGTACCGGACTCTGGCTGGACTGCCTGATTGGGCTTTGGCCATTTGGGGTGGGGGTGGGGATGAAGGGCAGTGAAGCGAGTGCAAGGAGTAGATGTTGGTAGCGGTTCTGGCCTCAGTCCCACTTCTGGATGCTGGCGCTCCTGCCGCTCGGCTCCTGGGACTTCAGGAACATCCGTGGTCCTGCTGGACTACCAATGTTGCCAGACCAGAGAGTGCTGGTTTGGGAGGTGCTGCCTGTATTAACTTTTGACTTATTAAAAACACATTAGTTAACAGTGAGCATGTAAACTGGGGTTGGATGTAATGGAACTTTTTGTATAGCCTAAATGTAGTACTATTATAATTTCAGAATCTGTGCCTTCAATCTGATTATGCTGCAGTATATTATCACAAATGTAGCATTATACGATTTTAAGGTATAGACCTGCGGCCACCAACCAGTGGATCCAATCATGGCACCCCTCTGGGTCAATTGCCCTGGCCAGGCAGCTGCCTCTCTTTGATCCAGCCCACCTGGAGCACGGTGCAGCCTCGGCAGGCTGAAAGCTGCAGCCCGTGAGACTGCGCCATGCTCCAGCTGGGCTGGATCAAAGAGCAGCAGCCGCCCGGCCATCTAACCATGTGGCTGCTGGCTGGGTGGCTGCCCCTCTTTGTTATCTTGCCAGCTGGGAGGGGGGAAGAGGTGTGTTGTGCGTCCCTGCTCTTGTCTCCTGCTCCAGGAGGGGGCTGGGCAGCTGGCACACGTGGTGTGGTGGGGATAGGGCTATCCCGCGCTGTTCCCTGTGGGCTTTGTGTGGGGTCAGAGAGCCACCTTTCCCAAAGCCCCACTGCACCTGACCCGGTTGAAGCCAGCACTGGGCAGCCCAGGCTCTGCCTGCCCCAGCCCCAGAGCCGCTGCCTACAGGCAAAGGGCTGGGCTGCACAGGGAAGAGACTCTGCCCCCTCCCTTTCCTCGCCCCAGCACTGCTCCCAGGAGGCTGAGAGTCCAGGGCTGCTGTCCTGCTGGTGAGTGCACTGGGGGCACAGGGATGTGGGGGCAAGGGGGGGGTAAAGAGGATGCAGGGGGCAGTCTGGAAGGGGGCACGAGTTGCACTGAGGGGCATGAGGTATGCAGGGGATCAGGCTGGGGGGAATCATGGGGCTGAAGGGAGTGAGGCTGGTGCAGAGAGAAGATATGGGGGGTACAGTTTTACTTTGCAGAAGCTGCACTTTCCTTTCCTCTCCACTCCTTTGCCTCCTTCCCCAACTAGCTATTTGGTGGCTGCATTCACACCCTTTCACCTTTTTTCTGCGTTACTGCCCCAACCCTCTCCTGCCCCCAAACTCGCTCTCGTACCCCTACCCCACACCCTCTCTTGCTGCCAAACTCTCTTCCAGACCCTGCACCCCACCTCCCACCCAGATCCAGAATCCCTATCCCACTTGCTGGCAGCCCTGTCCCACACATTGAGCCCCTCATTTTTGTTCCCAATCCAGAGCCTAAGGGGGTCCACAAAATCCATTAACTCTGGAATCCCAGAAAAGTAAATCTGACCTATGGGAAGCCCTGAACCTCAGTCCTCCCTGGCCCTTCCCCTCACCCTGTGGGGGGCTGGAGTGCCAGAATAGTGAGGTGTCTCAGTTGGGGGCCTCATCAGTGAGGATTTTGGGAGTAGTTTTTTTGCTTCACTTGTGTGTGGTCCCCAGCTGATTTTTCTTTGGGTCAGGGGCCCCCAATCCAAAAAAGGTTCCCCACCCCTGCCATAAATAAAGAAAACATTGAAACCTTTTGTGTTGGACATGTTTTACTTTATTTAAAATGAAGTTTGATCAACTAACATGAGAGAGTTAAAATGCTTAATCTGTTTAATAATTTAAATTAAGCCATTCTCCCCAGCTGCAGCACTAGCAAAATGGCTCGGGTGTAATTAACGGTGAGTTTCCATTAGCAATGAGTAGTCGGCGAAAAAGTTTGAGAGGGCGGGGCCTCAAGAAAGGGATGGGGTCTCGGGGAAGGGATGGGGTAGATCCTGGTGTGCCCTGACATTTGAAAAGTGATCTTGGGTGTAAAAAGGTTGGAGACCGCTGGTATAGACGTACCGAGTCATTTGGGAAACTTTTGATATTTTCAACCTATGTTAAATTAGATATGAATTCATAATCAAGTCTCTAAATAATTTAATGTATTTGTATCCAGAAAATCAAGAGGAGGGAAATTGTGGAAGAAAAGACAGAAATGAGCTCTGATTGTGCATACTTAAGAAGTTGAAATGATCTGTCTTAAAGAGATGGTCTGTGGTTTCAATCGAAAAGTATTTCTGTTTCAGATTGGCAGCAGGAGCAGTGTATATTCCCCAGAAAGCAATGTGAGAAAAACAGGCTCCTACATTTATGAGGAGTTCATGCCTACAGATGGCACTGATGTAAAGGTATGACAACTACTTGTTCTGATTTATATTTAGAACAGTCAAATATTGCAAGAGCTTTGGCAGTTTTTGAGATGAAAGTGTGTCTTGTGAGTGATAAATACTGATGAAACTTTAAAATAGTTGAGAAATAATGATTGTTTTTCTTGCTCTGTGGAAGAGCAATGCCATAATGTAAAGACTCTTTTATCATTGCTATAGTACTGCCTCCTTACCAATCACCGAGTCATTGTTTTTTGCACTGTGGTAGTGCCCAAGGTGCATGAAGTACTTTCCAAACACACCATCTACCTTAAACAGTTCAGTTTGAAAGATAACAAAAATTGAAGTGAAGGACAAAACGTACAAACTGTCATCTGGATGGTGGCTGGTACATACATTGGTACTAGGCTGTTTCGTGACTACAGACTCTGGATTATATTGCAATGTGATGTTTAGCAAGTTTCTATCTTGAGGCGTGTTTAAAAACACTCAAATAGACACAATAGTGCCTTACTGAAAGTAATACCATATAATCAATGTAAAAATTGGACTTGCCCTTTTTCTCAGTGTTTAATAATAGATCATATAGGACATCTTCTGTTAAGATACCCAAGTTGTAATCTGACCAGACGTCTTCTGTTAAGATATAGCTATTTCTGTCAGATATGCTATAGTATATTTACTAATAAACCATACTTGATTATGAATGTACATTGTTTTGCAGCAAATATACTAAAAGTACATGATAGGGGTTTTTGTTAATCTGTTTTATATATTTAGTTTTTATTAATTTAGATTTAAAATAAGACACAACATCTTCATATTATTTTTAATAAAATAAAATCCCAGGTAATTATTTCATCAGGAACTTAGCTAGTTACTTACAGAAATTCCTTTCCTTCCTTTCACTTCCTTTGGGGGATAGATCCCAAAATCACTAAATTCAAGTTATTTGGACCATGGCGGGAGCAAGTTCCCGAGTGTCTGAATCCTTGCTGTGAATGTTGGATCAGTGACATCCTCTTATAATGAGGGAGATCCTGCTTAAACTTTTCAGCTGACCACAACTATGGCAGTATGTCATGTGGAGAGTCAATCTTTTGAGTAGGCCTGATCCCAGGCTGGGTAGAATTTTATAGGTCATAACTACCAACATCTTAAACTCTGCTTGGGACCAATAGACGATGGTGCAGTTCAGATCCGAGATCACTGATATTGTATACTCACAGTGAGATGCCTTGCTCGGAAAGCAAACTGCTGCTTAGTTGACCACAATCACTCACTCTTCAAATGGTTTTAAGATGTAGCCCCGTGTAGAATACACTGTAGTAGCTAATCTTGAGGAGATGAATGCCTGGATCATGGGGGCAAGATCCACTTACAAAAGAGAAAAAATTGCGGCCTCCTAGTCAAATACAGATGGTAAAAGGCGGCATGGGTTGTAATTTGACCACACCGTAAATTGGGGATCTAAAATTACTCTTAAGCTGCAAACTCTCATAATGAATGGATGTATTCCAAAAATCAGAGGGACTGATTTTACCTCCACTATCTCATGCAGTTGCTTATTCCAGCTCTCGTATGTGGCGCCATAGCCAGCTAACCAAATCCATATCCTAATCTCAGTCAGACGCTGGCTGAGCTACTAAATCATGTTAGATGTGATGGAGACTAACAGTTGGGTGCCATCAGCAAGTTGAAAACACCACACCTCATGCTTTCTAGCAACCTCGGTGAACAGGGTAGGTAGGATGCATACATGAGAAATTTGTGGAATGAAGGTAAATTGCCCACAACTACCTTTTGACATCTTAGAGAGGGAAAAAAAACCAAAACCAATCTAAGAGACTAGTTCTGACAAATAACACCATCCTATGATCAATAGTATCAAAGGCAACTGTTGGAAATAGTAGTATCTGTATAGATTCATAATCTCGATCCAGGAGAAGATTATACAAATGTAAAGAGTATGGGAAATAAGCAGGAAGAACTTGAACTGCTAATAAATAAACACAACTGTGACATAGTTGATATCACAGAAACTTGGTGGGACAATACACACGATTAGAATATTGGTATAGAAGGGTACAGCTTGCTTATGTAGGATAGGCAGGGGAAAAATTAAAAATGTATACACTTGGACTGAGGTTGAGATGGACATAGGAGACAGACTTGTTGAGAGTGTCTGGGTCAGGTTAAAAGGGGTAAAAAACAAGGGTGGTGTCATGCTAGGGGTCTACTCCAGATGACCTACCAAGGCAGAAGAGATGGATGAGGCTTTTTTTTAAACAACTAACAAAATTATCCGAAGCGCAGGATTTGATGGAGATGGGAGACTTGAACTATCTAGTCATACGTTGGAAAACTAACACAGCACGGCACTGATTATCCAATAAGTTCTTGGACTGCAATGGAGACAATTTTTTATTTCAGAAGGTTGAGAGCACTATTGGGGGGAAGCTGTTCTAGATTTGATTTTAACAAATAAGGAGGAACTGGTTGAAAATATGAAAGTGGAAGGTAGCTTGGGTGAAAGTGATCGTGAAATCATAGCATTCATGAGCCTAAGGAATGGTGGAATGGTAGAAGGGTGAACATCAAAATAGAGAGTGGATTTCAGGAAGGCAGATTTTAGTAAACTCAAGAGAGCTGGTAGATAAGGTCCCGTGGTAAGCAAGACTGAGTGGAAAAACAACTGAAGACAGTTGGCAGTTTTTCAAAGGGACGTTATTAAGGGCCCAAAAGCAAGCTATTCCACAGAGTAGAAAAGTATGGCAAGACAGGAACTAGGCTTAACCAGGAGATCTTACATGATCTAAAAATCAAAAAGGAATCGTATTTAAAAAGTGGAAACTAGGTCAAATTACAAAGGATGAATATAAGCAAATAACACAAGTATAAAGGGACAAGATTAGGAAAGCAAAGACAAAAAGAGCTCTATCTAGCTAGAGACATAAAGAGTAACAAGAAGACATTCTACAAATATATTTAGAAGCAAGAGGAAGATCAAGGACAGGGTAGGCCCATTACTCAGTGAAGAGGGAAAAACGAAAACAGGAAACTTGGAAATGGAAGAGGCACTTCTTTGTTTTGGTTTTCACCAAGAAGATAGATGGTGATGGGATGCCTAACATAGTGAATGCTAGTGTAAATAGGGTAGGTTTAGAAGTTAAAATAATAAAAAAAAAAATTACTTAGAAAAGTTCGATGTCTTCAAGTCACCAGGGCCTGATGAAATGGATCCTAGAATACTCAAGGAGATGATAGAAGAAGTATCTGAGCCTTTAGCTGTCATCTTTGAAAAGTAAGAAAGTCACGAGAGATGCCAGAAAACTGGAAAAGAGCCAATATAGTGCCCATCTATAAAAAGGGAAATAAGAACAACCAGGAAACTACAGACCAGTCAGTTTAACTTCTGTGCCAGGAAAGATAATGGAGCAAGTAATTCAGGAATCCATTTGCAAACATCTGGAAGATAATGAAGATAAAGTGACAGTTAACATCCAGCATGGATTTGTAAAGAACAAATCATGTGAAACCAATCTGATAGCTTTCTTCAATAGGATAACAAGTCTTGTGGATTAGGGAGAAGTGGTGGACATGATATACCTAGACTTAAGTAAAGCATTTGACATGGTCTATCGTGACCTTCTTATCAATAAAGTAGGGAAATACAACCTCGATGGCTCTATAAGGTGGGTGCATAACTGACTGGAAAACCGTTCTCAGAGAGTAGTTATTAATGGATCAGAGTCATGTTGGAATGGTATAACAGGTAGGGTTCCACAGGGATCTATTTTGAAACCGATTCTGTTCATCTTCATCAGTAATTTAGACGATGGCATAGAGAGTATGCTTTTTAAGTTAGCAGATGATACCAAGCTGGGAGGGATTGCAAATGCTTGGAGAATAGGGTCATAATTCAAAATGATCTGGACTAGGATGTTAAATTTAATCAACTACTTAACTAGTCGATGGAATTTCCATTGACTAGTCAATAAGCAGGGGAACCACAGCGGGGTTAGTTCCTAGCCCGGGGAGCTAACCCTGCTGCGGCTCTGCCTTTTAATTGTTTTAAGAGCCCATCAGCTCTTAATACATTTAAAAGGCTGAAGTGCAGCAGGGGGACCCAGTGCGAGCTGGGACAGCTGATTCCCAGTTTGTGCCAAGTCCCACCACTGCGCACCAACCGTTTACCTGTATTAAGAGCTGGGAGGCACAGAGGCACAGCATCTGGGACTGGGTGTGAGCTGGGAATCAGCTGATTCCCAGCTCATGCCCAGTCCCTGCTACCCTCTGCCTCCCCTGCCCCCCCTGCCGAGATGGTGCTGGGGGGAACCAGCTTTTAAGCCACCTCCCACAGCACCGGCTCCTGCTTCCCCTTCTTGCTGCTTGTCTCTGATACAGGCAGCAAGGGTGAGGCGGGAAGCGACCTGTCAAGGGACTAGTCAACTCCGATGACTATCCGATAAGCTTATACTTGACTAGTCGCTTACATCCCTAATCTGAACAAACTGGAGAAATTGTCTGAGGTAAATAGGATGAAGTTTAATAAGGACAAATGCAAAGTACTCCACTTAGGAAGGAACAATCAGTTTCACACATACAGAATGGGAAGAGACTGTCTAGGAAGGAGTATTGCTGAAAGAGGTTTAGGGATCATAGTGGACCACAAGCTAACCATGAGTCAACAGTGTGACACTTGCAAAAAAAGAAACCTGCACCTTAGCAAGTATTAGTGACTGAAATTATAGTGATGAGGAGGCCCTTGTTCTCTCAATACCAAACTCTGCCACCATGGACGCATGTCTAATGTGATCAGTTTTGTCTACAAAATATCCAGCAATTTTCTCACAATAGGAGGAACTTGGACTAGCTCCCAAACTGTGAGAGATCCATAAAACTAAATCATCTAACACTCAAAAAAAGGTTTATTTCCTGCCTGAGAGTTGGCAAATCCTATGATGGGGGAAGAGAGCTTATGCTTAAGCCCACAGCATATGGGTTTAATCAATTTTAGCATAAATATATATTTTTAGTAGGGCTATCAAGCAATTAAAAAAATTAATTGCGATCACATGCACTGCCCCTTTGAAACACTGCGGTGGTGCTTCAAAGGGGCAGCGCTGCACCAAGCCGGGATCAGCTGAAGACTCCAGCTGGTGGTGCCTCTTTGAAATGCCGCCACAGTGTTTCAAAGGGGCAGTGCACACGATTAATCACGATTAAATTTTTTAATTGCTTGACTGCCCTGGCACCTCAAAGGGGCAGCACATTAGGAGCCGGGGATCAGCTGGAGTGCCCAATTGATTCCCGGCTCCTAATGCACTGCCCCTATGAAGTTCCGGACTGGCGCTTCAAAGGGACATCATAATGTGGAGCTGGGGACTCCAGCTGATCCCAGGCTCCTAATGCTCTGCCCCTTTGAAGTGCTGGAGTGGCACCTCAAAGGGGCAGCACAGCATTAATGCCTGCGATTAATGCATTAAAAAAATTAATGCGTTAATCCTTCCCTGTGTTAATCGCAGGCGTTAACGCACATCAGTTGACAGCCATAATTTTTAGCTTTGGCACAAGACCACCACTACTGCTCTTGCTTTATTTGATACTGATAATCCATCAGTCTGGATGACTTATGAGAACAAAGTGAAAATGGAGCCCAGAAGCCAATTCATCATTGATTAAGGGCATTAACATCTTATTTGCAGTGAGTTTCTATGACAGAGTGCTGTTAGCAGCTTCAAACAGAGCTCTTTGTAAACTAGCACCCTGATTACTTAGAACACAGAGAGAACTGTAGTTAGGGTGTGATTAAGGTGTAAGGGAACACTTAGATCTGCAGGTATATGCTGTAGATTGAGACCTTTATTTGCCATGCAGTAATTTGCTGTGTAGACCCTACTAAGTTTTGAACTCGTGTGTGCAGGCTACATGATCTGAACATAGTTACACTGAGATTCTCTCAAGTTAATTTTTAATTTTTAAATCAAGGTGTACACGGTAGGTCCAGACTATGCACATGCTGAAGCGAGGAAGTCCCCAGCTTTGGATGGCAAGGTAGAACGAGACAGTGAAGGAAAAGAAGTGCGATATCCAGTAATCCTGAATGCAAGAGAGAAGTTGATTGCTTGGAAAGTATGCCTTGCATTTAAGGTAAACAGACCACAGCTAATCAAATGTGCAGTAGTAATTTTTAAGGGTTAAGATTTAATCATGGGTAGTTTTAGTAAAAGTCATGAACAGGTTATGGGCAATAAGCAAAAATTCATGGCTCCTTGACCATGATTTGTACTATATACTCCTGACTAAATCTTAACTGTTCTGGAATCTCCGTGGTGCCCGCTTCTGGTGAAGGGCACTTACTGCTGGGTGACTTTGAGCGTTGGGAGCGGGACAGGAGCACTGTTGCTGGTCCTGGGACCTCCCAAGCTACTCTGGTGGCTGTAAGGTTCAGTTGCATCTCTGACTTCTGCAGTCGGCAGGTTCTGGAAAGTTATGGACATTGTGACCTCCATGATAGACTCACACCCTTACTAATTGTTTACTATGTGAAAATTCTCTTTAATCTGTGCTTATATATATAGCTATGTATTTGGAGGACTTCCGTTTTTAAACAGATCAGTTTTTTACAGTTTCCAAAGTTTTTTCTTGTTGCATACCATTAGAGGTCATAAGATACAGAAAAACTCTTCTGCAACATCTTCATGGGTTGCCCTGCCTGTACTGGAAAGAAGGTGAAATACCAGAAGAAATAAAAGATGCTAATATAATCCTCCTCTATAAGTAGGACCCTGCAAATTCACAGATATCCATTTTATTTTTAAGGTATCAGCGGATGTGGATGCAGATATCCACAGCTCATTTTTGCAGCTGTGAATGTCGATACAAAATTTGTATCTGCACAGGGCTCTATCGATTAAAAAAAAAAAAAAGTGAGAACAACAACTCTAACAATTATCGTGACATTTCCCTTACTATGATAGGAAAAGCCTTTGCCAGACCCCTGCAGACAAAATCTGTCTTGAATCACAGTGCAGCTTCAGAGCTGAAAGATCTGTTATTGACACAATCTTCTCGCTGAGACAGCTATGAACAAAAAAAGGCCCCTATGTATTAGGGATGTAAAATCCCATTTAATTAACCAGTTAAATGTTAAACTGATTAAACAGGGGCAAGCAAGGAGGCCACTCCAGTCTGCTGGGCTAGATCGGCCCCTTGGCTGTGGACAGGGGTTGCTCTGGCTGGCTGGTTAGAGCAGCCCCTGCCTGTGGTGGGCCCCAAAGGGCTGGAGCAGCTACTTGCCTGCAGCAGGGAGTTAACCAGAACTGGTAAGCCTCACCTGTTCAAGTTCCAACGTGCTACAGTAATACAAATAATTTTCTAAAATGTGACTCTTAAAAATAGACTTACTGGATCAAGCTTATAAATAGCTTAGTTTTGGTTAATTCTGAGGGATAAGAAGAGTGTGTGATGTGGGTGTTTCTCTCCCTTTACTGCTTACCACTAACAGAGAAAGAGTATTCTGCAGTCCAAATTCTATGGACAATGGGAGCTCTAAAGATCATCTGGATGCTCAAGTGAAACCGAAAGCAGAATTTGCAAAATTCAGGCTGCTAGTGATGTGAGAGAAGTTAAGAACGCAAGTTGGGATGTAAGGCTAGTAATTAAGGAAACGGGTGTAAACTGAGCAGATTTAATATGGAGTCACTGAAGAACAACAAATATAGAACCCATAATACCATTTTTGTGTTGCCTTTTCAGATCAGAACCATACTTAACATGCAGGTCTGGAAACACAAGACCCTTGACTGAAATAGAAACTGTATTTCTCAATATTTATTCTTAACAGCAAACAGTTTGTGGCTTTGACTTGTTGCGTGCTAATGGACAATCTTATGTCTGTGACGTCAATGGCTTCAGTTTTGTGAAGAATTCCATGAAATATTATGATGATTGCGCGAAGATACTTGGGTAAGTGTTCATTAATTAATGTTATATGATTGGCATATATGATCATGCAATCATTTGTCTTTGCTATGGAAGTTTTCATGCAGTTTCCAAAGTATTGCTATCTTGCACATTTTTGAGGACTCCTTTTATTTGAGGGTTGAAACAAGTTCAAGGAATTTTCTAGATAGTTTTTTCTTTAAAACAGGAAAAACCTTTGCTTTTAAAGTGAGCGTTATCTAGAATAACTAGAAATAAAAAAAAATGTATCCAGGTATAAGTTTATTAAAGTATTTAGATTTTATTTCCATGTGCATTCCCTTATACCGTTAGAGCGACAGTTGCAGAATTCAAAAGCCGTTGGAGAACATATTTGCTATAGAGAAAAATAAAGAAATATGCTAACTTGTTAAATGTACTTAACCGATTTACTGGGATTATAGCCCAAATAAGAAGTGCAACTTGAGGTGTACTGTACGAAGGTTGGTTGAAAGCACACCTTTTCACTGCCTTCATCCTGATGCTAATTTCATCGTGTCTTTTGCTGCTACATTGTATTAGGCAAAGCATCAGACTACTGTAATTCACATTGGCTACAACCCAAAGGGCTGAAAATTAATGATTTGTCTACACTATCAAGTTTTGTTGCCCCCAAACTGCCTTTTGGTGACAAGTGAGTGCATACATATCGCACCTTTTTTTGCCAGTCTCTGCAACAAAATACTTCCACCTATGAGAAACTTTTTTTTTCCTTTTCCATCCCCTTTATTATCCACAAAGTATCAGTGTAGACACTGTTGTTTGTTTTGTCAACAGCAGGGGTCATAAACTCCTTGATTGTGGGCCACCTATAGCCAGAACAGTTTCATAATCCAGCCCAGGAGTCCTGGTGACCCAAGTGGTGTGTGTCCATATCTGTCCTCCAAGCCCTGCCTCTTCCTGCTACCATCTTGCCCTCTGCCTCCCATTGCATTCATTTCCTCCTTTTCCTCCTGGCTCCTGTGGCCACGGTGAGTGCAGGGATGCTCAACCCCTGCTGCCACCCTGTGCCAGGCCCCCCCACGTCAGGTCCCTCAGGGAAATGTGGGGGAGAGAAAACTGGTGGGAGGGGGCAAAGGTCCAAGGCTTGTGAAAAGGGTATGGACAGATACCCTTGCTGGAACTCCCAGGCAAGATTGCAGAAATGCTCCCTGGCCATAGATGGCCAATGGGTCAAGAGTTTGAAATCCCTGGTCAACAGAACTGGCTTCTGCCATTATCCCGCAATGACTGTCCTGATCTCTCTGTTCAATGTTTTGATCTACGCTGCCCTGCATTCATGTGCCCCTCCCCTTTCAAAACTTCTGGAAGTATCTGGCAACTGAGTCTGCCACTCGCTTTGGAACAAATCATTAGGATGCTCTTGTTCTGCCCTGCACTAGGAACATAGTGACCCAGCCTGAAGTAGGGGATGAGGGGAAAAAGACTTCTGTGCTGCTTTTGCCATTTTTCATCAAGGAGAGATCACAGGGTTACTCATGATGCTGCCTCTGCAGCTGAAGAGGCTGTGGGAGAACGTAGAAGGAATCGCAGAACCGTAGGCAGGCAGACAGAATGGGCTGCTTCTGGAGAGACTGCTATGCTGAGCAATGCAGGGGGCTGACATTGAGAGGGAGGTCCCCCTCCCTCTGCCTCAGTATAGGTCAGTCAGCCTGTTATCTGCCTGTTCCAGGCACGATACTCTCCTCTTCCCCCTCGCCCCCTGGCTTCAGTGGAAATAAGCAGTCGACAATCTACTAGGATGCCCCTGTAATGATGGAATTGAGAACTTACGTTATATGATGCTGTACCAAACATATGAGGCATTACAAATCCTTCCCAAAGCATCCTGCAGCCAGTTGCAGTGGGATAACTACCACAGTTCATTGCCTCTAGTGTCAATGTAAGAGCTGCTGATGTGAATGCATTTCACTTGCTCAGGGAGCCAGTGACCACATGCCACAGCAGTTTTAGTTAAAGATGCATAACTTCTGCTGACAATTCTTGGTAGTGTAGACACAGCCTTCAACCAGAATTGATGTGTTATGGAAGGATCCTAACTGCCCTCCCTTCCTTCAACCATGCCCTTTTATCTCTGCTACCATACCACTGAATTGTTTCCCATAAATTGGGGTGATTCTATGTTGGCCAGTTAAACTGTCCTTAAAATAAGAGTATAATAGTGGTGTAGCACAAAAGGCTGAATCACACAAGGTGAAAGGAGGGAAATCATTCCTGTTAAATTGAATCTTAGATAATAACGTCAATTACAGTCTTGCTGTTTAGACTTAGTGGCAGGAATTCTGAAGATCCTAGAGTACTTTTTCAATTTTACAAAGTCAACTGAGGCTAGATTCCTACCATTCTGTAAAGAGCTTACATCTGCATTTCTTCCTTATGTTAAAAATAAGCAATGTTATAGCAGAGCTAAATCAATAGTAGGCTTGTACTAAGTTTGGGAAATCCAGGAATCATTCTTCATAGAGTGAGGCAAGCATCTAAGATACATTATGCCATTCTGTAAAGTCTTCCAGAATCAATCCTGTACAAACAGTGATAAACTTTAAATTGGTGTATTTTAACATACAGGTTGCACCTCTAAAATCCCAAGTTTCTCAGGACTGGCAACATCCGTGGTTTGGCATGACCACAGATGTTCCAGGATCAGAGTGTCCCAGTGTGCTGCAGGAGGATTGGGGGCTGGGAGCCAGTGTGTGGTTCAGCTGAGCTACTGTGGTGGGAGAGAGCCAGGAAGCCCTGTGGGAGAAGGTAGTGGAGGGGGCCAGTTAGGTCACAAGGGTGCTGGACCAAGGAGGTCCAATCTGTACTTTCTAGAATAGACCGAAGGAATCTCTTATACGAGCTTACTCTGCTAACATTATACACATAGGCTGCGTCTAGACTGGCATGATTTTCCGCAAATGCTTTTAACGGAAAAGTTTTTCCGTTAAAAGCATTTGCGGAAAAGAGTGTCTAGATTGGCACGGATGCTTTTGCGCAAAAGCATCTGTGGCCAATCTAGATGCGGTTTTGCACAAAAAAGCCCCGATCGCCATTTTCGCCATCGGGGCTTTTTTGCGCAAAACGGTTCTCAGTTGTCTACACCGGCCCTCTTGCGCAAAAGCATTTGCGCAAGAGGGCTTTTTCCTGAGCGGGAGAGTCATTGTATTTGCACAAGAACACTGACGATCATACATTAGTTCGTCAGTGTTCTTGCGCAAATTCAAGCGGCCGGTGTAGACAGCTGGCAAGTTTTTGCGCAAAAGCAGCTGCTTTTACACAAAAACTTGCCAGTCTAGACGCAGCCCTGATGTTAGGTTGTTGTCTTTGTAGCTATTGTGACCAGACTTTTCAAATATTTAAATACTATTAAAATACACCTGTAAGTACCCATCCAGTGCTCAGTGTTGGTCTAATAAACAGTTATTAATAAAAACGGACTACATTCAGTATTTCAGCATTTTGATTTAGTGGTAAATTTTTGGTTTTTGCTGTTTAGAAATATCATAATGCGAGAACTTGCTCCGCAGTTTCAAATACCTTGGTCAATACCTCTGGAAGCTGAAGATATCCCTATTGTGCCAACAACATCTGGAACAATGTAAGAAAAAAAGTAGCAGTAGCTGAATTGTGCAAAGTTCTTATATAACCTCTGTGAATTTTCTCTTCTCTCAAGGTGTTTGAGCTTTCAGCTCTGAATGCTTGTTTTGTGCAATGAAAACAAGAAGTCAATTGCAATTGCTGTTCGAGTAATCGAAGTTTGTTATCCTTAGTAAAGCTGAGTATAGAACAGCAGATTTTCAAGTGTAGTCTGTTCTAAAAATAGCTTGCTTCATTGCTAATAAATATTCTAGTGTCAGCTTAACACACATTTTAATAAACATGCTCTTTTTACTAAAGAAACCTTAAAATGGATTTGTTTAAAAAACTACTTAAAATAGATATTCTGTAGTTAACTAAGTCTTAAAACCATATTTATAGTAAATTACATTGCCTGACATAATTTTCAGATAACCTTAAGTTCTTTCAGTCATTTCAATATTTTGTCATGCATTTTTTGTAGACTAAGTAACTGTCTGTCAGACTCATGCATTTAATATAAAAACCATAAGTGGTGTATAAAACTGGGAAATGTAACTTGTCCTTTTTTAAATGTTCAGGATGGAGCTGAGATGTGTTATAGCTGTAATACGTCATGGGGACCGTACTCCAAAGCAAAAAATGAAAATGGAAGTTAAACATCAGAGGTAAGTCACATTTGGCTAAAGAGACCTTATTTACACTTGGAGTACCATGTAAAGTACATGCACTACATGCTTCAATAAGAGGTACGCTGTATTAACACTGACTGCAATGTGTAGCTACATCTAGTAGTGAAAGGCTTCATTGGGGAAAGGCTCATTAATGGAACCTTTCTTTCTGCTGCCTCCACCCTGCCTGAACCTTTTTCTGTTGCTGGAGTTCTTCATTGTTGTGGTGAAAAGCTCCAGCCTGGGCCACCACCCGGCTAGAAATAATATTGTAGTATGACATGGGCAAGTAGTGAGCCAGGTATGGTATATACCCTAAGATTCAGCTATGTCAGGCATTCTTCCAGTTTAAACAGTGCCGCATCATCTGCACTGCTATTTATCCCTATGTTAGCTGGTCATTCAGTGTTTGTTTAGTTGACTACACTATTACATACCTAGTGCATATAAGAACAAACTCTTCATAATTGTGGGGTATTCAGATTGGATATTGGTGGATGTTAGTTCCAGCTTTTCATTTTGTTTTTATTGAAAATCTTGGGTTGCTTTAAAGTGCATTAATATTTATGTCAACATTCTTATTAGATGCTCCTTTAATCTGTATGTTTTCTCTTAAAGATTTTTTGATCTCTTTGAAAAATGTGATGGATATAAGTCTGGAAAGCTAAAACTGAAGAAACCAAAACAGTTACAGGCAAGTCTGTCTTAATGTTCTCTTTCTGAGTTCTGTAACTGGTTAATAATAGAATTCCTTATTTATGTATAGTGGTGATTTTTTTGTTTTTGTTTTTTTGTTTTTTTTAAAGGAAGTGCTTGATATAGCAAGACAGCTCCTACTAGAGCTTGGACAAAATAATGACTCTGAAATTGAAGAAAGCAAAGCAAAACTTGAGCAGTTGAAGACTGTTTTGGAGATGTAAGTATCTACTATATAATCCTCATGTCAGAACTGGAATGACTTTGTTTTGATCTCATTAGCTTTCAAAACTAATTATCTTATCAGTTGATAAATTAATGTATGACAATATTAATCTGAATTTTTCAATCTATTGAGAGAAGGGATGGCTTTGTCATTTTAAGATGTTGTACTGGAATTGAGGAGGTCTGGTTTACTTACTGTGACACCTTGGACAAATGACTTAATGTAACCTGTTTCCTCAATTCCTTGTCTGTGTGGTGGGGAAAATACTTCTTTTGCCTTATCCTGTCACATATGTAGAATATAAGCTTTTGGGGAAAGTGTCTGCCTCTTGCTATGTGTTTGTATAGTGTCTAACAACTGTGGCAACATGGGGCCGGGGCCTGGAGAACTGGTGGCAGCAGGGCAGACAGCCTGGCTCGGAGGGGACAGGAAATAAAGAGTGACAGAGGCAGAGAGCCGGCTGGCTTGGGGCTGGTGGCAGAGGACACCTCCCCTGGCCCAGAAAAGTCTTTGATTTGTCCCAGTGTTGCAGGACTAGGGAGGTCCAGCCTGTGGTGGCTATCAGTATATGTCAGATCAGATCAGATCTGGACACTCATAGCCATAAGGGTGCATGCTACCAAAGTGGAATAAATTAATCATGCAGCTGGAAAGTGTGGATGGATGGGAGTGTATATTTCTGGTGGGAGAGAGATGAAGTTTCTTGGGTAGCATGATTGGGAAAAAAAAGTAATAGATAGTATTTAATATGGCAAATTAAATGACCATTTAAGTAGTCAATATTGTATTTCATATTTACAAATCAGCAAAATGAGCAAGTTAGTATGAAAATCAATTAAGATTCAAGAATTTGTTGTATCCTTAATTGATAGAGCAGTATGATAGTATTGAATATATATATATTGGAAAATCTGTCAATTTATGGAAGAGGGTGTTTTTCTCCTTGCTTTAGGTATGGACATTTCTCTGGCATAAATCGCAAAGTCCAGTTAACCTATCTCCCTCATGGCTGTCAGAAAACTTCTAGTGAAGAAGAAGGTATAGTATAACCAATACATACTCACTTGTATGAGTATGTAGAACTTAAACAGTTAACCTCCTAATTGTTAATATAGTATTAAATAAACCAAGGACTTGAACTATGGCTAAATATTCAGCAACATCTTCTTGTGATGAGCTACTGTGATGAGCAATTGCTATGTGTCTAAGTTTAAGTTTTCTATATATCTTCTAGTACTCTTAATTCCTTTCATACAGAAAAAACCCTAAAACATACAATAATGCCTAGGTATTTAAAATCCAATACTTGTGAATTTCCTGACTGCTGATTACTTTTAGTGCTTACTTTGGCTTCCTTTGTTTTCACTGTAATATAAGTCTCATTTGTTTTTAAAGTTTCTAAACTATAGATGTCTTCAGAATTATTAGCTTTAACTGAACTAGTGGGGTATTTTGCTATTAGAATGGCAAGACACTCAAATGTTGAAGTCACTTTCTTGAAGCACACAAACCTCAATGTGTAAGTTCCAATATTTCTTTAAGATTAATTTAATAATTAGCTAATATTCTTTAAATAAACATTTTCATTTGTTGATAATTATTTTAACTGATCTGTCTGCATATAATTAGATAACAGAAGAAATGAACCATCCCTGCTTCTGGTTTTGAAATGGGGAGGTGAACTGACCCCTGCAGGCAGGGTCCAGGCAGAGGAGCTAGGGAGAGCTTTTAGATGCATGTACCCAGGTGGACAAGGTAATCTTCTTGTGCTATATGATTTAAATTAGCCTTTTAAACATACGTAATATCAATACATTTACAAGCGTCTCTGAAAAAAAATATTTGTTTGGTAGGAGATTATGCTGGATTTCCTGGATGTGGTTTACTTAGATTACATAGTACTTATCGACATGATCTGAAAATATATGCATCTGATGAAGGACGAGTTCAGATGACTGCAGCAGCTTTTGCAAAGGTACTATGCGAAGTTGTATTTTCAACAAGAAAATCTGAAAATCTTAAGAATCTTATGTGTGTTCTCTAGCAAGTTAAGGGAAATGCAGGGTTTTATTGCAACCTATGGAACAAAAAGAAAAGTTTAATTAAAAAAAAATTTAGTGCTCATGAAAAGAGATCCAATTTGACTTCTCTTGCATTTGAAGTTTTCCAAGCATCAGAAGGCATTCAGCCTGTTAAGCTGCAGTACAAGCTTTTATTTATGTAGCCCCAGCAGTGTGCCTTAGTCCTTTCTAGTAGACCACTTTTGAGGATGAAAAGGTAACTTAGTCCCCATGCCTTTTAAATATTTGTTAATCTGAAAGTTCCAACAAAATATGACAAATTATAGGCATGATTTTAGGAACTGAACTGAGATAGTAAGTGCTCTTTACATAGGTCCCATGCAACTAGAAGACAAATTACACACCGAATACTGGGTTGCTTTTATGCTTTGATACAACCAGAGATGTAAAATTAATAGAACCTGATTTAGTTTTCTTTTTAATATAGGCAGTTACAAGATTGTACAATATAAACTTATTTACTACCGGAATATCCTTTTGTAAGATTGATAGAGCGGAAATGTCTTAACCACATCTCACCATTTACTAATTATTTTATCTGACAAAAGAAATGCTCTTAATCATTATGCTGTTCAGTTGTGTATATAGTAGTTTTGTTGTGCTTTAAAAGTTGTAGGGTAATTTTGTAAAATTAAAAAGTCCTGTTCCATATCCTTGAGCCCTGTGAACTTTTAGATATGATCTGTTAAAAAAAAACAAAAACAAAACACAAAACACACAAAAAACCAATCTTAACAATCTCCATGCAGAATTAGAAACTTTTTTTAACCAAACTTTTACAGTTCTTTACCTATCTTCATACCAGACAGACTTCCCAGCCCTCTGATCCCAGCCCAAACGCTCAGTACCTGCTTAAGTTTTCGACTCATTCTCTTTGTAGCAGAAGTTTTAGTGCTTATTCCTATTGCAAATAACAGGAATATATCGGGTATCCTAAGTATAGGGAGGAGAGAGAGAGAGAGCACATGCAGTAAGCTATAACATATGATTGAGTGAGCACTCATTGAGTGAGTGAATTTTTGTAATCTCAACACTTAAGATAATGGCAAGTTACTTGAATAATATACTGTGGCATTTACATTAACATCTTAGCTTAAAATAGCTGCATTACTCCTTCTTTATGTTTGTTCATTTCTGAATAATTGTATTCTTTTTCTCAGGGGTTACTGGCTTTAGAGGGAGAGCTGACTCCTATTCTTGTTCAGATGGTGAAAAGTGCTAATATGAATGGCTTATTGGACAGTGACAGTGATTCTTTAAGCAGCTGCCAGCATCGTGTTAAAGCAAGGCTCCATGAAATACTCCAGAGGGACAGAGAATTTACAACTGAAGACTATGAAAAGGTCAGTAGATATTAAAGAAATTATTTCCAACAGAAATGTATTAGTTTGCTACAATCCAGTTTTCACACAATTAGTCCAAAGGCCACTGAGGATTGGTAATGTCCAAAATACCAATACAAGCATATAACATTTATTATCTTAGCAACTGTTCAGTTATACATATTGGCCAAAGTATTCACAATAGGATCTTACTTGGGAGACACGATATGACACCAGAATAGTAAGGAAAAGCTCTGACAAAGAAATCCCTAAAATCTTTCATTGCTGGTTGTAAGACCTTAGCTAAAGCCAGAGAAGTGCCCTACCCTTTTGCATGGTCTTAACAAACTTAATGGTTGAGCCCCCTTTTCAAAGTTGTCATTTTCTGTCCTTCTTTTGCCATATTTCTTCTCAACTTCAAGACTAAGCATTTTTCTCTAGACAGACCACATATCTAGTTATTTGTTGCATCCGGTGCCTAGTTAACCATATTTTCTTTATTTTGATTATCTTAACCCAAACCTGAAATAAAATAACACTGGGATTTCTAGGGTCATTACAAATTTAATACAATCAATTCTCCTTTTTCATAATTTTAGTTCTGTTTTGTCATATTTCATCCTATTGCTCATGATCATATCTACATTTCATTTTAATGTCTGAATTCACTCAAACTCATTGTAGGCCTATCTTTCTACAAGATAGTTGGCAGAATTAGTTTTCTGTGAAGCAAAGTATACAAAATTTTGTCTGGGTCGTATTTGTCTAGGTTTTATTTAGGGCTCTCAATCTCAGTGAACTCTAGTAATTAATGTAAAAGTAGATTTAAAAATATAGTCATGATTAATCAGAGTTTTAATTGCACTGTTAAACAATAATTCAATAGCAATTTAAATTAATTTTAAACATTTTTAGGATATTTTTCTACACTTTCAAAAATACGTCTCCCCTACCTTCATTGCACTTAGATAACTGCTGTAGTAAGTAGGCAATTGCAAGGCAGTATGTGCTTGCTTCAGATGTTGTTGCTACTTCTGGACCTGATCTCCACGTATATGGGGTAAAGAACTGAACAGGGCGCTAGATTTTTTTCTGAAAAAAAAGGGAAAAGGTCCTGCAGGTGCTCCTAAAATATGAAAATATTCTGATTGGACTGCTTTCTTATCCTGAACTCCTTTTTTAAAAAGTGAAGGTTAATCAACAGGTGTTCAGTCACACTCCAATGTCTTATGCAGCATTACTGGCTTACTTAATGGTGATCATGCTTGGCTCCTAAAGTTAAATGATTGGTTCAGGTCTGAATGATTGATTTGGTTCCTGCTAAGTTGTATTCTGTCCTGAAAGAAATAAAAACATGACAGGAGCAGCCATATATTGGCTTTTTTAGAAAATCAGTTACTGTCAGAATCCTGGTTACCTTCTCTGTCCAATCAAGTTTTGTTCTATACAATTCCTTTTATGATGGATTAGGAGCCATTTAGCTTAGTCTGTCTACCTTTCCAATTTCTCTTGAGAAATTGTTTTTTTTAATATTAAAGAAGTTGTTAAAAACAAAATACAATAAATCTTTAAATCTTTTCACAAAGTTTCGAACTTCCTCAGAATTCTTACTGTGGAGAATTAAAAATTTAACATAAGGGGAAAGCTTAATTCCATTCCTGACAATGCTGTGATATTCAATACAGAATTGTTTGTCATCTAAGCCTTAGCTTTTGACACTTGGATTAAGCTTGCTGCTTTTGATTTATATTACAGTGTAGGGATGTAAAATTTCGATTATTTGGATAATCAAATAGTTGATGCAATTTGCTGACCCCCTGGGCTCCATTCAGCACTGCCGCTTTGAAATGCCACGGGGAGCCTGGCATCAGGCTCCACTCAGCGTTTCAAAGCAGCAGCACTGCATGGAGCCCAGGGTCAGCGGGGGAGTCCCCAGCTGACCCCAGGCTCTACGCGGCCCTGCTGCTTTGAAACACCGAGTGGAGCCTGATGCCAGGCTCCCTGTGGCATTTCAAAGTGGCAGCACTGCGGGGAGCCTGGGGTCTGGCCCCAAGCTCCATGCGGCACTGCTGCTTTGAAGCGCCCCCTCCTGCCCCCCTTGCTGCCTCTTTCTGATAGAGGCAGCTGGGGGGTGGGGGGAAGAGACTAGTCGTTCACATCCCTACTACAGTGCGTTAATTCTGACTTTAAGGCAGGAGTCGCAACATGGAGCATTTTCACAATCTGGCCCAGAAGTCCCAGGAGGGAAGGGAGATGTGTTGATAGTCATCCCCCAAGTCCTGCTTCTTCCTGCCATCCCTCTGACCTCTTGCCCCACATTACTCCATTTGCCCCTGAGGGGCATGGCCTTGTGGATTACTGGGGGCAGCCCCCGCATACAATGCAGCAGTGGGAAGTACAGCAAAATGGAGAATGTGTGCTTGCTGAGTGCACTGTGCTTTCCCCTGGCTCCTGTTGCCGTGTTCAGTGTAAGGGGGCTTGACCTCGGCCCATGCCACTGTCCCAGGGACCACTGAGGTCCTGTCCCTCGGGAGAAGGGATGCAATAAGAGGAAGGGGTGGGGCAGAGACAGGAAGTGGCAGGGCTTGGGGGCTGGATATGGAACCCCACTCCTCCACGGGACTCCCAGGCCAGATTGTAAAAATGTTCCAGCTATAGATGGCTCGTGTGCTGTGAGTTTGAGACTCCTGCTTTAAGGGAGTCTAGAAAGCTGAGAATCGAAGATGTGGGGAGAGGTTGTTTTGTTAGGATTTCCTAGATCTTGAGATACAACTAGTTTGGTAAGGAATGTTTCTGTTTTATCTCATACTGCAGCTTACTCCATCTGGAAGCATCTCTCTGATAAAATCAATGAAGCTGATCAGAAATCCTGTGAGAACATGTGACAAGGTTTATTCCTTGATCCAAAGTTTGACTTCTCAAATCAGGCAGCGAATGGAAGATCCCAAGTCTACAGGTAACTGAAATATTTTTAAATGTTTAATTTGATTTCTGTTTATTTGAGACCCCTAACTTAAATACATGAGTGGGGAACCTAATCTGCTGCCTGCAGACTGTATCCAGCCTACTGCTTCATTTCATCTGGCTGCCCACACCAAGTTTCCACATGATAGGCCAGAAGCCCTGAGCCTGTCCTGCTACTACTTTGTGTAGCAGCAATCAGAGAAGCTCTATACTTTGCCCCCGCTTCCAGTGCCAGCTCTGTGGCTCCCATTGGCTAGGGGAGACAGCGAGTGGGACCTTAAGGAGCAGTGCATGCAGGCCTGGGCAATGCACAATACACAGAGTTGCTTTGGCACTCTGCTTGGGGCCAGACATGCTGGCCTCATCTGGGAGCAGTGTAGAACCAGGACAAGCAGGGGGCTTGCCTTAGCTCCACTGTACCACCAGTCAGGAGCCTCCTGAGGTAAATGCCACTTGGCTAGGGCCTGCACGCTGGACCTCTTCCTGCACCCCAACCCCCCTACTTCTACACTCCAAACCCCTGGGCCTTAGCCTTGATCCCCTCCTAAACCCCTAACCTGCAGCGCACCTCTTTGCCCCAGTCTGAAGCCTCTTCCTGCATCCTGAACCCCTCTGGTTCTGGCCCCACCCTGGAGCCTAATGGAAGCCCCAACACTCCATATCCCTTCTTGAGGTGTGTTGCTCACAACTGATTTTTTTTCTCTCCTCCCACCTTCCTCCCCGTGGGCCACTGACCCCCTGATAGAAAAAAGGTTTCCTACCCCTGAAAGGATATGCAGAAGGGAGGTACCTATTCCTCATTAGTTTAATTGTTTCACAGATTTTTGCTAATTCTACTTTAGGAACTCCTGCATGTTATAGCTTTAGATAGTATTGAAATTACAAATGAATTCCAGTTCAGCTGTCTCCCTTTGTAATTGGTTTTTGAAATTCTTTTGTAGAAGGATGGCTACTTTTAAATCCATTACTGAATGTCCAGAGAGGTTGAAGTGTTCCCCTACAGGTTTATGTGTTACCATTCCTGATGTCTGATTTTCATCCATTCTGCCATGTATATTGGCCAAACCAAACTGTCTCTACGCCAAAGGATAAATGGATGTTCTACCATTTACTGCTCCTTTTACTCATCCAAGCCTCTTGTCAGTAATTTGTGGCAGCATCTGTGGTGCTCTTGCCAGTCTCCTGGCTCCCAGTGTTCTTGGCTTCAGCACTTGGGATGTGTGCAGGAGTAGCTGGGAAACCAGTCACATATCCCCAGAAAAATATATTTTAACCTAATTTTTTTAAGAAGACCCCAAATAGTTCATAAAACTACACCATATATAAGTGATATGGTTTGAATACCTTTGATTTAGTTCTATTTGAAGACCTAGTAATGCAATTGGAAGGAGGATTTGGGGCTACAGCAGACATAGTAGTAGCAGTTCCATGTTAGTAGCAATGAAAGCAGAGTTCAAAAGGTACCCAGACGTGTCATTGTTATCTCTTTGAGCCCTTCAGATAATGATTTTAAGTATCTTTGTAGTAGTATTCACGGTTCTGGCAACTTTGCCTTAATGCATTTGTTCTGTGGAGTGAACTAATGTTGTTTTATCTGTAAAATACATTTTAAGACTATAACTTAAACTGATTGTCTGATTAATATTACATAAGAATAAAATCTTTTATCTGTTTAGATATTCAACTCTACCATAGTGAAACACTGGAGTTAATGCTGCGCAGGTGGGCCAAGCTGGAAAAGGACTTTAAAACAAAGAATGGAAGATATGACATCAGCAAAATCCCTGATATTTATGACTGTATAAAATATGATGTCCAACATAATGGCTCCTTAAAATTAGAAAACACAATGGAATTATACAGACTATCGAAGGCATTAGCTGACATTGTAATCCCTCAGGTAAGCACTTCACATTAATATAGCATAGAATAAAAATCTGGGAAAGATGTTTGCTGTTGCCTGTTTCTGGAAAGTTCTGTATTTTGCAGTCACTAGAGGTTCCAAGATGACCACCTGTTTACTGAAGAGATTGAATGTCAATGGTAGAGTACACCTTGACTGGCTTCAAAATAAATTAGTTCATAGACCATCAAATCTATTAATGTTTAGAGTGAGTTTGTAGTAGCTTACATTAATGTGACTGGATCTTAGTTTCCATTAGCCTAATGTGCTGAAACTAAGACCTCCATAATGACTGTTCTTCATAAATTAAGGAGGGCAGTATAACTGAAGTAATCAAAGATGTTCATATCCGAAGTTGGATATTTTTTTGTCAGCCCTTTTGCTTACAAGACTCCTTCTCAGGCTGTTTGTAAGGGGCACAGTTAGATTCAGTTAAGTGAAATTAGGCAAACTGGTAAAGAATTTAGATCAAAATGAAGCTTTTTATTGCCAAAATGCATTTGTTTTAAATACTATGCTATCCATTAAATATAGATACCAGCTTCATTCTGTTATTTCTGACATGAGAGAGACTAATCAGACAACAAAATAAAATTTTGTTAGTCATTCACAGGGTTTGACAGATACGCTTATCTACTCACCCGTGACGAGTAGATTTCAGCCGGTCGCCCCGTTCACCAGCAGTCCGCGCATGCGCGGTGCAGGTCTCGCGCATGTGCGGTGCAGGGCTGGCGAGTGGTTTTCGCCACGATCGTCAAGCCCTGGTCGTTCATATTGCTGAACAAAATAGTACAGGTTGGACCTCCCTCGTCTGGCACCCTTGCTTGCAACTATTGGTGGTCAAATGAAAAAGTAAAATGCCTCCTCCTTTCAGTTAGGGGACACACAAGAACGTTGTTTCAAAAATCTGACTCATCCTAGTATGATAGAGCTTGGTATTTTGCTGTTGCTGCCCAAGGAAACATGTTTTCCATTCATACTTCATACATTTCCAGTGGACTTTCTTTATCCACATTCAGAAATTTAAAATCCATTGGTTTTCAGCCACAAGAATGGCAGATAGCTAGCTACTTTTTCGTTTGAGAATTGAATTCAGAATTCACTTCAGTGTTCTGTATAGCTTGGTTTCAAAAAGTTAATTTTTTTCTGTCCAGGAATATGGTATTTCCAAGGCTGAGAAACTAGAGATTGCCAAAGGTTATTGTACTCCTCTAGTTAGAAAAATTCGTTCTGATCTTCAGAGGACTCAGGATGACGACACTGTAAACAAGCTTCACCCTCTGTAAGTTCTGAATATAATACATGTTCTGCAAATTCTCATCAGTACTTAAATGTTCCCACAACTGAAATAGATAATCCCTCAAACCATCAGTAAAGCTTTGCTTGCTTAAAATTATTTATAGGAACATTTTTCTAATATGGGTGTGTTTTAATGTCTTAAAGATTGTCTTAGGGCTTTGCTTGTACTTACCTGGAGATTGATTTTTCTGGAGTTCGATTTATCAGTCTTGTAAAGACCTGCTAAATTGACTGCTGATGGCACCCTCATTGACCCCAGTACTCCACAGGATTGCAGTGTAGACCTAACCTTAGTTTTGTTTTCTCTGTATTTTTGTTTTTAGCTACTCCAGAGGTGTTATGTCTCCTGAACGTCATGTTCGTACTCGGTTGTATTTCACAAGTGAGAGTCATGTCCACTCCTTATTATCTACTCTTCGTTATGGTGCCTTATGTGATGTAAGTTGAGCGTTTTCATGTTAGAGCTAACACTGTGGCTACTATTTTCTGAAGAACCTTTGGACCAAATCCCACTAACATTACATGGGAATTAAGTCTCACTCTCTTAGGTTGTGATTTTCCAGGTAGCCTATTTTATTAAATTTATTGATTTCTAATATGGTTAATGTTAGGCACCCATATTGCCAGTCATTGCCATAAAGGGGTGTGTGTGTGTGTGTGTGTGTGTGTGTGTGTGTGTGTGTTTTTTTAAAGCAGAAAACAAGATGGAAAATATTTAGCATTACTTTGTTTTTTTTATGGAAGTTAGTAAACATTAGTATATTTGCTAACATTTGAGCTCTAAATTCCTTGTGCTCAGAAAAGACCAAACATTGTCCATATACGTATATTCAGATCAGGCTGTAATGCAAAATACTTTTTAAGAATTTTGTGCTTTCTTGTAAGTAGATTGAAACTAGAGATGTTAAAATGCATTTACTCCGATAAACATGGAAAACTTTCAGCAGTTATGTGTTGGGGTGAGGCAGCTTCCCAGGAGCTGGTGCATGTGGGGAGCTGGCTTTTAAGCTAAGTGAGCTGCTGAACCTGTGGGTATATGAATGCAACACCAACAGTAGGAACCAAATGTGGGACCTCTGAAGGTTAGTACATGAACTTCTACAGCTTGAGCTGTAAAGCCAGGCAGCTCTCAGCTAAGCCTGTAGAGCAGACTCATTCTTTCTCTGTAAGTCGTCTCAGTTCCACTACATAGGACAGTGAACCACATCTATTGTACCAAAGACTGGCAAACCTCATGGGTACTAGGGAACTGAGACCATCACAGTCCGAGGTCAGCCTCTTACTGCCAATTATATTGGTACAGAAGCTATACTCCACAGGCTCTCTCTCAGGCCAGTCTTTGCTATCAGTAACACAGGAGGTCAAATACCCTATGGACTTTATAGTCTCTTCAGAGACAGTCTCCCCTATAAATGGGTGATAGGCATTTGTCAGCATCAAGACCCATTTGGTCACCACTCCTGGTATCGTATGGGGAACCATGCTCCACCTCATCTTTGCAGAGGATAGACCTCAAATGTCACCTTCCTGGAAGAAATACAGATGGCCTTCCTGGGATCTGTGAATATTCTATCATCAGAAGTTCATGATGAGGTCTTCGAGCCACTGGAAGGAACAGTGAAGGACCCATTCTCCTCAACCTCATATGACAGGGTCAGGCCAGATAGCTACAGGAGAGTGGTAGATGGCAAGCATATTAGCCCCAGATTAAATAGGTCTCTCTTTCCAAAATAAGTTAAAAGGGCTAATTCAGAACAGTCAGAAACTTGCCAGAGTCAGAGTAGACAAGCCAATTAAGACACCTGAATTCAATCAGGAACTTTCCAGAACTAATTAATGCAGGCTAACTGGGACACCTTGAGCCAACTAAAAAACAGCTGATATTGGTTAAAAAGATGCCCCTTCCACTAGCTCATTGTGTGCAAGGAGCTAGGGTTAGAAGATGCTGTGGAAGGTCTTTAAAGTACAAATATCATCAGGTACCAGCAGGAAGAGCCTATGGTAAGGAAGGGGCTGGAGTGGGCCTTGGGGAAGTGGCCCAGGGAATCATAGTAGCCATGCAGCTGATACTGAGAACATACTAGATGGCTGCTATCACAGGGTCCGTGGGCTGGAAGCTGGAATTAGAGGATGGGCCTGGTTCCTTCCCTCCCCCCTGCCATTTCCTAACTCCCTATTTGCCACGAGAGAGTTGAACTGGACAATGGGACACACCATAGGGGAAGGACTAATTAGGAAAATGGTCGGTTCCATCCCTGAACCACTTGGGGGGGCAACACAAAGTATGGGATTTGGTCTCCTCTCTTTTTTCCCCATGCTGGCCAAATATGAGGGTGGCTCAATAAATGGCAAGACCTGATGATGCTAGTTGCTAATGTGCTTCAGATTCCCTTAGAGCAGTGGTTCTTAATGCAAGCAAGTTTCAGGGGTCTGCTGAACAGGATCAGCACTAGACTTGCTGGGGTCCAGGCCATAAAGGCAAAGCCAGAGCCTTGCTGTGGTGGGGCTGAAGCCCAAGCAGCTTAGCTTCGTGAGACCCTTTTGGCACGGGGCCATGGGCAGTTACCCTGGTTGCTACTCCCATTCTGGCTTTTATATTTAGAAATACCTTTTCACATGTCTAAACAATTGGCTGATAAGGGCAGATCCTATTGGGATGTGCTGGAAGTTAGTAAAGATCACATGTTCTTGGTTTTTTATCATAGAATCATAGAATACTAAGACTGGAAGGGACCTCAAGAGGTCATCGAGTCCAGTCCCCTGCCTTCATGGCAGGGCCCAGCACTGTCTAGACCATCCCTGATAGACATTTATCTAACGTACTCTTAAATATCTCCAGAGATGGAGATTCCACAACTTCCCTAGGCAATTTATTCCAGTGTTTAACCACCCTGACAGTTAGGAACTTTTTCCTAATGTCCAACCTAAACCTCCCTTGCTGCAGTTTAAGCCCATTGCTTCTTGTCCTATCCTCAGGGGCCAGGAAGAACATGTTTTCTCCCTCCTCCTTGTGACGCCCTTTTAGATACCTGAAAACCATTATCATGTCCCCCCTCAATCTTCTCTTTTCCAAACTAAACAAGCCCAGTTCTTTCAGTCTTCATTCATAGGTCATGTTCTCTAGACCTTTAATCGTTCTTGTTGCTCTTCTCTGGACCTTCTCCAATTTCTCCACATCTTTCTTGAAATGTGGTGCCCAGAACTGGACACAATACTTCAACTGAGGCCTCTACTATGTTCTTATGGTCTAATTGCCACAAGAGCAACTTTTCCACCTAAACCTTTTGTAATTGAGAGCAGTCCAAAATGCTTGTCTATGCCTTCTACCTCTGATCATAAGTCAATAAAGATAATGACAGACAACATGATATGATTGTATTATATTAGCTGTAGGAGAGGAGAACGTTCACCATCACTCTGTGCCAAAGCAATAAAGCTCTAGAATTGGTGCATAACCAGCCACATAATACCTCAGCTTCTTACGACCACATGTTCAAAACACCATGATAGACCATCTCAGCAGGCCTTTTTCTAAATTACGAATGGGAACTCAACTGGGGAGTCCTTCACATGATACTCCCAGCTTGCTGGTTCTTGTAGGTTGTTCTGTTTGCTGCAGCTGCCAACAAAATATATCACTCATTGCTCAGGGGGAGGGTGGGGCGGAATGTTTCAATCCTCTATCCATAACACCCATTTCTCAATTCATGGATGAAAGGACTTTTTTTTTTTTTTTTTTTTTTCCCAGTACATATCACCTGTTACTGAAGCTTCTCAACAATATCAGACAAAACTGGGCCAGTGTTATACTAGTTACACCAATGTGGCCAAGAAAAGTTTGGTATCCTTATTGTATCAGACTTGCCTTTCACCGTTCAGGGAAGCTTTCAATCAGTCTTTTACTTCCTGATTCAAGATGCAGATCAAACTTCACTGCAGTTTGGCTCTGTGTGGTTTCCTCAATGGTTCTGAGAGAGTTTCTCTCTCAGAATTATTTTTAATAATAGAAAATATCTCAAGAAATACTTTTCTCCAGAAATGGAAACAATATCATCTTTGGTGTAACAGTCAAGATTTTGCCAACTTGCTCTCCTCTTCCTAGAATACTGAGTTACCTGTTGGCGCTGAAGACAGTGTGTCTTTCTATACGTTCTCTTAAAATGCATTTAACAGCAGTAAAAGTCTTTCACATGCTGCTGTGGCTTGGGGGTTGAGGGATTCTCTCTTTATTTACCCAACTGTAGCAAGATTCCTTTAAGGTTTGTCAAATATCTCCCTGCAAATTTGAGATCCTATTTCTAGCTGGGATAGGACCTGTCCTCAATGGCTTTATGAAGCATCTGTTTGAACCACTAGCTAGATTTTCATTTATCTTTGAAGCCTTTTCATGATCCTTTTTGTCTGAAGGGTAAGAGAACATAAGAACGGCCGTACTGGGTAAGACCAAAGGTCCATCTAGCCCAGTAGCCTGTCTGCAGACAGTGGCCAGCACCAGGTGCTCCAGAGAGGGTGGACCGAAGACAATGATCAAGTGACTTGTCTCCTGCCATCCTTCTCCAGCCTCTGACAAACAGAGGCCAGGGACACCATTTCTATCCCCTGGCTAATAGCCTTTTATGAACCTAACCTCCATGAAATTATCTAGCTTCTCTTTAAACTCTGTTTATAGTCCTAGCCTTCACAGCCTCCTCTGGCAAGGAGTTCCACAGGTTGACTACATGCTGTGTGAAGAAGAACTTTCTTTTATTAGTTTTAAACCTGCTACCCATTAACTTCATTTGGTGTCCTCTAGTTCTTCTATTATGGGAACTAATAAATAACTTTTCTTTATTCGCCCTCTCCATACCACTCATGATTTTATAGACCTCTATCATATCCCCCCTCGGTCTCCTCTTTTCTAAACTGAAAAGTCCCAGTTGTTTTAACCTCTCTTCATATGGGACCCGTTCCAAACCCCTAATCATTTTAGTTGACCTTTTCTGAACCCTTTCCAAGGCCAAAATATCTTTTTTTGAGGTGAGGAGACCACATCTGTACACAGTAGTCAAGATGTGGGCGTACCATAGTTTTATACAGGGGCAGTAAGATATTCTGTGTCTTATTTTCTATCCCTTTCTTAATAATTCCTAGCATCCTATTTGCCTTTTTGACCGCCGCTGCACACTGTGTGGAAGTTTTCAGGGAACTATCCACGATAACTCCAAGATCTCTTTCCTCATTTGTCGTAGCCAAATTAGCCCCCATCATACTGTACGCATAGTTGGGGTTATTTTTCCCGATGTGCATTACTTTACACTTATCCACATTAAATTTCATTTGCCATTTTGTTGCCCAATCACTCAGTTTGGTGAGATCTTTTTGGAGTCCCTCACAGTCTGCTTCTGTCTTGACTATCCTAAACAGTTTGGTATCATCCGCAAACTTTACCACCTCACTGCTTACCCCTTTCTCCAGATCATTTATGAATAAGTTGAACAGGATTGGTCCCAGGACTGACCCTTGGGGGACACCACTAGTTACCCCTCTACATTCTGAAAATTTACCATTTATTCCTACCCTTTGTTTCCTGTCTTTTAACCAGTTCTCAATCCGTGAAAGGATCTTCCCTCTTATCCCATGGCAATGTAATTTACACAAGAGCCTTTGGTGAGGGACCTTGTCAAAGGCTTTCTGAAAATCTAAGTATACTATATCTACTGGGTCCCCCTTGTCTGCATGTTTGTTAACCCCTTCAGAGAACTGTAATAGATTAGTAAGACATGATTTCCCTTTTCAGAAACCATGTTGACTTTTGCCCAACAAATTATGTTCTACGTGCCTCACAATTTTATTCTTTACTATTGTTTTGACTAATTTGCCCGGGACTGAAGTTAGACTTACCGGTCTGTAATTGCCAGGATCGCCTCTAGAGCCCTTTTTAAATATTGGAGAATTTACAGGAGAAAATTGTTTTATAATATTTTCCAAAAGGGAAATCTTGTTATGGTCCTATCTAAGATTTTTCCTTAACTGTCCTTGGAACTCCCCAGTCACCACAGCTTTAATCTTCTGGTTTTCTTCCCAATACCTAATTGGACTATAAAGAAGCCATATTCCATACTCTAAGTGTTAGAAAAGCATTAGACTTCTACCTAGACAGGACCAAACCATTTTAAAAATCTTCTAGACTACTTGTATCCATTGTAGACAGAAATGAAGGATTGGTAATTTTGAAACAAGTTGTCTGTGAATCTCCAATTGTATTAAGATTTGATACAATAGGTAACGATAACACATTCTACAAGAGCATTATCTACCTCCTTACTTAAGGATGTATCTCTGTAAAGCAAAAACTTGGTCTTCTGTTCATACCTTTTCTAATCATTATGCCCTGGTACCTGCAGCAAGATCCAGTGCAGTTCTCTTCTGTATTGGACTCTGCTTCGAACCTTCTCCCTCTTTAAGGGGTTACTGCTTAGGAGTCACTTGAAGTGGAGCACCCAAAAGAGCACTACTTAAAGAAAGGGTGCCTTCCTTCCCCTTTGTTCCAGATTTAGTTACCCTTAGGGGATTTTCAGGTGAACAAGGACTGAGTAAGGTTTGCCTGCACAGCCTCACATAGCCTCAGTGTGGGTCATGAGGATGTGTGGGATACATGCTTGGGCCAAATGAGTACTGCTGTAAGAAATCTTTGGTCAAAGGTGCAGGGTGCAGGCACACCTGTATTGTGCCAGGTAAGTAACCCCTCCTTCTATTGGCTGTGCTTGAGCTTTTGCACAATAAGGATGCACAAATCAGCATGATTCTTCTCCTTTGCCCAGTGGTGCAGAGCAGAAGGGATCTTAGTTTCTAAGGGAGTTTGTACTACTTATTAGGAGTTTCTCATGAGCACAGTGAGGCTACATCTACACTGCCACGCTATTTCAGGATACCGGGGTATCCCGAAATAGCTATCCCATGTCTTCACAGCAAGCCCATTATTTAGGGTTTGCTATTTCTATGTCCCTGTAAACCTCGTTTTGTGAGGAGTAAGGGACGTTTTGGAATAGCGCTTTATTTAAAAATTTGGCGCTGTGTAGACACCACCAAATGATGAAATAAGCTATTTTGAAATAGCATCAAAATAAGATATGCTATTTACAAATCTTACAGTTCTGTGTAGACACATCCTAAATGAGTTTAATTGACTATTTTTACAGTGAATGGCATTCTTGTGGAAGGGTACATTCTGTGGCTCATGGGAAATTATCTAGTCATTTCCACAGCCATAAAATAGCAGCAATTGCAAGATTCTAAATGTGGCCTGAACTTGAAGGACTAGACTTTGGTTTATTGCTGTAGAAGGTTTAATTTTCGTTAATTTAGAGGTGCTGTATGAATGTAAAATTTTATTTTTTTTAAAAAAATTACTTAAATATTCATAAGTTAAGATCTCTTTTTCTCTTTAATCACTTCAATTTTATTTTCAAAAGTTTTTTTTTATTTAAAATCTATTTCAAAATGTTTCCATTTATTTAAGGAATCAAAAGATGAACAGTGGAAACGAGCTATGGATTATCTCAACATTGTCAGTGAACTCAATTACATGACCCAGATTGTTATCATGCTCTATGAGGATCCAAACAAGGTAAGCAAGCAAAATTGTAAAAATATACAAAAATATGATCTGTTCAAACCTTGTTTTAATGAGTAGATATTTACTGTCCTTAGGAACTTTCTTCAGAGGAACGTTTTCACGTGGAGCTCCACTTCAGTCCAGGAGCTAAAGGCTGTGAAGAGGATAAAAACTTACCAGCTGGTTTTGGATATAGGCCTGCATCCCGAGAGGTAATACTTCTAGTATACTTTAGAACAAAAGTTTAAGGATTCTCTTTTCATAAATATGTTTCAATAACTTGGAACAGGAGCAGCTAACAGGGAGTTTGGAGAGCGAGTTCTCCAGGTAAAGGAGGAATAAATACGGGACCCTTGTGGTAAGTGGCTGTCTGTAGTGTGTGTTTGGGGGGGGGAGGGGGGTGTTACTTGCTGTGTGCTGAGCTTGTGTTTGTCTGTTTGGTTTGTTTGTTTGAAGGAGCTTCTAAAAGGTTTGAAATCTAGAAGCCTCTGTTAATTGGCTGAGCCTCAGTCAGGGGGAGGGGCAACCAGGGCTTGATAAGCTGTGAGTCAGCAACCAGGAGCAGCTAACAGGGAGTTTGGAAAGGGAGTTTAGAGGGGGAGGTTAGAGGGCGCTAGTGACTTCTGACCTTCTTTAAGCATAACTTTTATAATAATCTATATTCCAGACATTTAATAAGAAGCCCAGTTTAAGTATAAACTTATTCATAAGAAAAATGGAGACAGAAGCCCAGCAGCAGAGTGGGGGCTATCCTGTTTATTGCATCAAGTGTAACATGTATGATTACCTGCCCTGTGGGCAAGTGGCGTATGCGTGCACCCGTTGCAAGGAGCTCCTGACCCTCAGAGACCGAGTTCAGGCTTTGGAGGCCAGGGTGGCTGAACTGGAGGAGCTAAGGGAGTTAGAGAGCAATGTTGATGAGACTTTCTGGGACGCTGTAGTACTGTCCCACCTCCAGTCTCAGAGCCCCAGTGCTCTTAAAGAGGATGAAAGTCTCAAGGGAACAGAGCATTCAATGAGAACAGAGAGAGACCATCCCGTAGTTGGAACCCTCCTTCCAGAGGATGTTGCGGTATCCTCTCGCACTGAGGATACCTCTGAGGAGGAGGGAACGCCAGTTGTTAGGAAGAGGCTCGTGTTAGTAGTGGGTGATTGGATCATTAGGAACATAGATAGTTGGGTTTGTGATGACCGGGAGAACTGTATGGTCACTTGCCTGCCTGGTGCGAAAGTTGCGGATCTCTCGAGGCATCTAGATAGACTTATGTGTAGTGCTGGGGAGGAGCTGGTGGTCATGGTACATGTAGGTACCAATGACGTAGGGAAGGGTAGGAGAGATGTGCTGGAGGCCAAATTTAGGTTGCTAGGAAAGAGACTGAAATCCAGGACCTCTATGGTGGCGTTCTCGGAAATGCTTCCAGTTCCACGCGCAGGGCCAGGTACGCAGGCAGAGCTTCAGAGTCTCAATGCGTGGATGAGACGATGGTGTAGGGAAGAGGGTTTTAGGTTTATTAGGAACTGGGGACACTTTTGGGAGAAGGAGAGCCTATACAGGAAGGATGGGCTCCACCTAAACCAGGATGGAACCAGACTGCTGGCACTAAACATTAAAAAGGCCGTAGAGCAGTTTTTAAACTAAGAGATGGGGGAAAGCTGATTGGTGCGAAGATGCACGTAAATCGGATGGAGACTTCTCTTAGAGGAGAATCCCTTGATAGAGATTCTCTAAGCTGTAGTCAGAAAGAGAGTAGGGGAGAGGACAAACCATGGGCCAGAGCAGACAAACAACTGCATATAAAGGAATCCAATGCATCAGGGAAGGGCAGACGAATAAGCAGTGGCAAATTTTTAAAGTGATTCTTCACAAATGCTAGGAGTCTGACTAATAAGATGGGTGAACTAGAGTACCTCATATTAAAGAAGGAGATTGACATAATAGGCATCACTGAAACCTGGTGGAATGAGGAAATCTGTGGGACACAATCATACCGGGATATAAAATATATCGGAAGGATAGAGCAGGCCGTGTGGGTGGCGGAGTGGCACTGTATGTGAAAGATAATGTAGAATTAAATGAATCAACATGTTCAATAGAATCGCTATGGATAGTAATTCCATGCTCCAATAATAAGAAATTAGCAGTAGGGATATATTATCGACCACCTGACCAGGACAGTGATACTGACATTGAAATGCTGAGGGAGATTAGAGAGGCTACCAAAATAAAGAACTCTATCATAATGGGGGATTTTAATTATCCCCATATTGACTGGATACATGTCACCTCAGGAAGAGAAGCAGAGATAAAATTTCTCAATGGCTTAAATGACTGCTTCTTGGAGCAGCTGGTACAGGAATCCACAAGGGGAGAGGCAATTCTCGATTTAGTCCTGAGTGGAGTGCAGGATCAGGTCCAGGAGATATCTATTACAGGACCGCTTCGGAATAGTGACCATAATATAATAACATTTAACATTCCTGTGGTGGGAAGAACACCTCAGCAGTCCAGAACTCTGGCATTTACTTTCAAAAAGGGGAATTACACAAAAATGAGGAGGTTAGTTAAACAGAAATTAAAAGGCACAGTGACTAGAGCCAAATCCCTGCAAGCTGCATGGAAACTTTTTAAAGACACCATAATAGAGGCCCAATGTATACCGCAAATTAAAAAACATAGTAAGAAACCTAAAAAAGAGTCACCGTGGCTTAACCACCATGTAAAAGAAGCAGTGAGGGACAAAAAGGCATCTTTCAAGAAGTGGAAGTCCAATCCCAGTGAGATAAACAGAAAGGAACATAAACACTGTCAAATCAAGTGTAAAAATGTAATAAGAAAAGCAAAAAAAGATTTTGAGGAACAGCTAGCCAAAAACTCAAAAGAAATAGCAAAATGTTTTTTAAGTACATTAGAAGCATTAGAAGCCTGCTAAAAAACCTGAGGGTCCCCTAGACGATCAAGATATAAAAGGAGCAATCAAGGACGATAAAGCCATTGGGGAGAAACAAAATGATTTCTTTGCTTCAGTCTTCATGGCTGAGGACGTTGGGGAGATTCCCAAATCTGCACCGTCCTTTGTGGGTGATGAATCTGAGGAACTGTCCCGGATTGAAGTGTCATTAGAGGAGGTTTTGGAACAAACAGAAAAACTTAATGTCAACAAATCTCCGGGACCGGATGGCATTCATCCAAGGATTCTAAAAGAACTCAAATGGGAAATTGCTGAACTATTATCTGTGGTTTGTAACCTATCCTTTAAATCGGCTTCTGTACCTAATGACTGAAGGTAGCTAACGTGACACCAATATTTAAAAAGGGCTCTAGAGGTGATCCTGGCAATTACAGACCGGTAAGTCTAACTTCAGTACCGGGCAAATCAGTCGAAACAATAGTAAAGAATAAAATTGTGAGGCAAGTAGAAAAACATAATTTGTTGGGCAAAAGTCAACATGGTTTCTGAAAAGGGAAATCATGTCTTACTAATCTATTACAGTTCTTTGAAGGGGTTAACAAACATGCAGACAAGGGGGACCCAGTAGATATAGTATACTTAGATTTCAGAAAGCCTTTGACAAGGTCCCTCACCA
Organism: Pelochelys cantorii; assembly: GCA_032595735.1. NCBI lineage: Eukaryota > Metazoa > Chordata > Testudines > Trionychidae > Pelochelys > Pelochelys cantorii. The sequence goes on from CM064330.1 coordinate 65,062,647, forward strand.
AAGGCTCTTGTGTAAATTACATTGCCATGGGATAAGAGGGAAGGTCCTTTCACGGATTGAGAACTGGTTAAAAGACAGGAAACAAAGGGTAGGAATAAATGGTAAATTTTCAGAATGGAGAGGGGTAACTAGTGTGTCCCCCAAGGGTCAGTCCTGGGACCAATCCTGTTCAACTTATTCATAAATGATCTGGAGAAAGGGGTAAGCAGTGATGTGGTAAAGTTTGCGGATGATACCAATCTGTTTAGGATAGTCAAGACAGAAGCAGACTGTGAGGGACTCCAAAAAGATCTCACCAAACTGAGTGATTGGGCAACAAAATGGCAAATGAAATTTAATGTGGATAAGTGTAAAGTAATGCACATCGGGAAAAATAACCCCAACTATGCGTACAGTATGATGGAGGCTAATTTGGCTATGACAAATGAGGAAAGAGATCTTGGAGTTATCATGGATAGTTCCCTGAAAACTTCCACACAGTGTGCAGCGGCGGTCAAAAAGGCAAATAGGATGCTAGGAATTATTAAGAAAGGGATAGAAAATAAGACACAGAATATCTTACTGCCCCTGTATAAAACTATGGTACGCCCACATCTTGACTACTGTGTACAGATGTGGTTTCCTCACCTCAAAAAAGATATTTTGGCCTTGGAAAGGGTTCAGAAAAGGGCAACTAAAATGATTAGGGGTTTGGAACGGGTCCCATATGAAGAGAGGTTAAAACAACTGGGACTTTTCAGTTTAGAAAAGAGGAGACCGAGGGGGGATATGATAGAGGTCTATAAAATCATGAGTGGTGTGAAGAGGGTGAATGAAGAAAAGTTATTTATTAGTTCCCATAATAGAAGAACAAGAGGACACCAAATGAAGTTAATGGGTAGCAGGTTTAAAACTAATTAATAAAAGAAAGTTCTTCTTCACACAGCGTGTAGTCAACCTGTGGAACTCCTTGCCAGAGGAGGCTGTGAAGGCTAGGACTATAACAGAGTTTAAAGAGAAGCTAGATAATTTCATGGAGGTTAGGTCCATAAAAGGCTATTAGCCAGGGGATAGAAATGGTGTCCCTGGCCTCTGTTTGTCAGAGGCTGGAGAAGGATGGCAGGAGACAAGTCTCTTGATCATTGTCTTCGGTCCACCCTCTCTGGGGCACCTGGTGCTGGCCACTGTCTGCAGACAGGCTACTGGGCTAGATGGACCTTTGGTCTGACTCAGTACGGCCGTTCTTATGTTATGTTCTTATGTTAATCATTGGAGAACTGGAAAGAATGAATCTCTGTTTTGAAATAACTGTGTGTACTGTATGCATATAAAATAAACTGGTGTATTACAGATAATTATACATCACAGTTCTCACAGTTCTGGCCGTCTGATTTCAAAGAGATATGTTACTTTAAAAAAAAAAAAAAGGTATACTCCCCTCATTTGTTCTTTTACTTCCTTCGTAATTGCAACCTTTTATGACTACCTAATTTGTTGGAATCACCTTGTGTAATATTCATGTGGAAGGAAGAGGCTTAATCAGATAGTCCTGTTTCTCCAGTGTTCTGAAAAATACACAAGATGACAATTTAAAAATTAGGTTAATTGGAATTTTGGGGAATATTGGCTAGAGAGATGATTGATATTTTTTTATTTTGTATCTGTGTACAGCTATATAGTTAAATCATTTGGTGTTACAAATTTTAAGATTCTGGACGCAATTTTGGCATTGACTTAAATAGGGCCAATGGGAATTCTGTCGCTAACTTAAATGACTCTAGGATTTTACTCTATGTATTCAGTGAAAAGTGTAAAAAGACATGGTATGAAAAGTATAAAAAGACATGATATTAATTATGGCAACATTGGCACGTGTGGTAGAAAATAGTTAAAGTAGCAAATTCTTTTTCTGGGTGTATAAAAACAGTATTTTTATGGTTTAAGAACCTTTATATGTCACTAAACTTCATGCATATAATTAACACTATTATACACAGAATAATTTAAGCTTTTTGTGTAATTGATTTACTTAATGGATGTCTATGTCCAAATATTACAGAGTGGGTAGCTAACTTAACTTTACTTGTAGAATGAAGGCTCAAAGAAAACTTCACATAAAAATGATAGTGATGAGGAGTCACATGCTTCTAAAAGGGATGAAACGGATCGATCAGTAGTGATGGTCAAGCCAGTGGTGTCAGACCCAATTCACATACATAGAAAGTCGCCCCTTCCGAGATCCAGGAAGATTGGTTCTGTTGAAGTAAGTGTCTTGGTGCATGTCTACTGAAATATATTCTTTATGTACTTCTAACCAAAAAGCGAAGACTATTCTGTTTTTGATTACACAAAAATAGAATGGTGTCATTTCTCTCCAAGTGATGCTTTTATTCCATGTGAAATTCTCCATGACAATGGTTGTCTGAAAGGAGTTTCAGAAACAGCAGATGATTATTTGACCATATAAATTCTTCTTTTCCTTAGTATTTCAAATCTTATTATATAACTCTTATGCTATGAAAATGAACACACACTTTTTTTTAGTCTCAACTCCTTTTCCAAGCTGACTAACATACATTGCTTGCATATGCATTCTCACAAGATTGCGCTAATGGAAACAAAACAAACATTGAGCTTTTTCATTTGTGGGGATTGAGGAGTGGGGAGGAGGGAGAAGAGAGGTGACTGTAAGAAAATTTTGCTGTCTACAATTAACTTTCAAAGGGAGTAACTGATTCCACTGGCACAGTGATTGAAGGGAAGGGAGCAAATTGGTAGCATGCTTTGAGGCAGGGGTCAGCAGCCTTTCCGAAGTGGCGTGCCAAGATTTAACCCTCCTGCCCTGGGATGTGCCGCTTTCTCCACCATGCGCCCCACTTAGGCTCCGTTCAAGCATTTCCTGTGGGAAGGGGAGGAGCAGTATGTTCACTTCCCTGGAAGTTGGATGCGCCGTGGTGTCTCAGGGCTTCCTCCCCCCCCCCCCCCCCCAAGGAAGCTGGTGCTGGCTCCAATCTTATGGGGGCACGATGCTGGATAGCCCTCCACCATGCTCCCTGCTTTGGCTCCACTCCGGCTTTTCCTGTGGGGAGGGGAGAAGCAGTTGGATGTGGTGTGGTACCTCAAGGCTCTCCCCCCCCTGCCCCCCCTGCAGGAAGCCGGTGCTGGCTCCAATCTTATGGATATCCAGCACAGGCTGAGGTCAGGGTGGCTCGGGGGGAGGTCAGGGAAATGGGCAAGGCAGGGCTGGGCGGGTGGGTGATCCCAGAGTGTACAGCTCTGCTGGGGACAGGGTCCCGTGGGGGTCCGGTTCATGGCGCCTTCACCTTCCTGCCAAGGACCCAGGTGCTCAGGAGCCAATGTGGTTTTGGGGTAGGGGACCCCTCCCACACATTTTCCTCTCCCCTTAGCTGCAACTGCCCAGCCCCCGAGCCGCAGCCCGGGCAGCACTCGCCCTGTAGTGGGGGCCCAGCAGTCGTTGGCAGTGCTGGTGGCTGGGCATGAGTTCAGCCCCATCTTTCACCCGCCTGCCTGGGGCACTGCGAAGCAGAAAGGAAGGCAAGCGGAGTGGAGAGCACCAAGGTTGCAGGGCTGGGGCTACGCAACAGGGCGGACAGCAGCATACTGAAGGAGTAGGGGGGCAGGATTCCCAGGCAAAGGTGGCGGAGGGGCTGGAAAGCAGCTCTGCACCTTCCTCCAAAGCAGGAAAACAGCACCCCAGAGCGAGTTCCCTCCTTCCCGTGGCCATCACACCTCAACCCAGCTCCTGCTCACCCCAGGCAACCAGCTCGGGGGTGTCCCACTCCCTCAGGCAGCCTAGCCACCCCTGGAGCACCCTCAGCTTCTGGAGCAGCCCCGCTCTTCCATGTGGGCTGGCCGCCCACGGAGCAGCCTTAGTCCCCAAAGCCTGCCGGTTGGACCGCATGGCTGCTACAAAGCAGGAACCAGGGCCATAGTGAGGCTGCCCCGGCAGGGATAGCTTCGCTCTGACTTGGCTCCAGCTGTGGCACATGGGGCAGCCGCCCATCATGCACCAGTCACTCAGGCTGGGCTGCGTGCCACGCAAAATTGGCTCGTGTACCACTTTTGGCATGCGTGCCTTACATTGCGACCCTGCTTTGAGGGGTAGGGAGTTTTTTTTTCCCAGAGTCTTCAGATAAGTGATCTAAGATTCCTTGGGCTCCCTGTGTAGAGCCATGACACCAAGGTTTTGAGCATCTATTATAAAAGATGCTGCGCTAACATCACAACAGTGGGCCAAGTCAGTGATGAGTCACTGAATGCCATTAATATGTTTAAACAGTAAAGACTCTGTTGGCGCACACAAGTATCTCTGTGACACTGAGGGTAGATTTCTTCTAAAAATACCACAGTGGCACAGCTGCACCAGTATAGTTGCACCACTGTACTAGTGAAGATGTTATGATCCTGAGAGATGAGCTAATCCTGACTGTGGTTAATTCACCACTGCAAAAGGCAATAGCAGTGTTACTGAGGCAAGCCCTCCAGTCGACATAGTGCTGTTGTATAAATGCATTACTCAGAGGTGAAGATTTTTCACACACTTGAGTGATGTGGTTGTACCAATGTAAATTTATACTGTAGACCTGACCTAAAACTAAAACATAAGATAAATAATTTACTGTCTTCTTCTCAGTTGCTTAAAACCTCAAAGAATTGTTTGCTCCTTCCCTGAATATTTGACTCAGGAATAGGTTTCTTATTTAGACAGAATACCACAGTAGTAAGAATTCCAAGTAACTTGATTACATCAATGTGCATAGAATAATATGGATGATTTTATTTTGTTGTGTTCTCTATATAATATGAACAAAAAGAGAAGTGATATTTATGGCTGTATTGCAGAGTTGCATTTCCTTTTTACCCCAAGCAATGTTCAAGCCCAGAGTAATCTCAGTGTTTTTGGAAGTGGCTTTCACTCTGATCATGCAAGTTCCTTCCCTAGAAAGGAGTTCACATGCACAGTTTTTTATAGTATTTCAAACCTTTAACCATTTTCATTTTTTGTAAATTTTCAGAAGCTGCTTTCAAGAGGTATTATTGATATACATTGCTAAACTTTGACTTTCAGCAGGTAAAACGTTCTAGTAGAATCTGTTCCAGCATCCAGCTTTTATGGACATTCTAAATTTTTACTTCCTATTGAGTAATAGACTTTCCTTTTACTCAGATAGCTGTGAAACTTTGTGTGAAAAAGGTAAATGGGAAGAGCTAATATATTTGTCTGCCACACTCAAATCTGCAAAAAAGTCTTTGAAGAATTTTGACCAATTGGTATCTAAAAGTGTAGTTAGACTTGATCATAAGAAATAATTCTAAGACAATTTTAAAATAACTCTTTCCACTCCAATCCATTCATTTAAAGGGGCATTATCAGGTAATTTAGGCTCAAACTAACTCTTAAAAAAAACAAACCTATCATCTCTAATAAAATGAAATTCAGATTTTAAATTTTTCTTGATTATAGTCTTCAGCAGTGTCTAATATATATATGACAGTACTGTACTAGTGCATGGAGACCAGAGATGAAGTTAACTTCTCTAATTTCCTTGAGCTTACAATTAAATAGAAAAGCTAAAGAATATAAATTGTGAGGAAAAAAATTACATTTCTGAACAGTTCAGTGCTGTTTAATCTAGATGGTATTGTCACAAATAGAATAATAGGGCTTTTTTAAGCCTGACATTGTCCCTTGAAATCTTTCTACTCTTTGGCACTAGAAGTTCCTTCATGCTTTAAGATTAAGAAATCTTTCTTGCCACCACTAGAGGGCCAGGAAAGTAATCTCCATTCCATTCCATAATCTTCTGGCTCTTTGCAGTAAGTGGTAGTACTTTTAAATGAAAAAAAAATATATATATTAAATAACTGATAGAAAAAACTTACCGTACATTGAAGGGGGGGGGGAACTATTAAACAGTATGTTCAGAGTAACAAAAGTGTTTTGTTACCATTGTTTTTTTAAAGCTGTGGACCAGTTACTGACTACCATTGTTCTTCTATCTTGCCAGTGGTAAAACTTTTGTCCACAGGAAACTTGGTGAAAATAGTGTAATAAAAGATGTAATTTGAAATGTTACTCACTGCAAATTACTGTTTAACAGTTTTAAAGCTATATATAAAAGAGTGCAAACAAACTGTATTTTTTTTCTGATCACTGGCTCTGTGGAATCTAACTTTGCATGCTTTGCTGTTTTTTTGCCCCCTTTCTCACTTCCAGGAAGAGAGCCCCCTGAGTGTGTCTAGCCCAGAGTGTATTGGTACTTGGCTGCATTACACCAGTGGTGTGGGTACTGGGCGTCGAAGACGCAGATCAGGGGAACAAATCACTTCTTCCCCTGTCTCCCCTAAATCATTGGCTTTCACATCCAGTATTTTTGGCTCATGGCAACAGGTTTTTAAACTTTACTTCATTAAACATTATTATGCATTCCAAGCAGCAACCAACTGTCTTTAAGGACATCTAATCCCTTGTTATGGATTACATTCCAAGTAAATTCTTACACTTGTCATTAAAATGTACTTTTGAAATACTAGTAACTTCTAAGAATGGGGGAGGAAGGGGGAGAAAAGCAAATGCATGGTTTTTTTTTTGTTTTTGTTTTTTTCCAGAATGTTCACTGAATGCATTAGATATTTCCACATTGGATTTTTTACAGGAATTGTAAATGTTAACATGCTAGAAAAGGCATAGTCTACTGTCTAAAGAAAATGACTTCAGCTTTGGCTTAGTTGTCCTTTAAGACTTTAAAAACAGCATTGCTTAATTTGGTGGTAGGTAAATTGAAACTTTGTAAAGTAAATGACAGATTATGCCACTTAAAATAATTGATGTGGGGATCAGATATTTAACTATTTACAACTTGTTTTGTATAGATCATATTTTCAGTGGCCTGGTATTAACTGAGCAGGAAACAAACTCTAGCACTAACCATTCTTGCCTTCACTCCTGTGTCTGGAGGTATCTAATTAAAAAAACAAAAACAGTACTTCATCCATTGGATTGTACAATATTTTGAAGTTTTTTAATCTAAATATTGGGAAAAGAGCAGGACAAATGACAGGTAGTCAAATATCAGGAAAGGTCTAAAGATTGCCCAATTCAAAATATTGTTTCTATATAAGACACAATGGATGGTGTTCTGTTAACCATGCCCCTTTCTTTTCAAAGAGTTTCAATAATTTCCATTATCTTTTCGGAAATGTAAGGAACTTGCACATAGTAAAAGAATGTATTTATTTAAAAGCTGTGAGCATCTGAAGGCTACGCTGATAGAGCCTGTGCATGGTTCAGTGATTGTATGGTGACTTCAGCAGCTTGTCTGTCTTTCCTTCTCCTCCACCCACTCCCCCCATCCCCTCTTCAATACAGGAGAAGTTTAGGAGTGTGTATTTGGTAAAATAAAGTAAAATCTGTGTTTTCATCTCTGTCTTGATCTGTGTTCTTTTTAATTCTGAATGCCCGCTTTGCACCACCTCATTGCAAGGACTTCATATGTGAAATGGACTCCCTTCAGAGGGGGGATATTGCATGATCTTTCATATTTCTTTTTTGTATTTCTACTAACATTTATCATACAGCTTATTAACACTTGTCGGTCTGGAGCAGGCCAGTATATCAAGTTAATGGACACTCCATGCTACTGTTCTGTTTTTTCTTATTTTTCTGTTTTCCATGTGCAGGTCCTCTCAGACAACAATAGCAATTTACGAACACCAAGAACTATTTTGGAACAAAAGCAGAGTGGTTTAGGTATGTACATGCAATTGAACTTTTGGTTTTAAGTATGATTTTGGATATTTTAAAATCTTGTATGAACAGTACCAAGTAGTATTTTGACTATAATAGTATCTGCTAATTCATTGAGACAGTATAACCCACTGAACTGAGCAATATTTCAGCAGCAAAAGTTCTTTTAACGGAAACTGGATCTTAAGGAACAGAAACAGTTCAGGCTGTTCACCGATTCTTTACTATAAGCCAAATAAAGTATTCAGGGTTATTTTTAATATAACTATATAGATGATTGATGTTAATATTTTTGCAGAATTCTTTGCAAACAAAAGGTCCAATGTGGAAACTGTTAAAAACACTTCTCAAATGATAATACATATCTTCTGGTGTGGGCAGTTGAGACAAACTGAAGAGAGATTATTGGGTGCAACTTCCTCCCCCTTTAAAAAAAGGGGGGAAAAAACTTCCAACCTCTTGTCCTTCACTAAGAAATTTTAGTTTCTAATGAGCGACTGAGGTTTTTGTACCTCCCTCTCTCTCTCTCTCTCTCTCTCCCACCCTCAAATATCTCTACCAATAATTCATTTTAACCGTGCATTATAAATTCTTTGTTTTAATTCAGGAAATGTTCTTCTGTTACCATAGAACAGACATTCTTTTTTATAGTTAATATGCATTACATAGCAAATCTTGTGCTGCAAGTTAATTGTATCTTTTTCTGTATTTGAAAAAAAAAACACCCTTATTTTCAGAAATAACTCTGAACTTATTAAACAAAACACAAATACTTTGCATTGTGAGTTAGATTTAAAAGTTCCTCTATCTTTACAGTTAAAGCTTTGCACTTCTTTGTATGTTTGATCATTATGATACTCTCAAGCTTGTTAATTTTCAAAGTAAAATGTATACACGTGGTGGTCTTGACTACTGAAATCAAAATTTCTAACATGTTTGCTAAAATTATACTAATGTTCTTTGATGTGACATAATATAGTTTATAGAAGCTGTTAACTTCAATTACGCACACAAATGTATTACTTTGGTAAAAAGGCTTTTGCCACAGAGCAGGCACCAGTTTATATTTGCCGTAATTTATCACATGTGCTAGTAATGTTTCCCACTGATGGAAGGATATAGATCACTGGTAGGGTGGCTGTTTTTAAATATATTTCCATATATATGAAATATGAATATAGAAATCTGAACCAGGCCTCCATCAAGTAATAACATTGGCTTTGAAGAAGAATAATGAAGATGAAAGGAAAATACAAATTCTAGACAGTAATTTCTTAATTTGGATGTGATTTTCAGAGTTTGGTGGACTGTGTAAACAGAAAATGTCTTTAGACTTAAGTATGTGAAAGGTATTTCATCAGTTACTTGTTAAACCACTTCTAATGCTAAGATTGTTTATGATTGGATAATAAAAGTATACAGGTTTTTAGATGGAGGTCTACTTAATATAAAGGTCTTCTCTAGGAAAGAAGTGAAGCTAAACCTCATGAAACTTCTGCTTTAAATTGCTATGGTTGTCTGTAACAGTAGCTGAAATGCTGATACAAGAATGGTTAATTTGGTTAACTTGTTTAATTATTAAATCATGAGTGATGGATAGTGAACTTTTTCTATAGAAAATCTGGGGCAAATGTGTGAGTGCTTAGAGTTACAGACTGCCATTTCAAGGGGGGAAATTTCCAAGAAAGCACTTAGCAAGATTTGCCAGGTAAAATTTGTTTCAGAACTGCAGAGTTGAAAACACATAACTTTCATATGTTTTTTTAAATTTACGTTGATAATAACTGGTAACTTTTCTTTACCAAACCTGACAACAGGAAATGAGGTCCTTTTGTTTAAGTTCAGTGTCCTTTAGTCCCATATAGCAGAGGGTGGTCTGATGTGTATAGAAGCACAATAAACTATAATAGTTACAACCTACAAGTACCACTGTGACATTACAAGCATATTGTGAACCTGTCCAAGGCACTGCCAAAGGCTGCCTTTTGTGTGGTAAGAGCCATGTGCTTGCATGCTGCATGCATCCCCAATATGAATGGAAGAGCACCTGGTTGTTGTGTGTATTTTCTCTAACTTCCATTAGGGTCTCACTGTGCTGGCCTGTTTAGCACCTCAGTACTCGGGGGTTCTTCAAGCGCACCTAACCTACAGGATTATGCTCGTACTCAACGTAAAAAGCTGACTTCTTCTGGCTGCATAGATGGTATGTGCACACTCTTTCAGATGCACACACAAACCCATGTGCACATATTGAAGTTGTAAAGATGAACCCTAGGCTGCTGATTCAGCGGAATCGTAGGCTCCTTTGCCATAGCATTAATTGTATGACTTTCTATTGCATCTTTTGCCTTGGTTATATTAGTTTAATGACACAGTTAACCCTTGTTCCTGGTTTCTCTGTTTAATATACTGTGTATACACAAGCTCAGATACATAATATTCATTGAAATATTTTCAGCATTACAGTGAAGAGCGGAAAATATAGTTGGAAGTGCTCATCACTTAAACCTGTGATTTTGATAATTATGTCTTGACATTGAATTAAAGCATGCTGTATTGCATGCAGTATTTACAAGGCGCCAAAAGGAAAAGACCAGATTAATATTAGTTAGTAAAATTTTAGGATTCTTTTTGTTTGGTGGGGAGGCTGGACGGGTTTGAATAGAGCAGTGGTTGGTTTTAGACTTCACATACTGCTTGGGTGGAATAGTTTTCACAGCAGGTTTCAGCATTTATAGAAAATGTGCTAATGTACTTTTTTAACACAGCGGTCAAGCAGTATTAATGCAGTTTTTCCCAAAAATCACTCTTCTTGATGTTCAGCTTTAACCAGATATAACTTTGTATGTCAAAATCACCAACTCATCCTGCTTTACTTTCATACACTTCATTAAACACCTTACAGATTTCAACAAGCCACATTTTTTACTTTTAATCTCTATTTGGCCTCTGGCCCTTTCCTTTGGTCCTTTCTGCATGTCACTTAATTCTAACCTGTTGAACTTTATTTCTTCTTTCCTTTTTTGAAATGTGTCCCTCTTTTGGTGGTAGTTACAAATTTCAGGTACCTGTTTTTCTCTTTCTCAGACACCACACGTGGTTCTGCTGTTAAAAGATTTTCTATCTCATTTGCTCGACACCCAACCAATGGTATGTTTTGCTTTTATTTAAAAAAAAAAAAAATACTCCCTTGCTTCATCCCTTAATTTCATTTTATTTCAAACACGGGGTGTACGGTTTCATCCAATCATCTGTCCTTCCTAACTTCAGCACAGTTCCAAACATACTCATAATCACTAAATACATTGATATAGTCTTAAATACTTCCTTTATTATTCATTTATATAAATATGATTTCAAAATTCTCTCAGAAAATCTTGTGAAAATGGAAATATTGCTTATAATCTTGAATTCCATAACAAATTGCATTCTTTTCAATGTCTCAGTTTATCAGACTGTGTATGGTATATGATAAAAACAGAAACTTTTCTGATCTCAAATGGCATATGCTTCTCAATAGCTTAACATTCCACTTCTTCCTCTTCCTGCTTCTGAGCCCACCATTTCCCTGAGCCTTCTGAATCTAGATAAAAATCACTGTAATTGACCACTACTGTTTGCTTACCATCTTCTTGAAGTGTCATTAGATGTAAAGTGAATCTTCGACTCCATTTCAGCTAATCTGCCAATTTTGATGATTGAACAGAAAAATTGCTATTTAACCTTGTCATACTTAATGATCAATATGTTCATCACTTATGCCAGTTACTTAAATACTTCACTAATTAAGAGTTGCCTTTATCTTCCATTGACCTCTTGAACTCTGTGGTCTACCATATTTTAATGAAGTCTCGCTTAATTCATGCAAGTTGAAGGTATGAAATGTTACTTGTGACTTTCTAGCTCACTACGTATGTCTTGTAGTATACCCTTTTCATAGAAATTGATTTCAATCTTCAGCATTTATCACATCTTAGTATAGATTTTTTTTTCCAGATTTCTTAATTGCCATTCTAAAAACTGTGCACTTCCACTCACTGACACAATACAGTGGCAGGGTAATATGGTCTTGCCATTGAAACTGAAGTGGAAATAGCCATAAAGATCTATGCTATTGTCCTCTAACAAATGTTTCATTTGCACAATAGTCCAAGTTAAAAAAAATAGCTCTCACTTTGTTTTACTTCTGAATAATTAAGTCATGAAGTATATTTTAAATATTAAATCCATTTGGATTTTGACAATTTTTGTACGGCTGTGGCTTCCTGAAAAAGTATAAAGTATAGTATAAAACTGTTAGAATCACCACCAAACCTGCATTACCTACATTTATTAAATTTTTTTAAAAGGGCTGTCTTCAGTATCCTCCTTGGAAATGAGAAAGGTGGGCCTTACACTATATAAAATCAACTCAGATAATCTAAACGAAAAAATAGATGCTGTATTTAAAAACTCAGTGTTGGCAAAACATTTGGAAGCTGGAAAATGAGAATTAGATTCACAGTGTAGAATCTGTGTAAGAATTTCAACAAAATGGTTAGTGCTAAAGGAGACAGCAACATTTATTGTAATTGGATACTTTTTTAATAAAAATCTGACTATTTAAACGTTACTTCTCACATTATGTGTTCTGATTCATTAAATATAAATATTTTTCCACATACCTTTTATAAGTTAATGCATGCCATATTTGCTCTTGTGAAGCCTAAATGCATTCCTTGAAGTGTTCCAGGTTTCCAAGTGTTCTCTACCAACTTTTTAAGCATATGATGTTGTCTGTTTTCTGGATTTGATTCTCCCTTTTATTCTTATTTTTATAACTTTTGTGTTGTTGTTACAACCTCTAACCCATTTCACAGACACTGTCCACCTCTCTAACCCCCTTCATCTTTAGTTCAAGGAACACACTGAATCAAGTAATCTTCTGACAGTGCTTTACCTTATTTTCTGGGCCTCTGTGCAGAACATCCACACCTCTTTAGGTGCTGGTCCATTTCCTCTGTGGAATTTCTAGGCTCCAGTGGTATGTTTCTCTAAATGTAAGACAGAAGGATGGCTTTTTAAATTGCTGCGTTAACCCTTTCATTGTCTTGCATTTTAAAGGGATTAAGAGTGAATACAATGAAAACCAAAGGATAGTTGGTTTGCAGGCATATATATATTATTTAAACAGATATATACCATCAGGCATTTTTGGCTAAAAATTGTTATATAAAGATAACCTATTGAAAGGACATAGGTAGGCAGGCTTCTATGGTGTTTGTTTAAAAAGTATTTATGGATAGAGGCAATTTCAAAAAGGAAACATAAATAGTTAGAAGAATTTAAAAGTCTTTTGAAATTTCCTTGGATTTTGTATAACAGCTGTTATTGTAGTAATAATAATCATTAATAGACATTGAAACATAGGCTTGTTTTATTGTATATAAAGCATGCATCCTCACCTAACCTGTCCCAGTAAGTTGGTTGTTAGAATAAAATGTAAATATTTTGGAAACCTCTTGTGATGGTAACACTTCCATTTGGTTAAAATGAAATATTGGGGAACATTGTAATGCAAAGAAAGGGTTTGCGCTTTGCATGCATGCATAGTGTTTTTAGTTTCTGAACACTTATGCCAAACACTTTTATTTTAGTGCTTATACTGCAGCTTAACTACTGTCATATTAAAGAAAGTGTACATGAAGTGTTGTGGTGGTTTGTTTTGCATATGTCAACTGAGTTTCTAAAAACATACAACATCATAGCTGTTATAGTGTAAGTGAAGCTGATTTAAGTACCTTTGAGCAGCTTGCATAGCAGAATTGGCTCTCACCTGACTCCAAGGCTGGGTCCAAATACGAATGCAAAAGCTTATGAGTTGAAATTTTGTAGAATTATTTTCTATGTAAATGCTTAGTAGTATTTTTTTAGGAAGGGAGTTCACATATTGGTAACTTTACAAAAAATTTACCTTGAACTGAAATTTTAGACATTATTGGTATTTTCATTGAAATAAACAGCTTAAGAAATATACTAATTTATAATTTCTCAGTTCAATATTGTAAATTGAATGTTGCAGCTGTATATGGAATGCTAATGTGGACTAGTGTCTCCTCTTTTGAAATGCTGTAGGATGCAGGTTTCATTGAACCCTGTCAAGCTTACATCAGTTTACAGAACTGCACTATTAAGCATAGAGATATATTTTAATGCTTTTATTTACTATCTATAATAATAGAAATGTGCATGGTTGGTTTATGAAATGTCAATGTCTTAATATTGAAAAACAAAGTTAAGATCATTTCTTCAATTTTGAATTGGTATAGTTTACAGTTCTAAATAGTAAAGTTTCAAGTGCTAGAAATCATTGTTTAGTAAAGGTAGGTGTAAATCTGAGTTATAAAATTAAAATATAGTCTCCAGGTACAAAAATGCTTTTGTGGTCTTCATGGACAGTAAGGAGGAAACATAAAGCAAAGTCTTATTCCTGGAATACTTGAGGCTAGAGAGTATATGCTACAACAGTGGTTCCCAACCTTTTTGATACCAGGGACCGGAAAACCCATTCACAAACTTTTGGCAGATTGGTAAATTTTATTTCCACATTGGCACATTCATTATGCAAATGAATATATACATATGCAAATAAAACATTACTGGTGCACCAAAAACCCACCCCCCAGAGCCCTCAGTGCCAGCTCTAACCCCTAGAGCCCCCCATCCCTCCATTACCCCCCTCCGCACCAGCCACTGACCTGAGTCCCCTGCATCCAACCCCCCTAATGCCATCCAACTCCCCATCCCAAAAACTTAAGTACCAGCCCCGTGCTCCTCAGAGCTCCCCATCACCAGACCCACCCACCCCAGTACCAGCTTCCTGTTTCCAGAGCCCCACTGTACCTGACCTCCCCAGAGCTCCCCCAGGCCAGTCCCCAATATTAGCCCTGTCCCCAGAGCCCCCCAGTGCCAGCCCTGCCCCCATAGCGCCCCATCCCCCCCACACACTACTAGCTCATCCTCCCAGAGCCCCCTATCACTAGCCCTCCCCTTGGAGCCCCACCACCCTCACCTAGCACTGTGCTGCTGCCTGTGTCACTGCAGCTCTGGGGGGGTCAAAACTGGGTTACACACCGCCCAGCACCTCCCTTCCCACCATGGCTGTTGGCAGAGGCGTGTCCTGCCCTGCTTTCTCAGCCAACCAGCGCCAGGCAGAGGCGGGGTCTCCTCCGGCCGCAGAAGAGCACTTCCCCTGTGAGGTGGAAGGGCCAAGGCACATGGCACTGTGTCTCCTCCCATTTGCAGAAGAGCGCTTCCCCGCGTTTTGAGAGGGTCACATGGAGCAGCTCCAAAGGGCCTTCCTGCCACACAGGGAAGCACTCTTCCGCAGCCAGGGAAAGATCCCGTCCCTACCTGGAGCTGGTTGGCTGACAGGCGGAGCAGGACACGCCTCTCCCAACAGCTACAGCAAGAGCAGTGTACCCCAGCCCTGGCCCCAAGAGCCACCGAGGTCCAGAAGTCAGAGGTTTGCTCCCCGGTGTTTGGGAACTGCTGTGCTACAAAATGTTGCCTGGCAGGAATGCCATTGTTTTCTTGTTCTCTGTCAGATCAACTCATTAAAAATGTTCACAGCATGAATATGCTTCTACTCCATTTTTAATGAATTAGTTACCAATATACTATTATGAATGGAACAAGAAACAAGTAGAAGTACTGACATTTCCTGCCCTTTTTAATGATTTGTTATGTTTGTCCCATATGCTAGTTACACTTCATGTAAAGATTTGAGCAGAGATGTATTTTGTACACTGATTTATGTGTACATGGATTTTGTAGTATGTAGTACTCTGTCTTAAGCTTAGTGTACGAGATCTGACATACCTTGTTCTAACTCCATATTGCATAGAATTGTACATTATGACTTCAGAGGTATTGTGTGTTTGCATGTGTTGATATTAGACATCTACTTTATATTAATTTTATGCTGTTTTCTCTGTCTATACAACAATTCCATTCTGATTTTATTTCTAACCCCTGGAAATCCTCTCTTTATTTTTGTAGGTTTTGAACTATATTCTATGGTGCCTTCAATCTGTCCTCTAGAAACCCTGCACAACTCCCTGTCTTTAAAGCAGGTGGATGAATTTCTTGCCTCCATTGCTGCTTCTTCAAGTGACAACTTACTGGAGATGTCTGCTGCTTTTTGTTGTAATTATTTTATTTTTACTGTAAGCCATAAACATTGATGGTGATACTTGATCCATAGCCCTTTTGTCAAAATGAACAGACCATACAGATTATGTTTTTGGACAACTAACATAGTGAACATCAGTGTAAAAGGGGTTATGAGGCTAAAATAGGGAAAGAATAAATTAAGGAAGACATTTGACTTGGCTAAGTAATTAAGTCAACAGGTCCTGATGAAGTATATCCTAGACTACTTGAGGAAATGGTTTAAGAGATCTGAGGCATAAGCGATTCTCTTTCAGAACTCATGGAGGACAGAAGAAACCCCAGAGGTCCAGAAAAGGGCAAACATAGTGATGGTCTATAAAAAGGGGAATAAAGAAAACCCAGGGAATTATAAATCTGTCACCTTAACTTTGGTGCCCAGAAAGGTAATGGAGCAAATAATCTAACAATTACTTTCTGGGCATCTGCAAGAAAATAAACTGATAAGTAACATTCCAAATGGATTTGTCAAGAACAACAGGGTAACAAAGCTTGTGAAGACGGGGAAGCAGTAGATGTTGAGCATGTGCACGATTAAGTTACTTGGGAGGCGTGAAAGGGGCAGCAGAAGGGAGAGGGCCATGTGGGCTCGCGGGCATGGAGTCGGCAGCCTCGCACAGGGCAGAGTGGGGGAAGTTGGCAGCAGGGGACTGTTGGCTCCCAGAGCATACAGGCTCGTGGGCTGGGAGTAGGCAGTCTTGTGTGGCTGCTGACACTCAGTCTGCAAGGGGGCTGCGGTGTCCCCTTCACCCTGCTGCCAACTCCTGGCCCTGTGCAGGCTAGGAGCCGGAAGCCCAGCATGGGTTAGAAGCAGCCAGTCTGGCCCAGAAGGGGGCCACTCGAATCCAGCTGGCTGGAACAACCCTTCCCTGCTTGCCCCTGTTTAATCAGTGAACCAGTTAATGTTTCACCGATTAACTAATTAAATGGGATTTTACATCCCTAGTAGATGTGCTATATCTTGACTTTAAGGCTTTTGTTACTGTCTCACATGATCTTCTTTTAAACAAACTAGTAAAATATAGCCTAGACCAGTGTGGTCAATTATTATTTTTAGTCAAAGCCCACATTTCTTATTCAAGATATAGTCAACATCCAGACTCCAGAGAAAATAATAATAATAATAATAATAATAATAAATTGTAATGAGTAAATAGTAAGATATGGAGCCATTTAAAAGCATCTGGCAGTCTGGATTTGGCCGGTGGTCCAACTATTGACTACTCTTGACCACTAGAGGAACCTATTCTTTGATATGGTAAGGGAGGTAAACAACTGATTGGAAACTCTTACTCAGATGTTGTTGTGATTCACAATCAAGTTGGAAAGGTATACTTAGTGGTTCCCAAAGAGATCTGTCCTGTTATGGTTCTTGTCAGTATCTTCATAAATGGCTTGGATAATGGCATAGAGAATATACTTTTAAGTTTGTGGATAATTCCAAGCTGTAAGGTATTGCAAGCAGTGTGGATGACAGGATTAGAATTAAAAATGATCTTGACAAACTGGAGAAATGCCCTGATGTACATAGGATGAAATTCTGTAAGGACAAATGTAAAATACAGGTTGAACCTCTCTAGTCTGGCACCTTGGAATCTGAAAGGTTTTGAACCGCAGAATTTTCCAGGCCAAAGGAGTTCAATATTGTCTAGCAACATTACCAATACTTCCATGGCTTACAGGGCTGTTAGAGGACATTTAGGGGTAAATTAGAGCTAAATAACAGCACAGAACACTGACAGGTAGGACTCGTGGCTATAAACAAACTTTATGGGATCATGGAAAACTTGGCCACACCCATGAAAATTGGACATCTGGCTAACTAAAATCATTCTGGACGACAGCTATTTCTGGACTAAAGAGATTAAACCAGTACAAATTGAACCTTTCTCAAGTGGGACTCTCTGGTCCGGCAACATTCCTGGTTCAGAAGGACCATGGACGTTCCAGGACCAGACAGTCTCATGGAGGGCTGGTAGCCCTGCAGTGAAACCAGGAGCCCAGCAGCAGGGCTGCTGCCCAATGGCACCACTGAAGGGAGCACTCGGTGGGGTTGCCCAGCAGTGGGGCTGGAATCCTGGCAGAAGGGCCTCCTGGAAGCACAACCAGGAGCCTGGCAGCCTGCTGCCACCCAGCAGTGCAGCTGCCAGGCAGAACTAGGAAGCAGTGAGGCTGCTTCATGGGGCTGGCAGCCCGACCATGAGGCGGGCCTGGCAGCCCGACCATGAGGCGGCCTGGCAGCCCGACCATGAGGCGGCCTGGCAGCCCGACCATGAGGCGGCCTGGCAGCCCGACCATGAGGCGGCCTGGCAGCAGGGCCATGAACCCAGGAGTGGGGCTGCCTGGTGGTGCATCGAAGAGCCCGACAGCCCACTGCCACCTGGCAGAGCTGCCCAGTGGGGTTGCCCAGCAAGGCTGTGCCGCAGGACTAGGAGCCCGGCAGCAGGGCTGTGCATGTAGCAGCAGGGCTGCCATGGTTAGGGCAAGGAGCCCTGTGTGCAGAGGATTTGGTAGCAGGGGGAAGCTGTCTGGGAGGCTGGCAGCGAGGCCATGACTGGGGGAGCCGGTGGCAGGGGGCTGCAGAAATGACTTTACTTGGTCTGGCAAAATCCCTCATCCAGGACTGGTCAGGTCCTGAGAGTACCGGACCAGGGAGGTCCAACTTGTACTACATTTAGGAAGGAATACTCAAATACACACGTCAAATGGGAAGTGACTACCTAGAAAGGAATTCAGCAGAAAGGATCTGGGGGTTATAGCATATCACAAATTAAATATGAGTCAATAATGTAATATTGCTGTTAAAAAAAGCGAACATCATTCTGGGATGTATTAGCAGGAGTGTTGTAAGCAAGATATGAGAAGTAAATCTTCCACTCAGCCTTAACTAGAATAGTGTGTCCAGTTCTGGGCACTATACTCATGGAAAGATGTGGTCAAATTGGAGAAAATCCAGAGGAGAGCAACAAAAATTATTAAAGGTCTAGAAACCATGACCTAAGAGGAAATACTGAGGGGGGAAAAAAGTATGTTTAGTTGGGAAAAGAGGAAATTGATGGAGGATAAGTATTCAGATACATAAAAGATTGTTATAAAGAGGAGAGTAATAAATTGCTCTCCTTATTCACTGAGGACAGGACAAGAAATTTAGGATAATCTTAATTGGAAGGGTAGTTAAACACTGGAACAAACTACCTGGGAGGGAGTGGGTGTGGAATCTCTCTCATTTTTGGGGAGGTAGGGATTGAAGAACAGGTTAGACAAAGATCTGTCAGAGAGAGGCTAGATAATACTTAATCCTTCCTTAGCGCAGAGGGGACTGGACTGGATGACCTACTGAGGTTGCTTCCAGTCCTACTTTTCTACAAATGTATAATTACCATGATGTTAATCAACTTTAAGATCTATAAAATCATGACTGGTGTGGAAAAAGTAAATAAGGAAAACTTATTTACTTGTTCCCATAATATAAGAACTAGGGTCACCAAATGAAATTAATAAGTAGCAGGTTTAAAACAAACAAAAGGAAGCTTTTCTTCACTCAGCACACAATCAACATGTGGAACTCCTTGCCAGAGGATGTTGTAAAGACTAGGACTTAACAGGGTTCAAAAAAGAGCTAGACTGGATTCATGGAGGCTAGGTCCATCAATGGCTATTAGCCAGAATGGGTAGGAATGGTGTCTCTAACATCTGTCTGGAAATGGATGACAGGAGAGCGATCATGTGATGATTACCTGCTGTGGTCACTCCCTCAAGGGCATCTGGCATTGGCCACTGTCAGCAGACAGGATACTGGGCTAGATGGACCTTTGGTCTGACCCAGTACGGCCGTTCTTATGTTCTAACTCTTAATGTGATTTGAAATATCTTTTCCCTTGGTTCCTTTGGAATATAGCAAACTTGGGAACATTATCATATTTGAACCAATTTAACTATTCTCTCATTTTAGTGAGATCCTCTTCTCCACTCATATTTTGTAACTTGAATACAGGGGAAAAATCAATTTTACTAGTGTCCAACATGCAGTACTTTATGTAGCTTCCACTAAATTTTCCTTTTAATTATAATTTGTTACAGGATATCTGTTAATTTTCATGTTAACTAAACCAAACTCAAATGCGTGGCACATTTTTGTATGTTTTGTGGTGTGTGTATTATAGCAAACAGATGTTAAACAACACAATTAACCAAAAATACAGGAATAGAAAATGTGACATGTTCAACCTGGCTGAGCTAATGTTACTTCTGGAACCATGATATCTGCATTTTCTGTATCTTTTAAATTATTGAATATGAATGTTCCACATGCATACTATCATTTCATTTAATGCTTTCTCTATGAAAGATTCTCTGTGCTACAAGTTAAATGTTTAAATGGTCCTGAATGGAACTCAAATTTGCATCTCCTTGATGTGCATGTGCTGGGGATGATTGTTTCCACTAAAAACAATAAGGAGTCTGGTGGCACTTTAAAGACTAATAGAAATATAAGGGTACTAGAACATAAGCTTTTGTGAGCTGATAGTCTTTAAAGTGCCACTGGCCTCCTCGTTGTTTTTGCTGAAACAGACTAATATAGCTATCTCTCCAAACCATGTCTTCTACTGTGTCTCTGTTGCTACTTCTTTTAAAACAGTTTTCTGCAATGCTGGACTTGCAGGTGTGTGTGGTTTTTCACTGTGATTTTTGTACTTTTTACATGAGGTGAAAGGGGAAATGCCAACTTTTGAGGGGGCATATAAAGAAATTATACTTCATGTGGGGAAAATTATACTTGTTACACCATATTGAAGAATAGCAAGATTATAGATGCTTTCCTCTTTCTAGTATTCTTACTTTGATGTCACTTTTTTCATTTTTTACCCAGTGTAGTCAATTGCCCATCTTGTTTCATGGATCTTTTGTACATGAACAGCTAGAGAAGCATTTTTTGAAATAGAAAAATGATAGTAAAATAACAGAAATCTGCAGAGAAGATCACCAACAGGCGAGCTTGGAGGGTGCAGGTGGAGGTAGATTTTAAGTTGTTAGTGTCTCTTCAAAATGGTATCTTAATTTTCAGGTTTCAATAGAAAAATAAGAAATGCCGGCAGCCTAAAAGGTTAAGGTTAAGAGATTGCTCTGTTTTTGTAGGGAGTGTTTGGCAGTTGAAAGGAAGAGGGAATCTTTGTTAACTGCTATGGGGAAGAGCTCCCCTATTGGTGTGGAGTTGGTTTTTATTGGTCACAAGTTTTGGTACTTTGAAGAAGGGTCAGTGCTCTTGTTACTGACAGGATGGAACATGAAGGCTCTCACCAGTGAAAAGAAGCATTTTGCCCCATCCTATCCCCCTCTGGGGGAGAATTTATTTGTGTGCGCACTTTATTTGTCCTTATCGTACAAGTTCTTCAAGCTGTTAGAGCAGTGGTCACCAACCAGTAGATCGGGATCTACTGGTAGATCTTGGAGCCTCTGACACGTGGTCCTGACAGGTTTGGCCAAGGGGCTACCAAGCACAGCATTTCAGCTGCATTTCCGCTCACTGCGGCACACCTCCTACCCTTTGCCTTAGAGCTGCCTTCTCCTCCCACCCCCAGCCTCCTGCTTGCTGTGCAGAGCAGGGGAGGAAGGCATTGTACAGGGCGCTTATGTCAGGGTACTCCCCTTCCACCCTGTATTCTGTCTCCAGAATGGAGTAGGGGCACAACAGGGCTTGGGATGGAGGAAGTTCTTTGGCTGCTTTTGGGCATGGTGCAGGGCCAGGGCAGGGGTGAGCCTGTCTTAGCCCCACTGCACCACCACCCAGGAGCCACTGTGGTAAGCAGTGCCCACCTGGAGCCAGTTCCGAACCCCTGCCCCAGTCATGAACCCACTCTGGCACTCCAAGCCACTGCCCCAGTCCTGAGCCCCCTGCACCCAAAGTCTCTTACAGAGCCTGTACCCTAAGCCCCCTACAGCACTTCAACTCTTTGCCCCAGGCTCAGCTCAGAGCCCCTCTCACACTCCAAATCACTTAGCCGAAGACCAGATCCTGTGCCCCAAACCTCTGCTCCTGCCTGGTGTAAGGGAGGGAGAATGGCAAAGGGAGAGAGGACAGAGTGAACAGAGGCAGGGCCTTGAAGAGGCACGAAGGAGGCGGGGCAGGTTATTTGGGCTTGAGGTAGATCGCAGATTGCACTTAAATTAAAAAAGCTGATCTTGTGTTTAAAAAGGTTGGAGACCACTGTGTTAGAGGTTCATTAATTAGATGTCTGAGACTAAGTACAGCAAACAAAATGCCAGTCCTCGCAGCATTCCATGCCCTGTCAAAAGTCAGGCGCACTTCTGGGAAAGCAACAATCATTATTCACGAAACCTTATTATTCCTGGCAATGTGAAGCTCTTGTGTTGCTTTTTGAAGATGGATCAGGCAGATTTTCCTCTTTCTGTGCACCAAGAAGCCATGATAAAGACCAAAGACCAAAATCCAGGCTGGATTCCAGATTCCATAAGTTTGGAATTTGACTTTTTTTGTCATTTTGGTGATATGCAAATGTTTTGTTAATTATAGTAAAAAAAAAAAAAAATACCTTTTTTCCTCTTCAGCTTCTTCAGCATATATGAGTTCATCATCTGGAAGAAAAAGCTCTTTAAACACATACACCCCTGCAAAAATCCAACCAACACCACTTGCATCCTTGCCTGAGAGACTAGCAATAGAGAAACCAGACTTCTGTAAGTAACATCTGTCACAGAGGCAGAAACGCTAATTATTTTTGCTTAAATATATCCAATACGTATTCAAGATGCAAAGATTTATTACACATTGGGATAGTGTGTTATCTATCAGTGGAATCATTTCTTCAAGAATGTTATGAAATAGCTCCCCTATCCTTGTACTTGGAATCACTCAGTCATAAAATAGATTCATTATAGCACTGCACAGATACTTTAAAAATAACACTGCAGTAGTGATGGCTGAAGTCACCATAGACTGTAGATGTAGTGTGTTCTAATGCACTGGTTTTGAAACTTTTTTTCTCTTGACCCAGTTGAAGAAAATTATTGATGCCCATGACCCAATATAATTTGACTGACTAAAGTGTAGGCTCTAGGGTGGGGCTGAGGATGATGGCTTCAGCTTTGGGGCTGGGTCAGGGCTGCAGAACAGAGGGGCTAACCTTGAGCAGAACCCAATAAGTGGTGCAGCAGGGATGCTAAGGCAGACTTCCTGCCTGTCCTGGTACTGCAGGCCATGCTGTGTCTCAGAAGAAGCCATCAGCAGGTCCTAGCCAATGGGACTGCAGAGTTAGTGTTCAGGGCACGAGCAGTGCACAGAGCCCTGTGCGCTCTTATGCCCAATGCCCTCACTTAGGAGCCGCTTCAGGGCAGCTGTTGGCAGCTTCAGGGGTGCAGCTCAGTCTGCAGTGCCAGGACAGGCAGGAAGCTGATCACCCTGCAGCGATGAAACCCAGTGCTTGATATTCCATGACCCAGTACAGGGTCGCAACCCATAGTTTGAAAACCACTGCTCTAGTGGTTAAACACAGACTTTCAGATTGACTGCCACCAGGTTAACGGAGTACAATCCGCAGTTAGGACTGCACTTCCAGATTCCTTAGACTCGTGGCAGTTGAACAGTGGTTTGAGGGTTTTTGTTTGTTTTGGGATTTTTTTTGTTAATACAGGCAGCACACATGTTTTGATGATGAAGGCAGTGCAAATGTTCTGTGTGTCTGTAGAAATCTAGCGTGTTTCCACGATGGTCCTAATACAAAAGTATAATCAAGCTACCATGTATTAAATAAATCAGGAGAGAGAAAAGGATCATTCCACCCATACAGGTGAAGGATTGAATAGTGTTCCACTATTCCTAATAGTTCCATAAGTTTAGATTTTATTTTTGGTAGGTTAGACTTGGGAAGGCTTTACCATTTGATATTGATCAAATTCATTGTTTCCCTCTACGTTCTTAAAGAGCTAAAATGTAGATGCATTAATAGCCTTAGAGCTGTGGTGGGCAACCTGCAGTCCAGTGAGGCTCCATCTGCGGCCCACCCTCTGACTGTCTTCTTCCCCCCGCCCTGCTGTGCCTCTTGTGCACCAGAGCCCTGATCTTCCTGCTTCTCCCCTCTCTCTCCCCCAGCATTTTGGGAGGATCCACAAATCACCTGATTTGTGCTCCGTCCCAGCTAAAAATACCAAACTGAAACTGCCTGATCTCTTCAGTTTATACTAGAAATTTACTGCAACATATTTTTTTTAGTTGTTTGGCTTAAGTGTATACGTAAATCTGTTCAAGAACAATTTGTAAAAACTTTCCTTTATTTGTACTACAGCTCTGAGAAGTTTGAAAATATTTTTTCTTACCAACTTCCTACCTCTTAATTAGACAGATAAAAATTGTTTTCTGTCTGTCAAGCCAGTTCAGATCACTGTATTTTTTAAAATATGTTCCCTTTTCTGTCTGTCTGACTTCTATATGAGCAGATATTGGAGGGTTCTGCCAACAGTTGCTGTTGGTAGATTTATTTTTGCCGTCTGTGGCAGACTATTGAATTTCAAGAGTGAATTGCTCAGCACATTGTAACAATGTCAAAGTAGGTCTAATTTTAAACATCTCAGTAACATAGTGTTTTGCGTAGTGATTATGATGGGTAACTTCATTTCAGTTTACAGGAAGATTTATATAAATTTTAATATTGACCTTCCTTATCAGTGTGTGTCTTGTTTGCTTATCTGCAGCTACCAGTGAGCCCTCCTGTGACATGTTTGATGGTACACCATCTCCTAAAGAATTTAGCTTGATGTAAAATTTGGTGATGAAACCCTTACTGAGAAGAAATGAAGCACCTTCAGACAAAATTTGAAGCATCTTTGTTCAAAAACAATCTTCAGTATGCATTTGTAATCGTAGAAAAGCAAACTAAGTGTTGATTCAACTCTCCAAAGCCATTCATGTCTGTCTCTATCTTGGTGCACTTAGCTGTATATAAATTTCAGTTCTCTTAACAAGTGCACACTTTGTATATATTCTGCAGAAAGGTTTCTTCTTCTTTTCTAAAATATTTAAGACAAAGAGGCTTACTCAGCAGTTTAAGGAATTGCACAACTTTAGTGAAAAAGCTCCATACTAGGATTTTCAATGTCTGTTAACTATATATGTATGCTAAGCAAAAACAAACAAAAACCACCACCCCAATCCCATGGTATGTATTATAGTGGCACTCATAGCAACATTGTAGTTGTCATTATAAACTCCTATTTTAGGGAGTTTATAATGTGACTGCGGTTTTCTTTCCCTGGGCTAAAATTTGCCGCACCTCATCTTAGCTAGGAGCATTTTTAATTGAATACATTTCCAAAGAAATCACTTGGCTCTTTGAGTTAAAAAGTGCTGTTTGCATTTGAATTTTTAATACCATACATGCTGCAGTAACTAAGCACAATGGAGTGAATTAAGAATGGTGCATTTTCACTTTGAATCTCCTTGGTTTTTTTTGTGTTTTAAATCAGACCCCTAACGTTTTAATATACATTTTATTTTGTTTAATAGCCATAGTTATATATGGTATGTCTGTATATCCTCCTACAGAAAAGATCTGTTTATATATTTTCATATTCTGTGAAATTCTTTTGTTTACTGAAAAGATGCCTTTATTTGCTACATGGGTTTGTTTAAAAAAAAAAAGTTGTTTACAAAAAGACCACAATAAAAA
Organism: Pelochelys cantorii; assembly: GCA_032595735.1. Lineage (NCBI taxonomy): Eukaryota > Metazoa > Chordata > Testudines > Trionychidae > Pelochelys > Pelochelys cantorii. Next base: position 65,088,285 of record CM064330.1, read on the forward strand.
ACAGGGTTTTTAAGAATTAATTATAGTTGGTCTGGTAATAAATTACCTTAGAAACTAATGATCCCATCTGTAGGTGGTGCGACCTACCACCCTTTCATATTAAAGAGAAATTGTAATGTTACCAGAATGGTTTCAAAGTTTATCTGAATACTTGGGCTTCAGCATTTTCTGCAGTGTTCACACCATTGTCATTCTAATTGCAGCTGTGATCAACAGCTCTCATTAAAACGAAGACTTTATTACAGTTATGAGAAGCTTTTGCAACTCAGATTATGCTTTTAAGTGGTTAGATTTTGTAGAATAATCATCCAGGTTCAGCAGTTTTGTGCTTTCATCTGTGGCATTTAGAATTATAGTATGTTCAAAATATAATTGCCCACTTAAATTCAAGTGGCTGGTTATTAATAATTACTTTATAAACTGCGGGTTAGACATATTTCCAGTTTAAATTACAAGAGATTTAGCATAAAAAATATTTTGAGCATAAGAGCTTTCCTTTCCTTATTAAGCAATTCTTAGTGTAACTACAGTTACACTATGATCTTGCCACAGAGTCTGTACAAATTTTTAAATAGGTCACATGTGAAGTGGCTTTCTAGAAAATAGCCTAAGTGCTGACTAAATAAATGATACCAAAAACATAAAGGGTTCATAGCTGTAGATTTCAAACATTTCCTTTTCTATAATGTTACCATGTAATATGGACAATGTTTGTCTTGCACACATTTCAATGTACACATCGTGTTTACTTTTTTTTTAAAAACCCATATCATTCCAGTCAACCAAAGCTCTGATATAACAATTTTGATTAGCTCCTAAATAAAAACAAAGTCAATGGCTAATTTAATGTCTATTCTGCTTTTTCATGAATAGATAGTATCTGACTTTCAGTATATTTACCTGCTTTTTCTGCTTTTATCCCAGTGCAAAAAGCTGAAATAAAACATGTTTAGAAATAGGAATTTGAGGAAGATTTGGAGGCAGTCAGGTATATCCTCATTAAAAGCAGTCCTCTGAAACAGGCACAGGGAAAACGCTTATCCTCCCTGTCTGCAATTCATTGCATTTGAGTGCACTGCTGCACCTATGCAGAGCTCCTTTGAGATCCATATGGGCACAGCAGACCCATCTTTATGTAACAGACTGAAGGATCACAGACTACATATCTGCTCAGATATGGAAAGGAAAAGCAATTAAGACAAGATATAGGCAAATCAAAAGTAAGAATACAACTTCCAGAGAAACAAATGTGTACAATTTTCTTTAGTCCAAAAGAAGAAAAGGAGAGTTAAAATAAAAACTTATCCAAACACTCTACTTGTGAAATTTTAAAATACTTAGATAGCTTTTGCCTGGTGTAGGTGACACACACATGTTTTTAAGTAACTTGTAGGGTCGGTTACAGTACATTCGATGGCTACATTTACTAAAATGTACATTATATATATATATATATATATATATACTCCAGACTCATGGTATCCTGGCATGAGATGTTGCATGTGAAACTTAGAGGTGGATTGCTTTGTTGTTTGAAGATAGAGATGAACTGAAAATCCAGATTTATAACATAGTACATTCAGTCTTCAACTGTACGGCAGCTCTGGTCCTTCCACAAGTAAATAATGTTTCAAAATCAGTTTTAGAAACCCCAGTCACGCACTGTTACTATCTTTAATCGCTGACTGGGGGTTTTCGTCTCTTCCATAAAACTAGAAGCACGGTTTGATGTGGAGTATGACCAAAAGAATCAAAGAAAATTACTATTCCTTGTATCCGTTTCTTGCTCCATTTTGATGGAATACAATAGCTAGAGGAAGCCAAAAGCACAAAGGTGTGCTTGAGCTGTAATGAAATCTCTCAGGAGCCACAGATGGGGAGCTCCAATGTGTCTGCTCCCAGACCAGTGGGATGATGATTACTGGACTGCTTTTTTGGGGCCTTCATATCCCTTCCATAGCATACCATACCTCCAAGACACACATGCAACAGTAGATCAGTCCTTTCAGCTCCTGGGACTCAGCAAAATGGACCATCCTCACCAAGCAATAGCTCTTAAGAGGTAAATCCAAAATTCCCTCTGAATTTGTCAATGTGATCCATCTTTAAAAAGAGGAAGAGAGAGGGGCCACCTATGCTAGAGTTCATTGGGACTTCATGAGAAATGAGAGCGGGGTGGATGGTAGGGACCCCCTGAAGACACTTACGTAACTGCCAGAGGGCAGGAAGACAAATGGGGAGTGATTAATCTAAAGCAGCAGAGGTATAGGATAAGAGAGGGCTGAAGTTTGGCTAAGAGGAGGTTGCTGGAGACATCCATAAGAGCAATTTCAGCTCAGGGAAGGTGGTGAAAGCCAGGATGGAAGGGATTAAGTTCTGGGTTCTCTCATTCGCTAGGGTTCAAATCTTGAGATTCTATTCCGTTTTAACCCCTAGAAAATGCCTCCTGGATAGTCCTTGGGCTATGCTCCCATATCAAGAGCTGGTAATTGGAGAGAACTTAAACTGACCTGTGAGTAACTCCTTTTTAAGAAGAAATATATTAACGACTGGTACTTGAAGAACTGACTTTTGAGGGAGTTTGTGGCCAGGGATTTGTTTTGTTCTGTTTCCTGGAAGACACTGCTTTTGGATGACTGGTTTAGTTGGTAAATTCAAAAAGAGGAAGAGAAGAAGGTTTTGTTTCTTCTCTAGCTGTTTCCATTCATCCTAGAGTTTGTTTTGTTTAAATATGTACAGCTTCATAAGATGGACCCAAAACTAAGCTCCTGTTAAGGACAAAGCTTAACTTCAGTAGATGTTCCTGAATACAAGTTGTACCTCCCTTAACTGGAACTCCCTGGTTCGGCAACATCCATGGTCTGGCATGGACCATGGATGTTCATGGACCACAGAGCCCAGGAAGAGGGAGGTCTGGTGGTGGGGCAGGAGTGCCACAAGGGGCACAGGCAACTCAGCCAGAAGGCTCAGTGGGGGGGGAAGGATGGGTGGCATGGCAGGGAGTTCTAGCCCCAATGGCTGGGAAGCTCTAGCCTAGTTGCAGCCTTTGGCCCCAGCCAGGGAGCTCTGGCCCCATCCCTGGCCGTGGAGCTCCGGCTGAGTTCTGGCTTGAGTGGCTGGGGATCTCTAGCAGCAGCCACGGAGCTCTGGCCTGGGCCACAGAGCTCCAGCCCCATCCTTCTGCCTCAGCCACAGAGCTCTGGCACCAGCCGCGGAGTCAGGTGGCAGCGGAGCTCTGCCCCATCTGCACAGCTCTGGCCGTGGCACTCCGGCCCGCTACTGCCGGGGCCAGAGCGCCTGGGGGGCTGAGGCAGCAGCTGGCAGGCTGGAGCCCTAGCCTGGTGGCAGCACAGCCACGAAGGGAAGAACTTTCCCTGGTTCGGCAAATCCCCTCATTCAAGTCCAGTCGGGTCCTGAGGGTGCCAGACCAGCGAGGTCCAACCTGTAGTAGTTTCTTGACTAACTTTTCTACCTTTCCAAAAAAGAGTCCTCTGCTGTACTGAAATATTGCAAATAATAGAATGAAAGGGTGATGTCCTGGATACATCATTTTGGATAGTTGAAGTCTAAAAAGAGGTTCAATTTAATGATTTATTAAATTTATTAAAATAAAAAAGTGAATGATTTAAAAAAAGCATATTCTAGGACACCACACTGAGTTGGTGTTGAACATGGATACTATCTTATTCTGAAACATAATGGTTCTGCAGCCTCATGGAGTGCAATGCATTTATAGTCCATCCCCTTCTGAGTCTAGCAGGATGCCAGCCAGAAATCTCAGCTACAGCTTCTAATTACATGTTACCTTAACTGCATGTGTCCCTGCCTCATTCTGTGAAAGAGCATAGGGTCTTATCAAAAAAAGTAGCATGCGTTCACACTGATTGCATTGTACGAGGGTGAAGTGTGTAGACCACCTCACACCTTTCTTTTAGGTTCTGCACTTTGCGATCTCTAATCTTTTAAGCTTTTTGTAATGTAGTGTTCTCAGTTTGTCAGATCATTGTAAAACTGTCAAATGTCTAATCATTAAACCTTCACCACTGCTAAGCACCTCTGTGTTGACTGTCATGGTAACTAGATAGCATCCATATGTTTTTTGATTCATAGTATTTGTAGGCCCATGGACTAGTGAAATAAGCCTGAACCAAAATCTAAACAATTTAAACTTTGAGAGTTCAAGTACAGCTCAAAAATTAATTTTTAAACAGGAGTCATAGAAGAGGTTTAGACTGAAAGCAATGGAAGAGCTACTCTATAAGGCAGGCATTTCTGTTGCATTTGAAATAAAATGAAACAGGTGAAAAGTAGAAGCCTGGAGATATCTACCTCATCTAGGTTGAATTATATAGTGAATCCATGGCAGGGGTGGGCATGATACGGCCCCCAGGCCAGATCCGACCCACCAAGCCATTTGATCCGGCTTGCCCTGCTGAGGCTGTTCAAAACAGCCGGCGGCTCCCCTCTGCCAGGGTTGTGCAGCACCTAGAATGAGCCACCAATTGTTTTAAACAGAGGCACATCCCTGGCAGGAGGGTGGGGTGAGAGACTTTGCACACTCCCTCACCCCTAGGCCACGATTGGCCTTGAGGCAGGAGAGTGTGAGAAGTTTCCTCTACCTCCTTCCCCCTCTCCCTGCTAGGGGTGTGTGGAATGTAGAGGGAGTCACCAGCTGTTCTTCGTTGAGTAGAGTCCCCAAGGGTGCTCCACTCGAGGTGCTGGGCTCGTCCCAGCACCGCAAACGGGAGGATTTTTGCTAGCAGTAGCCCTACCGGACCACACGTGTGTGACTGCTGCCTCACGCCGCTCAGCTGAGCGCGGTCCAGCCGCAGACGGAGTTTGGACACACTCCCCCTCTTGTCTGAGGAGAAAGGAAGATTAGTTGTAGAAAGTTTATTAGTGTCAGAGTAGCTGTTCTTAGTAGTTATAGTTTTGTTCAATTTAAAAAAAAAATCTTTTTTCTTTGTACTAAGTTAAGTTGTTCAGAAGCCTTAACAAGGAACTATGCCGGGATCTCCTGGTTTTAAGAAGTGCATCCAGTGTCAGGATGCCATGCCAGCATCGGATGGGCACATCGGATGGGCACCCCAGTCCCCTACCCTGAGCTCCCTACTGCACCCAACCTCTGTCCCGAACACCGTGCTCCCTCCCTAGAGAAGTGCAGCCCTAGACTGCTTTCCAAAATCTTGGCATGCCCCCCCATCAAAAAGTATTGCCTACCCCTGATCCATGATGATCCAAGCCTGTCTCATTCACTGTATGCTCCTAATGTCACTATGCACCATGTATCCTCTAGGACTCTAATAGCCTATTAAACAAAGGTAAATTTAGATTTCCCAATTCATACAATAATGATTGCAAACAGGAGTATTGATAGTATGTCACACACCACTGTAAACTGCAAGTCCATAAAAATATGGGTATGTGCTCTATATATAGGCATTATAGAGTGGCAAGGTTTTAGGAATACCTGCAGTAATTTGGCTAGATGCAATCCGAATCTGTTGGTCCTTCCATCCTGAAAACTGTTATAGTTGTGTGGATGATTTGTGTGACTCCCCCTCTTTGTATTGGTGGACCTGGTACCACCAAGAAGGTCAAGAATACACACTCCTCTAGACAGAACCATCAGCCACAGCTCTGTCACCAGTACCTACCCAATTGGGATCATTGATTCTCTGCAAACCAAAGAATCAGACATCATCAGTACCTACTTAAGTGATTGTACTGAAACAAGAAATAGGCTCTCTTTGATAGGAGTGACAGAGTGAGTCCCAGCCACTCACATAGGAAAAGGGTTCTAGTCAAGGTATTTCCTTATGCCATAGCAGAACAGAGTGTGGAGACCAATTTTGAATCTGAGACTATTGCACACATTCATAAAGTCTTAAAGTTTCAGGATGGTGACCGTGGCAGCTATAATCCTATAAATAGAGGCAGATTAATTTTTGGCCCTCAATCTACAAGACACCTATTTCCATACAACAATAACCCATCTTACAAAAAATATGTACTCTTTACTATATGCCTGGAATATTCCCAATCCAAGTATCTCCCTTTTGGCCTCTCCTCAACAGCAAAGGTGTCCTCAAAGGTCCTAACAGTAGTGTCCACTTACCTTCATCAGGAGGTAATTTTAATGTCCTCATACTTCAGTGAGTGGCTGCTCTGGGTTGAGTTTATAAAGCAGTATTGCCATCCACTCAGATGGCTGTTTTTCTTTTCTAGGAAATGGGTCTTCATCTCAATGCAAGAAAAACCATGTTAATGCTTGTACAGCGAATACAGTTCATAGGGCATCCTTGGATTCATTGGCAGCCATGGCCTACTTTCGCATAACCAGACTCAGAAGCAAATCTAGTCGCAATCATTTAAAGGAATCCTCAGACCTCAGAAAGGAACTGTCTACAGATCATGAGTCATATGGCAGCTTGCACTTTTATAACCAGTCATGCAAAACTATATGTCTGTTGCTTCCAGGGGCTGGCTCAACAGATTGGTCAGCCAAATTTCAATTTGCTTTCATATAAAAAACTTCCCAAACTAGTGAAAAAATCAACTTAACATCATTCCAGGAATTCCTTTTGTTGACCCTACTCCAATAACAAGCATGAGAACACACATGTCCATGTTGGAATGGTGAGCTTACTTTAGTACCTTGCCTCATGGCTCAGGTCAGATGGTCAAACCAAGAAACCTGTCTCCATGTCAACCTGTTGGAAATCATGATTGCTTACCTTCATTTCCTTCCCCTCATTGGGGACAAAAAATTCAGGATCATGACAATGTGGCCTGCGTGTTCTATTTCAACAAACAAGGAAGAGCAGGTTCCTCCTCTCTATGCACTGAAGCATTCAAATTGTGGAACTGGTGTGTAGCCCATCAGATCCAAATTTCAGCTGTCTATCTCTGTGGCGTTCGGGACACCACTGCCACTACTCTCAGGAGGTGTTCCTCCCATGACTATGAATGCAAACTGGGCTCTCAAATTCTCTATTATATTCTCCAAAATTGGGGATATCCTTCAGTATTCCAGGAACAAGAAATATCAGCTGTTTTCCTCAGTGGTTTTCAGGCTTAGAATCTACCTGCTCTGCAGAAGTACAAGTGTTGTAGAAAGAAGTTAACTTCAATTACTTACCTGCAAAAGTGGAAGAGATTCAGCCCCTGGTGCTAATGCCACCAATTTGTGTCTACATTTTTGTTGCTCTCAGCTATCCTGAGTTACCCTCTGGAGGTGAAAAAATCAGGGTTATCAGCTGCTTTAAAAATTCACTTTGTTGTAATATCATCCTCCAGCAGAAAGATTTTCTCTATTTGCTCATGCTATATCTACTGAGATTGAAGGACAACAACTGGGATACTTCTGGAGTCAGCTAGAAGTTTTGTCTCAAGACACAGTGAAGTGGAGGAGACTTGTAAATGACCTATGCTCCACTCAGAGTACAAGGGTTTAAGAAGATATCTTCAAGGTTTATTAAAGGTTTGGAGAATCACTGTTATTAACTTGGGGGCCCCACTCCAATGAAGAAGCTTGTACTTAAATATTTCAACGTGGTACTGAAATATTTCATAAGACTTCCATTAAAAACAACGGCAACCTGTTATTTGCTTCACTTATTCAGAAGATGGCCTTTTTAGTAGCTATCAAATTTGCCCATAGTCAGAGAAACCAGTGCCTTGATGGCAGACCCTCATCCCTGTTTAGGGCATTCTTCAAGGACAAGGTCTCTTTCCACTCAGACTCTAAATTCTTATCTAAGGTACTACTGGATTTTCATCTTAACCAGTCCATCTATACCAAAGGCTTTTTCCAGAACCATGTAAGTTGCAACAGGAGACCTTTTCATAATGTATATGGTGTAGTAAGATGAAGGCCTAAAACAAAAGCCCAGGTAGCACAGACTTGGTTTGAGGCCTAGCTAACAATACACAAAACATGGCTAACATAAAGCAAAGCTAAGCTGTGAGCAAGAGGCAGGCCCTTGCTCTCAGGCCAGCACGGGAATCCCCCAATGCTACAGAGGTAAGTAATTGCTTTCAGGCTCTTTCCACAGGCTCTATGGTGGTGAATGCTTTGGAAGGGACCTCACAAGGAAGAAGCTGCAAGGGAACACCATCTACCGGAAGGCATGGGATGCGTAGTCCGAGGGATGGGGGCTCCACGACCACCACCCCCAAAAGAAGACGGGTGGTGGTGGTCGGGGACTCCCTCCTAAGAGGGACTGAGCCATCCATCTGCCATCTGGACCTGGAATCTCGAGAGGTGTGCTGCTTACCAGGAGCTCGAATTCAGGATGTGACTGAGAGGCTTACCAAGCTGATCAAACCTTCGGATCGCTACCCCTTCCTGCTTCTTCACGTGGGAACTAACGATACGGCCAAGAATGACCTTGAGCGGGTTACTGCGGATTATGTAGTGCTGGGAAGAAGGACCCAGGAATTCGGAGCGCAAGTGGTATTCTCGTCCATCCTCCCTGTTGAAGGGAAAAGACTGGGTAGGGATCGTCAAATTGAGGAAGTAAATGCGTGGTTGCGCAGGTGGTGTCGCAGAGAGGGCTTTGGTTTCTTCGACCATGGGACTCTGTTCCGGGCACAAGGATTGTTAGGAAGAGATGGGATCCACCTAACGAAGAGAGGAAGGAGCATCTTTGCGGGCAGGCTTGCGAACCTAGTGAGGAGGGCTTTAAACTAGGTTCGTTGGGGGACGGTGACCAACACCCTGAGGGGAGTGGGAAAGTCGGATACTGGGAAGGAATGCAGAGAGGAACAAGCAAGAAAGGAGGACCCCTGATTCGAATGGAGAAGATGGGGCAATCAACTGGTTATCTGAGGTGTTTGTACACTAATGCGAGAAGCCTGGGCAACAAACAGGAAGAACTGGAGGCCCTGTCCCAGTCCCAGAAATATGATTTAATTGGGATAACAGAGACTTGGTGGGATGACTTGCATGACTGGAGCGCTGTCATGGAAGGGTATAGACTGTTCAGGAAAAATAGGCAGGGGAGAAAAGGAGGAGGAGTTGCACTATATGTAAGAGAGCACTATGATTGCTCTGAACTCCAGTATATAGAGGGAGAAAAACCTGTTGAGAGTTTATGGGTTAAGTTTAGAGGTGCAAACAACAGCAGTGATGTTGTGATTGGTGTCTACTATAGGCCACCGAATCAGGTGGATGAGGTAGATGAGGCTTTCTTCGGACAACTGAGAGAAGCTTCCAGATCGCAGGCCCTGGTTCTTATGGGGGACTTTAATCACCCTGACATCTGTTGGGAAACCAATACGGCAGTACACAGGCAATCCAGGAAGTTTTTGGAGAATGTTGGGGATAACTTCTTGGTACAAGTGCTGAAGGATCCGACCAGGGGCCGTGAGCAGCTTGACCTTCTGCTCACAAAAAGGGAGGAACTAATAGGGGAAGTAGAGGTGGGTGACAACCTGGGAAGCAGTGATCATGAGATGGTAGATTTCAGGATCCTGACCAAAGGAAGAAAAGAGAGTAGTAAAATACACACCTTGGACTTCAGAAAAGCAGATTTTGACTCCCTCAGAGACCTGATGGGCAGAATCCCCTGGGATGCTAACATGAAGGGGAAAGGAGTCCAGGACAGCTGGCAGTATTTTAAAGAAGCCTTACTGAAGGCATAGAAAGAAACCATCCCGATGCGTAGCAAGAGAGGCAAACGTGGTAGGAGACTGGATTGGCTTACAGGGGAAATCCTTGGTGAACTTAAGCACAAAAAGGAAGCTTACAAAAAGTGGAAACTTGGACAAATGACCAGGGAGGGGTTTAAATGTATAGCTTGAGAATGCCGGGGGGTTATCAGGAAAGCGAAAGCGCAATTGGAATTGCGACTGGCTAAGGATGTGAAGGATAACAAGAAAGGTTTCTACAGGCATGTTAACAAGAAGGAGGTGATCAGAGAGGGTGTGTGGCCCCTACTGGATGAAGGAGGTAACCTAGTGACAGATGATGTGGGGAAAGCTGAAGTACTCAATGCTTTCTTTGCCTCTGTATTCACGGACAAGGTGGGCTCCCGGACTAATGTGCTAAGTGATGCAAGATGGGATGAAGATGGACAGCCCTTAGTGGGTAAAGAACAGGTTAGGAACTATTTAGAAAAGCTAAACGTACACAAATCCATGGGCCCGGACTTAATGCATCCGAGGGTACTGAGGGAGTTGGCAAATGTCATTGAGGAGCCTTTGGCCATTATCTTTGAAAGGTCGTGGAGATCGGGAGAGATCCCGGATGATTGGAAAAAGGCAAATGTAGTGCCCATCTTCAAAAAAGGCAAGAAGGACGATCCAGGGAACTATAGGCCGGTCAGTCTTACCTCGGTTCCTGGAAAAATCATGGAAGGGATTCTTAAGGAATCCATTTTGAGGCACTTGGAGGAGAGGAAAGTGATTAGGAATAGTCAGCATGGATTCACAAAGGGCAAGTCGTGCCTGACCAATCTGATTAGCTTCTATGATGAGGTAGCTGGCTCTGTGGATATGGGAAAGTCAGTGGATGTGATATACCTTGACTTTAGCAAGGCTTTTGATATGGTCTCCCACGATATTCTTGCCAGCAAGTTAAGGGAATATGGATTGGATAAATGGATGGTAAGATGGATAGAAAGCTGGCTAGAAGGCCGGGCCCAGCGGGTAGTGATCAACGGCTCGATGTCAGGATGGAGGTCGGTTTCTAGTGGAGTGCCCCAAGGTTCGGTTCTGGGACCGGTTTTGTTCAATATCTTTATTAATGACCTGGATGAGGGGATGGATTGCACCCTCAGCAAGTTTGCAGATGACACTAAGCTAGAGGGAGAGGTAGATACGCTGGAGGGCAGGGATAGAGTCCAGAGTGACTTAGACAAATTGGAGGATTGGGCCACAAGAAATCTGATGAGGTTCAACAAGGACAAGCAGAGTCCCGCACTTGGGATGGAAGAATCCCAAGCATTGTTACAGGCTGGGGACCAACTGGCTAAGTAGTAGTTCTGCAGAAAAGGACCTGGCGGTTACAGTGGATGAGAAGCTGGATATGAGTCAACAGTGTGCCCTTGTAGCCAAGAAGGCTAATGGCATATTAGGATGCATTAAGAGGAGCATTGCCAGCAGATCCAGAGATGTCATTATTCCCCTTTATTCGGCTCTGGTGAGGCCACATCTGGAGTAGTGTGTCCAGTTCTGGGCCCCCCACTACAAAAAGGATGTGGATGCATTGGAGAGGGTCCAGTGGAGGGCAACTAAAATGATTAGGGGGCTGGAGCATATGACCTATGAGGAGAGGCTGAGGGAGTTGGGTCTGTTTAGTCTGCAGAAGCGAAGAGTGAGGGGGGATTTGATAGCAGCCTTCAACTTCCTGAAGGGAGGTTCCAAAGAGGATGGAGAGAGGCTGGTCTCAGTAGTGACGGATGGCAGAACAAGGAGCAATGGTCTTAAGTTGTGGTGGGAGAGGTCCAGGTTGGATATTAGGAAAAACTATTTCACTAGGAGAGTGGTGAAACACTGGAATGGGTTACCTAGGGAAGTAGTAGAGTCTCCATCCCTAGAGGTATTTAAGTCTCGGCTTGACAAAGCCCTGGCTGGGTTGATCTAATTGGGATTGGTCCTGCCTAGAGCAGGGGGCTGGACTTGATGACCTCCTGAGGTCTCTTTCAGCTCTATGATTCTATGATTCTAACTTGGCACAAACAGGGCAGAGAGAGCAAAACGCTAATTGGCCCAGGTGTAGAACAGCAATTGGTGCTGGTCATAAGTGGAAAGCACACTGTACCACCAACTCATTAAAAAAGACTTTGGTGCACACTCCCCACACATACAGACCCAGGTTCAGGAAAAGGTCTGAAATGATAGCAGGATGGATAGAGATGATCTAATCAAACCACGAGGTACAGGTTGATGCGTGATATCTAATTAGCATCAGAGGGTGGTAACCTGACAACATCAGAGTGTAACCTGACACATCAGCAATGATGTGTAAGTTGTTAGTATCTGTATATAAAGTGGTATCTTGGGGGAACTATCTCTGGATGACCTGGGGGGCAATGGAAATTTCCCACTGATTGAGTCATACCATTGTTACAAATTGCATATGCGTAGTGGTCCAGTAGAGTCTACTGACAACTATTACTGTACTTGGCTTAACAATAAACCTGGCTGGGCACCTTCAATCCTTATCTGATTTGTGGTCTTTGGGGGCTCTCTTGGGGTCGACATGGCACACATTGTTGAGCACACACACAAGCAGCCTTCTGGTTATCATCATCGATGGAGCCAGAGATCTGTGAGCACACCTTGGCAGTAAATCCTGACCCTACCTGACTAATTACACATGTTAGGTGGTCATTAGCTTTTTATCTAGATAGGACCAAGCAATTTCAGAAGTAGCCTAGGCTGTTAATTTTCATCACATACGTATCCAAGGGACTTCCCAGAGACGGTTGAAGTAGATCTGTAGGTGTAGTGTCACATGGTACAAAGCCGCTGTTGCTCAGTTCATAAAGGTCAATAATATATTCTACCAGATCTCATGCAATGTCCATACGATTACCCAAAAACCTTCCAGTAGCTGAGTTATGTAAGGCTGCTACATGGACTTCAGTACATACATTTTCTGAGCACTCTGACTTGAACCAGGCCTCCAGTTCAGATACAACACTTGTTAATGCAGTACTCTCTTTAGTTCTGAAGCTTCCTCCTCCCTATGAGGATAATAGTTAGGAGTCCCCAGAAGTGTAGCAGCTGTAGGGACACTCTTCAATGAAGAAGAGGTTACTGCCTCGTTGCCGAACTGGTTGTTCAGATGTGTGTCCTGATGGGTGTACCACTATCCCTCTCTTTGCTTCAAACTTTTCTCTGTGGGATGTTTAGATGGAAAAGGAACTGCAGGTGGCACCCACACAGTCCTGAATAGCATCTAAGTATAGCATGAAATTATATAGGATGCATGCATGGGCTGAACGTACATTGCTAATGGAAAATCTGTGATTTGAGGGCTGAAGAGTTGCATGTGCACCTGAAGTGGAACACCTGTCAGGACACACATCTCGAAGAACCACAGTTACTGCACCAGGGAAGGGAGGCGTGACTTCTTTTTTATTCTTGTATTCTAAGTGGAGAGGAAGGACCAAATTCAGTCCCTGTTTTAGCAGCCATATTCCTCATAGTAGTCAGCTCAATTATGCTAAGATGAATTTTGGACCAAAGAGTTTAATAAGAAGCACTTTTAATAGCTCCTTAAAAGTCGTCATCTCTAATCCATACAAAAATGGAGTTACCCTAGATCACATGCTTGGTGCAATTATAAACAAATAATCACCATGATTTTATCAGACCTTTTTAAAAGGCCTGTTGGAAAATAATGGGTGACCTTTTAATTGTTTAGCATAATTGATCTCATTTCTCCAAATTTCACTAGATAGCACTGACCCTAATTTGGATTTTTTTAAGCAATATAAACAGTGTTCAGTGGTCCCACCAATTTTGTTTTCAGTTTTAAAATTGCTTTGTTTCTTCAGCCACCTGCTGCATTCCCATCTCAGTGCTGCCACCATGCTATCATGTCTATGTACATGTCCATGTTTCATCTGAAGAAGTGGGTTGTGCCCACGAAAGCTCATGATACCATGTTTTGTTAGTCTCTAAGGGTACGTTTACATTGCAGCGTTTTTCCAGAATAAAGTCCGTTATTTCAGAAAAACCACACTAGTGTCACACTGCAATAGTGTTATTTTGACAAAAAGTAGAAATAATGGAGGGCTTTTTTTGATGGTAGTAAACCTCATTCTATGAGGAATAAGGGTTTATCCAAAAAAGCTTTTTCGGAAAAAGGCATGTGTGGATGTGGAAGAGGGAGTTCTGTCAAAAAAAGAGGCCTCCAGGAAATAACACAGGTGCCCTGCTGGCCACTCCATCTACACTCATCACAACTCTATAGTTCCTGTCTCCCAGCAGCTCTTAAAGCTTCAGACACTGGGAACAGGGCTTGTGGCAGGAAGCCAGCCCTGGAAGCTGCAACACACTGTGTGGCTGCCAGTGCCTGATGTGTGGGCACCAATGTCCCAGCCACAAGCCCCCCAAGAGTCCATTGGTCCTCCCAGGGAGCATGCACGGGGCTCCCAGGACCCTGCCTGGGGCCGGAAAAGGTGTGCGCTCTCCTGGTCTGGGGCGGAGATCCTGGCCCTCCTGGAAATATGGGGTGAAGAGGAAACCCTCCAGGGTCTGGCGGGGCGAGCTTCCAGATGGCAATGGTGACCTGCTTCTCCAGGGGGATGGCAGGTCGCGTCTGGGTGTCTCGTTGATGGCGGGCAGGGGTGAGCCATGCACACAGATCTAAGAATGTCTCCTTCCTCATTCTGAAGTTGTGGAGCCACTGCTGGTCATCCCACCGCTCCATCACCAGACAGTTCCACCAGTCAGAACTGGTGTCCAGCCTTTAGAACCGTCACTCCACCATGGGGTGTGGTAGCAAGGGCATTGATCCTGTCCACAGGCAGAGGTTCTCAAGGATGAGCTCAGAGTTGAGCTCATGGAGGACCATGAAGGCAGCCTGCAGAAACTGCAGCATGGCAGTGTGGGGCCATCGCATGCCCAGAGGCAGCTCCGGCACCATGGCAAGGTGTGCTGTGGTGTCCAAACACAGGGCAACCAAAGCAAACAGGTGCAAATGTTTTGCTGTCCCTCGGAGAGGTAGGACAGATAGCCTCAGGCAGCAGCACCCAGAAGCTGCTGCTGACCTAATGCCCTGCTTGACCTGGTTCTGGGTGGCCTTAAATGCGAGAGAGAGTCCACACTAATTGGACACTATCTTTCAAAATAGCAAATCGCTATTTCATTGCGCTTTTTTGTGTGTGGATGCTCTCTTTCAGAATAAGCTTTTCCGGAAGATTTCTTCCAGAAAAGCTTATTCTGAAAGAAGCTTGCAGTGTAGACATAGCCTAAGGTGCTATAAGACTATTTGTTATTTTTTAAGTTCTTCCATGTCTATGTACTGTCAGCTGTACTGTAGTGTATCTGCAATTCAGCTTTAATTGCTGCATGCCTGTCCTCATGTCACCCATATTGTTTGCTTAATTTGCTTTAGAATTAAAAGGAAATAAAAATAAATTGTCAAGATACATTTTGATAGTTGATCTGCAAATAACTTTTTTGTTAGTTGAGAAACGTGCATGTTTATTTTCTCAGAATGTATTAAGTGGTAAAGTGTTATTTTAAAAAGTTTGTGTTTAGCCTTTAGAAATATCATGAATGACCATTTTGATACCCAGAAAAATCAGGGGTTTCAGATGTTAATTGTGAACTCTGTTGAAGAGACTGGAGTATTGTATGTATAACAAACATGTCGTTTGTCAAAAGTACTCCTTAAGTATGGAAATTAACTAAGTGCTAATAATAATAATAAAAAAGGACCTTAATAGTCATTTGTTCAGCTTTCAATTTTTCTGTTTTGGGGATGTAATTACATTAAAGTCAGCATAATAGTTTTTAGGGAAGACATGACTGCAAAGTATAATGTATATAAAAAATTCAAGTGAAAAGAAACCCCTTTGACAAAAGCTTTTCAGGCATTCTTTATGGATAAAGAAAAAAAGATCCCTTTTTACTTTTGTAGCTCACCATTAATGTATATGAAATTATTTTAATTCTGCAGTAGGGATGAATTCAGCTTCTACAGATTTCTACCAGTGTGTGCTCCAGCAGTTCTCTGCTTTGGTCTATTGTCAGATTATTTTTAACTACAGCACAGTGACAAAAAGAAAAGTCCTACAGCAGCTGCTGATCTGTATTGGTTTGATTCTTCTAGTAACTGTAACAGAACCTCTTCAATACATGCCAAGAGACCAAGCTATGCTTATAAAGAACTAAAGTAAAAGTACTGAGGGAGAAAAATGGTCAGCAGAGCCAAGAGTTTTAACAAAAACTTGGTAGCTGTGACCCCTGCTTGTTATCCGTGTTGACCCCCAACCCCCGCGGGGTAGGTGTCTGGCCAGGGGGAAGGGTACAGGAGTGGGTTGGGGTGCAGGGTCTCAATAGAAGGGGTGAGTGAGAGGGCTGGGGGTGCAGGGTCTTGGTGGAGGGTGTGTGTGAGGGCACAGGGTCTCAATGGAGGGCATGTGTAAGGGGGCTGGATGATGCAAGGTCTTGGCAGGATGGTGAGTGAGGGAGATGGGGGGGGGGGTGTGCTCTTGGCAGGCCAGGCTGAGGCTGTGTCAGCCCTGGTTCTCTCTCCCGGTTGCAGGGGAGGGCTGGGCTGAGGCCACAGCAGCCCCATCTCTGCCCCTGGCTGCCGGGAAGACTGAGGTTGCGGCGTGGCATCCCTGGCTTTCCCTCCACCACTGCCAGCCCGAGGCCATGACAGCCCTGACTCTCCTCGCCACTCCAGCCACTGGGCCAAGGCCACGGCAGCCCTGGCTCTCCCCATCCCCACCCTGGCTGCCAGGCTGAGGCTGTGGCAGCCCCATCTCTCCTCTGCCTTAGCCGCTGAGGAAGGTCGACGCTGCAGTATGGCAGCCCTGGCTCTCCCTCCTCCTGACTGCCAGAGAGGGCCGAGTTGAGGCCAAGGCCACAGCAGCCCAGGCTCTCTCCCCCCACCCTGGCTGCCAGGGAGGGCCAGGCCAAGGCCACAGCACAGCAGCCCCAGCTCTGCCCTTGGCCACCAGGGAGGGCCACGGCCACAACACAGCAGCCCTGGCTCTCTCCCCAGCCACTGGGGAGGGGAGGGGAGAGGAGGGCCAGGCCAGGCTGCAGTGCAGCAGCCCCAGCTCTCCACATGGCTGCTGGAGAGGGCCAGGCTGGAAATGGGTGAGATTTGGTTCCAGGGGCAGGGCTGGGGCTTGCTTTCCCCAGCTGGACTTTCACCGCCCATGCTTATCCCCCCAGCCTGTGGATGCAGATGATGTGATGACATCATTCTTTTGTCCTGCAGGATTTTTTTTTTGTATATATATAGAGAGATGATATATTTCGTTATCAAGCATTGGAATTTGGAGAGAGAAATGGGGCAGCTAACCTGCTGCACAAACTTTCAAAAGTGAACAAAAACACTATACTTCTTCGGCTTGAGTTCATGGCTTAGTGTAAATATTGGATGATTTTGGAAACACTGGAGAATATTGTGAAGTTCTGTACATTGGAATAGGTGTTAGTGAAATGTCCTCAGTTGTTGCAAGAAGTCAAACACCAGATTCTGAGGCACAAAAGGAGATGATTTTCAAAAATGTGATTTCAAATATAATTAGAATTTAAAAGAACAGGTTTTTGGCAGCTGGCATCCTCTATTGTATTGACAAATTACAGGTGTAGTTTTACACCACAAGTACTTGAGTTTTGGGGGCAAATCTGAAAAGGAAAATGTGTATGTTCTTCTAACAGCTGAATATTTAAAATAATTACTTCGATAAAAATGCATTTCAATTTTCCACAAAAGTGCCGATCCACAATTGAGTTCACTTGCCATTCTTGTTTTCTCAATTTCAACCTTCACCACTATATGGGAATCCATTTCAAAGCCTGAGAGGTCAACCATCAGCAGTGAGTGCCACCTCACCCCTATTAGTAAGGTTGCAAAAAATCAAGCCACATAACCACAGAAAGCATTACGGCTAGACTGTACAGATGTGTGCTTTACAAGTTTTATACACTTTATTAAATTTAGTTAAACTAAAAAAAAAACCTTTAAGAAATCTACATTAATAGTATGTGATAACAGTAGTTCCTAGGTGTAGCCAGACAGAACCCTGCCCCTCCCCTCCTCCCTACGAAACTCTGTCTTCAAAGGCTCCAGGGCCTCCAGAGGTGCTGGAATAACTATGGACCTGGATGCTAGACAGGAACCAGATAACAGTGGCAATTGGGCCAGCAGATGATCGGGGCCTTGGGCTGCCCTTGGCTGGTACCAGTAATTGATATGCCTACACGCCGTCCCAGAAGAGGAATCTGCTGCCCCATCAGAAAAGAATGTCCGGCCCTAATGATTTAGTTACCTCCACCTCACATGTGCAAATTAAGCTTTGGACCCGCTGTGGGAATGGGTGTCACAAAGATGTTCCAACTTAATTGGCATTTTAATGACAAGAGAAGCGTCTACATGACCACAGGGGTATAAAGTGGGGCCCTGTGCCCCACTCTAATTGGAGACCCAACCATATACCTGCTGGTCAGGCGGCTCGGGACCCCTGAGACTTTAGGGACGCCTTTGTCTCGTACCAACTGCTTCCCATTGGGATTGAGAGAAACACTGGCTTCGCCGGAGTAAGGATCGCAGGGGTGAGAATATACCTGCTAGGTGTCTGTTCTGCGCGCATTCAGTAAGAGCTCAGAGAACCAAAAGGGTTCCATGGTACCTTTAAGTGACTTTTATTGTATTTTTCTGTCTTGTCTTTGTAGTGTTATCTGTAACACAGCAGTAACATTTAACAGCTAAGCTTGCCTTGTAACAATAAAGTAATAATTGTTTAAGCTTTAATCTGACTCCTCCTGTTGCTGTAACAGAACCGAACACAATCAAAAGAACCATAGCCGGTTTGGCTATCTTGCCATGCTCAGGGGTAAATGCAGTAAGAGCTGAGCGTTGAGTCATGCCACCTGCATGGGGCAGACTCTTGGGGCACCCATCAGCCTCCGTGGCTGCCCGCTGCGAAGGGACTTTGTCCTAGCAGTTAAAGACTCGGGTGTGATAGGGCTCACAGACTACTCATTACCCCGGCCACTGGCTAACACTAGGAAAAGTAATTTTCCCCATTATTTTGATTTCATAGTAAATTATAAAATGACAGAAATTGGAGATCAAAAGCTGATATGCAGTATTTCTCTAGATATTTCTCTGTGCTTTATTTTTTTCCAGTTAAGCAATACTAGCAGCTGCAGAAGAAAAAACAAAAAGCTCAAGCATCCCAGGAATTATGCATGGGGTAAATACAAGGAATTTCAATTATTTGGTTCCAAAGAAGGTAATTTGTTAGTCTCTTGGGAGGGGAGCAAAGAGTTTCCATTGTCATTTAGCCCCACTCTGTGCTCACTTCACTGCCTCAGTCCCCGTCACTTGATATTTGTACTCTCTGCCATTTCATGAATTTTCCCATGAGCATTGCTATAGTTACCAGAGCTGTGACTCCAACTCTCACTGAATTTACTACCACCAATAACTTGGCCTGCTCCTTTCAATTAGTTACCTTCATAAGTTTTCAAATGACTGTTCCTGCCTGTAATCTGTTATGCCAGTTTTCTTGACTGCTGATGTTCTAAATTTAGCCTGATAATTCCCCCCTATTTGATTGGTCTTGCATATAGCTGATTTGCTAAATCCAGACATTGTCACTGATGACTTACTTTCCCTTTGCTATACTCTGCCCCTGCTCTTGCTTTTCTTGTGTCGTTGGCTCTCTTGTTCCTGGGAAGTTGCACAAGGCTATGTTCTTGATCCCTTCTCATTGTTACCCTTTCTTTAGTAATAAAGCTTCAGCTACTACCTTTATGGCAATGACTCTCAAATCTTTTCCCACTTCTGATTTCTCTCTCCAAATTTGCATCTCAGTCCATTTCTCTGATTGCTCCTCCTGGTTGTTTTGCAGTCTGCTTAACTCTTTTCTTTCCACCTGAACACTCTGATTTGCTCCCATTTCCTGTTTATAACACCACCATACTCTGGGGGTAAGGATCATTCAACATGTAAACTGGGATATTTTTTGACCCTATCTCTGTAGCTTCACATAGCCTGGCAGTTGCCATCTTTTCCGCTGTAATTTTCACAGCATCTGGTCTTTCCTGTCTGCCTACAGAGCCTACATGATTTCTGTTCTGACTACTGCCGCCTCCTCCACCTCTCCTATCTCCCTCACATACATTGCTTCCTTCCAATCCATTAAAAACTGGAATGCTACGAACACCTGCCTTGCCCTGTCTTCTGGCTGTATCACTCTTTTCTCTGTGGATCCCTCCACTAGCTCCCCTTGAGATAGCACATTAAAAATAGCAGTATAGCTGTTACAGCTGGGCTCTCCACTGCAGTGTTCCCTCTAAGTTTTGTATGTACATGTGTGGAATGAATTTAGTTATGTACACCAATGTGGGAGATATGAAACTCATCACCTCCATATTGGTGCATGTAACAATTCTGCACATGGACCATTTATTTGTGGTGGGATTTGGGCTGAAGGGTTCAGAGTGTGGGAGGGGCTCAGGGTTGCGGGGCTGAGAGCTCTGGCTGGGGTGGGGGTAAGGATGAGGCATTTGGGGTGCATGAGGGAGCTCCAGGCTGGGGTCAGGGCATTTAGAGTGCAGGAGGGGGGCCCAGGGCAGGAGGTTGGATTAGAGATGTAGGGTATGGGCAGGAGGGGATTCAGGTTTGGGTTTTGGGTCTAGAAGGGAGCCAGGGTTGTGGAGAAGGCTCAGGGCTTGGGCTCTGGGTTGGGGTGCACCGTCTGGAGGGAGTTAGGGACTTAGGATGCTGGTGGGGGCTCACAGCTGGGGATTGAGGTGTAAGGTCAGGTGCTTGTGATGACATGGTTCGAGGCAGGATGGGGGGCAAGGAACAGCAGTGCACAGAGCCAACCCTACACACATCAGGGAGGGCTGGCCCGGAATACAGGGGCTTTAGTGGCTGCAGTCCAGGGCCCCTGAAGTTGGAGGAGTGTGCCTCTCCATGGGTCACAGTAACTCTGAGCCCCTGCACAGGGCTTATTAGGCAGCTGCACAGCCACACGAACTCACAGCTTAGAGGGAACTCTAGACCACCTGATTGCTTGGGTAACTATTCTTACTCTCTGCAGGTCCAGACCCACAATATCCACACTGCTATTTTTAATGCACTAACTTGAGCCCCACTAGCATGAGTCTGTCTATCTGGCCTGGAAAGCCTGCTTTGAGAGACAGTGTAGACATACCCTGAGAAAGCCAGACCTAGGAAAAATGACCTGGTTCTATGCTGACCCAGAGGGCTTAGAAGCACATAGGACCAGCAGCTGGGTCTACTTAAAGCAATCTGATGCCCAATTAGAGAAGGTGACTGACTTAGGTTGTGACCTTTTCTTTCCTTCCTCCTTTGCCTTATTCTCCACAAAAAGAATGTTAACTATTGGGTGTATTTACTAAAGTCAGTTGTAACAAGTATTGGGATTTCAAATAATTGAGTTTTTGTAGAGGATGGTAGATTCCCATTTCAAATTAGATACTAACAAGCTGTTAAGGAATTTCAGATGCTTTTGGCTTTTTTCACCAGCTAAAGAAGGTTTCTGAGTGGCACAGCATGACTTGATTTCATATTTTCAGATCTTCCTACTTGAGTGAATTTTCACTTGTGTCCTTAACATACACATAATAAAGAGAATTGTTCTCCTGAAAAGTTGTCATGGGCCTAAATGTGATTTGAAGGTTGTCATGTGATTAGTATCCAATTCAGTTTGTCCTTTATGGTGGCCAAATAAGCCGTTCCTCAGCTGCAGAAGATAGACTGATGGTTGAGGTATTTGGGGAAAGTGATAAGAGACTGGAGAAGTTCAGTGGGATTTGTGTGCTTTAGCACAGTGTTTCTCAACCTTTTTTTATAAAGTACCCCTTTAAAAAAAATTATAAGTACCCCCAGAGCTAGGCACCCCAGCCCTCCTGCTCTAACCCAATGCACCCACCCCTCCCCCAGAGCCAGGCACCTCCAGCCCCCCACTCTAACCCAATGCCTTCCCCCTCCTCCAGAGCCAGGCACCGGACATATGGTAACCCTACCTTTGAAGTGCTTGCTCCCACCGCCTGGCCCTGCCTTGGCAGCTTGTGTACAAGGAACAAGTGGCCTGCCAGCGCTGGGCTCACCACTTGGGGATGTGCAATCCCACCCCAGCTTGGCACCCACTAGCATGGTGCCAGGGGGCAACTGCTCCCCCTGCCCTCCTGCTATGCACTGATAGGGGAGGGTCATTTGGAGCAAAGCTTGTGTCGCTTCACCGCCTTTTAGCTCCTCTCTACAGCACCACAGGGAAGGAGCAATAAGGATAAGTTGTATTGAGCTGCTGGAGGGGGTGGGGGTAATGCAAGTCTCCAGCTTCAGCCGCCCTCCCCACTGGAGCACCCCGTGGAGGCTGCTGGAGAGGAAACGAACTAGGAGAGGCGGCCATGGAAGTGATTTTTTTTTTCTCCATCCCCCCACTTGGAACTGCCCTGGGTCTCACTGGAGCCACAGCAGCCACACGCTTTTCCCGCCAGGCGCTGGAGCGCGTGTACAGAGTGGCTGTTAACATCCGGGCACGCGGCTCTGAACGTTCAATTTGACAGGCACATGCTGTTGCCTCCTCCCTGATCCCTTTGCAGGATGAAATCCTGACATTTTTTGCCAAATTTTACTTGTGTTGATGTACCCCCCCCAAACTTCTTTCGCGTATCCCAAAGGGTATGCATACCACAGGTTGAGAAACACTGCTTTAGTAGATATGTGTGTTTGCCTCTTCTGCCACCACAAGGTTTGTCAAAGCCCAGCACATCCAGCATGATCCTGAGCCCATAAAAACTGGAGAGCTGGCAGTGTATACATGGTACTTTCACAGCGTTCCTAGGACAGCTGTATTGAAGGAGGTGAAAGTAAGCTGGTACAGCCCAGTATGGCATACCAGCAAAAAAGTGGCCATCCAGGTCCTGTGCCATACCAGCTATTTATAGCCTATATGGTATATTGAAAAGATACTGTCCTGCCCCCAGACCCTCTATGGAATGGCCTTTCCTCTGGCTTCCTCTGTATAGCAGCAGCCTTGTAGGAGAATGGGGTTGGGGATGGTACAGCCATACATGGTGGTACAGTCATAGGTTGTATGGGCTTGTGGTATACCAGCATCAGGAATATTCCTGGCCTGGGGCCAGTTTCCACCAAAGTTTGGGGCCAGATCTCTCTCCTGTTGCCTCCACCATTGTCCCCTTGCGCCACTGCCAGCCCTGCCTGCTGCCCCTGGTTGATTTAAATCACCCCACGGGATCCCACTGCCACCACTGACAGTGCAGCAGGGCTAGAGAGGCTTCTTGCCACTCCCTCCTTACGGCTGCTGGCAATTCCTTGTGGCCCCTGGGCAGGAGTATGTGTGTATGTGGGGGGGGGGAGGGGGAGGTGGGAATGTGTGTCCATGCACTATTCCCAGCAGCTCGAGCAGTGTGTGGAAACATACCCCACTGAGCTTCAGGGACTCACCTGCTGGCAACTGAACTGCTGCTCATGGCAGCAGGGGTCCCCTGGGCACTGTGGTGGTGAGTCATGACCCTGTTACAACATCCAAGTGACATAAATTATGCCAGCATAGATTGTAGCGTAATCATAGCTTTAAAAAAAAAAGATGATCCTGGGAAAACTTGGTCAGGTGACAACCCCCATAAAACCACCTCTATGAGTGGCAGTAGCTATGGGCAAGCCTATGCTACCTTGCTGCATCAATGTTTGTTGTAGCCCATCTGGTGAAGACATACTATGCTGATGGGAAAGTGCTGTCATTGGTATAAATACTCCATCACTACCAGCAGCAGAAGTTCTCTCTTCAGGTGAATGACTCCTTCTGACCCAGTAGTGTGACTATGACTTTAAGTTGGTGTTACTGACATTGGTCAGGAGAGTGTTATTTTCATACGCCAGAGTCAGGTATATTACATCAATTTAACCAGTAGTGTAGACTACCCATCCTATGTGTTATCAGGATGAACAGCTCTCCTGCTGATATAGTGCTGCCAAAACAAGCCTTTAGGTTAGTGTAATTTGTCATTTGGGGGTGCTAATTCACACCCCTGAGCAACACAAATTACATGGACATAAATGATAGTGTGTACAAGGGAGAACGTAAGAACAGCCATACTGGCTCGATCTAGCCCAGTATCCTGTCTTCTGACAGTGGCCAATGCCAGGTACCCTAGAAGGAATGAACAGAACAGGCAATCAGCAAGTGATCCACCCCATTCCCAGCTTCTGACAGACGCTAGAAAATGCCATATCTGCCCATCCTGGCTAACAGCCATCGATGATGAATCTATCCTGCATGAACTTAGGGTACAGCTAGACTTTGAGGATCTATTGGAAATTTTGCATATCTTTTTCTGATACTTTTGTCAGAAGAGGCTTTTCCAAAATTTGGCCTGTCTGGACTGGGCCAAATTTTGGAAAAATACCCTCTTTTGGAAGCCCCCTTCTTCCACGTGGAATGAGGAATACAGCCGGTCCCCGAGTTACGAATGCGTTACGGACCAAATGCTTGGCCGTAACTTGGAACGGTCGTAACTTGGAACCCATTGAGTTACATTGCGACCCCACTGTTTGTAAGCATGGGTTGCGTTTGTAACTCGGAGCCTGCATTTACGACTGCTTTAGTCTTAAGTGCGGATGGTTGTAAGTCGAGGTGGCTGTAAGTTGGGGACCTGCTGTACAGGGGCTTCCGAAAGAGTGCGTTTGCTCTACCACAAAAAAAAGCAGAGGAATTTTTTCAGGATACCTGAACACCCTCCCCCTCCCCCCAAGTCTAGCCGTACGGTCAGATAGCTCTCTTTTGAACCCTATCACAGTTTTGGACTGCACAGCATTCTCTGGCAAGGAGTTCCATAGGTTGACTGTGTTGTGTGAATACTTTGTTCTAAACCTGCTACTTATTAATTTCATTTAGTGACCCCTAGCTCTTGTGTTATGGGAAGGAGTGAATAATTCTTCTTTATTATTAGTTTCTTCCACACCAGTCTCAATTTGTTTGACCTCTATAATATCCTCTCCTCAACTGTCTCTTTTCCAAACCAAAAAGTCTGTCGTCCTCTTCTTTCCTCATAAGGCAGCTCTTCCATACCCCTAATCATTTTCGTTGCCCCTTTTCTGAACTTTTTCCAATGCCACGATAGCTTTGTGGGGTTGGGTGGGTGGAGAATGGTTGGAGCTACCACATCTGCGGGCAGTATTCACAGATGTGGGCATACCATGGATTTATACACAGGCAAGAAGATATTCTCCGTCCTTCGATGAGTCCCAACAATCTGTTTGCTTCTTTGACTGCGGCTGTGCATTGAGTGGCTGTTCTCAGAGAACTACCCACAATGACTCCAAGCTCTCTCCAGCGGTCCCAGCTAATTTAGTCCCCATCGGGGATCTCTGGCAAGTAGGGCACAGGGGAAGAGGGAAGCAGTGAAAGCGGGCAGGGCAGAGAAGGAGACGCACAGCTTAATTCCACTTCCCCGGGGTTAAGCGGAAGGCCGTTGCGTCCAGCCCTTCACGCCGCCATTCGTGTGTGGAAGTGGGGCTGGGGGAGGCGTCAGGAGCGGCCCCGCACGTAGCGCAGCGGGCGCCCAGCCCGCACCAAGCCCCGCCCCGGGCCCGTGTGATCTGGGGGCGGAGCGGGGCGGGACTCCGCGGCGTCTCTGTGTCTCTTGCCCGCGATCGCTGCCTCCTTCCCGAGCGCCGCTGGCAGCCGGGCCCGGCGCCCTGGAGCTCAGGTAGGGCGGGGGGGGGCCGATCCCGTTCGCTGAGCAGCCGGGGCAAGGCCGGCCCGGCGCGGTTAGTCCCGCTGCAGCCGGGCCGGCTCCTTTCTCCCCGCGGGCCCTGCCGGTGCAGCGCGCTCGCCCCCGGCCAGGGCCAGGGCCAGGGCCAGGGCGGAGCGGGGGAAGCGGCTGCACGGGCGGTATCGCCCTGGCTGGCTAGTGGGGCCTCAGGGGACGGGGGCGCCCCGAGCGCGTTGCGCGCCGCAGCGGGTGCGGTCAGTGCTGTCTGCGCGCGAGCTGCGAGGGGAGGCGGGATTGTGACGCCGCTGCCCAGGGTGTGCGGGGCGTGCGCGCGGGGCGGCGGGCTGCTTGGGGCCTGGAGCGCGCGGGGCCCGCCGCAAGGCTGTGGCTTCTGCCGGTGTTGGCACAAGCTTAGCCTTGCGTCAGGGGGCACGTGTTCCGGCTGGTGTAAATTGCGTGCGGGGGGGCGGAGCGCCTCACCTGCAGGGAGCGGGGGCTCACTGAAGGGCGTTGGTAGGGAGGATCTGTTGTGTCGTGTGAGTCTGTGCGGGATATAAAGGCAGTGATGGAATGTGCAGCGTTGTGTTGCATAGGGATATGTACACAGAGCTGTGTTGTGCAGCACTTTTCGCATGTGTGTCCATTGTAGAACATCTGAGGTGTGTAATGGTTGTGCTGTGTTTGAAGGTATACAGCGTTTGCGAGGTATGTACAAGTGCAGTGATAGGGCACAGATTATAGACAATGTGACATGCTGGCAGGGTATCTTGCCGCTATAGTTAAATACCCACATTACGGCAAACTCTAAACTTAATGGCTATGTCTACACTGGCGCGATCTTGCGCCAGAAATATGCAAGTGAGGCTAAGTGTGGAATATCGCCGAGCCTCATTTGCATATCTAATGAGCCGCCATTTTTTTTCAGAAGAGGCTCTTGCGCAAGAAGGAGCGTCTACACCGCCCCTTCTTGCGCAAGAAAAACCCTCTTGCGCAATACCGTTCTTCCTGAAATGTAATAGGTGTAATAGTATTGCGCAAGAGGGTTTTTCTTGTGCAAGAAGAGGCAGTGTAGATGCTCCTTCTTGCGCAAGAGCCTCTTCTGAAAAAAATGGCGGCTCATTAGATATGCAAATGAGCCTCGGCGATATTCCACGCTTAGCCTCACTTGCATATTTCTGGCGCAAGATCGCGCCAGTGTAGACATAGCCTTTGTGTGTATGATACACACACTCACACTACACTCTCTCTCTCTTTCACAAGACCTCAGGGATAAGAAGACACGTTAATGCTTAACATTGAGTGGACAGCCCTAATACCTTTATTCTTCTTAATCTAATTTTAGTTCTAGTTAATTTCTTTCTAGTAAGAAAAGCCAAGGGGGACTGTTACATCCTGCCAGTTCTCTGAAGATGTACTTCCATCACCCTTGAGCCATGGAATTACTCTGTGCAGCAGAGTGTAGTGATTGCAGTAGGATTGGAGAAGGGAGCAGAGTCCGCATGTGCAGTGCACAAGTAGTTGGCGCTATCCTTGCCTCATGGGCAACATGCTTTGGGGTGGGGTGGGAGCCCTTGGTGCTTCTGCAGCTAAAGGCCTGACTCCGCTTTCTACTCAGAGCCCTATATATAGGGCATGTATGCATGCAGATCTTCTTTCATACAGACCTACTTCTTTCCCCATCCCCCACCACCTGGCTTGTGGGTTGCATAAGGGGCAAAGTGGAGTTGAAGACAAGCCCTTATGTGACATGAAATGGAATTTCTCAGCAGACCTACTCTGCTGCCTCTTCTTTCCCCCAAATTACACCCGTTTTCCTCATGTAGGGATCAGTTCCCCCCGTTAATATATAAAAACTGGAAAAAATGCATTGGGAGAGGCGCTGAGCAGTGGGAGGGGCAGGCTTTTAAGGTTAGAGACAGTTTAGGAGGGAAATAATCTATTTAACATAGATATTAATGCTCATACATCTTCAGAAATCTGGAAATAATTTGGTTTGCTGAAGTACATTTCTTATCCATGCAATTACTAAACTCAAGAAATCATTCAAAATCTCGGCAACAACCTTTGCTTAGTCATCTCACCTCCCATGCCTTTTAATGTCCAGATTAAAACACATACACTGCAGCTCCACAACAAATTCCTTTTCAGCATGTAACCAAGCACAGTGCTCATCAACTAGTTCTTTAGGTTCTGCATCTGAGTGCAACTTTAGAACAGCGGTGGGCAACCACACATACGACCCATCAGGTTCTATGCGTGGCCCACAAGACGGTTCTCTGTGTTCCATCCACATAGTTTTTTTTCCTACTGGTAAAATGACACCGGATAAAGCCAAGGCATGGGAGGTGAGGTGCGTGCTGATTACACACAACATTAACTTTGAGAGTCAGGCACTCACTCTGCATCCAGTCAAAGTACTGCTGTGATTCAGTCCGCACATCACACAATTCTAGGTATACAAGTGGCATTAACAAAACTGTTTATCCCGGGGAACTATCTTGGTTATAACCATCTTGTAATAAGAGCCCCGGGGAGTTAAGAGCATTTATAGCTTTCAGCATTTGTTAGCATGTGGGAATGAGTTTGAAAAGAAGTAAAAGGGTGATGTACCCAGAGAGGTCATCTATTAGAAATTTGAATACGGTTACTGAACTGAACAACAAAGCATTGGAACCTTTGTGCTTTCCCCTTATGTTCCCACCATTAAGTTTTGAGAAATGATTTCATTGTCTAAATATTGCCTTTTTATCTGGAATGTTTCATGTTACAAGGTAATCTAGTATTAATTTAACCCTTGCAAAAATTTTGACTGTGACACGGGTTTAGTTATAAATTTTCATTTTGAGTTGCAGTAAATAGGTGGTGGGGTTTTTTTTTTGTTGTTGTCTTTGTTTTTTTTCCCCCCTAAATTTTGCATTGTGTCCTGACATAGTGGTTGAGCTTAGGATAATATAGTTTCAGAAATGGCACATTCAAAAATCTAAAGATTTGTATTTTCATGTACTTTAGCATACATCATAATAACAAACATACTTCTGTTTTGCTATAAAAGTAAAACTGTGTAGGTGAAACTAACATAATAGCAGAGAACGCTTTGTCTAAGGACAGTGGTGTATTATCTTAAGATCTCATTAAAATATTTGTAGAATATAATGAATTTTGTGATATGTAAAATAACTCAGAAGCAGAAAACTAACGAAAAAATATTTTAACAGGGTATTTGAAGTTTTTATTGCAGGAAGTTCGGGAAATCAGGTGTTCCAAAATTAAAAATGTCATCTTAAAGTGAAACTGATCATTGTTAAAATGAAACTTACTTTATCATTTGTATTGACACTTGCATGCAAAAAGTAAGATTGCATAAATAATTGCAAGAAAAGTAAATATTCTAAAATATTCATTTTTAAGAAATCCTAGTTATTAGCAATGTAGGGAAATATATTTATAAAGTATGGTTTCCTTTTTCATTTGTCACAATCTGGGCTCCCAATCATTTAATTGAACTGCTTATAACTGTAGCAAACATGAATGCCTGTGATGGTTAGAAACAACATTTTATTAGTAAATGCAAGGAGATGTTTTTGAACTGTTGATAGATGGTTAAATGCAGGAAAAGGGATACAATACCATTTAAGGCAATTTGTAAATCTTCAGGAAAAATTAAATCTGTCAGACATTATTTGTAAATATCGTGTAGTAATACATGAAAGTATTTCAAGGAGAATATTGAATTTTCTTAAATTGTTTCCTAATGAGTTATTAAAAATTAAATGGCCTTATATCCAGCTTGTTTCTTTCAACTGTTTTCACTGTCTGTTCATGCAAGTTAACTCTTAAAAAATGTATTTGTCCGAAACTATGTTAAGGTTAACTGATTAAGAGTGTGTGGTTCCTCCAGCTGGACTGCTTCCAGCTCCGCATGGGGCCAGGAGAGCTGCTGCCACTTCCAGGGCCACTTCTGCATGGAACTGCTGGCAGCCCTGCACAGGAGCCTGGTGGCCTGGAGCAACCCTCCACCCATGGTGGACTGCTCCCCTGGGTACCATTTAACCATTACCTGGTAATCATCACCCAGTAAGAGTGATGCTTACCAGATAACAAGCTACCCATTAATATCCCTATTTTGAAGTCTCCGAATAAAGTATATACTCAATCATGCCAGTCTAGTCCACTGACTGTGACATCTACAGGATGAGCTGGTGGCATGTGCTAATTCTTTGGGCGATCTTGGTCTGTAACTTAGCTTGAACATCTTGTTACATTTTGTCCTTGAAGAATGGGCAGGCTATGTTTGGTTTGGTTTGTAGGAACCTGGTTGTTTTGAATGTCTTCGGTGTCCTCTCTGCCAACTATTCTGTCTTTAGTCGTGTTTGTCTGGATCATGTTGTAACTGCTACTTCATGGTCCTTTATTATGATTAAGTTATTCCGGGCAACTTTTCCCTTCACTGCCTGAAAGCAATGGTTTCCAACCTTTTAGAGCCTACAGACAGACCCCTTTTCAATCTACTAAAATTTCATGGACCCTCCTCCCTGGGGGAGGAAAAAAAAGGAACAGAAAAGTAAGCAAAGAAAAATAAAGGTAAGGATTGGGCCCACCATTTATTTTTAAACTTTCCATGGACCCCCTGCAGCACAGTTGCAGACTACAGGTTGGGAATCATTGCCTTAAAGGGTTTTGCTACTTCACCTGTAACTGCAACTTGTCTTGCCTTTTGAGAGTTGCCATTCCTTGTCAGGTTGATACTGCTACTTAATATAGTAGTTGATAAAATTCTTGCACTTACTATTTAAGTTCAGTTTGACTTCAGTTCCATCTTTTGATTTTCAAGCAGCCATACTCTCAGGAGGTTTCTCTTCAGATTTTTTTCCATCTTTGGTAACCCCCAGGCTCATGTCATGCTGCCTTATGTTTACGTCTGCCCTCTTATGCCTTTTACAGAGCTTTCTATGATATTTTCTTTCCAATCCGAATATATTTTTCTTAAGGTAACATTTCAACTTTTCTTCTAAGCTGGTGGCTTTGTATATTTATGTATGTGTGGAATGATTGTCAGTTGATCATGAATGTGTGCAACTCATAGGTGGTATTACCCCTGAAGTTTTCTTTCCCTTTATAACCCCCACTACCACCACCCGCAGAACGCAGAGTCTGTCTGTTTAGGAAAAAGAATGTCTGGCAATTGTGGATCTCATCTGCTGTTGGATACTTCATTTCAATTCCATTGAATCTATTTACTCGCAAATGAGACTATTATAGCAGTAACCTGTCTGATTCTGAAAGAGCTTATGAGCATGTTTCTCTTTTGATAAGATAATAAACTTCGAATATTCCATCCCACCTTTACCACCTGCAACATTTGATTTTTCTTGCTAAGGATTTTGGAATGTTGAGCCTACTGTGAACTGCAGCACAAAATGTTTTTCCAGAACCTGTGTACTGAAAGGAGAATTCCTAATGGCAGTATTGATTTCAAATAAGATTATGGATAATTTGTAGAATGAATGAAGCACCAGTATCTTAATGTCCACTTATGTCATCCTGTCCCATTTTTAATTTTGACTCAGCACTTCTGAATACTGTTTTCAGCTTCTCAGTCAAAAGTATGGTTTATTACAGCTTAGATGCATATTATGAAATTTTTTACTCTGCAGTTTACCACCATTTGTTACAGTTTTATTCTTGACTTTTAAATAAGACCCTAAAACAAAATATAATTTGAAACTGAGTTATCTTGCCTCTTACTCTGAAGTGAAGAAATATTTTAAGATTCATTTGGCAGGGCACTCTCTCCAAGCTGATTACAGATTTGCATGAATAGAGTATTCAGAACTATAATTTGTTGCATTAAGTTGATAATTATAAGTCTTCATAATTTCAGTTGTGTTCAGATATACAGTTCCTCAGTTAGTTGTATTTGCATGGTTTCAGTTGTCTTTTGAGAAATACTCATATTTGGTTTGTTGGATGTGGAACCAAGCAGGAAAATTAATAGGCCTGCTTTTTCCCTAAGGTCTTCTGGACGGTGTGAAGTAACATATCTTGTGGGTTTATTTTGGGTGAATTTTATTTCTTTCAGCTATGTGGTTCAGCTATCCTGATGTATATTTCTGTATACTTACTGAGCTTTAGAATTGATATCATCTTTTCAGACAAAAATAAACAGTTCTTATGCAAGTATATAATTCCATCAGGAGATTTAGAGACATCAAAACATACCAGAAATTTCCACATCATACATATTTTGTGAGTGTGTATGTGTAAAACATACATATACAAAACATTTTAATGATGATAAAGTAAACAATCTGCATTTTGTTTTTCTCATTTAATAAATATGTGAAAACTGTTTCTTTTACAAGATTACAATATTTTACAGCGAACGGCCAACATACAGAATCTGTTTGGGCTGCTTTGGCTTTCCTTTGCCATAGCCATGTGTATTAAACACACCAAAGTAACTTTGCTACATTCTTTTGCAAATTGAAATAGAAATAAAATTCATGTGGTTTGTGTTCATATATTTTATGCACTTAAAATGAGTGAAGAATAAAATCATCCCTTCTATGACCATACTTCTACAGTATGTTGCGTGTATAAATTCCTTTTTTTTTTTTCCCAGGATGTTCTTAAATACAAGCATACCAAAGTGAATTGGTAGATTCGAGGACGATAACATTGTTACCAATGTGGTTTTTTTTCCTCTCTATTTGGTGCAGTTGACACCTTGGCCCGGATCTTTTTATGAACAAATTATCTGTGGGGGCTTAAGCCAAATTGAAGAGATTTCTGAGCAATCTGGCTTAGCTCTTTATACTAATGGTGTATAACGATTGCATTACCTTCTGCGCATCACTTCATCTGTGTCTTTTGGTTCTGATTAAAGAATGGCATGAGTCAGATGTCTTAATGTTCAATCCACAGCTTGGACAGGGAGCGCATAAGCGAGTGGAGGAATACTGAAGAAGATGCACGTAGAATGTAAGGGAAGGAGAGCATGCAGGGAATGGAAAGTGATGTACCAAGAGAAAGTTGTGTTCATAGTGGATGTGATGGACCACATGGTAGTTTTACATAACTCCTGCATGCACCTGCACCCCCTCCAGCCTTTGCAGATCAACACTGCCTCCTCAGAGTTCCATAGCCACCTCTTCCAAGGGTGCTAGAACACAGGGGTAGGAGGAAATCACAGGTAGGCTCACACTCAACCCCAGGGATGCATCATGAAGAAAAGGCTGTCCTTTTCACAATTGTGATCACTTCTCTCCTCACTCCCACCTCCAAGCTTCTGCCCTGGACTTCTTTTTTCTTTCGTCCCTGCTGTTCCCTAAGTAATGATGCATGATTTCTAAACAGTAGTCTTTTCAGTGCTTGGGTTGGGGGGGGGTAGGGCAGGGCAACAGGCAAGCACACTGAATGCAGGGGCACCTCATTGAGAGCAATATGCATTACTCTCAGAACTGGTCAGAGCGCTGATACAGAGGCATCGGAGGGGGGAGGGGGCGTGGGAAATGAGTGTAGTTGACAGGATTAACCGATAAAGTTAAGGCTTATCGGTTAATTGTGTAGTGAACTGCTGGCTGCTGGGCTGCGGCGGCTGTCAGAGCTCAAGCTGGCTGTTCCCGTTGGCTCATCTCCGGCAGCCATAGTGGCTTAGGTGGCAGCAGCAGGAGGCAGACCAGGAGGCGCCTTCCTCCCACCAGTAATAACAGCTGGCTGGAGTTCCACGCTCCCCCCCCCACCCATGGGGGCACAAGATGTGCTAGGGGAGGGAAGGGGCACAAAGGAGGAGGGCTGATTTCCCCACCCACACAGCAGTAACTCCCATGCTCCCTTGAGGGGGCAGCCTCGCTGTGGTGAGAGCAGGGGTGGGGTGGGGGCAAAGGGGTGATGGGTGAGGGCATGGTGGGGTCACGGGCTGTAGGATTCAGAGTTTAAGGGTCAAAGGGCATGGGGTGTGGGGGGGTCAAAGGGTGTTAGGCACTGGGGAGCAAGGGGCTGGTTTGGGGCTAGGCGGACCAAAAGCATTTTATTTGCATATTCATTATTTGTGTAATGAATATGCAAATAAAATGTTGCCAGTCCACCAAATGTTTGCGCATGGGTTTGCCGGTCCGTGCCATACGAAGTTGGGGAACCACTGGTCTATACATTGCCATTCCTATTACATGTTGTGGGCACTGCAGCATAAAACTTAAATAAGCTTTATACCGCAGAGCCCACAGTAAAGCCTCATTGCCAGGAGCAGAGCTGGCAAGGGAAGCTGGCAGCAGCCTCTTGGACTCTGAGTAGACAGAGGGAGGCACTGTGAGGAATAACTGATGTTGAGGAGGTAAGACCGAAGAGCAGGGAGGAAAACTGGGGGAGGGAGTTTGTGTCCAGAGGAGTGTGGAGGGTTGCAGAATGTGTTTAGGAGAGTCTGAGAGACAAGAGACAGATCGGGGGACATGAGGGGAAAATATAAGGGGAAAAAAGGACAAATATGGGACAAGGGCACATGAAATAAAAGACTGAGGCTACATCTAGACTGTAAGCTTCTTTCAAAAGAAGCTTTTCCAGAAGAGAGCCTCCACACAGCAAAAGCTCACCAAAAAAGTGATCTGCTTTTTTGCAAGATAGCATCCAATCAATGCAGACACTATCTCACATTTAAGTTGTAATTACTATGGACGGAGTGGTTACCAGGGCACCTGTGCATTTTCCTGGAGTCCTCTTCTTTTGGGGAAAAAACCCTCTTCCCTGTCTACACATGCCTTTTTCCAAAAGAGCTCTTTTGGAAAAAGGCTTCTTCCTCATAGAAAGAGGTTTGCCGCTGTCAGAAACCCCCCTGCATTCTTTCGACTTTCTGTTGAAAGGACACAATTGCAGTGTGGACGTAAGTGTAGTTTTCCAGAAAAATGGCGGTTTTTCTGAAAAACTCTGCAGTGTAAGCCATACCCTGAGATGGGTGGGAGAAGCCACTGTAGTGATAGGCAAAGGGAAAGTGGAAGAGTAACTTGGCAACTCCACCACCTAGTAGAAGATAAGTAGTGACTTTCTCCTTCCAAGCGAACATGAGGAAATTGTATATTTTTTTTCATTAAGGTTGAATTTTGAATTTGAGATCTTGTGCACGGATTGTGAATCAGGAAGCTCTCCATTGTTTTCCTCTGCCTTTTGATGTTTGAATAACATGATTTCCTCCTGATTGTGTGGTTTTTTTGGTTTGTTTTTTTTTAAGTCAGTCTCATGATGTAGGAGCCCAATTCCAGATGTATGCATGGTGGCTTGTCAGTTCTGCATCTGTTACCCTCCTTCATTCCTCCCAATGCAATTTTCGATTTGTTCTTCAGGTCCAACCTCCTCAGTCTCAGAATAGAGGCCAGTAGCATACCCTTAGAGTATGATAAAATAGTTCCCCTGGTGGCAGATAATAGGAAACTTGTCAGATACAGATGCTGTTCAATAATGGAGTTCAGAACTGTGCTTCTCGGAAGAGCTTGCCTGGCTATTTCCCTTTCTCTTTCATGTCCTAGGATCTGGGAAGCCACAGAAGGAGGCTCCTTTTTGATGAACCACTGAAAATGTATTGGCCTGAGAGCCACCTGTTATCATTCCATGCCTGCATGAGCCTGGAAAAGAAGAAAGATGTGTGGGTTTACATGTTGATGTGACATTCAACGATTAATTATTTAAAAAGAAATTAAATAAAACACTTTTTGAAACAGCTAAAATTGCTAACACAATCACAAAAGGAAGTACAAATTTAGTTGCCCACAAGTGTGTGCCATCTAGCCCTCTGCCAACAGGCATGTACATTTCTACTACTGATATTGTACACCACAACAGTAATTCTTTGCTCCAAGGATTCCAGCTTTCCAGCACCTAATTTACTGTGCTGTTGCCTCCATTTACACCATACTTCTATGCCCGATACCCACAAGTAATACCGTTGAGAGTGGATTAAGTGGAGAAGAGGCTGTGAAATAAAGGAAGATTGAAGGGCAGTCTGGGGGGGGTGTGTGTGTGTGTGTGTGTGTGTGTTGTTTAAATGTACCAAGAGTGAACAAAAGCTAGTGTCAGTACCTATCCTTGTCTTGCTGTAAGGTGTTTCTTGTAAGTGTATGTTTCCTGTGATCATACTGGAGCGTGAATTTTTAGGTTTGTGATATTCTGGGAAGTGTAATTCAGTAGCATTTTATTGCTGTTGCATATGTTTGTGATGTGGTAAATGAAAATATGCTAGTGGTTTACATGGATAATTGCATTACATATGAATGAGTTGGGAGGTTGTTCTTTTGTATCGAAAAAGTTGTTTAAATTTTTGAGGGGAGGGGCGTGGCTTATGAAAAGGGTTCATCAAACAGTCTAGAGGACTCTCTCATCATGATACATAAGTGTTTCATTTCTGAAAAATATACAAAGGTATATTCAGATGTGGCTTTTTGCTCTAGTCTTTGGTCAAGTAGCTTATTGGTTGAATTTTTCAAGCATTTACTGGGCATTTAAATTTTTCAAGCATTTACTCCAGATTTTTCCTGTTCATGGTTGAATATATCTAGAAATTACCTTAACTACATTAATGGGTTGTTGTGAAGATGGCTTTACAGCAAATGAGTGTAACACTTTTAGAATAAACCGATTAAAAGATTTCAGCTTTTGGGAATGGAAAGAGTACTTGTATTGTGCTTTGTCCCGTTAAAATAGCACCGTACAAAATGAACTCTATACTTGAATTGATTGAATGCGTTGTTTGCAGAAAAGCAACGTAAAAATATTCCATCTCAATATTTAATGTCATTTTTAGTTAAAACTGGGCAAGTAATTCTGAGAGAGAAATGAAGTGCATTATGATACACTTACTGTAAGGCACTGTGTAGAATGAGAGATGAGGCAGAATAGAGAGGTGCTGCCTGCATTTTCCTACCCTAGTAAGTTAGGAGTGTTAAGCCTTCTTAGATAATCCTGCTTATCTGAAGGCTTTATAAGTATTTTCGTTTGTATTTCTAATTCAGCTCTGTTTTATTTTTAGGAGAGTAGAGTTGTATTTAAAATGGAAGTTGACATAAATGGAGAGACCAGAACAACCATAGCTACGCTTCCCTTACCTATTGCAGAGGTGAGTTCCACAGGCAAAGTGGAAGCAGAGAAACCTCGATGCTCCAGCACCCCATGCTCACCAATGCGACGGACTGTTTCAGGTTATCAGATCCTTCACATGGATTCTAACTACCTGGTTGGCTTCACAACTGGTGAGGAGCTCTTGAAATTAGCCCAGAAGTGTACAGGAAGTGAGGAAAATAAAGTGGAAGCTATGCCCACGGTGCGCTCCAAACAACTTGATTCAGGACTGACACGTTCCTCACGGTTGTACAAAGCTAGAAGTAGATACTATCAGCCATATGAGATTCCAGCTGTAAATGGAAGAAGGAGAAGACGGATGCCGAGCTCAGGGGATAAATGCACTAAGGCGTTACCATATGAACCCTACAAGGCACTTCATGGTCCTCTGCCTCTTTGTCTCCTCAAAGGTAAGAGGGCTCATTCTAAATCCCTGGACTACCTCAATTTAGATAAAATGAACATCAAGGAACCTGCTGACACAGAAGTGCTACAATACCAGCTCCAGCACCTTACACTAAGAGGGGACCGCATGTTTGCTAGAAATAACACATGAACTACCATGTGGAAGTTAAAGCCAACTCCTGGTAATTTCTTCATTGCTGCAAAAATCCACTATTGTACTGTGTACATGACTGTCCACATTGTAGGTGGTTGTATCAGCTAAGTATTATCAGAATGTTATTTATTGAATTAAATTTTGAACACCCAAAATAGCTCAGATATTTGGAGGGGAAACATCTTTTCTGATCGATTAACTTCTGAAGAAAATCTGACTACAATTGGTGGACATTTCTTTGGGACGCTTTTTAACAAAGAAAAGGCTTTTGTACAGGTATTTACAATGATTTGACACTCAGAAATCGGTGATAGTGTCTGCTTGGTTGTTGCTAACTTGGCTTGCTATGGGAAGTTGCTGTTGAAGAAGCATCAAGTTCTCCTTTTGTCATTTTCTGTACTTTACACTAAAATGTATGTATGGTAATTTGTTGCATTACCGAAAAGAATGTGAAAGTGGCTGAATTGGACCACTTGTTTTTTAAACATTTTGAAAGTGGGTCTGTGCTAGAAAAAGATTTCACTGATGCAAATGAACAAGATTGAAAATTATCAAAGTTATTTTTAGTTGCTTTTCTTCTTCCTCTATTTTAAAAACTTAGGTTAAATAAGTATTTGGAAATTTTTTTTTTAAAAGAATCAGTCTGGAAATGAAGATTGTCATAAAATTTATTTACAAGGATTATTTACTTGTAATAAACTTTTTGGTTTTTAAAATTTGTTTTGACATATAAACAAGGACCCAATTTAGATTTCAACATTATAGATTAAAATGTCTACATTAGAAAGTAGGATTGAATGAAATTTTATTTTTTAAAAATATTTATTTGCATTACATGTATAAGTAATGGAAGGTGTTAAAAACACAACTTTAGCATTGGACTGGAAATTCCAGTTATTTGCAGCACTGAACACTTTTTAAAATTAAAAATCCGGATGCCTGAATTAGTTTGAAGGAGTAGTACAGTGCTTCTATAGCAACCTTTAAGTGCTGAGTCTGGATTTAACAATGTATATCAAATGCACTGACTTAATTTGTTGCTTCATGACAGCAAATGCAATTTTAACTACTGCAAACTTAAATATGTTTGGAAAATAAATGTAGCTTACCTCTGTAAAAGTACCATTTTTCATTCTTTGTCTTTTAAAGGTGCAAGTTATTACTGAGAGTGTGAAACCGTGCTTGGTTCTGCTCAGTGAGTTATTTAGAAGTTAAAGATTTAAATAAGCACCATGTCTATGAAATAGAAATAATTTATAATTGAACAGTCATACCTAGCACAATTTTGATTTTTTTTTTTCCAGAATGAATGGAAAGCACTAGTGCAGAATGTGTGTTGTGGAAAAACAAGAATTCTTTTCATCCTTTCACTTACTCCACAGTTGTAGTTGGCTACAGTAAAGAGCCTGTGGATAGTTTTGCATTCTACTGGTTTGATTAGTCTTTTAGGTATGTTAGAAATATTTATAGCTGATGTATATTTTAATGTAAACTGCACCTCTGTAAACTTATTCTATTTAAGAATGATCTCTAAAGTAAACTATTCCTATATAGTCTCTAGTTTCACAAACAGAATACTGTCAGATGCCAAAGAGAGATGGGTTTTATGTTTAATGATTAAACACCACTATTTATTGATTTTTGACCCTATGAACTGTATTTCTGGCGATGAAATAAAAGGGTGGTGTAAAAATATATATTGTTGTGTAGTCCTTTTATGCAGAAAGTGGGAGGATACTACAGTTAAAAGTCTTGTATTAGCTTGGGACTGTATGAAGCACTAGACTCTAAAGATCTGATTTTCAGAAAGTCAGATACAGGTGACCCCCGACTTGCGATGCGATTGGTTCCTGGGGAAGCATTGCAAGTCGGGGCGTTGTAACTCGAACCCTCATTGACGACTGGCACCGTCGTAAATGCGGGCCGAGGATGTAAGTCGGGGTTTTTTGGCCCCTTCCGCACTTTTAAAAAATAGTTGTAAGTGTGGGGGGGTCACAACTCGGGCAGTTGCAACTCAGGGGTTTCCTGTATCCAATTGTAAATACGCTTTTGTGCATGCTGCTGTTGCAGTAGTGTGCTACACATGCAGACTGGCAGGCTTGCGAGTGGCCAAATGCCAATGTGAAATACTACGTCATCGCATGCATCTAACTGTCCTTGGCTCATGAAAACAGATGCCTGTGTTCATCCATGGTAATGATGTACACCAATTAGGCATGAAATTGCACATGCCTTTGTACACACACAAGTGAATGTCTGATGCTTTGAGGATGCTCTCTCTCAGTCAAGGTTTCATAAAGTGGCTCTTGTATTTTATTTACAAAAAATCAAAATTACAGTCCAGTGAAATCCATTGCAGTCGTCTTGCTCTCCTGGTGCAGTGTCTGCCATTTAACATAATCTTGTCAAATCAAGGAAGATGAGTTAGTCCTTACGCTCCAAAAATGGGTTAAAATGTGATCTGAATAATACTGAACTGAGGAAGTGAGAACCTCATAGGTCAGTGTTTCTGAAAGTGTTCTGTGGAATCACACTCAGAAACAAATTAACTGGCTGCCCCGGTTTGTTTGTTTATTGGTGCCACGGCCACGGAGTCTCGCTGCTCCCATTGGCTCAGTTTCATCCTTTGCAGCCAAGGGCAGCCGTGGGAAGTGGCGTGGGCCGGGCCACCGCTTCCTGCAGCTCCCCTTGGCTGCAAAGGACGAAACGGAGCCAATGGGAGCCATGAAGCTCCGTGACCACGGCGCCGATAAATAAACGGGGGCGGCCAGTTAATGTGTTTCTGAGAGTGATTCCGTGGAACACTTTCAGAAACACTGTCATAGGTTATCTTGAATACAGAGTCTCGGTCTATAATAATCTACCAGTAGAAAAATAATCTTTGAGTAGGCAAAGTCTTTTACAAATGTGACTTCATAATAAACTAGAAATGTGTAGTTTACTGGTGTACTGAGAGCAGCTTTAAATCCTTGGGAGCATTATAGGGCTTTCTGAAGCCTAGAGAAACAATGGTTTCACTTAAAGCAGAGTGAAACCATTAGCTTTAACCATTCACTTAGCATATTCAGGGAAGTAAATGTTGTATGTATGCACTTAAACAAATTCTTACACATAGTGCAGAGACTAATATTTGTAATAAAAATAATTAAAACCAGCTCAGAATTCAGCTTTGCCTTTCATACATTCCAATTAGGTTCATGATATCAATCAACCAGGCAAAAGAGATACATACATAATAGTTTACTCAAAAGTCTAATCAAACCAAAACACTTGTAGCAGGATGTGAGTTTTGACAAACTCTGGCTGTTGTAACAGGTTGAGGTGCTAGCCTGTAATCAGTGTGTTTTGTCAGTGACCTCGATGGAGTCAGGAGTTCACCACAAGTTCTGAGGCTCAGCTCAGACTCTCTTGCTACTGATCTCAGAAATCAGATTTCGAAAGCAGATAATGGGAAGAACTCCATCTAAGCAGACATCAACTGCAGAAGCAGCGCATAAGGAAGGAGGCAACCTTTTAAATAACTGTTGAAGACCATACAGAGCTTTAAAGACTGTGTTAAGCATCTTGAATTTCACTCGTAAGTGACTGGTTAGTGAGTAGGATATACAAAACACACTTGCAGGGGCACTTTGAAAGCACCAACTGAAGCTTCCACAAGCTCTTCAAGAACTCCTCCCTTGACACCTCTTCACATCATTTCACTGACTTTCCCTTTTCTCCCACATGAAGCATAAATGATTTGCCATTTTTAGGCCTTTTGTGGCCTATTTTGATCTTTTCTGTTACATCCTTAATCCATTCCTGCCCCACTGCTGCACCAGCAATACTAGACCATGTTCATTTACCATATTTTCCAACAAGAACCTTTATGCCTTCTCCCATGCTGCCCTGTATCCATGGAAGGAAGCATGCAGTATATAGAGCCACTACATTATCCTCCTTCACATATCTCCTTAAAACCCATCTCTGATCTGATACATATAAAGTAACTTGACAATGTTAACTGTTGTGCTATGACTTCTGTTTACAACATTAGTAATTGTCCATTAACTTTTGGTACTTTGTACCCTATTCCACCTTGTATCTATTTGTTGTATTTGTCTGTTATGTCTCATCTTATATTTTAAATTTGTACGTTTCCATCTTTTCATTGTGTATGCCTTGCACAATGGGGTCCCTATTATTATTTGTGCTGTGGTTATGCCTACACTATTAAGAAGAACTAAGTTTAAAACAGATTGTTTAAGGAGGAGAATGAAATAAGTAGCAGAGGCTGATTATGTGAATTGTTGTGGGCACTAACATCAGTGTATGTTGATTGACATACTGTACTAATATTATGCCCTAAATTCTGAATATATCATTTTGATAACTCCTTGGAGAGGTGGGGTAAAGAAAAGCAAGTGCGATTTTTAAAGATGACTAGGAAAGATCAGAAAGACCTAGACCTGGAAGAAGTGGTAGAGAAAATCCTTGTGATAATGGAGAGGAAGACATAATAGCTAGAAAAATGAGGTGATAAAAACAGACTGGTCTCACAAAACCTAAGTCATGTCAAAAATTGGGTCATCTGCTATTGAAAAGATGCCGAAGATAATGCTGAGAGCATAATGGGGCAATGCGAAGAACTGGAAAAATCTAATTGTGTTTCAGAAAGTGTTTTTTGATGCAGTGAAGAATAGCAAAACTTAAAGTTTGGATTCATAACAAAAGTGCTAAAGTAAAAAGTATCCAGCAAGAAAGAGGTGAGGTAAGTGAGTCCTGAAGTATTATGAGGGTCAGTGTGACACCCAATATTTTCTAAACACATGACTGAAAGTTTCACTAATATGTTTTTTGCCAGTGACACCAGAAGGAACAAACCAGAAAACGTAGAGGTACGAAATCAAATCCAAGATACCTATATGTGCAGAAGGTTGGCCTGGGTTAATTATAATTTCAGTTAAATTAAGTATAAATTCTGGGCACACGCAGAGCATATCCCAAAAGAGAAACAAAAACAATAACAATTGAAAGGGAGGATTGTGAAAGAGAACATAAGCAGAAAAGGGAAAAAAATTCTTGGAAGGATGGTGTTAAGGAAAATTGAATGGTCACTTTAAAAGTATTGGATGTTATTGAAAAAAGTAGTCTGAGAAGAAAGTGCAGCCATTAAAAAAGGAAAGTGAAAAAGAGGCCGCTATCAAACTTTAAAAAGCTAAGGCTGAAACAACCAAAGCTATATGAAGTAATAGTAACGTTCAGAAAGTTACTATTGATGTATAACCAAAATGTTATAAAAGAGAGAGTGTGTGTGTGCAGATAAGGGATTAAATTGGTGAGACATTTGATAATGTCTTTCACTCATCTTTGATTGTATCCTGTCTCCTGGGATTTATTCCAATATTCCAAATCCCTAAAAAGCTTCAAACAAAATCTATTTTCCCCCCATTCATCCTGAGAACGGTTACACCATTTTCTTCTACTCTAAGCACAGAATGCGTACTCTCCCCACAATTACCCAGTCCCAAATGATAATTCTTTGTGTGTGGGTGTATGTGTCGTGGTCCACCAGGGTTGGAACCTTTTCTCCTGTAAGATCTAGATAACATTGTAAAGATACAACATTTTTATGCACAGAAATTCTATTTTAGTCTATTTTGCAATTGCATTACATTGGCTTTAATTTTTCCCTTCTGAATCCTGTGCAGGTTGTACCCATAATAATTCATAATACCTGGATTTTGTGGGGTGGGATGCAAGGAACAGAGCCATTGGAACATCATAGATTCATAGAAAACAATTCAAAGAGCTCCCTTATGTCATCTTAGAAACTCTTATACTTGGAAGTATAGTTTTTTTTAAAACCTAACTAGGCAAAGCAATGTTGCTGAAAGTGAAATTCAAAAAAATTCAATTTCTCATCAAGCAATTCCTTAGAATCCTCCTGAGACATCACGCACTAATACCTTCAGCTAAGCTGTATGAGGATAGTGAATGATTATATTAATTCCTTGCCTGTAATTTTGTCTTTCAGTGCGAACATGCCCTGCTTCATCACAATTTGTTCTGCTTTATTATATTTGGCAACTTTTGAACATCTGGTTGTATGATATGGTAATTGATTTTCAGTGTTTCTGGTTAGAGGAAAAAATGACACTTTTTGATTTATTTATTTTTGGTAGGGGGTAAGTTAAGCCTTATGTTTCAATATCTGATCTGTTGTAGATTTCACTCATGTTCCTCTTAGTTTTCGCAGTATGGCTTAGGAAATAATGTCCTTGACACACTTGTTGAAGGAGCTGATAGAAACTGCACTAGAGAGAAGAGGACCCTCTAGTTTCCCTCCAAGACTCGGAAAAGACCATCAGCAATGGTCTCCCATGCTGAAGAAAATAATTTACAGGTAAGGGAATGAATATTACCATGTTTGAGTCATCTGTGTAAAGATGAATGGATGAGCTCACCAAGGAAACTGTAGAGTAAAAGGAGGAAGGTGCCACAAGGGAAGCACTGTGGGGCACCACTCTCAACTTCTTAGAAGAATGGGGGGGATTCAGTGAGAGAAATGCCAAGTGAATAGCTAGAGAGGCAGGAATATAAACTGGAGGTGAGGTGCAGGATCATGAACACAGACAACAAGAGTTTAAGCAGGGGGGTAAGGTCACACTGTCAAAAGCATCAGAGAGATGTGAAGGAAGAAGAGGATTAAATAGAGGCTTGAGGTTTGGCCAGGAAGTGGTTGCTAGAAACCTTTGTGGAAGCAGTTTCAGATGAGTGGAGAGGGCAGAAGCCTAATTGGATGGCTATGAGAGGTTGGAAGGAACTTGAGGAGATGGCTGTATTGTATACCTAAAACTTGGAAGAGAAGGTGAGAAAAATCTGAAATCACATGAAAAACTAACACAAAAGTCAGCTGAATATTTTTGCATACACCATTTGAAAAAAGAAGTAATGTATACCAATCCCTCAACGCTGTAAGGGTGCCTTGAAGCTCAGGTCAGTGGGCGTGGGAAACTGGCACAATTGTTACGGCCTTGT
Organism: Pelochelys cantorii; assembly: GCA_032595735.1. Taxonomy (NCBI): domain Eukaryota; kingdom Metazoa; phylum Chordata; order Testudines; family Trionychidae; genus Pelochelys; species Pelochelys cantorii. The sequence continues at coordinate 65,132,386 of CM064330.1, forward strand.
TCATTGATAATGCCAAAAATAAAAGAAGCAATCAGAATAATGAAGAGAGAAACTGCCTACAAAGTTTATAGAGTGTATTTTGATTAGATAGCTTTGGTTTAAAAATTATTCCCAAATGTGTTTGTATATTCCAGCATAAATATGAAAGGTAGCGTGTGTTCAGATTACAGACCCTTTATACTAGCTTTGTAAGCCAGTCTCTTTTTAGCAAGATTTTTGCCTACTCTGGATCAACGTGATCAGTTATTTCTCTGAAGGGCATGGAAACCTGAGTGTTGAAATGTGCCAGAATTCTGAAACTGGTATTAGAATCTTGAGAACCTTATGAAAACCTGAGAAGGACCTAATTTTTCTGAAGTACTGTGCAGAAATCTTTTATTCTCACATGTACAAAAAGACTTTACTGAAAGCGTTAGGAATTGAGATGCTTTTAGCATTCTATTTCAGCATACAATACTACAGTGGTCAAAAAGCTGCCCTGTGTGAATTGCAGTCTGCAAATGGATGAAAGTACAAATAGAGGGATAGCATCCCATAGTGCTGGATGTGGCAGAGACCAGCAGAAATAGGACTAAATAAAAGAGATGAGGTTGGGGAGAAAAGCGCAGTAAAGTGTATGCAGTGTAAGATAATTCAATGATTTCATATTTCTGCTTGAGAGCAAGTTGATTAGCATTTGATGAAGGAAGGGACAATTATGAAAGGTATCCAGAACAACAATAGTGTTATAAATAATTTAAATCCACTGGAGATTTCAAACTGCCCATCTATATTAGCGGTTTTACTATAGCATTTATCACCATAACATTTAAGATCCTCCTTTTAATTTTTACCAAAATCTTTCACAGAATTCAGTTTTATTCAGTAGTTTTCTTATTTAGAACCAGAAAAAATAGGCTAATATTAGAGGTGGGGGGGGAGGATAGGGGGATGCTAACAATGAAATCTGTTAAACATGGGTTGGGATCATCTTTCAAAGCAAATGACTCAAGCAATGGGGCTACCATAATTTTAAAAGCAGGACTGGACCAAAACCCTCTCACTGCTTACTGTGGGAAACTGAAGTAGGACAAGAGGCTCTGAAAAGATGGTTCCCAGCTCGTAATTTCTGAGAGAGTCGTCTTTTAGAGGTGATCCAAGCAGCTCATAAAATCTAATCTGTGATTCAACATTTCAAAAGGGTCTTCTTTTGAAGGCTAGATTATTTAGAAGTGCTCCTCAATTAGATCAGTTATTGCATGCTAGATTATCATATTGGTCTGATAATACCTAGAGCATCTGAGCAACAATAAGCCTGAGCTAAAATTTCTTCAAAAAACCTAAATGGCTGCATGTATAAGGAAGGGGCCATAGAGAGTTAGGAGTCTTAATGGTAAAATTACAGGTTTAGAACTAATGTCTAAAGATACTATTTTAAGATGCTTTCCTTAAAAGGTAATAATTTTGGAGTTTGAATGTTCAAAACTACCAATGGAGGATAAGAAAAACATTCCTAAATGTGCACCTTCTCAGATTATCTGGCAAACTCAGCTGAATCCAGCCTAGTCAGCACTTGTTGGAGAGATTCCCAAGGAAGTTCCAACAGTTGTAGGTCGTGGGGATGAAGTCAATAGGTTGATCTCTCTCTAAATCAGCAGTGAAGTAATATCTGAGAATGTAGGCATGTGACATAGAGGAGATATGGCTATTAGCTGATCCAAAGTAAAACTTTGCAAGATTAAAGGGGTTCTCCCCAGTTATCTAGCAAAGTTCCAGTGTGGGTAGGGAAATTGAAGTATTGACAAATCTATGCATTCAAAATCATAAGGCAGACCCTCCAGGACAATAAAATTGGCTTAAAATCATGTTGTTTAAAAAAAATTAAATGGGATGGGAGAGGGATATTTTCGCTTCATAATCTTGGTGCCTTTAGGATGCTCTGGCTTCATGGTATCAAGTTTTTCTCTGCTGTCAGGAAGGCTATAAACTTTCTTTTTAAAATGAAAGCTGACATTCTGATGTAATCTCTCGATTCCAGCCATTGGGGCTTTACCAACTATTGCAGAGACCTGCAATGGATGTTCTTAACTACTGTGTGGCTGTGAAACAGCTACTGGTTTCCCTTGAAAGGTGATGGGTGGATTTCAGTGAAGGATGAAGTGCTAATCTACATATATCTCTAAAACATATCTGTATCCTTTGGTTTGAAGGTGCTATATAACCAGGTGGTTGTATTGCTATTACTATTATCAGTAATTTGTTCAGTTCTGCCCCAGAGTAAAAGGTTGGTTTTTTTAGGTGAATATGTAAGTAGGAAATTAGGGCTCTATTCTGCTCCCATTCAAGTCAATGGAAAAATGCCCATTAACTTTAGTAGTGCAGGATCTAGACCTTATAAAGCAAAGCTGTAATCCTCCATTTTGATAACAGTCCTTCCAACAGCTGCAGGTTTTTACTGACACTTTTTTACTGATTATATAAGCAGAGCTTGAGCCCCAAGGCCATTCTGGAACAAATGGAATTCTCTCTAGTCAGCAATTTTCAGAAGAAAAAATTTACTTCAGCTTTATACACTTTGAAAATGTTTCATCTGTGATTTAGACAAGGTGGTTGATGTCATATCTTTTATTGGGACCAACTTCTGTTGGGGAGAGAGTCAAGATTCACTGACCGAAGCTGGTCCAATAAAAGATATTACCTTGCCCCTCTAATACCCTGGAACCAACATAACTGCAACTACGTGGCTTTTAGCTATGACTTTTCTGACACAAGGCAGTCTTTTTGCAGGCTGTTTTCTCTCCCCCTCGCCCTTAGGACAGTATGCTGTGTGTAAAGAGAGAAAACCTTTGACAGCTATTAATGCTTAATACTGATTTGTAAAAATACTGCCTGTGAAGTATACAACACGTGTATATCTGGTTAACAAGCTTATAGAGCTTAGAATCAGCTTTAAGGAATGAAGGGAGAGGTGGCATGCATTGCAGATAGGCGTTAAAAATGAGAGAAACCTCTTTCAGAACTCTGAAGGAGGGTATGTATGAGTGCACACATGTTCAAGAGTGACTTTGTATGGTGGATCTTTCAAATTCACATTTAATCCTAATCCAGGGGAAAATAATTCTGACTAGTCAACTGACACCAGTTTAGATTTCCTTTGAAGGAATGGTAAGTAATGCATTATTCACTGGGAAAGATTAGTGGATTTCCACTCCATAGGGCTGAATGCAGTGCCTTGCATGTTCAAAAGCTTCATCTGAAGAAGTGGGCTGTGCCCTCGAAAGCTCATGATACCATCTACATATTTTGTTAGTCTTTCAAGTGCTACCAGACTATTTGTTTAAGTTTTTCCTGTTACAGACTAACTAACTAACTAGGCTACCCCTCTGAAGTGTGAAAACAGTGAGTAATCATTTTGATTAAATCTCTATTGAGATTGAGTGGTTTGATTGGAAGACTAAATCTGTCCTTAAGCATCCTGATAAGCATTGTTCTGACATCACCTAGACACTATAAATTGTCAAAAGATTAAAGCCCCTTTTTCTGAAATGCAAACTTAAACTTGGAAAAATGTAACCAGACTATGTTTGATGCATTGCCTTTTCATAGTTCTATGAATTTCATTTACAAACACTGCTATTAGTCTCTGAAAACAAGTCTGGGTGAAAAAATCCCTTTTGGAGTATAATATTGTATTATGGCATTATTGTTCAGTTCTAGGATATTAACAGCAGCACTTCGATTATAGTCCTCTACTTTCAGAGGATTTTGATTATGTATCTAAACGTGAATGTACATGTTTACCCTGTTGGGTAAAGAATGTACATTTTAAAATAATGTATTATGTATTTAAATGTTTTAGCAATGCCTTTGGTGTTTGAGTACATTATACATTTTAGTATACATTATACATTTTAGTGATATTATATTAACATATATTAGGTAGGAAAATGGTATATTTATTTTGATAGATCTGTGGACTATATTTTCTTGTTGAATGTTTGTTTTTCTTGCTCAGGGAGGAGAAAAGTTTGAGAGTTTCAGCTGGTGGAGTTTCATGCTGATTGCTCTGCTAGAATAGAGCAGATTTGACCCTGTCTGTGGAACACAGAGGACACACCCTTAGCCAACTGCCATTGGTTCATGTCAGTGTGTCCACACAATAGAAACTGTGGAGGTAGTCCTCTGGTATTCATGTTGCTTCAAGGTTTGTAGCTACAGAATTAAAGGTGGCAGCAGAAATTCCCTTTTGTCTTTGTACGGACAATGGCTTAGAAAATGGAATCATTGGCTAGAAACTTTAGGCCAACAACTTAGATAACTGTGTAGTATTCTTTTATGACAAAGGATTAAAGTGTAGTAGGCACCCCAAATACATTTCGAAAGCCTGACACTATACTGCTTTTGCAGGTGAGGTGGTGCCTTCACCTACATTCTTCTAGCTTCCACCCCCCAAATGCCATTGGATTGGAAGGATCTCTCTGATTAGAATAATCGTCACCTTCTGGTTAAGGTTTGTTTTGGAGTTATTTTAAGAGGTCTCCAAGCTATCTTGGTCCATTTTTAAGAATTTTTCGTGACTCATGGGTTGTTTAGTCAGCTATGAAATACACTGCTCCTCACCATGGTGTCAGAATCTCTGAGGTGTGTGCTTTGCATGCCATTACCCATGGCTCCATTGCTATATAGCATAGCACAGTAAAATAGAGTATGGGACCCTTACTCTTGAAAGGGAGTAGGCTTGTGAAACTTCATACAAGTGAATTTGGTTTTAAGTGGCTACGTTTTGAGGGGGAAATGAAAAGCAGAGAACAATTCCATGAGCTCAGGAGAACTCATTCATATGTCATGGATTTTGTAGTCATGGAGGAAAAATTAGGCTTAAAATAGCTCTGAGTTAATAGGCGCTCATGGGAGCTATTCTCTGGCAAATCCTTTATACAGCAGGGATCCAATACCAGCTCATGCAAATACTGTCTCTATACAACAAAAGGTTAAAAGAAAGAAAATATTTTTTTCTACTGAAAACAACAAAACCCTACAAAAACAACAAAAAAACCCTGCAACAACTGGTTGCTCTGTGCCATTTGTGCAATCCAGACTTAGCATCTGAATTGTTTTGTGTTACCTCACATTTTGTTTCGCACTTTGAGCATTGATTTAGGGGGCAAGTAACATGAAACACAGGATGAAGCTGTTTTGTAGATCAGTGACCAGTTAATTCTTCCTACTCACATGGTCTGAACATGTTAAGCAATGTAAGGAACCCTGTTGAACATGTAGGCATGATTTAACTTGTAATAATTTTGGATGTTTTACAAGATTTGTTCTGGAAGGAAATATGCATGTTACGGGTGCATTTCTTTCTACATGGCTAATACTATATCATGAGGTTCAGTTCTTCCTCCCCCACTTTGATTGTTCATCCTTTCATGCTGAAATTATATTTGCTTTATCTCAGCCCAGAAGCAAATAATATTGGAAACATTGCCCAAAATATGTTTGGTCATTTCTGAGGAGTTCATGTATGTTCCAAATAAATTTCCCTTTTTTCACTTGAATAACTTGGTGGCTGAAGATGAACATTGCCTTGTTGATATCAGATGAGTTAAAAGCTTGATCTATCATTTTTAAAGCTGAGTTTAAATTTTGAAATTCCACTCATGAACTGGAATTGTTGTCTGTGCTGATCTGGTAGCTAATTTAGAATGAGCTGTTGAACTGCTTTAGCTATGAGGGCAAAATTTCAGTTTAGAAAAGTTATTTAAAACCTTAGATTTTTTGCGTTTTGTTCTATGCTCATATCAAGTATCTTTCATATACATGATTTGGAAATGGCTGATAAAAAAATTCAAAATGGCATGTTTAGTCGACCTCTTTGTGTAAACAAAATTTGTATTAAAATATTTTTATAGTTCTAAGGACATGAGCATTTTAAGCTGAGAAATTTCTCACATGTACAGTAGAATATTGATCTCTGGTATTCTTAGTTTCTAAACTATCCAAATGTTGAGTTAGAACAGAATTTGAGATGATTCAGGGTATAACTACAAGAGCAGACCTGAGTTTTGAGGAATATTGGTGAAACACATCCTGGGTTTAGGATTTGACTTGTTAAGTACAGTAGTGTTCTGGAAGCCTCAAATATAGCTCCAGATATAAGATTTTAAAATCTTCCTTGGCAATCTTTCATAATTCATGGATTCAAAAACCATGAAGTTTTTGAAGGAGTCATTTATAGTGATTTTAATCTGTCTTCTTGCATTAAGCCCATGACTTCTGGTTAAACTGGATCATATCTTTTAGAAAGACAGAAGATCTTGATTTAAAGACTGCAAGTGATAGAAAATCTAGGTAAGTTGTTCCACTGTTAAAAATGTGCACAGTGTTTTAATCTAAATTTGTTTAACTTCAGTTTCCAGCTGTTGGATTTTGCAGTGCCTTTATTTGCAGATCAGTGGCTCTAAACCTTTCCAGTCTACTGTACTCCTTTCAGGAATCTGATTTGTCTTGTACACCCCTATGTTATAACTCACTTTAAAACTACTTGCTTACAAAATCAGACATAAGCATACAGAGTGTCAGCCACACTGTGACTGAAAAATTGCTTGTTGTCTCCTTTTTACCATACAATTATAAAATCAAGTATACAGCAGTATAAACAAGTCAGTATATGAAATTTTAGTTTGTACTGACTTTGCTAATGCTTTTTTGTAGCCTATTGTAAAGTATCTAGATGAATTGATGTACCCTTTGGAAGAACTCTGCATATCTCTTAGGGGTGGATCTGGTTAATCAGTTATCAGTAAGCATTACCTTCACTGGTCAACTGGTAGCCTAGCTGGCCTGGAGCAGTTCCCCACTCAGCATGAGAAGGGAGGCTGCTCCAGCCCAGCCGTGCCCACCACATGCCATGGGCTGGGTTGCTGGAGCAGCTCCCTGCTTACGGCAAGGTGCAGCAAGCCTAGCTGGAGCAGCCTCCTGCCCCAGCAGCCCTGCTTTCTGCAGGTGCGGGTAGGGCCCAGCTGGGCCTGCCCATGTGATTCCAGTTAACCGGTTAACCAGTCAAACATTATGGTTAACTGATTAAATGGGATTTTACATCTGTAATACCTCTAGGGGGACACATCTCTGGTTGAGAACCACCATGTTAGATTAATATAGCTTCAGAGGCCAATTAACCCACCTACTTGCACCTGGACTATGGGCCAGGCCTAATTAATGATGAAATCTATCTAGGAAGGGGCTGGGTGGAGCAGAAAAGAAATTGCAAGCAGTGAGGAAGAAATTCTTTTGTTGTTCTCCTACTAATAGAGAGTGAAGAGACCTGTAAGGGACAGGAAGCCTCTGGCAGGGTTAGGACAAAATCTGAGGTAAGGTTTGATTAGTTTTAGTCCAGGGAGATGGCAGCAGGAAGTCTGACAGAATGAACCTTGACTGCTTGTCATAGCCCAGTGTAGAGAGCAAGCCTGGGTTCACATACCTGCCACTGGTAAGGTGACATGAAGCCCTGAGAAGAAGGTTTGCAGACCCTGGAGCCCAGAATGGAGAGTGGCACGCCAGATGGAGGGATCAGACATTTGTTTTTGTTGGACTTTTCATTACCCCACATGGGGAGAGACTATGGTCTGAGGGGTGAGTCGTGCAATGTGAGACTGCTGCAGGATCAGGTGTCTGTCAGCATCAGCCTGGGGTGCTAGATAATGAAACTGGCCATGCCTAGTCACGAGGGGTGCCCTAATGGTGAGTCCATTTTTCCACATTGCTATTTTCTGAAACCTTTATAGTTGTTACTGTAACTTTTAAAATGTAGAGACCAGAAAAAGGACACAGTATTCAAGTAATGTTCTCACTAATGCCACACAGTGCGGTAATAGCACCTCCTTGCTTCTACTCGGTATTTCCCTGCATATACATCCAAAGATCTTATTAGTTTTCTTAGCCATTGCATTGCATCAGGAGCTTGTGCCCATCTATCTGATCATGCACCGTGATTCCATGGTCGCAATCAGAGTCATTACTTACCAGACACCCTGCAAGTGTGACGTATGTTCTTTATTCCTGGATGTATGGCCTTATATTTGGCTATGGTGTTACCAAATGTTTTACACGTGTTGTTCACTTGAGCTAAGTTTATCAAAACAATGCAGTTTAAGCATTTGTTAAAGTACTTGCCTGGATAGTTATGTAGTTAAGTACATACTTTCCTGAATCTGGGCCTCACTGACTTCCTGAGTTGGGATGTTTTCCCAAATCCGGGCCTTTGTGCTTACATTGACTAAAAAAGAAACCACATTATTAAATTAGAAGGCTTGAAGAACATTTGGATAGTTGGAAGGAATACAAAGACAGCAGTGGGTTTACTGTTAGTTTTTTAGCATGAACAAAAGGCAGAGGAGAGTAGGAATGATATAGTGTGGCAATTCTCAACTAGGGATACATTTACTCCTTGGGGGTACACGGAGGTCTTCCAGAGGTACATCACCTTACTTAGATACTTGCCTAGTTTTACAATAGGCTACATAAAAAGCATTAGTGACGTCACTAAAAACAAACATTTCATACATACAGAATGAGAAAGTAAGCAGTTTTTCAGTAGTGATGCAGGTATGACACATTTGTATTTTTATGTCTGATTATGTAAGTGAGTATTGAGGTAAAACTTGGGGACACACAAGACAAACCTGACTCCGGAAAGGGGCACAGGAAAGCTTGAGCAGCACTGCTCAAAAAGTGATATTGAGCACCACTGCTCAAGAAGTGATACTGTATTTCTCATCTTCTAAATTGAATGTGGTGCCAAAGACTGCTTGTTTTGCTTATGTTAAGTAGCTGCATTGAAGTCTCTACATATGTGGGTAAATTGGATGGGATGTGGCTACAGTATCTGTTACACTGTTGTGCAGTATGCATACTTCATGTAAGGCTATCTTTAAAAAAAATCTAAGTGTCTGTCATATTATTTCTGCTATGTGAATGAGGGCACAGAGTTCAAGGAAAATTTTCAACTTTAATGCTAATTTTCCTGACTTTTTAAAATAACATTGTATGAATGCCAAAGGGGGTTATTTTAAGATTGTTGATTTTGTTCATATGCAATACTATTTAATGCAGTTTATGCTGGGCCAAATTCCTCATTCCCCTATACTTGACTTTACCACAGTGAAAGCACTTAGATTACACAAATGTAATTGAAAGGCAGAATCTAGCTCTGTTTTAATGATCACATTAAATATAAATACTACTTCTAAAAGTATGACAACTGTATTTTAAATCCTGTAAATAACATTAAAGTTTTAATCTCAACTTCCAACACCTAGACAATGCAAATTTCAAGATTAACACTTAGTCCATGTTATAAGAATAACAAACAAAATCCCCAAACTTTGAAAAGTGTGATCTGTGCCTCTTTTCATGAATGTGTGTGGTTCAACTTCAACTTTGTATCCCCCTTTTGTGTCTCTGATGCTCAGTCTTAATGTTATTTCTGTGTAATACATATGGGGGAGAGGGATTCATTAGTGAATGGTGGCTGTAAGGATAGAGTAATAAAAACCGGTTCACCTGCCAGATGTCAGTACCAATTATTTCTGGTTTTTTTCACTGTGATGTTACATTGTTGGCTGTGTGTGTCTGACTGCATCATCTAAAATCTGCTTGGAGTGTTATCTGTTGTGGGTGAGTCACAAAAGGACAATAGTAGTATGCAAACTTGGGTTCTCCAACCCTCCAAGAACTGTCCATATGTAACATTATTTATGAGATGGATATATTTTCTGATGAATGTATATTAAAATGTATTGCTTAGGTTTTGAAATCTCTGGCTTTTTATGATTAGGCTTTAAAAACAAATGATTGTGCAACAATTTATGGAGCTCTGTATTGTTTGTATTAGCAATTTGCATGGGATGATATAGTGTGTCTGTATATACATGTGTGCACAGTGTATGCATATTAATATAACAGTAATATATTTCACTAAGGGATGGCTTTTAGGTGTTTCTATAGTTTTAATGCTATTCTGGGTATGAAGTAAAAATAGAAAAACCTCTAACTGGAGTTCAGCATAAATTTCCTTTTTTGTGTGTGTCAATGCTCAAAATAGCACATTACTAGATTTTTATTAATATCCCACCAAAATGTACCCTCATTATTCTTGATTATTTTAAAATATATTCTATAACCAATAGAGCAACTACTAACACATTATTTTCATAATATCCACAAAAGAACAACACTATTAAAATGTAGGATGCAGCTGGGTTGAATAGCACAAAGTTGCAAATAAGGTTATATTTTGTTCTCGTGAAAATCTATAGTTAGCTCATAGTTAATATTTCATGTCCTGTACTGATGTACATTCTGAGTATAATTAGGGTTTTAACTGGGAGCATAATATATTTATATAAAATAAAATGTATGTTCCTGAAGAATACAGACTCTCTGAGTGTTACTGGGTACTCCTTGACCATGGTATTAGCTATTACAGATTTTATAGAAGTCTTAGGTTTGGCTCCCAATATAAATTACTTTTGTATTTAAATGCTTTGCTTCTTATTGGTTTCATTAGCTTTTGAAAGTAAGTCATACCTATTTGAAAATGGACACTGCAATTACACTCTCTTTTATGCTATATATAATGCAGAGAAAAGGCTACTGGATCTGTGCATAGAAGAGTAAATGGTACAAGATCTACAGTATTTTTCAGGAGATCTGCAGCAAGTGGTAAGTATACAGGGATGTAAAGAAATGGATCAACGCAGGGAAAATGAAGGGTGCCTTTCACCTTTCCCACCCCAGGGTTATTCTCTCTTCCTTTAGTGAAATTCTCATTTTATTCACTATTTATTTTTTGACTGAGGGAGAAATAGTATAGCCATAAAACTGTATCCAGCTACTTGTATCCATTACTGTATAAGTGAGCCATGGATTATATACAGTATGCTTACTAAAGGGAAAATAATAGGTACATAGGCGTGGATTTTTAAATGTCAGAGGGAAACCCTTTATTCTTGCTGCTCTCAAATCTTTATTGCTCAGAGTAGTCCTAAGGAGGTCAAGGAAGGACAATCATTTTCAATAAAGGCCCATGCCTGCAACACTTTGCAGGTCATTCATCCATTTAAATAGGAAGGGAACTGTCCCTGAGATCTCCAATGTGTAAGTGATTCATGCTTATTAAAAATTTATGCTCTTCTAATACTTAGAAAACTCTGTGTGTCATGCTTAGTTTACTCAAAGCTCCTGCTCTTCTAATATCCAAAACATCTCATCTTTCTGTATATTTATATAGTATTAATTTTCACCCTTATTAGATGAAACTGTGTACAAGGTGACTATACTGCAGAAACATGCAACAATACCAAAGCCATTACTCATAAATATAAATATGCTCCTTAACATTTGCCTGTCTCTCTGTGTCTAAGTTCGCTTAAAACTGTTGCTTAAGATCAAAAGCCAATACATTTCTATAATGTGCTCTGCAGCCTAGAAACAAAGTCCCATGTGATGTGGCAGTTGCTAGGAGAACTAGCCTTATTTGTGAATAGCAAATATAAGGGATTCAGTTTTCCAAAGCAGATATAGTTCTTTTCCCTTGAACAAAGGGAGCATGAATGGCATTTCCATTCTGTATTTTGCAGTAACTTCTGAGAGAGCTTACTATCTGGGAGGTGAGGCTGTTTGTAGGTGTGATTGTATTTATGTGCAACTTATGCTTTGAAAAGCACATTTGACTTTGCACCCTTTCCCATGGCAATAAATTTTACACATGGTGACAGCAAAAGTAATTGCTTTAAGCAGAATAAAATTAACTATGAAATGTTGAGCTCTGTCGTCTTGCATCATTTTACAATTCAGAGTGCATTTTTCATACAAGTCTAAGGATAAAAGGACAGGAACATTCCTGGTGTTTCATTTGCCAATAATAACAAAAGACCTATTTTATAGATTGTGTTAATAAAGACTGAAAACTTACAATAGTTTGCTGTTATGGATAGGTGAAGGAACTAGGACAACAATTCAAACAACATGAGTTTTTTGCTTTTATTTCCTTTTTTTTAAAACTGAATTACAATGAAACTTTAAAATTATCAGTAATAAAAAATTAATTTGTGACATTTTTCTGATCCTGTTTATTACCTAAATCTATCTAGGTTTTAAAAAAATAATTACCCCAGGATATTGTAAAATATTTACAATGAAATTTTCAGTGTTCCAAATTTCAGTCTTCATTGCATTACATTCAGATTAAAAATCAGCACCACTTTAACCAAAAGAAGTGTTGTAATGCAGAACTATTTTCAAGTGAAATCATTTTTTGCTCTGAAATTATGGAAATTCGCAATTTTGTGTGATTTTTGCAGCCAAATTGCCATTTTCAGGTAATTTTATAAAAACAGACGAAACTGGCGAGGGAAAAATTTAGTCTTGTGTGTGCAGCCATTGTAGTCAGCCTCTGCTTTCAGAGAATGGTGCAGTTTGATTTGGGCTTTCTTAGTCTATGGAAGAGAAGAGTGGGTGGAGGTTTGATCACATCCTTCAACCCTGAAGTGGGATTCCAAAGTGGATGGAGAGAGGCTGTTCTCAGTGCGGCGGATGACAAGGAACAATGGTATCAGGTTGCAGTGTGTGTGGGTGATCTAGGTTAGATATTAGAAAAAACTATTTCACTAGGAGAGTGGTGAAGCCCTGGAATCAGTTGCCTAGAATCTCCATCTTTTGAGGGTTTCTAAGGCTTGACTTGATAAAGCCCTGGCTGGGATGATTTAGGTGAGGTTAGTCATGCTTTGAGCTTGGGGTGGGCCGGATGACCTTCTGAGGTCTCTTCCTACCCTAATCTATGATCTATGTGTAACCCCTCCTGTTCACTAGCCCAGTGTGAGGTTATTCACTATAGGGGAAGCCTTGGGACTTCTTACACAACTGTGGGAGACTAGGCTGAGGGTCCTTGGTGTGCTCTGCGTTGTGTATTATGTTTGCACCTCAGAGCAGACCCGCTCAGACAAACCACCAGGAACAGGCTTTATTCTTTAAAAAAAAAAAACACAGAACAGGATCACAGTACAGCAGCCCCTCCTTTCTGCATGCAGCCTGCGTGCTGCTTCCAGCTCAGTCTTTTCTGAGACCCTGCTGGGGGCAGAGGGCACATCCTGGCAAGAACCAGGGAGTTCTCCCAATATGCCGCAGTTTGTACTCCTCAGCTTGTAGTTCCCAGGGCTGCTGCTGAAGCACACTGGACCTTGGGCTATATATGCATGTGCAAATAAAAGGCCACAACAATTTATTTAAATAAATGGTGAAGCTAGTACTTTGTCTTCAGTTAGCTTTCAAAATAGTGGTATTTTTTTTTCAAAAGCTAGAAGGCATAAGTGCCGGAAGTTAGGCACTGAAACCTGTATTTTGGCTCATAAATAAAAATGGCTTGATTTTTAAGGATGAATCCATTGAATCCAACAAGAGTTATGTCTGTGACCAAGCAGTCTCCCTTCCTAATATGTCCAATCTTTAGAGCCTTATATGCAGGAACGTTGTTTCTGAAGTGGGTAATATGACCATAAATTGCCAACTGGCAGTGGCTGATGATATCTATAGTTCTCTTGAATCCAGTTCAGTCTCTTAAAGCCTGTTGTTACTGGCAATGCATATGAAATACCTCCAGCCTCTGGATGGCTTGTTTAAACAGAGTCCATGTTTCACATTCATAGAAGAGAATTGGAAGTACACAGATTTGGTAAATCCATACTTTTATATCCAGTTTGGCTTTTTTTTTTTTTTTTTTTTTTGGCTCTATACCTATTACTTATGCAGGTCCTTCATGACCAAGGATACTAAACCATTTGTCTTTAGGATGGCTGGCTGTCTGCTTGTTTGATGACCATTTGCTGCCTATATAGAAAAGTCATTCACTATTTATAGTTTGTTCAGAAAAACACCGTTGTCTTGTATCATTTTGTGCTGAGACTCTGGATTTTGTTTTTGCACAAGAAACCTTTGCCCAAGAGCAGCTGACTTGTGCTGGAAGCTCTCTAATGCATTATTGAGAATTGTGCCCGGAACCAGGAGGACATCATCATCCACGTAATCCAGGTTGGTGTAAGAGTTTGAGCCAACAATTATTCTGATATTTGTGAAGATGTGTTCAAGGAACCAATTCATTGTGTACCAGAATGGGGCTAGGGCCAAGTCACATCCCTGTTTTAACGTGGGTCTAGTATGAAACTTGTTATACCTATGGATTCCCCCAATGCACTTATGCTCCTGAGTTTTGTAGATTTTGAATTACCCTCAGGAGAATGTTGGGAACACTACCTTATAAAGTGTTCTGCAAGAAAGCTCTACTTACAGAACTGAAGGCTGCCTTTAGGTCTATATATGCTGCTGCCAAAGGCCAGTTAAATTCATGATGGAGCTGACGTAAAAGAAGGAGACCAAGTGTAGCATTATTTATCATCATTTCCTATTTCAGATGAAGTGCATTCAGTATTTCTGCAAATTCTGAAAAATAATTTGGTTTTCCAAGCAAGGCATACTTGGTAAAATAGGCCAAGATGAGAACTAAAATCATGCCTTGCTTCATTTTATCATAATTTCATTGGATGCTTTCTCTGCCTTCATATAAAACACAGTTCCTTGTAAGAATCAAGCACCTATTTCTGTTGTCTGGAATAATAGAGGCCAAAAAAATGTTATGAAAGCTATTCTTGCTGTGTCAAATTTCTTAGGGGCTTGTTAAGCTCATTAAGCCGGAAGAAAATCTATCACTCTTGTTAAGTACTTTTCTTTGTGTCTACAAGGCAGTAAAAAGCAAATGAGATTCTGCTTTAGACGTTATCTAGAGTAGAAATTGTGTTGCAAAAAAAAGACACTAACAATGAAGAAATATAATCATGGATTCTTATTTTTACTTTGCCTAAAACAGTTTTAGCATAAAAGTGTCTATATGAATTTTCTATAACAGCCAGAAATTACTTCTTTTCAGGACTATTTCTAGCTTGTCTACTGACTGCTTGTGTGACTTTGGGAAGTCATTTCACCTCTCTGTGGCTCTGTTTCTCTTCCAGAGCTGAAGATATGCATGCGTTTATGGCTCAGGCTATTCAGTCTCTTGGTCCTTGTCATAAGCAATATAGCCCTGTCTTTTGTCTACCAAAGAAACAATTAACATTTTTTCTAGTGGGAGAACCACAGCTTTCTGCCTTTTTTGCTGGGATAGTCATAGGATGGAGAGAGGGAGTGAAAAGGAAAAAAGTGTCTATTCCATGCTGTGGATGAATGGGGAAGATGCTTTGATGGTGGTTGGAAGCATCTGAACAGGCTGATAGAAACCACCCATTCCTTGGAACTCTTGAATTAGAGACAGTCTGGAAGGAATGAGTAGGAAACAGCAAGGGAAATCTTTGGCTTTTAAAGGGGTAGGATTCTGTTACTTCATACCTTGTGGATTTTATCACAGGTATGAAACAATTTCCCTTAATTTCTGAAATGAATAATCCATGTATGCAAGGGCCTGGCTTGTTACCTAGATGTGACTTTCTTGGCAAGGAGAAGCAGGATAAATAACATAAACACTCTCTCTAGCATGCCTAATCTGCACTTTGATTCACCTGCACTTTAGTCCAAACACTTCAATAGAAGGTTTAAACACTAAAAAACCCCTTCAAAACCAGACTACAAAGAGAAACAGCAGAGCTGCAATTCATTCGCAAATTTAACACAATCAAATTAGGATGGAAAAGGACTTAGAATGGTTATCTCACTACAAAGGTAATTTTCCCTCCCTTCATATTCACACCACCTCATCCATCCTGATGGAATTGGCCTGGTTAACACTGGTCCTACACTTGATAATTAATTCCCTTCTTTTGGGGTGTGTGTGTGTGTGTGTGTGTGTGTGTGTGTGTGTGTGTGTGTGTGTACACACAGTGTACGTGTGTGTGCGTGCGCACGTGTGCGCGCGCACACACACACACACACACATATATAATTTCCACTACATGCCTCCGACAAAGTGGCTTTTACTCATGAAAGCTCGTGCCCAAATCTGTATACTTTAAGGTACTGCAGGACTCCTCGCTATTTTTGCTTTTAAAAAAAGACATTTAAATCAACTGTACTTTAAAAGCATATTGAGTAGGGCTTTTGTGAAAGCTTGTCATATAGTGAATTTGATGATCATTGAAGTATGCATACAGGAAGTGTCTATGAATTTGTGTATAAAGAAAACTGTGCTCAGAATCTGGGTTGCAACTTAAACTCTGCTTCACAGCAGAGAAATGAGCAGTCTAATATGAAAGTGTAAAGCCTGAAATTGCGCCTTTGTTTGTATTCAGTGTAACTTGTGTAAGGGGACTGTTAGCCCCTTACTAAAACTCAGTGGGGGTTTTTGGTTGGGTAGCTCCCAGTACCAAAAGCGGAAGGGTCCATGAGAAATCAGGGCCCTGAGACTGACAGTCCCCAGGGACAATGGGAAGAGGTCAACGCTCCAGGTCAGCCTGATTGACAGGCTGGACAGGCCAAAGAGGGATTAGGAGGCTAGGTCCCATCCTCCATGTGAGCTAGGATTTTCTGGGTCTCTGAGACAAAAGGGGAGAGCTAAGAAGAACAGCAAGGGGTCCAAGCTGTGCTGAAAAGCAGATCTGCAGTGACAGAGCCAGAGACCCACACAGCCCAAAGAGAGCAGATCTTGTGCTGAGAAGCAGACCTGCAGTGACCAGAGCCAAAGGGTTCAGAGAAGCAATGCAAGGAGCATGTCCAACCTGCAGCCCCCCTGCAGCACAGCCAGGGCCTGAGAGAGCGCCCTGGGACCTATGAGGAACAGACTGTGGACTGTCCTTACACTCTGCAGACTGCTGTTTGTGATGTCCCCGTGCTACAGAGCGGGGCTGTGTGTTCTCTTTTAACCTTTCTCATTTTTTTCCTTATTCTTTTCTTTTTAATCAGTTGCTGTTTAATAAATTGTATTCGCTTTGAACTGTATGTAATGATCAGTGGGTCAGGAAAGTATCCAGTGTGACGAGAGCACCCTGGAGAGGGGACACCTTAGCCCCTGCCCTAAGTGACTACAAGGTCGGGGATTAAGGCCCAGAAAACCTGGGCATAGCCTTTTTGGGATTTCGAAGACTCTGCTACTCAGGAGAGTGGAAGGGGAGCCCTCAAGGTCAGGGAGGCCTTTGGGTAAAGGAAGTGGGAGTGGGGACTCAGATCCTCTCGCTGGCCCATTTCACCGGGGTGGTGTAGAAGCCAGGAAAGTTCCCCCACAATAGCGGGACCATTCCCCCCACTTACAGCTGTATATGTTTGCTTTTCCTTACTGTTTCATCTTTGAATCTGTAGTTTTTCTGTTTAATGCATTTGTTGTTTATTTTAATCCCTCTGGTGCATAAAACAGTGTGTGTGCCAGAGAAAGCTGATGAACCAGAGGGGAACGGTCTGAGGGTCTGGTAACCAAGGGAGGATGTATTTGGAGAGAATCAGGACAAGAAGGGCTGTTGATGTCAATCTGCAAAGGATAATTGGGTTAATGAGAAACAAGGAGAGACCTTATGCTGTGAGCTGGCTGCTGGGTATCAGGGATTTGAAGCGAAGTTGCACATCACAAAGGCCCCAAAGTTACAGGGCAGGCAGTGACAGAACCCCTCACTGGCATGGATAGTCTCCAAAATATCACACTGCCCTTTTAAAATTCTTTAGTAACCTTTTTCTAAAGATAAATCCTTCTAATGATTACAACTGAGATGAGGAGAGGCATGTTTTGGAGTGCAGTTCAGATGGGTGAGGGGATATGACTGCTGCCATTTTTTCCCCACAGAGGCAAGGTGGGAGAGGAATACCTTTTATTGGACCAATCTTTATTGGTCAAAGGGACATGTTTCGAGCTACACAGAGATCTCAAGCATTCTATGCAGCTTCCAATTCACTGGGCAAACATTAACACCTTCCAGACAGGACTTGTACCTGTCAAAAATAATGAGCTTTGTTAAAATAGGCAAGATGCAGCTTTCCAAGTCTGTAGTCATTAAATATAAGTAGCGGTGGTTTATGCATTTAGGCTCTGTAAAGATGACCTTATCTAAATGTGACAGCAAATGCCAGAATTAAGATTAACTGTGGGAGTCTATTTTTAAAGCTTAGTCAGCCAGAAGTTTCTATTTTAGTGATGTTTGGCTTTAATAGCAATAATTGATTAGTAGCCTTTGGGGAATGAACTGCACAGGATTCATGAGCCAAGCAGAGAAGAAATATTATGTGGTAATCCTTCATTAAAGTAAAATTCCATTTCAAGTAGGGTGTTAAGAGAACATGAGTGATTCTGTCTCTAGCTGACTGTTGCTTAGTGACTGTGGTCTGTTTTCATTTGTGAAGCCAAAGCAAAGTTTTCCAGTTATTGGATGGAAGTCTCTGACATAAGAATTGGATTCTGCAGTGTACAGTGTGAGACCAGAATCAAGCCCTTTTTGCTAACTTTGTAAATGGATAATACTGATGGAAAACATGGTAATATTCCATGCAGGGATTATAAATATTTTATTCTGGAACTCTCAAATTTAACATCAATTATTTTTCTAACTATAAGAGCACCCGTGTCAAACACTACACTTTTGGGGTGGATATTGTTGTTGTTTTTACCTAAAAGAGAGAGGTACACTAGCAGAACTAAATTTTTTAACTTAGTAGAAATAGATTTGAAGTGCCCTGGGTTGTAGCCAATGGCATCAGTAGTATTCAACAGCACAGTTTAAGTTTAAGATGATTAGACAGATCATAGTTCAAAACTGCTGTAGAGGTGGGACCTCCCTGGTCTGGCACTCTTGGGACCTGAGTGGTCCTGAGCCACAGAGTTTGCCAGACCAGGGGAGGTGAAGGCTACCCTCCCATTCCTGCTTCTGCCTCCACCTCTGCTGGGGTTGCACTCCTCACCTTTGGGGGCACCAGTCTGTCTGCTCTCTCCGCCTCTGGCTGGGCTGGGGCTTCACTTTCCATTGTGCTGGTCCAGGTGGGGCTGCGCTCCCTGCCCGTTGACTGGGGCTGTGCTCTTGTGCGCTGGCCCCCCTGCTTTCAGCCTAGGCGGGGCCACACTTTCTGCTATGCCCACCTGGCTGCTCCTCTCCTGGACGCTGGCCCTACTGTCCTTGTCCCAAGCAGGGTTGTGCTCCCCACCACTAGTTCAGGGTTGTGCTCCCCACCACTAGTTCAGCCCCTGAACCTGGACAGCCAGGATGCTCTGATCCAGCAATATCCGTGGTCCCATGGATGTTGACAGACCAGACAGTCCCAGATTTTAGAGGTTTAACCTGTAAAGTTATTAACTGTGAGCTCTACAGTACAGTTTAAGAAATGTATATTATTTAAAATGCAGCACTATCACCCTCAGAAGTAATCATCTGAATTGTCCACAATTTGGCCGCCTCACTTTCTTTTCTCAATCATTATTTTTAACCCAGTTATGTCTCAAAATATTTAATTTTGAATTTTCAGTATCATAATTTGAGGGAGTTTACTGTTAAACTCGTTAATAATTGCATTCTCCTTGCCTCAGAAATGATTTAGCCCAGCATGCCGTTATTCCCTGGTAAACAGGAAATAGTTTACTTTAGTTTTGCATTCATGTAATCCAGGATATCATAGAATACTAGGACTGGAAGGGACCTCGAGAGGTCATCGAGTCCAGTCCCCTTCCCTCATGGCAGGACCAAATACTGTCTAGACCATCCCTGATAGACATTTATCTAACCTACTCTTAAATATCTCCAGAGATGGAGATTCCACAACCTCCCTGGGCAATTTATTCCAGTGTTTGACTACCCTGACAGTTAGGAACTTTTTCCTAACGTCCAACCTAAACCTCCTTTGTTGCAGTTTAAGCCCATTGCTTCTTGTTCTATCCTCAGAGGCCAAGATGAACAAGTTTTCTCCCTCCTCCTTATGACACCCTTTTAGATACCTGAAAACTGCTATCATGTCCCCCCTCAATCTTCTCTTTTGTAAACTAAACAAACCCAATTCTTTCAGCCTTCCTTCATAGGTCAGGTTCTCTAGACCTTTAATTATTCTTGTTGCTCTTCTCTGGACCCTCTCCAATTTCTCCACATCCTTCTTGAAATGCGGTGCCCAGAGCTGGACACAATACACCAACTGAGGCCTAACTAGCACAGAGTAGAGCGGAAGAATGACTTCTCGTGTCTTGCTCACAACACACCTGTCAATGCATCCCAGAATCATGTTTGCTTTTTTTGGAACAGCATCACACTGCTGACTCATATTCAGCTTGTGGTCCACAATAACCCGTAGATCCCTTTCTGCCGTACTCCTTCCTAGACAGTCACTTCCCATTCTGTATGTGTGAAACTGATTGTTCCTTCCTAAGTGGAGCACTTTGCATTTGTCTTTATTAAACTTCATCCTGTTTACCTCAGACCATTTCTCCAATTTGTCCAGATCATTTTGAATTATGACCCTATCCTCCAGATTAGTCGCAACCCCTCCCAGCTTGGTATCATCTGCAAACTTAATAAGCGTACTTTCTATGCCAATATCTAAATCGTTGATGAAAATATTGAAGAGAGCCGGTCCCAAAACAGACCCCTGCGGAACCCCACTTGTTATACCTTTCCAAGCCATTAATAACTACTCTCTGAGTACGGTTATCCAGCCAGTTATGCACCCACCTTATAGTAGCCCCATCTAAGTTGTATTTGCCTAGTTTATTGATAAGAATATCATGTGAGACCATATCAAATGCCTTACTAAAGTCTAGGTATACCACATCCACCGCTTCTCCCTTATCCACAAGACTCGTTATCCTATCAAAGAAAGCTATCAGATTGGTTTGACACGATTTGTTGTTTACAAATCCATGCTGGCTGTTCCCTATCACTTTGCCACCTTCTAGGTGTTTACAGATGATTTCCTTTATTACCTGCTCCATTATCTTCCCTGGCACAGAAGTTAAACTAACTGGTCTGTAGTTTCCTGGGTTGTTCTTATTTCCCTTTTTATAAATGGGCACTATATTTGCCCTTTTCCAGTCTTCTGGAATCTTTCCTGTCTCCCATGATTTTCCAAAGATGATAGCTAGAGGCTCAGATACCTCCTCTATCAGCTCCTTGAGTATTCTAGGATGCATTTCGTCAGGCCCTGGTGACTTGCAGGCATCTAACTTTTCTAGGTGATTTTTAACTTGTTTTTTTTACATACATACATACACACATATATAAAAATTCCCTCATGTACAAATTTTATCAACACTAAGTTTTATTATCAACTAAATTAGCTCAGCTTCCGGACCATTTTCTGTTTTATTTGGTGAGCAAAAAGAGTCCGTCCTTACACTCAGTTTCATGGCATTCTTTTTGTAGGTCACACTATCTGCAAATCAAAGAACCAAGGAACCAGTTTTTGGCAGTGTTAATACCTTCTAATATAACAGCACCACCACCTCAGCTCTGCCCATTATTCCACTACAGTTTACAATGGTGACATCCTGAGTGTAGGGGTGTTGTTGTGATGTGGATTCCAGGATATTAGACACAAGATGGGTGAGATAATATCTTTTATTGGACCAACTTCAGGCTTGCCTCACTCACCAACAGAAGTTGTCCAATAAAAAGATATTACTTCATTTCCGTTGTCATTCTACATGTCACAGACTTTTCTGCCAGACAAAAAGAAAGAAAATAAGGACAGGAGGGAAGGGGAGGAAGAAGAGGCGACTGGGGGCACTATGCTCAGCTTACAGAAGCACTGAAGTGTGCAAACCTCTATTTTGGTATATATTTCTGCTGAAGTAATAGGAGCTGCTAATGTATATCTGAAGATAGAATCTGCCTCCAGTAGCTAAGTAGTATTGAAATGAAGCAGAAGAGAGTACTGGTTTTCATTTTGAAATTTCTGCACATCTCCTTGATATCCATGTCCCTTCCTTTTTTTCCCAGATGATTTAAAAAAAAAATTAAACTGAATGATTCACAACCTCTCTCTGTGTATGTATAACTCTCTTTGGAAGACTTCCTGTCAGACAGGAAAACATGTGCCAAGCCTTTAGCTTCCTGCATAAATGCTGTGGTTTTCACTTAATGCTTAGCCCCTCTGGTATAATATGGTAGATTAAAAGCCTGTTCTCAATATTTTTTGAGCAGGGGCAGTAAGTTATATGGGCGCCAAGAATATTCCCCCAAAGATCAGGGCTGGGTCTCTCCTCCTAGCCCTATACACCTCACCCAGTGCATCCCCTAGTCCTGCCTGCTGCCCCACAGGGGATTTAAAAGGGTCCAGGTGTCCCTGCCACCAGCAGGGCTAAAGTGGCTTCTTGTCCAACCGCACTCTGCGTGCAGCTGTTGGCACATCCCTGCGGCCCCTGGGCGCTGTGTGTGTGTGTGTGTGTGTGTGTGTGTGTGTGTGTGTGTGTCTGTCTCTGTGCATTGACCCCCCCCCCCGAGTGTTCCTGTAACCAATGAGGATTGTGGAGGTAGAGCCTGTGGGTGGCAGCAATATGTAGAGACCCCTCAAGCCCCACGCCTAGGAGCTACTGCCAGAGAGGAGTGCATTCCACTTACAGGAAATTCCCCAGATAAGCACTGCAACCCCTTCGTCTCGTATCCCCTCCTATCTGCAAACTGGCTCCCAGAGCCTGCACCTCAATTTCCGGTCCCGTTGCACAGCCTGAACCCAGAACCCAACCTCCCACCCAGAGCTTTAGGCAGGCAGTTGAGAGAGGCATTTGGGTACCACCAAAAATTCTTCAAATGTGCAGCCCCTGTTTGAGCTATCTTACCTCAATATAATAAGCAGCTATTCTTGGCCTAAAAGTGTTGCTGTGGTTTATATGCAATGAGATGTTTTTGCCATTTAAACCCTTTTTAGCACTCTCTCTCTGCTTAAAATCATACCTTCTGAAAGGTTACATTTCCAACCCCCTCTATCCCTACCCCAAAAGACAGTTTTCTGTCTCTTGGACAGGTGCGTTGAAATAAAATGAAGTTCTTTACTTGAATTGTAGGTTACAGGAGGGGATTATCCTGTATCCTGTACCTGGGGATTATCCATTCTCCATTGGTAACGAAATTCAATGGGTCATTTTTACTGGGAGATGCTTCATCCTTGTACTCACAAAGGTTTGTTTTCTGATTTTGATAAGCAGAGATCTAAGGGAATTCCAAGTGTTTCATATATAAATGGCCAACCTTCATACTGAAATATACCAGAAATTGTATGGCACAAAATGCCTGATCTAGCAAATTCTTGTTCATATAATCCCTGCTTGTGATAGAGTTACCGGAGATTTGACCCAAAATTTGTTCCTTATGTATGAAGGTCAATTGCAGAATTTATATTTAATTGTTGTAAACAAGCATCTAACCAAATATATTTTATTTATATTTAAATGTTTGTGCTGATACAGCAACACATCAGGTCAGAGTACTTGTAGCCAGTGTGAAATGAGTTAAATTACTTCAGTCCAGTTTTAAGTAATAAGATGATCTTCTTAGAAGTAATCCCAACAATTAGTATGAAATGTGTTGCTGACAGACTCAGAGAAGAAAAGTATTGAAAGGGTCCTGGAGGAAGAAGTCCTTTCAAAAGATGAGTTATTGAAGATAGTTGTTGGAATAGAGTGAAAGTCTTGCACTGCCAGTATTGCAAGTATTGTATTCAGTATTGTATCCATTGTGAAGAGAATGGAGTAATTCAGTCTCCAAGACTGTGAAGATGGCATCTTTAGTGAACACTAACATTATCTGAAAATATATAAATATAATTTTGAGGAATGTCAAAATAAAAATTGAATGTGAAGGTCAGTAGTTAATTTAAAAATTAAAATGATACTAATGCTGAAGAGAATTCTTGGGAAAAGATAATATAGTGACACGTGTATTCTGTAAGTAAAATAAGGCAAATGAGGACATCAGTAATATATTTTAAGTACTGAGGATTTTTCATTAGTGTAACAGGAAAAATGACTTGCAAAACATGCCAGAAAATTACTGATTACAGAACCTTGTGAAAATATATGTATCTCTTTCATGATGATGAAATAGTGTCTTACATTCTTGATATTAAATCAGGTCATTTCAGTCTGGCTTTTCAATGACATTTTTAATTCTCTCAGAGAAGACACACAGTGTACATTAAAAAGTAGGTCATGCTGTACATAGATTTCACTACCATACTTATAAAATATGCTTGCATATTCAATCTCCTTGGTGTAAAAAATGGATAGTTCTGACATTGGGATGTATCATTAGAAATATAGCGCATATACAAATTTGATAGTGATATAATAGCTTTTAATCTAATTTTCACATGAATGGTTGACTAATTTTTAAAATTGTTTGGCTAATTCAGTGGATATTGCTCGGTAGGTTAGACCCAACATTTTTTGTGTAAATATATGTGGAAAATACAGACTAGCATAATATTTAAATCTTTTATCAACAATTTTTGGTTGGCTGTTTTGTGACTGGCTATGCAACACACCATACCATATATTTTGTATATGGCATTTCTGGTCTAAAAAAACTACTTTAAGGAGGGTTTTTTTTTTTTTTAAGGGATCCAAAATTAGTCCCATCTCTTAATTACCAGCTCTAAGAGTCCTAGTTATAGAGGGCTCAGAGGAAATGATAAAAACTTGTGAGAATGGCTCAAAATAACTTTTCTGTGCCTACAAAAAACATATTATCTCGGATTTTCTGGGGGTAGAGAGGAAGGCTGAGTCCCATTTGGTCGATATAACTTTACCATTCTGCCCTTCCAATGGTACTGTATAAAGCTCATATTTCTTCAAGCGATTGCATGTGTGGCTTCCACTTTTGCTGCCTATGTGCCCAGTGCAAGGCTGTTGAGAACTTTTTCCCTTAGTAGTGCCCGTTGAGGGCTCAAGCACCCTCTGCTGCTAGTCAGGCAGGCTTCTGTGACAAATGCATTTTTACTATTAGCATCAGGCAGGCTTCTCTACATTTTACTATAAATCCCCTTCATTTAGGATCTTATTAAAGATAAGACAGGACCAGGCCAGAGTTATACTCATCATAGCCATACCATGAACTTACCACCACAGGCTCTCCAATCTACTAGAGTTAACGGTAAAATCTCCAATCTCACTTCCACTAAACTTGGATGTAATCTTCTAAGATCATAGTCACTTACCTGCATAAGTGGAAATGTTTTTCCATCTGGTCTCATCACTATGGAGCATTGCCATCCTGATGAATATATTCTGGACCGCTTATTGCAACTCAAACACTAAAGTTTAATGGTTAGTTCAATCAAAGCACATCTGACCGCTATTTCAGTGTTCCACTCTACAATGGATAATTGATCTGTCTTATCCTGTGTCATGTCCATACTGTTTTTGAAAGGCCTAGTCAAATTGTATGCACAGGTGTAAGACCTTGTTCTCCCATGGGATCTAAACTTACTGTTGTCAAGATTTATGGATCCCCTGTTTGGTCTCTGCTGGATCTGTCAATAAAAGTGGCATATTTGTTGGTAATCGTCTTGGCCAGCAAGGTAGAAGAGCTGTGTACTTTAAAGATTATCTAGGGAAGCACAAACTTTAAGGACAAACGTTGTTTCCAGATTAGAGTCCTCTTTTTCATATCAATCAGCCAATACCCTGGCCACCAAAAGAGCTCTGTCATTCTACTTGGTCTGAATCAGCTGCTTCTGTAAGGCTTCCCAACTGTTCATAGCAGTGGTGGACAGAACAAAAGAACACGCAGTCTCCAGCCAAATAATCTCCTCTTGGATAGCTGCCAGTGTATGCATGTGCTGTGATGTGGCTTGTCTCCTACCTAACAGTCACAGCTCATTGAATGAGATGTTAATTGACCTAAATGGCTTTTCTTGTACATGTTTCAACTGTGGGCATTTGTAGAGTGGCAACCTGGTCCCCAGTCCACACGCTAGACTCCTGTTATGCTGTTGGTCGAGGTGCATGAGATGATGCTGAATTGGTTGAGTTTTTCTCCAATCTTTATTTAAATAGACTCTAATCCCACTTCCTGTTTTCAAGACTTGTGAGTCACCAAGACCTGACATCTTATATCCTGTACCCTGGATTCCCTGCTAGAGCCTGCACCCCTCTGCACCCCAATACCCCTACTCCATCCCAGAGCTTCCACCCTAGACTTCCACCTGCACCCAACACCCTCCAGAGCTTCATCCCTCACCCTTCCTGCACCTAAACTCCCTCCCCAGGGCCTGCTCCTTTCACCTCATCAATCCCCTGCTCCAGACCAGAGCCTGCCCACAGCACCTAAATTTCCTCTCCTCCTTCCCACCCAAAATTCCCCCTCAAAGCCTTAGGGGGGGGATGTGTGCTCTGGGCATTCTGGCAATCACCACAATTTTTGCAAACCTGCTGTCCCTGAATACATGCATTAGGAGTAAGAAGAAGGAAAGGTATAGATACTCTAATTAGCGAAGAAGAGCTAATAATAGGATGACTCAGTAAGACTGAAGTATTTTAATGCCTGTTTTGCTTCAGTCTTCACTAAAAAGGTTAATAGTGACCAGATACCAGGGCTGGCAACAGACTTTGTTGAGCCCTGGGCAATATGGGAAAGGCTCAGCTCTGGGCCCGCTGGAAGGGGCGACACTGGTGGCAGCCAGCTCTCGGTGTTGCCTGGCCTGCGCTGTGTCTCCACAGTGAGCCCACAGCACCACCCAGGACTCTAATGGTGATTTAAAAGGTATGGGGCTTGTGCTGCTGCTGCTGTGGTAATGGCAGCCCAATGCCCTGAACCCTTTTAAAAAAAAAAAAACAGGCCCTGGAGCAACTGCCCCCTTCGAATCTCCCACCCCCTGTCAGTGACCCAAGAGAATTAATATTAACAAGGGGCAAGGAACATAAGCAAAACAGGGAAAGAACAGATTAACAAATATATAGATAAGTTAGATGTATTCCGATTGGCAGAACCTGAAGAATTTCATCTAGGATATTTAAGAGGCTGCATTCCTTGTTTCTAGACACGTTTTCAATTAGCAGTGCTAAAGCACATTTTGTTTGAATGGCCAAGTTTATTAAACAATCCAGTTTGCTCTGTATGACAGTCCTGTCCTCCTCATTGTATTCCATGCCACCAGTCTCTGTGCTATATTTTGTCAGCTGTGATTTTATATTCCCAATCATTGGATGATGAAAATGTTGAATAACATCAGGACTAGTTTTAATCCTTGTGGACTACAGTAGAAGCAGTCCCATTAAATTATTTGTACCCTAATGACAACTACTTTTTGCAATCTGCCAGGATTTCTTAATCTATTTAACTTGTGCCAGGGGCTGCTGACAAAATTGGTGGCAAGCTGTGTGAGGGAGGTTCTGGGCCCCCAAAAGGGGCAGGGCCTTGGGTGGAAGAGACAGGGTTGGGGGGCTAACTTCCCCCAGGCAGCCCTACAACACTGTCTGGCTTGGGGCTCCGGTGGCAGTGGCCAAAGACCTGGGCCCTTTTAAATTGCGGAGCTCTGGGGCAGCTGTGTCTTTTTGGCCCTTTTCCTCCTCAGCAGCCCTGCTTGCACCTTATTAACATTATCACTGTACACTATTTTAATAAGAATGGCATGCGGTACTAAGTCAAATGCTTTATGCAGATAAATTGTTTTCTTTCCTCCTGACAGTCCTGGAGTGTGGCAGGATTTTCAGTGTTTTCTATCACTGTCCACACAAAACATTACTGTGCGGCAAGCTGGTGCACTGTGAATTCACACTTTGGCTTACTGTTCTGTAACTCACCATGTAAACAAGCCCTTAGAGCCTCTTTGAATTATTCATTTCGAGGAATAGAGATCCTGGGGGGGGACTCATTTAAAATATATTAACATGATCAAAATCTATATGACATCTATAACAGAACTAACCTTTAAACAAGGGATTCTAAAGAAAACTGGCGTTTCTCTTGGAAGTGTATTTTCCTCTGTTTCATAACTGAGTCCAAGAGCGTGTGTGTGAAAGAAATATGTATAATCTTCAATAAGGAGTTTTATATGGAGAGTGGTCCTTATTGGGATTTGCCTGATACACTGAGATGAGAAGATATTCAAGTGTCCTAAGCCAAGCCTTTTACTGTTGAAGTCTTGGAAATTTTGTTTCATCCAGATTGTTTTTAGTTTTACTCTCTCATAAGAAGTTATAGCTTTTCTGAGGTACAGGAATCAATACAGATGCAGTGCTCCCTACATTTGACAGATTATATATTCAGCAATATTGCCTCTTCAACTTTTATATATGCTGCATTTCTGTAATGTTTGGTACTTCCATTGGAATTATAGTCTGGGATTTATCTCAGTACATTAATTTTCAAATACAATGGCTATTGACCAGTAACAGTATCATACATCATTTTTAAACATATTTCCTTGGGATTTATTTTGCTCAGAAACCTGTTATCACTGCATTTATGTGTACTTCAAGGAACTTCATTTGATAAATAGTAATTGCCATTCATTTAACCCAGGTATTTGGGTGACCTAATTGTCTCCTATGATATTTGACAGCAATGTTCAACCTATCTTTGATTGAATAAACATAAATTACCAAATCACCAACTAAATTAGTTATGTTTAATATATAATTTTATATTAAAATTAGAGATAGATGGAGCATTTTCCAAGAACAGTTTAGTTGCCAAAAAATGCAGTTTCGGTTCGACTGAAACAATTTGAAATTTTTTGTTGAATTTGTTAAATAGTTTCAGCCAAAACAAAAAATAGATATATTTTGGTAATACTGAAACACATTTTTCATCCTAAAATATATTTCAATTTCAGTTATTTTGACATAAGTGGGGAGGGGTGTTTTCCTTTATAAGCTATAGCCCAATGGTCAGCTGGGATGTGGGAGACTCAGGTTCAATTTCCCTCTCTGGCTGTTGTGGAAAAACGTATTTGAACTTGGTTCTCGCTCATTGCAAATCAGTCCCCTAACCACTGGGCTGCAAGATAGTCTGCTGTGAAACTTTCATGAGTCTCTCGTGCTGTGCCACTTCCTATATATAAATAATCATTGGAGTAGGGCAGGGGTGCTCAAACTTTGTGATATCGCACCCCCCCTCTAAGTTGCGCATGGCCCCCCTCTAAGCGCCCCTCCCCTAACTTGCTCGCGACCTCCCTCTTACTTGCTCATGATCCCCCGGGGGGGTCGGGACCCATAGTTTGAGAAACATGGGAGTAGGGATTTGAACTTGCTTCTCCCTCAAATAGATCCCCTAATATCTCTGCATGGGCCACTCACACTCTTTATATTCATGTGCTTTGACTTTACTCCTCCCATGGATGGGGAATGTGTGGCTCTGTCCTTGACTTGCTAAGCACGGCAGGTCTGTTGCCAACTATGAATTACTATTCTTCTTTATTCCACTCTGCCTTCCCTCTCCAAAAGGGTGAGGGAAGCAGGAGAGAAATTGTGTTCTGAAGTGTGTTTTGAATTAATAATGCCTTACAGCGGAGTTTTTCAAAGAGTTCCGCAGACCTCCTTTGGGAAAGATGCTAGCAGGCCTGTGCTGATTGGTTTACCTAAAGGTTTCGTAGCCACGGAGCCTTGTGGCTCCCATTGGCTCTGGTTCATTGCTTCCAACCTGGGGAACCTTGGGAAATGGTGTGGCCTAGGCCACCATGTATAGGGATGAGGAAATTGTTCAATCTCTATGAACTGTTAATTCATATATTCACACTCTAAGGTACTAAAAAAGTGCTATTTGCAAAATAGAAACTTGATGGCTAGCAGTTGGATTGATAAATCCAGCTCATTTCCACTTGCAAAACATGTGATGATAATGACTTTCAGTCACTGTTAACTTGGGCCAACTTCATAGCAGTGGCCTACAGATGAAAGAAATTGCATCCTCTTATGAATGCTCCAAACAATCTAGTCTCTAAGTGTGGAATTTTTAAAAGAAGATTTTTGAAAACTAAATATAAGCATAGTCTGAATTGTTTACTCTAAATAAGGAAAACAGTTTGCAGCAAATACTGTGAGGCTGAAAAAATAACTGTAAAAATCCTTGATTTCCATAGCACACAATCCCGTCATGCCAGGATTTAATTCCTATCAAGTCTGCTGGTACTCACTGACTTTGCCTTGGGAAATTCAAGGAATGAATTAAATGCATTTCACACAAAAATATGCATCAGAGGAACCATATATCCGGGAATTTTCATGTGTAAATAGTTAATAAATAGAAAAAGAAAAAATGTACATATACTATGGAATGGATTATCTAACATGCAATAATGCAATTTAGTTACAAATTATTTGATAATTCTTTTCCTGCAAAATGAATTGATACAAATTAGGTAATGCTAGATGATAAAGAGGATCCATAACCTCTGAGATGCTTTTTCTTTGAGGTGAAATGTGGAAGGGGGACAGAGCATCAAAATTAAACATTTTATTTCACCTTGAGAATCTTGGCTGAGAATTCCCCTATTGCTTTCTGCATAACCACTTTGATATCCATCATACATGCTTGAAGCTGGCAATATTTATGAGCACCTTGTGTGGCATTTGAATATCCATGATCTGTCATTCATCACTGTGCCAGCATTTGATTGAATTCGTTCATGCCATTTTTACTGATCTCTCTCAATACAGAACAGCAATTCACAGATGCAAGTGCTCTGACAACCAGGCTATACAGACTTATAGTAGCATATTTCAGTCACTGCTCAGAAATCATGCCTATAAGGGACAGCTGGTGCATACTCCATTTTAAAAACTGTCAGATTAGTTTTGAATAGGATCTACTTTTAGTCCATTATCAGTTTCCTAAACACCCCAAGACCAGCTAAAGCTTTGAGTATGTGACAGTTAAATTTTCTGGAAGGCATAGTACTATTCCAGGAAGGAAGCTAACCTCTGTTATCTCTGTTTCTATCTGTATATCCTAATATTAAATGGTGTTGGTGCAAACTGTGACCTAGTTTATTATTTTAGGGTGAGAGACACTCTTAAAAGTTGTGATTGACTTTCAGAGAGGCTGAGTGCTTGCAGCTCCAAGACCTTCTGTTGGAAATGTGCATGTTTAGCAATCCTGAAAATCAGGGTGAAGGTTTAGGTCTGAAATTAATCCATTGTAGGGCTATGTCTATACTATGACCCATACAATTGTACAGTTGTGCCAATAAAGTGCACCATAGTAAGATGTGCTGTGCGGCTGCTCTTTATTGCCAGGAGTGACCTCTCCCAGTGACAAAATAAAATCACCCACAATGAGGGGTGACTCATTGACTGGAGTGGGGTTCCCACTGACAAAGCTTTCCACAATAGAGATGCATTGCTAAAACTTTTGTTTGGGGAGTGTTTTTTCATGCCCCTGAGTCACAAAAGTTAGTGCAGTCGTAGCCTAAGTTTCTTTAAAATAGTTAAGTTTATTTAACATTGAGAAATGTTAAACAAAGCAAAAGCTAGCATTAGCCATTAGCTTTATAGACTCAACAACAACAATAATTCACAGTCATAACCTTCCCTGACTTTCCACAGAAACTGTTAATGAACAAAAGCCATTCTTTCTTTGCTAATATCATTGATACTGGTGCGCACACAAATGTGTTTTGGTGTGATAACGTGCTATACATAAAAGACAGCTCTTAATTTTGCCCAGTCTTAGTTTTGTACTTCCTATTCATTGCCCTCTAAGAACAGAAGTCCCTGGAATGTGAATAATTAAGATAAACTGGTTTAAATAATATATGTACTTTGAAGGGAGATATGAACTGCAGCCTCCAGTGCAGGAAACATTAAACATGTTGAAATAGCTGTACTTTACATTAATCCTGATCCAAAGCCCACTGAATTCAATGGAGTGTTTTGGGAACAGGTATATATTATACACACCCCACACCATTTTTATGTTGCCTCAGATACACAACAGCTATGAATTTATTCTCTCCTGAGGTTTAAGTAGCTTGTAATTTGACCTTGGCTTAGTCAACTTTCTAACTGGTCAGTATTTAAAAGGAACTACAATATTGATTGGTTATTCAGGATAAAATTGCAAAATTCATTTTCGACCACATGACCTTATTTCATCCATCTAGAGTGTATTTGGCAATCCGTTGCTTCATTGCTAAGAACATTTACATTTTACGATTTCTGTTCTGTCATTCTACAACTTTGTTTCTAATGATGGCTATAAATCAAATTTAGACGAGGCATAGCACCTTCAACTAGGCTGTGCTCCAGTTCATTCAGCATCAAGTCTTTCAGATCTAATGCTCTTGCAGTGTTCGGTAGAACCTGAGAGAGCTCAGCACTTGCTAGAAGGGGCCCAATGCCTTGTAGTATTGGGCCCTAATTAAGGCCCTCCATTGGAGATGTCCCTCAGTTTTGTGCTGTGGCTGCTAGCTTGATCAGTGTAATCTTGCATATGGCTTTAGAGCTGTCTGTTGGAATGTGTTTTTACAATGAACTGTTGTGACATGAAGAATGATGCCTAGAATTTGGATGGTGATACATGCTTTTCAGTCATACTTTATTTTCTCTTTTTTTTTTTTTCCTCTGGAGTCTGACATTGGTCTAGCAGCAGAATCACTGCTGGATGTTTGAGCTTTGATGGTGATTGGGCTTTTTATTTTACATTTCCTTTGACAAGCTGGACTATGGGGATGTTCCCTCACTGTACTAATATTAATAGTTACCAGATAGCAAACCAAATAGTCTCATGTGATTATCGTACATAGTACAGGATTCTTACTGAGTTTCTACTGGTTTGTTTTTGTCGTAGCCTTAGAGGCTACAGTCTATGGTAAAACTATATTTTATATAGCAAATAAGTTGATTTATTTTTTAAAAACATATTTGGTATAAAATTATGTCAGGGTATCATGCTATCATCCCCAATGGAGAAATTATATATTATGTCCCTCTTTATGCTGTTCACTAACATATTAATCTTGCAGTTCACCTTGGTGAAGGGACTGCAACACTACAAAGTCTAAACTCCATGTTTGAGTGAGATGTCAAGGGAATGATGTAACTCAAAAGATAATCTGTGGTGCTCAGGGATTTCACAGTTAAGCACGTCTGATGAATCACTTCTGGCAATGAAGGCAAATGAAGAGTGTACACAGATGTGATTTAATGATGTGAATGACTGGGAGTATTTCTGTTCTGTAGAACAGGTCCTCTGCTTTTACCAGACTCTTTTATAAATGGTTCATTGCAGCAAATGCTTCGTTCTGCAGTGTCTAGTCTGTTATCTTGATGTGTTCACATTACATAGTACTGACACTCCAAGGGCATCTGGGAGCTGGAACAAGAACACAAGCATTTTATCTGTGAGGCAATATTTAAGTAAATTTGAGTTTTAATAGGTTACATTTGTAAAAGCTTATAGAAGTTGTTATATAGAAGGAGACATAAGAAGATTGTCCAAGTTAGTAATTTCTACAGATGTCATTGATATTCGCCATTTTATTAAAGGAGTGAATCTCTCTATTTTAAACCAGAATGTCAACATGGAGAAAATAAGATAAGGTTGCTGGTTGTATGCAAATAATAATAATGCTTTAGCTTGCTGACTGTTCTCCTTGTTGTTGGATCCTCTTCTCCTTTTTGGCCTCCTTCCAGCTCTCTCTCACTGCTGGCACAAAACACTTCTGCTGCTCTGATTACATCACCCTCTCCTACAATCTCTTCACTGGCTTCTTGTCTCCTGCTGCACCATACAACCTTTGCATCTGTTTGTCTTGCCATAATTTGTCTTGTTCTCCTGCCCCATTTCATTTGTGTTGCACCTCCCAATCCTCACTTCTTGGGTGAGCCCTACATCCGTATCCGTATCCATAAAAATGAGCTGTGGATATCTGCGTCCACAGATTTACAGGGCTTTACCTCTTGATGCTTCCTTTCTTCTTCTCCTATTCTCAGGTTTGTGACTTTTGTTATGCCACACTCTGTGTGGCACAGCCTCCTACTTCTTATTTCCTAAGTATCCTCATCTCTTGCAAATCCTTTCTTAAAATCATCTTCTTCTAGGAATGTTGACTACCTTGTCCTTTTCATCAATAATCTCTTCCCTTCCTTCATTTACCTGAATGGTTGTCCTCTGTTTTCTCTCTGTTTATTCTGGTTTTTGTAGATTGTAGGCACTTTGTAGCAGAAGATACGTTTTAACCTGGATTTGTATATAATATGTATATATAACCTGTTGGTGAGTGTATGTTTCAGGTCCCTTTCTATGTCTCACCCACAAGGAATACAGGTTTGTTACAGTCCCAGTGAAAGAGTTTCAGTTCAAACAGTAGTGTCTCCTGCTTTTAGCTCTAGAGGTCTCTGGTTCATTTCACTGTATTGATCAAGATGGCAATTGCCATGCATGTATTTTTAGTATTCCGTACATGATTAGTATCCATGATCATTTGATTTGCACAGTGTGAAGGGAGGGAAGGGGGATTCGTTCATCTTGGGTAGATCTCTATGCAAGTGTTACAAAAAGTAAACTCTATTTTTGATGATTTTTTTTTTGTCCTTGCTCTCTCTCTGTTGGGTAGACTATCCCTCAAGGTCTAACCCTGGTGAGGGTTAGGGGTGAGTTTTACCATTTGACAACATCCTCTCTGTCAATAACTCTGCTAATAGTCCCCCACAATGCTCTTCCTGTAGGCCTCAGAGAGGCCTTCTCAAGGCACTGTCAAGGGCTCCTTTTCTGAGCAGGAGGGATTCCATCTGCTCAGTTCCTCCCCTTCCAGCATGTGGGGCTGGGCAGTCTGCTGTGCAGAAAAACTGGGGAGCCAGCCTCGGATCTGGGGCTAGAAATCTGAAGATCTGATAACTTATTTGAGTCTGTAAGAAGCTGCTTCTTTGAATAGTCTCTAGAAAATCGTTTGTATTCTTAGAATCCCAGACATATATTACTTGCTTTTATTAGGAGAAGGCCTAGAGATTAGCCAAATTCTCCTGTCAGAGGTTCATGTGGGCTTTCATTTTGCCCGTTGTGTTTTAATTTTGCAAATAGGTAATAGCTTTTAAAATTGGCATATTCACCTTAGAATTATTCAGCTTGCTGAAACATTCACACTTTTTTGACATGTACCTGAGTTTACCTACTTTTTGACGTATCGGGTAGTTTGTTCTTGTTCTACAGTTTCAGTGCATTTACATTAGTAGCATCATAAGCATTTTCATGAACTACTTGCTCTCTGAGACTCACTGTATTTGCCCCAGATTCCATTTCAAAGCTCTTCCCCTGCAAGGTAAAGATTTTATTATTCATATCAAGAAACCCCTTTTCTGCCTGCTAAAATGAAAAATGCTAACTTGCTTTATTCAAGTTCCTCAAGCAGCTAGTACCTGCAAAAAACAAAAACAAAACAAAAAACAAACAAACAACCCCCCCCCCAAAAAAAAACCCAACCTTGGATGGGTGATAAATGTTTTGTTTGTATAATAATAGACCATTTTAAGACATGATGCAGTGCTTTATGCTTTTGAATTTTCCATAAGAGTTCTGTGAATGATTTTTTTGAGCTCAGTTCCATGTTAAGAAGGAAAAGAAAGCAACAGAAGTAAAAGACTAAAGTTATCTCTAAAAGGTAAAGAGCTGGCAAGAACAGCTGTGTGCACTCTGTTATAACAAAAGACTATTCCAGGTGGTACCAAAAGCCAAAGGAGGGTGTCTTCCTACAGAATGTATGGTATCTGCCTCAGGTACAATTTTTTTACTACTAATGTCTTTAGTATGATTGATGAAAGCATCTCTGCAAACCAAGATTATGTATGTTGGATTTATCAGATGCAAAACAATATTATTAACAAAGTCACATAACCGGTACACTCCTCTTAGTAAGAAATGGCTTTCCCTGTCAGCCTCTAAATGCTGTTGTAGGATCACAGTAGTGTTTTTGTACATCTTTGCTGGACTACATGGCTAGAAGAATGCCCTGCTAGATATATCAAGGTGTAGTGTCCCAATCATACTCTTCCTAATGTTACATGTTCCTAAATTCTGCTTCCCTCTGATCTTTATTAATTACACTGTATTGATTTCCTGATGGAATATTCATATAGTGGCCAAACCTAAATACCCTCCTCATGTAACCCTTCACTCCTTGCACTGAATGTCACAGCTTGCTTTCTTGTTGTAGTGCTGTTTACAAGAGGTCAAGGCCAAGCAGCTGCATGCTGTGGATATGTGCAGATAATTTCTGCTCAGCCTTTGTTCTTTGACCCACATTGCAATGAGACTGATGCTGCAGAGGGACAGAAAAGAAACTCTCCCTATGCATTTCTTCTACCACGCTACATATTTCTGAACCAACTGCATTTCTGGGTTCACTACTTTTGCAAGGATGCCAGCTTGACACGCTAAGCAAACAAGCAAGGAAATAAATGGATACCAACCAAACCTATGCTATGTTTCAATTAGGCAAGACTTTGTATTACATTATACATTTTTTGTATCCTCTCAACAACCTCTACAGAGATCTGCAATTGATCCCTTGCGGGCTCCTGGGTAAAAACTTTTCCATTCTGTAGAAAGATTGTTTCTGAGCATCATCTCCAGAGCAAATCATGTTTGAGCTACTAGACTGTAAACAACAGCTGAGTCCCATAGGGTCTAGAATGACCTGAATAAGGTTCACATTAAAGATAGTGACAACAGTACAATCATTTAAGAGTGTGCGCACATGTGTGTATAATATCAGCTGTGAATATTTTAAATTTAATATTGGTTCAGGTAAAAGTGCAACAATTAATTTTTAAGATCCTGGCAGTAGTCTAGGATCTACATGATGAAATTTTGTTTGTCATTCATAGTAGTCTGTAAATGAACTTAGCTACCACTGTGTCATGCTGTGTTCATATTAGTCATTAGAAGGCCCTTCTTCATACGCTTTACTCTAGTGTAAAAAAAGAAGTAATCTTTATTTGTAGCTGGGTGACACCCACGTTTTCACAAGTGCCCTCTGATTGTGTGTGTGCTGTAAACTCTGGTAGTTTCTCAAGCAGGTTTACAATGACTCAGCCCTCCAGCTAAGTCTCACACAGACAGTATGTGAAAGAAAACCGATCCCTTCTGGATTATACCATCCACCAGGGCCTATCCAAGTATCTGGGTATCTCTCCACCTTTAAATAGTCCTGGCCCTGGTGTACCCCTAAGGCTTCCTCCCTGGTGCCATGGCTCTAGCCTTTTCTGATCCCAGCTGTCCAGCTAAGCCACTAAAATATCTGATCCCCTTTGGGGGAAGAGGGCAGTCTCAGAGTCCTGAAGACCTTCACTAGGTCTTCAGCCCCTTTCCTGGTCTTCTGTGTATTTCCCTTCCTTGGCACTAATGCCACTTCTTTAGTGGCTAATGGGGTGGACCCTGCCCTGCCCACAATTAGGGGGTCCCAGTCCAGGAACCCTATGCATAGCAGCTGCCTGCTGTATCCCTTTAACTAACCTCATGAAACGAGGTTTACAGGAGCGGTTGACAAAGGCTTCCCCTGTCGACCGACCTGCGTCTTGATTCGCGCGCTGTGCCAACGATCAGCTGAGCTGGCACAGCGCGGCAGCCATTTTTATTTTAATGAAGCCGGGGATATTTAAATCCCAGCTTCATTGACTATGTCGGGTAGCCTATTTTACATGCCTCTGTCGGCAGAGGCATGTAATCTAGACATACCCTCACAGTGAAAGCAGAGCAGCCAGCAAGGAACTCTCTTGCTCCTCATGTCCTACCAGCAACTGAGCTCTCCGTGGTCCTGTTGCTCCTTCAGCCAGCCTGGAACTCAGTCTTCAATCTCTGTAACAGACATACTTAGTGGTCTGCTTTTGCCCCTTCTACAGAGTAACGGGACAAAAGGCCATTGTCATCAGTTTAAAAATGCAACATTTTAAGAATTGTTTTTAAGGAAGCCAACTTTCCCTCTGAATTTCCCAGGTAAACATGTCTCTTCATTTGATAATCTGCAATCACCCAATGAGCTCTGAAATACATTTGAGATGTTTTCATTTTCATTTTAGAATATATTGGCCCAAATCCTATAGTCTCCTATGCAAATCTTGGATAGGAGCAACATCTTTCCCCTACCCCCTGAATAACTTAGGCCAAAGACTGTAGGTTTCTAACTTCAGCCATGGCAAAAACTGACACTGTTCTGTTTGCCTTTAGTGAGAGTTACCCACATAAGCCAGGGATGAATTTGGTCTGCGTAGGTGTATATATCACAATTAAAGGGCCATTCCCTGAGAGGTATTGG
The DNA here is from genome assembly GCA_032595735.1 of Pelochelys cantorii. Taxonomy (NCBI): domain Eukaryota; kingdom Metazoa; phylum Chordata; order Testudines; family Trionychidae; genus Pelochelys; species Pelochelys cantorii. The sequence goes on from CM064330.1 coordinate 65,170,543, forward strand.
GTATGTGAATTCCTGGCTGTTCTAGGTGCTCATCATCTCTAAAGCTATGTCTACACTGCAGAGTTTTTGTGCAAAAACTCGCAGACCATCCACACTACAAGCGCATTTTTGTGCAAGAAAAAGTACAGTAGATTGTCAGAAGACAGGGCTCTTTGCTCAAGAGTTATTCCTTTTTCTACGAGAAATACACCTTTTTGCACAAGAGCAAAAATACACCTTTTTGCACAAAATGGTGTGTATAGGTGGACAACAGGGGTTTCTTGCTCCAGAAACCCCTATCGGAAAAAGCACAGGTGCTCTGATGGACATTCTGCAAAAAGTTCTTACGAAAGAAGCCTACAATGTAGACGTTAGCCTCTGACTTGAGTCAGTAAATGCAAAATTTTCCAAAGTACCTAAATGAGTTAAGAACCTAAGCGCCACTTCTAAAAATGCAACTGATTTTTTTTCTTATAACAGGGTTAATTGACACCAATAAGAAATTAGCCAACTAAAAATGGTATGGTAAAGGGTTTATTAAGGATCACTTATGTTTTTAAGTACACAGTACATTAAATTATGAGATTTATATATTTTACACTTCATCCTTAGTCGTCATACACTGCTCTTTTTATTGGAGTGTAAGTTCTCTGGGAAAAAAGAGTGCAAAGTGGTTGCTACCAGGATATAAATAACATGCAGTTTTTCCCCTTTTAGTCATAGCCCAGACCTTTAACAAATAAAAATGAAAAAGAAATGAAATTTTTGTCATTCCTTTGTGACAAATGAAAATGGTATAATTCTGAATTAATAATCTTATCAAATTAGATCCACTTCGGTCCATCTGCAACACAGATGTGAAAGACACAGAAAAGTAAAAATAATATGGCTTTTCATGTAGGTTTTTAGTTTTGTTTTACTATTGATCTCTGACCTTGAACCAGAGAACCTCAAGCTGTGTTCCTGTCACATGTCAGTAGCTGATAACTAATGCTGAAATGTAATGTCTAAATTGTGGGGTCAAAGCAAATTGAGTAATAAAACTGCATCGTTCAGCAAAGGGATACTGCTGTACTCCATGGTGCAATGCTTTTGTCTGAAGCCAATAATTTGAAAGAATAAATAGTTAACTCCTTAATTATGTTTTTGAATGACTGTTGAGAAAATAACTTTTGCCTGATGCCTTGAACAACCAAACATCCCCTCAACAAACCCTAATACCTGTAGGCACATTTCTCTTCACTTCTTCCTGAAGTGCAAAGCAGTAGAATAATCTCTGGCTTGTGATGCCCCTTTTGGGAAGATTGCCCTCATAGGCAATTACCATTCACAACATGGACAGTTTCTGGAAAGTGACACCTCAACATATTTTCTCAGAGAAAGAAGTTTAAAACCTTTTGTGTTCTTTCAATTTCCAGGCTTCTACCTTCAGCAAAACAAGGATTGCAACTTATTAGAGACAGGATTCTTTCATGGATTGCATGCTGGGTAATAACATGAGGACTCCATGTTTCTCAACTAAACACTCTTTACTGAGAAAACTATTTAAAGAGATGCTGCAACTGCAGCTAACATTCCAGCCATGTGCAAATAGACTAACTTCTTGGTGCCTCCTTGAAACTTCGCCCTCTGCAGGTTCCTTACAGGATGCTACATCTTTCCTTTTTAACAACTGTTCTCTTTGCTGACTCACTTTGGCCAGAGGTTAGTAGTACATTGTCATAGGGATCCTCAATGCCAAATTCCTCACTTCCTGGGGAGTTCTCAACCTCTACTCCACTCTGCCCCAAGCCCTGTTCCCATCCCACCTCTTCCCACTGCTGCTTCACTCCTTTCAAGTCCCCAACCCTGACCCACCTCTTCCTGCCCTGCCTCCCTCCCTGGCTTCCTCCTGCCTCAACTCTTTTCCCTCACCGCTCGGTATCTCCTGCATGCTGCTGAACAACTGATCACAGTGGGCAGGAAGTGCTGGGAGGGAGAGGAAAAAAGCTGATTGCAGGGCAGCTGGGAGGCACTGGGGGGAGTGGGAGGCACTGATCATGAGGCCACCGGAGGGTGCTGAGAGCCCACTATTTTTTTTCCCTGGGTGCTCCAGCCCTAGAGCACCCATGGAGTTAATGCCTGTGATAGGGATATGACCTTTTCCAGCAATCTGTTGTTGTCTGTTGGACCTGATAGTCTGTCAGGTTTGCAAACAAGTCTTCCATTTCTTGACTCTGCTGTCACTGATGGCGGGGGGCTTGTTTGTATCCTGTTGGTCAGTGCCCTGTTGGTCCTATGTGTTGCTCATATATTGTATTTCTTCAAACTCTCCTCCATCAAGCCAGCTGATGGACATAGTCTAACCCTTAGCCCCATTTTTTTGGGTGCCTGTTGCCTGCCACTACTCTGCAGCTGCCTTCAATTTGGTCCCCACGCCTGTCCTGTGTCTGTACCTTATTTTGAGCCTCATATAACTCATGTTCCACTGTTGCTTGGACTTTTCCCATTGCTTTTTGTGGGTATTTGATGGTTGGACCCAGGCTTGCTCACCTATGCGTATTGGCTTTAGGCCTTTGGCTTTCTTGTGGTGGTTGGGGTGCCTGCCTAGCTTGGCAGTCTCATAACGAGTTCTGTGTCCTGTCCATTATTTTTCCTCTGGGCTGCAGCAGACTACCCTTTGTGGATAGCAGAATCTTGGTTCTCTCTGCCCATTAGGCCCTGTCCTGGCCTAGTAATCTAGTCCCTGAGGTATTTATTGCAATGGTACAATGAGGACTCCATGTTTCTCAAACTAAATACTCTTTATTGAGAAAACTATTTGAAGAGAGATGCTGCAACTACAGTTAATAGTTCAGCCATGTGCACATAGACTATTGACTAAATATTCCTTCTTGTCTATTTTGCCTTTGCCAGTAAGGCTGTCTTGGTTGTCTTCACTACTAACTCTGCCTTCCCATTGTTTTCTGGTTTGTCAGCAGCAGATGTCTTTTGCTTAAATTCTAATTTTTGGCATTGGAACATTTACATTCTGATGCAGTGTCCGTTGTCTGAGCGTAGTGTGTCAAGTATGCCATAACTTGCAAAATGTGCTTATGGTTTCTTGATTGCATTTTTTGCCTGAGTGCACTCCAGATGGTCTATATCCCAGAAAGTGGAGGGGTAATCTACTGTGACCATGTAGTTTCTGACATCAAAATTAAGAAGTCTGTTCTGACCTTTTCCCAGGGTTGGGTTGGGATTTCATCAGGCTGTAGAGTCTCCTTTTGTTATCCATCACTACAACCTGCACACCTTGCAGTTTTCAGTGTAACATCTCATAACTGTGCATTTGTGTCTGGCCAATAGATACATTCACTGGCTTAATTCAGACTTGCCTCTGTCCCTACATGTGAAGTGTATATCCCTCTCATAATGTCAACATTTAAATCTGCTGGGATTACTTCTCTATCCCTTTTAAACAAAATCTGCTCTTGCATACACATGTTTCAGAGGGGTAGTCATGTTAGTCTGTAACTGAAAAAAACTTAAAATATAACAAATAGTCTTGCAAAACCTTAGAGACTAACGAAACATGGAGATGGTATCATGAGCTTTCATGGGCACAACCCACTTCTTCAGATGAATGGAGTTAAGGGGGTCTAGTTTCCAAATAAGTAGCAGGGAATGAGAGGAGATGGGCGGGGGGGAGGCGGAGGTGTGAAGAGAAGAAAAAAGAAGGGGGGGAAAAAAGTAAAATATTGTCAATTAGAGTGTCCATGCTCAATGAAGTTGATGGAATGGGTACTAAGTGCTCTTAAGTGCCCAGTATTTGTTTTTTTTATGTAATTAGGATGTGGAATGTAGCAGATTACCTTTATTTTAATTTTATCATCTTTATTCCCCATGATCAGCCCTGTATTGACTCTGTTCTTGCTTCCACACTTGTCCCTCTTTTTTTGTCTTAAAATCCAGCATTCCTGGTAGTCTGAGTCCCTCCATTCTGCCTGTTTCATCTGTTTTAGGAAGTTTGTTTTGTTTTCCTGTTAATCATAATCTTCCTTGCTATGTTTCTCGTTCGATTGACTACTGCCACCATGTTCCATGTACCACGTGCTGGCTAATAATATGACAGAACACTCCCTCTCTAAAATTATTTACAGAGATGTTGCAGCTACAGCTGTCATTCAAGCTGTGTGTGCAAACTACTCCTAACTCTTCCCTTCTGCAACTTGTGCTGATTTTTCCATGTTCAAAGCATGTTGCTTTTAAGGTAACAAAGCTTTCTACATTGTCTTTCAACTATATGCTTGTTGTTTTTATTTGGGAAGCTATTTTGCCACCTTATACATGGATCCCGTTGCTTTTTTGGGATTGCAGGTATCTAATAACAATTCCACTATGCCTAGTATATAATTAAGTACCTCCAATATACAGTAGCTCACTAATCAGGCCACATACAGTATTCATAAAATTGCATAGCAGAATATTTGTAATAATATTCCATATCAGCTCCATGTCTATTAGTTTCCCTTTCAGGGGAAAGAATGCTGTGCTGTCTTTTCGATGACATGTAAAACTGAGGCCTTTGTCACTAATAGTCATGAAACATTCTGCTGTGTAGGTCTTAGTCTGTTGAATACCATGTTGAGTGAGTACTTTTGGTCACATAAAATTCCTCCTGTAGATTTCACTGGGGACATATTCTTCTCTTTCCTTCTTAAAAACTATGTTGTAATGAAGCTGATATAATGACTGCAGTATTCTAATTGAGCCTGATTGCTTTTCAGTAGCGGATAAATGACCTTGACTGTCTCTGTACAAGTTTTGTGACACTCATGGCAACTGACAGGATTGTTGAGCCCCTGGGCAATGTGTGTGTGGGAGGAGGAGGGAGTGGTGCCTCTGGCAGAAGGGGCCAGCCCTGAACACTGCTTGAACCAGGTGGTGCCCCATTTCCGCACTGGCCTCCTGTGTGGGGCTCTGGAGTGGCTGCCTGGCACTCCAGCAGCGATTCTAAAGTGCCTGGGGCTCTGGCCACTGCTGTTACTGTAGCGGCAGCCAGAGCTCCGGGCCCTTTAAAATTGCCAGGCCCCAGGACTGCCCTCTTTACTGTCTTCTGTTGGTGGGCCTGGGGATTCTTATATAAAGAATGTATTTCTTCATGATCTAATTATAATTTTGGACTTATTTCTTATATTCATAGTGGGGCACATTCATGGGTAAATTTACTGCACTGTGAATGTACTGTAGAGCAGGAGTGGCCAACCAGTTAGAGACTAAGAGCCAAAATAGCTGTGGATAGAGGTCAAAGAGCCATTTATCTATCTATTTGTCGATAGATAGATAGATATAGTACACAAAATGTAGCGATAAAAATAACATTACAGGACATTTTGAACAAAAAACAATAACAAAGTCTTTAGTCATTTAAAAAATTTACAGGTAGTCCATAGATCTTCAGAGAACTTGACAAGGAACAAACATCACATTTAAAAATAAAAACCCCTTTGAAAATACAGTAATATTCTCACACTAAAAATAAGCATCCCTGCCATGTATTTTAAATGTAATACTACTGCCCTATTATGTCCTTTGAGTTTTTTAAAATTAAACTGATCTGAGAAGTAAATTAGCACAGTTTGAAGTGCCTGTTTCATTCCAGCTTGTTGATCTCTGGTATGTTTTCCTCATTTTTTTTATGTATGAAGATTATGGCTTTTTATAGTTCTAAAAAGTCAGGTCTGTCCCAGACCGCAAATATGACAGGTTAAAAAACAATAAGGGAGAGACTCATATCTCAGAATAATTGCTTCAGCCTGGCAAACAATAGCCTTTGAATTTTCTTTAAAGAAACACAGTGTAAACCAGGTACATGCTGATTCTTTTTTTTTGCCCAGGAATTTAAATATGACATCTGTGTTGGCTGTTTTGTTCTGCATCCATGAAGACTTTAAGGTGCTTCAGCCCTCCCCCCCCCCAATCGAATGCCCCCCCCCTCCCCCAGAGCCAGGCACCCCCAGCCTCCCTGCTCTAATCCACTGCGCACCACCCCTCCCCCAGAGCCAGGCACTCCCAGCCCCCCGCTCTAACCCAATCCCCTTCTCCTCCCCTGGAGCCAGGCACCCCCAGTCCCCCCAACCCAATGCCTGGGTTTCACTGAAGCCACCGCTGCAGCCATGCACTTTTCCCCCCAGGCACTGGGGCGCGTGCGCAGAGCAGCCGTGAGCAGTTTGGGTGCACGGCTCTGAACTAGCAAGAGCTGCATTTCTTTGAGCAAAGAGCCGCATGCGGCTCAAGAGCTGTGGGTTGGCCACCCCTGCTGTAGAATATAGGCTAAGGGGGTTTCAATTTCTTCTTACTGTGGATCACAACTTAATAGAGAGTTTTTCTCTTTGGCACCTCCCAGTCCCTTCTCTTCCTTTCATGACGATGTTGTCCACTTATCAATGCTCACACGGCATCCTTGTAGTAACCACATAAGGATGGCACCAGTGAACTGGCCAGGCTAGAGCAGCCCACTATCCACTGGATCCTGTTTAAGCAAATAACTGGGTAAACATAATGTTTAACCTGTGAACTGATTAAATGTGATTTTTACATCCCTAACTACAATTGCTTGTATAGAGAAGTAATATTTTGACATATTTAACTTTGACATATGCTTATCTTTTTATGATAAAGCAGTCTAAACCACTAGCAACTTCTCAACAGCTTTGGAACTACTAACAAAAGCTTTTTGGCTGCCACTTCTGTGATGATGGACTCTTTGCAATGTTGGTTTATGTGCCTTGTTCATTTAAAATTCCAAGATATCTTATACTCCCAATGAGTCATGAGCATAAGAGTAGCTCTGTCTGAATCCTGGGGAAGACAGAAGTGCCAACAACCTGTTTTGGTCTCTGTCATTTCTGACTTAATTTTGAATAATTGAATGGACACAATGGTTCAGATCCTCAGGGGCAGTAGTTTAATGTAGCTGTGGCTAAAGTATATAGGATTTGGACCAGTGTAGTTGGCAAAATTTGTATCCTAAACTGAGCCAACTGATTTGTGTGTGTGTTGCATATTACGTCTTCTGCACTTGTTTTCTCTAACAAGGAATTTGAAGGTAAAGAATGCCAGAATGCAGCATTCACCTTTCTTTCTATTACCAGCTGAGACCTCAAGAGATCAGAGTTCTTGAATGGGGTGACTTGGGTTCACTAATATTGGAGAAGGCATTCTTACTTGTACAATTTTGAGTGATTATTTTGGGAAATAATCACTGTTCTCCTCTGATGGCTTATTTCCATATCTTTCCGGAAATGGAAACATGTATGTGAGACCTGTTAAAATTAAAGAATTGTTTGAGATGTAACCAGCAATAAAATAAACTAGGCAGTATTATGTCTCACTAAAATTATCTGTCATCTTATTGCTTATTTTAAAATGCCTTGTGATTGTGACAGCTAGATGTTTCTTTGCTCATTTAAAAGGCTTTCTAATAATAATATATACTTGTAGGGTGACAAGTTTCATCATATTGCATCAACCTAATGAACCTCTAAGTGTTTTATTAATTATGAGGGAGACCTTAATGGAAATGGTAATTAACTAAAGTCCTTAGAATGTCACTGTTTAACACTCTGCACATGACATTCCTTTCTCTTTTCATGCGCAAAATTCTGAGCAACAAAGCTCCCTTGAAAACAGAAGGTGAAGAACCTTCTTGGTACTGTAACACCTAAGTATCATCAGTGAGTCCTTATTCTGAGGTGTCTAGCTAGCCGATTTTAGCATTATTTGTCACTGAAAGGATCTTCCTCTGTAAGGGTATGCCTACACTACAAAGTTAATTCGAACTAACAGCCATTAGTTCGAATTAACTTTAATAGGGGCTACACATACAAACAGCTAGTTTGAATTTAAATTGAACTAGCGGAGCGCTTAATTCGAACTAGGTAAACCTCATTCTACGAGGAGCAATGCCTAGTTCAAATTAAGTAGTTCGAATTAAGGGCTGTGTAGCCACTTAATTCGAATTAGCTGGAGGCTAGCCCTTCTCAGGTTGCCCTGGTGGCCACTCTGGGCCAAACCAGGGAAACTCTTCTTCCCCCCTCCCGGCCCCGGAGCCCTTAAAGGGGCATGGTCTGGCTACAGTGCTTGTGCCAGTTGCAAGCCTGCCAGCACCCAGCCAGCAGACCCTGCACCTGGCACGGGATGAGCCAGCCACCTGCTGCCACCTGTCCCTCTGCCTCTTCCCAGGACCAGGCTGGCGGCTCCCAGGAGCCTGCCCGGGGCTGCAAGAGGCGGGCGCCCGCCTGGTCTAGTGCGGAGATCGTGGACCTCATCGAGGTTTGGGGGGAGGCCTCCAACATCCACGATCTCCGCACTAGCCACAGGAACACGGCTGTCTACAGCCGCATGGCTGCCAGCCTGGCCACCAGAGGCCATGTGAACCCAGGAGCAGGTTTGCATGAAAATCAAGTTGGTCTAGTGTGACCCCCTGACCCTGAGCTTAGAACATAAGAACATAAGAATGGCCGTACTGGGTCAGACCAAAGGTCCATCTAGCCCAGTAGCCTGTCTGCCAACAGCAGCCAGCACCAGGTACCCCGGAGGGGATGGACCGAAGACAATGACCAAGCGATTTGTCTCGTACCATCCATCTCCAGCCTTCCACAAACAGAGGCCAGGGACACCATTCCTACCCCCTGGCTAATAGCACTCCATGGAGCCAACCTCCATGAATTTATCTAACTTCTCTTTAAACTCTGTTCTAGTTCTAGCCTTCACAGCCTCCTGTGGCAAGGAGTTCCACAGGCTGACTATGTGCTGTGTGAAGAAGAACTTGCGCTTATTAGTTTTAAACCTGCTGCCCATTAATTTCATTTGGTGTCCTCTAGTCCTTATATTATGGGAACTAATGAAGAACTTTTCTTTATTCACCCTCTCCACACCAGTCATGCTTTTATAGACCTCTATAATATCCCCCCTCAGTCTCCTCTTTTCTAAGCTGAAAAGTCCCAGTCTCTTTAGCTTCTCTTCATATGGGACCTGTTCCAAACCCCTAATCATTTTAGTTGCCCTTTTCTGAACCCTTTCCAAGGCCAAAATATCTTTTTTGAGGTTAGAAGACCACATCTGTACACAGTACTGAAGATATGGCGTACCATAGTTTTATACTTCCCCTCCTTCTTCCCCTGGCTTCCCCCTTCCAGCTCCCTCTTCCCAGGTTTCCCCCTCCCCTCTCCCAGCCTCTCTCTTCCCCTCTCCCACCTCCTTTTCCCAGTCTCCCCAGAGGTTAATCTCTCTCCTCCCTCCCCCCCCGTTTTGTTAAATAAAGAGAGTTTCTATTTTTGAACACGTGTCCTTTATTTTTTACATCAGGAAGGGGGGCTAGGGAGGGGTAAGGAGGTGGGGGAGGAATGGGGCACGAGCCCCCGATGAGGAGGACTGGGGTGGCTCTGCAGGCTCCTCGGGGTGGAAGCTCTCCTGCAGGGCCTCCTGGATCCTGACAGCTCCCCTATTGACCCCCCCCGGATGGCAGCCTGCGGCAAGTGCAACCGGGCTGATGGCCGAGTGCTGTGATGTGCCGAGTGTGGGCACTCAGAGCACTCCAAGACAGGACTGCTTTGCTGTCCCTCATTGAGTTAGACAAGCAAGCGGGGAACCCTGAGAACTGTCTGTCTGGGATGGGGATTGGGTCCCTTTAAGCACAGCCCTCGGCTAGCCTGAGGCAGCAGCTCCACACTCTAAGTCCTGGTTCCGGCCAGCCTTAACTTCGGTTCAGGGTCCATTCAGTGTGGACATGCTAGTTCGAATTAGCAAAATGCTAGTTCGAATTAGTTTTTAGGTCTAGATTCACTAACTCGAATTAGCTTATTTTGACTAAGTTAGTTCGAATTAGTGCTGACATACCCTAAGAGATGTTAATTCCTGCATACTGCAGACAACTCACAACAAACCTTTGGTTGCTTCCAGTTTGTGAAAATTAGCATGCCATTTTGCCAGCGTAACAGATGTGTACAAATCTTGGTATATAACAAGCTGGAGTATTTGGCAACCTGGCATCCATCCAAGAATGCTGCAGTGTTATACATTTGGCTAAGGCATATTCCATCATTTCTGTAGTTTAGCACTTGATTAACTCTAGTGAATGAGACTGTGGAAGAGGGAAGGGGGGAGAAAAACTAAACACTGTCCTTGACCAGCCCTCTACTACCAGCAATTATGTACTCGGCAAAAATGTTTTTGTGGCACAACTATGTTTCCTACTAAATTGCTCAGCCCAGTGTGGGAAACACAGAGGTGACCTTCTGTGGCTTCCCCTTGTGTACATTTTCTGCTGAATAGGGCAGAAAAAGAGTTCCAGTTGGAGTGTAGCAAACCTGCTGAATAAATCATGCTTCAAGAACATGACCTGATTTCTTCTCAGTGCAATATCATACTCTGCTAATGGAAGCATTCTCATTTCAATATAGCTATCTTTCTCCTGGCAGAGGTAAAAGAACCTTGAATATGGATGGTTCTTAGCAATAACTATAAATTCTTGAAGGCAAACAAATGAGACAATGTGTGTAACTGACAATGTAGTAATTATAGTAATGTCTGTACATGCTGCCTGAAAACACCACCAAAGTTTCATCTTTGAAAGAACTGCAACAAAAAACATTCTATTTTGTTTCTTTTTTTGCCTGTTAGAAATTAAAATCTAAAGTGAAGCTGAACCAAAACTTGGAATCTAAGCACCTCCCCCATTGGCAAAACCTGGACTGGGAATAGATATTCCTGGCTGGCTGCCATTTCTACCAAACTCTGGTTCCACATATCATCAACCACCATCTAGTTTGGAGCTGGATATTCATTTTTGATCAGATGCTGATCTCAGTGTGTTGGTGTAAGTACAGTGTAACTTCAATGACTGTTTTGCTCTGGATTTACACCACCGTGACTGATCTGAAAATCTGTTTTTTTGGGGGGGCTTCATTCTCTAATAAAATATTCACTTTACTCTATCAACAGACATAATTGAACAGAGAATAAGCATTTATTGATAATTAAAATAAGTCTACTACATTCTGTAGGGTGGCTTATAAAGGTTGTAATTCCTTAGGAATTTTTGCATAAGGATTTTCCCTTGTATTTTTATTTTCCCTGCTTCTGTGTTCTATTGATATGCTCTTCTAATGCCTCTTCCTATGACTGTAAGAACAGTCAGACAAATACCTTTGTAATGCACCTGTCATCTTCTAATAAAAAATGGAGTATTATGGTTGTTTTCAAACTTAGACCCACATTATGCTGTCTTGGTACTCTGGTTATTAGATATTTTTGTAATCTTTCTGCCAGGTGAAGCTGGCATCAACCAGAGCCGGATTCAATATTCAATATTTCAACAATACAACACAGAACTGGCTTGACCCCCTAACTATGGGAAAATTACATATCACCCCTGGGTGCTTCTGATGGGCAATACTTCTTCACTTGCAAGCATAGAGTCTGACTGTAGAAAATAAACTTTTAATGAAAGGAGGGAAGTCACATGACCTTTAACTACGGAAGATGCTACAAGCAGGGTTCATGATAATAGATGTGTAAGCAGAACACCCACCCCTGAGTACATGGGTCAGTGTCTTTTGCCTCATGTTCTTGAGTGCTATAATCAAAAGTTCCTGGACTGTATCCCCCTCTGCTCCCTCCCCATATCAAACTGACAGTGGTAGTTGTTGGTCAGTGAGGAACCAGGGTTGAGAGGTCCATCCCTGTGAGTTCATCTCCCACCTGGGGAAGAAGGCATCTTGCTTGCTCTGTCATCTGAGCACTTCTTCTGGCTGGCTGTCCTGTTAGTCACTGTTCCTTTTTGCTAGCTGCACTCTGCCAGCTGCTTTTCCTCACCAACTGGCTCTCCTGCCAGTCACTTTTCCTCAGGCAATGGCTTGTTGGTGGCTCACTGCTCGCTACTTTTGCTGGCCGTTCTCATCAGCCACCGATCAGTTACTTTGTGCTGTCACCTGCTTCTCTGCTGTGACTGATGAAGGTTATTCTGATAATGATTTTTAGCTCTCAGCAGGCCGGACAGCCACATTGTCCCACCACAAATTAGTTCAGTTCTTATTGAACACATAAGATAACAAATGGCTTAATGAAGCCTATTTAGCTCTGTCTTTGAACACTGGGGTGGAACAAGCTCACCCAGAGCAGGGGCCTTTAGGGAAAGTCCCTGCCTCCAGGCTGGGACACCCGTCCCTACCCTTATTACTTTCACAGAAGTCTGGCATTCAAGCCCCTGGCTAAATGAAGTCTTTTCAGCTGAGTGACCCCCCTCATTTGGGACAGGTTAAGCACTATTCTGTTCTCTTTAAATCATACAATAAAGACAACATTTCACTATTCTTCATTCAGTATTAAGGGTTTGTAGCCCAAAACCAGCCAAAGCTGCTGATGTTGAGCAAAACCGCTCTATCTGCTGTACTGGATATCCTTGCAGAGTAGTTGCCCTCAAGTCTCTCCCCTGTCCCCACTGTCTTTCAGGGGCCAACTTTTTCAGACCCTGATTACATATTAAGATTGCCTTGCTTGAAGCTGTTACTGTTGTTGACTCGGACCGATATCTTTACAAAGCTTTTCTTTCCCAATATTATGGTTGATGCTCTCTCAAACTTATTAATGGCTTAGTTTTGTTTGTCACTAAATTAGAGAATTGGTTAATGAGTAGCAGAACTTGAAACAGAGAATCAGGATGGAGGGGAGGGCAGAGCAGTCTGAACTTTTCTGTGTAACAAGCTTTTCTGAGTGCTGCTGCTTTTATTCAGACATGAAATCTGGTGCTCTCATGGTACCAAAAATGTAATTTAATTAATTTTGTATTTAAACAAGAAACTTAAAAAAATAGGTGCTGCAATTTCATTTTTTACTTCCTCTGCTTTCGTTCATAAGCCACATTATGGATAGAGCATACCCCTTAAGTAGGTGTGGATGGTCTTTTAGGAGCCTGTGGTCAGACAGCAGTTGTATTTCTGCCAAATAAACCTCTTTAAAGCTGGGTCTGTGGTCATATTTTTAGTTCTTCAATCCTAAATGAATATAGGCATGCTTAAGTAAAGGATTATAATTATCAGGGGCTGAGCAGTGCTTAACTTACATGACAGGAATAGTACTACTGAAAGGGGCAGCTTGTGTGTTTAAAATTAGGCACAGACTTGGGTGCTTTGTAGGAGTGGGCCTCAGCACCTTGTTGCTTTAAGCCTTTATCCCACATGTATATAATACAAGAGGGCAGGAGGCAGGATGCATGCAAGGTGGGCCTCTACCTCCTGTGGGTTTTGTGTATCACCATGCATTGTGGCATCAAGCAGGCAGTGATGGAAGAGGCTAGCTACTTTTAGTTTTATGATCTGTCATCTGGAGGAGTATCTAATCTATTCATTTCGACTTCTACTCGTGCCAATCCAAAGCTTCAGGCACTTTATACCCTGTAAACCACACAGTACTAAAATAGTACAGATTAAAAGGCTATTTAATGTAATCTAATGCCTAACTGCTAAATTAATGAAATAATAATGCATCCCACAGCTAGTCAAGTCTTCCGGCCTCCTACCCACAATGGCTTCAGTGCAAGTTGCAAGTGCTGCTGAAGAGCAGGCATGAGCATAATCTACTATATATTTTCGAGAGTTTGTCTGTTTGGTGGTCCTAGCTCTTACCGTTTAGGAGGTGTTCTTGATCAAATTCGGTATACAACTTCCTCTTATCATAACATAAAGCAGCATAAGAGTTTGGTTGTGCCAGGAAAATGGATTGTGCGTGGAATAGGATTGTTTCTCATAAAACCATACAGAAAAGAGAATTACCAAATCAAGTACAGTCTTCAAAACTGACATAGCTGAGTGAATGTTGAAAGAAACACAATCAAGACAGGACGAACCTGGAATAGGATTGCTGTTCAATAAACTGTACAGAAAAGAGATAAAACAGAGAAATTTGGAGTAGTGCTCTGTTTTGGCACAGCTACATCAATACATAAGGTTTGAAAACAAGAAGAAAGTATTATTGGAAACCAAATTGACTATAGACCTTTGTTAAAACATAGCAAAAGATAAAAGTTTATAGGGATAAAGAAAAAATACGCTTGATAGAATTCCCATTTTAAAAATGTACTAAAAATTAAATGGAAAAATTTTAACGATCCCTTTTTCTAAGAAATCCAAAAGAAAAAATAACTTCATAAAAATAACAATGTATGTTTGAAAAATACAATCATTTAAATAAAGCATGTACATCTTCCTTTTATTTTAAACAAAAACCTTAATTGAGTTAAGGACCCGAGCAATGCTGAGTGAATCTGCTAATTTTTCCTATATTGAACAAGCGTTTGCCCTCATTTGGATCACTATGTGTAGTGATGAAACCCACTTGTGCTTTAGGACAGCTGTAGTGGATGCTGAAGAGGTCCAGAGTAAGGCAATGATGATGGATTACATATATAGGAAAGTTAATGTGGTGTTATGAACTGGCTTAAGCTTTATGGACTTATGGATGTCTGGTGTGAATGCACACGTCACGTAATTATAATGATGAGTTAACTGCAAGCCCCTACACCTTGGACAAAAGCAGTATGTGAACCTACTCAGATGTTTTGGCCTTGGAAAGGGTTCAGAAAAGGGCAACTAAAATGATTAGGGGTTTGGAACGGGTCCCATATGAAGAGAGGTTAAAATGACTGGGACTTTTCAGTTTAGAAAAGAGGAGACTCAGGGGGGATATGTTAGAGGTATATAAAATCATGAGTGGTGTGGAGAGGGTGAATAAAGAAAAGTTATGTATTAGTTCCCATAATAGAAGAACAAGAGGACACCAAGTGAAGTTAATGGGTAGCAGGTTTAAAACTAATAAAAGAAAGTTCTTCTTCACACAGCGTGTAGTCAACCTGTGGAACTCCTTGCCAGAGGAGGCTGTGAAGGCTAGGACTATAACAGAGTTTAAAGAGAAGCTAGATAATTTCATGGAGGTTAGGTCCATAAAAGGCTATTAGCCTGGGGATAGAAATGGTGTCCCTGGCCTCTGTTTGTCAGCGGCTGGAGAAGGATGGCAGAAGACACATCGCTTGATCACTGTCTTTGGTCCACCCTCTGTGGGGCACCTGGTGCTGGCCACTGTCCACCCTCTGTGGGGCACCTGGTACTGGGCTAGATGGACCTTGGTCTGACCCGGTACGGCCATTCTTATGTTCTTATGTCTCTGTGTATAGAGGGTGCTTGTTTTTCTGGGTGTTTTTTTTTTTTGGCTGAGTATTGTTTTAGAAAGGTGCATGGAGTTGAGAGAAGTCAAACAAATGCAAAATGTAACACAGACAGCCTGCAGAAAGTCACACAGATGTCTATAAAGCCAGGGGTGGCCCGTGAGCCCAAGCAAACTCGGCAGTTACCTAGGGCACTGTCGGCCTGGGCGCCCGATGATGACGTCACGGGGAGCTGGGGCGCCCCATGATTATGTCACGGCCATTGACGGCCGTGCAGGCGGGGGCGCCGATTGTGCCTTCCGCCTGGGGCACCAGTTGCCACAGCCGGCCTCGGGCTGCTCCTGTATAAAGCACATCGCAGGGTGGGTGAAGCCACAAGGGAGCATTTGATAGGCAAAGAAGTGATCTCTTGTTCTTGCTTCCTCCTGTGTTCAGAGAAGCAGGAGTTTGATGCGCTCCTGTTAATTTACAAAGAAAGTACAAAGAAAATACCAGGCTCCATCGATTTTTTTTTTTTTTTTTTTTTTTCCTCCCTGGCAGAACATTCCCAAGGCCCTTAACTGTGAATAGCCACTTGGGTCAAAAAGGGGTAACAATCTGATGAGAAATAACAATTAACTAGGAAGGACTATTTTGCAGGGAAAGGAGAATAATCAGAAGGTACTAAACTGAGGTATTCAAGATTCTAAAAAGAAGATTAAAAAGTGAGTAGGCCCTCCCTTTTTTATTTTGTCATCTTAATTCAAGAAGTATGGTCTTTTGATGAAATGGCCATTAAAACTAGACATCTAATCAGAAATACTTCATCAAACTGCATGCAGTCCGTAGACTTCACTGACATAGGAAGTCATAGAATTAATTACTCTAACTGGATTGTCCAACTTTATGACTAACATTTTATGCCTTAGTTCTATGTATGCTAAACTAAGAGAATCGTATTTCATGATTCAAAGTGTAGAATGATTTCTACAAGGGTCAAAGAGATTTGTTTTTTATTTTTGTTTTTTCCTGGGTGAAGTGGTGAACAATTGACAGAATACAATTCCCACCCCCACTCCCCTTCTTCTGAAGCAGCACAAGCAGGATTCTGGACTTGATGAACGAAGGGTCTGATAAACTGTGTTTCTAACTATGTATTAATTTGTTTTAGTGAGAGAGTTGCAGTAATGTCAACAAGTGCATAACAAACACAATAATATAAATGGATTTTTTCAAACTACTCTCACTTTTCAAATATAATTAAATAAGAAGACATATTCAAAAATACCAAACCAAATCAAAATCAACTTCTGCAGCCAGAGAGAAACACTAGAAAAATCCTTGACCTCCCCTTCAGGTATCTAGGAAAAAATCTCAAGAGAAAAATGTAATAAATACACCACCATGAGAAACACCATCGATATATTTTAGTGACAAGAGGAACTATAAATTAGGCTGACTCAGATATATGGACACTGAATTATGTACTGCTATTTATAATAACAGTTGTCCAATTAGTATTAGATTACACATGTAATTACCGTTCCAGGGGAAGGTGAGAGTCAGAGTGAGAAACTTATGTAAGTTGAGAGAACTTTATTCAGAAAAATTCCTTTTGGACATCTGCAAGGGGACTGAGAGGAACTCCTAGGAGAAAGTGCTCAGTTAAAATATTATATATCCAGTAAGAGTGAATACTTTAAAATCAACCTCATTGATGACAGCTAAGTATGATGCTGAAAAGTAGAGCATGAGCTCTGCTGGCATGGGGTAACCACAGGTTGTACTTCCATGGTCTGCACCCTCGACCAAGGAATTTGGCAGACCGGGGAGATCAATGCTGGCCCTCTGGGAGGGTGGAGGAGGAAATGCTGAGAATAGGGACTGTTTTTTCCCTGTGAATGCCCCAGCCCAGCAACACTCATGGGGATGCTGTACCGCAAATATTACTGGACGATGAAAGTCTGGATTATAGAAGCCCAACCTTTAGTAAACAGAGAATTCCCTCTTTACCCAAAACCATTGTCCCCAGCAGTGTTGGGAAAGGAAAGGCATGTGCATTGCACGATGGCAATTCTTGGCTGCCAAACTGCCACTCAGACAATGCTTCTGTTAGCCACTTGACATAAATTAGAATAACTCCCAGGGTGCTGGGATCTATACAGGTATTAGTGCTGGATTAGAACTGGCTCTGGCTCAGAGAAACATGACAGGCCATATTTTCAATCCCCTTCCTTGAAAATAGTCCTCTAGAATGTGGCTGCAGCTGAGAGCTGTCCTAATATTTTTAAAAGCAGTGATATTTTTTACAGGTCATCTATATTTACAGTCATTTGGGGAAAAATGAAATGGCGATACGTTTTCCTTTAATTTGTTATCGATTTTGCTTCCATTGGGAAGCATAAGAATCACAAAAAAAAAAAAAAGATCCAGATCTTGAAGCTATACTTATTTATACCACCTAAGAATCTAGACTTGATTTACAGCATGGAAGTGAAAATGTCAACCATAAAAAACAGTGTTCCAGACTTTTTTCATTTATACCAGGGTAACTCTATTGACTTAACTGAGTGAGACTATATTTTGAGTTCTGATGTAGTTGAAGTAGAATGTATGTCAAAATAAATCACACAGTAATGTACCACTAGTAAGCCTCAGAGATGTGAAGTGTAAAGGAAAAGCGGGGAGATGGGTATATATAATTTATAAGGCACCTATTAGGGATCAAAGTCTTGTAAAGTTGTAAGAGAAAAGGCTGAATTTTATGACCGTTATCACACGTAGAGCACATATGCATGGAAGTATTCTTATTGAAGCTTTGTCTTGTGACCTTTATATCAATTCTCCTAGAATTATTAACTTTCATACGTGACTTAATAAATGGTTTATACAAGCACAACAGCTGATTCTGACATCACTTGCACCACTGGGCCCTGGTCTACAGTAGGACTTTATTTTGAAATAACCCCCCCAAGGTCAAATTTATAAGTGGAGTGTCCACACGACCAAGCTCTTTATTTCAAAATAACCGGATCCAGAAATTGAAATGTGTACTCCTGCTTTTCACCAGCAGTAACACTAATTCTGAAATAGTTATTTCAAAATAATGGTAGTGTGGATACTCCGGTACCATTATTTTGAAATAATTGGCCTCCGGAGGCCTCTTGCAATTGCAGCTCTGAATACTCTTGCCACACCAAGCATTTCCACTGCTCTCCTCCTACTGCGGAGCTATAAAAGTCACTGGAAGAGAAGGACTTGTCACATGTGACTAGCTTTCCAAGCCCTGTGCAAGGAAGCACCACAGTGAGATATGAGTGACTCCAACATCCCCTCAGACATCCTGCCAGCTGCCAGCACTTCTGCTGTTCCTACAGCCAACACTGCCCAGGGATGCAGAAGAGCTCCAGTCTGGATTGGTGTGGAGATCCTGGACCTCATCAAGGTGTGGGGGGAAGAGTCTGACATCCAGGATCTCCACATCAAGAAAAGGAACACTGGCATATACGGCAGGATCACCGCCAGCCTAGCCAATCACACCAGGACTGTTGATCAGTACTGGATTAGGAAAAAAAAAAGCTGTGGCAGGCCAACCACAAAGGCAGGAAGCAGAGCAGACACTCTGGGGTGGCAAAGCACACCTGCTGCTACTATGAGCAGCTTAATGCCATCCTGGGAGGGGGGGGCTGGTCTCCTCCCCCACTGTCATCATTGAGTCCGGCCAGGACACACTTGGCATCAGCCTGCAGGAGGGTGGGATGGAGGAGGAGGAGGAGGCAGCAGCAGCCAAGCCAGGTGACCATGCCTGCCAGCCAGGAGCTGCTCCTGACTTTGGAGCTAGTCCTCCCCCTTCCCAGGACATCTCCCAGGCTTCTGAGGAACCCACGGAGGGCACTTCAGATGAGTTCTCTACCTTTCCCTATCTACAAGCAGGGTCAGGCAATGGGACTGCGAGGGGCTGCATGCTCCTCTCTTAGCCTAGTTGGCCTGGGGGTTACACAACAGCCCATGCACATGGCATGCCAATTTGGAGCACTCAGCTCCATGATGCACTCACACAGGAACCCTGTGTACCTGGAGAGGCCTGCCTTACACCAGCCTCCATCATGGGACCACCTTCCCATGACAAGCCAACACTTAGTAGTCTGGGGTCATGGAACCACACTGCTGTGCCACACATAGCACAGGGTCATGCCCACTCAGTCAGCATCCACTCCCGATCAAGTGCGGTGACTGATCTCGTGCATAGGAACCTGCTGGGAGGAGAAAAAGGAGGGGAACCCATTAGCACTTCCTCTGGTAAGCAGTGTCTGCTGCTCCCACACACCTCCCCTCAAGTCACCCCTCCTCCAGCGGGCAGGGATAGAAGTTCTCTGTGGGATGCTATCACTGCCGGATACAGAAAGAAGCTGAGCTGCCCCATCCTCCCTCTCTACCCGCAGGTTCCTGGCCTGGCCAGCATCTTCCCGTGCCTGCTTGTCTGTGGCCCATGGGCATTGCAATGCTCCCCAGAGACTTCTCTGCACCTGCTAGAAAGTGCCTGCTGTCTAGGCAACATATGGCCTTGCTCAAAGCACATGACCATTGTTTGAAATGAGACCTTTGGTGTCAATTCAGAGATTAGGGCTAAGCATCATACACAGTGTCTCCTGTGATGACTACCCTTGTAACTTTTCTTCACAGCTGGGACAGCTGTGAGCTTGGCATGTCCCCCTACATCCCACATCATCTACTTGACTCAGCAGGATCCACAGGTGGAAATGCACCTGGAAGGAGCTGATGAGGTAGCAGATGGCCTACCTGCAGTCCCTCATCTGGGGGCTCAAGGAAGAGTGCCAGGAGCAGGCCACCAACTGGGAGGAGTGCCAGGTTGACTGGGAGCAGAGAAAAGCCATCTGGGACAAGCTGGTGTGCTAGTATAATGCCATGTTCTCCATCCTCACCTCAGTGATGGAGCATATGGCATCGTGCATGGAGTGGGCCACCAGCCACCTCCACACCTGTCCCATGGCTTCCCTTCCAAGGCTTCCCAGAGGCTGCTGGGGCCCAGAACATGAAGCAGTAGGACTTCTAGGGCAGCCGGAACCTCCAGACCACCTTGATGTAGGCACCACTCCCAGCCCCATCCCTGAGCCTCCTTTTCCCGTTCCAGGTTCTTTCTGATTTTTCTCCCGTTTTCTGTATCCCCCAAATAAAGAGCCCTCTTTTGAAAAAAAAAAGTTTGTCTTTTTTGTTTGCTCTGCGGGCGGTGAGGGGGAAGGAGGAGAGAGGGCAGGGAAAGGGACAGGTGAGAGATGAAAGACATACACAGGGAATGCAGGAGACCCCTGTGGAGAGCCACGGGGAGAGTCTCAGAACTGGGTTTGCATGAAACTGTCCTTCAAGGCCTCTCTGATGAGCACAGCCCCTTGCTTTGCTCTCCTGATGGTACTGGTGTCTGGCTGCTCGAACTCCCTGGCCAGATTTTCTTCAGTCTCAGTCTCCCACCTTGGTAGAAAAGTCCCCCCCCCCCCCCGCTTTTGCACAGGTTGTGAAGCACATAACAGGCCACCACTATGAAGGGATGTTGTGCTCGCTGAGGTCCAGATGGGTGAGGGATCTTCTGAACCTCGCCCTTTCCATGATCCTTTGGCACTTGCCCAGCCTGGTGTTGAATTCCTCTTTGCTGGAGTCCAGGCTGCCTGTGTAGGGCTTCATGAGCCAGGAGAGCAAGTGGTAAGCTGCATTGTCCAGGATTACTATGAGCATGTCCGCCTCTATGACTCTGATGGTGCGGTCGGGGGAAAAAGTGCTTTCATACATCTTTCAGACAAGGCAGGAATTCTGGAAGATGCAGGAGTCATGCACCTTTCCCAGCCATCCGAGATTGATGTTGGTAAAGTGTCCCTTGTGACCCACGAGGGCCGGCAGCACCATAGAGTACCCCTTTCAGTTGATAAATTATGAGGCACAGTGGTTGGGGGCCAGGATGGCAATGTGCGTGCCATCTGACTTCACCTCACCCTGCAACTGGGGAAGCCCATGGTGGCAAAACTATTAACGATAGTGTCCTGTCACCTGCGGGCAGGGGCGAGCCACTCGCAGAGCTCCAGGAAGGTGGCCTTTTGCAAACAGAAGTTGTCTGGATGGCTTCAGTGGTGGTACTTAACATAAGAAAGGAGGGTTCAACCTGAGTAAGGGCTGAAGAAAGAACTGCGACCAAACTAGGCACAAGTACATTGCTGGATCAGGATTGTGAAGGATCCCTCACCATCACATTTACCCTCTTATATCAATTGTTTTGCAGTTGTTTTTTAATTTTAGTGCTTTTGTTTAATACGGTACAATTTTATCTTTTGTGTTTTTCTTCATTGCAGCTTCTCTACTTGCTAGATCTCAACATCTGTTATTTGGATCTTAAAGTTAATTCTCAGGAAATATTTACTGTTGTTAGTCTCAAGCCAGCTGCACTGACCCAAATAAGGAAGTGCCTAGAAGTGCTATTTTGATTTCCATGTAGAAAACAGTAACAAAAAAGGCATAATTTATGATCACTTCATTACCTCCTCTAAGAGCTATAACAGAAATACAAATTTCATGGCTGTGCTTCAAAAGAGTACAACATTATCCTCAGACGTGAGCCATGACCATTACCCCAGAGTTCATTTGTTTTTAAAAATATTTGGATTGTTTACTTTTATACTAAGTATGCTCTGTGAAAGAATTTGTTAGCATGAGCTGTGGATGATACAAGAAAATGAATCATACAGAAGATTGCCTGTAATATTTCATTAAACACTGTGATTTCTATATCAAATCATTCAAGTCAATATGGCAATCCCATTTGGAATGTTGAACATCTTTTCCTTATGGGTGAACTACACTATCACATTCATATGTCAGGAGTCCAACCCACTCAGAATTCATGATTTTAAAGCTAAACATTTGGAGCTCTTGTCACTTGCCTTCTGACTTTACCACATTGAGTGTTTATATTCCCAAACTTATTATCCACAATCATTAGGGCTAGAAACGTACTTTTCCTGTAAAATTAAAGCTGAGCTGGTCATGTATTCAAATGACCCCATAATCTTTGAGAAAAAGACCAAATATCACGAGACTTGCAATAAAATCTCAAGAGTTAGTAACTTTGAAACTGTTCTTTCAGTTGACTGTAACTGTAATATGTGTGCAACAATTCACACTTCCACTTCTGTTTTTATAACTGCTGCAAATTGCAAGGGTCCTGTCTAAAATAAGACATAAAGCCACCACTTGAACTGATTGAATAATTATTAAAAAAGCCTTATTTGTGAAAATTTATAAATTAATTGGCTAGCTCTATACACTGGGAAAGTGATTGACTCAGACTTCTCTATAGGACCTTACATCTGAACAGCGCTTTTTTTGTAATTAAAAAAAAAAAGTGCCGGTACTAGGGTTACCAGATGGCAAAATTGTCGAGCAAAAAAAACTCCAGGACAAATTGTCGAGAAGAAAAAGCACCAGGGCTGAAATGAGGTTGCGGTCCCTTTAATTGCCATATGTCCCAAGTGGGCTTCCTTCTGGCGTGAGTGCTTCCAGGGCTGCCTGGGGGCTGTGCCAGAGGAAAGCGGCGAGTGCTCCCAAAAAAGGTGACGGTATGCCATACCAGTGTGTACCCTCACAAAAAAAGCACTGTATCTGAACTGTGATAAAATCTAGCAGATTCTTTCTGCATAACATCTCTGTAATATGACCTTTCCTGTCTCTCTACACAGCTGAAACTCTCATCTAGGCTTTCATCATCTTGTATCTTGGTAACTGCAAGATCCTTTTATGGGCCATTCATATCTATCAGAATATGGTTGCAGTGATCACTTTCCTAATCCTTCACTATGACTACCTGGCCTCCTCCTCCTATACTGCACCAAACATAAGCCATTTGTCTTCATTTTAAAGGACTTTCACAGCCTATACTCATCCTGTCTTTCATGTCTCATTCAGTATTGAGAGGTGGAATTTTGCTTCTAATCAGGCCATGACCCCAGCCACCACTGTCAACTTTTTAAATTTGCGTTCTCTCATACTGCTACTCACACTTAGGAGAAATTCCCCACAAACATCTGCTAAGTTTCCTCATTATCCTTTAGAACCTTCTTAAAGTTCTTTATTTCAATTATGCCTACCAACAGCTTTACAGTGGTAAGGCCACTGCCTATCATGCTGACCCGTACCGGTTCATCTTGTAAAAATAAATCCTCACAGGGATTACATTTGAATGATGATAACAACATGAATAAAAAAACCAGAGTAAAATGTAACCTGAAATGTAGTGCTTTGTCCCTTTATATAAGTACAACAGAACTTCAGTTAGAACACCCAGAATTATGAATCAACCAGTAAGCTACATAGCTCATTTAGAACCAGAAATATGCGATTCACCAAAAAAAGAAAAGCAAATACTGTACAGTTCTGTTTACATGTTAACTACTAAAAAAAAAAAAAGTAAAGTTTAAAAAAATATTTGACAAGATAAAGAAATATTCTGTGGCTGTTTCATTTACATCAAGATGGTTAAAAGCAGCATTTTTCTTTTACATATTAAAATTTCAAAGCTGTATTAAGTCAATGTTCAGTTGTAAACTTTCAAAAAAAACCCATAATGTTTTGTTGAGAGTTACAAACACCTTGGAAATTTTTGTAACTGGGTTATATGATGCAGCAAGAAGTGTAGTTTATCAATTAAAGCATAACCCTGTTCACTGGTACAAATCCAAAGTGACTCTGCTTAAGTTAGGGGATCATGGGCCACAAACAGAAACATGAAATGACTACCCACAATGTAGATAACATAAATTAGCTTTTATTTACTAATGTTTATAAAAGATGTGTGGTACATGCCACTGCTAAAGTATCTTGTCTGTGTGGGAGATACTGTCTTGAAATGTCTTATTAAGAAAAGTATGAAGAAAAACTAGAATATTTTTCACATCTTTGTCTCTTCTGGTGGTCGGTTCATGAAGTCTTGAATGGCCTGGTGTAGGGTTATCCATTTATTAATTGAGATTTTCAAAGCTGTAATCCATCTGAAAGAAAGGCAAGAACAATAACTGCCAATGAACGGGTGCCATATGTGCCCTTGGTTGAAAGAGACACTTCTCCTGAAATTGGCTTTTATAAATCTGTTGTAGCGTCATGTCACTAAAAATGCTAATTATAAGTAGACTGGAGAGGGGTAGGAAGGGAAGAATTGGCTGTAAGAGCAACATGTCTGGGCACAACTTCCAAATTATTTAATAGATGGCTTGTTATAAGTCAAATTCTATAATTTTTAATCTTGGGGACATCCATGGGAGTTTTTTCTCTACTAAGACTATAGAATGTAGGCATAGAAAATGTCTTCACAGGCTATTTTTAAAAAATTATGATGATCAATGTTGGGTGTAATTAATCTGTGAGAACTAGAAGTACCTACTATTCACTTAATCTAACTGATCACGAAAGGCACCTAGGTGCTTCCATTCATTGTAACTACCCACACATGTTCATGAGAGAAACCATAACAAGTTCCTTCTTGAATTGCCACAATTTAGCCTTGTTACCCCAGTGATGACAGTAACAGAACTCATGACTCATATATGCCAGCTAATTTTGCTGCAATATGACTACAACTAGCATTAGAGAGAAATAAAAGCAAACAGGTGAAAACAAAATGGAAGGATGTTAGCAAACATTCTTGAACCACTGTGTTCTTACTTGCTCCGAGAGTCTGGCAAAGAGAAGTGAAACAAAGATCTCAATTTACCGTTTATTTTCATTTACGTTCTCGGCACATAGGTAGAAAGTCTGAAATTCTTCAGATGGAGGTTTCATTTCAATTACAGATCTCCTGGAGCCAAGTGACTGTTCACTTACAGTGTAACCTTGCAGGTAAATCCCACCTAGAGAAAGGGAAACAGCAAACAGAGTAGCACGAATCACTTGCTATTCTACTGTAAACTGTAAATGTGCTAAGTCCTTTCCTTCTGCTTAACAATGGAAAGATTTATACATTCTCTTTTCAGAGACCTAGCCAATGATGCTTCCAAAAATCATGCATCAGAGAATTAAAATATAAAACCATTCATGTCAATTTTTACTCTGAAAAGTGATTAGAGAAATGTCAGGTCCTCAACTGCTCCTCTGTGATTTCCAGATCAAATGTATTCAGTTTACAATAAAACAAATGTTTTCTCATCAGCCAACCCTACAGTTCAACCTGAGATATGGGGGTCAAACTGAGTTCTTTTAAGTTTGCACATCATCACCATCAGTGAAGGTTCTACAAATCTTTGGATGAAAAACACTATACAATTGCTAAATGTTTTTATTATTACAGTCTAAATGTTGCCCTCAGTTATACCTCTGCTCTCCTTGGAGTTGCACAGATATAACTAACTGATCTGTTACTTATTGGAACTTAGTAAAAACATGGGTTGCTACATGAAAAGTATTGAAAAGTAGTGAAAAAGTATCAGAAGGGAACTTACGTCACTGAGGTCAGCAGATATGAATATGAATATATAGATAGCAGTTTCTTTGAGTAAGAAAATGCCATTTGTACAGAGCCGCTTTTTAAAGTAAAACTGGACACTAGGGTTCTGACTTGAAGTAGAGATATAAAGTTAAGACTTAAAGTGAGTATGAGTCCAAACAGAAGAACCTCAACCCATGTTCTACATTCATACACAAACATCATGCAGCCAGATTTTTGAACTAATTGTTTTGGTGCAAACCTCAAAATGTGGGTGTTTTATTTTAGTTGTGGGAATTTAGAAGTCACTTTTACAAAAGTTACTCATTTGGTAAAGCACTTTGGGGTCATCATCTGCTTTCAGATAATTTATTTGATGAGCTGTAAGTAAGGAGTGAATTCCATATAGTTTCTCTCAGTGTGTTTACTACTGAGTGTAATTCCAACACTGTGCCAGTAATTTAATTGCTTTTCATTTGCAGTTATTCATGCTGGCTGGCCCAGATGAAGTATTTCTTAGAAAGACTTTAGCTTGTCATTAAATATGAAAGTGACAAAATATATATTTGGTAGCTTTTGATTTTTGTTGTTCCCTTAAATTAAGAAGAAATTTGGAATTTTGAAATTTGCATTTCTTACTGGTACTAGTTGTTCCCTTTCTTTGAAGTGTTACCATTAGACATGGCAGGATCATTAAAAGCAGCCAAGTCAGTGACTCTGAATAGCAGATTTTTGTTTCATGACCTGTTAATCTATGTTTCAGTGTCAAACTACACTTCCCAAAGAAATAATAACTGTTCAGTTTACATTTACATGTAAATGGAACATTTACATTTACAAAGACTGACTTTTTTAAAATGAAAAATGCAGATTTGCGTTGGCTGAAACATTTTGCAGATTATGCTGAATTCATTAAAATTGTTTTTGTAACTGACCCAAATACCAAAATACCAAAATACCAAATACCAAACCCAAATACCAAAATACCAAATACCAAACCCAAAAATTCCTCACCAAAAGGGAAAAATTTGACATTTTTTAAACTAACAATTTCAATTTGACTCCAAAGGACTTTTAATTTGAAATTTTACTTTATCTTTTTAAAATAAAATTAAAATCCTCAAAATTGAAATGTTTTGTTCAACCCAAAAGGAATTATATGAGATTTTCAATTTGCTGAAAAATTTGAAAAGTTTGTTTCAGGTCAAACTGAACTGTTCAGCAACTGTACTGAACCATATGTTATTTACATAACTCTACTTAAGAGGAAGTTCATTCAAAGTTTTATCTTCCAAATTACTAGTCCTATTGACATATTAGGTAACAAAGAGCCACCATTGTCAGTGGAAACTAATAAGATTGGAACAGTCCAGAAAAGAAGTTAGGGTAGCAAGAGAAGATCCATTACAACATCAAAGCTGGTTCAGTTTATTTTAAATATTGTGTATTTAAGAACCAGAAGGGCATGCAACTGAGCAGTTAGAGCACAGAATTAGACTCCCCAATTACCTGTTAACTAATTCTACCTCTATGGCTTTAGACAAGTTTCTGTCTCAATTTTGAACCTCAGAGGGATGTCGTAAGCACTACTTATTTCATTATCATACAGCCCTTTGAAGCTGAAGAGTGCTATATACATACTAAAGATTTTTATTATATTATAATATAAAACTCTTAATTTTTCATGTAACAAACAGTAAAATAGTGTCCTGTACAACAGCTAAATAGACCTGTAAGTGGTTTCAGTTTATTTTTGCATAGTCGGGTAAAACTCTGCCCTCTGTCATAGAAACCCTTTCCTCTACTTTGTACAGCAGCAAGGAAAGATTCTAAACTCAGTCCAAAAACCATGTGGGAGCACAGAGCAGCTAATACACCAGCTGATGCATTGTGGCCTTAAGGGAAGCTTGCTAGGGGATGAGGCCACGTCCCCAACATGCTGGCATATATACTGTCATTAGCTGCATGCATTAGCAAACCTGTTCACTCTGTGGGATTTTCCTGTACACTTCAGATTTTTCCTACCTTGTACATTCCTGCCTGATTGATTACTTTTCTCTCATTCCCCTTCCTACTGGTGAAAGAAATCCAATTAGAGCCACTACATATGTTGGAGGACAGCCCAGTTTTCTGCAGTGTACCGGAAGCCCTACTGAAGTTGTCCATCCTTTGATCTGAGAGCAAGCCTCTTTGGTGTCTCCTAACCCCAAATCCTCAGAAAGGGAGGGGTGAATTTGCTGGCCCTGAGTCTCATCCCTCTCTCTAGGTGACTGCTACCTCCCTTCCTGCTTGCTCTTTCATCTTCTTAAAACACCCTTTCTCCCCAGTCCTGTGCTGGTCCCAAGATTCAGTGCTAGTTCTTGAGACCTGGCTTCCCCTTGTACCTTGGGATTTTTCTGTGGGGTACCCCTGATGACCTCTCTCTTGGGACATGTCTAGACTATGGGTTTGTTTTTTTTGAAAGGAGATGTGCTAATTTGCATATCTTCTTCCAATTGCATTTTCAAAAGCGGGTCTTTTGGAAGTGAAAGTAGTCTGGATGCGGTTTTTTTTTTTTTTTTTTTTTTTTTTTTGAAAAAACCCGCTCTTTCTAAAAAAGGAGGTTTATACGGTTTTTAGAAAAAGGGTTTCTTTTCAGAAAAAAAGCATCCAGACTACTTTTCACGTTCGAAAGACCCACTTTCAAAAATGCGATTGGAAGAAGATATGCAAATTAGCGCCGAACTTGCATATCTCCTTTAGAAAAAAAACGTAGTCTAGACGTACCCTTGCTGTCTTCCAAGAAGCTGCCAAGGGGAGTCACTGTCTTCCCAATGTACAGAGAGTATCAGGCGAATACCATGAGTTGGGGCTGGCCCTGCCAGCACTCTAAGCTTAGCTGGCTCTAGCTTTGTTGGCTCAGTGGAAGTTTCTCCAGTGATTAGAGGAGTTTCCCTGCCTCTGTAATGAGGAAATACCATAATCGCAGGGAAATCTGCTCCAAGCAATAACTTATGCATATTAATTCAATATTAATATATTTGCACAGTTATTGGGAATATTTATCTGACAGTGTCAGGGCAGCTTGCAGCACAGTGTGCCACCACTGGGATGAAACTGAGGAACTTCAGTGGGTTTCTTTACCTGCTTTTGAAGATTGGTTCTAGTCACTAACATTAAGTTAGTACTATTTCACTCTCTTTATCTGCCAACCCCAATATGCTTTCTGCCAGTAAGGGAACTATTTCACTGTTAGACTATTAAAATACTTTCCTTAAAACAGTTGACATGTTACATAAAAACACGGAAACATCCACATGTAATCACCTACCTACGGCATGGGTGGAGCGAATGCCAGCATAAAAATATAAACAGCCATCCTTTAGAATACAATAGTGCTGAATCCACACATCCCTGGATTTATCCAATTGATGAAGGAGACCCAGACACTCTGGATTTTTGATAGCGAGGGGTGGAAGGCTGGTGTTGTGCAGGGTGACATCTACCCAGACATGATTCTGTAGTGTTGAAACACAATATTTCATGAGGAGTGTACTTTTATTGTGCAAAGACATTAGCCCCACATCTCTTTATTGTTACAGTGATTTGGAATGTCAAGGGTCCTGGAAAAACAGTTTATAAGCATATATTTTATAGCAACTACTCTTTGTCTTTTCATTCCTAAAGGAACTCTCTGTATTTTCTGTGCATGTTACACTTCAAATTTTGCTGGAATTAACAAGAATGGACCAAAAATGTACTAAGAGGACTATCATGTTAGCTATTTTAGGAGTTGCCTGACTTCATTTCTTTTTATTTATGACTTCATTTCTTACTGTTGCCAAATAGAATTAAAGATCACCTTTTGAAACATCAACCACAGTTGCAGAGACAAAGGATGTTAAATATTGGTTAATTTACTAGTCGATGGACTTTCCATCAACTACTCGAATAGTCAATAGGCACTTCCACATTCCTCCTCTGAAATATACAAGAGCTCTGGGGCTCTTGTACATTTCAAAGGAGGAAAGTGGAACTCCGCGTGCAGCCCGGGGCCAGCGAGAAGTCCCGCTGACTCCAGGCTGCACCCGGGCATGCCAGCTTTGAAATCTACAAGAGTCCCCAGTGGGAGCTCTGGTGCATTTCAAAGCGGAAGCACCCTCATGGAGCCCAGGGTCAGCTGGGGACTCAGAATCCCCCACTGACCCCAGGCGCCATGTTGCACTGCCGATTTGAAATGCCACACGGAGCCCAGCGTCAGCTGGGGACTCCCCAGCAGACCGCGGGTTCCGCGCGATATTTCCCCAGAACCTGGGGTTAGCTGGGGAGTCTCCAGCTGACCCCAGGCTCCACGTGGCACTGCCACTTTGAAATGCCATGTCAGTGTTTCAAAGGGGGCAGCACCACGCAGCTGAGCCGGGGATCAGCTGTGCAGTGCTGCTGCTTTGAAGTACCTCTCCCCCCCCTTTGCTGCCTCTATCTAATAGAGGCAGCAGGGGGGGGGGAAATCAACTAGTCGACTGACTATCTGATAAACATTTGCTTATCCGATAGTTGACTAGTCCTTAACATCCTTAGCACAGACAAACCCCTGAACAAACATGGCAATGAAACTTGGATAATGTATGATTATGTGGTAGATGTCTGTGATCAGCCTTTCAATTCTATTCTAGAAGGTGGAATCTTTTTTGGCTAGTCAGAAATTTCTTTAGTGCCATTTCAAGAAGATTTAAATGCGCAGGTACTAATATTATAGAAAAGGCCAAAGAAAGATACCAGAGCTAGTAAAAATCAGGAGGAAATATGCAAAAGGACATAATATAAGGTTGAACTTCACAGAATGCCTCAGAGATGTAGCCATGTCAGTCTGAAACTTTAGAAACGAGTAGTCCTGTGACACCTTAGAGACCAACAAATATATAGGATCATGAGCTTTAATGGGTAAGACCAACTTCATCAGATGAGTTGGAGTGGAAATAACAGAATCCAAGGGGGTGTGTGTGTGGGTGGGTGTGTGTGTGTGGGTGTGTGTGTGTGTGTGTGTATATATATATATATATATATACACACACACATACATAACAGCAAAAGAAGTACCTGTTAATTGTAGGACCCATGTTAATGAATCTAATTTAGAAAACTGGATGTGTCCTAGGGATGTTAAATATCGGTTAATTGAATAATCGATTAACCTCATGAATTCTTATCAGTTAGTCGACTATTCTATAGTCCCTGGGATGGAGCCAGAAGCCAGTGTGCTCCAGTCCCACTCCCGAGGAGCCCCCTACCACTCCACGCTGCTGCCTCTGTACCAGGTGGGAGCTGGTCCACAAGGTGAGCCAGCTCCCCTCATGGACTGGCTGCCTGTCGCCCTGCGCTGCTCCTGGAGCCAGCACAGCTGGAACTGAACCCGGATGCCTGGCTCCTAATACACTTTAAATGCAGAGTCACAGTGGGGGTAGGTCCCTGGTGGCTAGCCTGCTAAAAAATTTATTGGCACGTGTGTGGGGGGGGGGTAATGTGTGTAGTCTGTTGCATTAACCTATAAACTTTTGCTTTTTGGTTAATCAACTATACTATTATATCCCTAATGTGTCCCATTCATAGCTTTTGATGTGAAAATGCAGATGCCAATGGCAGGGGAAATTGGCTTTGTATTGCATTAACCAGTTAATGTCTTTATTCAAACCTAGGGTCACAGTGTCAAATTTGTAGATGAATTCCAATTCTGCAGTCTCTCTCTATAATTGGTTGATGAAATTGCTTTGTTGAAGAATTGACAATTGACAGGTACTTCCTTTGCGGTTATATATATTTCTTGGATTCTGTTATTTTCACTCCAACTCATCTGATAAAGTGGGTACTAAGGGTACCTGCATGGTCCCATACTATGCCAACACTTTTATGGCTAAACTAGAATAACACTTCCTCAGTTCTCTTCCCTTAGTTTCTTCTACTTACACTGCATTGATGACATCTTCATCATATGGCCCTACGGGAAGGAAATCCTTGAAGAATTCCACAGGGATTTCAACAATTTCCATCCCACTATCAACCTCAACCTGGACCAGTCCACATAAGAGATCCCCTTCCTTGACACTACAGTACAAATAAACGATGATCACAAACACACCACTGTATACTGGAAACCTATTGACTGCGATGCTTTCCTACATGCCTCCAGCTTCTATCCAGGACATATCACACAATCCATTGTCTGTAGCTAAGTCCTAAAATACAACTGGATTTGCTCCAATCCCACAGACAGAGACAAACACCTACAAGATCTTTATCAGGCATTCTTAAAACTTAAATTTCCACATGGGGAAGTGAGGAAACAGACTGACAGAGCCAGAGAAGTACCCAGAAATCAACTCCTTCAAGATAGGCCCAACAAGGAAAATAACAAATCACCTACAGCCCCCCAGCTTAAACCCCTCCAACACATTATTGACAATCTATAATCTATCCTGGAAAATTATCCCTTGCTCTCATAGGCATTGGGAGACAGGCCAATCTCACCTACAGACAACCCCCAACTTGAAGCAAATACTTACCAGCAGCCACACACCACAGCTCAGATATACGCATCCAGGAACTTACCCTTGCAACAAGCTTTGTTGCCAAATCTGTCCACACATCTATACAAGCGACATCATCACAGACCTAATCACATAAAGCCACAACATCAGGGTTTCATAGAACTGCACATCCTCTAATGTGATATATCATCAAGTGCCAGCAATGCCCCTCTGCCATGTATACTGGCCAAATTGGACAGTCTCCGTGACAAAGGATAAATGGATACAAATCAGACATCAGGAGTGGTAACACACAAACCTGTAGGGGAACATTTTAACCTACCTGGTCACTCAATCATGGATTTAAAAGTAACCATTCTTCTACAAAGGAATTTCACCAACCAATTAGAGAGAGAGACTACAGAGCTGGAATTCATCTACATATTTGACACCGTTACCCTGGGCTTGAATAAAGACATTAACTAGTCAATTTCCACTGCCATTTCCATCCACATTTTCACATCAAAAGGAATGAATGAGTCACATCCAGCCCACTTAATTAGCTTCAGTAACACAGGTCCTACAATAGACAGGTACTTCTTTAGCTATTATATTTATCTTGGATTCAGTTATTTCCACTCCAATTCATCTGATGAAGTGAGTTTTACCCACGAAAGCTCATGATCCGATATATTTTTGTTAGTCTATAAGGTGCCACAGGACTACTCATTTTTCCTGGAATAAGTTTAAACAAGAACCATGTAATTTGCCTCCCTCCTTTTTATAATTCAAAAGGACATCTGGATCCAAACTTCTACATCTAAGCCTAACACGCTTTGTTTAGCTGCAGTTTTTAATGTTGCCTCAACCTATGTCATTGTCATCTGATGTCCTTGGGGAGAGTGTCTGCAATATCAGTAGCATCGTGCTCTATTCCTGGAGGGGTTTTCTTTTTCACTCAATTGTTATTTCTTCCTCATCCCTTGACAAGCCAGAGAGAGAGAGAAGAGTTGAAGCTATATAGCTAATCACATTCTTTATTGTGAAGTAGAAACCTGTTGGGACTTACTGCAGCAGAGTGCAATAGATAAATGTCGTAATACATTGTGCATTAGTGGAAACAGATATCTCTATCTAGGTTCATTAGGAGGACATAGTGTTGGTGTATTAGTGTGTTGAGCTGCTGCATTTGAGATGAAGTATTACAACCCTGTAATATGATGTTTCTGCTGGTGGTTCTAAAATTTCAGTTACAGCACCTTAGGTAGTATTTCAGAAAATGCAAAGGAAAAAAAAAACCCTTTTCTGCTAAACTAAAAATGAATGCAAAGCCCATTTAAAAAATGGGAGAACGCAATTAACTGAAAACAATACTAATGAAACACATTGTGTGATGAAATCAATATAAAACCTCCCTAAAAAGTGAAATCATAAAATAAGCACCTAGTAACTTGGCAAACAAGTCCAATAAATGGCTAATTATGGTGTTAGTAGCTGAATCAAAGTAAGATCTTTCTGTTGTAAGAGGCAAGGTGGACATTGATAGCTTAAGTACGCTTTTTATTACTATGATTCTTTCCTATCAAACTAAAGAATTTTTTTTTTGCTTTAAAGTACTTTTTGGCTTTTTCCATCAATGTTTATTTTTTATTTCTTTAGCTTTGGGTGCATAATGATCATGTTTTGTATTTGTTTAAGTTACTTAGACTGTTTTCAGGCCATGTGGATTAATTTGCATTCATACTCTGAGGTCAAATGTATTTGTCCCCAAATATAGGTTTTGTAATAAACACCTAAGAAACCTGAAACCAATAGAAATGTTTTTATTACTGATTTTATTCTAATGGAAATAATTTTAAAAGAAAGAACTAGACATTTCCCTTGACTGTTTGAAAAGCCATCCATGCAGCACACTAAAGAAATGACTCTTATGGAGAAATGGACTATAATTTAAAGCCTAACTAATCTAAACTGAGAAAAATAAACAGCATGAATAGTGAAAAGAAAATTAGATTTTTATTTTTTCCCCTTTTTTGTTAATCTAGGATGTAATTTTTAACAAATAAGAACATTGTTTTACAATTTTTATTTATTTTCTTGACAGTGTCCTTTTAATGGCATTTAGATATTTCCCCTGACCCTCAGTTAGAATGGTCTGTGCTAAGGCTCAAGCCCAGAGAACAAACATGCTCAAAAACTACCCTTATTTAAAGGGATACTATGAGGAAAAATTTTTTTTCAAGCTTAAGTCTCTGTAGTGGAGGGTAGGAGTTGGCAAAGGTGGATTCAAGACATCTTTGCAGCTCGCAGATCTTGGTCCTTATCATGTGTCTGGTGCTGTATATTTTAAATGTTTCGTGTAAATGGCATATGATTGTATACAACAACTCTGTGAGTTAGAGACGTGAAACTGACACCATTTCACAGATGGGGAAACTAAAACCCACTGAGAGTGAGTTGCCTGCGGCTCCCACTGCGTCAGAGACAGAAGTAGCACTCTGCAGTTCCTGTTCCCTAATCTTGTGCTCAGTTCATTAGATCAGCTTGCCTCCTGAATAATAAAGCATTACCTGATGGATGGGATGCACAGCTTTATCCATAGCCTCCAGCCACCTACAAAATGCCAAAAAAAAGAGAAGAGCTTGGTTTGATAAAATGGATAGATATCCTTCACAGAGTCTTAGTTTTCTGATATGGAAGTCTTTCAAAGACATCCTAAGGCTTGAAAAGCTATTGGCACATTGACACACACACAAATCAATTAGAACATTATTTACAAGATGGACTAGTTACTTCTCAACAGCAGCAGACTTAATTTGCCAGAAACAGACTAGGCTTATTATAAGTACAGCAATATTACAGTCAATGGATTCTTTTTAATACAAGTTATATGTAGGCAAATTAACAGTACTTTCTGTTTCTTTGTTACTAGGCTCATTAGGAATTGGAGGAAAACTTAAAAGACTACAACAAACTTTGTATTTTAAAACAAAGGAAATTGATTTCCTGACCAGATTGTGCAAATGTTTTGTATGACCACACCACTACAACTATTCTATGCACATCGCATATTATTGTTATTTCTAGTTTTAACTACTTGGGAGATGCTCTGATACTATGATAATAACAGCTATGTTAAGTACAAATAATATATGGATGGATGGATTGATGAGATAGGGTGTATCAAATAATTCTAGATTTAAACTTATCTCTGATAATGGCAACTCTGATAATGAATGCTAGATTGGCCTAATGCGAGTCAAGTTGTTTGAAAGTATTGCTTAAAAGATACATTACATGCAACCTGTTTTTTTCAAAACAGCTTAAAACCTTGGCTGGCCGCAGAAGGAAAATAATAGATTTTAAAAGCTCTTTAAGGTTATGTCCACACTGCAGCTGGAAGTGTGCTTCAAAGTTCAGGTGAACAGGTACATGTTAGCTCTATTTGAGCTAGTGACTCAAACCAGCAATGGGGCTGAGGGGGGACCATGGGCAGCCATCCAAGTACATCCCTGGGGGGGACTGAGTGGGTTTATATTCAGGTAGGCTAGCCTGAGCTGCTGCCTTTGCTACCCATGACCACACTGCTATGTTTAGTACACGAGCTCAAGCAGAGTTAGCACATATCTGTCTACCCAGGCTCAGAAGCACACTCCCAGCTGTCATGTAGGTGACATTCACTAAATGAGAGACAAAACCAATGCTATGGACAGTGAGACTCAACAAACTCTTGTAGAGAGTGTCATGTGACAGGGTGAGCTCAGGAGAGGGTAAGGAAGGGACTGTGCTCTTTTTCAGTACTCTGCTGGCCAAACATTGAGTGATATTATAGTTGGGTGTGAAATGAGGTATATACAAGTAAAAATCCATTAGAGGATTTACAGTTCCATTTATGAACTGGAATGAGGCTATGGGAATAAGGCAAACGGCAATTTGTGTACCTTTTTCTGCTTTTCTTCCAAAAGAGGCTTTTCCCTGACATTTGGCCTGTTTACACAGGGCCAAATGTCAGAAAAAAACCATCTTTTGGAGCATCCCATCTTTCTCATAGAATGATGTTTACAGGGATGCTGAAAAAATGCGTCTGCTTATCTGAATTTTTTTTCAGAAAAGCAGACACATTCCTTGGACGCGGCAGAGCCTAAGAGTGTGTGTGTTTTTTGTGTGTATATGTGTGTGGGGGGAGATGACTTTCTCTTAAGGTCACAAAAATCAGGCACATTTTGACTCTGGGAAATCCTGAGTGGCATGAGGACATGATTTGTTCTGAAAACCTTTAAAAAGCGAGAAAGTTGAAAAATAATTTTTGAGGGCTTACAAAATCAAACCCTCTCTCCTGTAAGTGAATGACAAGAATCTCTGAGAGAGATTTTTTTCACAAAACATTCCTACAAGTTCTAGAGAAACTAGTTCTATAAATAGATTGTTTACCTCTTCATCTCTTGGTTGGAAGTTGCACAAAAGTAAAAAATCTTGTTTCCGGTTTGAGGCATGCACTTGAACACAAATGGTTTACCCAGGCTGCTGTCAACACCAATTACTGCACCTTCTAACTTGGTTACATCTAGAGGTTTGCACTTTCCTTCATCCTGCAATTGATGAGATAAAGGTGAAGGAAACTTGACCATGTCTTCAGAGCCCACTCTTGGGAAATGTAACTGTTTCCTGAAATATGAAAACTGTCACTTTCCCAGAAAACCTTCCCAGTAGGTTGATTTAAGACAAAAATTTCAAACATGGCCTCTAAATTTGCCCCTGCAGTTTTGCTCTGGAAACCATTTTTACTTCAGCAAAATGTGTTTGCACAGCTTCTGACTTTTGGGGACACAACATGTGATTTAGGAACACAAGGTCATTTGAAAACCAATGTGTCTTATCTCCTTACCTAATTCCTGCATCTTTGAAACTCTAAGGGTACGTCTACACAGCAGGGCTAAAGCTGAATTAAGCTATACAACTTCAGCTACGTCAATTGCGTAACTTAAATTGAAATAGTTTAATTTGGCTTTTGGTGCTGTCTACACAGCAGAAAGTTGAAGGAATAACACTTTTCCTTTGACTTCTTACTCCTCATATAATGAGGGTTACCATGTGTCGGAGTAAGAAGTCATCCAACTCAACATTATTTCGAAATAAAGGCTTGTTGTGTAGACGCACTCTATGTTATTTCAGAATAATGTCAGTTATTCCTAAATAATGCTGTTGCATAGACATACCCTGACTGGGCAGATCTAAAGTAGGAGATGATTGCACTCTCAAAATTGTGGGCATACATTAAAAGGCTGGATTACAGCACATTTGAAAATTTGGCACTTAATTTAAAACTCTTAAGTCATTAGTTTTCCTCATTAGTTTCAGACAACTTTCTAAAGAGCTAATTGCAAAGTCTTTTTGGAGAGTGGCTTAAACCTCTTTGCTTTTTAGCTATTCCTATTGGAGCACTGGCAATTGCATCACACTTACCAGTGGCAAAGTAGAAGCTGAGAGTTACTTTTGGGAAACAGGGGCAGCATTAGCGCTATTTTCATAATACTCAAGTAATGAGATTTTGTAAACTAAAAATGTATGATTATAAAATTGCATGGCCTTTATCACTAAGGGACAGCTTTTCAAACACCATGGAAAGTGCTTATGTTTCATCTTAAAAATACACACAAACAAATCCTGGCTTGCAGAATATCCAGCTATGTGTATAAAATGAGTACTTGTGCATATTATAACCCTTACAATTACTCATTTGCCTCTTTGTGTGTTTTTTTCTGTAGAAGTAAAATGGCCACCTAATTTTGAAAAGTAGAATCTAAAAGCACACTCATAAGCACATTTCCCAAATCCTTGTGCTTTTTTCCCCTCTTTCATAGCATTCAAAGTCAAAACCAATACAATATCTGAAAGGCATATACAGTCAGTACTGTGTGACCTACTTTATAAACAGTACTTTCAATCACAAAACACCCACACCGAAATATCAGGCATAACTGAAATATCAGGCAAAATCTTCCCCATGAATAAGCAGTCTTTGCACAAGGAGTTCCACGGGGAGTCAGAGTGATAGAATTCGAATTTCATCTCATGGTTTGTGTTCCCTGTTCCAGCCCATCGGCAAATGGCCTGTCAACTGCTGCGCAAGTTGGGGATAGGCCCCAGTGACAGGACCCGTACAGTGTCAGCTCCACACCATTCCTCCTCCAACTTTTGTATGCTGTCATAGGGAGCCTGTGCAGAATTCTCTTTGGCTCTCAGGAAAGTATATTTCCCCTTTAATGGACCCTGTATGGCCGGTTCCCAAATAATGTTCACATTCTTTTTCAGACTTATGTGCCCATAAAAGTGGGTGGGTTAGATATGGAGTTTACATTTTAAAGTAAGATCAAATGTCCTTCGTTTGTTATTGCCTAGTTCTGTTTTTGGTAGCATAGTCCTCCCGCACAATGAGGTTCACTGTGATGGTTTACTTCAATAGTAACTGTAACATGACAATGCCTCTTTTGTGCCAAATGTTTTTTTTTCCATTAAAGGCACCAATGGCTTACAGTTAGAAAAAAAACAGGAAAAAAAATCTTGGTGTTAGACACAGACCATGCCTGGGCCTGGAATTGACCCCACTGATTCATAATGCCACTGTAACACATAAATGTAACTGCTGGTGGTGGTGGGTGGAGGTGGAAGTTAGAGGTTATACTGTTTGTGTTTCATTGTTAATGGTACAGATTTTACTGATGTAAGGGCCCCAATTGTTCTTATTGCATAACAGCCACAAAGATCTTCCCAGAGTTTGGGCAGGAGAAAACTTGCACGTGTCTGAGATTTCTGTTCATTCCATTAAGGAAACAGTTTTCTGCAGGCCAATAGTAATTGTTTCATGGACCACTAATCCTGCAGGGTATATCTACACTAGGGAGAAGCTTGACCCTCTAGAGGTTAATCTTCTAGCATTTGATTTAGTGGATCTAATGTAGACCCATAAATTGAATGTTGAGGACAGCCCCCACTGGCATCCTTGTTCTGCAAGGAGTAAGGGAAGCCAATGGAAGTGTGTGCTCCCATTGGCCTCCCGCTGTGTGGATGCTGCCATGGCTTGGTTTAAGGTAAGCCGACTCCAGATATGCAGCCACAGAACATTGTCTGAGGGTCCTCTGGGTACAGGACAGAATGTGTATTCTGTGATGCAGCTGAAATAACCCCTCTTCTGGTTAGTTTTTCTTAGTTGGCCTGAGTTTTAGGGGAATTGTTTCTCTAAAAAAATGAAAACATTTAGCAACGCGTGTCAGTAAAAGTGAAGTCTTATTTGAATATTAGAAAGAAACCAGTTAAAAAGATGAACATATGTATCTAATACTTCACTGAATTAACTGGTCGGTAATATAGACTGCATAGCCATATGTTCATGAACCAGCCCTATTTTATTTAGAGTAAACTCATCCAGAGACTAAATAACATGGTGAGCATATTCCAAATGATTTGCTCTGATCAAAGAATTTTGTCTGAATAGAGTCAAATTTACTATTCTAGTTAAGCTGCTTTGTGTAAGAAAAGGAGAGGACTGGAGAGCTATATGAGCACATTTCATTCTATGTGCAGCAAGTGAACTCAAAATCAACAAAAAAATAAAAGATTAAAAATAAGCTAGGAAAGAGAAGGCAAATCCTGAGGACATGGTGCAAAAATAACTTTGCAGAGAAAGAAATCAAATCCTAGAAAATAAAATATGAAAGGGAATCTGAAATGCATTTAAAATATTAAACAGCATTAGAAGAAAGGAAAAGGAGAGACTGGATGGCTCAGAAGACTGGCAATGGGAAATGTCAGCAATGGGAAATCTTGAGGTCACTGGATCAGATGTGGCTTACTGGCAATTGGAAAGTATATTTGCCTGTCATCCCTTCAATGTACTCCCAAAAACTGAACTCTTATTTCCCTCGTAAACATTCACCCTTCCCCTCTTTCCCATTATAGCTGACAAGCCTACGATCCTCACTGTCACTCAAGTTCTCAACCTTAGAGTCAGCTTTGACTTCTTTCTATTTTTCTCCAACTTCCAGTGTCACTGACTCCTGTTGCTGCTCCCTGTGTAACATCTCTAAAATCAGCCCCTTCTTCTTTGCCTTTGCTGCCTAAAATTCAGTTTTGCATCTTGATGATTTCTTGGCTGTAGCCTCCTCTCTTTTAATCTCGCATCTAAGGGGCAGGGAGAGGAAACACTTGGTGGGAGAGCATGGGAACTAATTTTTTTTCTCAGTAAATAGAGGATTTTGGTCTTCAAAGCTGTACATATGGCACATTACATTATTTGTGAAATGTAAAAATATTTAGTTTTTAAAACAATGGACATCTAAAAAGAGGAATACATCTGACTGAGAGGGGAGAATACCTGAGACAGGCCAGAAAAAAATGAAAAGTGAAAAAGTGATTCCAGTTTTCAATCCCCCTTGTAAATAACCTATGAACCACAAGTGCTCTCATCCATAGGCACAGACAAGCAGTGTCAGTTGCTGTCATATGAACACAAATACAATTAATCTTCAAGTCCAGTTTAGGTGCTCTTGCTGCTATTTTTCATCAGATCTCTGTGTAGCATCAGCAAAAGTTACTTAATGAAAAACACCTTTGATTATTTAGGTTTCATGCGAAGGTCCACTGCAGGATGCCTTATCTCATAAGAAGTAATCAGCATCTTACAGGATCAAGCCACATAGGGGAAACAATCAATGGACAGAGTTTGAGAGAACCTGAATCAGGGCAAGTTATGTTATCTCAGTGTGTGACTAGATCTCTGGGTAAGAGCATGCAACCTGCTGGTCTGCCAAATGCAACTTCTGCATCACATCAGTGAACAGTATTTTTTGTTTTATTTATCAATAAGAGGAATTCAGAGGAAATGGCTGAGACCCAGGAGCCAGTGGCTTTTTAAACATAAATTGATAAACATGTCCTGTAGCAGTGGGAGGCATGAAAGGTACACAAAAGAAATCAGATTGTATGCTGTCTGCAAATAATGTGGTAGCTCGCTGTCTGTGATAATAAAGCTTTGAGCAAGAATGAAGAACAAATATAAGTGGTATCTCTACAAGCAATGGCTCAGACCTAAATCTATTTATAGCTAAGCCTTTTATATAAAGAGCTTAGGCTTAGCAATGAATACCCAGGCCTGAATAAGAGAACAAAGGACTGTATGTTTGTCAGACTGAAATGTTGTGAAAGGTCCACACACTGTAGGCAGAAGATTTTTCTTGTTAAAATAATTGGACTCTGAATATACCAAAAGAAATTAGGATAATTTAAAGGAATCTCTCATTCTAAAGCTGTATTAGGAACAGCTTTGAGAGTGTTTGCAATCAACCAAGAGCATGTACCAGATTGTCTGTCTGATTTTCATATTTCTACAAATGCATAAAACTGTCATCTCTGTAGTGCACAGTTCCAAAATATAGAGGTGAGGTGGAGGCTGAATTGGCACTTTGGAAAGCAGAGAGCTACCTACATTAAGGCTACCTGAAAATTGCTATGTGCATTTAGGAAGTGTTTTCACTTTGGCTTTATTATTCCTGGCTGTTATTTTCCCTGTTCTGTACACCTAGGGAGTGAAGTGATATGTCAAATTCGGATATGAACAAAGCAGAAGAAGGGAGACCTGCATCCGCTTGGTCAGAGGCATGTGTCTGCCTATGTGTAAATGCTGCTGATGTTGAGCATTGTGTGGACCAAAAAGAAAAAAAATTGGATGCTTTCAAGGTACTCCGAATTAGAAAAATGTTGGAAGAGCAAATCTACTAACATAGGCATTCTCTGTGTTAAAGACAGCTGCAAAATGGCTTGCAGCAACCATCCAAGAAACAAAGCAAAACTGAGGGAAAGACCTAATTAGGGTCCTCTCATTTGGAACTGGTGCTTTATAACTATATGGTATCTAGATACCACAGAATTGAATGCATTAAATATACCTTATGTAGCGAAGAGAGGATAAAGATTGTTATTGAGATGGATTGACACAGGCTTTGTAATAGAGACAGACATGACACAACATCGATCATTCAGGAGAGGGGATGCAATATATGTATATTAGACTGGGCTCTAATAATCTTTATTGGCTGGAAGGCCATTCTGTTGTGAATTCCTCCTCTTTCCTCTCTTCCCCCAATACTCAAGTTGTCACTCAGTTACTCTATGCCTTAGGCTTTCCTAGAAGCACTAAACCTGGGAGACTAAAAATGCAATTTTTAAAAACTATACTCTATATAGCAATGGTGACTGATACAAAGTGTACTGTCTTCCCCTTCACTGAAATATTGGGAATTCATAGAGACTCTCAGTGAAGACAGCAGTGTTCTTATGGCAGGTTTCTCTGTAGAATGTTACAGAATATTACAATTTTGATGGAACTATATGACAAGCCAGAATTATGAGGTGTGGACTTCATGTGCAGGAGGATTTAAATGGAAGAGTGGCATCCATTTTTATTCCTGTTTCCATCTTTGCTCATGTCCAGATAGATCATAGAATTATAGAAATGTAGATCTCAAGAAGTCATCTAATCCAACCCTCCACACAGAGCAGGATTAAATATACTGAGACTATTCCTAACAGCATAGCAGCCACACCCTGGCTTGAAGTGGTTTCCATTATATGCAGTGTTTATAATTTGGTTCTCACTGGTTCTCAGCACCCCCATGATAAAACTGTTCCAGCACTCCTGCCTAACAGGTGTTTGACTCACCTGTTCTTAAAAATCTCCAACAACAGAGATTCTACAACCTCTTTAGATAACCTGTTACACAGCAAACTATTCTTATAATTATTTTTTCCTATTATCAAATCTAAATCTCCTTGGCTGCAAACTAAGCCAGTTACCTCTTGCCTACCCATACCTTTACAAAATCTGTCCCTTTTTTCCATTCTCAACTGAGACATTTATCAATGTTTATTTGGCAATTTCCTAGCCTAAATACAGTGTTATCGATTCTGTCAGTTTTCTCACCCCCAATCCATCCAAAATGTTGCCTTATTTTTAAAAGTCTGATTATGAAGTTCTATGCCATTCTGAATTGGTGGAATTAAGAAAGTAGATGGAATAAATGAAAAGGTAATACAGTATGAGGAACTGAAGGACACAAACTCACACTGGGCTATAATTCAAGTGGTCTGTAATTTTTTGAAATGCAAATTAGTTTCTTCTGGAGATGGACATAACTGCCACATTTTCACATTTGAGAATAGTCGTCTCTGGAGCTCTCTCTATACTATAGTTTGATTTACTTTTAGTTCAGTCTCCATTTTAATTACCCACCTCTCTCTCCCTCTCTCTTTCCCTGTATGTGCTAATGGTAAAACTCTAGGCAGTAGATATGGGCATATCAATACACTATAGATTAGTTTTTAAGTTGTCCTTTATTTAAATATATGTTTTATTGTTAGTTTCTTGAAATCCTTGTAAGT
The DNA here is from genome assembly GCA_032595735.1 of Pelochelys cantorii. Taxonomy (NCBI): domain Eukaryota; kingdom Metazoa; phylum Chordata; order Testudines; family Trionychidae; genus Pelochelys; species Pelochelys cantorii. The sequence goes on from CM064330.1 coordinate 65,214,089, forward strand.
CCACTCTGTGTTTCTTTCTAGAATCATGGTGCCTTAAATCTTATTTACTCTGTGACAAAATTGATTATAAACCAAAATTATCAAAGTCTTGAATGTAGATGTTATAGTTTAGTAAATTCTTATATGGTCCTTCATCAGAATTTTGTGTGCATTCAACTTGTGCATTGAGATATTCGTATAATAAACAATTGGAATGACTTCTTCAAATCTGTGAGATCTGAACTTAATTGCTGGTACAAACCAAACCCATTTCCATGATGGGGAAGAAGAATTCCATCCCATCACTTACCCAGCAAATCAAATATATGTGGTTCATTTACAAAAACATACCAGCTGCACTTAGAAGAATACATATTCCATAGAACCATAGCCATGGGAAATAATGGATGAGGGCACTGAGATGTCCCCAGGTTTTGCACCCAGCTTCCCCAAGGGCCAGCCCCATTGCTGACCTGCTGCTGGCTTCCCACACAGTCCCACCAGGCCTCTGAAGTCCCTGCAATCCCATTGGCTTTGCCACCATCCACTGGCCTCACAGGCTCTGTCAGTTCTCAGGGTTCCATTGACTGCTGGCCTCGCCTCCACAGGCTCTGCAGCCTGCTAGCCCTACTGGCCTTGATGTCCAGGAGGCTCAGCTGTCACCCAGAGTCCCACCATTGGCCTGGAGCTCAGCAGTTGCCCCCAGCTCTGGCTCCAGCTTGGGTGGCAGCAAAGGGCTAGAGCTGCCAATTCTCCCAGGCAGTATGAGCAGGGCACCATTGCTGTGAATGGTGTCTGGTTGGTTCAGTCTGGGATAATTGTCAACTGTCAAAGGGGCACAAAACAGGTGTAAAGGAGAGAGCATAATTCAGCACTCCCACGCTAAAAATTGTTCCAGCTCCACTGCACAGAACTTAACATCCATTGGAATATCTGGGTTAATTTGAGCCTACCACTGTTGGGGATTCAAAGGTGGAGGGAAAGAGTTTCCAGGGGCCAGATTTGGAAAGATATTTAGTGCCTAAAAATGGAGAGCAATGGATCAGATTCTCAGCCTGAACATTGTAGCTCCCTTGAAGCCAACAGAACTGCAGCAATTTATACTGAGGACCTGGCCAAATGTTCCTATTCTAACTCTGATACTGAAAACATGTTAGTAGTCCTTGATGAATCTAAAGAGACTATCACTTGTGTAAAACTACTCATATACATAATTGCTTGCAGAATCTAGGCCAGTGACATCATCTGAAAAGAAGACAAAACGGCCTTGCAGGCAATGTGACTGAAATCTGTTGCAATAGATATCACTTCACAAATGTGTTGATAGAACAGAATAAGACTGCAACAACAACAACATGGGTAAATTATTATATAAACAACCGCAGGAACATCGGGGCAATTAGTTTAACAGTTTTTTTTTCTGTGGGATGGAAAAGGAAATTTCGGATTGGGTAACGTCAGCATTTGACCCACATGCCTGTAAAATAGAGCTGAAAGAAGATCCCTCCACCTCTCAGGGTTTTTTTTGGTGATATGAACTAAAACAAGAGCTGAGCTCAAAAATGCAATCTGTATCCCATCTGCTGTAAACAGAGGATCTGATTCTCTTCTCATGTGGCCTGCTGTAAATCAGGAGTAACTAGTTGAAGTCAGAGTAATTACACCAAGGTAAAACACATTTTTGTGATCAGAATCTGGTCCTGGCTATACTTAGAAACTGGTAAATCCAACTTAATTGTTGGAAGGAGATATGCAAATAAGCCCCCAGAAAGTACTTTACCCTCTGTCTGTGTTTTGTTTTAAAGAATGTCTTATATTCACTAAGAATCTGTCTTCATCAGTGAGATGAGCTGGGGACATAATGTTCCGTGCTTTATCTTATAGCTGACATGGACATATAAATCTTGAGTGAAAATCAGAGCATAATTTGTAATAGAAAAGAGAGAGGGACAAGCCAAATCTATATGTATTATTCTTTCCTTCTGGCAGAAATAAATATCCAGAAGAAATGACCTTGCCAAAAGGCCTCATTCAGATCTCTGTGACTTCATTTTGAGACTGGAGCTATCAAAAAAGTGAAGACGTGCATTAGGAGGAAGACCAGATTGAACAGGTACCTCTGTAAAGAGCTCTTCAAAGGACCCTCAGACCACAAAATGCAGTTGAGAGGGCTTCATGTTTCTAGGTGTTTAAAAATAGTTTAAATGATGTATTGCAACATCGTACTTTAAGGTGATTTTGGAATAAAGAAAAAGAGGGAGAGCTGATAGTTGACAAGAAGTAAATTAACTGATGCAGCATGTGTCCCTATGATATGAAGACTGCTAAGGCAAGATGAATAATAATTATGAATACAAAACATTTATGCAGTGCGCTAAATTTACATATCCTTTAATAACACAGATGAAAGCATGTTTTCTGTCCTAAAGAGTCTATAATCTAAACATAAGGTTTGGATTATTCAGATAAGCATTTCTTTGAGGCAATGAACAAGGCAGGGAGGCTTTTTTATTGTGAAAAAAGCAATATTCATTAAAGTAAATCAGGTGGTTAGAGGAAAAATACAGAGACTTTATGTGGTCAAACACAAATGATGGTAACAATGAGGAACACTTTCTTGTCCCTTGCTCATGTTAGTTAGAACTCTATCTGATAGAGTTCCCAAAGTGTGTTGAATAGGTAAGTGAGAAAAGAAGGCATGACTGTGGTTTCTTTAGTTCCAAAGGGTAGAGATGAGAGAACTGGTTTGGAAGAAACTCTCTTCATAAAAACACCTGTAACACAATTATAGGACCTAGCTCAGATCAACTCTTTCGAGGGTTTTGATATGGTTGAATACTTTCTTTGAGGCCAGAAGAAAGGACTGCAGGAAGGCTGAAATATTTCTGGATTCCTCTCAACTGGAATAAAGTGGTCTACAAGCCCACCCCTGAAGATGCAAAAGGAGCCTACTAGACACACATGAAAAGATGGGGGTGGGCACTGTGTACTGGGAAGCAGTGACTCTGAAAAAGATTTGGCAGTTGTGGAGGATAATCAGCAGAACATGAGCTCCCAATGTAAGTCTGTGGCCAAAGGAACTCATGTGATCACTGGATGCATAAACAAGGGAATCTCAAGTAGGAGTAGAGAGAGGTTATTTTACTGCTGTATTTGGCACTAATTTGAGCACTGCTGAAATACTGTGTCCAGTTCTGGTGGACACAGTTCAAGAAAGATGTTGCTAAATTGGAGGGAATTCAGAGAAGAGCCTTTAGAATGATGGAAGATTTAAAAAACATGCCTTATACTGCTAGGAGCTCAAACTATTTATCTTAATTACCATATTGTCATTACAGTCTCTAAGTATCAACACAAAGAACAAAGATTAAATTGTGGGCTCTTCAATCTAGCAGAGTATAATATGAGTCAATGCCTGTAAATTGAAGCTGGTGATTATTTTGAGGAGGTTCTATGGCTTATTTTACAGAGGGGGTCTTGTCTCTTCTTGTCTTGGAATCTATGAAAAAGACAGAAGACAAAGAGACTACAGGTCACTGACTGAAGAGGCAATGAGGAGGGAAGACGTCCTTCCTCCTATGAGAGAGAGAGGGCCTGCCATGCTGCTGCTGTCCCCTGTTAGATTATTAATTATTATTTATATAGTGGTGGTTTCTAGAGATCTCAGCCAGTAGACAGGCCCCATTTTGTTAGTTGCTGTATGAACACATTGCTTGATATGGCTAGAACCTGTGCGGATACAAAATTTGTATCTGTATCCACACTGATAGCCACAAAAATAAACTGTGGATATCTGCCCAGATGCACATACCTGCAGATATATAGTGGATATCCGCTAATTTGAAGGATTCCAGATACAAAGTCTGTATCTGCATCCGCATCCACATCTATACCCATGGATTTGTGGGGCTCTAAATATGGTCCCTTCCACCCAGAGATAAGAATCTATTATGCAACAAGTGAGGATAACAAAAGAACAGGTGCTCACGAGAGAGTTCACAGTAATAAGATCACATAGTTACACAGGTAAGCTACGTGCACGGTTTGATGGGTCTGAATCATTTAAAAGTTTTTTGTTTAATTAATAATTAAATAAAGTTTGCTAGCTCCAATTGCCCTCTAGTGTAACCATTACTAGTTGGTTAGTGTTTGATAGGAATCTCAGTGGTGGTAGAGAAAAAGGCCTCTCAGGTTGCCTACTGACAATGTCAGATGGAGAAAGAAGATCCAGCAGGCTGTCCCTGAAATTGTCAGTGGGAGTAGCAGGCTGCTATAGCTCACCATGAAAAAGGCAGAATCACCGAGGAGTAGCCATTGCCTCTTGGGAAAAGTTTAGGGCAGGAAGGCTGCAGGGTCGTCCAAGGCTGGGATTGTTCAAATGATTATCTGAGCTACACAAATTAAACCTGGACTCAGATCTCTTTAGAAGTTCTCCCCCTCAGTCTCTGTGAGGCTTGTTCAATTTTTTGTTCCAAAAATCCTACTTTATATGGAAACTCTGTAAGGATGGTTATTGAAGGTTGTTGCTTCTTTAATGTAAATACTGGAAGTTAATCCGGCCTACTGATATGGGGTAGGAGGAAAAGGGAGGCAAAAGGGGCAGTTGCCCCAGGGTCTGGTGATTCTTTATGTAAATGCATAATAAATATCTGGTGCCAGATTCAAGCCTGTCACCACATGAAGGTGGACACTGTAGGGACCAGTGTCCACCAGGAGGATTCAATGTAGGTGGCATTTCTTCCACTGGAGGCTCAATAGGAGGTCTGTTAGTGCAGGCAGATAGGAGATATGCTGTTTCATAGTATCCTGCCATCCCCAAAGCTATGGAAATATGTCTTCCCTGGCCCACAATATATATATATATATATATATATATATATATATATATATATGCATCCATATGCCAAAGGATTGACTTTCTACTGCAGGGGCTTATGCCAGGACTATGCTGGTGGAAGCTGTCCAAGGCCTTATTCTAAGTTCCCAGAGAAGGCTGTTGAGGCCCAAAGCATAAATTAGTACAAAATAGAGTTAGGTTTGTTTCTGGAGAAAAGGGGGATTAAGAGTTGCAATTATACAATAGGAAAAAAACCTACCTCCACAAGAAGATACAATTACAATAAACCAATTAAAACCATATCTGTTTTTGGGCCGGTAGGCCTTTTCCTGTTCCTAAAAGATCTATGTTGCAGGTACAAGTTAGAATGTTGCAAAAAGGGCCACAATTTCTGGGCGCTTGCTTTTCTGACTGAAGTAAATGACATTTTATAAATTATCTGAAAACACTGGGAACCAAAACCATGAAAAGTTAAATTCATTCCTGTCTCATTCCAGTTTTATGTTAGTTATTCTTCAGTGATTTATCATTTAGGAGGTGTGCAATATAAGTGTTACATACATCTGAGGGAGGGTGCACTGGCTGGGGAGGGAAGGGAGAGAAATAGTAGTAACAGCAAAAGCTACTGAAGAGAATGTATATTAAAGAGTGAGGCTTGCTACATAATACATCTTCCTATTATTTTCTATCTGCTGTGCCTTTCATTGCCCCCCTTACTGCATGCATTACACTTACATTGCACATCCATTGACTGACAAATCATTGCAAGGCTCTAATTTAGCCCTTGCAGCCATTGACAAATGTTTTCTGGCCAGCTGACACCACCAATTATGCTATTTGGCCTACAGACTTCCCTGGAAGTTGGGCCTACTCCAGAGTGAAGGATAGCTAGATCCTCAGCTGGTGTAACACAGAATAGCTCCACAGAATTGGGACTCCAGCCCTGAATTTGACCTTCAGATCTTCCTCCATTAATTTTGCTTTAAAAAGGGAAGAACTAATGCTTGAACTGGTTAATCATGTCTTTTTTTATAAGCTATAAAGTGTTTTACTACAAAAGACCAAAAATAGACACACTTAGAAATCAGTATATTTAATTTTGGAAGCATAACTTTCTGCTTGAGTAATTTTATTGCAAAGCTACATAAGGGATGGGATTGGCAACTTGTCATTATATGCAACACCTATTAAAATGCTTTGCAAATTGTCCTATAATAGGATTGTGTAACAGATGAATTCAGCTATTGTAGGCATAACAGCTTGGAAAAATATCCGTTATCAAAGCACTCCACCTACTGGATGCACGTTGAAATGCAACCACTAGAACCTTTAGGAGCTGTCCAGAAATATTTAAAATATGAACTCCTGTTACGATGGTGCTCAGGGTAAGCAGATGTAAAGGGAAACTGTAATTTAGATTTTTTAATCTCTTACTATAATTACTAAAAAGAAGTCACTTAGAAGCACTCATACATTTATATTTGACACAAACTGTAAGCTGCCATCTTTGCCCAGTCTGCTGATTTTAGCCTAGAATGTTTCATTAAGATAAAGCATAGGCTAGGGTGCCTACAGAAGTCCATACTGCAGTGGAAATCCTGGGAGAAATTATGGCCCCATCAGACATTATTTGTCATGTAGCATCAACTTGCTGTTTTTAGGGAGAGCCTAGTACCAGCTGTGGCATAAGTCTTGTGCAGTACCTTACTTCCCACCCTTGCTATGGCCTGCACCTTCACAATTTTCAAAATGGGTGCAGGATTACCATGCTCATGGCTAATATTAAAAATATTTATCTCAGTATGTGGGTATAGAACTCCTGCACTTTCAAAATTACCATCTTATTTAACGTCTCTCTGAGCTGTTTTCTTTGTTCGTAACACACGCTAGACATGTCAATATATCTGAGCACACTTCTAGTGCATGTCACAGCACAACACTGATGCACCTCTCCATTGTAAATTATGGCATTGTTTGCTTTCTCACCATATCCTCTTTTCCTTACCTTCTTGTGTTTGTAGTAGTGAAGACAGCCATCATGTTTCAGCACAAACCATCTTTTCCTCCAGCCCTTCAATATCGCCGAGCAAGTTCGCTTATGCAAATATCCTCGACATGTTGGCCTGGGGTTGTTGGGACAGCGACTGATGTCTGATCCAACCAAGAGAGTCAAGATATCAGGGCCTGAAATGTTTCATTAGAGATATTTGAGAGTGGAAGTCCCTTTCAGTAGACAGCTCTCTTTGAGGCATGAGCCCCAAAATCAATATGAAGAATGTGGTCTTTGTCACATGACATTTTTGTCTAGGTTTCAATGATAGCAGAAGCAGATATTAGAATTGACAGCAAGGAGAATATTGGGGTCTTTTATCTAACCCACATTTATATCTTGTCATCTCAGTGTGCCACCAGTTTCCATTTAAACTCATATCACATCCCTGATATCAAATTCAGACACCCATCAACAGTAAAAAGATAGAATATAAAGTCCATCTTGTTTTCTAAATATTAGGAGAATCAAGCCTATAGTGTTTCCAAAACCACAGAAGTAGAAATTTTAATACTTGTCTGTGCTCCTTTCTGTAATTTACACTCTCATTTTAATTACGGAAATAACTTCACTTACAATGAGACATTTGCAAAACATCCTTCTGAAGAACATAAATAAGACAGACATAAGAATATAAGAATGACCATACTGGATCAGACCAATGGTCCATCTATCCCAGTATCCTGTCTTATGACCGTGGCAGGTTCCAGAAATGTCCAGAGAAAACAATCAGAACTAGAGCATTTATTGAGTCATTTAGTCTCAGCTTCTGGAAATCAGAGATTTACGAAGACCTAGGGCATAAGGTGGTGTCCCAACCCTAATATCTATTGATGGACCTACCCTTCATGAATTTATCTAATTCTTTTCTGAACACAGTTATACTTTTGGCCTTCACAATATCCCTTGGCAACAAGTTCCACAGAAGTACTTCCTTGTGTTTATTTTAAACCTTCTGCCTATTAATTTCATTGGATGACATTTGGTTATTGTATTATGTGAAAGGGTAAATATCACTTCCTTATTCACTTTCTCAACACCATTCATGATTTTATAGATCTCTCTCATATCTCCCCTCACTAGTCTCTTTTCCAAGCTGAACAGCCCCCAGTTTTTTAAATCTTACCATGTATGAAAGCTGTTCTATGCCCCTTACCAATTTTGATGCCTTTCTCTGTAGTTTCATCTAATACTAATACATCTTTTTTAGATGAGGTGATTAGAACTTCACATATTATTCAATGTGTGGACAGACCATGGATTTATATAGTGATATGATATTTACTGTTTTATTCGCTATCCCTTTCCTAATGGTTCCTAACATTCTGTTAGTTTTTTTTCTGCTGTTGCACATCAAGCAGATGTTTTCAGAGCTATCCACAATGGCTCCAAATTCTCTTTCTTCAGTGGTAATAACTAATATAAACCCCATGATTTTTATATATAATAGGGATTATGGTTTTCCAATGTGCATTACTTTGCAATTATTAACATTAAATTTCATTTGCCCTTTTGTTGCTCAGTCACCAGGTTTTTTGACATCCCTTTGACAGCATCGTGCCTCCAGAAAAGTGCAAAATATGTCACAGCAGCAATTTTCCGAAGCAAAGTTTTAAAATCTTTTTAAAATCAGCTTCCCTTTCCTCTCATTCTTTAACTATGAAGAATTTATTTGGTAAACTGAATAAATGAAAATCATTTTGCCTGCTTGTCCATTTCCCAATATGATTTGGCAAGGACTAGATAAACAAGTGACTCTACATTCAGTTTAGTGTGTTGACATCTTAAATTGTGAATTAAATGTTCACCATCAATTGCTCTCATCACTTTCATTAATCCCTGTCTCATGGAATTAATGATGAGGTCAAGCTTACCCTTTCTTGCCAGATTTGCAGCTTGTGAATGTGGCATGCTAGTGACGTCATTTCCATTGACAGCCAACAGAATGTCCCCCACCTGAAGGCCTGCTTCCTCAGCCGCACTGTCTAGAACCAAATAGAAACAAAGGATTATATTTCAGGAAGGTACTACAATGTATATAATACTGTTCACATTAGAAATATTGTTTGTATTTAGAATTTTCTAATATTTGACAGAAATCTTGTTTCCTTTAAATATGTAGGGACTTGACTCCTCTGCATCTCCAGAAGTGTATTGCAGTGAGTTCAGCCTCTTTTCAACACACTTCTTTAGTCATGTGTTCCCTGAATTCATGAAAATATAGAGTCAGATTTTTTAAATGAACTGTAACTGGTCTCCTAGGTTTTTATTATGAAAAGAACTCAAGTTCCTTGGAGAGCCTGACTTTGTACCCCTAAAGTTCGAATACTTTTGAAAATATGTTCCTTAATGTTTACACACAAAACCCCCACTATTTAGAAGGCCTCCTATGCATATTGATAGTCAGATTGCTTGCTCTCTCTCTCTCTCTCTCTCTCTCTCTCTCTCACACACACACTCACACACACACACACACACACACACACAATATTTTACAGCATCTCCCTTTACAAGATAGTTCACAAGTGCATGGTTAGCCTAAAAGTCAATGCAGTCTGACATGATGCATTTTCTCACTCAGGGTGCATCTACACTGCACCTTTATTTCAAGATAAGTAGCATTATTTCGAAATAACAATGCAAGCATCTACACATCCATTCTGTTATTTCAAAATTATTTTGAAATAACCGATGGCTTATTCTGAAATCTGTAAACCTCATTCTACCAGGAATAATGCCTATTCTGAAATAGCTATTTCGAAATAAGGCACGCGTAGACACTCCACTGCTGGTATTTTGAAATAGCCCCTCACCAGGACCATTCTAAGTAATTTCTCCCCAGTGCCTCCTAGGGCTCTAAACTGAGATAGCACGTCTACATTAGGGAAGACTGCCTCAGTCTAATTTTGAGGCTTCCATGCAGTGTAGACGTGCTATTTCGAAATAAGCTATTTTGGAATAACTATTCTGGAATAGCTTATTTCAAAATAGCTGTGCAGTATAGACATTCCCCCAGACTTTTCATATACCTTGTCTTGTGGGCATGAAACTATATGAAACCGTTTGAAATCCAGAAGTGAAAGGGAGAATTTTTAACTCACTTTCAGATCATGCTGCACAAACACTTCCACTTGAACAAGCCAAAAATGGTTTTAAAAATATTATCATTTTTAATACAGTAGAACTTCTTCTAGATAAAATCTTCATTGTCCAAAAAAGGGTTATATCCCTTGCCAAGAGATATTTACATAAAAATTCACACTCTTACTTGGAATCCCAATCTTCAGAATAAAGTCCATCTTCCCTATTAGATTGGGATAAATAAGATTCTGTGATACTACACATTGAACAAAAGACTGAGACTAAGGTACTGGAACATTTTTTATAATGGGGGTATTGAGAGCCACTGAACCAAACTGTAAGTCCTGTATATGATAGAATCCACTTCAATCCAGATGTGGGGAGTGTGACACGGTAGCTCCCCAGCATTGCTAGTTCCAGCACCTGTGGGCTGAGTGTAGTAAATAGGAAAAGTTCCCATTAACTGCAATGTGCACTGCACCAGGCCTCAAAATTGTACTCTTTAGGCCAATGGCTAAATTCTACTTTGCCTTATTTCTGTCATCCCCATTGTTCGGGGTCTAGCTGTGCGAAGAAGGCAAACAGGAGTCAGCCCTAAATATTTTTTAATCTTTCTCCTTTAAAAGAAAAAGCAACTGACATACAGACAGTAAAATTGTTCCTGCTTCAGTACTGCTGTTGGATCACTTTTGTGTTGATACATTCATTCTTGAAAATGACACATACAAAAGACTAATGCAAATGCCAGCTAGGAATATAGGATAAGTTATATATGCAGAAAATATGCTCCCTTTAGGAACACTAATGCACAATCACTTAAATTCTACCTATGTATGTCTCAGACTCACATTTTTCTTTTCATTGTGTAATTAAGCATTTCTAAATGTACCACACAAAAAGGTTCTTTAGAAAAGTAACTCAGTGTCCTTAATGTTTAAAACATGTATAATTTTAAATTACCCAAATACTATCATTTAGTAAATGTGTGTCTACAATATATTTCCAGAGGCTGTTTATAAGCAGTGAGGAGCAAATTAGAAGGTTAACGGTAAGTAGTAGACACAGCAGTAGTATGAGTCTCTACCAATTTCAGAAAAAATAAATTCAGATGATAGATCAGCTGTGCATAAAATGGTAACTCAACCATTTAGAGTTATATCAGGCTTCAAGAAGCCATACAAGATTTTGCCAGTTGATTTTACCAGTCTTCTATTTCAAAATATTTAAAAAATTCATAAGGATCTCACCTGCAATTTTTATGTTGTTCCTTAATACAATTAGCCACACTTTAAAGACACAGATTTATAAAGCAAGCTGGCTTTAAAAACGAATGCTTTTTTTTTTTTTTTGCAAACAACAAAAGTGTCTACAAATAATAACAGAGATAGATAATTTATAGTAGCTACTGATTTTTTCAATCTATTTTCCTAGCCATGGTGTTAGTTACTTCTGTATTACATGTATGCTTTAAGCCAAAATTGTCCCTTCATCCTACTCCCAGTTATCCTATATAAACTCTTATTATGGGTTACATTTGCTGATGGAAGAGGCCAGGTGGAATTTTTCTGCAGTGCAGAAGCAGGCTAAGCTGTTTAGTACCAGGAAGAACAAGAATCTCTTCTTTTTTCCCCTTTAAGAGCAAAAGCAGAGGTGACTAACTTTGCATGGGTGGCAATGTGAATTTTTTTTTCTCGGCCTAGTGTCAAAAATGGGTTGTGGCTGGCCAGACTTAGCACTTAGACCCAGAGTTTGCAGTCACAAAACAGGAGGCAGGAGTCAGCTGGGTCAGGATCCCAGGGGAACAGAAGCATAAAGCCAAGAACAGAGTGGAACACAGAAGTTTGAACAGCTTCCTTTTCCTGCTCCTGTCCTAAGTAGAGCCAGACAAACCACCCAATAGGTCTGGAAGGGTGGAACCTCATTTTGGGGCTGGGCTTCATGGGGCTCAGGTAAGTAAATACCTGCAGGTGTGTGGGACTTTGGCTACTCTTTTAAACCCTGCAGATCTAGGTTTGAGATCCATGGAGCAACTAGCTATTTCTGGATGTCACCACATTTTCACTACTTTTAGCAACCATAGGTGCACCTGGTAATTTGATATATCTGCTAAAATTATTAGTAGTGAAATTATTAGCAATGTTGATATTTAGTTTTGTCATCATTCTGTTCAGAGTCAACACCCCATTGATAGAAGTGTAAGCAGCTCACAGTTCTCTCAAAATGACATCAGTGTCATTTTACACCTGATTCATTCTGTAAAGGTAATCTTAACAACAGATCTAGAGAGTTCAATTTCAAAAAAGGAATGGAAGCTTAGACTCAAGTAAAATTACATGGGAATTTTTGGAAATAGGGCAATTATGAACCACCACATAATCGTACTATAGATCGGGTCTTGCGTGTATGTGATTCAAAAGTCACATTCCTCTGACAGGAAAAATTAATGGTAGACATAACATATAGATAAACAAAATTATGATTTTCTTGAAGGTGTACCAAAAAAGCCATGTTTATTTACTTTCATAATACATGCCAAGAAATCATGGGATAAATCCTAGACAATATTGCAAAGGAAATGTAATATAAATTATCCACTTCTAACATATTATTTTTTACACTGAATAAACCTGTACTTTGCATGGGAAGCTCTTCTAATCTGAAGGTTTTATTTTTATCATTTAATAAGCAGAATATTTGCTCTGAGGCAACAGGTTAGATTGACTTTTAGAGCTGAGTAGATGCTTCACATACAAAGCATGACTGCAATATAAATCTAACAATGTTCAGACCTTAAGGCTTTGTCTGGGTTTCTGATTTAAGTCATAAAGCTGGTAAGATTTTTGACCTTTTCTGCTATGCCCATGGTTCTATGTGTTGGTTTCTCTATGCTCCATTTCTTTCTAGTAATCTTGATTTTTTATACAATGTAGTTTTAGTATGATACTGTTTGGTAGTGCAACATAGATTGATCTGAAATATATTTTTCATGGTTCTATACAGTAGACAGATTTGCAGCCCTCTGAGTACAAACTCTAAAGCCCATATAAACTGGCTGAACACTGGGCCATCATTCGGGAGACAAGATAGTTTGGCACATAAGGCCAGGAAAAAGTCCCAGCTGCTCAGCTTTGAATAGCACAGTTATTCTTAGTTAGTCTCCCTCTATACTACTGGACTGACATAAACAGGGGATGTTGATATACCCACGGCCGGAATAACATTCATCAAGCGGTTCTGCCTGCATGTGGGAGGAGCATGAACAGACTCTGGATAGTCTTTCTTTTTTTCCACAGTCTCTGCTGTTTCCAGAGTCTCTGCTGTTTCATGTGTAAATAAGGAGCCTTTTTTCTACCCCATTAACTGGTAGCTGGAGGAACTGCTACCTTCTTTTGGAGCAAGAAGCTACCCACTGTCAAATTGCTCTTTGTACTAAGAGCACAGTGAGCAGAACTTGCACAGTTAAAGGCATTTTTTCTCCTGTCCCCACTAAGGTCTTTTGAGGTTAGCCATGACCGTTCCTTGACTCATTTTCTTGAGCATCTCCTCTTCGGGATTCTTACTGGAATGGAAGGCAATTGGGGAAGATCTGTCTAGTGCTATAACTGGGGGGGAAGGAGGTAATGTTCTTGTTATGATCAGTGCATCTTCTATATCATCCCCAAGGATTTAGCTGCCAATTATGGCAAGCAGAGTTTCAAACCCCTTCCTTGGGAAGAGGATTGAGTCATGCAGCTATATACAGCAGAAACTGGCTTTATGTGGCCACTTCAGAACGGAAAGAATCCCTTCCACATAAGGAATATGCAGGGGCGGCCCGTGAGTATAGGCAAACTCGGTGGTCGCCTAGGGCGCCACCTTCAACGGGGCGCCCGATTATTATGTCATGGCCATGGCCATTGACGGCTGTGCAGACAGGGGCACCGATCGTGCGTTTCGCCTGGGGCGCCAGCTGCTGCAGCTGGCCTCAGGACGCTCCTGGGAGTATGATAGCATCTGTGGTGGGAGACTTGTTGAGCTCCCAGCTGACTAGATCCTTTAGATAGCTTGGATTTGTTTTACCGAGTCCTATGTAAGTCACTTTAGTATAGTTTCATAATAAAAATTAATCATAACAGACTCCACTTACTAGTATCCACTTCTGTCACAAGAATGGGCTTTGAGAACTGGATTCGGAATCCCCAAGGGTAATCACCAGTTCCTTTTGTGATTTTCACTGTTCGTTCACGAACTGTAAAGGAAGGAAAAGGGTTGACCTCAAAGTCTCCCTTTATCTCTGCAAATCAAACTCAATTGAATCAATAGACAGACATCTTTAAAATCTTGCCATCTAAGTTGTATCTGCAAAACATGGGCTGAATTGTTGAACAAGTATAACTCCATCTCTTCCCAAGGCTATCACTCTTTTTTTTCATGCTGAAAACTTATTTATCTTCCAGAGCTGAGCTCTGTCCCTTCCTCCTGTTCATGGCCATTTAAGCATCTATTCAAATCCAAGCCTGAGCCTCGTGGGTAGGGTTGCCAGGTGTCCGGTATTGACCTGGACAGTCTGGTATTTTCGATAAAAAATTCAGAAAATACTAGACACCTAAAATGTCCGGTATTTTCTGATTTTTTCCCAGCAAGAGGCGAAAATACCGGACTGTCTGGGTCAATACCGGACACCTGGCAACCCTACACACACTCAGCAACTGGGCCCAGCCTGCCCTCCCCCCCCCCGCTTACCTGGTTCTGCAGGGGAGCTATCTGGTCTGGAGCAGTGAGAGAAGATGGCCGCCGGCCGCCTGTTAAGAGAGGCAGAGTCCAGCCCCTGTTCTTAAAGGGGCCATGCTGGGTTTTTTTTTTTTTTTTGCTCAACAACTTTGGTCTCCCCCCCCTTTTTTTTCCAACCCTTCTCGTGGGCCAGATCAAGGCAAGCCAGGAGCTGGATACATCTACAGGCCATAGGTTCCCCATCTGTGCTCTACTTCCTGCCCTCAGCATCAGTGTTTGGAGTCCTACCCATATCTGGAGTTCTCTGTGCATGATCATACATCCACAGAACACCTAGACACATTGTGAGGACACTTTGTATTTGTAAGTTTATAATGCTTACCTGTTATTGGCCTAGGCCTTCTACTGAGACATCTGGGGCTATCATCGGGGCTACTGTCATCCCCTCTGAAAACCCACGAAGCTGAATGAAAGTTCTCTGTGTAGAAACCGCTCTCCTCATTTTCACTACAGAGACTCAGTTCCACTGAACGGGATTCCTCTGAGTTTACTGGGAAGATACAAATGAGAATAATTTAGTTTCACTGCCAAATAAAAAACATGCCATATGTGTAAAAGGAGTGACAGCAAAGGATGGAGACTTGTTGATACATTTTATTACGTAAGAATAAGGATGGAATAGGAAAAAAGGTTTTAAAAAATAAAGTTGTGCACTTTTTGATTTTGTTGTTTAAAGACAGCCTGAAAGGTTTTTAATTTTCCTTGCATCAGGCAGGATGGGATTAGTTCACAGAAAAGACAAAGAAAGAGATGGGACACTGAAGTTGGGGGAAGGTGGATATCTGAAAAAGAGAGTGAAGCTGACCTAGTGGATGGGCGGAACTAGAGAAAACAGCCAATCAACAAAGGAGAAAGAATATCCAAACGTACTATAATTCTATATAGTTCCTAATATAATGGTCATAATCTTTTTATATAGTTCTGTAACTTTGGTGCTACTCAAAGTGCATGCTCTAAAAGCCAAAGGATATAAGATAAGACTACCTGAATCCAAAGGAGTAACGCAGTCTAATTGTTCTTCCAAAAGTGGAAATATTTCTTAAACATGAACATGTCTTTCCTACCCATTCTTGTCAAGTTCAGTCTGCTGTAAATGGGCCCAACACTATTGGGTTCATGGTAACTGTGCTGGCTTATAGGACAGGTCTGAACTTGGCCTACGTCTACACCCTTCTCTGCAGTCTTATTGGTTAGCAAACATTGAGTACAGTTTCTGAAAATTCAGTGTCATTATTCAGTATTAGAAGTTCTTGGAAATTGCCATGCTGTAGAAACTGAAAAACAGCAGGAGTGTGTGGGAAGGAAAAATCAGGAGCTAAAATAAGTGAAATCATTCAAACAGTAATCGAGATGTTTGCCTGTTATATTTTTAGTGTTGTTGAAGCTGTGCTGATCCCAAGCTATTAGAGAAATGAGGTGGGTGGTAAAATATATTTTATTGAACTGACTTCTGTTGGTGGGAAAAACAAGTTTTGACCTGACACAGACTTCTTTTCAGTTCAGGGAAATGTACTTAGGATGTACACATTTCTCATACCTGAAGAAGAGATCTGTTTAAGGGCAAAAGCTTTTCTCCCTCACTAATAAAAGTTGGCCCTGTTAAAATATTTAAAAGGTATCACCATCTCATTATTATAATTTTGGTTCTTCTACACATGGGCGGTGGGCTTAAGAAGTAAGGGGAAGCAATGCTTTCCCCGGGTCTTAGTGCTCAACCTGTCCCCTCTTCCTATACCTATTGTGACCATTCCTGAGCGCTCCTCAGCAATCTATTGCTGCTTCCAGACTGGTGACTCTTCTCCCTATAGGGGAACCCAACTTACATGAGGGGGAAGAAGGAAACATAGCTCAGTTGAATCAGATATAATCATAATGAGTCTGGGAATGCATATTTCTATTTTCTCCAAGATTGTGACTGAGGTTACAAACCTATATCATATTCATAGATACAAGAACTAGAGAAAAGCCTCAGGATCAGGAAGTAATTTCCAGTTTACACTGTGTACCCAATTAAGGATTAGACAGGCATCCAAAATGAATGAAAAATTCCGTTTAGAGGACAGCATCAGAACACTCAGCAGTATATTCTTCAGACAAGAAAAATATATCCTCCGATTGGTTACTTAGGTTGTGCCATCTGAAGATGAAATCTCCTTGGTTGATAGTTCCGATGGCAGTGTTGGTCATATAAGGAAAGAGGTACATTTGTAGACCCATTATGTACTCACTTGATATCTCAGTGATCGTGCTGTTTATGGAGCTCCCTCCAGTTGAACTGCACTTTTTACTATCTTTGAATTGCTTCCGTTGCCTGGCCCATCTGTCTATTGCTTCTTCCTGGGAGCTATCACTGGCTCTTGTATCTTTTAACACTGGATCCCCAGGTAGCTTTATGGTCTTATTCACATCTGACTTCATATCTAAATTAAGATCAGATGTTATCTGAGAGTTAGATATGTGAGATAAAACAGTTCTTTTACAAAATGTTCTGTCAATTATATTTTTTTAAATTGATTTTCCCTCATAAATTATGAGCTAATGCATATAACAAAACATTGATCTGTTTGCAAACATATGAGACACAGAAAATCAAACTAGCAAATAGCATTTTAAATAGTCATGGGCCACATTTCAAAGAGCTATCTAAAGCCTATATACAAAGGGTGCTAGCTGCATCCCTTCATGCTTGGGAGGACAAAGATGTCTGAGCAGAGAGGGCAGGCAGGTTTATCAGGAGAGGGCAGTACCAGAAAATCGAACCTAGCTGGAACTCCATTGGAGACGACTGAATGAGAACGTACCTCTTCTAAGTAGCAGTGACCCAACAATCTCTTTACATAGTTCTCAAACCCTGGATGATCAAGATTTATGCCACTGAGACCCTATTCCAAGCAGACATTCTTCTGCTGAGCGGTAAGAAACTAAATTTTACTAGGGTAGATTGTTCAGCAGCAAATGACGGGAATATTTTTTATATATTTTAATGTTTGAAAAAAATCTTTTCTCCCCATACAATTTATATACTTAAGTTATTATTTACTTTCAATAACATTCTGAAAACTATTCAAATTATGCTTTGTATAGCATATTTTAAAGATAACGTGATCTGGAATGCTGATACTCAATGTATTTTGTTAGAGCTATCATTTCATGTCAACATTTTACACTGAAAAGGGCTGATTTGACATTCCTGAACTGATCAGGTTTTGCTTGGGTTGTTGAACCAAATCAAAATGCATAGTATATCTATTTCTGTCTGAACCACTGTGGTATGTCATGTCAGCTGTACTTCATGTGCTTCATGCCTCCATCTTCTTCTATGGAGGGTCTCCCTGGCCCAACTACATATTTTATGATTAATTGAAATCACCAGTATCCCATGATGCATCCTCCTCAGTCAGAGAGTAGACTACACTGCATGATATGTAATGTAGTCCAACCAGAGATCCCACCACAGAGGGAGAATAGGGGTATGACGTACCATGATATTGAGGCAGGTGGACACAGATGAATGTTCAATTGACCCAAAATAATATGTTTTGATTTGGTTTACAAAACAAAATGTTTCTATTTGACTCAACCTGATCTGAAAATATTTTCTTTGGATTTTTCAACAGAATTTCTGAGGGGAGGGAAGGAGACAAAGTATTTTCCTACAGAAAATTTTGATTTTGCACAAACCACAATTTTAATTGAAAAAAAAATTGATGGAAAATTCACAAGCAGCTTTAATATTTATACTATAAAAAAGATACACCTTGGTTTTCATGTACAGTGTGAGTGCTGAATGACTAAATATTAATATTGAACTGAAACACATCTACTCTTAGTGCTTATTATAACACTGGACAGTGGTATCTTTTCCATGTTGTGGTGATACAAAACTAGATAGTGGGGGTTTTTTTTTTTACACTTTTGAAGGCCACTGTGGGTTTAAGAACAAATACGGTAGTAGACTTATTCAAAGATTTGCCACGAAACATGGGAACAGCTAGTTCCCATGTTTCAATGGTGAACTATAAATAAAATCCTGTTGCTACTAGGAAAAGTAAGGGATACTATTCCTCAAAAAAGAAAGAAAAGGCTATGCATTTTAGGCCATTTGAAAGGACTTCCAGGGTACGTCTATACAGCGGTGATATTTCAGGATATATCTGGTATCCCACAATAACGTTTTCTGCATCTTAACAGCATGCTCATTATTTTGAAATGCAATCGAAATAATGGACTTGTTATTACAACATTCCAGTAAACCTTGCTCCATGAGGATTAAGGGACTTGTCGGAATAGTGGTCTATTTCGAAATTTGGTGCTGCGTAGACCGCGCCAAATTTCAAAATAAATTGTCTTGAAATAAGCTCAAAATAAGCTACACAATTTGTGTAGCTCAAATTGCGCAGCTTATTACAAGCTAGCACTGCTGTATAGATGCACCCTTAAAAACTGAATGTGTGGTTCTGAGGTGATCTGGTCCTATATATTTCTGAGGCACTATTTCAAACAAATTTGGGACAGGGCAAAATTGTGTCAGCATATAGTGCATTACATTGTATTCTGCAAAGTCGGGAAAGTGGATAGGAGGGTAGTGGAAGACATACTGGAACATATAAGCCTATGAAAAGTTAAGGAAGGGGCAACTGCTCTTTCCCCCTTAGTATGTGATGCTCCTGATATGTTTATACCATACAAATGTATGGTAATTCACTATCAAATATTTTTGTTAAAAAGAACTATGGTTCCACTTAAGTCCCCACCTACAAAATGTTACACTTTCTTGACAAAATTTTATACCTTTAGAATACCTTCTGAAATGTTAATGATGTCTGGAAATGAACGATTAAGGGATCTAATCAATTGCCTCATCTTATGTAACACATCACTACTATCACCTCACTGATTTACCCAGCTCTGGGTAAATCACTCTTGCTCCCCTTCCTTGTTTTGATCTGTGATGGAATGGTAATTTTATATAGGACTCTACTTTCAATGGTGCACTGCACTGGCCAAATTTTGCTCCCATGTAAGTGAATGGTAAAACTCTCATTGGCCTTTATCTGTCCTTAAGTTAACCATTATTTCAGTGGGTGCAGAGTTAGGCCAATGCTGAGCATTTTGAAATTCTCATTTTAAGTGTGTAAAGTAATATATCTAGAAAATGTTAAGTTAGAATTAAGGAGGGATCATGATAACCATGTTGGAAATTAGAAAATTAAACAAAAAAAATTCGGTTGAATTTCCTAAGGATGATCTATATATAGAAGATAACTCAAACTGTTAAGAAAGGGACTAGATGACGAGTCTTTTTACACTGCTTATTATATTATACAAGTTACCCAGATATTCTTATGGGATATATAGATGGGAGAAAGGAAGACAAACAGGAAATTTCAGAACAGCTTACAGCATATTGTTAGAATATATGTCTGTGTAAGGGCCAGTTTTCTCAGATAAGTAGGAGGAGACAAAATGGAAGTAAAATAATTGGATTAAGGTCATCTAACATGCTGAAGACTCAGCCAGGATTAGAACCAGGATGTACCTGGCTTTTGGTCTTTTGGTGAGGTCACTAGACCACATGTACTATTAAACATGCTTATGTGGTTTCTAAATACAGTACAGAGCTCTGACCACGTCTCATGACACCTATATTAATCCTGCTCAGGCATCTATGTTACTCACTGGGGGATCACATTGGTGTGTTGTTAGGATATGTCAAACTCTGTGTAGTAAAGCTGTTTTAAAGTCTTCTTTTGCTAAAAAAGAACTGGCTTGTCTGTTTCTTCAGAGAAGGGAGTGACGAACAGAGTATAAATAGCTAAACATACTACCAGGAAGATGACACAATGGGGATAAGAAACAGGATGAGCCTTGGGTATTCCACTTTTGTTTTTTCCAATCTATAAGTTATCAAAGCACAAAGGGCCAAGCCATTCCCCAAATACGCAGCTTATGCAAAACTATTAATAAATACAGAGAGTTCTGGAATGCCTACCTTTTTGACTAATCTGCTTTCTGGGTGACATTGGTGTGTCTGTATTCTGGCAACAATTCTTTGTCTCGCATTTTTTCTCAGTTTCTTCAGAGCTGGATTTAACTAACTGCTCTATTGGACATGCCACAGGCTCTGTTCTTGCATGATCAGATAATTGGCTTATTATCTCTTGTTCACTGCAAAGGTTCTCGTTTGTTTCTTTGGTAAATGTGCTCTCAGTGAAAACTTTCTTATCTTTGGGACGCATTGAGGAGCTGGACATTGAGGTAATCTGTGTGGAATCATCATGGAAATTGGCTTCATCAGGAATATTGTTGGATATGTCCCGGATCTCAGAAAAGTTCTGTAATTCATTATCTATATCTGACTCTTCAGTATCCAACAAAGGGGACATAAATGATTTTTCTCGTATGCTGTAGGGTAGCTTAGGCTCATTTTTTATCTCAGAGCCAAAGGAATCAGCCATCCCCTTGCTGTCACTTGGAATGATGAGCCTTCGTTCTCGCTCTCCAGTTATTACAGTCATCACTGATCCTTTCCGTTTCTTTATTGTTACCTCAGGCTCTGGAGTACCTGGATGAGCATACTGACTTGACTGTAGTGCTGAATATTGGCTTTGGACATAATCTATGCCTACTGTATTAGCTATGCTTTTGTCACTAGCATGGTCATTTGAAGGGCTTCTTGAAGGAGAAGGGACTGGAATTATCAGGGCTTTATGCTGTAATTCACTATGGTCTTGTCCATCAAAATGATGGTCACTCTCTAGTGTCTCCTCATCAAAACCACTTTCTGTAAACTCAGTGTGTTCATCATATACAGCAAAGTTCTGCAGAGGCTCTGAGTATCTATGCTCCAGTTTCTGTTCTACATTAGAATTAATGCTGGAATGGAAAGTTTCCACTAACGTCTCTTCCATTTCTTTAGGGTCCCCCATATAGTCTGCATAGTGAGTCAAGAAGAAAGCATCATCTATACTTCCTTCAGGCTCTGAATGGTAAATGGTCATGTCATGATTGAAGGAGGTGAAGGCATACTGATAAGATTTGAGAGCTCGCAGACTGCTGAATGATGTGAAGCTGGAACATTTACAAAGTTCTGTACAGCTAGTACGAGTCTGAGTATTCTTGCTGTAAACATCTACTGCTTTGGCCTGTTTGGGCAGTACTTTTAAGGATAAAGATGGCAACGAATAAAAGCCAGAGTCCCTTCTGAGGTGAACTGGTGACAATACATCAATGGTGGTATCTGGAAAAGACTTTCTTCTAACTGCTTTTGGCTGCGGATGTGAAGCTAACATGGTATTCTTTATGTTAACAAGACTGTGATTTCTTATTTGCCCTGCTTCATTGGTCTCATCTATAGGTTTCTGACCGAAGCTTTTTTCACTTGATCCATGAGTATCTAAAGGGCAATCACCATTATAACTAAATTCTGAGAAGATTATCTTGTCTTTACAGCTGTCTTCCTTTTCACTGGCAAAATCTTGAGTCCCAGGTTCCTCCTGTTTACAGATATGAGTTCCTTCCTCCCAAACTGGTAAGGCTGTAGGAAAGGTGTCAGGTTTCTTTCCGTCACTGATTGGGAGCAAGGATGCAACCTCTGCAGTGGTATCTAAACATATTTCTTTGCTGTCAGCAAACTCTTCAGGTGGAGGAAGAAGTAGATACCAGTCTGTATATGTATCGTTTGTAAAAGACTCTTCCTTTTCATGAAGGCTAAAATCTGACTCATAATCCGTGCTGCAAGATACCTGTGTTACAGAATAGTCTGTATCACTGGAATAAGTGTTTAAATATTTCTTGCTGCAACTTCTATCATGGGGCTGTGTGCGCTTACCTGGTTCTATATGAATTATTGGATTTTGCTTTCTATTGTTGTACTTCACTTTAATTTCCGTTCCTACAATGTTTACTTTCAGTACAGTGTTCTTGTTGCTGGCAATTTGTATTTTGTGCTTAGAGGATGCCTTGTAATTCTCATTGCCATCTATAGAATGATCAGTTGATAGACCTTGATGCTTATGGCATTTAGAAGAGTGGCTTTTCTGATATTGCTTGTTGCGATAGCACTTTCTGTTCTTTTGACTTTTCTCAATTACAAAGCTTGTTCCAGAACCAAATAATGAGCCCTTCTTCATTTCTACTTTCATATTAAAACCACCACATTTTAATTCTGCAGTAATTACTTCACTAGCTGAATCACAAGACTCTGGAGAACTTGGGTTGTGCTTCAATGTAATTTTTCCTGTTGGAAAGGCTTCTGATTCATCAAAGGTAAATGCAGCTAGGACTCCTTCCTGCTGATGAGAGAATGTTGGTGGAGAGCAATCTTTTTCCTTCCCTCCTTCTTTTTCACTGTCATCTGTATATTCTTGTTCTTTATCTTCACATGCACCTGAGTTATTCTGTTGCTCATTCTTTGGTGCACAAGAATCATCTCTCCTATTTCTTTCAGACTGCTCCGTATCTACTGGCTCAGGGAAGTTAGCTTCTACTGGGTCCTCATCTGCTTTATTTGTAAGGCCTTTTACATTTTGCTGGCATTTACAAATGGCTGGCAAATGTTCATCTAAATTGGAAAAAAGGAAGAAAGGCTTTTGCAAAGATCTATGTAAGCAGCATCTTTAAATAGTCTTACAGTGTTTTTCATACTCAGTGCTTATGTCACCAATGGGTAATACTTTAGAAATCCATGCATATCATAAGAATTGACCTATTTTTCTTCTTTTTAGTATCAATCTACTACACATTTCATGTAAATGAAAATTATTTGTTTTGTAATGTAAAGGCAAGTAAGCAGTCTCATACACCAAGAATCAGCCTACCCATCTGGAATTAGTAACAACCACTCATTTTTGTCTTTAAAATGCTCACACTTGAGATTTTACACAGTACAAATGTACTATGGCATAATGTGTTCATTTAGAAAGATCTATTTTTCTTTCTATTGTCCTCTAGGGTATTTGTTCCTCTCCTGAGCACACAATGGAACAATCAATAGCTTATTGAATGTGCAATTTTGGATACATTATATGAGAGCTGTACTTATTATAATCCTTTTACAGATGAGCAAACAAGGAGATTAATTAATTTAACCAAGGTCACACAGAAAGCCAGTGCCCAGGCATCATAATATGCTATCAGACAACACTGTTTCCCAATGGGAGTGGTACTGTGCAAGATTTCATTTGTAAATTATATGAAAATACATCTGGTTTGAGCCCTTTTTGAATAGTCTTTAAATAACAGAGAACAATAGATTATAGTAACATCTATTACATTAGGATTAGTTCAGATATTATGCTTTATATACTTTCAGAAATATTATTTTCATTTGTGTCCATATTATAATTTCTCCACATAATAAATCTGAAGAAAATTTGGGACATTTAAACAGCACCACCTTTGACTGCACATTTGCAGAAAGAGAGAAGATACAGTCCAACATCAAGCCTCAGGAAGCAATCACCTCTGTTTATAATTATTTAATAATGATGATTTGGCATGAGCATAAAACAAATAGCCCTAGCAGGAAATAGCTTTAGGGATCTTAGATGCATTGATCTCGGTCTTTAATCTTGTTTAATTATGCTACTATAAATCAAGCATTTTTAGAAAATCTCTGGAAAATGATCAGCTGGGATGCTTGTGCTATACATTCAAACTAACTATTTCAGTGAACTTACATTCTCTGGCATCTGAGCTTTTTCTGCCCTTGCAGCTTTTTCTTCTCTTTCTGCTCATTTCTGAGACCTGAGGACATCCAGATTTTACTCTCCTGGGTGGGGAAGAAAAAACATTGAATCATAAAAATTATTCCCTGTGTAACTGCAAGGTTGCTTTCTTCTCTATTATGGCTTCTCTTCCTGAGTCCAGTGGGACTACAGATTGGAATTCTGAATTGGAAATTGGACCTTCAGCTTCTAGTTGTTTTGCTTCATGATTCAGGGACAGATTTTCTAATCTGTTTAGATGCCAAAATTGCAGATAGGGTCTAGTTGGATTTTCAGAGGCACGGTCCCAATCTGGTAGCTGGTTCTTCCCATGCTTTAGGATGTGGGGTGGTCACTCAGCGTTGCAGGGGTGCAATGGAGGTGGGAGGCTTGTGCCAAAGCTCCATTCACTCTTTGCTCTTTTGTATTGGAGTGGGCTGCTCTCCCACCAGGGCTGTTACCTACAGTGTGGGTAATCCATACAAGGGACCAAGAGAAGAACTTACGCCGCCTTTGTGCATATGCAATGTAGTTGTTTTGGACGCACGCAGGGAAATGATAAAAAGACAAAATCACTCTATCATCTGAACACTTTTCACAAAGCAGTAATTCCATATCTCACCTCATCCTCAAAGGAAACCTGCACAGCCCTTTCAAAAAAACAGCCTATTAGCTCTGCTAGGCACTAAAAATCATGAACTGAACAGAGAAACAGGATTTAATAGCTTACTACGGGTCTGTGCCCTATGCTCACTATGCTTGCCTACCCTCTCCTCCCTCCCCCCAGCTGCTCTCGCTTTGCTAAGAGAGGCTGTTGATGCTGATGTGATGACATCATTCTACCACCCAGCAGGAACACTGTGTTATCCAGAAGGAAAAACTTCTTTATATATATAGAAAGATTACAATAGAGTGTAACACACTCCACCCATCCCTTCTTTGTGTCATATGACTGCACAGGTGTTAATGGGCCACTCTACCTTTAGAATATGTTCTAACTACACTTTTCATTGTGTTGTGATGATGGGAGTACTTTTCCCAGACCTAAAAAAGAGCTCTATGTGGCTCCAAAGCTTGTCTCCCTCTCTCTCTCTCTCTCACCAACAGACGGTGGTCTAATTAGAAAAGATGGTATCTTGCCCACCATGTCTCTCTGACCACCTTGTATAGTCACATAAGACACATTAAAAACCCAACAAATTAAAAACCCCTGTGAGAAGCAGTGCCTATCTTCCCATAGATACTTCTCCTGAAGCCCTCAAAGATACATTGGCTGTGTCTATATTGGCAACTGAATGAGGTGTTAAAGTGACTTCCCTCAAAAGCAGCAGTTACTGCTGGGAAGGGACACAAGGGGGGGCACTGGCCATGTAACTTCCCCCCAGGTGACTCCTCCTTGTGACACCCCTAGCCTGGGGGAAGGTCTGCCTCTTCCTGCCCTTGCCAGGCCCTCACTCCACCCTTTTCCCCACACGCTTTCTCTGGCCCCTCCCTTTCTCTGCTTCATGCCCACTCTACCTCTTCTTCCCAATGTGATGTGGCCTGGGAGATTAGCAGGGGCCTGGCACTGGCCGCAGGGGTCAGACTCCTTCTGCACTCACCAGCAGCAGTGGGAAGCAGCCTCAGACAGCACCTCTCCCTTCCGCGCCACCAGTGCGTGTGGGGTTCCTTCCCCCAAACGACATGGCTGAGAGCTGGGTAAGCAGGGAGGTCTAGAGCCTGATCACTCTGCTTCCTGCTGCTTCTGGTGAGCACAGGGAAAGGATGACACATGCTGTCGGTGTCAGGCCCTCCAAAGCAAGGACCTAGGGTAGTTGCCCCCATTTGGGATGGCTCTGCCGGATGCTGGCCCCTTGGCCCCCCACCCAGCATTGGGGGGGGCACGTGACCCTTCGTATCCCCACCCCATGAATTACCCTTCACAAAAGGCAAAGATTTGCCAACAATATGCACTGTAGTGAACAGTACTTTGTTGGCAGGAGAGCACTCGTTGGAGGTGGAACTTTTTTGTGGTCAAAAGAGCCGACAAGCAGCAGCTACTCTACGCGACTTTTAGTGACATGGCTGTTGAGACACAGTTGTGTTGCTAAAAACTGCATAGTGTACACAATACCTTTGTCTGCATGTTATAAACTGTTGTGTACATCAACAGTACCCAATAAATACAGTTATCAACAATTAAAAGTCTATACTATTTAAGTATGGCCTTGTAAATTGCCAATATTACTGTTGGTGCTTCCGCTACCTGGGAACCATTGTTTAGAGGGTTTAGGTTTATACAATGGATTAGAAAACATATTGGTTAAAAACATGAGATTGTCAGATCAAGTACTGATGTTAGCACTGGAATGCAATATTTGATGATGCAGGCTGAGTTTGAGAAAGTAGCTGTGTAGTGAATATATTGCTCTCTGATAGGGCATGTCAGCCAGGTCACTTGTTTGATCTGCGACAGTAAATATTGCTTTTTTTTTTTAAAAGAACATTTTACCAGACAAGGAGAACATGTTCTGTAGTTTTTAAAAAAAGGCAGAATAAGAGCGGTGTGCACAAATATAGAAACACCTTTCCTGATGTACAAACTGCTAAATATAAGACCAGATTTGAAGCTAAGGCTAGTTTGGCAAGTCAAACAAAGGAGAGGGCTGCTCAGAGATCATTGGTGGTGCAGCTCCATTACAAAGTAGCGCAGCTCCATTAGAAGTTTCATTTGTGAGGTCCTTACAGTTTTTTTTTATTGTCGAAGAATTTTCTAAATCTTTCTCTACAGGAAGTGTCACCATCTGGGTGTAAGAAGCAGCAGCATAATTCAACAAATCTCACTACAGGCTGAAACTCCGTAATCCAGACTTCCTTAGCTCAGCAACACCCCAGATCCAGCATCGTTGGGGTGACCTCACGGGAGCACTCACAGGGTAAGCTGGCAGGCTGGGGTCAGGACTGTTGCCAGACTAGGGGAGGCCGAGAGAGCAGAGCTCTGTGTGGCAGCAAAGCTGCTGGGCAGAGTGAGGAGTTCGCAGTCACCGGGAGTAGGGCAACAGCCAGCAGAGCACCTGGGGGGAGTGTGGAGCTCTGGGCGGCAGTGGGGCCACTGGGCAGCAGTGGAGCTGTCAGGCAGAGCACAGAGTCCTGGGTGGCAACAGGACCCCCTGCGCAGTAATGGAGACTCAGATGACAGCCAGGCTCCTGGGGAGAGCCCCGGGCAGCAGTGGAGCAGTTGGGAGCACAGAGCCCTGGGCAGCAGTGGAGTCACAGGGGGAAAAGCAGAGCTCCTTGCCACTGAGGGGAGAAGCAGGAGGCTGAGAAGAAAAATGGAGTCCCCAGAGCATTGACCTCCCCTGATCTGGCAAATTCTCTGGTTTGGGACTAGTCAAGTGCCAAGGGGGCCAGACCAAGGAGGTTCAACCTGAATTAGGGAGGCAGCATGGCCAAGTCTGTAGTGCGCTCTGGTGACCTGGATTCTGTTCTGAGCTATTTTTTAAGCTTCATAATACAAAAGTGGTATCAGCCAGCAGAGGATGCCATGGTTTGGCTTAAAGGCAATTCTAATATGAAGCTAGAGATTTTGACTTGTGCTCTAAGGGTATGGTCTGGATCTGGGTGGTCCGGATGGTTAAAACTGGCTTGGTGGATTCTTTCTTTAACAAGGAAAGCTGGATCGTGTGATTTACTCAGGGTGATTGACTACAGCTACCCATGTGTGGTAAAGAATATGCTTGTTTATTAATATACATTTGTGCATTGTTATTTATTAATGTTGCAGACTCTGTGCAATTAGTCACTCTGTTCGATTGCCTAGGTCAGAAAACAATTGGCAAATAAATTCTAAAAGGCACACACATGATCCAAAAATGCTGATGTTTTTACTACTTCCCCTGATACTATTTATTCCTCAGGTTCGCTGCTTCAGATAAGAGAATAGACACAAGTCTTTTGGCTGCAGTGATGTTAGCATCTTTACCTTCACAGCTTTTTCCACTGTGTTCCTTCTTAAATGTTGTTTTCCTCTTACAGTACCAGTCTACCTACTTGTTTTTTTTAGTTTCATGTCGTAGATTTGTAGTGAGAATTAGGAATCTTACCACCTATAATCCTTAGTCACATGAGCAGTCCCATTGATTGCAGTAAAGATTACTTGAATGAATAAGGATTGCAAGGTAAGACTCTTAACCAGGACTCAATTCTGTACACTGCTGTGACCTTCCTGTGAGAAGCTGAGCACTGACAACTCTCATCCGCTTAAATGGGTGGTAAGGGTGCGCAGGAGTTTGCAGGATTGAGCCCGAGCTCTATGTGCTAAGGTTATTCCTGATATAAGCTGCTGCACTCTGGCTGGCTCAGAATAAGTGACCAGTATTTATATCTCCTTAACTAACAGACGTGAGTGGCAGATTATCCCCATCCATAAAGCTAATTAAAGCTTCTGTCCATAGCTTTGTTGTGAGCACCATAGTTCCTATTTATAATAATGGACAATATATTTCAGTGCTTCTTACAAGCCTTGATATTAACTCTCTGAGACCAAAAAGCTGCCTTAACAACATACCTTTTTTTAGATCCCACTGTTCTCTGTTAGGTGTGAATGGCTGTAAGGAAAAAAAATTGTTTAACTGGTAGTAGGGATTCAAATGTCGGGCTGTGGAACAGAGTTAAATATATTTTATTATTTTTCTAAAAAACTTGATTGTTTTCAAGAAAGCAATAAATATTAAAAACATGCAGTGAAGTGACATTACAATAATGGACATTGGCCAGAAAGGGCAAATAGAGCAAGAACATTAAAGACAAATATGGAGAAACAAAGTATGTAACTAAAGAAGAAACAATGAATCTGAATTAATTTACTTTCTTTTTATATCAGACACACTCTGTAAATGTTTGGCATTCTTTCAGCATAAAAATGATCTGCAAAGTAGTGTTCATTCTTTTTAGTAATTAATTATTGTAGGTTTAAATGGCATCACTCTGGCTATAATACACACAATGTTACATTGAGCAGTCCTATTCAATCCTGCAGCTAAACATTTTCACACTCCAGAAAAATATAATGCTTTACACAATAGTCAGCTCTCCTAGCTACCCAAAATGTCATTGTTAAAATAATTGGCCTCTTGTCCTTCCTTCCTCCCCCATATGACTCTCTTACCAGGCTTTAAATCATTTCCTGTCTTCAAATTCAATATCCTTTTCTTCACACTCAAGGCCCTACATAAACATATCCCTACCTAATGCTCTGTTCTTATTGCCTTGCATTACCTCTCACTCCCTAAGCTCTTCAATATCCTCTCTGTACTGCTGTGTTCATCTCCTTCTCCAACATGTCTTTGCTCCTTGTATCATGTTGCTACTTGCCAGCTATGTTTAGAACAGCCTGTCACTGCTTATTTTCCAAATATTCTCTCTCCTGCCTTCTTTGAAGTCATTCTTAAAACCCATGTTGTTTCTGAATACTTCCTATTTTGCTCTTTCCAACCGAAATCTGTTGATCTCTACACCCATTTTTGTTTTGTTGCATCTTATCTATGTTCTAATTTAAACTCTTTGTGGTACAGAGCGGATCTTGTCCTTCAATTTGTCAATGTGAAGGACAATGTGAAGCTTACAGATAATTCTGATTACGGTCCAATCTTTTCATCAAATTATGTAGGCAGAGAGACTCCTACTCTTGCTACCTTTCATATTTTTTCATATGCCTCATTCCACACTGCCTCTTACTCTAGGAATGCCCTTTCACCAAACCATTTCACTGTTGACTGTCAGCTCATTTTGATTACTCCTTAATATGCATTTCTGTAGTATAGCCTGTAAAAAGAATTTATGTTAAACACACAACCTCACATGCGTAAGAAAAAACACGTGAACTGCCATGTCATGTGTGCCTCAGTTAAGTATTTTTTTATCTCCTGCCTCTACTGATCTACATTTTATTCTCACTTTATTCTCGGGAAGAGACGAGACTTGTCTTTCTTTAAAATATCTTCAGTAGAGTGCCTAGAACATTCACTGGTACTATAAAATCAACACAAAAGAAATGAGAGGCAAGGCAAATGAGCAATAGTAAGTCCTTTGTTCATCAAGATCCTAAAACATTTCACAAAACACAGGAATAATTTGCCCACAGAAATACAACCTCCACTTAGAACTCTTCAACAATTGGTAGCATCAAACAACACTATGTGGTGATTCAGAACTATCTATAAGCACAAATAACATATCCAAATGAAAACATAGGTACAGTACAGGAATTATTCTCAAACTGAGATTGTGCCAAAACACTATGATTAACACTTCTACCCTTATGAAATATGCCATGGGATTTATAACCACCACAAATATTTGGGTCTTGGTTTTCCATCTCATCCAAAACAAGGTGCCTCCTATTGCTAAGTGTCTCCCATGCTGAATTGCAGGAAAGAGCATTATCTATAGAATTAATAACAGCACTTGTACAGCACACGGGGTTTGTCAAGAGCTCCCCCCCCCCAAACAAATTACTCAAATTTAGCATGGTTAATACCATAGCAAAATGAAAATGGAACAATCTAACATCAGACCGATGGTGTGAAACAGCTTCAGATTGGTAGCTTTGGTAGATGAAGCTGATCATGCTGAATTGACTAGCTTTAATGAGTCCTTCACACAGAGCCAAAACCCCTTCATTTTATTAAGATGTAAAAGTAGGACTTGCAAGTATTTAAATATTACCAACTGGGCTTTATTTTAACTGAGAATTAGAAGTAATTTAAATACAGGCAAAATTTAAAACTATACCTGGGCTATCAGCGGGGGCTGTTGAAAGAAAATGGAATTTTTCCCCCCTTTTCTTTTAAGGAAGGAAAGAGAAATCCTAGGACTCTGAAGGTACATCTACACAGCAGCATTATTTCAGAATAACTGATGTTATTCCGAAATAATTTGGTGTTTGTCTTCACTACAAGCCTTTATTTTGAAATAATGTTGAGCTGGAGGACTTCTTACTCCAACTCATGGTAACCTTCATTTCACAAGGAGTAAGTAAGGGAAGTCGAAGGAAGAGTATTCTTCCTTCGATTTCCTGCTGTGTAGACAGCACCAAAAGCCAAATTAAGCTATTTTGATGTAAGCTACACAAATGACACAGCTGAAGTTGCATAGCTTAATTCGAGTTTAGCTCTGCTGTATAGACATACCCATAGTGTCAACCAGACCTGACTTTGCACATCCCAAGTGCTTTAATGACAATGAGGCTGTTCTGTAAAATGGACCACAGACCCAAAACACATTGTGACCTCCTGAGTGTAGTTACTAATATTATAGGTAAAGGATTGTTTGACTTGTTTTATATCTGGTTGGTTTGGTTCAGCTGGTTACTAAAAGCTGCTTTCTATTTGACCTCCAGACTCTCCGTGCCTATTATAACCTGGCACTTAGTAAATGTTCATTTTATTTTTCCTCCAATCATAACATACATACTGTTAATCTTAAATCTTTTCTTGATTACACTTACAATTCACAAGTCCCACAGAAAATTTTTTTTGCCATGTTTGCAATACTGTTGGTGACAATATTTCTTTGGATTAGAGTCAGGTTGACATTTAGCAAAGATTATTGTGACTATGGAATACACAAAAATAACACTGATTCTAAGGGGAAAAGAAGACCAAACAAATTTAGATAAAATGAAAGTTAAAACTCCATCCTGATAGCCTGCAGCACTACAGTGCCCTGTCCTCAAGGCTCTCATTCCCTAAGACAGAGGGGCTGTTACCTTGTGCAGCATCGTCTGCCCATGCAGCAGCATGAATATGAATTGGGGTCACTCTCTGGAGTGTATCTGGATGGGATAGGATTCATGAGTGATGATTATGATAGACTGGAGAGGTGTTTAATATTTAAGAGGCCTGCCTGAATTGACTTAGTTCAGGATAGATATGTTAGAAAACACCTGTTTCTTGGTTAAATTGTTTTTATTAGGATTGTTGATAGAGTACTTATCTTCTTGTACAGAAGTAGGGAAACCCTCTCTAAAGAGGTAAAATATGCAGAGGGAAGAGTTGACATAACCAGTTTTAGTTAACTATCATATAGTGCACAGTAGGTAAATTAGCAGTTACCAACTTTGCAGTGCAACAGGCACTGCTAGTTAAGACATCACAACTCTCCGTTCTACTTGTATCATTCCTTATAGCCACCACTACAGTTGCTCCTTGAATTCTATCCTATGCAGATATATATCCTTCAGAAGAGTGCTCAAGTACTATTTTAGATGAGTGTAATATAAATAACTGGGCAGATAAAATATTTGTACATAGAATTTAAGTACTAAATAAAAAATCAGATTTAACACCAGGAACCAAAATCTATACTTTAAATATCAAATGTTATTTAGCAAACCTTCATTCATATTTAATTCACAGAATTAAATGACAAACTTCAATGTAACTCAAATTCCTTAAACTGAACTTTTTTTCTTTTTGTGTTGAATTTCTATAGTATTTCTATATTTTATAAAAAAAACAGATGATGTGAATGAGTTACAACAATTATGTAGCTACAAAATCCACTTCTGACATTAAGGCCAGTTATTTTGAAACAAAAAAGATGTTTATAGAAGAATCTGTCATATGAGCGAAGATTAATTTTTCTTAGCTGTTCACATTCCCCATGTGTTAACACAGAAGCCTCATGAGTAGTTTTGTTTTCTAAGACAATGGACATGCTGGGTATCTTGTTGGAGTGCAATGTTTCCCTTTGCACCTTTCCCTTTCTGTACTCTCAGTCCAGCTTAGCAATAATAATATAACTATAGACATGAGTCATTCCAATTACCAAAGGAAAAAGACACCATAGCTTATGTAGCCCTTTTTGGCTAAAATAAAATAGGAAGAACAATAAACAACTGACCTGGGTAAAAACTTTATCAACTCTCCATCTTTTCTGGAACGTCTGGGTCAATGCAGTCAGTTACATTAAAAATAAAGAGAAGAGACAGAATTCTTCAGCGTGTTGGCCTGCTCTACTTCTTTTGATTTCTATTTCTGTCCCTTAAGCACAGAATCTGATTAGTATATTTAATTCCATGTAGCATCAGGAATGGTCTACCTTTAATCAGCCTCATTGGCCTCCACCTTCTTTTTCCTTCATATATTTTACAGATTGAAATATAATAATTAGAGATGTTCTTGTTACTAATCAAACTGTTAAGATACTTACGTAGCAAATTCTCATTCAAAATTCAATTTTGATAGTTATTTGCCAGGTTAAAATGTGCAGCTCAACAAAATTTGTAAACTGAAACGATGAATGTTTTTCCCACAGGTTTACATCTGCACAATAATATATTTTAGTTACAAGACATATGCTTAAGGGAAGAGTCCTAGTATGCATCAAATATTTAATTTTATATACAAAAGCCACTTCTGAAGTCTCAGATAATATATGCTGTATTTTTAATGTGAGCTTATTGCTCAGTGTTTCTTCATATATATGTATTATTGCTTTGTTTTTTTATTTTTGCACATCTCTAGCATATATGTATTAATGCATTATATGTTTTTAATGGAAAAATGTATTTTATACAGGATAAAAATGAAAAGTAATCAATGTAAAAGTGAATAGGAATGTATGTCTTCAAATAGCCCCTTCTACTCTCCATTTCCATATAATCAGTTGTTTTGGTATGAAAGTGGGGGAGGAGGGACTGTGTTTTAAACAAGTGCCAAGGAGGTTTCTTTCATGTGTTGAGCCACAGAAATACATCCTTAATTGGATTAAAGCAAAAACAATAAAATAGCATTAGTAGTTCAACAGACAATATTTCTCTCAATCCATCAGTACTGGTCCAATGCACTGGCATGCTTCTCAGGAATACTCCGCTGTGGTAAGTGTATTCTACTGAGTGAGACATAACATTAAAATCGATCTAATCTTGGTCAAATTCCAATCTGAGTAATTATATTCTGTCTACTTTAATTCCCCATACTACATTTCAGTTGCGTACATTCCCAGTGTGCTGCAATGCAGCCTTTCATACAAGAGGTGGCAGCATTTCTGTTAGCTGATCCAAGTATATATTTGCCAATAACTATCTTTAAGAATTAAATTAATGTATGTGTGGAGCAGATTTTTTTCAAACTAAAATTCAGTTTTACCACCTTCAGATAATCAAATGATACCAACAACAATAACAAGAGATTTCATTTAAACTAAGTGGCAGCACAATATAAATGAAGTCATGGCAAACAGCTAGCTAAAATATTCTTTGTTTTCCAAAATAACATATCAGTATTATTGTTTCATTACAGGCATATCTGATATATTAAAGAGAGGGGATACAGTGTTTTTGACCTTCCGGAAATGTATACCTTTGGGAAGAAAAAAAGGGATGGTCATTTACAAGTAGCAGGGAAGAGGGTTAAAAAGGCCTGTCAGTCAGTTTAATATTTATATAATGTAACTGTTTAAAAAAATAAGTGTCCTTACAGGCTACAAATAAAACCAGAGAGTAAATGATTATGAAAACATTATTTTATTTTTCACAATTTATCTTTCATTTTCTTTGGGGAAAGAAATACAAAAACAGTAAGTGACTAGGAAATAAGGGATCTTTCAGGCTCTTTTACAGTAGCACATGGAGATTCAAATTTTTCATAGTGTGGTCTGTGTCATAAGAAAGAGAATGTATTGGGGATGTCTGCCTATGAACTTTACTATTCATTCTATCTCTATGACAACTAACATGAAAAATTATTAGCAGCAAAGGGGTATACATCCATATTTTTAGCTGCTTAATGTGATAAGTGATTTGTCTTTAAAATGTCTATATTTTCTCCTCACTTTACCTCCCCCTCCCATATGTTCAAGTCTCTCCCCTTGTATATCTTTCCCCACTTTTAGTTATCATCCTCCCTCCTGCCTATGCTTACATACATCACTTAGTCCTCCTCTCTACTTCACATGCGGCCCACTATTCCTCTGCTTCCCTCAACATGATGCTACCTGATCATTTCTCTCCACTTTCCTCCATCAATAGGAGCAACAGTTCCAATACTTGGTTCCAGTCTTGCTGGTGATTCTAGCTCCCGAAAGAGGTCCCTATTTCCTCTCCACCTGTATAGCAGACACTTCTACAGGTTGAACCTCTCTCAGCTGGGACTCTGGTATGGCAACATCCAAGATCCAGCAGGACCACGGATGTTCCTGGACCAGAGAGTCCTGGTGGAGGGGCGGCGACAGGAGCCCTGCAGCAGCTGTGAGCCCTACCACGGGACTCTGGCTGGGCTGGCGACAGGGTGGCCGGAGCACCAGCGGGCTCTAGTGGGGTAGCAAGTTGCCAGAGGGTTTGGGAGACCCGGGGAGGGAGGGCAGTGGGCAGCTGGCAGGGTGGGAAGCTCAGCCTGTTGGGCTGGGAGCCTGACACGATAGTTGGGCTGCGAGCCCGGCAGGGCTGGCAAGGCAGCAGGGAGGTTGATTTAATAGACATTCAACAGTAGAAGCAAAGGGCCAGCCACATGATTTGCCAGCTCTCTTTGGGACACTGCAAGTGCTGCCTAGACTCTAGTTTAAACATCGTTCTATTAATAGTAAAATATTACTATGTTTGCATTACAAACAATGCACAGGAAAGTTTATTTTTACTGGGATTTGAAAAAGGCTATACAAATATTCCTGCTGGACTTAAGACTCTGTAATCAATGAGTCACTTAAGTCAAGTTTGGTTTGACTTTTTTCTACAAAGACATCTAATTTACTCTGAATAAGTGATCACCATAAAGCAATACTTTATTTCTGTTTGAGTCTTAATTACAATTTTTCAGATCATTTGTATTTTTATTCAAGCCACTACAGTCTCTGAGTAATCGCAGTTTATTAAATATAAATTTTCCAGTATATTATAATACTGTAGTTGCTTGTTAGTAGCAATGCAATGATGCTCATTTGCTATGTTACTCCTAACAGCAACAGCCACTTATGGACCGTGCCTTCTGAACAAAAGTGTATGAAGAGTTAAGGGTATTTTGGAAGGGATGGGGCAACCACATTGTGTGTAGAACAAATCTGGGAGGGTGGGGAACCCCACGGTGAAGGGAATGAAGTAGCAGAATTACTCACCCTGCACAATAACTGAGGTTCTTGGAGCTGTGTATCCCTAGTGGTGCTCTACTGTAGGTACAACAGTGCCTGGGAATGGGAAATTTTTGGTAGCAGTGCCCATTGTACCACACTCCTTGTTTCACATACTCCTTGTTTCACACTGTGAGGGGCATGCTTCTATTGTGCTGTGAGGTCCAACAGCCTTCCCAGGTCCTTTTCTACTGCAGAGCTTAATCTTTCAGCAATGAAGCAGAGGGGAAGGAGGGTGGGTGCATGTGGAATACAATTGGGACACACACCTTGAAGAACCTCAGTTATAGCATAGGGTAAATAATCCTCTTTTTTGAGTGATGTCCCTATGGGTACTCCACTGTAGGTTGACTATAAAGCGGTGCGTCTAGTTTGAAAGATAAGGCTTCAGAGCAGCATTTAATGAAGATAGGACAGTGCATCTTAGAAGGGCATCTGACATTGTGCCAGTCACATTGTGCATTGTGCGTAGTGTTGCTTAAAAGCGACTGTGGGAGCCCAAGAGGTTGTTCTGCAAATGTCAGTAACTGGGACATTGTTGAGAAAGCCAATTGAGGTGGACAGAGCGTGTGTTGAATGTGCTCAAGTTCCAGCAGGAGATTGTTAAATTATGTAGTTGGTAAGAAAACTGTACACCATGTGCGATGCATTTGGAAAGGTGGAAGTGATTGTGTCCCTTGATCTTTTGGTCACTGAGAGGAATAAAAGTGGCAAATTTACAATGTCTGTCCAGGTAAAAGGCTAATATTTGCCTGATGCCCAAGGTGTTTAATGCTGCCTCCTGCAGGGAAGGTAGATAGGTTGATTTAAATGAAAGGAAGACAGTACCTTGGATTAAGTTCCCTGTAAGTTGTGTGGCTGAGCAGCAGCCTATTTAGTGCCATGCAGATGTTCACAGAACCTTCCCGGGGATGTGCCTCAGCTGGGAGAAGGGTGCTCCTTCCCCAGACCTCAACATAGTCCAGCTCCCCACCTACCAGGGGAGGGGAGGTCGTATCCCAGCTGTGGCTGGAATGACCTGGACCTGCCAGGATCAAGGTGTTCCTACCCCTCCTTGAACCCAGCTGCAGAGAGGCAGCCCTCCCGGCCCGGACAGGACACCTATCCTGCAGCCTCAGCCCCAGAGTTGTTGGGGCAGGGAAGGGTGCTTCTCTTCCCCACCCAGGTGCTGCTGTAAGAAGAGGGAGTCCTCTCTCCCCCCACTCCGTAGCCCTGGAGCACCTCCTGCATCCCAAACTCCTTATCTTCAGCCCCACCCCAGATCTCACACCCCCAGCCAGAGCCATCACACCCATTCACCCCAAACCTTTGCCCCAGCGCTGAGACCCCTCCCACATGTGAAACCCATTGATTCCTCCCCTCATGAATTTTATGATGTGCACCAATATGAAGTAGATATGTCAATGTATAGACAACAACATGATTAACCAATAAACCTAG
Organism: Pelochelys cantorii; assembly: GCA_032595735.1. Taxonomy (NCBI): domain Eukaryota; kingdom Metazoa; phylum Chordata; order Testudines; family Trionychidae; genus Pelochelys; species Pelochelys cantorii. The sequence goes on from CM064330.1 coordinate 65,252,055, forward strand.
GCTTATCACTTAACACTGTCAACTACACGCATTCCTCCCTCCCCCTTGCTGCCTCTGCTACAGAGGCAGCAAGGGGAGGTGAGGAGCCAGCTTACCATGAGCACCAGAACTGCCTCCCCTCCCCCCCCCCCGCACTGCTGCCTCTGATTGATAGAGAAGCAGCAGCACAGAGGGTGAAGGTGACAGTACGCCGGTTCCACCTGCCCCCACTTGCTGCCTCCTACAGAGGCAGCAGTGGGGTGGCCTAAAAGGTAGCAGTGTGGTGGAGGGGACAGGGAAGGCTGCCACAAAGCAATTTCTGTGTGCAGGGAGCTTGAACCCCCCCACAGACAGGGGCTGCTGCCACCCGGCATGACTGCCTCTGTATGAGAGGCAGCAGCGTGGGGCAGCAGGAGGGAGCTGGTCTGCTGCCCCGCTCCCAGGAGCTAACACATAGTCATAAAACCGCTAAAATATGATGCAGTTATATGACTGTTCAATTACAAGCTATCTAACAACCCTAATATGAAGGTGGTGTGTCACACATCACTTCCATATTGGTGCTCTTTTCAGAATTCATTCTGCAGATCAGAAAGATTAGAGGGAACGTTGACTTTGGGTAAGAGTTTTGCATGTTGATGTAGTGTAATCTTGTCTTTGTGCAAAACGGTTTAGAATGGCTATGCCACAAGCACCAATTTCTCCTACCCATCAGGCAGAGGTAATGATGAAAATAAATGCTGTTTTATTTATTTATTAATATTTTATTTTTCCAAAAGACTGTCATCTCTTCATTACTTTTACAATTGGTATATTTAAGTTAACTAACATTTTTGGTTATATATTACTTGTATAAGCAGCATTCCTTAATCCCTGAAATTTTAAAAAACACTATTTTGTATTTAGATTAAATGTTGTTTTAATTACTGTCTTGTCTAATTTAATCTACTTGATTTCTGAGGTCTGTACACTAATTTGTGCTGACTAAAGAAGCTAATCTGTGATGTCATTTGCTATCTACCAGTCAACAAGTCAGTGACTGCTTATAAGAGTATTTCATTTTAAGACTAATATTAGATACAAAACACATATAGCCTCCATTGAATGTATTGCTAACATGCGATACCTGTTGCTAATAGATGTTCTAGAATGAAATGGTGACATAGCAATACATTTTAGTAGCAAAGTGTCTTTTGGGATGTGGGAAAGTGACGAATGGCCAAAAGTGAGAGAAGTGTGGAAAAAAGGGAAAAATAGACAATAAAATTGCAGGTAAACACAGGGGGAAGGAATCAGACACCACAAGCATAATCAGCAGATTTATCACAACTTACACCATGACTTATTTTAACCTAATGTCTCAAACAAACAAAAAAAAAGCAGATCCAGATGAGGTCAGACAAGTGCTGGGAAATAAAAGGAGGTACAGTGAAGTGCAAAATCACCTATTACAAAAATTCCTGCAAAATAACACTTTAATGTTGACTTTTTTTGGTTTGGGATAATCAGTGGGTCACTGGCCCACTCCAACACATTTCTGAAAGGAATCACTGAGTGCAAGTATGTATCAGGAGCCAAATGACAAACTCAAGAACAACTGTGGTCACACACCTTAGTAAATGACCAGTTATTTCTAATGTATTTACATTAGCAGTCACTGGAAACAGTAAGTTAATGCAAAGAAATCAGTTCCTTGAATTTAAAGGTTAGCATTCATTCCAATCCAGTGTTTTATCAACTGGTGTGCAATAGCTTGACTCGGTGGCACAAAGAAAGAATGCTGGTTTCCTTTAATGAGAACGTCCACAACCTGCAATACATACAGATTTTGTGTTGGTAAATTTATCTTATAAACACATGGAATGCAAATTTTATGAATATAGGAATTTCCAAACTGGAGTGAACTTGTGGTCCTCTCCATCTACATTATCATTTCTCTGATGGCCATTACCAGATGCTTCAGAGGTGCAAGAGATCAGTGGGAAGGTTTTTTTAACCTGTCAAGTAGTAAGTGAATTACGCACTAAAGCCTGCAAACTCACTCTTGTAATACCTTCTAATGTAATTGTATACACTTTCATTAACCATATACATGTCTAATCTTTTTGTGTAGCTGATTGCTAAGGGAAGAATCACCAGATGCCACTGTTACACTAACCTAAAAGTCCTTTTTCTTTGTGTGTGAACAAGCTTTTAGTTTGAGAAGAAAATCTTGTTTATTTTTCTGATGCAGATTTTTGGGGAGCTGTGGCAGACACCATTGGAATTTAATAGTTAATTAAATCCTAGAGGCAGAGTTGCTCCCTGAAAAGTAAGCATTAGTGTTTATACTAGGGATCACCCTCATGCTATTTGTGTTCAAAACATGCATATACTGTTTAAAATAAACAAGTTGCTCTAAGAATATTCCTAGACTCCATGCTACTGATGTCTCCTTTAATGGGAAACTGACTTGCAAAGCTCCAACATTTGAAATTTCTCTGCAGATAGGTGACACAGTTAAGATATTGGACTAACGGTCTCACAGGGCAATGAGGTGCAGAAATTACATGGTGTATTTATTAAAAGTATTTACTTTAATAAATTTTAAATATGCTTTCTATTTTTATGAATATTGCCCCTGGTTTGGTATTATGAGAAACAGTAAAGAGGAGCTCCTGATTTAACTTCTCTACATCATTCATTATTTTATACTTCTACATGCCCTCTCTATTAGTGATATTAAGAAGTGGTTAATTGGCTAACTGAGTAGTTGAAAGAATTTTTAATCGACTACCTGATTAGTTAATAAGAGAAGGCAGCCCAGCTCACACTGGGACCCACCCCCATTGCAACTCTGCAGTTTAAATGTAGTAAGAGCCTGGCTGCCTGCCAGCCTGGATCCTTGTACATTTAAACTGCAGAGCCGCAGCGGGGGTAGATCCCAGATGCAGTGCAAACCAGGCTTCCTGTCTGACTGGAGCAGCCCCTGTCCCTGGCCAGCTTGGGCCACTGCAGACAGGGGCTGCTGCTGGAGCAGACTCCCTTGCCATCCCCTCCGCACTGCTGCCTCTGATAGAGGGAGGGTAGGAAGCGCAGAGATGGGTAAGGAAGCGGCACTACAGAGATGGTGCTGGGGTGCAGCAAGGAGGGGTGGAAATATGAGTAGTTGACTAACCAATAAGCCTACTTGCTTACATACCTACTTTCTACCATGTTCTCTTTTATTCCAACTTCTCCTCAGAGCAAAGTCTTTTTATGCTTCTAATCATTTTCTCTGCTTCTCTTAGTACCACTTTTATTTTTTCAATTCCAGTTGAAGATATATCTCTGATACATAGAGTTGCACTATAATTTTTTAAATTCATTTTCTATTTCATTATTTTTTCTACCAATGCGTGTGGGGTTGATCATCAATGAAGACTGAATTTTCCATTGAATTCCATTGAATGTTTCCATTGAATTCTCTGCAACGATTCCTGGGTCTTTTACGGGGTAGTCAAATTTAATTGAAAACCCAGAAATGTGTACATTTACTTAAAATTGCACATTACAATGTGCATTACCTTCTCATTACAGTAAGATACACAAAAGAGGGATGTTAAAAGTTGACTAAATAGATAACTGTGTAACTACTGAAAATCTTAGTAGCTATATTGTTACACACTGTGGGCTCTTCAGTATAAAGCTTAAATAAGTAGCAAAACCTCCTCCTCAGGAGCCAGGGCAGCAGCGGGCAGCCCTGCCTGTCTAGCTCCTGGGAAGGAGGCTTTGCTGCTCTGCTCCACCAAAGCTGCCTCCCTGGGAGCTGGCTGAGTTTAACTGATACCATTAACCAATAAGCATCAGCTTATCAGTTAGTCGGTTACTCTAACATCCCTAGCACGAAGTACCCTCACTTCATGCTATGAACATATTTGCAGTATTTTAAAATTAGTTTTTGATAGATTCTTTCAAATTAAGGACAAGATATTGTCACAGAAGTGATGGATTCTGTGACTTTCAGAGACTTTCACTTCAGTCCTGTGCCTTGAGGTAGCCCTGGACTGTCAGCCCCTTCCAGGTAGTCAGGTGCCCTATTATTTTTAATACAAATCACAGGCTTCTGTGAACTTTTGCTTATTGGCCAAGACTTGTATCTAAAGCAGCAGCAAGGGAAGGAGTACACACGGGAAGCTGGAAGCTGCTCCCCTCCTCTCCCAAACCTAACCCTTCCACCTCCGTGGAGATGGTGCTGGGAAAACCGGTTCCTGCTTTCCCCGCACTTACTGTCTCTCTCTAATAGTGGCAGCGGAGGGAAGCGACTAGTTGAGCCACTACTCGACTACGTGATAAGCATATGCTTGAGTAGTCGACTAGTCGCTTACATCCTTACTTCAGACAGTGAAGAATTACATAATTAAAACAGACCAGAGATATGAGGAAGATGGAATTGCAAGCAATATGAAAGTAGAAAACAATGCACACATCTTTCCCCTTAACTTTTATTTTTAAGGTTTTACGTGGAGTGCCACCTTCACTGTCAGTGAATGCAGTTTTTGTTATTTATAGAACACCACAGACATGCATTTGCTTTACATATAGAAGACAAGGACCCCACCCCAAAGAACTTGCAATTTAAAGTATATATAACTATGTAATCCTAACCGACAGAAAAGGTAGGAGAAGAAATTCAGCAACAACAAAATCCTCGTATAATTTATTTTATATTTATGTTTAAAATTCCTTCAACAGAGTTTTTCATTAGTTTTTTAGTTTTACCCATTTAGACTCTGATCCTGAAGTGTGCTGCACAGTAAACTGTAGATCCAGGGTTTACAACTGTACAAAAAAAAATGCTAAAAAATAACAAATCCTTTTCTGTCTCAAAAATACAAAATATTTCTAATTTTTTTTTTAAAGAAAAAGCTCAAAAATGAATGCTGGTTAATATTTTGTATCTAGATGTAAGAAAAATCTGAAGAAATAAATGGAAAGGAATTAGAATAACTAACAGATTCTTCCCCAAGAGAAGCACTGAATAATTAACCATGGCAAGAATGTCTTGTAATAGGCTTGCAATTTGCACAGAATTATCATGCAGACTTTTATGAGCCAACCTTTCACTGGCTGTGTGTAATTTACAATTACAAAAGTAATCACTGTATGACGTAAGGCATATAAACACTTATTTAACTTGCTGAAAAAGAGTGCATCCCTATTGTACACTAGAATGGATACAGTCACAGAACAATCAATAAGAGAAAGAAATTAAATTGAACTTTACCTGTTCTCTAGTGAACCAACGGGCATCCTCTATTTCATTCTTGTCAACTCTAATTTCCGTAGATACTGCAACAGCTAAGCAACCAATCATTAAGGAGGAGGGCATTGGCCATGGTTGACAAGAGATATACTGAACATGACCAATTTTGACTCCACTCTCCTCCTCTACTTCTCTTCGAACAGCATCTTCTATTGTTTCCCCTAATCAAACAGGGCAAAGAACAAGCATCCGATGAAAATTCTCCCAGCAAGGATTATATTTTGTGCTTTGAAGTGACTCAAAAGATTTAAAACTGCCTTGAACATTTATCTACAGGGGTGCAGCTCCCAGATTAAGACACATATCTGAAGTGTGAGAAGCAGAAGCACAATAAAAGAAAGGTGGGCACCAAAGCAACATTTTCAAAATGAATAAAAACAACATAAAAATTATAAAAATATAATACCCATCATAATGTAGATTTTCTATGTATAGGTACCATTACTCCTTGAAATTGCTATGAGACATATATAGAAAATAACATACTTTACCTCAAATTTACTTTGAAACAAATAATAATTTGCTAATAAGTAAATAATTTTGTTAACTTTAACTTAAGATTTGCACCTGTAACTGTTGACAATAACAGTGTGAAATGTTACAGTTTAAAAATTAACTAAGTCTTTCAAAATAGTCATTCAACAGTAAAAAGATGGTGGATATTACACTCACACCCATGCCTACATTATCCACTCAGACACGTTCTTCATCTCTTCAAGGAGTCCCCTTTGCACCCCATAACATATAAAGAAACAAAACATACACACTAAATTTCTCTATCTCAAATTGTAATGGAGAACGTAACTCCACCCGCATGAACATTAATATTTATTCACTGTGGACTTATGTACAGTGGATGAGTTTATAATACATGGAGGCTGTGCCTAGACTGGCAAGTTTTTCCACAAAAGGAGCCACTTTTGCGGAAAAACTTGCCAGCTGTCTAGACTGGCCGCTTGAATTTGCGCAAGAAAAGAACAGTTACTTACCTGTAACTGTTGTTCTTCGAGATGTGTTGCTCATGTCCATTTGAATCAGGTGTGTGCATCGCGTGCACCGTGTCTTCCGGAGCGTTTTCCCTAGCGGTACCCGTAGTGCCGGCAGGGCGCCCCTTGGAGTGGCGCCGCTATGGCTGGGCATAAGTGCCCCTGCCGGCGCTCCCCCACCTCAGTTCCTTCTTGCCGGATGCTCCGACGAAGGGGAGATGGGGGGGAATCGAATGGACATGAGCAACACATCTCGAAGAACAACAGTTACAGGTAAGTAACCGTTCTTTTCTTCTTCGAGTGGTTGCTCATGTCCATTTGAATCAGGTGACTTCCAAGCCAACCCCACTTAGAGGAGGAGGGGTAGGAGCACTGAAAAAGAGATGTCCACAAGAGTTGAACAATCCAACAAAGCGAACAGCATAAAAAAAACGTAGAAAGTACAACAGTACAGGAAAAGGCATGTTTACAAAACAGAGCTGAGGACTGCAGCGCCCATGCTTGCATCCTCCCTAGCCTGCTGTGCCAGCGCGTAGTGCGCCGTAAAGGTATGGAGTGACGACCACGTGGCTGCCCTGTAGATCTCAGTAATTGGAACCTGTGCCCCAAAAGCTACAGAGGACGCCTGTGCCCTGGTGGAATGTGCTGTAACCCGGGGCGGGACCTTTCTGGCTAAGGCATAACACTCCCTGATACATCCCGCGACACAATTGGACAACCTCTGGGTTGATATGGGGAGCCCTTTCATTCTGTCAGCGACAGCAATAAACAATTGTGTGGATTTGCGAAAGGGTTTAGTCCTATCGATATAAAAAGCTAGTGCACGCCTAGCATCCAGGGAATGTAGCATTTGCTCCTTAGAGGAGGCATGGGGCTTTGGGAAGAATACCGGGAGGTAGATCTCCTGGGACAAATGAAATAGTGACACCACCTTAGGGAGGAAAGCCGGGTGAGGGCGGAGCCTCACATTATGATCGGAGAACACCAGGTAGGGCGGATTTACCATTAAGGCCCTCAGCTCAGAGACCCTGTGAGCCGATGTAATGGCCACAATGAACGCAACCTTCATGGAGAGGTGCTTCAAGGAACAAGTGGCCAGTGGCTCAAAGGGGTGGGGGGCGACACAAGTCTAGACAAAACGAGGTTAAGGTCCCACGCAGGGAGAGGGGGTCTAACCGAGGGATACAACTTATCCAAACCCTTAAGGAACCTTTTGACCACAGGGTCAGAGAACAGAGAAACTCCTGCCGAACCAACATGGAAGGCGGGGAGAGATGCCACATGGACTTTGATAGAAGAGGTAGAGAGGCCACTGGACCTAAGTTCAAAAAGGTAGTCCTGAATGGACGGAACAGGTGCACAAGACGGGTGCACTCCCCTTCGGGATGCCCAAGACGAGAAGCGCCGCCACTTGGCAGCGTACGACCGTCTGGTAGATGGTTTTCTACTACTTAGGAGCACCATCTGTACCTCCTGGGAACATTCCCTTTCAGGTGGAGTCAACCACGGATAAACCAGGCTGTTAGGTGTAGAGACTGGAGATTCGGGAGAACCATGCTTCCCCCGTCCCACGGTTGGGTCAAGAGATCCCGGGCTGGTGGGAGCGTTATAGGCTCCTTGGCGAGCATGTCCACCAGTATAGGGAACCAGAATTGCCTGGGCCAGCGGGGGGCTATCAGGACAAGTGTGGACCCGAAGGTCCTGGCCCTGGTCAGGACCCTGGGAATTAGGGGAAACGGAGGGAAAGCATAAAGGGTGCCCGCCAGCCATGTCACCATCATGGCATCCCCCCAGGAGTGTTCCCCGAGCCCCAGCAGGGAGCAATAATTCTGGCACTTGGTATTGCGTGCCGAGGCAAACAGGTCTAGTAGGGGATAGCCCCACCTGCGGAAGACCTGGTGAAGAACGGAGTCCTTGAGAGACCACTCGTGGGCTCCGAAGGACCTGCTCAGAGCATCGGCCAGCAAATTTTTGCACCCCGGCAGGTATTCTGCCTGCAAAGCTATGTTGTGCTGGACACACAGGTCCCAGAGGCGCAGGGCCTCGCGACAGACGGGAGGCGACGGGCACCCCCCGTCTGTTGATGTAAAATACAGCTGCCGTGTTATCCAGGCGGACTAGAACGGAGCGGCGAGAGAGCTTCAAGAGGAAGGTCTTGCACGCTCTCCTGACTGCTCTGAGCTCCCGTACATTTATGTGAAGGGCCCACTCTGCAGGGGACCAGAGACCCTGGGTCCTGTGGCACCCCAGGTGTGCTCCCCAACCCAGGTCCGAAGCATCTGTGGCCAGAGTGAGCGAGGGGGGATGCACGGAGAAGGGGATCCCACTGCACACCACAGACTCCTGAGTCCACCATTGTAGCAAAACTATTACCTCTGGGGGCACCATAAGAACCGTGTCCCAGAGGCCCCTGGATTGGTTGAATGCTCTTGCCAACCAAGCCTGCAGAGTTCTGAGTCTCATTCGAGCATGGCGTACCACGTACCAGCAACCTTGAGCAGACCCGGGCGGTCGTGATAGGGGACCGAGTCAGTTCGGAGACCAGCTCCACTATGGCCAGGAACCTGGCTCTGGGGAGAAACACCCTCGCCAACCTGGTGTCCAGGAGGGCACCCACGAATTCAATGCGCTGAGAGGGGGTCAACGATGACTTTTCCTCGTTCAGCATGAGTCCCAGCCTTACGAAGAGGGCCCTTGTAAGGGACACGTGGGCCTCTACTTGTTCGTAGGACCGACCACGGATTAGCCAGTCGTCCAGATACAGGAACACGTGTACCCCTGATTTGCGGAGGAAAGCCGCCACGACTGCCATGCATTTCGTAAAAACCCTGGGTGCTGTAGAAAGGCCAAATGGGAGCACAGTAAACTGGAAATGGCACCGGGAGACAATGAAACAGAGGAACCTCCTGTGGCAGGGTCTTATTGCCACATGGAAGTAAGCATCCCTGAGATCGAGTGGCGTACCAGCCTCCTAACTGTAGAACCGGAATGACAGAAGCCAGGGTTACCATTCTGAATTTGGATTTCACAACCGCCTTGTTGAGATCCCTTAGGTCTAAGATGGGATGGACACCGCCCTTGGGTTTGGGGACTATGAAATATCGGGAGTAAAAACCCTTGCCCTCCAGGTGCGAAGGAACCCTCTCTACGGCTCCCTTTTGGAGGAGCGCCAGTACCTCCTGGCGGAGGGTGCCTTCGTGAGAGGTGTCCCTGAAAAGGGACGGGGAAGGTGGGTTGGAAGGGGGCGAGCCCAAAAAAGGGGTGGTATAGCCACTCCTGACTATGTTTAGGACCCAGGCGTCGTTTGTGATTTTTGCCCAGGCTTGAGCAAACCGGGATAACCTGGCCCCAAACGGGAGGCCAGGGTGGGAGGCTGGTGTGCAACTCTCTGGGAGCCTGTCAAAACTGATGTTTTTGCTGTTGGGAGGGGCGCCTTGGCCAACCCCATGGGGGTTGTCTCCTCTCGGGCGACGCCTATGCCCCCTTGAGGACGATGGACCCGCAGCCGCCCCCGTACCCCCCACCGAAGCACGAGGATAGCGTCTCCAGTAATCCCCACGGGGGATCTGGGACTGCAGTCTCCCCTGCTGTCTGTAGGGCAACTGACGACGCTGAGGAGCCGGTGTGTGGATCCCCAAGGATCGAAGGGTAGACCTCGTGTCCTTGAGGGTATGGAGCCTCGAATCCGTATGCTCCGAGAATAACGCCTTGCCGTCAAAAGGCAGATCTTGGATAGTAGACTGGACATCAGGAGGTATTTCAGAGACTTGCAGCCATGCACCACGGCGCATAACGACACCTGACGCCATGGTGCGGGCTGCAGAGTCGACCGCATCGAGGGAAGCCTAGAGGGCTGTGCGGGCGATGGCCTTACCCTCAGAGGTCGTGGCCAGAAACTCCTGATGGGTCTCGGCAGGGAGCTTATCTTTGAACTTATCCATGGCCTGCCATGTATTAAAAGCGTAACGACTTAACATTGCTTGCTGGTTCACGATGCGGAGTTGCACCCCACCAGTGGCGTACACTTTCTGGCCCATTAAGTCAAGGCGCTTGGGCTCCCTAGCTTTCAGGGATGCCCCCGGCTGGGGGAGTTTTTCCCTTTGGGCCACTGCCTGGACAACCAGGGACAGGTTGGGAGTACAATGCTCATGCCCCAACTGGGGAACATAGTAGCTCCTCTTGACGCCCTTTAAGGTAGAGGTCAGGGTCGCCGGTGTTTGCCACAGGGCATTGATAATTTTTGCCACCGTTTTATTAAGCGGCAAAGCCAAATGGGCGGGCGCATCATCTGAAAGAATATCGATCATAGGGTCCGTGTCCTCCACGACTGGCTCCACCGGGACACCCGGGTTGGAAGCCAGACGCCTGAGCAGCTCCTGATGCACTTGGGCATCCATAGTAGGCAGCGCCGGCGCAGGATCTGCCAGGGCTTCATCAGGAGACGATGATGATGACGACGACGACTCCTGTATCGGTGCCGGATGTAGCGCAGGAGCCGCGTGCAGCACCGGTTGGGCACACGGTACCGCCTGCGGACACGGCTCCGGCACTGAGGCCTGTGCCTGTGCCGCAGGGTCCGACATAGGCGGGCTCTGGGGGGAAGGAGGAGGTCGCGACGACGCCGATGGTTGCATTCGGCGACCCGAGGCTCCTGACACCACAGAGGGGGGCACGGGCTCTTGCCTCTGGTGGTAAGCCCACGGTGTCCAGAAAGGCCACTGCGGATGAGGCGGCCACGTCTGCTGCACCTGTGAACGGTCACGTCGGTGCCGGGAACGGGATCTATGGGCCGAAGAGGCTCCCAAGGACCTGGACCTGAGGAATGTCGCATCGGAATCCGACGAATAATCGGAGTCGGGCCAGGGGGGCACCAGCGAGGAGTGACCTGTAGCCGACGGAGGAGCAAACCTGGCCATGGACTCAGGCTTGCCCACATGGGCACGGCGGGGACGTGTCGGTGCTGGTGCCTGCTGCAGCATCGGGGGAACAAAAACCTGTTGCGGTACCGAGGGTTGCGGCACCGGGAGCACTGATGACTGTTGTGGCACCGGGGGACCCAGTCCCGGTGCCGAAAGCGTTATTGGCGCCGAAAGAAGTGCCAGTGGGCCCGGTGCCGGTTGCACCTCCGGTGCGGAGCATGACGGTGCTGAGATGAACCCCAAAGAGGTTGACATCACCGTCGGCTGGGGCACCAGCAAGGTCCACATGGTCGGTGCCGGTGCTTGCGACGGTGCCATGACGTGCGTCGGTGCTGAAGAGCCCGGTGCCGATGCGAGAAGGGACAGTCCCGGAAGAGTACTCTGAGCCGGTGTCAAAGATGACGGTGCTGCAGACGTTGCCACAAGGCTAAGGTGGTACGGCACCGGTGCAGCCAAAAGGGGGCCGGGAGAGATCCCAACACTGAGGTAGGCCGAACCCAGTCGGGTGCTGAGTGAGGCTTGGGAGCCGGCGTCAAGAACGGCGTCGATACCGAGGCAAAGGGTATTAGTCCCACAAGGGACGGTCCCGTCACATAAGTGGCCTGAGCCTGCCGGTCTTGCCGGTGCGGAGGTGAAGCCAGAGCCAACACGGCCTCTGGCGAAGGCGACCTCGACCCTTCCGCCTCAACCGACGACGGAGGGGAGGTGGTGAGACTGATAAGGTCCTGCACTGCCTCAAAGGTGTCCGGCGTGGACGGGCAGGGCGGGGGCAATTGCCCTGGACTAGAGGGACGTTCCGCTCGCTTACGGCGCACCGTAGAGGATGTGTGTACCGGTGAGTCGGCACCACGGTGCAGGTCCGGCGTGATTTTTCGAGACGGGGACCTCCCGCGAGCCTTTTTCGACCTCTTCGATGCCGGAGAGTGAGACTGGTGCCGGGCCCGGGGCGGAGCATTGTGTGTGGACGCCGGTGCACTGTGCACCGCAGGGTGTCCAGCCAGTGCCGGCTGTAAAGCCGTCTCCATGAGGAGGAGTTTTAGGCAAGAAACTCTCTCCCTTTTAGTGCGCAGCTTGAAAGACTTACAGATCTTACAGGCGTCCGTAAGATGGCTCTCACCCAGACACTTCAGACAGCTGTCGTGTGGGTCTCCTTTGGGCATGAACTTCGCACAGACAGCGCATGCCTTGAAGCCTTGCGGCCCTGGCATTCCTCACCCCCAAAGGGGGAGGAAGAATGAAGTAAACACTAACTACCTAACTAATTGAACTATTTACAATGCTAAGAAAAACGGGAACCATTAACTAATGTGAGAGAGAGACACGTCCAATGACCGTCACGGGTGGTAAGAAGGAACTGAGGTGGGGGAGCGCCAGTAGGGGTACTTATGCCCCGCCATAGCGGCGCCACTCCAGGGGGCGCCCTGCTGGCGCTACAGGTACCGCTAGGGAAAATTCTCCGGAAGACACAGTGCGCACACCTGATTCGAATGGACATGAGCAACCACTCGGAGAAGAACACTGACGATCTAGTGTATGATCGTCAATGTTCTTGCGCAAATACTACGATGCTCCTGTTCAGGGAAAAAGCCCTCTTGCGCAAATGTATTTGCGTAAGAGGGCCAGTGTAGACAGGGGAGGACTGTTTTGCGCAATAAAGCCCCGATGGCGAAAATGGCGATCAGGGCTTTCTTGTGCAAAACCGCGTCTAGAGTGGCATGGATGCTTTTCTGCAAAAAGTGCTTTTGCGCAAAAGCGTCCGTGCCAATCTAGACACTCTTTTCTGCAAATGCTTTTAACGGAAAAACATTTGCGGAAAATCATGCCAGTCTAGACGCAGCCTATTTGTATAGTGAAAGCTTTGTTATCCAACACTCTTTTAACCGGAAAACTTCGTAAACCAGCACTGCCCCCACCACAATCCTGTTGCATCTTCAGGCGTGTGTGCCTGACTCTTGCTTGTCCAGCCAGCTGTTACGAGGCTTCTGACAGACAGCAGCACTGTCAGCGAATATCAGCAGCAGCTGCCTTCTTTCCCTTCAGCCTGCCTCAAGCTGCTGGGAGTCGGATCTGCCAGAAGAGGGTTGGGACAGAGCAATAAGCATTGTTATCTGGCACATTCAATTAACCAGTAACACCCATTCTCCATTAGTGTCAGACAACAAAGCTTTCGGTGCACATGGGGAATGTCTGAGGCCAGTTAATTTTCCTGCCTTCTGGCTCTTATTTTTGAAAATCTTGGTCTACAAACTTCAGAAGTCTAGTATCCTACATATAGTCCCCATATAAGAAGGAGTTTTGTTCATCAAAAGGATGAGCTGTCAGGTATGACTAAAACATGAATAAATTTCATCTTTATTTTGTAAAAGCTCAAGTGCAAAGAAATACACCACCCTTCTGCCAAACGGAATGGTGACGAGTACCACTTGGTACAGTAATATAAAACTCAGGATTCTATCTCTTTTATGTTTTGACAGTGCCTCTTGCTCCTTTTCTTCTGTGGATAATAACCAATTATTTTCTTCCAGCTTTGCTTTAGATATGCAAGTGCCATCTCCCCTGCCCAAATTAACATACCATAACACAATATGTTATATGTGGAGTGTTACAGTTTAAAAATTAACTCCCTTCTTATATGGGAGTTACGTATTATGGTTACGTAACTCCTAATCTTTTTCTTAAATTCTATTGTCAAAGGCTCCTTAAAGTATATAACCTAGGAGTCAACATAGTGTCTTATCTGCAGCTATTTCCAAAATTCCCTTCTCTGAAGTTTAAATTGGATCTGCAGTTACTGGAATTTCTCTCATACAGATCTCAATATACTCTACATCGTCTGGGTTTTCTGTTCTGACTAGAAAGAGACTAGCCCATTAATGCAGAAGATTGTGTTTAACCAACTGGGCATTTCACTGCCAGGTAAGAGGCAGTCCTTTCATAGTCATTTCATAATTAATAAAATGTTGGATAACATACATAGATAAAAGGGGAAAGAAAACACAACAAGTGAGAAAAAAAAATCTAAACTTTTTCAATGTCTAAAATAATATTTGAGTCAATTCTTATTTTATCTGAACTGGTTCATTCAATCATACAACAGAAATCAGTCACACAGAGAATTTTTGGATCTAGCTATGCATTATGGTTCCTTTAGTGAATAAAACAAATTAGTGTGTTTCATGAAATAATTTTTGCCCCTTTTCCACACAAAGGAATGTCACTACAACAAACTACATTTAAATTACATTTAAGGATAGTGACAAAAACCAAGGAATTCAATATTAAGCCATAATCTCTGCCCTTAACATGTGCAGTCAAGCACCCTTCTTCTCCCCTGCTGTTTATTTGTACTAAAAACTTCAGAGTAATGAATGAGTGGTTTATTCCTACTGAACTCTCTAGACAATAAAAGGAGAAGTTTCAGCTGAAAGGGATGCCAACAAGCTGAAACACTCCTGTGTGTAAAAATGTTGCACTCATTACAATTATGTTATTACCTGAAACTATTATTGCTGAAAACAATAATTTAGGCCTTGATTCTGCAAATACTGAAGCACATGCTAAATTGTAAGCATGAGAAGTCCTGCTGACTTAAATTTTAGTTTCTTACTGGCCAAATATATTCTCATTAATACCATCCGCGGAAAGGAAACAAATCCATAATAAGTAAGGTGGGTGGAATATTTATTATAAAACATATATAATAAATACTATACACATTTAGTTGACCTAATGTGGATCAAATGCCTGACATGTTTTTCGAAGTATAGTACAGTAAACTTCCGATAATCTGACTCAGGGGGTGCTGGATTATCAGATATGCCGGAGTACCGGAAGGGGGGCTATGAGGGTTCTGGGGTGGTGGTGGGGGGTCGGCGGGGAACTGCGCAGCGTGGGAGAGGGCGGCGCTGCGGGATGGCAGCACCCCAGCTGCTCTGCCCCCGGCTTCCCCAAGGCAGCCGCTGATCAGTTTCAGCAGCGGCAGACTTGGGGAAGCCGGGGGCAGAGCAGCTCCAATTGTCTGGCTGGCCAGAGCACTTCCGGGTTTCAGTTGGTGCCAGACTATCAGGAGTGCCAGACCACTGGATGCCGGACAATTGGAGTTTTACTGTACTGTTTAATATCAGGAAAATCCTTCTGATAAACTCCAGGCAATTTCAAGGGTAAGTTGGGACAGAAATACAAAATGAATTGACACTAAAGCCATGAAGAAAATCTCACCAGGCTCTACAAATCCAGCAAGGCAGGTAAACAAGCCAGGAGGAAACCTCTTCTGCCTGCCTAAAAGGCACTGGTTCCCATCTGGATGAAGGACTTGCATTATCACTACAGGATCTGGAATGTATGTAAAAGAAATATATTCATATTTAACTTTTTGCAGGCTCAAAATAAAGTAATAAATTGCAGACATATATAATCATTTTTTTTAATATTCAGGGTATAAATACAGATATAGCACATTTAAGAGCTTAAAATTCCAATTCTGTAGATGCCCTCAATAGGATGACCATATTTCCCTATGCTGAAAACATATTGAAATGAGTTCAATTAAGGAAGTTAAATTTAGATTAAATAACTGAATAGTTGATACAATTTGCATCGACTATTCGATTAGACTATAAGAGTGCCTCTCCCGAGGCTGTTGCTAGCTTCAAAGACGAAAGCACTGCAGGAAGCATGGCCAGCGGGGGACTCAAGCAGTCCCCCGCTGGCCCCATGCTGCAGATGGCATTTCAAAGTGGCAGCACCACGTGGAGCCCGGGGTCAACTGGGGACTCCCCTGCTGATCCTAGGCTCCACACAGCACTGCCACTTTGAAGCACCCTCTTTTCTTCCCCCCACTTTGCTGCCTCTTTCTGACAGAGGCAGCTGGGGTGGGGGAAGTGACTAGTGTGTCAACTATTTCAGTTCATCTCATGCAAGTACTATAGTGCAATCGCTTTATTGTGAAATGTAAATGTATATTTTTGTTACATAACTGCACTGAAAAACAAAACAATGTAAAACTTTAGAGCTTATAAGTCCACTCAGTCCTACTTCTTGTTCAGCCAACTGCTGAGATAATGCTCCCTACTTCTTATTTACAGTTGTCATCAGAAAGTGAGAACAGACATATGCATGGGACATTTGTAGCCAGCATTGCTTATTTATGTGCCAGATATGCTAAATATTCATATATCCCTTCTTGATTCAGCCACTGTTCCAGAGGACGTGCTTCCATGCTGATGACTCTCGTTAAATGACTAAACTACTTGGGGGCAAATTGCATGTCTATTGGCTCTGTTTCACCCACATTCTGCCATATATTTCATGTTATCGTAGTCTCCAGTGATTATTCAGCACATACTGTTTGTTTTACGAAGACTTTTGCTGCAGTTTCACAAAATGCAAAGAAGGTACTAATGTGAGATTTCTAAAGATAGCTACAGCATGGTTTTGTTTTCTGTTTAACCTTCTTAGGGGAGGGTATATTAATAGAGATGCCCTAGAGCTGTTGCTACACTTCAAAGGCGGAGGCGCCCTACTGACTAACAGAACAGTCGATGCAAAATGCATCAACTATTTGATTAGTCAAATACCTAATACTTAACATCCCTATTGGAGGATAGGTCCATCAATAGCTATTAGCCAGGATGGGTAGGAATGGTGTCCCTAGCTTCTGTTTGTCTGGAAATGGGTGACAGAGGAGGGATCATTTGATGATTACCTGTTATGTTCCCTCCCTCTGGGGCATCTGGGATTGGCCACTGTCGGCAGACAGGATACTGGGCTAGATGGACCATTGGTCTGACCCAGTATGGCCGTTCTCATGTTCTTAAGAATCTCAAGTGCCTTCCAAAATCTGAGAGGGATGAGGTGTGGAACAGGCTTTCAGATGTCTTAAAAAAACACCACTCTTGATGTGGAAACTACAGAACCCAAACCACCAAAAAAGAAAATCAACTTTATTTTGGTGTCATCTGACTCACATGATGAAAATGAACATGCTCTGCTATGGATTGTTATTGAGCAGAAACTGTCATCAGCATCGATTCTTGACTCTGCAATGATGCTTGAAGCATGAAGGAACGTATGAATCTTTTGCTCATGAAAATATCTTGTGACACTGGCTACAACAGTCCATGCAAATGCCTAGTTTTACTTTCTTGCCTCCTGTTCACAATGTCAGTGAGACATTATCTCCTGCAAATGTAAACGTGAAATATTACAAAAACAGGAATTGTTTAATCTGGAGAAAAAAAGATTGAGGGGGGCACATAAGTCTCAAAATAATGTTATAAAGAGGGAGGTGATAAGTTGTTCCTCAAGTCCACTAAAGCCAGGACAAGAAGTATGGATTTAAATTGTAACAAGGAGGATTTAAGTTAGACATTAGGAAAATTTTCCTAATTGTAAGGGCAGTTAAGCACTGGAACAAATTTCCTAAGGAGCTTGTGGAATCTCTGTCATTGGATGTTTTAAAGAACAAGTTAGACAAACAGCTATAGTGGATGGATGGCTTACATCAGAGGTGGGGAATATTTTCTGGTTGGGTGCTACCCACCAACAGAATTAGTTGGGGGCCACACACAAGTGAGAAGCAAAAAACCAAAAACAAAGAAAGCCCCAAACCCTCATTAACCTAGCCCCCGAGTCAGAAGAAAACAAAACCAAACCCTTACAACAGACCTGGTTACCAAATGAGAAGGAAAAAAAACCCCCACAAAACAAAACAAAAAACCCCCACAAACAAACCCAAAACAAAAGAAGCCTAAATAGATACTTATCACTCACACTCGACTCAGGACACTGGAGCGCCTCTCGCGTGCTGGCTTGGACCTTTCCCCAGCAGCGGGAAGAGCCAATACTTGTGTTCCAGATCCATGGGCAGACTTGCTACAGGACTGGATCACAAGTACTGGCTCACCCAGCTGCAGGGGGAAGCCCCACAGGGCGAATCAAAGAAAGCAGGGGGCCAGATCCAACCCGTGGGCCCTGGGTTCCTCACCTCTGATTTAGATAATACTTAAGCCTGCCTCAGTGCAGGGTACTGGCCTAGATGGCCTATCAAGGTCCTTTCCAATCCTACATTTCTGATTCTATGATACAAGGAGTTTTCTTCAGACAATTGTTTATTTTTATGATATTCTTACCAATTCTTGGGTATGATGTATTGTGAACACCTTGGAGGCTAGGACAATCTTCTTTTAAACAAGTCTTCTTGTAGCCTCCTTCTTCAATCTTGGTTGAGCTGCCACATGTTGGGCAGAATTGGTATCGGTTATGCCATGCTAGCACAGATCTGGCCTGGGCTACTATGCCTTTAAAATAATGTATCAAAATGATAGAGTCACATAAAATCAAATTACAAATCTTTTAAAATATAAAGCATAAGAATACTCTTGTAATTCAACAGGAAAATCAAACTAATAGCACAGCTCAAAATGTTCTCCTGATAATCTCATATTGTTCCAATTCCCCTATATGTTTTTCCTTTGTAATTATGTTAACTTGAGGCCTGCATTGTCCTGAATCCTGTGCAGTTAATTACACTAGTGCAGGATATAATAGCTTAACGATAATTGTAACTGTGTTCCGCCTTCCGTGGTCCCTAGATGGCACCAACATTAGGTTTCCAGCCCCCAGCTGGGGAAAGATCCACATCTCTCTCCCTCCAGATGGAGGATTAAGGCTGCACAGCTCCCTGATTTACACTGCAATATCCTAAGCAAGCTGGTTTGACTAAAGGCCAACACTTGTGCTTTGCTTTCTCTTCAAGTGGCTATGAACAATGTTATTACTAACAGCTATAAGAGATTTTTCTAGGCAAGTGCATTTATTCTTAAGATAAAAGTATTAGAGAAAGAACATAAAGAAAACATTATACAACAGTCTTATGGGGCCCTACTAGTCCAGACATTCCAATCCTTGGTTGGGGCCCAACATGGATAGATGGTCCTGTTTGTTTGCTGGTTCAGAAAGATGGTCCTGAATCAATTTAAACTCAGTCTATTTATATTAAAAGCTCTTTGTCTGCTGGTTTCTGGAAAATCCAGTCTGACCTACTATATGAAAAATCTTCCCAAGGATACTATTTCTCTGGGGATATTTATAATTAATTCATTTACCTTAATAATCCCCTACTGTTTTTAGTTCCTGATGAAGCAGTAGTAACCTTCCCCACATAGAGGTAAATAAAATCCTGGGGCCACAGTTTTATATAAACCATTCATAAACTTAACACAATATATTTCCCACAGATATTGCATACACTTGGAATATTATTGCCTGGTTTTGCAGACATTATTATCTTTCACCTGTGTAGGCAATTTTTTGCACAAGCAGTGGTAGCTAGTGAAAAAGTCTGGTCCTGGATCTATATACCCCTGGAAAAAAACACAATTTGCCTGTACTAGTTGGCCATCTTTCTTTTCTTTTTAAAATTGAAATTTCTATAAAAAACTTTGCACCTTTTATATGAGGATCTCAACACATACTACAAACAATTAAACAAAAAAAACTCTCGTGTGAAAGACATATATTATTACAGATTATTATGGGCACACAAACTGGGCAAGGATTTGCTGAAGATCAAGCAACTAAACAGTAGGATAGGAGCAAAAATAGGCACCAACAGCGGAGCCCTTCCATGGACTTGATCCCACACTTTCCTGTCACTCTTTTTAGACTGGATAGTTGCTAAAAGTTATATTTTGGACACCTTACCAGCTTCTCTTTCAGGCAACTGCAGCAATGCAGGCATCGGAGGATGAAGAAAATAACAGTCTTCATGTTTCTGTTTAAACTGTTCAGCAAACGTGGCATCTATGCTAAGGGCAAACCAAGCAACCAGTCCATCATCTTCATCTTCCTTCAGAGAAGCCAACTGAAGTTCTACTCCAAGAAATATCAAGGTGACTTCTTCAGTCTGACTCATGTATTCTTTTACATCCTTATGGCATAGTCTGCAAAGACTGACTTCAGGCTGCTGAGAACTATCTTCACCACCACCCAAAGTGACCAAAGGGCTTAAATTTGAGAAAAGGATGTATATTGTAGCTGGATGATTTTGTTTTCTGTTTAACCATTTAGAATCTGTTCTTTTATCACTCCTTCTATTCAGAAGCGTCCTGCTAAAATAATTTTCATATTCTCTTACATAATTTGGCAGAAAAAAAGGCTTCTGCCCACCTTTAACATTTGCTAGTAAATTGGCTATATGCTTATACCCCCAAAATTTAGCAATATCCAGTGCAGTCTGGCTTGATTTATTGACAATGGACCTGTCACACCTATAAATAGAAAAGAAAAATGATGGTTACCACAGTCACTGTGATTCTGTAAAAGTCTTGCTGGACGACATTTTCATTGTAAGTCACTTCCATATCACCATTGAGCTTTGGGGACCTTTAGGAAAGCAGTCCCAACTGAGGCCACGCACGTATTCTTTCATAGCATTGAACATTTAGAAATGGGATGATAAAATGACCATATGGTCCCAACACACTCACTTCCTCTTGCTAAATACAAGTTCCGGTGTCTTAGATTCCAAGGCAAGAAGGGACTACTGTGATCATCTAGTTTGACTGTCTGTATAACAGACACAGAACTTCTTCAATAATAATTCCTATAGCATATCTTTAAGAAAAACATCCAAATATGATTTAAAAATTGTCAGGATGAAGAATCCACCATGCCCATGGTAAATTGTTTTAATGATTTATTACCCTCATTGTTAAAAATGTATACCTTATTTCTAATTTGAATTTGTCTAGCTCCTGAATTGTGTTACCCGTTTCTCTGCTAGATTAAAGAGCCCTTATGAAATATTTATTCACCATGCAGATACTCGTGGACAGTAATCAAATCACGCTGTAACATTCTTTGTTAAGCTAAACTGACTGAGCTCCCTGAGTACGTGAAGGCAGGTTTTTCTAATCCTTTACTTACACTTCTCTCAAGCCTCTCTAATTTAACTACCTTCTTGAATTGGGGACAGATTTCTAGCAATGGTTGCATCAATGCCACGTACAGAGGTAAAACAGTGTCTCTAGTCCTACTGGTGTCACATGACAATAGGATTTGGAGATAATTCTCTCATATCTTATAACTCCCTAATTAACTTTAATGCAATACAATATTAGAAATTAAAGACGTTTTGGATCAAAACCCTAGAAATTGTTCCAGGCCTGGAAAGAACAGGTTTCCCTGCAGAAGGGGAAGAAGTAAGGCACATGGACCACATGACCCTTTCACACCTTTGGCTCTAAATGTTCAGTTCTGCAAGTGGGAGCTCATGAAGCTATACTAGGTGATGCTTTCTAGAAGGATCTCAAAGGTACCAAAAGACACTCCAGAAGTGAGACTATGTGGAGGCAACACTATCAAAGAATAATCAGGAAAATACACTGGTAGCAAAACATTTCTACTTTTAAGAAAATATTTTTGTTTTTAATCACTCTCCATTTCTTGTCTAATTCATTCAATGGAATTAGATTTCAGCCTTATGGACGTCACAATTCACTAACTTGGAAACAAGTATGACACTCAAAAGAGGCAAAGGCTCTGGAGGCTCGGTCTTCAAGCCATTTTGGGAGATCTGCCGAATGAGCATTTTAAAATCATGCTTTGGGAGATGAACTGATCTTTCTCTTTCATAGCTGTCCACAAAATGAAAGAGCTGGAGAAAAAACTGCTATAAGGCATATATTTAACTATTAATAGAAAAAAATCAGAATACCTAATAGTACTTGCTATCATGGGATTTCAGCACATATAATCTGTTTCAGACTAGGGGAAAAAAGATCACAAACATAAATAATTAAGTCAACCATACAATTTGACAGTGAATTTTCCTTTTCCAATTAGGATTACTTGATCATTTAGGGACAAATTCTGTATCACTGACATGGCCTCCGAATGAGAAGTAGAAAGGCGCTCCCCACATTCCCCTCGCACGCCAGAACTTAGGGGAGCCCAACCTAGTAGAAATGAGGGGTTCAGTGGGAGAGGGCTGCCCAGAAGTGGACTTGGGGTGTGTCATGGCTCAATTTCCCAACCTGACACTCCGAGTGCAGAGATGGGGGGCCAGCTAGTAGAATAAACTCTGTAAAACATGTCTTTTGACTCCCAGAGACAAACTTGTTCGATCTCAGGCCCTCTGAGATCCAAAAAGACACTGATTTCTTGCAGCCACCACCCAAGTGACTAAAAGAAAATATTCAATGCTTTTCCAATATACATGATTTTCCAGGGAAGAGATCATTTGGGAATCCCCTCGCCAAGGCAAAGCTCTCCCCCCTACCCTCAACTTCCATTTTGCTTGGAGTTGGAAAAACAAACAGAGGGAATCTGCAGTGAACAATGGACTCTGTACGGTAACTAGGCACGTAACCTTAAGGACACAACCATCAACCAATATCGGTTAATCAAAACAAAACTACTGTTGCAAGCATAGTAAATGACTAGGTGTTAGCTAGCTATGAAGTGACATAGACTCAGGGAAAACTGCTGGGCTATAATCCTTATTTACAAAAGAGAAAAACAATTAACCAGCTCAGTCATGATTTCCAAATCCCCAAACAAGAAAACAATAAACCCTGATGGACTAACTAAACTTTTCCCTACTTACATTATGAAGAAGTCCTTTCTTGTAAAGAGAGAACCCATTTCCCTCAATACCTGGGAGAAACTGCTCTGATCTCAAACAAAGAAGAGAGGAAGAAAAACCTCTCTCTCCTGGTTTGAAATTCCTATCTGTATTTTTATTGGTTGACTGCACAATCCCCCTCCCTAGGTACATCTCCAGTTGCTTAACCCTTTCCTCATTCTTCAGGTAAGTCAGACTCTCCTTAGCAGCTCCTATTTATGACAGGAGGGTGCAGAAGTGGATTGAGAGTTTGTGGGTCTGGAAAGGTGGTAGGGTGCAGGATGGGCTGGGAGTAGGAACAGAAGTGGACTGTGGGTGGTGCAGAGTCTGGGCGGGGGGAAGGGGTTGCAGACACATGCTGGAGATTGGAGGTGGAGGGTCTGGGTGGGATGGGGTGCAGGAGTGGGATGGGGGTCTGGGCAGAAGGGACTGCAGGAGTAGCTGGGGGTGGGGATTCTGGAAGAAAGGATGCAGGAGTGCGGAGGGTGTGCTGGGTCTGGGCGATGGAGGGGTGCTTACATGGCACAGCTCCCCAAAGACACACACGGCTCCCTGTCCCCCACTGTTTCCAGGCACCACCCCTGCTGTTCTTATTGGCTGCAATTGTGGCCAGAGTAGTGGTGGAAAAGCCTCCAGGTAGCACTTCGATGCACTGCCATTTCCCCCCATCTGTGAGTGAGGGGGTGGAGAAGCAGCAGAATGTGGAGCCACTTCCTCCCCTGCCAGGCAGAGTCCAAGGGTCAGATCTGGCCCAGCTTATCTGACACCAGCCTGCAAGGTTCATGCCTTCCCCCTCCAGTGGGGATCTGGTGCTAGTGTGCCAGCCCCATGGGAGGCTGCAGGGTTAGAGTGCCAGCATCAGTTCCCTGAAGCAGGGAGTAGGGGGAAGCCACAAGCCTCAGGGCCGGATCCAGGCAAGCCAGGGGCCAGATCTGGTCCCCAGGCTATAGGTTCCTCACCCCCAGAATATTACCTGACATATCTAGCTCTACCATGTTTGACTTCCAGGCAGACAACACAATATACAATCTAGTCAGTCTTTGACATTGATTTGTTGGGCTGACATGCTAGGAAGATACTAAGTGGTCTTCCTGTCTCCTGAAAAGTGACACTTGTAAAAGAAGTAAAGCAGTGGTACACTGAGGGAAGAGTTGAACCAACTGAAAAGTAAGTGCCAAATGATAAAACAAAGAAATATAGCACTAAGTAGCATTAAGATCCTCTAATAAAAGGACTGGCACAGTACTGTCCTAACTCAGTTGCCAGCGAGAACAGTACTAGCAATATAGCATTGAGAAATATAAGTGAAAGAAAATACCACAGAAATACTGAGGTACTAGACAATAACTGTGCCAAGAAAGCCACTGAAACAAAACTATTTGCACTATAATGCAAAAGCAGGCTCTGTACTAACGTTAAGGCTCTGAGGAAAAAAAGTAACTGGAATATTTAGATTTATTCAATTTAAAATATTGAACTTATACATGCAAGGGGAGGTGTGCAATGACCAGTTTAGGGCATGGTTCATGCTCTACCCTGTTACTGCTATTCTCAAGAATGAAAATAACCTTAAGAGACAGGAGGGTTCCACCAATCTGAGTGAGACCCCAACAAAAAAGGTAATTTCAGAAAAGAAAAATGTTCATGTGGATCTGTGTACAGTGATAGGAAAGACAGGAAGGGCCTAAGTAGATCCTATGTAAAGGATCCTCTATCTTTCTTACCCTTTTTCAAGAAGAATCTGCACAATCTCGAAGCGGCCATTTCTGGCAGCATACATCAAGGCTGTCCAACCATTCTCAGCAGCTTCATTGATAAGGGATGGAGACTGACTACACAGCGCTGTCAACCTGACCTTGTCTCCAGTAGCAGCAAAACTGTGCAGCTGAGAAATCATTTGCTGCTTGGGGCTCCTTTCAGTGTTTGTCATTGTTTTAGCTGTGTTAAAAAAAGAAGAAACAGGTCTGAAAACATTTCTGAACAAAATTTGGATTTTGTATTATTTTTTTAAAAGAATACTGTTATATAACAATGGAACTCTGCCAGAATTATCACCATAAAAATGTTATTTTAAGAAACATTATGAAAATGATAGATAATAAATATCTTAACACTGCTACTTTAATCCATGGCGTGCACACACACATCTTGAATATTCCATGCAGTTCTGGTGGCCCTATTTAAAAAAAGATATATTGATATTGGAAAAAATTCACAGAAGAGCAACAAAAATGGTCAGACGCATGCAACAGCTTCCATCTGAGACAAATGTATCAAGTGTGGGGCTGTTTGTTTTAGAAGACATAACCAGGTGGGGCTATGGTAGGTCTATAAAATTCTGAATGGTGTGGAGAAAGTGAACATGGAAGTGTTATTTACCCCTTTGCATAACACAAGAACTAAGGGTCACAGGAAATCAATAGGTATCAGGTTTAAAACAAATGTAATAAAGTTAGGGATGTTAGATATAATTTAACTGAATAATCATGTAACCACACCAAATCCTATCGGTTACATAATTATTCTGTAGTCCCTGGGGGCAGGGCCGGCAACCAGTGTGCTCCCGGCCCCATTCTCCCCAAGACTGGAGGAACCCCAAGCGAGCAGGGACTGCTTGACTCCCTGCTGCTCTTCTGCCTTTACATTGTAAAGGCAGAGGCGCAGCAGGGATAGCAAGTGCCCCATCCCACCCTTTATCAACTACTTGATGAGTTGATTAATTTAAATTTAACATCTCTAGACTAGAGGCACCTTTACCTGCAGGGCATGTGAGGGTGGAGGGTATATCCCAGAAGCCATGAGGTGGGTAGGGGAAACAGGGCAGGAGGCTAAGGACCCACATGCACAGGTTAGTCACAGAGATGGAACCATTTCACTCACAGGTTGTCCCCTTTATTTAGGTCATCAGGTCATTTTGGAAGCTTGCATGATCACTGCCTCATTTTGAACATGTAGGACTTATGTATTATATGTTTATTTGTCTGTCAGTTCGTTGAAGAATTCCTAAATGATAAGAGCTAGAACCACTAAATTCAGTATTCAGCTTCCTCTTATCATAACTTAAACCAATGTAAGGGTTTGGTTGTGCCAGAAAAATGGGATGTTCATGGAATGGGATTGCTTCTCATAAAACCACACAGAAAAGAGACAAGCAGACAGGTGAAAGGGCTGGCTGGGGTGCAACTATCTCCTCTGGGACTGCCCCAGCCTCTCATCCCCCATAGCTGAAGGTCTCCGCCTCGCCTCGATTCATATGGGGACATTGCTGGCTGTTCCCCTTCATCAGGGAATGATGAGAAAGTGCACACTTTGCTGCACTCCTCATCTGGCTGGGGAGCACAGGAAGCAGATGAATCTGGAGCTGCCCCAGCCAGGGGACCTGCACCTCTTCCCAGATATGGCCTGCTAGAGTTATAGTGGCCATGGAGAGGTGCTTCTTGCCTGGCACCAAGCTGCTACAGTGAGAGAGAGCTGAGGTACTCCTCTCTTTCCAGATCAGCCTGCATACTGAAGCCCTCATCCCTCGGCCCATTCTAGAGCAATGATTTCAACGAAGAAAAACAAACTTTTTTTTGAATTATGGACCTGAGCAACACTGAGAGGAGAGAGGGAGGGAGAGAGAGAGATTGTGTGTTTGTCTGCGTGAGTGTAATAAAGTTTCTGCCTCAGATTTACCGATAAGGTAAATCAGTTACATATTAAATGAAAATAATAAAAATAAGAATTATTTGTAGTCTCTAATATTTTTTCTTTTTTTAAATAAGTACTTTCATTGACACATTAAAAGGCTCAATTCTATGACAGATCACAGATGCTACATTCTTCTGGATACCTACTGTGAACTATAATGGAATAAAACAGGGGTTTTCAAACTCTGGGTCGCAGCTGTGGGACACTTTGTTTACCTACACTTTGGGAGATACAGGGGATAGCAGCTCCCCTAGACTGTGGATTGCAGTTCCCAGTCAATGGGAGATACAGGAAGTAGTGTGCAAGTAAACAAAGCATCCCACAGCCAGCTAGCGGCTTGCCCTTACAAGCTGCGCCCCAGTGTTTCAAAAGCCCTGGAATAAAACAGCCCACGGACCAAGGCTTCACTAAGTGGGATTCTTATTAATTTAACTTTGCTAGCGTGCCACAAAATATGAAAAAGGAAAACTCACGGAAAAAAAACGTTATTTCAAAAACATTAAATATGGACACACTGGTGCGTGCTCCGTTACAGGACACCGCACACTATAAAACACACGTGTCAAGATCAACCTCTGCGGTCCAGTAAAGTATTTCTGGGCACGTGTCTGCAGCAGCCAGGCCGCCCTGCGCCGTTATCAGACCAGAAGCCACCTAAGGGAACCGGCAGGCTCCGAGCTCACAGGAGCTGGGGACGGAGCGCTGCCCGCGCTTGCAGAGGCCCGGGACTGCACGGCCCAGCGGCGGGCGGCAGGGCTGGGAACACGAGCAGGGCAGCAGAAGGGGCCCTGAGACAGGAGGCGGGGAAACGCGCTGGCCGCGCGGGGATGACTCTCGGACCTGCCCGAGCTGGACAGACCCCGGCCCCGTTACCGTTGTGGAGCCGGGCGCAGCGGCACGCGGACAACCCCAGCCCCAGCCTCGCGAGAAACAACGTCACCGTCTGCTTCCGGTCGGTCGGCGCGGAAGCACCATGCAGTTCCGGCGGATGTGCGCGCTGCATCCCGGGAGCAGTAGTTGGCGCTGGCTTGCTCGTGGGAGGTCTGCGTTGCGCGCGTGTCGCGGGTTGGCTTCAGGCGCCCGCGCGGCGCCTCGGCGCGCTTCCCGCTGGTAAGTCTTGTCACGTGCGTAGAACGAGGCGCCTGGGCTGGGGCTGGAAGAAGGCGCCTGTCTCGCACCAGCCATCCGCAGCCGGGCCGCCTTTGTCGTCAGGTCACGTGACTCAGGCATCGCAGTCGTGTCTTGTGTGACTACATTAGATGCCCGCCTCGCGCAGGCCAGATGGCCAGAGGAGAAGCCCGCCCACCTTATGGCCAAGGACCCAGGGCTCCTGACAGAATTGCTGCCCCCCTGGACAAGATGGGGCTGCGGGGGAGGGGGAAACAGCTGGCTCCAGGCCCCTGGAAGGGGTGGGACTTTGGGCAGAAGAGGCAGGGCTGGGGCAGAGGGTTGGGGTGCGAGCTGTGGCGGGGTGTGTGCAATCTGGGCGGGGGCTGGGGATAAGGGGATTTGAGTACAGGCTCCCCCAGTCCTCTCTTGCTGCAGCAGCTCTGGGCTAGATGAGAGGTGAGCTCCAGTGAGGCTGGGTTAGGCTGGAGGAGGGATGTCTGTCTCCCAGATATGGCGGATCCGTGCTGCTAGGGTCGGTGGAGTGGGGGCGGACTTTGAGAAGCATCTCTTCCTCAGCCATGGCAGCTGCCTGCTGTTGCTGGAGCAGACCCAACAGGGAGCTGCCATGTTTGGGGGAAGAGTTGCCCATTTAGCCTCTCCCCAATCAGCAGCCATGCACAGCCCTGAAACACATCATGGATATGCAATCTGGCCTTTTGTGTTTTTTCTCCTTATACTATACAGTAGGGGTTCTCAAACTGCATTGCACCACAATTCCCTTCTGACAATAACAATTATTACATGATCTAGGAGTGGGGACTGAAGCCGGAGCTTGTCTGAGCCCGCTGCCATGGGTGAAAGGGGATCCGTGATGAACTGGAGGGGTATTATCTAGGGATGTAAGGGACTAGTCACTTCTCCCCCGCTTGCTGCCTCTATCATAGCGAGACAGCAAAGGGGGGGAGCAGGAGCTGGTGCTGGGGGGAGCCAGCTTAAAAGCACTCCGGGGGGGGCAGGGGCTCAGTGGGGAACTGATGGCGCGTCCTCCTTTGAAATGTTGCAAGAGCGAGGCTCTTGCTACATTTCAAAAGCAGAAGTGCTGCGGGGAGCAGGGTACTCAAGCAGTCCCCCATTGGCCCTGTGCTCCCTGTTCTCTGCTTTTGCATTTCAAAAGCAGAGAGCAGGGGGCCAGCGGGGGAGTGTTTGAGTCCTCTTCTGGTTCTGTGCTCTCCATGCGATTTGCTTTTGCTTCAATATGTACAGATTCATATTCTCTCTTTGTTTAGCCTAACAACTTAAGTATTTATTCCAGGAGCAACAGCTGAACAGGAGAAATTAACAGTACCCAAATTAGAATAACCATAGCTCCATGTTAGAGTAGTCATCTGAGAAGTGGGGAGACAGCTCTAGTTCAAATCATTCCTCTCATTGGTCAGAGAAGGAAATGGAACCCAGGTTTCCTACACCCCAAATAAATGTTTTAGGCACTGGGCTGAATGTTGCAAGACTGATACTATCTTTTCCTCTAGTTAGATTTTGAATGGGACTTGATCTGGCTTCTGAACATGCCTGCAGGATTGGGCTCCTTAGATGAGATAAACACTCCTCTGCCTATTTTTCCCCTGTTTGTGAATTGCACTGGTACTTAGTGGGGAGACAGATATCCAGACACCTACGTTTTGCACAAAAAATATGCAAATGAAGCAAAGTGTGGAATATCACCACGCCTCATTTGCATAATTAGGCTCCGTTTTTGTGCAAGAGGCTTTTGCGCAAAAAGGAGCCGTCTACACAGATCCTTTTTGTGCAAAAACCCCCTCTTGCGCAAGAGCTGTTCTTTCTGAAAAAAATGTGGAAGAACGGCTCTTGCACAAGAGGGGGTTTTTGTGCAAAAATAGAACCAAATTAATTATGCAAATGAGGCTTGGCAATATTCCACGCTTCGCCTCATTTGCATTTTTTGTGCAAAATGGGGGCAGTGTAGACAACCCTAGAGTGAGACAGCAGTACACATGGCCAAGGCTAGATATGTAAGCACCTAGGACGTTTTTACAATGGAAATTTAGGTGCCAAGTGAATTTAAGCCAGTGGTGGGCAATCTGTGGTCTAAGGGGCACATGTAGCCCATCAGGATTCTATGTGTGGCCTGCAAGACATTTTGTTTACTGTTGACCACACAGGGTTGCCAGATTCCTCTGGCTCCATCTCCATAGTTTTTTTCCTGCTGGTATTACTTGAGTGACATGTACATAAAGCAAGGGCACATGATTTGAGGTGTGTGCTGGCTGCACACAACATTGAATGTAAGAGTCGTGCATTCCCGCATCCAGTTGAAGGGCTGCTACGGTTCAATAGACACACTCTGCAAATTCTCGGTACGGAAGCTACCTTATCTTGGGAGATCGTCTTGGTTATGACAATCTTGTGCCCAACTGAGATGAAGGAGGGTCACTCATGTGACCTAGTCACTAGAGTAGGTTGTGCTGGTTTAGGCACTTACAGGATTAGGTGGCAGCTGAGCAGGAATTTTGTCAAGTGCAATGGTATCTAAAACTGTGCTTAAAGCCACACATTACAAAGGACTAGTTGTAATAGTAAAATTTATTCTTAAATAATTATTGAGTTAATTACAGAGCAATATGTCCAGTTCCATGTGAATTATTTAAATTGTCATTATAATGGCTAGATGTTATACGCTTCATTATAAACGATTCAGTGAACATATAAGTAGTTCAAAATGTATGCGTTTATTGTGTATTCTTTTCAATTGCTCAATTGCAGTAGTCCCTGCTGAGTATATTTTGAAGCTGGACATTGTCCTGAATTGTCCATTAGAGGTCATTTACATGTAAGCGCACCCAGGATGAAACTCCCACAGAAAGAGCTGGAATGCTGTGCAATAAGTGCAATCAGTCAGTAAAGAAATTGTGTGGGTTAAAGCACTCTCCTTTGTCAGGCAGCGGAAACTCTCAGGTTCCTTTTGTGTTGCAAAGCAGCTGTGCAAAAGGAGGGTAAGCACTAGATGGGGCCATGTGGTCTTGATGAGCATCTTGGAACAGGGCCTCTTACCTGATGTCGCTGCAAGATGGAGTTGCTGTGTGCTGTCTGTTACTCCCTCTGTTCAAGGGAACAGGACTTGTACTTTTTATAAATAAAATTACTTGAAGAAAATATCTGACTCTGAACCACCGATTTATGGGCCAAACCAGAAATTGATTTGCAAGACACTGAATTCTGCTACTAGTCAGTAAAGGGGCAGCAATATCAAACAAATACTGTAGCTTGGAATACTAGGCACAAGTTTAATATGTGTTGGGTTGGTAATGTCCATTTAGGCTATACCTTTATTATCCCTTGCACATGGCAACTTGAAATAGCATTTGTGATGCTAAATGAACTCGTACTTCAACACTCATTACTATATGAGACTCTACATATTGTTGCTCTTAAAATAGCTGATTGTTTGTACCCTAAAAGAACACCAAACACTTAAAATCACTCAATCGTGTCAATGATAATTTTATCTGAGACTTGAATTTATTTTACTATATGTTTTAGAATTTTTTTGTTTTCAATGTGCATACGAATATTCTTATGTATATTAAACTACTTCATTATCTGTTTATTTCTAAATACTTATAAATTGTTAGTGTCATATTCTGAACCCCCATGGCAAAACCTGAATAAAATAGGTCATGGGCTATAAATCTACGTGGGAGCTGCCTCTGTGAAATCATGCTCCCGAAGAATTACATATCAGAATTTGCTTGGGCCTATGAATCTCCTCCCTGATTCATAATTGCAGACCCGCGGCTTTATATCTCCTGTGGTCTACCTGAGCTCCCCTATTCTGTCTTGCTAAAGAGAACTGCCATGGAACAGTCTCTGAGTGATCTTTCCATGGACAAATCTCTTCCCTGGGTAGAAAGGATCTGTGTCAATTGTATAGTCATTAAGAACCTTCCTTACTCATGTAGGGGTAGGTAGCAGGATTTGGGTCTTAAATGATAAGCTTTTTGGCTTTTGCTCTCAGTTATGACCAGTATCCTAGCTGTTGTAAGAGTCCATGCAGAACAATAATGCTATTTAGATAATTAATAATAATATTTCATTTTATTGTGTATTTAATAAATTAGCCACCATGATACATTAATGTACCTGAAATGGAGCAAATTAACATCGTTGGAAATATTTATTTTTGGTGTGTTTAGGTTAATTGATACAATAAATTCATCATTGAGCTGTTGTACACATTTTGTGTCAAAGTGACTTTGTTTGATTTCTTCTTCTTCTGAATATTTATACTAAATAGCACGTCAGTGAGTTTATTGTATTTCAGTCCCTTTAGTGTAAAGTCTTAGAAAACTTACTGTAGCACTTCATTTACCATGTTTAAATTAAGGGTGCATCTACACAGCAGAGCTTAATTTGAAATAAGCTAAGCAAATTGAGCTACGTCAATTGCGTAGCTAATTTCGAAATAGCTTATTTCGAAATTGAGATTGTCTACTACACAGCACTTATTTTGAAATAGAGCACTTTTTCTCTGACTTCCCTACTCCTTGTACAATGAGGGTTACAGGAGTCGGAGTAAGAAGTCCTCCAGCTTCACAGTATTTGACATTATTTCAAAATAACTGCCGGCTGTGTAGATGTGAACTAAGTTATTTCGAAATATCGCTAGTTATTTTGAAAAAATGTTGCTGTGTAGACATACTGAGTCACTATATTTCGTCCAAATACTATACCCACACTTAAGCTCAGATTTTCCACTTTTTGCATTAGATACCTTTAATTGTTTATATTTGTATGAGTTTTAATGAGGGTTGAAAATATTTTATTATGTGTGTATGCTCCAAACTCCAATTTTTTAAAATATATATGCGTACACATACACACTATTATTCAAGACATGGAAAATCAAAATTATCCTCTATCTCTAATGAATTTGTAGGAGATATCAGATTCTGTTCTCTGGCTATGTAACCATCTCTGCACTTTTGGTTCTGTGTTGCATCCAAACCAGAAGGATCCTTTTTCCTGGGTCTAACTGGACATGTTCTATGATGATAGAAATATTGCAAAAATGGCTAGTTTGATTTCCTACACCACAAATCCTAGAATCTATACTTAATCCAGATGCAAACTGTGTCCTCCTTCTCTCTCTAGTCATTAATATTTCCAGACAGTTTTAATTATTATATAGTATATCTTTGACTGCACATGCAAGCAGAGTACATTTTCTTTCCTGTTTTTCTTAATATGTATCTTTTGATTTCCTATGCTTTTGCCTTTAAATTTGACTTGGTTGTGATTGCAACATCTAATCTTTCACCTAGAGACACACAAAGCCATTCCTTTTGAGAGCAGTGAGTGCTAAGTGTATTCTCTAAATTGGCTGGCAGGGAACGTTGCCCAGGCAATGCATTCAGTGACCCGCTGCTGAGTGAGTATCTGCAATGCACATTAATTCCTCCAACCTGCAAGTTGAGAGCTCTGAGTCTTCTATATTCTGCAATGCATGGAATCCATGCCTGTTGCACTGTAGGGACAGATGATTTAATATTTAAAACCACAGGGATTTTGCTTTGCTTTTCTATTTTTATGTATTGGTTAATTTATTATTAGAGAATAGAAATGAGTTTCTGAATCACAGGGAACATTACAGAAGCAAATGTGGGAATGTATGACTGGAAATTACTTTTTAAAAAGGGATTTCTTCATGCTGGTCATACGGTATCTGGTAGCCTGAGAGCTTTGCTATATTATCTTCTAGTACTTCAGAGTCAGAGAAATTATGGAGAGAAAGTTTATGTCCACTATTAGTGCAGTGAAGAAAAAATACACACAAGTGGGTTGAACATATTTGTTTTATAAATAAAGAGTTTTTTTAACAAATTATGTGATGTTTCTGATTATGTAGATTCAAGGTTGGTATTGGAAGCATCCAAAATGTGATATTTGTCTAACAAATAAAAATAAAACCAAGAGAAAAAGAAAAGAAATGGATAACTCACATTCTAGCCAGAATAGAGTCTCAGAGTTAGAGTCAGATTACAGACAAAAATAATTTGTTTTCAAGATATTCAGTCTCATTCTGAAACAGCAGCAAAGTCATACAAGGTTTGCCAGTTCATCATTTGGGCCTGTATTGCATTCTTATTACTTCATTTTAACATGTTTTACAGCGACTCTGTTTTTCCCAAGGGTTACCACACTAGGTGAAGGCTAAAAGGCAGCTTTCATTATAAAATGTTCATTGAAAGTGAACAAAAATAATAACGATGGATCTGGGAAAGGAGTATGTTGCCGAACATTTTGGTTTTTGTTCAGTGCATTACAACGGATTCATCTTTTAACACTTTGGCTTCAGCTCAGAACTGAAAGGCGTACTTAAGGATTTAAGGCTGTATGAGGCAGGTAGAAATCAGAATGATCTGACTGGGATTCTAGAATAGCGATTGTAATGCCTCAGAATAATCCTCTCTGTGTTTCTAACCACAACTTTGCTACAATCAAACGAGGCTCAGTCCCAAAAGACTCTACTCTAAGAACTGATGCTTGCTGACATAGGACATGTAGGGCTTAATCCAAAGCCCACTAAAGATAACAAGAATCTTTTTACTGAGTTCAGATCTGTTCCTTAGAGATTTACAGTTATTTCATTGGAAGACCTTTAGCAAAGCTGGATAAATAAAGCTTCTGATTCTCTAAGTCAACTAAGTGGTATTTATGGAAGGCTTTTTGTTAGTTTTGACACAACCATGACATATTCTACTTTTGACAAGATACAAGGAATCAAATACCA
Organism: Pelochelys cantorii; assembly: GCA_032595735.1. Classification (NCBI taxonomy): domain Eukaryota; kingdom Metazoa; phylum Chordata; order Testudines; family Trionychidae; genus Pelochelys; species Pelochelys cantorii. The sequence goes on from CM064330.1 coordinate 65,286,457, forward strand.
TTTGTGTTGGTTATTTCTTTGTTTCTGTATATGAAAGTTATTGCTATGTGTAAACCTTGGCCTTTTGTCTGTTTTATCTATTTAATGATGATAGATATATTTGTCTTCTATAGGCAGTACAATATAGGCAGAGCTGGTAGCTTCGAATAAATAGTGTGAATAGAATATAAAACAAAATATTAACTCAAAAACTTGCATATATTTGATTAAATTGTTATTTTAAAGAAAGGAGGTAAAAGTACTGAAGTTTAAATAAAATTAGAGGATCAGCATCTGGCATGAAAGTTAGTTCACAAATGGGTTTGCCTTTTATGAGCCATTAGTCATGAAGTTTGAGAAAAAACATATTCAAAATGCTGAGTTTATCTACTTCTGAAATATTCAGATTTAGAAAAAATTGCAACACCAACGAAATATCTAATTTCTGCATGACTATTGGCTACAAAGTTACAGTACCGGATTCCCACATATGATTGGATCATCAGCCAAAAATTAGAGAGACGATAGTCACTAATAATTCCTTGACCTTCCTTAATACTTGAACTGCTCCCTTCATAATACCCCACCTCCCAACGCCATCTCTTCTTTCTCTCCCTGAAGTGGAACGTCTGTCATTACAGTATTTATCGTATCAGCAACCCTCATAAATTAATGGAATGCCCTATATTTGCAATATCACAAACATAAAAAGTACATTAAAAGATTAAGGTTGTAAAGTCAAACACTCAACAATTAGGAGAGATGCCAGTATTAAGACTGCATGTATAAGCTTAACTTGGCTTTTTTGTTTTGTGTTCACATTACGATACAGTCTGGGTTGTGGGGGTAAGCTGAGGGGAGCACTGGGATTAGCTGTGCAAAGAGTCTAGGATAAAAAACCAGGGAGGGATGAGCCTTGGAAAATGAGCTAGAGAGGGGATGATTGAATGAGGAGCCTGTGGAGAATTTAAGTGATTTGCCTAGCATCACAAAGGAAATCTCTGTTGGAGAGGGACAGAATCCATTTCTCTGAAACAGCATTTGACTGCCATAACCATGAAACCTTTCTCCCTCTCTCTTCTGTTCCCTGCCCGTCATCCTATGCACTTTACAACTTCTGCAATAAATGAGGCAAGAGTTTTTCAGACCACAGCTTTTTTCACATCTATCTCTCCTTCTCACTCCTGGCAGTGCTCTCCCCCTATAGGTTTCCAGTCCCCTTGCTCAGCCTCCCATCCCTGGCTCCCAGTCCAAGTATCCTTCAGAAAGTCCCTGTCTCCCTTGATCCCTCCTAGCTCCCAGTTTCCCCTGCAAACTCCCAGTAAGAGTCTCTGTTCCTAGCCCAGCTTTTCCAGGCTCTGTGTCCCAAATGTCTCCATTTCTCCCCCCTTCAGGTCTTGTCTCCTTTGCATTCGAATCAGGTAGGTTCCTCCACACATTAGCAGGAGAGACATTTCTGCTCTTAATTTCAGTGCCTGGCCTCATCCTGGCCTGAAGCAACAGAGAGCATCAATTATAGGGAAAGTCCAGCTTTGCCCTTGTAGAACTAGATTAGAGCATTCTCAGGGCATGTCTACACAGCAGGCAAAGTTGAATTAAGATACACAACTTCAGCTACATCAATTGCGTAGCTGAAGTCTAAATAGCTTAATGTGGCTTTTGGCGTTGTCTACACAGCAGGAAGTCAAAGGAAGAACACTCTCCCTTCAAGTATCAGAGGGGTAGCCGTGTTAGTATGGACTTGCAAAAGTGACAAGGAGTCCTGTGGCACCTTATAGACTAACAGATGTTTTGGAGCATAAGCTTTCGTGGGCAAAGACCCACTTCTTCAGATGCACGTAGTGGAAATTTCCAGAGGCAGGTATAAATATGCAGGCCAGAATAAGGCTAGAGATAAGAAGGTTAATTCAGTCAGGGAGGGTGAGGCCCACTTCTAGCAGCTGATCTGAAGGTATGAACACCAAGAGAGGAGAAACTGCTTTTGTAGTTGGCTAGGCATTCACAGTCTTTGTTTAATCATCAGATGATGGTGTCAGAAACTGCTGAGCTACAGTTCATCTGCAAATTTGACACTATCAGTTTGGGTGTGTCTAGACTACAGAGTTTTGTCGACAAAACTATACCTGCATCTACACTGCCGCTGAGTTCTGTAGACATAACGTCGACAGAACTCAGCAGTTTTGTCGACGGCTGTAAACCTCATTCTACAAGGAATAACACCTTTTGTCAACAGAGTTCTGTGGACAGAAGGCATTACTGCATCAACACTGTCCTTTGTGTCTATACTGTCATGGACTGGATGTAGTCTAGACGCTCTTTGTCGACAAAAGCTTTGTCGACAGTATCAGTCGACAAAACTTCTGTCGACAAAAGCCTGTAGTCTAGACGTACCCTTTAGGACCAAATTTGGGCAGATTTTCACAGAAACAGCAAGAGGCACATTCCTGAAAGAAGGTCCACCTTCTTCCATCCTTGTTCCAAAACATGGGGGCATTAAATTGTAGTTTGTAATTGTACGATCTATAGATGCGTAATGCTATACATTGAAATGGGAGAAAAAAACTATTAGCAGCTCTCAGAAAAATAGTTACAGTGGACATTAAAAATAAGCCGTCAAAAGAAATGTAACGAAAAAGCAACAGATTTCAAAGCTAACCATGTAAACAGTAAAGGCTCACTTGTGAATGTTACACTATTTAATAATAATCACATACTATTTTTGCTCATTTAATATAGACTTTATTTACCTATGTCTATGCACTTTTGTTGCATTTGTCATCAGATTTCTGTTGCAAATTTGATTTACTGGTTGGCTGAATTAATTTGTTACTTGTACATCATTTTTTAATGCTGCCAGCAGTTTATGTGTTATCTTTATTTGAGTATTGAATGCCAGCAGGAGGTCATCATTATGTTATTCTACATTTAAATAATTGTTAGTACCTAGAGCATTTCTTACAGGAAACTTTTTAAAAAAAATCTAAACAAATAAATAAATTATTAAATTCAGAGGATTGTCATACATTCTGGTGCTCTTTCACAATGTATGCACATTTACTTCATGTAACCTCAACTGTCAGGTGTTTTATGATGGAAATTAGCTGTCTTTTTATAGTGTTTTAAAGTGATGTTCATTATCTGAATGTTGCCTATTATATTACTATTGCCACAGGACTCATGAAATACTCTGAAGCATATTCAGTACTAAGATTTAACGCCTAGTCCCTGTCGTTTTCTAGACTACCATTCAAGGCTTCGCCATGAGCTGCCATATGTGCTTGTGCAGGGTAGTATGGTTACTTAATCCGCTGTGTGCATCTGTCCCCAGCCCGGGATGCTGGATTAAGTTTGATAGTGAAGGTGCTGACAGCCATTTAACCACACTGTAAACCTTGCATACGATGGAAATCACTTCTAGCCAAGGGTGCCATAGCATCCCCAACACCTCTATTTCTAGCAATTGTGTTCGGTAGCAGGGCCAGCTACCTTCTACGTGCACACTCATGACAGCGGGTAACATCCCTTTTCATGTTAGCTCCCCTCTTGCAGGCCTTTTACAAGCTCCACATGGTTTAATTTGTGGCCCACAGTGCCCCCACTTGGGTCTAATTTAATAATGGAAATGGTTCAAACATTCATTGGAGTCCCAACACAAACATCCACAGCCATCAGGGCTGTCCTTACCGGCAGAATATGCAGCTACGTAGGGCACCCAAAAATTTAATATTCACTCACTTGCCTCTTCCTATCCCTGTTCTGTGTGTTTTCTTCCTCTGGAAAGGATCTAGTTAACTTAGAGCTGAAAAAGCCTACCAGGCCTATTAACAGAACACTGAAGCTGTGAAAAAGCCATTCAAGTGATAATGAAGCCATTTAACAGGCATTTGCCAACTGCAGGTTGCTATACACTATATTTACCCGCCTGGCAATAGGTACTGGCGATTGCAGTTCCCGTTGGCTGCAGATCACTGTTCCCAGCTGATGGGAGCAGCAGGAAGTGGTGCAGACTGAGACATCACTTCCTTCAGCTCCCTTTAGCTAGGTACAGTGATCCATGGCCAACGGGAGCTGTAATTGCTGGTACCTGCAGCCATGCAGGTAACTACAGCAGCTGAGGCCCACCAGGAGCTGACACTGGCAGACTAGATCTTGCACATGGGCCAGTATTTGATCACCCCGGTATATACTGTCAGTTTCTGAATTAACTGTGTTAGTCTACAGACCTTAGTTTAAAAATTGCATTAAAACTATTTTGTTAATGTGTTGAAGATTATAAAATCACATCTCTAAAAAATCGTCATCTCCCCCAGGCTGTTGTCAGGGATAGGGGCCTAGGGGCCCCCTGTTTAATAATACTTCATAGAGCCCCATAAGTCCTAAAAACATCCTTGATAGCCATAACTCAAAAGTTCACACTCAGTTTTTCTATCCCACTCAAAGTTCTTCTGTCCCAGTCTGCTTCACCCAAAATTGCCAGTCTCAGCTTTTTAACGGCTGGAGTTCAGCCCTCTGGCCCTACCCCTGTTAGTCATACCCTGTTTCCTTCCCCTGTTAGTCACACCCTGCAGCTTTCAAACCCTCTGACACAAGCTCTTCTCTACCAGACCCTTCCTGCAGTTTCTTGGACTTCAGCCTTCACTGAAGCCACCTGCTATCTTTTATAAGGAGTCACCTGATCCAAACCACGTGCACCTATTTAGTAATCAGGATTGGCTGGCCTCAGGCCCTCCAGTCCTTATGGGACATGCCACCCTGTTACACTCCCCCTCTCAGGGAGCCTTGGCTCCATTCCACCCAATGTGCTAACCCCCACAGCTAAGCTGGTATAGAGAGGGATGGAGTAACAGGTAATGGCTAGAGCAATTTGTTTTCCTAAATGTAGCAAAGAAAGAGGAAATTATGGCTCCCAAGGGCATGTTGCACCTTATTTATTAGCAGCTGCCTGAACTAATTCACTGAAAGTTTGGTAGGAATCTTGTCTTTTATATTGGCTGGACATGCTGTTCCAACTCATCATTTTGCTGACAGACACCGGTAATTTTGCTTGAAAGTCCTACCACTCACCTTTCTGAAAATTACACAGGGCTATTTATTGATATACTCATTCCCGTGCAGCTCAAAGATGGCCAATGATGAGACTTCAGGAAAGCTTCAATATTATATTTGCATGGAGAATAAAAAGGTAGTGTCAGGAGATGAGTCTGGTGCTCATCTGCTACTGTGAAAGCTTGGCATTTACTCTGAACCATAGATGAGTTTGTTGGGCAGGTCTGATGCCCATTGCATTAGACTCTCTGCATCTGCATTGTCGTCAAGATATTCTCAGTGTGACAGGAAATGAAGTGGCCACAGTAGATGGAGGGACATGGAAAGGTGAGCAGATTGGTGACTGGTGAGTTCATTGAGGGATGCCTATAGACATTTATCAGTGTAAGCACATTCACCTTTATTGCTTGCCATTTTATGATATCATTGGGCCCAGATGTTGATATAGTGACAGTGGATAGATTTTCTGTAAAGAAGATGACGTCCCATATTGCTTGTGAATGTGATAAGCATCCAGAGCATAGCCTGGAACTGAAAGTTTCATGTTGGTGATGATTATCTTCTGAAGTAAGATTACACATGCGTCAAGGTTTGTAACAAGTTGGAGGAAGACATCTCGCTTTGCTGCCAATAACCCCTTGATATTGAAATGCAGCATCTTGAGAATTGTCCCTAGCACTAGGGTTTTTGGCACTGACCCTAAAAGGGGCCCCACTGGAGATTGTTCGTTTGAGTGGATTGTTCCTTAGACTGTGAGCCCTGGTCTACACTAGGGAGTTATTTTGAAATAACTCCCCTTATTTTGAAATAACAAGCAGCGTCCACACTACCAACCCCATTATTTCAATATAAGGAGCTGGTTATTTCAAAATAATAACACCTGCTTTCCATGAGGAATAGCGCTTATTTTGAAATAGTTATTTCGTGAGTTATTATTTTGAAATGTTATTTTGAAATAATTTCCTAGTGTAGACACGCCCTGAGCCTGCATTTTTCATTTGTCTACTTTGATTTTGTTTTGCACTACTTACAGGGGACACCAGGAGAAGGTAATATATCCATGAGTAGTTCTGAGAGGTAATTAGGTTCGCCCAAGATTTTAAATTTGCTGGTTATGAACAGAAGGCCTATAAGGTAAGGAACCTGGATCAAGCTGAAGAGAGAAAGTTACAAAGATGGAATTTACTCATTCTAGCTGAAAAGACTGACAGACCATCAAAAAAGTTTATGGAGATTTCAGCATTGGCAAAAAGGTGTTTCTAGTCACTATAAATGGTACTGCATCCCTGTTAGTGGCTAATGACCATACACAGAACTGCAGTAAATCTTTTTGCGGCACAGTCAAAACTGAGGTTGCAGAGAAGTAGCAAGCACCTAGTACAGATTTATGTTGATGGCTCCTTTTTCAGACAAAGAGGTTGACGAGGTCTTAAAGTTTAAGAAAATGGAAAAGGCTCTAGGTCTTGATTATATTTATATAGAGATCTTATTTCATTTAGGCCCAAAAGCTGGCTGCTTCCTCAACTATTTCTAGGACAACTACTTTCCAAAATCTTATGCAGGGTAAAGGCTGTAGTCATTCTGAAACTAGGAGAACTGCTAGAAGATCTCAGGAGTTGATGACCCATCTTTCCTTTGTGTCATATATAAGCTTATGGAGAGATTGATTCTGAGATGCACCAAAGAAGTTATTGAACAACAACTGCTTTTTGTTGGTTTGGCTTCAGATGAGTTTGATATATCCAAGATCATGTAATTTGCCTAACACATGATATCAAAGATGCCTTCAAGAACAGTAAGAAAGTTGGTGCAATTTTGATGCATCCGTCAGCTGCATATGATACTGTTTGGAATGTGAATCTGACTGGCAACTTATTTCTGGCTTAGGCAGGATTCCCTTAAGGATCTATTTTAGTTCCTCTCCTTTTTTCAGCATATTGTCTTACAACCTAACAGCTAAGGTCAATAAGTATGTATATGCAGATCCCCATCTGCAAGACAGGTGGTGGTGCTCTACATGATATTGAAAGATCACTCATGCAGCACCTGAATATTCTGGCCACTTACCTCAGCCACGACCTACGCTGAATCTACAACCATGACTACAATCTACCATCTGAATAATGGCTTGGTCAGTCAGCCCCTTACAGTTTGGCTGCGTCTAGACTGGCATGAATTTGCGCAAATGCTTTTAACGGAAAAGTTTTCCGTTAAACGTATTTGCACAAGAGAGCGTCTAGATTGGCACGGACGCTTTTGCACAAAAGCACTTTTTGCGCAAAAGTGTCTGTGGCCAATCTAGACACGCTTTTGCGCAAGAAAGCCCCGATCGCCATTTTAGCCATCGGGGCTTTTTTGCGCAAAACAAAACTGAGGTGTCTACACTGGCCCTTTTGCGCAAAAGGTTTTGCGCAAAAGGACTTTTGCCTGAATGGGAGCGTCAAAGTATTTGCGCAAGAAGTACTGATTTCTTACATTAGAACGTCAGTGCTCTTGCGCAAATTCAAGCAGCCAGTGTAGACAGCTGGCAAATTTTTGCGCAAAAGCGGCCGCTTTTGCGCAAAAACTGGCCAGTCTAGACACAGCCTTTGTGTTCAGGATTATCCACTTCCTTTCCAGCTAGCTATCACATATTGAAGAGTCAAATGGCAGTCTAACATGCCAGTCTACCCAGAACAGTTGAAGAAAAGATTACATCGCACGCTGTCTTGATCCAGGGGCTACTATGATCCTCCTAGGGAACAGAAGCAAATGTTTACAAACCTCAGACATGGCTCTGGTATTCACTCAAGTTTCCACTGTGCAATAGGTTGGACTAGTCAGCATATGCATCTTGTTGATTTGGAGTTGATCACAGCCATCCACCTTATTAGTGGTTGCCTTAGCTACATATTAAAACTAATATGGCGCTCCCAAAAATGTTAACCTTAAAACTACATCGAGGGCTTTGAGAGAAGAAAATGAACTGCTGAACACAAGGCTGACAATAGTTCTAAGAAGTGCAAATAAGCAATGTACATTTCCTACAAGAAGAACTGCCCACCTGCAGAAGAAAACATCTAGACTTACAGATGCTGCTTACTTGCCCATGCCTGAGTTTGTTATATCCTTTTGTGGCAGCTGTTCATGCACTCCTATCACATGCTGGTGGCCCAGTCTTGGATAAACAAGGACATATCAGGGTTGACAGCTACTGCCTTGCAGAGTGGCATCAACTCTGGGACAGAAGCAGGCAGTCTGATGAATTTTAGAAGCCCTAACTTACATCCACCCTGTTTGCCACCCAGGATGCAGGCCCTGGAGTAGGCTGCTGATTGGAACTGTTGCATAAAAAAGCCTCCGCCTGAGCTCACTAGATTTATATACATGGATTTTCTAAAGCTACACCAAGGTCTAAGGTTTTAAACTGCAATTTATTGTGATCCTTGTCAATCTTTGTAATCTGTATAACTCTCAAATTTCCTGTAAACTGCAACTTTGTAATCTTTGTAACATGCAGCCACCTTGCTTGTAACTTTCCCTAAGCTGCATTCTCCCCTGAGTGAATGGAGAGAGAGTGTGAGTGTGAGTGTGTTTGAAGAAGGCTTGGAACAATGGACCACATGGCAATGAGTCATCACAGTATGGGCATGCTCTCTGCTGGATAAAGGGAAGTCTGGGCATGCTCCCTGATGACAAGGTGAATGAGTCACAGGAGCCATTCAGACACTATATAAAGAGAAGGAGCACATGTGAGACTCTCTCTTTTTCCTTCCCCTGCTCCTGAGAAGCTCCTCTCCAGTGTCTTCTCCCCCTGACCAGCTTCCCCAGCCATGATGAGCAGGTAGACCCTCCAGGATCCACATGCCTTGGCTCCTTCTGCAACCCATATGTCTGTGTAAGTGTGTGATTGCCTGAGGGCAGGAATGAATGGGTGTGAATGAGTGAATGAATGGAAGGGTGTGTCCTTGCTTACATGTCTGTGTGTGTGTGTGTGAGAGAGAGAGTTCTATCTTCTTTAGCTTAAACCTTTGGTGGCTGCTTTCTTCTCTTTAGTTTTACCTAGTGGAATTAAACCCATACTAGTGTAACCCTGGGTGGTCTCCAGTGAGAATATTTTTGGGGTAACAGGAACAGCCAGAAATTTGCATGGAAATTTCACTTAGTTGAGATTTTGCAGCATGACTGCAGGGCAGAAATATGTATGGTCATTGGCCAAGCATATAGTGGAGGAAGGCATAATTAGAAAATGGGAGGGTAGATTACAACATCTTGCTGTTCTTGATGATGCAGCAGTTAAATTACTGAACAATCTGTATATCACCTTGTGACCCACACAAAAGAAGATAACTCTTATTCTGGGTTTGTACTGACTTCAGGAAGGAAGATCTATTTTGGGGGTTTGTATGTATGTAAACTAAGTATATTTTCCTTAGTTATGAAAAAGAATGTGCAGAATTTGAAATTTTATAACAAAAGTAAGCCTTGATTTTAATGGGCTATTGCCTTTATAAGAATTCAGGATAGGTGAGTTTAGGTGAGCAAGAGGCATTTTAGTTTACTTATAAATACAATGCACTTCTTGCATGAATTGTTCCATATTACACTAGCATTAAAAAGTTGAACAATCCAAGATGTGGTGTGAGAAATGATTAAAAAATCCCAATATATCCCCCTAATACTTTTGTTTCCCCTATCAGGGCTGGCTTTAGTCATGTCTTAGTTTTATAATTTAAGGGTTATTTATGGTCTTACTTTACTCTTCAAAACTTTTAATTTATTTTAGTTTTTACAAACACACAGAAATCACATATAAAATTACAAAAAAGCACTAGAAAACAAGGGCTTTTCTAATGTTTATTCTGTGTAATCATCTGCAAAAATAACAGGAGAGACAAAGATTGTCACATAACTGCTTCCAACTGGAATCTGGAACAATGAGTGTTTTAAAAATCAATGTTGATGATGCTTGCTTTCTATAGATTAGGCCAGTTTAACTAAGCAATATCGGTGTTCAAAAACTAGTCAGCTGGAAACCAAATTAATATCAACAGCAGGTGGCAGTGCTAGCAAAGCTTGTTCATCTATGTGTAATCAGCCAGGTCTGGGAATATGACAGCTCTCATGTCAGAAGTGAGTTAATTTATTTTGCACGGAGCCAAAGTCATATGACATCTTAGTAAATGCTTAACTAGACTCTAGGTAAGTTGTTTCAGAAGTTATTCGAGCTGAAAATTTCGACTGATAAGGTTAGGTGCATATATTTTCAAGACTTTTTATCCCGAGTCTTTCCAATAGGTTTCTGTTGATCAACTGTATATATAAAATACCAGGTTTGGTTTGTTGCTTGTGTTTAAAGTATGATTGTTTTTTTAACTCTGAAATGAAGTGAAAATTCAAAAATAATCAGAGCTTGGGTGAGGGGTTTGGGCCACAGAGCCATGGGTCCAACCTGAGCATGCGCGCTTCTGTTTTTAACCTGTAATAGAGCTCTGGGAGCCTGTGTCAGTTGACCTGAACTCTGAGACATGCTGCTTTGGGCCTTTTACTTTTATTTCCTCAATGTGCCTGTATCCTCTGTGTCTACAGCCAGGGGTCATTACATGCATGTGGATTACTAGTATATTTCTATATTAATTAAAACATGTATTTTTCCTCATGTGTGCGTAGAGAAGCAAGAATATCATGGGCATCTCATTGGTGAGAACTAGGAATAATTTGATGGAGTTAACACCCCTCTGGCATTCGCCAGGCAGTTCATTCCTCTCAGACCTGTTGACGCATGCTCTCTGCTAAAACAGGTAGCCATCCCTTTTATAAATCACAGCCAAGAGGACTAACAAATTCCTTTTTAAAAACTGAAAGCTGATTTTCTAATGTGATCAATTAACTTGACAAACAAGAGGGCTAATAGTTTTATGCCTTGATCTAGCCCTGTTTTAGTAACTGACAATAGGTTGTGGTTAGAAAAGTGTAACAAATGCATACTTTATCAGAAGAATTGTTTCTAAATTGAAAATCTTTCAAGGTTTTCTCCATAAGGTGTCAGCACTGGTCTTTAAAGTTAATTAATTTTCATCTTGAATTCAGTTTTTCAAATAAGTTTTGATAACAAAACTTATTATGAATGGTAATAAACACAGTGTAATTGGCCCCTGATAGTTCGTATGTAATGGTGATTTAAAGAAGTAAAATGAAAAGACAGGCAAATCACCATGTCACCGAAAAGGCTTAGGGCATCTTCAAAACTAAGCTATCATGTCTCAAAAAGTCAGACTTTATCAAGTTTGGCCTGTGGTAATCTATGTTTTAAATTAAAGCACAGCTCACGCCAGATCAATATAATGAATTGATTTGTACAAATTTCAAGTAGGTCTGCTTTCTTTGGATTTTGAGTATTGAATGTGCACTGCAGTTAAAGCATCTTTTCTGCATAATTAGATCTATATTTGTTGGCTTTTCATTGAGCTGAAACTGAGTTTAAAAGGCAGAAATGTAAGTTAAAGCAAAAATTATGCATTCCCATTATTTGGCCTTTCTTTCAGGCATTGGGATTTTTTTCTGTGAAAAATAAAAGATGGAAAATTGAATATCCTGTGTTTTGATTTAATTTGCTAGACCTCTTTTTAACTGTTTCAAGTTTGGATGCAGGTGAGCAGAGAGCCTCTTTCAATGCAACTGCCAGTGTGCCCAAAGGAACATTTTGCTGCTTTGGTGGTTAGCATCTCTCAGGCTCTTTTGGAGCAGTGATGCCTTTGTTTAGAGATAGAGCACTGTATAGCAACATGATACAATTTTTACACACAGTACTATGAGATAAACAATGGATAGTAAAGGGATGACTTCTCTTTTAGGGATTATGGAAAGATTTAGGTGTGGGTCTCCTGTAGGGGGTAAAGGGATCGTAGGATTAGATGATATGGGTGACAGTATTAATTGGTATAAAAAGACAATAGACAGAGGAAAGTGGAGGAAGATACCACATGCAAACAAAGGGACGACTGACACATATGTACTTTACTTTTCTAAAATTTGTTTTCCCTGTCACCCAGAAAACAAGAAAAAAAATAAGGTTGGGATATCTATACACATATGTAGTGAACACCTGTTCTCACACACGGTCTGATGTCTATACTGTCTGAGCCTTTGTACTAGAATTTATTTCACAGGAAACACTTATTGGCTCATCGGTTAACTGTGTACATGGTTACACTTTGACATCCATATCACCGTCTGTGTACAAAGGTTTTTAAAATTCTCCCCCACCAGCTAAGGGAGAATTTCTCTGGCTCAGGCCAACGTAAGACAGCTTTAAGCTGTTTTACAAGTCCTCCTTGTTTAGGGGAGTTGCTAGTGTGAGACCATACATGGTTTGGTCATTCTGGGATGCATTAACAGGAGTGTTGTGAGCAAGACATGAGAAGTCATTCTTCCTCTTTACTCTGCGTTGATTAAGCGTCAGCTGGAGTATTATGTCCAGTTCTGGGCACCACATTTCAGGAAAGATGTGGAGAAATTGGAGAAGGTCCAGAGAAGAGCAACAAGAATGATTCAAGGTTTAGAAAACATGATGTATGAGGGAAGTCTGAAAGAATTGGGCTTGTTTAGTTTAGAAAAGAGAAGACTGAGAGAGGACATAATAGTAGTTTTCAAGTATCTAAACAGATGTTACAAGGAGGAGGGAGAAAAATTATTCTCCTTATCCTCTGATGATAGCACAATAAGCAAAAGGCTTAAACTGCTGCAAGGGAGGTTTAGATTGAATATTAGGAAAAACTTCCTAACTGTCAGTGTGGTTCAGTACTAGAATAAATTGCCTTATGGGGTTGTGGAATCTCCATCACTGGAGATATTTAAGAGCGGGTTACACAGACACCTGTCAGGGATGATCTAGAATAGTGTTTGATCCTACCATGAGGGCAAGGGGCTGGACTTGATAACCTCTTTGAGGTTCCTTAGATTTCTAGTTTTCTATCGATCCTATTCTGGGATGCTTTGGGTTGCAGCAGACTTGGCCAAAGAGTTTGTGGGGCCCAAGGCAACATGCTGACAGCGGCTGCACCGCACAGCTGGGCAGCTCCCAGGGCAGCCAGCAAGTGGCCAGGCAGGTGGGTGCTGGACAGTATGGGGCCCGGAAGGCATGGGGCCCAAGGCAACCACCTTGCTCGCCTTGCCCTAAGGCTGAGGCTGGGTTGCAGGATTGCTGTAGTGTACAGCAGTGGCTACACTAATGATCCTGACCATCTTGATGGTATAAGGATGGCTTGAAGCCACCTTTACTTCACCACCACCTTAGCTGCGTTTGTTTGGGCTGCCCCTTTGGCATACCACACATAGTCTCACTAATAAATGAGTATTTTTAGAATTACAGTAGTATTATTCGTTTAGTAAGTATAGTTTCTCTTTTGCTCCTTATTTTCTTTCTCTGAGATAGATTTATATACTCCTGTGATTAACTAACTTTGTATTCCAGATGTATATTAGAAAATCCAAGACACTTGAATACCTATTTCACCTGTTAGGAGAATCACAGTCCACAATTCTATGGTGTAAGCTACAAAAAAATTGGTCTTAAGCATATTATAGCATGACATCACAGAATGTTCTGGGCTTTTGAGGTGAAAAATAACTAAGAGCCCTTCTTTGATTATAGAGGAACAAATATTGTGTTAATCTGGAAATGGAGTCTGTGACCTCCATTAAAAATAGCATTCTTACCAATGCACACACAACCTGTACATTAATACCATTGCTGCCAGCTACTTATATTAAGGTGTTGCTGCCATAATTAAAAATCATCTTCTAAATGTGCTCAGCGGTTGTATTGCACACACTGCAGTACAGCTAGAACACATAACAAAACAGACACAGATATGTTAACAAAGGCTGAATGCTGATGTGGGTGCTGAAATCTTGACAACAGAATCCTCTTGAATACCTTGGAATATAAATTTGCCACTAGAGTGTGCACTATGGCCAGGTATTGCAAAAAAGAACTAACAATGCTCCTTGGATGTTTTGTGAGGATCTGAGAAAGACATGTCTGAGGAACCCTAAATGTTTAACATTGCAAGGGGCAGTCAAAGGTTTCCAGAGAATTTCTCTGAGCATCTGTCTGAGCATACAGCAGACTATATTTGGGGCAACTTTAATGTTAGCTTTCTTTTCACAGTTCCTTCTGAAAAACAAGTTGTCATTGTGTTCATTCTTGCAGATCTAAAATATGTTTGAAACTCTTTAAGATTGTAGCGTCAATGAAGCTATGCTGCTATTTTTCATGCACTAAATTAACCAAAGATAGCATGTGCCTAGCATGCTCGGTGAAGCATAACAGCAATGTGGATACTCTTTTAGGATGTGTCTACACTGCGCCGTCATTTCCAGATAACTAGCATTATTTCGAAATAACAATGCGAGCGTCTATACAGCCATTCCATTATTTCAAAATAATTTCAAAATAATGGATGGCTTGTTCCGAAATCTGTAAACCTCATTCTACGAGGAATAAGCTCGTAGAATAGCTATTTTGAAATAAGGCATGTGTAGATGCTCCACTTCTGCTATTTTGAAATAACTCCTCCCTCGGGCCATTCTAAATTATTCCTCCCCAGTGCCTCCTGGTGCTCTAAATCGAAATAGCACATCTACATTAGGGAAGCTTGCCTCAGACTAATTTTGAGGCTTCTCTGCACTGTAGACATACTGTTTTGAAATAAGCTATTTTGGAATAACTATTCCGGAATAGTTTATTTCGAAATAAGCGTGCAGTGTAGACGTATCCTATGAAGGTCCCATGAAGATCATCACAGAATCCTATCATTAGCTCTAGATTTTAAAATAATTCACTTTTAATTCTTCTGACATACTGGTCTGGATTTAGAGGAGTAGGTAACAAATATATGATAATTTTACGAACAATTCCAGTTTACCAAGTATACTACTTACTACCATGACTATCCAAGTGACTTCAATAAGACTTCATTTGATAATAAGCGTTCACAGGATTGTGCCCTTAATGATAAAGAACCAGATTTTCAAATGAGCTCCGACCCCAAAAACTCTCACTGAGGATACTTTTGGCCAATCTTTAAGGGTATAAGGTTGTCTCAGCAAGGAAGTCTATTGTATAGATTTAATTGAATAGCAGTACACAGGCGTAGGTGCTTTGATCCTTTTTAATATTTATCTGAACTTAAATTTGTGTTCCAAAAATATCTCTCTACCTCTTTTTTATTAAAAAAAAACACAATAAAAATGTAATCCCCCAATTACCTGCATTCAGCCGTTAATGAAAAATAATGTTGCTAATTCATTAAAATATAAAGAAAAGAAAAATCTTTTTTTAATCCTTTGATAAAGCTGGTCTTAAATGTCATGTTGAATCATGGGGGTTTTGATCATGTTGTGTTTATTGAAGGCATTTTCCTACTTAATTTTTTGGATTTCTTTATAGGTCACTGCAGGTGTTAAAGTTTCGTGTTTTCTTCATTTTTTGACAACTAAAATTCTCTCTGGAAGAAATTAGGTAGGCAATGTGCCAGCCCTAGGATATGTGAATTCTGTGGTTTCCTGTTGTGGGGCAAGTACACACTGTCATCTTTTGGGCCATGGGGAAGGGCATTATAGCCCCAAAGCTGAGTCCCATTGGCCACTCTTAGCCTCTGGCATTATTGCCTAATGGTCAGATTCAATAGGCCTGCCCTCTCAGTCAGGCTGTGTGGCCAAACAACCAGTGGGGAACTGGGCTGCTACTCAGGATGAGTGACAGCTAGGGTAAGGAGACCCAGACCCTCCCTTCTCCACCAGGCCCCATCCCAGAGTCCTGACAGCAGCAAACAGATTCACTACTAGGACAGCAGTGAAACACACTGATTTTGTCTCAGTTCCACAACTGGACCAATGTCTAGTTCTCTTGAGTTATTTCCTACCCTATTTTTCAGCACAGGTGTTCAGAAGCCTCCTAGGCCTCTGGGATCAAAACCTTCTGATGACTCCGTCCCCTCTTGGGTTTCCACAGGCAGCTGGGTATCCACCTGGGTCTCGGCACATTTAGCCTCTGCGATCTAGGGCTCTAGCATCTCCCAGGAGGGAGCCTACAATGTGCATCCTCTTTCCTCAGCAGTCCACCCAACTGAGCTGAGCTGTTCCCCCTCCTCCCCTGTTTGCCAGGGATCTTTTGTCTCCCCACAGCTCCCCCAGATACCAGAGTCCTTTTCTCTCTTCTCAACCCTCCTGTCCCTCCAGGCTGTCAGGGGCCTTTCCCCACCTCCAGCACTGTGGCCAAGGGCTGGGGGGGTGGGGCTTGGGGCAGTGGTGCTACTTATCCAGTCTGGTGGCAGGAAAGATGGCAGAGCCCCAGCTTTGCTGGCCACTCTCTTGGGGCATGTCTACACTGCAGAGTTTTTCCATTTTTCCAAAAAAAAAACCCCTCCAGTTACATCCACACTGCAATTGTGTTCTTTTGGAAAAAAAAAATAGAAAGAACAGAGGGGTTTTTCGACATTGGTAAACCTCTTTCTATGAGGAAGAAGACTTTTTCCAAAAGAGCTCTTTAGGAAAAAGGCATGTGTGGATGGGTAAGAGGGAGTTCTTTCGAAAGAAGAGGAAAGAGGAAAAAGCACAGGTGCCCTGGTGGCCACTCCATCCATAGTAATCACAGCTTACATGCGAGATAGCGTCGATTCAGTGTGGACGCTATCTTTTGAAAAAGCAGATGGCTTTTTTGATGCGCTTTTGCTGTGTAGATGCTCTCTTTCAGAAGTTTTTTTGGAAGATCTCTTCTGGAAAAGCTTCTTCCAAAAGAAGCCTGTAGTCTCGATGTAGCTTTGGTGGTGTAGCTTCCCCCAGTGCTCAACCTGCAGTATAGCTCTCCCCTCTGGGCTCACTATCCCCGGTGCATCCCTCCTCTCTGTGTCCCCCCCATTCCATGTTATGGAAAACAGTCCCATTCCTGGCACTTTCCGTTTTCTTGGCACAACCCCCCTAACCTGGTTTTAAGTTAGGATAAGAGGAAGCTGCATACCAAATCTGGTCATCCTCGCTCTCCCACAAGGGTGCTATTTATGGGGGGGCTAGAGGGGCAATAGCCTCTCCCCCGAGTTTGAACCTCTGGATTTCATATTTGAGGTCTGCTTAAAGCTGCATGCCCTGACTCTAGAGGCAGTTCTTAAATGCAACAGAGTTTGAGCTGCTTGCGGCTTTGCCTTTTGGGCAGGAAGTTTGTTATAAAAAGAGAGAGGCAGGTGATTAAGAATAACAAAAGACTGACCATTCAAGTAACTGAAGGATCATTAGATCATCATGATAACATTGCCAGGTATTTAAAAGATAGGAGAAAAAAGACTAGCAATGGTTGTTGTGCTGATGGGATTTGAATTTAGACTAGCTCTGTTAAACTTAAATGTTCTTGAAGAAGGGGTAAATAGCAAGGTGGCAAAATTTGCAGATCCTACAAAATTATTCAAAATTATTAAGTCCAAAGCTGACTGCAAAGAGTTACAAAGGGATCTCACAAAACTGGGCGACTGGGTGACACAAGGGCAGATGGAATTCAGTGTTGATAAATGCAAAGTAATGCACATGGAAAAATATAATCCCAACTAACATATAAAAATTATGGGGTCTAAATTAGCTGTTACCACTCAAGAAAGAGATCTTGGAATCTTTTTGGATAGTTCCCTGAAAACATCTGCGCAGTGTTTAGTGGCAGTCTAAAAACTAACAAAATATTTGGAGTCATTAGGAAATGAATATATAATAAGACAGAAAATATCATATTGCCTCTTTATAATGTCATGATATAGCCACGCCTCGGATACTGTGTGTAGATTTGGTCACCTCATCTAAAAAAGCTATATTGGATTGGAAAAAAGTACAGAAAGGGCAACAGAAATGATTAGGGGTAAGAAACAGCTTCCATATGAGGAGAGTTTTAACTTGGAAAAGAAATGACTAACGAATGGGGGGATATGTTAGATGTCTAGAAAATCAAGAATGGTGTGGGAAAATAGAATAAGGAAATCTTATTTACTTTTTCACTAACATAACACAAGAAGCTCATCCAACTAAATTTATAGGCATCAGATTTAAAACAAATTATTTCTTCCAAGTCAGCCTGTGGAACTCTTTGCCAGGAGATGGTGGAAAAACCCAAACTATAACAGGGTTCCAATAACAGCAAAAGGAGATGGGAATGGATGATGGGGGATGGATCCTTTGATGATTGTCTGTTCTGTTCATATCTTCTGAAGCCCCTACCATTGGCCACTGTTGGAAGACAGGATACTGGGCTAGATGGACCATTGGTATGACCCAGTATGGCCATTCTAATCTTATATAGAGCCCAAATGTATCTGCCCCCTACTGTCACCCACTAGACCCCTCCCTTTCTAGAGCTGAGATAGAGCCCAGGAGTCCTGGTATTCTCTCTCTCTCTCGCTGCAGTTAGTAAGAAAATAAGAACACACACACACACATTACACTTTTAAGTCTAACCAGGGACCCTTGAGTGACTTGCCATAAGATGTCAGAATGTTAATATTAGAACTGAGTGGGTCTAATATGTATTTACATTTTCTTTTTTTATATAGGAATTAGATATAGTGCTCCTTTCAGCTAATTGCTAAGTTACCCAGCCAAAAAAGCCCTAGGGTTTTCCAGTGCCTTGGTAGCCCTGGAAAGAAGTGATATGTGTGTAGGGGGAGGGTGTATGGAATTGGTTCCCCCTCCCATTTGCTGCTTGGCTTGTACTAAGCATGCTCAGGGTGTGCCTAGACTACAGGGTTTTGTCGACAAAAGTGGACTTTTGTCCACAAAACTATACCTGCGTCTACACTACCGCCGAGTTCTGTCGACGTAACGTCGACAGAACTCAGCAGTTTTGTCAACGGCGGTAAACCTCATTCTACGAGGTATAACGCCTTTTGTCGACAGAGTTCTGTTGACAGAAGGTATTATTGCATCTACACTGTCCTTTGCGTCTACACTCTTATGTCAACAAAGCTGCTTGCTTTGTCAACAGAACTGGATGTAGTCTAGATGCTCTTTGTTGACAGAAGCTTTGACAGATACTGTCGACAAAGCCTCTGTTGACAAAAGCCTGTAGTCTAGACGTACCCTCTGTAAGACTGCTGAAGCTGCTGTCTTCAGTCTGTCCTCCTCATGCTTTTACTCTCTTCCTCCTCCATCAGGGCATGCACAGATCACCACCCCCCACTAAAATCTGAAATGGTGCTCCTCTCTCCCCATTTAGGAGGACTTCATGAACAAATGGACTCGCAGACAGACCCGGAGACAGACGGACTCACAGACAGGCACACAAATCTAATATATACATAGCTAGATAAAATCCCAACCATATAGTAGATGGTAATGACATTTAGTCATTGTCACCCTCAAGTGGGTTTGAACTTGTCACTTGGAGACAATGGTGGTAGATGCTATTACACACCTTCCTGAGCCATTCCGTTTCCCCTGCTTTGCAACCTGCTCTAGTTACGAATTAGTTTTTTAAAAAAAAGATGGTTAAGGACTATTAATAGTATGCACCATTTTATCAAGAGTATAGAGCAAACGGTTTTGGGGAGGGACAGAGGAAAGATCAAAGCAGGACACATACTTTCAACATTAAAAAAAAGATTGAAGTAGAATCAAGAAAATTCCTTTCCACTGTGACATTGTTTATTTCTTGCTCATTGATTTGAGAGGTCAGAAGGAGAAAGCATTTCTTGTTCTATTCTGAAAAGAATCAGTGCCTGTCCTCTTACAGTCTTTCTTTATTTTTTAAAGTCATGATTTGTGTTGAAGTGCTTTAGAGGGTGCAGAATAACAGAGAATGGAGAAAATCTGTCAGGAAAGTTATTTGGGGGAAAATAAGAGGTGGGAGGAACACCTGAATTCTCTTCTGCTGCCCACCTTTTATTCATAAACCACTTTCTGCCTTTCATCTGGTCACATCTGTTTCTTACCATTGGTATTTCTATCACTCTTGCCATGATGAGTATCTTGTATGTTGTGCGGAGTTTTCAGTGGCAGGCATAAGATGATTCTTCCGTTAATTATGATTGACAGTGGGGAAAGACTGGCATTGCAGCTAAAAAAGGCCTGGAACCCTGAAAGGCCCCCTGCAGAGGCCTCTATATACTGTATTGGTGTGTAGGGGCTGTCTGATAACAGTTAGTGGTATGGGAAGAATTTCATTGGTGTGAGAGTAATGTAGAGATTGCTGCTTCTCCTCACAATGCTTGCTGTAGAAGATGTGGAGGACAAATTGAGGTCAGGACTAGTGGAAGGAGGATGAAAGTCTGAGCACTCTGGGGATTTGGACTGCTGCATAGGCCTAGGGAGGTGGCTGTAAGTTAGAGTAACTTAGAACACCTCAGCTCAGTCTGCATTCTATCTAAACCATCTTTTCCCACATATCCTTGGGCTGTTTCTCTTAAGAGGCTAGTTCAGAGTCTAGACCAAAGGGTGTCAGTCCACATGGGGAATTTTTCTCTTTGTACAGGTTGCACCTCTGAAAACTGGCACTCTCTGGTCATCGACAGAGGCTCCTGGACCAGAGAGCCCAGGAGCCTAATGACAGGATAGCCAGCCTGGGCTCCTGGCAGCAGGGTTGGCAGCCTGACTGGGCAGTGTGGGTCCAGGGCCGGAGCCCCGTGGTGGCCTATGATAAGTGAGGTTGGGGCCCAAGCCCCATGGCAGTCCCTGGAAATCCCCAGCAGTACAGGACTGGGGTCGGAGCCCTGTGGCAGGAGCAGGAGTCTGCAGCAGCCCAGCAGCAACTGGGTAAGCAGCCCAGCTAGGCTAGTGGTGGTGGGGGGGAGTGGAGTCATGGTACCTGCTGGGGCAATAGCCTGCCAGCAGCACACGGAGAGTTTGGGGGCTGGTGGCAGGGGATCTCCCCTGGCCCCGCAAATTCTCTCATTTGGGACTGGTCAGGTCCGAAGGTGCTGGACCAGCAAAATATGAGAAGGGTGAGAAGTTTGCACAAAATCTTGGCTCCATCTTCAAACAAATACTTTCAGACCTGCACCTTGCAGGAAAGTATGTCACTCATCAGGGTGCGTGGTTGCTTTGCAAAATGCCTGAGCAACCTGAGACTGGACGCTGTGGGTATGTCTAGGCTACATGCCTCTTGTCGCCAGAGGCATGTAAATTAGACTACCTGACATAGTCAATGAAGCCAGGATTTAAATATCCCCGGCTTCATTAAAATAAAAATGGCCACCGCGCTGTGCCGGCTCAGCTGATCGTCGGCACAGCGCGTGAGTCAAGACGCAGATCGGTCGACAAGGGAAGCCTTTGTTGACCTTATGCCTCATGAAACGAGGTTTACAGGAGCGGTCGACAAAGGCTTCCATTGTTATTTAAATCCCGCTTCATTGACTATGTCAGGTAGTCTAATTTACATGCCTCTGGCTACAGACATGCCCTGTGTGCCTAGGTTAGAAGAAACTCCAAGCCAGAAACCTCTTTTTTGTAACATTTCTGGCGTGTAGTTAAGAGCTTTTCTTTTCCTGATACTTCAGAGGTCTCCCTGAGAATGGGGCATGACTTCTTTGGCCTCGTTGTTGTGCCAATATGAAGCAGGATGGTTTGAGAACACTGTTGCATTACCGCACTTCATGCAGAAAATGCCAGTTACAATAGATGTGCTGAATATATATATAATGACAGCACATTTTGTTATTAGCGCACTTGCTAGAAACATGACTCATTCTACCACACCCCTTGGAAACCAATGGATATCACTATGTACTAACAAGTCAAGTTAGCATTTGCAAGATGATGGTGTAACAGATAAATTACTGGTGTGAAAATTGCATTGGAATGAAATGGAATATAGCAGTGACAAAAACTATAGCAGAAGTCATTTCAGTAACAAGAAAAGGCCATCTGGCCTAACAAACCTGCCCTTTTGTAGCCTATTTTAATTCCACCTTTGTACTTTTTCAATCTCTGCCTTCTATAGAAATCCATACATGTCTCTTGACCTCATTTACACTAATTTATTTACTCTCCAAAAGCACTAACAGCCTTACTCTGCAAGATACTGAACAACCAATAAGTCGAGGGAGTTCAGCATCTGGCAGCATCAGACCTCCACATCACACCACCGCAAAGGAAGATGGATTTCACAGATGGGTGAAATGATCTCTCTTCAGCCTCACAGGAGTGTTGTCATGATGAACTAGCAAACTATTCTGAAATGTTTTGAGATCTTTGGGTGTAATGTGTTATATAAGTGCAATGGTTATGATTGCTATTATTAAGAATTATTAAGGCTAATAAGTAGGCAAAGGATCTTGGTGAATGAGTTTGATATAATTTCACTGTGTTAAAAGCTATTAAAATATATTGCCATAGCTTCTTGAAAGAGTAACACAATTTACAAGGATATATAGGTAGTAACATCTTTACTAAATATACTTGATATCCATTTTTTAAAAAAAATGTGCATATTTCACATGATTTGCCTAAAATTACAGGGTCATTCATTGATTGCTCATAATTTTTATGAAACATGCATATGGTCAAACTATCTAAAGTGCATTTTGATTAATGAGGAGAAGCAGGTGAATAATTTTTGACCTTCATCCCCATTCACTAACCTGCTAATACCAACAGCTTTAACATTTTTGCATTAAACTACCCATTGCAAACTTGTTACAGTACAGTTAAATGTAATGGTATTATAAATGAACTCTGCATTAAGAGTAGAAACTGGAATGGAGCCAATCTTTCCTCAGAATTCCTGAGTGTCAAGGTTTCAGATGGAACCTGCATTCTCCAGTCCGAGGCTGCCAGTTGCCTCACTTAAAGCAGTTGTTACGCTTTCTTCGGTGGGAATGAGATCTTGACTTTCTGTGTAGGCTTGCCTGCTGAAACCATGGGTGTCATTTGCAGTTGGTTCTGTTCATTGTGTCTCTTCTCTGTAAGTATAAAATAAAGCAAAGTAGAACATCTCAAAGAACATAAAGAAAGAGGGAACAGAAAGGAGCTTTAAAGTGGTTTTTATTTTACAGAAGCATAAGTGCACCAAAGACAAAATTGGCTGCTGGCACAGGTTGCTGCAATCACACTGAGTGCAGCAGAGTTAGACCAGCAACACATTTTACCCAAAGTGTTAGTATGACTAATAGATATAGCAAGTTTTTTTGATAATTAAAACCTTAGCAAACCTAGGGAAATGAGGGCATATTATGGTTATCATTGCCATTATATTTCATTAAACACACTGATGTAGATGGGAGTTCTGCATGTGCAGGAAAAACTGGCTTGGGCCTGTATTGTAAATTAACAAATACCTAATAGCACAAGAGAGCATTACCAAACTGGATTGCATAGAATCATAGAATACTAGAACTGGAAGGAACCTCAAGAAGTAATCAAGTCTAATCCTCTGTCTGCATGGCAGGACCAAGTACCACGTAGACCATCCCTGACAGATGGCTCTCTAACCTATTCTTAAAAATCTCCAAATGATAGAGATTCCACAGTCACTCTAGGACTAGGTAATTTATTCCAGTTTTTAACCACTCTGACAGGAAGTTTTTCCTAATGTCCTAATCTGTGCTGCTGTTGTTGAAGGGATGGGAAGGAATTTTATAGGATTTTGGTACCTAATTCCTTTAGACACCTTTGAAAATCTTAGCCTAAGTCTTTTAAGTCAACTAATCAAACACTTGGGCACTATACAGAGGTACTGGTGATGTTTAGTTGGCTAGTAATCATGCTGGTTTGGGGACAAGTGAGCAGAATGATTGTCCTGGGTGCCACCTTCCATTAAGTTTCAGATTGCTGTGTTGCTCACCTTTATTTTACGTTTTTTGTGTGTTTTCTGCTCTGGACTGGCTGTTTTCTGCTTTGTTGGTGATTGGTTGGCTATTTTTTTGTTTGCCCCAATGACACTGGCCATCAAAAATGTTTTCCACTTTGGTCAGCAAAATGGATAGGGTAATTCTTGCCTGTGATACATACAGGTAGACTGGGTGAGCCAATGGTCTTTGATCTTAAACTCTAGGCTCATCCTTTCAGGCTCCAAGGTCCCAGATGGGCTTGCTTATACTTTGAACCAGTGTTACTATGTGGTAGAGGAGAGAAGAAACAGATATTGCTAGAACACTTTGGGTCATTAAAGGAGATCTTGCTTCTTTTAATTCTTGAAAATTTTACTGTGGCTTGTTCTTTATGTCAACAGTTTAATTTCTTTTGTGTTCCCACTGTACCTCTCATTTGTCCCAGTTTTCCAGCCCATACGTGTTTGAACTACACTTCATGAGTAGCTGTTTGATGTTGCTTGCATAGGTAAATGTTGCTCAGTGTGAGTAGTGGTTGGAGAAGCTGTCCCTTTAGCTTCAATATAACACAAAACTATGACTGCTTCTGAAGCAACTTTGAAAAAAATAACTGTTTCCATTAGGGTTGCCAGGCGTCTGGTATTCTACTGGACAGTCCGGTTTTTGCACCCTCTTTCTGGTAAAAAAATTCAGAAAATACCAGACATGTGCAATGTCCGGTATTTTCTGTTTTTCCGGCTGGGTGCCAGACGGAAGCCCGGCAGGGGCGGGGGGAGTGGCTGGGAGGCGGGGCTGCAATCGGCATTGGGAGCCTGTGGTAGCATGCAAAAGCCTGGCGGGGGCGGGGGGTGTGGCTGGGACTCCCAGCCACTCCCCCCACCTGGCTTCTACATGCAACCACAGGCTTACAGCGCCGATTGCGGCCCTGCCTCCCAGGCGGGGGTAGTGGCTGGGAGTCCCACTCCCCCCGTCCCTGCCAGGCTTCTGCACACAACCAGAGGAAGTCCCAGGCTGGGAGGCGGGGCTGCGATCGGCGCTGGGAGCCTCTGGTTGCGTGCAGAAGCCAGGCGGGGGCGGGGGTAGTGGCTGGGTGGCGGGGCGCAATCGGCACTGGGAGTCCTCAGCTGATTGCGTCTCAGGAGGAGTGACGCCTTGGGGAGGAGGAGAAGCCCTGTCCCTGCTCCTGAGCACTTTTCAAGTGCGTTGTGGTGCCGTAGTCCAGGAGAGAAGCCTGCAGGTGCTTTGTAGTTGCGTTTAGGCACCTTCTATGGGCTCTCAGCCAAAACTGACTGGGGTGGAATTTCTGCTTCTTCCCACTGGGACACCCAAAGACCTGGCTATGGGGGAGTCACCTTCCTATCCATGGTTGCCCCCCCTTGCCCTGCCATTGTGTTGCCCCGGGGTCTGCCTCTCTGCTTTGGGTAGCAGGCTCTGCTGCCTCCCCCTTTGTTCCCAGCTTGGTGGCTCTTGGTAGTAGCCACACAGGGTGTGTGTTCGGTCTGGGTGGTTCTGAATATCTTCAGAAAATGCAATAGTTTACTGAACCCTCAAATTTGTCATCACATCCTCACTCTTTTCTAACATAGAGCTAACAGTGGCTTTTTTTGTGTGTGTGTGCACTGACCTCTAATTCACTGATACACCTTCCTTTCATAGCAATTTAAGACACTGCCAACAAAAGATGCTTTGCCATGTGTTGAATCTGTCAAGCCTTTAACTAGTTTCTCCTCAGGTGTCCATTGAAGATGAAGCAGATTTTGAACAAATGTGTCTCGGGGACTATTTGTTAGCTAATTTTTCATCTGAGTTTCCAGCTGTACCAGCAAACTGAGTAAGGAAAAAAGAAGGTGATTTTCAAGACAAATCCTTGCTCAAATGGAATCAGCAATATAGTGCTTGCTATAGATGGTTTGTGATATGTTATTTTCACGAGTTATTTTATTTTGCTTTCTTACCTCTTCATTTATTTAAGATAGTGAGCAACAAAATATAGCTGAAGGTACAGGTACAGCTCTTTAAAAGCAGATTTTTCTGTCATCTCTTGGAGACATATTTCTGAGGCTACTACTGTTTCTGCTATTGGAAGACTCAGTGATTTTGAAACACTGTCTGGTAGCAAAGGATGTCTATTGAGAATTGGGAATATCTATCTCTAATGAGGTTGGAGAATGTAGAATCACCAAAAACTCTGTTTTAGATGATCATGTGAATTGCTATAAAATTCACAAGATCTTTGCTAATGCTTCCAAAAATGGTCAAAATAATTTAGACGAGCATAATTTTTTACTCTCCTGTTTGGAATTGTTCAAGAGCACCTGCCCATCTGCCACACAGGAATACAAATAACTCCAGGGGAAGGTACTACCCAGGGAATCAAAGAGTTATGTGCTAAAATGTACATACCATGCTGCTTGGCTCCCGGACCCTGTTTATGGTTGTCTAGCTGTGCTTTTGCTACAAAGGTCCTGAAGAGAGTAAGGTTTCTTTGAAGGACTGCGTGTGAGGCGTGACTGCTGCAAGCTGTGGTTCCCTGCTTGGATATATATTTTTAGAGCAGGGGCATCCAATAATTTTTGATGCAGGGCGGGGGGGGGGGGGAGTGACTCCAAGAATTTGGTAAGTGGTTAAGGGCTGCACTTTCTTATGCTATTAATGGAGGGGGTGTAGAATCTGGGATGGAAGTTGGGTATAGGAGGGGAATCTGGGTAGAGGATAGGGCTGCTGTAGAGGGTGAGGGGGCTAGGAGGGAGTTTGGTTGACAGAAGAGGTTTTGACTTGGAGCAGGGAATTGGGGTGCAGCAGAGGGTGCAGGGTTTGGGTACAGGAAAGGATTCTGGCCTCAGGAAAACTTGTAGGATGGGGTGGGGGGGGGGGGCAGGAGTGCAGAGGATTCTGTTTGTGACCTGGTGCAGAGGATTTGGGTTGTGACCTGGGGCAGGGAGTTTGGGTGTGACAGGGGGTGCAAGATCTGGGTACGGGGGGGGGGGAGAGGGTTCTGACCTAGGGCAGGGAGTTGGGGTGCAGGATTGGGCTGCAATAGTGTAATTGATTAACCAATAAGCAAAAGCTTATCGGTTAATGCTATAGACTACATGCATCCCCTGCCCCGCCAGCAAATTTTTCAGCAGGCTGGCCAGCAGTCCCGCTCAGTCCCAGCTTGCGCCGGGTCCGGGACCTACCCCTGCTGTGGCTCTGCATTTAAAGTGTATTAGGAGCTGGGTAGGCAGGCAGCCTGACTGAGTTCTGGTTCACGCCAGGTCTGGGAGCTCAGATCCTCCCCTGGACACGGGCTGCTGCTACCTCACGCTGCTGCCTTTGAAGCAGAGGCAGCAGCACGGGGTGACAGGCAGCTGGTCCATGAGGGGAGCTGGTTTGTAAACTGGCTCTCTTTGCAGACCTGCTCCCGCCTGTCACCCCATGCTGCCTCCTCTGTTACAGAGGCAGCAGCGTAGAGTGGCAGGGGGCTACTCGGGAGTGGGGCTGGAGCACACTGGTTGCTGGGCCCACTCCTGGGGACTATAAAATAGTTGAGTAACCAGTAAGAATTCATGGGGTTAATCAACTATTCAATTAACTAATATTTAACATCCCTAGTGCAGGAGGGGCTGGGGTACCAGATACAGGCTCTGGCTGGGACGTGCTTACCATAGGTGGCTCCTGGTCAGCAGCCTGTCGGGACCCTTAAGAAGTCTCCCTGCCTGCTGCAGCCCCACACACTGCTCAGAGTGAATGGATGCTGGGGCCCAGTGTGTGTGTTTTGGCATGGTATGCCCCTTGAGGGGAAGGGGAGAGCAGGTCTCCATGAGCTGCGAATGTGCTACAGATAAGATTGAAGCAGCCACAATCGATCTTCCAGGATTTGAATTAGTGGATCTGGTGAAGACATGCTAATTCTAACTGAGAGGGCGCTCCTGTCGATGCCAGTAGTCCTGCTTCTGCAAGGAGTAAGGGAAGTTGAAAGAAGAGTGTTCTCCTTTTCACTTTCTGCAGTGTGAACAGCGCCAAAATTTGAGTTAACATATTTTGACTTAAGCTATACAATTAACGTAGCTGAAGTTGTGTATCTTAATTCGAACTTATTCCCTAATGTAGACCAGGTCTTTAAGCCTAAATTATTATTTCTGGTATGAAATCAGGCTCTCCATGAATGAGTTCCCAGTGTTTCTTTACTCTCCTATCCACCTTAGGCCAGATCCAAGGTTTTTGGCACGTCATTTCTGGTTTTTGAATAGTGCTCTACATCCAGCATAAGAAAGGAGAATTTAAGATTGCATGAAGTTTATAAAGCCAACTCAGACAGGTTTATTATGGTGTACTGTCATATCTTCTTATTTTTTTTACCAGTAAATCCAGCAATGTGCACTAAAACATCAAGACCCATCATTTCTAGAGAGAGCTCCTGAAGAACAAAGGTGGGATGTGTGTGGAAATTTGTAGTCCTGCTGCTTCTGTTGAACCTCTTCTGTGGATGACTCATCTCCAGGGCTGTCAACCCAGTACCTTTCACAGACTCCAAAATATACTTATTTATTTAGCTATATTTCAGAAGCATTAAGCACTGACTTCACTCCGTATTTTGAGTTTAATAAACTGATTGCCCCCTTTCCACTTGGATTTTCTTATCTCCCTCAGTAAAGATACAAGTGATATTTAAGCTTTCTATGTCTCATCCCCCCCGTTGCACATTGTTTTCCCCTCAGTAACTTAGTTTCAATCATATTTCAGGGAAGTAGTCTCACAGTGCTATTATGAAATCTTTTCTCATTTTAGACCTTTGCCTGTGAACCAACAGTCTTGCTCCTTGTAATCAGGCCATTTTAGGGCAGAGTTTTATAGACGCCTAGCTCTTTATTGAAGTGGGAAGCAACTCCAGATTGTTGCAGCTTCAAATCAGTCACTGAATTACAAGGTGCAGCCTTGAAACCACACTGAATTTTAAACAAATAATAAAAATTTATTAAAATAAATGCAAATTTGGGCTCTGTTTGAGGAAAGTGCTTAAGCACATGTTTAAAGATAAATAGGTATTTAAGGGGCTTTCCCGAAGTGGTGTCAAAGTCGGGAAAACTACAGCCTGTTGCCAGATAAAACCTTTTCATAGTCTTCTAACTGACTTCATATACTGTTCTGAACACTGAGTTAATAAAAAAAGTTGTCTTATGAGAACACCTCCCTATAGTAATATCTATGATGTACTATTGCCAACTTTAAATTATTTAGAATAGAAATCCTGTACAGAGGTAATAAAGCTACCTGTAATAAATTCAGGGACAATATAAAACATTTTATGGTGAGTTCAGGAAGATAGTATTTCTGATAATTTTTCTGAGAAAATGAGAAAATAAGATGAACTGCAGGATGTGGAGGGCTTGTACTTTTGGACATGCAGCATTTCCTTTGGACTGGCTGGAGTCTGATTCAAAGTTTCTTCATGTGTACCATTTTTTAAATAGTGTATATTATTATAGTTGCTTATGAATTTATAATGAGCTTTATAGTTTGTACTTCTTATTTTGCTAGCATGTAGTGATTAATGTCTATCACTATGGGTGTGTCTACACAGCACCCTAAACTCAAAATAAGATATGCAATTTGCATATCTTATTTCGACTGAATTTCAAAATAAGCTATTTTGAGATTTGGCGAATCTACACAGCACCAAATTTTGAAATAGCATACTATTTCGAGACATTCCTTAACCCTTATGGAACGAGGGTTACTGGGGTGCCAAAATAGCGTGCCCGTTATTTCGAAAATATTTTGAAATAATGGGCGGCTTGTGTAGACATGGGGCAGCTATTTCGAGATACCAGTGCAGTGTAGACATACCCTATAATAAATATTTAGGAAAGGCTGATCTATATAGTTGTTTTTACTATTTCTGACATAGCTTTGGATATGTATTGCGGTAGACCTTTTATAGAAATCTATGGTGTTGGAATTCTAATACACATTACCATTTTGTAAAGAACTCAGGTTGAAATGAATACACATCTTGAGACAAAAACCTGTCATCTTGAGGCTGCTGAAACTGATTTAAGTGTTGTGCATCCTATGTGAAGTAGGTTCTTTATATGCAACAAGTATTTATTGAACAATGGGAGTTTTATATTTTCAATCTAATGGATCAAATGCTTATTATTATAGCTTTTTGCCAACTTTTTCAATCTACCTTCATATCTACCTTCATAAACAGGAGGGTTTGAAAGGAGAAGGTGCAGAGCCCAGTTGTTGTTCATGCTTTATAGATTGTAAAACTGAAGCAGGAGATATAAAAAGATTGAAGTTAAAATGGAGGTTAAGTCCTGAAAGCAAATAAAGGCAGGAAAAAATGCAAGAAGCTTTCAAGGTTAAACTGACTGGTAATTTCTAAAGCTAAATGGGCTTTGTTTTGAATCACCACCACCTGTTATGAGTGTCATACAGACAGACTTTAGTTAATTGTGAATGTTGATGCAGGCATTCTTATAAGGAAAGATTGATTAAAAAGCCAACAGAGTATTAACATTTTAGGTTTTGTTTAGTGTTAGATCAATATTTTTTCCTTGAATTTGTGTAGTGTTCAGTAATAACCAAGGCTTAAAAAAAATCTGGGGTTTGAGTAACTGGCTTTAATTTACTGTCTTCCCAGATGTGTACAGATATCATAAACATTTATAAAGGACTATAATGCTAGATTTCAGAGATTGTATTTGGTATTAAAAATTTTGATACCTTTAAGATCAGAATTGCAACCAGAATTAATTAAGAATTCCATACAATTTAGTGCAGTGTTAGACAGGCTCAGACTTAGGGGAGCAAAGAGAAAAAGATTAGAGCTAAGGTTGCCAAGCTGAAGTGTGTGTACTGCAGAAACAGTCACTGCACTTATTCACTGGATTTGAGTATCAGTATCATTAGCGCTCCTCTTTTCTGAATATCCATAATTCAAAAAATTAAATGATTTATTGAATTATATGCAATACTTCACAAAGAGCTGAAAAATATCCAGTTAGAAATATGTCAGCATAAAAATCAGCATAAGTATTAGCATGCATAGCACATTACTGAAAAAACACAAATAGCTTTGGAACCGTTCTGAAAATTCTCAGTTTGTAGTTGGCATTCATAGCAGTGAATTGTTACACAAAGGAATAGATTTCAGTTATGAATTCCCTGCACTCCCCAATAGTAGTTTTGGGTGTGCAAAGAATACAAGATCAGAGTGACATTTTTATCAATGTATAATCATCATATTTCATATTCTGCTCTATTAACAATCATAACGTATTATTTGTTATAGAAATGGACAGAGGGTATAAACATTTATTTAGGCAGTTATCACATAATGTTTGTTCTGTTTGTACTGATTAATCAGATACAATAATTGCTGGATTAGGGTTCTTCAATTTGGTACTTGTAGTAATTGACAGTGAATTCAAATTAAGCAGCTTGTCTGTTGGCTACTGTTGTACCTATTATTCTATGTATATACATATTAATTATAAGTGTCTGTTTAATCCCCTTTCTAACTTCTCCTGTATCTAGTATATTTATTAATAATAACTTGTATTGCAGTGGCACTATTCACACAACTGTAAATTAAAGTCTGTGGATATTTCATTGGTAAATGTTTATTTTCATAGATGTATAATTTAGCTGTAAAAATGTCCCAGGAAAGAAATTTGGCATTGAAGATGTAGGCTTGGGAAACAGTGTTTTTTTCAGAAATGAGTCAGCTCATTCATTAGAGATTTTGAAGTCCTTTTTTTATGTTAGTATCTGAAGCCATTACATTTCAATCTGCCATTTTACAACAATAAAACAGCAGGAAAAGGTATGTTTTCATGTTAAGATGTGTATTTAGTTTGTATTTCTAAAAGTAAAATACATACATGCACATAGACGGAAGAAGAAAAGTTCTTCCCTCTAACGTTCATTGTAGTTCCCTTACCTATAAGTAACACGGGGCAGATCCCTAGATGGAATAAATTGTCATCACCCCATTGCAGTCAATAGAACTATGATAATTTATACTAGCTGAAGATTTGTCTGTTATTGTTCATTTCCCACAGAGTTTGCAGAGGTTCCCTGATGTTAATCACAAGACCAGGGTAATCTGAGGAGACAAGGACCTTTCAAGGTATCCACTCCACATCCACATGAATGGACCATTACTTCCTATGAGATACCTTTTTAGTGTTCTATCTAGCTTTAAGTGTCTTACATCATGTAGTTTCCTCAATGTCCTATGAGCCAGCAGCAGAACAAGGCAGGCTGGGAACTGACAAGGAGGCCAAGTGTGAGGTAATTAGGAACTGGGGGAACCAGCAGGATTTTGGTCTGAACTGACCTATAGGGAAGCAGCAGAGACAGAGTGCAGGAAGCCTGAGAGGACACAGAATCCTGAGAAAGCAGCTCTCCATGGAGTAATCTGAAATAAACTGTTGCAGTTAAGGTACCTCAGACACAGGAAAATTAGGGTGGGGGCCAATGTCATTTAATGGTGCATTAGGCCCGAAGAGGAGAGGCATAAGGGTTCTTACAGGAGTAACTAAAAAACCCACAGGGACGGTAAGGGGGTATTGTAGCCCAGTAGTCACCCACAAGGGATGCAGCTTTAAAGCAGGAGATGTTAGGCAACTGCTTCAGCTAAATAACAATATCAAGACACCCTGTAACGACAAAACAGACAATGGGATTGAAACCAGGCAGGGGACGTACAGACCAATAAGTAATTGCCTCTTAATACAGGTGCATGGCCTGAGGAGCCCCAAGATGTGAGATTACCTGTATTTTCATCTATTTAACTGCCCCCTGAAGCCTAAATTAGGAGCTACCATGTTCATCTAGTGTAATTTACTAAGCCATTGTAGTCAGGGTGGTTGCACCCATTTCTTTCTATTATCCCTAATAAATAGTCTTTTAATTGGAACTGAGCTTATGAGATATCTTACATGCAACCAAGTATCTAAAGATTGATATACCATAGCACTCCAGTGACCCCTGAAGAAAAAATGGCTCCATGAGAATTCTGAGTTCCAAATGTACATTAAAGAGCCACCTAGTGGAAGAATAGGAACATTTTGCCACTTGTTGATAGGATAATGTTATGGTCCATGCTAATGATTTGAGTACCCCGTGGCATCAGGGCAGGATGCTAGAGAAAATTCATCTTCCACACCTCCTGTTCATCATCTGCCTTAGTGTATGCTGTGTTTCAGACATGTGGCTCTGCAGGATATTACAGTGGAAATGACACAAGAAGAAGAGCTCTATATGAGCTCCAAAGCTTGTTTTTCTCTCACTAGCAGAAGCTGGTCCAGTAAAAGGTATTACTTCTCCCTTCTTGTCTCTCTGATTTGCCTTTATACCTAGTTCTTTTCTCTGACTGAGAAGCATCTAATTCTAGGCAACAAAAACCTCAGATAAGTGTCCAGTAAGTGCCTTTTTTGGGCTCTGTTGACTCTGTACCTATTCCAGATTCTTCCCCCCTGCTCTTGAATAATGGTTCCTCAGACTTCATCTGAGGCATCAGTTCTTCTGCAGGCCTTTTCACAGGAATCCTTCCAGTCCCTGAAATTCCACCTTACTGACAGAACTCATTCCCTTTTATGGGGCCCAAATGTCCATCAAATTATCACCTGTTGCGTCTTAATCCTGCCTCTTTGGCTGAGAAACAACTAATTAATTACAGCAGAGGTGAAGAAGGTGTAACTAAATGGCTCTTACCCCCTCTTCAGCCCATGATAGATTTCACCATGTCAGAGATGGATTTTGCATTTTTAATTAAAAAAACCTTTATTCATGTGAAAAAATCATTATTAAAATATTCTCAAATGTAGATCAGCTTTGCCGTAAGTGGCTAGGTAATGTAGAATGTTAATGCAATAACCTTTAAACAATACAGATCTGGGCATAAATCTGGCTTCTCTCACAAGTGAAAATGAATTTTGTGATATCTATTTAGTCCTTAGTGAATATCTGTCCAAATCACAGAACCACAATATCTGATAACTTGTGTCAGTCTCTACCCAGGAGAGGTCCAGATCTGGAATAGCAGGGGTGTTATAGGTCAGGAATGAGATACATTGGCAGAGCTCTGTAAGGAAGCTTGTGTAGCATCTGCTAGCACTATGGCATTTGTAACCATTGCTATCAATTCCTTACTTCAACAAATACACAAAATTCACCCTGAACTTAAAAACAAACAAAATAAAAAGCCCTCCCTACTTATCCATCAAAAAAAAGTTCAAAATACAGTAATCAAGCTAAACTTCTGATTTTCAGTTACAGAATCAAAGATGTTTAGAAAAAAAGACAAAAAATATGGAGTGACATACTGTTCATCGCTCATTATTGTTTTCCTTTGTATGGAGACATTTGTAAAGGATGGTTTTAAATTAAAAAGTGAGACATGAAATCTATGTGCCAAAATGTGCATCTTTATTTGTGATTGCAGAAAGCAGAATTGTACTTGTAAAGCAGGTAATTCCATTGGCATATGAATATTGAGGTAGTTAGCAGATGATTGTATTTGCCCATTCAATCACCTAATTGGTGTATGCAGTCATGGGGCTTCCCTGCATTAAAATCTGGTCCTTATTTTAATATTCTTGTGTTGGAAGGCTAAGTATTTATGAGAAGGCAGTTTAGAAACTCCACTTATTATAAAAAAAAAAAAGGGAACAAAAGACTCAACAATTGATTATATTCATAGGTGAAGAAAGCACCAATACTACTGCAGTGCAGTATATATCTTTGTGGCAAAGGCTATTTTGAAAGAGAACAAACAGTTTGAAGATAAAAATGCATACTCAGTTGTGCCTAGAAGATAAACTCCACTGAGTGCATTGATATGGACACAGTGGTAAAATAAGGACAGATAGGGTATGTCTATACTTGCTCCCTATCTCGAGATAGGGATGCAAATGTGGTGTACTGAAATTGCTAATGAAATGTGGTACTGCTAATGAAACGAGGCACGCTACCCTCCAAGGTCAGGTGGGTAGCGTGTGCTGCTTGAATGGAGATGAATGCTCAACATGGCCCCTGTGTTGGGCTAAACCCTGGGAGCTGTGAAATGCTGGCCAATCAGCACCTCTTTCCCTCCGCTGGCCAATGAGTGCCAGAGACTCTTGAAGGAGGAGCTACCTTTTGTTCCTTGGCAAGTATCTCCCTCCTTTGCTACTGGATCTGTCCCTCTTTCCTCACCAGTCCCCATCAAGTTTCCTCACCCACTGAGGTAACAGGGTGCCATTTATCAGTTCTTTCTCTTCTCTGAACTTTGGTCAATATCCCACATAAGAAAAGTGCATTCAGGATTGCAGTAGTCTAATAAAACAATTAATTTTTATTTAATTTATATGATTTTATAGAGTGTGTTGTCACATATCTTCATGTCCATTTTTTTCACTGAAATCTAAGGTTCACTTAAGCTGTCTATTTTGCGGAGAGTTTTGAGTTCTACCATTCACATGAATGTGGATCTACATTTATCCTTTATCCTAGTTAAAGAATACAATTACATTTTTGAGTATTAATATTTTGAATCAAGTGAAAGTAAGACAAAGAATGACAGACATTTGTATATATGTGTGCAGGCCCACTGATGGGGCAAGGTGGACAGTTGCCCTGGGGCCCAGAGGCTCAAACCACTGCTGCAGTTGCAGCAGCAATGGCAAGAGCTCCGGGCCCTTTAAATCACTTCCAAAGTAAGGGCCCCTGTGCTCTAAGTGGTGCAATGGACTGGGAGGCAGGGTGCACTATGCTCCAGGAAGCGTTGAGCACCGTCTACCCTAGGTCCTGACCCTTCAGCCCTCAGCTCTGCCCTTTTTGGGGTCGCAGAGGCCCTACCCCATTGCCAAAGGGCCTGTGGAGGCTGTCAGCTCTGCCGTGTATATGCTAAAATTAGAGTCAAAATTAAAATTTCTCTAGGCAAGAATTGGAGAATATTAATGACAAAATATCTAGGCCTCTGCTATATTCATATATGTAGCTCAAGGAATCACTATAATGAATATAAAAATTGATATATATTGGCAAGAAAGTATAACTAACCACAATTCTTGTTAAGCAGCTTAGTGGCACTTGTTACCAGTGAGAAAATGAATGAATAAAAACAACAGAACTCCATTCTTCCTAATTTACATATGGAGTGGAAATCCATCAACTTCACAAAGAAACTCACACAGATCCAAACTGATATCATCTTCCTTTCCAAATGCAAACAGATGGACATCATACCTAATGGCCTAAGGGTGGAAAAACCCACTACAATCTACATACCCCCACGGATTACAGCCAGAGATTATGCCACACCCTCGCAAAAAAACTAAGGAACCACCTTATCAGCATTCTCTACAACAAACAGAAAAAGGAGGAGCTCTCTAAATTAGAAACTATCATAAAAAAAGCAAGCCTCCACACACATTTC
This sequence comes from Pelochelys cantorii, assembly GCA_032595735.1. Lineage (NCBI taxonomy): Eukaryota > Metazoa > Chordata > Testudines > Trionychidae > Pelochelys > Pelochelys cantorii. Next base: position 65,322,676 of record CM064330.1, read on the forward strand.
ACCTCTTCAAGACTTTACTACTATTCAACAAACTACCTACAAGGACTACTTCATCTCCCTTCAGAGGAAAAAGGACAATAAACTGTCCAAACTGCTATATTCCTCAGGATCTCTCATTACGGATACTTTCAACTCACCCGACAACATCATCAACCTATCTAATCACTCTCTCAGCCCGGCAGAAGAATCTGTCCTATCCCGTGGACTCTCCTTCTGCCCCACCACCCCCACAAATACGATTCAGTTCTGTGGGGATCTGGAATCCTATTTTCGCCACCTCCACCTGAAGGAATATTTCCAACACACTGATATACAACATACTGACCTCATTGCTCCCCACCGCCAATCCCACAAGAGGAAGGCTTCTATGTGGACCCCCATCAACGGACGTAACGAAAGTCTTGATTTCTACATCGACTGCTTCCGCAAACACACTTGAGCTGACATTATCAGCAAACAACAACATATAACATACAACTTCAGTCATGCAGAACGCAATGTTATTCACAGCCTCAAAACCAATCCTAACATCATAATCAAAGAGGCCGACAAAGGAGGCGCTGTAGTCATCATGAACAGGATGGATTATGAACAAGAGGCGAACAGACAACTCACCAATACCAGATTCTACAGGCCTCTCTCCTGTGACCCCACTGAGGAATACCAAAAAAACATGAAAAAACTACTCATGAAACTCCCTGATGCTACTGATGAACAAATTTACGCTAACACCCCCCAATCGCCGACCAGGAACTTTCTATATACTACCCAAAATACACAAACCTGGTAATCCCGGACAACCCATCATCTCCAGCATTGGCACACTTACCGCAGGATTATCTGGCTATATCGACTCCCTCCTCAGACCCTATGCTACCAGCACTCCTAGCCACCTCCGCGATACCACTGACTTCCTGAGGAAACTCCAAAACATCAGTAATCTTCCTGAAAATACCATCCTAGCCACTGTGGATGTAGAAGCCCTTTACACCAACATTCCACACGAAGACGGATTACAGGCCATCAAGAACACCATCCCCGATAACGACACTGCACACCTGATTACAGAGCTCTGTGACTTTGTCCTCACCCACAACTACTTCCAATTTAGAGACAATTTCTATCTCCAAGTCAGCGGCACAGCCATGGGCACTCTCATGGCACCACAATATGCCAACATCTTTAGGGCTGACCTTGAACAATGTTTCCTCAGCTCTCGCCCCCTAACACTCCTACTTTACTTATGCTACATCGATGACATCTTCATCATATGGACCCACGGAAAAGAGACTCTTGAAGAATTCCACAAGGATTTCAACAACTTCCACCTTACTATCAGCGTCTGCCTGGACCAGTCTACATGAGAAATCCACTTCCTGGACACTACAGTACAGTTAAATAATGGACAGATTTCCACCACCCTATATCAGAAACCCATCGACTGCTACACTTACCTTCATACTTCCAGCTTCCATCCCAGATACATTTCTCAGTTGATTGTGTACAGCCAAGCCCTATGATACAACCGAATTTGCCCCGACCCCACAGACAGAGACAATCACCTACAGGATCTTTACAGAACATTCCTAAAACCGAAATACCCACTGGAGAAGTGAAAAAACAAATTGACAGAGCCAAAAAAGTACCCAGACATGAACTACTTCAAGACAGACCCAAAAGAGAAAATAACAGAACTCCTCTTGTTGTTACCTATAGTCCACAACTCAGACACCTCCAACTCATTATACACAACCTACAATCCATCTTGGAAAATGATCCCTCACTCTCAGGGGCCTTGGGAGAAAAACCTATTCTTGCTTACAAACAACCCCCTAACCTGAAATGTATTCTTTCTGGTAATCATACCATACAACCACATCATAAGCCTCCAGGAACACAGCCATGCAACCAAAATAAATGCCAACTCTGCCCACGTATCTATACTGGCGAATTCATCACTGGAGCAAACAACATATGCCAAAAAATCAAAAGGTCATTTGACTACACATCCAGTAATTTGATCTATGCCATCAAATGCCAGCAGTGCCCCACTACTATATATATTGGACAAACTGGACAGTCTCTGTGGGAAAGAATCAATGGACACAAATCAGATATACGTAAAGGAAATTATAGAAACCTACCGGGGAACCTTTTAACCTTCCAAATCATACTATAACAGATCTCCAAGTAGCTGTCTTGTCTCCAACCAGCTCTACAAGCCAGATCCACAGGGAAGCCTTGGAATTACAGTTCATCCGCAAATTCAGTTCATATCCTAATGGACGCAATCGTGATGAAGGCTGGTTGGGACACTATCAATTTAACAACCATTGAAGGTGCTAACAGCTCTCTGAGTAGTATCCTTCCTGACGTGGGAATCTATCTATTGACTTTGATTTTTATCTGCGCAGGTTTAAGTACCCATTCTCCAGATACTTACTGATGCTCTATCTCCCACCCTCCTCCCTTTTCCCCCCCCCCCTTCCCCTCTCCTATTTATTTCGAGTGTTCACATCCCAAACTCATAACTCCGGTCATCTGAAGAAGTGGGCTGTGCTCACAAAAGCTTATGATACCATCTACATTTTTTGTTAGTCTATAAAGTGCTACCAGACCATTTATTTTTCTATTGTGGGTGTTTATTATTTCAACATATGTGGCTCATAATTTAAACAGTATTTTTTTACTTCAACAAACATTAAACAATCACTCCAAACTTAATTTCTGCTTCTCACATTTTATACTTTTTTCTGGGATAAGATAACTTTAATATTAATCATCATACCACTGAGGTATAGTCATACTCTCTGAAAGTAACAGTTATACTGTTAGGCCCATATAGAATACATAGCTATCCTGAAGCTCTGCACATGTTTGTTTATTTTAGAACCTGTGTACAACCCCTACAAGACAGTGTTTAAGATTAAGCGGAGTAGTATTATACAAGATTTAACTATCGTGTAACTAAGTATGAAGAATAATTTCACTACGTGGAGGAGGAAAGAGTCTGGATATCAAATCTGTTGCTGGAAGTATTTTGGAATGGAAGAAGGATATTTTTCAAAACATAATGGCTGCGTCTAGACTGGCATGATTTTGTGCAAAAGCAGTCGCTTTTGCGCAAAAACTTGCCAGCTGTCTATGCTGGCCGCTTGAATTTGAGCAAGAGCACTGACGTTCTTATGTAAGAAATCAGTGCTTCTTGCGCAAATACTTTGATGTTCCTGTTCGGGCAAAAGTCCTTTTGCTCAAAAGCTTTTGCGCAAAAGGGCCAGTGTAGACAGCTCAGATTTGTTTTGCGCAAAAAAGCCCCGATCGCGAAAATGGCGATCGGGGCTTTCTTGCGCAAAACTGCGTCTAGATTGGCATGGACGCTTTTCCGCAAAAAGTGCTTTTGTGCAAAAGTGTCCGTGCCAATCTAGACGCTCTTTTCCGCAAATGCTTTTAACGGAAAAACTTTTCCGTTAAAAGCATTTGCGGAAAATCATGCCAGTCTAGACGTAGCCAATATGTATTATGTAAATTTTATTAATTTTGTATAATCTATAAATCAGTGACCTGGAAGAATGACAGTTGGAGGGACTCAGTTCAGTGGAAGAGGGTAACATAGTTAAGCACATCTTAGATAAACTAAGAACATGGGCAAATGGGAAGAATATGCTGTTCAAGGGAAAGAAATGCTAGGAACAATAATGTGGGTTAGGACTAATAAAAGGAGGGAGTATGACCACTGCAATCTCAAAACTGTAGAAGGATCTGAGGGTAGTGACTGATGAAACCCTAGCAGTCATAAAAAGTAAACAGAAGTCTAGAATGCATAAATAGAGGTATTAAACGTAATATAGAAAAGGTATTCTAGCCATTGAGGCCACATTTGGAGCATTGTGAATGGTTCTGTGTGTACTTTAATATAACAAATCATAAAAATGAAAAAATACAAAAATATAGCAGATGGCAACAGCAAATATATTGGCAAATTAAAGAAAGGACTCCATGAACTTGATTATTCTAAAAAATGAGTCTATGTTCTTTGAAAAGAGACAATTACAAGGAGACCCTCAAGGAGATACAGGATACAATTTCTGAAAATGCAATAGGTTATCTGTAAGGGCTCAGAACAAGGACACATGAGTTTAAATTAAGGAAGTCAGACAACTAAAAGCTTTTAGATTGAATTCTTTTGTACAGTCTTTGTATTATATAGCATAAACTACCAAGAGCAGCAGTACAAACAACTAGTACCAAGAAGTTACACATATCACACATAGTAGATCCACTGAGAAAAAGAGAGAATTCATTGTATTCTATGTTTCCTAACTTTGACAGCAATTTGCAACCCAACTTAAAAAATTTTGAGAATTAACGCAAAGCAACGTTTTCTGTAGCTACAGCTAATTTCTGAACCCCTCCACCCCTGGATTTGGATTTTGAATATGTGTTCATATGTGACATTTATGCAGGTTATATGATTAAACATAAATTAACTTCACATAAGTTTGGGGTTTTATATGTGACTACAAAAGAATCAGAGAAGTAAATGTCTCTCTTGTGATTAACCAAAAGGAACTAAAGTAAATGTCAATTTCTTTTAATGAGTTCAAGCTTGTAGGTTTGGGCCTTATTCTTTAATATCATAGAACCATAGAGCTGGAAGAGACCTCAGAAGGTCATCAAGTCCAGCCCCCTGCTCTAGGCAGGACCAATCCCAACTAAATCAACCCAGACAGGGCTTGGTCAAGCTGAGACTTGAACACCTCTAGGGATGGAGACTCCACTACTTCCCGAGGTAACCCATTCCAGTGCTTCACTACCCTCCTAGTGAAATAGTTTTTCCTAATATCCAACCTGGACCTCTCCCACCACAACTTGAGACCATTGCTCCTTGTTCTGCCATCCGTCACTACTGAGAACAGCCTTTCTCCAGCCTCTTTGGAACCTCCCTTCAGGAAGTTGAAGGCTGCTATCAAATCCCCCCTCACTCTTCGCTTCTGCAGACTAAACAGACCCAACTCCCTCAGCCTCTCCTCATAAGTCATATGCTCCAGCCCCCTAATCATTTCGGTTGCCCTCTGCTGGACCCTCTCCAATGCGTCCACATCCTTTTTTGTAGTGGGGGGCCCAGAACTGGACACACTACTCCAGATGTGGCCTCACCAGAGCCGAATAAAGGGGAATAATGACATCTCTGGATCTGCTGGCAATGCTCCTCTTAATGCAACCTAATATGCCATTAGCCTTCTTGGCTACAAGGGCACACTGTTGACTCATATCCAGCTTCTCATCCACTGTAACCCCCAGGTCCTTTTCTGCAGAACTACTACTTAACTGGTTGGTCCCCAGCTTGTAACTATGCTTGGGATTCTTCCGTCCCAAGTGCAGGACTCTGCACTTGTCCTTGTTGAACCTCATCAGATTTCTTGTGGCCCAATCCTCCAATTTGTTTAAGTCACTCTGGACCCTATCTCTGCCCTCAAGCATATCTACCTCTCCCCCTAGCTTAGTGTCATCCGCAAACTTGCTGAGGGTGCAATCCATCCCCTCATCCAGGTCATTAATAAAGATATTGAACAAAACTGGTTCTAGAACCGAACCTTGGGGCACGCCGCTAGAAACCGACCGCCATCCTGACATCGAGCCGTTGATCACTACCCGCTGGGCCCGGCCTTCTAGCCATCTTTCTATCCATCTTACTGTCCATTTATCCAATCCACATTCCCTTAACTTGCTGGCAAGAATATTGTGGGAGACCGCATCAAAAACCTTGCTAAAGTCAAGGTAGATCACATCCACTGACTTTCCCGTGTCCACAGAGCCAGTTACCTCATCATAGAAGCTAATCAAATTGGTCAGGCACGACTTGCCCTTTGTGAATCCATGCTGACTATTCCTAATCACTTTTCTCTCTTCCAAGTGCCTCAAAATGGATTCCTTAAGGATCCCTTCCATGATTTTTCCAGGAACCGAGTTAAGACTGACCGGCCTATAGCTCCCTGGATTGTCCTTCTTCCCTTTTTTGAAGATTTGCCTTTTTCCAATCTTCCGGGATTGCTCCCGATCTCCACGACTTTTCAAAGATAATGGCCAAAGGCTCCTCAATGACATTTGCCAACTCCCTCAGTACCCTCGGATGCATTAAGTCCGGACCCATGGATTTGTGTACGTTTAGCTTTTCTAAATAGTTCCTAACCTGTTCTTTACCCACCATGGGCTATCCATCTTCATCCCATCTTGCGTCACTTGGCTCCTGGACTTCTGCGCTGACCTTGTCCGTGAATACAGAGGCAAAGAAAGCATTGAGTACTTCAGCTTTCCCCACATCATCTGTCACTAGGTTACCTCCTTCATCCAGTAGGGGCTGCACACCCTCTCTGATCACCTTCTTCTTGTTAACATGCCTGTAGAAACCTTTCTTGTTATCCTTCACATCCTTAGCCAGTCGCAATTCCATTTTCGCTTTCGCCTTCCTGATAACCCCCCGGCATCCTCGAGTTATGCATTTAAACCCCTCCCTGGTCATTTGTCCAAGTTTCCACTTTTTGTAAGCTTCCTTTTTGTGCTTAAGTTCACCATGGATTTCCCCCGTAAGCCAATCCGGTCTCCAACCATTTTTGCCTCTCTTGCTACTCATCGGGATGGTTTCTTTCTGTGCCTTCAATAAGGCTTCTTTAAAATACTGCCAGCTGTCCTGGACTCCTTTACCCTTCATGTTAGCATCCCAGGGGATTCTGCCCATCAGATCTCTGAGGGAGTCAAAATCTGCTTTTTTGAAGTCCAAGGTGTGTATTTTACTACTCTCTTTTCTTCCTTTGGTCAGGATCCTGAAATCTACCATCTCATGATCACTGCTTCCCAGGTTGTCACCCACTTCTACTTCCCCTATTAGTTCCTCCCTGTTTGTGAGCAGAAGGTCAAGCTGCTCATGGCCCCTGGTCGGATCCTTCAGCACTTGTACCAAGAAGTTCCCCAACATTCTCCAAAAACTTCCTGGATTGCCTGTGTACTGCCGTATTGGTTTCCCAACAGATGTCAGGGTGTTTAAAGTTCCCCATGAGAACCAGGGCCTGCGATCTGGAAGCTTCTCTCAGTTGTCCGAAGAAAGCCTCATCTACCTCATCCACCTGATTCGGTGGCCTATAGCAGACAGCAACCACAACATCACTGCTGTTGTTTGCTCCTTTAAACTTAACCCATAGACTCTCAACAGGTTTTTCTCCCTCTTTATACTGGAGTTCAGAGCAATCATAGTGCTCTCTTACATATAGTACAACACCTCCTCCTTTTCTCCCCTGCTTGTTCTTCCTGAACAGTTTATACCCTTCCATGACAGCGCTCCAGTCATGCGAGTCATCCCACCAACTCTCTGTTATCCCAATTAAATCATATTTCTTGGACTGGGCCAGGGCCTCCAGTTCTTCCTGTTTGTTGCCCAGGCTTCTTGCATTAGTGTACAAACACCTCAGGTAACCAGTTGATCGCCCTATCTTCTCCATTCGAAACAGGGGTCCTCCTTTCTTGCTCGTTCCTCTCTGCATTTCTTCCCGGTATCCGACTTTCCCACTCCCCTCAGGGTTTTGGTCACCGTCCCCCAATGAACCTAGTTTAAAGCCCTCCTCACTTGGTTTGCAAGCCTGCCCGCAAAGATGCTCCTTCGTCTCTTCGTTAGGTGGATCCCATCTCTTCCTAATAATCCTTGTGCCCAGAACAGAGTCCCATGGTCGAAGAAACCAAAGCCCTCTCTGCGACACCACCTGCGCAACCACGCATTTACGTCCTCAATTCGACGATCCCTGCCCAGTCCTTTCCCTTCAACAGGGAGGATGGACGAGAACACCACTTGCGCTCCGAATTCTTGGATCCTTCTTCCCAGCGCTACATAATCCGCCGTAACCCGCTCAAGGTCATTCTTGGCCGTATCGTTAGTTCCCACATGGAGAAGCAGGAAGGGGTAGCGATCCGAAGGTTTGATCAGTTTGGTAAGCCTCTCAGTCACATCCTGAATGCGAGCTCCCGGTCAGCAGCACACCTCTCGAGATTCCAGATCCGGACGGCAGAGGGATGGCTCAGTCCCTCTTAGGAGGGAGTCCCCGACCACCACCACCCGTTGTTTCCTTTTGGGGGTGGTGGCCGTGGAACCCCCATCCCTAGGACTACGTATCCCATGCCTTCCAGTAGATGGTGTTCCCTTCCGGTTTCTTCCTTGTGAGGTCCCTTCCAAAGCATTCACCAGCGCAGAGCCTGTGGAGAGAGCCTGAAAGCGATTACTTACCTCTATAGCATTGGGGGATTCCCCTGCTGGCTTTTTTCCCCTTCTAGAAGTTACATGCTGCCAGTTCTCTTCCTGGTCACGTACTGCCCTTTCTGACTCTTCCACCTCCCGTGCTTGAAGGATTAAATGCTGCCTTCTATTGAGGAAGTCTTCATCCTGTGCTATTTAAATGGGCTTTAATGTCTTCATATATGTCTTATTTAAATGGGCTTTAATGTAGGATACATATAAACATGCTCAACATGGTTTTTTACATGTAATTCAGAGTACGTAGTGGCATCGAGTTGCATTGTTTGACATTTAAAAGGGGATTCACCTGTAACAAATCTATGTACTGAAGAAAATGGACACAAATGCAAGGTAATCTCTTTCCATTCTCCTGTGCACACAGAGCCCGCTTGAATGGCCAGGATTAGAATCTTGATTCTTCAGTTCCAAAAAACACAGACTTCTGCCAGTTCAAATCTGTCATCACTGAGGCAGTCCACTGCAAAGAGCATTTATGGTCTCCTCTGCTGAAAAATTGTGGAACCCACAAAGCAGGAGAGAAACAGTCTCAAAAAGAATGTGTGAGGAGGTGGGATCACAGGAAGCCAGTTACTGAACACTCAGACCTGCAGAGAGACTGCTAGTAGCTGTCAAGCAGGTAGAAGTAGGGATCTATCTTGTCAACTTTTTAACTTGCCACTAGATGAGATGGGCATGGAGGCCAGGCTTGTATGACCACCACACTGAGATCTGCCAGAGCCTAGAAAGGCACTCTGCGTATGTGGGAGGGGACTCAAACCCTGCCTTTCAACTAAATGAGCTTCTTCTCTCTAGTTCAGGGGTGGGGAATCTTTTTTTAGTTCAGGGGCTGCTGACCCACAGAACCCGCCCCCCCCCCCCCGAACAAACACCCAGGTCCAGGCTAGTAGATTTTGTGTGCTCCAGCCCCACGAGGGGGCTGTGGGGGAGGAGGGGGGGAAGAGAGGGGGAAGAATGCCAGCATGGGCTCCCCAATGCTGGGGGGGAACCCCTGAGCCTCAGGGGCTGGATCTAGAAAAGTTGGGGGCCACTCCTGCTCCAGTGGATTATCTCCAGGTCATTGCTGAGGCACATTATTGGTGCCACTGTTGTCCATGTAATACCTCTTCCATGAAATAAAAGAGGCCTCTAAAAGTCTCAGGTTAGCACCTTAACAAGCTTTACATTCCCCATAAAATACAGTAGTTAAAATTACAAAAACATGCAAATAAGTACACATCAGCAATCAACATGGATACATTTTCTTAATACTAGGAGTTGAAGATTCCCTAAGACATGGGATATCTTATATCTTTCATGCTAGCACTTATGTGTAGAATTATGGGAGATGGTCTTGTGCAGGGATGGGCAAAAGGCAGCTAGTGGCTCAGATGTGGCCTGATAAGCTGCCAGATCTGCCCCGCAGCCAATTTACTGGCATCCTTACTACTGAGCAGGGGCAGCCACTTTAAAGAGCAGGCTGCTAATTGGTCTGCAAGCTGGGCAGGGAGGAGAAAGCTTTGCATGCTGTCCTGCCCCCTAGCAAAATCCCTAAGCTCCCATTGGCCAGTTTCCAGCCAATAGCAGTTGAGACATTTTGCTTAAGGCAGGGGCAGCAAATGAAGCCACCCATCTCCTTTCCTCCTTCCCTCCCTATGCCGAAGCAGATCCACGTGGAACAGCCCACAGGCAGGGACTCTGCAGAGCCATAGCCTGCCTCTGGCACCCCACCTCCTCTCTCCCCCTAGCTACCTGCCCTAAGCCACCACCCAAACCCTCTGTATCCCCTCTCCCCACCCCCTCCAGTTTACAACTCCCTCCCAGACCCTGCACCCACTTCTGTATGCCCTCCCCCAGACCAGAATCTTTTGCTGCATACATACCGCTGCCTGATCTAACACCCTGTTCCCCTGCCCTACATCACCACCCAAACCCTCTGCACCGCCTTTCCCCCATCTCTCAGATCACAGCTCCCTCCTAGACCCTGCACCCCCTTCTACACACCACCCCCAAGCTAGAATCCTCTCCTGCACCCATACCCTATCCTGAACCCTGCACTCCAAGCCCCTGCCCCAGATTATATCCCTCTCCTTCACCCAAACTCCCTCTCAGACCCCAAACTCCCTCCCACACCCCAATCCTCTATTCCAAGCTCCCTTCTACACCCCACCCTCTGTCCCAGACCCTGAACCCCTTCCATAAAAGTGCAGCCCTTGATCACTTATCAAAAATTCGGCGTGCCCCCACCATTAAAAATTATTGCCCTCCCCTGGTCTAGTGCATATGTTACCCACTGGGCAACGTATGTTATTTGTTTCTCTCTGTGCTAGATCCACATGGGGCATGTTACAGCTCCAGCTCCAGAGCCTGGTTCTGAGTGCAGGCTGTAAAGAATCATGTTTTCATCTTTGGGTATGTCTACACTGTTATGTGAGCCCAGGGTTAGTAGAACTCAAATTAGCAGCCACTGCTTTGTTAACCTAGCTAGGACTTGAGCATCTACACTCATGTGTAATCCTAGATTAGGAATTGTAGAATATCATACACTTCCTAGCACCCTCCCAAAACATGGCTGCTCTAGCCCTTTCTTCATGGTGTGGGAAAAAGTGACTGTCTAGAAGATGCACAAATCCAGTGGGGCTGCATCTACACTGCAAAGTAATAGGTCTTAAATCCCGAGTTCCAACTTGACTCAGACTTGGACTCTCCACACCCATAAAGTACTGGGACCTTGGGTCCAAGCCTTGGGCCAGTATGATTCATGTGTAGAGGGATTAGACTTGAGCCTGATTTTGAATCCTGGTCTTATGTTGTAATGTAGACATACCCTTTAAGGTCTCTAGCCTCAGATTCTCTAAAAGTGGAGAACTGATGAAAATGAATTCTGTCAATACTAAGCTTTGGTAATCTCGATTATTCAAATCCACAAACCTCACTTTCAAATTCATTGCTGGGCATCCAGAAAAGTTAATCCATTTTTAAGTCAAGTGTCTCTTCTCTATGACCATCAGTGGTAAAGGTAGGGGATAAATAGAGGTGTTCCAGGTATAGTAGTGGACTATATTTTGAAATAGAGAAAAAGGTATGTGGGGATACTTCCTAAATACCAAATAGCTTCTACTTTTACCGAGGTCAGGAGATCTATAGAATTGCTTACTGCTGTGTATTATTGAGAGGGAAGGTAAATTTCTGCTGAGTCTCATTGCAAGGAAGTTTTCATGCTGAGTAATTGCTATACAGTCAGAATTTGCAAGCATGAGAAAGAGGTGACTCATTGACATTTAAGTTAAATATGACAAATTAATAAAATCCCAGGATACTAGACATATATCTGAGCCATGCAATTCTTACTATAGTCAGTTATCAGAGATGTGACTGAAGATTCAAACAACATTTTGCACATGTAGGAGTTAAAAATATCTAAGGGGGAAGGATCATTCTTAAGCCATCCCACTTGTGGCTTGATATCTAAGAGATTCCAAATTGTGTTTTTTTCTTTTTACATTACATTCTGTAGGCACAATTTCTACCTGATTTGTTCATTTCTTTTCATTTGGTTGCAAGCTCCCCATAGTTTTTAATGGTTAGCTTAGAAAAACAAAGAACAAACATTTCAGGTAAGTATAGAGCTGACATGATAGCTCCTTTATGGAATTCATGGTCTGACTGAATAAATACAGATTTTGGCACTTTTTGAAAATGCATATCATTTACTCAGTAGACTGTAATGGCTTCAAAAGAGTCATTATGGTCTGTCAGTTAAATATGTATTTTTTAAAATGACTGAAATGGTTCTTTTAGAGTAATAAAATAATCCAAAATGTAATGACAATATATGAAAAAGGGAAAGATTCACAACACTCTTAGGGCTAGTAAAATATCATTTTTTACTCATTGAAAGTCAGAATAGGACCTCCAGAATTTTACACTAACACTGGTCTTACTCAGTCACTTATCTCAGAAGTCAAATTGTTATTTATAATCTTAGACAATATCATCGATCACTGTAAATTCTTATATAACCTGTATACTGCCATTTGAATGTCTGACACATGCTTCTTTCAACAGAGTGGCAGTAGGACTTCCAGGATATGATATTCAAATGATTATCACAGTTCTCATGTTTTATTCAAATGAATAACACAGTCTGAACAGAACCAGCCTACCTCTTGATTGCACATAATGGGGCAAAATCTACCTTGAATTACTTTGCCTTTGTTTTCGTTGCGTTCTGTGAGATATAAATCAGGATGTGAATTGGCCATATGGATGACAATAAATTCAATAAACCCTTTTAAAAACATATATTATAATCTACACAGGTGAAGGATCAGTACAGCTTCTTCTCAGTTTTTCAGGTAAATAACAAGTTTTAAGAAGATTTGAACTTAATATGCATAACAAAACTTGCAAAATTATAATGAAAATTATAATGAAACTTGCAAAATTATAATGAAAGCTTAGGTACAACATCTATTGGCCTGCCATTTTATCATGATGACTGATGATAACTAAAAAGCTAATGATATTTTACTTTTCTGTCAAATAAAAAAGTACTTAGTCTGAATGAATGGGCAAGTAGAATTTTGAAAAACTGATTTGTAATATAATAGCTTGTGTTTGGAGGTGTCATACTGATCTATTGAGTGCATTCTAATTTAGGACATGAGGTCTAATTCTGCAGGAGAGAGGAAAAGAACATCAGACTAAGTCTCCTGTTACAGTTGGTTGTTAGCAAAGGCTCATTAACAGAAATAGAATTTTGGAGGGCCTGATCTAAAATGATGGTAAATGCCTTTCTCCCAGAAGAGGGTCCGCCCTGGAACCTGCCGTATCTAATCACTGGCAGATTTTGGAACCAAATAACCACAGACTCGATGTCAAGTTTAACAGTATATTGTGAACACAACAGATAAAATGCAATAGCAGTAAAGCAACACTGAATAAATCCACCCCTCTTCCCACTGATATAGTAGATGACAGTACAGATAAGAACATAAACTAACTGTAGAATACTGTACTCTGTCAGAGGCTTAGGGTCTTACAGATGCTCAGGACCTTCTACCCTTTGGCTGTGGGTAGCCTTAGGGGAGGAACTCTGAGGAGTCCTTAGATGTTTGATGTAAAATCTCACGAGGCTCTGCTGCAAAGGGCCTTCACCACTAAGTGTGAGCTTTGCCTCATGGAAGTACTGTAGTCTGATGGTATGAGACACAGGTAGCTAGGACTTACTACACTGGGCTATTGCCACAGCAGTGGATCCAAGCACCATGAGGATGGTGGTGGGATGAGGTCTGTCCGTACTGGAGGTAGACCCGGCCTTCACCACAGCTTCCAAGTACGACACACGACTCTCCTCCACAGTGATGACAAGCCGGCCGAACCCGATTCTCTCAGGAACGGATGAATCCTGAGACTTGAAGGACTTGAAAGCGGGAAAAACAACTGAAGTCCCGTGTGCAGATGAATGGTAATGAGTGCACAGTCTATGTGCTGAGTGCAAAATTCTGTGCTGAGTGCAAAGTTCTGTGTTGAGTGCACATAATCAATGCCATGTGCACAGCCTCAGGGCAGCGTACAAAGGTGTTTTGACGCTCACGGCGGGTTCCATTTTGATTTCCCCGACTCCATTTTGAATTGTTGTCCTGACAGTATTCAAACATTCTTTACGTTTAATATTTCTTTAATTACATATAACATGGTCTTCCAGAAAAAAAGATCGTGGTAAAACACGGCCTACACAAATCATGGAAAGCAAAGATATTCTGAACAAGTGGAGTTATAAACGCATAATAACATCTCTAAAATAGTTGTTTGTGGGGTGTAAACTCAGGACATCTGAATCTCAAAGCAAAAGCATGTACACCATGAGGTAAAAGAACAGGTCCATTATCTTGGGGGTAGTAGTAGGTTCTTGAGGACTAGATAGTAGAGGAGACAAAGAGCTACTCTGTAGTTTTATGGGATGCACTTCAGCTGGTGCACATATATATAACCTTCTAATTTAGGCTATACCATGGAGGAACAAAATAGCCCTCAAAATTTACTATTACATAGTTATTGTGGTATCTATAGAATGTCCTTTTCTAAATATTGGAAGACACAACAATGGCCATAGCTACCTGGAGAGAGAAAAATTCTGGGTGTGCAGCGCTACATCCACACTGAATGATTATTTTGGAATAAACTATTCCAGAAGACATACTCTGAAATAGCTTATTTCAAAATAGTGTGTCTACACTACAGGGAAGCCTGGAAATTAGTCTGAGGCAGGCTCCCCTAATGTGGATAAGCTACCTTGATTTAGAGCCCCAGGAAGCACTGGGAGTAATTACTTTGAATGGCCTGGAGGAGGAGCTATTTTGAAATAGCAGCAGTGGCACGTGGTGTTATTCCTCATGGAATGAGGTTTACAAATTCTGAAATAAGCTGCCCGTTATTTTGAAATTATTTCAAAATAATGGGCTAGCTGTGTAAATGCTCACATAGTTATTCTGGAATAATGAACGTTATTCCAAAATAACGCTGCTGTGTAGACATACCCTAAGGCTGTGTCTAGACTGGCCAGTTTTTCTGGAAAATCAGCCGCTTTTGCGGAAAAACTTGCCAGCTGTCTAGACTGGCCGCTTGAATTTGCGCAAGAACGCTGACGATCTAATGTATGATCGTCAGTGTTCTTGCGCAAATACTATGACGCTCCAGTTCGGTCAAAAGCCCTCTTGCGCAAATGCTTTTGTGCAAGAGGGCCAGTGTAGACAACCCAGAATTGTTTTGTGCAAAAAAGCTCGGATGGCTAAAATGGCGATCGGAGCTTTCTTGCGCAAAAGTGCGTCTAGATCGGCACGGACGCTTTTCCACAAAAAGTGCTTTTGCGGAAAAGCATCCGTGCCAATCTAGACGCTCTTTTCCGCAAATGCTTTTAACGGAAAAACTTTTCCGTTAAAAGCATTTGCGGAAAATCATGCCAGTCTAGACTTAGCCTTAAAGGTACACAATATATCTTATTTCTTTTATGCAAATGAATGACTAAGAAAGGCTATTATGGATTATTGTCAATGACATTGCAAGCTTTCTTGATTTTTTTCCCACTGTAATGATAACTTCATGTAAAGAATTTACCAATCTAAGTAATCATGGATTTTGAACACCAGTATTTTACAAGGATGGCAGTGAAGGCCATAAATAAACCTTCTATGGTAGTGAAATGATAAAACTAGTGATATGAAACCTAAAGTGTTGTAAGGAAATGCTTAATGATAAAAGGTTAAGATAAATTTGTCACTTTCTCATATGCTGAATATTCATCACAAACTATATGCATCTGTATTTCAGAATGCTGAGGACTGTTGTTTGTACATAAGATAGATTATATGTGTAATTTATACACTGAACTAGCTCTTGCAAGTCAGCACAATATATCTTACTTTGCTTTTTCAAACAGATATTTTCCTTTGACCTTGTACTCAAATGTCAAATAGAAAATGTCAGATAATTCATATTTAGATTACCATTTAAAAAACCAAGAAGCAACAACCAGAGAAGAAGATTGGTTTCATGTTTAAAATCATGACACTGCAAGTTAAGTGATTTGGGCTCTAGTTCTGCCACAGACTTGTTGTGTGACCTACATTGAGACTGTCCCGCAAACTTGCTGTGTGGCCTTTTGCAAGTAATTTAATCTCACTGTTCCTCTGTTTCCTCATCTGTGAAAGAGGGGCTATTCTTATGACATAGGTACCAATTTAGGAAAAATATTTAGGGTCAGATTTTTCAAGCTATATAGGCACCTAGCAATATAGCTTAGTGGGATTTTCAAATGCAACTAACTCCCCTTGAATAATTGATCTGCTTAGGGTCTTCTGAAAATCAACGAGACAATACCTTGGAAAAATAAGGATCTTCACAATTGTTTAACTCCCATTGACCCTAATTTTTAGGGTGTTTGTAACTCTTAATTTACCCAGGTGTGTAAAGGTCTGTTGTATTCTTACATGCAGAGCAATATAAGAATGGATTGGCTTATTGTGTATACTTAGCAGTGACTAAAAACCTGACTCTGAATGGGCAAGATATTTAAGCATGCTAATGGCAATAAATTCACATTCTTAAAGTTACACATGTATCTAAGTACCTTGCTGAATTGGGGTCCTAAGTAATAACACGATCTACTAAAGTCCTGTAAAACACTCAAAGTTTACAAATCTGTAACCTTGGAAGTTATACTTGCAGTGTTTTTTTTTAGTTTTGAAGCTTGTGACAAGTTAATTAAAATACTTTATTTAATAAGTCAGTGCTTGATTAGTGTACAATAATCATATTTAAGTTCTTTGTTAAATGACCTAGTTTAGACAAAGAAATGAATAAACTAAGAAGAGCATGTGCCTAAGCGTCCTTAATGATAAAATGTCTCAGCTCTGTGAGTAACACAACTGTTTACAACTGATAATGAAATTTAGAATGTAAATAATTTCAAACAAGTAAGTGGATATGTTTACCTCATTAAAGCAGCACAATGATGTATAATATGGAATACAAGAAAAGAGATTAAGGTGATGGAATATATTTGCTAACAATTTTAATATGGGTCAGTCAAGGAAGAGGCATTAATCTCCTAGGCAGAAATTCTAAATATTGCCTACACTGTATTATTAATCTCCATTTTTTCTAAGAGAATAATGCAACCAGTTAGTTTTAAATTTGAGTACACATTTATAAATCTCCCTGATAAGGTGCTGTGATATTTATTTATTGCTTTGCTAAGATTTATTTATGTTCTCTTTAAATCTAGAAATTCTGAAGTGCCATTCATTGGAACTATGCTGTTTTACACCAGCTGAACATGTTCCCTAATTTTCTTATGACTATATGCCAAATTCTGTTCTCAGGTAAACAGCAAAAACAGATAAATACCAAGAAGCCCCATTTAAGTCTTTGGATTTGCCTGAGTGTAAGGGTGCATCTTCACTGCACTGTTATTCCAGAAAAACAGTAGTAGCATCCACACAGCAACTGCGTTATTTACAAAGAAAATCGAAATAACAGAGGGCTTTTTCTGACGTTGGTAAACCTCATTCCATAAGGAATAACGCCTCTTCTGAAAAAGCTCTTTTGGAAAAGGGTGTGTGTGGATGCTGCTATGTCAAAATAGCTCCTCACCAGGGCCATGCTAAGTTATGCCTCCCCAGTGCCTCCTGGGGCTCTAAATTGAGATAGCACATTTACATTAGGGAAGTCTGCTCGGACTAATTTTGAGGCTTCCTTGTAGTGTTGACGCTCTATTTCGAAATAAGCTATTCCAGAAGATATCTTCTGGAATAGCTTTTTCCAAAATAAGCTTGCAATGTAGACATACCCTGAGTGCAAAATTTGACCCTGTTTTAAAATGTAGAGTTATGCCAGTGCTGAGTCCTGGCAATTTAGTTTGTTTTTTTTTTCACAGTGGGAAATTATCTTAAATGAAAGTAGCCCTGTCTAAGTTCACCATGGTGAATTCCAACATAGAGATTATGGGGCTGAACTTTGAATTGTTCTAAATGTAGAACTTTTATTGAAATTCTATGTATGAAAAAGCTCTATGATAACCATCTATGTAGTATGAACCAGATTTTTCAAAAGATGCTCAGTTCCCATAGGGGCATATGAAGAAGATGCCACCAATTTTCTTTAGTGTTCAGCGCCTATAGTTTTCAGCTGTTGGCATCTGAGTCTTTTGAACATACCCCATTTATGGGTACCAAGCACTTTAGAAAATGTCTTATTATGTGTATGACCATAGATAACTGGTATTCACATCCTAAACACTACTGCAATATTAGCACAAAATATGCCTTGTGAGGTATCATATGAAATCTAATAACCTGCTGGTTATGAATATCATTGTAAAATGCATGTGTTAATGCGTATGTGAACTTTTGAATTCTGTGACAGGATCAGAAGAAAAGGTTATAAAAAAGAGGTGGAATGGAGCTATATAAGCCTCAGACTGAGGAGATCTCTATTCCCAGAGTAACAGGAAGGGGCTGGTTTAGAACCAGCAGAGGCAATCAGGGGCAGTGGAACACCTGGGGCTAATTGTCCAGGCCTGCAAAGTCAGACCAGCCTAGGCTAATTAGGACACCTCGGGGTAATTAAGAGAGGATGGAGGAGAGAGCCATGGGGAGTAGGAGGAAAGGAGACAACAATTAAACACTAGGGCTGTGTCTAGACTGGCCAGTTTTTCCGGAAAATCAGCCGCTTTTGCGGAAAAACTTGCCAGCTGTCTACACTGGCTGCTTGAATTTCCGCAAGAACACTGACGACCTAATGTATGATCGTCAGTGTTCTTGCGCAAATACTATGACGCTCCCGTTTGGGCAAAAGTCCTTTTTGCGCAAAGCTTTTGTGCAAAAGGGCCAGTGTAGACAGCTCAGATTTGTTTTGCACAAAAAAGCCCCGATCGCAAAAATGGCGATCGGGGCTTTTTTGCGCAAAAGCACGTCTAGATTGGCATGGACGCTTTTCCGCAAAAAGTGCTTTTGCGGAAAAGCGTCCGTGCCAATCTAGACGCTCTTTTCCGCAAATGCTTTTAACGGAAAACTTTTCCATGAAAAGCATTTGCGGAAAATCATGCCAGTCTAGACGTAGCCTAGGGGTGCATCTATACAGCAACAATATTTTGGAATAATGGCCATTATTTCGAAATAAGAATGCAAGAATCTACACAGCAATTCCATTATTTTGAAATAATTTCAGAATAACGGACTGCTTATTTAAAAATCTGTAAACCTCATTCCACAAGGAATAATGCTTATCCCCAAATAGCTACTTTGGAATAGCAGTAGTGTGGACGCTCCACTGCTGCTATTTCTAAATAGCTCCTCCCCAGGGCCATTCAAAGTAATTACTCCTCAGTGCCTCCTGGGGCTCTAAATCGAGGTAACACATCCATGTTAGGGAAGCCTGCCTTGGACTAATTTGGGGGCTTCCCTGTAGTGTAGATGTGCTATTTTGAAATAAGCTATTTTGGAAAAAAAATTCTGCAATAGCTTATTTAAAAATAAGCATGGTGTGTAGACATATCCTAGGAGGATGAACCGGAGAGAAGGAAGGGGCTGGGGAAAGTAGGGGGAAGTAACCCAGGGGTCTTGCAGCTGTCTTATAGCAGGTGTCAAGGATTTACACAAGCAGCTATTACAGGCCCTGGCTGGATCCCAGAGTAGAGAGTGGGCCTGGGTTCCCCCCCAACACCCACGACTCCATTTCCCCTCAGGGAAGAGGACTTTGGAGTTTATTCTCCGTTAAACTATACATTGGCCCAGGATGAAAAGAGCTCAACAAACTGCAAACTAAAGCCTTAGTTGTGGTGCCTAAAACTGAGGGCTGCTGTGAGCCTCTAAGGCAAGCAAAAATCCGCCAGGAAGTGCAGGACCCACTGAGTTTTCATAGGAGCTCTGTCACAACTCTCTCTGAGGCTACGTCTAGACTACAGGGTTTTTCCCGGATACTGGAGGTATCCCGAAAAACTCCACTGCGTCCAGGGAACACGTCTGCTCTTCTGTTTTTTTTGTTTTTTTTTTTTGCAGAAGAGCAAATGAGCTCTTTCGGAAGCCCTGTCTTCCTCCTCCCCCCAGTGTAGATGGGCCAAATTTTGGAAAAGCCTCTTCCGAAAAAACTATCAGAAAAAGGTACGCAAATTGCGGAGCACAATTTGCATAACTTTTTCCAATAAAGCCCTGTAGTGTAGACATAGCCTAAATAATGTTACTAGAACTTGATTAGAAGTAGACAGTCTAGCCTAGGTAAAGGGAATAAACATTTCTGTCCTAGGGTATGTCTACATTGCAACACTATTTTGAAATAACTAGTGCTAATCCGAAATAACTTAGTCTATATTGCATGAAGTTATTCTACATGCATGAACTCAAGAGGCAGAGAATTTGCATGGCTTCTGCACTAGAGTGATCAAAGAGCAAGTGTGAAAAATCAGGGCAGTGTCTGGAAGGTAATAGGCACCTATATAAGAAAAAGTCCCCTATATCAGGACAGTCTCTATAAAATTGGGACATTTGGTCACCCTATTATGCCCCTCTAAGAGATAGAGGAGACAGAATTCCCAGGAGGCTTTCCTGAATTGTAATTGTACATCTTTGTAGATATAAGGAACAGAGAGAGACTTCATTTTTATCCTTCACTGTAGAAGACAAAGAAATTAGCTGATTTGATCTCTGTGAAGGGTCCTGGTGAGTCCAGAAAGAGACTGAAAGTGAGAGAAATCATGTTGAAAAAAGACTGTATCTTGCTATGTTAAAAGCTGTAGACTTTTTAGATGCACTTTTTTTTTTGCTTGTAACCATCACTACTTTTATCTTTTTGATTGGTATCACTTAATCCATGCTATTTTGTTCATAAACTTGTTTTGCTTTCATTATAAATCGTCAGTGCTGTGTAAGTTTAGTAAAATGTGTATTTCTAGGGAGTAAACAGGTCGGGGTGTTTTACTGTTTCTGTAAAGGAACCTAACACTTTCTCCATGAGGTGGACCGATCTCTGCAGTAGGATGATTTTGGGGTGAATTCGGGAGTGGAAGTGTTTTAAGGCCAGCCCACAGGGAGTAACCAGGGTGAGGCTTTCTGGGATGCTGGGAGGCTGTGGGGTCAGAGCTCTGAACCAAAGCTGCATAGCCACAAGACATCCAGGGTTACAAGGTAGATGGTCACCCAATTCTTTATTGCCCTGGGTGAAACCCAAAACATCACAACGTGTCTGTACAAATAACAAAAAACTACCTGGCGGGAGCATATTAGGAAGTCAGGAAATGCAAACATTTGTTGCAGGAATACTAACTCCAACATGTTTCACTATGAAATATTTTCTATTCCTATTTCCCATGAGAAATGTA
The DNA here is from genome assembly GCA_032595735.1 of Pelochelys cantorii. Classification (NCBI taxonomy): domain Eukaryota; kingdom Metazoa; phylum Chordata; order Testudines; family Trionychidae; genus Pelochelys; species Pelochelys cantorii. Next base: position 65,343,828 of record CM064330.1, read on the forward strand.
TACCTTCATAAAGTACTTTATATATTGTTCAATAAAACTATCACTGAAATTCATTCAGAAGCTTTAACTAGTAAAGTATGTGACTTCCCAATTAGTGGAAATCAAGATGTTCATTTTCAGCTATGGAAACATAACTGGCTCATAGTCCAGTACTTTAATCATGGAACTCAACCACGGATGTGGACCTAAGTGGGACTTGGCATCAGCAAATGGATTGGTGCATGCAATTCTGATTGTAAGACTGGGGTATTAAGAATTCTAAGTACTGTAGTGGCAGATAAGAATAAGTTGAGGCGCTTACCCTCACAGTTCTCACGTTTTAACTTTGGGAATCCAGAGGCAGGACATTCTCAAGGAACACCCTTTTGTTTTGGAACTCGTTTTTCCTATTGGCCTGGCTAAGCTCAAATTTGTTAATCTCCAGGACACAGAGTATGGTACATTAGTTTACTCTGGCTTTTGCCCAAAGTATAGTGAAGATACATTAAGACAATGTTTGGAAGAGTTCATTTCAGCTGGTATCAGTAGTTTCTTCTAAGAATATAAGTATACATGCTTATAGACAGAGTGAATGTTACATTGTAAAATAAAATAAATTCCCATATCAAGTTTAAAATAACTGTACTATGATTGACAGATACTTCCTTTCTCCCCTGGCAGCATTCTCAACTCAGAACCATTGAGCCTATGCAATTATACAGTGCATACGAACCTGTTAAAAGCATGTGCTGTGTGATTTTCTTTGTTACATGTGGGAAATTAATTGCATTTCAATGGATATATTGCTGTAAATTCTCATATTGGACCAAATTCACCCTGGTGAAACTCCACTGACATCAGTGAGCTTGGGGATGAATTTGGCCCAGGAAAACCTATCAAATTGTTAGTGGTGCCAAAATAGAGTTAAGCTAATGCAAGATCCCCAACTGCTTCTCTAGTGTGACTGTTTTTGAGGCATTTGGTGTGGCTGCACCTAAAGTACTTAATGCTTCTGTGTGTTCTTGTGGTTATTGATAGTGGAGGGGGAGGGTTGCTAGAGGGCAAGGCACCAGATGTGCTGAGTTGCTAGTACTTACAGCTTGCCATAATGAAAATTCATATATTCTGTTCAATGTGTGAAGACTGTCACCCCAACGTGACATGTCAGCATTATCATAGCAAGCATTATGTTACCTATCACAAGTGATTCTGTTCCCACCTTGAGGCACTTCTAAACTTGGCATCCTCCATATTTACATGAGTTTGTTCCTTTTACAGGCACAAAAACGTCCATTTAAACATCTAGAATTACACAAGGGCATTATACCCAGAGAGATTATCCATTGGAATTATAGAAAAGAAAAAAATAAACCACTGGAATTACAGTGAGCCATTAACAACCATTCTTAATTTATTTGCAATGACAAATTGTCGTATCTTATTGAATCTTCCTCAGACTGATTTCTCTCTCCCTCTTTCTCTCTCTTCCCTTTGTGTAAGGTCAAATTTTGGAGTATTATTACATTTGGAACCAAAGTGATGTAAATGATTTCTAATAAAGGAAGATACTTTTGCAAATATGATGGTACTTGAAAAAGCATGTAAAAATTGCCAACTAGTGTTAGCACAGGAAAGCCATTACAGCATGAAATTAATTCAAAGAGCGCTTCTCCAGGGCATGTCAGAAGAATCTTTTTTCTGGTATCTTCACATTGCTTATTAGAATAAAGATGGCTCCCAATGCATCTGCGCTGGTGCTGGTTTGGCTCATTCACCTCTTAACAATGTTTAACTACGTCAATATGTTCTCATTATCATAACCCTGCATTTTGTTATAGCGTGCGTAAGGCAGAGTGTAACAGTTCACTCTGCAGGAAGTCTAAACATGGTTTGTTTCTAATAAGTAGAACCTCTGCCATGCAAAAAGATTTAGAAAAACAAGATATAGAGGGAGTGAGGGAAAGAAAATATATATTCCATCCAATGACTAATAGAAGGTAGATCCAGACATTAGCAGTGTTATAAAGTTTAATCTTAACAAGAGATACATTGCCCAATAAAGCAGCATTATTGACAGTAGAGAAAGAATTGATTTTTTTGGTACGGTTGATATTTGCTGACATGTAAAATACAGGTCGGAACAAGTTTAATCATGTATAAATAGAGTATCACACCTTCTTTAAACTTGCTTGTCATCTACCCTCTCCATGTCATATTACGTGCAAGATTCTGCTCTCGTATTCTCTGGCGTAAATCTGTAGCAGCTGTATTGATATGCCAGTATAAATCCACTGCACTCAATGGATTTATCCCAGATTTGCAGCAGTGTAGCTGAGCTCAGACTTTTGGCAAATTTGAAACAAACAGTTCATCTTATTTACACAGGACCTGTTTCTTTTAGAAATGCTGATTTTGCAGAGGGGGAACAGGTGGACCAACAACTCAGGCAGACATGAAACACAAGTGTAATCACATCAATCAGCGCTTGTAGTAGATTTCAGTCACGCAGGTGGGTAAGTGGCCAGAGGGAAAAATCATATTCATTTTCTGACTAACTCCTTCAGTGTGGTGTTAATGGAAACTAAACTTTCCCTTAAAATGTGAAGGCTTGCTTGCAAGCATCTAGCATTGGCCCACTGTTGGAAAACAGGATACCTGGGCTAAATCAGCCAGTGGTCTGACCCAGTATAGCTATTCTTTGTTATGTTCATTAAAATTTGAGCATCCAGCATGGCACTATTACATGAATGGGAAGAAACAAGAGAATATATCTACTATTAACATTTGAGGGCACCCAATGCTTTGGGCCCAAATGGGTTTTAAGCCTGTTAGTTGTGCTTACACAGCTAGTAAAGTACAATTTTTTCCCTTCCAAAGCAGCTTTCCTAGGGAGATTCTTATGATGGAGCCAACATTCCGCCTATGTGTTCCTAACTGGAATCCAACTCACAGGAAACAGTGCACATACACTGTATTGATGAAGGAATCAAACACATTAGGGCTATAAAGAACCGGGTAGGTCACACTCCATTCCCCTTTTAATGCCGGGTTGTTCCTTGCACTGCCTCTTACTAATGCTTTATTTAAATATCCTAAGTAAAAAGGCTCCCACAACTGGATCCCAAACTTGCTTAATAGGAGGCAGTGATATGCCCAGCTAAGCCAACTGATTTATGAGAGATAAACAGTCTCTAGTCTGTGTTAATAGCTAATGTAAACAGCTGCACAGTGTACTTATTTTAGTGCACAAGAAGAAATAGTTTTCATGGGTACGAAACAATCCAGGATTCTCTGGTCCAGCAACATCAGTGGTATGCCAGGACCACAGATTTCACTGGACCACAGAGCCCCAGCCACAGAGCTTGCCAATGGCTGGGAGCTCAGCCAGACAGGCAGCCCAGAGGGTCCATGTCCTGGTATCAAGCAACCCAGCCAGCTGCTGGAGTAGGGTTGGGCAGGGAGTCCTGCCAGCCAAGAGCATAGCTTTGTTGGCTGGGGACAGGGAGCCCCAGCCAGCAGGGTGTGTGGAGCTGCTGCTGGTTGGGGACACAGAGCCCCTGCCTGTCGGGTGCACAGATCCACTGCTGTCCAGGGACATGGAGCCTTGCCAGCTGGTAGTGTGAATCCACTGGCCAGGGGCAGGGAAATCCCTGCAGTCAGGGGTGTGGAAGTGCTGCTGGCCAGGAACAGGGAAACCCCTGTTACTAGGGACATGGAGCCCTGGAGCACAGAGCTGCTGCCGGCTGGAGGCAGGGAGCCCCATCAGTTGGGGAAGGGAGCTCCATGGACCAGAGTGAGGTTGCAGCAGGGAGTGGATTTCCACCAATGGCTGGGGATAATGCACTGGCTGGGCTGGTCGCCAGGAGGGGAGCCCTGGAAGAGCTGGAGGCTTGACTGTCTCTGGTCCGGTAAACTTCCTCCTTTGGGGCCACTCAGGAGGGAAGATGATGCCAGACCAGGGAAGTCCAACCTGTAGCATCTGATGGACTATTAACTATGTACATGTTCAATGGCAAAAACTACATTAACTTAGAGATAAGGTTGCTTGGTGGTATGCCATCCCATTGAGCGGCGACAAACCCAAACTTCGGAAAACTATGAAATGCACAATTAAGATGGCCCAGGCAACCTTCTCTCTGTTTTTTTTCCAGAAATGTCCAATATCCCCAGTTGTTGAAATATACAAGGTCTTCTTATTTTACAAGCCATTTACTGACCCATAAGGTTTCATCTAACACTATTAAAGGACAAAAAGGGGGAAAACAGTTTGCTCATGCCACTTTTCCTCTATTCCCCTGGATCTGACAGAAGGGGAGGTAACATATACAAATAGAGCTCTTTCATATCAGTGTGGACAAAGAGAGATATTCTGAGTCCCACCTGCAAACTCCAGCCTTCTCGGACTACTCATTATCTGGGAGTCAGCTGGTGTGCTATGTGGATTGATACCCGTTCCTCTTCTCTAATGGAGAATACTCAGGGAGAGAAAGTTAACGAGGGAACTTTCCCCTTTGACTTCTATACTAATCTGCCCTCAGAGTGCAAATACCAGTTTGCTGAAAGAAATCTTTCTCCTTCCAATGAAAGTGCTAAGGGATCCCTTTTCTCTGGCCTCTGAACTGCCCTTGGATGGTGTAGTATAGCACAGCACATGGCATCACTGTATATCAATTTGTTTTCTGGTCAGTTATAAGGAACATTTTCCAAGACCCAAACATTCAATCTCCTTTGATTGATTATTCTACCCAATCCTGAAGAATGCTGTAGTACAGCACACAGAAGCTATGCACATCACTGTGCCTGATGCCATTTGGTTTTTTACCTTAAGGGAGAAGAAAATGAGTTAAGTTACTGTAAATTTGTGTATAGAGTGTGCATTTGAAAAGGGGAATCTAGCTACAGTATTTTCATTAGCCTTAAATGAAAGAAATTGATAGATCTTTAATGCCTTGCATACCTTTTCAAGGTTCACTTCTTATAAAGGCATACCGATATAGCTTGTGAATATGGGAAAAGTATATTCATAGTGTCAGATCTTGGGATAAATTGGTATCACTCCACTGACTTCAAATCAATGAGGAAGATCTGACCCTGTGAGTTTTGCTACCTTCATGTACACACAATGTAGAGATATAGGGATTAAAAGGACCTTCAAATTAATTTCTAAATGTATGCATCTCACTAATAGATCCATTACCTTTCCTTTGAAAGGAGCAAAAAATTGGTGGTGAAGGGTCAGATTGTGAAACCTGAATGCAGCCCCTGTGTGCCATGTAGATGATGTAAAGAGGGAGCATAATGTCCAACAGTTTCTATGCATGCATAGTAAAGCTACCGGCCAATGCAACTGTGCTGCTCCTGAGCCCTCTGCCTATGCCTGCCTCTGCTTCCAGGATGGGTATGTCAGAAGTGGAGAGGAGATCTAGTGGAACTCTGTTCTGTTGCAGAAATTCTCCTCTGGAGAAGAGACTGTCAGCAGCTCTTGATGGTGTCTGAGCTGAGACTGGCTTCCTTAGAATCCAGGAGACAGGAATGACTCAGTCTCTGATATGTTTTCTCCTTTGGCCATTATCTTTGAAAACTTGTGGAGATCAGGAGAGGTTCCAAATGATTGGAAAAAGGTAAATGTAGTGCCCATCTTTAAAAAAGGGAAGAAGGACAATCTAGGGAACTATAGACCAGTCAGCCTTACCTGAGTCCCCAGAAAAATCATGGAGGGGATCCTCAAGGAATCCATTTTGAAGCACTTAGAAGAGGGGAAAGTGATTAGGAATAGTCAACATGGATTCACCTAGGGCAAGTCATGCCTGACCAATCTGATTAGCTTCTATGATGAGGTAATTGGCTCTGTGGACATGGGGAAGGCAGTGGATGTGATATACCTAGACTTTAGCAAAGCTTTTGATGCAGTCTACCACAATATTTTTGCCAGAAAGTTAAGGAAGTATGGATTGGATAAATGGACTGTAAAGTGGATAGAAAGCTGGCTAGATTATTGGGCCCAACAGGTAGTGATCAATGGCTTGATGTCTGGTTGGTAGTCAGTGTCAAGTGGAGTGCCCCAAAACTGGTTCTAGGGCTGGTTTTGTTCAACATCTTTATTAATGACCTAGATAAGGGGATGGATTGCACCCTCAGCAAGTTTGCGGATGACACTAAGTTAGGGGGAGAGATAGATATGTTGGAGGGCAGGGACAGGGTCCAGAGTGACCTAGACAAATTAGAGGATTGAGCCAAAAGAAATCTGATGAGATTCAACAAGTGCAGAGTCCTGCACTTGGGACAGAAGAATGGCAAGCATTGTTACAGACTGGGGACCCACTGGCTAGGTAGCAGTTCAGCAGAAAAGGACCTGGGGATTACAGTGGATGAGAAGCTGGATATGAGTCAACAGTGTGCCCTGGTAGCCAAGAAGGCTAATGGCATATTAGGGTGCATTAGGAGGAGCATTTCCAGCAGATCTAGAGAAGTGATTATTCCCCTTTATTCGGCGCTGGTAAGGCCACATCTGGAGTACTGTGTCCAGTTCTGGGGCCCACACTACAGAAAGGATGTGGGCGCATTGGAAGGGTCCAGCGGAGGGCAACCGAAATGATTAGGGGGCTGGAGCACATGACCTACAAGGAGAGACTGAGGGATTTGGGCTTATATAGTCTACAGAAGAGAAGATTTGATAGCAGCCTTCAACTTCCTGAAGGGACATTCCAAAGAGGATGGAGAGAGGCTGTTCTCAGTAGTGACGGATGGCAGAACAAGGAGAAATGGTCTCAAGTTACAGTGGGGGAGTTCTAGGTTGGATATTAGGAAAAACTATTTCACTAAGAGAGTGGTGAAGCACTGGAATGGGTTACCTAGGGAGGTGGTGGAATCTCCATCCTCAGAGATTTTTCAGTCCCAGCTTGACAAAGCCCTGGCTGGGATGATTTAGTTGGGATTGGTCCTGCTTTGGGGAGGGGGTTGGACTTGAGGATCTCCTAAGGTCTCTTCCAGCTCTAGGATTCTATGATTCTATGATTCTCCTCTGCTGAGTGGAGTTTTGGCACAGAAGAGAACCTGACTGGTGATTCACTACCTCACTAGCATTTACATAGAAACACATTATTTCTGCAAACTGTACTCATGTCATGCTGCAAAACCCTTCCCCTATATCGTACCAATTATATTTAGCCACCTTTTGCTTGGCTGGTGGTAATTTAAAAATATATTAACACTTATTGCCATGTTAATTAGATGACACTGGCAAGACCGAGAAGCTATCAATAGTTATCGAATAGTGGCTATAAATAAACTAATCATGGTAATTGGATTTGTCAGCTGACATAGAAAACAAATAACTTTTTATGGATGCTTTAAAGGTTAAGATCAACCTATTGTAAAACGTTTTTCTAATCAACCTAATGGATGCAAACTCAGCTGGCAGTAACAATCATAAAGGGGGAAAATTGTCCTGGATAGTAAAATTGGCTGTTTAGCTATTTCTTTCAAGAATAAGGTGAGATTCTTGAACCACTAAAGTTTTTTTGAGAACATGAGGTAGACTAAAACACTAATTAGACATAGCAATGTAAAAACAAGAGGAAGAGACACAAATCATCACTTCTCCAGACAAGGAAATTAAGAATGAAGAATTGGAAATATTTTCTGGACCTCTTCAAGGTAGATTGTTTTATCTTTGGAGATTTATAAAAAAGCAATAAGAAGGGTCAAAATTAGGGGCAGTTGGGACAGTTAGTGTGTGGCTAACAATAAATAAGTTAACAAAAGCAGTACGCAGCAGTTCTCCTGAGGCACACTGCAACCACTCTTCACTGTGTGGTTTATAAGGGGGAATGGACATATTTCACTAGACTTTGGATGGGGCAGCATTTTCACCCCTCTGCATTTGAGCTGCTGTGTTGGTGTGTAGAAGGATGGTCTTGTGATGTAGGGCCCAAATCCTTATCCTGGGGACTGGATCCTGAATATCTAATTACCCATTGTTAATCCTCCTTCTGTGGATAAAGATAATATATACAGTGTTCATTAGAGCACTTAATTTATTTAACAATTCAGCCCCAAAGCAGTGGGCTACCATGCCCTATAGGTGAAAGAGATTAGGGCCATTACACTATACTTTCCCAAAGAATGTTATATTACATGACAGCTTAGAAGAATAGCTGGAACATGAAGAGATGAACAAAGTAAAGAAAAGGCAAAGGCACAAAGAGGCTTATCCTATAAGTTCTCAGTGTCATCACCCTTTGAGTCCTTATCATTTTTCACCTTATCTTAGCTGTTTAGCTTTACAGCAGAGAGCTGATCACCAAAATACACTACATGCTTGTTATTGTGAAATACAATGTGAGGCTTAGCATAGCTCATCCTCTGTCAGAAAAGGCTGCTTAAAGGACCACTGCTACATGGACAAACATTAAACAAAGTGGCAGTCTACCTACGCTTTATCAAGCCCTTGAATCGAATAGAATAACATGATTTGAATCAAAGGAATGCAGAGACATTCCTCCCACCTGGAGGAAGTCATCATTTTATGGTTATCTTTATGGATACACAGCAAATTTTTATAGGGCATCAAAGCAGCTAAGCTGCATGTTATTTTCTCTGTGTTTACAGACTTTCATTTTTAATTAATTACAAAGACATTTGAGCCCAAGACGGGTTCCATGGAAGTCAGTGAGAGTTCTGTTATTCATTTTAATGACAGCAGGATTAGGCCTTATAGATCTATTTCTCATCTAAGCACGTGAAATGAAATCCATTATCATAGTGCAATGCACCCATTTGTAATATAACATAAACAGAGTTTGCATTCCGAAGCACAGGATACAAACTATTATTTAAGGAGAAAATCAAAGCAGATTGATAAGGGCCAGATGTCTTGTCCTAACTGTTTTTGCCCTCTATTATCAGATTGAAACTTTGGAAGAAAAATCAGACTATAAGAAGTGGAGAACCGCCTGAAGTCCAAGGGTACATGTACACAGCGAGTGGCAGCGAGTCTCAGAGTCTAGATCAAAGGACTCAGGTTTTCAGGGCTCAGGCTACTATTGTACTAACAATAACTGTGTAGACATTGTGGCACAAGTTGGAGCTCAGGCTTTGAGGCAGGGGACTGTGCTTCAAAGCCTGAGCTCCAGGCCTAGTCCCAGCATGTACATCATGGCTGTTTTTAGTGTGAGAACTTGAGACTGTTGACCCAGGCTGTAAGATTCTGTGGCTAGTTCTGGGGCCAGTTTTGTTCAACATCTTTATTAATGACCTTCATGAGGGGATAGATTGCACCCTCAGCAAGTTTGCAGATGACACTAAGCTAGGGGGGACAAATAGATACGCTGGAGGGTAGGGACAGGGTCCAGAGTGACCTACACAAATGGAAGAATTAGACCAAAAGAAATCTGATGAGGTTCAACAAGTACTCTGCACTTGGGATGAAAGAATCCCAAGCACTGTTACAGGCTGGGCACCAACTGGCTAAGCAGCAGTTCAGCAGAAAAGGACCTTGGGATTACAGTGGATGAGAAACTGAATGTGAGTAAACAGTGTGTCCTTGTAGCCAAGAAGGCTAACGACATGTTGGGGTGCATTAGTAGGAGCATTACTGGCAGATCTAGGGAAGTGATTGTTCCACTTTATCCGGCACTGGTGAAGCCACATCTGGATTATTACATAAGAACATAAGAATGGCCATACTGGGTCAGACCAAAGGTCCATCGAGCCCAGCATCCCATCTGCCGACGGTGGCCAATGCCAGGTGCCCCAGAGAAGGAGAACAGAAGACAATGATCAAGTGATTTATCTCCTGCCATCCATCTCCTGCCCTTGTTATGAAGGCTAGGGCACCATACTTTATCCCTGGCTAATAGCCATTTATGGACCTAACCTGCAAAAATTTATCAAGCTCTTTTTTAAACCCTAATAGAGTCCTGGCCTTCACAGCCTCCTCGGGCAAGGAGTTCCACAGGTTGACTGTGCGCTGTGTGAAGAAAAATTTCCTTTTATTAGTTTTGAACCTACTACCCATCAATTTCATCTGGTGTCCCCTAGTTCTTGTATTATGGGAAAAGGTAAATAATTTTTCTATAATCACTTTCTCCACACCATTCATGATTTTATATACCTCTATCATATCGCCCCTCAATCGCCTTTTTCCAAACTGAAAAGTCCCAGTCTCTCTAGCCTCTCCCCATATGGGACCCTTTCCAAGCCCCTAATCATCTTAGTCGCCCTTTTCTGAACCTTTTCTAATGCCAATATATCTTTTTTGAGGTGAGGAGACCACATCTGCACGCAGTACTCGAGATGTGGGCGTACCATAGTTTTATATAGGGGAAGTATGATATCTTTTGTCTTATTATCTATCCCTTTTTTAATAATTCCTAACATCCTATTTGCCTTACTAACTGCCGCTGCACACTGCGTGGATGTCTTCATAGAACTATCCACTATAACTCCAAGATCCCTTTCCTGATCTGTCGTAGCTAAATTTGACCCCATCATGTAGTACGTGTAATTTGGGTTATTTTTTCCAACATGCATTACCTTACACTTACCCACATTAAATTTCATTTGCCATTTTGCTGCCCAATCACTCAGTTTGCTGAGATCTTTTTGTAGTTCTTCACAATCCCTTTTGCTTTTGACTGTCCTGAACAACTTTGTGTCATCTGCAAACTTGGCCACCTCACTGCTTACCTCATTTTCTAGATCATTGATGAACAAGTTGAACAGGATTGGTCCCAGTACTGACCCCTGGGGAACACCACTAGTTACCCTCCTCCATTGTGAAAATTTACCATTTATTCCCACCCTTTGTTTTCTGTCTTTTAACCAATTCTTGATCCATGAAAGGACCTTTCCTCCTATCCCATGACCACCTAATTTACGTAAAAGCCTTTGGTGTGGGACCGTGTCAAAGGCTTTCTGGAAATCTAGGTATATTATATCCACTGGGTGCCCCTTGTCCGCATGTTTATTAACCCCTTCAAAGAATTCTAACAGAATTCTATTATGTCTAATTCTGCCCCCTCCCCCACATTACAGAAAGTATGTGGACTCATTGGATACAGTTCAGCAGAGGACAACAAAAATGATTAGGGGGCTGGAGCACATGACTTATGCGTAGAGGCTGAGGGATTTGTGCTTATTTAGTCTACAGAAGAGAAGAGTGAGGGGGGATTTGATAGAAGCGTTCAACTCCCTGAAAGGAGAGGGTTCCAAAGAGGGTGGAGAGAGACTGTTGTTAGTCAGTGACAGATGACAGAATGAGGAGCAGTGGTGTCAAGTTGCATTGGGCAGGTCTCTGTTGGGTATTAGGAAAGCTATTCCACTAGAAGGGTGGTGAAGCATTGGAATGAGTTGGTTACCTAGAGAGGTGGTGGAATCTCAATCCCTAGAGGTCTTTAAGTCCTGGTTTGACAAAGCCCTGGCTGGGATGATGTTGGGATTTGTCCTGCTTTTAGCAGGGGGTTGGACTCCATGACCTCCCGAGGTCTCTTCCAACCCTATGATTCTATGATTCCCTGCCACTTGCTGCGCAAACATACCCTAAGTGGTAAAGACCTGTGTTTATTGGAGCTTTAGGTCAAGATTTTCAAATGTGGTTAGTGATTTTGGGATCCTTAATTTTTAAGGGTCAAATTTAAGGAACATTAAAAGAGCCATGTGTTCAGAAAGGGCTGAGCATCTACCCTTTGAAAATCATCTCAAGTGGAGCACACAACATTATTAAGCACATTTGAAAATCTTGGCATAAGATCTTTGCAACACCTTGCAGGTGTGTATAATATACTATGAAGTGGTAGTAGCTTCTTTATAGATTGTTACAATTATTGATCCACTGTCAGATAGAATTTGATCCGCCCTGTAGTGCCAAAGAAAAATAAAAATCCTCTGGCTTTCAAAAGCTTTGGTTTGAGTTTTCACTGACTAGTAAACATTATAAAATTGCTGATTGAACTCAGTATTTTTTAAATGTCTTTCTATGAGAAGCATATTATATAGCAAAACCTTAATTCTCATTTTATTACTATGATGAATTATGCATTTATTTTTACTTAATGAAATGTATGTGCTTGTGTTTTACATGAGTGATGTAAAATTCTTAACTATGCACACCCTTGCTTTTTCAAATGCTTGGTTTTGGAAATGAAATGATAGGTGAATATACAGCTGTCATTTGAAACTGAGTTTTGGTCCAATGTTTGGGTTTTTTTCCATTATAGAATTGCAGTGGTGTTTTGGTAACATACTGAACTATGTATTGTGTCAGTGGGCAGTGATTGTTTAACTGGGAGTCTGGGCAGGAAAGAAGCCAAGATTTCTGATGCAGAAGTTCCTTATTTTTCATGAACTGCCATAAAAATGTTGACCCATCTAAAGAAAGAAAGAAATTCACAATGTTCTGCTATTGCCAATTTGGTGTCATATGGTGGAGTTTCACACAGGAATACGGTAGCAATGTTCAATAGATCAAAATTCACATGAAAATAAATTAATTTCTTCATACACACATGAAAATATTGGATCTGATTTACTGAGCTACAGAAAACATTGTTCACTGGAATATAGTTTTGTAGTAGTTTGTGAGTTGTCTGCCACAGGGTAAATCTCTCAGGTTTATTCATAGCCCTGCCCCTAAAACTCTGGAAAACAGCTTCTGGAAACAACAAAGGTGTCCCTGTTGTGGATGATGGAAAAGGATTCATCCTCACTGGTGAGTGATGGCTCAAGTATAAAAGGAACTTTCACTGGTGTCCAAGTTGGGGGCACCTGGTGATCTGGAGGATTCATCTCCTTACAGAAGTAGCTACGTCATCTGCCACAGAAACATTTATAAAAACATAAGAATGGCCATATTGGGTCAGACCAAAAGTCCATCCAGCTCAGTATCCTGTCTGCCGACAGTGGCCAATGCCAGGTGTCCCAGAGGGAGTGAGCCAAACAGGTAATGATCAAGCGATCTCTCTCCTGCCATCCATCCATCGATGCAACTATAGTGGCAGGACAGCGCATTGACTAGCTCTAGTTTATTTCAAGTTGAACTTGGTGATAGGCAGCACATTCTTGCATCCATGGTTACCCTGAATCAAATAATAAGTACAACTCTTCTTTTATTCCTTGGCACCTTCACAATTGCAAACAAATCCATATATGGATATTACTGAGGGTAGTGTTAGAAAGGTGTCACTAGGATAATTAAGTTAATTGAACCTGGTTTGCCACAGAAAACACAGCTAAATAATGCCTGTTGTGAGGTGTGAAAATGGGCTTGTTATCTTAAAACTTCATATAAAGCATGATTTTCATATAAAGCTTCTGCATCTCTCACTGACTTCAGCTGGAGTCGTGGGTGCTCAACACTTCTACAAATCAGGTGCATTCTTTCTCATCATCACAAATATGTTGGCAATTAGGAGGCATTCTCATTTTATATACCAAAGGCACTTAATCTTCATATCAGTAACAGGTACCTATCTAGCTATGCAGCAGCCTATTCAACTGTCTAGGCTTTTATTCTGTGCTCACCAAATAGTGTATGAAGGTCTCAGATAAAGGGTTTGATTAGAACTCAGATTCTCCTGTTAAAGCACAGGCCCCCTTGAACTAATGAGATTTCCTTTAACAATGTGTAAGGTTTGGAGGAACTAGATTTGTTATTGATAAATGTAGATTTCACCATATTCTCATAACTTGATAAAAATATTTCAATCAGCAATAATAAAATAATTGCAGATAGGCAAAGTAAGAAAAATGCCACTAATTATAGCTTGATTTAAGGATATTTACTTTGTATATTTGTGACATGTGATAGCAGTTATGGGGCATTAGCTGTTTAAATCTCATTGGCTACTGTCATTAAATAATGAGGGCATGTACCGGTGTAATTTCTTGCAACTAAATATTTAAATGTATAAGCATTGAAAAAAATGCTTAGAAATAAACAGCAATATTATCCACTGAAATGATTACAAATTGCATCCTACCAAGCTTAAGACATAACACATTGTAAAGTGGTTCTAATTCCATCAAATAGGTGTCAGTAGATAATTTATTTTTATATAGTATATTCATCTATTTGCACAAGATATACAAATTTTCACATTTCTCTCATTCTCTTCCCAGAATAATCAATGCATTTATTCTCTGCTCCATATCCTTTGGAAATTCCAGCATATTTTATACAATGTAAACACACAATAGCTTTACATCCTCCTCCTGTCTAAACTGAGGTTTCAATTTTGTACATTTCATGTGCCAGAAACTACCCAATACATATAAAGCAACATTCCATACCTCTTCCTTTAGTGGATTTCAAACATAGAAATAGTAATTTGAATCAATTCTTCCTGTGACTTCCCTTTGTCCTTTCTCTAGATCTTATAGTTCATAACTAAGTTAGCTTTTCCTGATACCACTTTCAAATTCATGGAATGACAAACTTTGGATAAAAAACTTATAGAGTTTATTACATCTTTAGTTTTGTTCCATTAGTAAATACTTTATAGTACTCTAATGTTGACATCTGACATTTTAGTACCAGTAGGCATAATTTCAAGAGTTTTCCATACATGGAAGTTGAGATTCAGTGCAAACCTCTATTATCCCAGATCATTTAATTTTTGGGCTATGCAGTTCTTTTATGTACCAGGTTACACTCACAATCTGATTTTGTAGAAATATTGGCAATGACTTCAGGTCACTCAGGGTACGTCTACACTACAAAGTTAATTCGAAATAACAGCAGTTATTCACAACCAGGAAAGCTTACTCTCCTCTCCCCCAGCCCCGGAGACATTAAAGGGGTAGACCCTGGCTACAGTGCCTGTGCCAGCTCCAAGCCTGCCAGCCCAGAGCCAGCAGTGGCCACCGGGGCCCCTGACCCAGTGGCCCCAAAACATGAGCCAGCAAGCCACTGGCAGCCAGCCCTCCACTGCTCCCCAGGAGCAGTCTGCCAGCTCGCAAGAGCCTGACAGGGGCTGGAGAAGGTGGGCGCCTTCCTGGTCCAGGGTGGAGATCATGGACCTTATTCGGGTTTGGGAGGGATGCCCCCAACGTCCATGATCTCTGCACTAGACGGAGGAATGCGGCCATCTATGGCAGTATAGCTGCCATCCTGGCCACCAAAGGCCACATGCGAACCCAGGAGCAGGTTAGCATGAAAGTCAGGTTGGTCTGGTGAGACCCCCAACCCTGAGCCCTGAGCTTCCCCTCCCACTTCTTCCCCTTGCTTCCCCCTTCCAGCTCCCTCCTCCCAGGTTTCCCCCTCCCGTTTCTCTTCCCCTCTCCCACCTCCTTTTCCAAGTCTCCCTAGAGGTTCATCCCCCCCAGTTTTGTTCAATAAATCCAGTTTCTATTTTTGAACATACGTGTCTTTTATTTGACATCAGGAAGGGGGGCTAGGGAGGGGTAAGAGGGGTAAGTGGAAGGACGTGAGGGAGGAATGGGGCACGAGCCCCTAGTGGGGAGGACCGGGGAGGCTCTGAGGGCTCCTCGGGGTGGACGCTCTCCCGCAGGGCCTCCTGAATCCTGACAGCCCCCTGATGGAGCCCCCGGATGGCAGCCTGCAGCAAGTGCAGCCGGGCTGATGGCAATGACCCCACGAGATGCACCGGCGTGCCGAGGGGCAGCTCTGGCTCCATGTGGCCGAGTGCTGTGGTGTCCCGAGTGCGGGCACTCAGAGCACTCCAAGACAGGACTGCTTTGCTGTCCCTCATCGAGGTAGACAAGCAAGCAGGGAACTCTGAGAACTGTCTGTCTGGGGTGGGGGTAGGGTCCCTTTAAGCATGGAGCTCAGTTAGCCTCAGGCAGCAGCCCCACACACTAAGTCCTAACCTGATGCTCTGCCGACACTGGTTCTGGCCAGCCTTAACTTCGGTTCAGGGTCCACTCAGTGTAGACGTGCTTTTTCGAAATAGCAAAATGCTATTTCGAAATAGTTTTTGTGTATAGATGCGTTAATTCGAATTAGCTTAATTCGAATTAACTATTTCGAATTAAGTTAATTCAAAATAGCATTGTAGTGTAGACATACCCTCACTATGTATTACAGACCCTCCACGTGAAGAAAAAGATAAGTTAAGTAAAATTAATTGTAACCCCCCCCCCCAAAAATAAATAAATCCAAAATAGAAACAAAACATACAAACCTTTACAACACTGTTAGGAAAACAAATGGTTTGAAATGCACCGAGGGGCTTGATCTAACATCCACTGAAGTCAATGAAAGACTGCCATTGTCTTTAGAAGCATAGACCATAGCAAAGCAATGAAGCCAATTATTATACATTAGTGTTTTTATCTGAAGGGTCTTTCAAAATGAAACTCTTTAACAAGATAATTGTAGACAGCTGGTCCATGTGCTATAATGATGACACAGCCAACATTTCCTAAACTCTTCTATGTGTTTACAGCTTTAAGCAAAAGGACATATTAGCAATTCAGTTTGTATATAATAGACAGACTATGCAAAAATACAAAGCTGGAATTCTGCTTTGTTAAAGAAATGCTCAATGTCACCAGAGCTATTGATTTCTCCCACCTGGCTTGCAGACATTAGGAGAGGAATAGCATATGTACCTTAATTGTAAAATGTGGGCTTAATGAACACACAGGCATTATGTTACACCAAATGTAACAATAGACATGATGACAAGCTACTTAAGAACATGTCACAATGTTTTGTTGTAACAGATTTGCCTTTGGCAGTGTTAAGAGGAAGAATATAGACAGTAAGCTTCCAGTCCAAGTATAAATATAAAATATTGGGCATATATACTTGTGTACCAAAATATTTTCCATTGTTGTGTCAATATTTTTGTTCAAAGTAGGTGGAGTTTTGTGCCTCAGAGAATTCACTGACCCATTCTGTGATTGTTATTTATTTGACTTTGATTTAACTTTTTTGTATTTTTCAGATTTCCACTGAAGCATTTCTTGTGGATCAGGATATTACAGTAGCATCATGAGCTGTTGTGCTAAAAAATAACTGAAAAATGAAGTAAGTCACTAAATAAATGTGCAAGTGGAACAAGCTTGTGGTTAGATGTCCTCATTCAGTAACCTTAGGGGTTTGCAGAATTAAAGTCTAATCCTGCACACACTAATGCATGTGAGTAAAATTACGAATGGATGTAAGAACTGAAGGTTACTTACTGTTCACCATGGATTCTGGAAATTTCTGTGGAACTAAAATACAGAGGACCTACTCCTGCTCTTATTGGTAAAACTTCTGTTATGTTCTAAGGGAGCCGTATGGTCCAAAGGGCAGGCCCCTGGACTAGTAGATGAAAGAGCTGTGTCCTTTTTTCTGCCATGATTCTCACTCATTTCAGGGGCTGGACAAATAATTTTGGCTAAAAATTATAAATGGCCACTGATTTTGGGTGACTTAGTTTTTGTGTGCCCGACTTGAAACACTTTAGAGGCATCCTTGTCAGCAGACACCTTTGAAAATGTTAACCGAAACTGCTCTCTCATTCTGTTTCTCCATCTGTCATATGAGAATACTAGTGCTATCTGCCTTGGTAAAGTGATTGGGATCTTGGAAATAAGAGCAGACCCCAGATCACATTTTGTCAAATAAATAGTCCCTTGGAGCTTCTTCCTGGTGGTTAGTCCTCTCATGTGTGTCCAGAAAGTCGGTCAGGCCTTAAAATAAATTGAAAATCCTAAACCACTGCTTCCATTAAGGCATGTTATAGAAAATTCTTAAATCATAATAGACTATTTCCTGCTTTTTAGCCTATGTGTGTGAAGTTTCCCTGCCCATAAGACAAAAAATATCATATTGTATGTATATAAATCCATGGTACACCCACATTTAAATATTGTGTGCAAATGTGGTTGCCCCATCACAAAAAAGAGATATTGGAATCAGAAAAGGTTCAGAAAAAGGCAATAAAATGATTGGGGTGGGCAGGGGCAGATGAGAGTTTTGCGGGACCCAGAGTGTGGGGCCTATTGAAGCACGGTGCACAATTTTGTGCATGCGCCATGGCCACAGCCGACAGGTAGTAGCGCGTGTGCGGGGCCTATTGAAACGTGGGGCCCGGGGCAGCTGCCCCACTCGCCCTGCCCTATATCCGCCGCTGAGGGTGAGTAACAGCTTCCATATGAAGAAAGATTAATAAGATTGAGACTTTTCAGCTAAAAAAAGAGATGACTGGGCCGGGGGAGGGGGGGAATTATAGCGGTCCATACAATTATGAGGGGTGTGGAGAAAGTAAATAAGGAAGTGTTATTTACTTCTTCTCATAACAGAATAATTAAGGGTCACCAAATGAAATTAATAGGCAGCAGTTTAAAACAAAAAAAAGGAAGTATTTCTTCACACGATGCACAGTCAATCTGTGGAACTCTTTGCCAGAGGATGTTTTAAAGGCCAAAGTCTGTAACAAGGTTAAAAAAAGAACTAGATACGTTCATAGAGGGTAGGTCCATTTATGGCTATTAGCCAACACAGGCAGGAATGGAGTCTCTAGCCTCTGTTTGCCAGAATTTGGAAGTGAGCAACAGGGAATGGATCAACTGACACCAACCTGTTCTCCTCATTCCTGTTGGGGCACCTGGCATTGGCCATTATCTGAAGACAGAATATTGGGCTAGAATGACCTTTGCTCTGACCCAGTATGGCCATTCTTATGTTAATGCTGTGAGCTCTTTCCCTTAAAGGGGTAGAATAGGTAATTAAGCTCTCTGGTAGGGATGAGGAAAGCTTATGCTACCATAGCCCTTTATGAAATGTAGCTCCTGGTCCTATGCTGCACATTGGTTTTGGCTGGGCCAAGGAGCCTCCCCGCTTCATCCCATTTGGGGTTCTGTATATTCATCTGGGGGGAAGGAACTTACTACTCTGCAATTTTCCCTACTTCTGATATGGGCTGTGTGAAACTCAACGCATCAAGAGACTTTTAATTGGTTTCAGTGTGCTTTGGGTTAGGCCCCTACCCTGCAACCTTATAAGGTCCCAAAATAATCTGATATAATGCGATGGCAACAAAAACTGTCCGGTTAAGAGTGCCCTCTCCCCACAAAAGCCTGTTCTACCTGTACTATCTACATACTGTTGGGCAATTTTTAATCCCAAGAACATTTCTGACATAAAAATTAAAGCATCCTTTTAATAACAATAACATAACAGCACATGTGTAATCTGTAGAGTTAGACTTAAATAATTATTGCATTTATAAATTAAACTGACATTTTTAAAGGTTAACAAAAAGCTGTTTTGCTGTCTGTAATAAACAGAAAGAGGATTTCAAGTAATTAAAAAGTCTTTTGTGAGCATTTCTTCTTTGGTGCCTATTAGAAGGACTGTGAGTAAATAGTCATAAGTATGAGATATAGATGAAACAGGTCTGGCTCCTAAGAGGTCTTCTTATCTAAGACATGAGTTGTGGGAATTTGTGGAAGGCTTCTCAGTATAAGTTTTCAAATAGTTTGAAAAAAATATGTTAAATATTTAAATGATTTTGCACTTATTGGTGCACATGGACAATCTGTGGTAGGGTGTAGGGGTTCGGAATGTGGGAAGGAGCTCAGGGTTGGGGTGATGAGGGCTCTGGTAAGGGATGCAAGCTCTGGGGTAGGACTGGAGATGAGGTGTTTGGGGGGGAGGGAGCTCCAGGCTGGGGTTTGTGGGACCAGGCTCAGGGCAGGAAGTTGGAGAGGGGTGGGGAATCTGGGCAGGTGATAGGGTACAGCATAGGGGTCAGGGTTGAGGTGTGGGGTCAAGGAAGGATCTACAGTGGTGGAGCAGGCTCAGAGCTGAGGCAGGGGATTGGGTGGGGTGGGGCATTTGCCGAGGGCAGCTCCTGTTTGGTGGTGGTAGGGAACAGGTGGCTCCATGCTGCCCTGTGCCCATCAGATCCCCTCTCCCCATAACTCCCTGGGCTGCAGCCCCTAAAGCCCATTTTTTAATCTGGGCCTGCTACCGGGGCCAGAGGAGTGCACCTTTTTTATGGCTATGGCAGCTCCTGGTTGGGGTGGGAGGAAGGCACCACTCCTCCAGCCCCAGTGGAGCCAGCAGGAAACTGCCGGGGCTGGAGAAAAGGCAAAATCCACCAGGGACTTTGACATTGCAATTGATTTTACATGGAAGGTTCTCAGATATTAAGGCGATGGGCACAAGTATATATAATTGTAGAACAGACTGGCAGACTGAGAAATGGCTATTGGTCCGCAGCACACAGAGGGTACAGCTACACTACAGAGAAGATTGAAGCTGCTGCTGTCGATCTTTCAGGGTTTGAATTAGTGGGTCTAGTTAAGACAGTTAATTCAAAGTGAGAGGGGCACTCCGGTCGCTGTTGGTAGTCCTGCTTTCAGGAGGAATAAGGGAAGTCCAAGGGAGAGTGTCTCCCTTTGATTTCCTGTTGTGTGGAGAGCGCCAAAAGTTGAGTTAAGGTACTTTGACTTCAGCTACATAATTAACATTGCTGAAATTGTGTATCTTAATTCAACCTTATCCCATAGTGCAGACATAGACATAATGAAAAAGAGGTGGCTGTGGAGGGGAAAAGGGGGATTGCCAAAATGACACATGGAATACTAATTCTAGACAGTGCTAACATGGATACCAGTGGCATAGCTTTTTTCTCACCATGGCACAAAAAAAATCAGACTACGCACTTTGGGAAAAAGCAGATAGTCGCCATTTGGGGACATGGCACAAGCTGTTAACAAATCACAGGGTGATGTTAGTTAGGTCAGTATTCTAGAGAGGAGCATTCATCTGTGGCTGACAGTGACACATGCCTTATCTTTTCTTCTTTTGAGAGAGATGATGGTGATCATGCCAGTTGATCTGGAGGATGGAACAGGAGGAGCATGGACATGAAGCAAAGACATGAAGATATCATTAGTGATCAGAGCTCTGTGGAGAAGATCTGCCTGTAATTAATTTATACAGAAAGCACAGGATGCCTTTTTGTGGAGACTTATTTAGGCTAATAGAGAAAGTGTGACTGAGACCACAAATACCAGATGCAGCAACTGGCAGGCAGTCACAGCAGACACTAGTTCTAGTCGGCACATCAGAATGGTGTCTCAGATGTCTGGCTGGTTTATGTTCAAACTGATTGCATCCAAGCAGTCCATATCTGTGTATACTCTGTTACAGTTTGAGAAGTGGAGGTATTATTTTGTATGTATGTCCCATCCTTAGCTTGTGTTCTCTATATCTTGCAGCACACATGACTTGCAGTGCATTTTCCTGAGCATCTACACTCTGCTGTGGAACAGGGCTACCCTATTGCACAGATGAACAAGCCAGGTCTCAGTGGGTTGATTTTAAGGGGAAATAGGAAAAGGCCAGTTCTTCCAGGAGCATGATTTCATGTTGCCTATTTGCAGTGTTTGGGAAGCCAGATCTTCCCCTCTATGTGTGACTATGTGTGGGGTGGATGGGGGAAGGAAGGGCAGGATCTCTTCCTGACTGCTGGGGGAAGCTAGCTCTGCTGCTGCTTAATGCCTGGAACAGTCCTTGTGCTCAGGAAAATGCAAGGACAGCCGTTGTACTCAATCCCTCTGCCAGGGCTCAAAAGGAAAGCTTTCTGCATGTCTGAAGTAGACCTTTACTGTGCTGGGCAAAGTTAAGACCTTAATTTCTCCATTCTTCCAGAAAACATTTTCCTTAATCTCTCCTGCCTCTTGCCCCCTTATTCTCTCCAGTACAGGCTGGCTGCACATTTTTCTCCTGTCTCTTCCAAACAATAGAACATATTTGCATTTTTTGTGCAAGTCAGGGTACACACACAGTCCCTATAGATCAGGACTTTAAAATGTGGGATTTATTTTATTGAGGTACTGCCCCCTCCCCTACCCCTTCTTTTCAACACAACCACCACCAGTGTAGTAGCAGAGGTTGCATTGTTTTTGCTTTATGTTATCCATGAAGCTATTTGCCCAGAAGGGACTAAAATGATAACATGTACCCTTTCAGCTATGGTTTCTGCACTAGTGCCATAGGTGCTCTAAGGAGATGAGAAAAGAAGGGAGAGGAACAAAGACATAAAGCAGGTAATACGTTCTTGAACTCTGACTTCTAGCAGCTGCATTTTAAAAACCTCCATTCCATTTTGCTGGTATATCTGGGAGGCCTATCCATTATGCGTACAAACACAATCTGATTAGTATTTTTTATAAGCTAGTCTTGTCTGCTTTTATTACAGACATCACCTTCAGACGTGGGGCCACCGCAGCCATTAAATCAAGAATATTTAGCTATTATTTGTAATAAATGTCAGCAGAGCTGAACTGAAGCCAGCAGGAAATGTTCAGGGCAGAAAACACACTGACATTCATTCATGCAAATTTGTACCAGTAGTTGAATTAATCATAAAGAGGGAGGGTACAACATATAATGCATTTGTATTAGTGGTGACCAGTTCTGATTCATCATGAAAATGAGAGTTAAAGTGGACAAATAGCAGTCTGCTGACAACCAGCCATGTGTAAAGTACAGTAAGGCTAGGATATCTTTCAAGATAGGACATTTAGGGGATAATTTTAAATTGTGATGGGCAAACATACAGCATGCAATAGAAGTTACAGCTATTTGGGCACATCTATAGAATGAACGACGAGCGAAAAGTTAAGACCCCGGTATTCAGCATAATGGATGGTCCGAATAGGAGAGGCAGACCCCACAGAGAATGGGTAGATGATATAGTAGATTGGTGTGGAGCTAGTCTACAGAAACTAAGCCACTCTGGACTGGACAGGGAAAGATGGAAGGAAATAGTGAGGGAGGCATCAGACACCAACGAGTGTGGAGCCCATGGTTGTTGTTGATGATGAAACATACAGCCAAAATGAGAAGGCCTATTTTTTTTAAACCAAACAAGACACCAGTCCTGAACTATAAAAATTCAGACAACCACTGTTACCTCTAGATATTTTGTACCTCCAGGTTCCATCATTAGAACTGTAAGCCCCAAAACACTGAGAATGTCTGGTCTTATGGTATTTCCGGCCAGGGCTGGAAACAAAAGTGCCTTACATTTCTCAAAGTCTTTTCTCATCAGGTTTTCAGGGCCTTCAAAGGACCCAGTTCTGATCGTATATTCAGACCTGTGGACTGGTGGGGGCGGGGAGCAAAAGAGGCAGTTGTTCTGGGGCCTGGTGATTCAAAGGGGCCTGTGGTTCTGAGCCCTTTAAATTGCTGTCAGAACATCATGTGTTGCTCTTAGGATGGCCTGAGAAGGCAGGGACACCATGCACATGCTCCAGGCAGCTCTGGGGACAGGAGGGGGCGGGAGGGAGGGAGGGAAGGGGTGTGCCACGATCTGGGCAGTGCTTGGCCCTGTCCTTTCTGCCCTTGGCCCTGCCCCTTCCAGGAACATAGAATTGGGCCCTCCCCCAACAATGTCCAGGGGCCCTGGGATGGCTGTTGGCTTCTCTAGTCTATACTAGTTGTAGTGAAGCATAGCAATGTCAGGCCAGATTCTGGCAAAAGATTGCTAATAGAGGGTGTAAAACCAGGTTGGGAGCTTGGTTGGGTTGCACTTAGGGACCTTTATGCCAATGAGGAAATCAAAGCACCACTAGGTTGTTCTAACTGATTCTGGGGCAGGCCAGTACAAGATCAGGGATCTCCCATTCTGTGTGCCGAGCAGAGCTCAAACACAGGGGACAGTTTAGCATAATTACTTCAGGTGTGAGACCAGAATCAGTCCAAGAGATCTGGAAATACTACATTAGATTCTCTGGTGTAACTGCATTGTGCTCAGAGGAATGTAGTGGGAGGCAGTGCAGGGGAAGGAGGTGGCATCTTTACACTCTATCTTTAAACTACTTTTATCTCCACTGATTTAAAAACTAGCTGGTGGCCAGTCTAATCCCAAGTGCTGAATTTTCTACGTTATGGCTGGCTATATATAGCCAAATGCATCTGTTTCAGAAGCTAAAGATCAGCTAGATGTATGGCCACCGCAGCCAGACTCTTTTTTATCTACCAAAATCTACTCTGCCATGGGGAGTGGGAAAGACTAGGAGCTGATGTTAGCTTCTCACTCCCAAAGGATTTCTCCTCTTGGAAAGGGGCAAAGCAACATGTCATTCTGGTGAATTTACTCCTGAACTGTTGATGTTTATCCATTGATCATTTAAACAAAGCCTTCCCTCCCACAGCAGATCCTCTGCAGACTCCAACCCAAAGGAAATAGACTTTAATACAATTGCATCAAACACTTCACAGTCAGAAGAAGAACCAGAGGAGGTATTCTTTCATACAGACAGGCCTTTGCTGAATTTAGCTTATCCTATTTATAAAACAAGGAACTAGTATTCCATTTTGACATCACTGTGTTAGAACTAAACTTGCCAACCATCTGGTTTTCAACCAGAACACTCAGTCAAAAATGGATCCTAGTGGTTCCGGTCAGCAATGCTGACTGGGCCACTGAGATTCTGATTGGCCTCAGTGACCAGCTCTGCCTGGCTCCCAGTATCAGCATCACGTCCCTCTGGCTGCTAGGTGCAGAGGCAGCCAGATGGGTTCCATGCTCTGTCTCTGACTCAAGTGCTGGTTCTGCAGCTCCCATTGGCCAATGGGAGCTGCAGAGGTGGTGCCTCAGATAGGGACAGAATGTGGAGCTCCCTGGGTGCCCTTGAGCTGGACATGCCAGCTGCTTCCTGGGAGCTGCCTCAGATAAGCGCCTGATGAAAATGACTGAGTGTGAGAAAAACTGTGACACAGAGAAAAGGAGATCTGTGTGAGTAGGGGGCAGGAGTGAGAAGGGGCAAGACGCCTGGGAAAGGGCAGGACAGGGTAAGGGTGTTTAGTATTCTACAGTCAGAAAACTGGCAACTCTATTTAGAATTGGTGGACTGCCGATTAGGAAATTATTGCCTGACAAAAAGAGGATATTTTTAAACTCATTTGAATTTATCTCAGTTCAATATCTCATGAAGCCCACACAGCACATTAATTTAGCCCATCTGAATGAAAACTATAATCACCGTTTTCATACAGAAAGAGTAATCCTTTGCACTAAACACAAAGGAGTATCATTTAAATTTGTGAGTGGTTAAAGTAACACCAGAAAAGAATTAGAATAGCATTTTTGAAAGAAGTAAGCATAATGTAGGATGAATGCATATATTTTAATCTTTTCCCTTATCTTGGTTCATAAAAAGGCTTCACACCTGTACCTGAAAAATTAAAAAACCCCTGAAAAAAGGGGTTGATATAACAATTATAGGTGAATTTAAAGACAATAATTATCCTCATGGTACTTCAGTTATATAATTTAAATACAAAAACAGAGAAACAATGAGACCAAGATATGATTCATGCAGATAAAAATCAAAAACTTTTCATATCAGAGGCTAAAGAATTCTGAGCCAAATATAAATTCAGAGTATTTCTGAATTTCTCTGAGGATTGAGGAACTAAATGCAAAATAAATATTCTGTTACTATTTCATTGTTTCAGTGTACTATTCTCACTGTTTATAATCAGTGTGTTAAGTGTTATCCTTCATGTGGAGACTTGGAGGAGATGTAAACAAAAAACACTCTATGTGCCAGTAGCTTTCAAAGTAAATTATGTTTCTTTAGTGCTTTTATTTTTAATTGCTAAAGTCAAGGGAAAGAACATAATTTGGTCAAAGGGAAACAAGTGCTTCCTGTTTAGCAAAAGCTAGATTAATAATGCATGATTTGGATGTTCCACACTACTACTTAACCCATAGAACAAAATCATAATTACTGTATCACATTTTGTGATGGAAATCATGGTTAGCTAGCCTTTATTCATTTTGGGCAAAATCCTGTTTCTGTCTTATACTACACTGAGATACGGGTTAGCTCTTCCCATTGTATAAAAAGGCTTCCACACTCCAGTCCAGTCCTGAGGGCAGCTGGGCTTGGGGAGATAAAAGTTTCTTGCTAGGAGCCTCAGGAACTCAAGGACAGATCCTGATAAACAGGCTTCCGCAGATTGAGCCTTCCCCATCTTCTGTTGGATTTACAGTAGACAGAAGGCTACCAAACTTCTGTATCAAGATATAATAATCAATTATTGTGAGATTGCTACAGGATTAAATAAAAAAACAATCTGTTTCAGCATAACTTTTGGGTCCCCTTTGGGCTCCCAATAGTGGTTATTGTGAGTGTTTTTTCATACCACTAAGTTGCTGGTCGCACTTTTGGAATGATAGTTCCTTTTCAGGCAGGACAGACAGACCTCTTCAGACACAGACTCTGTGATCTTCCTACTAGACTGACAGTTGGAGAGAACCCTTTTTCTACCTCTTCCCCTCAATAGTTGGTGTATTCTTCATATTATGGCATGGAAAGCTTGTATTTATAATACCATTTTAAACAAACAAATATAACTAAATTGTCGGCAGTTTCAGCATCTTCTGCTATTGCAATACTGAACACTGCTTTCCAAAATGGGGCACCCCCCCCTTATACAAAAATAACAACTACTTCACATATTCACAGATGCATAGCACATTTACTTATCTCCAATACTACCAACACCAAGAGTTAAAAACTAATGAATCAGCTCCCACTCCTGATATCATGAGGTTGGTTTTAAAATCAGAAGATTTATAAAAATAATCTTTTTAAGGGGTTGTTTGCTTTTTTAATTTGCCTTTTGGTGTCACAGGGTGTGTCTAGACTACAGGGTTTTTTTTGAAAAAAGTGGCCTTTTTTTGAAAAAACTTCCCCTGTGTCTAGACTGCTGCCGCATTCTTCTGAAAGTAAATAGAAAGAACGCGGCAGGTTTTTTGACTCTGGAAAGCCTCGTTTTATGAGGAAGAACGCCTTTTTTCGAAAGTGCTTTTTCAAAAAATGGCGCTATGTAATGCAAACTGTGCATTTTCGAAAGAGAGCATCCAGACTGCCTGGGTGCTCTCTTTCGGAAAAGTGGCTTGCTTTTTCGAAATTACTGGTTGTAGTCTAGATGCTCTTTTTCGAAAGAGGCTTTTTCAAAAGTATGTTTAGAAAAAGCCTCTTTCGAAAGAGGCTTGCAGTCTAGAAGTAGCCACAGTATGTAAACATCACCTTTTCTCTGCATCCATGAGGGCTAGAAACTTACTTGTTTTTAAAAATGCAAGCTGAGATTCTCATGTAATAATTGGATTCCAGCATCTGGACCTTTAAGAAACACACCAAATATCACAAACCACATATTGCCATCATAGGCTGGCATAGAGGTAGTATTCTAGAATATTCCAGAATACTCCCATCATAGGGTGGCATAGAGGCGGTATAATGATTCTCTGTCAGCTTTTCTCCTGGCCTTTCAGGTAGGAGTGTGTGCCAGGGTGGGGCACTGTCTTTAGTGGACTATACACCAGTGATGAGATTGATGCCGCAGTTTCAAGAGGGGTCAGAATTTGCCCCTGAATGAATTGTCATTATTTTCTTGGGACCCTTTGGTCCAAGAGGATATGAAATAAAAGCTTCCATCCCTTTCTGGCTGCAAATTCTCTATTTGTTGTTTCATACATTTTTAATTCTAGGTGATTATTATTATAGATTGTACCTCCCTTAACCGAGGCTCTCTGGTCCAGTAACATCCATTATCTGGCAGGACCAGGGATGTTCCTGGACCACAGAGCCCAGGTATAGGGAGGTCGGGCCATGAGGCAGGAGTGTGGCAGGGAGACCAGCAACTCACGTTGGAGCCCCATGTGGCAGGGAGGGACACAGAGGAGTGGGTGGTGCAGTGGAGAGTTCTGCTCCCTGTGGTTGGGAGGTGGCAGGTGTTGGTAGTGGTTGGTAGTGGCTGCAGACCTCTGGCCCTTGTTGCAGAGCTTGGGGTCCGGCTGCAGCTGTAGAGTTCCAGCTGCGGAGCTCAAGGGCTGGTAGCAGCAGCTAGGGAGCTCCAGCCTGGGGAGCCATGGCCGGGCAGGAACCAGTGGTCCCAGGCTGGAGGCCTGGAGGCGGGGCAGCAGGATAGCATGGGGCATGTTGGGAGGGACATCCCCTGGTCCGGCAAATCCCCTTGTTCTAACCAGTCAGGTTCCGAGAGTGCCAGATGAGGGAAGTCCAACCTGTAGTCTTATAAAAATTTGGTAATCATCTTGAGAATGAAAATGAACATTGTGCCTTTGTGCCTTTGAAAATTTCTCTCAAAGGGGAGACTTTCATTGGAAGCGGGGTGCCAAATCTCCCATAGAGGGAATATTTCACAGGGTTAGTGTCACATGGAAGTTTGCTTGTGCCAGGAGTATTTAATTAGGTGCCTAGGGTCCTGAGAATAGAGCTGGGAGTGGAAAGGATTATGAGAAAAAAGTGTATTTTGATAGAATAGCATAAATAAAATTAGTATAAATTGTGAAAATATTTGCTGGGTTGCAATGCAAGTGTAAGCAAATGGGGTTGTGGGAATAAACTTACTACACAAAACATTAGCCTTAAGATTCCCCTCTTTGCTATAACTACTCTAAAGTTTTAACAGACGTCACCTGACTTTTTGAAAATCCTTGGTTAATTCAGCTTAATTGTACACAGAAGAAATATATTTTAAGTGGCAGATGAATTTCTTATTGCAAGTACACAGCAACTCAATGACAAACAGATGGTAATTTCATTCATTTTTGGAAAGAAAACACAAAATAGTTTCTACAACACACCTTAAAGACTTACAGTTTTATTTAAGATAATATGGACAGTAGTGAATTTGAGGTTTTTGCCCATTTAGGGAGACTTTCATTATTCTCAGAGTTGAATGTATCTGAATTTAATGCCTCTAAACATTTAAAGGTAATTCATGCATTCATGCAATTGCTACCAAAACCAGCCTTGCTTATAGGTTGGTGGTCTTTTTTTTCTATACCAGATGTCCTACTCCATACAGAGACATAATTTGGGAGTAAAACTTTTTTTCAAAGTATCAACAAGAGTAGTATGTTTTTAGAAGAGATAGAAACAGTAGGGGAAGAGCTTTAATGTTTATTACATCTAAGCTTAAGGTTCCAACTTTCCAATTCCTCAGTTGAGGAATAAAGAGTAAAAGGGTTCGGCTTTTAAAACTGATTTTACAATTGGTAAAAGTTATTATTTCCTTTCTGTTCTTTTCCACTTCCCGGGTGAGAATGTGAAGTTTGTCATGTATAGTTAGGGGTTTGTTTGGCTGTGATTTTACTCAGCGTGAAATTCACTCCTCCACATTGGACCTTATCCGAAGCTCATGTCAGTCAATGGAAGCCTCTTTAAATGACTACAATGGACTTTGGATCAGGACCATAAAGTCCTAGTATTTAGGGTTTATATAGGTACTATATGAAGTGAATGAAGTAGCCGAAGGCCTTGCTTACAAGCTAGGGAGAGGGTGCAGAGGTGCTGTCCACCTCTTTGTGGCTACGATTTCAGTGCTAGTTACCCAGGATTAGATTCCAATTTAGTAAAATGTGAGCACTTTGTGATAGACAGGGCAATTTCCTGCAATACTGTTGGGAGACCACATAGTACTGAGTGTATGAATGGTTTTGGTATCATTATGGGATACCATTATGGGATTGTATGCATGGGGGGCAGGAGGAGATTATCACATTCTTGCAGGAAATTAAATTGATAGGGGATGATTTAGGCAAATCATTCATCTAATAGCACCTTACAAAAACCACCCCTTTTTTGCATATTCTAGTTCAGACTGGATTCTCCAGTGACCAACAAACAAATAAAAGACTTTTGGAGAACTAGCCCAAGCATAACTGAATTGGGGCTCTTCATTTTGGTTCCTGAGCTAAAGAGTGATATTAACTTTGGGTATGTCTACACTTGCCCCCTAGTTCGGACTAGGGAGGCACATGAAGCATACTGAAGTTGCTAATGAAGCGCGGGATTTAAATATCCCGCGCTTGATCAGCATATTCGCGGCCAGTCGCCATTCTAAAATGCCGGTCGCCCGATTTAACGTGCCGCATGTAGACGCCGTAGTCCGATCCAAAACCCTTCCCTCGAATTAACTGTTACTCCTCATTGCTTCATTTGCCTCCCTAGTCCGAACTAGGGGGCAAGTGTAGACATACCCTTTTATTAACAGGGAAACTCAATGGCGTGGTTTGAAGGACTAACACCTGCCCCAGTGGCCTCTGCTAAACACATTTGCATGTGTATAGATTCTTTTGTTTTTGTGTGCTATCTCTGTAATAAATGTCTTAATTATAGATATGTTTGATTAGGACCTGTGCAGTAACTTCGTATATACAAAATGAGTGGCTCTAAATGATCTGTTATCACTCAAGAAAGAGATTTTGGTGTCATCATGGATAGTTCTCTAAAAATATTTGCTCAGTATGCAGCAGCAGTCAAACAAGCTAATGGATTATTAGGAACCATTAGGAAAGGGATAGATAATAAAACACAAAATAGGTGCAGGTATCAAAGGGAGGAGAATGGTAAGCCTACCCAAACTGTGTACATGGCCCTCCTAACAGTCCACTCCAGTTGGGAATAGACTGTTCCCTTCCTGCTTCATGCCATGCTTTTCTGCTGGGGACCTTGGCCAGTGGCATTGGAACAAGAGGAGAGAGCACCAGAGGGCCATAGCCCTCCTACATTTTGAAAGTGGATGGGTCTTGCCCATGCATTTTTTGCTGGGTCAGACCCCGCTGCTTCCCCCCAGTGTATTACCCTATCACATAATACAAGAACCACATCACCCAATGAAATTAAAAGGTTTAAGAAACGTAAGGAAGTACTTCTTCATACAACACACAGCCAACCTATCAAACATTGCTGGGGGATGTCATGAAGGCCAAAAGTATAACATGGTTAAAAGATTACTTGAATAAGTATATGTAAGTATATTTTCTCTGAAACATTTGGCACAAGCCCCTATCAGATGACAGGATCGTTGGTGAGACTGATCATTGGTCTGACCCAGTATAACCATTGTGTTCTTACATACCTAACTTTATAGACATGCTTAAATTCTATTGACCTGCATGGGATTTAAAGAGCTACTGTGAGTCTTTCTGGAATTAGAGACTTAATGCAGATCTGTTCCACCTCTCCTGGTTTGCCACTGGACCATTGCAGATGCATAACCTTGAAATAGCCCATGCAAGACTGACAAAAAGAACTTTTGCAGCTAGAAGACTATGCATGGAGGGCATAACATCAGATCACAATACCTGGGTGAATTTCATCCTAGGTGATGAGAATTTTGAATAAGAACTCTTGTGATTGCTACTATAAATTCATTTTTTTCAATGTGATCTTTAAATAATTGCAGCTGGTTGATATTGGGAATGATTCATGGTGGCAGAGAGTCCAGGACTGTATTGATTATATTTGCTCTATGGAGTATGTTACACAGCTATGACTCACATAAATCTGTCATTTGATAATAGGACACAAATAATGCATTTTGCCATAGGTTAACATCATAGCTGCACTTATTTTTAATGGTCATAGTACTCTGAATTTTTACAAGATGTAAAAGCAGGTAGTGATAATTCTGTCCCTCATGATAGCAAGGGTTTGCCCAAGCTCTTTTAAATATCTTTGTTTTATTCTGTGCATCTGTAAAGGATGTATAGCTGTTAGTATCAAGGAGTGCAAAAATTTAAAAGGTTATGGTTCTTGTGTCTCTGTATAATTTTTCTTTGATTCCCTGATCAAAGATAGAACTTATTCTTTCTACTAAGGCTAGCAGCAATTTATAAACCTTTAAAAATGTTTGTTAAAATAGTGCTCTTTCTAGAAGCAGAAAATGAAAAAAAATCATTTCCTTAAATGAAGAGATTTGATCTTTATTTGCCCCCAAGGCATTAAGCTAAATCTACAAATCTTAAAGCGGATTGGGGCATTTAAAGGAAGCTTAGGAATCAATTTAACTTAGATGCCATCTATGCAAATATTAAGCCTGATAGTTACAAGGTACTTCTTCCTGCTTTTAAAAGTCTTTTTACATGAGACCTGTAATCCTAAAAATGTCTGGGATACATTGTAAATGGTTTGACTAATCCTTCACAGTCTAGATTTCCAAGTAAATTGCTGGATGGGAAAGATCCAAAAAACCCCCAAGGTGCTGCAGGAAGGTGATGCAGTGAAGGGCACTCTTCTCCTAGGTTACCTTTGAACCAAATGCTTCAGGTTTGTGTCAGGAATCCTGTGCTGCCTTTTATATGAAGTAAAAAACCATGCCCATGACATCATGCAACCCTCAAATATTCCATGGCACAGTTGGCAAAAATAGGGATATTAACCTACTGGCCTGGGCCAGAATCTAATTGGGGGGTAATTACTTCCCACCTTTCTGAACTTCCCTTGAAATTCTGTTGGGATGGTCTATTCTAGGGATGAGCAATAATTTTCACAGGGGGCCATTCCAAGAATTTGGTAAGTGGTCATGGGCTGCACTTTTCTAATATATTAATGGAGGGAGTGCAGGGTCTGGATGGAGTTTAGGTGGAGGAGGGCACTCCAGGCAGGGAATTAGGGTGCAAGAGGGGGTTGGAGTGTGGGAGGGGATGCCAGGTGTAGGCTCTATTCGGGGGACACTTACCATAAGCAGCTCCCATCCAGGGAGCTCCGGCAGGCTATTTGCCTGCCACAGTCCCCCACACAGCTCAAAGCTGCCAACTGCTGGGGCAACATGTCTCTGCATGCCACTTGGGGTAGAAGGGCAGCAGATCTCCACACACTGCCCACGCCCACAAGCACTGCCCATGCAGCTCCTATTGACCAGTTTCCAGCCAATGAGAACTGTGAGGATGGTACTGGAGGTGGGGCTTGCAAAGACATGTTTGCCCCAGCATTTGGCAGCTTTGAGTAGTGTGTGGGACCATGGCAGACAGGCAGCCTCTCCAGAAAAGGAATAGCAATGAGAATTGGGGAGGAATTCCTTTGCAGCGTGGGTTTGGCTACAAAGAGCAGCAATATGCACTACAGGGGTATGCTTTGTGAGGTATATGTTAAAGTGCTAGGGAACTTTAGGTGTGCACCAATATGTTCTTCACAGAACAATTAATGCACAGCACATTCGTGAACTTTAAAAATCCCCATAAAGCACATCTTCCTGCCATGTAAACTAGGCCATAAGAATTATTCATGGCACTAGTTGCTGGAGCAGTGTGACCCTACTAGGATGCTTAAAGTTTTATATGGTATTCATAGAGTTAAATAGGCTTACTCCTTTGTCATTTTAATGCTTCAGCAAATTTCATGCACATAAAACCTTAAGTGCTGAGCTCTTAACTATCTGAGGACTAAAATGGCTTGCATCTACAAGCATAAAAATGTAAGTAGCTCAGTAGGTTCAAGGACTACCTCTAACTCCCAGTTCCCTGGAGAGCTGCTAAATTCCAGAGGTCCTCAGGCTCCCCAGAGCTCTCACTAATTTGTGGAGTTTCTAAATTCTGCAGTGGCCCTAGCCAGCACTTAGCAATCTGTGCATTGTTTCACAGTGAATACTTTAACCAGCAGCTTGGTTCACATCGGAAGATTTATACATGAGTTCAAATTTTCAATGGCAGGATGATATAGTTACGGGGGAGGGGATCCAGTCCCTAAAGACAAAGGCTGCTAAAAATATTTTGATGCACAACATATTTCCTTTAAACCTAACCCATGCCGACGCCCTTACAGACATCTAATTATGGAATAATTCAGAAATGTAAAATATTTCCATTTCTGAGTGAGAGACAACCAAAATATGAGATATACTTCAAATGAAAATTTTGAAAATATTTCCCATATTAATGGAAGTATGGATGAGGGAAAACAAACAAGTACTCTCATACACGAATGGCAAATAAGTTCAGATGAAAATTTCATTTCCACAAACACTTGCAGAAGTCCATGCATAAGTTAGAAAAAGGTGTGAAATGGAGTTCTGATCACACCTTTACCCATGCACTTCATAATTGACATCCTTTAAATGTAGCAACAAGTGCTTTAGAATCCTTGAGGCTGAATGACTTTATAAAAATGTAAGAAAATTAATAATGATATTTAGCCAATGGGATTGGGTCTAAGAATAATTCACATTTGTACTTTATACGTTTTTTCCTTATTTTGACTGAAGATTTCTTTATTTTGACTGTACTACATTTAATCTATTTGGATATGATTATTAACTGTAATATGTAGAGGCTAAAGGACCAATCAGTAAAACCATTTTGTGCTGTGCACAGCGTAAACACGTTGTAAGGAATGGACTGTAAGGGATGGACTCTGCCTGGAACAGCTTACAATTTAAGGACCTGATTCTGCCAACACTTACACACATGACTAAGTTTATTCCCTCTGGTAGTCCCAGTGAATACTTTGCCTTCTCATTCTCTTTTTAATAGACACATTCCCATTAGCTTCTTGATTTAAATCATGCCTGAATTCTGTAAACATTCACGTGACTAACTTAGTCCAGGTCTATACTAGACCTGAAAGGTTGGCTTAAGGTATGCAACTCCAGCTACATAAATAACATAGCTGGAGTTGAAATATCTTAAGCCAATCTTGGCGCCGTCTCCACAGTGGAAGGACGATGGGAGCAAATGCTCCCATCAGCTTTCCTTACTCCTTGAGAGGAGTGCTGGTGCCAACCGGGGGTTGGCCTAAGTGTTTGATTTAGAGGATATTGACTAAATCTGCTAAATTGAGCTCCAGAAGATCAATCTCCAGCCTGGCAAGTGGAAATGTGGCTTTAGGTAGAGCTGTGCTCAAACTGACCAGTTCTAGTAATGAGGTCATCATTTAGGGTACGTCTAGACTACATGCCTCTGGCTACCTGACATAGGAAAATGAAGCGGCGATTTAAATAATCAGAGCGGTAGTCTGGACGCTCCGCGGTCAACATCAAAGGCATTTGTCGACCTCTCAGGTAAACCTCATCCCAGGAGGCATACCTGGGAGGTCGACAAATGCCTTTGATGTCGACCGCAGAGCGTCCAGACTACCACGCTGAGCCGACAAACAGCTGATCGGCTCAGCGCGGCAGCCATTTAAATTTAAATGAAGCAGCGATTATTTAAATCGCCACTTCATTTTCCTATGCCGGGTAGCCTAATCTACATGCCTCTGGTGACAGAGGCATGTAGTCTAGACGTACCCTTAGAGTCTCGAGAATTCTCTGCCTCTAGCAACATAAAATGTCAGCCCTGGATATCATTAACTTTAAGGTTCATGGAGACACAATCTCTGACATACATTAGCTTGTTCCTTGTATAGAATTAAAGATTCTGATGAGAACCTTGAATATGACCTGGAATTGAATGAGGAGCCAATAGAGCACACAAGGATATTGATGTACTACTTTTTCTCAGCT
The DNA here is from genome assembly GCA_032595735.1 of Pelochelys cantorii. NCBI lineage: Eukaryota > Metazoa > Chordata > Testudines > Trionychidae > Pelochelys > Pelochelys cantorii. The sequence continues at coordinate 65,379,040 of CM064330.1, forward strand.
CTGACTTGTTCAGAGGGCAATGTAGTTGAGGTGTCTGTTTGTCCTTCAGTTTTGACCTCAGCCAGAGAGAGATGCAGACATTCAGTCTGCAGGTGACAAATCACTTTTGTGAAAAAGAGTTAGGAGTCTTTAGGGTATCATGGTTTGGTCTTATCCTGACTAATAGTTGTGTTTAAAGAACTGTGCTCAGATAATGCTTTTAGCTCTGTCAGAGTCCTTTAAGGTTCAGTTCTTGGCTTGTTACCGTTATCATTATATATTAATGATATTGATCCAGGCTTTTGAAGCTCAAAGTTTCATCTCTGTGGGGATGACACTATTATTTATAGGTCAGATAAATATTTACATGCTATTTCATTTAGTCTCTCATGTGAGTTTGATAAATTACAAGATTGTGATCAACTGGATAATGTTGTTTTAAATTGAAAAATGCAAAGCTTGGGTACCTGGTTCATTTCTCAGTCTGAACTCTCTGATTCTACGCAGTGTAATCCCAATTCTGCTGACTCCCATTCTGTAGGCCATACATTGTGAAATATCTTGGAATGTAGTTAGATTAGACCTTGAAATGCAATCATCATGTTGAACAAGAAGATACTAAATGGTGCTCGTGGATGGGATTATTTCATGCAAATAGTCATTGTTTTAATTTTGCAGCCAAAGCAAAACCTATACTATATATCCAGTCTTGGAAGAACTGAAATTGATATTTAAAAAAATAATTAATGGGTAATACCATTTTTACAGTTGTACAAAATTATGAATTTTAAATATCTTTTTCAATTTTTATTTAAATTTTCCCAGTTGTAGGAAACTGTAGGGGTGCCTGCCAGACAGTTGGAGGTGGAATCATACAATAACGCCTAAGGGTATGTCTACACTACAGTGTTATTTCGAAATAGCTTATTTCGAAATAGTTATTTCAAAATGGTGATAGAGATGCAGCCGTGTTAGTCTGGTCTAGCTGAAACAAAAGACAGAACTATGTAGCACTTTAAAGACTAACAAGATGGTTTATTAGGTGATGAGCTTTCATGGGCCAGACCCACTTCCTCAGATCAATATGTGGAAGAAAATCGGCACAACCATACATACCAAAGTAATACAATCAAAAAAATGAACGCATGTGAAATTGACAAATCAAATTTTAGAACAGAGTGAGGGTGAGGGGGGAAGGTTAGTGTCTGTGAGGTAATGACAGGGGTGATAATAGGGGAAGTTTCTGTGAGGTAATGACATTAGGGGTGATAATTGGGGAAGCTATCTTTGTAATGGGTGAGATAATTAGAGTCTTTGTTTAAACCCATACATAAAGTGTCAAATTTAAGCATGAATGACAATTCTGAAGCTTCTCGTTGAAGTCTGGAGTTAAAGTCTCTTTGAAGTAATATGCATGTTTTAAGTTCATTGAGGGAATGGTCAGTCTGGCTGAAATGGCAAGCAACAGCTTTCTCTCTGTGAGAGAGTCTTATGTCTGTTTTGTGTGCATTGATTCTTTGGCGAAGTGTCTGAGACGTTTGTCCAATGTACATAGCAGACGGACACTTTAGGCACATGATGGCATAAATTATATTTCTGGATGAACAGGAATATGTGTTCTTGATCTTGTAACTGGCATGGTTAGGTCCAATAATGGTGTCAGCAGAGTAAATATGTGGACAAAGCTGACAACGGAGTTTGTTGCAAGGGAAAGTTCCAGGGTTGGTATTAGTGTGGTATGTCCTGTGGTTGTTGGTAAGAATCATCCTGAGGTTAGGTGGTTGTCTATAGGAGACTATGGGTCTGTCTCCCAGAGCCTCTCGGAGTGTAGTATCCTGTTCCAGTATAGGTTGTAGTTTATTGATAATGTGTTGGACGGGTTTAAGTTGGGGGCTATAGGTGATGACAAGTGGTGGTCTATTGTTGGTTTTCCTGGGTCTGTCTTGAAGTAGATGGTTTCTGGGTATTCGTCTGGCTCTTTCAATTTGTTTTTTTATTTCTCCGGGTGGGTAATTGAGGTTTAAAAATGCTTGGTAGAGATCCTGAACTTTCTGGTCTCTGTCAGTGGGATTAGAGCAGATGCGATTGTATCTAAGGGCTTGGCTATAGACAATGGATCGTATGGTGTGTCCTGGATGGTAAGATGGATAGAAAGCTGGCTGGAAGGTTGGGCCCAGAGGGTAGTGATCAACAGCTCGATGTCAGGATGGCAGTCGGTTTCTAGCGGAGTGCCCTAAGGTTCGGTTCTGGGACTGGTTTTGTTCAACATCTTTATTAATGACCTGGATGAGGGGACGGATTGCACCCTCAGCAAGTTTGCGGATGACACTAAGCCAGGGGGAGAGGTAGATACGTTGAAGGGCAGGGATAGAGTCCAGAGTGACTTAGACAAATTGGAGGATTGGGCCACAAGAAATCCGATGATGTTCAACAAGGACAAGTGTAGAGTCTTGCACTTGGGACAGAAGAATGGCAAGCATTGTTTCAGGCTGGGGACCCACTGGCTAAGTAATAGTTCTGCAGAAAAGGACCTGGGGATTACAGTGGATGAGAAGCTGGATATGAGTCAACAGTGTCCCCTTGTAGCCAAGAGGACTAATGGCATATAAGGGTGCATTAGGAGGAGCATTGCCAGCAGATCCAGAAAAGTGATTATTCTCCTTTATTCAGCTCTGGTGAGGCCACATCTGAAATATTGTGTCCAGTTCTGGGCCCCCCACTATAAAAAGGATGTGGATGCATTGGAGATGGTTTGGAGCGCATGACCTATGAGGAGAGTCAGAGGGATTTGGGTTTGTTTAGTCTGCAGAAGAGAAGAGTGGGGGCGGATTTGATAGCAGCCTTCAACTTCCTGAAGGGAGATTTCAAAGAGGATGGAGAAAGGCTGTTCACAGTCGTGACGGATGGCAGAACAAGGAGAAATGGTCTCAAGTTACAGTGGGAGAAACCTAGATTGGATATTAGGAAAAACTGTTTCACTAGGAGGTGGTGAAGCACTGGAATAGGTTACCTACGAAGGTGGTGGAATCTCCATCCCTAGAGGTTTTTAAGTCTTGGCTTGACAAAGTTCTGGCTGGGTTGATTTAGTTGGGATTGGTCCTGCCTTGGGCAGGGGGCTGGACTTGGTCTCTTCCAACTTTATGATTCTATTATTCTAAGTTTGGAAATATGCTAAAAATAAGGATAAGAGGAAAAGTGCAACTGTAAATGGAGTGCCTATAATTATAAACAATTATTGGAAACTATGGTTTTCAACTTCATACCAACTTCCTCCTGCTCCGGTAGTCCCTCCTAGCTGTTCTGCAGGGATCCTATCTGGCTTATCTCAGCTGACTTTCGTATCAGCTTCATGCTGTTACTAACCTGAAGTAACTGTCACAGACTCACAGACAAATCTCCTATAATTCCTTTTCTTAGAGGGCTGAGCCTTAGTGATGCTATTTCCAGCAGCTTCTCTTACAATTAGATATAGACAGCATTCTATTAATATTCACAGTTTCAAATAAAAGGGGCTAATGGTTATAATATATTTGCCATGTTCTTTAGGACTTGTTCTCCCTGATACTGTTGTAAATTTGAAATGACAGCAATTGAAATCTGTTTGAAAGGAGAGGACAATCAGGCCTATCATGAGAATGATATTAATTCAAAACAAAACAAAACAAACAAACAAAAAAGAAACAAAACAAAAGAATAAAGTGGATATGAAAATAACTGGTTTCTTAGGTGATGGGTCAATAAAAATCCATGGGATAGGACTATTTTTGACATGTTACACAGGTAGGGTAAGCAAAATAAGAGAAAGGGGGGAAGGGTTATGTCATACATGATTTTATTCTAGATAGGGATTATCATGGGGGTAGAATCTGGTCCATGCCTAAGGTTTGTAAAAGTCCTGGTCCTAAAGACATTTTATATTGGCAGGACATCAGATGTAGACCTCCAAGCATATGTGTCAGTTTATTAAATTATGTTCAATATTCTTTAGTGTCACTATAAAACCTTTCAGTATTTTTAAATGAAAGTTGATATTTGTGCCTACACTCTGGTTTCTGCCAATGACAGGCTATTTGAAGGCCATGCTGTAACTGATGACACAAGCAGATCCTCTTTCCATATTCAAGAGAACATACAATTATTCAGTAAGGAGAAAAGACAACCTGAGGTTCTGTTTTACAAAGAATCTTTTAAAAATACCATATTAGAGATGCTTACGTTTTATGCATTTCTAAGCAAACTAAAACAAAATGGTGTGAAAGCAGCAGGAAGGAAATGTATTGGGCCTTATAGCAGGGCAAGCACAACAAATATTTTCTGCAGATGTTCACTCAGATTTTAAAATAGCTTATTTTGGGTGGGTGTGCATGCTTGGGAGAAAGAACAAGTGCCAATGATAGCATCATCCTGGCATTTAGAAAAATGTTTCATCTTAGTCATGCATAGAGAGATACTGTACTGCTATCAACCGAGACAAAGAATGGGTACTATAATTCTAAATAGAACAAAGAAGGCTGTGGATGAAATATGAAAAGAACAGGCTGGGTTTCATTCTTGTAGGTGTTGTGAACACATGTTCACTTTTCAACATATCAAAAAAGCTACTGCTGGACAAATCCCCACCTTTAACAACTAGAAGGAAGTGTTTGATAGCAACCACAGAGATCCTGTGGCATATTGCTAGAAGGTATGGGATAATAGACAAACTGATCAACATGAGTTTATTCGACAGAAGTAAATTGATCAGTATTCATGTCATGCTCCTCATCAGTACCTGATCTAGGCTGAGGAAGCTAACGATCCAACCAACTGATCAAATCTGGTGATGAATCCTGGTCATGTGCTACCTAAAACATGTTGCACATAAACTAAGAAGGAGTAGAAGTGCAATAAGATCAGATATAGGGCTAGGTGAGTGGCTAAATATCATGACTGTGTTACACATAAGTGTGTGTTACCATCAATCTTCTATGCATTATCATCAGGCTGGGTGACGAAGCAGATAACAAAAAAGCATCATAGCCAGTATAACGCAGGTTAGTGGAGATGAGTTACATGACCACAATTTTTTGCCAATTACATTTCTTTATTAAACATAATGTTGAAAGGAAAGACTGCCCTGTAACAAACCTACAGCAGAACGCTTCAAAAATCGGATTGAAAATAAATGCAGAGAAAACCAAGATTTTGAAGATGGGAAACTGGACACAGATGCAAAGGTGACATGGATGGGAGAGACACTGAGTAGGTGGAAGAGTTTTATCTGGTGAGTGATGCCACTTGTAGGTGGCTGCAATAAAGATATTTTCATACATTAGGAAAAGAAAACTTCACTTTTGGAAGCACTAACGTTGGTTCAAATAGATGTCTTAAGCAAACTATAGCTCAGATTACGCCATGCGATTATACTGACAACACTACTTGGCCAATGACATAGGCTAATAGAAGGATTGGTAGCTACCCGTCACGGACAATGGGGAAGATACTGAACATTTCATGGAAAGACAGAGCAACAAAGGCAAGAATAAAGGAGCTGGCAAAACAGGGCATTTTAAGACTTCAGTGGTTGGGATGATGGTATCCTGTATGGAAGATGGGAGACATCCCTTGTGAATGGCTGTAATCAGTCAAAAAACTAGATTGCCTAATGTGTCAGTGACATAGGAAGAATTAATATCCAAAGCAAAGTGTTCACGCTCCCTTTGCATTCACCTTCAGTAAAAAAATAAAATAAAAATTGAACTTTACTTGCATGAATGCTCCCAGAAAGCAAATTTTAAGCTTGCATACAAATGTCTCCATTCTCTACTGCTCTGACTATTTCTCTACACTGTGTGTGGATGAGCACTAGGAGTGGTTAGTGTATTTTATGTGGGAAACAGCTGTTGAGGAATGAAACCTCAGTGATGACTTTATGATCTAAAAATGAAAAATGTAGGGCTATAGTCTTTCATGAGCCAGAACTCTGCTCAATTGAGGAGAAAGTGGAGTGTACCAGGCTTAATCAGTTAAGCCTCTCTAGTTCTCAGGACCAGCCTTAGTCCTAGGGTATGTCTAGACTACTTGGCTCTGTCGCCACAGCCATGTAGATTAGTTTACTAGACATACCCAAATGAAGCCGCGTTTTAAATAATCGCGGCTTCATTTAAATTAAAATGGCTGCCGCGCTGTGCCGATCAGCCGTTTGTCGGCTCAGTGCTGTAGTCTGGACGCTCCGCGGTGGACATCAAAGGCATTTGTCGACCTCCCTGGTATGCCTCGTGGGATGAGGTTTACCGGGGAGGTCGACAAATGCCTTTGATGTTGACTGCGGAGTGTCCAGACTACAGCGCTGAGCCGACAAATAGCTGATCGGCACAGCACGGCAGCCATTTTAATTTAAATGAAGCGGCGATTATTTAAATCATGGCTTCATTTGGGTATGTCTAGTAAACTAATCTACATGGCTCTGCCGACAGAGCCATGTAGTCTAGACATACCCATAATGATACTTAAAGCAGCAGACTGTTCAAAGCTGTGCCAGTGGAGGATCCTTCTTCATAGGCTACAACGCCAGTGTTAGATATAACTGTTTTGTCATGGATTCTCTCTCTGCTTTCCCCTTACATAATTTGGTCCATGTGCTATCTGAGAAGGTTTCGAGCACAGGATTCAGCTGCAGTATGCTTGTTCCAATAGGATGTTCCCCTTTGACAAGAGTATTCTCTGCTGAGCAACTTTCTCCAGCTTATGGCTCCTTTGCACCACCTGAGTTATATAAAAGGGATGGAAGTATAGAGACAATTTGTCCCATAATAATTTCTAATATATCCTAATGCCACTTATTTGTTGCATCTTCCTTACCTGTTACTGCTTCCTGACTCAAATATACGAAAGCAACTGGCTTACAACTGGCAACTGATTACATATTATCTGTCAGTCCAATCAGGGAACAGAAGCAATATCACGTGATTTATGTGTATAATCACGATGGACTAGCAATGCCCATATTTTGAATATTGAGGATTGAACACTTCAGCAAACTGTTTGCAACAAATCCATGAAGTTGTGGACATAAAAGGAGCATTTGTCAATGAGATAGGTTGAAATAACTTGTCACTCAACATCCTTTCACTTTCATAACGTAAAAACTTACATGAACACATGATGGGTACGTTAAAATCAATACTTTGAAAGAAATTGAAAGTTGTTCATATATATTTTGTGAGAAGAATGAGAGGCTAAGTATACTGAGTAAACTATTTTTTGCAAATTCTTCTCTCAGGTCTATTAGGATTAACAAGGAAAATCATTTAAAAGTGAAAACAGTGGAAAGCGGAACAACATGAATAAAGCATATCAAACCAGCAGCAGGAAAAAGTGCATCTCTACTTTGTTAGAGTTCTTTGAAAAAGTTAACAAAAATAGTAGATAAAGGTGACCCAATGGATATAATTTACTTGGATTTTCAAAAAAGCTTTTGATATAATCTCTCAAAAGAGACTATAAAAGAAAATAAATAACCATGTGCTAAAGATCAAAGCTTAGCTAAGTGGATCAACAGTCGAGTAAGTAATAGGAAAGAAGGAGTCCTTGATTGGCTACTCCACTTATGGAAATGATGTGAATGGCAGGGTGCTCCACCATTAGTTATTTGGACCAGTATTCCTTACGCATAGTTTGAAAGAGGATTTGGGCAATGAGTTAGTACAGGTTCCTTATGACATTCAGGTGTTACCACCAGTTGTTGGGCTTTGAACTTGCAGAGAACTTTGAAGAAGACTAGGAGTCATGGTGGATAGATTAATGAAAATGTATTCCAAATGTGCAGTGAGAGTATTCAATAAGAAATAGGTTACATGGAGACATTATCCACTCTCCCCTGAGAATAGTGCAGAGAGTAATTGCTTAATGCACAATGATAGTCTCTTCTTTATCTAAATTTTGGTCACATCACCTTAAAAGATACTGTGGAAATGGAAATATTCCATTAAAAAAGCACCAAAGAAATGGTTAGAGGTGCAACAGGCCAAACATATAGCAAGAAATGGGAGCACTGGGATTAGTATTTCCTTCCAAGCTAAATAGAGCAGACATGATTGATGCATTCAGAATTATGAGAGCACAATGAAAATCGATAAGTTTCTCCTTTTTAATTAGTCACATAATAGAAGACCCTTGGGAAACTTAGTGAAATTAAAGGGCAGTACATTTAAATCAAATACAAGAAAAAAAGTTTCACTTGATCTTAGATTGTGCCACACTTATTCATGTTGGACAGTATCTACTTACATGCACAGTATCATTGACATGAGAGAAGGCATATTCTAATGTGAATACAGCTGACTCAGATTAGCCCAGAATGTACAATCCACCAATAAATGCATTTCTGAAGAACTGTAGAGATGGCATGATTATTAACAGACAGTCAGTCAAGCTGAGGTATTAAGCACTATCGATTGATTCTCATACTTCAGGATATGTCAATGTGCCCCCTTTACTCTCTATGGGTAGGGCTACACTGTGGGGGTTTTTTTGGAAGAAGATATGCAAATTATGCTCCTATTTGCATATCTTCTTTCAATTCTTTTTCTGGAAGAGTCTTTTCCAATATTTGTCCCATCTACATGGGGCCAAATGTCAGAAAAAAAACCCTCTTTTTGAAGCCTCTTTATTCCTCGGTAAACGAGGTTTACAGGGGCTTCCAAAAGAGGGTTTTTTTCCCCGACATTTGGACATATCGGAAAAGACTTTTCTGGAAAAAGAATCAGAAGAAGATATGCAAATGCAAGTGCAATTTGCATATTTTCTTTCAAACCTCCCCCCCCACAGTCATAATCCTAGATTGTGAGCTCTCAGGGTGTACGTCTATGCTGCATGCTTATATCGAAATAAGATATTCCGGAATAGTTATTCCAAAATAGCTTATTTTGAAATAGCACATTTACACTGCAGGGAAGCCTCAAAATTAGTTTGAGGCAGGCTTCCCTAATGTGGACATGCTATCTCGGTTTAAAGCCCCAGTAGACACTGGGGAGGAATAACTTAGAATGGCCTTAGTGAGGGGTTATTTCGAAATAGCAGCAGTGGAGCCTCTACACACACCTTATTTTGAAATAGCTATTTTGGAATAGGCATTATTCCTCATAGAATGAGGTTTACAGATTTCAGAATAATCCATCTGTTATTTTGAAATTATTTCAAAATAATGGAATAGCTGTGTAGATGCTCGCGTTGTTATTTTGAAATAACGCTAGTTTAATACTATACAGCATTTAATACAATGGACCCTTCATCCTTGACTGAGTCTTTAAATGTTACTGCAATACAAGAATATTAACAGTTAACAATAATGACACATTAATAAATATAGCAGTCAGGAAAGATTTCCACCCTATGTACAACTCCGCATAATTGTCCTTGTGTGTTGTGGGCTTTTTCACAGCCTCTAAAGAAGTATAAGTTATGGACTGATGTGGCAAATCCTATATGTTGCAAAATCACAAATGTTAAAGTTAGATAACTATTAAGTCATTTAGTCTATCACTCTGCCAGTGTAGATTGTTTCCCACAACACATTTTTCTAGTGTTTTGTTCAGTCTAGTTTCAAGTGTCCCTAGCAATGAAGGTTCTACCACTTTTCTTTGAGATTATTCCACAGTTTAATAGATTTCACTGTCAGGAAGAGTGAGATCTGTCCACAAGAGATTAGAATGTCATCAAATCTTACAGACTTTCAGATGAAATGTCAGATCCATCTGTCTACTACACTTGCCTAAAAATAACTACCACCTCTGACAAACTTTAACTAAATCATCATATGATAGTAGGAGAAAGAAATATCTACATACAAAGGAAAAGGGGTACAGAGAAACAAAACTTCATCTATATTCAGACTTTTGTGACTTGACCTTTTTTTTCGTCAAGCCTTCAATTATTGTAGCTAAAATATCTAGATGGATTTGATGTACAGACAGATAATGACACTGGTTTCTATAACAACAGATAGAGCACCAGTTATGAAAGGATCCAAGACATGTTGTGTGGAAAGAACCCTGATTTTCTGCTTTTTTAAAGCTATCATTACATTATACATCAGCAAGCACTAAGTATAAAAACTAACTCACTTTTAACCAGAAATTGTTGACATTCTGTGTTTCAAAGTTTGCTTGATTATTAACTTTTATTAATTTTACTGTGCTACTATACAGAGGTAATTTGTGGTAAGTACTGTACAAACCTATAGTAAAGGGGCTCAGAACCTAAAGAGAAAAGGAACAAAGAGATATGGAATGAATATAAAGGGGGGGAGCTATCCATAAATTACATAACATCACTCCATCCTCCCTCTCCAGGCTTTCACCAGGCTGGGGCAGAGGGTTGGGTGCAGGTTCTGGTCTTGGATTAAGGGATTTGGAGTGGGAGAGGAGTTCTGAGCTGAGCTTGGGGGAGGCAGTTGAGGTGCCGGAGGAGGTTCTAGGTGCAGGGGCTCTGGGAGGGTGTTTGGATGCAGGGATGCTTAGGGCTAGCGCAGGGGCATGAGGTGCAGGAGGGGGGTTCATGACTGGGGTAAGGTTTCAGGATGTGGGCTCTGACTGGGCACTGCTTACCTCAGGCTGCTCCTGGTTGGTGGTGCAGTGGGACTAAGGCAGGCTCACCCCTGCCCTGGCCCTGGCCCACTCCCCAAAGCAGCCAGCAAACTCCATCCCAAGTCCTGTAGTGCCCCCCACTCTGCTCTGTGGAGATAGGATACAGGGTGGGAGAAGGGGGCACCTTTACATCTGTACCCCTCTTCTCCCTCCCCTGCCCTGCACAGCAAGCAGGAGGCTCCTGGGGGAGGCAGCTCCAAGCAAAGGGCAGGAGGTGCACTGCAGTAGGGGTAGGGGCAGCTAAAGTTCAGGCACTTGATAGCCTCTTGGCCAAACCAGTCAGGATCACCTGTCAGAGGCTCCAAGATCTACCAATAGATCCCAATCTACTGGTTGGTGACCATTGTCTTAGGGTATGGCTAGACTGCCCCCTCTTGTGCAAAAAATATGCAAATGAGGCAAAGCGTGGAATATCGCCATGCCTCATTTACCTAATTAATGAGGCTCTGTTTTTGCGCAAGAGGCTTTTGCACAAAAGCCGTTCTTTATGATTAATTATTCAAATGAGGTGCGGTGATATTCCACGCTTCACCTCATTTGCATATTTTTTTGCACCAGAGGGGGAAGTCTAGACGTAGCCTTACGGTATGTCTAGACAGAGGGGCTATTTTGGGATACTGGAGGCATCAGAACTACTCTGCGGCTTTGAAACAGGCCTATTATTTCAAAATATTTTTCAAAATAATGGGCGTGCTTTTCTGGCATCCCAGTAACCATCATTTCAAGGGGGTTAAGAGATGTTGACATACAATCGAAATAAGATACGCAATTTGCGTAGTGCAAATTGAGTATCTTATTTTGAGTTTAGGGTGTTGTGTAGAGGCACCCTTAGGGACTGGTGAGTGTGCTGCATCCTTAATTTTGTTTATTTGTTTCAGTAATATTAAGTGTTATGAGCATGGGCGTATCCTGGAAAAAAGTCACCACAGTGATTCAGGTGATAATGAACATACATATTCTTGGTTCCATTTTTTCCCTTTCTTAATCCCCAAACAAGAAATTTATATAGGTGAGGAAGAGGGGAATTATCAAAATATGTACACTTTTATGTATAATATGTGTATGTAACACATTTTATTACTCTTGCTAATGATTATTTCTATTGAGTACACATCAAATTCACATGAGAGATCTTCACATTAATTACCATTAGTTGATTTCTTATAGGTAACCCAGAAGAAACGGGTCCTGAGGAAGAAGAAGAAAGGCAGAATGAAACTTTATGTAGTCTATGGAAATCTGATTTTGCCTGCCAACATGAGCTTTGTAAACCTTTTCCTGGACATGAGAATATGCTTGGAATCAAGAAATGAGGAAGATAATGAGGTGACAAGGTGAAGTTCAGGAGTTTGGAAGCTAACTATACATCCTTCTTCCTGTCACCCCTGAAATATGTAATATGTAGTGGCCCAAATTTTTATAATTGTATATGTTAAAATGCACCTGCAAAATGTGTATCTACAGTTAACTAAGACAGAAAGGTTAGCACCTCTCACTGTTGCTAAAATCGCTATAGAATCATTAATGACAAGTGTTCAGGATTTTAGTCCCGTGACATCCTGTAGGGATATTAGTTCAATAGTGACTCTGAAAAAGGATACAGTCCATTCAGTTACCAAGAGTTTTCTTTGGAGACCTATCATTCAGGTACAGAACAGGCCTGACTCTGCTTAGGGGTTGGGTTCCTATGACATCACAACCTGATCAGGCCTGGTTAACATTTCTGAATTTAATCATGCTATGAATAATGTAAAGACATTTATAGGATCTACTTGTGTGTGTCAAGTAATTAAACTTACTGCTGTGATCCTTGGCCTTCCTCCCCCAACACTTCCATGCTGTTTTATTGCTTTTGTTGCAGCCTATTATTAAATTAGATTGCTAAGCTATACAGAGACCATGTCTTCTCACTTATACTGTGAGGCAATTACAACATATTTGGTGGCCTGTAAAATAAATACTACTACTACTACTACTACTACTACTAAACTCTCATAATCAGTTGAAACTTGGTAAAAGGATTAAGGAGGATGCAAATGAAGCTATTCTGTTAGATATCATATAGACAAAGGACAATGTAAAAAACAATTTACATTATCAAAATGGCTGATTCCTTTGGAATCTATATCTTAGGTGCAATGAAAATCCATCAATAATGCAGAAAGGAAACTGGGAGCTAAAATAGTAAATTTGCTTACTAGGTTAAACATAGTAAATGTTGTCTATAATTAACAGAAATGTGTAAAATAATTGATCTGGGCTCAGTGGTTATTCTACCCAGCCACCATTCAGCTGCAGATGATTTTATGCCCAGAAGTACAAGAACCATCTCTGGAATGACATTATGGTGACAGCAAATCAGGTTTTTTTGGGGTTCTCTAATCATGACATTCTGTTTTCTGAAGGTCATTACACTTAGAAATTATATAAGAAATGCCAGTATGAGTATTTTTCATGAAATATAATATTGGGACATCTCAATATCTGCCCCACTTGAAGACTGGCTGTGTACTTCCCTTAAGGTCATTTTCAATAGCTGTTGAAATATAATAACTTTAAAAGAGGCTTGAGGACTAGCAAGTAAACTGGTGTGCAGGCACATTCTACACAATCATTTGTAAAGTTTTGCATCTGTCAGCATAAAGAACAACTTTTCATTTCCAAGATTTCTCTCTCACTGTATTACTATTTCTCTCTGTTACATTGATATTGAACAGGTTATAAATGGAATAGTGTGAAACAAGTGGGGGAAAAGCTCCTAATAACCTAGTGAGTCTTCACTTCTGCCAAGCTATCATTGGCACTGCTATAGGTAGTCAAGGGTGCACTCTTGCTAGTACTTTTGTCACAGCTATTGGTGCAATTAGTGCCATTCTAAAAAATGCATGCTGTTAGCATCGCCACAACAATTTCCCAGCTTTAGGTAAACAAAGTACTTTCAACAGCTGCACAAGCCCATTTCTTTCTTCCCCTTGGAAGCAAATACTTTCCCTGACAAATAAAAATGAAACAATCCAGGCATGCTATACAAGTAACAGATGAATCAAATAATTTGCTCATGTTGTGCACATCAATATCAGATTTTTTTGACACCTGTCCTCTATTGGGAAGGGGAACTGAAGTTAAAGTACAATAAAATGTGTACTAGAATGAGAAATAGGAACAAATCCATTGAAAAGGAAAATAATCAGTGATGGAATATAATGCAACTCATAGTCTGATTTAGGGAAAACACGGAGAAACAAAAATACAAGGGCCAAAGGTGTATGCAACAAAACAAAGAAAACTGCAAAATGATCTTTCTGGCATATACATAAGCATAGTGACTCATGACACTCAAAATGCATCATACTGGTACAGTAATTGAAATGAGAATGTGAAGTGTCATTTTACATGCACAATTACTCATTTTGGTTTAACAGTTTGCACCTGGAAGTGGATGCTCATATACATTAAGAAAAGAATTGTCCCTCTGGGTTTTGAAATTTTGGCCTGAAATGTCAACTTTCAATCTAAAATGTTAATTTATAATTGAGTATTGCATTTTTTAGTTTTGGTAATTCATGAAGCTACTGTGAATATTAATTTTGATGACTAGCTCTGATATATGCACATGAAGCTCAGTATGTAGTAAATGAAAGTCTTTTAAAAGAAGAACTAATAATAATTATCCACTAATAAAAATTCATAGTGATGACCTATAAGATTTTGTATAAGAAGTTTTTAGGTAGAGAGCTTAAAAAAAAGGCAAATTTAAGATTGCTGTGTAAAGTAAAGTAATGGTTAAAGAAATCTACTCATAATGTTGCCTGGACGGGCTGTCTGTAGAGCATGAAGCTAGGGTCTCTGGTTCTAAAAGCAGGCACCTTCACCAGTTGACATAAAGGATCAAATTCTTTAACTTGGCAGCAGTAGGAGACTCTAACCTCTCTAAATGATCAAGTGATTAGACGGACAGAAAACCACATGCTTTGTTAGCATGGGTTAAGTAATATTTTCAAAATGTGTTATTTGATAGTATGGAAGACAGAATTTGAACTTTCCAAGTTTAAAATTATTTACTTTTGAGGGAATCTCTCCTAGATTTCATGAGATTCAATTGTAGTTTACACTTGACATCTTCTCTCATCTGTTAGGGTATGTCTACACTAGCCCCCTAGTTCAAACTAGGGAGGCTAATGAGGGCGACCAAAATTGCTAATGAAGCTCAGGATTTAAATATCCCATGCTTGATTAGCATATTCCCGGCCGGTTGCCATTTTGGAAACTGACTAGCCCGAAGTAACTGCCCGCGTCTACACGCAGCAGAGGAGTGGGATTCTGAGATAAACCCCTGGTTTGAATTAACTGTTAAACCTCATTCCATGAGGTTCTCCTAGGAGCCTGTGCCCTGTGCCAGCTGTGCCTCCTGCCATGCAGCTGTACCATCTCCAGACCCCAGCCATCTTGAGCTGAACAACTCCATACTAGAGACATTGCTGGGGGCAGGTTGGAGGTAGTACAGGTTGTAAAGGTGGACTGGATGTCATTACCTTAATTACCATAAATTACCTTATGGATGTCACCTCAAGGAAAATTTGATAAGCAAATACATAGACAATATTCATAACTTTATAGACAAAATTGATACATGGATTTAATCAGGACATTCATAGAGTGTAACTTTTCCATTGACACATTACATAATACACATTATAAAAGATTTGTTGTAATTGTTTAACAAGTGGTAGCAACAGTGCTATAAATGGTCATTTTCAGTCATACAGCATCACACCCATACCCACCTCTCTGTTCTCTCCCATTCCTTACAACCTCCTGTAAAACTCCATCACCCTGAAAACTTGGAATCATGAAGTTGCAGACGTAATGTCTCAGTCATCCTTCAGTTAGTGTTGTCACTCAACATGCTGTCAGTTATGTTTAAACTTGTATCATAAGTTCTGCAGTGCAGATCCCACATCTTTTACTTGTCTTCAAAATACCCGTCATGCTTTGGGTGTTGTATAAACAATAACAATATAACTAACTGATTTTTCTTTAAGGACTGCACATTTTGGAGCCTAAACAGGTTTACATTATCTCTTTAATTCCCAGTTTATCAGTTCTATTATCTATAAATAAATGCTGTAAGTGCTGCTGCACAACAATTCAAGAGACGAGTTTTCTCTCTTCCTAGACCATGGAGTGATTGCTGAAAAGGTTACACTTCCATAGACTCTCCTGTGATTTTTAATTAAAGTATTTAATTGTTGGCAGGTGTGTAAGAGTATTGTTAAATGTGTTGCCTAATTGTTTATTCTTACCTCTTTGTTATAAATGAATGGATTTGAGAATGCATTAGTCTGAAAATGAGACTCAAGAGGTCTGTTCAGTAAATGTGCTCATAGGCAATACTATTTCCCTTCTAGAGGACAAAGCAAAGAGCTATTTTATAGGCTTATTTTGTCTAGTATGGCATGCTGTCTTTGCTAGAATGTGATAAAACCAAATACTGTCCTGGAACTTTACAATCTCATTTGTCCTGGAGTGGATTTCCTGCTCTGTGGGGTGAAATCCTTGCAGTTCCCTTAAAAAAAGTCAGGTGGAAATTTAACACTTTACCAACCAAATAACTCCAACTAATATGATAGTCTCATAAAATAACAATTCTAAGTAATAAAATAGCTGGATAACAGCAAATACAGCAAGGAATTAGATTAGCCAGGTAATCAGCCAAGTTATACATGATCTAGCAAGTTATACAAATAACTTGCAAATACCTCCTATTTGTGTGTTTAAAACCTTAGGATGAAGGCCAATTTTGGCTTAAAGTGAGTCTTATTTAACTTGGCTATGCACTTGGCTTATCTGTTCTATTTTGGCTGTTTTCCATAGATTAATAGAAATTATAGACAGAAAAATCTATAGGTCATTGGTCCTATCTCTTGCCAGTGCGGGATTAGGCATCTCAGAATACTCTTAGCTGCCTCAACCTGTTCAGCTTTATATGGCTCAAGGGCTGGTGCTGGTGCCTTGGAAAACTACATAATGATTTAATAAAACTCAGCGTTAGGGGTTTTTAATAATTTTCAGCATAATTTTTTCTTAGCTGAATTTTGTCCCCTTATTCCCAGTTATGTTCCCTAAGACCATTATTTTTCTGATAGTGATACCCCCACAATACCTATATACTCTACTTTATATACATATTGCACTTTCTATTGTAATGTGGTCTTATTTGTATAAACCAATGTTGTCCTTTCCACACACAGTGCCTTTTGTGGTTGCCCAAAGAGGTATGACC
This sequence comes from Pelochelys cantorii, assembly GCA_032595735.1. NCBI lineage: Eukaryota > Metazoa > Chordata > Testudines > Trionychidae > Pelochelys > Pelochelys cantorii. The sequence continues at coordinate 65,395,927 of CM064330.1, forward strand.
TGAAAAAAAGACTGGGATACATTAACTCTCGCGTTCAATCCTTGCTCTGATACAAACTCCTTTTATAGCTTTGACTAACTTATTTAGAGGTCCATGCTTTCCTTCCCTTTATAGCAAGGAAATGAGCCCTGGTCTACACTTAGACCTTAAACTAGTCCCCACAAGTTTGAATTTATAAGTAGTGCATCCACACTACCAAGCCCATTATTTCGAAATAACAGGCAGCAGAATGTGAACACTGTACTTCTGATTTTCACAAGGAGTAATGCTAATTCTGAAATAGTAATTTCAAAATAATCTTAGTGCGGATGCTCTGGTGCTGCTAATTCAAACTGATTGGCCTTTAGGAGCTTTTCAGGGTACATCTACACTATAGGAAAAAGTCAAATTAAGATACGCAACTTCAGCTATGATAATTGCATAGCTGAAGTTGAAGTAGCTTAACTTGGCTTTTGTCTATGCTGAAGGAAGTCAAAGGAAGAACACTGTTCCTTCGACTTCCCTTACTCCTTGTGAAATGAGGGTTACCGTTGACAGGTATGCTCCTCTCAGTTCAAATTAGTTGTCTTAACTCGACCTCTAATTCAAACCCTGGAAGACAGTGGCAGCTTCAATCTTCCTCTGCAGTGTAAACATACCCCCAGAGTGCTTTCTGGGGCTCTAAGTTTGAGGTAGCATGATCACATTAATGGAGCCTGCCTCGGACTAATTTTGGTGCTTCCCCTTAGTGAGGATACGCTAGTTCAGATTTCTTAAATTGGGAGTTCTTATGTTGAATTTAGTAATTTCGAAATAGTTTCCAAGGGTAGACATGGCCTGAGTGATTAAAAGAGGGGCGGAATAAACCCCCTAATGCAATATGGGAGGGGGCAAAGAGGGCGATAGCAACTTCTTTGGAAATTGTGGAAGCCCCTGTGTCTAAATTCCAGCCTGACAGGACTTCATAGTTTAGAGTGGGGAGCAGCTAAAAAGCAGCTGCTCTGTGTACCATGTTTCCCCCTGAACCTGCAGTAATTCTCTTTAAGAGTTATTCCTGCTAGAAGTAACATTAATTTTTATTCTGCAGTGTTCATTCTTTAGGGAGGTAAATTGGATGGCAGGCTCAGAAAGGGGCAACCAGTGACAGCACTTTAAAACATTAAAAGAAATTGGCATTAAGGAGACCCTTATCAAGTTACTTTGATCCAGGGATTGATTATTAAAGGTGTCCTTTATTACATACTAAGCCAAAGTCTCATAATGAGAGACCAGGGGTCAGTATAGAGAACATACATTTTCAGAAGCAGCAATATGCACAATATGCATATGAATTGTAAGTGCTGTCTGGATTATTACATGTACAAATAGCTGTTTACATGTCTAAATCTTGATCTGTGCACTTAGTCCCACCTAACTGAGGTAATGGTAATTAATTGTGCCTCTTTTATCTTCATATGTTGGTATGCAATTGTAGATGCATGTTATTTGCATATTCTATTCTGTTTGATTCATATTCTTTTACCACCCTCATTATGGTGGTATCTGAGCAACTTCCAGGATTGCATTAAGTGACATAACTAACATCTATCCCATGTGGTTCTCTATTTCTCCAAGGGAGGAGAATTATTTGAGAGGGGATTTTATGCAGCTCAGGCCCTGGCTTTGGAAACTTGGCCCATTAGGTGCTAATGATATGGTAGATACCAAATACTGTGGTGCTGGCTCCTCTTTATGTACCATGGTGAACTGGTAATTAGTATTTTGTGCTTATGCCCTTGTAAATCAAGATGACTATTTTATTGCTCACATTTGTCACTTTAAAATCAATCATTGAAAAAGCCTTTTATGATCCTTCTTTGCTATTCAGATTGTTTTGTAATGTATCAGTTGGTAAACTTAATCAATTTTCAGTCTGAAATACTTCTTGTACATGAGCGCCTTTCAGCTAAATGCAGGTTTTTGTTTTGGATATATTGCACTGTGTACGGCATTGCATGGCATCAGCAATATAAATATGCCAATTTGTTCTGGCATATGTTTGGAAATTTTCACACATGAGAGTAGGTGGGAAATTTTCATGTCATCACAGCCTATTATCTGCAAAATAATGGCTGTAGCACTGCCATTAATAAACACTTTTAAAGGCATTTTTAACATGAACATGAGACATGGGTGTTTTAAATAAAAAATTTTGTAGTGGATAATTAATACACTAGTGTACCAGGTGTTGTTTTTTTTTAAATGCTGGTGATGGTACTTTATCAGACTTCCAATATCCTTCGGTACCCTTAATATTTTTTGTTACTTGTTATACGGGATCACATTAACTGATCATACAATGTGCTCTAAGAAAGATCATTGCTTTTCAGAGTGGAAATGGGTTATCAGCTTCACAAGCAATGATTATATTCCTGTTAAAATATAAGGACACGAGAAGAGCTGATGTCCCAATATCCTCTGTATCCATGAAGTAGCACATACCGCATAACACAGCATTCACATAGGCACAGTTTTATGCTTGAATAATACAATGAACAGTAAACAGAATCTTTTAAGATGCTTGTAGCTCATCCCCAGATAAATCGATTGCAAACAGGACTTTCAAAGTTTGGTCTTTTGAGGAATCTTTGATGACTATATATAAACTCATTTTTGCCCTTTTTGTATGGAATAGTCTTCCACGTCTATCTTTCAGTGAACCTTTCTTTCTTCAAACCACTCCGGGGGACACATTGCTTCTGAAGTTCACCAATAATAATCCATGAAAGAAGTAGAAATTATTTATTAAAAGAACAGAAGAGGGTAACAGCTTAGATATTTGTGAACCCAGGCAATTTATGTGATCTATGCTCTGCAGGAAACATACTTTCACTCTCCCAAGAGCAGCATTCCTGTCTCATTTTCACTGTTTTTAGTTTCCTCCCACACTCAAGTAACCTTTTACCCATGGTGATCTTTTGCCATTGTATTACTGGTCTAATTTAGATAGCTCCTTGAGGCCATGGCTTTGTAGGACCAGTTCCTAGGTGCTTTCTGCCACCTTTCAGTCTGCCAATTTTGGAGACTGCCGGAGGCTAACCCACTCCCCAGAGCAACATAGAGAAGCCTGGTGGCTACTTTAATTTGCTTTAGTAGATAATCACTCCCAAAGCAGTTACTCTGCTTGCCAGGATCACTGGATAACATCCCCCCTCCCCTTTGTGTTTCAGTCATACTCGCTTCCTATTCTTTTACCGCTTCTCCACTGCTGGCCTATTGAAGCATGCCCACTAATCTGTCATCTAATTCCCAGATGCCTTTATGTGCCAGGGATACTTAAGATGGGTGCAGATTTCACCCTTCCAATTTGTGGAATTTATCTGTGTCAATTTTATGAATTTTGCCTGATTGTGTGAGCTCTCTGTGTAACTCTAAACCTCAATGTGCGATCTGCTAGCAAAGACTGCTCATGTATCTCACAAATACTATCTGGACACTGCTACAGGACTGTCAAAAAGGCACTCACATTGAATGACTCTACCATGGTAGAACAATGGGAATGTTAAAGACAGTGGCCAAGCTAAAGGATGCTGATTCTCCCAGATAGTCTGGAGAATGGGAGGAAGGAACAAAGAAAAGGGATGTTAGAACATGCTCTCTGCATTTTGGGAATGTTTTGACTGGCAGATCTAAATAAACTAAGGGGAGCCCATTTCAGGGGAGATTCAGGCCAAAACCTGAAGTCTGAGCACGTGGAGAGGGTTACAGGAAGCACCTGAGATCCCTGAAAGGAATGATGAAACTGCAGAGGACTCTCAAAAGAGGTAAGTATTTTGAGGCAAAGTCATGTGTGCACGTGTTTATTTTTCTAAAGAGTAGTATAGTGCTTGTGCTGTTTCGATAATACATTTGTGTGTGCAAAATTCCTCTACAGAGGCTTTGTGTTATCTGCTTAGTCTGTCCCATAGTCCCCCAAGAGAGAAAGAGTAAACCAGAGGGCTCACAGCTTCGGTAGATTCCTGGGATCATGTAACAGCTGTTGGGGAAGCTTGGATGAGCCAGGATTAGTTTCAGGATGTAGGCATTAGTATTGCAGATTCACCCACTGCCAAAAAAGATGTATCTGAACATTGCCCAGGCACATCAAGGTAAGAGCATAAGGAACCCATGGTTTGGTTCCCTTTGGTTTGATTCCAGTACAGCAGAGCAGCCTGGTGAATTTCCCCACAAAGGAGTTCATCAGAGTTGTAACCCTTTGTATTTGTATTTGCCTATAAAGTGCCATATACCATAGTAATAAAATAAGTAATATTTCAGTTTTTACATCTGGTTCATAAGTGCAAAGCAACACTGCATAATAGCATTCCGGACAGGAAGTGAAGAAAAATACCACGTCCAACTGAAGCTGCAGGAATATGATCACTTCAAGAAGGCAGGATGTAGTTACCTGAATTGGAATTTGGCAGAGATATCAGGATTATACTTGTAAAAACTGTCATATGAATTTTTATAACCACAGATAGCCAGGAATTAATTTTTACATCCCATTCCAAGATTGCACCCTCTGCATCCTAGTATTTGATCTAAGAAACTATGCTGGAGCATTTGTTTAGCAAGGAATCATAGGGATGACTGAGTAGATCTCAGTCACCCTCTTGCAGCTGCCTTGTCTTGGAGGTCTATATTCAAATGCAGTTGGAATTACGCAGTAGACCAGAAGAAGAAATAACAGAACCTGATCTGGTAATACAAGAGATTATTATTAAAAAACCCTCAACCCTTCTGTAGGAGATAGAGCTTGAAGTCCCTCCTCCTTCTTCCCGCACACTAAGAGTGGCCTTTCAAGTAAATGTGTACATCTTGGAAAGGTTAAAAATATTAGAAATATTGAAGTATTAAAAGACTGAAATGTCATTTTCAGAAGGGATGCATAAGATGTAACTTAGACACCCAGACACTTACCTAGATTCACTTTGCTGGAGTCCATGTCGGGGAAATTTATACCCTGAGATGGTGGGTAAGGTACAAGTTAAGACAGTGTGAGGACTTCTATAACCTACATCTTCTTTTGGCTCCTTGGGGTGGTGACTATATTGTTTTACACTCCTACATATCTGGGGAAATGGCTGAAATATGTCTCTGTACATGTAAGGCTGATTCTGGGTCTGTGTGTATAGATCCTTATGCCCATTCTGAGGTCCACTGAAGTCAATGGGTTCAAGAAGACTCAGGGGGTCATTTCACAGGGCAAGAGCCTAAATTAGTAAAAGAGGACTTATATTATATCATGCTATGCATCCCTTTGGAAGACAGCTTCCTGTATTTTCTCTTGGTATCATGACAAATAGGGCATGTACTACTCTGAAACCTTTTAATAAACGATCATATTTATTAAATCAGCTATATTTTCTAAGTGCTGATTGTTGACCTGGTAGACCATAACATTTAGAGAATCATGAACTTATTTATGTTCTGTAGTAAGCAGTGAGGGACTTTAACCACTAAGTTTTTTTTAGTAATTATGTGTGGCAGCTGAGTTCATGTGCTAAACTTTATGAAATCTTTATGAAATTTTCATTGAAAGAAAAGCTAGTGTTATCTTTTCAGCATAGTATGGCGGAATTTAGCCACACGACTCCCATTAATGCTAATAGGACTAGCACATCTAAATCTCTGTGAACTGCACTGAAAATGTACCCCTTAGTATGCTTAGGATAGAACAGTATACATTTAAAATCATCCATCCCTGAAATACCCTGAAAATCTAATAGCTATGTAAGAAAAGGAAAAACAGAGGAATTGAGAGTGACCAAAACAAAAAAAGGACTAGAAAGAACCACAGGTAAAACAAAAAGAGAGACAAAATAGATCAAACAACTATAAAATCAAACAGGACACATACTGGAAACAAATGATGGTGTTCAAAGCTTAACAAGTCACACTACAGAGGGTATGTGGGTGGAAGCACAGTTGTACCCCTTAGCCACAAAACTGCATTTCATTCAGGTCATTGTCAAACAAAAGCAATATATATCAAAGCAACTAATCAGCTCCTGCTGGTGCACGCTAGGATAAAACAGCCTTCCTATAGGTATTGATAGCCATGAATTATAACATTCAAAGAGATGCATAAAAAGTCCCATATCCTCTGCTAAAATGGCAAGAGTGAAGACAGTGGGTTTGTTCTCTAACCTTTCACTTACTGGAGATCTCAGTTCAAATTTTGTAAGATCACAAAAGAAAATTAGTTTGGCTATGCAAGGACTTGTCTACACAGGGACACTCAAGAAAATTAATCCAAATTAAGTAAACTTGTGAATTTAAAGAGGATTAAATTACATTAAACCCATGTGTGGATGCTCTTTTTCAGAATTAAAGTGGCCTGAATTTGGTTTAGTTCAATTTGCTTTGAAAGAGACTAGAGATTAGTGATTTTTTTCATCATGTCATAAAACCATCTCATTTGATGCAATCACAGCTCAAAAGACATTCAAGACCCCAGCACTTACATCTGGCTGAGCTCTACTCAGCCTCGGCCCTGAAGAGAAAATGGGGGAGAGGGAAAAGTGAATATATATCACCTTTACATTTCATACATATTCAGAACAGCAAGGATCTTCTGGTTTAGCTACTAAAGCAGATAAGAGCAGATTCCTAGTTGTTCTAATTTACATCAGCCTAAGGAACCATTGTGCCAGTGAGGGATCACTGGAGAGCAGTGCACTTTAGCTACATCCTTCCTTCCTCAAGGGCATGTCTAAACTGGTGAGAAAATCAACCCTCCAGAGGTCGATTTTCTAGCCTTTGATTTAGCGTGTCTAGTATAGACTCGTAAATCGAACGCTGAGGGCAGCCCCCGCTGGCGTCTTGCACTCCTTCTTCTGCGAGGAGTAAGGGAAGCCAATGGGAGCATGTGCTCCTGTCCGTCTCCTGCTGTGCTTACGCACCACAGCTTGGCTCAAAGTAAGCCGACTCTAGCTACGCATTTCGTGTAGCTGGAGTTGTGTACCTTAAAGCAACCTTCCCGGTCTAGTGTAGACCAAGCCATACGGTATTGCCTCCACAGAAAGTGTGGAGACCAAAAAAAAAGAGGATGGTGTGAAACCAGCTGGGATTACACCATCTCAGGGAAATCCTTAACTGCTTGTTTATTGGTCCGTTGTGAAAAAGGACTGTAGGATAGGGCAGGATTGTAAGAGTGGAATACTGTAAATCAGATTTTAAAAGTGAGCATTTCTACAAGATTTTCATGAAAAATCTAGTTCAGTTTCTGTCAATACAGTTTCTCAGTTCTAGTCAGTTTTGCACTTTTATGAGTACCAAACATTTCACACTTCCACTGAAAAAAGTCTGTATAGATTATAGTCAAGGGGAGTTTGGGAGAGCAAGACCTTCTGTTATTAATATCTGGTATGCAATATTTCGTTCAGAAAATAATTACTTTAGTTCCCTGGACCCTCCACAAGTATCTAAAACAAATGTAGCTGCATTTTATAATAAGTGACAAATCACTCTTTGCTCCTTTAGCGCTATCACAATGAATAATCAATCAATGCTGAACTCCTGATAATAAATCTTGATGTTCCTACATGTGCACAAAATGCATTATTCCACTGCTATTCAGAATTCAGTGTATGGCTTTCTTTATAGAAATCAGCCATAAGGTTCCTAGGAAGCAGCTTGACTTTAAATTCATCTATTCTACTGTTTCAGTTTTGAGCTCAAAAAAACTACCTTGGGATCTCATTAAGAAGTGAGAAAATTGCATTGTCATTTGTCTATTGTTCCTGGAAGCAAACAGTACTTCATTATGATATTGAATCTCTACTCTAGGTATATTCTTTCCCTTTTTCCTCCCTTGTGTGTTTGTATACCTGTGTTTATATCTATCTATAGATAGACAAGCTCTTTCTCTCTCTAGTGGCACCTCCTAACTGCAAAATAACTAAGCAGCACTGCAATCTGCTTTAGAGAGTTAATACTTCAATGTGCAGTATCTAAGACATACATATGCCTTCTGCAGCATTACCATCTGTGGGTGGACTAAACTGTGTCTAGCTAGAAGAGGAAAGTTGGATTTCATATTTGCTTGATCTACTTTGTGATGTGGAGTATTTTCCATTAAGGGTTTAACTAACAGAAACAGACTTCATTAGTTTGGAATGAAATTTAAATAAAAAAGGGTAGATAAGAAAAAAGAGACAACAAATGTAGGATTCCACAGAAATTATTCCAATTTTTTGTTGCCCTGGAAAGTCAAAGTCAGCTGATCATGCATTCCTTTAAAATGTACATAATCAGTTCTTAATTTGTAGTGAAAGAAGTGCTGGGATCAAGCAGGTAGGGTATATCTACACTATGGGACAAATTTGAATTAAGATATACAACTTCAGCTATGTTCACTGTGTAGCTGAAGTCAAAGTACCTTAATTTGGCTTTTGGCTCTGTCTGCGCTGCAGGAAGTCAAAATAAAAACACTCTTCCTTCGAATTCCCTTACTCCTCATGAAAGCAGGGTTACCGGCCTCGACTGAACTGCCCCTCTCACTTTGAATTAGCTGTCTTAACTAGACTGCGAATTTGAACCCTGGAAGATTGACAATGGCAGCTTTGATCTTCCTCTGTAGTGTAGATGTATCCCTAGGTGCCAGGCTGCAGACAGGGTAACATTTCCATAGTACAGTACCTTCTGTTGTTTGATACTTCTGCCAGATGGGGGGCTCCTGACACCAGCTGGTGATTATCTTATCCCCTGAAACATGGGGATGGATGGCCTTTGTCATTTTATTCTTGCTAGCCTAATATAGGGGCAGATATTATACAAAAATATCATTTTTTTCTCTGTCTTCTTAACCGCACTAATATCTTGTGGCAGTGAACTCCACAGATTAATTATATGACTCCTTTTGATCAGAGTTGGTCAAATGATTAAAAAAATCAGGAATACTTTTGTGAATTAAAATGATGAGTTTGGTTTACTGTGGTTCTTAAAACCATGTTGCTCCTGGCCATTTGTCTAAAAATGAATACTCTTAAAAATATTTGTTGAGACCATAAGCATCAAGAGTATTACCAGGATATCAGAAAGTGTGTTTTTAATACCTATTAACTGTTAAATATTCTGCTGTTGTAAAAGTTCCAGTCATCCAATCAGGGAACAAAAACATGACCACATAACTAATAATTCAATGTGAACAGTAAATAATCACAGTGAGCAGCTCACAGCTAACCTACTGGCAAAATTGTTCATCAAAACTATTCAGCCAAAAGTTATGAATATTTGAAGAAAATCAGGATGAATTAATGAAAGATGTCAATTCAAGCAAATTCAAGTTGTGGCTCGGCTAGGATGGCAACACACAGACATAAGCAGGGGTAAGGCAAAGGAACTATGTTGATTTATACCAGCAGAGGGTCTGGTCCATTAGCTGAGTTGAACAGTTTGACCAGATCTGCTTTCTGTTCTTGTGTTTTTGTATTACACCAGAGGATAAATATACCTTCATTTGTCCCTTTATGCCACAGAGCTAGAATCTTATTTCCAGGCATTCCACTTATTCTTCCACATCTTTTAGTATAGCAGGAGTATTCATGAAAAATGGATTTTAAACTCTTCAATATAAATGTGCACTCCAGAAGCACAGTTTTCAGAGTTACGTAAGTCCATTAAACGAGCAAAAACAAGCCATCTGTCCAATCAAAAGAGCAAAAGTTTAGAAAATCAAATACTTTGGAGTGAACATTTGGCAAAAGAGTTACAGACTTTAAAGCTGCTAGCAGAAATTCTTTTACTAATAACAATTCAAATAACTCATTCATTTTGTCAGTCCAAGAAAATTCTAGTTTGCTTTCAGGAAATTCAAGAAAAAAAAAAGAGATGAAATTTTTCAAATGATTATTTCTAGCTCTCATTTTGAGCCTGAATTGGGGTCTGGGGTACAGGTCATATAAGACAAAACACATAATGGAAGATAGGGTAGTTCTTGTTGGTCTCTTAGGGTACGTCTACTCAGTAGGGCTAACGTTGAATTAAGCTACACAACCTCAGCTACGTCAGTTGCGTAGCTGAAACCAAAATAGCTTAATTCAGCTTTTGGGGCTGTTTACACAGCCGGAAGTCAAAGGAAGAACACTCTTCCTTCAACTTTCCTTACTCCTCGTGAAATGAGGGTTGCAGGAGTCTGAGTAAGAAGTCCTCCATTTTGACATTATTTCAGAATAAAGGCTTGTAGTGTAGATGTGCACTATGTTATTTCGGAATAATGTCAGTTATTCTGAAATAACACTACTGTGTAGATGTACCCTTATTTACTAACTCTGTCATTAGATCAGGTAGGTCTGTTCATCTTAGCCAAAGCCATTTCCACTTGGTTTGTCAGAGAAAGGTTTAATTGAACTTTCTGAGCTAGATGGAAAAATAAGAACAAACAATTTCTTCTTTGCACAGTGCCTGACTTTGATGCAATTATTAATTCCAATAACTCCCCATGTTATTGAGAACTCTCATTATTAACTGAAATTTTATAATTATATTTCAATTTTAGAAAAGAAAATTCCCTGAGATCAGAGTTCTCTTCTTAGTCCTGGTGATTTATTGCCACTTAATTTCTTGAGTTGTTTTCAGATTTCTGTAGAAACTAATGAAAGCTCTCTGTGCTGATATATGCAAATTATTATGAATTAAATCTGTGACTTTACTGGAGCTCTGGAAGGTGACCATTGCTGTCTTACCCATGTTAGAAAGATTTTAGGTGAAGCTCAGTCTGTGTTTATTCATGTCATACACCTGTAGAATTCTGGAATTCTTCCATTTGTGGGACTGGTCACAGTATTAATTAATATTCTGAATTATCCTTGTGGTTTGATATTTAAAATATTTAAGAAACCAAATAACCAACTTTAAGCAACTTTATATAATTAAAGACAAAATAGTGCAATGCAGAAAGAAAAAAGTTAATACTTGACCAATCCTTCTGGGAAGAATGTTCCTCACAACATTTAGTTCACCTTGCACAGAAGATGTACACCAAAATATGACCCCAAAACTATATATATTTATATCATAGCTTTACAAGCACTTCAGTACATTTTAGTCTCGGGTGATGTACAATCAGCTTTTTACCTTTTTGGGGGTTTTTTTGGTATCATGATGTACCTTTCCTTGTTTCTGTTTTAACCACCACATTCCATACCAGTTGCCTATGAAAATACCACCCAACTGGTATCAAAACTTACAACTCATGTGTCATGTCTTTGACTGCTTTTGTATTTCCCGGGGTCAAAGCTGATTTCAGCTTCGAAGGGTATTGTGGGATATATATCTTGACATGAGTGAACAGCACTGTGGGAAAGATATAATATAATTCAGTTAACATAACTGCCCACATGGAAGGTATAATACAATATTAATGAGATGTGAACTATGCCTAATATATATGTATTGGCTTACACTGATGTTATAATATGCATGGGAAGTCTATCTATCTATCTATCACATCTGACTTCTATTATTATATCAGAACTTGGTCGTACTGTGCAGCTCTGATTCCCTCGCTGGAGAAGACCAGTAATTCTTGTTTCGTGGCCTGTACCAGATGCTTCAGAGAACAGCATCCAAGAACAGGCAGGTTGCATTCACTAACATTTAATTCTCTGGGGAATAACTACCTTGATTGTTAATTAGTTATATAGTACGCAAAGCAGTCAGGCTGCTGCTGAGTTTGATTCAGTGCTGAAAAGAAGCTAGAACCTTTCTAGTGATATTTTGCACCTCTCGTGCAAGGCAAAACGAGGAAATACAAGGGCAAACAAAAGTAGATCAATCACTCCTTCCAGCATACATGCAGGCTCCCTTTCTCCCAGCACACACAGAGAGTTTACTGAAACTTTTCCACACATCAGAAAAGATTCCCTTGGTGGGAAAATAATTTTGGGGCAGTTTTTGTTGTCTCTGATTCAGTTCACATATTTCTAGTGTAAATAGCTCGCTTGTCATTCAAAATTGGAGTCAGTGAGGAATGTATTCAGAGGGAAACAATTGCTCACAAATACTAATAATTAAATGTTTTAGGCTACATTTACACTGCAGTGCTATTTTGCGATCCCAGAGGGATCCCAAAATACCTATTCTGCATCTTTTGAGTGCACCTGTTATTTCGAAATATAATGGGCTTGCTATTCTGACATCCCTGTAAACCTCATTGCACGAGGAGTAAGGGATGTTTCAGAATAGCAATTTATTTCAAAATAAGTGCTGTGTAGACAGCGCCAAATTTTGAAATAAGCTATTTCAAAATAACATTGAAGTAAGATACGCAATTTGCGTAGCTCAGATTGCGTATCTTACTTTGACCTACAGTGCAGTGTAGTCCAACGAGAAGTGTAGACGTACCCTCAGTGTCACTTCCTGAGTTTCCATCATTTTTGAAGTATTTTATCCTCCCCAATTTTATTTAAAACACCTATAGGCTGGAAAGTGGGGCAACCTTTCAGAATTTTTCCACTGTAGGAGATAGCCCCTTTCATAGACAGGATTTTCCTATTCAACACTACTTGTCTTTCTCTGTGGAAGTCACATCATGTACAGGGGCAGAATTCTACTCATCATCAAGAGCTGCTGTCATCACCTAGCAGGAGAAGCTGCAGCAGTGTTCAGCTCAACAGTCCCACCACCACACTGATGTTTTAGATGGGACTCTTCTGAGTTGTAGATTTAAGTTCTTCCACCTAACAAAGGAAAGGTGGAGATAACTGAGGCAATGTGTACACTATGGGGGTTTTCCGGAATACCTCTGGTATCCTGGAAAAACTCCACCCATCCAGGGAACGTGTCTGCTCTTCTGCTTTTTTTTGCAGAAGAGCAGACGTGCTCTTTCAGAAGCCCTGACTTCCTCCTCCCACGAGAAAGAAGGGCTCTTCCAAAAGAGGAGGCTTTTCTGAAATTTGTCCCAGCGTAGACGGGCCAAATTTCGGAAAAGCCTCTTCCGAAAAAACTACACTGCAGATCACGATTTGCGTACCTTTTTCCAATAGATCATTGTAGTAGACATATCCTAAGATCCGTATCTTTAGGGAAGGAACATTTCTGCTCCTTGGGTTCTCTCTCCTCCTTATGCTGCACGTGCAATGTGATCACTCTGGTGTTTGTTTAAAAGTCACATGTCTTCTTGCTCTCCTATTCTTTTTCCTGTCTTCAAAATAAAAAAGCCAGTATGCACAGGTGTGGATGGGTGAGTACTTCTGTTGTGGATACTATCCTTGAATACTCATGTCTGGGTGAATAAAAGTTCCTTCCCAAATGTGCATGTAAACAAAAACTGCTTGCTCATGTGTTAACTGAAAAGCAAACAAAGACTATGAATATTAGTCTGTGTTTCTCGTTTCCTACTGGAGAAACTCCAGTGGCTTTCAATGGAGTTACAGTCCTGGAGCCATCCATTTCAGCTGTTCTTCAAGGTGAATTTTATTGAATAACAAAATTCACCACTTTCTGCTAAGATTCTATAACTGGCAGGAGATCAAAATCAGCCTCATTGTCTGGTTGAATCTAGTTAGATTTAGCAAATATTTTGTGAAATTCACCTCCAAACAGAGGGCCTGCAGAAAGTCTGCACGTAATTTAAATCTCAATTCCACCTGCAAAACTGCCTCAAAGGTGCATATGTTTTGTGCAGAAGGGTGAACTGCATCCACTGTAAATACATTTTCCCACTAGTCACCCAGGACTCTCCCAACACATTATAGGAATGTGAGGATCCAATTTTGAACTATTAAACAGGTCTTCAAGGCTCATTGTTTTCCAAATTTTCCAGAATTTGTAGAGCTGTGCTAAGGGTTAAGGACCAAAAATGTGTAATCCTTGATCATTTTGATGAATGGATTTGGACTCTCTGCCCAGTTAGCATGAATTGAGTGTCTCTCTCGGGTATTACAGAAGGGACTTGACCTTTGCAAGCAGAGAAGTAACACTGACATCAGCTCAAAAAAGGAGACAGTCTTCTGGACTGGAGTGAAGTCACCAACTAGCGTCTGTCCGGAAGGCCAATTACAATGAAAGATGGTACACAGAAGAATTAAAGTTGCTGTTAATTTTAGATGTCTACAGGTTTTAGTTATGAGAAAGAACTTAATTAACGTCAATAAGGTTACAAAGTAGAAAAGAACAGCTGTTATTCTGGTCTGAAGGGATTCAAAACTTTAGACAGGAGAGACTATAATGACTATTACTTTGCAAGGGATACAGTACTCTGTTGTTTATTATTAATGATCTGTGACAGGGAGATAGGAATCACAAAAGGGGTGCACTTTTAAACATAAAGGCCCAAATCCTTGATAGTGGTTGATATGTACCATACTCCATTTTTGCATTCCCCCATTCCTGAGGGCTGTCAAAGCTGGTTGAACTTCTGGCATAAACTAGGGCAGCTTTGGAGGTGTTCTAGCTTACACTGAGTGGTTACAGCTTGCTAAGATTGATCTCTACTGTAACAGGGGAAGGGCATATTGATGTCATGAAGATGACACAGATTCTACAAGAGAAAGGGAATAACAGCATTTGGGAGCTTTCCTATACATGCAGATCTAGGCACCAGCATTCATCCCCATTGGCCACTCTGTTACTTGCAGTGCTGTGGTTCAGTTTCCATTTTCCAAACTGACTGCAGTAACAACAGGGGTGAAAGTAATTTAAAAATCTTCCCAGTATAGTGCCTGGCTCCAGCCCCAGAAAGGAGTGGGATGGGGGGTAGAAAGGGTGAGATTGGGGGCCAGCTGGAACACAAGGCCTTTTAAACCACCACCAAAGCCCTGGGCAGCACATGCCATGCAGTGCCAAAGGGCTGGCTAGGGGAGGCTGAACCCTTTTAAACCACTGGGCCCTAGCACAGCTGCCTTTTTTCCCTTCCTCTCCACTCTCTCCCCATCAACAGCCCTGCCAGTAAGGTCCAGCAGCACTGCCACAGCAGTGCTTTAACATTGGCTGTGTACATGTCAGTACCAGTGGCTACTTCTTACTGGTACACCATACTGGCCCACTTTTACCTGTGAGTAACAATCATCTGAGAGAGAAAATGGTCAGAACAAAATTGAAAAACAGAAACATATTCATCTCCAGACTAAACACAGTACATATAAGATACCGTTGTGAAAGCCCAGGTCAGGGGGAAAAAAGTGTTTCTGGGTCACTGATTGTTTTATGGTTTTATAGTACAGCAATAAAAACACCATTAGTACCTGGTAGTGGAATTGCTAAAATGGAGTGCATTGAGATGGCAGCTTAATATTTGTGATTTTGATACACAAGATTTAATCCTTCAGAAACCCTTTCATGTTTCGATAATGAACATGAGAAACTCAGTGCATATAACCAGGGCCGGATTAAGACCTTTAGAGGCCCTAAGCACTGAAAAGATTATGGTGCCCCCCATATGTAATTCAAAATAAAAACAATACTATATCGTAAAATCTCTTTTTTTTTTTGGTGCCCATGCTTTGCTGGTGCCCTAAGCATGTGCTTAGTCTGCCTATTGGGTAATCCAGCCCCGCATATAACAAAGGTCCCTGAAGTCATATGTTAACATAAATACCATATTGTATTTCCTAAAATTTCTGCAATAAAATACAGAAGTATTCTTTTAGCCATGTTGGTTGCAGGATATTAGATAGACAAGGTGGGTGAGGCAATAGCTTTCATTGGACCAAATGCAGTTGCACAGGGCTCTTCATCAGCAATTTTCCTTCTAACCTCAAGAAGACCTCTGTGTAATCTTGAAAGCTTGTCTCTCTCATCAACAGAAGTTGGTTCAATATAAGGTGAGCAGATAGCAAATGTGATATATTGGGACAGGGATTGGGGGGTGGGGGGGAGAACAGTCGCCTAACTAAGACAAAGCCCTGAATATTGGGCTTGTCCCTATAAAATGGGGACATCTGGTCTCCTAGTCCAGTGAAAGATATTCACCCAATCACCTAGTCTCTGCCATAAAATATGTAAACTAGAAACATGGATATAAGGGAGAGAACCAGGCATCTTAAAAAGAAAGAGTCAGATTCTATGGTCTAGATCAGCTGTGCTTGTGGCAGGGTGGGAGTACCATTGGATTTGCAGTCCTGATAGCGTGTTGTAAAGTAGCCCAGTCCCTACCCAATCCCTGCTTGTGGGGGATTACATGAGTTAATCTGGACTACAGCATGCATGAAAATCCTCCACCGACTAGTTTTCAGGCTGCTCTGCTCACCTAAGAGGGCTATGTGTGTGCAAAGTAGCTTGATCGGATGAGGAAACCAGGTTCAAGGATTCTGAATATATTGGGCCAGAGCCTTAGCTGATCTTTCATTTGCTTCAGTGGTACAATGTCACTTTACAGCAGCTGAGGCCCTCTCCCCTGTGATTTTTAAAATAACTTGTTATGGAGCTTTGGGTATGTTGATTGGTAGCTAGCCATTTAATGTTGCCACCCTTATTTGAATTTACTCATGGAGCAAGATGCACAACATAAAACAAAGGCAGAATTGGGCCCTCAGACATGAAAGATGCAACTGGATCTTTGTAACAATTTAAAAGGTGCTAATCCTATTTAACGAAGTAATACAAAAGTCAAATATATTAAATAAAGCAAGAGAGACTACAGAGTCAAATTCTGTTCTCTGCTCAACTTTGGAATACATTTGGAATAACACAGTTTTCTTCAGTGAATTCACTCCATATTTGCATCACTAGGAATGAGAGCAGACTTTGACCCACAATCTCCATGTTCCTGCCTAGGATCTAATTCAGGATTCAGCTTCTAGTACTGAACAGGATGTTGTTGTGAGATGCTGCTGATACTGCCCAAAGATTTTTTTTAAAAGAGAGAACCCACAAAAACTTTTAATAATTTGATAGCCTTGTAAAAGCTTTCTATAGAAATTAACTTTTAGGACTTTAGCGTTTATTTTCTCATAACAAGGGTGAATCGATTATTGAATGGTCGAATGCACACAATGCATATTGATCTGTTCATGCGTAGCAGCTTTCTCCCAGCAGGCATCATGCTGCCAGTAACATATTTTAAATAGGATTACTACTCATTAAATTACAATGACCTGGAGCAATGGTCAACAAAAACGAAATTGCCTCAGTTCATCATGGTTTGGATCACTGCCATTGAATTTCAGTGGCTCTGTTTCCCTAGAGTAAATAGTCTTGAAGAACATATATGGTTGAATGCTTCAACTTCTTGGATTTAATCAAGTAAAACTAAAAATTTCATACCTATATTTGAAAGTGAAAGAAGTGTAAAGTTTTTTACTGTAGTTCTATGGCATTTTAAAAATTGGATGAAATTTAAAAATAATAGACTTTAGTTGGTGCAATGTGTCAAGACAGTACAGCTCACTAATGTGTTGGCTCCTGCACTCGAAGGACCATAGTTTGATTTCAGGCACTGCTGAGTTGATAGCTAGGGCAGGTCAGTAAGCGTCAACTGTGACATGAAACTGTATTTGCGTATCTTAAATACAGAGACAGGCACAGGGAGAGGATGTGGGAACCTAATTGCTTATATCAGATCAAAAATTGGAAATGGCATTGCTACTTGGGTATCAGAGATGGAAAGACCAAGGAGAAGCAAGACTGTTAGCAGAAAAACAAGAGCATTTCTGAACACAAAAAATAAACTTCAGCAAAACTGCTGTGATTTTGAAGGTATTAATTGATGGAATATTAGTGCCAAGTTCTACTCTCAGTTATACTGATACTGATATAAATCTGACATCAATGGGGTTAACATGGGTTTATAGTGGAATAACAATGAAAAGAACATGTCCCCTCCCCCCCCCCAAAAAAAAGCAAACACCAGAGCATTGACAGTATGGCTTTGGTTTGGTACAGTACTCTAGTTTTTGACATTCTATTACCAACACGTATGACTATGGATTGGCTGGATGGAATTCATGAATAACTTTCAACTGTATGTAGCTTTCAGTAATGTTGAGAGGACTTAGTTTTTCATTTACCATAGATTATGATGTTTTGTAGAAACCCAGTGCAGGGTGTATTGCCCCAAAGAGTCTACCTTTTGTTGAGAAAATAAATAACATGGTCTTTTAAGAGCAAGGGTAACATTGTATAGAGTAGAACACTCTGATTTGGATGGATTGAACAATGTAAATCTGACACACAATAGATAGTGTCTGTGTTTGGAAATGCTGGCAACATTTAATCTTCACTGAACAATATTAGATTGTAAGGCATAATTTAATCTCAACAGAAGTCAGCATTTATTATCAGCCTCTGCAATTTGAAATACCTGACATAGTGCATATTTTAGAAGGAACGCGTAGAGGAGAACCAAAGCTAAGCATAAAACAAGAATTGTATTTTAGTAATAAAAAACCCCCACTCACCAATGTCTGAACATGTTGATTTAATTATCTATATATATCTATATGTAAATGTCTCACATACATAGTATTTTCAATTAATTTTGTCAATTTTTTCAGTAACTTAGATCAGTTCTACTTCAAACTGAACCCGATCCATTGAATTAAGCTTAGTGTAAAGACGTTTTTTGATTTCAGTGTCAGTGGGTTAAGGCTCAGTCTGTCCTCTGACTTTATTTCACTTCTTGTTGCTTTCATTAAACTTTTCCCTCTTAAAACTAATATTCATTTCTCTAGGCTTTGCCACAGATATCTTGGATCAGTCTACCAGAAGGGGGTGATCTTAGGGTTTTTTAAAAATTATTATGCTCTCCTCTTTATTTTGTTTATTACTTTTCAGGGAAGAGTGAGCTCCTCAATATCTTTATTGTGACTCTGTATTAACTGAGTGTGTCTAAAGATCAGACCAAAATAGACCTTTTTCATACTTTTTAGGTATATCTGTACTCCAAAGAGAGTCCTGTGGGTGGCTTGTGCAAACTGATGCAGGCTTGTGGAGTTTGGGCTAAGTCTGGGACCCTCCCATCCCACAGGGTATGTCTAGACTACATGCCTCTGGTAACAGAGGCATGTAGATTAGGCTACCCGACATAGGAAAATGAAGCGGTAATTTAAATAATCGCCGCTTCATTTAAATTTAAATGGCTGCCGCTCTGAGCCGATCAGTTGTTTGTTGGCTCAGCGCGGGAGTCTGGACGCTCCGCGGTGGACATCAAAGGCATTTGTCGACCTCCCCGGTATGCCTCGTGGGATGAGGTTTACCGGGGGAGGTCGACAAATGCCTTTGATGTCGACCGCGGAGCGTCCAGACTCCCGCGCTGAGCCGACAAACAGCTGATCGGCTCAGCGCGGCAGCCATTTAAATTTAAATGAAGCGGCGATTATTTAAATCACCGCTTCATTTTCCTATGCAGGGTAGCCTAATCTACATGCCTCTGTCACCAGAGGCATGGAGTCTAGACATACCCACTGGCTACGTCTAGACTACATCCCTTTTTCGGAAAAGGGATGTAAATTAGACGTATCGCAATTGCTAATGAAGCGGGGATTTAAATCTCCCCGCTTCATTAGCATAAAAATGGCTGCCACTTTTTTTCCGCACGGAGCTTTGCCGGAAAAAAGCGCCAGTCTAGACGCCGATCTTGCGGAAAATAAAGCCTTTTCCGAAAGATCCCTTATCCCTTATTTCATAGAGGGAAGTAATAAGGGATAAAGGATCTTTCGGAAAAGGCTTTATTTTCCGCAAGATCAGCGTCTAGACTGGCGCTTTTTTCCGGCAAAGCTCCGTGCGGAAAAAAAGTGGCAGCCATTTTTATGCTAATGAAGCGGGGGAGATTTAAATCCCCGCTTCATTAGCAATTGTGATACGTCTAATTTACATCCCTTTTCCGAAAAAGGGATGTAGTCTAGATGTAGCCACTGTGTCCTCAAGCCCAGGTTCCGGCCCAAGTGCCAATATTTACATTGCACTTAAGTGGCGCCTTAGCCTGAGCCTAAGTCAGCTGTCATGGGCTAGATATGGGTTTTAATCCCAGTGCAGAGATAGCCTTTTTCTACAAGCTACAAACACTCCAATTGTGTGATAGTAAACAGAAGATGGATCTTTATACACACAGTATCCAAGCAACATGAATAATAGAGTTTGAAAAAAAAATACAATATCAGATAAATCAACTATGCATACTTTATTCAATACCAACTAAGGGACTCTTGTGAACAACAACTAAAGTTCTGGATGATCAACATGTCTAAAAAATTAAAAGTTGTTGTCCCATATTGTGCACTCCAATATGAAGTCCCCTCATTTAGAAAGCACTTCTGAAAAGTTTGGCCTAAATGTCTCTTTACCTGGGATTGAGTGTAATTACAGTTGTGGTGCATGCTGCTATTGAACTACAGTAGAGTCCCTATCATCTGACTT
This sequence comes from Pelochelys cantorii, assembly GCA_032595735.1. Classification (NCBI taxonomy): domain Eukaryota; kingdom Metazoa; phylum Chordata; order Testudines; family Trionychidae; genus Pelochelys; species Pelochelys cantorii. Next base: position 65,416,225 of record CM064330.1, read on the forward strand.
GAACGGGACCGACAGGTGGTCGGATTACCAAAAATGTCTGATGATAGGGACTCTACTGTAGCTGGCGCCGCTTGGTCCCCATCCCTGCCTGGCCCTGGCCCCTTCCCTCCCTGCAGCTCCTGCGTACCCGCCCCGCTTGCTGCCCTGTCGCTCTCCTGGAGCCGCTGATGCCTGCAGCTCCCGGGGACAAAGTGGCGCCGGCAGGAGTGGCATCAGCGGCTCCAAGAGAGCGATGGGGCAATGAGTGGGGCCATTCTCCCGGGCCGCACTCTGGAGCCACTGATGCTGTTCCTGCTGGCGCTGCTTCGTCCCTGGGAGCTGCAGGCATCAGCGGCTTCAGGGCGTGGGCAGGGAGAATGGCCCCGCTCACTGCCCCGTTGCTCTCCTGGAGCCGCTGATGCCTGCAGCTCCCTGGGACAAAGCGGCGACGGCAGGAGTGGCATCAGCGGCTCCAGGGTGCAGGCCGGGAGAATGGCCCCGCTCACTGCCCCGTTGCTCTCTTGGAGCCGCTGATGCCTGCAGCTCCCTGGGACAAAGCGGCGATGGCAGGAGCGGCATCAGCGGCTCCAGGGTGCAGGCCGGGAGAATGGCCCCGCTCACTGCTCCATCGCTCTCTTGGAGCCGCTGATGCCGCTCCTGCCGGTGCCGCTTCATCCCAGGGAGCTGCAGGGATCAGCGGCTCCAGGAGAGCGACGGGGCAGTGAGCGGGGCCATTCTCACGCCCCGCGCCCTGGAGCTGCTGATGCCACTCCTGCCGGCGCTGCTTTGTCCCCGGGAGCTGCAGGGTCGGATAAAGCGGAATGTCAGATTACCGAAGGTCGGATAATCCAGACTCTACTGTAGTATGATTTTCTTTTATCTGTAGTGCATTACATTTCTAGGACTCTGCTGTTTGCAACTGCTTTTTTTTTGAGGCAGAAGTGCTGCCTTGCATTACAGAGGAAACACTCATTTTGGTCTCCAGAGATGTTAAGTTTTGTTACTTGAAGGATTTGTTGTTCCCCTACTATAAACAGAGAGTCATTGAGACAAAGTAAGGCTACGTCTAGACTACAAAGAAAAGTTGGAAAAAGATACGCTAATTGTGAACCGCAATGCATACCTTTTGCCACTTTTCTTTTGAAAGAGGCTCTTCCAATATTTGGCACGTCTACACAGTGCCAAATTTCAGAAAAACTTGCTCTTTCGAGCCATCCCTTCTTCCTCATAGAATGAGGTTTAAAGGGATCATGAAAGAATGCATCCACTTTTTCGGAAATTTTTCTGAAAAAGCGGACGCATTCTTTGGATGTGGCATTGCTTTTCCAGGACACCTCCAGTATCCCAGAAAAGTGCTGCAGTCTAGACGTAGCCTAAATGGCTACATTTTATGCTTTATCTGAAGTAAACTTCCTTGATCATTATAAATTATCTCCCATCCTTATTTTAATCCATCCAATCTAACTTATTTTTACCCTGTCTTCAGATTCCTTCTCCTTATTTCCAAGTCTCCCCTTCCCTGACACATACTTGCATCTGGACGTTTATACTCTAGTATGCTCCTTTTCATGCACTAAGATCTCACAATTCCCACTCACATCTCTGGGCAGTTTAACATGATGACCCCTCATGTCTGGAGCAGCCTCCATGAATTAGTGCAGGCTCCTTCAACTTCTCCTTCAACTTCTGCTTGCAACTAAATTCACTTGGCTAATATCAGGGTATATCTACACTACCAACAGCATAGCTGCAGCTATACTACGTCTACACTGCAGGCTTCTTGCGCAAGAATAGCTATTCTTGCACAAAAACTTGCGGAGCATCTACACTGCACGTGCGTTCTTGCGCAAGTAAATTTACAGTAAGGCGTCGGAACAGAGGGCTTCTTGCGCAAGAGTTATTTCTCTTCCCACGAGGGATAAGCCCTCTTGCGCAAGAGCTCTTGCGCAAGAAGGCAGTGTAGATGGGCAACAGGGGTTTCTTGCGCAAGAAACCCCTATGGCTAAAATGGCCATCAGAGCTTTCTTGCACAAGAGAGCAGCCACACTGCCATGGACACTCTTGCGCAAAAGCACATCTCTTGCACAAAAGCACATGGCAGTGTGGACGCGCTCTTGTGCAAAACAGTTCTTGCACAAGAAGCCTGCAGTGTAGACGCAGCCCTGTGGTATAGTTAAAACATCAAGAGAAAGGGGTTTTTCATCCCTGAGTTAAATGTACTCCAGTAAGGCTATGTCTAGACTGCATCCCTCTGTAGACAGAGGGATGCAAATCAAGCATGTTGAAATTGCTAATGAAGCAGGGATTTAAATATCCCACCCTTCGTTAGCATAAACATGGCCACTGCTTTTTTCGAAATGGAGCTTTTTCAAAAAAAAAACCCCAAGAAATGGCAGTCTAGACGCGGCTCTGTCAAAAATAAACCCTTTTTTGACAGAGCCTGTATTCCTCAAAAAATGAGGTTTACAGGATCTGTTGAAAAAGGGTTTATTTTCAACAGATATGTGTCTAGACTGCCTTTTTTTAAAAAAAATCTCCATTTTGAAAAAAAGCGGTGGCCATGTTTATACTAATGAAGCGTGGGATATTTAAATCCCCGCTTCATTAGCAATTTTGATGTGCCTAATCTACATCTCTCTGTCGACAAAGAGGTGTAGTCTAGACACAGCCTAAGATGTAGAAGCTAGGTTCATGAAAGAATTCTTCTATCATCCTAGCTGTGTCTGCAGCTGGAGGTTAGGTTAGGTTGACCTAAGTATGTCACCCAGGGCATGAAATTTTTCACAAACCTGACCAACATAGCTAGAATGGGGTCAACTGTTAGGTGTAGACCAGGCCTAATGAACTAGCCAACGCTGGAATTATAAACCTCAATAAGCCAAACTCCAATCTCCATCTTCTTTGACTTTACATTTTCTAATTCAGGGCTTAATTTCTCAAACTTTTATTCATGCCAAGTTGAAATGCTTCACTCATTGAAGTCAAATAAAACTATTTGCAGAAGTGCATGAAGCCTTAGACTGAAAGGTGTTTGGGACAATGACTTTGTTCTCCTTTATTTGCCTGTAAAATATCATGCAGAGCTGTGGCATTACATAGCTATGATAACCATACTCTATCAGGTATGCTTTTTCTTTTATCTATTCTTAATACTGTATATATTTTCATATGAGTATCAAACCTACAACAGTTGTTAAGTGGAAGAGAGGAAGAAATAGGCGTAGTGGCCATTATAGCTGATAAATGAGATACCTCTTAAAATTATTTTGATTCCATATAAATATCATGCTTTTTATCATGAATTACCACCCAAGTGGATGGCGTTAACACATTGAATATGTTCATTTTGAATGTGTTTTCTACAACAGGTTTGAAACCTCAAACTCTCACCAAAAAAACTCCTGTTCCCTGCTCCAGCTGAAATAATTTTGAATCTGGACCAATGGATATTTCAAGCTGTTTTTTTTTCTGTGAGAGAAAGATACAATGACTTGCTTTGAATGATTGCATTATGAATTCAGAACTAGCATTACTCTCCTGCTTACGATCACATTTTCACTGCTCATATGGCATACACCTGTGCCTTGTTGGCAATACAATTGGTCATTTGCCACACATGCAGTTACCCCTGCACCTGATGAAGTATGTTTATTTTAATTTTGCCTTTTCAGACTAAGGGATTCGTTTAAAATTGGCACTTAAAAATTGCCCCTGCTTCCACTGTCATAATATTTTGGCTTGACTAGTCTACAGCCACATGACATGGGTGATACTGACATAAATCATTAGTTGAATTTTACAAAACTGTTTATGGAAATTGGAGTAATTTTACCAGGGAGAATGAATTCAAACTAAATAGAGAGGGTATGTCTACACAGCAAAGTTATTTCGAACTAACAGCCGTTATTTCGAAATAAATTTACTAGCATCTACGCAAGCCAACCGCTCTTTCGAAATTAAATCGAAATAGTGGAGGGCTTATTTCGAACTTGGTAAACCTCATTCCATGAGAATAGCTCCTATTTTGAAATTGCTATTCTGAAATAAGCGCTGTGTAGATGTGGAATAGGGGCTATTTCGAAATAGGGGGGCCTCCAGCCCTTCCCAGGGTGCCCTGCTAGCCACAACCAGGAAAACTCCTCTCCTCCCCCCTCCCCGGAGCCCTTAAAGGGTAGAGTCTGGCCACAGTGCCTGTGCCAGCTCCAGGCCTGCCAGCCCAGAGCCAGTACTCGCTGCTCCTGACCCAGTGGCCCCAAAATGAGCCAGCAAGTCACTGCCAGCCAGCCCTCCACCGCTCCCCAGGACCAGTCTTCCAGCTCCCAGGAGCCTGCCAGGAGCTGGAAAAGGGGGGTAACTTCCTGGTCCAGTGCGGAGATCAGGGACCTCATTGAGGTCTGGGGGGATGCCTCCAATGTCCATGATCTCCACACTAAATGGAGGAACGTGGCCGTCTACAGCCAGATGGCTGCCAGCCTGGCCACCAAAGGCCACATCCGAACCCAGGAGCAGGTTTGGATGAAAATTAAATTGCGGCGGCAGATGTATGCCAGGGCCACAGGGGGCAGTTCCCAGTCAGGGACCCTTGCCCCTATTTTGATGCCCTGGATGCATCCTGGGGGGCGGGATGGTCTGTGCCCCCCAGTGGTCATTGACCCTGGGGCAGAGGGCCCTGATCAGGGCACGGAGGAGGAGGAGGAGGAGGGCCAGGAGCCACAGGTGCCCGGAGTGAGCGTGCTGTGCAGCCAGGACCCCCGAGTTGTCCCAGCGAGCCTGTCACTGGTGTTGTCCAAGGCTGGGAAGGCAACAACATGTGAGTGCCATCACTGTCCCTTTATGTGGGGGTGGGAGGGAAGGGAGACCAGGGACTGCGTGCGTGGGCTTGCTGACCATGGATCACGCAGCAACCTGTGCATGTGCCCTGCCACTCCCGGGGCACATGGCCCCAACAGGCTGCCACACAGGGGCCTTGGCCTGTTATCCACATGCATGTATGTATAAAGTCACATGACATGCTCCTGACCCCGGGGTGGGACACAGCAGGACACCCTCCCTCCACAAGCCCCCTCTACACAGAGGCAGGGGACATCTTCCCCCCCACACACAGACCCACACAACATATAGCACAGGGGCATGGGTGCACTCCCGGGCCAGCTCCCACTCCTGGGGATAGCAGGACATCCCAAACATGGCCTCTGTGCTAGCACATTGGCTCTGATGGTGCGGGGACCTGTCGTCCTCGCCTTGCAGAATGGGGCTGGGCTTCACGCACTGTGTCCCCAGGGATAACTGACCACATCTCTTGTTTTCAGCCGCACCAGCTGCGAATGCAGGGCACACCACCCTCCCCGGAACATCCTCCCGCACCTGGGCACTCTGTAGACTGACCTGTGCCCAAGAGGACTACCGGCGGCAGTACCTGGGGATACTGCGAGGCCTGCACCGCACCCTCGACCACTGGGTGCACGAAGACCGGCAGCTCCGGCGGGAGAGCTGGCGGGAGCTGCTTGCCCAGGGCCGTGCCATTTGCGACCACCTTCAGACCCTGGTGCAGAGATTGCTGCCTCCTGCCGCTCCAGCCCCTGCTGCCTCCCCAGCTACTGCTCCCCCTCCCGCTTCTTCCTCTCCACCCTCCACACCCTTCCCACCCTCCATACCCTCCCCCCCCCGGGGACGCCGGGGCCCCCACACCCGCAGTGAGACAGGTGGGCCGGCAAGACCCTGAGCCCTGAGCTTCTCCTCCCCCTTCCTCCCCTTGCCTCCCCCTTCCAGCTCTCTCCTCCAAGGTTTACCCCTCCCCTCTCCCACCGTCTCGCTTCCCCTCTCTCACCTTCTATACCCAGTCTCCCCAGAGTTTCATCATCCCCCACCCCAGTTTTGTTCAGTAAAAAGAGTTTGTTTCCTTGAACACATGTCTTTATTGTACATCAGGAATGGGGGTTAGGGAGGGGTAAGTGGAAGGACGTGAGGGTGGAATGAGGCAGAAGCCCCCAGTAGGGCACACCAGGCAGACTGTTAGTCCTCCTCTGGGTGGAAGTTCTTCCTCAGGGCCTCCCAGATATGGACAGCCCCTGATAGGCCTCCCGGCTGACAGCCATGTGGGGCTGCATGTACAGGCCGGCCAAGTGGTCGGCCTCTGCCATCCAGCCTGGCAGGAAAGCCTCCCCCTTTCGCTCACACAAATTGTGCAGCACACAGCACGCTGCCACCATGTGCGGAACATTCCGCTCAGAGAGGTCCAGGAGGGTGAGGAGGCATCTAAAATGGGCCTTCAGCCGGCCGAAGGCACCCTCTATCACAATGCGGGCCCTGCTGAGCCTGACATTAAATGCCTGTTGGGAGGGGTTGAGGTGTCCCGTGTATGGCTTCATGAGCCAGGGTTGTAGGGATAGGCTGCATCCCCCACCAGGCACAAAGACATGTCCACATCTCTGACTCTGATGTGGCAGTTGGGGAAGAAAGTCCCGGCATGCAGCCTCTGGCACACAGAGGAGTTGCGGTAGACCTGCGCATCGTGTGCTCTGCTGGACCAGCCCACACTGATGTCCACAAAGTGGCCCCGGTGGTCAGACAGCCTGCAGGATGACCGAGAAGTATCCCTTCCAGCTGATGTAGAGGGAGGCTTGGTGTTCTGGGGCACAGATCGGGATGTGTGTCCCGTCAATTGCCCCCCCCTGCAGTTGGGGAAGCCCAGGGCGCCAAACCCCTCAATAACCGCATCCAAATCCATGAGGCGGACGACTCTGCGGAGCAGCACTCTGTTGATGGCCTTGACCACCTGCACAGGGACACACAAAAGTAAGAGTCACTGAGGTGCCAGGGTGGCTGAGAGTGCTCCCTCCCCGCCAGTGTCCCACGCCCCCACTCCCCAGGAGCAACCCCCCCCCCCGCAATCCTGGCCACTGTAGGCAGTCCTTAGTGTTGGCAGGACAGAATACCCTCCCCCCCAGGGAGGGGACTTTAACTCCCTCCTCCCCTTTCCCCTAGGGCAGCCCATTCCCTTCTTGCACCCCCCCTCCTGGTACAGTGGCCAGAGATTGCCATACCTGCATGAGCACTGCTCCGATGGTGGATCTCCCCATGCCGAACTGGTTCACCACGGATCGGGAGCTATCCGGCATGGAGAGCTTCCATAGGGCGATGGCCATGTGCTTCTGGACGGGAATGGCGGGCCTCATGTGTGTGTCCCATCGCTGCAGAGCAGAGGCGAGCCACTCGCAGAGCTCCAGGAAGGTGTCCTTCTTCATCCTGAAGTTCTGGGTCCACTGTTGGTCTCCCCAGCACTCCAGGATGATGTGGTCCCACCAGTCGGTGCTGGTGTCCAGACGCCAGATGCGGCAGGGCACGCTGGCGTCCAGGAGCTGCAGCTGCTCCTCCACATACCCGAGGAGGGTCCAGATGATGGCCTGGGGGTTGGGCTGCAGCAGATGCTGTGAGGCAGGCTGCAGAAAGTGTAGTCAGGCTTGCAGCAACACATCCAGGAGAAGCATGAGAGTGCCCCGAGGCAGCTCCGGCTCCACACTGCAGTGTGCTGTGGTGTCCCAAGTGAGGGCAACCAGAGCATGCAGAGAAAAAAATGCTTTGCTGTCCCTCAGCGAGGTAGGCAAGCAAGCAGGGAAAGCTGAGAACCGGCTGTCCAGGGGGGTTCCTTTAAGCCTCAGATAGCCTCAGGCAGCAGCCACACAAGGTAACTCCTGACCTGATGCCCGGCTGGAACCAGTTCCGGCCAGCCTTAAATGCGATTCAGCGACCACTCAGTGTGGACGCGCTATTTTGAAATAGCAAAATGCTATTTCGAAATGCATTTTGTGTGTAGACGTGTTATTTCGAAATAAGATAGTTCAAAATAATGCTGTAGTGTAGACATACCCAGAGTTACTCCACTCTAAACATGCAATCAGTAGAACAGTTTGGAGAAACAAAAGGCTGAAGCAGTACCACCCCTTCCAATATGCGGTCTGCATTGCTCTTATGCCATGTGGGGAATACTTGGGTCTTTTTTAGCTCCTAGGGAGTTGCAGTGATACTGCAATTTTCTGATGTAAGTGTGGCACTGTACCTCAAAGCAGCACCCTGGAACCCCTGTATTCACTCCTGTCATGTAATTATGACATGTGTTGTACAAAGTATGCCTTGTGAGGTGTCATTTTTAAAATCTTGATCTATTGAACAATAATATCCTGCTGGATATTATTGCTGCTGCGTGTTAACGCATAGATAACCTTTCAGATACAATAATAGAGTAGCCAGTCAGCATTAATGGCTCATCAACAGTCATTAAGAAAAGAATCCACTACCCTAGAGAGTTCTAGGAGGAGGCCTGGATGCCATGGGTGGACCAGGCTCCGTGACAGGAGGGGTAAAGGAGACAGTTGCTCCCAGGCCCAGCAGTTCAAAGGGGCTCAGGGTTCCCAGCTGACACAGCTTCTATTGTAGCAGTGACCATGTCCAGAGCCCCGGGCCCTTTGAATCACTGCTAGAACACTGTGCTGTATGCCCTCTGTGGCTTTGAGAGCTGGGAAGGGGCATGCCACACTATGGGTGATGCAGAGGGCTAGCTGCCCTGGCACTGCCCCTTCTGCCCAAGGCCCCACCCATTCCAGGAGTACAAAGCCAGCCCCTCCCCACCTTACCTAGGGGCCTGAACATGCCATTGGCACCTATGGGGGTGGACTAACCCTTGCACAGCAAAGATTTTTCCAGCAAAGAAGGAAAGTGACATCATCACTTGGCCTTTCATTCCTCCCCAGGTCAACACCTGGAGGACAAAGACATTGAACTGGGGACAGTGATCCCAAGCTGAAAAAGAGTCCCAGCCTATATATTAAGAATTTTAATTCAAATCCTGTTTAGTTTGTAGAACTCAAGACTGTGAATTTATTTTTTAGGTAACCAACTGGGATCTCTGTGCCAGCTACTTATGATCACTTACAATCTATATTTCTATAATTAATAAATCTGTTTTATACTTTACCTAAAACAGTATGTTTTGGTTGAAATGCCTGGGAAATCTCAGCTCAGTTTACAAATGCTACTGTGTGTCCTCTCCACACTAAGAGAGGGGCAAACTTAATGAACCAGACCAGTGCAAGACAATACAGTTCTGGGGTGCAAGGCAGGGAAACTGGGTATTCACTGGATGGGAGCCTCTCTATTGTTGGTTCATGAGTGGCTAGGAAAGCTCATGATACCATCTACATGTTTTGTTAGTCGTTAAGGTGCTACCAGACCATTTGTTGTTTTTTAAGTTTATTCATGTAACAGTTCAATGTGTCCCTGCCTGTGGATGACTGTGTAAGTGCAGTGCCTGCCAGAGGTTTGTAGTTTATAGCATCAATATGAGAAACAGCTCAGGTAGGTGGGAAAGAAGGCTCAGAAGTTCTACAGTCCAGGTTGCACCCCTGTCACAGTAAGTTATTGTCTTAAGAAGATAAGAAAGGCCATACTAGATAGTCAATTTAGCTCAGTATCCTGTCTTCCGAGAGTGGCTAGTGCAAGATGCCTCAGAGGGAATGAAGAGAATAGTATATTATTGAGTGAGCTACCCCTATTGTCCAGTCCCAGCTTCTGGCAATGAGAGATTTAGGGACACCCCGAGCATGGGGTTGTATCTCTCAAGGAGGATCTGGGAAACAAAGGCTGGTCAGCCTCACCTTACCTGGAAAAACCATGGAGAAAATCCTCAAGGAATCAATTTTGAAACACGTGGAAGAGAGGAAGGTGATCAGGAACAGTCAACATGGATTCACCAAGGGAAAATCATGCCTGACCAATCTAATTGCCTTCTCTGATGAGATAACTGGCTTTGTGGATATGGGGAAAGCAGCGGATGTGATATACCTTGACATTAGCAAAGCTTTTCATACAGTCTCCCATACAATTCTTGTCAGCAAGTTAAAGAAATATAGATTGGATGAATGGATTATAAGGTGGACAGAAAGCTGGCTAGATTGTTGAGCTCACTGGGTAGTGCTTGATGTCTGGTTGGCAGCCAGTATCAAGTGGAGTAACCCAGAGGCCGGTTCGATGGGTGCTTTATTCCACATCTTCATTAATTATCTGGATGATGGGATTGATTACACTCTTAGCAAATCTGTGGATGACACTATGCTGGGGGAAAGGTAGATACCCTGGATGGTAGGGATAGGGTCTAGAGTGATCTAAACAAATTGCAGGATTGTGCCAAACGAAATCTGATGAGATTAAACAAGGATATGGAAGAATCCCTTGCACTGCTACAGGCTGGGACCAACTGGTTAGGCAGCAGTTCTACAGAAAGGAAGCTGTTTCATACTCCTAAAAATGTTTGTTGCCCTTCTCCATACATTTTCCAAATGTAGTATGTGCTTTTTTTTGAGGTGGGGTAACCAGCACCACCTACAGTATTCATGCTAAGGGCCTACAATGGATTTATACAATGAGATAACAATATATTCTGTATTACTATCTATGTGTTTCCTAATGGTGCCTAATATTCTGGTAGCTCCTTGCTCTCTTTTTTGAATGGCAACAGCTGACTTGGACCTCACTCACTATTTTATGTGTGTAGCTGGGATTATATTTTCCAATATGCATTACTTTGCCTATATCAACACTGAATTTCATATGCCATTTTGTTGTCCAGTCACCTGGTTTGTGAGATCCCTTTGTAACATCTCATGGGCTATGTCTACACTGCAGTTATTTTTCGGAAAAAGGTACACAAATTGCAAACCGCAATTTGTGTACCTTTTTTCTGGTTCTTTTTTCAGAAGAGGCTTTTCTGACATTTGGCCCGTCTACATGTGTGCCTGTTTTTTCAGAAACTGATCCGAAAAAGTGGACGCGTTCCCTGTAGTGTAGACATAACCATAGTCTGTTTTGCAGATGCTATATTGAGAAATTTAGTAACATTTACAAACTTCGCCACAACACTGCATGGCTTTTTCTCAGATCATTTATGAATATGTTGAATAGCACTGTCCTCAGTACAGATCCTTGGGGTTTATTTATCTATTTATTTTTCTCCACTGTCAAAATTGGCCATTCATTCCTATCCTTTGTTTCCTATCTTTTAACCAGTTAATGATCCACGAGAAGACCTTTCCTCTTAGCCCATGATTGCTTACTTTGCGTAAGAGCTTTGGTGATGGACCTTGTCAGAGGCTTTCTGAAATTTCAGTTACACTATATCTACTGAATTACCCTTGTCCACATGTTGACCATGTTTTTGTCGACCACCTAAAAGAATTCTAATGGATCGGTGAGGCACGATTTCCCTTTACAAAAACTGTGCTGAGTTTTCCTCGGTGAATTGTGTTCATCTTTGTGTCAGATAATTCAGTTTTTCACTGTAGTTTCAACCAATTTACCTGTTACTGAAGTTAGTTTTACTGGTCTATAATTTCTGGAATCATCTCTGGAGCATTTCTTAAAAGTAAGTGTCACATTAGATATCCACCAATTATCTGGTCCAAGGGCTGATTTAAGTGATAGGTTACATACCACAGTGAGTATTTCTGCAATTTCACATTTCAGTTCCTTCAGAGTTCTTGGGGGGAAATTCATCTTATTCTGGTGACTTATTATACTTTAATCTATCATTTTGTTCCAAAAACTCCTCTATTGACACTTCAGTGTGGGAACAGTTCATCAGATTTGTCACATAAGATGTAGCCGGCCAGAGTAAGTCTCAGGTCCCACACTGGGCTCTCAAGGTACAAAATACGCCACACAGGTATCTGTCAAACACAAGTAGTTTATTTCTTGACAGCTAACAGCTGTGCCCCATGAATGGAAGAACAATATAACAAAGAAGCGGCATATCTTACGTCCCTTCCTGCAAGCCTGGGACCCCAGGTAGGCTGTGGATGAAGTGGGAGGTTGTCTCAGCTTCCAAGACGCCGATACCCAAAGCCCACTGGTGAAGTCCGATTTGCTAGGCTCTGAGGCAGCCTTAAATACAGTTTTCCTGCCTTGTTTGGCAGTTTGGAAATTTCCAGGGATTACTCGTTACATGCTGATGTAGAGCTTAGCTGTTAGTGATCAATCTGGTTCTGATCTAGTTCTACTTGTTCTCTGGCCCTGTTTATGTGATCAGTGCATTAGAGTAAACAGAATTGTTTATGCATTCTTGCCCTTTACCCTTATCTTATACTTGTTCTTGCTATACTGGCAACAATGCTTATCTTAAGTGGTGTATGTTCCCAAAGACTTGCTTCTGGCTCATCAGATGTAGGGAAAAGGGAAAGGGGGTAAAGAATGCAGGCCACACCACCCCTAAACTAACACGTACAAAGTTCTTCCGCAATTGACCACTACATAAGAAGAATAGCTCAGGAGTGGAAATCTTCCTCACATTGTCTGCAGTGAAGACCAGTGTAAAGAATTAATTTAGCTTGTCTATAATGGCCTAGTGTTCTGTGAATTCTTGTTTAACACCTTGCTTGTCCTGTGGTTCACTGACTGTTTGACAGGCTTCGTGGTTCTGATGTCCTTAAAAATGTTGCTGTTAGTTATTGTGTCTTTTGCTAGTTGCTCTTCAATTTCTTTTTTGGTCAACCTAGTTATACTTTTACACTTGACTTGCTAGAATTTATGTTCCTTTATATTTTTCTAAGTTGGATTTGACTTCCAATTTTGAAAAGCTATCTTTTTTTGTCTCTACACACTTCTTTTATTCTGTCTTTATTTGTTTTTAAAATTCAGTTCTATTGCAATTGCTAGAAGGCTTTGTTTTACATGGACATTCTTTAATACTGCAATTGTTTAATGTTTTGATTTTAGCAACTGCAATCAGTTAATCTAATTTCACTGTCTTTGCTCAATGGCTGTTTTCTCCTTTTGGAGTGCTTTTTCTTTGGATTACAGTGAAGCCTGAGGTTTGTTCTGAAGCAAGCTTTGAATATGTTGCTCCCTGTGTCCTGCTATCTCCTAATTGTTCAACAACATTGCCTCAAGTACAAATGAGTAATTGGACCTTTGTAAAGAGCTTGGAGATCAGCAGATGAAAAGTTCCAAGTACAAAGTAAAGTATTATTCCAAACTTTTACATGTAAATTAATATAAAAAGGTAAAACAAAAGGTGACTGCTTTAATAGATAAAATGAATTAGTCTTTTCAAAATATCATTTTTATGCCCTGTGAACCTAATCATTTTCAGTTCCTTCCTGTTACTTATTTACATATTCTTATGTTTCCCAGATAACAGGTAGCTAATTTTTCATAGTACTGAAGAGAACATGGAAGAAAATGATTAAGACTCTAAGTTACTTGTGCTCCTTAAATTAAAAATGAAAATCCTAGCTGAGAATCTGGTTATGCATGGTTATGCATGGACTATGAGTGCCATTAGGAAAAACTATGGAACTCAGGAAATTCTAAATAGCTCAACTGAGCTGAATACATTTATATCCTTCTTCTTCTTCTTCTTCTTCTTCTTCTTCTTCTTTCTCTCTCACTCTCTCACCACTCCAATCTGCCTTTAAAAATAGTAAACAAATGAAAAAAGCAGCAGCACCTTACATTTAGGTGCTCAGCCTCTCATGGAATTCACAAGCTCTGGGTCAGGAGCCTAGGCTCCCTATACAATGCATGGGGAGACAGAGGTTCCTAAGAATGTGATCCATAAAAATCAACAAGATTTTAGCCTCACTCCTCTCTGGGATCTGGAGAGAGGAGTCATAGCTGAGAAACCTCTCCTAGACTCAGTTAGATAAGCATTTTTTGTAAAAACTGTGGCAACACGCATTTAAGCTGAGGGAAGAGGGCCGGTGGGTGTGGAGGTATCCTCCAAGACTATACAGTAATTCTCTTTCTTTCTCTGACCCAATGTATATTTAATGATTTCCCTAATTCCCATCTGGCGGAGGAGGGATTTAAAACAGCGACTCCCTCATCCTGGGAGAGTGCCCTAACCACTGTGCTAAAATAGGGCCAGCTCTCCTTCTCTGGGCCATTTTGTGTGGAGCTAGGCATGCTCTGAGAATGTCTTCTGGATTGGGCCCTGCAGCTGAGATATGTGGGACAACACCTATCTATATTTTTTACCTGGTTTGATGATTGTGCTGGGACTTGGGCACCTGGGAATCCTCCTCAGAAAGCACATGAGAGCAGAGGCAGAAATTTAGACCCTTAAGGGACTTTTATAGAAAAATGTATGTACTGACAGATTTTATGTGCCTCCAGAGTTAGATGTCAACTAATCAGGATTCTGAAGATTTCAGAGGTGTCTACATTTTGGACATAGGCACCAAAAGCAGGAGTTAGGTACTCTTAAATCCAATCTGTGGATCTGGGTCTTAGGAGTTTTTGAAAATCACACTTGTGCCTAAATATTGGCTTAGGCAGTTAACTTCAGGCTATTATTGTTGAAAACTTTTCCTGTACCTATGTAACTATGGGTACGGCTACACTAGCTCGTTAGTTCAAGCTAGGTAGGGTAATGAGGGCAAGCGGAGTTGCAAATGAAGCCCGGGATTTAAATATCCCGGGCTTCATTTGCATGTTCCCGGGCACCGCCATTTTTAAATCCCCCTTAGTCCGAACTCCGTGCCCGTGGCTACACGCGGCACGGACGAGGTAGTTCGAATTAAAGATCCTAATTCGAACTACCATTACTCCTCATTCCCCATCATATTGTATATATAGTTGGGATTATTTTTTCCAATGTGCATTACTTTACATTTATCAACATTAAATTTCATTTGCCATTTTGTTGCTCAATCGCTTAGTTTGGTGAGATCTTTTTGAAGCTCCTCACAGTCTGCTTTGGCCTTAGAGCAGTTTGGTATCATCTGCAGATTTTGCCACCTCACTGTTTACCCCTTTCTCTAGATCATTTATAAATAGTTAAATAGGATGGATCCCAGGACAGACCCTTGGGGACCCCACTAGTTACCTCTTTCTACTCAGAAAATTTACCATGTATTCCTACCCTTTGTTTCCTGTCTTTAAATGAGTTATCAGTCCACGAAAGGACCTTCCCTCTTATCCCATGACAACTTACTTTATTTAAGAGCCTTTGGTGAAGGACCTTGCCAAAGGTTTTCTGGAAATCTAAGTATACTATATCCACTGGATCCCCCTTGTTCACATGTTTGTTGACCCCCTCAAAGAACTCTAGCAGATTAGTAAGACATGATTTCCCTTTACAGAAACTATTCTGACTTTCCCCCAACAAATTATATTCAGCCATGTGTCTGACAATTTTATTCTTTACTATAGTTTCAACAAATTTGCCCGATACTGATGTTAGATTTACCCACGGTAATTGCCAGGATCACCTCTAGAGCGCTTTTTAAATATTGGCGTCACGTTAGCTATCTTCCAATCATTAGGAACAGAAGCCTATTTAAAGGATAGGTTACAAAACCCACTTCATCAAATGATTCTATATGTTTTGGTTAGTCTCTAAGGATATGTCTAGACTACATGGCTCCGTCGACGGAGCCAAGTAGATGAGTTTACTAGACATAGGAAAATGAAGCGTCGATTTAAATAATCGCCGCTTCATTTACACCAAAATGGCCACCACGCTGTGCTGATCAGCAGTTTGGCAGCAGAGTGGGGCAGTCTGGACGTGCTGTGGTCGACAAGGGAAGCCTTTGTCGGCCGCTCTGTTATGCCTCGTGAAATGAGGTTTACCGGAGCGGTTGACAAAGGCTTCCCTTGTCAACCGCAGTGCATCCAGACTGCCCCGCTGTGCCGCCAAACAGCTGATTGGCACAGCATGGTGGCCATTTTGATGTAAATGAAGTGGCAATTATTTAAATCACTGCTTCATTTTCCTATGTCTAGTAAACTCATCTACATGGCTCCGTTGACGGAGCCATGTAGTCTAGACATACCCTAAGGTGCCACAGGACTACTCATTGATTTTAAAGTTACAAACTAACATGGCTACCCCACTGAGATTTACTAATAATAAGGTTAGGCCAAGAGCACGTGCTGTCAGTTATCTCTGGAATGCCATTTATGCCTTATCACCAGTGGGGTTTTTTTCCTGTTTGCTAAATATTGCTAAATTAAGAGGCTTTTGTCACTTCCAATACTGATTATTTAGATTCTTTTTCATTACTAGGGCAACATCCTGTTTTTTTGGCACTAGTTAGTGTGGAACACTGCAATAAGGACACAAAATCAGATCTACACTTCACCCCTCCATTCTGTGTAGTGGCTGACAGTTCAGCAACTCTTTGATTTTGAGGTTCTGTGCTTTATGTAAACTCCACCCCCTGCTGTACACTGGTGCTTTTCTTCTGCCTGCGGATCAGCAGATACTGCACAGCTTGTTGTGTTATCTAAACAGAATTCCTGGGGCACAGTGTGTCCTCTCTCATACTGGAAAGACTCTTTTTGTTCAAGTTTTAAATCTAGAGTGCCTGTTTTCTTATTTAAAGGGTTTTTGTAGTATTCAGATTGAATATTAACTTGTTACTGGGAAAAGCTTTCATGTTTCTCATTGTTGGAACACCATATAATATGAGATGGATTGTGTCTTACTACTGTAGCAATTACCAATTGTTATGCTTTCTTGCAAACAGCTGATATTTTTAGTGGATGAGGGTGGTAAGGTAGATGCTATGTTCTTTCTTCCTTTCAGTTGTTAAGTTCTAGTTAACAAATGTAAAATAATCAAAATTGAAATGAAATGTTTTAAAATCATCAAAGCAATATTTCATTTGGACTGATCAGATTTGTTTTTTATTTTCAGTTTGTGAACATTTTTGATATTTTGACTTTCCATCCTGATTTGGGATGGGAAAATCTTTTAAATCTTGAAAAATCTCATGGGATGGGAAAGCCATTTCCTTCCCAGTGCTATTAACCTCCAACTAAAAACTTATTTCCAATCCTCCTGTAGTATGGGGCATGAATGCTCCTTAAGCAGCAGAACTGGTATGTTTCTGCTACACATGGGAATAGTGAGGATGGACAGAAGGGGACTGCATTTTGGTTGTGAAACAACCTAAGATGAATTAAGGCCATTTTAAAATTCTGAATAACATCCACACAGGGCCTTAATGTGGCTTAACCAATTCACTTTTTATTCACATGTAGTATGTCCCCATGTATGCAAGCCTGAAGTACGTATGACCCAGAGGGTGTGTTTTTCCTATCTAGTCCATATCACGTATATGACTAAAACTGTGCAAGTTATACCAAGTTCTTCCAAAGACAACTTAAGTTATATTCCCAAAAATGCAACCATATGCTCTGTCAAGAACTCGGTGCATGAATGTGTTAAAGGCCTCGAGAAGGGAAGTTGAATACAATATGGCACATCTGATTTGCCCACTTCTTTGGGACAAATTAAAAATGGGTATAATCAGGGATACATTTCCTGCAAGGCACTCTATAAAGAGGGATTAGGTTAAGGATGTCCAATGCAGACACTAATGCTCTCTATGTAGAAGATAGAGTGATTTCCAACTGGTTGACTCAGGGTATGTCTACACTTGCAGCCTAATTTGAAATAGGGCTGCAAATGTAGGCATTCAAAATTGCAAATCAAGCCTGAGATCTAAATATCCCACGCTTGATTTGCATCTTCCCAGCCGGGCACCATTTTTTAAATTGACAAGCCCGGAACAACTGCCAGCGTCTATACGTGGCAGTGAAACGGGTGTTCGAAATAAAGCCCTAGTTCGAAATACCTGTTATTCCTCCTGCAATGAGGTTTAATGGGTATTTCGAACTGGGGCTTTATTTCGAACACCCGTTTCACTACCGCGTGTAGACACGGGCAGTTATTCCAGGCGTGTCAATTTCAAAAATGGCGCCCGGCCGAGAAGATGCAAATCAAGCACGGGATATTTAAATCCCGGGCTTGATGTGCAATTTTGAATGCCTACATTTGCAACCCTATTTCGAATTAGGCTGCACTGATTTTGTGATCTGTGTTCCAAGTGTTTTTAAAAATCAGCCAATCTTTCTATATTTATTTGAAGGATAATATAGGAATGCAGGATCTGAAGGAATCCTTACCTTACAGCTAGCTGGTAGAGGGGAGAGACCTTGGATGTGTCTATGCAAATACAGTTTGCACCTGCTTTGCTTAGATTTGTTAGATATTCAGCAGATGGTGTGGTATTTGCTCATTCTAATCAACTAAACATGTGACCGAACACTGGCTATATTTGCATTATACGTAGGGACAGCTGAAATATGGTTACCAATATTTGTAAATTTTGTGGGAATACCAGAAAGCAGGACTGAGCTAAATCTGTTCCAAAGGAAAGTGCCCACTGTGAGCAGAAGGAACCCACAGTTGAGCTGGGGCTCAACTTTCAGACCTCTATGAGAGTAAGAGAGTGAGAGAAGGTTATTCTCATCAGGAGATTGTATACCCTCCCCTGCCTGGACTGGTTTGATCTGTTCCCCCCACTGTTCAGAGAACAGAGCTAAATAGGCATCATCAGGAGCCTCTTTCTTATGTTAGTTGAGCTGGAGTTGTTTTTCTTCTACCATGCTTGCTAAGAGTTGAAATCACTGGGGACTGAAATCATTTGAGATTGATGGGCAGAAGTCATAGCCAAGAAGTAGATGGTAACTGACAGCTGGCAGAAAGGTGGTGGAGAGATGTGATAAGCAGCCAGCAGGGTGGCAGTGGCAGGACAAGTGACGAGCAGGTGGAGAGGTGTGATAGGCACTCACCAGGCTGATGTTGGAGAGCTGTTAGCAGGCAGATGGCAAGTGGACAGCAGAGTCAGTAAGATTCTTTACTTTTCCTGACCCGGGATGGGAGGTGGACTCTGCAGATGCACTTCTTAACTCTGGGGCTGGTCTGATCAAGGGCAGCAACTGAAGTGGGGTGCAGAGAAAAGGTTGTTAAGCGGACATTTACATTGCTGGACATAAGAACCTGCAAGGAAAAGGACACTGTCGAACTTGTCCTGACACTGCCACCCTGCTGGCTGCTCATCACAGCTCTCTACCACCACTCTGCTGTTTTATTTGTTTATGAACGCATTTTATTCCCAAATTAAGGCCAAGTTACTTCCCTTCCTTTTATTAAAAGTTTATTTTCTACACTCAGACTCTGTGCTTGCAGTGGGGAAGCATTGCGTCTCAGAGGCACCCAGGGCTGGTGTGTAAGTTTCCCAGGTTACTGGGTGGGGGCTTCAGCTGATTCTGTGTTGGATGAATGGAAAAGAACCCCTAGATATTGAACCCAGCCATGGCTGCTGCTGGCTCCTCCTGGGAGAAGGGTTACATTTGTAGAGACAAACATAGGAAAAGAGACACGAGGAGGGCTTGTGTATAAATTGTTTCTGGGTTGACTAACTGTACAATAATAAATTTCTTAAAAATAGGTGCTTTGTTAAAGTAATGTGAGGTGACAATCTGCATTATTTAATCCTGCATATGTTATTTGTATCTTTGTCCAACATCTTTAGGAAACTCAGTTACTGTTCTAATACTGCTTCCACAGAGTAATACTGTGGCCATTCCAAGTGATTTATATCTCAGGGAAAAACATTCCAAATAATTTATTTTAGAATAGGTCAGAAATTATATAAACAGAGCTTGACAGGAAAGAGTGAGGAATTT
Source organism: Pelochelys cantorii (assembly GCA_032595735.1). NCBI lineage: Eukaryota > Metazoa > Chordata > Testudines > Trionychidae > Pelochelys > Pelochelys cantorii. The sequence continues at coordinate 65,435,734 of CM064330.1, forward strand.
GGCTGCCACTTTGTTAATAGCAGACAGGGTGTGTGCATATATTGATGTAGGAGTTTGTGCATGTGAGAGAGGATATAGCGATTTCCTGTCTTTCAGTAAAGACATTTAAAATAAAAACTATTGGGTTTGTAAGCTAGCTTATAAAACACTGACATCTATAGTGCACACTAGTTTGCCCTGTGTTTTGAGGAGCTACAGAAGTGGGAACCAAGAGATTTGACTGTATACCAGGCAGAGGTGGTGGGTGAATGACCCTCTGGAGAAGGCAAACCCCAGACTTCCCCTTTTGCCCAAGGCCCCACCCCTTCTGCAAGCTCCCCCCGGTGAACCCAAGCCTGGTCTCCACTCTAGGTTACTGCCTCCAGCCCCTTGAACATCCTGAGAATTATTTGGGGTCCATCAATTAATATAATCCACAAATCATTTTTTCAAAATGCTAAAAAAACCTCAAGGGCTTGTGACCTAGGGACTCTTAGCGTCAGCTAGGGCTACAGGGTTCCCGTGGGTCTGGGATCTACATACTAATTCACCAAAGCATATAATGTAAGGTCTCTAATGAAAGCCTGTGTTAAATAGTCATCATAATCAGGCAAGATGAATGAACAGAAAATTGCAAGAAGTTCTCTACACATACTGAAAATTATATCCCTTTGGTCTGTGTGTTAAGGCACATAGTGATCGACATCCTCCTGTCACACAGGAGAGAATCGATGCTTTTCCTTCTCTTATACAACTAAATTTGCACATAAGCACATTTGCACATATGTGTTCACAATGGACTCGTACTTACATTCTGAGCAGAATGCTAATTAATAGCAGGGGCTGCAAGAAAAGCACACAGCAGGCATCTCCTGGTTGGAAGCAAAGACAATGAACTTTTGAAACTATTTGGGGTGCAGATGAGCCCTTAGTTATGCATCATTGGGGTAGCAGGCTGCCAGCCAGAGCAGCTTTTTGAAAGAAGCCTCTCAGCCATCCCGATTGGGAAAATGCTGTGAGAAGACTTTGGAGTAAGCAGGATCTTATTAGACAAGAGGGCGTCGTGTTAGCTAAGGGTAGGCTCTCTGTGTTATGACTCTCTTTTATATGTCACTTTGTTTACAATATTTCTGTTTGCTGTTGTATGAGTCTCCAGTCTTTGTAAAATAAACTTCTTGGTATACCTGTAAACAATTGTAAGTGCTTGTATGATAAGTGGAAGTTGGGCTCCAAGTGGTCACTAATTAGCTGTGGTGCACTATTCCCTGGAGAACAGCATGTCTGGTGATTCTGTGAGAATCCAATGGAGCAGGCTCTGGGCTTGTCTGTTGCTAGCCTGCATGAGGGACAGCAGAGCCTGCGTGGACTGAAAGGGGTTGTGTTGCTATGTGCTCCTATGGCCAGTGGAGTCACCACTGGCAGACACAGACAAGGCTCCCTCATGATAAGGGCAGACTGTAGAATGGAACAACAACCTGGGGAGCGTCACATTTTTTTAAACAAAATGTACTCTGTGTTGTTCCCCAGGCCTGAGCTTTCTACATGATCAGATCTCAGCCAAACTTGTCTGAAAATGACCTATGGCAAAGGACAAGAAGGCTTTTGAATAGCCCCTGTTGTTAGGCACAGTATAAACAGCTTCTGCTCTAATGGAGCAGGGAGGCTATTGCTACCATGATGCAAACAGCGTATTTTCAGGGGACTGAATAGCTCACCTCTGTATCATTAGTTCAAATCCAATCAATGTCAGCTGAGCCTGAAGATTTTTACCATTGGATGGCTGTTCAGTGACCGAAGTGACATGAGATCCCTGTGGACAGGTGACTTCATCACCTGTACCGTTGACACTAATAGGTCTCTTTGCTGGTAGACTTAGCAGAGAATGGGCAACAGATAGTGATTTACCCACTCACCTCTGAGTAGATCCCTCGGGTCATTTCTGTTCCATATAGAGAAATGATGGGGCATTGCGGGGCAGTGGCAGGGCAAGTTTCTCATGCTGCTCCTTTTCTGAAGGGACTTCAATCGTCTGGTCTTTCAACATAGCAACTTTCATGACTGACAAAATCACAAGTATAAAAAAGAAAATACTCCTGCTTTGTGTTCTCGGATTACTTCCCACGCATCCCAGATGAAGTGCTGATATATTAATAATATTAACTAGCTGCCCCATCGTTGTGATTAACTTTGTGGAAAGAATAGAATTCTACCATTAGATTAGATATTCAAGGCTGTCATAACATCACCAATAACCGTTGGCTATGCTGCTGTGATAAAGCAGGAAATGTAAATAAAACAATTTAACAATTAGTTACTCTATTGGAGATATTTACAGAGTAACGCTGGGCAATGGTTTTGAGCAATTTTGATGCTGTGGACAGGAAAGGTATTGGCATTTATTTAATGGATTGAAGTTGTTTATAGAATAACTCTCCAGTGCTTTCAAGCTATTTTGGTGCGATGGTCAGTAAAGTTATCAACATTTATGTAATGTATTAGAGACGTTTATTGAGTAACTCTTGTGCAATGCTTTCAAGCAATTTAGATGCTATGGATAGTAAAGGTATCAACATTTATTTAAGGTATTGGAAAAGTTTGCAGAGTAACTGTGCAATCCTTTCAAGCAATTTTGATGCTATAGACAGTAAAGATATTGGAAAGTAATTTGTAAGTGATGATTTGTCATCACTTTTGTGGAGAAGAATAATATTAGCTGGTTCCAAGAACACAAGGTGCCATAGCAGAGGTGAATAATAAATCAAATTTGTATTTGTGTCTCTAGACTTCGGAGGATATTATAACTTACAAGCTAACATTTGCTCCTTCATTTTGCACTCTAGGGAGTTGAATTCCAATTGTAGGACTTTGCAAATTTTTCCAATCACTTTCTTTAGCACAACAGTTACAAGGCATTTATAATAAAACTGTCAAATACAGTTCAATTCAAAGCATATCCAGGGCAAGGAAAACATTTTCTGAAGTGGGAAAAGTATGGTACTTCATGATAAAAAACTGGAAATAGGTTCCCAGATTATTTCAAAGGAAAGCCTTAATTTACTAACAAATTACACATTTTGCACTTGACTTCACAAAATTGAAGAGTAAGACAGATGTCATTTGTAACTTAACACCCCTTCCCTGCTGTCATGGCTTATGATACATGACAAAATGTCACTGATATGATTTAGATACTTATTTCTCACAGGGCTATTTGAAAAAAATATGGAAACATTTCTAATATAAGAGCAATCTTTATCCAAATGAATAAATATGGGAAAAGTTAATTCATTTACAAATTTGAATGAATATTCACAGAAAATCTTTTGTAATAGTCCCCAGTTCTGCTATTAAAACTATTAGAGTATGTCTACACAGCAAAGTTTTTTGAAATAACAACCGTTATTTCGAAATAACTATCCTAGCATCTACACAGCCATTCCGTTATTTTGAAATTAATTCAAAATAGCGGAGGGCTTATTTCGAAATTGGTAAACCTCATTCCACTAGGAATAGTGCCAATTTCGAAACTGCTATTTTGAAATAAGCGCTGTGTAGATGCTTATTTCGAAATAGGGGGCCTCCAGCCCTTCCCAGGGTGCCCTGCTAGCCGCCCTGGCCACAAGGCAACTTCTGGCCTGATGCCCTGCCAGAACTGGTTCCAACCAGCCTTAAATGCGATTCAACATCCACTCAGTGTGGTCGCGCTATTTCAAAATAGAAAAACACTATTTCGTAATGCATTTTGCGTGTAGACGTGTTATTTCAAAATAAACTATTTTTAATTAACTATTTCAAAATTAGATATTTTGAAATAATGCTGTAGTGTAGACATACCCTTAGATCCTCTGCAAAATATTCAGAGTTAAGCAAATGACACTATGCTTACTGTGCAAAAACTCGAATTGCTCACTACCTGTTGTCTTATATTTGCTAGCCTTACTGGAAATCCCACAGCCATCGTATAGCTGTGGAGCAGGAAAAGGTGTCAGAACTGGGGAAAGAGGATAAAAGAAGAAACCCAGTATGAATGTCATTACAGTATTGGCAATGCCTCCTCCTTAGGCCAACAATGTTTCTGAGTTATAAATTAGAAGAAGAAAGTAATATCTGGAAAGTTTTCTTAGTGAGGTATTTGATATTGGACATATTAAACAGATTTTTTATCTGAAATAATGTCACTGTGAGTCTGTATCTTGACTACAGAGAAAAGTTGGAAAAAGATATGCAAAGTACGAACTGCAATTTGTGTATCTTTTTCCCTTTTCTAATGAAAGAGGCTTTTCTGACATTTGGCCCATTTACACTGGGCCAAATGCTGGAAAAAAGCCTCTTTCAGAACATCCCTTCTTCCTTGTAGAACAAGGTTTACAGGGATGCTGAAAAATGCATCTACTTTGCCAAAAAATTTTCAGAAAAACAGGCGCGTTCCTTAGACACAGCAGAGCTTTTCCGGGATACTGAAGGTATCCCGGAAAAAATCTGCAGTCTAGACGTATCCTGAGTGCTGAGAAAATAGCATTTTTTGCTGGTGGTGGGCACAGTTGAATTCTCAGTATCTAGTGCAGTAAGAGCATTTGATACGTGTACACCTTTCATTAAAGATAAAGTGTGTAATGATCTGGAGGAAAATTAAGTTATATTTTTAATTTATACTGAGGTGATTTGCAAACATCCAGCACTCAGAAATCCATTTAACTCTGCATCCAAGCTGAGATTCTATCCCTCATTTTCTTAGCCCAAATGCCTTTCCTCTGTGACAGAGTACACCTTGTTTCACTAGCATGCTCCAACTGGGCTCAGTGAGGTAGATCAATTTACCAGAAGAGATCAAGATAACCCTACCCCTGATTGCCCTACAAAATGCTTCCTCCCACCAAAGAAGCCTTGGTTTAGTAAGGATATTGGGATAATGGAAGAATTGGCCACTGGCAAGTGTACTGAAGATTGGAAGAAGAAACCCAACTCCTAAAAAGTTATAGGCAACAGAAGTAGTGATTAGAGTTGATGTAGTTTAGGTCTCTTGTTTACCAGTTTATAGTTTCATTTAATCCTTTACTTGGCAATAAGTACCATTTTGTGTGAGTTTACAAAATAATTAGAACAGATAGAAGAATGCAGGGGCCACATGATCTGTTTGGTATTAATCATCAGTTCATTTTTACCAGTCTCTCTTAAATGCTTTGTATTTTTGGAAAGTTTCTGTAGTGCCTGTTGAAGATGCACTTTGTTTGGAGGATAGGGAAAAGAAAAAGAGTCCAATGCATTAGCCCCAAACAGTTTGCATATAAGAACATCATTCCAGTACTTTGTCTAACTAAGTGGTGGAACATGAGGTCAGATTTACAACTACTGTAATTTGACACAATTACATAATTTGACCTGTGAAATAACTGTATGACTTTGGAACCTGAACGCTTCTGAAAATGAAGGCAGAGATGTGAAGCTGTACCAATATGAATGTGTGAAGTTTTCAATATCTCATTGAAATATTCAACAGAATTCTGCATGGTATGAATGAGATACTTTAAGCACAAATTAATATACTTTAAGAAAAGATTTAATATTATTCCAAAATAGCCAGTTGGAGGGAGGTTTTGTTAAGATTTGGTAGCTATGGGCATGGCTTTTTTGAACTTTCCCTTGATTTCAGATTTCCTAATTCCCTTTCCCTTTTCAACCCATTAATGATACATATGCCAGATGAGTAGCAACATAGGGTTTATATTCAAATTACTACTAACAATTTTCCAAATGGATGGGGGATATCACGGAGTGTGGGGGAGTCACCGGGCCCCATCCACAATCAGATGTGACTCTCAACCAGCGAGTAGAACAGAAGGTTTATTGGTTCACAGGGACACAGCATAGCACAGACTTGTTATAGGAACCGGGAGCATTCAGTACACTCCATCTTGGGGATGGCGGGCCCAGAGCCAGAGCTCTTGGTCCCTGCCTGGCCCCCCAAGCCAGTTAGACTCCCTTCTCCCTAAGCCAGCCAAAAAACTAAACTCATACACCCAGCAACTGTTCCCAGCCCTCCAGGCAGCTCCACCCCCTCCTTTGTTCAGATTCCCGGGGAACCTGTCATCTGGTTGCTCCCCCCACCCAGGCTCAGGTTACATGACAACTTGAGCTATTTTAGGGTACGTGCTAAAATAGGGCAGGCTGGGACAGCCTTCCCCTCAGTGAGAGCCACACCCAACATTCCCATTTCCAGCCAGGCACCAGTGCAGTGCCCAGGAAAACTGAGGCACACATACACACACAGAGTTACAACAGAACAACACAGGACAGTAGGAATCACCCACATAACAAAGTGAACACAATCCCCATTATGGCACAGGGAACAACACTGACATATAGATTCTTGTAGGTGGAGCTGAGTACACCAATGCCTTCCTGATCATGTGATTGCCAGCACAGGAATCTGATTCTATGATAAGTGGTGTGGAAAAAAAGCAGAGAGAGAAGAAAAGGAAAAGAAGTGTTTGAGGAATTTAAAGGACAACAAAACAAATCTCAGAGTGCTGGAAGAGACCTCAGGAGGTCATCAAGTCTAGCCCAATGCCCAAGGCAGGACCAATCCCAACTAAATCAACCCAGCCAGGGCTTTGTCAAGCCGAGACTTAAAAACCTCTAAGGATGGAGATTCTGCCACCTCCCTATGTAATCCATTCCAGTGCTTCACCACCCTCCTAGTGAAATACTTCAGTATCTAAGGGTATATCTACACAGCAAAGTTATTTTGAAATAACAGTCCTTATTTCGAAATAACTTTCCTAGCGTCTACACAGCCAAACCACTATTTTGAAATAAATTCGAAATAACGGAGCGCTTATTTCGAATTTGGTAAACCTCATTCTGTGAGGAATAATGCTAAATTCGAAATAACTATTTCTAAATAAGTGCTGTGTAGACACTTATTTCAAAATAGGGGGCCTCCAGCCTTCCCAGGGTGCCTTGGTGGCCACTCCAGCCTCAACCAAGAAGACTCCACTCCCCCCCCCCACCGGAGCCCTTAAAGGGGTAGACTCTGGCCACAGTGCCTGTGCCAGCTCCAAGCCTGCCAGCCCAGAGCCAGCAGTCACTGCTCCTGACCCAGTGGCCCCAAAACATGAGCCAGCAAGCCACTGGCAGCCAGCCCTCCAATGCTCCCCAGGAGCAGTCTGCCAGCTCTCAGGAGCCTGCCAGGTCCTGGAGAAGGTGGGTGCCTTCCTGGTCCAGGGTGGAGATCATGGACCTTATTCAGGTTTGGGGGGGATGCCCCCAACGTCCATGATCTCCGCACTAGAAGGAGGAACGCGGCCGTCTATGGCAGGATAGCTGCCAGCCTGGCCACCAAAGGCCACATGTGAACCCAGGAGCAGCTTTGCATGACAATCAAGTTGGTCCAGCGAGACCCCCAACCCTGAGCTTCCCCTCTTCATTCTTCCCCTAGCTTCCCCCTTCCAGCTCCCTCCTCCCAGGTTTCCCCCTCCCCTCTCCCACCCTCTCTTCTCCCCTCTCCCCAGTCTCACCAGAGTTTCATTCCCCCCCCGCCACAGTTTTGTTAAATAAAGAGAGTTTGTGTTCATGAAAATACGTGTATTTTATTTGACATCAGGAAGAGGGGTTAGGGAGGGGTAAGTGGAAGGATATGAGGGAGGAATGAGGCACAAGCCCCCAGTGGGGCAGACCTGGGAGGCTCTTAGTGCTCCTCAGGGTGGAAGCTCTCCCGCAGGGCCTCCTGGATACTGACAGGTCCCCGATGGACCTCCCGGATGGCAGCCTGCAGAAAGTGCAGCCAGGTTTGCAGCAACGTGTCCAAGAGAAGCACCAGAGTGCCCAGGGGCAGCTCTGGCTCCCTGTTGCAGAGTGCTGTGGTGTCCTGAGTGAGGGCAACCAGAGCATGCAGAGACAAAATGCTTTGCTGTCCCTCATCAAGGTAGACAAGCAAGCAGGGAAACCTGAGAACTGGCTGTCCGGGTTGGGGGGAGGGGGAGTCCCTTTAAGCACAGACCTCAGAGAGCCTCAGGCAGCAGCCCCACACAATAAGTCTTGACCTGGTGCCCTGCCAGAACTGGTTCCGGCCAGCCTTAAATGCGATTCAGAGTCCACTCAGTGTGGACGCACTATTTTGAAATAGCCAAATGCTATTTTGAAATGCATTTTGTGTCTAGACGCGTTATTTTGAAATATCTTATTTCAAAATAACTATTTCGAAATAAGATATTTCAAAATAACACTGTAGTGTAGACATACCCTAAGATACTGTAGTGAATCACTACAGTATCTAAGCCATGCCAGCGAAATAAGATTGCAATATCTCTAGCAAATGTCAAAAAATATTCTGCTTTTTCCTCTTTTTAAATCTCAGTCTCCATCTTGATGTTCCAATGTATTGTATTTTTTTTCCTGATACTTCAGCAGTTTGTTTTTAGGTTCTCTCTCTCAGATCTTGTTTGAACGGGAGAAGTTTCTATGAAATCTGTGCCACTTATAAAAGATGTTGTAGTGATCAGGCTTAAAGAATTGAGAGAGCAAAAAGCAAACATGCAACCCTTCTTTGAGGTAATGATTATCATGGCAGCGTGGTCTAGTAAAGTAAACCTGGGGACTCTGAGATACTGGAACTTCTGGAGCTGACTGACAACTGCATTAATTTTTTAAAAAAGTCTTTGATTCACAGTACTCTGTTTCTGCATTATTTTACTTTTATAAAGTCAGGGCAGGGAAAAAGCTAATAGACTGAGAGATTGCCCACTGTGGTAGGAAGGACAGAAACCCACCATCTGACTGGTGCAAACATCTGACTGGTGCTTTAGATCAGGCATTGTTCATCAGTGCAAGGCTTTGTAAATGTGTGGAAAGGGCTTTATTGACAAGGATATGGAAAGCAGCGATGAAGGTCAATATGAGTTGTTGACTTTCTTTATTTAAGGATCAATTCTGGCCTAAGATGTGCATGACTGAAATCTCTGACATTTGCAATACTACATACAGTATATGTCTCTATGCTAAGCTTTTGGTACACCTATAGACAAACAAGCTCCACAAAGGTCACATCAAAAAGTAGAGATACCTGGTCACTTACTGATGGAAGAGTTCCTAAAAGGAACTTGGAAAGTGGATTTACCAAATTGTTAGACTATTCATATGCTACCAGAGATGGATTGGGACAAATATAGTTAAGTATAAGATATTATATGAATGTCTAGCACAATTCATCTTTTCACTGTCATTGCAGCTAGCCCCAAGCATTAACAATATTCTCTTCTGCTCAATGCAGAAACAGAGTGTATAGACTCTCTGACATGATCATCAGTAACAATGTGAGGAGAGTAGCCATAGAGCAGTATCTGGAGGCCGTCCTCCAAACATGTACCTCATTCTCATGTGGTTACCCTCACAGCTCTGTGCTTCTCTGTCTTGGATACCTTAAGAGCTTCTGAGGGTGAGGCCTTCATATGTTGGAAGAAGAAGAGGAATAAGTGAGCTGGGGACAGGCTAGGGAATGTACATCTCTCCCTGCATACCAAACTCATGGAAAAAGCCCAGGAAAACATGAAGAGTTCACACCTCTAATGAGGGGGCATAATAAGCAGCTATTGGCTGGAGAATACTCTCAATAGCTCCTATATCTGTTAGGTTAAGTGCCAGGTTCAGAGTCTGGAAAGAAGACTCTATGGTGCCGGAAGCCCAGCTTTTCAAGGCAGATACTTTGCTGTTTATCTCCAGTCTAGGGTCTCCCTGCAGGACTTCTTCAGCATTTTAGCAGTGTGGACCATGTCTGAATAGTAAACTGGCTCACGCGCACCTCCCCTCTCAATTCAATTTGTGTAACATCCTTGTGGCAGCTAGAAATAGGAATGGCATGGAATATTAATCTTAAGAAAGGGCTGTACTTGACATGTATTTTAGCTGTCTTGAGTCAGGTGTTTCAGCCTGTTTGAAAAAGCTAATCGTACTGCCTAACTTTGCTCTTTATTTCATCTGACCCTCCCATTTGTATGCTGTTATTCAGTTGGAACTGAGAGGGGAGCCTGCTGCATGTGAGCAGTCAGGCTTCCATATATTGTGTGGGCTAGCTGTACAGTCTGAAAAACTTGGTACTAGAAACACCCTCCCTCCCCCCGGTGTAAGCAATTGCAACTCCCATTGATCACAGTATGAGTTAATTAATTTGTCCTCAGAGTTTTTATTCAGGAAGACCCTGGACAATTAAGAGATATTTCTAAATGTTCAGATAATTAATCTGCTGCTTCTGCATATTTAGAAGATGGCAGCTCCCTCTGGCTGTGTGGGTCTCTTTCTTCTAGGAACATCCAAGACACTGCTTCTTTAGGTTTATATGACTAATAGTTATCCCTTCCTACTCAAAGGGCAAGGGAAGTCATATTTCAGATGCTAATCCAATAGCAAAGACATTACTTCATATCCTTGTATATGAGCATGTTTCCCCATAGAGTCATCTTCTCTGAGGTGTGACAGAGAATGATTAGAAAATCTGGGATTTAGAATCAGTCATGGTGAGTTGATTCATGGGCTGTTCAAGCTATTTTTTTAGAACTGCTTCCTCTTCCAAAATAGTCAGGGGTTGCAGTAGATATCTTCCATGGGTCATTTCCAGCTCTTAATATTCAGTAAGCCTAATAATAAAAACATGACATTTAGGAAAATACAGATGGTAGGAAAAGAGAGATGGGGATAGAACTGAGCCATAGCTAGTGTGTTGCAAAAATATATTTTATTAAAATGAAAAGTCAACTTGCACTAATATCACAAAGGCCAAAAAATGTCTATGATATCTATTTAGTTGGTATTCTTTTTACTTTAGAAAGAATGTGACTCCTTGTCAGAGGATGCCAGGTAGCTCGCCTATAAAGTAATTTGTGCAACAGTTCCATTTATTATATTGTCAACTAATTCTGCAAGCACACATCAAAGTTCACAGGTAGTGTGTATAGCAATTTAAATATATTTATTGTTGGAAATAATATCTGTTTAATCATTTGATGTTTTAGGAAGCCCAGCCAAAGTATTAAAATTGTAGCTTCTTTGTTAAAAAAGAAAAAAAAATGTGGAAATTGCAGTATGACAGATTCTGTCATAATTATTGTCATTTGTCCCACTTAATTACAGCTATCACCTAGACTTAAGGCATTCATTTCTGTATCATATGATGCCTCTAACTTACAATGCAGGTCACCAAAATTCTGTTGTTTTTTTTAAATAGCTATTGCTCCTCAAAGGACTTTGCTAGTTCCAGAACCCTGTGCTACCACTACCTTTTGAATATCATACTATTGCTAATTGGGTCCCAAGACTGCATCAACCACTGAAAGTAACAGCATGCCTGGGAATCAGATTGCAGAAGTAGCTTGACCTTCACAAAGTAATACTGGCAGTGGAGTTTTTCTGGAGAGGAAGGGAGGATACCAGGAGACGGATTCAAAAATAGCCCTTAAGATGCTACGTGAATATCATTGCCTCATGCTACATAAAGAGTGAATTTGTTTTTTGGCTTTTTTGTAAGTCATGTTAAATGAAGATGAATTTAAATAAAATTGGATGTTGACATTTTCCTGTGAATCAGTGAGAACCTATTTCATTTAACATTTTTGTAGTAAAGCAGGTAGGGCCAGATTTGTAAAGGTATTGGCATGCCCAAAGATGCAGAAAAGTGCAGTATGATTTTCAAAAGTACATAGGTACCTAACTCCCACTGATTTCAACAGCAGTTAGGGGCCAGATTTGGAAAGGTACTTTTGTTCCTAAAGTTGCAAAGAGGTGGCTAGGTTATTCAGAAGCACCAAGTTACCTAAGTCATAGGATTGATACTTTTATAAACAAATAAATAAATAAGCTGGGGGAAAAAATAGTGGTGATAAGGGGTAGGAACATTGTTCTTGAGAAATATGGCTTTATTATTTACATTGACCCACAATTAAGCTTTTGTTCTGAAGAGCCTATATTATAAAGAAATCAGCAATCACAATATAAGACAGAAAAAATGCTTTATGGATAGAAAGCTTCATTGACTAGATGCACCTTCACAGTTTTTTGAAGGAATAACAGTGTAGCACTAGGTGAACGGGGGTATGTCTACACTACCGCGCTATTTCGAATTAACTATTTCGAATTAAGCTAATTGGAAATAACGCATCTAGACACAAAAACTAATTCGAAATAGCGTTTTTCTAATTTGAAATAGCGCGTCCACATTGAGTGGACCCTGAATCGAAGGTAAGGCTGGCCGGAACCAGTGCCGACAGGGCATCAGGGTTGGACTTAGTGTGTGGGGCTGCTGCCTCAGGCTATCCGAGGTCTGTGCTTAAAGGGACCCGACCCCCCCATCCTGGACAGACAGTTCTCAGGTTTCTCTGCTTGCTGGTCTATTTCACTGAGGGACAGCAAAGCATTTGTGTCTCGGAGTGCTCTGCTTGCCCTCACTCGGGACACCATGGCACTCTGCAACATGGAACCAGACCTGTCCCTGGGCATGCCAGTGCGTCTCTTGGGGTCCTTGCCATCAGCCCGGCTGCACTTGCTGCAGGCTGCCATCCAGGAGGTCCATCAGGGGGCTGTCAGGATCCAGGAGGTCCTGCGGGAGAGCGTCCAACCCGAGGAGCCCTCAGAGCCACCCCGGTCCTCCCCACCGGGGGCTCGTGCCCCATTCCTCCTTCACATCCTTCCACTTACCCCCCTTCCTGATGTCAAATAAAATACACATTTTTTCATAAACACGAACTGTCTTTATTTTACAAAACTAGGGAGGGGGAATGAAACTCTGGGGAGACTGGGGAAAGGAGACGGCAGAGGGGAGGAGAGAGGGTGGGAGAGGGGAGGGGGAAAACTGGGAGGAGGTAGCTGGAAGGGGGAAGCAAGGGGAAGAAGGGGGAGGGGAAGCTCAGTGCTCAGGGGTGGGGGTCTTGTCGGGCCACGTGTCTCCCAGCACGGTGGGTGCGGGGGCCTTGGCATCCCCGGGTGGATGGGGAGGAGGGTGTGGAGGTTGAGGTGGGGGGGTGTGGAGATTGAGGAGGAGGTTGAGGAGGGAGAGGTAGGAGGGGGAGCAGAAGCGGGAAGAGGAACAGTAGCTGGGGGAGGCAGCAGGCGCTGGGGCGGCATGGGGCAGCACACTCTGCAGCAGGGCCTGCAGGTGTGAGCACATGGCACGGTCCTGGGCAAGCTGCTCCCGGTGGAGCTGCAGGTCCTCCTGAACCCAGGCCTGGATGGTGCGGTGCAGAGCTCACAGGGCCCCCAGGTGCTGGTCCCAGTACCCCTGCTGTGTGCTGGTGGTCCGGAGGAGCCCTCGGGTGCGGGAGCATGTCCCAGGCGGGGTGGTGCGCCCTGCACGTGCAGCTGGTGCGGCTGTGGAGAAAGAAGGGGAGTGGTCAGTTCTCCCTGGGGACACAGTGGATGATGCCCAGCACCCCCTGCGAGGTGAGGACGACCGTGCCCTGCACCGTCAGAGCCGACGTGCTTGCACAGAGGCCATGGTCGGGATGTCTGGCTCTCCCTGGGAGTGGGAGCTGCCCCAAGACCTCACCCATGCCCCTGTGCCATGTATAGTGCGGCCAAACCGGGGGGGGGGGGGAATGTCCCCTGCCTCTGTGTAGAGGGGGCGTGTGAAGGGAGAGCATCCTGCTGGGTCCCGCCCCGGGGTCGGGAGCGTGTCAGGTCTCTTCACACACGTGTGTGGCTATCAGGCCACGGCCCCTGGGTGTCACGCAGCTGGAGCCACCTGCCCAAGGGTGGCATGGCACGTGCTCGCACATGCACAGGTGGCTGCGTGATCTGTGGGAGGCATGGCCCACACGCGCGCAGTCCCTGGTCCCCCCCCTCCGCCTCCCCCCTGGGTTGGGGACAGTGCTGGAACTTACCTGGTATGGCCTCTCCGGACGACCCCGCTGACTCCGGTGCCAGGACAGCTGGTGGTGGCCCCTCTGCTGCGCCCGGGTCAGGGTCCTCAGCTCCCGGCTTGCTGCCTCCCGGGCTGGCGCGGACTGCCCCACCCCGCCCCCCAGGATTCGGTCGAGAGTGGGGAAGTAGGGGCAGGTGGCAGCCCCTGCTGCGGCATTGCCCCTGGTGGCCCTGGCGTACGCCTGCCTCAACTCTTTAATTTTGAGGCGCACCTGCTCCTGGCTGCGCCTGTGGCCTTTCCTGGCCATGGTGGCCGCTATGCAGCCGTAGACAGCCACGTTCCTCCGTCTAGTGCGGAGATCTTGGACGTTGGGGGCCTCCCCCCAAACCTCAATGAGGTCCATGATCTCCGCACTAGTTCAAGAGGGCTCGCGCCATCTATGGCCTCTGGCTGGTCCCTGGGTGCTGGGGGACTGGGCGGGGGATGGCTGGCTGCCACTGGATGGCATTGTGCAGCCACTGGGTGAAGGTCTGCGGCTGCTGGCAGGCCTGGCTCTCGCACATGTCCAGTGGCCAGCCTCTACCCCTTTAAGGGCCCCGGGGCTGGGGGAGAGGAGAGGAGTTTTCCTGGTTGTGCCCAGAGTGTCTACACAGCACTTATTTCGAATTAGCTATTTCGAATTTGGTGTTATTCCTCCTAGAATGAGGTTTATCAAATTCAAAATAAGGGCTCCACTATTTCAACTTTATTTCGAAATAGTGGTTTGGCTGTGTAGATGCTATTGAAGTTAATTCGAAATAACTGCTGTTATTTCGAATTAACTTTGTAATGTCGACATACCCTGGTACTTGGGTGCCATTCCAGTAGCAGGCCAACTGCATTCTCATGCTGTTACACAACACCACGGGAGACCACAGCCTCGATGAGTATGGACAGATGGTATTTAGAAACCTGTCTGCAGCTATTGCAAAACTAATGGAAATGGAAAAAGAATCATCACAGGATGATGATTTGGTAAATGAGCAAGACATTCAAGCAAGGATGACCTAAACAGCAATAAGAAATCCCAGCAGAAATCCAAGCATTCTAGAACCAGAAAAAATGAGCTCAGTGTAGACAGAGGAATTGTTCTCAGGGGATAGAAAGTAATAATCCGCAAAATCCAAAGATTGAATTTTGTACGGAAGATATATTAGGGCCATTTGTGTATGGTATTGTATAAATGTCAAACTAGAGATACTATGCAGCCTATCAGGAGCTGACATATTTATGAAATGATCCAGAACTGTATCATCAGTGACAAAATTAAAAAAATCATAGAGGAAAAAGCATGGCATAAAAGTAGCAATCAGAGATGACTTGGATTTTTTTTATACACAATGTATAGAAATATGGAATATTTTACCCTTTCAAGTTTCCCCTTTTCATTTATGACTAATCCTAAACACTTAGGCTGCGTCTAGACTGGCATGATTTTGCGCAAAAGCAGTTGCTTTTGCGCAAAAACTTGCCAGCTGTCTACACTGGCTGCTTGAATTTGCGCAAGAGCACTGACGTTCTTATGTAAGAAATCAGTGCTTCTCGCGCAAATACTTTGACGCTCCTGTTCGGGCAAAAGTCCTTTTGCGCAAAAGCTTTTGCGCAAAAGGGCCAGTGTAGACAGCTCAGATTTGTTTTGCGCAAAAAAGCCCCAATCGCGAAAATGGCGATCGGGGCTTTCTTGCACAAAACTGCGTCTAGATTGGCCAGGGATGCTTTTGCGCAAAAGCGCTTTTGCGCAAAAGCATCCGTGCCAATCTAGACGTGGTTTTGCGCAAATACTTTTAACTGAAAAACTTTTCCGTTAAAAGCATTTGCGGAAAAGAGCGTCTAGATTGGCACGAACGCTTTTCCGCAAAAGCACTTTTTGCGGAAAAGCGTCCGTGCCAATCTAGACGCGGTTTTGCACAAGAAAGCCCCGATCGCCATTTTAGCCATCAGGGCTTTTTTGCGCAAAACAAATCTGAGCTGTCTACACTGGCCCTTTTGCGCAAAAGGACTTTTGCCCGAACGGGAGCGTCAAAGTATTTGCACAAGAACACTGACAATCATACATTAGAACGTCAGTGTTCTTGCACAAATTCAAGCAGCCAGTGTAGACAGCTGGCAAGTTTTTGCGCAAAAGCAGCCGTTTTTGCGCAAAATCTTGCCAGTCTAGACACAGCCATAATTATTCTCTCTCTTTACTTGCTTCTTGCCAGTTTCCACAAGTATCAGAAGAATGATTCCCAAATTAGCACTGCTAAAACATATCCATGAGCACACAAAAGCATATGGTCAACATTTTAAAAATACATAAATATAAATTTGCATAAAAAGCAAATGATCACTATGAAGAAACAACTTAAAATCAGTGATGTGGCTCCACCGTTTCAGAGATGGAGTCAGATAAGCACTGAAGAGTTTTGCTCAGTTGCCCCAGTGGTTTCAGTTCACTTCCATTTTATATTAGAATCCCACTTATATGACCAGTAATTTTTGGGCTGTTTATAATGAATAGTTCTGGTTCTGATCTACATTAGTAAGAGGCCATCCTCTGTCATATCCATGACTCTTTCTCCTGGTTGCTTATCAAGTAGATGAGAAGCACTCAGCTATGATGCAGACAATCAGCTACTACAATGGTCTTATAAAATAGAGTGAGAAGTCACTCTATCTAGTCACCAGAAGATAGCTCCCCTTTCCAGGATTGTGTATCTTCTGTTGTCATCCCAAGAGCAGCACATGGTCTCTTGTGGGACTCGGAGACATCAGTCCTTAATAGCTGTGTTGCTTTTGCTTCAGAATGGAGATATGTGCTTAAAACAATTACAATTTATGAATGAATTCTCAACATTGAGGATAAATGAAAGACTCATTAAGAGAGAAACAGGAAGTTGTAGCCTGAATCCTGTAGTGAGTCAGCAAATAAAAATGTGTTGTCATAAATTATATGCCCAGACTTTCTTTTATTCCAAGCTGTTGAATTACTAGTGCTGTCAATAATAAAGCAATCCTGAAATTTTTCTTTAACTGCTGAGCTTGCAAAGACTTGCAAAGTCTATATATAAACACATTTCAAATTCAGCTCCCTTTTTTTCCCTCACCAGAGGTAACAAATCATCCTTGTAGCAATGGAGACTTGAACTATTTGTTTTTGGTGTTTAACATCTTACAATGTACTTTATCATTTTTAGTATTTAACATAATGAGAAATGGTATAAGATCCTCTCCACGATTAATGACTTATATTTCTATTTCCTATAAAGAGACCATTGCTATTTTCTGTAAAGGTTTTACAGTCAGTGTTTTAGAAGTGTCAGTTTCTCATGTGAGTTCTCTCCGCTCTTAATATTTTTTAGCACTAAAGTGATAAAACAGATGCTACATTGTCACTTTCTGAGCCTGGGGGGATCCAAATATACTTTATTCATTGTTTCTGAAACTGAGAGAAAGAATCAGTTTCTTCGTTGTTTGGAAATATCTGTCATAAAATATGAGGCTACTTTTTGAAGAAACCAAGTTAATGCATTCAGTTCTCCAGTCAGATCAGATCTTGTTACTTCATTGTGGCCACCCATGATGTTTAGATATGCTATAAAATGAATCTCTCAAAATGATCAACAACTAACATAAAACACAACAAATGAAAAAGCAAAATTGAAGAGACTTGGACACAAATTGTAATATTCTTCTTGGCATTATTTTCAAGGCATCTGGAAGAGGAAAATAAATACAAAGGTACTTAGTTTCATACCAGACACTGAATAGTTCAGCAGTGTGAATGTAAAGAAATATATGTCCAATGGACCTATGGCCAAAAAGAACACAGAGGATGGTGTGTCTCACACACATAGTGCTTTTGGGGGGATGGGAAGGAGATATATGTCAATAGATAAGGTTCAAGTAGATGGCATTGAAGTCTATATAGCATAGTTCTTGGTTTTTGGAGGACCAGTAAAATTGTTACTGTGCACCAAAAGGGGCTTCCTCTGGCTACTCTTTACATCAGCTCTGAACCAAAAGAAGGGTACAGATGGTGGAAGACTGGAGGAAGGAATACATAGAATTTGGTGATATTTTACCTTGGATGAGAATGGGGCTTGCAGTGTTATTATAATAAATGTGCGGGGTTAGCTATGCTCCTGTGCCACACACAGGGAACATGCTGATGAGGATGTGCTCAATGACCATTCATAAGGAGATGTATTCAGATCTCCTGGGAATCCAACTCTATGTTACACACAAAGGAGAGGGGAGCACCAATCCATGTGACAGACAACGGCTGTGACACAGGCAGCAGCAACAGCATGGATAACAGTTTAAAATCCTTCTAATGTGGGGTCCTATCAGGATCATTTCCCATTATTCTCACTGTGTAACCAAAGCATTATGTGTGTGACCTTTTGCAATTGGGACTTGAGCCAAAGACCACTGAAGTCAATGGAAAACCTCCAGATGAAAGTGTTAGGCTTGCAGCTTAATTACACGATATTAAAGTGATGATACATAAACAGCCCAGCTTGTGTCTTGAAAAGTTGTGAACTACAATCTAGATAGTGAAAAAAAGTCTACCCGTCTATGATGACATTTGCATAGATGTGAAAAATGTTCTTGGAAGCACTGCACTGATGTAGAGAATGTGGCAAATGAGGAGAAAGAGAAGGATGAATTTTCAGCCGCAAGCCGCAGCTTTATTAAAACATATGGGAGGAGAACTGCCTGTACTGTCCCCTAGACTCTCACCTACCAGGCATTTTAAGTAGTTCCAATGCATAAGCTACAGGGCTTCTACCATATAACACATAAATCAGGGAAGACTCTCCTCAGCCTGTCTCTAGGACTCAGGTTGCTCATCTGAATTCAACAGTTTCTTCTCCTCCCCCCATAGGGTGGGGAAGGACAGAGGGAACTAATAGGGGAAACCTTGGCCTATGAAGGACAAAAGGCCTCACTCTATGCCATAAGCACAAGGCCCCCCCAATAGAATCCCACATTTTAACTTCTGGAAACCTTGCCTTTTAATCTTTTGCTGCAAGTAGAACCTAACTAACTTCCCTACCAAATCCTGTCAGCTCTGAAAAGAGGTGACTAAGGGGAGGATATGATAGAGGTCTATAAAATCATGATTGGTGTGGAAAAAGTGAATAAAGAAAAGTTATTTACGTGTTCCCATAATATAAGAACTAGGGGTCACCAAATGAAATTAATAGGCAACAGGCTTAAAACAAACAAAAGGAAGTTTTTCTTCACTCAGAGCACAGTCAACCTGTGGAACTCCTTGCCAGAGCAGACTAGGACTTTAACAGGGTTCAAAAAAGATTCACTGAAGTTAGGTCCATCAATGGCTATTAGCCAAGATGGGTAGGAATGGTGCCCCTAGAAATGGATGACAGGGAGGGATCACGTGATGATTACTTGTTGTGTTCCCTCTCTTGGGAGCATTTGGTATTGGCCACTGTTGACAGACAAGATATTGAGCTTGATGGATCTTTGGTCTGACCCAGTGGCCATTCTTATGTTCTTATGTACTGTAACTAATTATTAAAATCCTATTCTCATGTAATCAAACTTCACTCCAGAATGCTGTGTGGAAGGTGAAAAATCTTCCCAGGCCTATGCCAGTTTGGCTGTCTGGGAAGAAAAAAAATTATTTTCAGACCTCAAAACAGGTGATTCGTCAGATGTATAGCATCTGTGAAACAGCTCTGAGGCTATCAGTACAGGGTAGGAAAGATGGGGCTGCTGGAATGGAGCAAAAAGAGAATCTATATGGCTTAGGCTAGGGTTTAAATTAATGTAAGGGGAGGCAAGGGACCAATCAACACTCTTCTTTCTTGAGCTAGCATGGTTAGAGACTCTGAAAGAGAGGGACACATCTGCATCTCCCATCTGTGATCTCCTCTTCTGTTCAACTGGTAGTATCCCAAACACTGCTGGCCCCACCAGGCTTTCACCTATTGAGAGAGGTGGGTGACATTTTCATAGAAGTGGACTGTACCACATTGTGGCTGACAAAATTACTTCTGTTCTGTTGTTAAGAGTTGCACCTTTACTGGGCTGTTCCAAGAAATATTATTTTCCAGAGTTGTCTTTGCACAGCTGAACCAGTTAAATTAGCACATTTTCTTACTATCAGGCAGTACACAGAATAAAATAGATCATTCTATATACATACACAGGTTGGACCTCTCTGGTCCAGCACGCTTGGACATGACTGGTCCTGATCAAGGGAAGGTCCCCTGCTACCGGCTCCCCAGATCACCTTCCTTCCCCATTGCCAGCCCCAGCCGCCTCCCTGCTGGGCTGCTGTGCTGCTGCAGCCCTGGCAGCCTGGACTGCTCCGGCCCCAGCCCCACTATCGGGGCTGCTACGTCCCTAGACCTGGCCTTGTTACTGGGGCTGCTGCATCTGCTATGTCTCCAGCCCCAGCCCCACTATCGGGGCTGCCACAATTGCCACGTCCCCAGCCCTGCTACTGGGGCTGCCATGACCCCTGCTACATTACCAGTCTCCAGCGCCAGTCCCAACCCCAGCCTTGGCTCCAAGCTGCCAGCTTTCTTGTCATTGGGGCTTCCAGCCAGGACTCCCTAGTCCAGGAACACCCATGGACCATGGATGTTGCTGGATGAAGGAGTCCTGGTTTTGGGAGGTCCAACCTGTACTTAATGTCATATCTTTTCATGATTATTTTTTTTTCAAATACAGAAAACATCATAATTGAGACAAAATCCCAGTAATTAATATTTTCATCATTTTCTCCTGTTTTATTACATACAGTATGTCATGAGTCATTCTCTATTCTCTATTTTCTTTTGCCTTAGTTCTGAGCCTTTGTCACCAACCTTTGGAGGGGGGTTTTATTGAACAAGCTGTGTAGCAAAGCAAGGTAGTTTTGACATTCATGCAAACTACTAATTAAACACAGAAGACAAAATAGTTGGCTAGATAAATAAATGCTTTTTAAAAGAAATTAAAGAGGAGCTAGAAAAAAAAAAGCTTTATAGTGCAAAAACAAAACCTTCCAACAAATCTGTAATATTTAAGAAGTAGAAAAAGCAAAATTACCTCAAGATATTGGCCACTGTCCCAAATTATGATTCAATCACTGAAAAATAAAAAGGAACGCTGTGAATACCATCTTTATATGAGGTTGTTTTAAGTAGAACAGTATGAGCTTGAAAAAATACCTGGGTCAATACTGATGTCTGCATTTCAAATGGGAAGCCTCATCTATTATTATCTAAGCCAATACCTGCATTTGAAACCATTTTCTTCAAATTACATATTAAGGTCCCTGCCACCTCAGAAACAATGGCATGTAGAACATGCCGTGAAAATATATATTTTGTATACTTTCTTATAGTCTATTTTCATATGTCACTACCTTTCCAAGGCTATGTCTCAACAGCAGCATTATTTTGGAATAACTGATATTATTCCAAAATAGCATAGTCTGTGTCTAAACAGCAAGCTGTTATTTCGACATAATGTTGAAATAATGGCAAGATGGAGGACTTTTTACTCCAACTCCTATAACCCTCATTTTATGAGGAGTAAGGAAATTTGGAGGAGGAGTACTCAGGCTTCCTGCTGTAGTCTTATTTAGTCTTAAGTTATGCAATTGACGTAGCTCAAGTTGTGTAGCTTGTTTCAGCTTTAGCCCTTCTGTGTAGACATGCCCCAAGGTAGCATGCAGTTTTCAGGACAACAATATTCAGTGATATTGTCAGTAACAGAATAAAAGGTGATATAGTTAATTCAAATGTTACTTATTAGAGAGATGTACATTGAGAGACAAAAAAAGATAGCTAATTGAGTCTACTGTAATCTTTCTTGTAATTATTTTTATAAAAAGGAACATGAATTAGTTATTTAGCTGGGACTGTATTAAAAAGGCTTTAGTAGGGGATTCTCCACAGTAGACCATATTTTTGTGGTCACGCAGATGACTGAAAGGAGTAGAGAGTATACGATACCACTATGCTTGTTATTCATTAACTTTAAAAAAGCTTTTGACTCTGTGAAACTGTGGCGGGCTACACCCGCCTGGCCCTCCCGCAGGACCTCTTAAGGCTAGGCCCGCTGGCCTGAGTCCAAAACACAGTTTAAGTCTGGCCCTTTAAGGCAAGTCCAAGGCCCTCCGGCCTGAGTCCAAAACACAGTTTAAGTCTGGCCCTTTAAGGCAAGGCCAAGGCCCTCCGGCCCGAGTCCAAAACACAGTTTAAGGGTTGTACCGAGGATGCACCCAAGGTAGGGGGACCCAGGGCCACCCTACTCCACCGGGTCCCGGCCCAGGGCCCTGTGAGTGACCGGATGGTGTGTCACTCCCTCAGCGGGGCAATCCGGCCGAAACATGCCAAGGTTCTTAGGGCGGGAGAGGCGGTTCCCGCTCCTGCCCTGGGCCACTTCCTACCTGGTTCACTGGGGTTCCTTCCACGTACTTGTCCAGCTTGCTGTGCCCTCTGGGACGGCGTCTCCTCGGCGGGCAGCCTCTGGGATGTACCAGCTCGTCTCCGCGTCCCCACCAGCCTCTTCCGGAGTCTTTGGTGACAGCTGTGCGGGAGCGCCCTTCACAGGTCCTTCTCCTCTGGCTGCCACCCCTGATTGAGTCCTTCCCCAGGCTTTTATAGTGGAGCTACAGCCCAGGCATGCTTGGTAGGGCTGCGGGGGAGGGGTCTCTGCAGCCAGGTAACCCTGGCTGGGCCCTGCAGGCTCAGTGCGGGGCTGCCTCACCCTGTCACAGGAACAAAATGCAGTTTTAAGTGCTCTCTTTTCACAGGGTGTTTTCCCTGTGTATGTTAGAATCATACAAGATTCCATGATTGATGTAACTACAGAAATCAGGCTTTTTAATGATCCCTTGATCATCAAAGTTAAGCGAGGTGTAAAGCAGGGGGACGTTTATTCACCGAAGTTGTTTGCCAGAATCCTGGAAGATGTCCTGCGGAAGATTAAAGTGAAAGATGGTACTTCAGATGCTCCTTTTTGCAGATGACATTGTCCTAATTGCTTTTAAACCTGCAACGTTGCAAACCCTCCTCAATGACATTGGTAAGAGCGCGAAGGAGATTGGCCTGACCATTTATACTGGAAAAACAAAGTGGATGAAAATGCATATTGTTCAGAGTACATCATGAAGTTGGATGGACAGACTGTCAAGCTGGTAGATCAATATGTATATCTTGGACACGTGTTGCAGATGGACAATGAGTTGGGTCCGGAGTTGAGCAGGAGGAGGAGGTTGGGCTGAATTGCTTTTGGGAGTTTGTGTAGTGTTTTTGTCGATCCTAAACTTTCCACCACCGCGAAAGCCCATCTCTTTAACACCAGTATCTTTCCAGTAATGCTGTATGGCTGTGAAACCTGGAACACGATGCTTACAGAAGAATTTAAGCTGCAAATCAACCAAAGAGCAATGGAAAGATGCATGGTGGGTGTAAGTAGGCAACAGCATGTTACTATCAATGATCTGCACGAAAGAAGAAATGTCAATGATATCAACCAAGTTATGTATGATCAGAAGGGAGATGGGCTGGCTGTAGCAAGACTGAGAGACAACAGATGGACAGCACTTATGCTTCATTAGTATTCACGAGATGTAAAAAGAAGAAGAGGAAAGCCTCCAGCATGTTGGGTGGATCCTTCATGGAAGATTTATGGAAGGACATGGACAATAACTGCTCAGAACAGGATGGGCATGGAAAAGTTGTGATCTGCATTGGTGGCAAGACTGTTTACATCGATGAAATCATGGATCTTCTAAGTATTCCAAGTAAGTATTAAAAAGGAAGTTTGAAATTAGCTATGTAATGCTTGGCAATCAAGAACCCCTTTGCAGTAAGCCTTGTGGGGTTTTCTGGAACATACGGCACCTATTTCAATCCTAGATACCCTGTAGTTGAAGGACCATTCTCTGATGATTTCTTCTTTTCACATTAAGTGGATACTGTACCATTCCACTGTGCATTGAGGCTGTGAAATGTAATACTTTTAAGAAGATTTCATTTAGCTTTTCAGAAAAAAAGTTTGATTGAGCTGATAATTTAATAAAAAAACAAGTTTGATTTTATAACGCATACCTAGGGATGCTTTATGGTGTTGAACTTGCCTTATTAAAAATAAAAAATAAGCAAGTGTTCTGATTGAGTGTTGATCAAATATGATATAAAAGTATTCAGGATGGCAGGAGCCAATAGTGGAGATTCCCTCACTAGCAGTAGTGAGGCTGTGTAAAAGGAAGTGGGATGGAATTAGACTGAAGTAGAAAGGAAAATGGTGATTCAGTTTCTCAGAGGATTTGGAGATTTTGTTTCATTCTGATTAGAAACAAGAATGAACAAAACAAAATGAAAATCTCTGCACAAGAAAAAGCCAGCAGGCCCAGAGCCTGGAGTCACCAGCTCTTAGGGTACATCTAGACTACAGGCTTTTGTCGACAGAAGTTTTGTCAACAGATACTGTCGACAAAGCTTCTGTTGACAAAGAGCGTCTAGACTACATCCAGTTCTGTTGACAAAGCAAGCTGCTTTGTCGACATGACAGTGTAGACGCAAAAGACAGTGTAGATGCAATAACGCCTTCTGTCAAAAGAACTCTGTCGACAAAAGGCATTATTCCTCATAGAATAAGGTTTACAGCCGTCGACAAAACTGCTGAGTTCTGTCGACATTATGTCAACAGAACTCAGCGGCAGTGTAGACGCAGGTATAGGTTTGTTGACAAAAGTCCACTTTTGTCGACAAAACCCTGTAGTCTAGACACACCTTTAGGTGTCTCATTGCCCCTGAATAGGCAATCCTGATTGCCTGGGAAACTTGGGTTTCAAGGAGAAATGCAAATGATCAATCAGGAAATGAGACAGAGGTTCCATCAGAACTTTGTCAACACTAAACTGTCCCTGCAAACTGTTTTGGATTTTGATGAATCAGCAAATTCAGATAAAACATGTTTCAGTGGAATTTTGCTTTTCTCTAGCACTGAAATTTCATTTTTTTAATCTGATTTTTCTGATTCTTAGTGCAAAAGAGGACAGGAAAGGATGCTAAACACTCTGAAATTTCACAGAGCAGCTCAGATCTCGCTCTCCCTAAAGGGCTCTTCGGTATCTTTCACAGAGGTTCAATGCTTTAGTGATTTCTTCAAGCACTGTTCTTGTTCATAAACGTTAGGGTTATCCTGTCCTAGAATAGAAACCATACCATCCTGGCAGGTGCCAATACGTGTATTAAAATATGTGGAGAACATGAACAAAGAACAAATTAACGGAAAGCCATAAATGGTTGGTGGACAATTTGTAAAGAGAAAAAATTTCTAAATCTGATTTCCCACAAGGTCCTAGAGCCTAATCTCCCACCTGAGCCCGGAAGTCTACACAGCAATGAAATAGCCCTATAGCTTGAGCCTCATAAGGATGAGCTGGGTGGCACGGGCCAGCAACAGATTTTTCTTTGCTGTGTAGACACACCCAAAGTGACTAAGGAGGGTATTGAGTACAGAATATATTCTACAGACAGCCTATGGAATTTCTTTTAATAAAACCACTAAAGACTTAATGCTGATCTTAGTATTGCACCACAGTTTGCCTAATCCGCTTCCACTGCACTTGTGCATTCAGCACATCAGATGATATTAGAGGGTTTATACTGAGGCAAGCTTGCTGATTAGAGACAGGCTCACTCCCTAATTACAGAAAGTCTCATAAAGCAGACAGAACCTTTTCTAAGTGAGTCCTATCTAGCCTCACTCCCCCATTTCTCTTACCAGTAACCTTTAAGCTTGACTGCTTACAAGAGAAATAATCAGAAAAAAGAATGATTCCAGAGAGAAATGTGATGTCATTTCACATACATGCAGAATAGTGGTATAAAATATAAGGTCATATTCTGAAAAAGGGAAAAATGAGAAAATAATAACTTCAAACTAATTTGCCAAAATCACAGTAATCCTTGAGCATCCCATCCTTAAATACATACAACTACATCAACCTTAAAAAAACATTTTTTTTTACCACTTTAGTGCTTTGCTCTAGGAGTTTGACATGTCTTATATTAAAAGATCATCTTTTCCCATATGAATTTCATTTGCAACAGATACACTGTAGAGAATATATTGTTCACCCAGAGTTGGTTAATGAAGCCTTATTATAGACATTGTTTTGATACTCGTTTTTCAGGACTTGAAATTCAAATTCTATTATCATGTACCCATTGACATAATTTAGTGCCTGCAGCAATGACAAAAGAAGAGCATGTCAAACGGCAATATTACATGGTATGCTGCTGTGTTTGTCTGTCTGATCACTGTGGTAATACAGAACTCCTTCATATAATCAACAGACTCATAACAATAAGGTTCCGTCCTTTACATAAATACAACAGCTTAAAAATGGAGAGTGTAAAAATATGATTAAAATAATACCTGTTCCAGGCTTTGGGGTATTGTAACAGTTAATGGAAGGTGATTTTCTGATGCAAAAGGACCAAATGACAATGTTATAGTCCAGTGGATACTCATTGTATGTTTCTGTAAAATAATTTTTAAAAATAATCATGAAGAAATTTTTACCAAGAATTACAGAACCACTTAAAAACCCACCAATAAAGCAAGTGAATTGACTTATTCTGTGTAATCAAAGATATTGTTAATAAGTTAGTAAGCCTCTTTAATAGACACAGGCTTATTGTCAAGGTGATCTATGTCAGCATCATTGGATTTGTCATACTTGCTCTCTCGCTTATTAAATCTGGTAGCCTGCTTCCCTCACTGGCCTTCACCTCATATATTAGAGAATGCCAAAACCTCACAAACAAATTAGTCATTTGAGCACTAGAGTGTATGTGAGGGAAAACTACTTCCTGGTTCCTAGGATTATTTCCAGTTTAAACCCTAGAACATGAGATTTCAGTTTTCTTTTCTTGGCGTTTATATGTACATGTGGTGATCATAAACTTATCTATGTCTTTTGAAACTCAGACACATTACTTGACTCTGTGACATTTAAACTGTAGGCTAAACAGGGTTAAAGGGACATAAGAACTCAAAAAGTTATTTTCGATTCTTGCTAACCTCTTGCAGGCATAAACAGATACATAAATTGGCAATTCTTACAGCTGTCAACTAGAATCCAGAATGTTACTGGTCAGCTAGCTTTAGAGGGAAAGAAGGCTCAGGGCTATTTAATGACAATTACATGGAACATGACTGACAATCTGTATTTCCATGACTGAAAAATAAAAAATATAAAACAAAAAAGGGGACTAGGCCCTTTCCCACTGTATTCCAACAAAATGAAGTGGGAATATACCCAACTCTTTCTCCCTGACCCATTCTTTGATGCCACAATTTAGAGTTTGCAGCCACTAGCTGTAGAAAATTTCAGCTCAGAAATTAAAAGTACCCAAAGCAAGCCTTTAAAAAAAATGGGCTGATTCTGCAAACCTATGTGATAGAAGTTTCCCTCTTTGATAGGTTGTCTGAATGCCTAAAACCTTTAGAGACTTAGGAATACATGCAGGTATCACCTCAATGCATAGATCTATACCAGTGCCTTTATTTGTCAGGACAGAACCCGAGTGTCAATGATGAAAACAATGTAAAGACAAGATGCATATAGTAATTCTAACTCCACTAATAACAATTAGAATTCTAACAATTAGAAGCTTCCCAGATGGCAAAACCTTCTTCTATTTGGGCCATGGCCAATTTTTACATGCAGTGTTGATTTATTTGGACCCCAGACTTGGGCCTCCCTGAGCCAAACCATAGATTGCTGCATCACCTGAAACCACATGGTCACTCTCTCTCTAGCATTTCTATTCTTCATTGGGAAGAAAAAAGGCAACAGGAAGTTAGGGGTTGCACCTTCTGCCTCATATCTCATCAAATAAGGCCCAGGAAGAGAATGGGCAGGGCAGTTCCTTCTCACCACTTCACCCCTTATCTATTCAAGGTGCTCAAGGAAGGGCTGGAACTGATACGTCTGCTTCATATTACTGGAATGTTGGAGCTTCATCCGTGCAGTGTAATGTTAGAAATGCTTTCATACCACGAACATTTTAAACAACTGTAGACATAATGCTTGCACTATTTAGAGCCCCCAGAAATCATGGGAAAGATTCCTATTGATTTCTATAGGCTTTGGATCAACTCCTTTTGTCTCTTTTTCCTCATACGTAAAATGGGGCAAATACTTTCCTATCTTACGGAGATGTCCTGGATTTTAGATGTTTGGGAAGCAAAATGCTAGAGTGATGAAGAACACTGATAAAAAATAAGATAAATCCAAGGATAGTTCCTGAAATATTTTTCCCACGGGTTTGCATTTGTCACAAAAGTAAAGATATCTTCACCGGTCAATCAAAGCTTCCATATTTTAATTAGAATTTGTGACATTTTTAATTATAAACAGAGTATGGGAACTGTACAAAGTCATGTGACTGTTTGTTTTTAGCAGGATGGAGAATGTGGGTCATACACAATTGTAGTGTGATTAGCTAAACTGTTCCTGCTTTTACATACAACTCAAGTGTTGATCTAATGAATCCTGGGCCTGCCAATCTAGCTAAGCAAAATGGAAATAGATGAAAAGATGTACACAGAGAAGGTGCCCTATTACAATAAATTTGATCCAGAACATTTGAATTGGAACTTTGGGACTTCATTAATAACGGCTGTCCTAAAGAAATCAACATGTAGTTTCCCTTGGAGACAAAAAAGTACTGTTCTGGCAATAGACTTACAAAAGGTTTTTTCTGCTTATGCCCAAATTCTGCTGCCTTTTAAAAAGATATAACTTCCACTGACCTCAACAGCAAGTATATTTGTATTGAAACTTAGACACTTTCGCAGAAAACTGCCTTCCAATTTATTCTGAGTAATTAAGGGTACAATGCTACTGCATACCACTGTAGAAACTTCCCATTGGCATCAATGAGAGATTTTCCTGAGTAATACCTTCTGACTTTGGCACACAGTTATTAAGAGATCTGGGTAATGATAGTTTCCTCTGCATCTGAAAATAATATATTTGTTCATTACAGAGTGTGGCAGGGGGTCTAGCTCTGCGCAGCTCGGACCTGGGGTCGAGTCCTTTACAAACAAGCCCTGCGGCCTAGTTCTTTAAACACAGGCCTGCGGCCTAGTCCTTTGTAGTATCCGCACTTAATCTGGGGTCTGGGAAGAAGGGGAAGGGGGGCCCGGGCTCGCCCTCTTCACCAGGCCCCAACCCAGGGCCTATCAGTGGTGGGTGGTTCCCACTACTGGCTCGGCAGGGAGTTTTCCCCGAAACGCACTGAGCCCGCCAGGGCTTTTCCTGCTCCCCGCCCTGGGTTGCTTTCTATCTCCTCCCCCTGACCGGTGGAGGTCCCACCTGGAGATGAGGGTCTGACTGTGACAGTGGCGTTGGCAGGCACGGCATCTGGTGCATCCACGGCTGGTGCGGCGACAGCGGATAGGTGGGCTGTACGGCGTGGCCGGCGTTGAGGATGCACTCAGCCCCAGGATGGTAGTGGTGGGGGCAGCTGGCCCGGTGGCTCTTGCTCCGGCTGCAGCAGCTGTGGTTGTGGCTCCAGCGCTCGTGCAGCAGCTCCTTCTGCTCCGGAGGTCTGTCCACACTGAGCTGCTTTGTGGGCTTTTATACCTAGGCTGCCCTGGGAGCATGCCCAGAAGGGCCGCGGGGGAGGGGTGTACTCCACCCAATAGGCATGCTTGCCCCCCGTTCAGTGTGGGGTGGGAAGACCCATCACACAAAGCAATGGTGAATGTGTGTTTTATACTGCTATTATTTGTTTATTTCTGGTAGTATTCACAGCGTGGTAAGTGCTGTACAAATACAAAACACAAAAGAAGACCTGTCCTGAGGAACTGCCCCAACAAATTCCAAAGGAAAGACCAATAGAAAGAAGTGTGGATTAAGAGACCAAATAGTGCCTGGCCATGTCTTTATAATTTAGATAGAATTATCTATAAACCATAAGAACCACAGCATTTGTGGTTGCAGATTTAGTTTTTTTGTTCAGTACCAGTGCAGAAAAGGGTCTTTGAAATACACAGAAGATAGTGATCCTTCACATCAGCACAAGAGGGATGCTCCATTTGTAGGTGGTACCATAAGAGGAAGCATGGAAATACTAGTTGAAGAAGCAGAGGCAAGTGAAATAGAGGAGAATGGGGACAAAGCAGAAAGTGGCAAGGAGGTAGCAATATAAGCATAAAAGCATGGAGAAGAAGCCAGAACTTGATGCAGTGGAAAGTGTGTGTGGGACGGGGGGGTGCCCAGGCCTCAAAGAGGAGGTAATATTAGTGTGCAAGAAAGATTATCTTAGCCTGGGATCCACTATCTAGCTAACTATTAGCAAGGGCTTGATCTCGCAGACAGTGGCCCCAGAACTGGGAGGAGTGAAAAAGTCAGATTTATGCCATCTTTATGCCCCTTCAACTTTATTTATAAAATTCATACCCTTAGGAATCATTAAGTGTACTTCCATTACCTCCTGCTCACCTTCATGGAAGAAGCCTTACAATTATTATATATTGGAAAAGCAAATAAAAGCAACTGTGCCTCTCTGGAAGGCTAATAACCTTGAGACTTCTGAAGGAAGGAAGGAACAGAACACATCAACAGACAAGCACAAAAGAAGGTGTTTTTTTCCCATTTAGCCAGAAAACGACATGATATTCCAAAAAGAAGATGTTTATCTTATTTGAAGCAGCAAAGCAATAAAAACCACTGCAACCCAAAGAGACAACTATAAGTGTCACGAGATAAATGAAAGCTCTCTCAGCTTGTATGCTGGCATACAAGATTATATATCCCAAAATTGCAGTAAATTGGCACTAATTTGGCAATCTAAGCTTTGATATGCTCCTAGTCTAAGGGTCTGAAGAATAGAAACATAAAGGGGGATAGTCACACCAGGTTTGAATGAAATGTATTTACAGCACAGTGGGAGAAATGTTTTATACTATTTTTGATGTCTTTTGGTTTCTTATAAGGTGCTTGGTACAGAATGGAAAAAATAAAATAAATTTTATTAATCTTTAGCAGCTTTCTTTAATGCGATAAGCTTAAAAATGGCAATTCTATGTTAATGAAAAATAACAATAGCCAGATTTTCCAGGTCAGTTTTATAGTGGTATTGGGGGAATAAAAGATAATATTGCTAAAATAATTATGTGAATGTCAGGCAACTGTTTTTCTTATAAGGCTTAGACTTCATAAATAATAACTAATACTATGTTAGGGTAACAGAGGATTTGCTCTAACTCCTCTGGGTGCCAGACAGAATGCTAGCTGTTATGTTGCATTTATGAAAAAGTATTACTTTCCTGCTAAAACAGATGGATTTTAAATTGACATTTTGGCATCACAGAAAATACATACTATCCTTTCAAAAACTCTTCTCGAGTACATAGGGAAACTACAATTAAGAGAAATGCAAGACAGCAGGACTTCATTCTGCTTTTCTTATTTGGTTGTTTGTTTGTTTGAATTGGCCAGAAATATATTTCCAAGAACTTGAACTGTGACAAACATGATTTGATACAAGTCGAACAACCCTGACAATCATAACTTGTCATGCCGAAAGGCCTCTTTTGACTATGGATGAAATAAGAACTAAGCTGAACTCCTATGCCATACTTCACACCAAAGGTTTCAGAGCTGGGAAAAGGTCTCTTCTTTTTTTTTTATAGAACACTGATCTTTAAACATCTACTTTCCCCAGTTTACACTGTAATAACAAGAAAAATGCTGCTTTCATAGCAATTCTTATGGCTGCAGTCAGGAATTCAGAAAAAAATTCTACTTTCAAGAGATCTCAGATGGTTAGCCATGTTAGTCTATAACTTTAAAAACAATGAGTGGTCCTGTGGCACCTTACCTCTGCTCTACACAAGGGAATTATTTCAAAACAACTCTCCTTATTTTGAAATAACAAGTGGAATGTCCACACTACTAAGCCTGTTATTTCAAAATAATAACTTCTACTTTCCACGAGGAATAACACTTATTTTGAAATAGCAGTAGTGCGGATGCTCCATTGCTGCTATTTCGAAATAACTACTCCACATAGTCATTCAGAGTAATTATTCCCCAGTGCTTCTGGAGGCTCTAAATTGAGGTAGCATATCCACATTAAGGGAGCCTACCTTGGACTAATTTCAAGGCTTTTCTGTAGTGTGGACATCCTATTTTGAAACCGTTATTTCGGGAGTTATTTTTTCAAAATAAGTTATTTTGAAATAGTTTCCTAGTGTCCACATGCCCTTGGAGACTAACCAACATATATGGACTCATGAGCATTCGTGGGCCAAACTCACTTCATCATGTAAATTAGAGACATCTAATGAAGTGAGTTTTGCCAACAAATGTTCATGATTCTACATATTTTGGTTAGTCTCTAAAGTGGTGCCCTCATTATTCTTATGAGAGGGTTGGACAAGTTTTCTTGACTATTGTGGTCATCTGTACATAATACTCAGCTTCCAAACATTAATGAAAATACAAAAATATCATTATATTTTTATTATTACTATCCTACAAAATAGTACTTGCTATACAAACACAACAGAAAATTTGGCCCTCACACTCCAAAAATATAAGACAAGCTGACAAAGGGAAGATGGTGGGGGAAGAAGTGTACTATAGAAGTAGAGTGAATTGGAGGGGGAGGACACATCCTGATAATAATTATAATAATGAGGAAATAATAATATAGGACCAGATGTTCAAAAGATCTCAGGGAAAGATTTTATTGTATATTGCTCTATTGTAACACTTATGGCAAGATTTGCAAAATAAATCAGCACCCATGGTCTCTTTTTCAAACTCAGACACTTGTTTGGGTGTCTGAATTGGAACTGATTCTGAAAATATGGGCTGAATTATGTGTACCACAGTTTCTGAAT
Organism: Pelochelys cantorii; assembly: GCA_032595735.1. NCBI lineage: Eukaryota > Metazoa > Chordata > Testudines > Trionychidae > Pelochelys > Pelochelys cantorii. The sequence continues at coordinate 65,468,483 of CM064330.1, forward strand.
ATTTGGTCACATAGACAACTTTACACAACAACCTGGACACAACTGTCCAGGTAGTTTTGAGTCAGTATGGAAAAACTGGGTTTTTTTGTTTCCTCCTGGAACACCCCTGTCAAGTGGAGGAAAGTAAGTTGCAGTAAACAATTCCATAAACGAGCCGTGCACTTGCGGAGAAAACTCATTTGAGGTTGCTGTGAGAATAAATTAGATTATGTATTTTTTTTCCTAGCTGGAAAGTAATAGGCAGTTAATAGTGATTAGTCTTTAAACAATTTTTTCCAAAATCAATTTCCAGATTTGCTCTTATAGAAGCTCTTTTAATAATATATTTCAGAATGACATAAATTAGTTAAAATATTTGCATTCTAAAGTGTTTCTTTCTGCCTTTTCTGTATTTATTTACTCCTAGAACATCAAGTATGCTTCAAAGATGCTTTGGTGAATGACGCTTTATTAACTACAGTCAATGATACTGAAGACAAAATTTGATTCACCTTTTGCTTGAACTTTGCAAAAAAGTAAATTAGAAAGCTACGGGGAAGCTTTTCAAAGGATTTTTATAATCAATTAAAAAACCTTGTTTTGAAAGAAAATCTCATTTAGCTACCATATGAATGGCATTTACTACCCCCCTCCTCCCACCCCGTATTTTCCATAGCTTGCTCTTAATGGTCTTCCATTTTCCTCCCCTGCAGCTTCAATAACCATGTTGGTTCAATGGTCCTCAATTCTGCATGAAGGTCTTTAATCAGCAGTACAAAAAATAGCTGCCCTTGATTTTTCCTTGATCTTTGTCCCATTTGTTGAACCCAGTTTTGACCCTTCTTTTCCTACAAACACTGCAAATGATTCAGAAAGTAACTAGCACTGGCAGGGCAGCCATCCTCACATTTACAGGGCAAATCTGAAAAGTTTGGTTTCAGGGGCTTAGTTATCATCCAAATTGTGCACATTTCTTAGGTCTAAAGGCATGAATGGCTATGTCCTCTATCCTCCAAGGAAAACAATTACATCTCAGTTATCTGACTCCCAGTAAAGTCAAACTATCAGCTAAACTTGTCCAGGGGAGGAGTAAGTCTTATGAAGTTGAACTCTAGGCCCAGCCCTGTAGAGGACAAGAGTTTAGGAACATGACTGGAGCTTGTGGACAACTTCTTGTAGCATTTAAAATTTGAAATCTTGATTAGCAAAGGTTTTTGAGTGTCCCCTCAAAAGTTAACTTTTTAACTTCTTGTTTTAGTTGAGTTTCTGTTCCACTTCTGTATTAAAAAGGAAATAGCCTGGTACTGGACAGCAGAAAGGGAAATGGGAAATTAATTATCAGCTTGGCATTTAATTAGAATAAATGAAAATGCCTCAGCACCTAGCAATTTCTATTGTATATCAGTTTTTATTCTACCTGTATTGCTCTATTGTAACAGTTATGGCAAGATTTTCAATGATGTAGCCAGTTTGATGGCTAACTCCAGTAACTCCCTCAGAAGCAGCCAAATCAGGCTTTAGTTAGCAAATAAAGTGGTTGAAGTATTTGAATGTAAAAATTAATGTGCAAGATTGATACAGAGTTTTTGCAACTAGGAAACCTTTTGTACTATTTTAAAAGCAAATAGGCAATATTTGAAGGCTAAGAATATATTCTTTTTAAATACATGCTTAAGAAATATCTACAAAATGGCACCCTTTTCTATGGCTGTGGATAGCTCTGGTCCTGGCAGGTTCCATTCTGCAGGATAAAGTGTGTGTGTGTGTGTGTTTCATTCCTATATGGTGTCAGCTTCAACCTGCTAGGGCTCCTCAGCTCCAGTAAGCATTAGGCATTTCTGGATGGCATGACAGGGTACTGCTGAGACAGAGAATCTCTCGTAATGAAGGTGGTAGTGATCTCTCAGGCAATAAAAGGACTGATTTGATAGCTAATTCCAGTGACTCTCTTAGAAGTGGCCAAATGTGAACTTTAGGTAGCTAAACACAGTTCTTATAAGCTTCTCCTGCTCCTTCCACCAAAAGACAGTTATTTTTTTTCCTTCTGAAAGTGTCACTACCGGTAACTTGTTTTCAGTTTGGGTGCTGATATTTTGTTGTTAAATTTTGTTTGTTAGTATGTGTGCTTGTGTGTTTGTTTGTTGCAGATCCTCTTTCATCATAATAAACAAACTAACTCCTGGGGAGTTATGTTGTGTGTGTATTTCCTTTTTGGCTCCACTGTTGACCAATTGACATTTTACTGACACGCCACCCACAGAGGGATATTTCTAGCCAGAAAGGAAAGAAACAATCCAAACTCTGATAAATCAGCCTATTTTTGGATATTTTCAGTCCAAGCTAGTTCAGATAGCTTAGCTGAAGTCCAACCCCCCCCCCCCAAAAACAAAACACAACATCTGGATAGGCACACTCTCATTGATCTCAGAAATCCAAACAAATAACTGAATTCTATGTGTTGTTCCCAGTTGAACCCCTATATGTTTTGAGTTTCTTCCATTACTAATTACGGTAGCCGTGAGACCAGCCAATTCCAACCAATTGAGCGTATTGCAGAAAATGATAGAAAACCCAGCGAATGAATTATATGCTTTTAAATATGTGACTTTTCTTTCCCCCTTTTTCTTGGTTTATAATTTAAGAAGGAAAATAAGTTCGCAAAGAAATCTACTGATAGCTCAGATATGAGTGGCAAGAATAGCTCAAAACCCAGAGTATTCAGGAGACCACTCTTAGTATGAAAAATAAAATAAATGCAGGGATATCTTCTTCCTACTCCAAGGAAAACTTTAGCAGCTGCCTAGTTGTATCTAAAAAAATCAAATATATGAAAGCTAAGGGTAACAATCTGTACATTGGCTATACTCCTTCAGGACTGTACATACCACATTTGTCTGAGAGCAAAAGGGTATGATACAAAAAGAAATAAGACACTTATTTTCACTTTCCCCTGTTTTTGTTGTTCTCATCAATGCTTTGCTAATTGAGACCATACTTAGGCAATCATGTGGTCATTTTAAAGTACTTACTATGTGTTCCAAACATCCACAGCCTTCCTTCCTGCTAACAAAGATTATGATACCCTCTATATGGATACCCATGGCTATTGAATATTGAGATTCCATACCATTCCTTACTTAAATTTCTAACACTGAAACTCACCATTTCACTGGAATAATTCATTTCAGAAATGTTGCTGATCAAGTGGTTTTTTTTAGTTTGTTATTTATTAAGATTGTTTTTAAAAGGAAATTATATTTCTAAATGCTTCCAAAGATGTGCCTGTAGAAATTACAGGTCTAAGTTTCTCTGTTGTTCCTTGAAAACATTAGTGCATCTACTTCAATACTGATTGAAAATATATGCGTGAAGCACTGCAAGAGAATACTTAATAGTTCTCTTGGGAGACTGTACTCAGTGAAACATGGTGGGGCTTGCATTTTTGCATTGATTTTAATACACATATATAGCCCAGAGATATCAGCTTTGCTACTTTAACATGTAAAGAATAAGAATATAGAAAAGTGCAACTCATTGTTAAGTACTTGTTAAAGTGGGCTAAATTACCTTCAAGTAACTAGCTGTCAGTAATGTAGTATGATTTAATATTCTTCCTCCAGAAACATTCTTTTCTATGTGACAGAAATTTCCAAGGAAGGTCAATGATATCTCTAAGAGATTATGACAGTTGAATTATGGATTCAAACAGCTCTGGCTTTTACACTACCACAGAAAATGAAATAGCTTTTGATTTATAACCATTTTATTCTAATACACATTTCTCCATTATAGTTCAACTTAAATTAGGCAAGCCAGGTGTATACACTCCACATTATTTCTTGATTCATCCACCGAATTACATATTTTAAATGAAATGGAGCCAGAACACAGAAAATAACAGATGCACGGAAGAAGTAGGCGAACCTGGAATAGTAATTGCTAATACAATAAAGTGGTGTCCACAAAAAGAGGGATATGATTTAGGGAAGTGACTTTCTGCTTACGCTGGAAGCTTGGATCTGCTTCATTTTGACATCTGCTTCATTTAGAGTTTAAGTCTTGCTTACACTGGAATTTTTGGACCTGTAATTCACAAGATATGTAGCTGGATTCTGTAGTGTACACAGGGCCTGATGCTTAGATGATTGCACAGTAAAAATGCTTGAGACTTGTTCACAATACAGCTTCCACTGATGCTACCAACAGCATGGGCAAATCCTGTGCTTGTTTTCAATAACTGGCCTCTGGTAATGAGAAGATATTGTTTGTTATTTAACTTTCTTAGGTGGGGGCCAGAAAGACGTCTCAGGTACATATGCATAGGTTTTTCCTTCCCATTCCTTGCTACAATCCAAAGATTCTTTTAGATGCAACTCTTTTGCATTGATTCTGTTTGTAATTTTAGGACCATCATTCCTCTGTTTTTCATTCTCTTGTCTATGTCTCATACTATTTTTATTTTCTTACCTCTGGCAAATATTGTGGATCATGCTTGATAACTCCCTTTTGGTTCACTGTCCTTCCAGTGCACTATATATCAGCTGATTGGTCTCACTGGCATTCTCAGCCTGGTACATTCTACTCTATGACAAGAATTTGCTGTAGCCATATTTGTATTTATATAACAAAATATTTTATTCTGTTTCAGAGATAGTCCAGTGGGGCTAAAATTTAGGCTGGGATTTTCAAGTGGCTAAGGATTTCAGGGGCCCCACTCTTCATCCTGCTGCAATGAAGTCAGTGGGAGCTTTTCCTCTGACTTCAATTCAACAGTGCCAGGTTCAAATTCCACTGCAATTAGGAGCAGAGTGCTTAACTCTCTTAGGTGCATTAGAAAATCCGCATCTTAAAAAGAATAGTCTGGCTATAGGTTATTCCAGAAAAGATATGTTCATACAAAATGTCTCCATGATCGTACCTGGAACTGCTGCAGGTGGCCTCACGGAACTTAAAAAGAAAGGTTGCCTACAGACCCATACAAACATTTTTGTGCCTGAAATGAAACTATTACTTGAGGCTTTGGGGATTTTTTGGAGGAAAGGAGGGCGTATCTACAGCTGGCATGAATGGATGTGCTGTATCAGCCTCCAGGGAGGTGCAGCAATTTGTTTTAGCTGAGAAGCTGATGCTTGTTGTTCTTGGTGACTTGTCAAAACCTAATGGCGGTGTTTGAGACGGGAAATTGCTCTTTAACTTTGGAAAAAATGGAATACTTTATATTTAGAAAATGGCCTTAGAGAAAAATGATTATAAATTTGTGAAATGAAGACACATTCCTGATGTTTGACAATACATATGAAATCATCTGCAGTAAGACAAAATAGTCCAGTGGTCCAGAAACAAAATCAGTAAGCACAAGCCACAGCTTTCACTTATTTCCAAGTTTACAGCATTCAGACATATGTTAGTACTGAAACTCTGATCTCAGATGAGCCTTGCCCTGGCGTCCAATTAACTGCACCTGAAATTATTCATTTTAACATCCATTTAACTTCTGGATTTGTGCATGTAGCTTTGGTGCAGGGGGTAGGGAGGCACAAATGAGTTAGGTTGTGGCACAAGTAACTGCATTTCCATTTTTTTCAGTTGCATTTCAATGTTCCTGCAATGTGGGAGGCTTTTCTGATGTTATGGCATTAAGATTTAATTTTACAAATTCCCCAGATATGACAAAAGATTTCTTAGTAGTCAGTGTGGAGAGGAGCCACTAATGTACTGGCAAAGAAGCCAGTCAGAGCCATTCCTTTGGTACGGTTATTTGGAACACCCATGGGAAAAACATGGTGAGTGCAGAGCACCCACAGGAAGCCCTCTGTCAGAACCTCCCCTATTCCCCCAGCATCTCCTGCCTATCAATCAGTGCCTTCCCCTTCCTCTCAGTGCCTATTGCCTGTCATGCATCAGATGTTCTGAGCCATCAGGAGGTGCTGGGGGAAAGGGGAGAGGAGTCAGGGTGCAGCATGCTTGAAAGGGGGCAGAATTGAGAGGGGAAGTGGAGAAGTGGGGCAGAAAGAGTCAGGGAAGAGGTGGAGCAGGGGCAGGGTGGAGGCAGGAAGAGACAGGGCAGAGCAGAGGTGGGAAGAGATGGGCCAGGGTGGGGCCTTGGGGGAATGTGTGGAGTGGGGGAAGGGACTCGGTGGATCCAGTGGGGAGAACACCTCTGACAGCAGATTAGAAACTCGGTGCCTATATCCAAGCCCTGCACCCTCCTAGGGATGGCCCTGAAGCTAGTAAGCAGTTTATTTATGCCAGATGGGGTAGCCTATGTGACCCTATGTACTGCACAGGGCTAAGAACAGCTAGAGCAATATTTTCTGCCTGAACTGTAGCAATTAGCTCATTCCATAACTGGGCTGGCTCATAAACTCCTATCAATTAACTGACACATTTCTTGTGTCTTTGTAATCTTTAAAAATCCCTTCTTTTAGTACATTGACCTTCACAAGTGAGCAATTTAGAGCAAACACCAAAAGACACTGAACATGAAACTATCTCGTCTCATTTATTTTAACTGCATCCAAAGATTTTTAAATGTTTGTTGTTGTTATTGTTATTTGCAACCTGATACATTGATCTTTCCCTGTGTAGGATTTTTATGCAGGGGCTGTCAGTGTGCATTAGAGATTATGCATTAAATCTTTACAGAGAATAGGCATTTAAGAGAACCTTCTGATTATCCCTTTCCCTCTGGAGCCCAAATGTGCAATACACCTGGTATACAATGTCTTAACTGAACTAGCGGAGGTTAGTTCTATTTGCTGGATTTCAGTCCTTTCTTTTATAGTGTCTTCTCATCAGTGTTAAAAAGAGAGGTTAAGAGTTCGAGCTTAAAATGGCCAGCGGTAATAGAGGGCAGAATGGTGTCCTGTTCACTGGAGGGGTGAGGAATGTCTGTGTTGCAGTGGCGCCCTCCAAGGGTGCACACATCAGACCTGTCATTCTGTCATTCTGCCATTCTTGGAGAGGAGTGTGCAAGTTTCCTTGTACTGTATTCCATCAGCTCTACTAAGGGCAATGTCACCTTCCCTGGTATTTATCATATGATTCCCTTTCAGAACCCGCTCTAACTTGGTTCTCACATTGCTCTGTCCCTACTTCCCAGACGTCCTCTTTCTGCTGGCTAGAGCAGCTTCCTCTAGTGGCCTATGCTCCAGGGTGAGCTAACACAGCAGGCAGTTCAGGGTCTTTGCATGCTAACCGTCCATATCTGCTCTTGAGCAGGGGAGGAGCTAGCCTTTTCTCCTCTACCTGCCCATGTCCATGTCTGAGGCTATGTCTACACTACTGCGTCCAGGGAATGCATCCACTTTCTCGGATCAGTTTCCAAAAAAACGGGCACTCTCTTTTGGAAGCCCTGTAGTCCTCATTTTATGAGGAATAAGGGCTTTTCCGAAAGGGGAGGTTTTTCCCACTTTTGGCCCCACATAGACGGGCCAAATGTCAGAAAAGCCTCTTCCAAAAAAAAATCAGAAAAAGTACTGCAATTTGTGAACTTTTTTCCAAAAATAACCTGCAGTGTAGACTAAGGTATCCTTGAGCAAAGGGTATGCTTGGTCCCCCAAATCCCCTATTGTCACTCCTACAAACCGCTATGATTGAGTCCTGGATACTGGATCTTTCTGGAACAACCTTGGTTCCATCATTCCTCTTCTGTCTGTAGACAAGGAGGGGGTTCTGGAACTGGGAATGCTCATGCCCTCCACTGCCCTTACATGTACACAAGAAAGGGTCTTGAGCATAATTTGCTTTTATTGTTCACTACCTCCTTCTCCTCCCTTCTGTCGATGTGTCAAGATTGGATCTGAGATCTTTTCAGTTGTCTGTGAGGTTCCCTCTCCAGCTTTTTTAGAGGTTGCTTAACTCTGTCATTTTTTGGAGCCTTCTAGGGCAGTATTTCACAAGCTTTTGAAAGCTGAGCTCTTTCAGAAAAAGTTAACCAATCATGTTTCCCTACAGTCTGTTGGGTGCTGTTAATGGCCTATGCATCTTAATGTATTCTGTGTATTTCCAGTTAATCCTTCATATCTCCCCCCATTTTGGGAAACACTGACATAACTCTTCATGTTTATATTTACCTCCTTTAAGGAGTAGTTAATAGTAATAGTTGTTTTTAAAGTTACAGACTGAAGAAGTGGGTTGTGCCCATGAAAGCTCATGATATCATCTATAATTTTTGTTAGTCTCTAAAGTGCTGCAGGACTATTCATTGTTTTTTAAGTTTTTTCAGTTACAGACTAACATGGCTACCCCTCTGAGACTAGCCACGGTTACCCCTCTGAGACTAGTGACATCTAAAGTATCACATTTGATGTCTGAGAAATGAATGAGGCAATTAATGTTTCAGAGTTATTGTTTCAGGTTCTCTTCAAATTCAAGCAGATGTCTGTGCATTGTTACCCTCACTTCACAACCTTAGCATCTATGTTTGTTTTAAATAAATGAAATCTGAGACTCTGGAGAGTAATGGACAGCTTATCCAAGACTCCCACATGTAGTTCCTAATGTTTCTTTCCTCCAGGGATAATGCACCCCAGACTTTAGGAAATAGTGCCCTTGGAAATCTGAGATAGAGAAGCCTTTATTACCAGTATTGACAAAAGCACTGGTAGGTTATAACAGCTCTACCAAATCAATTCAACCCCTGCCTGGCTGTATACTCCCTGATTTAAACTGTTGAAACCTCTTCCAGCATTTTCAGCTCTGGGAAGCAATAAAAATCTGATACATATATTCTTAATCCTTCTCTTTGCTGGACAAAATGAAATGGGTTTACTCTGAAATCATGAATTGTTAATCCTGTTTCCTGTAGTTGTTAACAGTGAGTCATTGTTTGCAATTGGATTATTCCCGGGTGTAAGCACCACATGTCAGGTGTTATGAGAATCTGTGTTCTTGTGATCAGCTGCCACTGATTTTATAGTGCTGTACAATGTCATACCTAACACATGGATGTGTCACGATACATGGCAGTAAAACTAGCATCATTTTATGAAATTACATATGCCACAAAGTAAATTAAAAAGAAAACATTTGACTGGTAAATAGATGACATAGCTGTCAGTAAGAGTGCATCATTACTTTTACTTTAGAATATGTGTTATTTTTAACTGAGATAAAATACAGGCAAGCAGTCTGGCTCTCTGTTAGTGAGTTGCTAAGTGAGTGAAGAGTGAGTCAGATCCATTACAGAAAGAATAGTTCAGAACCTTTGCCCAAATAAAGAAACCCCAAACCTTTTCAGATATTTGAGAAAATTTCCTTAATGGTTTTATCTTAAAAAAAAAAAAATCCCCAGCTCTGTGCTGTGTTGAAATCATTAGGGCTATGCAAGTATTACTGAAAGCAGAAAGGGAAGGCACTGGGTTCAAAAGAACGTAACTAAGGGCACAGTAATGATGTTTAAAATAATAGTAGTTAAAAGACAACGGAGCTGCACAGGTGTAACTAAGGATAGAATGCAGAGTTCTTGTGGCTGGTGATGATGCATGGGTCAGAAAAATTTGACTTTCAGGTCTCAGATTAAATATGGAGGTTTGGAGTTAGAAAAACCGTATTTTTTTTTACTTCAAAAGTGAACAAGTGTGATAGATACTAAATCTGGAGGCTCACGGGGAGCTCAGGAAAGAGACAGACCGTTACCAGTAGCAGACTATTGCCCTCCTGCCATGCTAGATCAGCTTGATCACTCCTAACCTACAGGCATGAGGGAAAGCAGCAGCTCCACAGTGCTTATCTAAGGAGGCCAGGATGAGGACAAGAGTGGGGTTAGAATAGGCTCTTAGTCTCTATTCTGCCACTAACTGCAGTCATTTCTGCTATCGCCCTTTCTGGAAAAAAATGGTTACTGATTTTTTGTTCATTCTTTCTGAACTTCAAAATATCTAAAGGGATTTGTGTTTAATCCTATGGCCAAAATGAGGACAGAGAGAAGAGGTGAAGTCCTGGCTCTATTGACTTCAGTGGCTCCAGTATTTCACTCCAAATTTATATAGAGATATATTAGAGTTTGTCTGTCTGTCTGTGAATCTGTCTATTTGTCTGTGAGTCTGTTTGTTCAAGAACTCTACCTAAACAGCAAGACCTAGGGCCACCAAATTTGGTATGCAGCTTCCTCTTACCCTAACTTAAAGCAAGGTCAGGGCTTGGTTATGCCAGGAATGGGACTGTTTTCTAGAACATGGAAAGGGAGGGCCAGAGAGAGGAGGGACATGATCCTGAGGCTAAGTCTAGACTGCAAGCTTCTTTTGGAAGAAGCTTTTCCAGAAGAGATCTTCCGGAAAAACTTTTTGTGAAAGAGAGCATCTACACAGCAAAAGCACAACGAAAAAGCAATCTGCTTTTTCAAAAGATAGTGTCCGTACTTATTGGAGGCTCTCACACATTTAAATTGTGATTTCTGAGGACGGAGTGGCACCTGTGCTTTTTCCTGGAGGCCTCTTCTTTCGAAAAATCACTTTCTTTCGCGTCCACACATGCCTTTTTCCAAAAAAGCTTTTTTGGAAAAAGGCTTCTTCCTTGTAGAAAGAGGTTTAACGCTGTCGGAAAAACCCCTCCATTCTTTCAACTTTCTGTCGAAAGAATGCAATAGCAGTGTGGACATAAGTGTAGTTTTTCCGAAAAAACGGTTGTTTTTCTGGAAAAACTCTGCAGTGTAGACATTCCCAGAGAGTGGCCACTAGGGACAGCAACTGCAGGGGAGAGCTATACTGCAGAGGGACCACTAGGGGCCACACACCAGTAAGAAACAGAGCTCTGCAATGATCAGGTAAATGGTTCTTCTATCCCAAAACAGTGCAGTGGGGAAGCCGCCCTGACCCTTGGCCCCTCAGCCCTCGACCCCCTAAGCAGAGGGCTATCAAGATATTACAACTGAAAGAAAAGGATAAAAATGTAACTTAAAATATTTCACAGCAAACAATGAACATTTTGGAAGGGATATTAAACCTTATACTGAAGCCAATTTCTAATTGTCAGAGACCAGAATAAGTCCTACGTGTATGTGTATGTGGGGAGAATGAACCACATCTACCTATTGAAGGGTTTTTGCTCCATTCTCCAAGATATCTGTTAGCGATCACTGCTGGACACAGGATACTGGACCTGATGGGTCCTTGGTTAGATTTAATAACAATATCTATATTCCTTTAACATTCTGGTCACACAGAGATTTTACTTTTGTTCTTTCTTGTTGCTGTTTTTCTTAATTTTAAAACGTCATTTTAGTCTGAAAGTACATGTTTTGCTCTGTGTATTCAAAGAGAATTCACTTTCATTTAGCATAGAAAATAACCATGCTAATTATGTACTGCTCTGGTTTTCCTCTTGTAGATAACCTGCAGATCTGATAGTTGTCTCAAATGCCCTGTAAAGTACATTAGTGTAAGTAAGGGCAGAGATGAAAAGTTACTATGAAACATTAAATTATTTATGTGTTTTCAATTAAGAAAATGAGTGAACACCTCACAAATTATAAGATGATTGAAAGCATGGGAGGGAGACAGAAAATGTGTGACCTGTGGTCTCTGAGATTTGAGAAGACCTCCACATCTGAATGAATGTCTTTAGGCTGGGATGTTTGTAATGAGAAGTGCCAATGTCAACAGCACTAAGGACAAAAACACTTTGAGGTTGTCTTTGTGTCTTTCAGACCTTCAGAAAAAATCCAGAAATGACAGAAAACAAATTCTCTTAGAAACCCATGTTAATTAGCAAAAGAAAAAAAACACAGGCCAATTTCATGGCTTGGTCACGGTCAAAGTGGCAGATTTTATGGGTTAGCACACATTAAAAGAAAAACCATATTAAAATTGCAATTGTTTGGGTGTCAGAGATTATACATGTCTTCTGAAGGATACAAATGAATACACATTAAACAATTCATCAGCTCCGTATTATTAATTCTTTTACACCATCACAATTGAAAGAAGCTTGAAATTTCTCCTTGCCCAGTTGCAGTGAACTTTACCCTGCATGGATATAGAAATGGGACCAGATTCTCAGCTGGTATAAACTGATGTAGGTCCAGTTTCTTCAATGAAGCTGTGAGGATTTAAACCATCTGAAGATATTTCTGGAATGCTTACATTATGAATTAAATTTTATTAAATTTCACACATTTGGTACAGACAAAATGAAAAATAAATGCTAACATGAGTACTTAACTATTCCTTTGTACTTAACTATTCAGCTGTTTGTGTCTGGGATGAAAGCACTTGATCACATGAAGAGACATACCTCTTAGCATCATTTGAATTGGAGAATAATTGTACTTACTTTGAAATAGAAGAAAGGTCATTGTTAAGGTAGTTTGCTTCATCAACATAATTTTACATATATTCAAAAGGCATTTTGCATAATTCTGATTTTCATGCTTATCAAATCTTTGAATGCTTTCATAGCAAGTGAAATGATAATCAGGTAAAAAAACCATGACCTAGTAACAATTTATAAAATAACAATGTAATTTTTTCCATTTGTAGAGGAGCTTTCATCCTGGAGGATCTCAAAATGCTTTACTTTCTTGGTAATGGCCCATATGGCACAATGAAGAGAAAAGAAAATAGATGTGTGTATGTGTGTTTGTAAAGACAGCAGTGGGGCTGTAGAAGGGAAAATTTTGTTATATGGTAATGTCGCTCCCCACCGGATAGCTTCTTGTATATTGTCCAAAAAGATCTGTGTATCTAAGAAAATGGGAATGTGGACAACAGGTAAGAGTAGCCTTAGTAAAATTTATGGAAAATTAATGCTGCTTAAAGCAACTCTGATTCCAATGTGTGCCCTCAGCTCCTTCTTGAGGCAAAGAACATAGCCATTAGTTAGCCAATAACTAGAGCCCTATGCAAATACAAAATTATATCCAGATACCTGTGGATATAAAGTGGATATCTGCAGGTTCTACCAAAAACTGCTTCCATGCTTCTGGAGGAGAGCACTGAGGAAGAGTCCTTTTCGTAGTTAGTCAAAAACTATGAGGCTAGACTCTTGTTATGCCTGGATCCTTATTCCTACACTTTTGTTCTAGCCCCAGCCCTGGCTGTGCCACTAGCTTTCCCAGTCCTACAGGCGAAGTTAGAGAGAGAGAGAATATCACTAAACAGAACTAATAGGGTACATCTACACTGCACTGCACACTACACTACACTGCACTGTGCCTCTTGCTCCATATTTGTCATCTGAAGAAGTGGGTTGTGCCCAGGAAAGCTCATGATACTATTGTAGTCCCCTTACTAAAGGTGCCTCTGCTTATTTTCTGGAAAGACCCTGTGTGCTGCAATCCAGCCTCGCAGACTACAATTCCCACGAGCCCTTGGGAAAACAGGAAGGAAGTGACTCTTGTGTGGGAGATCTGGAATCTCTCCATGTGCATGAGAAGAGAGGCCTAGCAGTCTCAGACTCTGTTAGAGTGTAGCTACAGACTGGGACTAGATGCCTTTGGAACTGGGATCTAGCAGGCTGCTTCTGTGAGGCACAGATTGAGGCTGTAAGTAATTTGGGCCTTTTTGGGAAAGTGCTGCCTGGGACAGAGCTGCTGCCTAGCTTGGACCCTCATACACACTGCCAGCAGAGAATCTCCATTACAGCTGCAGTTCTTTAAGCGCGCCCATGCAAGCAAGAGTCTGGGACTTTGAGTCCAGGGGTGTGCACAGTCTGGAGTGGGATAAATATTGGCAGTGCAAATGGCAGCTAGATAAGTTCCTTTTACTTCTGTGTACTTTGTTAGTTGATGTTATTCACTGTTAATTTGTTAAATCCTGTTTTCTTTAAGTTAAGTAAAGGTTGTTCATTCTAATGCAATCTATTAGATGTATATTATTTATGATTTGTAATTGTTGTTCTGGAGTTAGATCCAGTTTATTGTTGGAATAAGTTTATTCCCGGAGGTTCTCAAGGCACACCAGTGTGTTACAGGGCCAGCCAGGTGGAGGCACCACCATTGTACATTCTTTATGAGCAAGGGACTGCAGCAAGGGAGTGGATAGGTTTTCCCCAACCAAACAACATCACCACTGGGGTACTCAGGATCTCCTTTTGGGTTAAAACCATCAGGCGCCCAGGCACACCTGTGAGTATGACCTGCTCCCGAGTAACCCGGGGAGAAAAAAGGGGATTACACTATCCTTATTTTTTGTTAGTTGCTAAGAGGTTACAGGACCATTTGTTTTTTAAACTTCACCGTAATCTTTCTCTTACTTATAGAAGTTTTATACTAGTACAATATCAGTGGATTCTTCTGATTTATGCTGATCATAATCAAGCCCACAGAGTGGGAAAATAGCCTGGAAATCTTGCAAGAACAGTTGTTCTCTGTAATTTATATCCCATTTCTGCTCAGGGCAGAAAGGCTACAAGAAGATTTTAGCACTTCCATGTCTGATCCTGCATGGAGTCCAGAAGCTGAGACCTATGTGAAAGTGGAAAACAATTCTTAAAAAGCAAAGTGAAAAAAATAAATTGGTGGGTGAATTTTTTTAATCTCAACCAAACTTGCCCATCTCAGTCCTTTGCACCTTCCTGCTCTGAAATTCAGATTTCTCACATTGTATTTTGTTACCTCATACTCAAGCCCAGTAGGATGCTCCAATTTCAGTTTATTTTTCCCTTTTAGATAGACAGCAAGCAATCTACATATGTGTGTTTGCGATATGAAAATAGCTTGGTTGTGTGTGCAAACGGTGCAGTATTTTATTTCACAGTGCTTAAAACACTGCTGTTCTATTGGTTTTCCTCCTCTTTTGGCTCTGCTTGAGAACTCCCAATTTGATTCACTTTCTCTTGATCAGATCAAGAATTGCCAGAGCAATTATCAGTCAGTCTCTGAATCATTTTATTACTCCTTCTGGCTGTGGAAAAAGAAAAGCATGAAGAGAAAGCTAAACATCCTGCACTCTTGCAGAGATGAACAACATTGATATGGTCCCAGTGTGGCAATTCTGGCACCTGTCAACAACACAGAGAAACCAAACAAAGAGCAATGTGGGACAAACAAGAAAAAAAAGGGGCAGAAAGTTCCCATAAATTCAAAATTAAGTTCCTTCTTCAATTTCCGTGAAACAAACTCCCTGTGGTGAACACCTGGCAGACCATTAACTTTTGTTACTTTCTTTCATTAAAAATCCTCAATAGAGAGAACTTTACACATATAGGGGATTGACTTAAAGCCTTTCTTTCTTTCTTTCTTTCTTTCTTTCTTTCTTTCTTTCTTTCTTTCTTTCTTTCTATCTATCTATCTATCTAAAAATAAGTTTTGGAATGAGTGTTTTCAGCACACTGAGAAAGCTGCAGCAGGGTAACTTGATGGTTCAATGTACTTTTTTTTCATCATTGCTAGGCTGTGCAATCAAATATAGGAAAAGCAGCTTGTTGTCATTTCTATAGTCCTCAGTACTCTTGCTTCTGTTTGATATAAATCAGCTGAAAGACTGTCTTATATCTGCTAGCGGAAAAGTATCTGAGAGTTTCTTTCTACTCTTATGTGAATGTATTTTGCTTGACTGTGTTATCTTCAACAGCAACTCAAACATCTTTACATGGAGTTATTTCAGTGATGTGTTGAAAGCATATGTACTCTTGAATTCACCATTTGCTTTATTTCCAGAGCTGCTGTAAGCTTCTGTCTAAATCATTTCAGTGTAATATTGTTTCTCCTCCCCTGACTCCTTTGTGTGATATAATGTACATTTTCTGAAGTAAACATTTCAAATTCTATCATCAATGTTCTATTCTCCCATATTAGTCCAGGAGACACATGGTAGTTCATCGTTAAGATGATTATCTGGGAAATATAGAATTTGCTTCTGGGTGAAACCAATGGAAGGGGAATTTTACAGAATGTAGTTGCTCAAATCTTGGTAACTCATCCTCAGTTCTGTGTGAAGAGCTTCCTGGAAGCAGAAGAAATGGAGTTCAGCTGCCTAAGGGGCTTTATGTAGGAGATGAGGGATATATAGGGTGTATGCCCCCACTCAACATGAGGTCCCTCTCTGTGCTAGCAACCTCTATGGCAGATGGGACAGATCAAGTCTGAAAGAGCCACTGTTACGTGGATTTTCCCTTCCTTTCCCCAAAGAGGTCTGGGTCCCATAATGACCAGAGGACGTTACTGCCACCATACCCTGCAATCATCTTCTCCATGGAGTGGCTCCAGTGCTGCTCTGTGATCTACGGGGTGGGGGATGATTTCGTCCTCTCCCTTGTTACTCAGCCTGTTGCCTAGCTCAGCTACTCAAGCTAAGTTCTACACTCTGGATTTGACCTTTTTACCTTCTTCTCCTCCTGCATGTGTCAAACAAATCACTGTCTCCTGATTCCCTCAGTATGACCTTTGCATGGACTGTAGGACTCCCAAAAGTACACTAGCACACTCTCACTTGACTATAATAATTGGAGAAACTCTAAACCTGCCAAATTACTTTGCTGATATTCACAATCCCTTTTGATTGCTTATTGATGAACATTAACTGAGGGGACTATTCATCAGCAGGACGTCATTGGATCCTGTGGTTAGGACATGATCTGGGACACAGGACATCTGAGCCCCATTTCCTGTTTTGCCACAGAAGCCAATTATTTTGGGATAGCAGAGGTACCCTGAAATAGCTACCCTGTGTCTACATAAGCTGCCCATTATTTTGATTTTTTTTTAAATAACGGGCACGCTATTTCTCCATCCCGGTAAACCTTGTTGCACGAGGGATAAGAAATGGCTCAAAATAGTGCATTATTTCCAAATTTGGTGCTGTGTAGATGTGCCATATTTCAAAATAGCCTATTTCGAAATAGATTCGAAGTAAGATACACAATTTGTGTAGTGCAAATTGCGTATCTTATTTTTAGTTTAGAGGGCTGTCTAGATGCACCCTTAGTCTCTCTGTGCCTCAGTTCCCCATCTATAAAATGAACGTTGGTCCCATTTTTAAAGCATTTGTCTTCTATATATAGTTATAAATGTATCTGGATGTAATTTTGACTCCAGGAGCTGAACCTTTAAGAAAACACAAAATATCAATAGAATTGCAATAGAATTGAGAGAGTTTAGGCTTGCGGGTGGGGAACTTAACTGGTCTCAAGAATGAGCTTGTTAAGTTTATGAAGGGCATGGTATGATGAGATTTCCTACAATGGCATGTAGCAGGTTTGCAAGTGATGGGAGCAAATATCCCCAATGGCTGGTGATGAAACACTAGATAGGGAGGGCTTTGACTTACTACAGATAATTCTTTCTCGGGGTCTGTAGAAAAGGGGAAAACCCCAACACTTCATGACTACCAGTTTTGTACTTTAACCACAAATTCATCCTTTATCAGTTCATACAGTGAAAAACAAAAGGGGAATGGGATGGAAAGAAATGTGTGAACTAAAACCAGTAAGCTCTGAGTATAAGAATAAAAGTCAAAATAGATTCAGAAGTTACAAATAATTTCTATCCAAAACCATGCAAACAGATTTCTGATAAAATCAGTTTTCTTTCATTCCCTGCCACTGATTCTTTTTACTCCATAAGGTTCTTGACAGTCTCTATTCTCTACTGCACACTTTTATCACCTCTCTATTTTAATCTCCTTTCAAGCTGCTTATATTATCACCCTTTTATTTTAAAACATGCTTCTTAACCTTTTGATCTACTAATTGGTGTTTTACCTTCTGATCCCTTGTGTGCTTCCTTTTCTGTGCCACCTGACTCTATTTTCTCCAAACACACATCTTTTTACACTCTTGTTCTCATTTCATCTTTCAATTTATATTGTCTCCCTGGTTCTTCTTTTCTTAGGCTGACCTTGTTATTTTTTTTGGCACAGCCTGAAAATGCCCTCATGACCAGAAATGTCTCCTCTAATCTTATTTGCCATTTCTAGTGTGTATTTTATTAACCTCTTTTTTCTTTTTTCTTTTGTAGCTGATGCACTTACACAGTGCCAGCTTTATTTCAGGATTTTAACTCAGTCAACTCCAAATGGCATGTGTTACCCAGGAAAAAAAAATCAAACAGAATTAGAATTATGGGAAATCAAGTGCACTTTCTGGATGAGGAACTTCAGTAATTGAATTGTTACGTGGCCACTAGGTGAAGGGAAAGGAATACAAAATGGCTAAAATAAAACTAAGTGGAGTTACAGAGTTTGTTAAATTGGATTTAAATACTTAGCTAGTGACTGAAATCTGGAGCCTGTGGGAAGGTGTCCTGTGGCAGTATCTGAGAAAATTAATGCCGTGTTTAATGCTAACTCTTACCACATGAGAATTGTGAGCTGAGATAATACATTAAGCACTGTGAGCACTGTTCTGGATGACCATCTGCAGCAGAAGATAAATACATTGCACATGTGTTGCGTTTTAAGTGCAAATTCTCTTTCAGTGCTACTTTAAAAAATGAAGAAAAGAGAACATGGAAAACTGTTGTCCTACAGGGCCATATGCTCCCCCCACTACAGAAGACTTCAGGAGAGAGCAGAGATGCTCCAAAGACACACAAGAAAGGGTTAGATGTGCAATATGATAGCCACAAAGATGTTCAATGGGGAATATGGTGATATACAGTAGAGACCACAGCTATATATTTTTTTGTTTTTAAGAGAAAGGTATCCGGGGACCTTCACTGAACTCTGTTGCTGATGCCTTCATGTAACTGCCACGTGACCGCTGGAGCTTAGCGTAGGAGCCTTTACAGCTTGAGCTATAAAGCCAGCTGGCTCTCAGCTTAGGCTGTAGAGCTCCCTTGTTCTTGTTGCTCACTGTCAGTGGTCTAAGTCCCACTGCATGGGACAGTGAACCACACTAGGGATGCATCTACACTGCATCATTATTTCAAAATAACTAGTGTTATTTTGAAATAACATTGTGAGCATCCACACAGCCATTCCATTATTTTGAAATAATTTCAGAATAACAGACGGCTTATTCCGAAATCTGTAAACCTCATTCTACGAGGAATAATGCCTATTCCAAAATAGCTATTTTGAAGTAAAGGTGTGTAGATGCTCCTCTGCTGCTATTTCGAAATAGCCCCTCACCAGAGCCATTCTAAGTTATTCCTCCCCAGTGCCTCCTGGGGGCTCTAAATGGGGATAGCACGTCTACATTAGGGAAGCCTGCCTCGGACTAATTTTGAGGCTTCCCTGCAGTTTAGATGTGCTATTTCAAAATAAGGTATTTCAGAATAAATATTCCTGAATAGCTTATTTCAAAGTAAGCGTGCAATGTAGATGTACCCGAGGTGTGCGGGTTACATGCACACATGGATGTCCGTCGTATGACTCTAGAAATTGCAAAAAGTTGAAAGAGACCATGATGTGGACATGTTATTACTGTTCATGACAGCAATAACTTTCAGTCACTTTGTGCACAGCTATAGGTTTTCTAAATAACTAGAGCTGGCTGACAGATGGGAGAAAAACTATTTTTTTTATTAATTGCCTCTATTTTCAATTTAATTTGAAATAATGGCATTTGTTGCTGAAAAATCATAATTTGGGAAACCTTAACCAGTTTTATAAATGACAATAATTTCAGGTCTGAGAATATAATCTGCATTTATCATAATTTCCATAATTCTTATCACATGCTTTCCGCCCTCACTCAATTTCATTTCTGTGAATCATGTGGCTGTTTTGGTCTTTTATGTTACTTTACTTTTGTATAAATACAGAGAAGAGCATATCTCTCAGGCGGTTTTCAACTGAACAGTAAATCTGCAGCCTTTGTGCAGCATGCCCCTGTTCTGCGACCTTCTGCACCAGGATGGACTCTTTCATCCACATAATGGGGATTCATATAGACACAAAGGTCATTTTGCATGGCACCATTTGTGAGATTTGTCTCCAACCACAGAGGGGAACATATGGCATATAACCTTTTTTCTGGACTGCAAGATCTCTGTTAGTCACAGGTGACAATATTTATTTATTTACATCAATCTTTTTTTTATTTGCCCCATCAGTAGTTGTATTTTATAAATACAACTATTGAAGAGAACTTGTTCCCCATCCCCCATCCTGACCAAATGAAAATGTTAGTGGAAACTCATCTCTAATGATGTCATTGAATCAAATAACAATGTGGGGAAAAAAAAGAAACCTCCAAGGAATTATGTCCTTAAAAGACAGAGAGATATTCAGAATGTTAGAACAGCAGTGCACTCCACACTTCATATCAATTCCAGCTACAGAGGTAATCTCTGTAGAATCCCAATGGGACCAACAAATAATTTATAAAATACAAGCTTTCGAGATGAAAGATCCTTTCTTTCTTTATTTAAAATTGTTAAACACTTCACAGCACTTGGAGAACATTCACTCCCCATCATAGCTATGAATATGTACTCTTAAAGTCTCCAAAAGGGTAAAGGCACTTGCACACAGTCCTATTTAAAAGCCTGCATTTTGTTAGTTGCCCCAGGTACTTTAAACATCACATGGGGGTACGGACTACACGCATAACTCAACAAAGGTGCCTCTGGTGTTCTGATTTTTCAGAGTAAGGGCCACATTTTCAAAACAGGTATTTACATGTTGTTTTCAATGTACAGCTACAGGGAGGAAGAACAGCAGAGAGACATAGTGGTGTACTGATACAGAGTAGATCTGGATTCAGTTCCTGGCTTGGGCAGACATTTTCTATGTGCCTTGGAGCAACTCACATGATCTATATATATATGTCAGTTAGCAGCCTGTAAAGTGAGGATAGTACTGTTGTGGGTATGTCTACACTTGCACCCTAGTTCGAACTAAGGATGTAAATGTAGGCATTCGAAATAGTCAATGAAGCGGGGATTTAAATATCCCGCACTTCATTAGCATGATCTTGCTGCGCGCGTTCCTCTGATCAACAGCTGTTTCGAAAGAGAAAGTGCGCACCAGGACACGTTAGTTCGAACCAAACCCCTTGGTTCAAACTAACGTTACGCTTAAAAAAATGAGGAGTAACGTTAGTTCGAACCACAGAGTTTGGTTCAAACTAACGCGTCCCGGCATGCACTTTCACTTTCGAAACAGCTGTTGATCGGAGTAATGCACCAGCGAGATCATGCTAATGAAGCACGGGATATTTAAATCTCCACTTCATTGACTATTTCGAATGCCTACATTTGCATCCCTAGTTCGAACTAGGGTGCAAGTATAGACATACCCTGTGAGATGAGTTAAAATTCATTAATGATTGTGAGGTGCTCAAGAATGATCAGGGCCGTATAAATGCCTAGATAGGTAGATGCTTCTGAGGTTTTAGGTATTTTTGTGTTCAAAATATGGTTGCCTAAAGAAAATGAGTAATTTTTATAGTGAGGGCATTGTTTGCATGCACAACTATCTATTTGCTCTCTTATGCTCTTTTTTGTGTGTATAAAACAGGTACCTGTTTTTCAAAATGTGTGTCCTAAATGTGCAAAGTTAAAATAGGAGAGAGGTTGGCTTTTTCATTTTTTTTGTCCTACGCGGTAAGTGTGACTTTTCTCAGTCCCTCATTTCCATATTAACAGCATAATAAAGGTGTTTCTGATATTCCTTGAATGGCACAGCAGGTTGCTGAGCCTGGCAGGCAAGGATGGTTCAGTTTGTTCAGCGTAATGAGCACAATTAAATGAAGAAAAATGTGTGTGGGGGGGTGTTATTCACTAGGAAATGCAACAGGGGGAACCAGAAATCTCAGTGCTAGTTTTCCACTTCCAGAGATGGTTTGTAATCCCATATGTGCAAAGTGAAAATGAATTTGAGGGTCTGAATTCTGTTATTAGTGTATTCATATTAATTTGCCATGCACTCAAGAGAATCTTAGATGTGAAAAAGCACTGGGTGTGGCAAGTCTGGACTCAGATTGCATTAGCAACCCAATAGAGGGGAAGTTTGCAAACTATGTGCCAATGTAGGCACTAGCTGCTGGCATTAGCCACCATTTCTTACATCATTAACTATACGGAGATATGAATCTAGTTTTCAACCAGAATTTTGAGGTATCGTTCACATAAGAAAATGATAACACAAAAAATATCATATTGTCCCCATATAAATCCATAGTACACTAACATATTGAATACTAGATGCAAATCTGATCACCCCATCTCAGAAAAGATATACTGGAATTGGAAAAGGAATTACTGGTATGGAACAGCTTCCATGCCAGGAGAGATTAATAAAACTGTGACTTTTTAGCTTGAAAAAGAAATGACTAATGATAGAGATTTATAAAATCATGACTGGTGTAGCAAAAGTAAATAAAAAAGTGTTATTTAGTCCTTCATATAACATAAGAACTAGGAATCATCATATGCCATTAATAGGTGGCAGGTTTAAAATAAACACAAGGACGTATCTTAGTGAACCTGTGGATACTGTGAAAACCAAGACTATAACAGGTAGAAAAAAGATAAATTCATGGAGGGTAGGTCCATCAATGATTATTAACCAAGATGGATAGGGATGCAATCCCATGTTCTGAAATGTCCCTAGCATCTGTTTGCCAGAAGCTGGGAAGCAATGACAGGAGTTGGGTCATTAGGTTGCTCTGTTCTTTTCTTTCCCTCTGTAGCACCTGACATTGGCCACTGTCAGAAGACAGGATATTGGGCTAGATGGAGCTTTGGTCTGTCCCAGTAGGGCCATGCTTATGATATGCTTGAAGTCCTTTGCAGATATTGTGAACATGAAATTTTGGAATGTTGAAAAGAGCAGTAGTTCTCTCAGTTTGAGCCATGAAATGGGGAGTAGATGATCTAACAAGAAATCTGCTTTACATCACACTTTGTTACATTCGTGTACTGCCTCTTGTCTTAAATTTCTTGGTATTTTGTACTTGGTCTGAGCAAATGATGGTGATGCCACAAGTGTAGAAAGTGATTGTGATCATGACTGATTGGCATAGTGAAAACAGAATCCCAAATCATTCTGAACTGATTTAGAATAAATGCCTCACAGCATATTGTGACAGCTGAAAGGAGGAAAATTCAATGAGAAAGTACAAAACAACTCCTTTTCCCCCAATTCCTCCTCTCCAAAATAAACTGGAAAACAAAACAAAAAAGTATAGACAAGACAAAAAGTATAGTATATTGAAAACCTATTCAAGCAGAGTGAGATTTTTGCTCTAGGCTCAGAGGCTTTGTCTACACTACAGGGTTTTTGCACAAGAAGCTTTTTTGCAGAAGAGATCTTCCACAAAAACTTCTTGCTCAAAAGCGCGTCCACACCTCAAAAGTACATCTCAAAAGCGAAGAGAGCATCCACACTGCATGGACACTCTTGCGCAAGAAAGTTCTGATTGCCATTCACAGAATGGCCATCAGAGCACCTGTGCTTTTTGTGGTAGGCTCTTTTTGCGCAAGAAACCCCTGTTGAGCGTCCACACACATCTTTTTGCGCAAGAACTCTTGCGCAAAAAGGAGTTATTCCTCGTAGAAAGAGGTATACCTACACTGCAAAAAGCCCTCTGTTCTGCCGTTTTACTGTACAATTTCTTGCACAAAAACGTGCTTGAGGTCTGGACGCGCTGCGGGTTTTTGTGCAAAAATGCCTGTTTTTGCTCAAAAACCCTGTAGTGTAGACATAACCAGAGTGACTGAGATATAAATTAATGCTTCATAGGGCCCAGCCAACAGAGATGTGGAGAATTGCTATGAGACAACACAATGAAAAAGTTAGTCAGAACTGGACTATTTTGCAAAGATTAATGCATGTCTTAAGTCATCCTGGGAAAAAAAAAGCTGGCATTTCATAGGCATATCAAATCAGATGACACTCTGAATTGGCCAATTAGGCAGAAACCTTAGAATTAGTGAGTTCAGTCCTTCACTCAAATAGCATTTGGAAAACTCTACTGTTTTTTTTTCCTGGAATATCAAACCTCATTAAACAGTAAGTAATGTCCAACTTAATGCTACTACCAATGAAATTGAGGAAGCACTCAATATTGATATTGAGTAGATAGTTTTCTACTGTAATGCGTTACATGACCAAGAAAGGCAATGTTGCAGAATGCTTGTTGGTTTTTACTGATGTTAGTAACAACTGAATTGCAATTGACCTTTACCAGCATGTTGAAATGGTGTCAACATTGCATGCCACTGGATAATCTATATTTTTGTGGGACTTCTGTTCTTTGTTTAGCATGGTTAGGAAATTACATTTGACAATTTGACATGCTCATGAAGGATAAACTGATAATTTTAACTTAAGCCTTAGGCAGACAGACATGATGTAAGTAAGCATCAAATACAGATCTACAAAGGTGAAAAGCTAATGAATTAAGAATGACTGCAGTGTCTCGCCTCCTGTTATGACTTTCTTTTACTGCAGAGAGTTATGCTGATCCCTGCTTTAAGTCAAGTGGAGCATAAAGAAAATGACTTGGTAAAGTAGGAGATTGTTAAAATGATTTTCTATATAAAAAAGTCCTCTACTATATATTATTGTGCAATGCCTGGGGACACTGTATTACATGAAAAGTGCATTGCTAATTGAAATTGCTATCTTCTTTCTTAATCATGGCTTTTAAGAGTCTTTTCCCCCACAAGTGATAGAAAAGGAGGAGGAAAAGGAGGACGAGAAGGTGTAGCCTCCCACCTACTGCAGTTAAAAAATAGCTAGATCGCAGCATCTAGGATGAGAAGACACTAAGCTCTAAAGAAATCAAAGCCCCCAAAACATCCACATGACCTAAATTGCTTAGGTATTTTTGATTGCTGAGTATTGGTTAAATGGCATTACAGACTATAGAGTAGATGGCAATGAAAGCCTGAACAAGACAGTACAACATGCTAAGCAATAGAGAGGAAATGTAAGTAATTAAAACGGCATCCACGAGTATCATAAACCAAATGAGCTGCTATCAAAAAACAATCAAAATGGAAACTACTTGTCCTATTTATCTTTCCCAAGAAGTCCGGTGACCCAATACAGTATCGATAAAAAGTCTCAAAGGGGTAGCCGTGTTAGTTTGTAACTTTAAAAAGAATGAGTGGTCCTGTGTCACGTTAGAGACTAAAAAAGGTAAAACCCACTCTAATTCATCTGAAGAAGTAGGTTTTACCCACAAAAGCTCATGATCCCATACCTTGTTAATCTCTAAGGTGCCACAGGTCTATTCGTTAGAAATGAAAAAGTACATCTTAACACTTTAAACATATTGATGGGTTCAAATCTAGAAAATGGTAGAGATGAGGAAGTCAGGGTATGCCCAAGAAGGCCAGATATTTTATTTTTTAAAAATCTCATATATTATGAAACATGGAAGGCAAGGATGATAATATTGGGACTATTTAAAGTACATCAGCAGCTAATTTATCTCTTTTCTCTCAGGCTATTTTCTTCCTCTTTTCCCCCTGCTTATGTTGCATTTTTGGTTGAGCTGAGCAAATATTAACAGCAAATAATAATAGCAAATAATAACATTTTCTTAAAAACACATACTTCAGATATTATCATGGTCAGAGCTCAATGCACAATAACAGTTGACATGGAGGCATTCCTAGGATGATGAAGCTGAAGAAGCAGCATTTGTCTCTAAGACAGTGACAAACACCTAGAATGAGGAGAGAGCAGAGGATTTTGCTTGTCAGTGTGATTTTTAATTAGGCAGCAATGTTTATAAGCTAACGTGATGGATGTCTCTCATGGGGCATATAAATCCTAGGAGGATCTAGAATTCAAGGAGTTAATGTAGGAAGTAACAGCCAACACTGATTGGCAGCCTCACAGCAAGTGGCAAAATAGAAGAGCTGAGAAGCAGAAGAGCAAGGCAGCTGACAGACAAGAAGCAGGCCAGAGAAAGAAGGTCCTGCCAGCAACTTGGCAATAAGCTGCTTCACGAAGGGATGACCAGGGCTACAGCCTGCAGCTGCCTGCAAAACTACGGTAAATAGGAAGTAGTACAGGGTACAGCAGGGAAATTGTTGAGAACTGATTCTGCCTGCCTGGGTTAAATTCCTTGAGTTGGAACCAGTGGAGTGGGTGGGCCTTTGCCTACACCTTAACACAGGCTTAAAAACCCAAGCGAGTTCCAGACACTTCAAGTACAAGGACCACACAAATTCTGTCAGACGTATGGGGGACTCTGTACACCGCAAGGGGAGTGAAATCAAAATCATTGCCTCCAGAATAGGACTACAGAGACACAGACATGAAGGGCAGACAGTCTAGCCTGCTGGTCTGAGCAGACTCTGTGCAATGCCTTGCCTGTCATAAGCAGAGGTACTCGTGCACTGGGGCACCAACGCCCAGTACCTTAGCACTGCAGAGAGGCAGAAATATTGGAGGGGAGATGAAGTGCTCATTTCATGGATAGTGGTAATGTGTATTGACTTCTCTTGTGGTTATCACATATCTGTCTGAATGAAGGCATCAAGTCTCACCAAAGTTAGTAGCATGGCCACTGCATTCTGTTCTGATTTAATTTTCTTGATTAAGGTCCAGTCTAGATGGGGCCAAATGGCAGAAAAGCCTCCTCTTTTGGCAGAGCCCTTATGCCTTGTGAAACGAGGTAGACAGGATTCCCTGAAAGAGCACGTTTGCTCTTTCATGAAAAAAGCGGAAGAGCAAACACGTTCCTTGGACCTCCAGTATCCGGCAAAACCCCCGTATTCTAGACATAGCCTAAGAGAATGCTATGTATAGGGACATGGGTTGTCCTGCCTTGTAATCAGAGAAGGAGCCCACTCTAGTGGGCAGAGCAGACATCTAGGTAGGGTAACAAAACTAAACAGCAGAGCCAGGGCTCAAGTCAGTGTCAGAGCCAGAAACTGAAGGTGAGGGTCAGAGCTGAGGTCATTTCCTTTGGTTAGGATTAGATAGATGCTATGGTCTTGGAAAAGAAGTATCTTTTGCTCTTCTTCAGGGCCATGGCAAGATTGTTTGAGTTCCTTCTGCTGCAGATGGTTAGATTCTGTGTGGTCTTGCACTACTGGAATTCTTAATTTCTCCTCTTGTGTTTCATTTGTTTTTTGTTCATCAGAGAACCACATCCCATTTAGGGAAATATATCTGTAGTTGTGTAGAATGTTTTTAATAATAATAAAAAATAAAATAATAACAGATGGCCTTGAGGAGAAGAATTCTCTTCACTGTGGAGTTTTCCAAAGGGTCAGATTCATGCTGGTGTTTCATGTCTCCAGTTGGAAAGGGAGGGAAAAATGCAGTCATCAGCTCAGGATAAAAACAGAGTTAATACATTTCTGATGTCTGCCTCAGAGCTAAGGATCAGGCCCTTTCTGTGACTGGCTGTTTGGATGTATTTAGAAACCACCAACATGAATTCGGTGGTTCCCATCGTGCATATGGCATCCAAGACAATTACATCAGAGGAGTCAACAAGGAAGATACTGAAGTAATTAATCACAATGAGGCGGTCAGAGGTCCGGATGAGTTTCAATAGTGGCACAATCTGCTCAGATAGGAAGCCATAGGAATTATTTAGTGATATGCAGACACCCAGGATTCATGCTTTAGATTTGCTGTGGGACAGGTGCCAGAATTTGCTTTTTAAGGAGCGTGTTTTTACCTTACACAAGATATAATTAGTACACTCCCTGGATTGTCTTGTCTGTGGGTATGGTAATTCTGGTAGTCCATTCCTTTATGATACATAAGAGATCTGGTACCTTGTCTGAGATCAGGTGCTGATTTCATTTACCACTGACCTGTTAATTTGAATGAACTCAGCTTTTGTGTTGCCACCTTTGTTTGCAGTTCTTAACATCTGTCTGTTCCAGGGATATGGATTAGTTGCCTGGTTCTGGTTTCTTGCTCATGCCTGGTGTTTATTTCCTGTGTATTCCTACAGTTGGAAAGACTAGTACTGGGAAGCCCGAGGAGTCCTCCAGTCTCAGTGTTTCTGTGAACTGTTATCTTGCAAAAGTTATATTAAACTTTTTGGATATTCTGCTGGCATGATGGTTGATGAAAAGGCACATATAATACTGTGTTGAATCCCTGAAGAGTTTATAAAGGTGGTGATGTTGTGAGGAGGAAGGGTGTTAAGCAACATTTTTTAAATGTCTGAGCATCAGGGGAAAGAAGATGGGCATCCAAGGCTACTCTTTAGGGGTAGGATCTGAGGGGAATGGGATTTACTGGCAATGAATGAAGAATGAAGTTTAGAATCATTTGAGGAGGAAGCCTGGTAGCACATAGGCTTTCTGAGCCAAAGTCACAAGCTAAATGGCTGTGTAAATTATATGTTGGGTATATATGTAGCCAGTGTCTGAGCTGGGATGAGATCTATGCTTTTGTTTCTCTTTAGCTTACACTAATGATAACTTCCTTTGTTTGTTTAAACACTATCATGATGGCTTCTGTACACACAGCACATTAATCTTAGCTCGTGTGCACATGTAGTATTGAACATATAAAACTAACACAACACTTTAAAATGTAAAATATTAAATGACCTAATTGCTAATAATAGATTTTCACAATGTCATCTATAAAATCTAACTTATAATACTGCATTATCATTAAACAGAGTTTACTATTATATTTCAGTGTATTATATTGTTAAAAGATTGAATAAATAGTAATGGTTGTACATATTTGCAATTGGAATGACAGAGTTGAAGCGTCAGATGATATGGTTCGTGAAACGAGCCAGCAGCTTTTAACAGTTGTTGTGGTATCAATATGGGGCATTCACATTGATTGATGTTTTGAACTCATTCAGTTTATTCACTTTTTTCTATAGAAAAAAAAAGCAGTAGTTTTGTCTCAAGTTTAAACCTTCCAAGTGATATGCCACACAATGAAGATCACCCAAAAAGAATTTAGAACAAACTTTGAAAAACAATTCTCGGGTTAAATCGTCTGATGAGCTCAGAAAGTTATATTTACATCTTTTTTCCCTCATGACCCTGAAGAAGTGTTATATCTTATTTGAAAAAATCTAAATACGGATTGGGCAGTTTTTCTATCTTTTTTATTTTAAAGCAGGCACGATAAAGTTACTTTGAGGAACTTTAAGTATAAATATCTTTAAGCTCTCTGAGCTACTGACATTAAACCCAAATGTATGCTGAATGAAAATCTTAAGAGAGGGGTCCTGAATGCAGGGCAGATATATTTTTACTCTATCTTGACCTTTTCCAACTAATGAAAACATATAACTATTGATTCAAAGGTCTTTTTTTGTCATGGTAATAGTAATGGTGGGGTTGTCGATTTCAGACAGTATCCAACTAAGTTCCTTTATGTAAGCTGAACCAATGATGGGGGAACTTTTAGGAGAGAAGGCGAGACCTGAGCAACTCTCAAAGCCATATTTTACTTAGAAAACCAGGAACTGCTTCAGAGAAGCACTAATTTATAGAGTACTTTTAAATAATATAGTGGACTAGTTTCCTGAAGTGTTACATATTTCTCGTATGTTTAATGTGGACTTGGGGACTCATTTATGTTTTGGGACAAGTTAGTCATACTTACATCTATACCAAGTGAAATTTGTTGCTACTTATAGACAAATGAAAAAAACAGTGCCTTATATCCAATGTCAGCCCTTTGAGTCTATTGAAAGCTTGTAGACTATACCATAGAACGTGTCCTTTGTTCTGTGTTCACTGCTGTATTTAAGTATGCCAGGACTTTTGCACAATGTGTATATGCTATCAGACATTAATAATCTTGCTAAAATTTTTTTAAAATCAGGGAAATGAGAAGTCAGGAGTGTTGTTACTATTGACCCACTCATGAGGAACCTGAATTTGCTTCTCAGAATTTACTACTCTCACACAGTACATAAAGAAAACCATAATGGCTAATTTCCCCCATACTGGCTACCTTATAGGACTCCCTCATGGTGATGAGTGATGTGCACCTCTGTAAAATAGATCCTTAACTTGTCATATTTGCATGTCATGAATTAACATAACCAAGACTTTTAAACCCAACTCTATCTGCAATTCAAAAATCAGGACAACTAAGGATAGTCTTGCAGGTAAGGCCTGGACTAGATCTGAGGATTGCTGGGCACAATGTTTGTCCAGTATTTTGCACAATTAAGTCCTAATCTTGGATGGAATATCCACAAATTACCATAATAAAATAATTAAGACCAGTTAATAAAGAGAAATTGGACTGTATATCAAACAAAGTGTTTTGTTTCAGATTATTGTGGCCCACAAGAAAGATCTGGTTTAGCAGGATAATTAAAGAATATAAGATATTAGGTGTTTTTGACCCTTATTTTTGTAGATGATTTAAAAAGCCTTATTGTGAGTGAAAGAAATAGTAATTTGGGTTTGCAGTCTTTTTCCTTTTGAGATTAATGGTATTAGGCCACAGAAGAAATAGGAAGAAACAACCTTCAAGGGAGAGGGGTGGAAACTTCAGCAGCTGGATATTTTAAAATTTGGCCTGCATGACACTATGCTATTTTCCATGCTAGTCATGGATTCCAATGCTAAGGGAGATGCCTACAAAATATTTGACTGTGGCAAGGTTGTTGGTGTTCTAAGATCACTTGCTCATCATGCTGACCAGCACTATCTCAGTGTTTTCTTGTACTCTCTCATCTCTCTTTATCTATCTGTTGTCTCTTATCTTGTATTCAGATTGTTTGCACTTTGGGGTCAGGGATCATCTTTCTGTTCTGTTTCTGTACAGCACCTACCATTATCCTGACTTGGTCTCAAAGGGCCTATAGCAATATTAAGGATAAATCATCATCATCATCATCATATTTCCTTTTTCCTGTGCCTAAAAGTTTACATAGCAGGAGAAGGTAAGCACCCAAGAACAAGTCTTGACTGTGATTAGAGTTCAGGAGAAAAACCCTCATTCCCTTACACTGTGAATATCACCACACTTTTAAATAACTAAAACATCTGAACATATAATATAAAATGTTTTATGTTCAACTGTAGTCTCGTCAAATCATAAACACAGTGAATGCTTTGTTATCTGGAACTCTCTTAACTGGAAAACTTTGTTAACCAGCATTGCCCCCAGCCACAATACCACTGTGTCTACAGGTGCATGTGCCTGACTTCTACCTGTCCAGACAGCTGTTGCAGGGCTTCTGACAGCCAGCACCACTGGCTGACATTATCAGCAGGTGTCTTCTTCCCCTTCAGCCTGCCTCAAGCTGCCAGGAGCGGTATCTGTCAGTAGTGGGTGGGGCCAGAGAAGCTTTGTTATCTGGCACATTCAATTAACCAGTAACTGCCATTTCCCATGAGTGCCAGATAACAAAGCTTTCACTGTATTAGAGATGAAAATAACCTATTAGATTATGAGCTCTCTTCTCTTGCAATCTTATAGGAGGCTTTGGTCCTTTTGATTTTATGTCCATATATATAGAAAGCAGCCATATCTATAGGGACCAACACACAGATTTCCTAGTGTGGCCATTCTCACGTGGACTTTATGCAAATGAGTGAAATTCCTCTTTTGAGGCCTGTGGCACACCCTGTAAACTAATGTCAACTAAAATATTTTACAGTTTTTGCAAAAAAATATAACCTAACTTTATGGACTTTGGAAAATTTGAGAGACTACTGTTGTAAAGTAGTTTAGTATTTTAACAAATTGAAATGCCTTGAACACCTGGGGAGAAATTGCTGATCTTTTTATAAACTGTTTAGAACTATTAAATAACAGGAATAGTTTCAAAAGTCTTTTCCAGTCAATAATTCTCAAATGTGGTAGGATGAACAAACAGCTATCAGAAATGTACTATTCATATGTGCAGTAGAGTAAAAAATGGTGCTAATTCTACCTTTCTGAACATAATTGCAATCCTCCTTTCAAATAACATTTGAAAACACATATGGGTTTAAACCTTTCACTTTCTTAAGGCAAATTGGAAGCTAAGATCTGTACAAAATGTTTCTAGAACACATTCTTACAAAGATTAATTCTTTCATCTTTTTAAACTGAAGCAACATTTTCTATAAGACTTTTGTGCAAATGCATTCTGTGTCTCTCTCTGGTATAC
This sequence comes from Pelochelys cantorii, assembly GCA_032595735.1. Taxonomy (NCBI): domain Eukaryota; kingdom Metazoa; phylum Chordata; order Testudines; family Trionychidae; genus Pelochelys; species Pelochelys cantorii. The sequence continues at coordinate 65,500,367 of CM064330.1, forward strand.
ACACACATTCCAGTGCTGTAGTGGCCTGTGCTCCAACCTCCTGCATAACCTTTACAGTTGTGACAGCAATTAAAGTTTACCAAATGCCTTTGGTGACTTGACCTGTCAGAAAATGACATGAATGACTGATGTGTTTCTAGGTCTCACCTACTGGGGGAAAAAAAGCTGCCCCAAATCCCTTTCCAAACATAAGGCTTTCTAAGTTGTTGAAGGTTTGTTTGGGAAACAAATCAAAGAGAGGAAGTAGAAAGTACAAAAACATATACTGGCAACTTCTTTCAGAGGAAAAGCTTTGTATGAGTTTATATGCAGACTGTTATGTGAGAAATCCCCAAGCCATGTGTCAATATGGCTGCATTTAGGCAATTAAACACAATTATTTCATTATGTAGTTTGACAAACAGTCTGTAAACTGTATTTGTGGTTTTAACAATAATTATACGAATATTAGAAAATTATAATAATACACTACACAGTATTTAAAATTCCAACTGTGACAGGCTGTTCTTCAAAGCTGTGAACTGTATGGAAACATATATATCCCTAAAGCTCTTTGGATTTAGGTTTGAATTGGAGATGGTCCCAATCCCTACTCCTGTATTCAAACACTCCTGAAGTTGAGTAAAGCACAAATTTGAATTCAGAAAATGAAAAAAGCCCAGTTGCAATCTGACTGCCTTTTGCTCAGTGGGCTCGAATTTCATTGTGACAATTAAGCAGTTGAAACTTGTGTGCTAAAGCATCATTTTCTGCACAGCATTTAAAAGCACACCTGGGTGTTACTTCTCTGGGTGCCCATTATGTGGTATCCACATATAATTTTAGCTCATATTTGTTCTCCATTCTGTGCTCCACACCTCCAGAAATATTTCTTCCTGTAAGATAACTGTAGCTGTATTGAGCACAGCCTGAATCCTGCATAAAAGCTCCACAGGGAAATCAGGAAAATCTTTTAAACTAAATTTTAAAAGCCCTATGACTTTTTTAAGAACACTTTTAGTAGAAGCATGTAAATCATGAGTCTGTTCATGCCGTGTTTAAAATAGTAACTCATTGTTTAGAGGAAGATTGTGGACACTTTTCTCTGATGCTGAAAGAAACATCTGTGTGTGTCTGTGAATGAAAAATCTAGTGCTTCCCCACTGTCAGATTAATTGTTCTTTCATATCACATGTTAAAAATAATAGGCATTCATTCATATGTACACATAAACATACAGCGTGGCAGCAGGCAATAACTACCAACAGACATCACTCCATTGTACCTGACATGCTGAAGTGCTAAATATAGATACATACTGAAATACTGTAGTAATTTAAATATCACAACTCATGGTAAAAGTTGATTTTTGAAACCACTCTGTGGTGTGTTTGCATGCAGGGGCCAAGAGGAGAGAGCCATTTGATAAAAGGCAGACTCTTGTAATAAATTGCTTTGCTCGGGCACATTTGACTAGCTCATCTACAGTGTCCCCACTAGTCCATCTCCTGAAAAACTACTTAAAAATTTCAAAGTTGCTGAGCAGCTCAAGTAGCTGCCATTTGAGTATGGACAGAAAGTCTCTCCGAAAAATTTATTTTTTCCTTTCTCCCACATATAGAATTCTGTCTCCTCTTCCAAAAGAAATTCCCCTTTTCTGAAGAGTAAGATAAGCAGTGTTCAGTGACAGGTTTAAGACTGAATATTTTGTGAGTCATCAGAAACAGAAACTTTATAACATCTGACAGGGGAAGTTTCCAGCTTTATGAAATAATATTGGACTCTAGAACATTGACACATATGGGGGAAAAAAGCACTATGGCTATGGAGAGTTCTAGAATGTTTTAGTTTATATTTTTCATTGTTTCTGAGAGCTGTACAACCAGACCCATAGAAGCAGTCTGATTTCAATAGTATTACTTCAGTCAGTGAATGCTTTCCAGCATGAGCAATAGCCCATGGTAACCAAGGCAGCCTACCTTTCTAAGTCTGGAAAGATATGGAAGACAGTACCATTACAATTCTCTGAAACATGTCTCAAACCATTTTTCTGCAGGTGATTTGGCATGTATATAATGCATGATGATGTAATGAGGCATCAGAGTTTATTGGCAGTCATTTATGATGACCTGCCTGGCTCACTTGTGAGTAATGCACCCAAACCAAACTCATTTTGATAAAACCTTCATGCACGCACCATAATTTATTTTCTCTGTCTATAGTTATCTAAATATATGCAGAGAGAGTGTTTTATGTACTGACATAAGCATGTACTTTCCTCTCACTGGCTCATGTGGTAGGAGAGATACATGGAGTGAGTGAAGTATAGCTGTACATAGAATATGGCAGTTGCACTTGCAGTCATTGAGCCAGGTTCTCTGGTGTAAAGAAAATTGCACACAAATTCAGAGTTAGGTTTCAGGGGAGTAAAGACAGCCTTAAAGCCCCTTATTCTTGGGCCTGGCTGATGAATGAATTAACCCCGGCATAATTATAGCTTCTCAGTTGCCTCTGACTCCAAAAAGCCATTTCAGAGGTCACGACATTCAGGCAGTTCTCCAGTCATTCCCCCCTTTCCACAATCCCATTCTCTACACCAGGGGCCAGGACAAGAGCAGTGTGGGTGGTTTTCACCAGCTGATCATTCTGTATAGGAGAACCATCCAGTATCCTTTTGTCTGATTGCTTTGTATTGTCACAATACAAAGCCAGAGCACCACAAAGCAGCTGGGCCAAAGACTAGAACCTGCAGTATATATTACATGTTTTATACAGATTTCTTAAACTCTAATTCCAATCTCACTTACCCTGATGTAAATTTGAATAATGCCATTTTAGTCAATGGATTTGCACAGTAGGTAATCCAGAGAAAGTGAAAGCAAGGCTAGTCCATTACATAATAAACAGCAGCTATACTCCTTAAAATTAGCATTCCTTACAAAGAGAGTATCCAAAACTGTAAATTTCATCTTAATACTAGGTGTCCTCTCACATCAGTGCATTAGTACATATTGTTGAGGTTATCTTAAACTGGCATTTCAAATCCTCCATTAATATCAGCAGGATTAAAATACATGCTCTTTTTCTAACATGGAACTATAATCTACCATAGACAATGGAAATTACATTTCAAAAAAAATATTATGTAAAACAGACTAGGATCTCATGTCAACTCAAGGGACTGATTGTCAGGAGACCTGTGTTCATTGTATAACCCAGAACAAGCTGGTAAGGCCAAAATGTTCAAACTTAAATCAGTGGAAGCTGCGTGTTCAACATCTCCGAAATCAACTGCTAAATCACTAGGGACATAAGCATATAGAAGAGGTAGGAATTGCCATTATAGATCAGATGAGTGATTCAGTTAGTCTAGTTTCCTGTCTCCAAAAGTGGCCAATACCAGAAGTTTCAGAGGAAGATGTAAATCTTCCATAATTGACAATTATATAATAACATGCCCATGGAAGAATTTTTTCTCTCTAACTTGGGGCAATATATAGTTGGCTTATGCCTGACACATGAAAGCTGATACCCCCTGCACATTTTTATCCTTACTAGTATAACTGAGGATGACATTCTTTCTTATCATTATTTCAATGTCCAAATCTCTCTGTGAATTGGCTGATTTCTTGTGGATGGTGCAGTTTTAAATAGAGTTCTCTACAGATGGAATCCCTGATTATTGCAGGCTGTCTTTGGCACCTGCCCATGCCACAGTGAATAACTTTTATCTTGTCCTTGTTCCCTCGCCCTCATGTAGATCAGAGCCTTCCATAAAGAGGGCAGTAATGTTCCCTAATCCAGAGAGGGGAAGGATGACCAGTGATTAGGATATAAGAAAAACAGGTTCAATTTTCTGTTTCACCGTAGACTGTCTGTGTGATTCTGGGAAAATCACTTAGGGCGAGATTCCTAATGGTGTTAAGTCACTGAACTCCCATCTATAATCTCCCATCTGGGGAGACTAATACTTCCTTTCCTCACAGGAGTGTTGTGAGGATAAATACAATAAAACTTGCGAAGTGCTCAGATACATGGTAATGGTAGCTATATAAACACTGTAGAGACAGAGAAAGAGAGAGAGATGAGATTCAGCAGTCTGAGATGCTGCTGGGTGTTTCCTGTTGTGATCTCATATTTTCAATTTTTCAATATCCTTTCTTAGAATGTGGGCAGCAGAGCTGAATGCAATATTCCAGTATCGATCTCACATTGCCAAATGCAGCAGTGAAATCACCTCCCTCCTCCTACTCATTACTCCCTTGTTTATATATCTAAAGATTGCAGTAGCACTTGCTTTAGCATTGGGGTATGAGAGGAGGGGGACAGCAGATGTACACTGAAGCTGTACCTCCTGCATACTTCTAAATACAAGGACTTCAGGTATGAAAGACCCTTATATGGGCCACGCAAGGTTACATAGAGAGGTTCCTTCCATGTTTCTCTCCTGCTCCCACATTTATGTGTTCACCCAACCAAAATCCCTCTCGCCATGTGGTCCTCTAATTATTTATTACTAAAATGTCTCTCTCTTGCTCCTCTCCTAAAACGTCTGAACTTCTCTTCTACCCCAAACTCACAGCGATCTTTCAGAACGGCTGCATAAGTGGGTCTAAGTGAATAAAGCATAAATAAGTATTTACACATGTGTCTGTGAGACTTCGACCTTCCAAGAACTTTTATGCAAACAAAAATATGCTCATACAAATAGTCACACTTCGAAAAGGTCATAGCTTCAGAGAATTTATTTGGAATTTGAAGGAAAAAAAGGCAGTAAATTATTTTCCAGCATTCACTCAGCTCCAGTGTTTTCTGGTATTTCAAATGAGTCACTCATACACTGAAAACCATTGATGAAGAAGAGGAATAGCGTGCACAGAAGAAAGTGAAGCCAAAATGAATCTGGTCAGAAATAGTAAGATACCAGAAAAGTACTTTAAAACCAATAAAGTTGGTTACTATAACATGGTTAATATATGGAGATATACCTATCTCATAGAGCTGGACAGGACCTTGCGAGGTCATTGAGTCCAGTCCCCTGCCTTCACAGCAGGACCAAGTACCATTCCTGACAGATTTGCCCCAGATGGTCCCTCTCAAGGATTGCGCTCACAACCTTAGGTTTAGCAGGCCAAGGCTCAAACCACTGAACTATCCCCATAATTATCCATCATTACTTTAAAATCTATGGTTTTATGAAATCTATGACTCCCATGAGACTTTTCTTAGTCTTTGTAGCTTTGCCCTTGATAACCAGGGAGAGCAAAACCAGAGTGGGGTAGGGTGGGAGGTGCTAGTGACCTTGCCATAGATATATAGGGAGGGGAGAAGCAGAATTACATTTTTACTCCACAAAATTTCATGGAGGTGAGAGACGAATCTGGCTATGGTAGGTACTCAGAATCCTTGCATGTAGAATTCTTTGGCCCAGCTTAGTCTTGCCTTCCAGTTACTGAAAGTCCCTGAGGAAACAGTTGGCTCTGAGGAGGGGCATAAACATGAGTACCAGTTGCAGAATAGGATGGGTTTGAGGATGGAACAGGGCACCAGCACCTGAATGAGGGGCAGGGCATGCAGGTTGCTGTGTACTGAGGAACTGAAGTAGGAACAGCACTAGGAACTAGCAGGATATCCTTTCCCACCCTGGAACTGGCTGACCCCGAAAGTCTCGGTAGCTCTTGTCTTTCTCCTTACTATTCCTCTGTTCTCCACTCCCTGAATTCATAGGGAGCATCTGCCCATCTGGTGGGTAGAAACAATGAGAGTGCTAGTGTAGGCAAAGTTCTTTTAACCACCAGGAATGAAATCTGGGCTCTACCTACTTCACTGGGGCCAAAATTTCACCTCATATGTGTATTCCTCCCCAGAACAAGTTAGGATGGCAAAATGGTAAAATGCTGGATGGCACCTTCTTTATACCAGTGTTCTCCATGTTGCTACCATCTGTGAAGCTGCACCAATTATAGCAATGGTGGAAGGTCTTAGATCAAAATACTTATTGTAAACAAGGCTACGAAGGCAACATGGCTACTGTTCCTATAAGCTCTGTTTTTGCACGTGGAGAGGCAAGTCAGCAACAGCACTTTTTTTCTCCAATTCAAACATTCCTTTCCGGTCCCAACTGACCAGCTTCCTGCAATATTCAGAGTCATTCAGCTAGTAACTCCCTGATGGCCCCTTAGATCTTAACCAAAGGAAAGGCTATAAAGTCCCTTCTGCATGTGGAATTAGGTTGAGCTGTTAACCTTCCGCATGAAAAGAAAAACAAAGAAAAGTTAGTAAGCAGTAAAAGAAGGGATACTCAATTTACTCCTTCACTGTTAAGTTTACACCTTTTGTGCATGGAAAATGTATTTCTTTTCCTCACAGTTATTTTCCTTTGGCAGTTAAAATTGTGTGCTGCTAGCTCATAACTCTAAACAGTGCTTTTCACATTCCTGTTAGCTGTATAGGTTATTCATGCATTTTAAAAAGCAATTTGGCTCATGCTGAAGTGCTGTACTCTGCCTGGTCTAAACCGAACTTGAAAATTTACGGTTATTAGTACTTAAACAGAAGGCTGATACGTCTTTCAAAAATTTATCCCAAGTGCAAACTGTCTCTTAAAAAAATCACAGGTTGCTTTTGCTTTGCAAATCTACTGTAGAGTATGTAACTGGGAATTGAAAAAAATGCCAAAATGACTCTGGGGTGTTGATCTGGCAGTGGAAATAAAATACAAGGGCTGCATTACTACCTCTAAAGTTAAAAGATTATAATCCAACTTTAACTACTGACTTCAGTCCAATTTTCCATATTGATATTATTCTTCTCTTGTATGGGTCTGAAAATGGAGCATTGCCCGCTGAGAATTGCGTAAAAGTACAGTAATATGGATATTTCTGCAGAAAAAATTTTCCAGACCATATCTGGTATGTGTGGTTTATATGCAGCTAATTTATGATCTGACTCAAAACGTTTCATTGAAGCCCCACTAGCTGAAAGAAAGCAGTTACTGAAACTAAATTCAGACTTTGGTGAATGGGTCCCACCTGGTACTCTTTAAAAAATGCCAGGCCACGTCTTGCTTCACCTGTTAATCTCATGTGGAGGCCTCTTCGAGTGAGAGGGAATTCTAAAATTGTTGCCTTTTGTGGCTGACATGCTTTACTCACGTAGGGAAAGTGTTTGGCTGAATGTACAATTCAGAGAAACAAGCATGAGGGTGTTAGAGAATGGGAGGGAAAATGAATTCAGTGTGGAAGTAAGATATTAAAATTGATGCATAAACAGGACAAAATAAATAAAGTCTATCAGATGACAGTGACAGGGAGAAATAAGAAGAAAGAGTGAAAATAAAATATTCCTCAAAATCCTGTCACTGTTGCTGGTGAGCAGGGAAAGGAGATCTAGGACATGGAACTGTAAATCCATACAGGTATCTCCTGGCCACATCCGGCTTTGCAATTTGTGGAACCTCAGAGAGCAACTCAGGTTATGGATGCAGTTCTGCCCCCAGAAGGGGATCGGAACCTGCCTGACATTCGATTTCCACTGCCAGAGGCAAAGTTTGGAACAATCAGACATACTCCTTCTCCTCTTTTCCTTGTGCAAACACAACGTAGAGTCTTGCTCCAGGGGTAGGGTAGGATTGGTGATAATCAAAGTATCTGAGGATCTGTGTAATACTTATGAATCACTGTTCTTCTAATAATCCAGCTGATAAAAGTTATAGGAGTGTAAGTCATTTCTGCCCTGAATGATGCTCTGTCATCCTCTACTGATAGCTAGGTCAAGTAGAGACTGATGAACTTGCTACAGCCTTGGTCAACAAAAACTGATCTTTTAGCTCAGCCAGTAGAGGCTCATGCATTAAGAAAGATAAGTCTCAGGTTTGATCCCTACTACTGACATTCCAGTCAGGGCCATTGATGTTACAGACATAATCACTGGACTTTAGTCAAGCTGCTTGTGTCAGAGGTTCTGAGTCTCTGTCCCTAATTCACAGTTCATAATAGAAAATGCTCATGGGCCAAGGAAAACTGAGTATTGACCCGAGGAAAATGCCTATCTGCCTATTTGAAAGAAAAACCCAGAAATTGGCTGGTGTGGAGACATGCAGAATGACTGGTGAGCTATGATACCTAAAATAGGTCATTACAGCTTTGAAAGGTAGCTATTAATCATTGTAACGCTCATCCCTTAGCGAATGGAACTTGATCCCCTAACCCAGTTTTTGTGCAGGTTACCGGAGAAAACTGGTTTGCAAATCAGTGGATAACTGCCCTGGAGGGCAGTTTTGACATACAAACTGACCAAGATGCACAGTTTAATTGGTTAGTTGGGTGTCAGACAGCATATGTCATTAGAGCAGGGATATACTTTTTGGAGATTAAAGATCTTTATTTTTCCTCTATATAACTTGAAGTGCTTTATCTTGATTAGCTTATGAGACGTGTTGTCAGCCGATGGCCGGGGCAGTGAGTGGTCTGTGAGCCCTATTACACACCCGAGTCTTCAACTGCTAGGACAGGGTCCCTTCGCAGCGGGCAGCCAAGGGAGGCTGACGGGTGCCCCAAAGTTTTACACCCGAGTCTTTGACTGCTAGGACAGGGTCCCTTCACAGCGGGCAGCCAAGGGAGGCTGACGGGTGCCCCAAGGGTTTGCCCCATGGAGGCGGCACAACCCAACGCTCAGCTCTTACTGCATTTACCCCTGACCGGCTGTGATCCTTTTAATTGTGTCTGGTTCTGTTACAGCAACAGGAGGAGTCAGGTTAAAGCTTAAACAGTTACTATTTTTATTGTTACAAGGCAAACTTAGCTGTTAAATGCTACTGCTCTGTTACAGATAACACAGCCACTATAAAAGGACAAGACAGAAATTACGCTAAAAAGTCACTTACAGGTACCATGAAACCCTTTTGGTTCTCTGAGCTCTTATTAAATGCATGCAAAATAGACACCAAGCAGGTATATTCTCACCTCTGTGATCCTTACTCCGGTGAAGCCAGGTTCCTCTAAATCCCAATGGGAAGCAGTCAGTATGAGACTAAGGCGTCACTAAAGTCTCGGGGGTCCAAGACCGCCTGGCCAGCAGGTATGTGGGTGGATCTCCAATTAGAGTGGGGCACAGGGCCCTACTTTATACCCCTGTGGTCACGTAGACACTTCTCTTGTCATTAAAATGCCAATGAAGTTGGAACGTCTTTGTGACACCCATTCCCACAGGGGGTCCAAAGCTTAACTTGCACCTGTGAGGTGGAGGAACTAAATCATTAGGGCTGGACATTCTTTTCTGATGGGGCGGTAGATTCCCTTTCTGGGACGGTGTGTAGACGTATCGATTACTGGTACCAGCCAAAGGCAGCCCGAGGCCCCAATCGTCTGCTGGCCCAATTGCCGTTGTTATCTGGTTTCTGTTTAGCATCCACGGCCATTGTCATTCCAGCACCTCTGGAGGCCCTGGAGCCTTTGAAGACAGAGTTTCGCTCTCAAGGATTCTCTCTCCCAAGGATGTCAGAGGTAGGAGGGGGAGGGGGAGAGGGGGGGTTTCTGTCTGGCTACAAATGTATATCTAGAAAAGTTAAGCAAACTCTTATTTTCACATCCAATTCTTCTTTTTTAAATATTTTTTGTTATGATTACTGTTCTATGGATTACTTCATGCAGTCCTCCCTCAAAGAAAAGAAAATCCTATAACTGCTCAGGAGAGGAGCAGAAGCAAGTTTCTGGAACCACCACTCAGTTGTGGTTATGAAGTACGAGCAAAAGTGATCTGGCCCAGTGTGTTGTGTTGCCATTCGACTGTGGCAGGCAAACACAAAGGCTATGTCTAGACTGCAGGCTTATTTCAGAAGAAGCTTTTCTGGAAGAGATCTTCTGGAAAAACTTCTTCCAAAAGAGAGCATCCAACTGCAAAAGCGCATTGAAAAAGTAATCTGCTTTTTCGAAAGATAGTGTCCACACTGAATGAATGCTATCTCACATTTCAGCTGTGATTACTATGGATGGAGTGGCCACCAGGGCACTTGTGCTTTTTCCTCTTTACTCTTCTTTTGAACTCCCTCTTCCCCATCCACATACGCCTTTTTCTGAAAGAGCTCTTTCGGAAAAAGGCTTCTTCCTCGTAGAATGAAGATTACTAGTGTCAGAAAAACTCCTTTATTCTTTCGATTTTCTTTTGGAAGAATGCAATTTCACTGTGGACATAATTCAAGTTTTTTTGGAAAAACGGCTGTTTTTCTGAAAAAACTCTGTAGTGTAGACATACCCATCAGGAGAAGCTGAAAGAGAAAGGAGGACAAGAGCTGGTGGTGGGACTGGTCATACATCTTACTGATTTCTGGATTTGGGTAGGATGCAATACTCTACCCATATAACATGGGCATAAGAGGTACAATATTCCTTCAAAACCCTGCCTAAGTGCCTTAACTATGACCTAAGGAGAACAGCAACAAGAGGCTTGAGACAGATTAATATTCATTCCATGTACAGTAATCCTAGAGCATAATGCAAATTCCAGTAAGACTGCTGATTGGTTCCAAATGTCCTTTTTTGTTGGTGATTTGGAACCTAAGTTGTTCCAGGCATTTGAACACAAATGAGTAAATGTTAAATAGAAGAAAATGAAAGGCTAAGTGGACAGACTGTAAAACATCAAAAACATTTTTTGAGCAGTGCAAGGGAACAGCAAGCATATCAGCAAGCCCGACTCATCAACTTGACAGGGACATTTTGTGCTGGCTAATATCCTACTGAAGGTGTTATATTTCTGGAGCCAGCAGAGACAGACACAGAGGGAGCTGAGGGACATACAGGTGTGGATTGTGGTGGCTTTATTTTTCTTTTGGCTGCAAAACTGAAACTTACACAAAAGTAAGATTTTGCACTTCTGTAGAGCAGAGCAAGTGCAAACAGCTCCCCTCCCCCCATACATTTAAAGGGACTGGACACTGCAGAACAGAGCAAGTGCAAACAGCTCCCCTCCCCCCATACATTTAAAGGGACTGGACACTGCAGAAGAGAGAGCATTTGAAGCAATTCTTTGAATACAGTTTTTAGGACAGTGGTGTAATTTCAAGTGAGTTGTTTCAATGCAAAACTGTCTCCTAAAGGAGTGAAAATGCACATTTGATGCAAACCAAAAATATATTTTAAACATACAGTAGATTTATTTTACTATAAATTTGTGAGTCACCAGTGTATTTGGAAGAGTGGTGCAATTTAATCTTCTAATTGTTTCAATATTAAGAGCAGAAAACACAAAAGGCGAGAAGAATGTTTGTAGACTAGCTTATTGGATTGCAATGTAACTGAATTAATGAATTTTGAAACTGTAGGTAATGTTGTTACTGAAGTGTTACAAAATATGAACTACATTTTGATTTCATAATAGCAGATATATGATGTATATGATAGAGGCAAGAGAATGCAGTACTATTTCCTAAATGCTGTTTGTGTTACAGATACCACACTATAATCTGGTAGGTAATATTTGCAGGAAATATTTCAGAATCATAATTTATCCTGTTATTGGTATGAAGTAGAATATGAAGATGTGCTCGATGCACAAACTGAGATTTTATTGCTACCTTGAAGAAAAACAAAAGAAACCAGGCCATATCCTCAGTTGGTAGAAATTAAATATGCCAATTTAAGCCTGTTTTGGATATGTCCCTCCCTCCCATGTGTCTTTCTCCACTGCCTGTGATTACTTGAAAAATGTTAATGAAAATCATGGGAGTATGGTGGCTTAGTTTTTAATGTCAAACTTTTTATCTGGGGTTAGTATGTTGCTATCATGAAAGTATTATGCAACCGGAATCACAAGAGCCCCCTCATGTGAGTGCACAGGAAAACTTGACATGAAGTACACAGGATGGTTTGCTTCTACTATACAAATGATATTTCTGCTATTATGACATTGAAATGTGGTTAATATTTAGTTAATAATAACACCTCAATAACAACTTTGCTTACAGTTTTAAAATTCATTAATTTAATTACATTGCAATCCAATAAACTAATCTCCAAACATTCTTCTAACCCTTCATGGTTTCCACTCTGAATACTAAAACAATTTCAAAATTAAATAGCATCAATCATCCAAATAGATTAGATAATTACAAATGTATAGTAATATATAGGTCAACCCCCTGCCTGTATTCTAGCAACCCTTCATCAAACTCAGAGGGAGAAACACAAGTTGCAAGCGGGAAGAGTTTGGAGATGTCAAAAGAAATCAGTCTGTGTGCACATGGCTGGAATACTAGCTGCTCTCTCTAAATAGTTTTCTTAATAAGAGCCAGTTTAGCTTTAGAAACCTGGAGTCCTCTTGTGTAGCACACATTATATGAATCACATATATGCTCTGCAAAAGGGTCTGTAAAAATTCCTGACTGCCAGAGTCTGCTCATTCTGGGTACTACCTGAGCATACATTGCCATAAAGTGCACTGCAAGTTGTGAGTATGGCTCCAACACTCCCTCTGCACCATGGAGCTAACATGGAGGTGGGATAATATATTTATCACATTGCTCCTGCATCCTGGGGCATACCTAGCATAAACCAAGGTTTCATACTTATGACAGAACTCTGTGTAATGAGCATAAATACCACTCTGAATCCATAAGAATTTCAGCCAACAAATAATTTAGAGACTTTTGTAATGATCTAACTAGGTAATTAGTGAATACTGAGCTGGAGCATATTCAGAAAGTTTAGGCAGCCCATGTCTTCATGTTTAGCATGGTGATGCCAGTCCCTGGAGTTTACATTCCTCAAAGAGGAAACCTGTTCAATATCAAGGTACCTTTAAAAATTAGCTGATAGAGTATAATTTATTTTTAAAAGGGGTCCTAGCAGCAAATCTAAACAGAACAGTAATCATGCCGAGCACAGTAGGATTGTATTTACTGTAAGTAAGTACATACTTATTAAAAACAGTTAAATTATAGCATGGATATAGCATGAAGTGCCCACTTAAACAGTTAGAATAGCAAATGTTTGGGTAATACAGAAGCATTGCCTAACTCAGGCCTTGTCCTTCTTAAGTTTTTCTTGCATACATACTATTTATATCACCTTGCATTTTTATATCTCCATGAAGTAAATGGTAATAAGTTGCAATTCATAGCCTTTCATAGTTTAGTTAACCAAACATTATTAAGGAGTGGAATATTTAGAGCTAGAATGCCTTTCAATACCTACATATATTAAGACACTGCTTTCATTTAGAGATTGTTTAATAATTTAAAAAAAATCAGGAAGAAAAATATAGTTTTTGTGAGATCATATTATTTGTTATTCCTCAGCATTCAGACAGCTACTAAATATTTGTGAAAATGACTGCGTCCCAAAAGCTTCGTGAGTGTTAGTAGAAATGATTATTTGCTTGACAATCCACATCTGATGTGTGTTATTCATTTTGTTATTTTCCTTGAAAAGTTGCAGCCATCCAGTCAGGGAGCAGAAATTATACCAAGTGATTTAGTCACAAGTCACATACCTTTAATAACTATTAGCAGATATAAAATAGCTGAAGTCAAAATTTTGTGGACAATCTCTAGACTTAAAATTTAGGCACAAAGAACTATTCAGTGACTTCTTACTAATAATGAAATATGTGAAGAAATCAGAATTAGTTTGTGAAGAGAAAAAGGATTAAGTATGAATCAAATATTATTCACGGTTACTTCCTAGCTCAGCATTACTCATATGTTTTCAGCAAAAATATTTCAAGTTTGAATTTAAATGCCCCAAAGAACAAGTTAAACCACCATGTAAAGAGCTGCTGATGAGACAAAAGAATAAAGACTCATTGATCTTAAGTATTCTATTACTGCTGTAACCAAGGAAACCATACAATACAAAGGAAAGAAGACTCACTTTACATTGGTCATGCACCAATGACTTCTGACAAGAGAATAAAATACATTTTTTTGAACTATGCTGTATTGATTAAGAAATATTTTCTCACAGAAATGACAATTCCGCTCTCCAAATTAGTTATTCAAAGCTAAGAGTTCCTAAATATATAATCTACCTGAAATTTATATGATGCCTTTGGACATCCAGAAAGAAATATATACTATATTTGTGAGAATCACATCATCTGCTAGATTAAGGTTACATTTAATTCATCTGAATATAATTAAGCAGAGTACTTCAAAACCTCCATTTTAGATTGTGTGTTACTTTTCCTCTAGAAATCATTATCACAAATTATCTCAACTGGTAACAAAGTGGAGAAACTGAGAGACGTGTGAATACTGAGCCACCTGTTGATTCAGAGTATATATGAAAAAATAATATTACTCACTTTCACAGAATTTTCAGGGGGAAAATGGAAATCAGATATGGATAATTTAATGAAAAATACATTTTCTAAAAATGTGTTGTGCCGTATTTTATCAGACTGTCTAATAATGATGTGAAATGATGCTATCACTGGCTGATATTCACTTCAGACAAGGGTGGGAGTTTTCCCAACTAAATAGCTTGACTTAAGGTTGCAAACATTTTTGCAAAAGAGAAGAAATTCTGAAGTACTTATCTTTACTTATGAGCTTTTGGTAAGGGACCTTGTCAAAGGCTTTCTAGAAATCTAAGAGATGGGATAAGAGGGAAGGTTCTCTCATGGACTGCCTACCAGTTAAAAGATAGAAAACAAAGGGTAGGAATAAATGGTCTGTTTTCAGAATGGAAAGAGGTACCTAGTGGTGTCTCTCAAGGTTTTTTCCTTGGACCAATTCTATTCAATATATTCAGAAATGGTCTGGAGAAAGGGGTAATCACTGAGGTGGCAAAATGATGTACAATTGCTCAAGATAGTAAAGTCTACAACAGACTGCAAAGAGCTTCAAAAGGATCTCACAAAACTTGGTGAGTGAGCAATGATATGGCAGATGAAATTCAATGTTGATAAATGCAAAATAATGCATATTGGAAAACAGAGTCCCAACTGTGCAAATAAAATGATGGGATCTAAATTAGAGAGAAACCTTTCATACTGGATAGTATTATGAAAACATCCATTCAATGGGCAGTGTCAGTCAAAAAAGTAAACAGTATGTTGGGAATCATTAAAAAAGTGATACATAATAAGACAGAAAATATATTGCCTCTATATAAATCCATGGCACGCCGGCATCTTGAAACTGTGTGCAGATGTGATCATCTTGTCTGAAAAAAGATACATTGGATATGGAAAAGATTCGGGAAAGGGCAACAAAATTAGAACAGCTTCAATATGAAATGAAATTAATAAAATAGATTTTTCAGCTTGGAGAAGAGATGACTAAGGGGGGATATGATAAGGATCTATAAAATCATGACTGGTGAAGAGAAAGTAAATAAGGAGAAGTTGTTTATTCTTTCCCCTAACAAAAGAACTAGGAGTCACCAAATGAAATTAATAGGCAACAGGCTTAAAGCAAAGAAAATAAAGATTTTCTTCACAGAATGCTCTGTCAGCCTGTGGAACTCCCTGCAAGACGTTGTTGTGAAGGCCAGAACTTTAACAGGGCTGAAAAAAGAACTAGATAAATTCAGGAGGATAAGTTTATCAATGCTATTAGCCAGAATGGGGAGACCAGAATGGGGTCTCTAGCCTCTGTTTGTCAGGGCTGGGAATGGGTTACAGGGGATGTATCACTTGATGATTTACCTAGTTCTGTTCATTCCCTCTGAAGCACCTGGTATTGGCCAGTATCTGAAGACAAGATACTGGGCTTGATGGACCATTGGTCTGCCTAGTATGGCCAGAGTTGGTTTTGGTATTCAATTAACTGAGCTGACTCCATATGGACATACTGACTCACTTGCTCACAAAGGGTAGCAGTTCTCTAAGGGCTGCTCTCTGCTGTAGCTGTGTGTAGGAGGGCCCCCAAATACCTTCTTGAATTTTAGAGGGATAGTGGGCTTACTGGGAAGCCCCAAAATCACAGGAGAGCAATCTATTCATCAAAGATGCTAAAGGGGGCATAGTAGGCCACTGGCCCTTCCCTACAAGAAGAGAACATCAAGTAAGATTGGCCAGGCAATTACCATACATTAAGATTAAGATTGGTAGATAAATTGGTAGTTGAGTGGCTCCTCTGGGTCCCCAGTCACATCATGACACCTGCCTTTAACAGTCAGAGATGGTCTTGGTCTCTTTCTCTCCCTATTCGCTTTGGGGTGTTTACTACCTCTGAGGATACTGGACTCATGGAGTCCTTGTGCACTGGTAGCTCAAAGCCATGGCTGTGTTCTCAAGCAGTATCTCTCCCACTTATGCTGGGCAGAACACAGCCCATCGTGTGAGTACACTGGTAGGATCCTGATGGAAAACCTGATGACTTATCTGCTGATACACCCTAAAAAAGTTGTTGTGCTGCCAGTCACTAGATTAATTATTTAAAAAAAATCTGTTCAAAATTGAAGTTTGAGGTAACATGTCACTTTTGCTGGTGAATGCAGGATCCAATACAAGTTCCCTTTTTATTTCTGATGAAAGGACCAGAGTGCATACATCCCAGGCCTCTTCATTCCTCATCTGATTTGATGTACACTTGGGTGGGCAAAGCATATGTGTTTGTACCTGATAAATTATAAACGTATGTGTGACTTTGTATGTTCCTCTAGCTATTCCTTTATTCATGCCACAAACCAAAATTGCCGATGACTACTAAGGTACTACTGTTGTTTAATATTTCAAATATGTAAAATTTCAAAATAATGAAGTTTGACATTAGAATGGAATTTCCAAACTCATCTCTATCTCTATCTCTGTCTATCTATTTGAATACTGAGGGTCCAGGAGCACTTCATATAGTAGTTTAATAACCGAATGCTATCCATATCCTAAGTATAAATCATTCTGTTAGATCAGGTATCAAATAGCATATATGATAGTCGTCATCTAGAAGTGTTATTGTTCCACAGTGGAGCTAAATAGCCCGTGGGGAATGGAATTGGAGTGAATTTCACAGAGAACTATAAAGAAATCCCACATCTCTATGAAGCATAACATTTTTGATGACCATTACTGGCCTTAAGTTGACAATATTGTCTATGTTTACTTTTGCAAAGACATATAATGGGTGGAATGCAGAGGTGAATTTCAAAGAAATATCTAAGCAGGAAAAAATGCTTTTTTTGCTTGCATAATCAATTATTTGTGGACCAGCAAATGGTAATGAGTGAGAGGGAATGGATCACTTGATGTTTAGCTGTTCTGTTATTTCCCTTTGGGGCACCTGGCACTGGCCACTGTCAGAAGACAGAATACTGGGCTAGATGGACCCTGGTCTGAGCCATAATAGCCATTTTTATGTTAATTTGGGTCATTTTTATTATTCAATACTTAAGCTAGAAGAGCAGGCTATACTTGACAAACTATGACTTCTATGTACCTTATATTTGCATGAATATATAGTTTATATTATAAGCAGACTATTGACATTATTTAAGGTGTCAAAGAATAACATTGCATTACTAGGGAGTTTTATTATTTAACTTGGATGAGAAGACAAATATGTAATTTAGTACAGAAATGGCAAACTTGAATGCTTTAAAAATATTTGCCACTCAGTACAAAAAGCTACATTAACACATCGGACTGTTTGAGAACTTGAATGCACGTCAGTCAGAAGGTCCAATGTAACAGTTCTATAATAACCACAGCTACCACTCATGTAGAATTTAAATCCATGCCTAAAATCATAGAGTGTCCACAAGTGTATTCTCATTGGTAGACTGGACAGTTTAATGGCAGAGACATGCATCAATTCCCAATAATACATACCTGGGAACTCCATTAAAATATCTCTATGGTTATTATGACTAAGGAGCAACATTACCAGAGAGTACAAAGTTACCAGATGGGATAAGAAGTGAATAGGAAGATGAGAGAGGAAGGAGCAAGAGGCTGAAGGTAAAACTGACAGTTTAATCTGCTTCCTCTCCCAAAGTGCAACTCGACCTTTTAGCAGTGTTTTGTAGCCTTTTCAGCCACTTCCAGCTTGTTTCCTAATGTGAAAACCATGCTGTGAGCTTGTTTGATATTCCAAATTATATTTAATAAAAGAAAGGGAATTGAAAGCAGCTCTTACGCCATAAACCTCTACTGAAAGGGCAGCTAAGTTTCTCAGAGTTATGAAGGGCAATCAAGGTTATAAATATTTTCTAAAAAGGTGAGAAAGCTTTAGGGAAAACAAAAACATAACCATAAATATAATAAAAGTAGTAGAGAAAATGTGTATAAAACTTTGAACTTTCTCTAAGTCTCTTAGTAAGAGCTACTTTTCACTGTAGAGGGATAGATTGCACAACCTTTCCTAAACTGCCCTTTAAAAAGTTGTTTTAAAATATAAATTAATAAGTCATTCTCTAATAGACATCACAGGGTATACTTTAGTAAGCTATTGGTATATACTGGGAGTTCATTGTTATTGAAACCTGAGTGCCTTCAAATTCCCAAGAATTGCCCCAATAGGTAAACAATGCACATGCTGGAGTTGCTCTATTATATGCATATTGTATATTTTGTTTTGTGGCATACCCCCTCACCCATGAAGCCATTTCATAGTTGCTGAACTGTGGCCCAAGTTTCTGAAATATGACCAAATTCTCTGTCCTTTGCTAACTAAAGAAGCCTTCATCCCATATTTGTCTGCAGCCAATTAATGGAGTCTTCTTCAGATCATTGACTCCTCCACAAACTAAGGAATTAATGGCTCCTCTCATTTCTCCCTGGTCCGTCCATTCTCTATTCCTTTCTGCCCAGTGCCACCCATCAAGATCTGAAGTCGCCCCTAAGGTGATGGCTATGCTGCTGAAATGACCAGTTGCTGACAATGGTTGTTAGTGACACATTCCCACCCCCAGACTGCCTCAACTGCTGCTGAAATCAGCTTAGTTAGTAAAGGAGTTAGGGATAAGGTTAATTTCAACACCAATATAGAAAGTGTAACAGATCTAGTAGGTCTTGGTATCTATGTGGAAAATAGTTTTGTTCCATTTACACTAGCAGTTAAATCATTTTAAACCACAGTTTATAGAAAGCCAGTAAGGATTGGTTGCTGACATGAATCAAGTCATTTTCATAATGTACACAGGCCAAAAGATACTTTACTTTCTTTCTCTGTGTATGTGTGTGCATGAGAGAAAGCTAGTGAATGCTAGTGTTTGAAAATGGATTAGCTGTTACTGCTGACAAGGTAAAACAGTTTCTTTCAGAGGGGACACAATTAGCAATGAGTTGTTTTTCTTGCAAATATTAGTGGTTTAGGAGTCTCTGTTCTGATAATGTTCTTTAACAGCTATAAGGTAAAACAACAGGGAACTGAGGATTTAAAGGATCAAAAGTCTTTCACTTCTTGCACCAAGGCAGACTGGCCTCCATCCAGACTGGAGAATGAGGGAGCACTACGTCTCTCGTGAGTGGATAGAACTGAATCCACCCTGCCCTGCTTGCTGGAAGTATTGGGGTGGTGTGGGGCAGGAATTATAAAGAGATGGTCATGCAGCTCAGTTTGGGTGGGGGTGGAGCCAGCAGAGGCGACAGACACCTCTGCTCTGCTGCAGTGCCCAGGAGCTGAATCTATGCTTTGCCACACCCTGCTCCTGGAGTAGACAGACACAGACAGGGAGTTGCTGAGATTATCATCAGCCTCTAAGCAGAGGAGCCCAAGGTACCAAACCCCAGGGGAGGTAGGAAGTAGCCAAGGGGCAGCTGACATCTGGGCAGCTACAGGGCCAATCACTTCTAGATTGTAGTTGGATCCATGCTGACCCACTGACAGGGCTCTGAGCTGCACCATGGTGGATTTTGCGATGGGAAAGGCTGCATCTCCTCACCTTAGGCCAGGAGACCTTGAATAGCCCTGCTAGCACCCTAGACTACCTGCTGGGTGCTCAAACTCTCTGGAGCCCGATAGAAAGTGTGAGTCTGAAACTTGAGAGGGTGTATATTTGCTGGCCTCCTGAGCCCATAAGCCCAGGCATGTTCTTTCCTCTGCTGGGATACTTAGGCTGCTGCCTGCTACTAGCCCAGCCCTCGCCAGAGGCTAGGGCTCTAAACTGTTCATAGCTGTCAGCCCTATTGTAGGGCCTCGAGCTGGAGACTCCACAGGGTGCTGCCCTTCCCAGGGGCAGGGACAAGGGCCCCAGACTGTTCTTGTGTGTTTGCATCTGTCAGAAGGGCCCAGAGCTCTAGACTGCTTATGGCTCAGCCCTATGGGTGCGACCCAAGGCCGAAGACTAAACCCCAAAGCAAGGAGGCAAAGCAGCCTCCCCTCCCCACCTTGGAGAGCGAGGGAGCACTACAGTTCACCTTCTGCTTAGATTGTTAAAGTCCACAGAAAGGTATAATAAATAATGTTCTGAATGTGACTTTCAGATTGTAAGATTGATAATAAAGTAGGATGTGAGCCTGAGATTTTATTTCCAAGAGGCCTATTGCTTTCATATTTCACAGTGCCAATGTCCTTATGTGTCTGATTAGGATGGCCATTTCTGCTGATCAGAGGTAAGCGAGGTATATAACGTGATTCCCTCAGGGAATATATGACAAGTACACAGAAGTGACAGCCACAAATGAGATGATTGAGTTCAAATATTAAAACAGAAGAAGCTATTTTATACTTCTGGTTCCATCTACATGCATGGGCAAAGTTGAGTGTGGGGCTTTGGGAGGATGATGGATGTTATAAGATTGCACCATAGCATCTTCTCTTAGGATCAGAAAGAAGAGATCACAAACTGGATCATGCCCTTGAAATGAAAGCCAATGGAATTTTTAATCTCTTAGATTGGGTTTTAACATGATAGATTTTATTTTTTATTTTAGAATGATATCTGAGCTTTTAGCTCCTTTTTATAAGCAGTCCTATCTTCTGAGTCTGAGGCACAGGATGGAAATTAATGCTATTGTGGTAGGAACACTCTCAAGATGAATTGCACAATAATAATCCTGCTCACTGTCATTAACATTTGTACATAGCCTTTATGGCATATATTAATTTTATGTGTTACAAAATATATTAACAGCTTGTTTATGGACGACTTCATAAATAGGAAAAAGGCTAATCTCTAATATTGCACCATCAGTCTTTACCAAAATCTGAGACCTATATAGACATGTAATCACAAGAATAACAATAAAACTTAAATCCTCTCTTTCCATTAAACATTTCATTATTTTATCATTTGACACTTGTAACACGCTAACAAATCTCTTAGATATAGTTTATTATGGAGCTTATTGAAATATATGAGTAAAAGTGTTATATTTGTAACAAAAAAATGTTTTCTTCCACATCCTGAGACATGAACAATTCTACTGTAAACTGTTGGTGTTTTTCATGTGAAATGTTTGAATTAAACAACATTGCTGTTTTAGATGTAAGATGGCATTCAGAATTACTGTTACATCTCTCATTGTCCCCATTGCATTTTCCATGGGAGGATTCTGATATCCTTCCTGATTCTACTCCTAGACTCAATCATTTCAATGGGACTGCTCCGTTATTATCTATAAAACTATTATCTCAGAACTGTACTCAATCCCTCCTGCTTCTCACTTTAATTGAGGGGTTCCAAATGACCTCTGGAATTGATCTCACTGCCACTGCAAAAGAATGAGGGTCTTTCTGAAAAGCAAATAATGAGTGACAACAACTTAATAAACTCTTGATCTTAGAAATCTATGACATATAATCACTCACTTTGTTATCATGGGCTGATTATTTCTCCTACTTTTCTTTAAGAGCTTTCTGCATCTCCTACACCTGTATAAAAAGCACTTCAAGCTGTTGGTCAATTCAAATCCTTCAAATTCCAGTATTCAATCATATCAAATTCTATAAAAGCTATTAAATAAGAGATAGAGATTTGGGAAAGGAATTATGAAGTTACCCAACACTCAACACAAACACATATGAAATCCAAACATTCACAATAATCCGAATTCATTAACAGCACCAACCTCATTCATACCATATGTCTTTACATGGGGCTAAGAGGGTATCAGAGAAACTATTTTTATATTTTCCTTCCCTTTTAAAATTGTCATTTCATCTGCTGTAATTCAAAACAGACATCAAAGAATGGGAGTCCTTAGGATGATATGCAGCGTTAAATCTTGCCATAATAAACTGAGTAATAGTAATTTAAGAGGAGATGAAGCTGGTCTTTAAAGAAAAATCAGAATGTAAAGAAAACATCGTTTTAGGAGTCAGAGGTTTGCCCTCTGGAGAAACATTTTCTTTTTTTCTCTTTTCCATCAGCAGTTGTTGTTTTCTTCTGTATAATAAATAATAAAGAGAGCACAGTAGACATTAGTTTGCCAGCCTTCAACAGGTGTTATGGCACAAACGCCTAACAGTTGTTCTTTTTTTGGTGTGGGACACAGCTGCTAATATTTGCTTCCTTTTTCCCACCATCCTCCACTATTTGAACCCCCCAAGAATAAGTCCCTTAGTCCCAACCACCTGCTCTTTGAGTTTCAGGGTTAGCATCTTACAGCTGTCTCTTTCTACCAGTCTCTAGCCAGACAAACTCATGGGAACCAATATGGGAAAGGAAGTGAAGAAAGTACCAATTAAATGAAAACAACAAAAAAAAATTATGAAAAGTAAGTTTTATATTAAGAGAATTTGGAGAATAAAAAACCATTGTGTCTTCACAATATGCACACATGTAGCATCCTGGAACTCTTTGTGGAGCGAGTCATTGGGGTTCTGAACATACTTATCTTGTACAGTGAGGCACTGTAATCAGCTCAGACCAACTGTATGAATAGAAAATAATTACTAGAGATGGGATTGATTCTTTTTTTAGCTGCCCCAAAGTGCCACCTGTTTCAGGGGTAGAGCAAAGTGCTGTGGTGTGTGAATCTTGATAGTTTTTCCATCACAAAGTTATTCATAGAAATCAGATGTCTTGGCTCTTGTCAATTTCAGCAAAGGCAAAAGTAATAAAATGTGAGTATTGTGATCAATGCATATGGCTCTAAGGAGGAGACACTGTCAAAGAGTATATGGAGCACTGAAAAAGTATCAGAAAAGATAAACTCTGAGTTGTACTGTTCTTCTCAAGATGGAAGGAATATCAGGTTTTCTAGATCATTGCTCTAGCAAGTTGAATAACAATTGTGGCAGCCTCTAACTTAACAGTAAACTTAATTAATTATATAGCAATGTAATGTAACCATACTTTGTAGTAATAATGTATTTTCTTCTTATACTGCATATAATAGTCCTCCACTTGAGAATTAAACAATTAAAAACTGCTGTTTGGTATCCCATACTAATTGTAGTTTTTCCTGAATATGCAAGAATGCAGGAGAAAATGTGGATAAACATATTTATTATATTGTTATTACTTCATAAATATAAAGCTAATGGAAAATAAATTGTACCTATGTACAGAATTTGTATGCAAAATGTAAAACTATTTTTCACTTACAGCTCCCTGAAGAAATGCTGTTTTCTGTTTTTTAAATTTTGTTGGTTTTTTTTTCTGCTATTCTACTTTTAACCTGTCTGATGAGAAAGAGAAAGAGAGTGTAGTTTAACTTGCCTGGAAAATTTCCTACAATGCACACTTGAGTCCAAACAAGATCATTTAGATCCCAGTCTTTATCCCCTTGAAATCAATGCCTGACCTCCCATTGTCTGTAATGGGAGAAATATATATATATATGTTAGATAAACAGATTAGATTACTTTTTGTTTACATTTTTACATCAAGAAAATCTCCATCCCTGAATGCCTCTCATGTGAAAGAATATGCATGAGCATTTTTATTCAAATGCCTGTGAATAAAATAAACACCAACTTGACTAACTCCCATAATTACAAGAGCAACAGGTGAATATTCATCCAGGCTGCCAAAACCAAAGAAAAACCTTTCTCTCGCTCTTATTTACTTATCCTTTTTGTTCTATAGTTTTCATCCAAATATTGGATACTGTACTTTCTTCCTCTTGTTCATTTTATGAATACTTAACCATGTGAAATATTTGTTCATTTCAAGAGGAATTCCCTTTGGTTTCAAAAAGAATGAAAAAAACAATTTCAGAGCTTAACAGGAGAGAGTTGGAACCTCTGAACTTGCTCAATCAATTTTATCACAGCAAAAAGTATTTTAACGATTCCTTTGTCTACATAATCACTTGCAACACAGCAGAAAAATTCCATTCCTACCAAAGTAAACTTAGAAGAGCTGGACAATCAGCTTGAAGTCACACTTAAAAATGTTTTAAATGCTTTTAAAAATGTAAATTAAGCTTTAATCACCATAGCAATGAAGTTCAATATTCCCAATGGGTAAATCAATTTCAAGTGTTATACTGACTGTTGGTCTGAACTTTTAAAGCACTACTCTGTAGGTTTCCCCAGAGCTGTAGTGCCTGGTGTGGAGCCCATTAGATTCAGTGAAATGGTCATACCAGCTGAAAATATAGCTGTTAGCCCGAAGGGTGTATTGGCATACAAGGCACATCAAATGTTATACACACCTACATTATTAATTGTTAAGTGCCATGGGAGTGCACAATGCTATTGAGACTGTACCAAGTACTTTCCTTACTCAAAGGAAATTACAGGAAGAAATAGAGTTAAAGAGCACAGCATTTCTGAATGAACAAGGAGATGAAGGGAGTTTCACCTTCCAAGCATAGGGGCTGCATGGAAAAAAGTTTGGAGAACAGGATGAGAGAAGAAAACAAAAGAGGCATTAAGCCAGGTAGCTTGGAAAAAGGGCTGTCATCTTAAAGAATTGTAGGAGGAGATGAGAACTGAAATGGGAAGAAGCAGAATTGTTATGGGCCTTGAAAGTGAGAACAAGGACCTAAAATTGTAATGCAAACAGGCTAATGGAAACCAGAGAATGGCTTTAAAAGAGGGATTAATTCAGTCAGTGGCAGGAGAAGAATAAAATTTTGACAGCAGCATTTTTGGATGAGTTGAAAAAGAGCAAACTGGGAAGCAGAGTATTAAAACAAGCATAGTATATGGCATACATGTGGGAATAATTTTGGTAAGAGAAGACAGAGACCTTGAGTTATGCTGCAACTAATCATCGATCTTAGATTCTGACTAGTGTAATCCAACAGGCATTTCCTGTATTACAATTAGAACTACTATTGTCAGGGAGCATTCATTACATGAAGTGCTTGATTCTGGTCTCACAACAGAATCAGGTCCTACTGTATGTACACATACTACCACAGTACAAATTATTAAGATGAAATCATACTTCTGGGATTTTCACTGCTGAAAGAAACATGCATATATGGATACTCACTGATATTGAAGAAATCCATAATACCAGTAATGTCCTTTCTCAAGAAGTTCCCATGCTGTCTGTATCAGAAATATGTTTACCTGAATATTCCAATAGCCAGCTCAGAAGTGAAATTAGAAATGTACGGAGGTGCATAGCAGGAACAGATGGAGAAAAGAAGTTCTAAAATGGCTTCAGATGCCCTATATATGGTGCCATGATAGTATAGTGTTGAACTATGTGTCAAATGGGTTTTGGGTCAGCAATATAAATCTACCCACCAACATGAAAATTGGGTAGCCTCAGAGAATTGGGCTTTTTTTGCTCGATAAATAGATATAGATATAGATATAGGTAACAGTTGTAAGGTTGATTTGAATACATTTTCAACTTCTGGAAATGAATAGAGTGATCTTTTATGCTTTAAAATGAATAGTAATTAATAACTTTAGAACCAAAATTGAATGTAAAACTTCTATGGCTTTCAAATGATGTGCCAAAATTGACCTTTACTTTTGTTCTGGGGCTCCTAAAACTAAATAACACTCAAAATGATTGGCATCCTATCATTATTTTGTAAATACTTGTATAAATGGTTCTTTTAAAAGCGCTAGTATTTACAAGAAGCATACACAATAGTCTAGAGTATATAGTTTTGTCTAGGTCAATTGTTTTAAACCTACTTTAAAAATCACTCTTTTTTCTTTCGTGCCTTTGATTGACTGCATGGCTCTCTTTAGAACTCCAGATGAATACAGAAGTCACTAAGGGCTTTACTGGGAAAATAGCTTCAAGTGGGATTTGATTTTTCAAATATACAAAGAAAACAAAATATTCTTGACTACTTCAAAAATACTGTTTTCAAGCTGATGTTGCAAAGCTAGTCCTCTTGCTAGTTTACAGCTCACTGTCTCCTAATTAACTGCTTATAAATGGAATCTCCTTATGTAAATCTGTATGTACACGTCTATAGATCCCAATGCATGATGTAGAGAACTTCTGTTGTGATGTCTGTATATTCTTTACAAAAAGATAATTTAAACAAACTGCAAAATATGGATGGTCCTTGTAATGAAAAAGCTTTCACACCAGATATTTACACAAGAGAAACACTAGAAAGATGGCTGGTATTTGGTGCTTTTAAGAGGAGAAGGATCCCCAGAACCAAGCAAGAATCTTTAGTCAGGTTCTCTGAATATTAGCTAGACTCTAGGGCTGCGTCTAGACTGGCATGATTTTCCGCAAATGCTTTTAACGGAAAAGTTTTTCCGTTAAAAGCATTTGCGGAAAAGAGCATCTAGATCGGCACGGACACTTTTCCACAAAAAACACTTTTTGCACAAAAGCGTACGTGCCAATCTAGACGCAGTTTTGCGCAAGAAAGCCCCAATCGCCATTTTCGCGATCGGGGCTTTTTTGCGCAAAACAAATCTGAGCTGTCTACACTGGCCCTTTTGCGCAAAAGCTTTTGCGCAAAAGGACTTTTGCCCGAACGGGAGCATCAAAGTATTTGCGCAAGAAGAACTGATTTCTTACATTAGAACGTCAGTGCTTTTGCGCAAAATCATGCCAGTCTAGACGCAGCCTAGGAGTACGTCTGCACTGCATCTGGTATTCCAAAATAGCTACCCTGCATCTACACAAGTCACCCGTTATTTTGAAATATTTTTTGAAATAATGGGCTCGCTATTTTGTCATCCTGGTAAACCTTGTTGCACGAGAGATAAGAAATGGCTCGAAATAGCGTGTTATTTCAAAATGTGGTGCTGTGTAGACGCGCCAAATTTCAAAATAAGCTATATCAAAATAGATTTGAGATAAGATATGCAAAGTCAGGGGTGGGAAACCGTTTTTGGATCAGGGGTCACTAACCTACAAAAAATCAGTCACAGGTCTCACATAAGTGAGAAGAAAAAAAGATACAAAACAAAAACAAACCAACCAACCAACCATAAAACCCCTCCCTGATGTGGCCCCTTACTGAGAAGGAGAAAAACACTCCCCACATTCCCCTGCACACCAGAGTCTGGGGGACCCAAGCTAGTAGATTCTGTGTGCTCCAGCCTAGGCTCCCCAGTGATGAGGGGGAGCCCTGAGCCTCAGGGGTCAGATCCAGGCAAGCCAGGGGATGGATTCAACCCCGGGGTCCTAGGTTCCCCACCTCTGCTCTAAGTAATGTATCATGTTAATATTTCATTTTAACTTTGCTTTAATCAAGAGGTTTTTTTTAAACAAATCATATATTATAACAGATCACATAAGGCTGATATTACCTCAGCTGGTATTAATTGTCATAGCTCCATGGATTTCAACGCCATACACCATAAGATTGCTTGCCTAAGATAAGTGGGGGACATATATTCCAAAAATAAAAAATGAATATAGTTTGCACTATGGTTGCCCTTAAAAATATCTCAATCACCTTTTAACTAGACATCATCATCTAGTATATGTCAGGATTTTATTTTAATAGAGAGATAATGTCATTGACTTCTCTCTCCTTCTATTCGCAATTGTGCAGATCACCTCCTATCCCATTAGTGACCATCTCTGTGGGAATCACAACACTTGCTTATATGGAAAGCAATACTGTATTAGGAATTAATTTTTAACTCCTTTAATGTGATTGGGCTGCTGATAGTAAAGCGAAGAACCGGCAACATGTGACCAGACAGTTTTCTGGGCCTCCAGTGATTGCTAGATCACAGATTGACAACTGCTACCTCAGGTATTCCCTAAACTCAGTATATAAAAGCAAAGGGAACACTGCATACAGTATAGTAATGGCCACTGGCCATAAGAAAAAATTCTGTACAATTTAATGGTGACCTTTGCCTTCATGGACAGATATTTGTACTGTACTTCTTATAGCTACCCAAATCATCAAATCTGCCACAATTTTTTTTGAGAAAGGATCTCTTTAAAAGGTATTTCTATTAGTCAGACTTCTTGTCTGTTGTTGTCAGAATATAAATGGATAAATAATGTTACAAGATGGGTGATCTTTCTTTAGCCAAAACAATAAACAATAAACAAAACAGTGTGACACAGAGGGTCACTAGTGCCAATGGGCAAAGGGTTTGCTGGACCTATCTCAAACCAAATAAACTCATTACACCTAATGATATTTGTCCATGAAGGGTAGTGTGTGGGGCTCTCTTGAAAGCTTGTAACTGATCGGTACTCATCGTCATTGTGAGATGTCTGTATGGGTAATATCTGAGGAATAATGTAACTATATTGAAAACTATGCCTTATGGTCTTGAAGTGAAAGTGAGTCACCAGGGAATCATATGTCTTGGTGATGACCCATTCAAATGGGAGGGAGCTGTCACCGTTCCCTGGCTAGTTAATTATGTAATGTATTGCTCAATTGTCTATCTTTGTAACACTCTAGAAAAGCCAATGGAAAAACATCAAGGATAAACTTGAAACATTGGAAGCACTTGGACGTAAGAAGGAATAATATGGCAGTGAAGGGATTGTGAATAAAGACAAGGAGTGACTCAGTGTATCACAGGGTGAAGACACTCTGAATCCATTCACCAAGGCGACATCTTGCTGATCAGGGGTGTTTCATAAAGGTATGGTCCTAGTTCCTCAGAATCCAGTCTGCAACAGACAGAATCAGGGCTGGAGATCGGGTAGAGAATCTAATAAATTAGGGTACGTCTGCACTTGCTCCCTAGTTGGAGCTAGGGATGCAAATGTAGTCGACTGAAATTGCTAATGAACCAGAAAATGCGCTCCGGGACGCGTTAGTTCAAATCAAACCCCTTGGTTCAAACTAATGTTACTCCTCAAAAAATCCCCGCTTCATTAGCAATTTTGATCGGCTACATTTGCATCCCTAGCTCGAACTAGGGAGCAAGTGTAGATGTACCCTTAGATAGGAAAATATAAGTGTAGGGTCTAGTTTATTTTAGGATTTTGTTTTGTATTTAAAAAAATCTGTTTCCATCACTCTCTCTTGTTTCTAGTGGAAACTCTTATCTTTCTTGAATGAACTTTCTTCTGTTTCAATGTAAGTGCCGTGTGTTACATAGGAGCAGTGAATTAAGGTAAAACTGGTAAACTCATGTGCACTACATCTATGCAGGCAGAGGATCTTGGATTTCTGTATGTAGCCTGGGGCTGAATATCACAGAGGAACACTTCAAAGGGACCTGTGGAGTGGGGCTTACCTCTTGTTAACCTGCAAGGCATGCAAAGGTCTGGCATAGCCCTGAGGAGAGTGTGTGGCTGGCTGGCAGGATGGTGATGTAAGGGAACCCAACTACCACAGACCAAATTCCCTCTATCTAAAAGCAGGAAGTAACAAAGTGATTCACAGTCCTTGGTACCCCGAGAACTATAACAAACAGCAAGTGAGTTATTATCACTGTCCTTTGGAATAAGATACCTCTTGTTTTATAGGCCTAGAGAGCAGCAAATGACTCCCAGGATTGCAGGACCCACAAGTCCCTGTCAGCATATACCTGAGGCCAGATGATGTATTGCCTCCATGTCAAATTATCTGAGAATTTATTGAATGCCTTCTTTATTATTTATTTAGTGCCTTGATAGCTGCTAAATGAATTTAAAATACTGTGTGATGTTGCACTGCATTTTCTCTAGCTTGAATATAGAGTGGGGTTTTTTTCAACCATTTGAAACATTTTGCCAAATGTTATTTGGATTTTTTTACTACTAGCAATAATTATGCAAATGTTTATCTGAGGAGAGGATGAGCTAATGGGACTGATTGAGATGGAGGATACACTGAAGGCTGAACTGACGATGGAGTAGAGAATTGATTAGGGGGTCTGTGAAGAGAATTTATTTAGGGTACTAGGATACAGGAGATTGACTGAGGCAGAGAAATGTTCAGGGACCAGAAAATTGATTGGGAAACCAGGGAGAAGGCACAGGATGGATTGCTAGCAGAGATTTGATTGAAGTGTGCTTGTGTCGAACTGGGGGAGGAAGAGAATGGATCAAGGGAGAGTATGGATAGATTGTTGGATCCATGAGTTGCTGAGAATGGACTGAGCTAGAGGTTGAATTGATGGCACTAGGGGAGAAAGGGAAAAAATGAGGGGGGAAAAAGTAAGGGAGATACTTAAGCACCAAGGTCAGAGGTTATAAGAAAAAATATTAAACACATTTTGGAGAGAGAATAGAATGTTGGTAAAAAGTGAGAAGCCAATACTACACTGAACTAGAGCAGAAATTGTCTTACCTTTTAGGCATATTAACAATATTTGAAAATGTTCACATTTCTTTTGACCTCTGCGTAAACACAGGGAACAGTCTGACCAGCTGTTCTAATTCACATTTTAGAGTGTTAAAACAAAGGAATTAAGGTTCACTCGAACTGTAAAAATGATGAATAGCTGTAGAATGCAGCTGGCAAACATGACACAAAGGTTAGATTCAAGTTCACTTCAGAAGTTGTTGCATTTCAATGGTTCATCAAGTAATTCAATATCTCTCTCTTTCTCTCAACACATCCCAAAAGATGAAGGTTGCAAAATCAACCTTTATGGAGAGAGGGTATGTCTACACTTGCACCCTAGTTCGAACTAGGGATGCAAATGCAGGCATTCGAAATAGTCAATGAAGCAGGGATTTAAATATCCCGTGCTTCATTAGCATGATCTCGCCGGCGCGCTAGTTCAAATCACAGCTGATTTGAACCAGGAAGTGCGCGCCAGGATGCGTTAGTTCGAACATCAATTCATGATGTTGCTGATGTGATATAAAGTTTATGTATCATGAGTATGGAATGACTGTATTTCTCATTAGTGGTAAAGCACATCAAATAAAATATCTCTACCATGCTAACATAACCATGCATTCTGTAGATGTAGATGCAAACATCAAATGAAAGCTATTCTATGAAGGTTTAAAGGAGTTTTAAAAACACTATATGTTTTTAAATGATGATCATATTATGTTATAATGATGTTATGACCTTTGGCTAAACAGAGGAATTTTGCATTCCTCTACCTAGTCAAAGGTCATAACATCATTGAAACTTCTGCTTCTTTAGCTATGGGACTATTCCAAAAAGTTTACAGTATTTTTTTCTTAACAAATGGAAAAATGAATTTTTCACCGTTGTCTTCATATTCAAATGACTGAGCAGCTTTTGTTCAGACTCACAAAGGTAGCACCAGCAGGCAAAGACAAATCATGGAAAATTTCAGTCCAAAATTTGAAATTTTTAGAGATTTTTAGAGGCCAAGAAAATAGTAAGAGCGAAAGAGAGATTGAAAGTTTATGTGGAATAAAAGAATATCCAGACTTATAATAATTGATACAAAAACAATTTTGGATGAGATAAAAGCCTCATGCTTCAGAAAGATTAAGATCATCTCTATCCATTATCAGTTAGAATGTATCTTTCATGAAGGGCAGATAATGCCATGTTTGCCTACTGTATGGTTCTTGAACCTTCCTTTAAAGTATTTGGTACAGGCCACTTTCTAAGACAAGATACTGGATTATTTGGATCATGCATCTAATCTTATATAGCAATTCCTGTGCTCATCCCCCCCACCCAGTAAAATTAGTGGAAAATCTGTGATCAGAAACCCAGAATTAAGCCCCTGAACCAGAGTCAGTAGCAAAGTCATCCCAAAGGAAATGTTTGCAAAATGGTTACCAAAACAACAGGCCATGGGCAGCTTTTATAAAATAGACGAAAAAATCAGATATGCTTTCTCCTCTTTTGTTATTGTAAATGAAACTTAAATCTCTCTGCTGGTTCATTTGTTTGCATTTCAGTCAAGTCTGCACAGTTCATGTCACCTGGTCCTTGAGGGAAACAAGTGTTTCATGACAGCAAATGTCTCTTGTTTGACTAGAGTTAGGAAAATGGATCGTTTTTTGTGACTGCCTTCAGTGCATTGGTGTAAACACACTGCCACAGCCTTTGTACTTAAACTTTAAAGTCTCAGTTTCTTTCCTTCCTTCCTTCCTTGTTTGTAGAACCCATTCAACTCTCATGCCTATCTTTGTTGGCTATTAAAACCCTTTCATATACTAAATGAGCTGAGTTTTCAGGTGGTCAGTTCATTAACCCTGGCGCGTTCTCACGCAAAAACTCTTTTGTGGAAGAGTTCTTCTGCAAAAACTCTTCCAGAAGAGAGCATCTACACTGGCGTGTGCTTTTGCGCAAGAGCGTCCATGCCAGTGTAGACACTCTCTTGCGCAAGAAAGCTCTGATGGCCATTTTAACCATAGAGCTTTCTTGCGCCAGAAATTCATGTTGCCTGTGTACACTGGCCTCTTCTGGAAGAGCTCTTGCGCAAAAGGGCTTATTCCTGAGTGGGAGTGTCAGAGTTCTCATGCAAGAACCCCTGATTTTATACATAGAATGTCAGTTTACTTGCGCAAGAACATGCAGCCAGTGTAGACAGGCAGCAAGTTTTTGCGCAAGAGTGGCCGCTTTTGCACGAGATCGCGCCAGTGTAGACACAACCTGGGTGTGTCTATGTAAATACAGTTTGCCCCTGGCTTGCTTAGATGTGTTAGATATTCAGTTGATGGGACAGTGTTTTGCTCACTGAAATTGAATAGTGAATAGCTCATTGTAATCAACTTGGCTGGTGTTGGGTCATAAATTGGGTTAACACTAATTGCAATGTGTGTAATTATTGGGGGAATACAAAAGAAGAAAGTTTGTGCTTAACCTGGAACAAAGGAGAGAGACACTCTCAGTGTAAATAAACTTGGATGGACAGAGGCTCCACTTCAAAGCCGTGTGAGCTTAAGATGGGGAAGGCAGTATTCTCAGTCAGCAGGCTGCATGCCCTCTAGGCATGAAGTGTAAGACTAGTTCAACCTGTTTCTCCCCACTATTTCAATGATAGAGCTAAAGCTAGGCCCCATAAGGGGTGTCTTTTATTATTTAAATTTATTCCAATGGATGCTGGAATTTCTTGGGGCTGGACTGTGCTTTGGGCTAAGAGCTAAAATCACTAGGTTTGGTCCAGAGCCAAATCCACTGCAAGCCGGCAGAAGCAGAGAGCAGAAGGTGACTGAGAACTTGGTGGTAGACAGATGCGGCAAGTGGCCAGTAGAGCAGCGGCAGCAGGTTAAGCAACCAGCAGAGTGGTGATGGAGAGGTGTAATGAGTGGCCACCAGGCAGTGGTGGAGAGGTGAGACAAATGGCCAGAAAGTCAGCATCAGAGAGAAGTGAGCAGGTGGACAGCGAGTGACCAGCAAAGTGAGTAAGATGCCTCTACTTTCCACACAGTCAGGATGTGAGGTGAACTCTGAGGATGTACCTCTGCACTCTGGGTCTGCCCTGACCAAGGGCAGTACCTGTAAATGGGGTGAAGGCAAGTGTTGAGCATGTAAAAAGGGACATTTACATTGCTGGACTTAAGAACCTGAGAGGGAAAGGACATTGCCCAGCCTACTTGGTGTGGGACTGTTACTCATGGTTTTGGTTATGAACTCTGTTTGTGGTGCTTCCCCAAATTTATGCCTCTTTACTTCACTTCCCTTTTATTAAAAAGTTTATTTTCCTACACTCAAACTCTGTGTTTGTGAGCAGGAAAGCATTGCTTTCCAGGGGTGTTCTGTGAATTTTCCAGCTTTCTGGGTGGCGGCTCAAGCCTATTCTGTGTTGGATGGATGCAGAGGAACCCCTAGATATTGAACACAACACTGGCTGTTGTTGGCGTTACCTGGCAAAAGGGCTACATAAGCAGTGAAGAAGACCTCTTGTTATATCTTCAACGGTCCTCTCCATAAATTATGAAATTTGTTATGTATGTTATATATATAAATATGCATAACTTGAAAGTGATTTGGACAAAACACCTGATGTAACCTATCAATGTTTATGTTACAGTCTGCTGGATCTGTATATTCTATTTTGTTGCATGTATCATTTTTGCGTGTAGAGTGAGAAATATGAATTATGACACTGTTTATAGTTTTAAATATGCTAATGAGAGCCATTATTAGTGTATGCCCCCTCCCCGCCCAGCCTTAACATCTGGGTGATCAACTTAATAACTTATAAAGAGCCTGCTTTGTCCTGTATGTCCAAAAGTGATTTGACTAGTAAAACATGTGGCCATATCACTTGGTACTGGAATTCCATTTTGACCAGGTAGTTGTCTATGGAAGGGGAATGGAGAACAGAGGATTGCTGCCCCAGGGGAAGGACTATTTAAGCAAGGAGAAGTTATCAGGTTTTTGTCTTTGGCTGATGTGGCACACCCAAAAAAAGAACAGAGGACCCATGTCAGGATAAAAGAGTCTCTGACCTGAAGATTATGGCTAAGACAAGAACAGCTTGTCTGTCTGCAATAAGTTTTAGTGAATTAGAACTAGCCATTTATTTTCTTTTCATTTTAAATTTGAAACTTACTTTGATCTTTCTATTTTCACTTGCAACCACTTACATCCTACTGTTTGTACTTAATAAAACCAATTTTGTTTACTCTCAGTCCCAGTAAATCATTCTTACCTGGGGGAGGGGGGGAGCAACCATTGTGATTTTTTTCTTTTGTTGTTAAAGGGAGCTTACCTAAATGAACTTTTATGGCATAAAACTTTTACATAAAGACAGATTTAATTGGGGGTTTTGACCCCTTTTGGGGTAGGTTTCCTGGGTGCAGAGCCCTGGAAGTGAATTCTCCTGGAGCTGAAGTGGTTCAGTGCCTGCATTGCTCTTCGGGGGGATGGTAACTCCAACTCTGTGCCTTGTCTGGGGAGAGACCAGAAGTTCTGGCTCAGCAGCACGAGCTGGTGGGGGAGCCCCAGAGAGCAAGAAGGCAGGTGTCAGTGGCATAATCAGCACACCAGGTTTTCAATAACCACACCCCGTCGCAACATCAGCATGAACAATCAAGCTTAGGTGTTAGATTTATTTGGAAATATTAATACTTCAGGCAGGTAATGATGAAATTGGCACATATACTTTTAAAAATACCATTTTTAACACTATGGCATAAGTTACATTGTGTGGACCTTAGATCCTGCATTTTGGTGCTTCTTTAACAGAGAATGTATTAACAAATGAAATCCAGATTTTTAACAAGATTTAATTTCCACACGTCACAAGCCAATTAGTATGAATTTTGAAAAGCAGCAATTTAAAAACAGATATTTATTTTCAGTATTAGTTTTCTAAAAAGGAATTCAGTGCAAAAGCAAGAAATAGCTGAGACTTGCTGCTCAAATAACAATTAGCTCAGTTGGGTTCGTCTGTAATTTTGTTTTTATAATCATTATGGTGTTTTAATATAATTCACAGCTGTATAAATAATACTGTTCATAAATAGAACTCATAGGTAAATTAAATTCTAGTTCTATTAACAGACTGTGCTAAATTTTCCACTTCTGTTTGTATGAGGAACATGTATGTCTTGGAATATAAAGGCATCTTTTGTGTTCATGGGATTGTTAAAAGAAAAAAAGGAAACCCATGGGAACCAGGTAATCATTTTACCCCAAATGGTGTATATTTTCAAGCATGACACATGTTACCAAGTATGGAACAAAATCTGCCAGATAATTTTTCCAGTTGTCTAAAACTGACAAAGCAGCTGTGGGAGGAAAAATGTAATAGCAGCCTTGTTTTTATTTCTTTCCTTTTTCTTTCATCACCCTCAGAGGAATTCTTTTTAACTGCATCCACAACACAATTAAAAGTGGCACTTTTTTAAAAAATGAAAAATGTTCAGTGCACTAGAATTGAAGAGGCCTAAAACCCAAGCTTTAGAATATGAAGATTCTTATTCTGCAAAGACCTGACAGTAAGACATGTAAGACATTGATAATTTTATGGGTTTCATGGTTAGTAATTCCAGATGGTGTGTTTATGCTCAGAATGTGCTCTATGTTTAAATCATTTCAGTAAGGACCAGCTTACATCCAAGTGCATTCTAATTGATTTGTTTGCAGTAATTTATAACAGTTTAATAGACCCTCATTCACAGAAATAGACTTTCTTAAATGGAACCAAGTGAATTTTTTTTAAGGACAATTACATGAGTCTGGTATAATATGCTTCATGGAGCAGAGTTCTGGTTGTAAGCTTGATAACTGTAAATGTACAATCCATGGTTTACAGCATCCTTGCACACACACACACACACACACACACACACACACCCTTCCCTCCCTAAAAATAGCATTTGGAATTGCATTGAGAAATTTGCACTGAAATATGATCTGCATTAATGCAATTGTCTTGGTTTCGACTCTGTGAGCCACCATCATTAATCTTAATTAGGGAATCACAATTAAAACACCCACATTTACTATTTGCAATTAATGCAGCACCTAATTTGGATTAAAAATTCAAACTGAACCCACAGCCTGCCTATGTGAAAGTGTGTTTGCATATCTGCCAATACCAATATTGTTTCTTTTACATGGGAAAGAGCGAGTCCATGACTGAGACAGGACTAATTTGGGTAGACCATGTACATTAATCTTATTCTGAAAGTCAAATTTAACTTTTCAAAACAAGGAGGTCTTTTTTGTGGCTTTTCTTGAAACTATGCTCATGTACAAATACCACTGTAATTCACTGATTACACAGTTCAGCGCAGTAGAATAATTTTTTTTTCATTGTGGGGCCTATCTTTTAGTAGTAGCATACTGTGGAACTTAGTTTGAATTTGGCATACTTTGGGGCTTCACTGACTATGATGCCCTTGCTTGGATAGAGTGTCATGTATACTTTGAAACATCTCTTCATTAGAGGAGGAGTTTCTGAAAACAGTCAGTGTCAGCTGCAGGCTAAAATGAGCCAATAAAAGATGAAGAGAGAGATTATCCAACCAAGCCTCAAACCTCAAAAACAATGGGCATGTCTATCCTGCATGGTTGTGGTGTGTGGCTCACAGGCCATCCTTACCCATATGCAGAATATGCAACAACACAGGACACCGGACAATTTGGAGCACCACACACCTGTCTCTTCCTATCCCATTTCTATGGCTCTGCTTCCTCTGGAGAGGATCTAGTTAACTTAAAAGAGCCTGCCAGGCCTATTAGCAGAACACTGAACCTATGAAAGAGCCATTCAAGAGGTAATGAAGACATTTAACAGGCATTTGTTAACCCCAGGTATAGTCTTTGTGACTTTCTGAATTTACTGCAGTGGTCTCCAACCTTTTTAAGCATGAGATCACTTTTTGAATTTAAGTGCAATCCAGGATCTTCAAACTCAAACAACCTTGCCCTGTCTCCTTCCCGCCCCTTCTCTGAGCCCCCGCCCCTGTTCATTCCATCCACCCTCCCTCCCCCATCCTCAGGGCAGGCTCTAGGCACCAGCAAATCAAGCACGTGCTTGGGGTGGCACATTTCCAGGGGTGGCATTTCCAGGTAAGCAGCCGCCCCCGTCAATGCCCGGCCCCACCCCGCCCCACCGATTTTAAAGGGCCGCAGGAGCTGGGCTCTGGCTGCGTGTCCGCGGGAGCTGGCTGAGGAGTGCGGTACAGCCAGGCTCTGCCCTGCCCCGCCGGCTCCAGTCCTGCTGCGGCCCCAGCCCCCTTCGCCGGCTGCTCCCCCCAATCCCTGCGTCCCTCTGGCTCTGTGCCTCCCATTCCCTGTGCCACCCCTGTACCCCTCACACTGTTCCCCACACCCCTCTGGCTCTGCGCACCTCAGCACCCCAGTCCCCCTGCTTCCCCCAGTCCCCGCTCCCCTCTGGCTCTGCGCCTCCCATTCCCCACAGTAAACCCTGATCCCCCTGTTCCCCATGCTCCTCTGGCTCTGCGCTGTCCCTGCACCCTGCTCCCCCTGTGGGTCGGGAGTGAGGGGTGCTTGTCCACAGGGAGGGGCTGAACAGGGCAGGGAAAAGGCTGTTGTGACCCAGCAGCGAGTGAAAGGGGAGGAGGAGTGAACTTGAAGCGCCTTTGCCTTTATGAAAAAAATAATTCAAATTATATTTGCTATTTATAGGGCTAAAATGCTGGGACAAAACCAAAAAACATTGCAAAGTGCAAAGATGTGTAAAAGCCAACAAAAAGAGGGGGGGAGCGGCCAAAAATTTTTTTGCTTGGGGCGGCAAAAAACCTAGAGCTGGCCCTGCCCATCCTCACTCAGTTTTATCACGCTGGGGGCAGAGGGTTGGAGTGCGGGGGGAGGGAATGCAGATTCATTAAATGTAAGGTTCTGAGCTGAGCCTCGGCAGGGAGTTGAGGTGCTGAAGGTGGTTCAGGGTGCAGGCTCTGGGTGGGAGTTTGGGTGCAGGGGAATTCAGGGCTAGGGTAGGGGCTTGGGGTGCAAGAGCAGTTCAGGACTGGGGCCAAGGTTCAGAATGGGGGTTCCAGCTGGGCACCTGGGTGGTAGTGCAGGGGGCTAAGGCAGGCTCACCCCTACCCTGGCCCTGTACCACTCACAAAAGCAGCCAGCAAACTCTCTCCATCCCTGCCCCCATCTGCGCTGTGGAGATGGGGTACAGGATGGGGGAGGGGCACCCTGACATTAGCACCCCCCCTCCTCTTCTTCCCATGCCTGCACAGCAAGCAGGAGGCTTCCAGGGATGGGGGGCACCTCCAACGTAGAGGGCAGGAGCAGCACAACAGTGCTAAGAGGGGCAGATTAAGTGCTGGCACTGGATAGCCTCCCGGACAAACCTGTCAGGATCACCTATCAAAGGTTCCAAGATCTATTGGTTGGTGATCACTGATTTACTGTGTTAGTCTATAGGACCTTAGTTTAAAATTTGCTTTAAAACCATTGCATTAGTTAGTAGCTGAAGATTATAAAATAACATTTCTAAAAAACTGTAACCCCCCTTTCCCTCCAGTTTGTCGTTGGGGATAAGGACATTAGTTTAATAGTACTTCATAGGACCCCAAAAATTCTAAGGATGTTCCTGGTAGCTTATGTACTCTTGTAGCTCCGCTTGCATGGGTTTTAGTAGCAGGGTAGACAATGAGGCATGGCTAGCAAGAGTACAGACACATCTGAAGGGTATGTGTATGTACCCCAGTACATATCCTACACACTCTCTGTTCACCAAAGCCACTCTGCCTTCCTGTCAACACTGATATTTTTAGCCTTGTAGTGTCCTGCTGCCTTCCAGCTACTGGAGCCTTACTCCCCTGCAGGAAAGAACTCCAGCAGCAGAGAAAGGCTCTGCCAGCTCCCTATTGCTGGAGTCCCCTACTCAGGGAAAGAATCCACCAGCTCCCTGCAGTTGGAGCCCTTCCCTGCTGCAGATAAAGACTCTGGCAGCAGGCCCTTCCTCCATTGGGAGGAAAATCTTAGACAGCTTCCTGCTGCTTGGAGCCCTTCCTTCCCACTAGGGAAAGATTCCAGCACCAGAAAGTGGGAAAGGGCAATGGGAAAAATCTTTCTTTTTTTTTTTTTTTTATGGAAAAAGTTGAATATAAGAGAATTGAAGTGGCCTAAACACAAAACTCCAGAGTACCCATTTCGCAAAGTCTGACAGTAAGGCATGTAATACATCGATGATTTTATGGCTTTCATGGTTATAATTCCAGATGGTGTGTTTGTGCTGAATGCACGCTATGGGTAAATCATCACAGTGAGGATCAGCATACATCCAAGGGCATGCTAACTGGTTTTGTTTTGCCGTTATTTATGACAGTTTAATAGCCCCTTCTTCACAGAAATAGACATCCTTAAATTGAACCATGTGAACTGGTTGGGGTTTTCTCCTTTGTTTTTCCTGGATAGCTACAGACCTCTGATATACATATGGAACAATGTCCTCAGTAATAGCCTTATCCAGAAGGTTGATATTATCAGCCCCTACTCTGGCCTTTCCCTGAGGCCTCTCTCTGCCAGAGCCTTTCACTAGCATGTGTAGCTGTATACCACACTGTGGCTGCAGCCTGCTTTTCACTGCAGCGTGAAAGGACAATACCCTACATGCTGCCGGGAGTGGTGTTTAGTGTCGATGTAGGCAATGAGTGTTTACTCTGGTTTGAAAATAGAAAAAGGTTCCACTTGGTTAATTATGACTGATTTGCTTCTTTGAGCTCTGATTTTAAATCTTAATTTTAGGTTGGGATTACAAACTTAAGGATGGGCAGATTGCTACATTAAGATTGTGGTGATAATTTGACACCATTTCATTTTTCAGACCCTCATGTACATTCCTATTGAAGAAAACCATCAGGAAACAAACAGAACAGCTTGTGGCGATTCAGAGGAAGGAAATATGTGGCATTACCCACTTATGGAAGTTCCTCGTGTTGTCTTGGTTTCGCTCCACTTGTTCACATGGTTCAATTTAAGGATGTCTATTTCTGTGAAGAAGGGGCTATTAAACTGTCATAAATAACTGCAAAACAAAACCAGTTAGCATG
Organism: Pelochelys cantorii; assembly: GCA_032595735.1. Taxonomy (NCBI): domain Eukaryota; kingdom Metazoa; phylum Chordata; order Testudines; family Trionychidae; genus Pelochelys; species Pelochelys cantorii. Next base: position 65,540,902 of record CM064330.1, read on the forward strand.
CCCTTGGATGTATGCTGATCCTCACTGCGATGATTTACCCATACTGTGTATTCAGCACAAACACACCGTCTGGAATTATAACAAACCATCTGTGGGTTTTGCTCCACTGTGGAAAAGACCATGTGACCCACTCCCAAACCCACTGGCTAAACAAGGGTCCACATGGATCATTCATTAGATGCCCTGTGTCTTCACACCAGTTTTGGGCTGTAACAACCTCTCAGCTTCCTCAGAGCTAAGGATCCCCTCGAGAGAGTTTATAGAAAAATAAAATGGGATCTCCACCTGTTTGATCTTCTCTGAGGAATCTTTATGAGGCAGTAGGAAGAACTATGTGTGTTCCTGCCAGGTCCCATCCTGGACTATCTGATACTCATCCTTCACCCAGCTTCCATCATGTCTATCTCCAGACATCTCAGACTCTTTAGAAAAGAGTGAGGCTATTGGTTTGATCCATTACAGGAATTCCTGTGTTCAGAGTGGTGGTGCAGAAGTAGCTGCTGCAGTCTCAGCACTGCAGGAGCCAGAGAATACCAGAGTTTGGTAAGAAGACTGCTTTAGCCTGCATCCCATCTGAATCCCCTGTATCATGCCCTGCCATGATGGTACACAGAGGCTGTGTCTAGACTGGCATGATTTTGCGCAAAAGCAGCCGCTTTTGCGCAAAAACTTGCCAGCTGTCTACACTGGCCGCTTGAATTTGCGCAAGAGCACTGATGTTCTTACGTAAGAAATCAGTGCTTCTTGCGCAAATACTTTGACACTCCCATTCGGGCAAAAGTCCTTTTGCGCAAATACTTTTAACAGAAAACTTTTCTGTTAAAAGTATTTGAGCAAAATCATGCCAGTCTAGACGTAGCCAGAGTGTTTTAGCTTTAAACAGGAAAGTAACTCAGAAACTCTATTTCTAGTATTAGAAAAACACTTTTATGTTTTTATATATTCTGTTTTTCTCTCTGATATCAAGTGGTAATGGGAGATGTAGCAGGAGGCCTCTTAGTTACATTTCCTTTTTCCCTTATCTGTACATGAATCCAGTGTTCTCTTTTGGTCTGGAAATTCATTATTACCTCTGAACAGTACTCTGAACAGTGTGACGCTCTGAATTTTCAGTTAATTCAGAGCTAGTCCCTCTGCTTCAAATGTAGACAGATACTAATGCTTAATTCAATGTATGGAGGTTGACCTATCTTTTTCTATTTTGTGTAATGATCTATGCCTAACCACATTTAAAATCAGCAAGACAAAAATTCCAGCCAGGAGAACCCAGTACTCCATACCCCCCAAAACCCACATAGATCACCTCTATCTGGTTAAAGAAGCACCTGTGAAGAGGCTATAATAACTGTATACATGCTCTGATCCAATAAAGGAAAAAAGAAGTGAGTAATACAAATATTAATTCATAGATTTGTAGATTTTAAGTCCAGAAAACATTATTCTGATCATCTAGTCTGACTTTCAGCCATAGAACCTCATCCAGTAATTGTTGTACCAAATAGTTTCTGGATGAACTAGAGCATATCTTTTACAAAGACAGCCAGTCTTGATTTAAAGATTTCAAATTTTATGTTCTTCTGTTCTTACTTCTCTAGGTACATTTTTCTAATAAATTACCTTCAATTAAAAATGTGGATGTTATTTTCAGATTGAATTTATCTAATGTCAATTGGATAAATGTCAGTAATTGGATCTTCTTTGTATGCATTTGTCTGCTAGATTAAAGAGTTGTCCACGAGCAGAAATCTGCCTTTCTCTAGGTACTTCTAGACCAGAGGTTCTCAATCTGTGGTTGGGACCCTAAAGCAATTGTGACTTCATTTTAGCGGGGTCGCAGAGCTGGCATTAGACTTGCTGGGGACTGGAGCTGAAAACAAAGCCCAATCCTGAGCACTTTATTTTGGGCATCAGGGCTCAGAATACAGGCCTCCCACCTGGGGCTGAAACCCTGTTACTTTGGCCCGAGCCCCCTAGCTCTCACCCAAGGCATGAAACTTTGTCCTTCCTCCCCTGGGGCAGCAGCTCAAGCAGGCTGAGGCTTGGTTCCCCTCCTAGGGTCATGTGGTAATTTTTGTTGTCAGAAAGGGGTTGTGGTATAATGAAGTTTGAGAACCCCCGTTCTAGATTGTGATCAGGTAATCTCTTACCCTTCTGTTTTGATCACACTGTATCCTTTACCCTTCTTTTTTAATCACATTGTATTCTAAAATTTCAGCTAGCGTACACAGTGAGGCAGTAGTGAGCCAAAAATGTCAACTTTTCATATACTGAAATGGCAAATAGCTTCCTAGACATTAGTGATTGCTTTGCCCTGCCATTTCAGCATGATTTTGTTATGAGCTGAATAGCTTTTTGAGTAAAAGGTGGATGGCAGGCTCACCTATGAGAAATAAATCTGTACATGCACTAATTTAATCTCTAAAACCACTTTTGTAAGCATTTCTTAAGTTTTAAATAAAAAATATATCCATAAATGGAAATATTTCCTGTACTGTTTACAAAGGGAACATGTAATGCGCATATGTTCAAAGTTCAAATAGGACAAATACCACAGAAAAGAAAAACATTCATTCAGTCAAAACATCGATTATGAGGATGATTATGAATAGCAGTTAGTGGGGAAAGTTCACATTTTGTTTTCAGAAAAACCTCCTATATTCATCTAAATACTATTTCACATATATATGCATTGTTTTGCGTTCTATACATATACAGTAAAACCTTTGTTATCCTGCATGCTCAGGGATTTGGGTGTTCTGGTTATCTAAAAATTCTGTTATCTGAGGGTCCCATCAACCTAGAAAAATCAATGGACAATAATAGCAAAACTCAAGTTTTTAATATTGGTAGTTTTGTAGTGTGAGGCAGTTGGTCTCACATTTCTATTTTGAGTTAAAGATGATTAGTACTTCTTAAATAAAAAATTGTTAAGCCAATCATGGTAAATCAAGCCAGGCCTGTGCGCCTGAAGATATGACAGTACTGTGGCTGGGAGCAATGCCAGTTAAAGTTTTCTGGTTAACAGAGTGCCAGATAACAAAGGTTTCACTGTAATATATTCTTGTGAGATTTTTCTAGCAAAAATTCCATTTGCTTATGGCACACCTTACAAAACTGACACAATAAAAGTGATTAGGTTGTTTGCCTTTGTGGGGATTTACATATATGTACACACATGGCATTTCATATGCAGACTTCCAGGTGCTTTGCTTTTATCATTACAGTAGATTCTACTCAAGTGTCCGAGGAATGTGTAGTGGCATTGGTTCCTTGTGGGACTTCTAAGTCTCCAGAGTTAATATAAATCCTCTCAATTCAGAATAGCCTTATTTTTAAGGGGAAAAAATTACTTTTTGTGCATGTCTGTTTAGTCTCAGAGGATACTGTCATGTTGTCATGTGAGGTTACAGCTGTATGAATACAAATGGGTCCATCTTGAGTCTCCAATTAATAGACTAAATTACACAGGAAGGGTAAGTAGTAGGACTAATATTTTCATCACCAGGCTTCTCATCAGAAGTATCCCAGTTTAGCTTAAAGAATAGTTTTATTATAACATTTAATACAAATGGTCAACGCCTATTTCCCGATTTCAGACAGAGGTAGCCTATGGAGTAGAAACTACTTTAAGAAAGACTTTTTACAATATGTTCAGCTCCCATTATTGGTTATATTAGACTTAGGAACAATAACTTTGAGAATAAAGGCATTATCTTCATTGATCTCTGAGGTGGCCAAACAGATTACCTTGTCAGTTATACATAGATTCCAAACAGCTGTGTATGATCAGTGTAATGATCAGAAACTCACAAAGCCAGGGTATATTCTTTTCTCCCAGCAATAGCCAAAGTGAGTTAGAAATGTTACTATAAAACAACAATGCATTTTTCCCCCTTCCCCCAATCATCCTTCATTTTATAAGACAGGAAATTGTGGTCTCAGTTTATTTTGTGTCTTGAGTCTCTCAAGTAGTATTCTAACATTCAGCCCAGATTTAACCAGATAGAGCAGCTTTCTGCCTCCTGGCTCAACTTGCTGCATATGAGATCTGTATTTTATGTCATCTGAGGTTGACTCATGACCTTTGTGGTCCTCAGGAGGTTCTCCACCACAGGAGCTACATGGAAATCTCTTTCTGACCAAGCCTGTAGATGCTATACTGTTTTGTTTCAGCTGGAACAGGTTCTTAGAGGTATCAAAGAAACCTCAATAGTTAATATCAGTATAATTCCACAGATAACAGTCAGAATGAATACTGCTTTCTTAAATATACAGTACACTAATATGGCAGCAAACAAACACCTCTACTGATCAGTCACTTGATTAACATGATTTTTTATTTGCATGGGGGTTCATGACCTTTTTAATACCATGGATTTAATTCTGGCTGGCTCCCCAGTAAAGCAGGAGCTGCTGCACCTGTCTAGGAGTTCTCATTTTCATCAAAGGCATTCTTTTTGTCATTACCAAACTCCACATTTGTTTTGAGGTTGTGCACAAAATGGCCCTGATCCAGGGAACTGTCACTCTCAGGGATATGTTGATATACTATTTGACTTCAGTGAAACTCAAGCAAATGCAGAAATGCTGCCCTGGAAAGGAATGGACTTCAGCATATGATTAAGTGCTGTCTGATTCAGGATCTGGCAGTGGTGAGGCATGAGCACACATGCTGAAAGACAAAAGAAAGAAGCAGGAGTAATTGTTGTCCAGGGGGCTTTCTCAGAAGCTTGCCCTTTTCATTTGGGAAATAATTGCATACGGGTTGCAGCCCTTCAAACACAAATGCATGTGAGTCACTTTAAGCTTGTGTGGAGTCCATTGAGCTGAAGGGTGGGAAAGGAGAGGCCTTTAGAGCATGGAACTCTGGGATTCTAGCTTCACCGAAGCCCATAGGCAGCTTGAGCTGGGCTGTTATAAATTAGAGAGCAATGGGGGCCATTTTGAACCCTGGAGCAGTCTCAAATCTAGAAAGTGACACAAAATCACCATTGTTCATCCCTTCCCCATCCAGAGTGCTTTTTCAGGGCTGCACTGAACTTTTGGGAAGCACAACACAGAATTGGACCTCTTACCTGGATGCTTCTTAAATAATAGCTATAATTCAAGGAACGGGGAGAGAAAAATGCCTTTCCAGCAGGTAAAAGCAGATCAAATTTAATGTCTAATTTCCTCCAAACAAAGTAGTAAAATAGTGATTTTTACTCTCTTTTAATTTAATATTTGAAGATTAGTTGCACAGGGTTCCACTTTCTTTACTGGATTTACACTAGCATAAAACTGGTGGGGAAATCAGACTAGATAATCCCACTAAAATGAATGACAGTTCCAAGAGTCCCTTTAACATGTAGGAAAAGATGGAGTACTCCTGTTTTGATATATATAATCGAATGGGTTATCTCACCTAAAAACATCACATCTTTTCATGATTCACATGCAATACTAGATACCAGTATACAATGTATTCTATATTGCATAGATTTAGGGACTGAGGTATTGAATATATGTTAAAGGGACACATAATTCAGCTAGATTCTTCAAACACTATATGAAAAGGCATCCTATTGGTCCTCTCTTTCCTTTGCCCTTCCTGTTTCCCTCTTTTCCCCCAAAAGGACACACTGAATCACACCCACAAAGACAGATTGCACAATACACTGTAAGAACTGGAATGAACTAGAAAACTAGTACCTGCAGAAAACTATAAGCATGTCAGAGAGAAAGAGAATTTACAAGATTTGAGTCTACTGCAGACAAATAATTCACATACAGTACACTACACAGAAGAATTTAGGTGCAGAATGCTGCAGAGCATCTACTAGCTTCATCCTAGTTCACCGCACTATGCTGTATCACTTTAATTAATGTATTAATAACACAGTGCTATTGAAACTGGATCATATGTTAATGGGGCTCCCTTGTCAGCTCTCTGCCCTTGTCAATCTTGTAACCACTGTTGTGATATATGAACCAAGGCACCAAATGTCACATTGTTATAATGTAGTAAAGAGTACTTACAAGCAAGTGGAAAAAGCCACCAAAATGGGAATATACAGCCTGAACCCACAATCCTTATTGCTCACTGAAATTCACTTTTTTTAACCCTAATGACAATATTTTCACTATATTCTCTGAATGGCACTGTATATAGGATTCATTATGACCTTTAAATGTCTTTTTGACCTTAATATTATTTAGTTTCAGTCATTCTCCTGTAAAGTGCCTATATTAGCAACCACTTTGAATACAGTGAAAATTTTGTTTCATTTGTAAAGTTTTTGAACCTAACAGCCACGGGGAAGGTACAAGCCCTTTAAATAGAAGCTGTTAAAAGGGTCTGCAGCTCCCAGCGCTTCTAGTGTGTTGCCAGGGAGCCAGGATGTGCAAGCCCTTTCAATGCGTTGCCTGGCAGGAAGGCGTAAACCCTTTAAATAGAAGCAATTAAAAGGGCTCATGCATCTCCGGCCCCCAGACAACGTGGGGGGGCTGGGCCAGGAACTGCCACATGGGCCAGATCAAAGACCTAGGTGGGCCGGATCCAGATCGCTGAGAGGCTTTGGCCCACCACTGCCCTAATGTTATAAGGGATTATCCCCAATTTATACCACGTGCAATCCAGAAGAATTCAATAAGAATGCATATAGTATTCGTCAACATCAGAATTCAGCTGCGACTATTGCCTAATTTGAAAGTTTAAAATATAGGTTCTTCAGATCTAACACCAAGGCTTAAAATGTTGTTATTAGACTTACTGTTAGGCATGTACTGAAATTATGGGGGACCCAACCTGCAATCTTAAAATCAAACTGACTACAGGATGAACCTCCCTTGTCCAGCATGCTCAGGACCTGAGTGATCCCAAACCACAGAATTTGCTGGACAAGGGGAGATCAAGGCTCCCTACCCGGGTGTAGGGTTCTGCTCCTGGCTAAGGCTGTGCTCCGTACTGCCTGCCTTGCTGCTTCCAGCCCCCCTGCTCTCCACACTGCACCAGTTCCTGGCTGCTGGCCCTGCTGCCTCCAGCCCCGGCTGGGGCTGCACTCCTGGCCGTCAGCCCTGGCCAGGGCTGTGTTCCCCACTGTGCCACCTTGCTGGGGCTGTGCTCCCCACTGCCAACCCAGCCTGGGCTGCGCATTTAAACCTGACCAGCAGGGGCTCTCTGGTCCAGCAATATCCATAGTTCTACCGGACCACGGATGTTGCCAGACTAGAGTGTCCCGGATTTTAGAGGTTCAACCTGTAGTATAAATAATCTTTTCAGACCCTCCCCAAAACAACCAGACTGGCTTTCCACAGCGTAAGTTTTAAACCAAGGTAGAAGGCATCATTTTCTCTGATTTCTAAATTACAATAACCAAAATAATTGCTTAGTGCAACTATATTCTGATAGTTGAAAGAGAGTTCTCTCTACAAGGGAGGAACTGACTTTTAACTAATACAATCTACCCACATCATTATCTCTCTTGGAAGATGCTGGAGAAAATACCTGATTCACCACATCTGGGATCAGCAGAGTTCCCTCTCCAACTGGTTCCTTTGCAAGTGAGGGCATGCACCTCTGGCCTTTCTTTTCCTCACAGACTAACCTTTTTCCTGACAAACCTCTGGATGGTATCTATCCATTCCATCAAAAGAAGGTTTCTTAGAGAAATTGTCTCAGTCTGTGTGCAGCTTCCAAAAGCCAATATTGCAATAGCTCACATTCAGAAAATTATCTTCACAGCCAGAAGGACTAGAACCATAAGACTAAATCCTGTTCCCATAAATGAAAACAAAGCTAATTGGTCATTAACATTATATTCAGATAAATCAAATCTGGAAATACAAGTGATATTATGCACTAATCAGAATTGTTTGATAACTGCATGACAGTGCTAGAAGACAGAATGAAGGTGGTTTCTTAACTTTGTAAGTGTATACTTTAATGTGTTTGAATTTTTTTTATGTTAAGCTTTATCTATGCATTTCTAGGTTTATTATACTTGTTCTGGGGATAATTACAACATCCTTTTAATGTTTTTATCCTTAAGTTACTGCTATGCACTCTCAATCTTAATAATTTCAGTTCAACATTGTTTTTATCAGGCATTAAATGTGAGTTTTTTAAATCAACTGAACAAAGAACTCAGATAGGCATAAAATGTGTATTAATGCTTATAACTTATCTCCAAGCACCACAGCTATCTGGCACCCTAAGTGGGAGCTAATGTATTACTCTAATTCTGGTAGGATATCATTCTCCCAGCTGTTAATGTTGTGCAACAGCCATTGCCTAAAGATGGGCAGCAGAGAGTTCACCCAAGTTAGTGGAAAATTATTGAAAATGGAGTGCTCTCTTTCCCTTATGTGTATGTATAGAGAACTAGATGGCTATGTAGATTGATTTAAATCCCAGAAGAGTGTCTGAAGCAAAGATACTCAGCTGAACTGCTTGTGTGACTGAGAGGAAGAGGTGATTTCTGAGTGGTACTTGAAGCCCTTTCTCTCTGTCTTATTGTTACAGAGAATATTTATTAACTGGATCTGCTTCATTTCTGTCAAAATTAGCATGGTTGCTCATGCTTCTGAAATTCTCCATGCTGTCCCTCAGGGTAAAGGAGATAGAATTACGTGATATGTGTAAACAGGGATTAATTTAATCTTAGCCAAATCCACATCTAGCAGTGCACGTGAAGTTTGCATAGGATTATGTATGCAATGTAATTAGATACAGTTTGACATCTTGTTTTTGAAAACTCATTCTCATTTTTTTAAGATTCTCATTTTTTAAGATTAATTGTGTCTCCAGCTTCAAAATTATAAAAAGAAAAAGGGGTGGGGGCGTGCTAAAATCAAAATCGACACGGTTCATATAACAAGCCAAAAAAGGAGCTTGGTTTGAAGTGATTCTAAAGGGCACCTGAAGCCTCTTTGCAAGATGGCAATTGTCTTGCCTAGAGCCATATGATGAGACAATGTTCATAACTTGAGACATCTTGCTCATTTTGATTCCCAGTGCTGTTCATCACTTGACTGAGTGGCAGTATGTGAACTCCAGAAGGGATCAAAATGGGGTGTGGGTGGAGTCGGGGGAAATAGCATGCATCCTGAGATGAGAAATGATATAATAGGAAATCACAGGCCATCGTTCTCATCTTAGGTTTAAACTTTTGCTAATTTTCTTGTAAAGAAAAATAGTTTGCGGAAATTAGAGTTTATCCAAAATCAATTCACAACTCAATTAAAAAAAATCCCTCCAGGTGTAGATTTGGATTTGACACCACTATTAGAGCCAAGCTTCTGAAAATTTCAGAGACTGAACAATTAGTGAAGTAAAAGGTAAATTACACCTACACTCCCCCCTCCCCCCCCCCGAAATCATAGCCACCCCAAGAACAAAAATCAAAACCTCAACCTACTCTAATCAATACCTCATCCAGGCTTGGAATGGGAGAATAAGAATTGCTTGGGGATTTTCTGACAGAATTGTTATATGGAGAATAATTGTAACCATTAGAATATTGGTAGTATTTGGACTACCGGTGAGATCTATGATTAGGAGATATCTATATAATGACAGTAACCCATAGTACTGTAGCATTTTTCAGCTGGAAAGATCTATAGAAATACCAGATTGTTATTTCTTACAACACTTCTTACGGCAAGGTTTTCCCAGGTCCCAGGCAGCATCATTGTGCAAGGCAGGATTAGAACTCAGGAGTCTTAAGGACTATTTACTAACACAGCCCTTAGCCTGGTATCAAGACTCTTTATACAATGCATTCTCAGCATTAGCTATCTAAGAAAGGAATTCATGACAACCAGCAAGCTGAGCTGAGGTGCCTAAGTTAGCCAGTAAGAAATGGTAAGGTAGCTCAAAGATGCCTCTGGAGCAGAGGGGATAGCAATCTTTGTGAGGGATTTTTCAGCTAAGTCAGGGCATTTCTTGTGAAAAAAATACACTCTCAGAGAGAAATTCACTCCCTTCTAGCCAATCACCCAGTAGCTAAGACTACTGGAATGTGGCAAAGCTCATTTAAAATTTCTGCTTTGCTTGAATTGCAGCAGGGACTTGAATGCAGGTGTCCCTAATGCCCATTGAATGTCCTTGTTCCCAGACTATAGAGTACCCTCAGTCTTGCTTGTTGAAGTCATTCTACATTGTATATATGATTAAGTCTTTATTAGAGCAGGGACTTGAACCTGACTACTCTGCTTACTAAGGCAGCGTCCTTATCCCTGGGGTAAAGGGTCAGCCCAGTGAAGATTTGATCCAATGAACTTTTAATTCAAACTTGGATCTCCTGAATCCATGTTAAATACTCTAACCATGGGCAATTCCACAGGCATATACAGCCCATCCAGCCCCAATCACTATGGGTATGTCTACACAGCAAAGTTATTTCGAAATATAGCCATTATTTCGAAATAACTTTCCTAGCGTCTACACAAGCCAACCACAATTTCAAAATTATTTCAAAATAGCGGAGAGCTTATTTTGAAATTGGTAAACCTCATTCTGCGAGGAATAGCACCTATTTCAAAATAGCTATTTTGAAATAGTCCCTATTCCCTGTCTACACGTGGCCTATTTCAAAATAGGGGGACTCCAGCCTTTCCCAGGGTGCCCTGCGGGCCACTCTGGGCACAAACAGGAAAACTCATCTCCTCCCTCCCGCTCCTGGAGCCCTTAAAGGGGTAGAGTCTGGCCACTGTCTTTTGTAGCTAGCACCAGGCCTGCTAGCCCAGAGCCACTCTGCTGCTGCCCCAACCCAGGCTGCAGCATGAGCCAGGAAGTCACTGGCAGCCAGCCCTCCACCACTCCCCAGGACCAGTCTGTCAGCTCCCAGGAGCATGCCAGGGGCTGGAGAAGGCGGGCGCCTTCCTGGTCCAGTGCGGAGATCATGGACCTGATTGAGGTTTGGGGGGATGCTGCCAATGTCCATGATCTCCACACTAGATGGAGGAATGCGGCTGTCTACAGCCGGATGCCAGCCTGGCCACCAAAGGCCACATCCGAACCCAGGAGCAGGGGCATGGTTGCAGTCTCGGGGCAGCTCCCAATCCCGGGGATCAGGACGTCCCGAACATGGCCTGTGTGCAATCACATCGGCTCTGATGGTGCGGACAACTGTTGTCCTCGCTTGCAGAAGGGGGCTGGGCTTCACCCACTGTGTCCCCAGGGATAACTGACCACTCCTCTTGTTTTTCCACAGCTGCACCAGCTGCGAGTGCGGGGCGCACTACCCTACCCAGGACATTCTCCCACACCTGAGCACTCAGCAGGCTGACCCGTGCACAAGAGGATTACCAGCAGTAGCACCTGGGGGCACTGCAAGCCCTGCACCGCACCCTGGATCACTGGGTGCAAGAAGACCTGCAGCTCCGGTGGGAGAGCTGACAAGAGCAGCTTCCCAAGGCCGTGCCATCTGCGAGCACCTGCAGACCCTGGGGCAGAGCTTGCTGCCTCCTGCTGCTCCAGCCCCTGCTGCCTCCCCAGCTACTGCTCCTCCTCCCACTCCTTCTCCCTCTCCTGCTTCTCCCTCCACACCCTCCACCCCACCCAGGGACGCTGAGGCACATGCACCCATGGTGCTGGGAGACAGTTGGGCTGGCGAGACCCCCAACCCTGAGCCCTGAGCTTCTCCTCCCCCTTCCTCCCCTTGCCTCCCCCTTCCTGCTCCCGCCTGCCAGGTTTACCCCTCCCTTCTCTCATCCCCCTCCCTCCTTCTTTCTCCAGTCTCACCTGAGTTTCATTCCCCTCACCCCAGTTTCGTTCAATAAAAAGACTTTGTTTTCATGAACACACGTGTCTTTTATTTTACATCAGGAAGGGGGGTTAGGGAGGGGTAAGTGGAAGGACATGAGGGAGGAATGAGGCACAAGCCCCCAGTGGGGCACACCAAGGAGACTGTTACTGCTCCTCTGGGTAGAAGCTCTCCCGCAGGGCCTCCTGGATACGGACAGCCCCCCGATGGACCTCCCAGATGGCAGCCATGCAGGGCTGTGTGTACAGGCCGGCCAAGTGGTCGGCCTCTCCCATCCAACCTGGCAGGAAAGCCTCCCCTTTCTGCTCACACAAATTGTGCAGCTTACAACACACCGCCACCACGTGTGGAATATTCCACTCTGAGAGGTCCAGGTGGGTGAGGAAGCATCTAAAACGGGCTTTCAGCCGGCCGAAGGCACCTTCCACTATGATGCGGGCCCTGCTCAGCCTAGCATTAAATGCCTGTCAGGAAGGGTTGAGGTGTCCCGTGTATGGCTTCATGAGCCAGGGTTGTAGGGGATAGGCCGCATCTCCCACTGGGCACAAAGGCATGTCCACATCTCCAACCCTGCTGTGGCAGTCGGGGAAGAAATGCTGGCGTGCAGCCTCTGGCACATGGAGGAGTTGCGGTAGACCTGCATGTCGTGTACTCTGCTGGACCAGCCCACACTGATGTCCACAAAGTGCTCAGACACAGCCTGCAGGATGACTGAGAAATATCCCTTCCAGTTGATGTACAGGGAGGCCTGGTGGTCCGGGGCACAGATGGGGATGTATGTCTCATCGATTGCCCCCCCCCCACAGTTGGGGAAGCCCAGGGCGCCAAACCCCTCGATGACCGTGTCAACACTGGCGAGGCGGGTGACTCTGCGGAGCAGCACTCTGTTGATGGCCTTGACACAAAACCGAGAGTCACTGGGGTGCCAGGGTGGCTGAGAGTGCTCCCTCCCCACCACTGCCCTGCACCCCTACACCCCAGGAGCAACCCCCCCCCCTGCAAACCTGGCCACCGTGGGCAGTCCTTAGTGTGGGTAGGACAGAACAAACCCCCCTGGGGAGGGGACTTTCATAGGGTGATGGCCACATGCTTCTGGAGGGGAATGGCAGGCCTCATGTGCATGTCCCATCACCACAGAGCAGGGGCGAGCCACTCACAGAGCTCCAGGAAGGTGTCCTTCTTCATCCTGAAGTTCTGGGTCCATTGTTGGTCTCTCCAGCGCTCCAGGATGATGTGGTCCCACCAGTTGGTGCTGGTGTCCAGACGCCAGATGCAGCGGGGCACACTGGCATCCAGGACCTGCAGCTGCTCCTCCACATACCCTAGGAGGGTCTGGAAGAAGGCCTGGGGGTTGGGTTGCTGTAGATCCTGTGAGGCAGCCAGCAGAGAGTGTTGTCAGGCTCGCAGCAACACATCCACGAGAAGCACCAGAGTGCCCAGGGGCAGCTCCGGCTCCATGCTGCAGAGTGCTGTGGTGTCCTGAGTGAGGGCAACCAGAGCACACAGAGAAAAAAAATGCTTTGCTGTCCCTCAGCGAGGTAGGCAAGCAAGCAGGGAAACCTGAGAACTAGCTGTCCGGGGAGGGTCCCTTTAAGCACAAGCCTCAGATAGCTTCAGGCAGCAGCCACACAAAGTAACTCCTGACCTGATGCCCTGATAGAACTGGTTCCGGCTGGCCTTTAATGCGATTCAGCGTCCAATCAGTGTGGACGTGCTATTTCGAAATGCATTTTGTGGCTAGACGCGTTATTTTGAAATAAGCTATTTTGAAATAACGCTGTAGTGTAGACATACCCTATGCTATTTGATATACTGGGATGTACACACGAATGAGTCAGCCCCTGAGATTCTTGATCCCAGCTATCTTTTGTGCACAGCCAATCTAGGTATATTTTGAGCGTGCCTACCAGATTGGGCCCTGCTGTTGAGATAGATGAGGAAACAATTCATTTGAGAATCACATTAAGGCTAAGTCACAAATTAGGCTACCAAGCTGTTTAGTGGCATCAGGAATTAGACAGTTTGGTACATGCCTAACAGCAGCAGAAATTTAGACTTCAAGGGGATGTTATCAGCAGAAACTTAGGTACCTACACAATGTATGTACCTTCCAGGTTGGTGGCCAGCTAAGGAAATATGGATTTAGTTGCTGAAAGTGGCAATTAGACACCTCAGACCCTTTGTGGAGCTAGCCCATATGGAGCCAGATCAAACTACTAGATTATGTGTAAAGAACTAATTAAACAAAAGAAATAAACTATAACTAAAAAAATTAATCAATGTGATTCTGCATCAGGATCAACTAGCATAGTGTTGTGATATTTGAAGGACTGGATCCTGGGAAAGAATGTAGTATTTTCCATACCAATTGCTTGATGGTAGATTATATAAGAGAAAGGCAAACAATTTAACCATGTCATATCATCTTTATATTTCTACAGCTAGGCAAAATTTCAAATACAAAATGTCAATGACATTTTTTGCTCCCACTTTGCATTTTGATTAAGAAAAGGGAGAGCATTTAAAAAAAGTTTGTGAATATTTTATCCAATGTTTTCACCAACTCTGTGTAGCCTGATTGTATCTAAAGAGCATGTGGTAGTTCAGTGTAACTGGGAGCTAAGTTCCAGTATGTTTATTACAAAGAGAATGTTACATCAGAAAGTCAGCTGAAGAAGATTCAGCTGTCTAATGTGCTGGTCACAAAAGGATCATACCATAATATGAAGAAACAGCTTAAATTGGAATTCAGAATAAGAAAAATAAAATCTAAATATAACACCTCCATTCAAGAGACCAAGAGAGAATTTAGGACCCAGTCCAGACCCAACTGAAGTCTATGAAAAAAATCTCTCACTGACTTCAGTGAAAGCAGGATAAAGTGCTTATTCTATCATTGGTTTGGTCCCAAAGGGAACTGGTACAAAACAGAAAACAATTTTCCCACAAGTGTGCTGAGGGAGTTAACGCTCTCTCAGACAGGTTTCAACCTGGATTGTCAAGGAATATATAGTAACTTCCCACTAATAATTTGAAAACATTTTCAATCTCTTATCCCTCAGAGTACATACAATGTTATCAATGGCAATGTTGCTTTGAGGAGTGATGTATTTTTAAAAGAAAATAAAACCAATATTTGCAAAAAAAAAGAAGAATAGAGAGAACCTATTTTAGGAGCAGAATGAAAATTGGAACTCTATCTTCTCCAAGTCTACTACCCAGCTCACCTGTACCAAAACTTTCTGAGGCAAATAAGCCTTTGAAGATAATGAATCAGGGGTGCTCTCTTGTCTAACATGTTCAGGGGTAATGTTGGGCCAGACTTCCCACTATCTGAGTAATCCTGTCTTATGTCTCAGCTGTGGCCATGCAAGACACATAGGGCACATCTGCACTACAGTGTTATTAGGAAATAACTCACGTTATTTTGAACTAACAAGCTTCTTATTCCGGAATAATAAACCGTCATTTCACGAGGAATATGCCTATTTTGAAATTGCTTTCTTGCGCAAAACCACGTCTAGAGTGGCACGGACGCTTTTCTGCAAAAAGTGCTTTTGCGCAAAAGCGTCCGTGCCAATCTAGACGCTCTTTTCCGCAAATGCTTTTAACGGAAAAACTTTTCCGTTAAAAGCATTTGTGGAAAATCATGCCAGTCTAGACGCAGCCTCTATTTTTAAAATATGGGACAGCAGCAGTACAGCTGTTAGAAGAAAGTTCCTTTTCCACCAGAATTAATTTTTGCAGGGCATGGAAAGGAATCTCAATTCTACTCTTCCCAACTGACAGCTGTACTACTGAAAGGGTCAGATTTGAGCATGCACCTCCTATAATCAGCCAAGAAAAGACCAATCCAAGACCCAGTGAAATCAATGGGAGTTTTGCTATTGACAACTGGACTTAGCTCAGGCCCTGAAGTGCTGACACTGCCTCTCCTAACAGTTTTACCATGGAGATGATTGCCATATATGGCTCTAGGAGGTAATGCCTGTGTGAGGAAAGGGCTTGCATGATTTGCATGAGTTGATCAAAGCTGCAATGCATATTTTGAATGAAGGTGCAGCCTCCATATGAATCTTAGATTTGCACAGAGTTGCATAGGAAATTTTGGAAAGGATAAAGCTCTGACATAACCAGATTCCTTATCTTAGCCTTATCTCAATAGTGTTTTTTTCCAAACATAAGCTTTCTTCACCAAGCTCATCTTTAAGTGCATACATTCTCTTCCCTGCCCCATTGCATGCTATCTTGAGTTTCTTTATTACTGTTCTCATGTTGCTGCCCCAGGTCAGAACATATCTTAGCCCCCACACCAGTAAGAACTGACATTATGCCCTTCTGGATTGCTTTGTTATTTTGTTTGTTCATTATGCCCTGTTTTGATTCACAGATCTGGGTGATTATTCTATGTTTGTTTCATTTGTTTAGCAGGTGCCATGCCTGTTTTTTGGCCATCCACCTTCCTGACAGCAGGATTTATTGCTGTCTGGTGAAAGTAAAGAGCTGAAATGTAATCAGAGCATCTGTTAATGAAAACAAATAAATTAGTAATAAATTTTCCAACTATTTTTAACTCTCTTTTGACTGCTTATTGTGTGCTGTGCAAGAGTGCAAACAGAACTATACAATATTGCTTTCTTAAAAGTCCATCAGACCTTCATAATAATGCATCAAAGACTTATATCAAATATTTATGGGAGACTTTGGTTTAAAAATATGAATATTTCACCATTTGTTTTGAAAGTGATCATATCCTCCCCCACCGATAATTTCCCAATACATTTAATTATATAAGCTTATGCTTGTAAACCTGACCAATTTGCTTCCCCCAACAACATTTCCTTTACATGTGAATGCTGCCAGTTTGGTTTTCCCATCTGGGCTTAGGAAGAGCAGTAATTTAGGAAAAAGTTTGGCAAAGAAGAAGAATGAAACTAATTTACATAAGAATCTGACACCTACAAGCCACCACTATTTCAACCTTGTATCTGTTCTGAACAACATACCTTGGAAAAGAAAAACGATTTGCTGGTAGTTCAACAAAGACCCAAACAGATATCAAAGTAAATTCTATCTGGAATAAGAAATATGTTTCACACCAGTGCAAAAGTTTTCAAGCAAGCACCTTGGTAAAAGTTATGCAGGTGATTTTTGAAGGAGTTGTAGATGGTCTCACTAACAATGAAAGCAAATTCATTGCTTCCTTGTCTTAAAAAGATACATTAATGCAAAGCATGACATTGTGTATTGAACTTGCAGTGTTATTTTTTTCACCCTGTTCTATGTCCCAGAAAACAAGTCTGTGTAATCTACACAATATTGTTGACTCCTGAACTTGGTGATTGGGCAGTATCACATGCATAGCAAAATTATCTGAGGTGGAAGTAAAAGTATTTCACTATAATAATCTTGTTTAATGTGTGGATTTTATTCCAATACCATTGTGCCATGTAAATATAGCCAGAACCTTTTTCTTCCAGTCTTGATGAGGTTTAGTTACAGATGGGGATAATGGCAGCCCCACAACATGAATATATATTTCTAAAAATTCTGCTTTAAAGACAATGCGATATTCAGATATTTACTCTTTGTGGATTTCTTCAGTTACAATGAAGAAATTTTACTATTTATATGGTAAAATAAATAACTCAGTCCCTATAACAAACTGACATTTTTAAAATTTAATCGATTTTGCCCTCATAAAATGTGTTCTTTGTGCAAATTATGGAGAATTTATCTTATTTTCCATTTTCAGCTTTGTTTTTTCTCCTAGGCTCAGACGTAACACTAGAAATGTCAGCAGACCTCCTGGAGGCAGGAAGTGAGACTCATTTCAATTTCAAACTACATTAATTCTGAATGAAATCAAACCTATTCTCACATTTATTAAGGCAAAGCAAGTCTTTCTGAAAAATTGCACATTTTTAATAAGGGCATTTTCAGTGGTTCCATTCCATTCCCGCAAACTCATAAATCAATTTCTGTCTGTCAGCCATTACAAATTTATCAGTTCATGTGAGTAAATGTGACAGCTGAATAACGTTCAGATCCAAAGAGCTATATCTCTGTTAGTGTGATAAACACAACTTTGGCCTCAGAGATGAGCTATTTGTTTTGGGGAGTAGAGGAGGGTGTTAAATCTGGTTTAGACTATATGAAACAGCAAAAAGAACTTTAACTGGAAAGAAAAATATCTAGCCCCCAGCAACATAGACATTAAAAAATGCATTTTCTCAGGATAAACTCCTGGAAAAAGAGAAAATAGGTTAAAAAAATCTATAATTTTATCGTTTACAGAAAAAAGGGTAGAAATGTATAGTGTTTTAGATAAAAACAAAATTTACGAGCATCTGTGAATCTCACAGTTTTCACATCTCATAGACCTTATTGTCCTTGTACAGGCAACCACATGGTAATCATTATTTTCTGTACACTCTAAACCATGTGATTTACTACTATGTAGACAGCATTATGTATGCTGAGATATGGTAACAACAGTCTCTGTAGGCTAATTAAAAGTATCAAATTTTATGGAAGAAGCATTCCTGTTTATTTGGTTGGATTGTAACTTGTGAGTAAATTTTAAATAAATTATGTGCTGACAGCAGAGGGAAAGGTGGAGAAAATGCTAATGGGGCTGCAATCAGACTACAAAGGTAGATGTTGCAGGTCCATAATTTTGCACTGACAAAGCTCTTCAGAAGCATAGCTTTCAGAAAGCAGTGACAGTCAGTGAAGGGAGTTTATTTGAACACTTCCAAATTTATGACAGTATCCAAGTCCAAATCACATTTCAAGGCTGCTGAATAGATATTAAGGAACATTCAATAGCACTAATTTGTGTCTATTATTTCTTACTGCCACTCATGTAGCTCAATAATTGAAAGGCTGAATAACAGTTTCCCCCTAAATTCTAATGATGCCCTTTATAATCCTCTTTTTAATGCAGTGCCTGAACTTTACAGAGGTTGTTCACTGCCAAATGCCAGTTCATTGCAAACTGCAGCAATGGAATACCCCCTGTTTTATTATCCATTATTGGAGATAACATTGGCATAGGTCAATAAAGTTGCTAGATGACTGTTGTTTATTAAGGAAAAAGGTAAAAGAAATGAATCAAATGAAACAACAGTTTGGGTTTGACTCTCCCGTTGACTTAAGAGAGGACAAGATCTTGCTATCAGTCAATGAAGGCAGGATCAGACTCTCCATTTAAATAAGATATACTTTTATAAAAATATAATTTTTCAAAGTGGCTTTCAATTAATTAATGAACAGTCCCAGACAGAATTCAGCACGGGTAAAATGAATAGTTTTCATTTGATTGCAGCAAAGCCTATTGGGCAAAACAGGATTTAGCTTATCTATATAAAAAAATTAACCTTCAGTGCTAGAAACTAACCTGCTGCATTGGTGTAAAGCAGGACTTGGTATTATTTCCCCAGTTTGAAACCAACATACATCACATTGGTGGATGGTCCATTCTACACTAGTGTAATGAACTTGCAATGGGAGATTTACTGATGTCGCTAGATTGATGCAATGATACTTAAAGAAGACAAAAACTCAGGTACCCAAAAGCATGTAGGTACTTTTCCTGAGAGAGGTGGGACTTGGGACACACTCCGCTCCTTCTCATCTGATATTGGCTATTTTGGGAAGCTGCCCACTCCAATGTGCAGGCTTTTGTAATCCCATTCGTAGGCACCTATCAGTTCTTATTCAATGTATAAGAAGTCTAGGAGCCTTAAAAAAGTCATTCAGTACTATCAATATGCTTCAGCATGGTACCAGAGTAGCTTCAGTTATGTCTATAATGCCCCTAACATACAACTAAACCAGAAGAACATGCTTGTTGGTGGGAAAAACTTTTGCAAATCTTGACTAGCAGCGAGATCTTGAATCATATCCTAGATCTGGGCTTCTTAGAGTACTGAGCCTGGAAAGCACTTGCATGCAGAGCATTAAGGGATCTTGGATGTGTTTTACAAACACTTCTGATAATCTCTTTAATGACAAAATATGAATTGAGCCCCACTTGGAAGATGCAACAACTTGTGCCCTTGCAAGCTTTTGAAAATTCCATTATGAATGTTTAACAGTGTACTCAAAGCATCTTTTCCCCTACTTTTCAGGCCAATCTGATGGATGGTGCATGTTGAGGTGGTATCTCTTCCACCTGTACTTGCAGCATCCAGAACATCATGTGTTTCTGATGATCCAAGTGATTGCTGTGATGCATGGTGCCCAACAGTATTCAGGCAGAAACTTTTGACTAACAGCACAAAGGCAAACATTAACAATTGGAAAAAATTATGATATAAGGGTCTTTAATGACCATGAAGAGGGGACAAAATCTTGGTGGAATATTGAATGTTCTGGGTCTGAATCTTCTCTGACTTGCACCATCTGTGGGCATTTTCACCTGTGCAGAGCAATTGCATAATGGGTGAAAAACATTGCCATTGGAATGAATAAATAGATAATTTGGGTAGCATTTTCCACACACTTTGTTCTGGTGTAAATGACTCCTGCATGGAAGGCTGTGGAGAATCAGGCCTCCTCTATTTCAAATATATCCACGTTATAAATGTTGGGAGATTACAGATAAATATTTGTTACTTTGTTAAAAAATAATGCAATACTCTAAAAGCAAACAAATAACTGGTACTGTCCATCCAAATTATTAACAATTATGTGTAATAAAATTAAGTCCATATCAAATAATATTGCTACAGGAAAGGTCTCCTATGAAAACAAATACCTTGAGTTCATCTAGTCTTTATACAGCATCTGGAGACCATTATCCTCTGACAAAATTCACAGTATTCTATTCTGTGGACATTCTTGTTTAGATGGAAACTGGGAAACCTATAGAGTTTTTTTCCCTAATCCTAATGCTGCAGTTAGTGCTGTTGTTAATGATTAACTGGGTTCCATTTCTTAAATTCAAAGCACCCAGGTTTTAGGGTTTTATTATTTTCCATAAGCCATACGATTTGAATTTGTGCTTCAATATGACATTCAATACCTGGCACAACATTTTATGACAAGATTTAATACATTTGTCTAATTTTAGGAAATTAAATAAATAAATGCCTGTTGCAATTACAGTTAGCCCCATTTTTAAAAAAAACTATATATGTTAAACTAGGTTTTCATCTAAAATGTCAAAAGCATTAGAATTGAATATTGTGACCCACATTATCGTAGAATCAAAGCACCTCTCTCTTGTTAACATATTAGAAGCAAGATGATTAACTCTCTTTTACAGGATAACAAGCTTTGTGGATAAAGGGGAAGCTGTAGATGTGGTATACCAAGACTTTAGTAAGCATTTGGTATAGCCTTGCATAACGTTCTTATCAACAAACTAGGGAAATACAATATAGATGGGGCTACTGTAAAGTGGATGCATAAACAGTTGGATAGCCCTTCTCAGAGGGTAGTTATCAACGGTTCACAATCGTGCTGGAAGGGCATAAGAAATGGGTTCCACAGGGGTCAGTTCTGGGATTGATTCTGTTCAATATCTCCATCAACAGTTTAGATAATGGCATAGAAAGCATGCTTACAAAATCTGCAGATGATATCAAACTGGGAGGGGTTGCAAGTGCTTTGGAGGATAAGGTCATAATTCAAAAAAACTGAACAAGCTAGAGAAATGGTCTGAGGTAAATAGGATGAAATTCAATTAGGACAAAAGAAAAGTACTCCACTCATACATACAAAATGGGAAGTGACTGCCTAGGGATGAGTACTGCAGAAAAGGATACAGAGGTCACAGAGCTACATATGACTCAACAGTAGGCACTGTTAAAAAAAGCAAATATAATTCTGGGAAGTATTAACAGGATTGTTGTAAACAAGGCATGAAAAGTAATTCTTCTGCTCTACTCTGCATATATTAAGCCTAAACTGGAATATTGTGTCCAGTACTGGGCACCACATTTCAGGAAAGATGTGGAGAAACTGGAAACGGTCCAGAGAAAATCAACAAAGATATATAGTTGGGCAATGCAAGAGGACAACTGCGCAGTGCTAGCCCTTTATAAATACAGTGGCCCAGCTGAATTAACATGACCTGACATCAAAAATCATGACATTTCTCAGTAAAATGTTCATAGCTGTTCTGTTGTCAACTTCAATGGTTATCTGCAAAGGGGAAAATGGGTTTGTTTCAATTTTGGCTTCTTCATAATGTATTAAGAAGTCATTAAAGGATATTTTTAAAATAGTTATATTTTTAAATACGATATCTCACTTGTTTTGTATTTTAGATATTTAGGTAATGTATACTTTGGAAGACTCTATAGGTGAGCAGAGATGTAGCAGGTTTGTGACAGAAGTGAAACTTGTATAAATGAAAGGAAAAGTGATCTACAGTCAGACTGCTCAACATTCTTGATTTTTTTTATTTGCTTCGCTACAGTGTCTTCATTCAGGTTCATGGAAGAATTTTTTATTTGTTTATGAATTGTATGTTACACCTTTCAGTTAAAGACTGACAAAACTCCATATTCACATATGTGAGTTATCCAAGGAATCCTCCAAAATATCCAGGGTAAAACGTAAACAAACTTCCAACCCTTCTTTCTATATCAGAAAAAAGAAAGAAAAAAACATAAAGTGATTGGCTAATTTGTTTGAAGATCAACTTTAGAGTGAATATTTATTTTAAAATTATTTTAATGTCACAACTGTCGTCATTGTGAATTAACAATTAACTTAGTATCTCATTTGTTGGGTCCTTCCTGGATAAATTGCTTTAAAGGGTGCAACCACAAGCTTCCAACTCATGCCCATTTATACTTGCTGAACATCTGGTCCATAGTTTTCAACACACATAGTGAATTATAGGTAGACTCTCTGAATTAGAGGGAAGACATTGAAACTGCCAATAAGATTAAATTATCATACCCAAGAGCAATATTTTAGTAGAATTTATAATCTTATCCCTTTTTTAACAGATTAGTTAGTCATGCATACCATATAGTTAAATGCAAAAATTACATTTACTCTAGAAGGGGGTTTCCTTGTTTTGGATAATCTTAAACTCTCACAAATCATTAACAGTTGAAATTTATTCTGATTAGATTCAGCTGGCTGGAAGTGGCAGCAAGTGAAATAAATCTAGATGTCTCTGCTGTGTTCTTAGTCCAGCATTGCCCTCATTACAGAAACACCATGCATTTGCCGTGTTGGCAGCTTTTGCTTTAAAATACAAGTGTAGGCTGCATGTAAAGGAGAATAAATTGCCTTCTCATTCCACTAAAGTTCCACAGTGCTTGTAATTCAGGATTGAGAGGCACTCTGAGAACAATGTCCAGAGGCATAAACAGCATCTATGGCACATGCATAGTACCTGAATAGGAGATGTCATCACCCATAATTCTCAAGTCTTCATATTTGAGAAGCAAATTAACTATGTCAGGGCTGGTATAACAACTCTTAATAGATTATAACTAAAAGTAGTTTGCTGTTAATCTTCATGCTTTGGTTTTATATTATTATAAATGAAGTTGATGATTGTAAATGGGAAAGAAAATAACAGACTGAGATTTTAAATTGTAGATCAAAACCACTATAAACTTTAAAAATTAATAACTGACAACATTTGACAACTTTCATCACAGGAGGAGTTGTAAAACCAGGGATATGGAGACAGAGACAGTTTCAGCACTTATTCCATGCTTATCAACAGATTATTATTGCTAGTTGAGAAACAGATAGACAAGATTGTAATTGTTCAATCTAGGGAGGTGATGAATAAGTGGAGACATCATAAAGTTACAAAGAACAATATGTGGTATATAGAGAGTAAACTGATGGTTCTTATTAACTCACAATATGATATGAATGAACTTCAAAAGCAACAACTTTAAAACTGATCAAATTAAATACCACATTTCATAATTATCCTAATTTCAGTAAGACAAGAGTTTTGGATTGGACATTTACATAGGTATTTAGAATATCCACAATTATATTAGATGTGATTTTTTCTTGTTTTGTTTTAAGAAAGGGCATGCATTCTTAGGTATCAGCGCACATACTAATCACTAATTAGTTTGGGTGACAAAGATTGTTCTTCAGTTGTCCACTGCTAGGTTTCTTGTACTTTCTTCTGAAGCACCTTCTCTTGAAGCATCCAACAGTGACCACTGTCAGAGATAGGAAATTGGACTGGATGGACCGCAGAGCTGCTTTGGGATGAGTCAATGTTCATGTTCTTGTGTTAAATCCATTTCACATAATTGTGCAAAGGGAAAAATAGGGTAAAAAGAAATAATATAAATTAAAGAAAAAATCACCTAATAGAAATAGTGTAGTACATGCTATGGGAAGTTATTTATTTTGTGCTAATATTCTTTGCAGTGAATTTGTTCTTGCTGGTCACAAAGATTAATGATGTAAACTCTGCCACTTTGCTTGATGGATATCAATGTAGTAGTACCCACTTTCCTGGTTTTTGTAAAGCTGCATTGAGTTTGGGAAAAAGGCTTATTGCATGCTTCATCCAGTCTGCAGACACCAACTTTACTTCTGTACAGCTGCTGATTAATTGATTTTTTCTAAGAACAATATATCAGCAGCAAATAAAAGAATTCAGCATCCAGCCATCTGATTGGCTGATGCCAATTTTATTTGGCATAACTGAGCACTGAGGTAAATGTAATTGCACACTGTGACTGGATAATGGTATTCCATAGCAAGTTAAATGTCAAGGCACTGTCACTGAAGTTATTGAAAATAAATGCCACGGTGAGGCCACTACATTTATTTTCAAAGCGGGAGAGTATTTTCCAATCACAAAGTTTAATTTTACTATCATTGATACTATTAAACAAAAGGGCTGTGTCTAGACTGGCAAGTTTTTCCGAAAAAGTGGCCACTTTTGTGGAAAAACTTGCCAGCTGTCTAGACTGGCCGCTTGAATTTGCGCAAGAACACTGACGATCTAATGTATGACCGTCAGTGTTCTTGCACAAATACAATGACACTCCCGTTCGGGAAAAAGCCCTCTTGCTCAAATGCTTTTGCGCAAGAGGGCCAGTGTAGACAGCTGAGAACCGTTTTGCGCAAAAAAGCCCCAATGGCGAAAATGGCGATCGGGGCTTTCTTGCGCAAAACCGCGTCTAGAGTGGCACGGATGCTTTTCTGCAAAAAGTGCTTTTGCGCAAAAGCGTCCATGCCAATCTAGATGCTCTTTTCCGCAACTGCTTTTAACGGAAAAACTTTTCCGTTAAAAGCAGTTGCGGAAAATCATGCCAGTCTAGACGCAGCCAAGATGTATATTATAAAGCCAATAAATAAAGGAGAATGGCTGGGCTGATCAATGGAAAAACGACCTGCATCAAAGCCCTGTATGCTGACTGTTTCAGGCAGTGGGAATTTTCTATGTTTCATGCACTCTGAAGCTAATTTATTCGTAAGTAAAAGTTACGATTGGCAGAATTCAAATGTGATGTGTCAAGTGCTGTAAATTAATCTCTCTTATACTCAATGAGACACCCTCAGTTCAGAGGTGAGGTG
This sequence comes from Pelochelys cantorii, assembly GCA_032595735.1. Taxonomy (NCBI): domain Eukaryota; kingdom Metazoa; phylum Chordata; order Testudines; family Trionychidae; genus Pelochelys; species Pelochelys cantorii. The sequence goes on from CM064330.1 coordinate 65,566,185, forward strand.
TAAGAGGAAAAAGGAATAAATTACACATTGGTTAATTGGTGTGACAGGTCTAACGGCCAAATAGGGGTTACATCTGTAAAACCAAGAGGAAAATATGAACCTAATTACATAAGTCCATAGGTCTTAGAAGGAGTCTATATGGGTATTACATATATACTGAGAGAGTGAGATAAGTGTGTGGATTGACCTAATTTAGACTCAGTTCTGAATTTAGTAAAATTACAAGTCAGTAAGGGGATGAGAATCAAAGGGTATGTCTACACTTGCAGCCTATTTCGGAACAGGGCTGCAAATGTAGGCATTCGGAATTGCAAATCAAGCCCGGTATTTAAATATCCTGCGCTTGATTTGCATCTTCCCGGCCGGGTGCCATTTTTTTAAATTTACAAGCCCGGAATAACTGCCTGCGTCTACACGCAGCAGTGAAAGGGGCGTTCGAAATAAAGCCCTATTTCGAACTACCTGTTATTCCTCCTGCAATGTAGTTTAACAGGTAGTTCGAAATAGGGCTTTATTTCGAACGCCTGTTTCACTGCCGCGTGTAGACGCAGGCAGTTATTCCGGGCTTGTCAATTTCAAAAAATGGCGCCTGGCCGGGAAGATGCAAATCAAGCACGGGATATTTAAATCTCGGGCTTGATTTGCAATTCCGAATGCCTACATTTGCAGCCCTATTCCGAAATAGGCTGCAAGTGTAGACATACCCTAAGAGAATGCAAGGGCTAGATTTTTGCCAATTATCGTCTCCCAGTATATAAAAAGGGTTTATTCTGGTGTGTCTACATAGGAAGCTATTGTAGTAGAGTAGCTGCACCAACTTAGTGGTCCTAGTGGAAACTTCTATACTAGCGGTTCTTAAACTTTTTGGGCTCCAGAGCCCTTTACATGCGTAAAAATTTATGCGGAGCCCCAGCGGTCCACTGATTGTATGTGTTGTACCTATCGATGTTTCCAGTTTGTCAACCTCGCGGAGCCCCTGGAGATGTCTCACGGAGCCCTGGGGCTCCACGGAGCAAAATTTGAGACACACTGTTCTACACCAAAGTCTCAGCTATTACTACTAGCTAAATGAGACCTCCAGCATATTATCCTGAATAAAAGTTCCTCATAGCAAACACATGCTAGTTTACAAAACTTAAAGACAAATGTTTCTCTTCAGGCTCCCCAGTTTGATGTTTTTCAGAAAATTTCCTTTATCAAATCATCATCAAAGGTATGCATTTCTAGTGGGGTACTGCAGGGACTAATACTAGGCTTGATGCTATTCACCATTTTTATGAATGAAATAATTATAAAATCTCATTATTCCAATTGGAGGATCACACAGTAAATAATGTACAGAGCGATATGGTCCAATTAGCAAGCTGGACCCATGCATACAAAATGCAAAGTTATGCAGTTAAGAATAAGGAAGGAAGGCCAGCGCTTCACAGTGAGAGATTGTATCTTTGGGAAGCAATGCTTCCGAAAAGGTTCTAGGGATCATAGTGAAGAAACAACAAGTGCTCCCAGTCTGATCCTATGGCAGAAAGTGTTAATGAGATCCTTGGAGTTATAAACGGGAGGTTGTGAGTAGAAGGATAGATGGAGAAGATTTTAACTTTGTGTAAGGTATTGGTGAAACCATTACTGGGACACAGTGTATGGTTTGGGTGCCCACATTTTTAAAAGGCCATTGAAAACATTAGAGATAGTGCAGATAAGAGTGACTCTTTCATCCACATACTGATAAATCTTCACCAGTACCTCCCACTGAGCTGATGCAGGTTCAGTTATGCACCTCTGTAGGATAGGAATGATGATGCCAGCACCAACTTTGCTTCTGTTGAGAGGTCAAGGCACTCCATTTCAGCCTGTCTCATATGAACTCCAAGGAATCAAGGAAAGGAATTCCCCCACATTTTGATCCTGACTGAAACACACTCTAGATTCCACCTTGCTGCCCCATCCCCATTTCCAGGAACTCACCCAGTTGCACTTACTTAGGACACCCACTAAATTGTTGTCCAATGAGTCCTTATTGACTTGGGTACAACCAAGTGAATCAGCTCCTGCAGATTCTCATGCAAAACAAAGCCTTATAAAGACTAGTAAGGATTCCCCTTTGTCTTCTAGTCCAGAAACAGAGGAAAGAAATCCCCTGGAGACCATGATTCAGAGGCTCTGAGAAATATTCCAATTCAGTATGTTATATTCTCCATATTTTCTACTGATCCTCATTATCTCCTGGCTGGCCCTCCACAATCTGCTCATTTGGTAGCAAGCACCAAAGTATGTTTTCTATTAGAGTTTTGTTGGCAGCACTGTTGGGGACTGGTAGATCCTGTCCTACAATCCGAACACTGAGAGGTTTACATGGGGGCAGCTATCCAGGCAATGCTTTTCATTGAAACTTCCCTCAAAATACCAAAAGTATGCCAATGCTTTTGAAAAACAGGAATGCAGAAACCCTGCTTAATAGAACAACAGCCAGGAGCAAAAGTACCATCTGGATGAATTTATGCTATATTAGAATCTCTCTGAATACCACAAAGAGAACCTGGCCTGGGGGTTTATCTGCAAGTTGACCTCACTGGCCTCATCATCCTTTTCATCAGGAAGAAAGATGGCAGTCATTAGCTATGCATCAACTACTCTGCATTGAATCAGATAACTATCAGAATAACGAAAAGTCCTGTGGCACCTTATAGACTAACAGATTTATTGGAGCATAAGCTTTCGTGGGCAAAGACCCACTTCGTCAGATGCATGTAGTGGAAATTCTAGAGGCAGGTCCACTACATGCATCTGATGAAGTGGGTCTTTGCCCTCAAAAGCTTATGCTCCAATAAATCTGTTAGTCTATAAGGTACCACAGGACTTCTCGTTGTTCTTGCAGATTCAGACTAACATGGCTACCACATTTTCCCACCACATTTTCCTTCTGATGAAACTTGCCTTGATACCAAAGCTGGTCAAGGTAAACAGAAACTGGTCTTGCTTTAGGTAGAATTGGTGTTCCATGGTGGCTAATTTTGGGGCTTGTTAGGGCTTTTAAAGTAACTTTTTTTAAAATTGGCTTCTGGCCCTAGCTCATCCCCTGGCCCAACCAGCCAGAAAGCTTGAATAGAGATTAGCATTTGACTCCAGCTGCTGAGTCACCAGCATGCCTCTGTGTGGTGACGTGCTGGTGGGATGATGTGATGTGCACCTGGACTATGATAAAAAACTTTAAAGACAGTGCGTGGCTCCAGTGCCACCACCATGGGTGGCAAAGTGGCTCAGTGTACCCCACCAGACAATGCTGGGGCAGGTAGAAGGTGAGTTGGGGCAACTGCACTGGTGGAGGGGGGGAGGCATAGCTAGGGGGAAAAGCTGGGCAATTGCTGCCTCACTACAATCTATCCAGTCCAGGAGCAAAACATTCTGCATCATCCATGCATGCTCCTATGGGTGATGGGGGCAGAGGAGAAAGCTGGGCCAGGGAGAAAGCAGCAGGTCAAGTGTGGCCTGGGGTGGGAATAGAGCAGAGCCAGGGATACCCTGGATAGCCAGACTGGAAGATGGAGGGAGCTGATTCAGGGGGGTAGAGCAGGCATGGGACTTCAGGGAGTGAGGAGGTGGAGAAACTGGGCCAGGGGGACTGGGGAGAGCCGTGCTGGGAAGGGAAAAGAACGGGGGCAGAGGTAGGTAGGGTTTCAGGGACAGCTAGGGGGAGGAGTTGAGCAAGGCAGGGTGCAGAGCCAGGCATATGACTGCTAGGGTCAGAGCTGGGCTGCAGCGAGCGTGGAGGACTGGAGTCTATGGGGGGAGGGGGAAAGAAGGTGGGTGGGAACAGTGGGGAATTGGGAAATTGGGAGAGGGATGGGGATTAGCTGAAACACAATATCTCAATGAATTTGGCTCAGGGAGATTCAAAGGAAACCCAGTGAATCAGTGGCGCAGACAGAGCTAGAACCCAGTTTGCTGTTCTAACCTTTAGGCAACATTATATTAAGTGTTTCTTGAATTTTGGCAGAAAGGGCCATATTTTAAAGGAACTTCTGTTTGGCGTCCTTTTCGTATTGTTGCATTTACATGACTATGTGTGCAGAATTGTGTGCAAAAAATGTAGTGTTGGGATTCTAAAAGCTGTAGGTTTAAGGAATGGGTCAAACAGCTTGACTGCCTTTTAGTGTATTTATTCTCCTGTCTTGTAAGTTCATACTTACTTCTGGGAAGAGTTTTTACACAGAGATGAAGGATGGTCCTGAGGGTACATAGTAGGAGCTCTGTGACTAATTTTCTGCCCCAAGACTTTCTGCCTTTCTGATGTGTGCACTTTAATGCTAAAAATAAATCATTATAATTATTATAAAATCACCCCTTTTTAAGAGTGTGGCTTGTTTTGGACTCATTTGTTGGTAGTGAACTTTATTGTAGGATTGCAGGAATCCAACAAATTTGCAGCAGATAGCTCACTTTGTCCTATCACAGGTCACTTTTCCACTGAAGAGATGGATTAGTTGTGTAGTCTGTCTTACACCTTTTCAGAGCACATCAACTTCATTTGGGCATCTCAAACTTCATGGCATGGTTCTGGCATGAGGCCCTGCACCTGCTGGGGGTCCACATGTCTTTCTTCTTCTTACCATCCCTTATCCACCGCGCAGACAGAAGCTATGTCTACGCTACGGGTTTCTTCTGGGATACCACTGTGTCCAGGGAACGCATCTGCTCTTCCTCTTTTTTTTGTGTGTGGAAGAGCAGATGCGCTCTTTTGGAAGCCCTGTCTTCTTCCTCCCATGAGGAAGAAGGGCTCTTCTGAAAGAGGAGGCTTTTCCAAAATTTGGCCCAGTGTAGATGGGCCAAATTTTGGAAAAGCCTCTTCCGAAAAAACTATCGGAAAAAGGTATGCAAATTGCAGAGCGTAATTTGGGTACCTCTTTCTGACAGTTCATTGTAGTGTAGACATAGCCAGAAAGGGTCAACCAAAATCTCAGACTGTATGTGTGGTGTCACATCAATAATCACTAGGATGACGGGCCCTCACTTCACCCTTAAACAGAGTTTGCATTCATGCACCCACAGATCAAAGTCATTTTTTTTATCTATAATGGGTAACACCCCTGATTTCACCCACAATTACCCACATAGCCTTTCCCAACACAGCTGTCTTGGACATAATGCTATGGATCCACTGGGCCCAGAAGAAATGAGGGAACACCTTGAAAAGGCACGAATGAATTATAACCGACAAGGCTCCACTTACTCAGTGAGATAAAAGATCTGGCTCGCCCATTAAGAGCCTCTATACCGACAGACAGACTCACTCACAAACTGAACTTTTGATTGCTTGGCCCTTTTAGGACCTTGGATAGATTAAACCAGATGCTTATGAACTTCAACTACCTCACTCTCTGAATATTACAGGGTCAACCCTGACAGAAGACTTCAGTCCTGAGATCTGATTAGAGGAGCTTCTGGGGTTCTATCTTCTTTCCTGCTTCTATTTAAATCAAGCAAAGGAATAGGAGCAGGAGCGGCCCGAGGCGGGCTGCAGCAGCTGGTGCCCCAGGCGAAACATGCGATCGGCACCCCGGCCTGCATGGCTGTCAATGGAGTGACGTCATCATCGGGCGCCCCGGGCGCCCCATTGAAGGCAGCGCCCTAGGTGATGGCCGAGTTGGCCTATAGTCACGGGCCGCCCCTAAATAGGAGATTGTCTGTGTAGTTGAGTTCCCCCCATTTAGGACTGCATCCCCCATGCTACCAGTTCCTACTGCCTGACTCTGATCTCCTGGTAACCCGACACCTGACTCTGAATTTTCTTTCTGGCCTATTTCAAACTATGATCTCCTCTTATCCAACCTGGCCTACCTCCCAGCTCTGACCCCAGTAGGTCAGACCGCCCACATTCTTTTCATGATAGGGCGAAATAGGGAGATTCAAGAGACCTAGGTTCCATTCTTGACTCTGCCGGTGACATCACTTGTCACATAACCTTTCTATGGTTTAATTTCCTCATCTTTAAAACTTGGTTAATAATACCTACATTGAGATCTTTAGGTGGAAGGGTCTCCACATGTCAGAAGTGACATTATTATATCATTCATAAAGAATAATGCAAAATATAGTTATTAGGCTGTCAGTACATTTTTGAACATTTATTCATTCACTTGTTCTGGTGCTAACAGTAACACACCAATACTTATTTATCTAAATTAATCCATCTGTAGTAATAACCATTTAATTCTTTTATTTAACTATTTGGACACAGAAGCCTATTTACAGACATTGATCTTTTATTTTGAAAAAATAAATAAGGACTCTTAGAAGTATAAAGGGAAAAAGTATCTTCCAACTTAAAGAAAAAACACATTTTACTGACTTTCTTGACATTTTTGAGCTCTGCAAGGGGAATTGTTGAGCAGCAGTTAGGCAAAAGAATTAAAGACAAACTGCCATATGTGAGTGAAAGGAAACACAGAGAATATAAAAAACACATAGGGAAATAGGGAAAAGGTGAAAGTGATATTTTGACTGGTCAATTTTGCTTAGAAAATACCCTAAAGAATGAGTTAGTTAAAATGTCACCAGCTTGATGTTTTTTCTATAAAGACACAAATCAATGATTATTTTTTTGAGGCAGGAAGGAGAGGGAAGGTTGGTTCTACTAAAAGAAAAATGATACAGCATTATTTAGGATGATTTTGTTTTTGTGTGATTAAAGCAAAGACCTAGAACCACATTCTGGAATTTTTACACTTTCTTTGTGTTTATTGGAAGTTTTTACACACTTTATTCTTTTTGGACTAAAACTTGAAACTGTTCCATCTCAAACAGCCTCCTGGATTGCCTTCCTAACTCTAACTGTGTATTACTTGGATACAGTTATTCTTAAGAATGTATCCTTTGTGGTCTGCAAATAGGTTTGGCATTCCTTTCATTTGTAAATTTAAGTTAGGAATAGTCTTCCTCATATGAAAAGGATTTGGGTAATGTCCTGGCCAAAAAACCTCAGTCATTTTCCTGCTGTCAGAATCATTGTTGCTTTTATACTAAGGGAGCATGAAAACCAAAAAAGAACAAAAATAAAGTCTAGTTGTGAGAACCTATACTGTATCTCTCTGCACTGAAGTGAAAAGATAATTATAGCCTCTTTCTGGAAACAATAAACTGCCAAAAATGTAAAGGTGCAGCAAGAAGACAAGAAAGAAGTGGGCTATGCCCACGAAAGCTCATGATACCATCTACATGTTTTGTTAGTCTGTAAAGTGCTACCAGACCATTTGCTGGGTTTTTTAATAAGATACACAGTTAGCCTATAAGATAAGCATTTATGAATCATGTATAATATTACATTTTTAAGGGATTGTCTGAGTTCAGCTCATTTCCTGGGTAATCTATTTTTTTAAAAAATAGACTTTCTGCAGAACTTTATTCTCAACTACAACCATGCAACTCCAATGGCTTTGGCTCTTCTGTTTGTGATGCTCGCATATCAAGTGCCAGCCTATGCCAAAACCCTCAGCCAATTCACATATATATTAATACAGATCAAAGTAATTGTTAAATGTAAAAAATATATATTTGGTGTTTAAATTTTATGTAAACTAATGTGATATTACATGCATTGCTTTCACTTATCTCCATCCTGTCATAATGTAATTGCAAATATTTACATTGTGTATGCCTCTGTAATTAAATAACCCATAAAATAAGCCATCAAGTGAGAAAGAAGCCTTGTGAAATACAAATGAATCACTTTAACAGATTAATGCTAATTTCAAAGCAAGTGGTTACTGTGTGTGTGTGATGATTGGAGGTCAAAGACTCAAAACGCATTCCTTACTCTCTGACATCAAAGAAGTGCTCATGTGGGTAGTGACCCTGTCAGTTTGCTTTTTATGAGAAGAAGCAGAAAATAGAATCCAAACTGTATGGAAATGAAGGCTCTTTCCCTGAGTCCCTAACTGGGCAGAATAATTGAATGAGAAGAGCAAGATCCCAAGTTATTTTGGCAGCTCTGAGAGACTTTTGGCAAACTAGCAGATTACTACATCTCTGCTACAATTTGGAAGTTTACACTGTGACTCATTAGTACATATATGCAGTGTCTTAAGTTTAAGATCTAGAGTATCAACTGACCTGGGGTATGTGATTTGCTCTCTTGGGACTGGAAGCAACCTAATGTGATTTTATCTTTGGAGTAAAGTGGAAATTTATCACTAAATCCAGTTTGTCTGGGTGGCAAGAACTAGAGTGTTTCTAAAGGGACTGTCTGTGACTCCATGGTAACACTGGTATAGTGATCTAGGAATTCAGACTTGTTACTGGCATGGTGAAATTTAACTATAGAACCCACCACAGTGGGAGCTGTCTGCCATTTTCTGACAGTCTGCCCTCAGGTAGGCACTCATAGCTGTGAACCACTCCTGACAGAATGACAATATTCAAATATGATTTAAAAATGTATTGAGGAAAAGCTACACTAAAATATTTTCAATGTTATACATTACTTATTCAGGATCCAGTCAGCATGCAAAGAACCTGGCTAAAGATTCTGGTTTTCTCTCTGGGAAGCCTTCCTCCTCTTAGTATGCTCGAACCGTTAACAAATTTCTAAATATCTATCTTCTTTTGGTGCTTGTCTTGTATATGTACTTGGTGTGAAAGCTTTTCCTTTACAAGGATAATGTAATATATGATCCCATAATCTGATCTCTCTGTGGTAGGAGTGGACAATAGAACAGTTACTGTAATAAAGAGCTTGAAACTGATGTCTACATGGATTGCCATAGCAAGATTTACTTTTTCCTACAATAAATTATGCTTAATTGTCATCTGCAGCAACAGACACAGCAAAAGGGAAGAGGAAGAGATAGATAGATTTTATCAACAACTGTGTAGCACTGTAGATGAGATTTCTGATCATGATATGCTCCTGATAATGGGAGATCTGATTGTAAGGGACTGGTAGATGATGTGGAAAGCAAATAGTTTTAGACCACATGTCACTGAATTTGCAAACAGTAATGGAGAAAGGTTAAGAAGTTGCTATGAGATGCACAATCTCTTAGCTGTATTTGATTTCTTCACAAAGACATGCACAAGGTTACATGGAATTTACCAGATGGTAAAACTAAAACCAGGCTAACCACATCATTATCAGTAAAAGCACAGGCTATTACTGTTGGATGTTAGAGTCTGTAGAAGTACTGAGTATGACCTACAAATGGGCAAGATTAAGATTATTTTAACGTCCAAGAAATAGACGAACAAAACATGTACATGGTATCATGAGCTTTCGTGGGCACAGCCCACTTCTTCAGATGAATGCAGTATTAAAAGTCCAGTTCCAAAAATAAATAAGGAGGGGTGGGAGAGGGGAAGGAAAGGAAAAAGAATGAATTAGAGTTACAAAAAGCTGATAGAGAAGGTACAAATTGTTCTTATGTACCCATTGTTTAGTTGGTTAAGTCATTAGGATGTGGAAGGTAGTGTGCTAGCCAGGTAATGCCTTTATTCATACCTTTTTGATGGCTCCCAAACTTGTAAATGAAGCTGGGCAAATAATGAAAGAAGATTATTACAGGAAAAGTGTAAGTAAGCGAAGCCTGCTAGGAAAATGAAAAGTAAAAGCATTGTATAAAACGGTGAAGAAATCACTGAGGTAATGAACAAAATTTTGGAAAGACAATGATCAACAGCCAGAATAGTCTGTTGAGCATTCAGAAAACAAGATACAGAAAGTTTTGATTGTATGGAATTAATCAAGCAAGTGAAGTAAGCAGTAAGAAAGGCTCCTGGTGAATTGACAACAAATACCAATTTGGTGCAGTAAATATAGAAGGAGAATTGTGGCAAAGTGCTGAACACTGTAGTTCATCCAAATAAAAGCATTCTAAACATTCTCTTTGAACTGGGCAGATTGCAGGGCAGGATGGATATCAGCACTGAGCCACCATCAGAAGAAGAAACAGAAAGAAAAGTTAAGCATTTAACTTAAGCTGCAGGAATAGATAATATAACAGATGGTGTAACAAGTGCTATCAAAGCATTACAAAAATGCAAGAAAGTAGGGGAGCAAAGGAGATGCCAGATGACTGGCCTAAGGCAATTGTACCAATCTTGAAGAAAGAAGATCCCGCTGATCCAAATAATTACAGAGATAAAAGCTTACTGCTGGTACCAGGAAAAATCAGGATGAAAATAACTGTCAACAGATTAAAGGCCAATTTTAGAAGAAGTAGTAAGCAAGTAACAGTGCAACTTTAGAGCAGGCTGAAGTAGCATTGATCAGATATTCATGCTCCAACAACTGATGAAAAAAGAGTGAGAATGAGGATTAAAGGTGCTTTGCTGTTTTCAAGAACTCCATGAAGGCATTTGGGAAAAAAACATTATATAAAGCAGCAAAATCATACAAGACAATTTCAATGATAAAAGCTGTGTATGAAGACTTCAGCAGTGCCATAAGAACTGGTGGAAAATTAAGCACCCATTTAGAGTAAGTTTGATATGAGGAAAGGGGGCATGGAATCAACATTAGTTTTCATCATGTTCTTGAACTGGATATTAAGAAAGTTAGACAAGCTGGAGGATGTGTCATTGGTGATTTAGAAACACCTTAGCTTCTGCAAATGGCATTGTTCAACTGGCTGATATGTTTGAATTAATGCTGGTAATCTTTGTACTTTAGAAAATTGATGTAGTTGACTTTGGGTTACAATAACTACCCAAAAGTGATTGCATCCGGGGAAAGGGACAGTAGATAAAATATTGAAATGCTGCAGTGGTAAAGTCATGGAAGACATGAAATGTTATGTGTATGTTGGAGGTTTTCTCAGTGCTGATAGTCTTATCATGGATGAAATTAAAAGGAGACTTTCCTTAGATGCAAGTGCTGTTGCAAAATTCACAAAATTATGGACTGATCAAATCATTGTATTTGACACCAAAGTACATATTCATCAAACCTATGTACAGACACTATTACTCTATGATCTGAAAGCAGCTGCAATTAATGAAACAGACATCAGAAGACTGGAGATAGTAGAGATGAGAGTTCTTTGAAAGCTGGCAGATATAAATTGGAAAGATTTTAAGATAAAGATGTTAGAAGGAGAGTAGATGTGAAATCAGGATATCGTATTCAATAGGATCAAAATTATTTTGATGGTGGGGACAATGGAAAACCAACGAATGATATGCTGCAAATAAAATAATGTAAACACAGCCAAGAGCTGTCCTACCTGGAGGTGAACCACTGACTACATGGGGACATCATACACAGGGACATGAACAGGCTGGGCTTAATGGAGAAACAGAAATGAGTGGACAGAAATGGGTGGCGATACTGTACTGCTCCCTGTATCCCGAAAGATAGTTTGTGATGAAAAGGAAGAGAAGGAAGGGGACCAGATTTTTCCAATAATGTGCAATATACAGTCTGTTAACAAGCAAAAATGCATTAATTTGTCATACCCTTTAAAATATAAATATCTTATTGGAGCATTAAGTAAGCATATCAGGAGATCTCTAGGAACTCAGCATTTGTCATAAGAAGAATGTCTTTAATAATTCTCTCCCCAAACCATTTAATTGACCCTCATCATAACCACTACATGTGCAAGTATGTTCTCCTTTCCATGCAACCCCTCCCCTACAATGGAGAACCTCCCTAGAAGCACAAATAAAATGGATCTCGATTGTATTCAAATGTTAGCTATACCAGATTATGTCTCAGTACAAAACCCACTCCCATCTTTTCATCTGGACTGTTTTTATCACTTTTATCACTTTTTAAAATCTTTTTTAACAAAATTATATATAAATCTTTTGCTCTAGCTTGCTCCTGGGTCAACTCCTCAAATGTTGTTAAAGGTCTAAACAGAGCCATCTTGTATCTAATATTCACAATAAAATGTTTGACTTGCAAATAAGATATCTTTATATAATAACATATCTCTAGGTATGTTTTCAAATCAGGAACCAGGAACAGCTGTCTGAATAGAGTAATCTTAGCTCTTACCAGAACAAAATAATCATGCTGATATTTCCTAAGGATAAATTCTAGATTATTCAAATAGAATTCTTTTGTGGAAATTTGCAGTGAACAATCAGTTTAGTGGCTGTTCCATGTGATCTGTGATATGAGCTTTGCAGGCTTAAATGTTTTTTGGCTAAACGTTACCTCTGAAATGAAATTTCTGCTTCTGGTAACTCCCACAAGATGTTATTCTTCTATTGTTGTGTTTTAACTTTTCATGGGGTTTCAGTAATGTTATTGCTAAGTGACATAAACAGTCTGCTTAGTTTAAACTTAGCACCAAACTTTCAGAATCCAATTTACCATCTGCTGAAGCCTGAAGGTAAACATACGTGCCAGGCAATAAGTCACTCAGGAATATTCCCTATCAGCCTGTGTTATGAAGAGCAATCTTCATAGATGTAGTTGCATTCCATTCTCCATACTTCCTTTTAATTTCCTTTTGACTGGTTTTAGTCAATAGAGCAGAGTGGAGAACACATTTTGAAAAATTTCCTGTCTTACCTCTCAGCACTCTCCATTTTTTTTTCATTTTAAACACGAAAACTCATGGCTGTACACTGCAGTTATCTGTGATCTATTGGTGAAAAGCAGCTTGATTAATGTATGATTGCAACACTTTTCTTCCCACTGGCAAACTACTTTCCCACCTGTGGTTAAAAAATGATCACTTTGTACTCTTAAGCACATACTTTGACATCTCCATTCTTAAATTCATCAGAAATGTAAGAAAAATAGTTTAAGAATTCTACCACAGCAGAAAACTCTGGAGTGGATTCTGAACTGAGGGTGTCTAAACTACAGGGATTTTTCGAAAAATGGGGCCTTTTTTCGAAAAATCTTTACCTGTGTCTAGACTGCTGCCGCGCTTTTTGAAAGTACATCGAAAGAATGCGGCAGTTTTTTCAACCGTGGAAAACCTCATTTTATGAGGAATAACGCCTTTTTTCGAAAGCGCTCTTCCGAAAAAAGGTGCTCTGTAATGCAAACTGTGCTTTTTTTGAAAGAGAGCATCCAGACTGCCTGGGTGCTCTCTTTCGAAAAAGTGGCTTGCTTTTTTGAAAGTACTGGTTGTAGTCTAGACGCTCTTTTTTGAAAGAGGCTTTTTTGAAAGATACTTTCGAAAAAGCCTCTTTTGAAAGAGGCTTGCAGTCTAGACGTAGCCTGAAAGAGCACATACAATTTGACCTGTGATTAACTTTGGGCTATATATGCAGAGGTATCACAATAGTTCATTGCAAAGAATGATGTATACCTATAGTATTCGAGACACTGGCTGTGCCATGAGCACCAGCTGAATGGAAACATGACAACAGTCTACACATACTAGAAAGGTAGAAATACAATGGAGAAAGAGGTATTATATTGTGTAATGCAGTGAGGTACAGCTAGAAAATTAAGAAAGCAAAAATGTAGGCAGTACAATCTATGAGGATTGATGATGGAATTTATTAGCCAGAGGAATCATCTCCAAAGGGAAAAAATGATTGAGGCTCAATCGCTTAGGCTCATCTTAAAGGTAGATTGGACAAAACACTAGGCATATATAACAGGGACCAAGCCTGCATAGGCAGGAAGGTGGTAATAACTCCTTGTCTATGTCTAGAGATTATGGTTCATGAACTGATCCGTTGGAAGGCAACACGGGGTGACAGTACATTTGTAGGACTGGTTGCCACCTGGCTAGAACGGCTTTGGTTTGTTTTTAGGTCAGCTGTTCTTCTGATTTTGGAGCAAGATAAAAGCTGGTTTAAATAGTTTATTACTATTGTTTAATAAAAACAAGAAAGAGAATAAAAATGAAAGGCATTCCTAGATATTTAAAAACCTTAAAAGGCAATTGCAAGTCCCAGTGAAACCAGCATTTTGACAGAAAAAAATCAAATAGTTTATAGTTAGCATTCACATATTGACTGTGCTGCTTCTTCACAACAGTGAGTTAGTTTATGAAAAGATATCAGCCTTACTTGGGATATTTAAATCCCCATGCATGACATCCACCTCTTGCCTATTATGGAGATAGGCTGTATAACCTATTTTTATCATGGTAAAGGAAAGGATTTCATAGGCACTTTTTAAATACTATTCAAGCCTGGTTTGAAAATAAAATGTGAATTATATGAATGGACCAAAACTAGCTATAAGTGAGTCTCCTAGATACCCCCTTGTGGCCTAAGATCATGCTATAGGCAGTCTGCCTCGGGTTCCACTCTTAGACTGTTCAATAAACTCAAAAATTTTATCTGAAACCCAACCGTTCTTGGGTTCTACTTTATTAAATTAACTAACATTCAAAATACAAATTTCAAGTCTGTCCAAAAACCTCACAAACAAAGATTTTGCTTCTTTTTCCCAGCCCTTCCTGCCTGGGGCTTTTCCTTCTTTAGTAGGCCCCTCTCAAGTTCTATCTGGCTGGAATTTCTCTCTGACACTCACAACTCTCTGCTATGGAATATTCAATCCTAACCATCCTAAAGCCCTGAGCATTGTTGTCTCCAGTGGCTGATTTTTGGGTAGCAACCTGGAAGATGATACTTTTTATACCTGACATAAAGAAGATATTGATCTGGGTGTTATCTTTTTTATTGAGGGCACTTCAGCCAATATCATCTCACCAATTCTACCAGATGTTGAATAGTGCGGGAGAAAGGAAGAAGCCTCCTAGTAATGATTGCTCAAAGAGTTCATCTACAGTGCACTGTAGGTCAGAATAAGATATGCAATTTGAGCTACACAAATTGCATATCTTTTTTTGATGTTATTTCGAAACAGCTGATTTCAAAATATTTCAAAATAAATCGCTATTCCAAAATGTCCCTTACTCCTCATGGAATGAGGTTTACGGGGATGTCGGAATTGTTAGCCCGTTATATTTTGAAATAATGGGTGCACTCAAAAGATGTGGAATAGCTATTTCGGGATACTTCTGGTATCCCCAAATAGCACTGCAGTATAGATGTAACCATAGTGATATTCTGGACCAGAAAGGAAAGACCTGATCCTTAGTCAAAGTGTTTCTATTTGCTCCAGCACTTTTTTGGAAGCAAAGTAATCAAGGTTGAAGTTCTAGCCCCAAGTGTAGAAGTCCTATTGACTTCACTAGGGTCTATGTTTGACCTTAAATATCATACATGGATTTGTGGAAGAAAGATTTTATGTAAATGTTAAGTATACATTCTTCTTACTGAGTCCTTTTATAAGAAAGGAACATGTTACAGAATACTAAAAAAATTGTTTACTGCTCCACTTGTAGAGATCATGTAGCCTTTTGATCTGATTTGAATTTACTGGCTATATCCAACTTGAATATTAAAGCAAAACCACTATACAAGAGTGGCCTTAAAACACTGTCTGTATTATTCTGACAGTTCCTGAGTACTGCATAGCCCATTTCAAGCATTAATTTAAATGGGCTCTGGTGAAACTACATAAGTTAAGGGAAGTATCTTTAAAGCAAAGAAGCAACAAACTATTATACATGTGTAATGGAGGACTTACTGCAGTCCTTTAGGGTATGTCTACAGTACCACCCTAGTTCGAACTAAGGTGGTAGTGTAGACATACCCTTAGAGATTCTAGAAAGAAATCAACTAAAAATAGTTGTGATATTTTATATTAGACATTCTAAAAATATATTTTATTTATACATTACTCACTCCAGAAAGAACATTTCAGAATTTTTAGGAGAAACAAAGCCATCTGGAAAAAAAGAAAATTTTCAGCAATTATATCACAGTAACTGTGATGAACAGTAAAGTGGTGAAAGCAAAATAAAATCCCATAGAAAGAGAGAGCTGTTGGGCAATACTCTCTCCACTTATATTTCTGGAGGTTTTAGTCCTTAGCGAGATAGCAAAGTTTTGTGAATTTCTATACCATAGGCCACAATTATCCAGGAAAATCCATGGGTGACTGATTTATAGAGCTGGTTGAAACTGATCTACTTTTCCTTTCTTCTTCATTTTTTTAAATGAGAAGATATTTCTTCAATCAGAATTTGTTGGGAATATTTTAAGTTTTCAAGTAAAATATTCAAAATTAATTTTTAATTCAATATTTTTGGTTTTGCTTTGGTTGAAAAAAATCCTACTTTGTTTTTTTAAAATACATCATCTCTGATTGATCCACTATGTGCTTTTCCCTCCATACTTACCATTATTTAAATACTAAAATATTTTTAAATCAATTTTTAATAAAAATTTCATCATAACGAAATTTTTTCAAAAGGTTTTTTAACTAAGTTTTTCTTTTCAACATCAAAAATAAAAATGATTGAAAAACTAACGAGCCACTTCACTACTGATTAACCACCAGTGGGTTTTTCTCTTGGTTGGATCATTTAATACTCATAGCTCTTCAGACATGCCATTTATGGTGATACAGGCTATGGCTATACTACAGGCTTCTTTCGGAAGAAGCTTTTTTTGAAAGATTTCTTCCGAAAAAAGCTTCTTCTGAAAGAGAGTGTCCACACTGCAAAAGTGCATTGAAAGAGTGATCTCCTGTTTCGAAAGAGACCGTAAAGCCTGAATGAACACGCTCTCGCATGTAAGCTGTGATTGCTATGGACAGAATGGCCACCAGGGCACCTGTGCTTTTTCCTCTTTCCTCTTCTTCCAAAAGAACTTCCTCTTCCCTGTCCACACATGCCTTTTTGTGAAAGAGCTCTTTCTCAAAAAGGCTTGTTCCTTGTAGAATGAGGATTACCAATGCAGGAAAAAATCCTTCTGTTCTTTTGATTTTCTTGTGGAAGAACACAATTGCAGTGTGGACGTTCCTCAAGTTTTGGCGGAAAAACGGCCATTTTTCTGACAAAACTCTATAGTGTAGACATACCTATTGTGTTTGAAAACAATAAGATGTGTCATCTGAAACAATAGTTCCCAGTATCATCAAGATTTTATGCCTGGTGTTTCTAGGATCCTGCTTTAACGCACTATAAGAGACATCACATTCCCTTTTGGATGTACATGCTACAAATAACAGGACTTGAAATGGTTCTAACCCTAGTCTTGCAGTCAAGAGATTTGAGTCAACAAAACTCTTCTAAAATATAGGACAGTAGTGTGAAAAGTGGCAGGTACTGGCTTATATAACTGATGTCATAGAGTCCATACTGCCCTCATTCACACCCTCAAATTTCATCTGAGTTCAGTGTGTTTGCCCCCAAAAATTGAAATACAGATTAAATAACTTTTGGATGTTTTGTGCTTCCCCCCGGCTCTGCACTTCTGCAAGAACACACACCAGGTAACAAATTAATGTGGATGGGAAAGGAATGAAAGAGTGTATGTCAACTATGATTTCCCACAGCTTCTTGATAAAAGGAGACTTTTTAATAACATTAAGGCACAACTATTAATATCCCTTGCTAGGTGTTAGCTATAAAACACGTTGTTGAAAACTCACTTCCCAATAAAAGTTTGGGCATCTAACAAGATTATTTTTGTGTGTGTAATTAGTTACAGTTTTCTTGACATAACTGAGTTTGCTCTCAAAATCAAACTGTCAGAATTATTTTTTACCAGTCCCTGAAATTATACCATTTCCTAATAAATAATGTTTGTACTAACATGTTCCCATTCTTAAATGAATGTCTTTAAAACAGATCTGCATTTAATCTGCTTTTCTGAAAAATAACACACAAATTACCATGACACATTAGATAAGTCTCAAACATCAGAAGATATTTGAATATCCCAAAACCATTTTCTGATGGTAAGTGGGGGAAAAAAAGAATGCGAAATTAAAATTGAAAGTTGATAGTTGTTACACAAAATAAGAGACAGATTTCCAATTATTTCCTTTTCCATCAGTTTCTATGTCCAAATTTAGGCTCACATATTTTGTATTTAGGCTCAAAAAGAGGACGGCTGACCCAGCAGTTAGAATGTGAGATTGAAGTTGGGACACCTTCTTTCAATTTCTTGCTCCATCACAGACTTCTTGAGTGACCATGGGCAAGAACTGTGTGCCTCAGTTCGCCACTTGTAAAATGGAGGATAATAGCACCTCTTTGCCTCATAGGGAGTAGTAAGGATACATTAAAAGACTGTGAAGTGCTCAGATACTATGGTAAGGGAATCCACACAAGTAGCAAAGATCAAGAAACATTCCAGCCCATGTTATGTTAGTTTGCTTAGAGGGAAAGAAGCATATAGACCCTTTCCTGCAATTCACACACTATGTGGCAGGCAGACAAGGGCCCTTGTACACATTTCACAACTGGGAAAATGCTAATTTGATTGCCAATGATAAAGAAAATGGGAGGCTAAAGTTAGGCTCTTAAATTCATATTTCTGGTTCTCAATAAATTATTTGATTTTCAAGTGACAAACACACAGTAACTTTCAGTGACATCACTTGTGGTTGCTGGTGCTTAATGTTTTTGAAAATGTTCTCATTTTATTTTGAGGCTGTAGTTTGAAATTGGAAGCTGAATGATTTGACTCTGGCATTGGAAAAGGTTCAGAAAAGGGCAACAAAAATGATTAGGGGTTTGAAACGGGTGCCATATGAAGAGAGATTAAAAAGACTTGGACTTTTCATCTTCGAAAAAAAGGACACTAAGGGGGGATATTATCAAAGCCTATAAAATCATAACTGGTATGGAATAAGTGAATAAGGAAAAGTTATTTACGTATTTCCACAATAAAAGAACTAGGGGTCACCAAATGAAATTAATAGGCAGCAGGTTTAAAACAAATAAAAGGAAGTTTTTCTTTACTCAGCTCTCAGTCAGCCTGTGGAACTCCTTGCCAGAGGATGTGGTGAAGTCTAGAACTTTAACAGGGTTCAAAAAAGAGCTAGCTAGATTTGTGGAGATTAGGTCCATCAATGGCTATTAGCCAGGATGGGTAGGAATGGTGTCCCTAGCCTATGTTTCTCTGGAGGTGGATGATAGGGGAGGGATCACATGAGGATTACATATTGTGATCCCTCCCTCTGGGGAATCTGGTATTGGCCACTGTCATCAGACAGGATACTGGGCTAGATGGACCTTTGGTCTGACCCAGTATGGCCGTTCTTATGTTCTCATGTCTACATTGCAGCTGGGAGTGAGCCTTCCTACCAAGGTACACAGGCTCATGATAGTTGGGTATGAGCTAGCACATTAAAAATAGAAATGTAGGATGTTCTGGCTTGGGCAGAAGCACGGGTTCTCAAGCCTATCCTTCCTCCTGGGCTTCAGAATCCATTCAAACTACTATGTAGCTAGAGCCCTACTAGTGCAAGTGTGTCTACCTGGGCTGGGAGACTCACTTCCTGATGCAATGCAGACATACCCACAGAGCACAGGGAATTAGGAAATCAGGGGAAGTCCTGTGGAGGCAGCTGATCTCTCCTGACCAAGCAGGCATCCACCTTCAGGGTCTCTCTGAAGCAGCAAAGATGGGGGAATGTAAATCTTCCAAACCATATAAAACTTTTCTCAAGATTGTAGATTTTAGTTGGAACATCTATATGATATTAATTTTAGTGGACCGGATGAGTAGATTTTTTTAATTGGATATCTTTCCTGTTGTTTTAGAACAAAACTCAAAATGAAATCAATGGAAGATGTGCACTCAAAGCCGTGGTTGAATAAATAGTCACAGCTCCACACAACAAGGCTACCTCCTGACTGCATCCCTCTGCTGACAGAGGGATGTAAATCAAGCACTTCGAAAGTGCAAATGAGCCTGGGATTTAAATGTCCTGGGCTTCATTTGCATACTCACGTTTGGGTGCTGTGCCAATCATGTGCCCTTTCGAAAGTGAAAATAAAGTCTAGCCACGGCTCTTCTGACAGCGGGGAGCTTTTCCGGCAGATCCTGTACTCCTCATTATGGCTACGTCTAGACTGCAAGCCTCTTTCGAAAAAGACTTTTTCAAAAGATACTTTTGAAAAAGCCTCTTTCAACAAAGAGCGTCTAGACTACAACCTGTACTTCCGAAAAAGCAAGTTCCTTTTTTAAAAGAGAGCACCCAGGCAGTCTGGATGCTCTCTTTCGAAAAAGCACAGTTTGCATTACAGAGCACCTTTTTTCGAAAGACCACTTTCAAAAAAAGGCATTATTCCTAGTAAAACGAGGTTTTCCGTGGTCGAAAAAACTGCCGCGTTCTTTCGATTTACTTTCGAAAGAACGCAGCAGCAGTCTAGACGCAGGAGAAGTTTTAAAAAAAAAAGGCCACTTTTTTCGAAAAAGCCCTGTAGTCTAGACACACCCTTTTTTGAGGAGTACAGGCTCATTTGCACTTTCAAAGTGCTTGATTTGCATCCCTCTGTCGGCAGAGGGATGCAGTCTGGAGGTAGCCCAAGAGAGCTTCTATGGCTAGGTCACTTTGTTTCTACATAGTTCAATCATACAGATCTATCCCTGCTTCAACCTGTCTTCCTGATGTTCCATATTTGTGAATTTGGGCTAGATATTATGGGAATATAATATCTCTTCTGATCTGTTATAGGAATCTGGAAAAAGAAAAGAGAAAACAATCAACTTGAAGACTGAATTGTTTTTCCAACAAAGACAAATGTTAAGTTTAGTCCTGATATAATTCATTAAATCTGATACAAAATCCATTTTTATTCCATTTTTCCTGCTAAAATGATATTGCCTTCATAAAATTAAAACCTCAACACTGCTTGCTATCAATCTACTTATAATTTAAAAGAAACTTAAAAGCTGGAAAGTTTCATTCCCAGCTGAAAACTCATATCCTTTTCATTGAAAGATTTTATAATGTTCACTGAACTAATTGAATGATAGCTATCTCCATCTGCATGCTACTATGCTCAAATATCTGGTTTTGTGTCAAAATAAAAATCTCAAAACCAAATGAAGTTGAAACCACTGAACTTCATGTGTATTTGTGTCAAGCCATGCAAAACTGCAATTTTCAAATTATTATTTTTTTTTTTTTTTGGTTTGGAGATTGTTTAAAACTGATTCTGAAAGCAAAACTTGAGATATCTGAATAGCTATTGGTATGTATCAAAGAAAATATACAGTGAAAGCGCCAACTTCTCTTTAGGTCTAGTAGGAAAATTCATATCCACACAGTCACAAACCCCACTCGAAGGCTTCTGCATACTCATCTATTTTCTTTGACATGTCTTCCTTTCTACTTTTCACTAGTGTCATTCTATTTCAGCTGCCACACAGCTAAATCCATTCCTTGACTTTCTGTGCCGAGAACTGGACATTCTGATTTTCTCCAATTACTACATGTCTCCTGTTTAAAAATAAATACAAACACACACTGTCACTATCTGATCTATGGGTTAATTTTTTCATGGCTCAGCTTGCTTGGAGCTTGAAATTTGGTTCAGGCTCATATAGCATACATTCTTTCAGTCAATGGCCTCGAATTCTGCCCTTCCAAATATCACTGTTATGGATGCTTTCTGAAGATTAATTTTAATGTTTTAAATGTAAAGACATAATGGCCCACATTACAAAGGAAGGTGCTTTGCAGAGGCAGGAGTTTCACAGTCACTATTTGCCATCTATTTTAAAAAATCCCAAAGTCTAACATGTCAGATTTGCAACATTCAGCGCAAGATGACAACAGCACATGTTACACAGAAGAATAAATTTTTTTAGTCTCTAAGGTCACGTCTACATAGCAGGGCTAAAGCCGAAATAAGCAACACAACCTGAGTTACGTCAATTGCGTAGCTTCAGTCGAAACAGCTTATTTTGGCTTTTGGCGTTGTCTACACAGTAGGAAATCTGAGTTAGAGCACTCTTCCTCTGACTTCCCTTATTCCTCATAAAATGAGGGTTACAGGAGTCGGAGTAAGAAGTCCTGCAGCTTGACATCATTTCAACATTATGTCAAAATAACTGCTTGCTATGTAAACGTGGAGTATGTTATTTCAGAATAACATAGTGCTATAGAACCACTCGTTTTTAAAGGGTTTTTTTTAAGTTACAGACTAACATGGCTACCCATCTGACAGAGCAATAGCATATTTTAATTATTGTGTATAAACTCACCACTGCTAGGTGCCAGGTACATGGGGTTTATAAGAAAAGCTGTAGCAGCTTACCAGACATGTTTTGGTTTGAAACATTCAGTGTAGCATACTATATTCCTCGCTTAGACAAATCATGACCATAAAGTATATTTGTTTTATTGGTTATTCCAAATTTCATAGAGGGCTGTGTTTATCCCACTGTGAGACTGCAGGGGATCAGCAATATGGAGCACAGAGGAATGAATCTTCCTATCATTGCTAGTGCAGTTAGGTTGTTATTCTTGGAGTGGGGCACAGTGTGGGGCAGAGCACTTGAGCTTTTTCACAATCACTATGTAATTCAAAGTGTCAAAACACCTCTACTCTTTTAACAACCACGGGCATGGGCAAATGGGATTTCATTTTTAAATGTCTTATCTGGAGGATGACACTTCTAGGAGGTGAAGCTAAACAAGTATCTGGAAGAGATAAGAATGTTACACAATGAACTAGACTGGCAGAAGGAAAGTATGATCTCAAACTTTTAATCCAACTTGCTCAGCAATGGCATATGATAGTGTTTTTGTGTGTTACCTTTTCAGATATCTGATTTGTGTCCATTAATTCTTTCCTGTAGAGACTGTGCAGTTTGGCCAATATATATTGCAGTGGGGCATTAATGGCATAGATCATATTACTGGATGTGCAGTTAAATGAGCCTCTGATTTGGTGGCTGATGTGGTTGGGTCCAGTGATAAAATCACTTGTGTAGATGTGTGGGCAGAGTTGGCACCAGGGCTGATTGCAGGGGTAGGTTCCTGGATGCTTATGATGGAGGTGTGTTGCGTGGTTACTGGAAAAAAATTGTTTCAGGTTAGGGGGCTGTCTGTAAGCGAAAATAGGCCTTTCCCCCAAAGCTGCTGAGAGTGAGGGGTCATTTTCCAATATAGGTTGTAGGTTGTTGATAATGTGTTGGAGGGGTTTAAGTTATGGGCAGTAGGTGATGACAAGTGGAAATCTGTTGTTTTCTCTTTAGAGCCTGTCTTGAAGTAGTTCATATCTAGGTACTTTTTTGGCTCTG
This sequence comes from Pelochelys cantorii, assembly GCA_032595735.1. Classification (NCBI taxonomy): domain Eukaryota; kingdom Metazoa; phylum Chordata; order Testudines; family Trionychidae; genus Pelochelys; species Pelochelys cantorii. The sequence goes on from CM064330.1 coordinate 65,589,222, forward strand.
TCAATCTGTTTTTTCACTTCTCCAGGTGGATATTTCAGTTTTAAGAATGCTCTATATAGAGACTGTAGGTGTTTGTCTCTGTCTGTGGGATTGGATCAAATTCAGTTGTATCTTAGGGCTTGGCTACATACAGTAGATTGAGAAATGTGTCTGGGATGGAAGCTAGAGGCATGAAGGTAAATGTAGCAGTTGGTAGGTTTCCAGTATAGGGTGGTGGAAATTTGTCCATCGTTTAATTGTACTGTAATGTCAAGGAAGTGGATTTCTCATGTGGACTGATCCAGGCTGACATTGGGGTGGAAGTTGTTGAAATGCTTGTGAAATTCTTCAAGGGTCTCTTTCCCGTGGGTCTATATGATGAAGATATCATTGATATAGCATAAGTAGAGTAAGGGTGCTACAGAGCGAGAGCTGAGGAAACATTGTTCAAAGTCAGCCATAAAGATGTTGGCATATTGTGGTGGCATGTGGGTGCCCAGGGCTGTGCTGCTGATTTGAAAATACAAATTGTCTCAATATCTGAAGTAGTTGTGGGTGAGGATAAAGTCGCAGAGTTCTGTAATCAGGTGTGCAGTGGTGTCATCGGGGATGGTGTTCCTGATAGCCTGTAATCCATCTTCATGTGGAATGTTGGTATAAAGGGCTTCTACGTCCATGATGGCCAGGATGGTATTTTCAGGTAGATTACTGATGTTTTGTAGTTTCCTCAGGAAGTCGGTGGTTTCACTAGGTAGCTAGGAGTGCTGGTAGCATAGGGTCTGAGGAGAGAGTCAGTATATCCAGATAATCCTGTTGTAAATGCACCAAAGCTTGAGATGACGGGTTGTCCAGGATTTCCAGGTTTATGTATCTTGGGTAGCAGATAGAAAACTCCTGGTCGAGGATTATGGGGGTGGGAGGGTGTTGGTGTGAATTTGGTCCTGAGCAGCATCAGGGAACTTCATGAGCAGTTGTTTTAGGGTTTTTTTGGTATTCTTTAGTGGGATCACAGGAGAGAGGCTTGTAGAATCCAGTATTGGTGAGTTGTCTGGTTGCCTCCTGTTCATAATCTGTTCTGTTCTTGATGACTACAGCGCCTCCTTTGTCAGCCTCTTTGATTATGATGTTAGAATTGTTTTTGTGGCTGTGTATAGCATTGTGTTATGCATGGCTGAGGTTATATATTATATGTTGTTGTTTGTTGACAATGTCAGCTCTAGCACATTTGTGGAAGCAGTTGATGTAGAAATCAAGACTCTTGTTACAACCATTAGTAGGGGTCCACATAGAAGTGTTCCTCCTGTGGGATTGGCAGGGGGGAGCAGCAAGATCACTGTGTTGTACATCAGTGTGTTGGAAATATTCCTTTAGTTAGAGGTGGCAAAAATAGGCTCAATGTCCCCTCACCCAGCATTGGGGAGCCCTCTTCCCTCTTTGGGGCTGAAGCACACAAAAACTTCTAGTCTGGGCCCCTCTGGGCACCAGATAAGGCTTGGGTGTGTGAGGGGAATGTGGGAAGTATCTTTTTCCATCTCAGTTGGGGCTACATCAGTGAGGGCTTTTTTTTTTTTGCTTTGTTTCAATTTTTTTGCTTCTCACTTGTGTGCAGCCCCTGACTGATTCTTCTGTGGGTCAGCGGCCTCTGACCCAAAAAAAGTTCCTCACCCCTGCTTTATGTATAATTTTATGTACATTTCTCTTCATAGGTATATAACCAGATACAGTAACACCACTTGTTTTGGCTGTGCCTTGGCTTTTCTTTCATATTCTTTGGCATATATGGTTCTGCTGGGATGACCTGAGCATATTTCAGAATTCCCCGATGCAACTGATTACAAGCTCTCTGATGCAACAGGATAACAGGGATTATATGTTGTATCATCCCAGGAAAACATTAGGGCTGCATCTAGACTGGCATGATTTTGCGCAAATACTTTCAGCGGAAAAGCTTTTCCGTTAAAAGTATTTGCTCAAGAGAGCGTCTACACTGGCATGTGCCTTTGCGCAAAAGATTTGCTTTTGCGCAAAAGCATCCGTGCCAGTGTAGACGCTGTCTTGCGCAAGAAAGTTCCGATGGCCATTTTAGCCATCGGGCTTTCTTGCACAAGAAATTAACATTGCTGTCTACACTGGCCTCTTGTGCAAGAATACTTGCGCAAGAGGGCTTATCCCTGAGCGCAAGAAGCACTGATTTTGTACATTACAACGTCAGTGTTCTTGTGCAAATACTCGTGGCCAGTGTAGATAGGCGGCAAGATTTTGCGCAAAAGCAGGCACTTTTGCGCAAAATCTTGCCAATGTAGACACAGCCTAAGATTTAGTCTACCAGATATTATCTAATGAACTCTGTATAAGAAGTAACATCAATTCCTTGTTTAACATAATACTTTGATACAGGATATTATTATAAGACCCTAGAATCGGGGGTACGGCCAGAATTTTCCTAAGGAGGGGATCTGATCTCTCCCTTTGCTGCTCTGCATCTAACCCTACATATTCCATTCCCTTGCCCATGCACCCAGACCGAAGTGTCCCTCTGTTCCTCCCCCATACCTAGTCCTGAGCACTCTCATGCTGCCTCTGCATCAAGAACCACTCTCCCTCCCCACATTTAACTCCACACACACAGTCCCCTTCTGTGCCCATGCCCATACCCAGACCCTGTGTTCTTCCTCTCCATTATCTCCACACTCTCTCCCAGCTCTTAGCTCTTCCCATGGTCTCCCCAGACTTGTGGACTCCCCACCCCACACCCCAGCCAAAGTTCTTATCCAAAGATACAGTCAGGCTGAACAGTACCATCTCTACCAGGGGCCAGGGAGTTTGGGGAGCCTTAAACTCTATCATCTTTCTGCACTTCCTTTTCCCCCAGAAGCACTGAAAACCTGTATACAATCCTCGCACCCTCCTGGGAGCTGGAGTTCCTTGGTGCATAGGAAAACTCCCCCAGTCAGTTTACAGGATGATTACACCACACTCCCTATCACAGGCAGAGGCTGGGGAAATAAATTCACAGAATGGTGGCCAGCAATATACCAAGTCCCCTGTAGAGCAGTACTCAATCCTTGTGCTTAGTGCATTCACATTAACCTCATGTCCCTGCTTCTTTAACTGGCATCCCTTTTCTGTTCCCAAAGCAATATGAGAGAACCCCTATGCACAGAGGTGGTAAATAATCATCTTCAGGATTTACCAACAACCCTCATGTTTTCAGATGCCCTCCATTACTAATGCTTTTTGGCTGCCAGTGTAATTTACTTTATTTCACTCAATTCTGCTGTGCACTTGACTACAGGTTTTCTTGACTCTCTCTGCATTGTATATAGTTGAGTTAGATTGGTTACTTCCATCAGCAGAGGATTTCTTCCTTAGAGAGTCCATGTACTATGCACCACTGGGACTGCTTGTTGAGTAAGGGTAGCTTCTAAAATGGCCCTTACATTTTAGAGAAAATATCTGGATAATTGTAATTAGAACATGTGCCTTAAAATGTATTTTTTAATCTATTCTTGAAATAATATATTATAATATCTAATAATACAGTTTTAACATGCTTTGAAAAACACTTTTAGCTCTATTGATGAAAGCACTATATAGCAGCTTATTATTAATGATTAAGTATTATTATTATTTTATTATTTACACAGATTTGCAGAAAAGTGTGTACCATAGGCCAAATATTGTACACAAGGTACCAATAACTAACATAGAAGTTTCTGTTTAAAAATCAACACACTTGTAAAGGAAATGACCAAAGGTCCAATCTGACCTGATTTAAAAGCACAAGATCCTTGAGAAATAGCTATAACAGCAGGCACTAGGGGAAGAATTTATTATGCAGCATATTTGTATATTTACATTGTAGTTCAAAAGGCAACATTTGTTGTTATCAGCCCTTTGATTGGAAGTTTAGATGCATGAAGGAATGAAAGCAATTGCATATTGTGGGTATGATTGACAGCTTGAGATTTCAAGGTACATGCCTGCTCACTATGTTGAGAGAATTTTCAGTTGTCATTTGGCATGTGCCACATGAAGGGGCTTAGTGAGGAAGCCAGCTATACTGTAGACACACTTGCTATGAAATAAACAATTAATACAAAAGCAAAGTGCAGGAATACGGAGGCAAGAACTTTAATCCAGCAAAATCCCATATTGTGCTGCTGAATGGCATATCTTTCAGGTGACAGGTGCCATAAGTCAGTTTATTGATTAATAGCAAAATATTGTAGAAACAGAATAGGAAGACTTGATAAGCAAAGGAAAGAGAAGGGAGATAGCATAGAAGATGAGGGGAAATCCATAAAGAATAAGAAGTTTTTGCGATATTCTTCTTATCATCTTGGAGCAATGGGTTAGACTCAGATATAATAATTTTGTTTTGGAGAAAAATCTATTTCCAGAGAATTAAGAGAGAAACATTTAGGTCACCACTGACAAAGTTATTGGTTATTAAAGTATGATACATGGCCTGTATTGAGCAATGCAATACCATGCTTTATAAAGAAACTTAAGAAACACAAACATGAATGCAACAGAAGGAAGTTTGCAGGAAATTGATTGAATTCTAATGGCCTTCCACTATTGGTAGCAGCACTCTGTACTCATGAACAGTGACAAAGTCTGACCAGTGAATAATGTGGATGCAAGCTACACAGCCCTTAATGTAATGATCTTCTATAGACTTGAAACAGGGTTGTCCCACTTGAATTTTTTAAAACACAAATTAGTTGATTCACTGAATCCTGTTGCTAAAGCAGATAGTATATTGATCCCATCTGGGCAATGGTAGTGGAAGGATGACAATTTCATTCCATAGCAGCAGTATAGTCCTTTGAAGACTGATGAAATGGCCTACCAGGCCTTGTCATTATAAATCTACCCATATACAGGTTGTGGAAGATGTAGCCGTCATTAGAACATAATGCAGATATTAGAAATATCATCATCATCAACAACAACCGTGGGCTCAATGCCCGTTGGTGTCCGATGCCTCCCTCACTATTTCCTTCCATCTTTCCCTGTCCAGTGTGGAGTGGCTTAGTTTCTGTAAACTAGCTCTGCACCAGTCTACTATATCATCTACCCATTCCCTGTGGGGTCTGCCTCTCCTATTCAGACCATCCATTATGCTGAATACCAGGGTCTTAACTTTTCACTTGTCGTTCATTCTGCAGATATGCCCGAATAGCTATAACTTCCATTGTATAACCTTCTGCAGTAGGTTCTCCTTTGGTTGTATCTTGCTGTATAATTCCTTATTGGTGACCTGCATCCATCCTATTCTGAGGATCTTTCTATAACAACTCCTCTTGAACGCCAATATCCTTCTCTTTGAATCCTTTGTTATCACCCATGTCTCACATCCATACAACATGCTGCTAAATACACACATTTTCAAGACGCTCAGCTTCGTTCTTAAGCTAATCGCTTTACTTTTCCAGATCTTATCCATCGCCTTCAAACTCACTCTTGCTTTCACTATTCTAGTCTCTATTTCCTTCTTACAATCTAGATCATATGTCATGTTGCTCCCCAAATACGTGAAATTCTCTGCTGCTAGGAGTTAAGTCAGTTGAAATGACAGCTGCAAACTATGCTTTGTGTTTATATATGAAAGGGAGCTTCACTGTATTGTTTTGATATGTATTATTTCTTACAGTATTCTGAGAGAAAATCTCTTTCCTCTTTTTATTCTCAAAAAGTGAAATTGTTTGACTGGACAGACCTCTAAACAGTTTACCTTACACATATTACTTCTCCTATGCAGGCTTGTGTGTAACGATTTCCCTTTTGTAGGCAGAGGTGAAAGTAACTTAAAATATTTTACAGGTACCTGTACTGTCTTATTGCAACCCTGGTCTTTGCCAGCTCTTTAAATAGTTCCCTGATGGCTTTTACTGAAGCTCAGAAGCTCTTGTTGGAGCTGTGTACCAGGGTGCACCCATTTACTTTCACCTCTGTTTGTAGGTCATGAAGAATCTGCCTGGAAGTAATAAGAAATACCACTGCTCAAATTCTTGCTGATTCTAAATTTTCTCAGCAACTCAGACGCTCTCTACCTTTCTGCTGCCTTATGTTCCCGGATGCCCACTTACACTAAATCTGTATCTGCTGACTACCTGACTTTCCTTAAATATCAATTTGGGACAAACAGATCCAGAGCCTCTAACAGCTGTTTGATGTGACTTTAAGAAAACTTTTTTTTCTCAATAGAATATAAAAGATGAAACAGAAAAGGAGGGAAAGAAAAGAGGAAAAGAAAAGAAAACTGAAGAAGAAAATAATCATAGAATACCAAAACTGGAAGGGACCTCAAGAGGTCATCAAATCCAGTCCCCTGCCCTCACAGTAGAACAAAGCACCTTCTCGGCCTTCCCTGACAGATGTTTGTCTAACTTGCTCTTAAACATCTGCAGTGATGGAGATTCCACAACCTCCTCCTTATGTAATTTATTCCAGTGCCTAACCACTTTGACAGTTAGGAAATTTTCCCTAACATCCAGTCTAAACCACCCTCGCTGTAATTTAAGCCCATTGCTTCTTGTCCTATCATCAATGGTTAAGGAGAATAATTTTTTCCCATCTTCCTGTAAAACTTTTTTAGGTACTTGAAAGCTGTTATCATGTCTCCTCTAGGTCTCCTCTTTCCCAATCTAAACAAACCCAATTCTTTCAATCTTCCCCATAGGTCATGTTTTTTAGATCTTTAATCATTTTTGTTGCTATTCTCTGGACCTTCTCCAATTTTTCCACATCTTTCCTGAAATGTGGTGCCCAGAACTGGACACAATACTCCAACTGAGGCCTAATCAGCACAGTGTAGAGTGGAAGAATTACTTCTCGTGTCTTGCTCACAACATTCCTGTTGATGCAGCCCAGAATCATGTTTGGTTTTTTTGCGACAGTGTCACATTGCTGACTCATATTTTGTTTGTGGTCCTCTATCACCCTTAGATCCTTTCTGTAGTACTCCTTCCTAGACAGTCGCTTCCTATTCTGTATGTGTGAAATTGATTATTCCTCCCTAAGAGCAGTACTTTGCATTTGTCCTTATTAAGCGTCCTATTTACCTCAGACCATTTCTCCAGTTTGCCCAGTTCATTTTGAATTATAATCCTATACTCCAAAGCACTTATAACCCCTTTCAGCTTTTATTTCGCTAGTTTATTTGTAAGACGGTCATACAAGACTGTGTCAAATGCTTTACTAATGTCTAGGTATAGAACATCAACCACTTCTCCCTTATCCACAAGACTTGTTATCCTATCAAAGAAAGCAATCAGGTTGGTTTGACATGATTTTTTCTTTACAAATCTATTCTGACTGTTACTTACCACCCTGTTATCTTTTAGATATTTGCAGATGGATTCCTTAATTATTTGCTACATTATCCTTCCTGGCACAGAAGTTAAGTTACCTGGTCTGTGGTTTCCAGGGCTGTCCTTATTTCCCTTTTTATAGATGGGCACTATCTTTGCCCAATTATATAATTTTATATTGTGGGATATTTTCTGAGCACAATATACATCTAGAGAAATTACACTGAATTCAGTTCACTTCAAGCTGACACATGTAAATGAGATCACCCTCCAACCATTTTATAATCTGTGTGGTTGTGAAGGGGCTTGCCCTTTTGTGAGTACCCCTTTGTGGCCAAGGGTGTGTCTGCAACTTCCCTGCCTGGCTGTTCTCCAGGGCTGTGTCTATACTGGCGCGATCTTGCGCCAGAGCTATGCAAATGAGGCTCAGCATGGAATATCGCCGAGCCTCATTTGCATAACTAATGAGCCGCCATTTTTGCGGAAGAGGCTCTTGTGCAAGACGGAGCTGTCTACACTGCCCCTTCTTGCGCAAGAAAAACCCTCTTGCGCAAAGCCGTTATGCTGATTATTTTCAGGTGTAACGGCTTTGCGCAAGAGGGTTTTTCTTGCGCAAGACGGGGCAGTGTAGACAGCTCCGTCTTGCGCAAGAGCCTCTTCCGCAAAAATGGCGGCTCATTAGTTATGCAAATGGGGCTCGGTGATATTCCACGCTGAGCCTCATTTGCATAGCTCTGGTGCAAGATCGCGCCAGTATAGACACAGCCCAGGAGTGGAGGTGTCCCAGAAGGCTTTCTGCTCAGTTGTCTAGGACCAGGCTTCTTCTTACCCCCTTGTTGTGGCTGCTGGGGGTGGGACCCAGGCCCACCCTCTCCTCTGGGTCCTGGCCTAAGGACCCTGAAAGCAGCAGTTGCCTGCTGAGTATCACTGCAGTCTATTGCAGTCTCATTCCCTGGGCCACTTCCCCAAGGAGCTGTTCTGTCCAGCCCCTTTTTCTTAGGGCTGCATCCTGTCCAGGGTTTTGCAAGGTGCTGTAGTCTGTTAACGGCTATTCTTCAGCCGCTGGACCTGGGTTCTGACCAGGTCTGAAGTCTAGCTCCCACTCAGAGCTGTCCAAAGTGCTGCTGTCCTCCCGGTCATCCCTTAGGTCTGCCTGGGTCAAGCTCCAGTGAGGAGCTGCCAGATCTTGGCCGAGCAGCTTCTTTTTATATCAGCTTGCTGGGCTCTGATTGGCTGTAGCAGAAGCAGCCACTCTATTCTGTCTTGAGGATTTATTTTTGGCTCCTCTTCTTGGGGTAGGGTGAGACAAGGTCTTTAGCCTCCAGCAGGGGTGTCGGGCCTAGTCCATCCTGTCACAGTGGTTATGCATATATTCATTACAATAATATATGCTGTTTTTAATTAGATTTTAAAACATAAAAGCATCTGAAGTTATACCAATAGAAGTGATAAATGCCACATTGTAATATACAGTAACTTCTTTTTATGGTTCACAAGTTTTTAACCTTCCTTAGTTTCCTCCATATTATAAAATGTTTTGCCATTTTAGAAATGACGAAACACAAATACATGTGGTACTTCAGCACACAATGATTACATGGGACACAAGGTAATCATTGTATTGGGGAGTATTTTCATGTTTTGGGGATAAGGTTTGCAAGATAATAAAATATTAATAGTATTATTCATATTTCAGGTTGCAGTATTAGCTAAATGGATCAGGGCTGCATTGTGATAACAATAACTATATTATTAATAATTAACTTATTCATCACATTTAATATACATTTATATAACTATAATGCAGTAACATTATTGTACTGCTTATTATTATTATCACTACTATATATAATAGTGACATAATTATGCATGTATAGAAAAACAAAAGATATTCTTGGCCCCTTGGTAACAGAATTGGTCCCACCTTAATGCATAGTGACTGTTTCATTGTATATGTAACCTAGGGATGAGATCAAGCCAGAAGCTTAGATCTAAATACTCCCAATATTAAAGAAGAGGCAGGTGATAAGGGGACCAAATTGTATCTAAATATTACATACAGGTCAAACAAAATGCCTTTTGCTTGTTGGAAAGTGTTCAGATCCAGATCCAGAAACACTGGTGGATCTGAACTTTGTAAATTGGGCCCCTTCCTGATCAAAATGAATCAAACATTTAAAACCAGTGTGAACAATGTTAGCAATGCAATTCTCATTGATTTTAATGGGATTAATTTGACTAATTAGTGCTCTGTTTCTTTCTGATGCACAGCCACATTTAAAATATATTTAACACAGCAGCTGTCCAGAGATGACAATTTTGTTTCATGACAATTTTTGACATTTTGAAATTTGTTTTTGATCTGCACTGGACAGCTGCAGCGGCACAGGAGCCAGCAAACAGAGCTGTAAACAGGGGAGTTTGAGTGGGAGTTCTGTTGGAGGAGAAGTTTGTATTTGTATTTGTATTGTTTGTATGTGTAGAGGCTTGTAGGGGTAGTGTGCTGGGAGAGAAGCTGAGCCCTGATTAGGGGGCGGGGCTTCACTGATTAGGGGTCCTATAAAGGTAGCCTTCTAGTCAGGCAGCGGCACAGGAGCCAGCAAACAGAGCTGTAAACAGGGGAGTTTGAGTGGGAGTTCTGTTGGAGGAGAAGTTTGTATTTGTATTTGTATTGTTTGTATGTGTAGAGGCTTGTAGGGGTAGTGTGCTGGGAGAGAAGCTGAGCCCTGATTAGGGGGCGGGGCTTCACTGATTAGGGGTCCTATAAAGGTAGCCTTCTAGTCAGGCAGCGGCACAGGAGCCAGCAAACAGAGCTGTAAACAGGGGAGTTTGAGTGGGAGTTTGTAAGGGGAGTTTGGATATTGGGATTTGTTTAGGGTTTGTTTTTGCTGTGGAGGGGGTGTTTTGGTTTGTTTTTGTGTTCACCGGACTAATAGGATTTTGAAGAGAAAGTAGATATAACAGAGGCAGTAGTGCCATGACCCAAGTAGTAGAGAACACAAGGAGGATGATTGGATGTGGTAGCTGCGGTATGTACATGATTCTGGAGGGGTTACCCGAAAGGAGTTTTGTTTGCATGAAGTGCCGCCTGATAGAGTTGATGGAGGAAAAGATCCGAGGATTGGAGATGCAGGTGGAAACTTTGGTTGAGTTTAGAAGGGGATTTGAGCAGATGATGGAGCAAAGGCATGACGTGGCTAAAGGGGAAAGTTTAGATATGCAGATAGAAGCAGGATCAAGCCCCTTAGAGGGGGGACTGCTGGGTGAAGAAAATGGACAGTGGAAGCATGTGACTAAGAGAACCAGGCAGAGGAAAAGATGGGTTAGTGAAGGAAAAATAGAGCTTAAGAATAGGTATGTGGAGTTGGAGAATGAAGGAGGGGTACAACAGGCAGATAATGAAGATGGAAGGGTAAGGAAGAAGAGAAGAGTGGCTAGCCCTATAGATAAAGGGGAAGAGTTAATGGAAACAGCACCAATAATGAGTATTAGGAAGATACAGGATGGGTTAAAGAGGATTACAAGGGAAGACAGGAATGGCAAGGACTTGCAGCTAGAGGAAGCTAGAGATAGACCAGGCAATCACACTGTCACTAGGAAAAGGCAGGTCTATGTGATTGGGGACTCCTTATTGAGAAGAATAGATAGGCCTGTAACCAGAGCTGATCCAGAGAATAGAAGGGTGTGTTGTTTGCCAGGTGCTAAGATACGGGATGTGGAACTGAGGTTGAAGAGTATTATTAAGGGAGCAGGAAGGAATCCGTTGATCATCTTTCATGTAGGAACAAATGATACGGCTAGATTTTCGCTGGAACGAATTAAGGGCGACTATGCTAGGCTAGGGAGGATGCTCAAGGAAATTGAGGCTCAGGTGATCTTTAGTGGCATCCTGCCTGTTCCTAGAGAAGGGCAACTAAGATGTGACAGGATTATGATGATCAATAATTGGCTTAGGCAGTGGTGCTATAAGGAGGGCTTTGGGATGTATGGCCACTGGGAGGCATTTATGGACAGAGGACTGTTCTCTCGGGATGGACTTCATCTAAGTAGGGAGGGAAATAGACTTCTAGGATGGAGGTTGGCTCAACTGATAAAGAGAGCTTTAAACTAGGAATTTGGGGGAGATGGTTGGGAGATGTTCAGGTAATCTCTACGCCAGATTTTAACACTGAGGGGGAGGCAAATGAAGTAAAGGATATAGCTGGGGGTAGGAGAATGTACATGAGGAAGGGTAGGGTGGATACTAGTCTAACAGGTCATATTGGAGGTACAACGTCCGTGCCAAATTGGGTAAAGAATGTGAGTGAGGTCAAACAGCAAAAATTAAGATGTTTGTACACCAATGCGAGGAGCTTGGGTAACAAAATGGAGGAACTAGAGTTAATGGTCCAGGAAGTGAAACCAGATATTATAGGAATAACAGAAACATGGTGGAATACTAGGCATGATTGGAGTACAGGTATTGAAGGGTATGTGCTGTTTAGGAAAGATAGAAATAAGGGTAAAGGTGGTGGAGTCGCATTGTATATCAAAGATGAGGTAGATTGTAAAGAAATAAAAAGTGATGGAATGGAGAAGACAGAGTCTGTTTGGGCAAAAATCACATTGGGGAAGAAAACTATCAGATCCTCCCCTGGGATAGTGCTTGGGGTGTGTTATAGACCACCAGGATCCACTTTGGATATGGATAGAGACCTCTTTAATGTTTTTAATGAAATAAATACTCGTGGAAACTGCGTAATCATGGGAGATTTCAACTTTCCAGATATAGATTGGAGAACAAGTGCTAGTAATAATAATAGGGCTCAGATTTTCCTAGATGTGATAGCTGATGAATTCCTTCATCAAGTAGTTGCTGAACCTACAAGGGGGGATGCTATTTTAGATTTGGTTTTGGTGAGTAGCGAGGACCTCATAGATGAAATGGTTGTAGGGGATAATCTTGGCTCGAGTGATCATGAGCTAATACAGTTCAAATTGAATGGAAGGATAAACAAAAATAAATCTGAGACTAGGGTTTTTGATTTCAAAAGGGCTAACTTTAATAAATTAAGGAAATTAGTTAGGGAAGTTGATTGGTCTAAAGAAATTATGGATCTTGAGGTGGAGGAGGCCTGGGATTATTTTAAGTTAAAGTTGCAGAAACTGTCAGAAGCCTGTATCCCAAGAAAAGGGAAAAAAATTATAGGCAGGTGTGTTAGACCAAGCTGGATGAGCAGGCATCTTAGAAAGGTGATTAAGAAAAAGCAGAAAGCATATAAGGAGTGGAAGATGGGAGGGATAAGTAAAGAAAGTTACCTTATTGAGGTTAGAGCATGTAGGGACAAAGTGAGAGAGGCTAAAAGGCAGGTAGAGTTGGACCTTGCAAAGGGAATTAAAACCAATAGTAAAAGGTTTTATAGCCATATAAATAGGAAAAAAACAAAAAAAGAAGAAGTAGGACCGCTAATTACTAAGGATGGAGTGGAGGTTAAGGATAATTTAGGAATGGCCCAATATCTAAACAAATACTTTGCTTCAGTCTTTAATGAGGCTAGTGAAGAGCTTAGGGATAATGGTAATATAACAAATGGGACTAAGGATATAGAGGTAGATATTACCATATCTGAGGTAAAAGCCAAACTTGAACAGCTTAATGGGAGTAAATCGGGGGGCCCAGATAATCTTCATCCAAGAATATTAAAGGAACTGGCACATGAAATTGCAGGTCCATTAGCAAAAATTTTTAATAAATCTCTAAACTTAGGGGTTGTACCATTTGATTGGAGAATTGCTAATATAGTTCCTATTTTTAAGAGAGGAAAAAAAAGTGACCCGGGTAACTATAGGCCTGTTAGTTTGACATCTGTAGCATGCAAGATCTTGGAAAAAATTTTGAAGGAGAAAGTAGTTAGAGACATTGAGGTTAATGGCAATTGGGATAAGTTGCAACATGGTTTTACAAAAGGTAGATCGTGCCAAACCAATCTGATCTCTTTTTTTGAGAAAGTAACAGATTTTTTAGATAAAGGAAATGCAGTGGATTTAATCTACCTCGATTTTAGTAAGGCATTTGATACAGTACCACATGGGGAATTATTGGTTAAATTGGAAAAAATAGGGATTAATATGAAAGTTGAGAGGTGGATAAGCAACTGGTTAAAGGGGAGACTACAGCGGGTCATATTGAAAGGGGAACTGTCAGGTTGGAGGAAGGTTACTAGCGGAGTTCCTCAGGGATCAGTTTTGGGGCCAATTTTATTTAATCTTTTTATTGCTGACCTTGGCACCAAAAGTGGAAGTGTCCTGATAAAATTTGCAGATGACACAAAGTTGGGAGGTATTGCTAATTCAGAAAAGGATCGGGATATCATACAGAAAGATTTGGATGACCTTGTAAATTGGAGTGATAGCAATAGGATGAAATTTAACAGTGAGAAGTGTAAGGTTATGCATTTAGGCATTAATAACAAGAATTTTAGTTATGAGCTGGGGACACATCAGTTGGAAGTAACGGAGGAGGAGAAGGACCTCGGAGTCCTGGTTGATTATAGGATGACTATGAGCCGCCACTGTGACATGGCTGTGAAAAAGGCTAATATGGTCTTGGGATGTATTAGGCGAGGTATTTCCAGTAGGGATAAGGAGGTGTTAGTGCCATTATACAAGGCATTGGTGAGACCTCATTTGGAATACTGTGTGCAGTTCTGGTCTCCCATGTTTAAGAAGGATGAATTCAAATTAGAACAGGTACAAAGAAGGGCCACTAGGATGATTCGAGGAATGGAGAACCTGTCTTATGAAAGGAGACTCAGGGAGCTTGGCTTGTTTACCTTAACCAAAAGAAGGCTGAGGGGGGATATGATTGCACTCTTTAAATATATTAGAGGGATAAATACTAGGGAGGGAGAGGAATTATTTAAGTTTAATACTAATGTGGACACAAGAACAAATGGATATAAGCTGGCTAGTAGGAAGTTTAGACTTGAGATTAGACGAAGGTTTCTAACCATTAGAGGAGTGAGGTTCTGGAATGGCCTTCCAAGGGAAGTAGTGGGGGCAAAAGATCTACCTGGCTTCAAAATTAAACTAGATGGGTTTATGAAGGGGATGGTTTGACAAGATAACATGGTCTTGGTAACTAATTGACTAGTCATTATCAGTGGTAAATAGGTCAATGGAGGGATGATAGGGGTTACTATAAAGAACTTTCTGGGTGTCTGGCTGGGGAGTCTTGCCCACATGCTCAGGGTTTAGCTGATCGCCATATTTGGGGTCGGGAAGGAATTTTCCTCCAGGGTAGATTGGCAGAGGCCCTGGAGGTTTTTCGCCTTCCTCTGTAGCATGGGGTACAGATCACAGCTGGAGGATTCTCAGCATCTTGGGGTCTTCAAACTATTTGAGGGCTTCAATATCTGAGATATAGGGGTGAGGATTATTCTAGGAGTGGGTGGGTGAGATTATGCGGCCTGCATTGTGCAGGGGGTCAGACTAGATGATCATAATGGTCCCTTCTGACCTTAAAGTCTATGAGTCTATGAGTCTATGAAAAGAAAACTTTTTGAACATTTTTGTGAAAACAGAACTGTGTTCATGTCACTCTATATCTGTTTGTCTCTTTTTAATCAAGTGGCTCTGGAATTCAGAAACCATCTTGATGACCCCCCTGGATCCCTCCTTAACTGATATGTGTCCACAAACAATGTTGTTGTAGTCATGTTTGTCCCTGGATATCAGAGAGGCAAGGTGAGTAGAGTAATATCTTTTATTGGACCAACGTCAGTTGGTAAGAGAGCCAACACTTTAAGCTTATGCTGACCTGAAGAAGAAGAGCCCTTTATAAGGTCAAAAGCTTGCCCATCTCACCAACTGAAGTTGGTCCAATACAAGTTATTATCATTGTAATAGGTCTGCAAAACATTTGGCTTTGGTGAAATATTCTGGTGAAAATACATCTCCCAACTAGTTCTATTATACATTTTATGCTTTATGAAAAGTTAATAAATATTTAGAACGGAATACAAGTAGGATGTAATATGATTAAGTTGTAGCAGAAATTGTAATACCTACTTAGATTGTGGCTTACTCATATGTTTCTAAATACATCACTAATCATATTAAACTATGTTGTGGATCTTGTCTTCTTTTTCAATTCCTTAAGATGGCCCAAATATCTACACCTCAGCACTTTTCAGGATTTGGCCCAGTACCTAGCCTGGCAGATGACAATGCAATGGAAGCCACAATGTTTGATTCCATAACAAATCATTGAGGTCAAAGTAGATTCTCTCTAAACTGTTTGCAAATATATCCACATGTTCCAAATGATATATACAGAATTCCCTCTAGAAAAATTCTACTTCTCACACATTTCATTCTTTCACTGATGGATTTTAGTAAGTTATATTCAAGTAACAACTGTCAATCTCTTTGAGATTAAGGTCCGTTCACAAGGCGCCATATGTCACATTAGATATGGTAAAATTTGAATCACTCATTCTCCAATCTTAGCCAGTCCCTAACCTGAATAAATGTTCCCTAGCATTCTATATTGCTCGTTGGCTTCTTTTGTTCCCCATTACTTTTAAAGGCTACATTGGACTTCACTACACATTTTGCATAGGGTGGAGAGAGAAAGAATACACTACAATAGGGGACTTCTTGCTGACTAAGATCAAAGGAGAAAGGATGCAGTGCTCCTTGTCCAGCCAGCTACATGGGGACACAGAACTATCCTCACTCCATCTCTTCCAGACCTTTTCAGGATGGTTTACCGTGACTCCTGGAAGGATTTGTGCAAGAAAAAAAATATCTTTATCATCACTTGATTTCACTCTCACACCATTTTTATACCAGGGCAATTCAATTGACTTCAGTGGAATTATTCCTGTATTCCACTGGAATAAAATGAGATCAGAATCAGACCTATTGTCTCAGGTCACAGTGCTTGCGAGGAGAGAGGACTTTATGCTCTCGTACCCCCCCCTTTGTGCAGCACAAGGATGACATTTCAGTGTGCCATTGATTTCAGTGGCACTTTTCTAGAATTATACCAGAATAACAGAGATCAGAATGTAACTCAGCATGGAATATCACTGTGGAATTCATGATTAACCAGACTGCAGGCCTATCTCTATTTCTTTAGTGATATTAGAAGCATAAAATGTTTTAAAGCTCCACAGCAGGTTAGAAAGAATCAAACCTCAGATTATTAGATAAAAAATACAATAACTTCAAAATTAAATAAAATCAAATCTACTTCCCCCTTTTCTGCTGCTTGGACAGTGAAACCAACTTTCAGTTTTCATGTACTAACATAATGCACGGATGTCTGGGTTCTTAAATCTTACAATCTCTTTAAACCATTTGTATTAATATTGAAAATCATGAAAGTGTTTCTGTGACTATACATTCTGTAATACTTTATTTGTAAATCAAAAGCTAATTTCTGAGGCTAATCTGTCCGTCACTGTATCTTAAGTAGTATGGCCCACAATAAATGCTTTCACAATAGTAACACACGCTACTCTCTGTGCAAGGGCTCTGACATCCTTTCCAAACGCCTTTATGAAGTAAACTAGTATTATCAGCCCCATTTTATAGAAACAACCAAAGGAACTCAGGTCTAGGCTCTATCTGCCTTTTTATGGATGTGTGTTAGGCTCAGAGGTAGTATTGCTAATGCATGATATTTTTCCACTTGTGATATCTGGTGCACTTCTTAAAGCCCTAGCCTTGGCTCTGTCCCTAAAATACTGTCCAGCAGTGCTGCACTGGCATACATTTCTTTGATTCATGGTGCACTAGGCATAGGCTCAGTGAAGCTTTCTTTCTCCCTGGTAAGAGGCAGGAGACCAGAAAGCTGATTGTTACACTTTAGGTCACAATGTGCTTACTGGGCTGCTCCTAGGACAGCAGGAATATTATATGCCTTGCTCAGGGCTGATCATAAAATGACAATCTAGTACACAGAAAATCTGTATGAAAGCTGGGAATAGACCCCAGAAATTCCATCTCTTATTCATGTGATTTAACCATCATGACACCTTTTCCCTTTAGCAACTGATTTGCATGTAAATGGCTTCTATTTTCATGCACTGTTATGCTTCCTACATTCTTTATTGGATTGGGACCTTTCAAATGCCAACTACTGTTCCACAGTGTGTTTAGAAGTAAAGATTCTGGTACATGGCCCTTCCCTTGGACTTTGAATATTTTTATAGGAGGTGACAGTTTACAGTCTTAGTTCCACAGACTCAGGATTACATCCAGCTCTGGCTCATTATAACAGCAGCTGCTAATCCAACTAAAATAATATTGCCTGGAATCAAACCATATCCAGTGAGTGCATTCTGCTCTATACACAAAATTCTAAAATAATGAATCACTGAAATAACATATTGCTGGAGAACTGTGTGAAAAACAATAATTTTGAGTTAATGAAATCATTTGGAAATCCTCTTATTTTATACCTTAGGTGGTTTTTTTTTTCAAATTTTAAAACAGCTCCTTTCAGTCTTCTGTGAAGAAAACTCTAGGAAAGAATTATTAGATGTCTTGTATCAAAATGGGTTGCATCCTTTGGGCCAGATTCTACCACACTTAGGGTATGTCTAGACCACATGCCTCTGGCAACAGAGGCATGTAGATTAGGCTACCCGGCATAGGAAAATGAAGTGGCGATTTAAATAATCGCCGCTTCATTTAAATTAAAATGGCTGCCGCGCTGAGCCGATCAGCTGTTTGTCGGCTCAGCGCGCTAGTCTGGATGCTCCACAGTCAACATCGAAGGCATTTGTCGACCTCCCTGGTAAACCTCATCCCACGAGGCATACCAGGGCAGTCAACAAATGCCTTTGATGTTGACCGCAGAGCATCCAGACTAGCACGCTGAGCCGACAAACAGCTGATCGGCTCAGCGCAGCAGCCATTTTAATTTAAATGAAGCAGCGATTATTTAAATCGCCGCTTCATTTTCCTATGCCGGGTAGCCTAATCTACATGCCTCTGTCGCCAGAGGCAAGTAGTCTAGACATACCCTTACTCGCACTGAGAAGTACCTTTGCTTCAGTGAGAAACAGAGAAAATGAAACAACAGAGTTGGTAGTTTCTATGTACAGGCAAAGGATGGAGTAACTGTAGAAACTGAACCAGTCTCCATATGTCTTAAAGGTTCAATAGTACATGGTGGGACAAGCATGGGAAAACTCACAATACTACTGTGTGTGCAGTACCTGATCTGTAGATGAATGTAGAACTTTAATTTGCTGTGCGGTCAGCCTTGCCCTTTTGGAGCTCTAAATACTATGGAAGATAATCAAATTCACAGATAACAATATAGTTGAATATCCAGATCTAGAAATGTCCTTTAGCACAGCTTTCACAGGCTGCGATGACAGGTCAAGTAATGTGTGCATTTCTTACAGTTAAAAGAAAAAGTTGCAGTTGAATTGCCAATAGTACTCACAATAATTCATTAATTCACTATGGCTTTACAGTATGTAGGGTCCATATATGGTTATTTTGTTCTTTAATTTAGGGGACAAATTCAAAGTCCACACTTAACTCTGTGGATTAGATGTAAGCATAAATCCAGTTCCTTTACTGAATTTAGGCTTTGCAGGCACAGCACAGGTGTGGACTGTTGCAAGTAAGTACATGGTAAAAAATGAGGAGCAAAACAAAAGGCAGACAAGAACTTCATTGTGCTTTAAGGAGCACTACTAAGAGGTTTTCAAATTACCATAAATTAGCATATAAAACCCACACTCGTCTATAACCCTCACCCATGCATAACCCACAGTTTTTCCTGAATGTGTAAAAAAAGTTTTAGATAACTCGCAGACATGTATAACTCGTGGGTTGTATATGCTACTTTAAGGTAATTGCACATACCAGGATAAACTGCGGGAGGGGAGCCACACTTGTGCCCAGGCTCCCCGCAGCCATAGCCAGGTGCAACCCACCCTCCTCCAGGCGGGGGAAACGGAGAGAGCAGCGCAGGCAAGCTGGCTGGCCTGCAGGAGGGGAGCCGCACTTGCACCCAGACTCCACGCAGCGGCAGCCAGGCACAACCCACCCTCCTCTGGGCAGGGGAACAGAGAGCGCAGCGCAGGCGAGTAAAAATAAACTTGTATACCCAGTGGACATGTATACCGGCGGGGAGGGGGGCCAGGGTTTGCAAAAATGTGTATAACCCGCAGGTTATATATGCTAAAACATGGTACTCCTACCTACCAGGAGGAGATAATTACAAGAAGAGAAAGTTTAACTAAGATTAATCTCACCCTTACTTAATCTGCATTCTTAAGAATAAGGAAGAAATCATGAAAGTGGTTTGATATAGCTACTCATGAAGAAGTACATACTTTCTTTTGTACCAACTTGAAGCTTTATCTCTGGAGATATTTAAGAGTAGGTTAGATAGATGTTTATCGGGGATGATCTAGACAGTGCTGGGTCCTGCCGTGATGGCAGGGGACTGGACTCGATGACCTGTCGAGGTCCCTTCCAGTCCTAATATTCTATGATTCTATGATTAGTTCAAATAGCTATCCAAAATAGCTTTTGGATAGATCATAGTTTAACTGACCGTCAATCATGTCTACCTTGGAATCTCATCAGATTGATTTTAGACATTAAAAAAATTCCATTGCAAGGTGGATACACTGATATTTAGAAAGATAAGTGTCAGATGGGAAGCCACTAGAAAGATGGAGAGATGTGGCATCTATACCTATATCAACATGTATACATGCCATAATTATATAAAGTTTTCAAGGTATGGCTAACTATGATCAGATTGAATTCCCTCTTTGATGCATATCAACCCTTAGAAAAAATACTACAAGTTGAACCTCTCCATCTGGCACTCTTTGGTCCAGCAACATCTGTGGTCTGGCATGAATTTAGTTAATCAGATGTCCGTTTATCCTGGGTGTTGCCAAGTTTCTGCTGACCCACAAAGTTTGTTTATAGCAACCATTCTTAGTGCTCAGCATTTTGTGCTGTTATATAGCTCTAATTTACCCTTAAATGTCTTCTAAGAGCCCAGTAAGCAGTTGAAATGTTGGTAATGCTGCTAGACAATAGAAGAGAAGATTGAGAGGGGACATGATAGCGTTTAACAGCTAATTCAAGTTAAGGTGTTTACTTCGAACTCCCGTTTCACTGCCGTGTGTAGACGCGGGCAGTTATTCCGGGCTAGTCAGTTTCCAAAATGGCGACTGCCCGGGAACATGCTAATGAAGCGCGGGATATTTAAATCCCGTGCTTCATTTGCAATTTCGGTCGCCCTCATTAGCCTCCCTAGTTCGAACTAGGGGGCTAGTGTAGACGTACCCCTTCAGTTTTTGTTTTGTTTTATTTGTTGCTCTTTTCTTCCATCATGGGGCCATAGCCTTCTCACTAACTGCTCCTTTCACTTGAAGTTAGTTGCCCTTATCTATACTCATTCATGAGTTCTGGCTACATGGCCACAAATGACAAATTCTGTTTGCTGGGTTTCTGGTAGAAAATTATCCTCTCTTCACCTCCTATTTTCAGGGTAAAGAGACATCCGCCCCCAATTTTACTGGTTCTTCATGAAAAACCAAAAGATGTTATATGCAATTGATTGTAACTTTGTAAGAGTGTAAAGTATGCTGGTAGTTTGGTTAATAGTCAGTACAAGTGCAGAGAATATATAGTATTGGCTCACAGTATGTTCAGGGCCATGTCTAGTTAAAAGGATTCCAGAGTATGGGTCCTCGGTTTCAGTAGGTCTAGAAGCCAGCAGATCTAGAAGCTAGAGTTCTGAGTCTCTGTCAATCTATGGCTACCAAGGGAGACAGGTATAACAGCTCCTCACTAATTCTGGGCAGTCCAAGCCCCATAGGGAGTTCTAACTAGACACACAAAACTTAGTCTCACCTGACTGACTTGCACCTACTACTTAAGCCAGGAAGGCTGTTGAAGCAATTGTGCAGATTCTCTGGCATTGTTGAAGCAATTGTGTCAGACCCTGCTGTTTCCTATGACCTGCATTCAGTCATGCTCCTGCCCTGTGCCTGATCCTTGTCCTGTGTAGTTCCTGCTTCTAACCCACTGGTTAGCTGTTCTGGCTCTGGCCTTTGGCTTGATTCCAGTCTTGACCCATGGTTTGAACTTCTGGTTCCTGAGTCTGTCTCTGGCCTTTGCTGCTGTTCCTGGATTCTGATTGCCTGTGATCTGGCCACTAGACCTAATTGCTACTGCTCTGACTATTAAGCTATTCCATCAGTTCCTAATACTTGTGCTTGGGGCCCTGTATAAAAATCCACATGGAGCGCTCAAACCCAAGCATCTGAGTGAGCTCAGACTAGGTGACTAGCCTAGGCTCCTGATGCAACAAATGGTGAAAGATAGGTGCCTTAGTCTGCAAGTCCTGAGCACCACCAGTGCTGCGACAGCCATATTGCTATTTCTAGAAAACTAACTTGAGCTGAGCAAGCCTGAGTCTGGCTATCCACCCTGGGATTCACAGTTTGATTCTTGTCTGCTTGTTCTGTTTTACTTATTAGCTTTTTCCAGTCAAATTCCTCATTTCCTTTGCATAAAACCACCCATAAAACCAGCTTTGCAAACATTTTCCAGTTTAGTGAGCAAGTGTGCCAATGTGAATGTTCACAGGAACAGTAACTGAAGCAGTCACTTCCATAACTGTTGGGAAAAGGTTGCATAATCGACAAAGGTACAAAAAGACAAGTAGGTTACAGTATTTCATGGTGTCTCTTGAGTATTTTTTTCTACTTTGGTGAGAGGTATCTAGCATTCAGAGTTTCAGATATAAATTAATTCTCGTAATGGAAATTCTTGGCATTTACTTCAGTTGCTTGCAAGTTATGATAATGTGTTGCCAGGTCATGTGGAAGCTATTAAGATTTCTACTGCAAAAGCGATATACTTAATAAACCAAATTCATCAGAAGGATCTCAAGAAAAATATGGCAGACTATTTTCAACATGGGTAGCTAAATATTTCTTTATTATGTTTGATTACACTCCAAGCTTCTCCCACATGGAACAAATGTCTCAGGTGTGAAGGCTGAGGTTCCAAATGACAGAGCAAAAGCAATTGAAAGCTTTATAGTTTTCACTTATATTCATATCAAAAGAGGGGAGAGTATTACATAGATGATTTTAGAAAAACTATAAAAGATGGCTTAGAGATGAGTGAATCCAGGGGAGAAATCTATGAAAATGGAGTGAATGTGGCTACAGCGTACCAAAGGTGGAGAAATTCAAGGACTGTTTACTCCTGAGAAAAGAAGACAGAGGAGGGACCTGATACCAACCTTCAGATATGCTAAGGACTGTTATAAAGATGATAATGATCAATTGTTCTTCATGCCCACTGAAAGTAGGACAAGAAAAAAAGGCCTAATCTTCAGCAAGGGAAATTTCGGTTAAATATTAGGAAAAAATTTCTAATGAAAAGAACAAGTAGTTCTGTGGCACCTTAAAGACTAACAAATATATACATATCATGAGCTTTCGTGGGCAAAACCCACTTCCTCAAGAAAGGAGAGGAAAGAAAAAATGTACCTGTCAATTGTGGTACATGTGCTAATGAGGCTAAATGAGTGGGCTGGATGTGTCCCATACTTAGCTTTTGATGTCAATGATGTGTTAAATGTAAGAAAGATTGGTTTTATAATGGGTCATACAGTTAGTGCGAGGTGTATGGGGTTGCATGGTAGTACCTCTAATGGGGTAGTACCTCTAAAGGAGGGCTTGTTGCACTTCTTCGGGAGTGGCCCATCCTTTATTGATTTTTACTGGCACCCAGCTCTCACCTGTGGCTCCAGGTAGTTGCTTTGCATGCAACAGAGGCCACACCCCGGGCAACGGCTTTGACGGGCCAGCTAAACCAGGTGAGGGTAGCCAATGGGATTGAAACCCTCGGTGAGTTAGGGACTTGCTCATCCCAGCATGCGAAGACTGCTTCGATGGATCAGGTGGAGGAAATCTTTATGATTCAACGGCTGAGAAGGTGTTGCAGCAGTGCACTATGGAGTGCGTGTGGCATGTCAGAGCATTTAAGGTGACATGGCCATCCAGTGCAGCCGAGGTAGTCTCCAGAAGTAACGATTTTTTTCATGCTACTGGATTCTGACTTCTGAGGCCGAGAGAGCGGGATCGTCTCTGTGCAAAGGTTTTCCCACTATAATAATATTTTTCACGCACAGGTTACGTTGTACAAAAAAAGGAAGTTGGTAATGGGAGCATGGAATGTCCGTACGCTCATGGACAGTGAGGACACAGTAAGACCTCATCAAAGAACAGCCCTAGTTGCTAAAGAGCTTTCACGCTATGGTATTGATATCGCTGCCTTGAGTGAAACCAGGCTTGCTGAAGAAGGATTTCTCACTGAACTAGCTAGTGGTTATACCTTCTTCTGGAAGGGGAAAGCGCAGAACGAGGATAGGATTCATGGAGTCGGCCTAGCCATCAAGACTAGTCTGATGAAACAACTTTCGGACCTGCCTGTTGGTATTAACGAGAGGCTCGTGAAGCTACGCCTACCCCTTAGTCATAAGCGGTATGCAATAATCATCAGTGCATATGCTCCCACTCTGAACAGCACAGAGGAGACAATTGAACAGTTCTACACTGATCTCAGTTCCGTTTTGTGCTCAGTACTGGCCAACAACAAGTTGATCTTGTTGGGAGAGTTCAACGCCCGACTTGGCTGTAACCACAGTCAATGGGAGGGAGTGTTAGGCAAACATGGCATTGACAAGATGAACAGCAACGGCTTACACTGGTCTACAATTTTTTAGAAGTTGTCTGCTTCAGAGATAAAATGTGCTATTTATTATGTATTTTGATGTGCTGAATTCAAATATGACAATTAAAACAACTGATTGGATACTGTTTCCAAGATATTTAAGTTTTTACATTTTACGTCTATGTATATTGTGTAGATAGTAGAGTTTTAATCATAAATTGTAAACCTAGGTCTTTTCATATGTTTATGGTTGCTTTACATGATAATATTTCATCCGTCCTGTTTATGTAACACTTTAAAAATCAGCGAAAGGTTTATATCAATACAATTTATTATGAAACAAAAGGCAAAAAACTATTATGTACATAGTTTAGTCCTATTCAGTGTCTACTCGGCGCTTCTTGGCTTGTCTCTTGTATTCATTAAATGGAGCATCTCTTGTCACTGTCCAGTAATAGTCTGCAAGCACTGATGGGCTCCATTTGCCCTGATAGCGTTTCTCCATTGTTGCAATGTCCTGGTGAATTCGCTCACCGTGCTCGTCGCTCACTGCTCCACAGTTCGGTGGAAAAAAATCTAGATGAGAGTGCAAAAAATGTATCTTTAGTGACATGTTGCAACCAAGGCTTTTGTATGCCTTGAGGAGGTTTTCCACCAACAACCTGTAGTTGTCTGCCTCATTGTTTCCGAGAAAATTTATTGCCACTAACTGGAAGGCTTTCCATGCCGTCTTTTCCTTGCTATGCAGTGCATGGTCAAATGCATCATCTCGAAGAAGTTCACGAATCTGAGGACCGACAAAGACACCTTCCTTTATCTTAGCTTCACTTAACCTTGGAAATTTTCCACGGAGGTACTTGAAAGCTGCTTGTGTTTTGTCCATGGCCTTGACAAAGTTCTTCATCAGACCCATCTTGATGTGTAAGGGTGGTAGCAAAATCTTCCTTGATTCAACAAGTGGTGGATGCTGAACACTTTTCCTCCCAGGCTCCAATGACTGTCGGAGTGGCCAATCTATCTTGATGTAGTGGGAATCTCTTGCACGACTATCCCATTCACAGAGAAAACAGTAGTACTTTGCGTATCCAGTCTGCAGACCAAGCAAGAGAGCAACAACCTTCAAATCGCCACAAAGCTGCCACTGATGTTGGTCATAGTTTATGCACCTCAAAAGTTGTTTCATGTTGTCATAGATTTCCTTCATATGGACTGCATGACCAACTGGAATTGATGGCAAAACATTGCCATTGTGCAGCAAAACAGCTTTAAGACTCGTCTTCGATGAATCAATGAACAGTATCCACTCATCTGGATCGTGAACGATGTTGAGGGCTGCCATCACACCATCGACGTTGTTGCAGGCTACAAGATCACCTTCCATGAAGAAGAATGGGACAAGATCCTTTTGACGGTCACGGAACATGGAAACCCTAACATCACCTGCCAGGAGATTCCACTGCTGTAGTCTGGAGCCCAACAGCTCTGCCTTACTCTTGGGTAGTTCCAAATCCCTGACAAGGTCATTCAGTTCACCTTGTGTTATGAGGTGTGGTTCAGAGGAGGAGGATGGGAGAAATGTGGGTCCTGTGACATTAATGGTTCAGGACCAGAAGTTTCATCCTCTTCCTCTTCCTCGTCTGACTCAAGTGAGAATGATTCTGGTGCATCAGGAACCGGCAGTCCTTCTCCGTGGGGTACTGGGCGTATAGCTGATGGAATGTTTGGATAATGCACAGTCCACTTTTTCTTCTTTGACACACCTTTCCCAACTGGAGGCACCATGCAGAAGTAACAATTGCTGGTATGATCTGTTGGCTCTCTCCAAATCGCTGGCACTGCAAAAGGCATAGATTTCCTTTTCCTGTTCAACCACTGGCGAAGATTTGTTGCACAAGTGTTGCAGCATATGTGTGGGGCCCACCTCTTGTCCTGATCTACAATTTTGCAGCCAAAATAAAGGTGATAGGCTTTCTTAACCATAGTGGTTATACTGTGCTTTTGTGATGCAAAAGTCACTTCACCACAAACATAGCAGAAGTTATCTGCACTGTTCACACAAGTACGAGGCATCTCTGCTCACTTTGGCTAAACAGAAATGTGTCCCTTTGCAATTTGTTCAGCAGAGTGATGTAAGCTTCGTTATGATTGCATCATCCATGACTTCTCGGAATAACATGATGCAATTTATATCATGTATGACGCAATACCAGCTTCAGATTGCATCATTCATTGTTTTGCCTAAAAAGCAAGTACTGTCCAAACCCAGTCATAGATTTATTCATAGATCCAATCAAAGATGTATTTTAGTCATTTCTGGTTTAAATTGAGATCCCTTCCCTTTATAACTCACTTATCCTCCGCCATTCCCAAGTCATATACTGACCCAATAGCATATCTTGAAAACTAGAGCCAATCAACAATTTTAAGCATCATTTTTGTTCTCAGTGACCCAGAATTAGTAAAGTTTGACTACATTTATTTCAGAAGCATTTTGGCTGTAGAGCAGTGTTATTGCTGTTGAGCAAATGTGCAGAATATGACCTCCTCATCACGAACAGTGTTCAGGATGGCAAACAAATACCAGACCACCTGGATGCACCCTAGATCGAAACAATGGCACATGATAGATTATGTCATTGTTCGTCAGCGTGATATTCGGGATGTCCTTATCACCAGAGTCATGTGAGGAGCAGAGTGCTGGACTGACCATAGGCTTGTCCACACCATTTTCAAAATACACATTGCTCAGCATCACCCAAAGCACCCAAAGCTTATCTGAACAGCCTTTAACATTGCCAGACTCCAGCAGCCTTCTCAACTGTGCAAGTTCCAGTCAAGACTTGATGAAAAGTTGACTGCCAACAGACCATTGATTGGAGGTCCAATTCAGAAGTGAAGCCAGTTTAGAGAAATGGTGATGGAGACAGTGAAGTCAGTGCTTGGTCCCAAGAAATGCAATCATCAAGACTGATTTGATGAGAACAACAGTGCTATTGAGGACCTGCTTGCCAAGAAGAACAAGGCATTTATGGAGTGGCAGAATGACCCAGGTTCCATCTCTAAGAAAGACAGGTTTAAGTCCCCCCAGGCCCAGGCTCAGCGAGAAATCCACAAAATGCACGATCAGTGGTGGGAAAAGAAAGCTAAAGAGGTGCAACACTATGCTGACTCAAATAACTCAAGGGAGTTCTTCAGTTCCATCAAGTCAGTCTTTGGTCCTTCCAAGTCTGGCTTTGCCCCCTGGTTGTCTGCAGACGGAGCCACGTTGATTAGGGATAAGGCTGGCATTAATAACCGATGGAAAGAGTATTTCAGTCAGCTCCTGAATCGTCCATCATCAGTCGATCAGTCAGCACTGGAACAGATTCCTCAGAAGCCAACCCTTGAAGACCTGGGAGATCCTTCATTTATTGACGAAGTTAGAAAGGCCATCAGGCAGATGAGTTGTAGCAAGGCATCCGGCAAGGATGGAATTCCCGCAGAACTGTACAAGGCATTTAATGAGGAGTCACTTAAGGTTTTTCATAATGTCTTGACCAGTATTTGGGAAGAGAAAGAAATACCATCTGACCTCCATGATGCCGTGATAGTTGCTCTGTACAAGAATAAGGGTGCAAGAGCCAACTGCAGGAACTATAGAGGTATCTTGCTGCTTTCCGTTGCCAGGAAAATCCTCGCCCGCATCATCCTGAATTGGCTGATTTTGACAGTTTCAGAAGTGAGTCTCCCTGAGTCATAATGTGGCTTCTGCCCTAATCACAGTACTGTCGATATGATCTTTGTAATGAGACAGGTGCAAGAAAAGTGCCTTGAGCAGAATATGAACCTCTACTCTGTCTTCATTGATCTGACAAAGGCATTCAACACAGTTAATAGAGAATGCATTGTGGATCATCCTCAGGAAGCTGGGTGGCCCACCGAAGTTCATCTCGCTCATCAAGCTGTTTCATGACGACATGACAGGAGCGGTACTCTCGGATGGTGTACCATCTGAGAAATTTAACATCTCCAATAGCGTGAAGCAGGGCTGCGTACTCGTCCCAGTGCTTTTTAACCTGTTCCTCACTCATGTCCTCATGCATGCCGTCAGAGACTTAGATCTTGGTATTTACATCAGATACCATTTGGATGGTTCACTGTTTGATTTGAGATGCCTTACTGAAAAAACCAAGACACTGGAGAGGCTTATCACCGAAGCACTGTTTGCTGATGACTGCGCCCTTATAGCACACCAAGAGAACCACCTGCAGACCATCATTGACAGATTCTCTGAAGCATTCAAACTGTTCAGTCTCACAATTAGCCTTGGAAAGACAGAAGTCCTCTTCCAGCCTGGACCAAACAGTGCTCCTCCACAGCCATGTATTACTATCAATGGTACACAACTGAAGGTAGTGGACAGCTTTAAGTACTTCGGCAGCACAATATCAACTGATGGATCCCTTGACAAAGAGATTACAGCGAGGATCCAGAAAGCCAGTCAGGCACTTGGGAGATTGCATATTAAAGTTCTCCAGCACAAAGATATTCGCATTTCAACTAAACTCAAGGTATATAATGCTGTGGTCCTCGCCTCTCTCTTGTATGGCTGTGAAACATGGACCCTGTACCATAGGCACATTAAGCGGATGGAGCAGTTTCATATGCGCTCCCTACAATCAATCATGTGAGTATGCTGGCAGGACTGAATTACTAACCAAGAAGTGCTTCATAGAGCTGGTTCAACAAGCATCGAAGCTAAGATCCTCCAGACCCAGCTTTGATGGTCTGGCCATGTTCTCCGCAGGATCCCGAGGCAGCTGTTTTATGGGGAGCTGGTACGTGGTAATCGCAAACAGGGATGCCCGAGGAAGAGGTATAAGGATAACCTGAAGACCAACTTGCAGTGGACAGGCCTTCAACCTTGGCAATTTGAACTAGTTGCTGCAGACAAGACTAATTGGTGTTCCTTTACAAGGAAAGCAGTGACAAAGTTTGAGGATGACCGCTGCCAACGCTTCTCAGCTGCACGCGAAAGATGACAGAGCTGTGTTCTCTCCTGTCCTGACAACCGGCGTCCCATGCCCTATTTGTACCCGCATGTGTGCTTCGACCTTTGGGCTCCGGAGCCACATGCGTTTCCATAAATGAAATGCACAACATGTCTTCCTTGGCTCCCAAGAGACAACCAACAACAGTTAGTTGAGGGAAAGTGTGAAAGAGGTTGTGAAACACTTTAGTAGTCTTCCACTGGAGATTATAGAATTCCTATAACATTGTGTTTAAAAAATTGCAGAGCTTGATGTTCACATGGCTTGTGGTTTCCTGGGTAGCCTTTGAGATGCTTTTGCAAAAATATAGCCTTGTTGGGTTCGTTGCATGTAGGGAAGCTCATAAAATAGTATTGCAATAGAGAAATTATATCCAAGGAGGAAAGTCATGCCAGGCTAATTTGCAAAGGATGAAAAATAAATAAATCCTCCAAAAGTTCTTGAAAGTGAAGATTTCAGCCCCCCTCTTAGAAATACTATTATTATGGTTGGATGAGGGGATGCAAAAACCAGTGGGATCAGAGAAAGGTTTGCTTTTGTCCACTGTTGAGAACCTGAAAAGTATCACTAATGAAGACCTAAAGAGACATGCTCAAAATTTAGCAAATGTCTCCCCTGGGGATTTAAATGCTGAGAGTTCTGAGAATGAGATTGAGACCAGCTGCCAACAAGTCTGTATGGATGACTTGGAAGCAAAGGCAACCATGAGCTCCTTAGCTACATTCACAAAAGATGTTTAATATGAGTTTCTCTAAGACAGAAATGACACTTTATATTTTTGGCTGTCTTCCTGTACTTGTGTCTGCTAATGAAAGACATTTTAGCAAGCTAAAATTAATCAAGAACTAGGTAAGAATGTCCATGGGGTAGAAAAGGTGAAGCAATCTGGCATTTAATTCTACTGAAAACTCAGAAGCAAGGTGGATAAACTGGGATGAGCTATTTAATGAGACTGATTCAGGGCAGTCTGGGAAGGTACATTTCTATTTAGTGGGATTTGCATTTTTAGGGTTGCTTTTTGCATTAGGAGTATAAAGGGGGGGCTTGTATTTCAGTCTTTGAACTGGGCCCAGAATACCCTGGGTACCACACTGAAATAGGTTTAGATGGTCATGTGGTATTAATTAACCATACAGAGTTGAAGCCATTAAAAAGGAAGTATATGCTGAGTATTTATATGCTTCAGTGGTGACATCCTGGTGCCACTGAAGTCATTGTCTATGGCTACACTACAAGATTTTTGCTCAAAACCAGTGGAGCATCCACACTTCAAGTGCATTTTTGCACAAGAAAATTGACAGAACAGAGGGTTTTTGCCAGTAGAGTTATTCCTCTCCCCACGAGAAATAACTCCTTTTTGCGCTATAGCTCTTGCGTAAAAAGGCAGGTGTGGATGTTCCGGAGGGGTTTTTGCACAAAAAACCCCTATCGGAAAAAGCACAGGTGCTCTGATGGCCATTCTGTGAATGGCCATCAGTGCTTTGTTGTGCAAGAGTATCCATGCAGAGTGGACGCTCTCTTGCGCAAAAGCACATTGCTTTTGCGATGCGCTTTGAGGTCTGGACACGTTTTTGCACAAGAAGTTTTTGTGTAAGAACTCTTCCGCAAAGGGCTTCTTGCGCAAAAACCCTGCAGTGTAGACAAAGCCAGAGGCAAAATTCTCATTGATTTCTGTAATGAGGATTTCACCCCAGGATGAAGTCCTACTAAGGGTGATATTCAGTGCTGATTCAACAGGGAGATTAACTAAAAAGCCCATTCTCTGTTCAATTAAAATAGTCATCTTAATTCTATAACACATTTATACGAAGACTAGATGTTAGGTTATTTATTGGCTTTAAACTAACCTTGTATTGGAGATATCCAGATCTGGAAAATCACAAAATACCTGGGTTGGCAACACATATGCCTGCCAAGTGGAAACAGATTAAATATGATACATTTTAATCAAACCATGTCATTGCAACCACAGATTTCTTTTCTTTTTTTTTCTGTGTAATACAGACAATACTAAAAAAAATGAGTCATGACAAAGATACATGAGATATGAAGAAAAGAAAATCATTAGTTGTTTTGTGGGTTTTTAGAGATTTCTTAAATCTCTGGAAGGTTTTGTGCTCATTTTATACAGTGACTAAACAGTAATCTAAATGGCTCTCCTACTCCCCCATTTTATTTTATTTTTTGAATTTATGAGCAATGGATAAGGTAAACTGCTTTACCTAAATCATGACATGAACAATTCTGTCTTAGCTAAGCTAATTCAACATGAGAACTTCATTTATATCAGCAAAGACAAAGACAGAGTTGTGCTGGGAATCTAATGGTATTGATCAATATGAAAGTTATATTGCTGAGCTCGGTATAATAGTGTCACAATCTGGTTTGCAATTGAGGAAATTCATTTTCAACTAGCTTCCATTTAAATATGGTTTTTATTGAAAAGTTATTAAATTCTTGTAACTTGCACATGTTCACACAGAACCAAGAGACCATTACTTCTGCAGTGAGCTTCAGTCAAACTGGCAATGAACATGCCACCAGTCCATATATTAAATGAGTTTAGAAGTTAATGCAAGTTCATTTTATGCATTATTACTTGTTATTGCTTCTGCAATCAACATGTTTATAGTTACTGCAGGTGTTATGCTTATAAGAAGCACACAGGATCTTTATAGGGGAAAAGGCAATACGCCGCATTTATTAAGAATACAATAGAAAAACAGTTAACGTATGCTTACAAAGAAAGACACACACACACACACACACACACACACACGTTCTGCCAGTCAATGTTTATAGTTACCAGTCTGTTGCTTGAATTAGCCTGGTGACCAAGAAGGCTAAATATGAGGGGAAGAACCAGGCTCTTTCAGTTTGGATCATGGCTCTAGTGGTAGAATGAACCCAAAATTCATGGCAAAGCAATATCTTTTCATAGTAGTTTTCCTTCACTGGGATCTGTGAGTTTTGCACCACCATACTGTAATCAATTGCTGTTTGATGAGTGCTTGTTTTCTTAAGTTTTAGTCTCATCACTTATTTATTGTTTCATCATGCTGGTTTCAATCACAGCTGTCTTGTCCCAATTGATAGATGCTTGTCTCTTCTTTTAGAGTCATCAATCTGCCCTCTTCTCAAATGTCTGTGGGGATATATAGTAATCTCCAGCACCTTACACCTATCCCCCATTCTTCCCGGAACATCTTTGTCTGGTGATGGTCTTCACACTTCTCTCTTAACACACACATTCAGCATTCACACAAATCAGGATTGATTTCTTTGTTACACAGAAGCAATATGTACATTTGAACAGGAACATCAAGTTACAATGTTCAGAAAAACAATCATCACATTCTTTTACTTATTTCACAATATTTGTTGTAAATCTAAAACAGAATGGTGACCATAAGGGCATGTCTGCCCAGCAGTGCAAAAGTCAAATTAAGATATGCAAATTCAGCTACGGTAATTGTGTGGCTGAAGTCGAAATAGCTTAATTTAGTGTTTGGCGCTGTCTACATAGGAGGAAGTCAAAGGAAGAACACTCTTCCTTTAACTTCCTTTACTCCGTGTGAAATGAGGGTTTACAGGAGTCAGAATAAGAAGTCTTCCATCTCGACATTATTTCTAAATAATGGCTTGCTGTGTAGATGCGCACTTTGTTATTTCGAAATAACATCAGTTATTCTGAAATAATGCTGCTGTGTAGACATAGCCTGAGAGTTTATTTCTGCCTTGCCATCAGATACAGATAAAAACAATCTGCCTGATGCACCTCTACCAAACAATCTCCTGTTCCTTTCCGCTAATAGGAAAGGGTGGCCATCAGCGTATGAATCATAATCATAACCAAAAGCAAATAATACTTTTAACACTTAAACTATTATAACATTAGCCTTTATCATAACTCATACATGACCTACAATAGGATTTTTCTACTACACAAGCGGTCACAATATGATATCCAAAACCATCCTTGTATTTAACACAAAAATGATGTATTCACCTCATGACTGGCACAACACCACTGTGTTTAGGCCAAAAAGTCTCTTGTGAGGTAGCAAATATTCTCTGTTGATGAATACAGATAATATCTGCGTATGTTACCTGGGAGAATCACATAAATAATGCATGCAGTACTGGAAGTTGTTTAAGAATAGGACCGCAAATTCATTTTTTCAGTCTGTTAAGCAGAAAATAATACGGGTGTAACCTTGTTTCTTTCCTCCTTAATAGTCTCGCTGCCACTCAGTTTTTGTCTTTCATTAAGACTCCTGCTGGTGGTGCTTTAGTTGAGATATAACATAATGACATTGAAAACAATAGGTGGACTTAACCTCCCTGCTCTTCTCCTCCATCATCAAAACTGGTTTGTCTGAGTTAAAACTTTACACAGTGGAGTGTAGATTCTTTTGGTCTTGATTATATTCAAACATGTTGGATAGCAATAAGATGAGGATGATTTAGGATCACTTAAAACCAAAATTCCCTGTATGATTCAGCTTGTTTTTCTCTTCTAACTTTTCTTCTTTGCCTCTGAAGTCAGAAAATGGAGTATCTTAGGCTTTCTTTAGTGATATATATTAGATTGGTACACTATGATCAAAACATTTTTACCAGGATTTTTAAGGGAGCTGGGTTCCCAATTCCCCTTAGCTTTCAAGGGAAAGTGTATAATGCCGTAAATGCCTCAAAATCCCATCCCTAGAAACCAAGACTTCACCTCCCCATTAAGGAGAGACAAAGATGAGTCCTGGATTTCCTAACACAAAAAAATGTTCCATTTCAGACATGGGTTGAAGCCATAGCTTTCTGCCTATCAACTGTTCTTAGATTAAAGCACATTCGCTGTTAACCTTTTCATACCTTTAATCTCCCATATCACTCTGTCGAACAGGGAGTGTGTTCTGTGCAATTTCTTTTTCTTACATTAGATAGATTATGTATTATAATAGTTAATGATAGTTGTGCCTCTTCTGTATGACACCTAGATGCACAAGAAACATGCAGTTCATTTTTTTTTCCAAGTGCACATAATAAGTCATTCACTAGAGTGATTTGGGGTGAGTTTTTTTAACAGTTATTACAATCCATAAGGAATTGAACTTGATGGGGAATCCAGACTAGAACTTTCAATATTCAATGGGAAATTTGTGTCTAACTCATTGAGGCTCCTTAGAAAAGTCCAGTGTCTGGGGATAACCTTTACCAAACATTAATTTTTTTTGTCATACTTTGTATTTTATACCAGCCTCTTCATTCTAATGTTTTCATGCAAAACATTTAAGGATAATAAACAAAGGCATGTATAACTAAATTGGAGGGAAAATTTCCATTTTTTTTACCAACAAAGCAAATCACACAATAGATTGGTCTTTTCCTCTGTTCATTCATCTTATGCTGATGTTTTAAAAGCAATATTTAGTTTTACTTAATATTTTTCTAATGGTTTCAGAGAACAGGTAACTGAACACTTGGACTACATCCTTGCATGGACAAAGAGACAGCCATTCATATTTTGTTGCTATCCCTATTTAGTAATGTGGCGAACAAACCCCATGAATCTCAAGTGTTCAAATCCAATTATCAGACTCTCTTTTCTAAAGGACTTCCTAACCCATATCTCCCAAGTGCTTCTTGAAATAACAGACTGGGGCCTGATGATACCCAAGAAAAGGAAAATGCTGATTACACATAGTATGTAGGAAATTATGTACTGATATTCAGCATACAGAAATATTTGCCCTTTAACTCTTCATCAAAATAAATGCACAAGATACTCTATTGCTATAATCCGAACATGTATGGGAAGATCTGAGGTATAAAGTTTAGTAGGCAAAGAGTAACACTGGTCTGATCACAAGTGATACAGGCATTTCATATGTTGACTTCAAAAACATAATAGTAAAATCACAATTACTATACATAATAGCTGTATATTAAAATCAGCATAATAGTAATAATAACACACCATGCTCTCTAAGGAAACGTCTACACAGTAGCATTATTTTGGATAACTGATGTTATTCCTAAATAACATAGTCCGCGTCCACACTACAAGCAGTTATTTTGACATAATATCAAAATAATCTCAAGCTGGAGGAGTTCTTACACCAACTCTTGTAACCAACATGTGACAAGGAGTAAGGGAAATCAGAGGAAGAGTGCTCTTTCTTCAACTCCCTACTGTGTAGACAGTGCCGAAAGCTGAAATAAGTTATTTCAACTTCAGCTACACAATTGAAGTATCTCAACTTGCGTAGCTTATTTTGGCTTTAGCCCTGCTTTGTAGATGTGACCTAAGAGACCTGATCAATATTTAGGAAGCTTTATTATTTTAATTTAGAGAAATTCTGCCTGTCCTCCATTCATTCTGTGAAATCTTTCTTCTTCTTTCCCCAGTCATTGGCAGCCCTACTGGCAAAAGAATGGTGCTCCTGAGGGAGGTTACCTGTGAATATTTCAAAGCATATGGAATATTTGGCCAACCAAAATGGTCAAAAGATAAAGAAAATATACTGACTCTCTAAACTTATTGTTCAAAGGGCCATTTATGAATAAATGATCCCTAACAAGGTTTGTCTGCATTCTCATGTCTGCTCACAATACTTCTCCTTTTGAGCACTAAAATATTATTTTATTTCTGATGCTCTTTTATTACTTGAATCTTGTTTTGTTTCCCCCAATTTCATATTATTATTTTACTCCCAAAGTCATCTGCCAACATGAAACATTGTAAGATGTTCACACAGTTAAAGATAAAGCCAATGAGGCTGTTTCAAATGCCAAAGTATGTTTCTAAAATAAATACATACATTAACTTTGGGAACATGGATATGTGTGTATCTATAAATACTTTACTTGCTAGGCTAGTTTTACTTCTGGCTAGCATCAACCTATCTGATGGTTAAAAAGGATTTGAGAAACTAAGCAAAAATGTTGTCACTTTCTACTATTATTCTGAAACACCATTTTTAGTGAGTCATGCAAAATACAATGTTGAATCCATATAGCCTAAGAAGCTTTAAAAAGCTGCAGTTTAAAGTCCCACTGATGCTACCTAGAAAGCTTTGATATGTGGAATATTATTCCATAACACTTCTATCCATTTGTCATGTGTTTCTTGGTTTTCTTTTCCCTTGCTTTAGTTATAGCAAGAGATAATTTCAAGAAAACTGGATTGCTTTTGTTTAGAACTTCATCTGTTCTTTCTGCTTAATCAGTTTCTTAGGGTATGTCTACTCTACCACCCTAGTTCGAACTAGGGTGGTTAATGTAGGCATTCGAAGTTGCAAATGAAGCCCGGGATTTAAATATCCCGGGCTTCATTTGCATCTTGCCGGGCGGGCGCCATTTTTAAATCCCCTTAGGTCGAACTCCGTGCCCGCGGCTACATGCGGCACGGAGTAGGTAGTTCGAATTAGGATCTCTAATTTGAACTACCGGTACACCTCGTTCCACGAGGAGTAACGGTAGTTCGAATTAGAGATCCTAATTCGAACTACCTACTCCGTGCCGCATGTAGCCGCGGGCACGGAGTTCGACCTAAGGGGATTTAAAAATGGCGCCCGCCCGGCAAGATGCAAATGAAGCCCGGGATATTTAAATCCCGGGCTTCATTTGCAACTTCGAATGCCTACATTAACCACCCTAGTTCGAACTAGGGTGGTAGTGTAGACATACCCTTAGTAATTATTGCCATAGTAGCTAACTATGACATCATAATAGAGGATTATAACTAGGGTGACCAGATATCAAATGTGAAAAACTGGGACAGGAGATGGGGAGTAATAGGTGCCTACATAAGACAAAGCATGAGTATCAGGATTGTCCCTATAAAATCAGGACCTCTGATCACCCGAATCATGGCTTTAGATGAAGAACTCAAGGCAGAATCAGATGATGTAGCCTGCAAAAATTAGACCTGGAAAAGATACTAGAACATCTAATCTATACCCCTGCAAGGAACAGGGTCATTTCTTATCATTTTAATTGTTTTGTCCAATATAATTTTGATCATCTAAAACAATGGGGCTTCTACAGCTGTTCATTATCACATTGATGTGACTGCCTCTGAGGGCAGCAGAATAATTTGAAATGCTTCAGGGTTGCTGAGAGGCAGCTGTTGTTTGGGTATAATTTCAGATGCCAAATGTTTCAAGTTGAGTAATCCCCTCCAAAATTTTCAAAAACTAATTTTTTTTGTGTGCCTGGATTTTTGGATGCCCAAATTGAGATACTTGAAAGGGGTCTATGTTTCAGAAAGGGGCCTGTTTTGCTTACTGTGCTTTGAATATTAGGTTGTAAAAGGTCACTGAAAACATAAGGAACCCAAACCACCAGTTTAGATTTTTAAAAATCTTAAAAATATTTAAAAACTAGCAGAAATACCTGGCGTCGCCCGGGGAAAATATAGTAAAAGGTGTGATGAATGAACTACGTCAATGACATTAACATTTTATTGGAAATCCTCTTCTCTTATATATTACTTTAAGAAATTAACATAGCTAGTGATGTGCTTACAAAATGACAAATCCCATAGGGCAGTGTTTCTTAAATTTTTTGAGGTCACAGAACACCAAACAATAATATTTTTTTATGCAGAACACCTATGAAAATTTTCTTCAAAAAAAATTGCTGTCAGACAAAAACATAGTTTAAGAAACACTGCCATAGGGTCTCTTTTCTCAATCCCCACAAATCAGGAAGGCCCATCTTCCCTTAAAGACTCTATGCAAACCAATGTCTGCAGCATCCTTGCCAGAAGCCCTGAGAAATGGAGGGAATGTCTCCTGGGCTCTGCAGCAGCAGCAAATCACTGCTCCCCAAGTAGCCACTCCCTGAGTGCCTTCAGTACATGCTCCATGGGGCAACCTGAATGGACTTCCTAGTGGCAGCTGGACCAGTTGTATTGATCAGACAAAGCAAAACACCTTCAGACCAGGTGCAATTAGTGATATCTAGATTATCAGAACATGCAGCACCTGAACGTACCTGTTCTAATGAGAATAGGCTGTTCTGAGTGTACCGTGTCCTCCTCAGACTCCACGGTGCTCAAAAGCTTGTCCTCCTACCCACCTCCTCTTTGTACTGTGAGCTGAATCCTGCAAAGTGTATAATGCCCGTGTCACTTGTTGATAACACACACAGCCCTGCCAGGAGAACGCATGCAGCCCAAAGGAGGGCGAGTGGTGGGATGGCTCATTTGGGTATGGGGGGAGGGAAGCAACTTTAATTTCCAGAAGGGGTTCAGTCAGAGTCCGGCTGCATGAAGATGTTGAGAGGCTGTGATAGTTGGGGGCTTCTCCCAGTCACAATTAGCAAGGCTAGACCCCAGCCAGCATCAGCCACTTTTTGGGTCTCTCCTGGAGACCTGTTGGTGTCCTAGTATAGGGGAGGTTGCTGATTCTCTGCCCCACTGCAGCCTCTCCCCCATGGGCTTTCCTCTGATGGTGCTGCAGGTGCCCACATGCTTTATCCTCTAGGATCTTGTAGTTGCAGTTTATGTGACACGCTTAACAGAAGAGTCCAGCAAATGCCTATGATCAGGCGCTACTAAAAACTAATTATCAGTGGGCCCAGTTGGGGCTCTGGGGGAACCGATTTCGAGATATACCAGTCCAATTATTTAAGTCAGGAAATCAGTAGGATCCATGCAAATTTGATGTTTTAGCTTTTACCGTTTCGGAGAACTTTTGGAATTATCAGTGGGCCCAATTGGGACTCTGGGGGAACCAGGGGAACTGATTTTGAGATATAACCAATCCAGTTATTTTAGTTAGGAAATCAGTAGTATCCGTGCAAAATTTGGTGTTTCTAGCTCTAACCGTTTCTGAAATCTTTTGGGACAAACAAACAAACAAACTTTCAGAAATATTTATAAGATCTTGATCTGGTTAATTTTTGGGGGGGACATGTAATGTTATAATAAGGAATAAGCAAACTGAAGTTCCTGAAATATTTCAGTAGGAATACCTGCATATATGGGGCATGATTCACTCCTGTGTTACTGCAGCTTCATGCGTAAGTAACTCTGCAGGTCAAGCATATGATCAGAAGTCAGGACAGCACTAGTTATATGAAACAAAACAAAACAAAGTAAATCTCCTGTTCTTATTTAGAACAGGACCTCAGATACAACCATGCTACTATACGAGAACTATCTATGGTGGAAGTTTCAAAATTCATTTCTACTTTCTTGATCTGTTTTGTGTTTTTATCCATTTGATGAACAATTTCCCCCATTCATTTTAATGCATTAAGATGCAACAGATATCAACTCAGTGTTATGGTAGGTGTTTGCTTACTGGCTGTGCAATGAAATAAAGATGAGGCATGTTTCTCAGTATTTAGAGACTGACATTGGTATGCTGATTTTCTTCCACATACCTCATTTGTTTGCTAAGATATGCTGCATATGCATCTTTTAAAAATCAGGAATTTGCTCCATTGCTTAAACCATCATAGTAAATACAGGTTGGACCTCCCTGGTTCGGTACCCTTGGGACCTGACCTGTCCCAGATGAGGGATTTTGTTGGGCCAAGGGAGGTCTTTTCTTGACCTATGCCATCAGCCTCTCTGGCCCAGCCTTCTGGTCTCCCAGCCAGCTCCCCACCTCCTGCTGGCACCTCTGGCCTGCCAACTCTGCTGGGCAGCCATTGATGCTGTGAGTTTGGAACCTGCTTTACAGCTGTGTGTGCCATACTAGAGCTCTGGGACCTGCAGGGAAGCTCCACGTGCCATGGTGTGGCTCTGGGACCTGCAGGGCAGCCACGTACTCTGTGCTGGAGCTCTGGGATCCACTGGGTAGCTGTGGCTCCCAGGCCCACTGAGCAGCCACATGATGTGTCTCCCAACCCCCCCTGGACAGCCCCGCCACCACACACTAGGTGGCCCTGTCATCAGCTCACTGCAGGCAGCCCACTGCCCTGCAAACCCCATAGGGATCCGTGCCACAGGCCCTCCACCAGGACTCTCTGGTTCTGCAACATCTGTGCCAGACCATGGATGTAGTCAGACCAGAGAATCCCAGTTAAGAGAGTTTCAACCTGTACTGTTGCTAAGTAATTCACTGTAATCAACTTACCAAACATCTGGAATCTGTCTGGTAAATGTATGAAAGAACAAATAAGGCTATATCCTTTAAGTAACAGAGTAGCAAACATTGTTAAATATATTCAATTTTTTCTATGTCTTTTATAAAATAATGCCCCAAAAGAGAGATTTCTGTTTTCTTCTTTTTAAATTATCTCAGCTAAAATAACAAAGTTACAATATATCCAGTGTAAATGCTCTTCAGATATTTATTTTATGTACACACACACAGAGATATATATATAGAGAGAGAGAGAGAGAAAAAGAGAGAGACATGCTGTCAATAAATAGCAGAAATAGGGTAAAATCTTGGCCCTATTGAAGTAAATGGAAAAACTGACTTCAATAAGACCAGGATTTATCCCTCCATTTCTAATTGTGGAATAATGTAAGGGAGAAATAATGTATTATGACTTATAGTGAATCATAGTTTCCCACTGAATTCATTAAGCTCAGTGGGGCTAATTATGAAGTACGATGCTACTCAACACAAGGAAGGGTAATAGAATCTGGATCTACATGATTAATGAATGACAAATGCACAGGCATGTATTGCAAAACTAAATGTCAGACTATGAACCGTGAAATAAGTAATTTTAAGAACACGTTTGTCAATCTTTATAAAATTCTTTTAATAACAGATATTGATTTGATAATAGCAGTTGCAGACACCTGTGTGTGAACATTGTCATACCATCATGTCTCTTGAAGTACTTGGCCTTTAGCATCATGACTCACAACAAACACAAAAGATTGTAATTATAAGGCAACAAAGTACACCTGAGATTACTGTATTATTTTCTTTTCATATACCTTTAGAACAGTCAAAAATAAATGCAAACTGATGTTGTTTAAAGGGTTGTGGGTATTCCTACAAGTATCATTGAGAAGTCATGGGAGCACAGTCGTGAACAAAAGGTGTGAAGTATAAACTACAAAAGAGGTTTATGGATAAAGACCCCCAAAAGTTGTGATGCAAGTTTCCAGATACTTTTATTCTATTTCTATTTGTGGTGAAATTTCTATGGCCTGTGATCATAATGGTCCTATCTGACCTTAAAAACGTATGAATATTCTGTACATTTCTGGACACCTAATCTCCAAAGAAAACTAGCAGAAACAGAACAGGCAGTATTTGGAGGACAAAAATATTAGGGTCTCCCTAACACACTGGATGTCTTGATGTATGCAACAGTACTTATTAATCCTTTCCCCTGCCCAGGAATGGCAACTCCCATTTTGGGATTTGAGCAGAACAAGATCTTTGGGCTTGCTCTGAGACTCACACTAATCACCTCCTTGGGTTAGGGAAGGGATTTTCCTGCATTGCCAGATAGCCCTGAGCAGTATAGGTGTGTTTATTTATTTTTCCATCTTCATTTCATCAACTCAGAGACTCAATGTCTAGGCGTGATGAAATGCATTCCTGTGTTCACATCCTACACAATATTTCAATATTCTTTGTGTAAGATGCCTTGTGAGGTATCATTTAAAAACTCATAACTTGCTGATCAGTAGTATTGTGGTAAAATGCACACAGAAACATCATGTGTAAAGTTATATATATATAAGCTGAAATCATGACTAAAGCATGTTTCACAGAGAAGTCTGGGGAGTAGCTATATAGCAAGCTGGCACTCCAGCCAGGTGTCAACATATCTGATGGTACATTGTCTATCAACTGGCCATTCTTTGTCAATAAAGGAGGACAGGGACAAAGAGACTGCATCTTAGTAAAGAAAAAACATGAAGTCTCCTTCTTCCACCAGACTTCCTGTCTCTTGGTTCACAGCTGGATTTGTTTTTCAAAAGGGATCAAAACTATTAACAGGAAGGGCAAACACACCAAGACATCCCTTTCTCTCTCCCTGACCATCTCATTCTTTGCATCTGAGACGACAAAGCAAATAGTAATTGGATTCTTTCCTGACCTGAAAGTTTTGTCATAATGCTGTTGGCAGCATGTGGTGAAAAACTTTGCTTTAAATCTAATATAGTTTGTGAAACTAGTCGCTAGAAGGCATTTTTGTCCTTATTCTCTTATAATCATTTTTATTCTTATGCCTCATCAATTGCATTCACTTAAAATCCGTCTCTTTATAGTTATTAAACTTAAACAAGTTTATTAAACTTGTTTTATTGTTTTATCTAATCCAATGTGTTCACATTGGAATGCCTGTGTAACTCTTTTTAAGCGGTAAACGGATGCATGTTGTTCCCATAAAGAAATAACAGACTTAATACATTAAGGCTGTGTCTCCATTGGCAAGATTTTGTGCAAAAGCAGCCGCTTTTGCGCAAAAACTTGCCACCTGTCTACACTGGCTGCGAGTTCTTGCGCAAGAACACTGACGTTCTAATGTAAGAAATCAGTGCTTCTTGCACAAGAACTATGACTCTCCCGTTCAGGAATAAGCCCTCTTGCGCAAGTGTTCTTGCGCAAGAGGCCAGTGTAGACAGGCAACATGAATTTCTTGCGCAAGAAAGCCCGATGGCTAAAATGGCCATCGGAGCTTTCTTGCGCAAGAGAGCGTCTACACTGGCACGGATGCTTTTGCACAAAAGCATATCTCTTGCACAAAAGCACATGCCAGGGTAGACGCTCTCTTGCACAAATACTTTAACGCAAAAACTCTTGTGTTAAAAGTATTTGTGCAAAATCTTGCCAATCCAGCCTAAGGGTATGTCTACACTACAGCGCTATTTCGAATTAACTTATTTCGAATTAGTTAATTTGAAATAAGCTAATTCGAAATAACTCATCTAGACCCAAAAACTAATTCGAAATAGCGTTTTTCTAATTCGAAATAGCGCGTCCACATTGAGTGGACCCTGAATCGAAGGTAAGGCTTGCCGGAACCAGTGCCAAAAGGGCATCAGGGTCGGACTTAGTGTGTGGGGCTGCTGCCTCAGGCTAGCCGAGGTCTGTGCTTAAAGGGACCCGACCCCCCATCCCAGACAGACAGTTCTCAGGTTTCTCTGCTTGCTGGTCCACCTCGCTGAGAGACAGCAAAGCATTTGTGTCTCAGAGTGCTCTGCTTGCTCTCACTTGGGACACCACGACACTCTGCAACATGGAACCAGACCTGCCCCTGGGGACTCTGCTGCATCTCGTGGACACATTGCCATCAGCCCGGCTGCACTTGCTGCAGGCTGCCATCCGGGAGGACCATCGAGGGTCTGTCAGGATCCAGGAGGCCCTGCAGGAGAGTGTCCACCCTGAGGAGCCCTCAGAGCCACCCCGGTCCTCCCCACCGGGGGCTCGTGCCCCATTCCTCCTTCACGTCCTTCCACTTACCCCTCCGTAGCCCCCCTTTCTGATGTCAAATAAAATACATGTTTTTTCATAAATATCAACTGTCTTTATTTAACAAAACTGGGGAGGGGGAATGAAACTCTGGGGAGACTGGGGAAAGGAAGCGTGAGAGGGGAGGAGGAAAACTGGGAGGAGGAAGCTGGAAGGGGGAAGCAAGGGGAAGAAGGGGGAGGGGAAGCTCAGGGCTCAGGGGTGGGGGTCTTGCCAGGCCAACCGCCTCCCAGCACGGCGGGGGAGGGAGTCTCGGCATCCCCAGGGGGATGGGGAAGAGGGTGCGGAGGATGAGGTGGGGGGTGTGGACATTGAGGAGGAGGGTGTGGAGGTTGAGGAGGAAGCAGTGGGAGGGGGGGCAGCAGTGGGAGGAGGGACAGTAGTTGGGGGGGCAGCAGGCGCAGGACCGGCCCGGGGCACCATGTTCTGCATCAGGGCCTGCAGGTTAGAGTTCAGCACTCTGTCCTCAGCAAGCTGCTCCCGGCAGAGCTGCAGGTCCTCCAGCATCCAGGCCTGGCTGGTGCGGTGCAGGGCTCGCAGGGCCCCCAGGTGCTGGTCCCGGTACTCCTGCCGCGTGCTGGTGGTCCAAAGCAGGCTGCAGGTGCGGGAGCATGTCCCGGGCGGGGTGATGCGCCCTGCATGAGCAGCTGGTGCAGCTGTAGAGAAAGAAGAGAAGTGGTCAGTTCTCCCTGGGGACACAGTGGATGATGCCCCGCCCCACCCTGTGACGTGAGGGCGACCGTGCCCTGCACCATCAGAGCCGCTGTGCTTACACAGAGGCCATGGTTGGGATGTCTGGCTCTCCCCAGGACTGGGAGCTGCCCCAAGACTGCACCCATGCCCCTGTGCCGTGTATAGTGTGGCCGGGGGGAGATGTCCCCTGCCTCTGTGTAGAGGGGGCGTGTGAAGGGAGAGCGTCCTGCTGGGTCCCGCCCTGGGGTCAGGAGCGTGTCAGGTCTCTTCACACACGCGTGTGCCTATTGGGCCACGGCCCCTGGGTGTCACGCAGCTGGAGCCACCTGCCCAAGGGTGGCATGGCACATGCTCGCACATGCACAGGTGGCTGCGTGATCTGTGGGAGGCATGGCCCACGCGCGCAGTCCCTGGTCTCCCTCCCTGCCTCCCCTCCGGGCAGGGGACAGTGCTGGCACTTACCTGGTATGGCCTCCCTGGACGACCCTGCCGACTCCGGTGCCAGAACAGCTGGCGGTGGCCCCTCTGGTGTGCCTGGGTCAGGGCCCTCCGGTCCCGGCTTGCTGCCTCCCGGGCTGGCGTGGACCGCCCCACCCCCCAGGAGTCGGTCGAGGGTGGGGGAGTAGGGGCAGGTGGCAGCTCCTGCTGCGGCGCCGCCCCTGGTGGCCCTGGTGTGCG
Organism: Pelochelys cantorii; assembly: GCA_032595735.1. NCBI lineage: Eukaryota > Metazoa > Chordata > Testudines > Trionychidae > Pelochelys > Pelochelys cantorii. Next base: position 65,634,057 of record CM064330.1, read on the forward strand.
CCTGCCGCAACTCCTTAACTTTCAGACGCACCTGCTCCTGGGTGCGCCTGTGTCCCTTTCTGGCCAGGGTGGCCGCTATGCAGCCGTAGACGGCTGCGTTCCTCTGCCTAGTGCAGAGATCATGGACATTGGGGGCCTCCCCCCAAACCTCAGTGAGGTCCATGATCTCCGCACTAGTCCACGAGGGTGCGCGCCATCTACGGCCCCTGGCTGGCCCCTGGGTGCTAGGGGACTGGGCGCGGGAGAGCTGGCTGGCACTGGCTGCCTGGCTCATCCTGGGGCCACTGGATCGGGGCAGAGACTGCTGGCAGGCATGTCTCTGGCAAATGCCGTCTGGCCAGAGTCTACTCCTTTAAGGGCCCCGGGGGCTGGGGGAGAGGAGAGGAGTTTTCATGGTTTGGCCCAGAGTGGCCACCAGGGGGAACTGGGAAGGGCTGGAGGCCCCCTAATTTGAAATAAGTGTCTACACAGCACTTATTTCGAATTAGCTATTTCGAATTAGGCGGTATTCCTCATAGAATGAGGTTTACCTAATTCGAAATAAGGGCTCCGCTATTTTGAATTTATTTCAAAATAGCGGTTTGTATGTGTAGACAGCTATTATAGTTAATTTGAAATAACGTCTGTTATTTCGAATTAACTCTGTAGTGTAGACATACCCTAGGAGTGTCCAAAAATGGGTGAGCAGTCAAAGAAAAACATTTCTGGGGAGAAATCCAGGAGTAGGGGTGCATTGGAGTCATTGTGCTGTATAATTAAGGCTGGTGAGAGCCAGAGTCTCACACAACTGTGTTTGGCAGTGACTTGCATGCTGGAAGGCTGTGTGTGGGCAGCCCAGATGGGAGCTACTACTAACACGGTGTTGTGAGGCACCGAAGGTTGCAAGACAGGGGTAACACAGTCCCTCTCTGGTATGGATTTCACCCCTGAAAATGACAGTATGTTAAGCTTCTAATGTGTTCATGTTGTCACAGCTTGGTTGGTGTCCAATGCAAATATTCATTTCATAGAGCCTTCATTCCCAATAAACCATAACTGAAACTGGGATTAGTTGAGGGCATCCCCTCAGGAATATGAGGAAGGGGGCTGGGGCTCATACTAACTGGGACAGAAAAGGACACTGCTTTTCTCACACAGTTAACAAAGGAGAGGGTGGTGTGGTCCCAGCAAAGGTGAGGGAACCAAGTGAAAGATTTGGGTGAAGCATTGAGGGCTGGAGGTATTTCTCTCCCATGTAGTACGGGTTTCAGAAGGAAAGGTAAACTGCACTGGAAGGATTAATGCTAAATAGTTTCCCAGATGTGTTAATAAAGTTGTGGCCTAGTGAAAACACATTCCTGGTGGTCTTGTCTGTCTTCCTGTGGTGTCCAAGATTAATATATATTGCTTCTCTAGAGAACTAATCTTCTCTTACAGTGATAATGTGTGTACATGTTCATGCTTTACTGGCCCACAAATGGACCAGTTGGTCCAGTAATGCAGTAAGTTGTAAAAGGAGGTTTAGCGTGAGTATATGAAGGCAAGATTTATAAACAGATTCCTTAGGCAAGTCATGTACAATACGTTTTTCATTTTCATCATTTTAGTGCACATGCATAAAAAACTGTCACTGTCACTGAAAGATGTTGTTCCTCTGGCAGAGACAATGAGAGAAAACAAATGCAATAGGACATTTTGGAAAAGTCATTTCACTATTCAGCATTTTTTGCTGCCATACAACATTTCACATACTTTCTTCCACATAGTGAGTCCATTATAAAAAAAAATGACTAGTCCCAGATATATATACGCAGCAGCCTTAAACTCCGTCAGTTCACACATATCATACTTTTCAAGCTAAAAGCAAAAGGTTCTCTCTCAATTAGGTAAGGTTACAAAGGGTTTGTGTAGTAGAGATGAACTACGGTATCTGAACAAGATAAAGAGTTACTATTTTTTTCACTTTTCCTCCCACTGTCTTTTGCCATTGTGTATCTGTTTTGACATGAGAAAATCAAAATATAAGTTAATCATTATTCCTTTTTGGAAGGGCACATCGTCAGTGTTTGGATACCTTTTTACTAAAAACAGATTTGGGGCCACTAATTAATTTAACAGTTTTTTGTAGGTTTGTGAAAACATGTCATATGGTAAAACTTTCAATCAGCCTTGTGAAAAAGAAACAACACTAAAAGGTTCTGCAATCTGTTACCAGTCTTCTGAGACAGCTTTTATTGTCTTGTCAAAAGATACCTCCTTTGCTCCGCAGACTCTAAAATGGGCATATATATTTTATCTTTACAGTGAGGCAGAAGGATATTCTATGTACTAGCCCATCATAAGACGGGATTTTCAGGTCTCTCCTCCACGTTGGTCTTCTCTCCTGAGCCTCCGGTCTCTCTCTCTCTCTCTCTCTCCTCCTCCTGCTTCCCCCCCTCTCTCTCTCAGCTCTCCTCCGCCTCCTGCCTTTCTCTCTGTCTCTCTCTTTCTCTTCTCCTCCCCCTCCTGCCTCTCACTTGGGGGACCGCGGAGCCCAAATGGCTGTTTGGGCTCCACACTCCCCGTGCTGCATGGGGGGCGCGGAGCCCAAACAGTCACTTGCGCCACTTGCTCCCACGCGGCGGCCTGGCTGAGCAGCGCAGAAGTCAGCCGAGCTCCACGGTGGGAGGCGAAGGGGGGCGGGGTGGTGATGTTCATGGCCAGGGGGCGGGTCCCGGAGCCGCTGTCACGCCGCACGTCACCTCCCTGCCCCCCCTTCGCCTCCCGCCATGGCACTCGGCTGATTCTGTGCCACTCAGCCGGGCCGCTGCGGGGGAGCAAGCGTCCATTTGGGCTCCCCCGTGGCAGCCCGGCTGAGCGGCGCAGAAGTCAGCCGAGTGCCATGGTAGGAGGCGAAGGGGGGCGGGGCGGTGATGTACACGGCCAGGCCCCGCCCCTTGGCCATGTACGTCACCGCCCCACCCCTCTTCCCCTCCTGCCGTGGTGCTTGGCTGACTTCTGCGCCACTCAGCCAGGCTGCCACGGGGGAGCAAGCGGTGCAAGTGGCTGTTTGGGCCCCGCACTCCCCGTGCAGCATGGGCTGCCCAGAGGGAACAGCCAGCATTTCAGGCAACAGCACTGCCCAGAGGGAACAGCCAGCATTTCAGCGTTACAGACTCTCAGACATTGGGCTACTGTATATATGATGTATAATTATTGTTTCAGAGCGGTAGTAGCAGTTTTAGTCTGTTTTAGCTAAAACTGTTTATTTAAAAAGCAAAACCAACAACTTCTGTGGCACCTTAAAGACTAACACATTTATTTGTGCTGAAGCCCACTTCATCAGATTAATGAATTGGAATTTTCAGTTTAGCCTGTACATATATACATGCAAAGCTGGGAGTGTTACATTATTGTGTGAAGGACCAGTGCTAAGGAGGCCAATTCAATCAGGGTGGATGTGGCCCACTCCTGACAGCAGATAAGAAGGTGAAAATACCAAAAGGGAAGAAATTACTTTTTGTAGAGAGCTAGCCTGTCCCAGTCTCTTTTCAGACACAATCACATAGTCTCAAGTTTGCGTCTGAATTCCAGCTCTGCAGTTTCATGCTTCAGTCTGTTTTTGAAGATTTTTAGCTCAAGCGTAGCAACCTTCAGGTCTGTTAGGGTGTGTCTACGCAGTAGGGCTTGACCTGAAATAAGCCACATAAATTGAGCTACATCAATTTCATAGCTTATTTCAAAAGTGGGAGCATCTACACAACACTTATTTCAAAATAGAGCACTCTTCCTCTGATTTCCCTTACTCCTCATACAATGAGGGTTACAAGAGTTGGAATAAGAAGTCCTCTAGCTTGAAAATATTTTGACATTATTTTGAAATAACTGCCTGCTGTGTAGACGTGGACTAAGTTATTTTGAAATAAGACTAGTTATTTTGAAATAATGTTGCTGTGTAGATGTACTCTTACTGAGTGACCAGGGAGGTTGAAGTGCTCTTCTACTGGTTTTTTAAAGTTACCATTCTTGATATCTGATTTATTATATTTTCCCTGACACAACAAGCAAACAAATACTTGCTATTACAATAAGCTTTATTTCAAGTTAAGAGAACAGTAAAGTAAGGAAGACAAAATAAAATTTCTGTGAGAGTGCATGAAATATATCTCGTATGTGAAAGTTGGAACAGAAATGAACCACCCCTCCAAAAAAAAGGCTTCTTTCTCTGAAGACAATATTCGGTAGATATATAACGCTGCAGAAAACAAAGGTATAACAATTTCGTACTTATTTCACATTGATACTTTTAAGTACTGTTTAAGACATATATTACTCTTTCTATTTAAGACTCCAGTATGCAATTATTTAATACAGTACATATAAGGAATAGGGAAATACTTTGTATACTTGCACATAGTTTGGCAGGTAGCAGGATTTCCTCATTATAGTAGGCTGTGGTTTTAAAAGTAGCCATAGTGTGTAGTTATACTGGTGCCAACAAAGCTGTTGTAGAGTTTTAAAAGGCAGGAGCTAAAAGTTGTCAGCATTTTTTGAGAGTGAACTTGTAGCAAAGCATGTCTACAGTATGAGGATGTTCAGATCTTTATTCAGATCTCACTCTCTTTCTGGACAGGTATAGCTGAAACTTGAGAAAGAAAACTTATTCCTGTGTATAGGTTCTGCAGATGAATCAAGACTGACATCCATGGCAAATAATTTCTGGTTTAAAGATGAAGAAAGAGAGAGATTGCTTCAAGGAAAAATTTCAACAACTGACAGTGACAAGTTGGTTGGAAGATTTGAAAGAGTAAGCATGACTTCCTCTGATAGTACATTGAAAAATCACCTGGTACATCACAGCTGAAGAGAAGACTACAACATGCAGTTTCTAAACTTCTTCCAGTATTTTTATCACTACTGTTGCTGGACTAAGACATCACTTCACAATTTTGTAGTATGCTAAGGGCTACTATTAGGCTAATTTAACTGAAAAAAACAAACAAACAAACAAACCCATTCCCCAGTTCAGGTATTTCATTTTACCTTTATTTCAATTATTTATTCTAGTCGGCTATTATTGTAGCTGGGGGGGGGGGGGGAGAGAAATTCTACCAACATTTATTCCAAATCAAAAGCAAGTATTGATTTGAACTTGCTCACAATGCTTTATTTCCCCTGTTCATTTAAATCCAACAAGCTTCATTTGTGCTTGCAAGTGTACTTGTTGAGCCTGATATTTGAATCATCACTGAAAATGAATTTTGAATTACACTGAATTTTTAATTATAAATCTGAAATTTGTGCTGTGTTGATTAGCTACATAAACAGAGATTAAAGATAGAGTAAAAAGTAACTAAAGATGTCATGGTTTCATCTGTATTAGAGAAAAGCATTAAAATAGAGTACTGTATTCATGTACTTTGCTGGTGTTTCTAATAGAGTACTTTGCTGGTGTTTCTAATAGGTTACTCCTGTAACCCTCATTGTATGAGGAGTAAGGGAAGTCAGAGGAAGAGTGCTCTATTTTGAAATAAGCTATTTTGAAATAAGCTACTCAACTGATGTAGCTCAATTTGCGTATCTTATTTCAAGATAAGCCCTGCAGTGTAGACACACCCTGAGTGTCTGTGTGTAACTGCAGCCTGCCAGTTACACCTTGGATTGGTTAGACGACAACAAGACCTCAACAAACCTCCAGTCCTGGATCTTCCCCCAGAAATATATGTCCTGTACTGCCTGGACCTTTGCTGTAAATTATAACTATATTAAAACTGCTAATCCTTTGAGGAAATAATATGCATATGGAGCTAGATTTTTAGTGAGTGTAAGTAATGAGGTATAAAAGTCAGAACTGTTTAGAAAATAAGAGATAAAATAAATAAATTAAAAATAAAGAGATAAAATAGTTATTTACTTAAAACACTATTTTAGTTGAAAAGCAAACATGTTCCAGCAGATCACTGACCAAACCTTCAGGTCAAGACTTCCCTGGGTCCAACAGCTGTTTCCTTCTGTCTTCTCTAGTGCAGCGAATGTGGTGGGCAGGGAAAGAATCAGGGTTACAGGTTGAACCTTGCTAGTCTGGTACTCTCTGGTCCAGCAACATCCATGCTCTGGCATGATTTTAGTTAGCCAGATGTCCACTTATCATGGGTGTGGCCAACTTCCCTCCAGTCCCAGGAAGTTTGTTTGCTGCCACCAGTTCTGGCTCTCAGTGTTCTGTGCTGTTATTTAGGTCTAATTTACCCCTAAATGTCTTCTAAAGCCCCGTAAGCAATGGAGGTCTTGGTAATGCTGCTAGACAGTATTGACCTCCAGTAATTTGGCAAGTTCTTTGGTTCAGCATCAGTCAGGTCCCAGGGGTGCTGGATTAGAGAGTTCTACCTGTATTAACATATTTGCCTCTTACTTTAAAAAAAGTTTCAGTTCTCTACTTGAAAAATATTTCCTGCTGGGAACTAGGAGATGAAGTGTCTATGTGGAAGGATGTACACAACTTCTTCACCATCTCCCCCGTTTGAGCTTCCTTTGTTTCCCTAAGGCAAGCACACATTCCTTTGTTTGGGTCAGACCTATTTGCTGACTTCTGCTCGGGAAGGTGCATGGGGTTTGGAAAATGGGTTAACAACACTTCACAGGGAAATCTTTATAATTTCACATACAATGTTGCCATACACATATTATCAGGACAATACTGACCAGCAAATTATGTGTTTTCAAATGATACCCCCACTTAGCATACCTTATACAAAGACTATCACAATAGCGCATAGGTTTTGAATACAGGGGTATATCCTGCCATACTAGGCCATCAATTTGCTTCAGACTGAAATGTTACATAACAGAGTCTTGTCTCAAGATTTATTCTGAAAGTCTTGCAAGTTCATTGGATCTCACTTCTAAGTGCTATTATTATGTATAAGCATCTGGTCCAAGGAGGCTTGATTCATCACTGTTGCTAATGGGAGAGGTATAGTTCCTTCTGGCATTTCACAGAATGTGTGGGTTGTGCCGCAGGTCAAGTTGGGAGCACCATGTGTGGCAGAGGTTCCCATGCCTTCCTGGGAAGGCTGTGTTTACATTTCTTTTTATTCCATTTTTATAGAAAACACAAATGTCAGCTGTAGGTGGAGGTGGATCACTAAAGATGCTGTGCCTAGGGGTGCATAAGGAAGAAATCTGGGTCTGGGTTCTGCAGTCATTTAAATCAGAACCATAACCTCTAGCATGATGAGAATCCAGAATATCTTCATAATCAGAAAGAGGATGACATGATGCCTAAGGATATAAGAGCTGATGTTGACCCATTTGAAAGAAACTTAAATTACTTTCCATGGAACCTAAAATCTCTAAGGATAATTAAAATTTAAAATGTCCATGAATTCATATTAATAGTGTTCTCCATATAAAACAAGACCTTATGAGGCCTTCTAAAGTCTTTTGAATGTGCATAACTTTGTAGTGCTAGCTACTATGTGAAGGACTTTCTGAGTTTCTTTCCATTGTTTTCATCTTGTGGAGTCATTTATGCCTGAGCACAGTTGTATAAGATATTACCAAACCTATGCAGTGTTTCCTATGCATAGGAGCAAGTGATCACAAATGGTGTAAAGCATCGGAGAATCAGGCCCCTGATTTTTTTATTAGTTATGAATGATATGGGTTTTACCACTGACTCCAGTGAAGCCAGGATTGCACCCTATGTCTTCATCAATTATGTAACATAATAATAAAATTACTCTTAATGGTGCATAATTTTAGCAAATTTAGCAAAGATACTAGATGATCCATGATCTGTTCCCAGAATCATGCCAGTCAAAGCAGCATTCCATCAGATAGCAAGGCCATGAAAATATAGTGCTGATAAGACTCTTTGGAAGTTCTTAAGAATGTGCTTTGCAATACTCCCACCCGCTGGCTATACCTAGAGGCTAGGAAATGAAGAATGAACATTCTGGCCCTTTCCACCCAGCCCCTGGCTATGTCCAATCACAGTCAATAAATTAGTCCCTGAAATGGTGGAAGTAAATGTAAGAGATGATATTCAGATTTGATTGCTGTTGATACTCAGGGTGCAAATGTCACTTGTATATTGGAACCTGAGAACAAATGTCATCCAAATTGAAATAGCTGGCTCTCTTCACCATTGCCTTTTTTTTCTATTCGTTTTCCTTATAAAATATGTAAATTCTTCCATCATAGATTATAAAATAGCTGAAAAAAGAAAATGATTTCTTTGAATTTCACTCAGGTTTTCCATCAGAAAATCATTATCTTAGGATGGCTGTTGGAAGATATCACAGAATTAGAAGGCATTCAGACATGGGCTATAACAGCAGTCAGAGGCATGGAAGTCCCATCTGATATAAGTATATAAAATAAGGAATAGTTTAGAGAAGGTGTCATGGGTCCACAGGCTCGGAGCTGTTGTATAGCTCTGAATCCATGCCTGGCAGGTCCCTCTTCAGTGTGACCACCCCTCCATGACATACTCTCAGGAGGGTAGGCCTCCTTGGCTTCTGTGCCTCCTGGGATTAGCCACAGAGCTTTCATCACCCTTGCTTATGACGTGAGCTCCTCCACTCTGTGTCCACCTGAATAGGACCCAAGGGGAAGCTTTGCACACAGCCTAAAGGGAGACAATGAATCTGTGGCTCCTTAGCCCTCAGTCAGCAGTGACTCTCAGCCAGAATTGTAAAAACACGAGACAGATTATTAGTTGTATAAAACTGAGCACAGAAAATTCTTTGTTAGCACATAAAGCAGGACAATACAGATCATCTGGGTGAGTCTTTAGCACAGATATCCTTTCCCTGGACTGATTCTTCTTTCACTGACATCAGTGTAAACCAGGACAAACTCCACTGAGAGGAGAATTAGGCCACAGATCCTCAAATGAAAAATATCAACTTTACAACTAATAGCATTATTTGAGAACTTAATGGGCAGTCCTGGGATTGAGTGACTCTGGAGACTGAAGTGGTTCTTCTGTATTAGATTGGTGGGGCTATCAGGGGAAGCCTGAACTCCCAAAAACTCATGCTGTATATATTCTGTGAAAAGTGGACTTCAGTGTCCAGGCTTGTCCAGATGCCTTTCACCTGCAGTAAATTCACTTTATAATAAAAACCAAATAAGAACATGTAATAACCCTTTGCTAGATGTTTTCAAGAGCAGCAAAGGACAGGTACAACTGGTTAGGAGTCTCCTTAAAAACAACAAGCACTACTCATAACACTAGGGATTACTAAATACATTTTCTGGGTACCTTTAATTGGCAGATTTTTTTAGTACCAGACAAAGAGACAAAGCATCAGCTGGGAAAAACACGGCAATATACATAAATAAATAATACAAAATATAGCCATTCCCACAGTATCTTTGGAATTGGTCCTTTAATTCTGTTCCCCACCCAATGCTGTGAATGTCCAATACACAAATGTCCCTTTAACATTTCACTTCACCCATGTTCCCATCCACTAAAACCCACTTATCATTTGGTATCAGTGGACAGAATAAGTGGAAAGTCCAGGAGTGTACTCAGACTCACACACCTCACTGGAGGCCACTCAGCTCTGTCCCTTCTCTCTGTAGCTTCACCACCATGCCCACAGTATCCAGTGTAGAAGAATCAATTGCATATAGGACACTTTGAACAGTCCTGGTGACTCCTCTAAGTGTTACTTCAAGGATATCTGGGTGGAAATTTGGGCAAATGAATGTCCTATGACTGTACATTCTCCTGTTCACTGATAGATATATCAGAGTTCTCCTCTCTGGAGCATGTCATTTTCTCTTGTTCACTAGCACATGTTAACAGCAAACTCACTGCCCTCTCTTTCTTGTAGCTCAGAGCTTACAAATTGTGTAGAATGTCTTGCAAAACAGAAGGGAATGAAAACCTGAAGCCAACATGATGGAAACACACTATTTCAGCAATACTGAGTAATATACACTGCTGGGTTTCCTTTATGATATTTTAGAAAGAAGCCCTTCTTTAGCTGTTTTATGGTTTTGGTTGATATTGTCACAATAAGCCTCTTGTAATATGCCCTACAATTCATATGGCACTGTCTGATCAGAGTGATCTTAGGCTTACAGAAGAAAATAGTTTTTGGTCTGTCTTTTTCGATTTAAAACATCATTGTTATTCCAGTCATTTTAGTCCAATATAAAATACACTGCTTAGACGGTATAGTGGACAAGACTACGTTACCTTTGTTTTCATAGCAAATGTAAATAAATAGAGTTAATAGTTTAAAATTGATAGTAGCCCAGAAAAAAGAGCAAATTATTTATATGAATAAAGCCAGTTGCAATCTGTTTTTATTTATTTATTCATGGTATTCAGGTGACTTTGTTTTTGTTCACAAGTGTGTTTGTGAATGAAAAATTATTTTGGACAATAATGCATATAAATATTTACAAGTGTATTTGCACCAGAAATAGTCTTGGAGGCATCATTGAAAAGCTCTTTTTTAAAGACAATAGATTTGTCCAAAAATTACAAATGTTCACAGATAAATAGCAAACAGAAAAAAAAGGTACTTCTATTGCTATGCCTTAGGTCATTCAATCAGGGGACAGACAAAATAGCATTGATTAGACCTTGGTCTCTGTACCATGATCAGTGGGACTAACAGGGAATAAGAGTTGAGCTGAAAGCAATGCAACCAGGGCAGAGCGATGCACAGATTTTATTAAAGTTCCATTTGTCCAACTTAAACTGCATTCAGCTTCATTCTTTCCTAATGAAACAGTCCTGAGTCCACTGCTGTTGTGTCATGCTATTGAGGCAAATGAGGCAGAAAGTGGTTGCATTTTCCAGACCTGGGATTCCCTAGTGTGGGAGAAATTCTAGAAAGCATAGAGCTGATGCATCCAACTCCTGTGCTACCTTCATCCCCAACTCCTGATATAGTTGGCTAGAGCCTGTCGCACTTTGACTGTTGCCAATTGAAGGACTATTCTTAGGCAGCTGTTGCCAGGCAGCAGGCTGTAGAGCAATACCTACGTAATTCTCAACTGTGCTGGAACAAGTGTAAAATTGGTCCCGGGATCAGGGAGTTAAAAGTGCCTTCCTGATCATCTCTCCCTTGCTGTGCTCAGCAGAGGATTCAGGACTCTGTGATTTAGGCAGATAACAAATAGTGAATACTGATGGCAACAACTTCATGAGCATGACAAACTAAAATTTGTTCATGCAAACTATTAATTGAACTATTGCAAATAGTGAACAAATCCATAAATAATCATGACCTTTTCACATATAATTTACTAACAGAAAAACAAAACAAAACAACCCCCCAAGCACCCAAATTCACTGGAGGAATCATTAGCAATGAATAATTTAGTCTGTTCTGACATTAATTAGCATTCCCTGGTGTTTTGTTCTGTTTCTCTGCATCAGCCATGAATCTCCCTTTATTTTCTCATACCCCTTTCACCCTTGATATGAGTTGGCAACTGCTAACAGACAATCATTTATGTAGGATCAATGTTGGAACCCATCAATGTTGCTTAATTGGCTGCAGGTGGGTTTCTACACTCGAGAAGCCATAAGGCTTGATTCAATGTACCCAACCACTGAACTGCTTCTGCAGGCCTGAATGAAAAACTGGAAATGGATATCAGACATAAGTGTCCTGCAGGGATGTGCAGAGTAATCTCAAGAGGACATTTAGTTATTTCATTTATATACGGTAAAGCAGAATTAGATTTGGGCCAAACCACAACTATAGATCAGGACACCTCCAGATTCATAGGTATTCAATATCTCTGTACAGACTTTATAGCTCAGGCTCGTTTGTAATTCAGACTTAGTTCTATGAGAGAAATGAACAATAACCCCAAACTGTAACACCCCTACCCTTTGGGAAAAAATGGATTTGGAACCAAATGTGTACATGATATTTTCAGCTCAGGCTATCTTGAATTGTAACTAAAGTAACACAATGGGGTGTATAATGCACCCACTGTCTCTCTGATGTGACTCCTGATTCAAAATTTAAAAATATTTTCAAAGACTTGTGAGTATACTCCACAGGTAGATTCCAAACATGTTAATGGCATTTAAGATGAGGCAGATCAGTGAGAACTGGTTGCTAATCTTTAAATGAACCACAAATTAAATTATAACTAAGAAATAATGTTTCAGGTGAAGATAAAGATGGACATGGAAAATATGATGTAGTATCTACAGTTTCCACAGATGCAGTATGCTATGGATCCAATGTAAATTTAAGCTGATTAAACAAGTAATCTCACAGGCAGCACTTTGAATTTTCTCTATATACCTTTGTGATTTCTTTTGCAGTTCTTTAAATATAAAGGTTGAACAGGACACAATTATTTTGCCTTCATCTTACTCATTTAATGCAAGTGACAAGTTCCAGCAGCTAGAGGTGTCAGTCGCCTTGTTTAAAACAGTGGAGAATGTTGACCTACATCTCCTTGAAAATTGTTTCATCCATTCATTTTGCTATGAACTGGACAATTTCTGCCCTTACATTTTCTAACAGGAAAGCGGAGTTGTGTCACTGCAACATGATATTCATTCTTCAGATCAAATACAAGTTGGATACTCTTCTAGGAGGGGTAGAGATGGGCTTTTGAGAAGTTTTTCCTAATTAATTGTGTAATAAAGATCATTAGCACAATTCCAGTTGAGATTGTGGTTGTGCTATCTTGTTTAACAGCTGCCCCAAAGTATGCTAGATGCTTTATGGAAACATAAAATGGCAAAGTCTCTTTCCTGAAGAGTTTCTAGTCTAATTTAATATGAAATGCATCTTGATGGAGACAAACAATTGTGGGAGAATGAGGGAGTAAAGATAAAGGTTAGATGCAGAAGATCACACAAAGCTTATGTTACATCCCAGATCTTACTCAGGCTGTGTCTAGACTACATCCCTCTTTCGACAGAGGGATGTAAATTAGACACTTTGACATTGCTTTACTTTTGAAAGTAAAGTTTACAGGGTCTTTCAAAAAAGCCTGTTTTCGAAAGAATCGTGTCTAGACCGCGGTTTTACTTTCGAAATGGCGCTCTTTCAAAAAAGCACCATGATGCGATTATGCAAATGAAGCACGAGATATTTAAATCCCTGATTCATTTGCAATTTCGAAGTGTCTAATTTACATCCCTCTGTCAAAAGGGATGTAGTCTAGACACAACGTAAGTCACAAAATCTCCCACCGTACTCTGCTCAGCCAAGTAAGGACTGAGAAGATTGTGGCACTGTGAGAGGGACAGCAGAGTCTGCTCACTAGCTACCCTTTACTACAAGTGAGTGGTTTAGGTTTCTACTTGCCCGCCAGAATAATTGGTTTTAATGCATAGGAACAAGCCAGTTGCACTCCTCAAAAGGGTGTGATACCTTACTTCTCTTTGCTTCTGTCCATGAGCAATGAGGAACATGGAGGTGGGGAAATTGTGCCTTCACTTCTTCTACAGAGCCCTACGTAGGTGACAAAGCTACACCCTGCCACTTGTTCACAGCTAAGCTTAGTGGTTCAGTCCAGCCCAGAGTGACAAGTTTTAGCCTGTGACATTTTGAGGGCCTATTACATGTAACAGGTCCAGGGGAAAGGCAGGAGGGATCTTGAAGACCTCATATTTTGCTACTGCTGCTCCTCTCTGAATTTCTGTCCCTTTTGCCATCCCTGGGAGATGCTGCTGCTCCCATAGCCTTTGGGGCTGGATTGGAGGCCTTTTGAGACCTTCTGCTACAAGTGAGGTCCCTGCTCTTGTTTATCTCAGTGGAAATGTGGCTGAGGGGGCTCTGGTTAGACCACTATACTTTTGACTCACTGCTCAAATTCTTAAGTTTCTTGGGGCTCTAAGTGAACTATTTAATATTTGTTGTAAGTAATTATCATGTGAAAATTTTTAAAAACATCAGTTCAGATTTCAATTTGGTTTTTGATTTTACCATGTCATTTAGAGTATGGTTCCTTTACATCACCCTGGAAGTGCAAATGGGCCATAAAAGGGGCTGTGTAGATGGGAATAGTGTAAATAAAAATCAGGCTCTTTGAATCTAATCCAGAAATACAATCACAAAACCCAGGAAATATGACTTGAAAGGTACATGCTCAGGAGAAAATGCCATTAAATAAATGAATAATAATACCTATTGCTTACATACCATTTTCCATCTGCACATAGCGAAGCGCTTCACAGGGAAGTTCTTATCATAAATCATATTTTGTAATTGGTGATACTGTAAGGGAAATAGACTTGCCCACCTAGGCAATGGCAGATCTGCTGATGCCTAGTCCCGGGCATTATTCTCATTTTATCTTGCATAAAATAGACTCTTGTCTTTGGTAGTACTTTTTACATTATTAAAGAATATTCACCTCCAGTTATTGTAGTAATTTTATTTTGCACTCCTCAGTTTGAGTATGGAGTTTCTTTACGTACCTAGTAATAAACAGATAAAATTTGTTATAATAATGCAATTATATAACACTGGCAAATAAAAGATAAGTGCCAGATGGCAGGTTTTATGTTAAGATAAAATGCACATATATTATGTCATTCTTTCCTTGGATAGTAAGATGTTAGGAAACAACTGTAAAGTTCTTTTGCTCTCATTACCACAACATAGATCTCTGTAACAGGAAAATTGAGGATATATTTTTATAAGCATAACAAAGAGCTAGTCAGTTCAGCTGGCATTAAGTAATATGGAGGAACAATAATTATTCTATTTTAACTTCTCTTGTGTTGTTATTCATGTCCCTTTGTGAAATCCTTCCCCTTTGAAGTCAGTGGGGGTCTTGCCATTGACTTCAATGGGTCAGGATTTCACCCCTAATGTTAGTGGTCTTATCATTTTAAGAACATTGTGCTCATATTTTTTAATAATTTGGATTCCAAATTTTGATAACAGAAAATAATAGAGTGAAGAAGGGCTTTGAAATTTTTGTGTTATTCGAAAGGGTAGGGGAGTAATATATTTTAAAATATTTTGGAAACAAAATAGATGTTTTTTGAATTTGGGTCCCTAGTATCTTCCTTCTTTTCTGAACTTTTTTCAAAGACTACAGGTGTTGTACAGTAAACTATCTAGGTAGATTGCTATGTCTCTATAGTTTACATAAATGCCTCTATGATATTTTTTCCATTTTGGAAATTTTGAGAAAAATATTTTTGTTTCCTAAGAGATTTGAGGTGCCCCAACGTGAAAATGGAGCATTAATGACAGGATTATATTGTTTTCTAGTCAGCAACCTATGCATAGGCCATGCAGAATACAATACAGGGCACCTCAACCCCTCCCGGCAGGCCTTCAATGCCAGGCTTACCAGGGCCCGCAGGGGGAGCAGGGGAGGGAGGAGGAGTGAGAGCTGGGGCGGCCGCAGGGGCTGGAGCAGGAGGAGGCAGGAACCTGTCCACCAAGGTCTGGAGGTGACCTCTGAGGGCACGGCCCTGCTCCTCCAGTGCCTCCAAGCTCCGCTGCCGCAGCCGCAGGTCCTCGCGGACCCAGTGGTCCTGGGTGCGGAGCTGGTGCTCCAGTAGCCGCAAGTGCCGCCGGTGGTAGTCCTCCAGGTTCCTGGTGCGCCTACTGGCCCAGGTGCGGGTGGCTGTTGCAGGCAGGGTGGTGTGCCCTGCAGTCCCAGGTGCTGCGGCTGTGGTGAAAGAAGAGCAGTGGTCAGTTCTCCCTGGGGACACAGTGGGTGAAACCCAGCCCCCCTCTGCAAGGCGAGGTCGGCATGTGGGGAACGGGCCAGGGCCCCTGCATGACACCCAGCTGCTGCTCCATGGTGGGCAAGGCCCAGGCGCATGGTCCCTGGGCTCCCTCTCCTCCCACCCCCCGCATACACATAAGGGGAGCATAATGGCACTCACATGTGGAGCCCTCCCCGGCCTCGGACGATGTGCTCTGTGGGATGCCTCGGCGGTCCTGGGTAGGCTCCTTGCAGGCTCCTGGCTCTCGGCATCCTCTTCCTCCTCCTCCATGTCAGGGACGGGGCCCTCTGCCCCGGGGTCGATCACCACTCGGGGGGCATGGACTGCGTGAGCCCCCAGGATGCAGTCTAGGGCCTCATAATGAGGGCATGCCTCCGGGTCGGCCCCTGACTGGGAGGCCCTGGAGTAGGCCTGCCGCAGGTCCTTGATTTTGCAGCGGACCTGCTCCCGGGTCCGCATGTGGCCTCTGGTGGCCAGGCTGTCAGCTATGCGGCTGTAGACGGCCACGTTCCTGTGGCTAATGCGGAGATCGTGGACATTGGAGGCCTCCCCCCAAACCTCGATGTGGTCCACGATCTCTGCACTAGACCAGGTGGGCGCCCGCCTCTTGCGGCCCCGGGCAGGGTCCTGGAAGCTGCCAGCCTGGTCCTGGGAAGAGGCGGAGGGCTGGGTGGCAGCGGGTGGCTGGCTCATGCCGTGCCAGGTGCAGGGTCTGCTGGCTGGGTGCTGGCAGGCTTGCAGCTGGCACAAGCACCGTAGCTAGACCGTGCCCCTTTAAGGGCTCCGGGGCCGGGAAGGGGGACAGAAGAGTTTCCCTGGTTTGGCCCAGAGTGGCCACCAGGGCAAGCTGGGAAGGGCTAGCCTCCAACTAGTTCAAATTAAGTGGCTACACAGCCCTTAATTCGAACTAGGCATTAGTCCTCGTAGAATGAGGTTTACCTAGTTCGAATTAAGCTCTCCGCTAGTTCGAATTAAGTTCGAACTAGCGGTTTGCATGTATAGACGCTATGAAAGTTAATTCAAACTAACGGCTGTTAGTTCGAATTAACTTTGTAGTGTAGACATACCTTGGTTGACTCCGGGTGTGGCCAGACTATTATTAGGGCTGACCTAGTGAAGGAGGGTCGGCCCACTGGGCCACCCATATTTAGAACATAAGAACGGCCATACTGGGTCAGACCAAAGGTCCATCTAGCCCAGTAGCCTGTCTGCCGACAGTGGTCAGCACCAGGTGCCCCAGAGAGGGTGGACTGAAGACAATGATCAAGCGATTTGTCTCCTGCCATCCTTCTCCAGCCTCTGACAAACAGAGGCTAAGGACACCATTTTATCCCCTGGCTAATAGCCTTTTATGGACCTAACCTCCATGAAATTATCTAGCTTCTCTTTAAACTCTATTATAGTCCTAGCCTTCACAGCCTCCTCTGGCAAGGAGTTCCACAGGTTGACTACACGCTATGTGAAGAAGAACTTTCTTTTATTAGTTTTAAACCTGCTACCCATTAACTTCATTTGGTGTCCTCTAGTTCTTCTATTTAGGGAACTAATAAATAACTTTTCTTTATCGGCCCTCTCCACACCACTCATGATTTTATAGACCTCTATCATATCCCCCCTCAGTCTCCTCTTTTCTAAACTGAAAAGTCCCAGTCGCTTTAACCTCTCCTCATATGGGACCCGTTCCAAACCCCTAATCATTTTAGTTGCCCTTTTCTGAACCCTTTCCAAGGCCAAAATATCTTTTTTGAGGTGAGGAGACCACATCTGTACACAGTATTCAAGATGTGGGCGTACCATAGTTTTATACAGGGGCAGTAAGATATTCTGGGTCTTATTTTCTATCCCTTTCTTAATAATTCCTAGCATCCTATCTGCCTTTTTGACCGCCGCTGCACACTGTGTGGAAGTTTTCAGGGAACTGTCCACGATAACTCCAAGATCTCTTTCCTGATTTGTCATAGCCAAATTAGCCCCCATCATACTGTACGTATAGTTGGGGTTATTTTTCTCCAATGTGCATTCCTTTACACTTATCCACATTAAATTTCATTTGCCATTTTGTTGCCCAATCACTCAGTTTGGTGAGATCTTCTTGGAGTCCCTCACAGTCTGCTTCTGTCTTGACTATCCTAAACAGTTTGGTATCATCTGCAAACTTTACCACCTCACTGCTTACCCCTTTCTCCAGATCATTTATGAATAAGCTGAACAGGATTGGTCCTCGGACCGACCCTTGGGGGACACCACTAGTTACCCCTCTCCATTCTGAAAATTTACCATTTATTCCTACCCTTTGTTTCCTGTCTTTTAACCAGTTCTCAATCCATGAAAGGACCTTCCCTCTTATCCCATGGCCATGTAATTTACACAAGAGCCTTTGGTGAGGGACCTTGTCAAAGGCTTTCTGAAAATCTAAGTATACTATATCTACTGGATCCCCCTTGTCCGCATGTTTGTTAACCCCTTCAAAGAACTCTAATAGATTAGTAAGACAGGATTTCCCTTTACAGAAACCATGTTGACTTTTGTCCAACAAATTATGTTCTTCTACATGCTTCACAATTTTATTCTTTACTATTGTTTTGACTAATTTGCCTGGTACTGAAGTTAGACTTACTGGTCTGTAATTGCCCGGATCGCCTCTAGAGCCCTTTTTAAATATTGGTGTCATTTATGCAATGCGTTCACGGAGACGTGCAACCATACTCCACAAGGTGGGTGCGGATCGCTGATGTGCATGAAGAGGGCCGTTGCCCCTAATTTAGCCTACCCCGTCCTTCTGGGGAGAGACTGGCAAGGCTTTTCTCGTATTTTGAAAGAATGGGGCCAACGGTATACCGGGAGGGATCCCAGCGTCTTGAATGGGGAGACGGTGAAATCCAGTGAGGAGGTAGCCCCAACCCTGGACCCTAGCACACCACATCTGGCCCCTGCAGAAAACCCAGATGTGGGAGGCACCCAGGCTGTGGCGCCTTATCCAGATGTATGGGGCAGTGATTTCGTATGGGAACAAAGGGAGGACCTGTTGCTACGAAGGGCCTGGGGAGGATGCCATGGACCCTGAGAAGCAGGAGAACGTGGAAGGATGACGTCCGACAGGGCCCCGGTTCAAGGTATGTCGAGACCACCTATATAGGGTCACAGAGGATTCCAAGGGGCGAGGGGAGATACAGCAATTGTTGGTCCCTGCCCAGTATCGGAGACAGGTCTTAGAACTGGCACATGCCAACCCATGGGCAGGCCATTTAGGACATGAGAAAATGCTCCAGAGGGTGACGCAGAGGTTCTATTGGCCGGGGATATGCAGGGAGGTGAAGGATTTCTGCGACTCCTGCCCAGAGTGCTAAAGGACTGGCCCCAAAGGAGTACCAAAGGCGCCACTGGTCCCTTTACCAATAGTAGAGGTCCCCTTTGAGAAGGTTACACTAGACCTGGTCAGGCCGCTCATATGAACACGGATGGGGTATCAGTACATCCTAGTCCTGATAGACTATGCGAACAGTATCCGGAGGCCATACCTCTGAGGAATACCACCACCCCCACTCTGGCCACAGAACTAGTGAAGGTTTTCTCACGAGTAGGGATCCCACACGAGATTTTAACTGACCAGGGGACTAACGTCACCTCCCAATTGATGGCAGAACTCTGCTGGTTGTTGAAGATTAAGACACTGAAGACTTCGGTTTACCACCCTCAGACAGACGGCTTAGTGGAAAGATTCAACAAGATGCTTAAAAGCATGCTGTGTAGGTTTGTAGAAGAAGACTTCCGGGACTGGGACAGGCTTTTACCTGCCCTATTATTTGTGGTCCGGGAAGTGCCCCAGTCATCTACCAGGTTCTTGCCTTTTGAGCTATTTTATGGGCATCAACCCAGGGGCATACTGAATATAATTAAGGAAGCTTGGGAGGAGCAAGAGTCACGGGTGCAGAGGTCGGTGCAGTACATACTCAAGCTACGAGAAAAGTTGCAGACCCTGGGGGAGTTCGCTAGGTTGAATCTGCTAAAAGCCTAAGAGAAGCAAGCGCGGTGTTATGATAGAGGGACTAAGCTGAGGACATTCGAGCCGGGAGACAGGGTGTTACTTCTGTTACCCTCTCATGACTCCAAGTTGCTAGCTAAATGGCAGGGGCCTTTCGAGGTACTACGTGGTGTGGAAGAGGTCGATTATGAGATGTGAGTCCCCGGGAGGCGATGGAACACCCAGATTTACCATATCAACCTCCTGAAGAAGTGGAATACCCGAGAGGGGCTGATGATTAATCCTTACCCTCCCGAACCTGAATTAGGGCCCTGGGCAGGGGGTTGTGCTAACCCGTTGACCCTACACGTGGAGGAGGAACTGATCCCTGGTCAACAGACTGAGCTACGGCAGCTGTTACAGAGCTTTTCACAAGTCTTATCAGAGCACCCGGGACAAACAACCCTGGCGTACCACCACGTGGCTACAACCCCCAGTAAAAAGGTACGAGACCCCCCGTACGACCCCTCCCCAGGAAAATGTGAGACACTGTCTAGGATGAACTACAGAGCATGTTGTGATGGGCCGTTATGGAGGAGTCACACAGCGAGTGGTGGAGCCCCATAGTCTTAGTGCCAAAGTTAGAGGGGTCAACCCGCTTCTGCTTAGACTTTTGTAAGGTAAATTCCATATCCTGTTTCAATGCTTACCCTACACCTTGCATGGATGAGCTCTTGGAGTGGTTAGGAGGTGCACAATATATATCCACCCTCGATTTAACTAAAGGCTATTGGCAAATTCCGTTAACACCAGACTTTAAAGTAAAGATGGCCTTTTCCACTCCGTTCGGGCTGTACCAATTTGTGAGGATGCCCTTCGGCCTACACAGGGCAGCTGTAACCTTTCAGAGGCTAATGGATAAGGTACTACAAAAACATAAACAGTATGCCGCCACTTACATCGACGACATAGTGATATACAGCTCGTTTAGGCCCGCACACCTTCAACGGTTGGCGGCTGTGTTAACAACACTGAGAGATGCCGGCCTCACAGCGAATCCCAGCAAGTGCCACTTTGGGGAGCGAGAAGTATCTTATCTGGAGTACACGGTGGGGCGGGGTAAATTGAAACCCCTGGTGAACAAGATGAGTGCCCTTATAGACTATCTGACTCCCTCAACCAAAAGGCAAGTGCACCAGTTTTTAGGCCTAGCGGGGTATTACTGTCAGTTTGTCCCAACTTTGTGACCCTCACTGCACCCTTAACAGACCTGACAAAGAGCGCTGTACCCAAGAAGATAAGATGGACCGAAGAAAGCAAGCAAGCGTTTCAGGCTTTGAAAGATCTGCTGACCCATGCCCCAGTGCTGACACAACCCGACTTCACAAAGCCATTCATTTTACAAACCGATGTTTCTGAAGTTGGGCTAGGGGCTGTGTTGTCCCAGGAAAAGGGTGGGGAGGAACACCTTATCCTTTATATGAGCCAGAAACTGTTCCCATGAGAACTGAAGTATTCAACAATTGAAAAAGAGGCTCTAGCCATGAAATGGGCTAATGACATGTTACGTTACTATCTTTTAGGAAACTGGTTCCAGTTGATCACTGACCACGACCCTCTTAGATGGCTCCACTCCATGAAGGACACGAATGCCCGGATCATGAGATGGTACCTGTCATTGCAGCCGTACTGTTTTGAAGTGGCACATCGGCCTGGCAACACCCATAGCAATGCAGACTTTTTTTCAAGAATGCCCCTAGACGAGGGAGACAGGGAGCCGAGGGTGAGATCCAACTGGGGGGGGGGGGTGCAATGGGGTGTCTAAGCCCCGAACTCCCGTGGCCCAACTCCGGCTCTATATGGGAGGCGGGGTTCATGGCAGGCAATTTGCACCACCTGCTCCAAGGCTGTGGAGCAGCTGAGCAGCTGTGTGTCGCTGGCTGGGGGCGGGGCCCGGAGTCACGCCCACCTGTTATCAGGCAGCGGGTGCAGCTGAGCGTGGGGAAGTTTAAAAGCCGCCGAGCAGAGAGAGGAGGGAGGAGTTGGGAGGAAGGGAACACCCCCAGCAGTGGGCAAAGAAGGCTCCCAAAGCCCTAGGGGGAGGGAAGCTGTTCCCCTGTCCATTAGGAGGAAGAGCGCGCGTTGGAGGGACCCACGGTGGTCGTGGGGACACTGTGGCATCAGTGGCCTGAGCGTAGGAACAAGTGGATGCTCCCTTAGTTGGACAGCGTTGGAAACGAGGGGGTAGGAAATGGCCCAGGGTGGGGCTTCTGAGTTAGCCCATAGGCTGGCGATTTTCAGGAGGAGTCCCCGTCAGCTGGACAGGAACATAATTGAGACTGTCCTTAGGGCCCTGGGCCGGGACCTGTGAGAGAGAGCGGGTCCAGGTCCCTCTACCCCATCCGTGATGGGCACTTACCCGCTGTAGTCTGGAAGTGGCCAGACGTGACGTGAGACTGCCGACTAGACATGCTGAGAACTGAAAAACTCTGGGGGTTTTGGGACGTCCATGGGGTGTAAAGGAGGGAGGACTACCCCTTTGTTTTGGGACAAGGAGATAAAAGCCATGGACGGGTGGGGGAAGGGGACATTGTTGAAGGGTGACACCCCCCCCCCCCGACATGGCAGGTTTTTTTTCAGTTTCTTTGAAGAAAAGAGAAAAAACACTTAACATCTGTCTCTTTCTTGTATAAACTGCTATACAGCCTTAACTCTGACATACTTACAAAAAGGAGACATGTTAGAAGTCATTCTTTTTTTTCTGAAGAAATCCCAATGAGATTTATATCTTGAAAGATGTGTCCTCCTTCTATGTATGCCAGGGTTCAAGCTGCAGTGTAGCTTCTGAAATTTGACCAATATGTTGTAGAAGTAGGATGCTTTCTACATAAGGCATGTATATGTCCCCCGATTAATAGGGTATCTGAACATCACAATGTTTAATTTATAACCCTCCCCCTCCCCCTCCCCCGTGAGGTAGGGAATGCTATGATTTCCATTTTATAGCTTAGGAACACAGAGGGTACCTCTACAGAGCAGCATTATTTTGGAATAGTTGACATTCTGAAATAACATAGTGCGTGTCTACGCTACAAGCTTTTATTTCGAAATAATGTTGAGCTGGAGGATTTCTTACTCCGATTCATGGTAACCCTCATTTCACAAGGGGTAAGGGAAGTTAGAGGAAGAATGTCCTTCCTTCGTCTTCTTGCTGTTTGGACTGCGCCAAAAACCGAATTAAAGTAATTCGACTTCAGCTATGTAATTGACATAGCTGAAGTTGCATAGCTTAATTCGACTTTAGCCCTGCTCTGTAGATGTACCCAGGGAGATGATATGACTTGCCCAATGTCTGAAAAAGAGCACTTAAATTCAAAATTCTGTATAACTCAACAGTGGCTTGTATCTCTTCCATTTCATATTATTTTACTCCCTCTCCAGTAGCTGAATCCGGAATGTGTTAGATAGGGTTCTTAGGTCTTTGAGGTGGCACTGCATTAATACATTTATCTCACCAACATTTTGTCAATTTTTTAAAAGGTAAATTTTCCATTTCTGTCAGCAGATACATTTTGATCTATAATTTAACTCCTGTTTCTTCCTTTCTGACTCATACTGTCATTCTGAAAGGAAAAGTATATTTTTTCTAACATTATTTTATGTTAAACATACTTTGTATCTAGGTATTACTGACACCTAGTAGTGTATCTAGAAATTGTATCTAGTAATTTATTGTTTTGGGAAGGGCAATTTGGCAGTCATTATTTGCATGTCTAAACTTAATCAGTTTGATTGACGGGTGCTCAGCACTTCTCATAATCTGGCCATATTTATTTAGGTGCCAAAGTATGGATTTGGGTGCCCACCTTTAAGCTTCCACATTTAAAAATGTTTCTTTGTTCCTCTTTGAGGCCACTTCAAGTCATTTCATTATGAGTTAACATGACTTGACTTATCTTCATCTTAAAAAAAAAAACACATCTGGCTTTATTAATCAACACAGGAAACTTTTGAAGGAACTTTTTTCAATTCTGAATTATTAGTTAGTGCTAAATAACAAATGTAATTCAAGTCTGGGATATTTTCAGGAAGAATAGATTGCTGATATGTGACAATAGTAGTCTTTAAAGATTTAAATTATGCCTCACCTTATTTGTATTTTTGGAGGTGGGGTGGGGGAGTCAACAAACATGAGAACAAGGGTGATCTAGTGGATATAGCTTGAACTGTCAGAAAGTCTTTGACAAGTTCTCTCACCACTGGCTCTTAAGCTCTGTAGATGTACCCAGGGAGATGATATGACTTGCCCAATGTCTGAAAAACAGCACTTAAATTCAAAATTCTGTATAGCTCAACAGTGGCTTGTATCTCTTTCATTTCATATTATTTTACTCCCTCTCCAGTAGCTGAATCATAGGATAAGAGAGAAAGTCCTCTCATGTCTCAGTAAGTGGTTAAAAAGATAAGAAACAAACGGCAGGAATAAATGTTTAGTTTCAACAGTGGAGAGAGGTAAATAGTGAGCTTCCCCAAGAACTGTTATGGGGGCAGTACTTGTTCAACATATTCATAAGGGACTGAGAAAAAAGAGTAAACAGTGTGGTGGCAAAGTTTGCAGATGATACTAAATTACATAAGATAGTTAAGTTCAAGCTGACTGAGAAAAGTTATAAAAAGGATCTCACAAACCTGGGTAACTGGATAACAAAATGGCAGATGAAATTTAATCTTGACAATATAAAGAAATGTACTCTGGAAAATATTAATTCTAACTATGCAAACAAAATTATGGGGTCTAAATTAATTGCTACTAATCAAGACAGAGATTGTTATGTCATTGTGGATAGATCTCTGAAAACATCTGCTCAATGTGCAGTGATAAGCAACAAAACCACTAGGAGAGGAATACTACAACCAAAAACATCATAATGCCATTGTATACATCCATTGTATCCCCACAGCTTGAATGTTGTGTGAAGTTCTGGTTGCTTCATCAAATATATATAGTCATTTATGGATATATATCTTAGAATTGGAAAAAGTACAAAGAAGATCAACAAGACTGACTAGGGATGTAGAACAGTTTCCATGTCTGGTAAGCTTAGAAAAAAGAGACAACTAAGGGGGGAGATGAAAGAGGCCTATAAATCATGACAGGTGTGGAGAAAGTGAATAAATAGGTGTTATTTATCCCTTCACATAACAAGACTAGACATAGGGGTCACCCAATGAAATTAATAGGCAGCATGTTTAAAACCAAACATAAGAAAGTACTTCACATCACAATATAAGTGGGTTAAAAAGAATTAGATAAGTTCATGAAGGTTAGATCAATAAATGACTATTAGCCAACTGATCAGGGACACAACCTTATGTTCTGGGTGTCCCTAAACTTCTGACTGCCAGAAGCTAGCCCTGGATGACATGGGTTGGATAACTTGATAAATTGTCCTATATTATTCATTTTCTCTGAAGCATCCACCATCAGTGACTCTTGGGAGACAGGATACTGAGCTAGAGGGAACATAAGAATGGTCATACTGGATCAGATGTATGTCTTATTGCATTTATAGCATCCCTGGATTAGAAGCAGAAGTAGAGGATGGACTGTAGTTCCCATAACAGCCAATGTGGCATAAACTCCAAAAAGGGCTGGACTTATTTGAAAGCTTGAACAAAGGTCTGAATTTAAAGGGCCCAGATCTGGGACTTGAAGACATTACCAAGGGCAATGGGACAGTTCATTTATTAGATAAGTCCATAGAGGTTAGATCCATCAATGACTATTTAGCCAAGATGGTCAGGGATAAAACCCTCATGTACATTGTTGAAGAATGCCTGATAACTAGGTTCAGCAGTGCTCTAGAAGAACTGCACCACTGAAGATGTTATCACTTGACTAGACAACTATACACATGCAAAATAAAATTTATTATATTCTCTTTGCTTCCCAGGAAGCTTCATTTGCTTCATTTAGACTTTATGACTTGGCTGGAGGACCAAACCATGGAGGATCCTCTAAGGCCTTCAGGCAATCTGCAGGTGGCACCAGGGGTGAGATAAAGACTACAATACCCCAGTCACTAGAAGATACTTAAAAAGTGAGACCCCCACCATTATATAGTACAGCACATTCTAGAAGCTTACTCTATTTGCCAACGGATATGCACAGGTGGTACTGGTTCACAAACAGTGGAACCTTGGCCACGGTTGGACTGAGGACTAGCTGTAAACACTCTATTTTAATACACATTTTTTTCAGGATTGGAACAGCAGAATCAACAACACTTGAAGGTTTGGGCTCCCAGAGGGTCGAGTCAACAGGATTTATGTACACCCAGAATACAAGTTACTGGAGTTGGTGACAGGTATAAGTAATCCGTTAACTGACTGGGCTTTTCAGGGATGAGGGAGTTCATTTGTTGGGGTTGACATACGGCTTTTGAATGTGAGGAAATAATCAGGAGTTCTGATACTAGGCAGGGTGGGTAGGATATGTGTGTTTCTAAGCTAGTTGATGGTACATCCAGTGGCTGGTTTCCAGTGTGATTAAAAGGAATTGTTTCTAGAAGACCTGGGATTTTGCTGATGGGCCTTGTTCTTATAGGATAGGAGAAGACCTTGTGGCCTTTATAGGCTGAGATCTTCCTCTTTAGTAACTTCTGTCCCTCCCGCAAAAAGAGGTGGGGTAATTGAATGAGCCGAGTCCTATAGGTAAGTTAAGGATAGTTTACCCTGAATTATGGTTATATAACCATATAGCCCTGTCTCCCCCATACTGGAACCACTTAAAATGACTAGTACGTCAGAGTCTGGGAGAGAGGATAGGCAGTGCCCCCCATGTTAAGTTTCATAAAGTTGTGTGCTGTTTTTTAATACCTAGCTATGTGTTTGTGCTTGTTCACTGTCATGTTAAGATAAATTCAATACAAACTATGTCTAATTTCTCGACAGTACCGGTTCCTTTAATATTCTTTCCAATATTCTCCCTCCCAGTAAATAGTTAGATATTAACGCATATTTTTTCCAAGTTACATATTTTTGATTTACTATTATATACACATTTCATTCATGTGAACCCTCTCTCTGAGATCATTAATGGAGACCTAGTCACATACTTAATGTTACATAAACATAGATTATTAAGTAGTTGTAAACAACTGAGGGTGAAATTCATTTCACAAGTGTAAAACTAAGTAATTGGCCCTATGAAGTTGAAATGCCTCTTACCACATGTAGAAAATGTTGGTTTTGCAAAACCAACTGTCATGAGGTTTCTGCCCTGATCTATTGCCATCCCCACTCTCTGTGCCAGCCTATGCAAACACTCCTGGAGTATGGGATCCAGTTGCTCTATTGGCTGTTTGCATATAGCCACAAGGTAAGCATAAATGTATAGAGAGTAGGGATGGTTGGAAAATATTGTTTGTGTTTTTCAGGGAAAATGTGGAGTTTTCAGTGAAAAATGTAACCTAAGGTAGGTGTATAACTGGTTGGAAAACCATTCCCATAGAGTAGTTATCAGTGGTTCACAATCAAGCTAGAAGGGCATATCAAGTAGGGTTCCACAGGGATCAGTTTTGGATCCAGTTCATGACACAGAGAGTACACTTATAAAGTTTGCAGACTATACCAAACTTGATGGAGTGGTGCATATTTTGGAGGGTTGCATTAAAAATCAGAATGTTTGGGATAAATTGGAGAAATGGTCCAAAGGAAATAGGATGAATTTCAATAAAAACAAATCCAAAGTACTTCTCTTAGGATGGAATAATCTGAATGATCAGTTGTTCACATACAAAATGTGAAATGGCTGTTCTAGGAAGTAGTGATGCCTAAAGGGACCTTGGAATCTTAGTAGATCACAAGCTAAATATGAGAGAACAGTGTAACACTATTGCCAAAAAAAAAAGCAAACATCATTCTTGGATGTATGGGCAGGAGTATTGTAACCAAGATATGAGAAGTAATTTGTCTATTCTACTCTGCACTCATCAGGCCTCAACTGGGGTATTGGGCACCACATTTCAGGAATTGGGTGTCACATTTCAGGAAAGATGTGGTCAAATTAGAGAAGTCCAGAAAAGAGCAACAAAAATGATTGAAGGTATAGAAAATATGACTTATGAGGGGAGGAAAAAAACCTAGATTTGCTAAGTCTGGAGAAGAGAAGACTGAAAAGTACATAAAAGGTTGTTATAAGAAAGGGGTAGAAAAATTCTTTTCCTTAATCTCTGAGTATAGGACAAGGAGCAATGGGTTTAAATTGGAGCAAGCATGGGTCAGTTGGATATTAGGAAAAAATTCAGAACTGGCATGGTGGTTAAGGACTTGCCAAGAAGGTTGTAGAATCTCTAACGTTGGAGATTTTAAAGCACAAGTTAGACAATATCTGTAAGGGTGGTCCAGATAATAATTAGTCCTGCCACTGGTGCAGGGTATTGAACCAGATGACCTTCCAGTCCTAAGATTCTATGGGAGTTGTAGTGAACGTGACTCACATTCCCCATACTTTGGTGTGGGTTGCGGTCTCTGAGCTCTGATCTACACTACAACTTTATTTTGAAATAACTCCTCAAGGTTGAAGGTAGTGTCCACACTACCAAGCCTGTTATTTTGAAATAATGTGCCAAAGAATTTGAAATCTCTACTCCTGCTTTTCATTGGGTGTAACGCTAATTCTGAAATAGTTACTTCGAAGTAACAGTAGTGTGGATGCTCCAGTGCCTCTATTTCAAAATAATTACTCCCCAGAGTGATTTGAACTAATTACTCCCCAGTGCTTCCTGGGGCTCTGAGTCGGAGGTACTCATTAACAGAGCCTTCATTGGACTAATTTCGAGGATTCCGCTAGTGTGGACAAGCTAGTTTGGATTTGTTAAATCAGGAATTATTAAGTCAGATTTAGTAATTTTGAAATAATTTCCTAGTGTAGACATGGCCTGAGTGGATTACTACTGCTATGATACACCATGGTCTCCCTGCTTGGTGAGGGCTGGTGATGCCTCAGAGGAGTCTGATGCCCACTGTACATCACGTGAAATTTTGTCCAGCTGCAGAGCACAGCCCATACAGAAGAATAGGAACAAGAGGCACCCAAACTACAATTCCCATGTTGCATTGTTTCAGCATTTCAGAAACTAAATATTTCAACTCTTGCGAGTCTGGTATTTTTATACAAAATATAATTTTTCCTCAGAAAACAGACACTTTTCATATTATTTCAGAGGGGTAGCCGAGTTAGTCTGTAACAGGAAAAACTTAAAAAACAACAAATAGTCTGGTAGCACTTTAAAGACTAACAAAACATGTAGATGGTGTCATGAGCTTTTGTGGGCACAGCCCACTTCTTTAGATGACCGGAGTGTTGGAAGTCGAGAACCAAGAATAAATAAGGGAAGGAGGGAGGATAAAAAACTGGAGGGGTGGGGGGTGGAAGAGGACATTGGGTAGAGGTTTCAAAGGGTTAGCCGAGACAGAAGAATTCTTTCTTTTGTCCATAGTCTAATTTTTTGTTGAAAAACAGTTTCAATGGAAAATTCTCAACCTCTCCTAGTAGAACATCTTAGCTGAGTCTTATCCATCAGGGTAAATTTCAACTATATATACCATGCAGAAACATTGTAGTTCTTAGCTGTTTTCAATGACAGACACTCTGAAAAAATGTGCACTCGTATGTTTAGACATTGTTTACACTCCTTCTGTCATGTACTTCAATTACTATAAATCTATGCATTTGAAGTTGCTTCACTCAGGAACTCTATCCGTATATTTTTTACTTCTTCTAGCTATATTGCTTGGCAAGAAAAAAAAGAATGTCTGACACTCAAAACTAAACAAAAGTTCATATGGTTGAGTGAATTCACTGTTATTCAAAAAGTAGATTAGAGAAAAAAGCCCACAAGTAGGCTTTGATACATATGTTTTGTTAACATTATATGTCAAATAAGTAACATAGCTCACTCTGCTTCTGGCTTTCTACATATTTTTTCATCCTCTTAGGTCAGAGGGTATGGGATTTTGCAGCCTAGGGCTTGCCATGAGCCAGAAGGAATATTGTTAATATTTTTATCTTTTGGCTTTGAGTTTGTGGTGTGTCATTCTTCTGGCCTTAGAAGAACCTTAAAGTTAACCCCCATTAGTTAAACCCTTCTCTACCACCAAAAAGCATTTCACAGCATGTGTTGATTTAATATTATGATTTTATATTTGGGTTTTTTTCAGCATTTGTCTCACTACATTCTGTGTATGGTATCTTGAAACTCTTGTATAGACAAAAAGACATACAATTATTATTATAATCTCCCACTCTCTCTCTCTCTCTCTCTCTCTCTCTTATTCTTACTGGGGTAATCAGACTTGTTTTATCACATCTCATTTTAAATCTAATTTAATCTTGCTCTCTTTTGTTCCCGGTTGTTTACTCCTTTGCTTCTTCAGGTACTTGTATATGGCTCCTATTCATTAAAGTTGGAGTCAAGAAACCATATCCAAATCCTGAACACAGCTCTTTGATTCTAACTTTTCATTATCTATTTGTCAGGCCAGCTTTGTATTTTCTCTCCTCTTTCCACTCTCTGCCAGTCCACCTCCCACAGCAGCCAGCCTTCTAAACATATAATCTCTCAGTGGGTGTTACTTGATAAATAAATACATTTGTAATGTATCATTTCTACCCAACAGAAAGTGAGTAGGGATGGCATTTTCCAAAGCACTTAAGGGAGTTAAGTGCCCAACCCTTAGAGAATGCCAGTGCCATTTCACATGCTTTTGAAAATGCCAGCCTGTGAAGAAAAGATATACCCAGTCATTTTCTGGCATACAAAAACTTTCTTATATTGTTGGTATCTTTTCCTTCAGATGCTCTGTTGAGTTCTGAGGTAGGTATGTCAGTTCATACAAGGTTTTAAGGGGCAAATTCTCCCCTTCTCCTTACTCTGTGGGGATGAAGATGACTCTGGAGGCAGTAGAACCAATTATGTGTTCATGCAACAAGTTGTTAACTCTGATGTCCTGTGAAGCTCTGAGCTGTTGGATCCCACTGTCCATGGAGTTGTTTTGGACATGCTCCAATAAACTGCACTAGCAAATGCAGAGCAATTTCACTACAACTCCCGCAGTTTGGGAATTCCTCCCATTCTTCCACATCCCCACCATCTTTTCAGCACACTGCCTGGTTACTCAGCCTGAGCACTGAAAATGTTATTTTACCCACATTTCTTTTCTGACTGGAGTATACAGATTATACATAATTTTTTTGAGGAAAACTTCAGCTTGATATAAAAAAGTTTTCAGTTTTTGTTGAAAAAGAGTTTGGTTTTCAACTAAAAACTTTTCATTTTTCAGGTTTTCAGTAAAAATGTGATTTTTTTTGGTAATAGAAAACAGATATTTTCATTTGGGTAAAATCCCAATTTTTTATTAAAAAACTGTTTCAGTAAAAATTTTCAAATAGCTCCATACATGGTATTAAAGCAATAAAAAAATACAGTAAAATAAAACCCAACTGCAGGTTATATTTTCCTTCCAGAAATGGCACCCCTGAAAACTTGCAAATTGACACAAAAAGTTCAGCCATGGCATTCTTAATTTTTTTCATGTTCCTTGCCTTTTTTCAGTTAACATGTTACAACGTGTAGAGCAACTTCTATTTTACCAAAATAAAATCCTTCCTTATCTCTCTACAGTTAATGCATGACTGATATGTATAAGAGCTCCTGCTGCCCACTTATGTTCTGGAAAAACATTGCTCACATCTTGTTTTGCGCATAGCTGGTATTTTGCTTTTCTAAACAGATAAACAGTTTAACAGTGATTTGTTTGTCTGAAACAGTTAACTGTAGTGCTCAGTAATCCATTTGTTTTACACTTTCATTGGGCTGATGCGTTATCACCAGCCATGTCACATAATAGTATTGGACAGCGGTAACTAGGCATGACGTCTCATAGTGATGACCCATCAGCCTGGGAAATTCTAAATGACATGCATTGCTGAAAACAGCCCTTACAATTAATGTGTTTTCCAAACTAACCACAGTGAAACTCTGCAGATTATTAGGAAAGAAAGGGACAAATTAACTCCTACCCATCTAAAGGTTAATCTTGGGGTCTAGATTGTGTCTAGCTGTATGTAAAAGGGAGGGAACAGGACAAAAGGTGCCTTTCCCACCACTACCATCCCATGCCATAGCCTTGTGAAGGAGTCGCCGGGGTATACAGACACAACTCTCAGCTAGCATTGCCACTTGTTATATGAAAAGGAGCTAAGGAGGCAAAGTACAAGCCACCTTACTTCTCCTTTGCACTAGTCAGTTCTGTGGGCTAGTCACAGGGGGGAGTGTATGCTGCATCTTTGAGAGAGCAGCAGCAGAGCTGCCAGTTCAGAATATCCTCTGTAGGATTTCATGAGAAATCTGGATTGTGTCTGTCAGAATTTCCCCTGGGCTCCTTCTAGACTCACCTCATTAACTTGGCAAGAAACCAATTGCATTACTAGTTGGCTATAAATTATTTTTCCCTTTTTGCTCAAATATACACTTTGAAAAGCCTATGGCCAGATCCTTTTCATTTTATTTATTAAAAGGTATTTTTTAGCATCCATCACTGTAGTATCTGAGCAACTCACCAGGCATTTAGAGATGTATCCTCCCAGCAAAAAGAGAGGGAAGCATATTATCATTTCCTTTTCACAGATGAGAAACTGAGGCACGAAGAAATTAAAGATAGGATTCTTCACCACTGAAATCACAGGGAGTTTTGGCATTGCAGCAGCAAGACTGAACCAGAAGATATTGTTCATGATCACACAGGAAGGAACACTGATCTCCTAGGTCAAATGTTAAATCAATACTTCACACGAGTCCATCTTACCTCCCATTTTCAGGGTGAATGCCTGTCTCCACTAAAGTCAATGGGAGTTTTGCCTTTTCAATGGAGCTAGGATTTCACCCTCTCAATGCTTGCAATGCACTTTAATGTTAATGAGAATTGTGCACCGATGGGGAGTAAGTATAGACATAAAGGTGTGTCTAGACTACAGGGCTTTTTTGAAAAAACTTCCCTGCGTCTAGACTGCTGCCACATTCTTTTGAAAGTAAATCAAAAGACCGTGGCAGTTTTTTCGACCGCAGAAAACCTCGTTTTATGAGGAATAATGCCTTTTTTCAAAAGTGCTCATTTGAAAAAAGGCACTATGTAATGCAAACTGTGCTTTTTCGAAAGAGAGCATCCAGACTGCCTGGGTTCTCTCTTTTGGAAAAGCGGCTTGCTTTTTCGAAAGTACTGGTTGTAGTCTAGACACTCTTTCAAAAGAAGCTTTTTCGAAAGTATATTTCGAAAAAGCTTCTTTCGAAAGTGGCTTGCAGTCTAGACATAGCCTTAGATTCCTAGTTTTCCCCTTTTTATTAACAGTAACACAAAATCAGTCACTATAATGATCTGGAAATGTAAGTACTGATGTAGAATGATGCCAACTTTTATAGGACCTAGTATATTGCCGAAGTAGTATGTTGTCTTCAAGACTGTTACATTTCCCCCTTACTATATTTTACAGTAAATATGTGTGGACAGCTGGATTTTATGGAAACTCTTTTCTGTCTCTTCTATTTTGTCTTTTTCTCTTAGCAATTTATTCTTTTCTTGAAACACTGATGTAACTTCAATTAACATCAAGGCCCGTGATGATTTAATGTCATCCCTCTGAACAACATTTTTTAAAGGTATATCCTTTTATTGTGCTGTAACCCCTCTGTCTTCTGCCACTTCTGCACCCACAAACCCAGCCAAAGATCTCCAGTTTTGTGCAATCACCTGTGCTCTTTATTTGCTGATCCAGTTTCCAGCACCTTGTAGCTACAGATCACACCAGGTTTGCAGCAAGCAGAGGACTATGGCCTAACTCCCATGCTCATTCCTTTCTTCTCCTCTGGCTTCTTTCCTGTCAGCTTTTATATAGCCTTTGACTCGCAAGGCCAGTGTACACATGGAAATAGGGAAATAGTTGTTCCCTATTTGCTACTTAGGCCTGGGTTTACTCGACTACCTCCAATTCCCTTTTTCCTGATTTGAGCTGGCATGACAGAAGACTGGCTCAGGGTTTTCTAGCCTGCACTCTGTTTTACGTGAGCCTTATGGTTCAATGACCAGTGGATGCTGTGTTGCTCGAAAGCAGATCTGCTAAAAAAGGTGCTACAGCCAATGCTGTGATTCTTAAAATTCAAAATAGGGCAAAATGATTAAAGGCAAAATTTAAAAACAAAACAAAACAAAATTCTGCTGGAGTGTTCAAAACCAGTGACAACCTTATAACTAGAAAGATCTCCTCTACCTATTATATTGTAAAACTACAGTGATAGTCACTGAAAATGCGAGATGGGGCAATGAAAATATACTGGCAGTAGTAAAATCCGTGCATTTTAAATTCAGCAGTGCTTAAATAGATTGTACTGTAAACTGAAGAACAAGTCACTGGAAAGAAATAAGGAATATTCAACAGTTTTCTGTAAATTGAGGTTATTCTGTTTTTCCTTGCCCTTTAGTTGAAGTCTGACACTGTTCAGAGGGATAATAAATATAATGGGCATAGCCTGTTAATTGGTACAACAAGAGGCGGCTGATCTGCATTGCTTCTTTTTGGTATAAAATTTCCAGGAGGAAAGAAGGAGACTATGTTAAACCAACCCTTTTCCATATTACGTCACTGAAAAAGAAAAGGGGACACTTCATTACCCACATTTTATGAGTCTACTTTAATTTGTACTGTCTGACTAGCTTTCTGAAAAGGCAACTTGGGGGTCATAAACATGTATTGTCAAACTCAGTGAATTTTAGTTCTCAAAAATTATTTTCCACAAAGGATTGCCAACGTAATACCAGCTGTTATTAACACCTCCCATGCATCTACAGAGACAATTGTGCTAATATAAGCACTGTTTGGTGCCTTAGACATGGAGACAAATATCAAGTAAGGATGAGATAACTACTAAACAATATGTATTATTATGAAAAAATAGTGATGTTGTGTAGCTCTCAAGCCAGGAGTAAGCAATTTTATGAATCTTCTTCAACTTCTTTAAAAGGTGTTGTATGAGTTCCATGGATCATGGATCTGATCTTGTAAGCCTAGATAATTCTTAATCATGTGAATAGTCATACTGAAACTATGTCCAAGAGTAAAGTCTACTTGTGTGAGCAAAGGCTGTTACAAATTGTACATATAGCAAGTCAATACGAAAACACCCCATTATTGTTACACTGTCCTCCATTTCCCCTCAGTCTAGTTGAAGGTATAACTAGAACATAAAATAATAACAATGCACAAGATAACTGTGTGTAAGATAACACTCTTATGTTATTCAAAATATGAATATATCTTTTAAACCAACGCTTTCTAGAGGCCTGGACTGGCAACAGTTCCAAGGTGTAATGCATACTTTAGCATTACATTTATCAAAAATAATTATATTATAATTTTTTTAAAACCCTTTTAAAACCCTTTCATTGAAACTACATGTCAGTATGGATGCAACTGTGCAACATGTTTTGGGCTCTGTGTCATAATGATCACTCTATCTAACATGGTATCTGATTACCTTACATGTCTACATGAAGAAATAATGCCCGTATATCCAGGCACCATTGCCTTATACCCAGCTTTTTGCGTGTGATACTTAGTTAAGCTGTTTCTTTTTTTAATAGTCTTAAAAGTTGTAATATGAAAATCAACCAGGGAACTGCCAATAGTCATTAACAAAGAACACAGAGGAATCATGATTATCATGTAATACCTTTTATTTTGCACTTCAAATACAGTGAAATCATAATTTTCATCATTTCCCCATAAAAAGGAATCTGCTTCACCCGTAAGCGCATCCTCCTTAACGTAATCTGAAACATCATAGATTTTATTCACAGCTCATTGAGAACCAAAAAGGCCAATTATAAGTAAGAATCAAGCTTAGCAATAAAATCCAACTTATACTGAGTGAAAAGATCTGTATACTCTGTCTTTATTACAAAGACATAAAAACAATTTAATTTAATCACTTTGAATTACTAAGTACTGCCACAGAAATAGCTAGAAGAATATAGATTAACTATGGCAATGTGTATATTATAGTTTATTCCCTCAACTGCACCATCACTGCACAGTTATTATATTTTTTATTAACTACTTTATTTACTATTATGGAAATAGCACTTTAAAAAGTTTCACAAAAGATCTCCATTGAATTTACAATGGCGTGGCACTC
The DNA here is from genome assembly GCA_032595735.1 of Pelochelys cantorii. Classification (NCBI taxonomy): domain Eukaryota; kingdom Metazoa; phylum Chordata; order Testudines; family Trionychidae; genus Pelochelys; species Pelochelys cantorii. Next base: position 65,669,926 of record CM064330.1, read on the forward strand.
AGTAAATTGTTGGTTCTGGTTTAGCTATTCTCATATGTAAGCTAAATAAGATAAACAAGCCAATACATTTCCATGACCTTCTACCTCAAAATATATCTGAAATTTTTTTTGGAAAATCCACTGTGAAACTTTTACTTGAGTGAACTGGTTCATAAGCCTCACACATAGATACTCACTCACAAGCTAAATCACACAATTGACAATGAGAACAGAACCCAGTACCCCACCATTTAAAAATGTTCCTATTTAGTTCTGGGAGAATTCTGTATTGTTGCATTGAGACAATAATAATATTTTAGAATTCCCCCAGGGCTGCCTATTTGACAACAGTAGTAAGACTTATAATGGACCTGTGGATGAGCCATTAGAGGTGGACATACTCATATGCACTGAGACAATATATTACTTTAGCAGTTCCCAAATTGTGGGCTGTGATGCCAAACATTACATCATCAGAAGTGGTGATCCCTGCTATGTGGAGGACACCATTTTGCTCTGCTCTTAGGACCTCACATGTATGGTGCATGCAAGGTCAGAATGCTTGGAGGACACCATTTTACTCTATGGAATGGCTTCCTCTGTACATTTTGATCTTTTATGACCATACATACAAAGTCATACTGTGTGGAGGATGCCATTTGATAAAGCAAAATGGCCCAATCACATTGTATGCTTCCCACACGTATAGTGTGTACAAGGTCAGACTATATAAAAATGATGTATTGCTCTTCAAAATGGTGTTCTCTGTGCTGCGTGGGGTGCCAGCAGGAAATACTTTATTAAAATGGGGTTTTGACAGTAAAAAGTTTGGAATCTTTTGTATTACATTTTTTTTCATCCCCTAATGTTACAAAACTCATGTATCAGAGATTCACTGGAATTCATGTTCAGCTCCTGGGAACTATTTTGAATCCATGCAGTGCATATATAGGGACACAATGGGTAGTAGTTGACCAGTGCACAGGTAGCATCAGTGTCATAATGAAAGATCTTTGGCTCCAAATCTACAGTTCTCTGCCACCTGAAATTATAGTAGTTATGTTTGAGAGTTTGAGGTTTGAGGTCTGTGTATTTGGCTTGTGGAATTGGTCTGAAACAAAACAGCAACTTGTAGATCCCTTAATGAGCGTCTAGGGAGGTTAATGTGCTCCCTAACAGGTTTTTATGTGTTGCCTTTCTGGATATCTGATTTGTGTCCATTAATTCTTTCCCGTAGGGAAATGCACAGAGAAGAATTGGAACTCCACTTCATTCTCAAGTTTAACTCTCATGCAAATGGTCTAAATCGCAATATCGGATGGCTTGCACATTATCAACCAACCAAACAATGAAGGTGCTAATAGCTCTTGATGGCTGTATAGTATCTGGTGTTCGTACTCTTCCTTTCTTAGTGCAAACTAATGGTTCTCATCAGCCTCTTTTAACTGTTTAATCTTTAAGGTGTTAGACTATTTGTTGATTTTTAAGTTTTTCCTGTTACAGGCTGGCTTGGTTAACCCTTCAAAACTTATCTACCCAATGTCTTCTTCCTCCCCCCCATATTTTTCCCTCCCCTCCCTTCTTCCCTTATTTATTCTTGGTTCTGGACTTCCAACACTCTGGTCATCTGAAGAAGTGGGCAGTGTCCACAAAAGCTCATGATACCATCTACATGTTTTGTTAGTCTTTAAAGTGCTACCAGACTATTTTTTATTTTTTAAAAGTACAAGTTAGTTCTTGTACTTAAAAGTTTGAGAGTTAGTTCTTATATTTAAAAGGAGAATTTCCTGGAATCAAGAATATATATGTAAATAGAGGAAACCTTTTAAGTGTGTTCGTTGCAGCTGGAGATGATCTTCCCATTGGATCAGCAACCAGAGTGCAATATCAACATGCACATTGATTTACTGCATTGCATCTTATAAACTACATGTACAAAAACAACCACTTTGGATGCTGAAAAGATTTCTAGAATTATGTCACATCAAGCAGTCCCATTCTGTAATATATTACTTCTGTACTTGGTCTTTACTTGCTGTAACAATCCATATACAATTAAGTGGAGGACCTTTGATAGCTTTCACTCCGGTGGAGTAAAATGTTCCTAAAGAAATTAAAGGCTTTTCAAAATGAAGATGGACCATCAATTTGAAAGAAATTTTCCTTTTTTCCTGTCATCATTTTAATATGTTTTAGAGGGATCATTACCTTAGTTCATCCCATCTTTGTAGTTCCTGTAGCTCTCCAAACAGTTGCCGTATATTTATACTGAAATAAGAGTGTTGGACAAAGAGTAATATTGTGTCCTTTGTTTGATACCCTTATTTAAAGCATTAAAGGAAAAATTCTTCTCAGAGAGTTTGCCTCGCAGTGGGAGAGGTAGACATAACGATCCCATGAGGCCCCTTTCAGCCTTAAATTTCTATCATTCTATCATTATATGGCAAATCTCAACAGATAAGAACATAAGAGCTGCCATGTAGGCTCAGACCTAGTATTTTGTCTCCAAAAGTGGCCTGTACCAGAACTTCAGGTGGAGTGTACAGAGTAGGGTAATTATTGAGTCATTCCTCGCTGCATTCCACTCCCTGGTTTGGGTAGTCAGAGATCTAGGGTCACCCTCGACGTGGGGAACAGCAGTATAACTGGTATGCTGACATACCCTAATATGCACTGAACTCCAGTCATGTACATGTAGAGAAAGTAAAATAAGAGTGGACATCTGCCTATGGACCTGAGAACAAAATTTGCCCTTACTGGGAGACAAATAGTAGACAAGATTCTTTGCCATGCTAGACATGAAGGGGATGAATTTTTGTGAGAAACCTGCAGCAGAGAATCACCTTTGTGGTGAAGTACTTCCTAATGGTATACAATGCAATCGAATCTTGTGACAGCTGCAAACCCCAGCATAGAGGCTAGATGGGCAATGGCAGGGAAGAATGGAGCTCTGTTCAGCCATATCCATATTTCACAAGTGTCAGGTCCCTTTGGACTCAAAAGACAAAATTTGGGGGAAGGACTTTTAAATCCTCTTTCATTTGCCTTTCCTGTTGTCCTCAAATCTACATGCACACACATCTGAGTGTGTGCATGTGCACGTATTCATCTTCATATGTGTATATACTGGCCATTGTGCACTGGAAAAGAGATTTACTTATCCGAAGGTGATAACAATGGTTGAAGAGTCAATAAGTTAAGCTTTGTACTTCAAGCAATTGTATGTGTCAGTTACACTCCTGACGGCAGTGTGACAGACTGACCTTAAAAAAATTAATTGGAAGTTACACCACATTAAGGATTTGTCGACTGCTTTAATAGGTATTGTGAGACAGAGAGAAGCCTTCATTAGCCCTCTAGCCCTAATGATTCTGAATGGCTTGGTTAATGAGATATAAAGCCAGCAGTCATTCCAGGGAAACAACGATGACAGAGTATATGGCAAGAGAATCTTTTTTCTTTCTTTCTCACTCTATTTTATTTTAAAAACAACTGTCTTCACAGAACTTAGCAACTGAGCTGTAAATGTAGACTGAGCTGAGCTTTTGTTTATGTATAAGTAGAAGTTGGTATTCTTTGCTGACAATTAAGGCAGTTATATTCATTTCTTTTTTAATCAAGTTCATGGTATTAATCCTTTTCTCTTTGCAAGACCATTCTGACAATTTCTACTCCAAACCTTGCACAACTATGCCAGCTATTAACTGCCTCCTATGATGGTATAAGGTACTGAGGGCATTATTACACTTACATTTTCTGCAGAGCTCCATGTGAAATTCAACATTCAAATATACCCCAAATCAAAAGCTTCCTACTTGCACTCAGAAACAGCAAAACATAAATGTAGCAACAAGTCATACCAGCTCCAGAACTTCTGAACATTTTTGGGGGGGGGGGGGCGCAGAAAGAACTTTCATTTTCACCATGAAAGCTTCTGATCTTGCCAGTCCATTGAACTTTAACAAGGACCTCTACAGGTTCAAAGTTCCAATTATGACTCTGTTTATAGGGCCACAACAATAAGTACAGTTTGACTTGCTCCTTTATGGGTTGAACTTTTCTCCTGTAGTTGACAAATAAACTGTAGGCTGCAGGCAGAAACGTGAATGCAATTTTTTTTTATAAAAGGAACACTGGAAATGTATCAGTTAAAATGTGGATTCGATTCATGACTAGCATGTAAGGTAACTCTTATTGTTATGGATGTGCTGTCTCCCTATTTGGCAGTATGAAATTGTTCCACTAATTTTAATAATAATAATATTAATAAAAAGGATAGATAGATAGATAGTTAGATAGATAAGGTATGTCTAGACTGCATCCCTCTGTCGGCAGAGGGATGCAGATTAAGCAGGTTGATATTGCAAATGAGGCAGGGAATTAAATATCTGGTGCCTAATTTGCATAAAAATGGCCACCATGTTTTGCCAACTCAGCACTTTGTCAGCAGAAAGCGGCAGTCTAGAGGGGGATCTGTCGAAAAAGAAAGCCTTTTTTGACAGATTCTGTAAACCTCTTTGCAGGAGGCATAAGGGATCTGTCAAAAAAGGCTTTCTTTCTCTACAGATCCCCCTCTAGACTGCCGCTTTTTGCCGACAAAGTGCCGAGTCGGCAAAATGCGGTGGCCATTTTTATGCAAATTAGGCGTGGGATATTTAAATCCCTGCCTCATTTGCAATGTCGACCTGCCTAATCTGCATCCCTCTGCCAACAGAGGTATGCAGTCTAGACATATCCATAGATAAATAGATAAAGAGAGAAAAAGTTGATAATATATCATTACTAATTGATAGACAAATAGACAGGAAGATAGGTAAGCAGAGATGTCAGTATCTTTCTTTGTTGGATCCTATAATTTAGAATATGTGTTCTGTGGATGAGTTTTCAGAAGGACTGAGATCAAGACTTTTGTTCTGTGGGTGCAAAGTTGGCCTGCAAAATGATTCTAATTTTTTGTATCTGTAAAATGAATTGTGAGGACAACTAAGTATCATATTTGTATCTCTGACTATCTGATTAGCACTTATGAGATAAGAGGTGCATGTAATTTAAATGTGGGCTTAAAACTATAGGCACAATTTCTGTGTGCACCAACAGTTCACTAAAGAGAGGTTAGCCTACTGAAAACATATGCCTTAGGGGATAATTTTCATTCTGTACAGTATGTTTGATATTACAGACAGATATTTGACATAATACTCTCATAAGATGGAAGATGTAATCTCTCTATATTTGAGGCTATGTCTAGACTACGCGGAAGATTCGAAAGAGGATATGCAAATTTGCTGGGAATTTGCATATCTTCTTCTGATCTCACTTCCGAAAGCAGAGCTTTCTAAAGTGAACATAGTAGGGACGCAGCTTTTTTGGCAACCCCACCCTTTTAAAAAAGCCACTTTTCCTCAAAAAATTAGGTTTACGTGGCTTTTTGAAAAAGGGGGAGTTGCCGAAAAAGCCGCGTCCCGCTTACTTTCACTTTTGAAAGCTCTGCTTTCGAAAGCTAGATCAGAAGAAGATATGCAAATTCCTGCAGAATTTGCATATCGTCTTTCAAATCTTCTACATCATCTAGACGAACCCTTAGAGATTTGTGTGCCTATGAGACTGTTTGCTCAAGAACTCCTCTGAAATGGTAAGAGCTAGGACTACCAAATTTGATATGCAACTTCCTCTTATCCTCACTTAAAGCAAGGTCAGAGTTTGTTTATGCCAAGGAAACAGAATGTGCCTGGAATTTGATTGTTTTCCGTAAAATGGAAAGGGAGGAGGCAGAGAGAGGAGGGATGTGATCCTCACAGTCACCAGTGGGGGGCAGTGAGTGCAGGGGAGAGTTATCTTGCAGAGTCACCACGTGTGGCATCTGCACCATCAACTGAGTGGCCATCTGTGGATGAGGCTCACCACCTTCCCTGCCACCAGCTCAGGTAAGTGGCCTCCCTCCCTGAAACCCCTCCCCTCGTAGCCCTCAGCCTCAGCACTGGACTCCAGGGGGGAGGTCCCCATCGGTTCTACCACCATGCCACACTCCCCCAGGAGCACCACCAGGTCTGGGCAGCGCAGCCCCAGCTGTCCCCCACAGGACCCACAGGCAGCCCTGTATCCCCCCCCCCCGATGTGGGCTGGCCCAGGGAATGCCAGCAGGGGACAGCTGCATAGATCCTTCCTTCCTCCTTGATCCCCCAGGGTGGGCCCAGGAAGCACCAGTGGAGGAGGCCTGCGTTCCCCCCTTTCCCTCCTGGCCCCCAGGCTGGAACTGGGGAGTGCAGGCTCGGGAGGTCTCCAAGTTTGCATTTTAGACACCTTAACCAGTACCTAGCTTTCACCAGGAGAGATATGTGAAATAGGTGATAAACCTGGTGTCCCAAGTTGTCCATTTCTGATGTGAAGATGTTTTGTGCATGGTCTAAGGGTTAGGCAGTCATTTGGAACTGGTAGGGATTTTCAAAGTAAGTAATTTGCCTGACTAAACAGTTAAGTACTGAAGATGGTGCTAGATAACCATGTGCTTTTAGTGGGGCCTGTAAAAGAGTTTGCAGGCAGTGTCCTCTGGATAATTTCAATTAATATTTGTTTTCTTCTTTCTAGTGCATCAGTAAAGAATCATTTCTAAAAAAAAATTCTCTCAGCTCCAGTCAGCAGTGTTCAGATTTACAGCAGAGAAACTTAGGACACTGGGGCAGGAATCTTGAAGTGAGAAAAAATAGAAAACACTAGGAAAATTCATGAAGTTATCAATATTATCAATATTCATTTCACAATGTTCCCTTTTTCAGTGCTGTGTTGTTTTAAAGAGAAGGCATTAAACCCGTATGTATATTTATTTATTTATTGCTTTATAGTGCTGGAGAAGAAGGGCAAGTTTGTCTTATGCTTTTAGCTTTCAGAATAGAAAAGTACATTCTCCACAACATAAAAATATTGACAGACAGAAAGATAAAGGTAGGGCGTTTGGGAAGATCAATAAGTCAGTGTGTCTCAGAAAACACAAATGAGGCATTCTGAACCCTCCCACCCAGGGATGTAGGAAGAATATGTCATGTACATTTACACAGTTTTCTACCTCCTAGAGGTGACATTCCCTGTGGGACACTTGCAGATGTTTTCCTCCTCATCAGGTCTTTTATTAATATATTGCTACATAGCCATATCCAACTGCATGTGCTGTGTAAGGGGTTTGAATTGAGCACATATTTATTTGGGGTGATTATAACATACTGTGAGGGGGAGTGGATCATCTAGGCTGAGTACAATTTTTGAACTAGTAGCAGAGCTTCTTCTCTATTTTTTACCTTCAGTACACCTTCAGAGAAACAATAACAGCATTGTAATGAGCTGATTATGTGAAGCCTCAACCTTGTCTGAAGCTTTGGTCCCAAAACAAAACCAGTGTGGTTCCAAAGCAGTAGAAAAGAAGGCAGGTAGATAGGTTTAAATCTAAAGTCAATGACATTGCTACATCAACTAAAACAATAAACAACACTCACATTAAAAGCATAACCTACAAGAGTGCAAACAGAAAAACAACAGCCCCAGGGACACTCATCAAGCTGAAGCAGAAATACCCCCAAAGATGGAATTGTGAAAGAGGATCTTCAAGAAATAGATATTACCTTACCCACATCATTTATTGAACCAATCTTGAGGAGATTATTTTTGTGAGATCTAAGTATTGGAGAACAAACTTCATCAGTAGGTATTACTCAGAGCTGTTTTGAAAGATGGGCAATTTAAAAGGATCAAGGATCTCCTGAGGTCTCTTCCAGCCCTATGATTCTATGACTCTGGGCCACCACTGTTATTACTGTGGGTGTGTCTAAATTACACCCCTCTGCCGACAGAGGGATGTAGATTAGGCACATCACTATTGCAAATGAAGTGGGGATTTAAAGATCCCACGCTTCATTTGAATAAAAATGGCCGCCGCTTTTTGCTGCTGCGGCACTTTGCCAGCAAAAAGCATCAGTCTAGATGGGGACTGGTCAACAAGGAAAGCCTTTTCCGATGGATCCCTTATGCCTCGTGTAAAACCCTTTTAGATACTTGAAAACCTCTATCATGTTCCCTCTCAGTCTTCTCTTTTCTAAACTAAAGAAGCCCAGTTTTTTCAGTCTTCCCTCATAGATCATATTTTCTAGACCTTTAATCATTTTTGTTGCTCTTCTCTGGACCTTCTCCAATTTTTCCATATCTTTCTTGAAATGTGGTGCCCAGAAATGGACACAATACTCCAATTGAGGCCTAATCCGCACAGAGTAGAGTGGAAGAATGACTTCTTGTGTCTTGCTTACAACACTCCTGTTAAATGCATCCCAGAATCATGTTTGCTTTTTTTTGCACCAGTGTCACACTGTTGACTCATGTTTACCTTGTCTTCCACTATGATCCCTAGATTTGTTTTTAAGCAGTGCTCCTTCCTAGACAATCACTTCCCATTCTGTATGTGTGAAACTGATTGTTCCTTCCTAAAAGGAGTACTTTGCATTTGTCCTAATTAAACTTTATCCTGTTTACCTGAGATGATTTCTCTAGTTTGTCCAGATCATTTTGAATTTTGACCATATCCTCCAAAGCACTTGCAACCCCTCCCAGCTTAGTATCCTCTACAAACTTAATTGTACTCTCTATGCCACCATCTAAATCATTGATGAAGATATTGAACAGAACCAGCCTATAAGAGTTCTCACTCAGTCCTGAACCCCTGCCCAGTGCTCAGGCCTGTACTTCCTAGACCAACGGCCCCTTTAAGACCAGGGGCCTGAAGTCAGGAAGGCAAATAAACAGCTCTTGAAGTCAAAATGGTGGCCCTGACCCAGGTTCAGGGCGGGGCAGACAAACAAACAGCTTCCAAAGTAAAAATGGTGGGCCTGGCTCTGGTTCAGGATGGGGCAGGCAAACAAACAGCTTTCACAGCACAAGTGGGAAGGAGGAGACTGCCACCCAATATGGAGGTAGCAGGGGGGATGTGGGCCCTCCTTACTCCACCGCATCCTGGCCCAGGGCCCTAGTAGTGGCTGCCTTGGCGTCCACTGGGGTCAGCAGGGAATCCCTTCTGAAGCATGCTGACACGCTTTAAAGGGTGATCAGCTCCATCTGACCATCATCTGCTTCCCCTGGGCCACTTTCAGACTCCCCCTCAGTTTGTACCTGGTTCCCAGGCAGTGGCGAGTTCACAGGGTCTGTATAGTCCAAGTTTAGGCGTAGGGAGAAAAGGGCCTCCTCCTCAAGGCCTGGGCCAGTTGTCTGCCTCGGTCAGCTCCTCAGCATCTTCAGGGTAGGCCTCTGACATCTCACCCCCTACTGAGCTTCTGGGCTCAGTTTTATACTTCCTGCCCCTCCCCATGGCCTCTGTGGGGTTAAAGGGACAGGCTCCATTCAGCACACCCAGGTTCAGAGAGGGGTTCTTCCTCCTCAGGGTCAGTGAGCGGCCAGCTCTGCTCACTACACAGCCCCAAAACAGACCCCTGAGGAACTTCACTTGTTATGCCCTTCCAACATGACTGTGAACCGTTAATAACTACTCTTTGAGGTTATCCAGCTAATTATGCACCCACCTTATAGTAGCCCCATTTAGATTGTATTTCCCTAGTTTATTGATAAAAAGGTCATGTGAGACCATGTTAAAATGCCTTATAAAAGTCTAGGTTTACCACGTCCACTGCTTCTTCGTTATCCACAACACTTGTTATCCTATCAAAGAAAGCAATCAGATTGGTTTGACATGATTTGTTCTTTACAAATCCATGCTGGCTGTTACCTATTACCTTATTTTTCTTCTAGATGTTTGCAGATGAATTCCTTAATTACTTCCTCCATTATCTTCCCTGGCACAGAAGTTAAACTGACTGGTATGTAGTTTCCTGGGTTGTTCTTATTTCCCTTTTTATAGATGGGCACGATATTTGCCCTTTTCCAGTCTTCTGGAATCTCTCCCGACTTCCATGATTTTTCAAAGATGACAGCTAAAGGCTGAGATACCTCCTCTATCCGCTCCTTGAGTATTCTAGGATGCATTTCAACAGGCTCTGGTGGATAGCAGACACCTAACTTTTCTAAGTAATTTTTAACTTGTTCTTATATTTTAACTTCTAAACCTACCCCATTTCCACTAGCATTCACTATGTTAGGCATCCCATCACCATCCATCTTCTTGACAAAAAACCAAAACAAAGAAGTCATTAAGAACCTCTGCCATCTCCAAGTTTCCTGTTATTGTTCCTCCCTCCTCACTGAGCAATGGGCCTGCTCCAAATATACGTGTAGAACATCTTCTACACAATTACTACTACTATTACTCATTATTCATTTTGAGGACAGGTTGAGGGTTATTTAGAAAAGATAGACATGCAGAAGTCCATAGGGACAGATCTAATGCATCCAAGGGTGATTAGAAAATTTGCAGATGTGACTGCTGAGCCATTGGTCATTATCTTTGACAACTCATGGCAACTGGGGAGGTCCTGGACTGTTGGAAAAGGGTAAATGTAGTGCTCAACTTTTAAAAAAGGGAGAAGAATCCAGGGAACTGCCGACCAGTAAGTCCCACTTCAGTCCCCAAGAAAACCATGAAACAGGTCCTCAAGGAATTCATTTTGAAACTCTTGGAAAAGCAGAAGGTGATCAAGAACAGTAACTATGGATTCATGAAGGGCAAGTCATGCCTGACCCAACATAATTGCCTTCTATGCATATGGGGAAAGTGATGGATGTGATGCAACTTGACTTTAACAGACCTTTTGATACAGTCTCCATCAGTGTCCTTACAAGTGTCCTATGGCTTGGTTGGATGGGTTATAAGGTGCATGGAAATTGGCTAGATTGTCAGTCTCAATGGGTACCAATCACTGGCTTAATGTCGAGTTGGCAGCTGGTATCAAGGAGGTCCCAGAAGTTGGTTCTTGGTCTGGTTCTGTTCAACATCTTCTTTAAAGATTTAGATGATGGGGTGGATTATATCATCAGCCGGTTCATGGATGACACTAAGATGGGAAAAGAAGTAGATAAGTTGAAGGGTAAGGATAGGTACAGAGTGATCTTCACAAATTGGACGATTAGGACAAAAGAAAGCTGATGAGGTTCAATAAGGACAAGTGAAGAATTTTGCACTTACGACAGAAGAATCCCATGCACTGCTATAGGTTGGGGACACAACAACAGTTTTGCAGAAAAGGACCTGGAAATTACAGTAGATGAGAAGCTGGATATGGGTTGACAATATGCCCTTGTTGCCAAGAAGGCTACTGGCATACTGGGGTGTATTAGAAACAGCATTGTCAGCAGATTGAGGGAAGTGATTCCCCCCTCCTCCCCCCCCGATTCAGCACTAGTGAGGTCACATATGGACTATTGCATCCAGATTTGAGCCCCCTACTATAGAAAGAATGTGGACAAATTGGAGAGTGTCCAGTGGAGGGTAATGAAAATTATTAGGCAGCTGGGGTTCATGACTTGTGAGGAGAGGCTAAGGGAATTTGGGCTTTATTTAGTCTGCAGAGGAAAAGAGTGGGGAGGGAATTTGATAGCAGTGAAGGGGAAGTTCCAAAGAGGATAGAGAGATGCTGTTCTCAGTGGTGACAGATGACAGAACAAGGAGCAATGATCTCAAGTTACAGTGGGGGAGGTCTAGGTAGGATATTTTAAAAACTATTTAACTAGGGAAGGAGGGGATGGATTCTCCGACCTTAAAGGCTTTTAAGGCCATGCTTGGAAAAACCCTGAATGGGATGATTTAGTTGGTGGTTGGTCCCGTTTGAGCAGAAGGTGGGATTAGATGGCCTCCTGAGGTCTCTTCCAACCCTGATGTTCTATGAGTCTAAGTGCATGGGTTGAAAGTCTGTTCAGTCACCTAGTCACTGCTTTCACTCAGTCTAATTTATTTTCATTCATTTTTCATTCATGTGTTTCTGGTACACCAGTATCTCACACAGTTCAAACCATAAGAAGCTACTTCTCCTATCCTGCAGACTTTAGCGGGAGTGGAAAGGGTTTCTCTTCAGTGGCTTCATTCTTTTCTTTCTGAGAGATCTCTGAGTATTTAATAGGTAGTTATGAGCAATTGCTTCACTTTCTAAAGTGTTCTCAGTTGTAGAGTCCTATTGGCTGTCAGTTTGTTACATATTCTGTTCAAATATATTTATGGAGTCATGAGGAAGGTTATAAAAGAGGCACGGTGCATGGTGTTTTCAGTATGCTGATGACACCTAACTATATTTCTCCATCTCATCTCATTTGGATGACACAGCTGAGCACCTCCAATGATGTCTAGCTGAGATTTGGGAATTGATAAGGGCAATTATGGTGATTCGGGGGATGTTGCTAGATGAAAGGGTAGAGGGAATAGCAGTCCTCTTGATAGAGTGAATAGATTCATTAGTTATAAAGATTTATGATTCACTGGTGATTTTACACCCTGAGCAGCTGTTTGGTGATCATCTCACACAAGTAACACAGGCAGCCTTATGCCATCTGTGTCTTGTTAGGGGACTATAACCAATTCTATAGAAGTGGATATTGCTTTCTTATCCAGGCTTTCATCGCCTCAAGATTAAGACAATTGCAATATACTGTACAGGGGGCTATACCCTAAAATCACTTGGAAACTAATACTGGTTCATAATGAAGGAGCTTGTTACTGAGTAGGGCTTCTCAGCAGGAGTACAACACCAGGGTTCAGGGATCTGAATTGGCTGCCCAATAATCTCCAGGTGTAGTTTAAGGAGTTGGTAATGAACCATCAAGTCTTACCTGGCCTCGCACTGGCCTATCTGAGAGATTACCTCTCTGCCCCTGCCATATTGCCATAGCTGTGATCAGCTGAGATGCCTGAGCTAGATGCCCGCATTATAGAAGAGAGGCCACGGCAGACAGGGCATTCTCTATGGGTACATCTAGACTACATGGGTCCGTCGACGGAGCCATGTAAAGTAGTTTACTCGGCATAGTCAATGAAGCAGGGATTTAAATAATCCCCGCTTCATTAAAATAAAAATGGCCGCCGCGCGGTGCCGACAATCAGCTGATCCGGCACAGCGTGGCAGTCGAGATGCGGCGCGGTTGACAAGGGAAGGTCACAAGGCATACCGGAGCAGTCGACAAAGGCTTCCCTTGTCGACCACGCTGCATCTAGACTGCCGCGCTGTGCTGGATCAGCTGATTGTCAGCACACCACAGCGGCCATTTTTATTTTAATGAAGCGGGGATTGTTTAAATCCCCGCTTCATTGACTATGCCGAGTAAACTACTTTACATGGCTCTGTCGACAGAGCCTTGTAGTCTAGATGTACCCTATGAGGGATCCGAGACTCTGTGACTTGCTTCCACTTGTGGTCTGAAGTAGCTCAAATTTGGTGATTTTCTGAGATTGCTGCAAAAGACATTTGTTAGATAGGGTTTTGAGAGATGATTTAAGGTACACATAACACAATGATGGAGCTCTTCTGGAAAGATCCTTTTGTAGGTGGCTGGCTAAATTCCTAATAAATTGATTATTTTAATGCTATTTAAGATGAAATTGTGTGATAGGGCATCGAAAGCCTTGGGAAAGTGTCTTTTTATTTATTATTTTAATCAAAGTATATATATAAACAAAATATCAATTGTGAATAAGGCACACTGACCTTTGTTCCACCCACAATGCTCATAGCTGTTTTCTTGATTGTAAGTTGTCCCTGGAGATTGGGGTTGGGTAGATGTGCTAAAATTGATTTGGGAGCATTTTTTTAATTCTGAGAAATGTAGAAAAGAAATAAGTCAGAAATGTGAAATATGATGGTCAGGTTTGTAATGGCAGCAGCAGATCAAAAGCACTGGCTAAAGGAAGATGAGTCTTGAGAGTTTTCTTACACTTTTTTGGAGTGTCATACAAGACGATTCATGCATTACATCCTCTGAACACAGACTCAGACAAAATGTAATATCCAGCAGAAAGAGACATAAAATAGATAAGAGAATCACAAAAATTAGAGATAGAAAATATCTCTAGATCATCTAATCCATTCTCTTCTTCTTTAATCTATGTTGAAACATCTGAAGTGGTGCGCTTTATGTCTTTTTTTCTTGGGAGACCATTTCACAGATTAATAATTAAGATATTTAGCTGATATTTAGCCTAATTCTCTTCTAACTACTAATTCTAATTACAGTAAACTTCCGATAATCCGGCACCTTTAGGACCCAGGGGGTGCCGGATTATCAGATATGCCAGAGTACTGGAAGGGGGGCTATGAGGGGTCTGGGGTGGGGGTGGAGGGTTGGCGGGGAACTGCGCAGCGTGGGAGAGGGCGGCACTGCAGAACCAACCCGACAGCACCCCAGCTGCTCTGCCCCGGCTTCCCCAAGTTAGCCGCTGCTGAAACTGACCAGCGGCTGACTTGGGGAAGCCGGGGGCAGAGCAGCTGGAGTGCTGCCGGGTTTGTTCTGCAGCGCCACTCAGGTGAGGGGCAGCGCTGCGGGACCAACCCGGCAGCATCCCAGCTGCTCTGCCCCCGGCTTCCCCAAGTCAGCCGCTGGTCAGTTTCAGCAGCGGCTGACTTGAGGAAACCGGGGGCAGAGCAGCTCCAATTGTCTGGCTGGCCGGAGCACTTCCGGGTTCCAGTTGGTGCTGGACTATCAGGAGTGCCGGACCACTGGATGCCAGACAGTTGGAGTTTTACTGTATATTCCCTTGCATCACCCCAAGTAATTCTTCTTTCTCTTAGAAGTTTACACTTTTTAGATATGTGTAGACTGCTATGACATCCCCCACCCCTTCCTTCGATATCATTTAGCCATATCTTGTACACTTATCTGTTTTACTATTGTCTGATGAATCAACCCTTCAGCTCTTCACTGAACTCCTACCAATTTGTCAATATATTTCTGGTACTTAGTTTCCCAGAAGTGAATGCAATATTCCAAGTGCAGACACACCTGAAAAATACAGACAGGACCTGTTTTCTCACTGCCTTGGCAAAAGATCCCAGAATTCCAGGATAAGCACAGGAACTAGATGTACTGTGTGCTGCAGCCCCTAGTTTTTGTGGGGGGTCCTGGCCACCAAAACACATACCCAGGGGCCAAGCACAGCCAGCCTTGCATGTAGGACCATATGTGAAAAACCCACACTCACAGCTCTGATCCCTGCCCTGCATGCGGGGCTCTGCACACAGGATCCCAGCTCCCACTGGCCCAATGCCCCAGGACTCAGCTCCTGGTTGCTACCAGCCATGCACCCGGGGCTCTGTTAACAACAGCCTCATACATGGAGTCCGTAGGTGGGGTCCTGGGTACCACCAGCCCTGCACCATACACAGATCCCAGCCTTGGCCCCCAAATCTCTGTTCACATTTTCTCAGCCATGGCCCTAATCCTGGCCCAAGCTCTAGGGGAGAGGGGGCATACACAGGAGTATGGGGGGTTGACGTTAACAGTTTGGGGTGTGGACTCATAGCTCAGTACTCCCAATGTAAAATATGTTCTAGCACCACTGAATTCCAGTGGTCTTCTTGCTGCTATATTATGTTAAACAACTATATCTAAGTTGCTGCCCCTTAGATCTGTTTCAGTACCTCTGCTCTCTTGGTTTCTCTGTATCTTTGTATGTCTGCTTATTTTTATCACTATTTTTTCTAGACTAGTTTCCTCTAGACTTATTATCTTGCATTTTTCTATGTTGAATATCATTTTCTGCCCCATGATTCTAATGACTCTTGATCCCCATATATTATTCCTTTCCCCAGAAGCATTTCCTACACCTGCCAGTTAGGCTCATCAGATTTTTATAATATGCTTTTTACTTCCTCTTCCTAATCATTAAAGAAGATGTCCTAAAAATGAGATATAACACTTGTGGTGATCAGTGATCACTGAGTGTTTAAGGAGCTTGGTAGAGCTCTGCTTTATTCAGTCTGTGGTTCCAACTGGCTTTGCATAACAACAAGAGCTTCCAAAAGCCTTCCCCTAGGAAACTCAGCCCTGAAAGCAAAGCTCCTACCATCATAACACCAAGTCATTCTTCTGCTCTACTCTGTGTTGGAATGTTGTGTCCAGTTACGGGCACCATATTTCAGGAAAGATGTGGATAAATTGATGAAAGTCCAGAGAAGAGCCATAAAAATGACTATGGGTCTAGAAAACATGACCTTTTGGGGAAAAAACCTGGATTTGTTTAGTCTGGAGAAGAGAAGACTTAGAGGGGACAGAATTACAGTTTTTAAATACATAAAATGTCATTACAAGGAGAAAGGAGACAATTTCTTCTCTTTAATTTCTGAGGATAGGACAAGAAGCAATGGGCTTAAATTGCAGCAAGGGAGTTTAGGTTGGACAATAGGAAAAAAGGAAAAAAACTTCCTGTCAGGATATTTAAGCACTGGAATGAATTGCTTTAAATCCCGGGCTTCATTTGCAACTTTGAATGCCTACATTAGCCTCCCTAGTTCGAACTAGGGGGCTAGTGTAGACATACCCTTAGAGAGTTAGTGGAATTTCCATCATTGGGGTTTTTTAAGAGCAGGTTAGACAAACACCTGTCAGGGACACACCAGTCCCCTGGGCGTGGTGCGTAGGCCTGTCTCCATACTCTGGAATGGGTGGGGACTCAGGCAGAAGGGGCAGGGCCAAGAACAGCCAGCCTCAGTGCTGCCCAGACTGTGGTTCCCCTTCCCCCAGCCAAGGGCAGAGTTTCGGGAAGGTGGGGTGCAGCAGCTGTGCACAACAGGACACGGCTTACTTTTCATCCCATTCCCCAACTATCAGGGAGTGAGGGGAAAGTACTTGCATTCCATTGATGCCTCTTACTTCTGGATGGTGAAGGGAAGGAGCAGAGGAGTAAATCACGGAATGCAAGTACTTTCCCCTCACTCCCTGATAGTCTGGAGAATAAGATAAAAAGCAAGCTGTGTCCCGGTGTGCACAGCTGCTGCATCCCCTGCCCTCCCAAGGCTCCACCCTTGCCCCAGCACTGCCTGGAATGCTCTGCATGGCATCCCTGCCTCCCCACACAGCCCTAAGAGTTGCCCAGAGTGTAACACGTGGTTCTCTGGTGGCAATTTGAAAAGTTTGGGGCTCTGGGCACTGCTGCTGCCGGAGCCCTGGGCCCTTTTGAATCACTGGGCCCTGAAGCAATTGCTCCTTTTACCTCCCCCTGTTCATGGGCCTGGTCAGGGACATTTGAGATCAGCAATGCTCAAACTGTGGGGGACCCCAAAGTGGGTCACTACCCTGTTTTAATGGTGTCACCAAGGATGGCTTAATTTTTCTGGGGCCTTGGGCTGAAGTCAAAGTGTGAGCCCCACTCCAGAGGCTGAAGCCCAAGCCCCACCTCCCAAGGCCAAAGTCCAAGGGCTTCAGCTCAGGTTATAGGCCTCCTGACTGTGGCTGAAGAATTTGAGTTTCAGCTTTGGTTCCCCTGCCTGGAGCAGTTGGACTTGGGGTTTACTTTTGCCTCCCCACCCCCGAGCAGTGAGGCTTGGGTGGGCTCTGGCTTTGGTCCTCCCTCCTGGAGCCATGAAGTAACTTTTATTGTCAGCAGGGCAGTCGCATTAAAATGAGAACGCCGATCTAGATAATACTTAGTCCTACAATAACTGCAGGGAACTGGACTAGAAGATATCTCAAGGTCCTTTCCAGTCGTATGATTCTATGATCTCCAGTGAAACAGCTTCAACTGAAGAGCCATACTACTTTTTCATCTGCCTCTGAGACCTCTGCCTTACTCAGTGGACAGGATGGATGATGTTTATTCATGAGCAAAATTCATGATTTATACCATCTAAGAATCTGGTCTGATCAGCTTTCATTTTCTGACCTATCATATTGTCTACCACTGTATTCCTTTCTTATTCCTCATCTGATTTCTGAAGTACTTGATTAAGTATGAACTTTGGTATTGAGGTCCTTTCATGCTGGGCATTATGTCAAGTCAGCCCACAAAGTAAACCACTGCTTATCTTGTTACTTATGGGCTAACAAATGTCTATGGAAAGTTCCCCTTTCCTTCAGCTTTTAGCTCAGCTACATTCTGTGTTCCCATTTGTTTCACATTGTGCAGCTAATAGAGCTTCTCCTCTACTGAATGTTTCCATCTTAAATTTAAATAGGATTAATGCTGTGAAAAGTTCTTTTTAAATGATTAGGTTAATAATCTGGAAATTATGGCTCCCCAAATAAAGCAGTGCAGCCAGCACAAATCCGAGTATTTGTTGCACTTCAGTGGAAACACACACATACGTGTGTGTGCGTGTGTGTGTGTGTGTGTAAAAGTACAAGTTTCCCAGGTTTCTGTTTTAAGACACCCAAATCTGCTGCCCTAACTGTGATTTATTTTACCTGTGGAGATGTAGCAAATAGTGAACATGTACTCAATTGCAACAACAGCTGTCGATATTTTCAGGGATCACATGATGAGTAGGTGCTCATCATAAATCCTGACTTAACTAAGAATTGGGTTATAGCTGAGTGGACATTTCCCATTATTGTTAATTTCTCATACAACTGAGCTTCTGGCTTCTTGAAACGCTATAAAAAAACCAACAGATCATATGTGGTGAAAGGTTCCATCTCTTGTGTTTTATTTTTATATTTAGTTGTGTTGCATTCAGTTTTTCTCCTGAGAAACCTTTCTTTGTTCAGAACACAATCTGTGATCCCTTACAAGGGACATGATTTTCATACTGCATATATCTAAAATTAGACAGACTCCCACAAGCCAAATTGCTCTATTATCTCACATTTTGAACTCTGCTATTAATTTTTCTTTAGCATTTAATTGCAAATCATGTGAAACATTACAGGTACCTTTTCTAGGTTAGTATAAATGGGAAACTATAGATAATGTATGGAGAGATACAGGATTTAAAACCTTCACCTTGCATTTTCCTATCCAGGACTGATAATAGCCAAGGTAATGATACCCTCAGTTTTGGGCTCTGTCTACACTGCAGAGCTTTTCCCGGAAAAGCTCTGCTGCGTCTCAGGAACGCGTGTGCTTTTCTGAAATTTTTTTTGGAAAAGCAGACATTTTTTCAGCATTCCTGTAAATCTTATTCTATGAGGAAGAAGGGATGTTCCAAAAGAGGGTTTTTTTCCATCATTTGGCCCCCTGTAGAAAAGCCAAATGTTGGAAATGCCTCTTTCAGAAGAAAAGCAGAAAAAGATATGGAAATTGCAGTTCACAATTTGCGTATCTTTTTCCAACTTTTCCTTGCAGTGTAGACATAGCCTTGGAAGAGGCACTAATCTCTGGAGGATCCACTACTTCAGCTCAGACTTCAGGGAAAAGATTTACATTTGATCTTCTATAAAACATGTTGAAAATATAAATCCAGCTACCATCTAGCAATATTTACTATCCCAGCAAGATGGAAGACAGGCCAGAAAAGCTCAGGGAACTGGTAATGTGGTACAGAACCTTTCAACACTAAAGGTAACTATTCAAATCTAGCTCGGGTAAATAGTGACAGTAAGTCATTTTAGTCAGAATAGTTGTTAGGAGGCTTACATTAAATAAGTTGATGATTTCAATATGCTTTTTGGTACTGATGAAATTAAATAGGATATGAGAACCATTGTATAGCATGGCCAAAGCAACATACAAGAAGGGTTTAGCATTTAATCCTGCAATGTATTCAGGACTTCCGGCCCCAGTATAGCAAATAATTAACTTGAAGAACACAAGACTACTCATACATTTTGCAAGAATCAGCCAATTCTATAGTATTTAAGAGAACTTCTATAGAAGCCTAGTACATTTCTGTAGCAACTCATTATCATGACACCTATTAAATTCGATAGAAACAGCTCATGAAAAAGTGTGCAGCTGAAAAAATGGAAGATACTTTTCATTTATATTAGTCATTTTAAATAATTGATAATAAATGAATAGCATAAAAACTTATATTATCAGTAATATAAGAAATGGAATGAGAAATTCTCTTAATTATTTTTAAAATTATTTTTAAAATATCAAATTTGTTGTGTATATATAAGGTATAAAAATACATCTTTGGAATTTTCATTCAGGATCAGCATGTTCCTGAAACACAGACATTTGTATTCATCATGGAAGAGAATCTAAGCAATGCCTCTAACTGTACAGCACCTGCTGTTTAAAGATCTCAGACTCAGACTTTTAAAGAAGCCTGTTTTCCTTTTAAAAGACAAATAATCATTTGATAAAAATAATCCTTCACTGGTTTAAGACTCATTGCAAAAACAAACAAGTCATATTTTCAATGAACCACTGTCCTTTAGAACCATTCCTAGGAAAGCTAAAACAAATAAGTGTAAAAGTAAACAGCTCAACCATGGTTTGCATTTAAACATTTGGAAATTAACTATAGATCCAGCTGTTATTTTCAGTGCAAGTAAACTTATTCCCATTTAATTATTCTTCTTTATATTCAGCTTCAAATTATTACTATAAATGAATTAACAGTGACTAAAGCAACTATTAAAATGATTACGAAAATAGTAAAATCTGTCACTACCTCTAGTGTCCAACTTCATCTGTCAAAATCATGTCAATGCTTAATTATTCTAATTGGAGGTATGACCTCAATAGATCTTGTTGCCTGATCCACTAATTGTGCATTAATTAAGAATTCTCAGTTAACACTCTGAGCTTTGGTGTGTTCTCCACCCAAGATAAGGTCAGAATTATTGTTCACTTGGGAACCTAGATGTTAATGTTTGCAAAACTTGGTCTTAGAAAAACCTTTTGAAATGCAATAGTTTTATTAACATAAAGTCACAAACATTATTAACATTAACGTAAAGTCACAAACACTGTAATCCAGCAAGGTAGATAGAGATAATACAGACCCTATCTATATATTCATACTATCCTTTTAAAAAATAACCGAAGTGTGAGTCATCACCCTCACCAATGGTCATAATGCTGACATATCCCAAAAGTTACATCTCCAAAGTCATATAGGCCGTATTACAACTTTTACAATGTGTTATGTTGACACAAAAAACAGGACTATGTAGCACTTTAAAGACTAACAAGATGGTTTATTAGGTGATGAGCTTTCGTGGGCCAGACCCACTTCCTCAGATCAAATTGTGGAAGAAAATAGGCATGACCATATATACCAAAGGGATACAATCAAAAAAAGTGAACACACATAAAAAAGGACAAATCAAATTTCAGAACAGAGGGGGATAAGGGGGGGGGAGGTAAATGTCTGTGAGCTAATGATATTAGAGGTGATAATTGGGGAAGCTATCTTTGTAATGGGTAAGGTAATTAGAGTCTTTGTTGAGACCCTAGCGAAAAGTGTCAAATTTAAGCATGAATGACAGTTCAGAGGTTTCTCTTTCAAGCCTGGTGTGAAAATGTCTTTGAAGCAGTATGCAGGTAATCAAGTCATTGCCTTTCTGGTTGAAATGGCAAGAAACTGTTTTTTCTTTGTGAAACTGTCTGATATCCGTTTTGTGTGCATTGATTCTTTGGCGAAGTGTCTGACACGTTTGTCCAATGTACATAGCAGATGGACACTGTCGGCACATGATGATATAGATTATATTTCTGGATGATCAGGAATATGTGTTCTTGATCTTATAACTGAATTGGTTAGGTCCAATAATGGTGTCAGCAGAGTAAATATGTGGACAAAGTTGGTAACGGGGTTTGTTGCAAGGAAAAGTCCCAGGGTTGGTATTAGTGTGGTATGTCCTGTGGTTGTTGGTAAGAATCATCCTGAGGTTAGGTGGTTGTCTGTAGGAGACTATGGGTCTGTCTCCCAGAGCCTCTCAGAGTGTAGTATCCTGTTCTAGTATAGGTTGTAGTTTATTGATAATATGTTGGATGGGTTTAAGTTGGGAGCTATAGGTGATGACAAGTGGTGTTCTATTGTTGGTTTTCTTGGGTCTGTCTTGAAGTAGATGATTTCTGGGTATTCGTCTGGCTCTTTCAATTTGTGTTTTTATTTCTCCAGGTGGGTAATTGAGGTTTATAAATGCTTGGTAGAGATCCTGAAGTTTCTGGTCTCTGTCAGTGGGATTAGAGCAGATGCGGTTGTATCGAAGGGCTTGGCTATAGATGATGGATCGTATGGTGTGTTCTGGATGGGAGCTGGAGGCATGAAGGTAACTGTATGGGTCAGTGGGTTTTCTGTAGAGAGTGGTGTCTAATTTACCATTGGTGATTTGTACTGTGGTATCCAGGAAATGGATCTCTCGTGTAGAATGGTCCAGGCTAAGATTGGTGGTGGGGTGTAGGTTGTTAAAATCTCTGTGGAATGTCTCCAGTGTTTCTTGGCCGTGGGTCCAGATCATAAAGATGTCATCGATGTAGCGTAAGTATAGAAGGGGTAAAAGGGGACGGGATCTGAGGAAACGTTGTTCTAAGTCAGCCATAAAGATGTTAGCGTACTGTGGGGCCATGCGGGTACCCATGGCTGTGCCACTGATCTGGAGGTATAAGTTGTCCTCAAAATGGAAATAATTGTGAGTGAGAACAAAGTTACATAGGTCTGCTGCCAGGCTGGCAGTGGTGTCCTCTGGGATAGTGTTTCTAATTGCTTGTAATCCGTCTTCATGTGGGATGTTGGTGTATAGAGCTTCTACATCCATGGTCGCAAGGATGGTGTTATCAGAGAGGTTATCGAAGTTTTGTAGTTTTCTCAGGAAGTCAGTAGTATCTCGGAGATAGCTGGGAGTGTTGGTTGTGTAGGGTTTGAGAAGAGAGTCTACATAGCTGGATAATCCAGTAGTGAGTGTGCCAATACCTGAGATGATGGGACGTCCAGGGTGTCCCGGTTTATGGATTTTGGGAAGCAGATAGAACAATCCTGGTCGGGGTTCAGGAGGTGTTTCTGTGCGGATTTGGTCCTGAGTAAATGTAGGGAGGTCTTTAAGGAGACAGCATAGTTTCTTTTGGTATTCTGAGGTGGGATCAGAGGAGAGAGGTTTGTAAAATGTGGTGTTGGAGAGTTGTCTGGTTGCCTCCTGCCTGAGGCTTATTCAGTAAGTGTTTCATCCTTTTCCTGATTTGTATTTCCTCACACTACCCCTGTGGGGTGCCCCATTTTTCCTAGTCTAACTCATTAGTTCCCCTTATACCAGTGGTATCCTGAAATAGCTACCCCCTGTCTTTTAAATGTGCCCATTATTTCAAAATATTTTTCAAAATAATGGGCACACTATTCCAGCATCCGTTAACCTTCATTCCACAAGGGTTAAGGGATGCTAAAATAGCATGTTATTTCAAAATCTGGCACTTCATAGACACACTGAATTTTGAAATAAGCTATTTCCAAATATAATCAAAATAAGATACACAATTTGCACTATGCAAATTGCATATCTTATTTCGAGTTTAGGGTGCTGTGTAGACTCACCCTTCCACTTTTACAGGTTGAACGTCTCTATTTTGTCACTGTCTGGTCCAGCAACATCTATGGTCAGGCATGATTTTAGTTAGCTGAATGTCCACTTATCATGCGTGTAATCAAGTTTCCTGGGGCCCATAAAGTTGTTTACAGCTACCAGTCTTGGCTCTCAATGTTCTGTGCTGTTATTTAGCTCTAATTTACCCCTAAATGTCTTCTAAGATCCCAGTAAGCAGTGGAAATATCGGTAATGCTGCTAGACAATGTTGACCTCCTGTGGTTTGGCAAATCCTCTGATTCGGTGCTGGTCAAACCCCAAGGGTGCTGGACTAGAGAGGTTCAACCTGTATCACTCAGGCTATGTCTAGACATCAGGCTTCTTTTGGAAGAAGCTTGTCCGGAAGAGATCTTCTGGAAAAACTTCTTCCGAAAGAGAGTGTCCACACTGCAAAAGAGCATTGAAAAAGCCATCTGGTTTTTCAAAAGATAGTGTCCACACCGAACGGATTCTATCTCACATTTAAGATGTGATTACTATGGACAGAGTGGCCACCAGGGCACCTGTGCTTTTTCCTCTTTCCTCTTCTTTCGAAAGAACTTCCTCTTCCCCGTGCACACATGCCTTTTTCGCAGCATTTTCCGAAAGAGCTCTTTCGGAAAAAGGCTTCTTCCTCATAGAATGAGGATTACCAATGTCAGAAAACCCCCTCTGTTCTTTCGATTTTCTTTTGGAAGAATGTGATTGCAGTGTGGATGTAATTGAAGGTTTTTTTGGAAAACCCTCAGTCACCATTACAGCTTTTGGTTAGCACATTGCTGAATCTCTGCCTGCAAAATCCCCTAAATATTGCATCCAGCTTTAACTGGTACATTGCAGTGTATATTTCCTAATTATCACCAGTTTTTTTACAAACTTACTTCATGAAGCATTCTGTCTTTTGATATCTTGTGATTTCAGGTCATGGCTATGTTATGATAGTTGTGCTCTAGAGTCACTTACTGGATAGGGGTCTGAGGACTTGTTTGGCTGTATTGAATATCTTATAGAACTGAGGCCTCTACGGTTTTGCACTATTTCCTTAATCCATAACAAAAGGAGGTTGGGGCTGTAATAAATAACTAAGTGCTTACATACATGTACTATTATTACTAATAATATTCTTAGTGTGATCGGAAAACGTCAAACTAAGCACACTTATATTGTCCCAGTCTCAAAATGCTATGATATACCATCAGTTCACTAATTGAACCACAAATACAGGCTGAAATGACATAACTCCAGAGGCAGAAACAAAATGAAAAAGAATGAACTGTTAGAGGCACTTTTTTTTGGTCTTGGGAAGCTTTGCTGAATTATTACAGTATCATACATAGTCTGTTGTTCAAAGCAACAGTGTTAATGGATGCTGTTTCAAAAGTCAGATGATTTAATACAACTTTTTTTTTTGGTAGAAAAGGAAAGCAAATGAATCTGGCATATATAATATTAAGCCTAATTTCCTCAAAATATTTCACATGTAGATCTCTTCTTTAAGTCTCCTGTGTCATAATAAAAAAGAGACCTCCCCTTTCAAGATTTTTGCTTTTTCATTGACTTCTTTGATACAGTCAAATGTTTCTCATATTAAATTCTATTGAATGAAGGAAATGCAATATATTTCAATTATAGTTGGGCTAATCTCTCTGCCAAATTTACTGGCCTGTGTAAAAGTCTGATGAGAGCATGGGATGAAATTGATAAAATTAGACATCTTTGGCTGAGTTGTTCACATCAGAATTAGAAGTTCAGATGACAAAACTAATTTAAAGAATGGACCTTGCTGATTCCTACTTTATAGCAATATAAATGCCACCAAGACTCAGTCCTGATGGATGACAGCATTATGAAAACACAGCAAATGGGAGACCAACAGGGTCCATTTCTAAATTAGATTTATAAATTCAGCCATATGAGAACAAGCTATGTAGCTGGCGCCACATCAGGAAACGGTCCACATTAGAAAAAAAATGTGATCATGACATTTCTCCCCTGTATTAAATTATCACATGAATTTCACTCACCAGCTTTCACCTTTGTTTCCATAGACAAAGCCAGTGGCTGAGGTACTGTGAAAGTCATTCCTTATCCAGAAAGAACCAGTTCTCAGAATAATTATATGAAAGACCCAAATTAATGCATGAAATGCATTAAAGTGTGAGCAAATATAGACAGAACTGTTTTTCTGCCCATTCATACTAACAGAACATATTTTATTAATCCATTACTAAAAAATGAAACACAAACAGCTTGAACAGAAAACTGATTGAAGTAGTACATGATTATATATAGCATGAGTGGTCTCATGATGCGATTCTTTATATAGGCTGGGCATGCAACTGTGGAAGAAGGGGTGATTCCTCTGCTGCCACTGGTAGCTGAGAGCTCTGAAGTGCCCCCACTGCCCATGTCATCTGGGAGCTCTGGGGGGAACCCTGCTAGCTGCATCCTCTAATCTCCCTGAAGAAACTCATAGGGTATGTCTACACTACAGCGTTATTTCGAAATATCTTATTTCAAAATAGTTATTTCAAAATAAGATATTTCGAAATAATGCGTATACACACAAAATGCATTTCGAAATAGCATTTGACTATTTTGAAATAGCACGTCCACACTGAGTGGACGCTGAATCACATTTAAGGCTGGCTGGAACCAGGTCCAGCAGGGCATCAGGTCAGGAGTTACTTTGTGTGGCTGCTACCTGAGGCTATCTGAGTCCTGTGCTTAAAGGGACCCCCCCTTGGACAGCTGGTTCTCAGCTTTCCCTGCTTGCTTGCCTACCTTGCTGAGGGACAACAAAGCATTTTGTCTCTGCATGCTCTGGTTACCCTCACTTGGGACACCACAGCACTCTGCAACATGGAGCCAGAGCTGCCCCTGGGCACTCTGGTGCTTCTCATGGATGCATTGCTGAGAGCCTGGGTGCACTTGCTGCAGGCTACCATCTGGGAGGTCCATCGGGGACCTGTCAGTATCCAGGAGACCCTGTGGGAGAGCTTCCACCCTGAGGAGCACTAAGAGCCTCCCTGGTCTGCCCCACTGGGGGCTTGTGCCTCATTCCTCCCTCACATCCTTTCACTTACCCCTCCCTAACCCCCCTTCCTGATGTCAAATAAAATACATATATTTTAATGAACACAAACTCTCTTTATTTAACAAAAGTAGGTGGGGGGAGGAATGAAACTCTGGTGAGACTGGGGAAAGGAGGTGGGAGAGAGGAGAAGAGATGGTGGGAGAGGAGAGGGGGAAACCTGGGAGGAGAGAGCTGGAAGGGGGAAGCAAGGGGAAGAAGGGGGAGGGGAAGCTCAGGGCTCAGGGGTGGGGGTCTCGCTGGATCAACTTGATTGTCATGCAAACCTGCTCCTGGGTTCGCCTGTGGCCTTTGGTGGCCAGGCTGGCAGCTATCCTGCAATAGACGGCCACGTTCTCCCGTCTTGTGCGGAGATCATGGATGTTGGGGGCATCCCCCCAAACCATGATCTCTGCCTTGGATCAGAAAGGCGCCCACCTTCCCCGGGCCCTGGCAGGCTCCTGAGAGCTGGCAGACTGATGTTGGGGAGTGGTGGACGGCTGGCTGCCAGTGGCTTGCTGGCTCATGTTTTGGGGCCACTGGGTCAGGGCAGTGACTGCTGGCTCTGGGCTGGCAGGCTTGGAGCTGGCACAGGCACTGTGGCCAGAGTCCACCCCTTTAAGGGCTCCGGGGGGGGGGGGGGGAGAGAGGAGTGTTCTTGGTTGAGGCCAGAGTGGCCATCAGGGCACCCTGGGAAGAGCTGGAGGCCCCCTATTTCGAAATAAGTGTCTACACAGCACTTATTTCGAAATAGCTATTTCAAAACTGGTGTTACTCCTCATGGAATGAGATTGACCAATTTTGAAATAAGCCCTCCACTATTTCGATTTAATTTCAAAATAGCGGTTGGCTTGTGTAGATGCTAGGAAAGTTATTTCAAAATAGCAGCTCTTATGTCGAAATAACTTTGATGTGTAGACATACCCGTAGCCTTAATCATAATGTGTTTTCACAAAGAGGCCACACTAATGTTCTTTAGGGAATCTTAATTCTGGACTCTCTAAATTTTTGGTATAATATTTTGTGTGTGTGTAATTTCCCAATATTATTTTTTAAAAGCACTCTGTAAAATCAGACTTTATATCATAAGGAATCAGACATATCCCCATACAAGACATCAGCAGCGTTAGCACCATTAGGGTGCCTCTAACATAGCACTGTTATTTCAGAATTATGGCGGTTATTTTGAAATAATGCGAGCATCTACACCAAAATTCCGTTATTTCAAAATAATTTTGAAATAACAAAAGGCTTATTTCAAAATCTGTAAACCTCATTCCACAAGGAATAATGCGTATTCCAAAATAGCTATTTCAGAATAGCACTAGTGTAGATAGTCCTCTGCTGCTATTTCGAAGTAGCCCCTCCCCAGGGCCATTCAAAGTAATTACTCCCCAGTGCCTCTTGGGGCTCTAAATCGAGGTAGCATGTCCACATTAGGGAAGGCTTCCTCAGACTAATTTTGAGGCTTCGCTGTAGTGTATACGTGCTATTTTTCAAAATAAGCTATTTCAGAAAAAAAATCCGAAATAGCTTATTTCAAAATAAGAGTGCTGTGTCAACGTATCCTTAGAGTCACAGCATAGTCCTCTGCCATTGGAGCTAATGGTAGAAGTGGGAGGTTGTTTTCTTCTATGTGGCCAAAAATTAGAGGGGGTTAGACACATACTTCTCCATTTGTATTCACAAATATTTGCAGAGACAAGAAGAATTCTGGAATTCAGGACTATAAGGTACAGTTCCAGGTTTTGGAGGAGAATGTGCTCACATGCTTATAGATCTGTCTGCCTTCTAGCCTGTACCCTTTCCTCCATGCCCTTGCACTTTTCCCTCTAAATCAGGAGGGTCTTTGTTCTTCTCATTGCCTGGGTGTCTGTACATACGCAATACTCTGAGTTCCAATGTTTGGAACTACAGCAGCCCCTGGTAGCTGGGAAAAGCAACTATAAGGAAAGATTTATTTAGGCCCAGCAACTCTGGGATGAAACAGATGCAGATGAAGATGGATTTTTCAGAGAATTTAGCTGCCATATTGTAACAGGTCTATACTGAGCATATATTCACTGAAATTTTCAAAGTCTTGTAATCTGGTCAAACTTGGGTGTGTTTTGTGACAGCACAAATGCCCCTAGGCTTACCTATCTGCCAAAAAGCAAGTTTCTGCTCCAAAGTAATTCTAGATGCTGTAGGTTGAGGTTGTTATTGAAGACTAAATACAAACTTGGAAAGCAAGCGTAAGAGCAAACGATTTTCAAACTTTTTTGTTTTAAAATATCAGTGCAGGTGCAATTTTAAAATGTTACACATACAGAATTTTAAACACTCTTTTTACAAAAGCTTTGCATTTCACTTAAAAATTTTATATACAGCTTGTCAAGTTCCTGGATCTATATTTTCCATACATATTTTTCAATAAAATTCTGTTATGTGTGGATGTATAAAATGGCTGTTACATATATGAAACTCATAGAAAGCAGGAGAAAGAGTGAGAAAAAGACATTCTCTGATTTGAATGTATATTAATATGTATATTAATGCTTTGGCAAAGAATCTGAACCTGATAACTTTTCTGAATTCCAGTAAAACACCCAGCCTAAGAGTGCTTCAGCATTTCATAATTTAAGCAGATTTACAACAACAAAGCCAGGCTTTTGAAATTGAAATACATATCTGGTTTTGATTTTTAGTCCCTTATAACAAAGAACATATACTACTTCCCACTGGCATGATTTTTAACACAGGCATGAGAAGGAGCATAAAATGTGAAACAGGCTATTTTCATAAAAGGAATTATGGGTTAAAACAGTATATGATGCAGAATGAAATTTTCCTCCTCTCCCAATAATCATATGCACAACATAATGCATCTTTTTCTCCTTTTTTTCTCTGTACTGTAAAGAGGACCTTATATCCAAATTGTTGTTGGTCAGGTTAGCCTTTCATTGTAATGAACGTGCTTAAAAATTCAGCTTGTTATGTTAGCTATGCATTTGTAAAAATCACTTTACAGTGTACTGTACAGGTATTTGTTCCACATTAGTCCTACCATAAAACTGTAAAACTTGAGAGGAATCACGAGAAGTGCAAATATCAGTTTTATATTCCCTCATTCCTAAGGTTGGGCAGAGGCTGGTCAGCCTCAGGGTTACGCTAATTTGTGTCCTCCTACCAACAGCCCCAAGGAACACTAAAAACCTTTCTTAACCTCTTTTAAAGCAGGACAGTACCTATGGGTGAGAATTAGGCAGAGCACAATAATGTCCCCTGTAGTGTGCCATGCCCTAATAAGCCAGAAACTTTAACATATGCTGCAGAGTTTAAGAGGCAAACGAGAAAAACCTGGAATTTTGGTGAATGAGAAACAGAGTTGGAGGAATAAAAAGGAGGCCCTTAAAATATAGGTAGGCCCCTTCAATATATCTTCAGTAATTTGGATTATAATAGGCCCAGAATATTAAAAAGTGTGCTTCAAGCAATGGGATGAAAACCACTATCAGCAACTCCACTCCTCTCATGCAATGGAAGTCCTTAAAACAAAGGTAAATCTTGTCTTTGCGGGAGATAGAACTGTCTTTGGGGTTGGTCTGAGACAGTGGAATGAACTCTCCCAGGAACGAAGGACCCTCATAAACCTTATTACCTTCCAATGCAAGTGCAAGGTGCATTTCTCTAACATATATGTGTACTCACATGTGTGTATTAAAGAAAAGGAAAACAAAAAACAAAAACCCACCTGCCAAAAGAAGACACTTCACTGCACAGGAGAAGAACAGGGGAAAACAAATCTGTGGCAGAGGTGTAGTCATATCATTTAATACACTACTAGAAGGTGCTCAGATACTACAGTGGTGAGTGTGGTTTAAGAAAGTATACAGACTAGAATGGTAATTGGAGATTTTTGATTTCTGAACAGTTCTTTATAATTAGTTTATTCTTTTCTTTCTTTCCTCTACTACACACTTAAGTTTTGGGAAATTATCTTATACCATGCAAGTAATGTTTTATTAATTTTAATTTGTTCTGTCAATTGATCAACTTATGATTGAATATGTTATCTACTGTTCGTGCTTTAAATCCTACTGTTGCCAAGGAATAAAAACTATTTTTCAAAGACATACCATATATTTGTGTATGGGCACAAGGAGCAAGATCCTCAAGTACACACCCTTGCCACACTGAGGGAAGAGGTGATGTAGGTTACTTGTTACCATTTCCCTCTCCCCTTCATTGGACTTGCTCTGGGGAGCATCTAGGGCCCAGAAAGAATGGCTTGCTGGCTCAGGATCACCAAAGTAAAGCATATTTTTGGCATTTCCCCTCCCATTCCATAACGGTCCCCAGTATTCCTCTGCAAGAATGGAGGGCATAAGGCTGCGTGTGCCACTTGTAGATATCTTTTTTTTCGATACCACCTCTTTTCCCCCAAGAGGGTTTAAGTGGGATATGAGCAGTGTTCACATCTTATGCTGGCTCTTTGCACAGAGGTGAATTTCACATGTTATAAATAATTAGATGGTAACTGTGCTGTAGGCACATGGGACACTTAAATCTTCAGGGCTGTCAATCCAATACCTTTCATTCCAAATATGTGAGGATGAAGCTGTGTGCAAACCAGATTTGCTTGTGCAGTTGTCACAACTGTACTAATAAATAGGGAAAACATATTTAAAAACAGGGAGGGTTAGGTTGTGAATGCACAGCTGTGTCTCTACCTTTTAAACATGCAGCTTTTCCTTAGCACTGGATTTTTGTTTGTATTTAGAGTTCAGGAAATACTGATGATGACTTTATTGGAAAGGGAAATAAGTCCTCTACGTCTATGCAGCACAGTAAAAGGGAAACTCAGCTGTAGTGAGACTTTGTCTCCATATCCTGTAAATATGCCTCAGCCACACAGAGGAGGGGCTGCTTGTGTATTTTAAAGTTTAGTCTCCATGCTCTTGCAATCCATGTCCTTTTTGCTGAGGGTGACAGTAAAGCTACTTATTAGTCTCAGTTATACTGGTCATAGTTGTCTTCTAGCATCCAAACTAAGCCTCCCCAGACTTTTTTCCATAGTCACACTAACTGGGGCTGGTCTCAAAACCATGGCTTAAAGGTAATTATAACCTTATGGTCTCTAGCCATGAAGTCCCGAATTATTTTTTATTGGAAAACAGAGCAATAGTGATATTAATACCAGTTCTTTTCAAACCATGGAGGAAACAAACCTTAAGCAACAGAGAGGTTTAAATACTAAAGCATTCCTTGACCATGTCCTTTTAATCTTTTACCTGCATGAACCCTTTCTGATGCGATCACACTGAGTCTTCCAGTGACTGTGCTTACAGCATTCTTCAAAACCTGTCTTACAAAACATAAAATGCCTGCAACCAAGCTTGCAACCTTGACATAAAAATTCAACCAATAAGAGAAATGAGGAAAGATACATTTTAACTCTCTCATAATCACACTTGATTAAAAAATGGAAGGCCAGATTCATCACTGGCTGAGCACAGAGAAAGCAACCAGCTTTGAGAGACTTTGGTAGGTTCAGCTTGCTCCTATGATACTCTCCTTATAAACCTAGGGTGGGGGTTATAACAGAGGTATGTCATAATGTGGCCAGAGTGCACAGTGCTTTCTCTATCCCCAGCTGGTGTACAGTTTCTTTGGGGCTACTGCCAGTTGGCCTAGGTGAGAGTCTAACTTACACTGAGCCTGGGGCTATGAGAGGGGTGGAACTAAGCAGAGAACTGGGGTAGTTGCTCTAGGTTCCCTTATGGCACTCCTGCTCCCCGCTGCACTGAATGGAATATAGTCACAGCAGACAATCTGACTCTAGCATAATATCTGAAAATCTTCTGTACTGGGGTTTGATGAATCATTTTCCATCAGATTGCTAAATGTTGTGATGACAAAAAATGTTGTAGCCTACCTACCTATGTGAAAGGTTTTATGTTTATCCTCATTTGTTGGGCAGGAAGGAGTAGAAAGTGTAGGAAACAATGAAGCGGACAATGACCCTCCTTTTATGCATAGCACACAGGGAGAGAGACAAGCAGAGGACATGCCTGTATCCCCACTATCATGACTGTATCTCAGCATGATGCATCCCCATTTGCATCAGCTCAAGGAGAAAAATCAACACACACACAGATCAGCCTGCATTGGGAATGCTTTCCCTGTGGACAAAAAGTGCAGGTTGCAACCTAAATGGCACGGTCTAGTCCTATATTTGTACAGCAACTGAGATTCTTTCTTTTTTGTGTATAATATTGGGATCATGATGACAACCTGGGATTTTCTTTTCTTAAGACCCTAGCATCTTCACTACCTTTTCAAGACAACTTCATTGTAATGTGGGTGGCAGGACCTATGAGGTACTCTTTATCACAGTATTCTGTCCATACGTGCTTTTAATGTCTGCAAGCTCCTTTCATGAGCATTGTGACAAAGTTTGGAATATCCAGGAGGTTCACTTCAATGTGAAACAAGTTTTACCACAACCAAAACTGTAGCAGAATTATAATGTATTTGTAAATACTCTGTATGTACCAACTTTATTGTAATCTAAAATGTTATGTATGTATCAATGGTGTTGTAACATCATAACAACATTGGGACAATGTGTCATTTACCATTGGAAATAATATGTAACTGCCCTATGTAATATCTAGCTGTCAATCAAATGTAAGAAACCATCATGTTATTGTTAGTTAGCACGTAGCACACATATCTGTAAACAGATCTGTTAAGGTTTAAAATTCTATGAATATGTATTAAGAGAGCAGTACCTCATGAATATTAATGTGTTATGATTCACCATCCAATCAGTTTAAAGTTATGTAAATTAGCGTCTTTTTCTATCCAATCAATTCAAACTTAGAACCTCATGCATATGCATGAGCGCAACCTTTTTAAGGGCCCGCAACGCCAGTTACAGGTGTTGCGTCGGGTTCGTCGGGTTACATCGGGTCCCTCGTTGTGTTAGGGTTAAGACTGGAATGAGTGAGGTCCTGTAAAGTACTTCCCTGAGAAGTGGCTGGACGGAAGGTTCATGCCTCTTATCTCAGTTTAGTTTAGCTTAGTTTAGTTAGCTTAGGTAGGTTTAGATAGGATAGAGATCGCTGTGTTCGTATGTCAGGTTTGTGTCGGGCACCGCTTATCGGCCGTCATCAAGCTTGTACGTCGGGCGCGTCGCGATCTTAGATAGGATTTTTATTTAGTTTAGAATAGATAGTTCTAGCTTCCATCGCCGGTTCCAGCTGTGCCGAAGAGCAGGAAGAGGACCGAGGACCAGACGATTTCACGGAAGGTGAAGCGGCCGTCTTCGCACTCAGCCAGCCTTCAAGGGATCACCCTGGCTGTTCCTCTCCGAGGGCCCGGAAGGACTTAAGGATTGAGGTCGCCAGACTTCGGCCTTCCTCTGTGGGACTCCTGGCTGTTTCTCACTTAAGGCCTGAAAGGACCAAGAGCTTGT
This sequence comes from Pelochelys cantorii, assembly GCA_032595735.1. NCBI lineage: Eukaryota > Metazoa > Chordata > Testudines > Trionychidae > Pelochelys > Pelochelys cantorii. The sequence continues at coordinate 65,703,789 of CM064330.1, forward strand.
AGGTCGCCAGCATCTCCTCAATCGCTGCTGCGCCTCTAGACTATGTAAGTGATTTCAAGGGGACTGCCCTCTTGTAATTATAGTTAAGATAGTGTAAAAGGGGACTGCCCCCTACTAACTTTGTTTGTTCGTTAGATGTCTACAATATAGTCTTGTTGTCTAAATTTTACCAAGTTGTTCAGTTTTTATTTCGAGCACCGTATTGTGCCGCGTGCCTTTTATTGTAAAGAAACACAATGATAGATGTGGGTGAGTGTCCGCATTTGCTTTCTTCTGGAAATTAATAATTAGGCTAATCATTAGACTTATACTACTTTGGCTCTCTGGAGTTGACAGACTTCATACGTTACTTAAATTAGCTGGGTAACAAAACAAAAACAAAAACAAAACAACCAGCAAAAAATAAAGAATCTGAACTAAATTCAATGATGTACTGGGTGAGGGAGCAAGAGCTGAGAAACAAGGGCTTTCTTGCAATTTTAAAATCAATGAGTTGTTTGATTGGCAGCCAATTTAGCTCTTTTAAATTGGTGAAATGTATTTTCTCTAATAACTCTGACTCATTTGAAATTTAATAGTTTCTTCTTTACAATTTTTTAAATGCCGGAATCGGATTTTAACAAAAGCTTTTGTTTGAAACTCACAGGAGCAGGTGCCTGACTCATTCTTTCCAGTTCTGCATCGAGGTTCAGCTAAATGCCACATTTTTTATTGAAGCAGAATTCCCATTGATCACATAATTTTGTCTGGGAAAGGATGCTGGGATGCAGCATGAGATAACTAGAACTTTCCAGGGTAAGTGATAAGGAAACCCCAGTTTGTGGGACAAAAAGTGAGACACAGGAGCTCAGTAACCTGCCCAGCATTCTTTCCTCTAATCACAGTAGAACACACTGTGAGCACGACTGACAAGTGTTTTCATTTCACCACTTGCTATTATTTTGTCTGTCTGTCATTAAACCCAATTACAAGGATTATTGGGTCATCTACAGTTAAATGTTACTTCAACTGTTAAATCCTTTGAATTGACTCCCAACATTTTGTGTGTGTGTAAATTACATATTCCATCTCAGGAGATTTTCTCAGTAAAACGACATTTAATTAAACAAACCAATTTTTAAAAAGGAGCCAGAAAAACCCAATTAATTTATTGAGAGGCAAGATTCCATGCTCCCACCTGTCCACCATTTCCCACAAGAGAGTCCAATTGCAATGTTGCACTGGATTTTTAAAAGAAGCTATAAATCAGAACATAACAATGCATCTTCCTTTCCCCAAATCAATGTCATACATTTGCTATATTTGTAGAAGATTGAACAGAGCATATTCACTAATAAATATGCTTCTAATTACAGCTATTGGCTTGCTAGGGTAATCCACATACCTTCTGGGTGTGATTCACTGTCCCGTGTAGTGGCACTTAGCCCTGGTCTACACTAGGGAGTTATTTTGAAATAGCCCCCCATTTTTTGAAATAATAAGCAGAGCATCCACACTACCAAGCCTGTTATTTCATAATAATGGGCTGGTTATTTCGAAATCTGTACTCCTGCTTTCCTCGGGGAATAACACTTATTTAAAAATCATTATTTCGAAATAGCGTTAGGATGGTAGTTCCAGTGCTGCTTATTCAAAATAATTGGCCTCTAGAGGCCTCTCACAGCTGTACTTCTGAGCACTCTGGCCACACCTGCCATCATCCCCTCCTCATGCAGAGCTGAAAACTCCAGGCAGCAGAAGGACTTGTGCCACGTAGTGAGCTTTGCCAGCCTCATGCCACACAGCAGCATATCAGGGAGCCATGAGTGACCCCAACACTCCCTCAGAGCCTCCTACAGCTGCCAGCACTGCTGCTGCTCCCTCAGCTGCCACTAGCGAGGGACACAGGAGAGCTCTGGCCTGGGCTGGTGCGGAGATCCTGGACCTTACTGAGGGGTGAGGAGACCAGAAATCTCTGCACCAGAAAGAGGAATGCAGATGTGTATGGCTGGATCGCTGCTACCCTGGCCGACAAAGGCCGCAACCAGACACTCGATCAGAGTTGCCATCCTGGGATGGGGGTTGTTCACCCCCCCATCGTAATGGTGTCAGGCCAGGACATGCTTGGGGTCAGCCTCCAAGAGGGTGGGGTTGCGGACGAGGAGGAGGAGGAGGAGGAGGCGGCCAACTAGGTGACCATGCCCACCAGCCAGGACCTGCTCCTCACCTCCTCCTGGGATGTCTCCCAGGAGTTGGATGATCCCAGGGAAGGCACTTCAGCAGGAGCGGCCTGAGGCTGGCTGTGGCAGCTGGCGCCCCAGGCGGAACGCGCGATTGGCGTCCCCACCTGCAGAGCCGTCAATGGACTGACGTCATCGGCGGGCGCCCGGGTGCCCCCATGACGTTATCATCGGGCGTCCCGGGTGGCAGCCGAGTCCGCCTATAGCCACGGGCTGCCCCTGCACTTCAGGTGAGTTCTATAACTTTCCCTATCTACACACGGGGGCAGGCGATGGGTTGCAAGGGGCTGTGTGTGCCTCACTAAGCCTATTTGGCCTTGGGGCTGAACAACAGCCTGTGCACATGGGTGTACATGGAGCACCAGTCTGAATCGCTCAGCCCCATAATACTCTCACACAGGAACCCATATTTCCTTCTCATAAGGTTCCTGAAGAGGCCTCTGTGGTGGAACACCTTCCCATGACTAGCAATCACTAAGGAGTCTGGGGTCATGGAACCACACAGCAGTGCCACACATAGCATAGGGGCATGTCTGCACTTGGGCAGCATTCATTTTTGATCAAGCATGACAATATGGAGGAGACTGATCCCATGCATAGGAACCTGCCAGCGGGAGGAAGAGGAGAACCCAGTAGCAGTCTCTCTGGCAAGCGGCATCTGCTGCTCACACACACCTCCCCCAACATACACCCCTCCTTCAGAAGGCAGGAATGGGAGTTCCCTCTCTGTGGGATGCCCCCAGTGCCAGACCCAGCACGTGCAGGACACAGTAGGAAGCTGAGCCACCCTGTCCCCTTCCCACCTGCAGGCTCCTAGTCTGTCGGCACCTTCCCATGCCTACTTGTCCCTGAGCCATGGGTGTACTGATGCTCCCCTGGGATGTCTATTCCCATGCTGGAAAGTGCTCGCTGACTAGGCAACATGTGGCCTTGCTCGAAGCACATTGTCATCATCTGAACTGAGACCTTTTGTGTTGGTTCAGAGATTAGGACATACACATACACAGTGTCTTCATACACAGTGTCTCCTGGGATGACAGCCCTTGTAACTTTTCTTCACAGCTGGGACAGCTTTGAGCTTGCACAACTCCGTGGGATTCACAGGAGGAAGAGAACCTGATGCAGAAGCAGATGGCCTGCCTGCAGTCCCTTGTCTGGGAGCTTGAGGAGCACTAGGTGCAGGCTGCTGACCAGGAGCAGAGGAAGACCACCTGGGTCCAGCTAATGTTCCAGCACGAGGACATGTGTTCCTCCCTCACCTTGGTGATGTAGCGCATGGTCTTGTGTATGGAGAGGGCCATCAGTCCAATCCCATGGCTTCCCCTCCTAGCCTCTCCAGTGGAGGAGTGGCATGTGAGACGTGGCTGTAGAGAGGAACCCCTGAAAGCATGCGTCACAGATTGCTTGACCAAGCTCACCCAGGAAGTCTCCACCCTCTTGGTGCCCTCCCAAGCATGCTTCCAGGGTGTCTAAGTCTGAGGCAGGCTCAATACTGACTAATTTAGATGCTCCCCCCGTAGTGGAGACTAACTATTTTATTACTTCAGGAGTTATTTCAATGTTACTTATTTTGAAATAATTTCCAAGAACACAAGACAGTGGGACCTCTCAGGCAGCCAAAGCCTCCCAAACAACCAGAGGCAGGCACCAGTCCCAGCCTCATATCTGAGCCCTTCTCCCCCCTCTCCCATTCCAGGTTCTTTCCACAGTTGCTCCCCTGTTGTATATTTCCCCCCTCCCCTCAATACACAGTCCTGTTTTTTCACAAAAGAAGGCTTTTTTATTTGGTCTGCAGAAGACAGGGGAAGGTGGGAAGGGAGGGTAGAGATAAGGAGGGGTGGAGGAGGAAAGGCACACAGAGGAAATGCAAGAGCCCCTTGTGGAGAGGCACGGGGGAAGAGTCTCACAGCCGGCATTGGAAAAAACTGTCCCTCTAGGTCTCTCTGATGACTACAGCCCCTTGATGTGCTCTCCATATGGTGCTGGTGTCTGACTGCTCATATGCCCTGGCCAGCCATTCAGCCTCTGCTCTGCCCGTCCCCACCAGCAAAAAAGTCCCCCCCTTGCTCTCACCAAGGATCACACAACAGACTACCACTATGAAGGGGATGTTGCACTTGCTGAGGTCCAGACAGGTGAGGAGACTCTGGAATGTCCCTTTTAAATGGCCAAACACACACTCCATCACCATGCATCACTTGCTCAGCCTCGCATTGAAGTTCTCCTTGGTGGGGGTCCAGGCTGCCCGTGTAGGACTTTATGAGCCAGAGGAGGAAGGAGTAGGATGCATTGCTCAGGATTCAGATGGGCACGTCCACCTCCCTGACTCTGATGGTGTGGTCAGGGAAAAAAGTGACAGTGTGCATTTTTCAGAATAGACAGGAGACGTATCTGTTCCTGTTTATGTATTCTGAGGCATAGTGGTTAGGGGATGTGCGTGCCATCTATAGCCCCTCTAACCCTGCAGTTGGGGAAGCCCATGGTGGCAAAGCCATCCACAATACTATCCATGTTCCCCAGAGTGACAACCCTCCCTAGCAGCACCTGGTTGATGGCCTTGACTGCCTGCAGGAGCATGGCCCTGACCATGGATTTCCCCATGCTGAACTGGTTGCCAACAGAGCAGTAGCTGTCTAGTGTGGCGAGCTTCCACAGGGCAAAGGCCACATGCTTCTGCAGGAGGATGGCAGGTTGCAGTCGGGTGTCTTGACACCTGAGGGCAGGGGTGAGCCACTCACAGAGCTCAAAAAAGGTGGCCTTCAGCCACTGCTGGTAATCCCATAGCTGCAGGATGATGAAGTCCCACAAGTCCAAATTGGTCTCCCATTGCTAGAAGCAATATTCCACGGTGTCCAGGGGACTAAGGGGCATGCGCAGCAGCAGGAGCTCCAGGACCTGGGAGATGAGGGCCTAATCCACATCTTGCTAGAGCAGCATTTGGGCAGTGTGGAAGTACTGTGCCATGGGGTGCAGCACGAGGGCCTGTGAGCCTGGCATTGCTTTTGCAGCAGCTTTGGCTCCGTGTTGTGAGTGCTGTGGCATCTGCAAGAGCAACCAGAGTGCATTACATTCATTTTGTATCCTGCGAGGGGGGAGGCAGTGGAGGAGTGGCATGTGAGACGTGGCTGTAGAGAGGAACCCCTGAAATCATGAGTCACAGATTGCTTGACCAAGCACACCCAGGAAGTCTCCACCCCCCCGGTGCCCTCCCAAGTGTGCTTCCAGGGTCTCTAAGTCTGAGGCAGGCTCAATACTGACTAATTTAGATGCTCTCCCCGTAGTGGAGACTAACTATTTTATTACTTCAGGAGTTATTTCAATGTTACTTATTTTGAAATAATTTCCTAGTTTAGACAGACCCTTTTATATATATATATATATATATATAGAGAGAGAGAGAGAGATATCATTCTTACAGCCTTAGCTGAGCAGCAAGGGGCTTTTAGCTCAAGCTGTAGAGGCTCATGCCCTAAGGTGCAAAGGTTCCAGGTTCAGTTCCACTTGTTGATATCACACTAGCACCTGTCAAGATGATCTCAGTACTATACTTAGGGTATGACTGTTAGGAAAGATTACACTACAGCTAATAAAGTGTAGGTTATAGGCTAGATCCTCAGCCCCTGCTCTATTTATTGTGTTCTACCCTGGCAGTGCAACATAGCCACGAAGCTCTTTTAGAAGAGTAACTGAGGTGTTCCCTTCCATAAGTGAATTTCTTCTAATGTGATAGACACAGTGTGGCCTCAAGGAAAGAATTTGCCAAGGGTGGTGTGTCTTATATATATAACTATTGCATCTGATGCTCTGCTGCCCCAGGATCAGCGAAATGGAAAAAGTGGTTTAGAGCTGCCTTCCATCATCCCTCTCATCTGCATGTATTATTTTGTATTTTATTTCATTAAATCACTGTTTTCATTTCATAAATCAACAGTTTAATGAGTTAATCCATTGAACTATTGCCTCAGTCATCAACTTAACTACAATAAAAGGTTTATCTGTCAAAAAACCTAGCCTGTTCAAAGAACATCTTTCAATAGAACCCAACTAAATTCTGCTATGCTGAGGAAATAATTCAGTCCACCTTGCTCTTTGATTGTTTACCCTTGCACAGAGATTCCAGCAAGAATTCTAGGCATATATTGTATCCCCTTAAAGAAAAATATGACAGCAGTACACAAAAATTTTACCATCTTGCTATTCTTTGAAGAGCCCTTCTGGTCACACTTCCTTGCTTTGCACTCTGCCCTGCTTAGCTTCCAAAACTGAACCGTGCTTAAACATTAAATATTATTTCAACTTACTCCAAAATCCCATGGCACTGACACAGTTCCAATACATCTAGGATTTTTCCCACTTAAAAAAAAAGGAAAAGCTTATAATGAATTCCACACCTGTGTAGCTGAAAGGCATTTTGTGTATGGGGGGTCTCTGGGGTTTTTAAGGTCTGGATATTATAATGTTGCAATGCAGGCACACATTGTAGTAACATTCTCATCTGGGCAGATTTCTATCATCAGTAATTGACAGAAAATGTTTAATTTGAGACATTTTGTAAAATAATGTCTAGAACAATTATATTAAATAAGGGGAAAGAAACCATATTCTGGATCACATTACTTTTAAGGAGATTAAATGAGGAATAATTCTACAGAAGCTATGGGGATGCCCTTGTTCCAGGAGAAAAAAAAAAGAGAAAGGTCTCTCTATCTTTTTCTCTGTATCTCTCTTTCTCTCTCTCAGAGAGTTTAAATGATTCTGTACTGTTGAGCTGACACATTAGCAAGGAGAATAATAGCTGGGATTGTCAGTATTTGGCTTCCAGAAAATTAATAATGAATTTGTTCCATCCTGGAAACAACAGCCATTCTCACTTCATGTATGACCTAAAAGGGAAAAGATGATTGGAAAACATTAAAGAGAAAAGGTCAGGGAAAAAAATCCCAGAAGCACAATTTTTAAAAAATTGAATATTAGTCATACACAAAGGCTCATCTGCTCTTATGCAAGATTCACACTTGAGGCCACTCTATTGACTTCAGTGATGTTAACCATGATTTACACCAGTGTGAAGGAGAATGTGAATATCCTCTATGTTAAATTATTTTTTCTGTTTTTAGAATATTGCATCAATTTAAAAGAATAAGGCTTTATGTCACTGCGGCTACATTGCTATATCACTATTATCTCCTATTTGCAGGTATTTGTTTATAATCCACAGACAACAATAATATAGCTAAAATACAGTTATTAGAGTAAATAGACCACTGAATTATAGTATTGGAAGTTTTAACATAAAATGAACATTTCACATTCAGGAAATTTGGAATTAAGGTTGAAAATCACAAGCTTGAAAGTTGAGAAATTATATTCTTACAATTTACAGATGTATGTGCAAGAAAATGTGGAAATATTAAGTTTCTAAACACCTTAACTCTACCCTATTACCTTTATCTCTTTTGCTTTGCAATATTTTTTGGTATGAACTCCAATCAATGACCCATTAAAAATTGAGAGAGGTAAGTTGGGTGTATCTTTTATTGGCTCAACAACTCTTGGTGAAAGATTTGGCTACACAGAGCTCTTCTAAAACTCACAACTAATTATAAGATAGACCAGGTAGTTAACATATATTCTAACTATGAGGATGGAGCAGGTTTGTGCAGTGATGCCTGGGTTGGAAGCTATCCTGGGCCACAGATCTGTACATTCTTTAGCCACTAGTCCTGTGATTGCTGAGCCTTTCACTTCCCCTTTGTTATTTACTATCAGACCATCCAAGGAGAAGTGGCCCATTAACATCTCTCCAGTCACAGGATAGGTTGTTCTAATAAGCCATAAATCCAGGGTGTTTGTTACTACCATGATTTTTAGAGTATAAGCGAAGCTATGACTCTAAGCTCTCAGGCTGATCTTTTGATATGGAGTGATCATTTTGTGGAAAGTGTTCACCTCAGCTGAGAGGTGTTTTTGTCTTTTATCGTTTTTCTGTGTGAGTTCATTTGAGAGCATGGTGATGTCTGATGTTCCTCATATAGTGAACTAAATGCCACAACAACAACTATGTGGGTAAAATCTGAAAATCACTAGATTCTCAAATGACCTCACAAAGGAAAATGATAAGCCAAAAACACCTTATCAGCCAAAGGCAAGCACTTTTCATTAAACAATCACTCCATGTCTGACCTCTCAGGCCTTGTCCTCAAAGGAAACTCACATAATACCTTCAAAAGACACACCTGGGAGCTTAAATTCATAACATTGCTGGACACTAAAAGTCATGGTTTTAATAAAGATACTGGACTGTCTGTTATCCTGGAGTAATTTTGCAAGTTCCAGGTGGGAAGAACAGTGAGACTGGAATTCATGTAGAGCTCAGAGACAGGGAAACTCATTTATGTGAGTTCCCTAAACTCCCCAGAAACAATTCCACAGCTCTGTGATGTGGAATGTGCAGGTCCCATTTAAGCACCAGTTCCCGGGATTGGTTAGTCCAGTCCAGCTTGGTTCACCAGCTGTCTAGGGCTAAGAGGACCTCCATTGTCATGTAAACTGTGTCCCTGACTGGCGTCATTTACTAGATGATAATTAGTTGTGAAGACTTTGTCTGATGTTTCTTGTGGAACAGGAGTGAGAACTCAGACAAGATCTGGTAGCGGTGCAGATTCTGCAATTTTCAGCATGCTCTGTGACATCCTCCTTCCTTCTAACCACTTTTCAGAATCACTGCTGCTGGCTTGCCTGTTGCACTGCATTGACCTTTTCAAGAGGTAAGCACTTGGAGAAATCAACAAACACAACAGTCAGAAGCAAAAGGCTATAAAAATTGAACAAGCCACTTTTGCTTGAGATATGAGAAAAAAGATTGAACTTAGACAAAGATAAAGAAACATGTCTCAAAAAATGCATTAGAGACAGCTTGTGAGGAGTGCATTTGAAACTTTAAAATTTCTGGGTCAAAAGGATCTAAATCCATATTTATTCTTCCTAGTTTGAACTATGTTTATCATGACTAATGTAGCTTCAGTATATTTTGTATTGCAATATTACTTAGGTTAATCTGAACCCAGAGAAAAAATAGGAAAATGACTAATGTTGGTGAATCCAAGCTTATAGCTTGAATCCTGAAGTACAAATAATTTTTGTCAGCAGTATTTCATTTACATGAATCAGATTTGGACAGCTGATTGTACCTGTGTAAATAACAGTATTAAAACTCTTAAATTTCTGAACACTTAGCTTATTTAGGAGCATTAACAGTTTGTGACTCTGCTTTAGGTTGTTAACTTTGAAAATGATGCTTCAAGCTAGATATGATTGATGTGGATGGCATTAATGTGTTACTATTGTCAATCTCACATTCTGCAAGTTGCTTTGCTATCAGCTACTATAAATGTTTCAATGGAAGCTCATGAAATACTTTAGAAGGCTTATAAGTACTGTATAAAGTAATTCATCCTAGCCACATATTAGTAATAGCCTAATTATAGAAGACATATGGCTGGAAATAGGCAAGGATCACAGTCTTTTCCATAGTACTGAGACTGAGTGGAATAATATACTGTGGAACCTCAGAGTTATGAATACCTTGGGAATGGAGTCTGTTTGGAACTCTGAAATGTTCAGTATGCTGGAAAAATATCATGATTTGTTCTTTCAAAACTTTACAACTGAAACTGACCTAATACAACTTTGAAACTTTATTATGCAGAAGAAAATGCTGCTTTTAACCATCTTATTTTAAATGAAACAAATACAGAAACAGTTTTCCTACCATGTCTAATTCCTTTGTAAAAAATTTCCCTTTTTTGTAGTTTACATTTTACATACTATTGTACAGTTTATGTTTAACAGAAAGTACTGTACATAAAGTATTTTCTTTTATTTATTTATTTTGTTTCTGCTTCCTAGGTACCTCAGGTTCCAAATGAAGCATATTGTTGACTGGAAGTTTGTAAAACTGGTGTTTGTAACTGACCTACTACTGTAGGTGCAGGAACACCTCTTTCAAGAAATGTCAAGGCTTTCAAATTCCTATTTCTCCTTCATATAGTTTTTCTAACAGAAGAGCATTTATTCATGGAGCTGATAAGTAAGAATTAAAATTTATAGCTTTGAATATACTCTATTATGTCTCTGGAACATTATGTCTACCAAAATAATGTATCCAAAACCAAAATATCCTTTCTCAGAATTGTTTCCCAACCATTTTTCTTCTTCAGTTGTCTAAGAGTTACTAACATTTCACTTTTAGGAAACATATTTCTTGGTGCCTTCCCCTCCTCCTAGCTTTGAGACATAGTAAGAGGAGTGACCACATAGCAATAAAGCCATTACTGGTAAACTAAATAGATCGTGGGAATATGAGACTGTACTGATGTCCTTCCTACCAACTTCACAGCATGTTTTTCTTAAAAAAAAAAAAATTGATAAAAAGAAAATATTCCCACAATGTTTGTGCCAAACCATTTATAATCTGAAAATAAAGTATTTCACCACATAATAAATCCTGCAATGTTATGGCTGTATCACATTAACACATAGTTTAATTAGGCTTTATACCAAGTTCCTATTATTTCCCTAGTGTAAAATTGGCAGTGGCCATCAATGGTTGAGCTGCTGTTAGACATGATTGTTCTTAGGAATGACCTAATACAAAGTAAAACAAAAGCACTGGGGTACTTGAAACCTTCTCATAATGTCCCCTTCTGCAAATGGAGGGAGAAAGGGTAACGCCATATACACTCAAACAATCAGGGAAAGTTTGAGAGGAAATTAGTAAGACAAAAGCTGCCAGCCTCTTTCATTGTATCAGAGATTTCACACTTTTTATTTTCTGAAAATCTAACAGGCTTGTTTACTGAAGATCACAATTCAATAGAAATTTCCACATAAGTGCAGCTATTTCAAAGCTCTTCATGTATTTCTAAATTTCTACTTCTAAATTTACAGGAAGCAGGGAGACATTGCTGTCTGATTCGTGTGGAATCGAGGGGAGTCTCCGTGGATGTAAGGGCCTGCTCACATGGAACTGTTTGCAGGATCCTGGGAACTTAGACTCTAAACATTTCAGGGCAGAGATCTACCTCTATTTATGTCTGTACTGCAATTAGATACCCAAAACTGGCCTATTCTGTTGACTCAGTCTCAGAAGGCTCCGGCTACAGAGCATAGTAACTGTGTTGTAGTTGTTCTGGCTCAGGGCTGTAGCTGTAGCTGTAGATCTGGGATACTCCCATCTCACAAGATCCTAGACCCCAGTCTCCAGCTAAAGCCTGGATGTATACATTGCAATTAAACTACTCCTGAGTGCAAGCCGCACAGGCTTCAATCAGCTGGCATAAGCCAATCACAGGTTTTTAATTGCAGTGTAGACAGATAGCAGTTCAGACTGCCTAGCACATCAGGGCCTTGATCTGAGCATGGACTAATAAATAATAATAATAATAAATAGGTCTGCAGCGTTGTTATAGTGATAAGATGGATATTAGTTAGACAAATGTCCAAGCTGCACAGAGGTCTTTTTCCAGCTTCAAAGCTTGTCTCTTTCACCACAAGTTGGCCCAGTAATAGATTTGGTAACTGGACTCAGAATTACCTAATAATCTGGTATATGACTGCATGTGACAGTTTTTAAATTACTTACACTGTTGTTTTATTGGCCTATTTATATTGTGTTTATGTTTTGTTTTGGTTTTTGGTGTTTTTTACCTACTTTGTAATTTGTTGATTTTTTTATATATACAGAGAGAGAGAGAGAGAGAGAGAGAGAGACTGTCTCTGTCTGTCTGGGTATGTCTACACTGCACAGCTATTTGAGGATACCGGAGGTGTCCCGAAATAGCTACCCCGCGTCTAGACAAGCCACCAGTTATTTTGAAATATTTTTTGAAATAACAGACATGCTATTTCACCATCCCAGAAAACCTCATTGCACAAGGGTTAAAGGATGGCTCGAAATAGCAGATTATTTTGAAATTTGGCACTGTGTAGATGCACCAAATTTCAAAATAAGCTATTTTGAAATAGATTTGAGATAAGGTACGCTATTTACATACTGAGTCTGTATGTTCAAGGACTCCTAAATGGTAAGAAACTGGGCCACCAAATTTGGTATGCAGCTTCCTCTTCTCCTATCTTAAAGCAAGGTCAGGGTTTGGCCAAGACAACTTGGAAGCCTTGAAAAAAGGACAATTTTCCATAACATGAAAAGGAATGGGCTGCTGTTCTGAGGGATGTGATATAATAGTGCCCATGGGGGCAAAAAGCCTGCAGGAGAGAGCTACCCTGCAGACTGTCCAAGCTCCAGGAGGGCTGGGGAGGTGGCTGGGGGGAAGAGGGAGGGGAAAGAACAGGTTCTGGGCAGGCTTGGGGAGAGGAACAGGCCACCGGAGGGCTAGAGTGTGGCCTGGGGGGAAGAGAACAGGCCCCAGGCAGGCTCGGAGGGGGTGGCCTAGGAAGGGAGGAGTACACCCCAACCCTCAGCCTCCTGCACCTACTCACACACACACACACACACACGGCCCTGTCCTGAAGGATGCAGGCAATGCCGGGTAAATCTGCTAGTTAGTTAATAAGGAATTGTTTTTATGAGTGTTGTTCAGTACCGTAAGCATATCAGTAGGGTAATTTACAAATATGTTTATTATTATTATTATTATTTATTAATATAGAGGGCAAAAAATAAGCAAGGACTGTTTGAAAATTTGGTTTGATTTTTGTACTTTATTTTATTTCATTAGTGACATATTTGTTCAGAAATCTCTTTTTCCCAGTCAGTTTATTTCCTCTCTTATGTGTGAGTTTACTATAGTAGTGCTGTAGAAAGAGTCTCTTTACTTCCACTTTCTCCTTTCCCTACTTCTTCAATGAGGGCACTGTTATGCTACAGGGTCACATTTCCTTATGGTCAGCTGCCTTCTGCTAAAAAATTAGCTGGCAGGTAAAAGACTGCCCATAGAGAAAGCACCTGCTAAAAATTTATCCTTCAATTTGCCTCTTAAGACCTGGAGTTTTCTGAAAATAAAGTTAATATTTCTGAGGGAAACCATAGTGGAAATGAATCCTGGGATTTCAACCCAACCCTATAGTTTTAATTCCAGCACAGACACAACACCAGAAGAGATGTATTTTACAAATGTTCTCCAGATGTAGATAAAGATGTAAGAAATCTTACTATAACTCCTGATCATACAAGTTTTCCACTTTTATGAGTGAAAATGTAATGAAAAACAGCTCATGAGACTTTTTTACCTTCGAATAAAAAACTGATCCCAAACTTTAGTTTGGTTCAGATTTAAGCACACAATATCAATCCCACTCTAAATCTTATCTGGATACTGATCCATCAGCCCTTTGTTAAAGAAAATAGCTTCGTGGGGCAAGAGAAAAAAATGTGAGAATAAATTAAATTCTTGTAAATCTGATCCTTCCTGTAAGTCACACTAAACTGTAGTATCACCAGACATTCTATCAACACCATTGCATATATTTAGCTAAAACAAAGACTTGAATAAGTAAGAGCCTAAGACAATATGATTTTCTGAGATTCTTTGCAATCTGATGGTTTCTGAAATGCATTAGAAAATGTTTCTTCTCAGAGCATTCAGATGAACAACAAAGAAGGTGAAATATTTTGTGATAGTATAAACCCTAGAACACCTGTTGCTGATTCATAGAAACAATTTTAATAAATATGCAAAAAAAAAAAAAGCCTCCTGCCAGGAATATGGGAGAGGGTTTTAAAATACACAATGTGCATCATCAAAGCTTTTTAAATCTAGGGGTGATATTTAAATAACATTAAGAATTCTGTAAAACGCATAAGAAGCCAAGTTCTCAAAGTTCACTAGTGTAATCCCACTGATTTAAACCCCATTTAGAATTTGGTGTGAGGTCTCTGTAATCGTTAAAGGGACAGATTGTTTTTAGAGAAAGCACAGTACTTTTATTAACTGCATACTTTGGGCTGATCTTCATAGAAACAGAAGGCATTTCTTTCTCCTTATTTCCCCGCTGGGTCTGCTACATTGCACTGGTGGTTAGTTGCAGTATGGGGAGATTCCACCCTCCTTTGGAGCATGAGACACTGACTACTGCCCCAGGTAGGAGACCTGAAGGGTCCATAGTCTGAACCATTATGTGTTCCTACGTTGGTACCAAAATGTCTAAAGTGAGTATCTTGTATTTGCATAAGGAAAAAAAAATTCATTAAATCAAAGTCTACCATGAATTACACTGTGATACTCCACTGTTTTTATTGTGTTGTGCAAGTGCTACTGTAAGCTACATTTGGCCCACTTTGAGTTAATAAGCAAGGAAGGCAATTCTCATTATTTCTGTTAAATGTTAATCAGTGTTAATGTTAATTAGTTAATTAAATATGAATGTTAATTAAATGTTAATTTCAGATAAATTTTAATTGGTGTTAAGTCCAGACTCCTTAGTTAAAAATATTTCAACAATTTAGCATCCTCTTAGCAAAGTTTTCAAAGTATTTCCTCCTGTGACAAATGATGCAGCAAGGCCTGGTCCTCAGAGCTTTTGAATGCCAGCTACATTCATGCTAGCGGGGATGGGTAACTCTCAGGATTACAGAATAATATGTTCTGATACTGGTCTACAGAGTAACATTTTCCCAGTCCCTTGGTGCAGCTTTTAGCACAGAAAATTGCCTATGAGAGCAAATGTTGTCATATACTCACTGTACTTCTGGCTATTGGAAAAAATAACAGTGATTGAATAGCCATAAGGCAACAACAAGGTCAGAAAGAATGATGTGGCCTGGGAAGGACTGAAGTCAGCATGGACTATCTTCAGAGTAAGACCTGGACCAGCAGTATGAATAAAAATTGGAGCTGGATGGCTAACAACTTGGCAATCTTAACTTGGGATCACTTAGGTTGCTGTTGATCCAGCACTCCAGAAAGATCATAACTGGATTACAGCTGATCTGCCTGTCCTTAACAAATAACTTAATACCTTTTAATGGAGCAGTACTAATGGGTTTAGGGCATATTTTACAAGATAAATCTGTCATTTTCTCAATCACATTCACAGTTTAGTCACCAGAACCACTCAGCTTCCTTTTGTGGTTCAAGTATCTCGAAAAAAACCCCTCATTTTATAAGATATGACATCAACTATACAGAGAAATTTATGTCTTGATTTATGCTAGGATCTCTCTGCTTCAAGATTAAAAGATGCATCCATTTAAGTTTTAAGTGTAGCTACTAGTTAATATGCTGGTTCTCTTATCTTTGATAAAATTCCAGGAGGAAGAGGTTTAAACAAATTTTCATGATAGGTATACTGAATTCAAACATGTACTACATACCTTCTATAAGAAAGGTTATTTTGATGTTTTGATACCACTGAATGTTTTTGTTGTTTGCAGAGGTAGATCAGCTACACCTAATCATGTATATACTAGATGACAGGAGGATAGCTAATGTGACACCAATTTTTAAATGGTTTCAGAAGTTATCCTAGCAATTACAGGCTGGTAAGCCTAACTTCAGTACCAGACAAACAGTTGAAGCTATATTAAATAACTGAATTATCAGACACATAGATATAGATGATTTATAGGGGAAGAGTCAAAATGGTTTGTGTGAAGGGAAATCATACCTCACCAATCTCCTAGAAGTCTTTGAGAGAGTCATCAAGCATGCGGACAAGGGGGTCCAGTGAGTATAGGTTTTCCAAAAGTCTTTGACATGGTCCCCCATCAAAGACTCTTCAGCAAATTAAGCTGTTTTGGGATAAAAAGAGAAGGTTCTTTCAGGGATCAGTAACTGGTTAAAAGAAAGGAAAGAAAAGGTAGATATAAATGTCAGTTTTCAGATTATAGAGAGGTAAATAGTGGTATTCCCCAGGGGTCTGTATAGGAATCAGTTTTGTTTATCATATTCTTAAATGGCCTGGGTAAAAGGTGATGGGCAGCGGTGAGGTCCGTAATCTGGTTACCAGAAGCTGGGAATGAATGACAAGGGATAGATCAATTGATGATCACCTATTCTTTCATTCCCTCTGAATTAACTGGCATTGGCCACTGTTGGAAGACAAGATACTGGGCCACATGGACCTTTGGTCTGATCTAGTATGACCATTCTTATTTTCTGAAATAATTTAACCTCTGAGCAACACAGTTAAACCAACCTAACCCCTAGTATAGAGAGTGCTATGTCAACAGGAAGATTCTCCCATTAGCTAGTCACTGTCAATCAGGGAGGTCCTCCCAGTGGCACAGATAGCATTTTTACTAAAGCATTGCAGTGCAGCTGCAGTATTTTAAGTGCAGACAAGTCTTAAGGAAGTAAACAAACTCTACTGGTAATATGAGCACGGCTTCTAAAACAATTACACCACAACTAATAATTGGCATTTATTTAAGATCTAACCACTATACATTTAGTTGGTAAGAACATCTGGAATAACAACATCTTGTCACTCCTAATAATGATGCATCCTGTACATTTCTCAGGCTAGATTCAATGAGGATCTCACCCAATTATTAAACTTACCTTAACCAAATATTTTACATTTGCTCTAACAAATATTTCAGAATGTTAAAATCTCAATTCAGACTACACCATTCAAATATTAATTGCATAAAAATATTTATACAGTGATTTTCTCAGGGTATGTCTACACTAGCCACCCTAGTTCGAACTAGGGTGGCTAATGTAGTCATTCGAACTTGCAAATGAAGCCTGGGATTAAAATATCCCGGGCTTCATTTGCATGTTCCCGGGCGCCGCCATTTTTAAATGCCCGGTAGTTCGAACTCCCTGCCCTGCAATGAGAAGTAACGGTAGTCCGAATTAGGGGCTTTAGTTCGAACTACCTAGCCCGTGCCGCGTGTAGCCGCGGGCAGGGAGTTCGAACTACTGGGCATTTAAAAATGGCGGCGCCCGGGAACATGCAAATAAAGCCCGGGATATTTTAATCCTGGGCTTCATTTGCAAGTTCGAATGACTACATTAGCCACCCTAGTTCGAACTAGGGTGGCAGTGTAGACATACCCTCAGGTTGTATTACAACCCAGCAAACATAACAATGATTGTCCAACTTTTGGTTTTCTGTGGATCTTTTAAAAAATGTTTTAAAATTCTCCTGATAAATCTAGACCAGCCAGATTAAAGTTAACTTCCTTTTTGTTGAAGATACTGGATGTGAACTCTCTTCTTCCTGAAGAAGA
The DNA here is from genome assembly GCA_032595735.1 of Pelochelys cantorii. NCBI lineage: Eukaryota > Metazoa > Chordata > Testudines > Trionychidae > Pelochelys > Pelochelys cantorii. The sequence continues at coordinate 65,721,207 of CM064330.1, forward strand.
GGTATGGCTTTCATGTTCCTGTTATAAAAATTCTGACTGGAGAACTTTAATTTTAACCTTTTCCTGAGCTGTCCCTGGACTAATGAATTTTGATTTTTACTGCTGAGTTGTGGAAGACAAGACTAATGCAAACTATAGTTAAATTAGCAAGTGATCCAGTACCATCAATGAATGCATTCTTATACCCCAACATAGCATGATATGGGTCTTTTTAATTAGCCATTTCACTACTTGTAATGAGTTACAGGTTGAACCTCTCTAGTTCTGTACTCTCTGGTTCAGAAACGTCTGTGGCCTGGCATGATTTTAGTTAGGTGGATGTTTACTAATAATAGGTGTGGCCAAGTTTTCCATGGTCCCATAAAGTTTGATTACAGCCACCAGTCCTGGCTAACAGGCTATGTCTACACGGGGAAGGTTTGGCAATGGAAATACTGTTGATATGCAAAAATCACCAAAAGTGAAAACTGGTCAGATAAATTCTTTTGCCTCCCATTGTCAACAATTCATGGCCACATTGCTAGCACCCTGATGACAAATAGAGCAAAGCAATGTGGGTAAGCATTCCACAGTTCAGAATTGTGGTATGGCAGAGCTGATCCCTGCACTTCTCGGGATTCCCTCATAGGTCTGTTAGCTCTCCGTGCGAAGAAATGTCAAAGCAGCACAGCAGTCTCTCCAACCCTCTCCCTACAGCAGCAGCAGTCTGCCTGTGCTGTGTTCCTAGCAGGGCAGAAAAGGAGCATTCAAATCATTTGGTTTTTGTTTGTTCTCCAAATGAAGCAGCTCACTCAGATGTCAGATATTTTTTGGAGCTTTGAAAGGGGAGGGGCACATGCCTGCAAGGCAGCAGAAATCACAAAACACAGAGCACGGCCATCAGCGCAGGCATTGTGGGATACTGGTGGAAAACAGTTCTCTTAACAAAACAAACAGCAGTGTTTACACTGGCTCTTTGTCAACAGTAAAGGGAGGGGAAAAGAAAAAAAAGTCTCAGGGCTGGAAGTTATTTGCAGATTCTTGGAATTTTTAAGAAGTATAACCGGCAATGTTATCATTTACCAAGTCTCATTGATTCTGCCAGAAAGCGGCATTTATAGATATTGGTCGCCAAGAAAGCTTGTATTTTCCAGTAACTGCAGCAAAAATAATTATTGTAATTATTTTTATCCTTTACAAGAACAGTATTTATAGTGAAAACATCTGATGTCACATTTGCCATGGATGAAATGATATTTCATGGTAGTTCTTCAGTTTTGTAGAGGTTGGCTTCGATGGTGTATGCAAAATGGATATTTTAGCATGTTCTGTTCAATATGTGAGTTTATACCTGGCCCTGAACATACACTTCCATGTATCCCGAATGAATAAACTGTAATTTCTGAACTTGCTGAGTGCTGTACATCAAGTTTTTCACCTTCAGAGATCAGATCATCCAGAAAGGTTAGTTCTTCATGGAATGACTAGAACTGTCAGTTTTAACAGACACCATTATTTTTCTTTTGGCCAGCCAGCAAGGAAAATTTCCAGCAATGAGTAGCTGGATGCAGCACATAGGTACTGAAGAATATTGCATTGGTTGATTGAGTAGGTGTCATTCTTCCATTTGAACCAGTACCCAACATGTTAAGAAACTTTATTATGCTCAAGCTGCTGTATGCCTGATGAGAAATGAAACAGAGGTTCTGACCATTTGAACTAGTTAAAAAGATAATGGCACATTTCATAGGAGTAGATGATGAGATTAATCCTTGTGTCATGGCCACATTTCAACTTTGGTAACACTGCTCTACAGCCAAAATGCTTCTAAAATAAATGTAGTCAAACTTTACTAATTCTGGGTCACTGAGAACGAAAATGATGCTTAAAATTGTTGATTGGCTCTAGTTTTCAAGATATGCTATTGGGTCAGTATATATGACCCTTGACTTGAGAATGGCGGAGGATAAGCGAGTTATAAAGGGAAGGGATCTCATTTAAACCAGAAGTGACTAAAATACATCTTTGACTGGATCTATGAATAAATCTATGACTCGGTTTGGACAGTACTTGCTTTTTAGGCAAAACAATGAATGATGCAATCTGAAGCTGGTATTGCATCATACATGATATGAATTGCATCATGTTATTCCTAGAAGTCATGGATGATGCAATCATAACGAAGCTTACATCACGCTGCTGAACAAATTGCCCTATATCAGCTCTAGAAATCATACAGTGTCGTGCTCTCTTATTTGTCAGTGTTTGATTTTGCAAAGGGACACATTTCTGTTTAGCCAAAGTGAGCAGAGATGCCTCGTACTTGTGTGAACAGTGCAGATAACTTCTGCTATGTTTGTGGTGAAGTGACTTTTGCATCACAAAAGCACAGCATAACCACTATGGTTAAGAAGCCTATCACCTTTATTTTGGCTGCAAAATTGGAGATCAGGACAAGAGGTGGGCCCCACACATATGCTGCAACACTTGTGCAACAAATCTTTGCCAGTGGTTGAACAGGAAAAGGAAATCTATGCCTTTTGCAGTGCCAATGATTTGGAGAGAGCCAACAGATCATACCAGCAATTGTTACTTCTGCATGGTGCCTCCAGTTGGGAAAGGTGTGTCAAAGAAGAAAAAGTGGACTGTGCATTATCCAAACATTCCATCAGCTATATGCCCAGTACCCCACGGAGAAGGACTGCCGGTTCCTGATGCACCAGAATCACTCTCACTTGAGTCAGACGAGGAAGAGGAAGAGGATGAAACTTCTGGTCCTGAACCATCAATGTCACAGGACCCACATTTTCTCCCATCCTCCTCCTCTGAACCACACCTCATAACACAAGGTGAACTGAATGACCTTGTCAGGGATTTGGAACTACCCAAGAGTAAGGCAGAGCTGTTGGGCTCCAGACTACAGCAGTGGAATCTCCTGGCAGGTGATGTTAGGGTTTCCATGTTCTGTGACCGTCAAAAGGATCTTGTCCCATTCTTCTTCATGGAAGGTGATCTTGTAGCAATGTTTTGCCATCAATTCCAGTTGGTCATGCAGTCCATATGAAGGAAACCTATGACAACATGAAACAACTTTTGAGGTGCATAAACTATGACCAACATCAGTGGCAGCTTTGTGGCGATTTGAAGGTTGTTGCTCTCTTGCTTGGTCTGCAGACTGGATACGCAAAGTACTGCTGTTTTCTCTGCGAATGGGATAGTCGTGCAAGAGATTCCCACTGCATCAAGATAGATTGGCCACTCCGACAGTCATTGGAGCCTGGGAGGAAAAGTGTTCAGCATCCACCACTTGTTGAATCAAGGAAGATTTTGTTACCACCCTTACACATCAGGCTGGGTCTGATGAAGAACTTTGTCAAGGCCATGGACAAAACACAAGCAGCTTTCAAGTACCTCCGTGGAAAATTTCCAAGGTTAAGTGAAGCTAAGATAAAGGAAGGTGTCTTTGTCGGTCCTCAGATTCGTGAACTTCTTCGAGATGATGCAATTGACCATGCACTGCATAGCAAGGAAAAGACGGCATGGAAAGCCTTCCAGTTAGTGGCAATAAATTTTCTCAGAAACAACGAGGCAGACAACTACAGGTTGTTGGTGGAAAACCTCCTCAAGGCATACAAAAACCTTGGTTGCAACATGTAACTAAAGATACATGTTTTGCACTCTCATCTAGATTTTTTTCCACCGAACTGCGGAGCAGTGAGCGACGAGCACGGCGAGCGATTTCACCAGGACATTGCAACAATGGAGAAACGCTATCAGGGCAAATGGAGCCCATCAATGCTTGCAGACTATTGCTGGACAGTGACAAGAGGTGCTCCATTTAATGAATACAAGAGACAAGCCAAGAAGCGCCGAGTAGACACTGAATAGGACTAAACTATGTACATAATAGTTTTTTGCCTTTTGTTTCACAATCAATTTTATCTATATAACCCTTTTGCTGATTTTTAAAGTGTTACATAAACAGGACAGGTGAAATATTATCATGTAAAGCAACCAGAAACACATGAAAAGACCTAGGTTTACAATTTATGATTAAAACTCTACTATCTACACAATATACATAGACGTAAAATGTAAAAACTTAAATATCTTGGAAATAGTAGCCAATCAGTTGTTTTAATTGTCATATTTGAATTCAGCACATCAAAATACATAATAAATAGCACATTTTATCTCTGAAGCAGACGACTTCTAAAAAATTGTAGACCAGTGTAATACATTTTGCCGACATTCTTCTTGTAATTTCAGTTACTAAAACAATTTTAATTTCTGATACAATATAATTCTTCACTTCCTATAATTCATTGTTGGCTAGTATAGCTGTTAAAAGCTATACCCTAACATTTCAGAACAAAAATATCCTTATGTATTCTTTATTTACCACACAAGAGTACCGTGAACATTAAATAGTGAATGTTAGACAAATGCTTTGATATTTGTCAGATGAAAGCCGTTCTGTTAGGACAAAGTATTTTTATAGTTTTAAATAACTCATCCTACATGCCAAATCTTTAATTCCTAACTATCAACATCACTAGGGATAAATTTTATTTTTAATGATTTTTTTTATCCCAATAAACTCTTGTACTTGGCTGTTATGTGTTCTTTCAGAGTTTATTCCCATATCTCTGATGCCAAAATGATTAGCATAAGTGCTCATTACATTTAAATACTCTGTAAGAAAAATAACTCAAATATTGATCAAAATTTACCCATATATATTAATCAAATATTTTGATGTTGCAAATGCATTGCAAAGCTTTTAAATATGGAGGGGCTAAATCCATCAATTTACGTCAGTAAATCATACCACAGTTTCTTCTGTTTGCAAGATAGGAATCAAAATAGAAGTGATGTTTTCTGGTTCTCGTTTAGATGAAGCCAAAAATCTTACATGGATTTTTCCCAAGATTTTGATGTCATCATAAATAAGTTCAGATTCTAGTTTTGATTTGGCCTTTCACATGAACTTAAACCCTAACCAATATTTAAGTACCAAATGTGCTTTCTCAGAGCACAATTACTCTTCAAGCATATGTTGCCAGTTGCCATGCTTTAATAAAATTTTAAAATAATAGAATTTTCTTTGGCAGATGATTTCTAGGAAGCAATATATCCAAATCATGACATTTTAGGTCACATATTATTTATATTTTTGTCTAAATTGTACAGTAGTTATCAATAGAAAATTACCAGGACTTAATAACCTACATGCACAGTTTGTTACATAAGATCAAAAGGAAAATGATTATAGGAACTAATTTTGTTAAGAGTCCTATAGCATCCGTTTGTTAATGTCATTTGTTATAAAGGTTACAGATATAACCTGCATCATTATCAGTACTGAAGAGTTCTTATGTGTCTGACTTTTCAAATAATAATACATTGATTCAAGCGACCTGCTAGTCACAATTTTATAGAAATTCTTGATTTTCTTGTACATTTTCAAAGGGAGCTGCAGCTAAATTCATCACATGTATCACTTTCTACCTTATAGCATATTGTCTCCTGATCTTTCCTAGGTCTGGTCTACACTACAGCAGAAGGTCCAAATATGTAAATTGTGCAGCTGGAGTTGATGTGTCTAACATCACGTTTCCATGCTGAACACACAGTGGGAGGCCAACGGGACCAAACACTCCGAAGCAATCTCTCTCTCAAGTGTTTGGGCTGGTTGGTTCTTGCTCCAAGCTCAGGTCTAATGGCATACATGAGGTCAGAAAAAAATTTCACCTTTGGCAATAACTTTAGGGAGTGGGGGTGTTTTGCTTTCCTTTGCAACACATCTCAGGTAATCATTGCCTTGCCTTTGAGCAGGCCTCATTCACTGATGCACCTAACTCCCTCTTATTGTTGCCTGTGGTATAAAATAGTCTAGTTTCCTGTGGGTTGTAATACTTCGGTTTAATTTCAGTTGTTGGGTTTCATGTGTGGGTGCTGAGGGGCATTGGAGGCCTGTGATATAGAAGAGGTCAGACTATATGATCTGGTGGTCCCATCTGACATTTTACTCTGTGACAGTACCCATAGCATGGATGGAAAGAAAATAAATGTGCCCTTTAAACTGTGCACAAAAAACAGATGGCCCACCATCCCCCACATACTGAGTAAAGTTCTGAGACATTTGCTTCTGCAGCTCAAGTTCAAATATGAGTCTAACAGTCAGTCACTTGCATTATTTTTTAAATATGGAACCCAAAATGAAAAGACTTTTTTTCCCTCTATCTGGTACATAATATACAAAACTAGGAGCTTGAATGCTTGTCTGGCTTAGAGTAAAATCTAAATCTTTAAAAATTATGTTTTTAAGACTAGCTAGACAAGAGATTATCTCTCTTGCCAATCCCCCTTCTCCCCCCAAAAAGCTAACATACACTCTTTCAAATTAGTATCATACAAAAGTGGAGAAGAAATTACTGCTTGAGGCGGAAATTAACTGATTTTTTTCTATTCAACACATTAGGCACTTGCCAGTTTTTTATTCTTTATGTTTTTTAAACATGGGACCCAATTTAAGGAAAAAGAACGACATAAAGGTTTGACATGGGAAAGAATCAGGATACTGCAAAGTCCAACAGCAGCCTAGTGCTTATCTTGTGCTCATTTACTGCTTTCTCATTTGTTGTTGAGGATTTGAACTAAAGACTTTTCACCATGATTTTTCACTATTTACATATGTTAAACATTTGTACTGAGGGCATTTTACTCTTCACTTTTTCTCCAAAATTTTCACTATTTTTGTCTGTGTGTTTAAGTATGCACGTCTTTGTCCTCCCATAACTGTTTAGATTACTTTTAAATTGGCACTCATCTTTCTAAGGATAATAGTAAAATGATTTAAAAATGAGTAGTCCTTTACCACCTGAGGGTATGTCTACATTACAGATAAGATTGATTCCAGGGTTCGAATTAGTGGGTCTAGTGACGACATGCTAATTTGAACTGAGAGGGGCACTTTGGTTGATGCCAGTAGCCCTGCTTCCAGGAGGAGTAAGGGCAGTTGAAGTGAGAGTGTTCCCCCTTCAACTTCCTGCAGTGTGGACAGTGCCAAAAATCAAGTTAAAGTACTTCAACTTCAGCTACACAATTAACGTAGCTGAAGTTGCGTGTCTTAATTTGACCTTATCCTATAGTGTAGACATACCCTTAGGGTATGTCCACACTACAGTGTTATTTCAAAATATCTTATTTCGAAATAGTTATTTTGAAATAGCTTATTTCGAAATAACGCATCTACACACAAAATGCATTTTGAAATAGCATTTGGCTATTTCAAAATAGTGCGTCCACACTGAGTGGATGCTGAATCGCATTTAGGGCTGGTTGGAACCAGTTCCAGCAGGGCACCAGGTCAGGACTTACTGTGCGGGACTGCTGCCTAAGGCTATCTGAGTTTTGTGCTTAAAGGGACCCCCCTGACAGCCAGTTCTCAGGTTTCCCTGCTTGCTTGTCTACCTCGATGAGGGACAGCAAAGCATTTTGTCTCTGTGTGCTCTGGTTGCCCTCATTCAGGACACCACAGCATTCTGCAACATGGAGCCAGAGCTACCCCTGGGCATTCTGGTGCTTCCCTTGGACACATTGCTGCAAGCCTGGCTGCGCTTTCTGCAGGCTGCCATCTGGGAGGTCCATCGGGGGGCTGTCAGTATCCAGGAGGACCTGCCGGAGAGCTTTCACCCAGAGGAGCACTAAGAGCCTCCCTGGTCTGCCCCACTGGGGGCTTGTGTCTCATTCCTCCCTCACATTCTTCCACTTACCCTTCCCTAACCCCCCTTCCTGATGTCAAATAAAATACATGTATTTTCATGAACACAAACTCTCTTTATTTAACAAAAGTGGGGGGGAGTTAATGAAACTCCGGTGAGACTGGGGAAAGGAGGCAGGAGAGGGGAGAAGAGAGGGTGGGAGAGGGGAGGGGGAAACCTGGGAGGAGGGAGCTGAAAGGGGAAGCAAGGGGAAGAAGAGGGAGGGGAAGCTCAGGGCTCAGTGTTGGGGGTCTAGCCGGACTAACTTGATTGTCATGCAAACCTGCTCCTGGGTTCTCATGTGGCCTTTGGTGGCCAGGCTGGCAGCTATCCTGCCATAGACGGCCAAATTCCTCTGTCTAGTGTGGAGATCATGGACGTTGGGGATATCCCCCCCAAACCTGAATAAGGTCTATGATCTCCACCCTGGACCAGGAAGGAGCTCGCCTTCTCTGGGCCCTGTCAGGCTCCTGGGAGCTGGCAGACTGCTCCTGGGGAGCGGTGGAGGGCTGGCTGCCAGTGGCTTGCTGGCTCATGTTTTGGGGCTACTGGGTCAGGGGCAGTGACTGCTGGCTCTGGGCTGGCAGGCTTGGAGCTGGCACAGGCACTGTGGCCAGCATCTACCCCTTTAAGGGCTCCAGGGAGGGTGGGAGGGAGAGAAGTGTTCTTGGTTGAGGCTGGAGTGGCCACTAGGGCACCCTGGGAAGGCTGGAGGCCCCCTATTTTGAAATAAGTGTCTACACAGCACTTATTTCGAAATAGCTACTTCGAATTTGGCGTTATTCCTCGTAGAATGAGGTTCAAAATAATTTTGGCTGTGTAGACGCTAGGAAAGTTATTTCAAACTCATTGCAGGAGGAGTAATGGTAGTTCGAATTAGGAGTTTTAATTCGAACTGCCTAGCCCGTGCTGCGTGTAGCCATGGGCAGGGAATTTGAACTATCAGGCATTTAAAAATGGTGGCGCCCGGGAACATGCAAATAAAGCCCGGGATATTTTAATCCTGGGTTTCATTTGCAAGTTCAAATGACTACATTAGCCACCCTAGCTCGAACTAGGGTGGCAGTGTAGACTTACCCTTAGAGACTAACAAATATATATATATATATAGTATCATGAGCTTTTGAACATGGTAGTAGCACTCAGTCCTTCAGAAGGTTCGTGAAAAAGCACAGCTTAGAGATTCTTTATATATATTTTTAAATGTTCCATGTGCTATGCAATTATGTCCTCCACTGAAACATCGTTTATTTCTCAACAAACTGAGTCTGCACTGTATTTCCTATTCTGTAGTTTGAATATTTTTGCTTCCACTTCTACATTTCCATTCTGTGCTAACTGAAATGTTTATAAAATGCTGATACTGAAATATTGCATCTTAACGGTTCAATAGCTCTTTAATGGGCCCTCTGTTTTATTAATAAAATGATTTACAGAAATATTTAATCTCACTGATTTACCATTAGCATTAATGAGCTTAGTTATTAAGCACTTTACTTCAGAATGCCACAAAAACAGGCCCTATAACACATGCAATATTTTGTACTTGGTTATTTGTAGAGAAAATAAGTGCTGTTAGAAACTTGTTTTCTTCTAGCAAAACAGAATTATTCATTAGCAAGTAACTTGATGACTCTTTTTATATTTTTTCTGTCATTTTTATCTGATTCCATCAAAAGTAATTTAGTTAAGGACCAATTAAAAAATCCCAAAGACTCAAGAGAAATATCCATATCTATCAGATATAATTAAAGGTAATGAGATTACTTATCATTTATAAACCTTTTAGAAGGATCATTTCCTACCATATCTAGGACCATAGCTGTTAAACTAACCTGTTACACAGAAAATAACACTCTCTCGTATGGTACAGCATACAACTGTAGTGCTATACAAACCCCCTATTTGTTAAAAATCTGTCATTTTTCCTAGTGAGTTAGGACTCTCCTCTGCAAACCTTTAGTCATATGAGAAGCTGTTACTTGTTTGAGTAGTAGACTGAAGTCAATTATTTGTAAGGATTTATAGAACTAGATCCTTAGTCATGTGAGTAATCATGTCAGTAACTGTAACACAGATCTTGATTTGAATATGAAATACATGGAGTACAAATATTTTCAAGAATAGTAGCCTAAAGGTAGGTTTGTAAATCTATAGCAACACACCCAAAGAAGCTTAAGCTTACCATTGAAGATAGGCTGCTGGTTTTCTTGTAGCTTGCCATTACTTAAGAAACTGTCACCTGGCGTTCTGACCAATAATTGTTCAGTATCTACTCTTCCATTGCTGGGTAAGTTTGTTGTGAAAATTGTGGAGAGCCATTCTACTTTAGTGTCAGACCTTTCTGACATTTATCAAGCAATCTGAGCACAGGATCTCTTCCTGGTGACAGATGGAGATCAAGTGCTGATATTGATAGATCTGTTAGCTGGTGATGCTGGTTGCTGATGAAAGCAATCAGGAAATACTCTGGATTTTATCCTTCCATCTCAGTGTGGGTCTGTGCTTCCTCTTTGTTACAGCAACATGCAGTCTGAAGGCACTGTTGCTGCTGCAAATAATTAGTTGCACTGACTAGGAATTTTTAAATATTTATTTTTATGCCTAGTAACAAGGCTGTAGACAATTTCTGTCAAATGTGAACATTGCTACCATAGTACATGTCTGTGTCACCTCAAAATCACATTACATCACTGTATTATGTTACATAGGACTATTATTTGAAGGTAGTCACCAGTACTCTGGGATCTGCTCTGCATCTTGCTTTCAGCTGGACTTAAGTTGTGGTTTTGCCTTGCAAAGGCTTAGATGGCTTGGAAGTTAGCTGCCTTTGAGTTTTTCGCTATCCTGTATCACAGTGCCAGACATTAAAGGCTCTCATACTGGATCCTAGGGTAGGTCACTCTATTACAAGCCCCACTTTACACTGCTGCAGTACTTCCACATGGGAGATTTACAATGATGCCAATGCAGAAAATCTCCTAATCAATCAAAAACAGACGAGTAGAACGGTGTTCCCTGTAAGCAGGGCTGGCAATAGATGTTGCTAGACCCTGAGCAATGAGGGGAAGGAGGGAGAAGAGAGAGTGCCTCAGGCAGCAGGGGCAGGGCAAGGGGCAGACAATTATTAGTTGTCCACCTCATGCCTCCCTTACCCCACACCTAGGGCATGTCTAGACTACATCCCTCTGTCGCCAGAGGGATGTAAATTAGACATACCGGCATTGCAAATGAAGCGGGGATTTAAATCTCCTGTGCATCTTTTGAATAAAAATGGCCACCACGTTTTGCCGAGTTAGCGGTTTGTTGGCAAAAAGCGGCTGTCAAGACAGGGATCGGGTGACAAGAAAGCCTTTGTTGACCGATCCTGTAAACATCATTTTACGAGGCATAAGGGATCGGGCGACAAAGGCTTTCTTTGTCACCTGATCCCCATTTTGACAGCTGCTTTTTTCCGACAAACTGCTGACTCGGCAAAACACGGCGGCCATTTTTATTCAAATGACGCATGGGAGATTTAAATCCCCGCTTCATTTGCAATGTCAGTATGCCTAATTTATATCCCTCTGGTGACAGAGAGATGTAGTCTAGATATACCCTCAGTGGCCCTGTCTGTAAGGGCTTTGCAATTCACTCTTCATATTGATCTAAAACAGCTGAGATATGTTGATTTGCAGGGCATGCTGCAATATTCACACATTTTTCTCAGTTTTTGTAAAGGGAGGGAGGCATTCCCAGTGAATACATGTATGCCAGATCAAAAATTATTTCTATTGGAAGTGAAGAGAACCTTGTAGCTTTTGTACTTATTTGTATATCAGTAAATCTACTATATATTTGAATGAGTTTGTCTGATTCATTTAGGAACATTGCTGGTTTATCCCCTTCATCAGGAAGTAAGGGGGGGACGATGTACCATTTGCTGCATTCCATATTCTGTCTGGGGAATGCAGGTGTCAGAGTAAGCACCTCTGGCTGTGCCTGCTGGAGCTGCAGGGTCCATGGAGAGATGCTTCTTACTTGGCCTCAAGCTGCTGCAGTGAGAAAGGTCTGGGGCAGTGGGCATAATGAGTCTGTGATCTCCAGCACCACCTCAGAGCAATGATTTAAATGAAGCATGTGAACTTTCATTTTATTTTCCAAAAAATCAAAAATTAATTGAGTTAAGGACTCAAGCAACACTGGGTAAATCTTCTAGTTTAAAATATGTAAATAGTGCATTGATGCTTGGCTAAGGATATTGTGTGTGGTGTGGGAGGCCAGGAGGGAGAGGCCAGACATAAGGGCTGCATCTAGACTGGCATGATTTTGCGCAAAAGCAGCCACTTTTGCGCAAAAACTTGCCAGCTGTCTATATTGGCCGCTTGAATTTGCGCAAGAGCACTGACGTTCTTATGTAAGAAATCAGTGCTTCTTGCGCAAATATTTTGACGCTCCCATTCGGGCAAAAGTCCTTTTGCGCAAAAGGGCCAGTGTAGACAGCTCAGATTTGTTTTGCGCAAAAAAGCCCCGATCGTGAAAATGGCGATCGGGGCTTTTTTGCGCAAAAGCGCGTCTAGATTGGCACGGACGCTTTTCCGCAAAAAGTGCTTTTGCGCAAAAGCGCCCGTGCCAATCTAGATGCTCTTTTCCGCAAATGCTTTTAACGGAAAACTTTTCCGTTAAAAGCATTTGCGGAAAATCATGCCAGTCTAGACGTAGCCAAGGAGTTTGGATGCAGGAGGGGATTATGGACTGGGGCAGAGGTTTGGAATGCAGGAGAGGGTGAGGGTCTCTGCTGGAGTTGTGGGCTCTGGGGTGGGACCTGGGATGAGGAGTTTGAGGTACACGAAGGGGCTTCATGCTGGGAGCAAGGCATTTGGAGGGCAGGGGGGTGATCTGAGCTGGTGCAGAGGGTTGAGGTGCAGGGAGTAAGGTGAGTGTTCTGGCTTGGAATGCAGGCTTTGGATGAGAGATCTGGGGTGAAGGAAGATGCTCTGGGCTGGTATTGAAAGGTTTGGAGGGCAAGAGGGGGATCAGGCTGGGGCAAGGGTTTGAAGTGCGGGAACAGGTCAAAGGTGCAGGCTCTGGTTGGTGCAGCTCTAGCAGCTCCCAGAAGCAGCAGCGTATCCCTCCTCTGGCTCCTACAAGGAAGCTTGAGCAAGCAGCTTTCCACACTGCCCCATACTCAGATGTCACCTCTGCAGTTCCCATTGGCTGTAATTCCCAGTCAATGGGATCTGCAAAATAGTACTTGGGGTGGGGGCAGTATGTGGAGCCCCAAACTGCCCCTAACATGTAGGAGTGGGGGCAGGAACATGCTGTTGCTTCTGGAAGCTGCATGGAGCAGGGCACACCCCTAAGTTCTCTCCCTGGCTGGAGCTCAGGAGTCTGATTAAAACATTTGACTCTCTGGATGTGGCCTGTGGGCTATAGTCTGACTACAGAATTTAACTACCATTGGTAAGCTTTGCTGTGTGTTTGTGCACACGAGATGCTGCCCTATGGTTTTTAAAAATATGCTTTGTCCCATTCATCTGATTTTGAATAACATTGCTGGGAAAATATGACACGTCAGCCTGAAACTGTCAAAAATGAGATTGCAAAGTATGCAGCTGCACAAAATAGCATAAAAAAGCTTTGCCACTATTTATCTCTGCTTGCCAGCTTGTAATGTTGATACATGTTATGTCATAATAAAGCACTGAAATGAATATAGCTACATGAAATAGTGAAATTACATGGATACAGAGGCACTGCAGTAGCTTAAGATCCCATGTACATACTACATACACTCATACCCATGCAGAGAGATCCTGTTATAACCAGACCTTATATTTAGTTTATTTGGCAACTGTGACAAAATGCTTTCCTGTTTCCACACCCCACACACTACTGTAATAATCTTTTTTTAAATATGCCCCGTAAGGCATCATTAAAAAACTAAGAAGATATCGCTCAGTAAAATCCCGTGAAAAGTCTACAGTGACATTATTTAGAAATAACTCTCCTTCTTTCGAATTAAGGTGAGTGTCCACACAGCAAGCCAGTTTTTTTAAAACGATTTTGAAATAACAAGCTTGTTATTTCGAAATAATAACCCCATAATTTACGAGGAATAATGCCTATTTCAAAATTGGTATTTTGAAATAGGGTTAGTGTGGATGCTCAGCTGCTATTTAATAATTTAAATTAAACCATTCTCTCTAGCTGCAGCACTAGCAAAATGGCTCAGGCATAATTATGTAATGAATGGCGAGATTCCATTTGCAACTGGTGGTCCGCGGAAAGTTTGCATTGAGCCAGGTGGGCCATGGACCAAAAAGTTTGAGAACCAGTCGTCTAGGCCAAAGTTATTAAACTGGGATGTCTACTGATAGCTACCTAAATCGACCTAATATGGTCATCCATAGTTCCAGACTTTGAGAAATAGACAGGGCTCAGAGACTTCCAGAATGAAGGCCATTTGGTGGTTTGATTACCACATTTTAATATACTGAAATATTTTAATTTTACTTTTAATTCTCATTTATTTTTATTTGCAAAACTTTTTTCAAGGACTTTAATTTTCTTTCTCCAAATCTGCTGCTTTGAAACTTTTGCAGAATACATAAATAAAATAAACAGAGCATAAGAATGCATCCAATGCACTGAGTGCTTTTTTAAAATGAAGTCAGTTCTTATGTTTATTTAGGGAAACCCATACATAAAGGTACATGTACATTGCATTGCTCTTTCAGGAGACCGGAAGTATCCTGAAATAGCAACACTGCATCTTTAAAAGCTGCCACTATTTCCCGAAAGAAATCCTAGTTCTACCCTGGTGCACTATCCTGTAATTTAAGATGAGACTTTGTTTTGCCTCAGTTGGTTTATCTTATCTAAAGTATTACGCTAGGTATATTGTGCAAACCATTTTGTTGATGGTTTTTTATTACTCTCTGTTCTCTGTTTTGAATAAATCATATTTGTTAATACATTTTTCACTAGGAAATTTGCTCTGTGTGTGTGGAAGTTTTATCCAGTCCATGCTCGAGGAGACAAAACACCCTGCAACCTTGAAAAGAGAAATACATGAAACAAAAGAGGTTTTTGAACCATACCCTTTCCCAATTTTGGGCAAGGCTTGGGCAAGGGTATCTGCTCTCAGTGATGTGTACCACCATCAGGAGGCAGGTGGCAAACAACTAGGGAACTACCAACTTTGCTAAATTAGAGACAAGAGTGAGATGCAAGGTCAAGTTGCATCTAACAAATGTAATTTTTTTATGTTTTTCTTTTTTTCTTTTTTGCCCATTTCTGTTGCTTGCTAGTATATTTTCCTCTCTGTGTTATTAGTTTTCAGGAACAGGGGAGATACAATCACGCTAAGAAAATCCACAAGGAAAAAAAGGGTGGAAAATGGAACTCTGTAGGTTGCTTTTAATCACTGTGAATGGCCATACATCTGCGTTTTATCTTGTAGAACTGGAATGTCTGCTGAACAGACATTCACAGTTGTTTAAGGGTACGTCTATGCTGCAACACTATTTTGAAATAAGTAGCACTATTCCGAAATAACTTAGTCCGCATCTACACAGCAGGCTGTTATTTCAAAATAGTATCAAAATACTGTGAAGCTGGAAGATTTCTTACTCTGAGTCCCGTGACCCTCATTGTATGAGGAATAAGGGAATTTGGAGGAAATAAGTGCCGTGTAGATGCTCCCTATTTCAAAATAAGATACGCAATTGACATAGCTCAATTTGTGTAGCTTATTTCAAGTTAAGCCCTGCAGTGTAGATACACCCTTAGCAGTGAGATAATTATTCTTAAATCCCAATCTCCACTCTTTCCTTATTACACTGATTAAAAGGTCTAGAGTGGCATAAAGGAGGTCGAAAAAGCCCCACCCCAGCTAGGAAGGATTTTTTTCCAGCTCTGGAATTGTGAAAGACAGCCATAAAGCTGGCTTGTGGTGGCCCACTTACAAACTATTGTACAGGTGAGATGTGTCAGGGTTGGGCTGGAAATGGAACGGGAGGAAAATAGATACTTGCTCCTAATTTCTGATTTTTCAATTCCAATCCACTGGTTTTATAATAACATTCAACATTCCTGTGGTGGGTAGAACACCTCAGCAGTCCAGCACCCTGGCATTTAATTTCAAAAAGGGGAATTACACAAAAATGAGGAGGCTAGTTAAACAGAAATTAAAAGGCACAGTGACTAGAGCCAAATCCCTGCAAGCTGCATGGAAACTTTTTAAAGACACCATAATAGAGGCCCAACTTAAATGTATACCCCAAATTAAAAAACATAGCAAGAGACCTAAAAAAGTGTCACCGTGGCTTAACCACCATGTAAAAGAAGCAGTGAGGGACAAAAAGGCATCTTTTAAGAAGTGGAAGTCCAATCCTAGTGAGATAAATAGAAAGGAACATAAACACTGTCAAATCAAGTGTAAAAATGTAATAAGAAAAGCAAAAAAAGATTTTGAGGAACAGCTAGCCAAAAACTCAAAAAGAAATAACAAAATGTTTATTAAGTACATTAGAAGCAGGAAGCCTGCTAAAAAACCTGTGGGTCCCCTAGACGATCGAACTATAAAAGGTGCAATCAAGGAAGATAAAGCCATTGCGGAGAAACGAAATGATTTCTTTGCTTCAGTCTTCACGGCTGAGGACGTTGGGGAGATTCCCAAATCTGCACCGTCCTTTGTGGGTGATGAATCTGAGGAACTGTCCCGGATTGAAGTGTCATTAGAGGAGGTTTTGGAACAAATAGAAAAACTTAATGTTAACAAATCTCCGGGACCGGATGGCATTCATCCAAGGGTTCTAAAAGAACTCAAATGGGAAATTGCTGAACTATTATCTGTGGTTTGTAACCTATCTCTTAAATCAGCTTCTGTACCTAATGACTGGAAGGTAGCTAACGTGACACCAATATTTAAAAAGGGCTCCAGAGGCGATCCGGGCAATTACAGACCGGTAAGTCTAACTTCAGTACTGGCCAAATTAGTCGAAACAATAGTAAAGAATAAAATTGTGAAGCATGTAGAAGAACATAATTTGTTGGACAAAAGTCAACATGGTTTCTGTAAAGGGAAATCCTGTCTTACTAGAGTTCTTTGAAGGGGTTAACAAACATGCGGACAAGGGGGATCCAGTAGATATAGTATACTTTCCAGTAGTATAGTATAGATTTTCAGAAAGCCTTTGACAAGGTCCCTCACCAAAGGCTCTTGTGTAAATTACATGGCCATGGGATAAGAGGGAAGGTCCTTTCTTGGATTGAGAACTGGTTAAAAGACAGGAAACAAAGGGTAGGAATAAATGGTAAATTTTCAGAATGGAGAGGGGTAACTAGTGGTGTCCCCCAAGGGTCGGTCCTAGGACCAATCCTGTTCAACTTATTCATAAATGATCTGGAGAAAGGGGTAAGCAGTGAGGTGGTAAAGTTTGCAGATGATACCAAACTGTTTAGTATAGTCAAGACAGAAGCAGACTGTGAGGGACTCCAAGAAGATCTCACCCAACTGAGTGATTGGGCAACAAAATGGCAAATGAAATTTAATGTGGATAAGTGTAAAGTAATGCACATCGGGAAAAATAACCCCAACTATACGTACAGTATGATGGGGGCTAATTTGGCTACGGCAAATCAGGAAAGAGATCTTGGAGTTATCGTGGACAGTTCTCTGAAAACTTCCACGCAGTGTGCAGTGGCGGTCAAAAAGGCAAATAGGATGCTAGGAATTATTAAGAAAGGGATAGAAAATAAGACCCAGAATATCTTACTGCCCCTGTATAAAACTATGGTACGCCCACATCTTGAATACTGTGTAGAGATGTGGTCTCCTCACCTCAAAAAAGATATTTTGGCCTTGGAAAGGGTTCAGAAAAGGGCAACTAAAATGATTAGGGGTTTGGAACGGGTCCCATATGAGGAGAGGTTAAAGCGACTGGGACTTTTCAGTTTAGAAAAGAGGAGACTGAGGGGGGATATGATAGAGGTCTATAAAATCATGAGTGGTGTGGAGAGGGCCGATAAAGAAAAGTTATTTATTAGTTCCCTAAATAGAAGAACTAGAGGACACCAAATGAAATTAATGGGTAGCAGGTTTAAAACTAATAAAAGAAAGTTCTTCTTCATACAGCGTGTAGTCAGCCTGTGGAACTCCTTGCCAGAGGAGGCTGTGAAGGCTAGGACTATAATAGAGTTTAAAGAGAAGCTAGATAATTTCATGGAGGTTAGGTCCATAAAAGGCTATTAGCCAGGGCATAAAATGGTGTCCTTGGCCTCTGTTTATCAGAGGCTGGAGAGGGATGGCAGGAGACAAATCGCTTGATCATTGTCTTCAGTCCACCCTCTCTGGGGCACCTGGTGCTGGCCACTGTCGGCAGACAGGATACTGGGCTAGATGGACCTTTGGTCTGACCCAGTACGGCCATTCTTATGTTCTTATGTATGTTCTTATGTTTTTGTCTTCTTTGTAGGTTTATCTGGATTAATCGTACTCTTTGTGATTTAAAATATTGAATTAGATTATGACAAAAATCTTCTCTCTGGAGAGAATAAGACCAACTTACTTTTCATCATAATATAAGTCTTCGAATCATGGTTTGTTTTGTTTGCTCTGTACTGCTTTCCTTTGAGAGCAATTATAGCTTTTCTAAGGCATGGCCACCAATATTGGATAAAATAGCTTGGGTACAGTCTGTTCATTACTTACTATATAGATAATCATACTTCTTTTGATTTATACTGCACTCTCTTAGCAATGTATCCTATAAACCTGTTTTCTTTCCTTAGTGCAACTTCAGGGAACTGAGGACTGTACAGTTTTTCTCTACATTAATTTTTATTGTTATTTCTTCTAACCACTGTTGTGGGCCTCTGTTCTTTTTTATTATTTGCTCCTTGGTTAATTACTCCATACATATCCATACTCATTTGCATTTATCATTAGTAATCCAAGTACCTAAATTAACTAAGACACAAGTTAGTTGATAATACTGGTCTCTAATTTGTATAGGAGATTTCTGTCTTCATTCAAATATTGAAACAGTGTTACTTCAGATACAGGGCCAATTATTATTACTTACTGGGTTCTCTGTTCATTGTTTTCTGTTTATTTTTTAGGTTATAAAGGCTATTGATTTTATAGGACTGATTTTCTCTTTAGATGGAAAGAATAGTGAATGGTTATATAATAAAGACTGTATTATAATGAATACACAGAAGAGTCCAAATTAAGGTTGCACAGGGAATCCTAATTCTTGCACTTCCTAATTTGTGTGTGGGTGTATGTGTGTATTTGACTTTGTAACTGGAATGTTGTTATAAAAAAAGCACTCTATCTATCTATCTATCTATCTATCTATCACTCCCATTCTGAGGTACAAATACCAAGAGTGAATGTAGTATTCAACATGAAAGCATAAGATATTATTCAATAACAATATGCTATTCCCATATTCTCCTGGTACCTCAGGACCCCAGACTCCCCAGCACAGGATTAACCTTTGTGAATTGCAACATGAAGAATTGCTGAAGAACTTTTTAATGTATATACCTTTCTCTTATTACTCTTCATTCTTCCTACCTCATGGAAGAAGGCTGGGAATCAGCATCCAGAACTACAGATTTCTGAGGCTCTTTTTTTTTTTAAATCGGTTGTGCTTAATCAGAAGGTTGCAACATTACTTTTGAATATACACTTGGCCCATTAACAGCTTGAGCAAGGCTAATAGCAGTGAATGTATTATTACATGGATTTACATTAAAACCAGCCAGATATGTAATCTGGTATGAAATATAGCAGACATTTTGTATAGAAGTGTTTCTCTGAAGGAATTCCATGTTCTTTGTCGCTACTTGCTGTTCTTCAGGTTCACTTTAAAGTATTTGTTTTAACATTTAGAGCCACATATTGATTTGATCCTGGTTATCTTAAAGCAGAGGTGGGGAACATTTTTTGGGTCGGGGGCTGCTGATCCACAGAAAAATCAGTCGGGAGCCTCACACCCTGTTGTCGGCAAGAGTAAGTCTCAGGTCCGACACTAGGTTCTCAAAGTACAAAGGACGCTACACGGGTATCTGTCAAACACAAGTAGTTTATTTCCTGAGAGCTAACAGCTGCACCCCTTAACTAGAAGGGCAATATAACAAAGAAGCAGCATATCTTACGTCCCTTCCTGCTAGCTGGGGATCCCGAGTTGGCTGCGGATGAAGTGGGAGGTTGTATCAGCTTCCAAGGCGCTGGTACCCAAAGCCCATCAGTGAGGTCCAAATTGCTGTGCTTTGGTGCAGCCTTAAATACAGTTCTCTTGCCTTGTTTTGCAGTTTGGAAATTTCCAGGGGTTACTCATTACTTGCTGATGTAGGGCTTAGCTGTTAGTTATCAATCTGGTTCTGATCTAGTTCTACTTGTTCTTTGGCCTTGTTTACGTGATCAGTATGTTAGGGTAAACAGAATTGTTTATGCGTTCTTGCTCTTTACCCTTATCTTATACTTGTTCTTGCTATACAGCCGGTCCCCGAGTTGCGAATGGTTGACTTACGGCCGTTTGCATTTACGACCGAAACTGTCGTAAATGGTGGACCCCGAGTTACGAATGTGATCTGCGCTTACGAACAGCACGGTTGAGTGTAACTCAATGGGGTCCGACTTACGAACAAACCGAGTTATGACCAATTGCTTGGTCCGTAACCGGTTCATAAGTTGGAGAGAGGCTGTACTGGCAACAATGCTTATCTTAAATGGTGTATGTTCCCAAAGACTTGCTTCTGGCTCATCAGATGTAAGGGAAAGGGGGGAAAGAATGCAAGCCTTACCACCCCTAAACTTACACGTACAAAGTTCTTCCGCAATTAACTCCTACACAACCTCACTGAGAAGGAGAGAGACACTTCCCACATTCCCCTTGCACACTAGAGCCTTAGGGGACCCCAAGCTAGTAGATTTTGTGTGCTCCAGTCCTGAAGGGGAATAGTGAGGGGGCTGGAGTACCAGTGTGGGCTCCCCAATGCTGAGGGGGAGCCCTGAGCCTTGGGGGCTGGATCCAGGCAAGGTGGGAGCCGCACTGGTACTCCAGCCCCCTCCAGCCCCTAGACCTTAGGTTCCCTACCCTGAAGCCTTCGAAATTACCTCCTTCGTCAAACACTGGATTATCAAATTGATTGTCAGGAGCTGCAAACAGTATATTGTGAAGGAAGCATCTTCAAATATGGAAAGTGTTAGCTGCTTTGATTTCTCAGAGCCAGATCTTTTTGGCATCACACGCCCTATTTGTTCGACTAAGTTTTCCTTTGGAGTGGTAGTTTAGGAATAAGCAGATGTCTGGGGATGTAGATAGAATGTGTGCTTTGGAGGGAACTGCAGAGATCGGCTGGATATTGTTCTTCAGTTAGGGTGCATCTACACTGCACCTGTAGGTCAAAATAAGATATGCAATCTGAGCTCTGCAAATTGTGTATCTTATTTCAGTCTAATTTCAAAATAGCTTATTTCAAAATTTGGCACTGTCTACACAGCGCCAAATTTTGAAATAAAGTGCTATTCTGAAACATCCCTTAACCCTCGTGGAATGAGGGCTACAGGGACACTAGAATAGCACACCCGTTATTTTGAAATCTATTTCAAAATAACAGGCAAGTTTAAAGATGTGGAATAGTTATTTCAGGATACTTCCGGTATCCCGAAATAGTGCCGCTGTCTAGACGTATCCTTATTGTTTTCATCTGTGGCTACACCCAATACACGGGATGTTCATATCTAAAAAAAAATAAATAAATGCCATAGAGGTGGAGCATTCCTCCACCTGGCTCCTTATTCCATTCTAGCTCCTCTCTGTGTGTGAATGCAATGGGGGGAGGGCAAATGGGGACCTAATTATTGTTTGCCTTTTGGCCTGCTCCTTTATGCCATAAGCAGACATCTCCATTGTCTTGTTCATAATTTCTATTAGATCTTCTGACAAATAAAAACTCATTTGATTCCCATGTTCCTACTGGTTACATCTGAGTTCCAAGGCAAGTTCCATCACTTGAGAATGACATGAAAGGAGAGCAGCTGGAAGAAAGGAGCTGATAATCTTGGCATTCTGCTCAGTTTTAATAGGGGTATTTGAGTGAACAGGAGCAAAAATGAAAACTAGGGGAAGATTGTGCTGATGAAAGTGAGTCAAAGTCACGATAGTTTTTACTTGACAGTATCTACCATGTAGTAAGCTATTTTGTGGTTATCTGTAGCTTAGAGGACCATTTTACTTTTCTAACATGTGCTGGTTCCCATTTTAATCATATCTGAATGTATCAATATATTTCCCTCTCTTAGGGTATGTCTACACAGCAAAGCTATTTTGAAATAACAGCTGTTATTTCGAAATAACTATCCTAGTGTCTACACAGCCATTCCGTTATTTCGAAATTAAATCGAAATAGCGGAGGGCTTATTTCCAAATTGGTAAATCTCATTCCACAAGGAATAACGCCAACTCATTGCATGAGGAGTAACAGTTAATCCGAGGGAAGGGGTTTCTTTCGGAATACCGCGTCTACACGTGGTGAGTTAATTTGGACTAGTGGATTTTTAAAATGGCAACCAGATGCGAATATGCTAATGAAGTGTGGGATATTTAAACCCCGCGCTTCATTAGCAACTTCAGTATGCTACATTTGCATCCCTAGTTCGGACTAGGGAGCAAGTGTAGACATACCCTAAGGTGCTGCAGGACCATTTGTTGTTTTTTCAGTTACGGACTAACATGGCTACCCCTCTGAGACTTGTCTAAAGAAGCTTATCTCGCTTGTTTTCAGCCAAGCCTTGTTGACACCTCTTTTTTATTTAACAAAATTCACTATCCTTTTATTTCTTCAGTGATGTCTCACTGTCAGCAGAGAGTATGCTAATGAAGCACTTGTTAGCATTTGTTGTGCTGCCATTTGCATATCTTTGCCAATGCTTTTTGCACAAGATGTTTTTGTGCATAAACAAGCAGTGTAGATGGGTCCATTTTGCGCAAAAAAACCCTTTTGTGCAAGATCCTGTATACCTCCTTTTTTGAGGCATAAAGGGATCTTGCACAAAAGAAGGTTTTTGCGCAAAACAGACCCATCTACACTGCTTGTTTTTGCGCAAAAACCTCTTGTGCAAAAAGCATCGGCAGCGATATGCAAATGACAGCATAACAAATGCTAATGAGCACTTCATTAGCATACTCTCTGCCGACAAGTACCTGCAGTGTAGACGTAGCTTTAGAGTTTTTCTGAAGGCTATGCAATCATTCATTTGCATTCAGTTCTTACAAACAATATCCATACATAAGTTTCACAGTGATATTGATTACCATTGTGATAGCACTTTTAATTTGACTTTACATGACATTTTTCTTGAACTAGAATATACATATCAGACTCAGGAAATTCCTGTAATTCCTCAGCACCTCTTTCCAGATGCATTAAAAGTTTTTTGGTCACAAGTTCCACATGCAGCATGTATGCACCAAACCTATTAATTTTTAGTACTGATTAGAAAAGTTATCAAACTGAAGATTAATTGCCAAAATATTCCAGCTTAACATGGAACACAAAACTAATTTTTCCCTTATTATTTAACACAGTCACATAAAACTCATGTGCATAACCTACCTTTCAATAAATCACCTTTAAAATTAAGATAACTATATCAGTAGAGCTAAATACTGCCTTTGGGCATAGATATGTGGGTCCCTGATGGAGGTGGAATATTTGAGGTCAAGTTCTATTTATGTACATTTCTACAGCTTTTACTTTCAGGATTGTCAATATATCAGAAAGTGAGCAAAGTTCATGCTCACACTGGCTATTAAACTTATCTTTCATATGTGTAAATAGCAACTTTATAATTTTAGAACTTAATTCTGGGGCCACTAAGTCAAAAATGCCTGGATGGATAAAGGTTCTTGGTTTAACTAAAATGTGCAAATCACGCTTATTAAAATAAAAATGATAGATTTTTCAAAAAGGAAAACATTGATATTTGGGTTAAACCTTCTGTGAGAAGGTCTAACTTCCACTATTTATTGGGATTTTCAAGCTTGATTTACTTACCTATTCAGTGAGGGAAAGTAATTGTCATCACATTCCTTTCATTACATGTGGCAAATGCTATCTCTGAAGTACAGAAATGCTTTTTGAAATTGGATGTCAGAGTATAGGGTTTATTCCAGTAGCTTGAGCACGCATTTAAGGGCCCATTAACTTATTTTCAATGGACATACATTTTTCTGTGTTTATTTTTTTGTTCAGTTTTTAATTAAATAATTAGGTGGAAAGTAAGGAAATATAGATGGATGAGAACTGAATACTGGGCACAGCTGGAGTGTCTGTGATATGCCAGAGTTTTTATTTGGGCTTTTACTGTAATTTGGGTTTGAGAATGAAACAAGAGTCAAGCTTCTCATACTTTTTATGCATTATTCACTTGTTCTCCATATCATATCTAAGGTGAGGTGTTTGTACAGTGGGGCTTTGTGTACATGAGGGTGGGAAGCACAGGAATCCTCTTCTTCAGAATAGGGAGCTTTCCTGTAGCAACTATTGCACAGCTAACCAGTAGCAGAAAGGAATATGTGCGACACCTTCTGAGGGGATTTCACAGAGGTTAAACTCCCTTGAGACTGGAAAGACATTCTGCCTGATTCACCTGCTGTACTCTGTTCCAGTGATGTAAATCAGCTGAAAAACTGACTTTTCTGCTATTCTGATGATTCCAGTAAGGTTGGTACTTGTAGGAGAAAGAGATTTTGCAGTGAGCTTGGCTATACCTTTGTTCTCACTTGTTGTAGGAATGGCCTCTCCAGGCTTTGGGCAGTCAGGTCTTACTGAAACTAGTCACAGAATCAGAGGAATACAAATATGCCTTGGAGCTACTGCAGCTTACACTGAGGCTACATCTAGACTACAGGCTTCTTGCGCAAGAAGCTTTTTGTGGAAGAGATCTTCCACAAAAACGTCTTGCGCAAGAAAGTGATGCAATGCACTTTTGTACAAGAGAGCATCCAGACTGCCTGGATGCTCTCTCGCAAGTAAGCAGTGATTGCTATGGACAAAATGGCCCCCAGGGCACCTATGTTTTTTCCTCTTCCCTCTTCTTGTGCAAAAACCCCTCTTGCCCGTCTACACACACCTTTTTGTGAAAGAACTCTTTCGCAAAGAGGAGTTATTCCTCGTAGAATGAGGAATACCTACACTGGAAAAACCCCTCTGTTCTTTTGTTTTAGTTGCACAAAAATGCGCTTGAGGTGTGAACGCTCCAAAGCTTTTGTGCAAAAATGGCCATTTTTTCACAAAAACTCTGTAGTGTAGACCTAGCATGAGTGTATATGAGCTGCACTTGAGTACCTTGTCCATTGTGTCTCTCTGGAAGCAGTGTCTCAGAAGAGCTCCCACTGACTCTCTGTACTTAATGGGTACAATCTGATCCAGAATACACTTTACCAAAGATATCTACACATTCAGGTTAGCACAGTGTGTTAGTTCACCCTTTGATTCATTGTGGTCCTTGCATGTGGTGAATCATCAAATTCACAATGGTTCACATCAACTGACTCCTCTGGTCTCCAGTAATTAATTTAAACCAATGCATGTGCTCTGCCTTTCTGAGTTAGATTATTTGCCATATATATATATATATATATATATAATTAACATTTCTTTGGCATTTTCCCTCCCTGGGAACTGCCAACACTTCTCTATTTGCTCTTTTCTCCTATTGACAGTCTTGTAATAGTCAGAAATCACCAGCAGTTTCATACCATAGTCTATAGCTCACTGTTTTCAATACCTACAAGTCTTTACCTTCAGCAAGTGCTGCAGTTACATTTATGAAGCAGATATGGAGAACAAGTACAAAGAGACTTTATTTCAACACCAACACTGTGACTGCTAACATTTTGAAGTCTCAAACTTCCTTTGAACCTTAATGGAACAGTACCTTTGTTAAAAGCCCATTTAAATTGCTGCTGATACACAAATTCTCACAAGGATATAAAGGATTATTTATTCCCCATCTAGCCTGGTATTAGGGAAGTTAACACAGTGTGTAGAAGGAGTAAACACCGTGCCCACAAACTGAGACAGGTGGTCTGAAACAGATGCCTTTTCAATACCTTTTCACAGTACCCAAAGAACTGAACCAAATGGGTTCTGAAACCTAAAGATTTTTTGTAAATAGCTCTGCTCTGTGTGGCTGTCAGATCCATTACCTTCAATTATTAAAAATGTTAAATTATGCTTCTGTTTTGGTTTTTGTCAAGTGATGAGTAAATAATAGCTCTAGCTTTCCTTGCTTACCACCTACACTCCCACATGTAGATTTATCTCTACCTATAGATAGTTGAAGGAGAGAGACACAGTTTCTTATCTGCCCCTAAGAAAATCAATTGACCAGGGATTTTTATGGTACAAATGTGAAAAAATACCATCAATATGTTAGGAGAATAAAAAACTCCTGTGCTGCAATAAAATTAAATGGAGTCTATATCACCTTCTGCCCTGTCTCACTATTGACAAATAGGTTGGATCAGCTTAAATGGCCACTGGTGTCATCTCTATCTGCTTACTGTTCTTCAAGAGAAATGCCTTGCTGAGATAAATGATTGCTATCTCCTTCAGAAAAGCAGGGAAAGAAAAAAACCAACATGCTAACGCATTTAAAGTGCCATAGGCAGTTGAACATCATATGGAAATTTTCTCAACCTTCTTTCAAAGTAGTGAAAAATGCAAGGATTTGAATGCCTATTGTATATAAGCAGGATAATTGACTATTTAGATTGAAGAACCTCTGCCAATGAATCTGTAACTATGGGAATGCTGATTCTGAAACAAAGAAGGTAGAATGCAAAACTCCTCAGCATTGTCAAAATAGCCCTCTGTGTATTAATGAGAAAGTCTGGTGGGTAAATGTTAATGTGTATTTGTGTGTGAATGTGGGGAATGCAGCTAAGTGTGATATTTTCCTCATTATCACTTTCAGGATCCCTCCACCATGTGGATTTCTAAACTCAACAAATGAAGTGAAGAAAAGAAAAAAAAAATCTAACATGCCCCCAGGGGCTTCTATATTAAAGGTTGTTTTAGGAATTCTCTTTTGTAAAAGATGTGCTGTAATCTCTGTCTGTTTACACTAGCCCACCCAATGTCACATTTTATAAAGGGTAGGATGAGTTACTGGATCTAGGACTTGGCTTTTCACCTCTGTTAAACCTTCCCACAAATGAGTTTTGTAGTCTCAGCTCATTCCCTCCTGAAAGATGATAGTCTTCATCTTTTAAACTGCCATACATAATTTAACACTCTCACCTCACCTCTTTTGTTGGGTTTTTTTTGGGGGGGGCTGAGGAAAAAGCTGAAATTTAACTTTGTTAAGGATTATGGTCTCTAAACTCAGAATAAATCCAAATGTTTTTCTCTTTGTCATTTTAAAATAACACTTTCTATTGCCTAGATAAAACTGCCAGTCCATTTTTAGAAAATCTGCACTAACTCCTTTGAAATTGCTATAGCATCTTGAATAAAGGGATCACAAAACAGCACATAAACAAGTGGATTTTTACAACTGTTTTCTTCTTATTACAAATGAAGAACATGCTTCAGAATGCAGAGCATAAGAGTAAGTCCAAATGGACACACCCATGAGAAAAGCAAAGATGTAATTTACAAGTGTTTTTCTCCTCTGTACAATATAAGTTTTGGGATTGTACTGGGAAGCAAAATCAAGTAAGTATAAAGTTCAATGATATAATGGTTGTGACAGAGTGGCACATGTCTGGGTCAAATTGTGAACACTTAGTGTTAACATCTTCATTTTCTATTGTTTCAGAGGGATATCCATGTTAGTCTGTAACTGAATAAATTTAAAAAACAACAACAAATAGCCTTGCAGCACCTTAGAGACTAACAAAAAATGTAGATGGTATCATGATGTTTTGTGGGCACAACCCAGCTCATGATACCATCTACATTTTTTGTTAGTCTCTAAGGTGCTGCAAGACTATTTGTTGTTGTTTATTAAGTTTATTTATTTTGTATTGTAACATCCATTTTGGTTTAGGGCATCCATTTTGTATTATGTGCTGAACTCATGTCTAATCCTGTCTAAAGAAAGGTTATAATAATATATTTCAATCAGCAACCTTTTCCAGGAAAAGGGCATTTGATGCCTCATTACAGTACAATCTTTGTGAACCAATAAAGAGAACAATCTAGATTTACTGAGTCTGTCTCTCAACTATTAGCCCAACAATGGACCCTACACAGGAGAGGAGCCCAGAGGGGTGAAGGGACATACACACCAATGGAGCACCTGACACAAAGAGACAGAGACTTTATTTAGGAAGGGGTTATTTTCCATGGAAGGCATCTGTCACCACATTAAAGAAGGCTGGGTTGGAAAGTCAGGAAGCAGGAGGAATTCTGCTTAGCCTGAAAAGCCTTCAACTCAGAGAATGGGTTAGATCAGACTGGAGGGTGGTGAGGGGATTCCCATTAGAATGTCTGTTATTTTCAGAGATCTGGAACTCACTAATATTTTTGAGAGTAAAGTGACTGTTTAAGAAATCCCTTTGCTAAACCTATCTTCTTTTCTTTCCTCCAATGTGGACTCAAAGCAGTTAAACCAGAAGCCAGAACATCCACAGCTAGCTGGAGCTCATGGGAAGTATGTGTAAGCAACAAGGGAGTTCAGGAGATCTGAGGCAGCTGGACTGTGGTATCCCCCCTCTCCTCTGGCCCGCTCCTGCATGAAGAGAAAGTTGCATTCTTCCAGCAAACAGGAGGTGCCAAACACACGGGCATTGTGTGAGCCCCTGCCCTTGCCTTCCTGCTCCTGCGGGAAGCAAAAGTTGCACTTTCCTGGAAAACAGGAAGTACTGAACACATGGGTTCAGCATGAGCCCCTGTTCTGCCACCATGCCTGGAAAACCCTGCCACCGCCTGCCTACTCCTACAGGAAGGGAAAGTTGCATTCTTCTCACATTCTTCTGGTAAATGGGGAAGTGGGGGAGTGCTGAAAACCTGGACACAGTATGAGTTCCTGTCCTGTTTCCATGCCCAGACACCCTACCTCCTCATGCCCGCTCCTGTGGGAAGGGAAAGTTGCACACTTCCAGCAAATGGGGAGTGCTGAATTCCTGGGCTCCATGTGAGCCCCTGCTCTGCCACCATGCCTGGACCCCCTCCCTCCTGTAGGCCTATGCCCCGACCTGTCTCTTACCATGCCTGTCTGCCACCAAACCAAGTCCAGCTGCTCCCTGAAGTGTACCTACTGCATAGAGGCTGCTTAAATGCATAACTGTGGCCTTGTACAAGCACTTCACTGTTGTCTTTAGTCAGACCTTTTTATTCTTACAAATTACAGGAAATACATTATAGAGCATAAAACCTATGGTCTACTCTTTTCTTTTTGTTACAGTAGAAACAACAGTGCGACTGCTGTGTACTCTCCTGGATGCCTCCTCTCCCCTCCTGCACACACACCCCTCGCCACCAGCTGGGTGGTTGTCACAAATTGGCAGAAAATGGACTAGAGAACCAATGTTCAAGAAGCAAATGCAGTCTGCCCACTTGGACAGGGAGTGCTTAAGCACAGTAGGAGATGCCTGTGGAGCATGCAGATAGGAGAGCATTCAGTGAACTGGAAGTGAGGAACCAGGAAAGAGTCTTGTTATCTGTGGCAGATGGACCACATGGCAAATTTCTAGGATGCCTACATGCACAAGAGTAGATTTTGGCTATATTTTTGTGGAGTAAACAAAGCCCTTGTGGACCAACAGTCTCTCCTCTCCCACAGGCCCTGGCACTGTCCATCACTGTGCTCTGCTCATTGTCCTGGTGTCTGGCTGCTCAAAACTCCTTGCCTTGCACCCCTCCCCCCATCCTGATAGTGGAGACATGCACCTTCAACTTTGCAAAATACGGGTGCTAACAGTCGACTTTAATAATGTAAGCAGGGGCTGAACTGCTGCTTGCTATCAGCCAGCTAAAAGGAGAGAGCTGCCCTGGGCCTGGGTGTGCCCCTACAATTGTTTAGCTCTGCAAGATAATTAACTGTTCACTGTTGATATGTAAATACAGCTCATGCCAGGAGGGGGAGGGAATATGAGGTGTGGCTATGTAAATCCAATTCAGCCAGGGCTGATGGAGGATCAATGTTGGAATAGAATGTGGTGTATTGTAAATAATTTGGGGCTGTTGTGGGAGTCACAAATCATGCTACCCCTAAATGTGGGAACTGTAAAACATGACACCAGTGCTTGCAGGAGAGACACCATCATTGTAAGAGGTCTCCGAGGAACAAGCCTCCCCCCTTCCAGAGTTGAGTGAACTGAGCTGGCGGGAAGGGTTAAAGGGCTTGAGGCAGCCTGCTTCACACCTGCCAGGTGTGAGCTATAAGACTGGCCCAACCTGCCTCTTTCCCTCTTTGTTTTAAGGACAGACCTAAAGCAGACTCCATGAGGAGTCTTTTTGCTAGTCCAGTGGAAGCTGGAATCCTTTGCCAGTCTAGGTGGTGGCTAAAGAGCTGAAATCATGAAGAGCTGAAATCACTGGTTTGGCTGGGAGCCAGACCCATTGCAGCCAGTGAAGCCGCGGCAGCAGGCGAGGAGCGGCACGGCGTGGCTGGTAGGAGCGGCAGCAGGCGAAGAGCGGGGGCAGGCGACCATTAGCGTGGCGTGGCTGGTAGGAATGGTGGCAGGTGACCATCAGTGGGGTGTGGCTGGTAGGAGCGGTGGCAGGCGACCAGCGGAGCATCTGGTGGAGTGGGACGAGACAGCTGGTGGAGCATGGCAGAGTGGCTTGCGTTAAAGACTGCAGCAGAACCCTACGGAGAGGTGGGGCCATCGGCCTCAGACCACGTATGGTGCCCCATCTATCCCCCCGCCCCCATTTCTAGTCAGGTTGGGAGGTAAAACCCTGCAGGGGAACTTTTGGACTCTGGATGGTACTGACCAGGAACAGAGACTTTTGGGCTGTCTACATTGGCATGATTGTGCGCAAATACTCTTTAACGCAACTCTTGCGTTAAAGTATTTGCACAAGACAGCGTCTACACTGGCATGTGCATTTGCGCAAGAGATGTGCTTTTGTGCAAGAGCATCCGTGCCAGTGTAGACGCTCTCTTGCGCAAGAAAACTCCAATGGCCATTTTAGCCATCGGGCTTTCTTGCGCAAGAAATTCATGTTGCCTGTCTACACTGGCCTCTTGCGC
Source organism: Pelochelys cantorii (assembly GCA_032595735.1). Taxonomy (NCBI): domain Eukaryota; kingdom Metazoa; phylum Chordata; order Testudines; family Trionychidae; genus Pelochelys; species Pelochelys cantorii. The sequence goes on from CM064330.1 coordinate 65,752,164, forward strand.
AAGAACAGTTGCGCAAGAGGGCTTACTCCTGAGCAGGAGCATCATAATTCTTGCGCAAGAAGCACTGATTTCACACATTGGAACGTCAGTGTTCTTGCACAAGAACTCCCTGCCAGTGTAGACAGGCAGCATGTTTTTGCGCAAAAGCGGCTGATTTGGTGCAAGATCGTGCCAATGTAGACATAGCCTCAGGGTGTCGGACTTTGGGACTTCGGGTGATTCTTGGCTGGGGGGCAGGGGGGCTTAGCTCATGTCTGGGCTATGAACTCTGTGGTATTTTCCCAAGTTAATGCCGTATGACTTCTCTCTCTGTTTCATTAAATGTTTCTTTCCTACACTCAGACTCTGTGCTTGCGAGTGGGGAAGCATTGCCTCTCAGAGGCACCCAGGGGTGTGTGAATTTCCCAGGTTACTGGATGGGGGCTCGATCCGTTTTTGTGTGAGATGGACCCCTAGATATTGAACCCGGCCCTGGTTGCTGCCAGACCTACCCGGCAGAAGGGTTACAATAAATTGGACCTTATCTTACAGTGTAGACATGGCTTCAGAAACTTCTTGTACTGAAATTATGTCTCTGTAGGATATGGGATAGCAGAGGAAGTAGATATTTGCTGTATTTTTGTGGAGTAAACTTTTTTCACTAAAAATCTATTTCGGCCAACCAAAACGTTTTGCAAATTCTTATCAAGTTTACCAAATCTTTTTGACCAGAGAAAGCAAAAAAAGTTCTTTAAAAAGGTTGAGAAGTTGTTGAAAAAGTTGGCTCCACGCATCTGATAAAGTGGCTTTTACCCACAAAAGTGTATGCCCAAATAAATCTGTTAATTTTTAAGGTGCCTCAGGAATCCTCATTGTTTTTGCAAATACAGACTAACATGGCTACCCTTCTGAGACTTGAAAATCTTTGACATATCTAATTGAAATGTCAATTCAAAGTGACTTTTTTTTGTTTAAAATGTTTTTTATGCTGCATCTTATTGTTATAAGTTAAAAAGCTCAAAAACAAACTGAAACATTTTATCTCCAAACAATTTTTTCCTATATTTTTGCCCCACAAAAATTGTATTTATGTTTTGTTTTTAGTTTTTCTGAAATGAGCATTTAGTTTTATTTCTTAGTTCAGTCTCTGAACTAAAAAAAAATTGTTATTAACAAAGCTTTAGTATGGAATGGCTGAGAAAAGAGAGGGAACAGGAATTCAATTTGTTGAGCTTGCTCATCTTGGGAAATCCAGGTGGATGTCAGTAACAGGGCTGCAGGCCCTGCAATTTGTGGCTCTATAGTACCTTTGGAAGTTCTCTCCCATGTATTACGAGGCCCAGAATTAGACAAAATTACATGAGCACAGAGTGTCAAATCACAAAACTAATTCCTACCTATGTATGGTCTTATCTAATTCTGGGGCTATTCGGCCATCACCAAGAATCAATTCTTCAGCCACCTTGGAATATCTAGCAGGTGAAGTGTGTGCATGTGGCAGGCAACCTCTGAGAGGGCTGGACACTCTGGGCACGTCTATAAAGCAGGGCTAAAGCCAAAATAACTTGAGCTACATCGATTGCATAGCTTGTCAAAATAGCTTATTTTGGCCTTTGAAACTGTCTACATAGCAGGAAGTCCGAGAAAGAGCACTCTTCCTCCTAGTTCCCTTATTCCTTGTAAAATGAGGGTTTTAGGAGTCAGAGTAAGAAGTCCTCCAGCTCAACATTATTTTGACATTATGTTGAAAGGACTGCTTGTAGTATAGACACGGACTATGTTATTTCAGAATAACTTCAGTTATTCCGAGACAACACTGCTGTGTATATGTACCCTCTGCAACACACTTCAAAGCCTACTGATCTGCTCCCCAATCATCTGAAACCCCAATTATCTAAAAGATTCAAGTGTGACAAATATCTTTGGATAGCTCTGCTGTGTGCATTGATTTAAAGGTGCATTGCAATTTGAACATGCAAGACAAGGCTTGCATAAATCAAAGAAGCATTAATGGAAATTATGGCTGAAATTTCCAAACTTGAGTACCTAAACTTAGGAAGCTTATTTTGGATTTTTATGCATAAATATAAGTGGTCTATTTTCAAACATGCTAAGCAATTAAACTTGCAAGTGGGAAAATCAGGCCCCTTTTATATGAATGCCTACAGAGAGATTTTGGAGCCTGAATTGTTTACTTACATCCTCTTCATCAAGATGACATGACTCTAATATCTCCATCACTATTCAAACTAGTTTAAATTGTTATTAATATCATCCATATTTTTTCTTAATAATTTAGTTTATATATTGGATTTCCTCTTTCAGGCTAAAAAGAAATTAAATTAGATAGTTATGTAATTATTGTGGTAAAAGTACCAGGTTGATCACAAAGAAAAAAAATCACAAAAAATAGAAATAGGGGAAGAGGCCAAATATTCTGAGCAGATTTTATATGGAACCAGGGATCAGTTGCATGTCAAGGAAATGTATTCTTTCCTTTATAATTGTGTGAAAAACAGGTATATTAATTTAGAGGTGTGAGTCCAAGTTAAATATATATTTTTAGACAATTAACCTTCTTATTCTGAGGTGACAGAACAGGAAAAAAACTATAAAAATGGGGGAAAGTGAGAAAGTTATAAAATCTGGAAGTGTTAGAGTACAATTCCATTCACAGCAGGAGGCAGATAGTATTAGGAGACTCTGGAATGCACTAATATGGACTACATTTTTTAACCCCAAAGTGCATTTATTACACATGCTAATACTGAGAGTCTCACAAAATAGTGCAAAATTACGTAAGTGAACTAACAGAAGCAAGACCAATTGTTTTATTATTTGATTGTCTTGAAATTCTAAAGGATGTTCACTTTACCTACATAGGCAATGTGATAAAAAATGTTGACATGGAATATATAATTTTGGAAGAGTTCTGACACACTTGCATTTATTTCATTAAAGCTCTGAGGGCAACATTCTGACTCCTTTCCTCCTCTTAAGTAGCATCTTACTTCATAAGTAATTCCACTGACTTCATTGTAGGTACATCTCACCATGAGTAAGATTATCACAATCTGGCTTTAAAAAATAATGTCCAAACAATGCATCTCTATAATTTCTGATTCTGATTCTGTACTGACATACTTAGACGTCAGCTTTTAATCAGGCTCGGGTGGAGCTATGCAAGACTGAAAATTGCACTATCAGGACTAAAGTGAACAGAACCAAAATTTTATTTCCCAACAAGCTTTATTTTTGGGGAAGCAAGGATCTAGACTTGGATGCATCTCTAAACTTATTTATGAGTATGAGTATGATTACTATTTATTGTCTTACTGTGGTGTTAGTCATGGCCCAGTATGCTGTTATGCTAGGTGATGTGGAAGCACTCAATAAAAAGATGGTCCTTTTCCAGTTTACAATCTAAATAGGATTTGAAGGACAATAATGATATAGATTTTCGGATGTTTATGGGGAGCTTCAACTGTGAGGAGCAACATTTGAAGGTGCTTTTTTTTGAAAATTTAACAAATGGGCATTCAAAAGTCGCATTGCTGACAGATCTGAAATGGCAGTCATCATCTTGATATCAAAGATGAGATGATTGGTAGGATAGGGACTAAATAAACATTAGCTAAATTAGAAAGCTTAGAAAATATTCAGATTTAATTGGCTTCAAATTTTGGATTTAATTCTGTTCTCATTTTAAATGAACCAGTTTTCCCGTTTCCAATAAAAAAACAGAAAACAACTTGAACAGGAGTTTAACATTTTGAAACATAATGAGGAAATTACATGCAGTCGGTTAATTAAGCTATGGTTACTACTATATGGAACTTGTTATTTAGCTAGCACAGAAAAATTAATAAAATTTCCACAGTTCATAACGTGGTCCCTCGCTCATAATATCATCTCCAAGCATAAAAATATTATGAAACTCAGAACTAATTTACCATAATTTTCTTTTACTATAAAAAGTCATATGGAAATAATGAGAACTTTGTTATATTACCAGTATTTTTATGTACTGTTAGAAGAAGCTTTTGGTTCAGCAAATCACTTATGTATGTGTTTCTATTCAATGGGACTTAAAATCCTTTTGCACAGACCAAAGCCCTGATTCAGCAAGGAACTTAAGCATATGATTAATATTGTCAGGACGATCCTCAAAATTTCTAATAAAATTATATGCATTATAGGTAGTTATATCTAGTGACCTTTTCCCAAAGTAGCATCAAGAATTCCATAATTGAGAGTATTTAAATAACTGGTATAAACTCTCTCATGCTATCAGTACTCAGGAGTGTGCATTGCTGTGTCTCTTGTGAAAATAGGTCCTGTCTATGTTTACACAATAGAGATTGATGAAGACTAAAAGAAAAAAAATATTAATTGAAAACTTAATAAAAAAGTATCATGAAGTGTGCTGAATACAAGTCTATTAAAGCAGCATTATCTAACAAGGACTAGACCATATACAGTAAGTAGTACAATCCGTCATACAGCCATTTTACAAAATATGCTGTGAATATTCTTCCTCTGAAGTAAGTCCATAGTTTTCCACACATCTGTTTGTAGCTGAGATAACAATTCTCAGGTTTGTGATAAAAAAGTATAGCCTTCTTAAATAGTGTGTCCAAGTCTCTATCCAGATAAGTGGAGATATGCTCAAACAAGATTAAGAAGATTAATTATGTAGTTACTAAATGCTTTCTTATAGCATAAACAATTGAACAGCCAAAAGCATTACCTGTAGTTACTTCTTAAAACAACACTAATGGAATTATTGATTTGAGTAGATTAAATTACTGGTTCCCATAGTGAGGAGGACACAATCAAGGCTGTTGGGACATACAATTACTGATCTCAGTGACAAATCCATACTGTTGGTCTTATGGATTTTACCCACCAATTCTTGCTGTAGGGCAAATAATATCTAGAGGAGGAAAAAACTGAGAATTTCTATTTTTGCAGGAAATTTTGGCATTTTAAAATTTGTTTCATACTGATTTGGAACAGTAAAAAATATTTTCAATGTTTTCTGCAAAATAGAAATACTGAAAAATAAAAATATATCATTTTCAAAATTGTTTCAATCATTTTAAAATATTTATTTTGAAATTTATTATTATTTTTATGATTTTTCTTAGTTTCATGTTACAGGGAGTACTGCATAATACGCCATCATATTGTGACATACAATCATCTATTTTATTTTAAAAAATAATATTAAACACAGCTGATTCTTAATTCTTAGCTCAAATGTCTCCTGTTTGTTTTGTAATGCAATATATTGACACTTTAAAACATAAGCTAAGAAGGAAAATTGTCCTGAGAAAAAAATTTGGACTACTCAAATAGTAATAACCAGTATTTCCAACCATTTCCATTCTACAACATCATCCATTCATTTTCTGTCTGCTACTGTAAACAACTGGTTTATGTTACACATGCTCAAGTTCCTCATGCTATCATGACTGTGGTACAAAGATGAATTCTTCCTGTCTTTTTTATAATGGACCATTGATTCCTATGGGAGACTCTGTGAACTGTCTGGTTTGTTCACTGACAAGCAGAAGTTTGCTTAAACCACTCCAGGTGATGGGGCAAATAAGTGCAGCCAGAATCATTGCTGCTCGGTTTAGGATACTCACTTCAGTTAATGAATATTTGTACAGGTACCTAAAAAAAACAACCACATAAAACTGTTTCCTCTATTTTTATAGAATATTGCTGCTACCTTTGTTGCTGTAGTTCACCATATGTCTACTGCTTCGTTTACAACTGGTAGTGTAGTTTGTCAGAATTTTTATTTTTAGTTTTACCTTGTATCTAGAAGTGGTTGATTCACAATCCTAGAATCCTTGTAATATGGGATGACTGTAAAGGTACATCAGTCTTTTACCTAAAAGCATTGTCATTGTCTCTTTTATTATGCTTCTGCCCTGATCAACTGCCATGCTACTGACCTCTAACAATAGGTGTAGGTCAGTGTGGAGCAGGAATGAAATTCCCACAAGAACTGACTGGTACAAGATGTGATTAGATCTGAGGCTCTGATATCCATTTTGAATTTGAAGTTGTATCATCAATCATTCTTAGTGATTTCAGATGAGTTTCCAGGTGAAAGAAGCCTTGAAGTACTGTTACTGGCATCATATTTAACTTATGGGTAAAATTAAGTCTTCCTTTGTCAGACACTTCTCCGTGTTGATGAAGGACCAAACATTTTAGAAGATAATTCTCAGGCATAAGGAATAACTTTTATTTCCCTTGGTTCATATTGCTCTTTCTCCTCTCACTCCCTTCAAAGCACCCTCTCTATTTTGTATCTGACATCAAACACCTTGGAAAAGAAGAATAGGCTTTTAGCGATCTTCAAAAGCCTGCCAAGTTTCACATTCATTACTTAGTTTCCATTTGGTACAGGCAATTTAGATTGTAGCAGCAGTAAAACTTAATTTTTCCCTTTACAGCAATAAGAGCAAGTCCTAAACTACTCTTAAGAGTCTGTGGCTAAGTTACACTAGCTCATTTCCTAAGGGACTATTCTTAGTTCAGACTGCAAATCCTAAAGGGGCTGGAAACAGAGACATTGCCCAGGGGCAGTAGTACATGATTTAAAAGGTCAGGGAGAAGCACTCTAAAGACTGTTAAAAGCCTGCCAGTTTTCTTTTTGGGCCAAATTTGGCTCTGGTGAAAATGGACATTACAGATATTGAATTAAATGGGAATAGCACTCACTTAGAATCCTGATGAATTTGGTCCTTTGATACTTGGTAATAGTTTATTACCTTGTGAACCCTGATTATTCCTTGTATATAATGTGTTAAATATATTTTAATATTTTAAATTAGAGAGGTGGGGTAAAAATATTTTAAATAAATAAATGTAGGGAGAACTGCTGCAGTCTTCATGCAGAGGAGACCCTCGTTTGCTGATTAAATAGGGAAATCCTGAGGTAAAAGGGGAGGTTGCTGTTAACTATAGTGGAGCCACCTGTGAACTCTAGTTTTCCACTGTTGACACTTCAGACGATACAGTGATCCATTATCTTTTTAAGTCACAGGGGACTTTGGTTATATCCAAAAGAGAAACCTGAAAGAAATTTGATTCTTAATCATGGCTATTGCATATTTATGCCACACATATTGTCATGTAAATACTCTACTGTACAAAAATGTGCCATATGGTTACATATATTGTCAAAGTTGTCCTAAGAATAGATTAATTTTGTCCCAGTTTTCATTTTCTCCACAGTCTTTGTCTCATGAAGGGATAAATACAGTGTCGTTCTGGGTTCTCTTTGCAATCTTAAGATTGTCACAAGAATGGATTGGGTACCATTTTCTCTTCTTGTTACAATCTTTGTCGTGAGTTCTCTCAGACCTTTAATGCCTGATATGTTCTCATTCTCATTACATATTCTCATTCCCATAACAAAGATTATAATGAGAGAAGAAAATGTCATAAAATTAATCCATTCTCATAACAGACGGTAATGAGGACAGAAAATGGAACAAAATTAATCCATTCTCATAACAACGTGAAGATTGTAATGAGAACAGAAAATGGTATGAAATTTATCCTTCTTGTGACAATCTTAAAATTGTAATAGTGCAAGAAAGGATACAAGATTAACTAGCCCTTAGGACAAAGGCTCTATCTAGAACTAAAAATCATACCAAAGTAATACATTTTTGTGACAAAGATTAAAATTGTAATTCTGTGGTTGCGCAGAGATACACTATGTAAATCAGTAACCATTGTAAATTGTCTTAAAACATCTAGCGCTTTCCACATTTACAACCTCTGGGACTTAAAAATATCAGATTTTTACCACTCAGACCCTGAAGTCAAAATGCCTGGATTTAGGGTGAAAAGTGTGTTAAATCTGAACAAAAAATTACACTATATTTGAACAAACTGGATTAAAGACTATGTAAAAGCTACAAGATACATACAGATATATCTATATACCATTCAGAAAATGGTCACCACTGAAAACAGGTACCACTTAACAGTCTCAGAGACACTACTACATCACCTTTTTTTGAAAATTGGAAAAAATGTGGTCTTGGAAATAATGTGGTCAAATGATGGTAATTGTTGAATTTTCACTGGTGACCTGCATATACACACATGTGTGTATATGTGATACTTTGCAACCACATTAGAACAAACAGTTGCTTCAGTGGAGTTCTCAGGTAGGTAACCATTAATTTCTCCCACAAAGGTATTTCATAAGCAAATAGGGTGAAAAAGTAAGACTCTCAAAACTATTTTATGCACTTTATAAAATCAGATCTGACTGAATTTCTGCTATTTATGAATGTTAATTTTTATGTGCATATTCTTTTGTAATATAGGAAGATTCTAGATGGTTAATACACTGAGTCAATACATTATAATCCTCTATGGTTTTCCTAAAAACAAGCTTCTTTTTATAGATGTATGTTACACAAAACTTTTTTTCCTTTTGGGAATGGTATGAATTCCCCGATGAGTTATCAGGGTATCCCACTGCTTTTCAGGCAGTCTTTCCAAAATGGAGTTGTAGTGCAGAATTCCCAGCAGCCTTTGCTGTCACTATGAAAAATGTGCATAATTACAATTGGGAATTTCTACTCATATATGCTCATATTCTGCATTATGAAAAAGGTAATTGGCAGATATTTTCCATTCATTTAATTCCTTGTATTTTCACCTCTGGTAATATATAGCTAAATTGTAGGCAAACCTATATATATACTAAAAGAGGACAGGTACTTTTTTCATTAAATTACGTAAGTGAGAGGGGTAGCAAAGCAGAGAATTGTAGGCATGCCAGTGACTCGTTTATCCTGTCATAAATCCCATTGGTCTGAGTAGCTTGCATTTTCAAAAGTATTAGTTTTGAAAGGCTCAGTCTGTCTGCTAAAACGTAGCTATTTAGGCCAAGATCCTCAAAGGTATTTTGGTACCTCATTCTCATCAATTTCATTAATTTCCCATTGAGTTTGTTAGGCACATAAATATCTTTGAGGATCTTGATTCTAAAGGTTGGTTTTCTGAAAGGCTAAGTACCCACAACTTCCCCTGAAGTCTGAAAAACAGGCCTGGTGTCTTAAGATGAGGACTTTTTTGAAAATGTTAGCCTTAATTTTTACTTCTTTCATCTTTCCTTGTTCTTTCCTTTATCACTTAGGACACAATATCTATTCAAGTAAATGGGATTTTTCTATATATCTTATTTTGTTTGTAAACTTATTGAGACACTTAACTACTTGCCTAATCTATGTTTTTAAAGTACCTTGTACATTTTTGTATGTAATATTATGTAGATACCTGTGTTTATGTGCAAGTGAATACATATCACATGCACAATATATCAAATTTTGGTAAAGAAAAATATCCCATGCACTGAATGAAACAAACAAACAAATAAACAATTTTGTTAAAGCTTCAATAAAACAAAGTACAGTGCTAATACACAAAGAATACCATTACATTTTTATTAATACTAAAGCAGTGTCAGTTTGTCAAATATAAATCTCTCATTGTTTTAAAATAGCTTCTAACAGGGACAGTAGTCACACTGGGTATGTCTACACTAAGGGCTAAAGTTGAGTTAAGATACGTTAACTGCGTAGCTGAAATCGAAGTATCTTAACTCGGCTTTTGGCACTGTCTACACAGCAGGAAGTCGAAGGAAGAACACTCTTCCTTTCACTTCCCACACTTCTCATGAAATGAGGGATACAGAAGTCAGAGTAAGAAGCCAATTATTTTGAAATTATTTCGAAATAACAGGTTTGCTGTGTAGATGTGCACTCGGTTATTTTGAAGTAACATGAGTTATTTCAAAATAAGTGTGCAGTGTAGACATAGCCACTTATTTCACAGGTGCTATTTGGTAATTCAGTGCATGAAGTTCTGATAATTTGATTGTTGTTTAGCTAGCTGGGCTGGACCCTACATTGTTCATTACCCAAAGATCTTGGTAAAGACCTAGAGCTACTTTTTCACCTCAGAAGTACCATAGGTGTGGATCCCAAAAGCTTCCCTTTGCCATCTTGCCATCATATTTTTATAAACTTTTTGACTACAGTGATAAAAGTAAGCTGTGAACATTGTACTCCAGAGTCCCAGATTCCTCAGATTCAGCAGAATGATTCCCTGGTTTTGCCAGTGCTAGTTGAGAAAGGGATCTGTATAAGAGTGAAATTGCAAAAGTGCAAACTAGAAAACTAGGTGGTGATGCTGACTGGCAGGGGCAAGTAACTCAGGGAAAGACCTAGGAATTGTGTTTCATTTGCTTCTGGATAATGTGCCATCACTGCCAAAGAGATTTACAGTCTTGGGTTATTTTTAACTTTCTGTTGCTCTTGGATTCCCATTGGCAGGTGGTGACTCATATAACTTATTTTACATGCATTTAACTAACAGGTTGCATTCTTTATTTAGCGATGTGGACCTTGCTGATATTATCAATTCTCTTGACACTTTTTGCTTGTGCTACTGCAATGCACTGTAGAAATGAAGGCCAATTAGTAGCTACACCTAGTGCACAATTCAGCGGTCCATCTGCTTAGTGAAGTGAGTTTTAATGAACACATTGCATGTGATCTGCACAAAATTGCACTGACTTTCCACCTGCTTTCAGGTATAATTTAGGATGTTTATTTTAATCTAGAAGCTTTTACAAAACTTGTCATCCCGCCAACACTTGATTTTACAGACTTTCAATGTATCATGCAAACTTGCTTTTTTGATGAAGCTTTTGATTGACAACGTACTTATTTATGAATCTTGGTGTTATAGAAGATGGAAGGTTAGTTACACTCTCTTCTGGACATTTTGATTTAGAGACTGATATAAGGCAAGTGGTTCCTGTCATCAGCCACAAAACTGTCCATATAGTGCATACAAATACCTAATTTTTACAGACTTCGCATATGCAGGTGTTTAATGTCTGGTTGTCTTTTAGTCCATAACCATAACAGTATGACTAGGTGGCTAAGAAATAATTATAACAAATGTTTTCAGTACTACTGTGTATATATTTAAAGTAATTGTCGTGGCATCTTTCCCCAATATTTCTTTTCTATATCAGCATGGTTATAACACAGCAAGAATGTTGAGGCCCATATCACACAGACAAAGCTTTTAAGTTTTGGGCATATGAATCGTGATTAACAATGTATGTGCACAAATAATTAAATTACATTTTCAGGATGTTTTATACTTAAAGAGACCTTTCTTGGCCAGGTCAGTCGCTGAAGTAATTAAGGGCTTATGTTTAAAGTTCACAGGCAAGTTGTGGAAAGTTCAATTTTTTAATAAAGAACATTAATTCAGCACAATTGTAAGTGATTATATTAAGGCATCAGGCTTTATTTGAGAGCTAGTGCACTGTGATCCTGAAAAGATTGGAGGGGTTATTTCAATTTGGGTACTTTTATCCAAATGTTCCCTGGATATTTGTGCTCTGGAAATTGGACTGAAAAAAGAAGTTTGGCTTTGAAAATTAATGGCCAGTTTGTTTGCATGTTTTTACCTTTGCCAGTACATGCAGGGTCAGATTATGTTTGGAAGGAACTGGCTCACTTTGGAGACAGTACATGTCTATCTCAGCCCTGGGGAGAGATTGCCCTTCAAGAGGCATAGACTATCTTGTAGTTTTAGGGCACACAGGAAGAATGTGCATCCTGAACCCTTTCTAAGATAACCTATTCTTTGGGAAGTGGGATATATCAGTCCTGCCCCTTTAGCAATCATATATCAATGTCGAAGTTAGATTTATCTATGCCTTGCCCTTTCAAGAATTAGAGGTCTACTGTGGAAGGTGGTTGAAAAGATTGCTCTAATAATTGCTGCAGCTTCAGTATAGCCTTGCACAACCTGGATGATTCTTTCTCCTTCTCCTTCTCCTACCATGCTGAATGAAACTCCAGTTTTAAAACTGCCCTGGTTTGCAAGTGTAATACTTGCACCCTGAGGCTACATCTAGACTGCAGGCTTCTTTCAGAAGAAGCTTTTCCGGAAGAGATCTTCTGGAAAAACTTCTTCTGAAAGAGAGAGTCCACACTGCCAAAGTGCATCGAAAAAGTGATCTGCTTTTTTGAAAGATAGCGTCCACACTGAACGGATGCTATCTCGCATTTAAGCTGTCATTACTATAGACGGAGTAGCCATCAGAGCACCTGTGCTTTCTCCTCTTTCCTCTTCTTTCCAAAGAACTCCCTCTTCCCTATCCACAAACACCTTTTTGCAAAAGAGCTCTTTCGGAAAAAGGCTTCTTCCTCACAGAAAGAGGTTTACCAATGTTGGAAAAACCACTCTGTTCTTTTGATTATTTTTGAAAGAATGTGATTGCAGTGTGGACATAAGTGACGTTTTTTTCAGAAAAATGGCTGTAGTATAGATATAGCCTAAATCTCCTTTCTTTTTTGAGTGACTTGCAACCTGAACGACAGCATCAAAAGAACAATCTCAACCCTTCCCAGAGTCCAGGATCAGCAAACAGCATCTGGGCCTAGCACAAGGCAACAGTGAGGAAGGGCAGAGAAATTACGGAGTTAAAAAAAGCATTTTCAAATCTGCATAATATAGTCCTGCTCCATTGCATGCTGGTGGGAGAGTGGTACTATATGTGAAAGAAAGCAGAATCAAATAAAGTAAAAATCATAAATGACCCAAACTGTACTATAAAAATCTCAATAGATAGTAATTCTATGCTCTAGTAATAAGAATAGAACAGTAGCAGTATATTGCCAACCACCTGACCAGAATAGTGATAGTGACTGTGAATTGTTCAGGGAAATTAGAGATGTTATTAAAATAATAAAAAAAACCCTCAATAATAATGGAGGATTTAAACTATCCCCATATTGACTGGGTATATGAACCCTTGAATGAAATGCATAGATAAAGTTTATTGACACCTGAAATGACTGAACCCACAAGAGAGACAGACGCTCATGATTTAGTCCTAGTGGAGTACAGGTTCAGGTCAAAGAGGTGAATATAAGTGAATTGCTTGGTAATAGTGACCATAATATAATTAGGTTTAACATCCCTGTGGTGGGGAAAAACATTATATCAACCTAACACTGTAGCATTTAATTTCAGAAAGGGGGACTACAGAAAAATGAGGTTAGTTAAATAGAAATGAATAGACTCAGTGCCAAAAGTGAAATCCCTGCAAGCTGCATTTCAAAGACACCATAATAGAGGTTCAACTTAAATGTATACCCCACATTAAAAAAAAAAAAGTAAAACCAAAAAAGTGACACCATGAACAAACAATAAATAAAAGAATCAGTGAGACAAAAAGGCATAATTGATAAAGTGCAAGTTAAATCATAGTGAGGAAAAGAGGAAAAGAGCATAAACGCTGGCAAGTGAAGTGTAAAAATGTATTTGGGAAGGCCAAAAAGGAATCTGAAGAATAGCTAGCCAAAAACTCAAAAGTAATACCTTTTTTAAAAGTACATCAGAAGCAGGAAGCCTGATAAACAACCAGTGGGGCCACTGGAGGATTCAGATGTTAAAGGAGCACTCAGGGACAGTAAGGCCATTGCAGAGAAATTAAATACATTCTTTGCATTGGATTTCATGGCTGAGGACATGAGGGACTCCTAAACCTGAGCCATTCTTTTTAGGTGACAAAATCTGAGGAACTGTCCCAGATTCAGGTGTCATTAGAAGAGGTTTTGGAACAAATTGATAAACTAAACAATAATAAGTCATCAGGACCAGATGACATTCACTGAAGAGTTCTGAAGAAACTCAGATGTGAAATTGCAGAACTACTAAATCTGGTTTAGCAGGACAGATTTCCCTTAAAGAGACATAGTGTGGCTTCTGTCAGAAACTTAGCCAGCACACACCCGTTCTGTGTCACACATACAGTCACTGTCAGACACACTGCCGCACACACTCTCCCATCTCTGTGCCACATACACTCAATCTGTGTCACAAAATCTGTCTCTCACACACAAAAGATATATCTACACTACAGCATTATTTCGAAATAGCTTATTTTGAAATAACACGTCTACACACAAAATGCATTTCAAAATAGCAAAATGCTATTTCGAAATATCGCATCCACACTGAGTGCACACTGGTTCAGATTTAAGGCTGGCCGGAACCAGGTCGGGGGTAGGGCATCAGGTAAGGAGTGTCTTCGTGTGGCTGTTGCCTGAGGCTATCCAAGGCCTGTACTTAAAGGGACACCCCCCCCACCCTGGGCATCCGGTTTTCAGGTGTCCCTGCTTGCTTGCCTGCTTCGCTTCAGGACAGCAAAGCATTTGTGTCTCGGAGTGCTCTGGTTGCCCTCACTCAGGACAATATAGCACTCTGCAACATGGAGCCAGAGCTGCCCTTAGGCACTCTGGTGCTTCTCGTGGACAGGGCCGGCTCTAGAGAGCGCAGGGCCCAATTCCGGGAGTGGGGCCGCACATGCGCGGGGCCCCGGGTGGCATGGCACATGCGTCATGCACCCGGGGCATGACGCATGTGCCGTGCGTCCCGGACGTCAGGATGTATGTGCCGTGTGTCCCAGACGTCACAACACATGTGCTGTGTGCCTGGGGGGGGGCCCGTGCAAACGTCGTGCTCCCGGCGCACTGCACATGCGTCGCTCACCTGGGCGCGGGGCCCCCTCAGGTGCGGGGCCCCACGCCGGGGAATCGGGTGAATCGGCCTAAGGCCAGCCCTGCTCGTGGACGTGTTGCTATCAGCCTGGCTGCACTTGCTGCAGGCTGCCATCCGGGAGGTCCATCGGGGGGCTGTCAGTATCCAGGAGGCCCTAAGGGAGAGTGTCCACCCTGAGGAGCACTCAGAGTCTCCCTGGTCTGCCCATTGGGGGCTTGTGTCCACCCTGAGGAGCACTCAGAGTCTCCCTGGCTGCCCATTGGGGGCTTGTGTCCACCCTGAGGAGCACTCAGAGTCTCCCTGGTCTGCCCACTGGGGGCTTGTGCCTCATTCCTCCCTCCCGTCCTTCCACTTACCCCTCCCTAACCCCCCTTCCTGATGTCAAATAAAATACACGTATTTTCATGAACACAAACTCTCTTTATTTAACAAAACTGGGGGGGGGGATGAAATTCTGGTGAGACTGGGGAAAGGAGGTGGGAGAGGGGAGGCGAGAGGGTGGGAGAGGGGAGGGAGAAAACTGGGAGGAGGGAGCTGGAAGGGGGAAGCAAGGGGAAGAAGGGAGAGGGGAAGTTCAGGGCTCAGGGGTGGGGGTCTCGCTGGGCCAACTGTCTCCCAGCACGGCAGGTGTGGGGGCCTCGGCATCCCCGGGGGAATGGGGAGGAGGGTGTGGAGATTGAGGAGGGAGAGGTGGGAGGGGGAGAAGGAGTGGGAGGAGGAGTGGGAGTTGGGGAGGCAGCAGGCACTGGAGCAGCACGAGGCAGCACGGTCTGCACAAGGGTCTGCAGTTGGGCACAGATGGCAGGACCCTGGGCAAGCAGCTCCCGCCGGAACTCCTGGTCGTCCTGCACCCACTGCTCCATGATGCGGGTCAGGGCTCTCAGGGCCCCCAGGTGCTGGTCTCGGTACCCCTGCAGTGTTGTGGTGGACCTGCTGAGCCCTCGGGTGCAGAAGGATGTCCCAGGCGGTGTGGTGCACCCTGCACTCGCAGCTGGTGTGGCTGTGGAGAAAGAAGAGAAGTGGTCAGTTCTCCCTGGGGACACAGTGGGTGAAGCCCAGCCCCCCTCTGCGAGGTGAGGATGACCGTGCCCTGCACGGTCAGAGCCGCTGTGCTTGCACAGAGGGCATGGTCAGAATGCCCTGAGACTGCACCCATGCACCTGTGCTGTGTATAGTGTGGTCGAGGTGGGGGGGGAGATGTCCTCTGTGTAGACGGGGCTTGTGAAGGGAAGGTGTCCTGCTGTGTCCCGCCCCGGGGTCAGGAGCATGTCAGGTCTCTTCACACACGCGTGTGGCTATCAGGCCACGGCCCCTGTGTGGCACACAACTGGAGCCACCTGCCTAGGGTGGCACGGCATGTGCTCGCACGTGCACAGGTTGCTGCATGATCCGTGGTAAGCAAGGCCCACGTGCGTGGTCCCTGGTCTCTGTCCCCGCCCTTCCCTCCCTCCCCCCAGGAAGGGGACAGTGATGGCACTCACATGTTGTGGCCTCCCCGGACGACCCTGGTGACTCAGCTGCTGGGACAGCTTGGGGGTCCTGACGGCATGGCACCCTCCATGGTGGCTCCTGCGGCTCCTCCTCTGCGCCCTGGTCAGGGCCCTCTGCTTCTGGATCGGTGCCCCCCGGGGAGGCACAGACTGTCCCGCCCCCTATTATGTGGTCAAGGGCATCAAAATAGGGACAGGTGTCTGCCCCTGTTGGGGAGCTGCCCCATGTGGCCCTGGTGTATGCCTGCCACAGCTCTTTAATTTTCATGCTCACCTGCTCCTGGGTGCGCATGTGGCCTTTGGTGGCCATGGTGGGAGCTATGCGGCTGTACACGGTGGCGTTCCTCCGTCTAGTGTGGAGATCATGGACATTGGAGGCCTCCCCCCAAACCTCAATGAGTTCCATGATCCCCGCACTAATCCAGGAGGGCGCCTGCCGTCTCTGGCCCCTGGCTGGCTCCTGGGAGCTGGGGGACTGGGTGGTGGATGGCTGGCTGGCACTGGCTGCCCAGCTCATTCTGCAGGCACTGGGTCAGGGGAAGTGTCTGCTGGCAGGCCTGGCTCTGGTATATGCACTGTGGCCAGATTCTACCCTTTTAAGGGATCTGGGGCTGGGGGAGAGGAGAGGAGTTTTCCTGGTTTGGCCCAGAGTGGCCACCAGGGGAAACTGGGAAGGGCTGGAGGCCCCCTAGTTCGAAATAAACGTCTACACAGCGCTTATTTTGAATTAGCTATTTCGAATTTGGCATTATTCCCCATAGAATGAAGTTTACCCAATTCAAAATAAGCACTCCGCTATTTCGAATTTATTTTGAAATAGCGGTTTGCCTGTGTAGACACTATTAAAGTTAATTAGAAATAACGGCTGTTATTTCGAATTAACTTTGATGTGTAGACATACCCAAAGTCTCTCTCTCTTACGCGCACACACACACACACACACACACACAATCTCTCTCTTTCTCTGTAGCCCCAACCCCACCCCTTTTGCCCAAGGCCCTTCCCCTTCTGGGAGCCCAGAGCTGTCTCATGACCATGTACCAAAATGTGTGAAGTGGCCCCCTGAAAAAATTATTGCCCACCCTTGGATTAAAGGATTATTAATATAATACTAATTTTTATAAAGGCCTGCAGAGGTTATTCTGGCAATTACAGGCTGCTAAATCTAACTTCAGTACTGGGCAAATTGCTTGAAATTATATTTAAAAACATAATAGCTACACACATGGATGAACATAATTTGTTTGTGATGCATCAACATGACTTTTCTAAAGGAAAATCATGTCTCACCAATCTACAAGAGTTCTTGGGAGAGGGTTAACAAGCATATGGACGTGGGGGATCCAGTGGGTATAGTGTACTTAGATTTCCAAAAACCTTTTAAAAAGGTACCTCACCAAAGGCTCTTGAGTAAATTAATCTGTCATAGGATAAGACATAGGTTCTCTCATGTATTGGTAGTAACTGTTTAAAAGATAGGAAACAAAGGGTCAGAATTCAGAATGGAGAGAAGTAATAGAATGGAGAGAAATAATCCCAGGGGTGTGAATCTATTCAATATATTCAGAAATGACCTGGAAAAAGCAGTAAACAGTAAGGTGGCAAAATTTGCAGATGATACAAAATTGCTCAAGAAAGCTAAGTCCACAGCAGACTGTGAAGCTTTTCAAAAGGATCTCAAATATGGGTATCTGGGCAACAAAATGGCAGATGAAATTCAGTGTTGATAAATACAGAGTAGTGCATATTGGAAAACTGAATCCCAAATGTACATATACAGTGATGGGGGCTATATTAGCTGTTACCACTCAAGAGGAAGGGTTTGAAGTCATTGTGGATAGTTCTCTGAAAACATCTGCTTGATATGCAACAATAGCCAAAAAAGCGTACATAATATTGGGAATCATTAGGAAAGGAATACATCAAACGACAGAAAATATCTTATTGCCTCTATATAAATCCATGGTATGCCCACATTTTGAACACTGTGTTGAGATGTGGCCACCTCATCTTAAATAAAGATACATTGGATGTTGAAAAGGTTCAGGAAAGGGCAACAAAAACAATTAGGTGGATGGAACAGCTCCCATATGAGGAGAGTCTGGAACTTTTCAGCTTCGAAAAAGAGAATACAAAGGAGGGGATATGATAAATGTCTATTAAATTCTGACTGGTGTGGAGAAAGTGAATAAGAAAAAAATATTTACTCCTGACCATAACTAGGGATCACCAGAAGAAATTAGACAGCCGGTTTAAAGCAAACAAAAGGAACTATTTCTTCACAAACAGTCAACCAGTGGAACTCCCTGCTAGTGGATGTTGTGAAGTCCAGGACTTTACAGGGTTCAAAAAAGAACTAGATAAATTCATGGAGGAAAGCTCTATCAATGGCTTTTAGCCAGGATGGGTAGGCTTTGTTTGTCAGAGCTGGGAATGGGAGACAGAAGATGGGACACTTTGGGCACATTTAGACTTGCTTTCACTTTCAAAAGAAGATATGCAAATTCAACGTGAATTTGCATATCTTCTACTGATCGCATTTTCGAAAGAGGGTCTTTTGAAAATGAAAGTAGTCTGGACATGGTTTTTTCAAACCTCCCCCCCTTTTTTGAAAAAAAAAATGCTCTCCCTAAAAAAAGGAGGTTTATGTGTTTTTCCAAATTTGCATATCCTCTTTTGAAAGTGAAAGCAAGTCTAGACATGCCTTTTATGATTACCCATTTTGTTCCTCTCTCTAGGGCATCTGTTATTAGCTACTGTCAGAAAACAGGATACCGTGCTAGATGGACTTTTGGTCTGACCCATTATGGTCATGCTTATGGTCTTATGTAGATTATCTTTTGTTTCCCCTCACCTGAAATGTGAAACAAACACTGATCACCAGGATCTTAATAAATGTAGCAACTAAGTTGTATTTGTTGCTATGCAAAATCAAGCGTAAAACATCTCAGGTTGGACATACAAAAAACAAGGCACACAAAATTAGTGAATACTTCTGTCAGTCTTTTCAAGCCTTATGAAGAAGAGAAGAACTGTGTATGAAATGAAAAGCATTTTTATGGTAATTTCCTCTGCATACAGCTACTGAAGCTGTCAGGATGAGTACCATTGTGCCCTGATAAACTCCATCACTAGGAACTAACCCCACTTTATTTGTGTCAAATTTATTGTGAAATTCAGAAATAATTGTTGCCAATCAGAACAGCATCTTTACATTAATTTTCAAATTAACACTGTCAATAGAATTGATGTGATGTGGAATGAAAGAAATACTGTGTAAAGCAAATGATTAAGCTTTAGAGCCATCTTATATTACTGTGTATCTGTTGTGGCATAAAAGACTTGGTATTATGGTATTTAATTGAATGTGTTAAAAAAAGAGCAAAAAATTATTACAAAAATGCTGCATTGGGAATAAAGAATGAATGTAAAAAGTTTGTGTAAAATTGAATTGTGCCAAAGCACTATAACTTAAAGAAAAAATGGGAAAATTAATATAAAATAGAAACATATATTAAAAATTAAACGAAAGTGCACACAGTATTGAGAAATAAATGCCAATCTCCATGGACTTCAGTTTGCATTCTGTCAAATTTGAGGGAGTTCCAGTTATTGTACAGTTTCATAAAAAGGGGTTTAAAAATATATTTTCATCATTATTTTAACAAAAGAGTTTCCATATAATTCCACTGGGGAAGATTTAATAAATACTTTCTGCATGGATATTAATACTGTATATAGGTTGCTAAGCAACTGCAAACATCTTTTTGGGGCAAGCATTTGCCTGACTATAGTGCATTGGTAGATTATATTTGGATAGGGAACCAGAGGAGGTGTATGCTGTTTATTCTCAACATCCAGCTATGGTAATGGGCAGGCCTATTGACAGGGAGGGGCAAAGAGGACTGTTGCTCCAGGGGCTAGTAATTTTAAAGAGTCCTGGGCTGTGGCTGTTATGGTGCTTGGAGCCCCGGGCCCTTTAAATCACCACTGGAGTGCCACACAGATGCTCTGGGTGGCTCTCAGAGCTGGGTGAGGGGTGTGCCCTGCATGGGGTGTCACTGAGGACTAGGTGGGTGGTGTGATGTGGCGTGCTTCCTGCCCAAGCCCTGCACCTTCTACCTTAAGCTGCACCCTTTCTGGGAGCATGGAGTTGCCCCCCTCATTGCCCAGGGGCCCAGTATTACTGTCGGCTCCCTTGGCAACGGGTTTGTACAATGACTTTAAAGTAGTGACTGTAGAAGGTGTGGTGTATAGACTCATCATCCTTCAGAGATTGCATATCATGATGCTGTACTCCTTAATGGGGTATACCCTACTTTCTGTCACCTAGCCTGTTGGGAGGGAGGACATGTCTACCTTCTCCCTACCCTATTTGAAGAACTTCAGATCCTATGGTTCTTTCAATTTCATGAGAACAAGGACTACAATGTTGCCAGGCCATTACATGGGCCACACAAAGGAGAAGCTTGAAAAACAATGAATAGTCTAGTAGCACCTTAAAGACTAACAAAACATGTAGATGGTATCATGAGCTTTAGTGGGCAAAACCCACTTCTCCAGTCATCTGAAGAAGTGGGTTTTGCCCACGAAAGCTCATGATACCATCTACATGTTTTGTTAGTCTTTAAGGTGCTACCAGACTATTTGTTGTTTTTTTTAAGTTTTTCCAGTTGCAGAGTAACTCAACTACTCCTCTGAAACAAAGGAGAAGGTTCTTTGTTCCATTCCCGACCACTGTGCAAATGCAGAAGAGTCAAGCAGAAACTGACTTTAAACAAATTAGTATTAGTGCTTATATATTCAAAAAAGTTTTTGATTTTTTTCCACTATTTACCAACCTGTTCTAATAAATATGTTCTTGACATCCCTCTTCAGTTTCTGGAGCAAGTTAGAACAAGCTGAGAGAGGAAGTGGCTATTCTAGCACTTAGCATCACCACAACACAGCATCACTCCAGATGTTCCAACTTGTCTCTTGCCACATCCCTTTGATTGTTCTTCTGGCCCTGGTGGTGGTGATGGGGCGAGAGGGAGGGAGTGGGGGTGAAAGGGGAAGTCTACTGCTTGTCTATTCTTTGTGTATTAATTTCTGCATATACAAAGTAAATTCAAATGGCATGTAAAATGTTATCACATCTGAATGATAATATGTTACTCCTAATCTACATCGAGTTGTGGAATCTGGCCTGAAGTTTATACAATTTCACATCAGGGATTGTGCTTTGTATCTGAAAAGTGCCCTGTACAGTAAACTCCCACCATTGGTGGCTACATTCCCATCACCACTGCAAATAGCAAAATCTGAAAATACTGGAGGTAGGGAAAGCAGTGTGAGTACTCTATTTCCCAGCAGCTCTCAGCTGCCATGTTGATGTGGCATGGGAGAGGGGCATTGCTGCTGGTGCCTTGAAACAGGATTATGTAATGCCATGTTCCACCGCCCCAGACGTGGGGATGTGGTACAATGGGGAGGGCAGGGCAGTGGCAGGAAGGGGCAGGGCTTGGGGATAGGAGAGAACTGTGAATACACAAAATCTTGAATAGCAATTCCACAAATTGTGAGGGTCTCCTGTGCACTTATGGGGCAATCATAGTAAAAATGACAGCAGTGATTTCCGTTCTGACAGTTTTCAGCCCAAATGAGAACATTCACATCAAAACCATTTGAATTAATTTTGAGAGGAAGCATATCAGATGCATTATTGAAATCCAATCATTTACTGGTACTTTCATAGATTAATTCCGTCTCTGTAAAAAAAGAACACATGTATCACTCCAGATCTATTCTTTGTAAACCGATTTGATTATTTCTTATAATTCCATTATACTTTAGAAGGTTAGTGATTTTTCATAGGCCTGCTCTGATTGCCATTGAAGCAATCAATGTTATTGGTTTTCTTCTGTTTCATTGTAGTATCAGAAGTGTCTCTTTCTCTTTAATGTGTTGATCTCCACAACAAACCTGTGAGGCACAGAAGTGCAATTGCCCCATTTACAGATGGGGAACACAGACAGAGAGAAATTGACTTATCTAATGTTACACAGAAAGTATGGAGTAGAGCAGAAAACAGTATCCACTGCTGCCAAACTCCTAAATTCATGCACAAACTACTGGATCAACTTTCCTGTAAGGGAGAAGAGGTCTTACCAAGAGTTTCACTGGGAATAGGCGTGCAATATTTGCACCATTATTTTGATAATGCTAGAAATAAGACTCATAGGAAATTGGTTGCCAGCATCATCCTTGTTTCCTTTTATGTAGAGCAATATGATGTTTACTTTATTCCATTCTTCTTGTACTGCCTCTGTTTTAATTAATTTTCAAACAGACAGCTCAGGCCTTCCCACAATGAGTGGGCATAATCTAAAGGGAAGAACATGTGACCACCCCACATGCATCCTCTTTCCAATGACTCCCTCACTCTGTGCCCAGCCTAGGGCTGCCACACTCTGCCCCCCACATTACCGGTGGGGGGAAGATGAAGATCTGGCCTCTCTCTGCACCTGCCCACCCCGACATTCAGCCCTTCTCATTGGTAGCCAGGCCGGGAGTGGGATAGAGCTGTTTCTGCCTAAGAGAGCAGTCTGGGAGAAGCAGATGTTTGCTCACTCCCTAAGTTCAGCTGCTGGGAACAGGGGCCAAACATGCCATGGAAGAAGGCAGGTCTAGCTCACTCAGTCCCTGCCTCCGGCAGCAGGGTATGGGTAGGGGGTAGCCCCCTCTTGCCCTCCTCTCCTTCCCAGCACATTACCAATTCACTCAGTGCCTGTCCTTATCAGCCAGACCCTCGCAGAGAGCAGGCCAACATTGCCTTCCAGCCAGGCTCTCTCAGGAAGAAGTGGATCCATCTCACTTCCTGCCCGGATGCCAAGAAGAGAGGTGAACATGCCACGAGATGTGGGGGAAGGGAGGAGAAAGGGAGGAGGCAGCAAAGAGAGAGAAGGACAGAGCCTCTCCTTTCTCTGGCCAGTCTGGGGGTACTTGACTCCCTGCAGTACCTCCTGAGTCACCTCTGCTTACGGAAATAATTGCTTAGATACACACACACATATGTAGACAGTTAGGGTACGTCTACTCTACAGCGTTATTTCAAAATATCTTATTTTGAAATAGTTAATTCGAAATAAGATATTTCGAAATAACGCGTCTACACACAAAATGCATTTCGAATAGCACGTCCACACTGATTGGACACTGAATCACATTTAAGGCCAGCTGAAACCGATTCCAGCAGGGAATCAGGTCAGTAGTTACTTTGTGTGGCTGCTGCCTGAGGCTATCTGAGGTTTGTGCTTAAAGGGACCCCCTGGGACAGCGGGTTCTCAGCTTTCCCTGCTTGCTTGCCTACCTCGCTGAGGGACAGCAAAGCAATTTTTCTCTGCCTGCTTTGGTTGCCCTGACTTGGGGCACCACAGCACTTGACAACATGGAGCCAGAACTGCCCCGGGCTCTCTGGTGCTCATTTTGGATGTCTTGCTGCAAGCCTGGCAGCAATTGCAGGAGGCTGCCTCGCAGCATGTGCTGCAGCCCAACCCCCAGACCCTCTTCCAGACCCTCCTGGTGGATGAGGAGGAGCAGCAGAAGCAGCAGCACCTGGATGCCAGTGTGCCCCACCGCATCTGGCATCTGGACACCAGCAGCGACTGGTGGGACCACATCATCCTGGAGCACTGGGGAGACCAACAGTGGAGCCAGAACTTCAGAATGAAGAAGGACACCTTCCTCGAGCTCTGTGAGTGGCTTGCCCCTGCTCTGCGGCGACAGGATAGGCACATGAGGCCTGCCATTCCCCTCCAGAAGCGTGTGGCCATCACCCTCTGGAAGCTCTCCATGCCGGATAGCTACCAATCCATGGGGAACCAGTTCAGTGTGGGGAGATCCACCGTTGGAGCACGCTCATGCAGGTATGGCAGTCTCCAGCCACTGTGCCTGGGGGGACGGGGAAGGAGGGGATGGGCTGCTCCAGGGAAAAGGGGGGGAGGTGGTGCGTCTCCTCCCCAGGAGGGTTTGTTCTCTCCCAGCCACACTACGGACTGCCCACAGTGGCCAGGATTGTGAGGGGGGAGAGGTTGTTCCTGGGGAGGGGGTGCGGGGCAGTGGTGGGGAAGGAGCACTGTGAGCCACACTGGCACCCCAGTGACTCTCAGTTTTTTATGTCCCTCTGCAGGTGGTCAAGGCCATCCATCAGTAGAATGCTGCTCCACAGAGTCATCTGCCTCACTGATGTGGACGTGGTCATCGAGGGCTTTGGCACCCTGGGCTTCCCCAACTGCGGGGCGGGGGGGGGGGGTGCAATCGACGGGACGCACATCCCCATCCATGCCCCAGAACACCAAGCCTCCCTGTACATAAACCAGAAGCGATACTTCTCCGTCATCTTGCAGGCTGTGTCTGACCACCAGGGCCACTTCCTGGACATTAACGTGGGCTGGTCTGGCAAAGCACACGACGTGCGGGTGTACCGCAACTCGTCCATGTGCCAGAGGCTGCACGCCGGGACTTTCTTCCCTGACCGCCACATCAGGGTCGGGGACATGGACATGCCTGTGTGCCTGGTGGGGGATGCGGCCTACCCACTACAACCCTGGCTCATGAAGCCCTACACAGGACACCTCAACCCCTCCTGGCAGGCCTTAATGCCAGGCTCAGCAGGGCCTGCATCATGGTGGAGGGTGCCTTTGGCCGGCTGAAGGCCCAATTTAGATACCTTCTCACCAGCCTGGACCTCTCTGAGAGGAATATTCCGTGCGTGGTGGCAGCGTGCTGTGTGCTGCATAATTTGTGCGAAAGGAAGGGGGAGGCTTTCCTGCCAGGCTGGATGGCAGAGGCTTACCACTTGGCTGGCCTGTACGTGCAGCCCCGCACGGCTGCCAGCCGCGAGGCCCATGGGGGGCTGTCAGTATCTGGGAGGCCCTGCAGGAGAACTTCCAGATGGAGGAGGAGTGACGTCTCCCTGGTGTGCCCCACTGGGGGCTTGTGCCTTATTCCACCCTCACATCCTTCCACTTTCCCCTCCCTAACCCCCCTTCTTGATGTAAAATAAAAGCACGTGTGTTGCCAAAAACAAACTCTCTTTATTGAACATAACTGGGGGGGGAGGGAATGAGGCTGGGAGAGTGTAGGTGAGAGGGTGTGAGACGGGAGGGGTAAACTTGGGAGAAGGGAGCTGGAAGGGGGAGGCAAGGGGAGGAAGGGGGAGGAGAAGCTCAGGATTGGGGGTTTTGCTGGTCCACCTGTCTCCTAGCACTGCGGGTGCGGGGGCCTCGGCATCCCCAGGGGGGAGCGGGTATGGAGGGTGGGGCGGGTGGGGAGGAGGGAGGGGGAGCAGGAGTGGGAGGAGGAGCGATAGCTGGGGCGTCAGCAGGGGCTGGAGTGGCAGGAGGCACCAATCTCTGCACCAGGGTCTGCAGGTGGTCGCAGATGGCCCTGGGCAAGGAGCTTTCGCCATCTCTCCTGCCACATCTTCAGGTCTTCATGCACCCAGCTCCAGGATGCGGACCTGCCTTTGCAGGATCCCCGGGTGCTGCCGCTGGTACTCCTCCTGGTTCCAGGCCACCCTGCTGGCTCGGGTGTGGGAGGATGTCCTCGGCGGGGTGGTGCGCCCTGCACTCGCAGCTGCAGCGGCTGTGGAGAAACAAGAGAAGTGGTCAGTTATTCCTGGGGACACAGTGGGTGAAGCCCAGCCCCCCTCTGCAAGGCGAGAACGGCAGGTCTCTTCACCATCAGAGCCAATGTGCTTGCACACAGGCCATGTTTGGCATGTTCTGCTATCCCCGGGAGTGTGAGCTGGCCCAGGACTGCACCCATGCCCCTGGGAAGGCCTGGAGGCCCCCTATTTTGAAATAAGCATCTACACAGTGCTTATTTCGAATTTGGCGTTATTCCTCGTGGAATGAGGTTTACCAAATTTGAAATAAGCGCTCTGCTATTTCGAATTAATTTCAAAATAGCAGTTTGGTTGCGTAGACACTAGTAAAGTTATTTTGAAATAATGGCTGTTATTTCAAAAAAAACTTTTCTGTGTAGACATACCCTTACACAGAAAGGAATCACTTCTCATGAATGTGCTACTGCACTGTAGCTATAGAGACAGATTCTCAGTTTGCAGCATGACCATTTTGAGCTAATGAAAAGAGAAGATACATTTTTTAATTCTGTGGATTAAGTTCTAGTACTGTACGCATGTGACCTCATTTCCCATATCTAGAAAACTTCTGAAAACATTTGTCTTAGAAAACATCTCTTTTATTGTTCTACTGAGTTCTTAGCTCCTAAGGGCAGTGTTTTCACAAGAACTGAAAATATCTAAGGCCCCCCCCCCCACCAAAAAAAAAATTGTGGCATTGTTTAGGGGCAAAGGGAGGGGCAGAGAAATTACATCCTCAACTCTCTGGCTTTGGAACCAAATGATTGTCTTGCAAAAGATTCATTTAATCATACAGATTATTTGCTGTGCTTATTCTGGAATCTCTCTTTTCTGTCTGTTTGGAAAGAGCTGAAACATCCATTTTGCATGTTAAGTGAACTATATATGCTATAGCTGAGTCTTTCAAAACAAAATTCCATAACTGTTTTACTTCAAAGCATTTTAATAGAACACTATTCAGTCTAGGAGATAAATATGAATCCTTAAACCTGCACTTGCCCTAAACCTGCTTGCTATTGCATGATTACATACAGTTCAGTGTGGGCTACTGTGTATATGTATGGCCTACTCCTTGGCAAATTTACACACAACAAGAATAAAGGCAAACTCTTCTGTCATCCAAGGTACAGAGAGATACATTAAAACTAACAAAGCAGAAAGGGGTCCGAAATTGAGGCAGTTTTTAAAATGACAGTTTAATGAAAGCTGCGTGAATACACTATCATTCTGATGGAAAACTCTTCTTGAATGATGGAAGGTTGTGAAGTGCTTGAAGAATTTGTTACCCACCTATGGTTATGGCAACAGTAGGTCAGGCATGACCTGTCTCCTTTAATAACATAGCTGTGACACTCCAAAACATAAACCTTTCAGGCGATCAGATAGAACAGGATTTCTGATTGGGCCTGGTATGCTTTGGAGCTTATTCTTAGGAATTGTATATAGTAATTCATTGATTTATAATTAAATGGAAAAATGTTATTTTAAATAAAAAATGTCAGTGTAAAAGAAACAACTCTCTCGAAAGATGACATATTATAGCAGTGTTGTGGTAGAAGTAGGAAAATTAGATAGTCAATAAAAGATAAATTTACTCTAATTGAATCAGTTATTGTATCTACCTGGATGTAGGCTAACTACTAACTATGATGAAAATAGTATGTCATTTTCTCATTGCAGATATTCTCAGTTTGCTGATGGTTAATGTTGCAGACCATATCTCCCATTAATCACTTACTTTTTCCTCCCAACATTTTACATTCCAAAACTTTGTCATCTTAGTGCAGTCTCACATATGTCTTACAAATTCTGTCCTGATGGTGACCCACAAATAACCTTGACTGGGAGTAGCAACAACTTATTAGCTACTTTATATTCACTTTTTATACTATGATATCAATAGGGCCTTAACTACCATCTTGTACATAAGATCATTTGCAAGTCTAGCAGGACCATTCATACTGTTATGGTCAAGGGTATGACATTATTTCAATTTAAAACCCCCTGTTATAACTCAACTGTGCAAATTTTCTTCAGGAAGATAATAAAAAGGGTTTCAGAGTGAAAACATTTCCCCCCACTCTCATGAATTTGAAGATAATTGGACATTTTTTTGTTCTAAGAGTGGGGAGCAAATTCAAGAGAGTAGTAGTTTACAATTTTTTTTAAAGTGAATAAATAACTACTTCTAGAAAATAAATCTGTGCAGGTGACAGTGCTATCACTTATACTAAAAACATGTGGGGAATCAATCAAGCAATAATAGACCTGGACTTTCTCCACAGTTATCTAGAAAAGAATTTTAAAAAGTGTTTTTCAAGTTCAGTCAATAGGCTATATCCTCCCCCCCTTTCTTTGTTATTTAAATTGTATATATACATAACTCTGCACTGGTTTCACTGGGATCTGAGGTAACCCAGACACTCTCTTTATGTAGATGCAAAAAGCAATGGTGATATTTTTAGGCTTCCCACTGGCTAGGTTCTCGAAACTTATCCCTGTCTCTATACAACAATATTGGCAGTGTTGCTCTGTATCTCATTTATAATATGTATAGTCCAATAATGAGCAGATTTCAGCAGAGGGGAGCCAGAAAGGAGGATGATGACTTAAATACCCTATGGGACTACATTTAAAAATCTGAATGGCAGCTTCTACTCCTTTGAGAAATGTTGGCAATGATTGCATAGTTAAGGCTGTAAGACAGTTTCCATTCTAAGCCACTGTTTGATTCTCCCTTTCCTAACTTCTTTGGAGGGAAAGGAGGGCAGGGGAGAGAAATGAAATGAAATACAAAAGCTTCTTTTCAGTTGAAATGTTTCATGCTTTGTATGTAGCCAAAGGGAGTGTGATGAAGCTGAGGCCTGTCTGATGTTAATATCATGATTATTGTATTGTGGTAGTGCCAAGCAGCCTCACTCATGGATAAGAACCTTATTATGTTACATGATGCAGCAATAAGAATAAAAAAACAGTCCCTGCCCCATACATCTTACAATTTAAGTATAAAGCAGTTTCAATAAGCTGTTTTGGAATAACTGGATCACAATATGTTGGTTTTTTTGGTTTCTTTAAAAAAAGTGTTTTTGTAGGATCATAACTCAAAAACAGATTGATCCCTAAACTCCTTGTCTTACATTAAGAAGTCCTCAATCTCAAGTGAGAACTAGTGCCTAATTATTAATAAGACTAGGTGGGAAAATGGTTTATTTATTACAAAAATGTGAACATGAAAGCTTTGCCAAGTCCTCTCTGACAGTACAAACTCCTGCAAGTGGCTTGCAGAATTTATGAGTTTCAAGCAAATAGTCATTTCTGCCAACCCAGTAGCTCTGTTTCAAATAAACTGTATATTCTACTGATGAAGGTGGCATAGCTTACCAGTTCCACTAGCCTAATGGAAAGTTGTATGATATGGGACTACTTATAATTTCCACTGTGTGATGTTTAATTAGATGGAGCAGTTAAGACACTATGTGATGTGTCATTATAATGCCCTGGTGAGGTAGGGAAACAGTTGCACTGTGGACACTGTCTCCTCACGGTTGGGAATTTTGTCTGAGTATTACAAACATGCAGTATATTACTAGAATAGCATGGCTCCTAAAGCAGTCAATGATTTAATGAATAAATAGAAGGACCAGCATGAGCCTTTCATTAAGAAGCTGTCGGAGATGTTTGTTACTTCCCTAGCTACCTGGCAATGTGCTGACAACTATAGCAATTGCCTAGGAACAGAAGGTAAAAGTTGGCTTATGTAAAGTCCCTTAGCTACAAGCAGACATCAGAATTTAAGGTTCCTAAAATACAGCAATAAAGTTTGCAAGCGAAGCTCTTAGTCCAAAAATAGAGAAAGCTGAATAACTAGAAGCAGGTGCTTCAGTCTTTTAAATCACCATTGAACCAGGACCCTTAGCTATTGAGCACATTTCCACAAGTGCCTAGCACATGCAAAGGAAATTATGAATAAAAAGCAAAAACAGAGGGAAACGGTTTATGTTATAGCTGGTCACAAAGAAAGTCAAAAGCTGCCCTTGAAAGAGAGTTTGAAGAACAACCTGGTACATGCAAAGTGTGAGAAAAAGCAAACTGGAGCATCATTTCAAAAGCTGGAGGCACTTTTGAGTGGACTGCATGAAATACGCTATGACTTTTCACAGCACTGTGTTTAAGTCTGTGCCATTCCTAATCTTACCTTAGGTTGTTTTAAATTTTCTAGCCTCCAGGCAGAGGCAAAATCATTCTGAAACAACTTATGCAGGATGAAAATGATGCAACACATATGAGTTGGAGGCTTGCACAAGGGAATGCTTTATTAACCATCATTTCAGTGATAGCTCCTGTCTATATAATCATACCTGAAGTACCTAGTTGGGATGGAAAGTGTAGGTAGTGGCTTAAAGACCTTGCTGAATCATATTTATGCCCCCCTTTGTCTTCTTAATTTTCTTAGGGAAACTGAGCAGTTCTTCAGCAGAGTTTGGCCTCAAGGCATTTCATGCTAGGTTGACCTCTTTACATTTAAATAAGTTAATTTTTTTAAAAGTAAGCTATAAGCTTCAGAATTCAACACATTGTCCCATTCATGGCAAATGCCATAAAGACTCACAGCAAATGAAAATACTGTACAAGCATGAACCCTGCTCTGACTCTGAATCGTCTCACAATCTAGCATATCTGAGAAATAAATGATCAAAAAGTAACTTAATGATAAAGCTGACTGAACCCATTCACATTTTTTCAAAACTGAATCCGTTCACTTTTTTTTCAAAATTGTACCTAGATATTTAAGGCTTCATTCAATACTCAGCTGTGTCAGAGAAGAACTCTGTGCCTGTTGAAAAATGTGGAAAAAGGAGAAGCATAAAGTTAGCTTTATGGTAGATTTGTAATCTGATTCTGAGGCCTGCTCTAATTTGTGGCTGCAGTTTTTCTTACTTCTTTGGACAGCTGGTATCCAGAGATGTCCTGAATGCATACTTCCTCTAGCCCCAAGAGGGAGTGACACCAGACTTGGGAGAGACAGCAAAACACCATGGGCTCAGCTGCCAAAAATATGCTGATGACATTCAAATATATAAATCATTTTCAACTGATGCTACTGATAAAACATTATAATGCCTTCGGGAAATCAATTTGTGGATGGAGACCAGATGGCTCATGCTGAACCCAGTGTCACGGGAATAAGTAATTAAGCCCCAATTCTGCTTCCATCAAAGTCAATGGAAAACTTCTGTTGACTTTGACAGAAATAGGATTAGTTCATGAATCAGGACTTCAAGATGGAAGATGACATATTAGCTCAACAGGTCCAGGCACCACTGGTGCAGGATTCTTCCTGAAAGTAAAACGCATTTATAGCTACATATTTAAAAAGTTGGGACCTAGTTCTGCATGCGCACCTGCATTTGCAAAAAGACATTTGGGTGTGTGAATGCAGCTGCATAGAGACCTTGGCATCTAAATTTTACAAACATTGCTGTATAAGTACTGAAAACTTAATGAACACATCATATCAACGTTCATCATTATACTGAACATCTTTACCATTGTTGATGTGTTTTACTCGTGTTGATTTGCATAGGGGGTTTTACTGTATATGTGATAACTCTACACAATCCCCTAACGTGTTTGTGAATGAATATTTGAGAAATCCAGAGTGTTTACTGAAAGAACAGGGGTAATTGTGGAATCAATAGCTCCTTTAAACTTAAAAGTTGTGCTGATTAATATTTCATACATAGAAATAGTTCCACTGCATGGAGAAATTGATGAGACTCATATGCGTCTTGTAAATTTTATGAACCAAACCAAACTCCTTTTACTATCTGAAAATATCTGGGGAGACTTGAAGCAATTACTGAGAGTATAAACATGGAGTTGAGTGTTTTCAACTAACTTCCCCCCCCTTCCAAATCTTGACATTACTACTACAAGTCTAAAAAATAAAATAAAAGGGTGAAATTAAGATTTAAAATATAGGTTAGCAATGCACTTGCTCCTTAATTTAGCTACAATGTCTGGTTGTAGAAGGGGATCTGAGGTTTTCCTGATATATATCTTGTATGTGAAAATACACAGGCACAAACATGCTAACTTCTGAATGTGCAGGTGATTCAGAGGTACTTCCTACCCCTAAAAATAGAAGATCCTTCAAGATTAAGATATTAACATGTGGATTTATAATATTTAGATATTTTGGAACAGTTTGGAATAAATCCACAGGGCAACGTTTAGCACTTCCTGTCCAGATCCATTTTGACATCATGGTATAGTGTGTAAATCAATGCTTAATTTGATTCTCTGATTTTTATATCTACTCTGAAGGGTTGTGAGTCTTTTACTACCCAAACTTTTCTCCCACACTTTTATTGTTTACAAATGTAATCAATGTAATGCGACCAAACAGAGAAACATCACAATATTCAGGAGCCTTGCCCTCAGGAAAAAGAATCATTTTTGTAACGGTTATATAGTCTACACTGTAGAAGTGAAATTTCCATGCAATATCCCAGAGAAAACATTTTAAAATACATAAGTGCATCCTAACTCTTTAGTTCCCTTTTGAGATGGTGCAAATTTAGGATAGGTTTTGGTTTCATAGCAATCTGTAAAGATTAGGCCAGATGACAAACTTTCCCCAGATCTCAGTTGACATTTTTTACATGTATTGTTGCTTTTCCCCTGTAACTCAAGTCTCCTTATTTCCCCTGAAACCCAAGTCTCCATCTCTATAGTTTCCATGATCTGCCAACCAAACCCTTTACCTTTGTTTCCATATGCCTCTACATCCTGGGGCCCAGGGTAGCTGTTTTCCGCTACCTCCAAATGCATAAGGGTTTTTTTGGGGTAGCTTCTGAAACAGGAATGCCTTGAGCAGAAGTGGTGATTGTTGGCCTGGGAGGCTCCTACTGAGCAAACTGAGCTGTTTGACACATTGCTAAACGATTGCAAAAGGGCCCTGAAGGGTTCTCTTTATGTATCTCACACAAGCAAACCTTGCACATTTCACACATCCATACTCCCTGTCCTTTTTCTTGCTTTGGTTTCTTCGCACTGATGTTCATGGTACAAATCACTGACATTAATATAGGTGCTCCACTGCCAACATTTGACAGTAATCTTGTAAGGCTAGTCACAGCAGAATAGACATTTTCTTTCTTGTTTGTTTATGTCCTGTTTTTCCTTTCTTTTCCCGACAGCATACATTGTTCACTCTTGAGCTTATGACATTTCCAAGTACTGTACTTGGTTGAGAGATGTGAAAAAGTGATAGCAGACTTTCTGTGCCACTACCACTAGCTCTAAGATTGTAGTTCTACCTGTGGAATTCACTTACAGAAGTCATCACCCATATCACAATAATTCTATTTTGGCTTTTGGCCAAATGAAAGGAGACAGCCAAGGAAAACTGGTAAAGATACAATGGTATCAATGGTTAAATACATGTTAACTACAACTGAGGAGGCAACATTTACTAAAAAGCTGGTCTAGAAACTTTTAGACAAAATATTTTTCTCACTTGGCATGCCCTAACCACCAGGCTGTAAAGTCTCTTTTCCTGACACAGTATTTATTTATAAAAAGCACAGAAGCTCCAAGAGGGGATCTAAAGTCTGCAGCTTAGGGCCAGCATATGTTTTTTAAGTACATCACAATCAGGAAGCCTGCTAAACAGCCAATAGTGCTGTTTGATGATCAAGATGCTAAAGGAGCACTCAAAGATGATACAGTCATTTCAGAGAAGCTAAATGAATTATTTGCTTCAGTCTTCACAGCTGAGGATATTGGGGAGATTCCCAAATATGAGCCATTCTTTTTAGGTGACAAATCTGAGGAATTGTCTCAGATTGAGGTGTCAGACGATGTTTTGGAACAAATTGATAAACTTAACAGTAACAAGTCAAGATGACATTCGCCCAAGAGTTCTGAAAGAACTCAAACATGAAATTGTGGAACTATTAACGGTGGTTTGTAAACTAGCCTTTAAATCAGCTTTTGTACCTAATGACTGGAAGATAGCTAATGTGACACCAATATTTAAAAAGGGCTCTAGAGGTAATCCTGGCAATTTCAGACCAGTAAGTCTAACATCAGTACCAGGCAACTTAGCTGAAACTATAGTAAAGAATAAAATTGTCAGAGGGTGTGTCTAGACTAAGGAGTTTTTTAAAAAAAAAAGTGGCCTTTTTTCAAAAAAACTTCACCTGCATCTAGACTGCCGTTGCATTCTTTTGAAATTAAATCAAAAGAACGCAGCAGTTTTTTCGATATTGGTAAACCTACTTTTATGATGAAGAATGCCTTTTTTCAAAAGAGATCTTTTGAAAAAAGGTGTTCTTGAACTCAAACAGGGTTTTTTCAAAAGAGAGCATCCAGATTGCCGGGGTGCTCTTTTTTGAAAAAGTGGATGGCTTTTTGAAAGTCTTGTGGCTGTCTAGATGATCTCTTTTGAAAGAGGCTTGTAGTCTAGATGTACCCAGATACATAGATGGACATAATTTGTTGGGGAAAAGTCAACATGGTTTCTGTAAAGAGAAATCATGCCTTACTAATCTAGTAAAGTTCTTTGAGGAGGTCAACAAACATGTGGACAAGGGGGATCCAATAGATATAGTATACTTAGATTTCCAGAAAGACTCTGACAAGGTCCCTCACTAAAGGCTCTTAAGTAAAGTAAGTTGTCATGGGATCAGAGGAAAGGTCCTTTTCTTGGATTGGTAACTGGTTTAAAGACAGGAAACAAAGAGTAGGAATAAATGGTAAATTTTCAGAGAGGAGAGAGGTAACTAGTGGGGTCCCCCAAGGGTCTGTCCTGGGACCAATCCTATTCAACATATTTATAAATGATCTAGAGAAAGGTGTAAACAGTGAGGTGGCAAAATTTGCAGATGATACCAAACTGCTCAAGATAGTTAAGACCAAAGAAAACAGTTTGGTGAGATCTTTTTGAAACTCTTCACAGTGATTGGGCAACAAAAAAGGAAATAGAATGTTAGGAATCATTAAAAAATGATAGAGCATAAGGCAGAGAATATCTTATTGCCTTTATATAAAACCATGGTACATGCACATCATGAATACTGTGTAAAAATGTGGTTGCCTCATCTCAAAAAAGTTATATTGGCATTGAAAAAGGTTTAGAAAAAGGCAACAAAAATGATTAGGAGTTTGAAATATGAAGAGATATTAAAAGACTTGGACTTTTCAGCTTAAAAAAAAGAGGAGACTAAGGGGAGATACGATAGAGGTCCATAAAATCATGACTGGTGTGGAAGAAGTGAATAAGGAAAAGTTATATACTTATTCCCACAATATGAGAATTAGGGGTCACCAAATTAAATTA
The DNA here is from genome assembly GCA_032595735.1 of Pelochelys cantorii. Taxonomy (NCBI): domain Eukaryota; kingdom Metazoa; phylum Chordata; order Testudines; family Trionychidae; genus Pelochelys; species Pelochelys cantorii. Next base: position 65,787,271 of record CM064330.1, read on the forward strand.
ATAGGCAGCAGGTTTAAAACAAACAAAAGGAAGTTTTTTTTCACTCAGCGCATAGTCAGTCTGTGGAACTCCTTGCCAGAGGATGTGGTGAAGACTAGGACTTTAACAGGGTTTTAAAAAAGAGCTAGATTCATGGAGGTCAGGTCCATCAATGGCTATTAGCCAGGATGGGTAGGAATGATGTTCTTAGCTTCTGTTTGTCTGGAAATGGGTGATAGGACAGGGTTCACATGAAAATTACCTCTTGTGTTCCCTTCCTCTGGGTCATCTGGTATTGTCCACTGTTGGCAGACAGGACACTGGGCTGGATGGACCTTTGGTCTGACCCAATATGGCCGTTCTTACATGGAAGATTAGAAAACCAGGTTTCAGTCCCTGGTCTGAATCTGAAAAGCAGGGAAAAAATGGTTTTCCCACAGCTGATGCGAGTACCATAATCCTCAGACTACTGGCAATTTGGGTTTGGGTGTGATTATGTGTGTCTCCTTTTAAAAAAATCTAAGTTCTGTTTTTTACAGCACTGAAATGGGGACAAATATTGAAAGCTCAGTTATTTTTGTGAAATGGAAATCTTGTTTTCTGGCCAGCCCTAATAAAAAGGAAAAAACCCATGCTAAAATGCCACTCCCTGCCATATACTATTTTTATTGGTCTCTTGAAAATGATGAAACTCCAGGATCAGCCTTTGCAGTAACTCTTTATATTGCAAAATGTATTATGAGATCAGACATTAATAGTGATCTAAAAATGCCACTGCACTTGGTGGATTGTGGAAGGATGAAAAGAGCTTAGTTATATCAACTCTTCACCTGCCCGTCTGTTCCATAGGTTTATATATCATAATCAAGGGTTCATTCTGGTACCAAACACCAGCTCAAGCTCATTATGGGAATTAGGGAACTGGATTAGTCATGATAAAAATACAGATTGTCTTTCATTAAAAGCAGTTCTCAAGTTTATAATGGGGATGCTAAGAACAAACAATTATTTCTTATATTTTTATAAATGAAGAGATTATCAATTTGAATAAAAACTACCAACACACATAAATATTTAAGAGACAACAACAATAATTGCAAAAAATGAATCCCTTTATTTAATATCTTCAGTGAGCTCGCATTAATTTAATAATTGGTATGTCCTATTTGTTAACTGTAACAGAATAACTGCCTATTTTCACTTTGTTTTATGTCTGTTCTCATTATCATAATGGATACCATTAAATATCTAATCCTATTTTAAGCTAATTTGCATCAGTCTTAATGTGATTTGGAACCTTTAAGGATTATGGATATCTTTTGTTTCTCATTAAGTTCTGACAATCAAATATGGATAGAAAAAATTGCTTTTACCATATCAGCATTTTCAGTTGTATTCATACCTCCATCTCCCCTCTCTGCCCCCATGAAGCTTTACAAAATAAGTTGAAACCCATTCCGTGCTTGTATTTTCGAAGCAAGAATCATTAAGCTAAAGAGACAAATATGTTTGCTGAACTTTTACACAGTCTATTAAGTTAGCTAAAACTAGTCTCCCCTTAATTTTTCATTAGTCAAAAGTCCCCTTAAGAAGTGATAATTTTGGCCTTAATCCACTGTTTGATTGTTTTTTTCACCTGTCACTCCTCTCTAGACAGATAGTGGTATCTAAAACAAGGTTTATGCTATATAGGCCAGATTTTCATCTCAGTTATACCAAAGGTATCTCCATGTTAGAGATTGCATCTGAGTAACTAAGGACAGACATGGTCTCAAGTGACAAAATGAGTAATTTCTAAGATACCGCTCATCTTCCATGAAAACTATGTCAGATCATGCTTTTTTTGTGGGTGAGAGATATGAAAATAGTTCCATTTCTCTATATTATACTAATGTGTACTGCACTGACTTACCCCTACTGAAGTCAATGGAGTGAGACTGTTCAAGGAGTTATTTCTACTAATAACAAGCTTTACATGATTCAAGTAAAGGAAGTGATTAAAATATCTCCATGAAGGCCATAATTTTTTTGAACAATTCTTGCAGAGCTGAGCATGACAGAATTATTTTCCCCTCTTGTATGTGAAACAACTTGAATTCCTTGAAGTATGCTGAAATTTTAAAAATGGATATTACTGCAGATTATTTCACTTTTTTTAAAAAGGATAAACTCTTGCAGATATTTACCCTCAAAATGCTAAATCCCTTAGCCAATTACTAAGTTGTTCTAATCACACTATTGTAAAAGACATGTCTTAGCTATTTTCTTTAAATTAGTTTAATTACTGAGATCTGTGGTCTATGAAGATTGCACCAGCTAGAAAAATACAATTCATCTTAAATTAAAACCTTTTTTTCCTAAGACAACACAATGTTCTATGTCATGCAGTGAATTATGTGGGTATACTTGTCAGTATAAATTTTCTGGCAACAGCAATAAAGCATTCTATCATTCATTTTATTGCTGCAGAAAATAATCTTTTCTTATTCATACTGATGTAGCATTTCCATTACTCCAGAAGAAAGACTTGGCAATACTTCAAATTGATTGTTATTAGAAAATATTCTATTACTTCTCAGTAAATATATTACTCCCCCTCTCCATTATATTCTCTGGTCTCCAAAGAAGACTTTGCTTTGATTACACTTGTCTACCCTGGAATGAGACCAATCTACTTTCAAAATTTGCTCATCCACAAAAATTAGTGATTTTCCCTGGGAAAACCTCTTACATACATGATCAAATTACCAGCTTTAATTCTGCCCTTACCTTCTAATCTTAGAACTTGTAAACTCACTCAACACAGCCCAGACATATATGTATAAACTGGAATTATCAAACTCTTCTAGTTTAAATTTATAAAAATGAAAATGAATGTGGCATGTATGCTTGATACTTTTTCTTAGTCATGATTAGAGAAGAATATTCTAGAGGTATTTATTCAAAGTTTTGATTCTTAAAGGTTTTGATTATAATTAGAAACACATTTAATATTTCTCATTGGGTTTATGCATGTTCCTTTTAGCACATACACACATTCACGGGTAACATAACAATGTCAGCACATTGGACTAAACTAACATGAGTTTCTTCTAAAATAATTGATTTGACTTTTTGTTAAAAATAGAACATGCAAGTCTTCAGAAGTAAAAAACATAACCCTCAAGTTTAGTACTTCTGTTTTAAGCAAATATAGTGCTAGTTTATAGGCTGAAGGGTTGAGGCCAGGATGGGCTCTGTCTGACAAGGAGGTCAGTACTCCTGGAGTGCAGAATTCTGCTCACCATGGGCCTGTTATTCCAGTGGTCAGCCAGTCTCAACTTCAGGGACCCACTTTCCCACTGCTCAGAGGAAGTGAATGGGGGAGCACTGAAGGGCTAGGATCAAGAGGGGAGTAGAAAACTACAAATTGTAAGAACAAGTTCTTCCTGACAAAATGTTTGTTTGATCTGAAACAAAAAAAAAATTCACTTTTCTGGTTCACCAACAAATTTTCATTTCAAATTGACCTGAAACATTTTTTCCTTTTTTTACATTTTCTGGTTTGACCAAAACATTGCTTATTTGATACAACTCTGCTCAGGAACCCTCACTTTGTTCTCCTCTGTCACACTGTCTCAGATGTTGAATGAGAGGAGTTGGCACTCAGAATGGAAAGATCTTTAATCAATGAAAATTCATCAGTGTGGGGGTATGGCTAGACTGCAAGGATCTATCAGGAAAAAATATGCAAAATAAGCTTAACATTTTGTGTATCTTTTTCCGATACTTTTGTTGGAAGAGGCTTTTCTGAAATTTGGCCTGTCTAGACTGGGCCAAATTTTGGAAAAAAAACCCTCTTTTGAAAGTTCCCTTTGTTACCCTGACCTAAGATATAAAATGGAGGTTATGTTGGGTTCCATTTTGTTTTCCTTGACAGTCCCACCAAAACAGCCTAAGGAAAACCTTTGCACTCCTCCCTAAACTTGTTCACTCCACCCTTTTCAGATGCACACGCACTCAGCAGGTGCATTCAGCCCACTGAATTTTGTACACGTCTCCTATATTTGCACTCGGCATGCTATCCAAGTTTTCCCACCTTAAACCCTTTATAACCCTATCTTGAGGAGAACTCGGGTTCTTCTCACTTCCTTTGTTCGTCTGTCAAGTTCTGTTCCTCCTCCCTGAGAAGATCCACCATTTTGTTCGTGGTACTATGGCTTGGAGATACCAAGGCCTTGTTTAGATATTATCTCCACTGCTGTGTGTATGAGAGAAGTCTCTATGCTAAGGCTGGTGTAGCGTATCATTGGAACTGGACTTTGGACTTTGTGATTTAATTCATCTCCACTCTACTTCCGATTACCCATGGAGTCGACAGACTGGTGCGGTTTCATTCAAGAGTGCCATCCAAGACAGAGGCGAGGATCCCTTCCTTTCTCAGCTTCCTTTCCGGACGGAAGGATTTCACTCCAAGGGATCTCCCTGTTAGTCCTCCCTCAAGGCTTTCAAATAGCTAAGAGGTTGTAGGTCACAGGCCTCAATCGCCGCCGCATTTGTAAGGTCTATTCTCCTATTGTATTGGGATATGTCTGTCATTCTTCTCTTCAGGAATAGGGGTGGGATTTGTTAATTGATGTTATTGTTGTGCTCAACCGATTCTAAAATACATGGTTTGGCCCTAAACACCTGTCTCTGTTTTATTCTGGGACTAGTTAAACCAGTGATAGATACGTTATACCAGGCCGAATCTGGCTTCTGGTGGAGACATTCCCTTTACCTTTATTAATCTACCAATTGGCCACAATAATTAGTTTACCTGAAGTCTCTGAGGTAACACCTTCTTCCTCGTAGAACGAGGAATACAGGGGCTTCCGAAGGAGCGCATTTTCTCTACCGCAAAAAAAAGTGGAAGAGCATATGCATTCCTTGGATGCGGTGGAGTTTTTCTGGGATACCTCTGGTATCCCGAGAAAACCCATGCAGTCTAACTGTACCCTAAGTCAGGTGAAGTTTAGTCCAGGGCTACACTTAAAATTTAGGGCAACATATATATGTTGGCTCAGGGTTGTGGAACATCCACATCCACATCCACATCCACATCCTTGAGTGTTGCATTTGTGCCTGTCTAGCCTTTAGTGTAGACTAGGGATCTAAAACCACATTGCAATAGCTAACCAGTTAAAAGTTTTGTTTAACCAGCTAATCTCCATTGGTGGGGGCTGCTGTAGCCCACTGAAGCCATGGGCAGGGTCCAGCCAGCTAGGTTTGCCATGGCCATAGGTCGTGGCCATGGGAGAGGGGCTGCTCTGTAGGCATCATGACCACAGATAGGATCCAGCCGTCCAGACTGGTTAACCAGTTATCTTGTAAGCAGGCTGGTAAGCCTAATGCTTACTGGATAATCAGTTAACAATTAACCTCTTACATCCCTATTGAAGGCACATCTAGGTTCATAGAAAAATCCTTGGGTCAACGGAGCTACCGTTGCTCAGGCAAGTGGAATTCCTACAGTGACAGAAAAGCCTCTATTGGTGTAGGCCCGGGTGGGGTAAGAAATGGCCCATGGGCTGGATCCAGCTTGCCAAGACTCCAGGTCTGGCCTTCAGGCTGCCTTGCCAGAACCTTCAGGCACAGAGCAACTCTTGATGCTTTAAGCGGTTGGCTGCTCCCTGTGGCTCTCTGCTTCAGGCATTGGGGAGAGAAGACAGGGGGAGGCTGGGTGGACAAAGGTTTGTACGCTATCCTTGGTCTGCAGCACACATTGGCCTATTTCTGACCAAAATGAACTGAGTATTTGCTGTGGGGTGGGAGCTGTGCATAAAGTCTCCCCCGCACCCAGCAGAAAGCCACATGGAACAGCCAGCCATTTTGAGCAGCCTAGGACTGTGGCAGGCAGAGATCCTGCCCCAGAATCCTGCAGGGCTGCTGGCTGGGAGTCACCGAAATAAACACCTCCCAGCCAAAGTCTGCCTCAGGCTCTTCCCACCACCCTTTTCCACCCTATGTCCTGCCCCAGGCCACCACCCAAACTCTTTGCACCCCCCTCTGTCCTCCTCCAGGTCACAACTCCCTTTCACACCCCACTTCCTCTTCCCCCAGGCCAGAATCCTCTCCTGCACCCATACCCTCTCCTAGACCCTGCACCACTAGCCCCTGCCCCAGATCACAACCCCCTCCTGCACCCAAACTCCCTCTCCAATCCCACACCTTCTCCTGCATCTCAGTTGACTACCCCAAACCCTCTTCTGCTTCCAACCTCTGTCCCAGACTCTTCACCCCCTCCATAGAAAACTGCGGCCCTTGACCACTTACCAAAATCTTAGAGTGCTCCCCCACATAAAAAATTATTGCCCAACCTTGGTGTAGGCTGATCTTACCTATGACTCTATAATCCATATAGTTTAAATAGGATCTTAGAATAGAAATCTGACTCTGGTTCTTTTCTGAAGCTCTTCAGTCATACTCTTCTTCTGTTATGCACTTGGAGAAGGGAGTAAAATGTGCAGAACAACCCCCAAATAATGAAACTGTCTGCTCTTTCTTATGTGCAGAGAACATGGAGCCTACAGGACTCCAGATCCATAAGCATGGAGTTCCATGGAGTAGGTCCCCCTCTCTAAATAACTTCCAACTGCCCCCCTTTCCAGTTTCCTCAATCTATTTCTTCACTCGTCCCAAAATATCCATCCCAATCCACGCCACTCTCACTCCCAGGCATTTCTGTCTCATGCTGTTTGCACCTATACATACCTGAGCCTCTTCCTCTTGTTTCTGACAGGCTACTTATCACTGATGCCTTGGTAAATCTTCCTCCACCTCCTCATACTCTTCATTGTTATCCAACCCCCCATATTTCATACACTTGTTTATGGTAGGTTTTAGATTCCCCCCATATATTCAATACATTGGATAATAGATACATTATCTATTAAAAAAACCTGGAAAGACTAGATAGGTAAGGTAATATCTTTTATTGAAGTCACTTATACTGGTGAAAGAGCAAAATTATTGGGCTTACACAGAGCTCTTCTTATCTCTATAACCAACAGATGTTGGTCCAAAAAACATATACTAACTACCTCATCCACCTTGTCTCTAATATATAGTGATGAACATGACTATAGCAATTGTCACTTTATATTTTAATAACCATGGAAATGAATAGAACTCTTCAGAAAATTTCACATTTTAAGTATCTAGCATATGCTCCCGAACTAGAGCTGTATGAATGCTATTTTCATTTTCTGGCTATTCCAAATATTTGGGAAAACAGTGTTTGGTGTTCACCTGAAATGAATGATTTTCAGATTTTTTTTGGTTTTATTCCAACCAAATGTAAATGTTTTGTTTTATTTTCAAAGTTTTAATACCTTTAATGTAAAAATAATAAAAATTGAAGGAACTTTTGAAATAAAAGGTTGTTTTGAATAAAAAATTAAAACATTTTTCTTTAAAAATATTTCAACAGTTCTTTTTTAAAAACCAAAACAATTTGGCAAATTTACAAAATATTTCCCCCCAGATCTGCATTTTTCATCTAAAAACTGTGGATGAAAATGTTCACCCAGATCTACTCCCAAGTATATCTCTCTTAAGAACAACAAGCTACAAGGCATAGCCACTTCTTCAACCTTTCCTGAGTGTATTGATTTTGTTTCCAGGACTGCAATTCACTCCTGATATCCCATCCTTAAACTTATTTTCTCTCCACACAATGATAATAAACAAGGCATGGAGATCAATATCAATTAGCCTCCATTTGAAAATGAATAACAAATCAGTAAGCCTTATCTCATAAACAAAATGGAGAATCCATCCAGGCCCTTAAAAGGGAGTAAAAAGGTTGAAGCAACTGTGGTAGAGAAATGAATGCTAACTGATTAATTTTCTTTCTCTTTCTCTTCTTCATTATTGCTCCTGTTATGTGATCAAGACTGGTAAGCTTTTTTTTTTTAATTTCACTTTTTATTTTCTTTCACTTTTTATCCATAATTCACCATGTGGCTTGCCACAAAGAATTCTTTTTTAGGAGAAATGACACAATCCTATAAATTCTTACTATTGAGGCCCAGAGGGCATATCATCTTCAGTAAACTTTTTTTTTTTTTTTTTTTAATATAGAACTTGCATTTTTCAGGCCTGGAGTTCATGTATTTGTGTTTAGAAAGTGCCTAGTAACTTGTGACTTCCTTTTTATTTGAAAAGTGCCTATATTTGGACTCAATCACATTAAATGATACTAATACTAATACTAAAGTACTATACTCAATAGAAAGTGGTTATAGGTTTATACTATCAAAATAATCCCAAACAAAACAGTATAGTACTGTTACATAAAATAGGTGGAGATGTTTATACATAAAAAATCTGGCTGACTATGAGTTTGCTTTGCAAGAATTCAACGGAGCAACAAACAACTTTCGTTTTAAAAAAACCCTTTCTAAAACATATTATTTTATTCAAATCCCAAAATATCTGTTTGCTCCTTAGAAAGAAAATATTCAAAGTGGTAGCATTATTTGGGAACACTAGTCTAATTTAATGAACCTTTAGTGCACCTCTTTACAGAATGGATTAATTATAGAAGACAAGAGGCAACATTTTCAAGACGTGAAGCTATAGGTATTCTTACAGTGTCACAGCAGTAAATTAGCACCATCAAGAACTCACACTGATATAATCACATCTAGCTTGCTACTTCAAGTACTGTGCAAATTACCTGTATGGTTTATGATTAAGTGTTAAAGAAGAAGATACTTCTTATTAAAGTTATGAGTTAAAATTTGAAGAATTTATGAAAATAGGAATCAGGAAGGTGCTAAAAAGAGTCATGTTTCTCTATGGTTATGTTTTCCAATTTGTTGTCAGAGAAAGTGTTAGTTTGCATGCCTCTAGCTTAAGAAATGAAATGGAATAGAGCAGTGGGGAAGACAGAGATTTGAAGAAGATAATATACAATTACAGAGTCTTCATGAATTTCTCATCCGTGGCATATATATCTGAATAAATCTAAAAACATGGAACAGAGTTGAACAAATCCAGCAATGTCAACATTTGCATCAGAAGAAATACACAAACTGAATACAGTCAAAAAGCAAATAGTTACTTCACAGAACAAATAAAAATTGTGTTATACATCTCAGCTGAAAACATGTTCTTTCTGCAGATCTTTGATTGCTACTTTATTCCAAGTGTAAAGTTAGTTTTGAAAATGCTTCAGTTTGCATCTCCACGGTGTAAGAAAAACAGATATTAAAGTGAAAACAAACTTTTAGGGGCAATTTTCCTTTCTTAGTTTTGTATAATTTTGGAAAAGCAGATGAAAGTGTATATATAATTATCTTGGAATAAAAAAAACCAAGCAATTTTATATCTACTGTGTGAGTAGAAATGCAGTAGTATGGTGAAATTTACTCTCCAATTCTTATATAACATTGTTTCTAACTCATTTTCAATTCATTCTACAAAACTGAACAATTTTCATTTTTTGACAAAAATGGTTGATATTTGCTAATTATTGAGGCTGGTAATTTTCACATTTGTATTGAAAAAGTTTAAACTATTTTCAAGATTTGTAAGTTGCTGCAGAGATGGTTAGAATGTTATTTTGACAAAAAATGGTTTAATATATAATTTTGTAAATTGAGTCACATTAAAAAAAAGAAAAGAAAAGAAACAAGAAGTGGTTTACTATGGATATCACAGAATCATAGAACCATAGAGCTGGAAGAGATCTCATAAGGTTATCAAGTCCAGCCCCCTGCCCTAGGCAGGACCAATTCCAACTAAATCAACCCAGCCAGGGCTTTGTCAAGCCGAGACTTAAACACCTTTAGGGATGGAGCCTCCACTACTTCCCTAGGTAACCCATTCCAATGCTTCACCATTCTCCTAGTGAAATAGTTTTTCCTAATATCCAACCTGGACCTCTCCCACCGCAACTTGAAACCATTGTTCCTTGTTCTGCCATCTGTCACTACTGAGAACAGCCTTTCTCCAGCCTCTTTGGAACCTCCCTTCAGGAAGTTGAAGGCTGCTATCAAATCCCCCTCACTCTTTGCTTCTGCAGACTAAACAGACCCAACTCCTTCAGCCTCTCCTCATAGGTCATATGCTCCAGCCCCCTAATCATTTTGGTTGCCCTCCGCTGGACCCTCTCCAATGCGTCCACATCCTTTTTGTAGTGGGGGGCCCAGAACTGGACACAATACTCCAGATGTGGCCTCACAAGAGCCGAATAAAGGGGAATAATCACATCTCTGGATCTGCTGGCAGTGCTCCTCCTAATGCAACCTAATATACCATTAGTCTTCTTGGCTACAAGGGCACACTGTTGACTCATATCCAGCTTCTCATCCATTGTAATCCCCAGGTCCTTTTCTGCAGAACTACTACTTAGCCGGTTGGTCCCCAGCCTGTAACAATGCTTGGGATTCTTCCGTCCCAAGTGCAGGAATCTACACTTGTCCTTGTTGAACCTCATCAGATTTCTTGCGGTCCAATCCTCCAATTTGTCTAAGTCACTCTGGACCCTATCTCTGCCCTCAAGTGTATCTACCTCTCCCCCTAGCTTAGTGTCATCTGCAAACTTGCTGAGGGTGCAATCCATCCCCTCATCCAGGTCATTAATAAAGATATGGAACAAAACTGGTCCGAGAACTGAACCTTGGGGCACTCCGCTAGAAACCGACCGCCATCCTGACATCAAGCCGTTGATCACTACCAGCTGGGCCCGACCTTCCAGCCAGCTTTCTATCCATCTTACCGTCCATTTATCCAATCCACATTCCCTTGACTTGCTGGCAAGAATATTTTGGGAGACCGTATCAAAAGCCTTGCTAAAGTTGAGGTATCCACTGACTTTCCCATGTCTGCAGAGCCTGTTACCTCATCATAGAAGCTAATCAGATCGGTCAGGCACGACTTGCCCTTTGTGAATCCATGCTGACTATTCTTGATCACTTTCCTCTCTTCCAAGTGCCTCAAAATGGATGCCTTAAGGATCCCTTCCATGATTTTTCCAGGAACCGAGGTAAGACTGACCGGCCTATAGTTCCCTAGATCGTCCTTCTTCCCTTTTTTGAAGATGGGCACTACATTTGCCTTTTTCCAGTCATCCAGGATCTCTCCCGATCTGCACGAGTTTTCAAAGATAATGGCCAAAGGCTCCTCAGTGACATTTGCCAACTCCCTCAGTACCATCGGATGCATTAAGTCCAGACCCATGGATCTGTGTACATTTAGCTTTCCTAAATAGTTCCTAACCTGTTCTTTACCCACCAAGGGCTGTCCATCTTCATCCCATCTTGCGTCACTTAGCACATTAGTCTGGGAGCTGACCTTGTCCGTGAAGACAGAGGCAAAGAAAGCATTGAGTACTTCAGCTTTCCCCACATCATCTGTCATTAGCTTACTTCCTTCATCCAGTAGGGGCCCCACACACTCTCTGATCATCTTCTTCTTGCTAACATGCCTGTAGAAACCTTTCTTGTTATTCTTCACATCCTTTGCCAGTCGCAATTCCAATTGTGCTTTCGCCTTCCTGATAACCCCCTGGCATTCTTGAGCTATACATTTATACCCATCCCTGGTCATTTGTCCAAGTTTCCACTTTTTATAAGCTCCTTTTTTGTGCTTAATTTCACCAAGGATTTCTCCTGTAAACCAATCCGGTCTCCTACCATGTTTGCTTCTCTTGCTACACATCAGGATGGTTTCTTTCTGTGCCTTCAATAAGGCTTCTTTAAAATACTGCCAGCTCTCCTGGACTCCTTTCCCCTTCATGTTAGCACCGCAGGGGATTCTGCCCATCAGGTCTCTGAAGGAATCAAAGTCTGCTTTTCTGAAGTCCAAGGTGTGTATTTTACTACTCTCTTTTCTTCCTTTGGTCAGGATCTTGAAATCTACCATCTCATGATCACTGCTTCCGAGGTTGTCACCCACCTCTACTTCCCCTTTTAGTTCCTCCCTGTTTGTGAGCAGAAGGTCAAGCTGCGCATGGTCCCTGGTTGGATCCTTCAGCACTTGTAGCAAGAAGTTATCCCCAACATTCTCCAAAAACTTCCTGGATTGCCTGTGTACTGCCGTATTTGTCTCCCAACAGATGTCAGGGTGATTGAAGTCCCGCACGAGAACCAGGGCCTGCAATCTGGAAGCTTCTCTCAGTTGTCCGAAGAAAGCCTCATCTACCTCCATCCACCTGATTTGGTGGCCTGTAGTAGTCACCAACCACAACATCACTGCTGTTGTTTGCACCTCTAAACTTAACGCATAGACTCTCAACAGGCTTTTCTCCCTCTATATACTGGAGTTCTGAGCAATCATAGTGCTCTCTTACATATAATGCAACTCCTTCTCCTTTTCTCCCCTGCCTGTTCTTCCTGAACATTTTATACCCTTTCTTGACAGCGCTCCAGTCATGCGAGTCATCCCACCAAGTCTCTGTTATCCCAATTAAATCAGATTTCTTGGACTGGGCCAGGGCCTCCAATTCTTCCTGTTTGTTGCCCAGGCTTCTCGCACTGGTGTACAAATACCTCAGATAACCAGTTGATTGCCCTACCTTCTCTATTCGAATCAGGGGTCCTCCTTTGTTGTTAGTTTTCTTTGCATTTCTTCCCGGTATCCAACTTTCCCACTCCCCTCAGGGTTTTGGTCATCGTCTCCCAACGAACCTAGTTTAAAGCCCTCCTCACTAGGTTTGCAAGCCTGCCGGCGAAGATGCTCCTTCCTCTCTTTGTTTGGTGGATCCCATCTCTTCCTAACAATCCTTGTGCCCAGAACGGAGTCCCATGGTCGAAGAAACGAAAGCCCTGTCTCCGAGACCACCTGCACAACCACGCATTTACTTCCTCAATTTGACGATCCCTGCCCAGTCCTTTCCCTTCAACAGGAAGGATGGACGAGAACACCACTTATGCTCCGAATTCTTTGATCCTTCTTCCCAGTGCTACATAATCTGCAGTAACCCGCTCAAGGTCATTCTGGCCGTATTGTTAGTTCCCACATTGGGAAGCAGGATGGGGTAGCGATCCGAAGGTTTGATCAGTTTTGTAAGACTCTCAGTCACATCCTGAATTTGAGCTCCCAGTAAGAAGCACGCCTCTTGAGATTCCAGGTCCAGATGGCAGATGGATGGCTCAGTCCCTTTTAGGATTTTAGTGGATCATCGACATCAATGTGGGCTGGTCCAGCAGAACACATGATGCATGGGTCTACCGCAGCTCCTCCGTGTGCCAGAGGCTGCACTCCGGGACTTTCTTCCCTGACTGCCAGATGAGGGACATGGACGTGGACATGCCTTTGTGGCTGGTGGGGGATGCAGCCTATCCCCTACAATCCTGGCTCATGAAGCCATACACGAGACACATCAACCCCTCCCAACAGGCATTTAATGCCAGGCTCATTGTGGTCGAGGGTGCCTTCAGCCAGCTGAAGTCCCGTTTTAGATACCTCCTCACCTGCCTGGACCTCTCAGAGCAGAATATTCCACACGTGGTGGCAGCATGCTGTGTGCTGCACAATTTGTGTGAGCGGAAGGGGGAGGCTTTCCTGCCAGGCTGGATGGCAGAGGCTGACCACTTGGCCAGCCTGTACACGCAGCCCCACATGGCTGCCAGCCAGGAGGCCTATCAGGGGGCTGTCCATATCCGAGAGGCCCTGAGGGAGAGCTTCCACCCAGAGGAGGACTAACAGTCTGCCTGGTGTGCCCCACTGAGGGTTTGTGCCTCATTCCACCCTCATGTCCTTCCACTTACCCCTCCCTAACCCCCCTTCCTGATGTATAATAAAGACACATGTGTTCAAGAAAACAAACTCCCTTTATTGAACAAAACTGGGGTGGGTGGGGGGATGAAACTAAGGTGAGACTGGGGACAGAAGGTGGGAGAGGGGAAGCGAGAGGGTGGGAGAGGGGAGGGGTAAACCTGGGAGGAGGGAGCTGGAAGGGGGAGGCAAGGGGAGGAAGGGGGAGGAGAAGCTCAGGGCTCAGCGTCTTGCCGGCCCACCTGTCTCACTGCGGGTGTGGGGGCCCCGGGGTCCCCGGGTGGGGGGGGAGGGTACGGTGGGTGGGGAGGGTGTGGAGGGTGGAGAGGAAGAAGCGGGAGGGGGAGGAGGAGTGGGAGGAGGAGCAGTTGCTGGGGAGGCAGCAGGGGCTGGAGCGGCAGGAGGCAGCAATCTCTGCACCAGGGTCTGCAGGTGGTCGCAGATGGCACGGCCCTGGGCAAGCAGCTCCCGCCAGCTCTACTGCCAGAGCTGCAGGTCTTCATGCACCCAGTGGCCGAGGGTGCGGTGCAGGCCTCGCAGTATCCCCACGTGCTGCCACTGGTAGTTGTCTTGAGCACGGGTCAGCCTGCAGAGTGCCCAGGTGTGGGAGGATGTCCTGGGCGGGGTGGTGTGCACTGCACTTGCAGCTGGTGCGGCTGTGGACAAACAAGAGAAGTGGTCAGTTATCCTTGGGGACACAGTGGGTGAAGCTCAGCCCCCCTCTGCAAGGCAAGGATGACAGGTCTCCGCACCTTCAGAGCCGATGTGCTAGCACAGAGGCCATGTTCTGGATGTCCTGCTATCCCCGGGAGTGTGAGCTGTCCTGGGAGTGCACCCATGCCCCTGTGCTGTATGTGGTGTGGGATTTTGTGTGTGTGTGTGTGGGGGGGAAGATGTCCCCTGCCTCTGTGTAGAGGGGGCTTGTAGAGGGAGGGCGTCCTGCTGTGTTCCACCCCGGGGTCAGGAGCACGTCATGTGCCTTCATTCATACATGCTTGTGGGTAACAGGCCAAGGCCCTTGTGTGGCAGCCAGCTGGGGCCACATGCCCAGGGGTGGCACAGCACATGCACAGGTTGCTGCGTGAGCCGTGGTCAGCAAGGCCCACACGTGCAGTCCCTGGTCTTCCACCCCTCCCGCCCCCACATAAGGGGACAGTGATGGCACTCAAATGTTGTTGCCTCCCTGGCCTCGGACGACACTGGCGACAGGCTCGCTGGGACAGCTCAGAGATCCTGGCTGTGCAACATGCTCCCTCTGGGCTCCTGCAGCTCCTGGCCCTCCTCTTCCTCCTCCTTCTCCTCTGTGCCCTGATCAGGGCCCTCTGCCCCTGGGTCGATTACCACCTGGGGGGGCACGGACCATCCCACCCCCCAGGATGCAGTCCAGGGCATCAAAATAGGGGCAGGTGTCTGGGTTTGACCCTGTTTGGGAGCTGCCCCCTGTGGCCCTGGCATATGCCTGCCACAGCTCCTTAATTTTCATCCAAACCTGCTCCTGGGTTCGGATGTGGCCTTTGGTGGCCAGGCTGGCAGCCATCTGGCTGTAGACAGCCACGTTCCTCCGTCTAGTGCGGAGATGATGGACATTGGAGGCATCAGGTCCCTGATCTCCTCACTGGACCAGGAAGGCGCCTGCCTTTTCCAGCCCCTGGCAGGCTCCTTGGAGCTGGCAGACTGGTCCTGGGGAGCGGTAGAGGGCTGGCTGGCAGTGGCTTGTTGGCTTATGTTGGGGCCACTGGGTCAGGGGCAGCGAGTACTGTCTCTGGGCTGGCAGACCTGGAACTGGCACAGGCATTGTAGCCAGACTCTACCCCTTTACGGGCTCTGGGGAGGGGGAGAGGAGAAGAGTTTTCCTGGTTGGGGCCAGAGTGGCCAGCAGGGCTCCCTGGGAAGGGCTGGAGGACCCCCTATTTCAAAATAGCCCCTATTCCACATCTACACAGCGCTTATTTCGAAATAGTAATTTCAAAATAGGCACTATTTCTTGTGGAATGAGGTTTACCAAGTTCAAAATAAGCCCTCTGCTATTTTGATTTAATTTCGAAATAGCGGTTGTCTTGTGTAGATGCTAGGAAAGTTATTTCAAAATAACGGGTGTTATTTCAAAATAACTTTGCTGTGTAGACATACCCTGTGTTTGACCAGCTCAAGATTCTCACTTGTGTCAATTAAGAAACTGCATGTATCTCAGGAAAGACAGCACAAAAGAACTATTTACTGGCCCCAGTCTTGAGGCTCTTTCTATGCTAGTTTATTTTCTGAAGCAGTTCAGAATGGCTGTACTAAACTACACTAATGCCAACAAAGCACATACGCCACTATGTATTGCCAAACCTAAGTAAAAATCATGAGATTAATCATGGAATCATAGAAGATTAGGGCTGGACAAGACCTCAGGAGATCATCTAGTCCAACCACCTGCTCAAATCAGGACCAACCCCAACTAAGTCATCCCAGCCAGGGCTTTGTCAAACTTTAAAAACCACTAAAGATGGAATTTCTACCACCTCTATAGGCAACCCATTCAAGTGTTTCACTACCCTCTAATACAGTGGTGGGAAATAATTTTGGAAGGAGAGCCACGTCATGAATTTCAGAAGTGGTCGTGGGCAACCACAGAAGGGGCGGGGTGTTGGGTGGAAGGGGTGGGGCCAGGAGACTTCATGTGCTCCCCCTGCCCACAGGCCCTGATTGGCCTGAGGGCAGGAGAATGCACAACGTCTTTGCCTCCCACTCCCATCCTGCCAGGGGCATGTGGCACCAAGAAAGAACCTCCACTCTTTTGAACAGCTGGTCGTTCCCTCTCAGCACCGTGTGCCACTGGTGGTGGGACAACACTTTGCACACACCTTCTGCCCCCAGGCCTATTAGGGCCTGGAGGCAGGGAAGCGGCAGAGTGGCCATGGGACAGATCAAAGGGCTTGCTGGGCCAGATCCGGCCTGTGAAGGCTGTCTTGCTCACCCCTGCTCTAATATCCAACCTAAAACTCCACCACTGCAACTTGAGACAATTGCTTCTTGGTCTGTCATCTGCCATCACTGACAATAGCCTGGCTCCACTCTCCTTGGAACCCCCCTTCAGATAGTTGAAGGCTGCTATCAAATCCCCCCTCATTCTGTTCTTCTGAAGACTAATTAAGCCCAGTTCCCTCAGCCTCTTAGAATTTTTTTTTAAAGACATAATAAATTCGGGGCTCATTTTTCTTTTTTTTTTTTCTGAGCTTTGAGAGTGCACTTAAATCACAATCTCAAACTTTTTACCCACAACATGATAGAAAGAATGATACTTTTTAACATGAAAGCTGAGCTTCACATCTAATAATATGATTCCAGGATCTGGAGCTTTGAGAAAAACAGAGAGTGTCTTGAGACTTGCAATAAATTTGACAGAGTTGGCAGTACTGCCATTTTGACTGCTGGAGATCTCTCAAGCACAAGCATGGGGCATGTGATAGATCTGCCACTCCCCCTCTACCACAGAAATCCTAAACTGGCTGAATAAGTGGTTTCTGTATTACCTTTATCCGGCATAAATGGAACAGAGGGCCTTTGCAGGATCTGAGAATATGACACTTTATACATATAACCTATAAATCTTTCCAAATAGCACCTCCTGATGATGTCTTTGTCCTTTTATACCATTAATCTTAATTTAAATGAGCAAAGTAAGTGTGAAGATTTTTCTACTTTACACTGAAGTTGCCTTATTTTACTCTAAGCTCGCAACAAACATTTTATTATAACTAACAAGTTGAGAAAAGCTGATCAATCAAACTCAAATATTTAATACAAAGTAAAATAAAAGGGGTTACAGTCAGGCACTTGACTAATTTGCTTTTTATGGGGATTCTACATTTTATAATCAAGCCACCTGCTTGGAACTGTCAGAGAAGTGACTGAAAACATCCTGTGAAAAAAAATTAGCTAATGCAAACTAAGGGCCAAATTCTAGGCCGTTTGTGTATCTGCATAAGGGCCTAATGAAGTTTATGCTTAGATGACCACACAGGTGGGTGGCAGAAAGAGGCACAATACATAAGGGACTCCATTCGTGTTGTGCACCACAGAGAATACACTCATTAGATTTCTACAGTACCTGTTTGGATTAAAAGAAACCCTTATCTGAAAAACCTCCACAAAGACTATTTTTTTTCTAGTGGAAAAAGAGTTTTTTTTCCCCAAGCAAATAACAGTATTTTACCAATGTTTGCGACTCAGACATTGCATTATTGTTTAATGCATGTGTGGTAGCTATGCTCTTGGCTGACATCAGAGATTGAACCAGTAATCTTTTGTGCTACAGCCTTAAGTCTATATTGTGATCGAATGAACCATAGCTGGAGCTCACTTCCTCAGGAAACTAGCACAATTTGCATATGCAAACCTGAACATTCAATTGACAAGCATCAAATACAAAACTGACATGTTAACAGTGGAAATAACAGATTTTTCAGTTTGCTGATAATTCTGAAAAATTAACCAAATAATCATTTAGGCTATGTCTAGACTACATCCCTCTGTCAGCAGAGGGATGTAAATGAAGCACTTTGAAAGTGCAAATGAAGTGGAGATTTAAATATCCCACGCTTTATTTGCATAATCACATAATGGCACTCTTTCGAAAAAGCGCTATTTTGAAATTGAAACTGCAGTCTAGACACAGTTCTTTCAAAAATGGGGCACTTTTTTGAAAGATCCTATAAACCTCAATGAGGTTTCAATTTCGAAATAGAGCTTTTTCAAAAGAGCGCCATTATATGATTATGCAAATGAAGCATGGGATATTTAAATTCCCGCTTTATTTGCACTTTCAAAGTGCTTCATTTACATCCCTCTGCAACAGAGGGATGGAGCCTAGACGTAGCCTTTGAGTCTTAACTAAGATAAATTTTTAAAGAATCTGTAGACTGAAAAGTTAAAAAACAATTGTTGCAGGTTGAATGAAACATTTTATTTGGACAAAAGCAGCATTTTTTTTCATTCAATTTTGACCATTTTACAATTTTTTTATGTTTAAAATTTTTTTTTAAATTGAAACAAAAGCCATCTTTAACTGAAAAGTCAGTGTTCCATTTTGAAAAGTTTGAAATTAATTTTTTTATTTTTCCCCAGAATTTTAATTTTTTTATATATAAAAACAATTTGGTGAAATGGATAAAATTCATGAAACTTCTTGGTAGCAATGAATCTTCATTTCTCAGCCACAACAAAGTTTAGGTCAAAATTTTTTGCCCCTTTCTGATTAGAATCCCCAATATTCTAGTGTCAAAATATTATGAAGAAACCCATGCTCTTGTTAAAGAACATTAAAATCAAAGGATGCTTATAATAAGTTGAAAGGTAAACATTTAATTAAAGGACCACAAACATTAATAAAACATTTTCAACAGAATTAAAATGGCAACTTATGAAAGGTTTGAACAGCTTTTATAAGCGATTTCACAGGGTTGATTTGTCTGTCAGTTAATATCAGGAATACAAAGGAAATTACTAGCACAGCAGACCTTACATTAAAAAGGACTATGGACAAAGCTGTCAATCATGAGACAGGAGAACACCAACCAAAAGAGTTAAAATGTTCCCAGTCAAACCGACTGGAATTTTTTACTGTGACAAACAAAACCTCTCAGATTGTGCATGCTATAATAAATATGTAGAAAGTCACAAATGCTAGATTGCACTCATTAAATGGGCATGCAGAAAGAATAATTACATGGGAAGAAATGAACACTCTCTTGGAAATAAACAAAAATGCTAAATGAGTAAAACAAAAATAAAAAAATGGGATTTAGCCCCAAGAAATAATGCTAATTCTTTTTAGGGGCAGAAAATAGTTTAGAAATTATAGTACACTATTGTTAGAACCACTCTTACACAAATGCAGTGTCCAGAGTGAATTGCTAAGTTACAATCTTTCAGCAAATCCCCCTCTGATATTCGTAGGTGCTGGAACTATTAGTGTGGGGAGTGCTGCAGCACCCTTTGCATAAAGTAGTTTCCATTATAAATGATCTTTTATAGTGTGGTTTAATGATGCTCAGCACCCCTGTCTCTAATCCTTTGTCCATGAACTTAAGATAATTTGGCTAGGTCTAGACTGCAGGCTTGTTTTGGAAGAAGCTTTTCCAGAAGAGATCTTCCAGAAAAACTTCTTTAGAAAGAGAGCGTCCACACAGCAGAAGCGCATCAAAAAAGCAATCTGCTTTTTCAAAAGTTAGCGTCCACATTGATTGGTCACTATCTCACATTTAAGTTGTGATTACTATGGACAGAGTAGCCACCAGGGCACCTGTGCTTTTTTCCTGGAGGAAAAAAAAATAAACCCTCTTCCCTGTCCACAGACGCCTTTTTCTGAAGAGAGTTCTTTCGGAAAAAGACTTCTTCCTTGTAGAAAGAGGGTTACCACTGTCGGAAAAACCTCTGCGTTCTTTTGACTTTCTGTCAAAAGAACGAAATTGCAGTGTGGATGTAAGTGTAATTTTTACGGAAAAATGTCCATTTTCCCAGAAAACTTCTATAGTGTAGATTACCCTTTGTAGAGTTTGAATGAATACTTTTCAAGAAATAATTTATACAAAAATTGTTTTTATCTTTTTTTCCTATTTTGAAGGGTCCACGACCATCTTGAGAACGTCTAGAATTTATCTCTTTTAAATTATTTGCATATTTCTTAAGGAATTCATGCTCTGATGATCTTTCACAAATAGTATAAATATTTACAGTCTGATCTGGGTTGTTATATATTTCACATACTTTTGTATATTGAGTGACAGACATACAACATAAATCCTGCTCTAACAAAGCAATTAAGCACACATTTAACTTTAAGCACGTGAGGAGTGCCATTGAAGGTACAAGTTTAAATGGGAGATACAGGGCAAGCCCTGAAAAACAAATTGAAAATTAAAGCTTTTGCAATTGAATATGTAAGTCAAAGTTCACTATCCATTCAATACTTAGGGAAATCATATGGTATTGTATGTTCCCTGAATGGAGGTTTTGGGTGACTTTGCTGGTAAAATTGGAAAGCTATTATTACTTTTTTTGTTAAAAGGGAATAGCATGGCGGAACAATTCATTTTTGATCTTGGACAACTATTCTCAGAAATACTTTTGTTTTGTTTGTTCAGCTATACTAAATACACAATAGTTTGGAGTATTCTTGTTGTCTGTCGATCATGAGGGGTGGCCAACAGCCTGGGGATTAAAGGGTTAACTGTACCTAGCCAGGTAGCAGTCAGCCAGTAGAAATCCAGATAGGGATTTCAAACTGAGACAAAGGAATTTTGGAGTTCCCCTCCTTTGTCTCTGGGCCAGTTTTCTCTAGATACTGAGGGAGACAGAAGACATGTGTCTCTCCAAGGGTACGTCTAGACTACTGACTTTTGTCGACAGAGGCTTTGTTGACAGATACTGTTGACAAAGCCTCTGTCGAAAAAGAGCATCTAGACTGCATTAAGCGGATCGAAAAAGTGATCCAATTTGTCAACAAAGAGCGTCCAGACTGCCGGACGCTCTGTCGACAAAAGAAGGCACCCGGAAGTGCTTCTGGTAGGTCACAGGGGCAGTCTTAAAGTCCAGATGCTGCTGCATGCCCTTTGCAGAGACGCGTGCTTAAAGGGATCCTCATGGACAGCCGTTGCTCAGCTCCTGCTTCTGCCTTGCCTACCTCCTAGAGGGAAAGCAAAGCTGCTGCAGTTTTTGCTTTGGTTGCCCTCCTCCCTCGGACACCACAGCAGTTTATTTTCAGGTTTGGTTTTTGGCTTTGCACTTTTGTGCTTTTTGGCCATGAAGCCTGAGCTGCCCCCTGGGCAGGCGATGGCCCCACATGGTGCTGCTGGATGTTCTGCTGCATGCTCAGGAGATCATCATGATGTTTGCAGAAGAGCTGGATTCAGAGCCCAGCTTTGAGCCCCTCACTCAGGCTGCAGCCCTACTGCCCTTGCCCCCGAACTTATTCTTGGAGAGGCAAGTTTGGAGGCTGGACACCAGTTCCAATTGATGGGACTGGCTTGTTATGCAGCAGTGGGACAACGACCAGTGGCTCCGAAACTTCCAGATGCGGAAGTCCACCTTCCAGGAGCTCTGTGCCTGCTTGCCCCTGCCCTGCAACGCCAGGACATGCGCTTGAGGGCCGCCATCCCCCTGGAGAAGCGTGTCACTATTGCTCTGTGGAAGCTGGCCACCCCCGACAGCTACTGCTCTGTGGGACATCATTTCGGTGTGGGGAGGTCTACTGTCGGGGCCGTCTTCATAGAGGTAAGTCACTCTCAGGGGACAATCCATGGGGGCGGGAGCGGGCACAGGGAATGGGGGATGGGGTGGGAATGGTAGAAGCCTGCCTGGCCTCACCCTGCGGTGGTGTGGGAAGCATGGGGGGGGGTGTGCCTGAGAGGGGGCTCTCGGGGTCTGGGAGAGGAGGGGGAGCATCTCTCATCAACTCACACAACTCCTCTAATGTCCTGTTATGAGTGTTTGTATTTGTCCCTTTCTGCAGGAGGTGACGGCCATCAGTTCAGAGCTGCTTCACAGGACTGTCTGCCTCGGAGACCTGCATACCATCTTGGCCGGATTTGCGGGGCTGGGTTTTCCGAACTGCGGTGGAGCACTCAACGGGATGCACATCCCGATCCACACACCACCCCATTGAGCAGCACAGTATATTAATAAAAAGGGCTACGTTTCCATGGCGCTGCAGGCCCTGGTCGACCACCGTGGAGAATTCACAGACATTTGTGTCAAGTGGTCAGGCTGGGCACACGATGCCCACATATTCTGGAACTCCTATCTGTACCACAGGCTGCAGGCTGGGGCATTCTTTCCGGAGAGGAACTATGCAGTGGGGGATGTGCAGATGCCTACGTGCATCGTGGCCGACGTGGCCTACCCCCTTATGCCCTGGCTCATGAAGCCCTACACAGGCCACCTGGATGCGAGCAGGAAACTGTTTAACTGACGCCTGAATCGGGCTCGCTTCCAGGTGGAGAGCGCCTTTGGGGTCTGAAGGGCAGATTTAGATGCCTGCTCACTTGGCTGGACATGGGGGAACACAACATCCCCGATGTGGTTGCAGCATGCTGTGTGCTGCACAACCTAGTGGAGAGGAAAGGGGAGGCCTTCCTCCCTGCGTGGGGGACATGGGCTGATGTGAAGGGGAGACACTTTGAGCAGCCCCGGGCAGCTGCCATCCAGCAAGCCCACCAGCTGGGCTTGAGCATTCAAGAAGCCCTGAGGGAGCAATTCTCCCAAAGAGGCTGATGGTTTTCCCCAGGGCCTTCCAAATGTGGGATTGCCCCAGGCCCTCGGTGCCTTCCTTCCCAAAACCCCTCCCGGCCCCACATTCACACATTGTGCGCATTCATCACACACTGAGAACAGAGACAGGTGTTGGTGAAAAAATGTGTACAGTTTATTTCACTGTTGGTTTTTTGAAAAACTAAAATACTCTTTTGTTAAGAAAAACTAAAATACTCTTTTGTTCAGAAAAATAAAGTATTTGTAAACAAAATAAAGTGCTTCCCTCAGTGACTCTAACAGGTGGGAAGGGGGATTGTCAACCTGGAAGGGGAGTGGCAGGCTCAGGGCTGAGGGTGCTGCCTTGATGAAGATCCCCTGGCACTTTGGCTGCAGAGGCCTTCTCGCACACGGCTGCGCATGCGGGCTGGGACAGTAGGGGGCTGGGCAGGAGGTGGGGCTGTAACTGGGGCTGGGATGGCAGGGGCTGCGGGGGGGGGGCAGAGGCTGAGGCGGGGGGGGGACAGACTGAGCAGGAGGAGCAGGGCCAGGCACAGGACCGGGGAAGGCCATGGCCTCCTGGATAGCAGCGCAAATCTCAATGCACTGCTGGACAAACTCATCCAGCAAGTGCCTGCGCCCCTCTGCCTCTGCCTCCATCCTGCGGTTCATTGCGTCCTGCATCCCTTGCAGGACTGAGATGTGCTGGCTCACAAGGTCCAAATACTTGCGCCAGTGCTGACGGGTTCCCTGCAGCTGTCTGGGTGGTGGGGCAGGTGTGGCGCCCCCTCCTGGTCAGCTGGTCCAGCTGTGGAGGACAAGAGGGAAAAGTCATCAGTCATGCATGCCCACACTTACCCTGAGAGGGCATGCCCTCCTTCTTCTCAGCAGTCAGTGACTGTCCCAGGGTCAGAGGATGCTCATGTGCATCTCAGAAAGGCATGGTGTGGCCTGGCCAGCAGCCACAGCCTCCCTGGAGCCCAGAAGGTGTGCAGACCACCATCCTGTTCCCCCCCCCACACACACCCCATGGCCAAGCAGCACAGACAAGTGACAGGCCACAGTTGGGGTTCCCAGAGGTTGCAGAGAGGTCGGAAGCTGTGGGGCAATCCCAACATCCCCAACCCATGCCTGCACCTAGCATCACTGCCTGCAGGAGCAGGTGGTGCCTCGCAGCCATGCAGGTGCAGGGGTAGGATGGCCCATCCTGAAGTTGGCCATGTGTTTGCCTTCCCCCAGGCTGTGATCAGCATGACATGTCACAGCACTGCACCATCCACTTTGCTCCCGCCTGCCCTGCCCTGTGTGTGTTGGACCCTCACAGCACTCCCCTGATGTTCCCTCCCTGGTGTCCGAAGTTGTCTGGGAGGCCTCCTGAGTGTGGGCGTCTGGCTCCTGGGTGCTCTTGGTGCTGTCTTCTTCCACCTCCTCCTCCTCCTCTTGGAGCTCCTGGTCGTCTGTTGGGGTCTCAACCCTGGAGTTGCAGCCGCTGCTTCACAGGGGTCTCCAGACCAGACTCCACAACCCTTTCAGGAGGCAGGGGTTCCCCTGCCCCCAGGATCCGGTCCAGGTCCTCGTAGTAGGCACAATAGTGTGCCATTTCCCTGGAGCGGGAACTGCGCTCACAGGCCCTGCCACAGCCCTGCCGCAACTCCTTGACCTTGGCTCTGACCTGGGCTAAGGTGCGGAGGTGGTGGCCGTTCCTTGCCAGGCCATCAGCCAGTCTGGCATAGATGTCTGCATTCCTCTGTCTGGAATGTGGGGCCTGAAGAGCCGCCTCCTCAGACCAGAGCTCCAAGAGGGCTTTTATCTCGGGCCCAGACCAGGAGGGTGCCTGGTGTTTGGTGCCCCGGCTTCCTGCGGGTATGTGTCCCTAGAAGGGCCAGGGGGGTCTTGGGGGGCTTGTCCCTTGGACATGGCTCTGAGTTGCCTGACCGGAAAGAGCAGCACAGTCTCAGGGTCCTGGCTGGAGCTGGCTTGCTGCCAGAATACTAATCCTGGGTGCCTGTGCCTTTTAAAGATGGCCAGAGGCAGGAACAATAGAGTTGAAAGCTGTGGCAGGAGTGTCCACCAGGGCTTCTTCCTTTATTGTTGATATAAATTCTTCCCCACATCCACACTTACCTTTTGTCGACAGAACTCTGTTGACAAAGGCGTTATTCCTCATAGAATGAGGTTTACCGCCGTCGACAAAACTGCTGTGTTCTGTTGACTTACTGTCGACAGAACTCGGCGGTAGTGTAGACGCAGGTATAGTTTTGTCGACAAAAGTCCACTTTTGTTGACAAAACCCTGTAGTCTAGACACACCCCAAGAAAAAGACTCTTCATAATGTGTAAGTAGGGTAAAGTTTAGATAAATCTGTTCGGTTTTATTATTTTCTGTGTGGGACTTTGTATCTGATGTGTGTGCTGTTAAAAATGGGTTTTTCTCTCTGTTGTAACTAAGTTTTGGCCCATGGGATTCCCTATGAGTTTATTAATTGGTGGATCTTACCATCTAGCCAATCCAATTATGCTTGTAACAGGAGTATTGTTTTGATAATAAAAGTTCCTTCTTTTTTATTAACCTGGTATTGGTTCAGTTCTGTGTCCTGGAAAATCTGTCTGTGGATATCTGCATGCCTCTGACTAGACAGCAACAACCACAGACTGTAGTTTATATTTTCTCTTTCTTTTTCAAGCTCTTTGAAGAAAAGAGCTTGGGGGTGCCCTGGGGTTAGTTTCAAATATCCACCCCTGTTTCTGGGTTCGAAAGCACTTGATGGTGGCAGCAGATTTTTATCCCCAAAAATCTAGGTTTTTAAGATATGGGGGGGGAGTTTTTTACCAAAGCCTGGAGAGATAAGCTTTTGGGGTACTTTTGCGGGCCCCCACTTCTGCATTCATGGTGCCAGATTGGGGAATCAGCCATGACATTGTCCAAAAAGGAAAAGCAAACTAGTAAGAAAAAATTAATTTGTTCACCTTTAATATCTAAGATATATTTAGACAGGACTATGCAGCACTTATATGTGTTCACTTTTTTTTTATTGTATCCCTTTGGTATACATGGTCATGCCAATTTTCTTCCACAATTTGATCTGAGGAAGTGGGTCTGACCCACGTAAGCTCATCACCTAATAAACCATCTTGTTAGTCTTAAATGCTGCATAGTCTTGTCTTTTGTTTCAGCAAGACCAGACTAACACGGCTACATCTCTGTTAAGATATATTTAGTAACACACAGTAAGGAAAGGAACTAATATATATATATATATATATTATTTTTAACATGAAAAAAAGAAAATAATCAGAAGCAGCATGTCACTTTTTCCCTGGTCCCTATGTTGGAACTGAAAGGATTATTCTTTTTATATTTGTATTTTAGGTTTAGTACTGTAGTAATGTAAGGTAATATATAATAATATTTAAGATTGTAGTAAGTCAAATCCTTTAGTTAAGTATATATCTCCTATATTTCCTTGTTCTAAAGTTTTAGTAAGTAAAGAGACAGGATCTCATATTGTATCTGTGTTAATGAAGACTATAAGAATGTTAAAGGCTGAGGCCTTAATTGCTTGCTTTACAACACCTCTTTGTCTTACCAATACAGATGTTGACGTGCCGCATAGCCTTGAAAGTCCTTGAAACATTGCTTGTGTGTGTGTGAGAAAGGGAATGAATGTGTCGAGGTAAGGTGCAAAGTTATTGCTTAGAACCAGCTGGCCAGGGAAGGAGGGTGAGCAAGCGTGGGTGACGACTAGATGACCTGACGACAGAGAAGCCATCTATAATCACCAGTGCATACCCATAATAAGAGGGATTGGGGTATTGGCAGATTGACGAGGCTTGAAGCAAGCGGGCACCCCCAAAAAGATGATTGATTACAGGATGAGCCTTCAAGAGATTTTTGGGAATGATTGACATCAACAAGATAACATTCTGGTCACAGAATGACACAGCGGAATACATTGATTTCAACAGAGAAAAGGATTATAAAAGCAGGGTGCTTTGCTATGGAACTTTGGGTTTGTCTTGCCACCAACTCCAGAAGAGCATCGGATCGATCAACCGACAAAGGCCCTGCTCTCACTCTGTGATCAATCTAGCTGGCCACTAGACTGATACAGAATCTGGACTGGTAACTATAACATCATCTGGCAAGACTGTGTGTGTGTGTATATGTTTGTGTGTGAGTGATTGAAAAGTATATGCAACTGTTGTATTCTCAATAAATGTGGCGTACTGCCTTTTCCCCTATAAAAGATCTCGTGTGCTTCGTTTAAGCATAACACCTATGTTGCTTTTCTCCTGTACCCTGTACTTATAGTGTAATTTGAGTATAAACTCTAGTAAAAACAACGTTTAACAAAAGGAACTGTTTGTTCCCTTTCCCACTTTACTGAATCTGTGTTAGAGGAATAGGTTTATATATTATTTTAAATAATTGCTTTGGAAATGAAAATTGTAGGGTTTTGTATATTCTGCATAGCCCCATTGTAACATAAGTTTGTATTTAGACATGTTCAGTATTCGGAGGCAAAGTCTTCCCCACCACACCATGCTCTGCTCCCATTGCACTATTCCCATTGGTGGTAAGGTAGCAAAGACTAGCTTCAGCCCACAGTTGGGCATTTTGTTGGCATGGAGAAGTCGCTATGTTGATTCAGAGCTGTCATTGCTTACAGAATTCCATCCCTGATTTACACAGCATAAAGAAGGCAAAGCAGAGAATTTGACCATAATGTATAGGGCTAAGGTAGTGTTCTTTTAAATAGTTTCTGAGACCACTAATGCTTCGCCTATACTGCAGAGCTATTTCAGGATGCCGGAGGTATCCCCAAATGGCTATTCCGTGTCTTTTGAACGCACCTGTTATTTCAAAATATAATGGGCTCGCTATTCCAATGTCCCTGTAAACCTCATTCCACGAGGAGTAAGGAACATTTTGGAATGGCAATTTATTTTGAAATAAGTGCTGTGTAGACAGTGCTAAATTTCAAAATTGACTTGAAATAAGCTACGCAATTTGTGTAGCTCAAATTGCATACTTTATTTCAAGCTATGGGTGCAGTGTAGACACACCCTAATGGTGTTTATAGAAGCCACCAGAATTCAAGCTGAGCAGCAATGTGTGCATGTTCCAATTTGGTATATTCAGTCAATATGGTTCTTTGGAACCTATTATGCCCAGGTGGTTTCTTCATATTTGGCTGTACATAACCAGCAAAAGACACAATACTGGTCCTCTGGATGCTCAGTGTTTCCATTCTTCTCCTCTCACACATCAGAGGGGTAGAATGAACATTCAGATGAAAATAAAGAATATCAGTCTAGGTCAAAACATTACACACATTCTATTTCAAAGCACATCAACAGCAGCCATTAATGTTCTAATATCAGAGCTTTAGACAAAATTTAAAGATAGGAGGAAATGACCAAGCATGAATTAGCCCTCTTGACAAAGGTTAAAGGAATGGAAAGTGCTAATAACTCATCCTTATTATCGTTTTCAGATCATCTCATGGCCTACCTGGGTTGCTGTGCAGTATGTCATTCTAAAGTGAATTGAGAGAAAGTGGGCCTCTTTCTCCCATGGCTAGTAACTTTCATTTAAAGATTGAATAATGTTCGCTGTACCCTTGTTTTCACAGTTTGAGCTTTGTTATCTTAATGCTGCTAGCATGAATTCACTGAAGGACTCTAGTTCTCCTATTCTCTAAGGTCCTTAAACTAAACCTTAGTTTTTCACGCAGTTGTGATAGAGTCCATTAAAATTCCTGGATTTATTGTTGCACCAGCTTCCACTAAGTAAGCCCCTTATTATGATTATCCTGTAATAGTTCATTGAGAAAGACCTTTGAGAAAATGTAGTCAGGGAGCTGCAGCATACTTAACATTATTTATGTTTATTTGTCTTAAGGGGGCAGCAACGGCTCACAGTGCACCTCCAGAGTTGCTCTGTCTTCGCTGTCTGTGGATAAGATGATTAAGTACGATTCTGTATGATAGTAGAGCTTAATGGGAGCACAGTGATATTTTTCATATCAGGTCTTTATAAAAACAAAGTCCGGTATTTCAGCTTGATAAGTGCTCATTTTTTGACATTTGTTAAAGATATGTATAATTTAGTAGCATGTTGAATCACTTGGTATGTGTCACAGTAGTTTAGTTGGACAAGTATAAGGCTGCTGCTGCTGTTTTCACAAGCATAACTCATCTGGAATTGCTTTCTGTAGTCATTACTGAGGCCTAGGGGACATAATATGGAAATAATAGAATGCAAATTTACTCCAGCATCACTCTTTAAAAAAAAGCCACAAGGTTTCTGTACTTTGACATATTGAGGTCTAAACTACTTACATACATGACTTAGTTGATCTAATGCATTCTGAATCACTTGCACATTCTAGTTGAATATGATATTTAGTAGTTATTTTCATGAGTACACAGAAATAAATTCTGAAGTAAGCCAGTAACTTTCTTAGGACAAGTTAATAGTCGACCATTTGCTCTGTTTTATTATTGAATCTTCTTGACGTCATACTGCAGCTATTGCATTAATATTCAGATTTGTACTCCCACCTGTTTAAGAGGCAGTGAGTCATTAGAATTCAGATAAGATTCAAATCCATATTAAATGAGTTGAATCAGTCTATTCAAGCAGAGTCCTTGCCTTTAAAAGGCAAAGCAATATCTTAACAAAAGTAGATACTTTTTTTCTACAGGGTGCTTTGTCTGCAAAATCTTCAGATAAATTCAGAAAAACGTAACACTCTTCAATAACTTTTGGAAAGCTACATGGGCTTAGGAATATGGAACCTATAGCTAAATCTCTCCATGTACGAATCTTGAAAGAATGGTATTAAATTGTTAAGATTCATGAACCAAATCAATGGGACTATTAGGCAAATGCATCCTTATTAGGACACTGACCATGTAAGAAGTAATTTTGTTAACTTTAAAGTTGGTTTGTTCTTGTTATTTATATTTGTTATGCAATTGCACTGTGTGATAGATTTTCTTTCATACACAAAAAACTATACTTTCAGTCTGAATTATTTTGTTTTTAACATATTTTTAATATTTTTTTGTCTGGGAATATTATGTATGTAACAGAGAGACTGATACACTGGCAAGTCAAATTACAGTTTTACTTTTAATGCCTTCCCCCAATATGAACAACCAGTGAGTGATAATATAACAGACTCTCAAATCCACTTCTGTGAACACGCATAATATTTGTTATTCAGTTTCAAGTTCCTTACATCCAGCATCTATCCAACTCTCTGAGGGTATGTCTACACTAGTGTTATTTCGAAATAACGCATCTACACACAAAATGCATTTCGAAATAGGATTTTGCTATTTCAAAATAGCGCGTCCACACTGAGTGGACTCTGAATCACATTTAAGGCTGGCCGGAACCAGTTCCGGCAGGGCACCAGCTCAGGACTCACTGTGTGGGGCTGCTGCCTGAGGCTATCTGAGGTCTGTGCTTAAAGGGACCCCCCCTGACAGCCAGTTCTCAGGTTTCCCTGCTTGCTTGTCTACCTCGATGAGGGACAGCAAAGTAGTTTGTCTCTGCGTGCTCTGGTTGCCCTCACTCGGGACACCACAGCACTCTGCAACAGGGAGCCAGAGCTGCCCCTGGGCACTCTGGTGCTTCTCTTGGACACGTTGCTGCGAGCCTGGCTGCACTTTCTGCAGGCTGCCATCCAGGAGGTCCATCAGGGGGCTGTCAGTATCCAGGAGGCCCTGCAGGAGAGCTTCCACCATGAGGAGCACTAAGAGCCTCCCTGGTCTGCCTCACTGGGGGCTTGTGCCTCATTCCTCCCTCACGTCCTTCCACTTACCCCTCCCTAATCCTCCTTCCTGATGTCAAATAAAATACATGTATTTTCATGAACACAAACTCTCTTTATTTAACAAAACTGGGGGGGAGGGAATGAAACTCTGGTGAGACTGGGGAAAGGAGGCAGGAGAGGGGAGAAGAGAGGGTGGGAGAGGGGAGGGGGAAAACTTGGGAGGAGGGAGCTAGAAGGAGGGAACAGGGGGATGAAGGGGGAGGGGAAGCTCAGGGTTGGGAGTCTTGCCGGACCAACTTGATTTTCATGCGAACCTGCTCCTGGGTTCGCATGTGGCCTTTGGTGGCCAGGCTGGCAGCTATCCTGCCACTGATGGCCGCGTTCCTCCATTTAGTGCAGAGATCATGGACGTTGGGGGCATCCCCCGCAAACCTGAATAAGGTCCATGATCTTCACCCTGGACCAGGAAGGCGCCCACCTTCTCCGGGCCCTGGCAGGCTCCTGGGAGCTGGCAGACTTCTCCTGGGGAGCAGAGGAGGGCTGGCTGCCAGTGGCTTGCTGGCTCATGTTTTGGGGCCACTGGGTCAGGGGCAGTGACTGCTGGCTCTGGGCTGGCAGACTTGGAGCTGGCACAGGCACTGTGGCCAGAGTCTACCACTTTAAGGGCTCCAGGGAGTGGGGAGGGAGTGGAGTGTTCTTGGTTGAGGCTGGAGTGGCCACCAGGGCTCCCTGGGAGGACTGGAAGCCCCCTATTTTGAAATAAGTGTGTACACAACACTTATTTCAAAATAGCTATTTCAAATTTGGCATTATTCCTCATAGAATGAGGTTTACCAAATTCGAAATAAGTGTTCCGCTATTTCGAATTTATTTTGAAATAGCGGTTTGGCTATGTAGACAATAGGAAAGTTATTTCGAAATAAGGGCTAACTTCTCACTCTCCAACCATCTTTTTCCTTCACTATCAGTTTCCTCAGTCCTGCTGTCCCTTCTTGTGATCCTATGATTTCATACCCTCTTCTCTACTAACCCTGTGATCTTCCCTCACCATACTTCCTCACATCATACAAACAAAAACAAACACGCTGAAACTATAAACATTCCAACCCTCTTTCCCAAACACTGAGAATGCAATGTAATCACACAATAGTTTAATTGCAACTTCAGTTCCTAGAAAACAAAACTGCCTACCATGAAGTGCACATAACCTTATATACATAACCTTTTCCTCTAGCCATTAGATTTTCTCTCCTTTCCCCATCTCAAACTGTCTCATTTCTTAGAAGATGAACTCTTTCAGACAGGGATCATGTCCCAGATCCACAAACATACTTAGGCATGTGAGTCCCAATTTAGGCTCCTTTGAGATCTATGAAACTCACCATTGGTGGCCACCTAACCCTGTAGGTTCCTGAACTCACTTCATACCTAAGTTTCCGCCTCTGGGCAGGTGCACTGCAGCTTTACTCTAGGCATTGGAATGCTATTTCTGCCTAAGCCCTGAGCAACCCAAAAGGATCAGGTCCCATTCAAAATCAATCCAGAGGAGGAGGTGAACAGCCTAGCAAAATATAGGAACTCTCTCTCTCTCTCTCTCTCTCTCTCTCTCTCACTCATATATATATATATATATATATATATATATAAAAAACATGTATGTTCAAATCATACCATCTTGGTTGACAAGGGGATTAAACAGAGATCTTAAGAATTAAAAGAACAAGCTGCTACATTTTGAGCTGAAGAGCCAAGGCTATATGTGAGGGGCGTGTGTACTCCGTATATGTCTGAATGGGTTAATGTGAGCCTAAGAGGTCAGCCAATATACCAGGCTGTATCTTGACAGAGAGTCAAGGTTAACAGATCATGAAGTCCAGCTGGGTAGGAATAGGAAAGAGATTTGTAGCAGCAGGCAGTTGAGTTTGTTTTATCATTTAAAATAAAAGAAGAGAAAGTAAAAGGTGGAGGTTATAGGGAGGGAGTCTGTAGTTGCTCCTTGGGAATAGAGACTGTCCTGAGGACCTTGGGGTCAGGGAGAGGAAGTCCTAGAGGAGGTGCAGAGCAGCAACACAATAGGGGGACTAATGTGGGAACTTTAACCTAAACACATGGGTTGCTAGACCTTGTGTTAAAGCTCTCTTGGTGGGACTATACCAACACATACCCTCTGCAGAACAGGCAAACAGCAGGACACACACTCACCAGTGGGCTACACAGTATGTATACAGGAAATACACAGACACGTGCACACCCAGAATGACATTGGCATTACACACTTAATCATAGCTTTCATCATGCCAATGTCATTGTTAAAAACAGACATACATATGGTGTGACATCGCATGATGATCCTGCTTACATGTACTGGACATACACACACACACACAAAATGTTGGCCACACAAATATAGACATGCATACATGGTGATATTTCAGTTATGCCATCAATCATTGGTTGTGCATAATGCTGTGGTACAAAGTGTGTCATTTATCATGCCAAGACATCAATCACCATCTGTTATTTTCTATCAATAAAGTCAAAATTGATGATTATTGTATGGGACATTCAAAAGACACCAACTTGTTTACAGATTTTATGGATGCCCTTGATCCTTTCAAATATTGATGTTATTCTTGCTGGATTTCAGAGAATTTTCTATGATCATATTATAGGAAGAGTAGTAAACTGGTAATATGTCAGCTAAAATCTCTCTCTAAACTGCCTTTGTTTTATATTTTTTCATGCACACAAAAATTAAAAAAAAGCAAAGTGATTTTTCAGCAAACAACCTCTCTTTTGACACTTGAAAGAATCATTAATTGTTACATTGTTTCTTTTTAAAGATAATGACAAAGAGATCTGAAGATTTATGTAGTAATTTTTCCTTGTACTGGAAAAGAGAAATAGTACGGGAATAATCAGCTTGATCCTGCCCCCCCAGACACACACACACACACTTTGAAGTCATGGTAGATTTAGCTGTACATATTTTAATTATAAATTTGCCCGGAGCAAAATACTTCTATGACATGCCAGAATTGGCTAAGTTAGACAGCATACATGTTGTGCATATTGTGATGGGGGGTACTTAATATGTATATTAGACAGAATTAGGTATAGCGTCATAGATTTGCAATGAACGGAGAAGTTTGGATTAAATTCATGAACCTAGAGTAGTCCTAAACAAACTGCACTTGGGGCCCTGATTCTTCAAAGCCCTTGGCACTTGCAGGATGAGGAAGGGGATAGATGCATAGAGGAATTTAGGCCCCTAACTAGAACACTATGGACCTAAGTCCAAAATTTAGGTCTTTAGAACTTCCACTCTTAGCTGCAACATAATTCTTCAGATGCCTAATTCCCTAAGCACCACTGTTTCGACTGATAAAGCCCACTAAGTTCCTGAATTTCTGCTAGTGGCCATGTATACAGCTTCCTAACCCTAGTGTGCTGGCACCTAATTCATGCCCAACCCCCATCAGGATACACAAACTAGGTGTTGTTCAGCCTCTCTGAGCAATAGGGAATGATCAGTCAGACACACTCAGAGTTCACATTAGAACATGTCTTCTAGATTAAGCACCCCACATAAAGCACAACTGCCAGGGAAGTAGTGGTTGCGATACCCCCATATATAATGTGGTTACAGAAGACTCTCTGAGCAGGGATTGGCTTCTCACAAGTGCATGTCCTAAATCCTGGGCTATGCAGTCATTCTCATCTTCTCTAAGGCCTACTGAATATTCAAACATTTACACAAAGTGGAACAGCTTTAACAGGAAAGATTGAGAGAGACCACTCACAGTACATTGTAAGCCGGTGGTTAGAGCATTCATCTGGGAGGAGAGAGGCACTAGACTACCTGTCATCTTTTTCTTTAGCAGAAAGGGCTGACTTGTCTTAAGCTCCTAAATCCATGCTCAAGACTATGAATTCCCCCTTTTCCATTAGGCACCTAACTCCATTTGGCAGGGATTAAGGCACTTCCTTGTCCTCAACATTCCCTCCTGGATATTCTAGGCAGCTCCCTACTCAGTACACGGTTTGGTTTTTGTGAATTCTATTCTTAGGGCCTAACTCTCCCCCTTGCATTTTATAGAGATGCTGGGTACCTAACTTAGGGCTTTGGATACTACTAAGCAAAAGGGCACTGAGCCTAAAATCTTTTTGTGCATCTAGACCTATGACCTTTGTGAGGTTTGGTGTATTGGACCATTTATAGCCCTTCTTTATTTTCACAATTTTAACTCTGTGTACTAAATTAAGAAAAAAGAAGACCTACAATAGCTATTTTAGATATGGAGCGTTTGGATTTATCTTAAAGAGCATTCAGAAACTGGAAGAAAAGCTCATTAAAGGAAGCTATTTGCTCCTACTCAAGGAATATATGACAGCAGAGCTACATTAAAAATATTTGTCAGAACAGTTTTTTGGGGGGAAGGGGGTGCTCAGAAAGTGTTATACTGATGAAATTGAAATTATTTTTAGAAATCTTATTGATGTTGAAGTTTTCTTAAAGAATTGAAAAATTATTTTGAATATTGTGGCAAGGGCCCCTCTTTCTCAGGCCACTACTTAGGCTGGCAGCTTGCCCCATTTTCCAGGGGTTGGGGCTTGTAACTGGTTTCTGGGATAAGGAGCCCAGCCACTCCTTCCAGGACTCCCTCCCTTGCTGTTCCTGCTCTAAAGTTGTTATGGCTTGCTCTCTATCTCCCTTCTACAGCTCCTCTTACTCTCCTCCCTACCTTCCAACTGGGGAGGCTTTTAAAGGCCTCTAGCAGGCCTAAAGTGGTGTCAGCTGGTCCCAATATGCCTGGGCCAGCTCCCTACCAGCTGCTTCTAATTGTCCAGCTTCCCTCCACTTCTATTTAGCAGGCCTTTTACCCTTTTTGGTCTGCCTTTCTCCCATTCTGTAACAGCTCTCTAGCCTGATCCTACAACAATATATTATTTTGATACTTTTAGAAAAAAAGGGTTTTTGTCTTAAGATTACTTTGTTTCTAAATTTAGATGATTTGAAACAACAAAATCAAGACATAAAAATAGGCCAAGTGTTGAAATGTATCTTTCTGAATTTATCTAAAGGAAATTTTTTCAGAATTTTAATTTTCAAATAATTTCAAAATTGTCATTTTTTAAAAAATTTCTTTCTGTGTGTGTATGTGGAGAAGGCAGAAGATCCATTTTCTAACCAGCTCAGAATCTAATCTGTTGCTGCTTTTCATATTAATGCTGGTCAGAATTAACTTTCCAATTCATTTTCTATGTGCACTAATTGAACAGCAACATTATCTCAAAGTGATACTTTGTGTTTACAATCAGCCACAGAGAGAAAGAAGAGAGAGCTTGGTATTCAGTCTCAGAAATCAAGAACTGATACTTTAAACACATTTGGAAAATTCCTGTGAAGTTTTGCTTGGAAGAATGAGCGAAGTTTTCTTTTCGAATGCAAAGGATGATGATTGATTGATTGATGGATGATGAAAGTATTACTATGCTAACAGGTCCCAAACTGGAAAACAGAAACTCCTCTAGAGACTCTGGCTATGTCTAGACAGCATCCCTCATTTTTTGAGGAGTACAGGATCTGCTGGAAAAGCCCCCACTGTTGGCAGAAACGCGGCAGAACCGCGGCCACACTTTACTTTCACTTTTGACACTGAGCCTGATCAGCACAGCATTGGAATGTGAGTATGCAAATGAAGCCCGGGATATTTAAATCCCGGGCTCATTTGCACTTCCGAAGTGCTTGATTTGCATCCCTCTGTCGGCGGAGGGATGCAGTCTAGACACAGCCTCAGAAGGTAGTAAGCATAATGGCAAAAATGCCTGGAACAGTGTTTCTCAAAGGCTACGTCTACACTACATGCTTCTTGTACAAGAAGCCTTCTGTGCAAGAGTTTTTGCAAAAAAACTTATTGCACAAGAGCACGTCCACACCTCAAAGTACATCGCAAAAGCAATGTGCTTTTGCACAAGAGAGTGTCCACTCTGCATGGATGCTCTTGTGCAAGAAAGTTCTGATGGCCATTCACAGAATGGCCATCAGAGCACCTGTGCTTTTTCCCTCTGGAACATCCACCCTTGTCTTTTTGTGCAAGAGCTCTTGCGCAAAGGGGAGTCATGCCTTGTAAAAGGAGGCTTACCTACAGAGGAAAAAGCTCTCTATTGTGCCGTTTTACTTCTGATTTCCTTGCGCAAAAGTGCATTTGGAGTGTGGATGCTCCACGGGTTTTTGCACAAAAACCTTGCAGTGTAGATGTAGCCAAAGTGTTCTGTGGGCTTGCTTTGGGACAGCCGCCAGCGGGCCCTTGCTGCTTGGTTTACCGGAAGGGTCTATAGCTACTGATTCTCACAGCTCCCATTGGCTCTGATTCACCATTTTCAGTCAATGGAAGCCACAAGGCTCCGAGGTTACAGACTCTTTAGGTAAACAAAGTGGCGTGGGCCTGCTAGTGGCTTTCCCAAAGCTGGTCCATGGAACACTTTAAGAAACACTGTCTTAGACTGTTTTTTATATATATATATATATATATATATATATATATATATAAAACAAACATTTTTTTTTCTGAACCACTGCTGGAAACTTGGTCCCAGCATTCAAAATATATGATCAATGTCAAGGTGACAGAATAGGGCCATTCAAAGCATGCATTCCCTTAGATAAAACCTTATATAGGGCAAACAAACAAGCACACAAAAAAAAGCATATGAAATTGTCCAGGAGAATGGCAAGACACCTGAGATCTGCACAGAGGAAGCAGTCTTAAACAGTAAAATAAATACAGATCTCTTTCACTGTAGTAGTTTTGACAGTCTGTTATAGGTTGTGTCAAAAACAATCTATAGGGGAAACTGTCAACTTCCAGAAGGTCACAAAGTTAAACTGTCCACCATACTGATTCAGCACAGCAGCATTTATCATAGCACAGAGGGTTGTCCTACAACAAACACTGCTTTCTCAGACATAAGAAGAAACCTGGCATTTTCTGCTTCCTGTGGACTCTTAGTATTTGATGCCAAGAATGGCATCTGTGGAAGCTGGCTAACTGCATTGGCAGACCATGAAGAAAGCCAAGGAGAGTGATTTACTTCTTTTTTACCAGTTTATAAGAGATCTGTACCCAAGTGTTTATCACAGAAAGGTTTAAGAGAGTAAAATGTTAAACCGAAGCTTTCCTAAATTAGGAAAGGTAATGTCCATGGACTGACAAATTCAAGTATCTCGAATTCCTACAGGGAAAGCTGTCTTTCTATATAATTATTTTAAAGTGACTATATTTCAGTTATGTCCTGTCAGGTAACTACAGCAATCATATGAGAAATTCTCCAGATTCTTTCCAGTGTTTTCCCTTTTACTTTAAAAGTCATAGCCTACACAATCACATAATATGAAGTGTGGTTTAATTTGGACTAGTTTGACTTCCTGTTTGTAAGCAGCTTTTCATGAAAGCTTAATTTATGAGCTGCGGTTGTTTCATAATTTATGACCCTAGAAGCTTCAACTTTACCTTTTGGGAATAAATCTATGACAAAAGTTGAAGGTTAGAGCTTTTATTAGATTAACGGGATGCAAGTATCAGATACACACTTTCAGGATCTAATTATCCTAGCCTCTTTTCAGGGTTTCACCAGATGTAGGGGTTGAGGTACCAACAGTCAAGTGAAGGGGAGTTAAACCAGAAAGCAGAAGCATGTTCTGTAAGATCTCAGGCTCTTGTGCATAGTTCTGTTATGTCAGTAAGTGCTCTGACTTTCTGAGGTCCCTGTAAAATCACGATGCATAATGCAATTGGTAAAATGGGCTACCATTTCAAAAGTGCATATTCACTAACGTGTGCAGAGGCTAGAATCTGCTGGTTTAATACAACCTTAATAATAATTTTATAAACCAGGGGAGAAAGAGTGGGAAATTATCTGCAAACATGGAATTATTTTTACATGATGAAAAATGACTACTAATGTAACAGGCACACTCAAAAGCAAATGCGAAGAGAAATGTTGCAACTGCCA
Source organism: Pelochelys cantorii (assembly GCA_032595735.1). Taxonomy (NCBI): domain Eukaryota; kingdom Metazoa; phylum Chordata; order Testudines; family Trionychidae; genus Pelochelys; species Pelochelys cantorii. The sequence goes on from CM064330.1 coordinate 65,826,035, forward strand.
GCATGCTGGATTGAAGCAGGCACATCAAGCACAAATCTATATTTTGTACTGCAACATTGTTGCACATGAAAAAAACAATGCTAATTTTCATGGCACTTTTTTGGGAACATAAAAATTAGGAAAACATACAGTGTCTCAATTAACTATTTTACCACATCTGTTCATGCCAGAAATAGAACTCAGCAGTGGGACGGGAGGTGACAGAATTGCCAGGCCCTTTTGAATCACTGGGCTTCAGAGCAGCTGCCCCCTTCGACCACCCTTTAGCAGGCCTGGCACTTAGTGGCACACTTAAACTCATATGTCCATCAACCATGTGGTGATACGATACCCTCTAATCAAAGAAAAAACATCTTCCTAGCAAGATGTGCAGGTGCATGAAGCACTTTTGGAACATATGTAGCGAAGTCTGAGGTACACTAAAGCCCTTTGGGCCACAGCATCATGCTCGGAATTCTTGTTCAGACAATTATCCACCATGACCCCCATCTCTTTTTCAGAGTCACTGCCTCCCAGAATAGGGTGTCCTATGCTGTAAATATACGACTTACATTTTTTGTTCCTATACCTTTACCTTTAGCCACATGAAGACATACATTGTTTGCTTGTGCTCAGCTTACCAATTGATATACATTGTCATATCGGTGACCAATTTTCTTGATTATTTACAACTTGCCCAATTTTTGTGCCATCTGCAAACTTTCAGCAATGATTTTATGTTTTCTTCTATGTAACGTCATCCCCACCAAAAATACACTGTTTGACAATGATTCCATATTTACAATTACTTTTGAGGAGTATCAGTTAGCTATCTTTTACTTTAATTAATTTGTGTGTGTATATATCTATCTATCTATATATATGTTAAGTCTTTATTCTTTTGTATACATTACAGATACGTTCAAGTAATGATCACATGTACCTAATTTATCTTTTATTTTTAGTTCTCTGATCAATTCCTGTTTATCTGTGAAGATGTCTCTATTCCAAAAGTCTCTACATGGATCATGGCTACATTACAGTCTGATGTCAGAAATTGCCTGTGATACTCATTGGGATTATTTTTCATCTCTTCCACTGTAATGCCTGTAAAAATTGGGTCAATTTCATAATAGAGATTCTTGCTCAATCTAAATGAATTCTAGTTAAATCCCTGAACCACAGATTCAAGGTCCGCTAACCAATTAATAAAAGGCTAGATTGTGAAAGTTTGTTCTCACTGCACTACGAAGACACATAAGAATGGTTTATCCATGAAAACAACAGAGCAGTCAAGAGTACAAAATGTCTCTGACCTCCAGTCTCTGTCAAAATGATTATGCTAATTTTTGGCATTCCCTGTAAAAATCATCTCCTTCTAAAAACAAGTCCTTAGTATACCAGAAACTGATACTTGACAGAATCATAATTTTGTTAAACTAGAAACCACTTGAGATTATCATGAGGTCAATTAGAGCAGCACATCAAGAAAAGGTTTCTTCTGTCCATGTACATGAACTTTGCCTGAAGTATTAAGTCCATTAGACCCAAGATAATTTTTTTTCAGTCTGCACTGGAAATGGGTCTCATTTTTACAGTCTGGAGGTTGCTCATTTTATGAAACACTGAAAACAAATATATAAGGTTATATGTAATATTTTATGGTCTGACTGACATGGATTTTCATGATCATGATGATATGATCAATTCCGGAACCATGTGATTTAAATGTTAGCTGCTGATTAGTGCTGCCTGATTCATGGTTTTAGGTGGCTGATAAAGATAGTGAGCAAAAAGAAAATATAAATCAACACTATTGATAAATCATCAATTCAATAATATCCAATGTATATTTTGGACTTATTACACCATGTGGTAGTTTGATAGTATGAGTTAGAGAAAATGGGAGAAATTTCTTCCATCGTTTATACAAATGTCAGTCATGGGGGCGGAGGGAGGGGGATTCTGCAATTTTACTAAGGCTCCAAAGGCAACAATTGCAGGATTCCCCCAAAACTAAAATGTAAATCAGTGCTAACTATTAAAGTCAAACAGCCTAATTCTGATCACAATTGCACAGATGCAAATCTAAACTACAGTTAGTAGAATTACTCCCAATTTATACTGGTGTACCCAACAGCAGAGTTTTGTAAAGTTAAAAAGGATGAAAATCTGGGATAAGTGACATCAGAATCAAGTGTATCATTTCTATAATACTAGTGAAAAGTTAAGTGTTTCTAAATATTAAAACATTGCTAAGTTTGAATCCTGATGTGTCTTGCTACTCATTTCACTACTTAACCACAGGCCCAGTTCTCCCTACCATCCCTAATTTCCACATGCAAACATTCTGTTAACAACAGGGGGGAGGAGGGGAAGAGGAAGAAGGGAGGAGTGAAAAGGGGGGGAGGAATTTTAATGCACAAGTATATCACCAGACAAATGAAATCTCTTTAATCAGTACAACCTGGTCTTTCATCTCAGTTAAGTGGAAATCCCTAATAAAAGATATTGTTCCATATCTGAAATTGTTCTCAGTGGTTCTCAAATGACTTCGATCACATCAAACCTGCTGGCTCATTAAAGAGCTAAAGATGACACAGGTTCTGCCACAGAGAAAAAGTTCAACATGATTTTATTGGAATGAAATGCTGAAGTGAAAGTTTTGTTTTGTTTTGTTGGACCAATGCTGGCACAAGTCTTTTGTGGGAAGACAAAACACCATCCCTTTGAATTAAAATGAACTGAAGTAACATTTTGAACAATATTTAATCACCTGCTTATGTCCCAAATGAGGAACAATTTTTGTCATAAAAAAGATAGGGTCCATATCAAAGTATTTCGTGTGTAGATACTGAGCATTTGCATGGACAAATGGCTAGATAAGTACCTGTGCTCTCCAGGGAACCAGAGAGCCTGTGCTTTTTCATACAAATACCTAAATTGCACACAGAATTCCAGTCGAGGGAAGGAAATGCACATTAAAAATGTGAATGTAATCAGTCCTTTAATTTTTTTTTAAAAATCAGGACTTAAGTAACATTGGGCTTAATTCTGTGTCCTAGAAAATTCCCCAAGAAAGTGGATTTTCCAATTTAAATATGACTCATCTATGCAAGTGAAAACTAAAGTCCATGTAAACTAGTTGCTGTTTCTTTGTGGAATCTAAGTAATGGTGTATTTGCCACATATCTGATTAAGGGATTTTAACTCTCTCTCATAAATACAATTACACCGGTTTTGGAATTGATCCCACAAGTGGGAAAAAGACCTCAGCTCCCTATATTTCCAATAAGAGTTGAGGGCAAGTCAGTATTTCTACAGGAATAGGCCCTTTGTTTTGACATTGAACATAACTGTCCTTTCTTTGCTTCTGCTTAGTATCGCTGTCTAAAATATAGCAGGATAAAATGTTCATAGCAAATATATGAAGCTTATTTCCCTTTTTTTTGTTTGAATGTTATCCATAAATTGACTTCGACTTTTTGAAAATTATTTGCTATTCCAAAAAATTCAACCTGCTATTTTAGGCAAATATATATTTCATCCTATGATTGATTCTCAAGCTATTCAGTCCAACAGTGTCTTAAATTATTTGTTTGGTGATAGACCACTAAAGTCAAATGAGATTTTGTGTAATTACAAAGAAGAAAATGAAAGAGATTGCAAGATAGTTGAGGGAATGTTTCTGTTGTGAACCCTCACATGAACACGTTAGTGTAAACTTTACACAGACTTTCAGTTCCTATGAACTTTCTCAAGAACAAAAATTGCTGTTATAAATATTTGTGAAAAATGGTGTGAAGCTGTCACAGCAATTTCACGGGATTGTGCAAAACAAGTACTTATGTGGTGTTTGCCAGCCAACCTCTATTGAACAGCCTCCTTTCTTTTGCTAGGCATTGGTTCCCTAGAGAGCAAAAACATTATTTTTATTTTAAACGAATGAACTATAAAAACAAATGAAAACAAACACACCTCCCTTTTCATTTCCCTCTTTCAGCTTCCCCTGGTCAGCTAGACTAAAATCTCACAGACAGAGAACTGCCTGTAAAACTAAGCCATGTATCATGATGTCCTGCTATAGCCAGTCCAGTCACATCTCCGGAGCTAGTGAATGGATTCCCACTGTACCTTTGTACCTCATGACAAGTAAAGAATCACCCTGTCAGGTCCTTCCCTCCCCACACCCAACTTGACAAAAAAATTGCTGAATTACACTGTTCCAAGCCTTCTACACTGACAGAAGGCAGTCAGGCCTGACAATCCTTTCCTTCTTGTCTGTTATCTTGAAATCAATTGCACAGCCTGATGCACAGAGTAAATGGCTGTGGAATGTTCTGCAGGACTTGGCCCATCTGGTCACTGAGGAAGTCAGCAACATGGGCTTCTCATCGATCTGAGAGGCACATCTGCTGAAAAGAGGTGACCTCCCAGCCTCCACCTGGCCCTGCTATATAGGAAATCACTGTCTGTAGTGCACCCAGACAGAAATGAAAAGAATGTTTACACCAAGGCATATCCATCTTTTTTTTTTAATTAAGAGCTTGTGGTTCAGAGGGATTAAATAGTAGTGAGCAAGCAAATAGGAGGTTCGGCTTCCTGTGTGCCCTGGGCAAGATTTTATATAAATGCCTTAGTTACAACACAACAAGACCATTGCATTTTAACATTTACTATACATAATCAATACTAGACATTTGAATATATTATTCATGCAATGTCTTTTAAAAACTGATAATATCACTGTTCCAAATACATTTTTATTAGCAATGTTGTCTATAGCTAGAGACAAAAATTAATATTTCCCAAGTGATGTGTACTAATAAATGATAGACTTACTGTACATTATTTGTAGTCAATTATACAGGCTGTGTGTATAGCTAGCTAACTAGCTAGTTAAATATATACACACTGCTGGGCTTTTTTGTTTGTTTCTGATTGACTCTTTGGAACAGTTTGGGACACTTCATTAAATTAAATATTGCAAATTAAGATTTTCTGTAATTGTAATTTAATATAGAGGTGTGTGCATTACAACCCCCCCTTGTGATATGTACTATAATAAAATAGTCCTAGCTGTTCTGAATAGTCAGTAAAAATATCATTTTGAAGAAAAAGTTTTGAGGTTTAGTCAGAATTTTTCTTATGTAAAATATTTAATGAACTCTATGTACAAAAAATGAAATTCAAAATATTTATCTAAATACAAAATAGTTTGATTTGAAGGTGCTGCTGTAGTGCTTCTTGGGAGTCTACAGGCTAGGATTCCTGGCTGAAGTACAACTCCCATGATGCTCCATGGTCTGCTGCCTTGATAAAGGGAGGCAGTTCATCATAAAAGTCCCATGGCCATCGTGCTTCATAGAAGATAAGCTCTCATGAGTCACTGTTGTGGAATGTCTGAACTGAAATATTTTGGTTTTCATGGATTTTTTTTCTATAAAATCATACAATTTTCAAGAAAAAATAATTTAATTGAAAATCCAATTTTCCATCAAAAATAATTTTCCATTAAAGTTATCTGATGGAAAAAATTGATCAGAACTGATATGTACATAAAGTATATGTTGATTTTTGATTATTTACTAGTTGGAAAAAAATAGCACTTATTAGGTGCCATACAAATAAGATAAAGTCAGGTGCTTGTGCAACTTTTCTATACTGCTGTGCTACTGACGTACTTCAGTAATGACTCATATGACACAGCTATTCCCATTCTTTGCTAAAGATTGGGATAGAATAATAATATTTGATCATTGATTTTTATTTTATTTTGAATATGGATACATTACCACTAGAGACCATATTAAGATCACTTACCCCATTTCTTTTAAATGTGCCACAAGTTTTTAAACCTTAATTCCCAAAATAAAAAAGGAGACTGCATTGATTTGTTACACTGTTTAGCACCTAGCAAAATGTACTTTTATGATCAGCTTTTCTGTGACACTCATCACTGTAGTATTTCAGCCTCACACAAATGTTAATGAATGTATTCTCACATGTTCTGGTGATGAAAGCTGAAATATTTCTATGAAATAGGAATTGTCAAATAGATTAAATAATTTGCCCAGAGGAAATGGGTAGCAGGATAAGCTGAACTCATCCTTCTTGATAAAGTATTGGACTGGTTAACTACCTTATTTTAAATCAGATTAACACGTACAAAATTTTAAGCCTGTGATTCTTTTCTGAATCAGGGCTCAATACATTTGAATTCTTACCATAATGCATCTTTCCTGATTCTTTTTTTAAAATAAAACTGAATCAGCACAAATAAAAAATTAATATTTTTATTTTCACCAAGGTAGAGCACATATCACTTACAGGTTTTTTTTCATTGAGTTAAGTGAACTTTCCACTACAACCTCAGACATAATATTACTCTTAAAGTCTGAGGGAACAATTAGATTTTATTAGTATTATAAATTTCTATCTCTTTCAGAGAGTTTGAATTAATTATACATATAGCAAAGAAATACTTAATTTATCTTAATTGTTGCAAGTTACAGTTAAAGTCTGTCATGACTAGCATAGCTGCAACTGGAAAACAGTTCTTCAAGTAGCTGCAACAGTTCATTCCAGAGATACCATGCAGAAAAATGTGAAGGGGAAGAAAACCCTTTGAGGAACTGCTCTATGTAGAAAATACCATGCCATATGAACTTTTCAGGGCCTGAAGGTTGAAGAATTATTTCCAGCATCAGAGGAATTCAAGAAGATGGTGTCATAATTCTGTTTAATAAAATTATTTTGATTGAAAACCAAATTAAAACAGAAGAGTGAAGAACCTCCTTTTTCTTGATCCAAGGAAGTCCTGCTTAATCCTGCTTTACCTCCCAATGAGGTAAATGAAAATTTATGGAAGTCCTGCACACCTGCAAACAGCTATATATCTCAGGGACATAGAAGTATAGGACTTTTGGGGCTTTGGCTTGGTGCAGCTTTCCTTGAAATGTCATGGGTATAGGAATTCAAAATAATTATTCCCCAGTGCTTCCTGGGGGTCTAAGTTGAATCAGCGCATCCACAATTACGGAGCATGCCAGAGACTTATTTTGAGGCTCCCCCATAGTAGGGACTTACTATTTAGATTTTGTTATTTTGGGAGTTATTATTTCAAATTTAGTTATTTCAAAATAATTTCCTAGTGTAGACATGCCCTTAGAGTGAGGCATGCCCCAAGACAAAATCATTGGTGCATAGGAAACTTATACTCTGCTAAATCTTAGGAGCCTAGTATGAGCCTACTGGGTTCAATGGAACAATGGCATCTGAAACAGGGACTTAGATACCTAATTCCTTCTGTGTACCAGGAACAAGTTTTTTTTCCCCCCAGGATAATTCTTTTGGCCCAGTCATATTTCTCTGTATACTTGCTTCTTGTTTGTTTGGGATAAGGAAAGGACTGGAGATATTTAGAACTTCACTTGCCAAGCTAGTATGTTTGTTAATTGGTTACCATCTGAATGCTCCTTGTGTTTCTCTCACACAGGTATCTGGTGAATGAGGACTGTCAAGGTAGTTCATCAAAAAGTGGCATCTATTTAATATCAAATCCTTCTTCCAGTTTATTTATTTTTTAGAGATGAGAAGAGACTGGTTAGTTTTCTTTCCTAATTCTTTCCTTTTCAGTATTGTTTGTTATTTGTAGGATCAACTTTATTGCCTGCATTCCGTTAGCATGACATCTTCTTGAAAAGAGAGAAAGCGAGGCAGAGACAGAGAGAAGAGTTACTGTAGCAAGTCACCAGGACAGACATAACACAGAAAAACACACAGCTCATAAGGAAAGAAGAAGAACTAGGAGATGTCTCTTTGGGTGTGTCTAAACTACAGGGTTTTTTCGAAAAAAAGTGGCCTTTTTTCAAAAAAACTTCCCCTGCGTCTAGACTGCCACCGTGTTCTTTCAAAATTAAATAGAAAGAAAGCGGCATTTTTTTCGACCGTGGTAAACCTCATTTTATGAGGAAGAATGCTTTTTTTCGAAAGTGCTCTTTCTAAAAAAGGCGTTCTTGAATGCAAACAGGGCTTTTTTGAAAGAGAGCATCCAGACTGCCTGGGTGCTCTCTTTCAAAATAGTGGCTCTCTTTTTCAAAAGAAGTGGTTGCAGTCTAGACACTGTCTTTTGAAAGAGGCTTTTTTGAAAGATTCTTTCGAAAAAGCCTCTTTCGAAAGAGGCTTGTAGTCTAGACGTACCCTTTGTGATGAGACACTTCATAAAAATGAGTGTCAGACAGTGTATATGTTATTTGACCTCACTTGAGTTTTAAACTTACGAGAAAATATACTTTGAGCAAGTAGAACAGTGAACCAACCACATGAATTTAGTTCTGATGCAGGCAGAGTAAACATCCATAAAGTTATTAGAGTTTGATAACATTGGATTTGAATGATTTAGGGGAAAGTGTTGCTGATTACCTCATTTATTTTCTTGATTACTGCTGAAAAAGAAGAAAACACCATTAAGAGAGTGACTACTGGTCACCAGTATCAAAGCAGTTTGAATGGAAAGAATCTGAGTAATTTGCCTTATTCGTTAAAATTCTGAAAACAGAAGGATTGTATAGTAGGTATCGGAATTTATTTATCTGTAAATATTGTTCCTCTAGTGTAGAACCTTTCTATATTTTTCTAAATGTCTTGTCAGATAGATTTTTTGAAACACCAAGGGGAGGATTAGTATCAACATGAGACGAGAATAACAGCTGAGAGATATTTTTCCTTTGCTCTTTTCGGAAGATCTGGTTAACATTTTTGAACTTAAAGAGATCAAGATGAGTAGTGTCTGATCACTACTGCTGAGTGAAAGGAGTCAGAATTTCTAAGCAAATCTATTACTGTGCTGACTATGGCCACTGAGTTCCTTAAAGGTACTCTATCACATCAGATTTGCCTCTTAATTTGTTTAGTAAAACAAAATTTTCAAAAATGTAATACCTACAGCAGTGTTTTGTTTATTTTAAAAACACTGGAAATTAAATTTTAAAAAAGAAAAAACAACATGAAGGAGGAACAGTCTTTGCAGTGTTTTAACATCATTTCAGCAATTTGCTAATGTATGAACAACGAAAAGGGAAATACAATGTCAGATATGAAACTGATCCATCTACGTTCATTGCCCAAGTTGAAGGAAAATCAAACAAACAAATAAATAAAATTAACTCACTGTCTAACTATTGTGAACAAAATTGGATTTTTAAAAATTTAGAAGTTGTAATAGTTCAGAGCAATTTTTATTAATAATGTAATGATAGGTTAGACAATATATGCTTTTTAATATACTTTTTAAATTGGTTGTTTTTTCTATGAATTCCAGCCTTTGTTTAAGTAAATGTACATGTCCAAAATATCATCGAGCCCTGAGTTGCTCTATTTCTACTTCTTAGTTCATTCTGACTACTGATTTTCACATATTTAAAAATATTGCACTTTTTTTTATTAAAGTAGATACAGTATTTATTTTAATGAGGCTCTGAACTGAAGCCCCATTTTCTGATATGGGTCACATTAATCTTCTATTAAGAAAGAATGTAACATGAATACACTTGCAGAGATCTGTTCTAGAAGATCCTGATGAAGGATTAGACCCCAAATCTGTACAAATATATATAGAAACAGAGTCATATAGTTTCTATATCATTTTTCAGTTTTAAGGATTTAACTCAATGTGATACAAAGCTGTTCCACCAATTTGAAACAATTATACTGAGATTTTATAATATTAATAATATTAGCATATATTACTTTACTGGAAAGCATGAAAAGCATTATCCAATTTAATTACAATATATTAAACATGACATGCTTACTTCCTACTTATACAGAGACATGACAACATACACCCAGTGATGTAGCTGTAAAATTCTTAGACAGGGGAAGCCAAAGTTCTTGAAGCTTTAGACCATGAAAGCCAATGTGCTGAAAAATATTTAGAAAGAGGCCAAAGAGAAAGGGAAAAAGCAACTCACTGACAGTGGGAGAAATTAGTTAATGTCTGACTTTTATGAAATTCACTATCCACATATGTTTTTGTGTTTTCATATATTCAGTGAACAGATGGTTGGGCACTAGCTAGCTATTTGCATGTGCAGATTACCAATTTACCAGTGCAGTCATGGTAGACATACATGAAAATCTAGAACACAGAAATATGTAGACAAATGAATCCCTTCTTTAAAAAATTAATAATTTTTCTTGAAATTTTGGTATCTGGGGCACAAATACTCTGATACAAATAAATATTTAAAAACATGCTATGCTAGAGGTCCTTTTATGATTGCTCCCTCTTAAAACAATGACCACCATTGGTTTCAATAGGATCTGTATGGGGAGAAATACCAACTTATGAGAGGGTATGTCTATACTTGCTCCCTATCTCGAGATAGGGATGCAAATGTAGCCGACCGAAATTGCTAATGAAACGGGGATTTAAATATCCTGCGCTTCATTAGCATAATCTCTCCCCCGCGCTATTCCGATCACCAGCTTATTTGAACCAGGAAGTATGCTCCGTTCATACGGAGTAACGTTCGTTGGAACCAAGGGGTTTGATTCGAACTAACGCGGCCCGGAGCACACTTCCTGGTTCGAATCAGCTGGCGATTGGAATAGTGCACGGGCCAAATTATGCTAATAGCACGGGATATTTAAATCCCCGCTTCATTAGCAATTTCGGTTGGCTATATTTGCATCCCTATCTTGAGATAGGGAGCAAGTGTAGATGTACCCAGATATTTTACTTATAAAGGGCTAGACTGAGAGGTCATTGTCTTGAATCACAGAGACAAAGGGATGTGGCTTTTCCTTCCTTTATGACTGTATAGAGGCCTCCTTTAATATCAGTTCCTCCACTTCTTCCTGCTATCTTTTTCTGTGCTATGTTCTCTGATGCAGGTGAAAAGCAATAACTATGGAACCATTATGGCAACACTGAGCTACTGAAGTATTTTGCTACTTGTGATACAATGGGAATTGTTCATAATACTTTGTGTTAATATTGTGCATGCCTCAGTTTCCTGGTATGCTGCATAGTTAACTAGATGGGATGAAAAGGTTGATTACTCTTCTCAGAGACACAGAAATCAAGGAGTGACTGTTGCTTAGCTGTCTGGGGTCTGGGCCAGGACATTTGGCATCTAGCAACTAGCATTCAGAGGACCCACCCAGTGCAGAAAGCAAGCCAGTGGTGACTAGCTGGAGAACAAAAGGACTAAGGAAGACAGTCCAGTGACTGTGTTTGATTAGGAACAAAGGCCAGTGGTAGGCCCTTTGGTGGTTGTTACGTGTGGTCTGCTGGAAACAGAACACTCTTCTGAACTGGGATTCTAAAGGTCACCAGAGGAATCTGGGCTCAGGACAGATCCAGGTGGACTGTAACTCTCTGTGCTAACCTAAAGACTTCCTATGTGGGTTGCAGACATTTAGTAAATCCTTCTGTTTTTTACAGTGCTGGCTGAGAATCACTCCAGAGTGCTGAAGCTGAGGGTACATTGCTCCCTTTGGGTGTGTAAGTCTTTCCCAGGTCTCCAATTCAATTAGACTCGTTGAGGGGAGCTCATAGATTGAAGCAGTGGTGCTGAAGTCTCTGAGGTTTAGTCCCAGGAGGTGATAAATCATAGAATCATAGGACTGGAAGGGACCTTGAACAGTCATCAAGTCCAGTCTCCTGTACTCATGGAAGGACCATGCATCATCTACAGCAACCCTGACAGGTGTTTTTTAAACTAGCTCTTAAAAATCTCCAATGATGGAGATTCCACAACCTCCTTAGGCAATTTATTCTGGTTCTTAGGATTTCCTGAGATTTAGGAAGCTTTTCCTAATGTCCAACCCAAGTCTCCCTTGCTTCAATTTAAGCACATTGCTTCTTGTCCTATCATCAGAGGTTAAGGTGAATACTTTTTCTCCCTCCTCCTTTTAACAACCTTTTAGATACTTGAAAACTGTTATAATGTCCCCTCTCCATCTTCTTTTTTCCAGACTAAACAAACTAATTTCTTTCACTCTTACCTCATAGTTCATGTTTTCTAAATCTTTAATCATTTTTGTTGCTCTTCTCTGTACTTTTTCCAATTTGTCCACATCTTTCCTGAAATGTGGCGCACAGAGCTAGACACAATACTCCAGTTGAGGCATAATCAGCAGGGAGTAAACTGGAAGAATTACTTCTCATTTCTTACTTATTACACTCCTACTAGTACATCCTAAAATGATGTTTGTTTGTTTTTCACAACCGTGTCACGTTGTTGTCTCATATTTAGTTTGTGGTCCACTATGACCACTAGATCCCTTTGCATAGTACTCCTTCCGAGACTGCCATTTCCCACTTTTTATAGGTGCATCTGATTGTTCCTTCCTATGTAGAGTACTTTGCATTAGTACTTATTACTAAATTAATTTTATTTATTTCAGACCATTTCTCCAGTTTGCCCAGATGATTTTGAATTATAATCCTATACTACAAAGTACTTGCAGCCCCTCTCATCTTGGTATCATCAACAGACTTTATTAGGTGTACTTTCTATGCCATTATCCAAACTGTTGATGAAGATATTGAACAGAACTGGTCTCAAAGGTGATCCCTGTGAACCTCACTTGTTATGCCCATCCATCATGATTGTGAACCACTGATCATTACCCTTTCAGAATGGTTATCCAACCGGTTAGGCAACCACCTTAAAGTAGCTCCATCTGGGTGGTATTTCCCTATTTTGTTAATGAGAAAGTCATGTGAGACTTTATCAAAAGCATTATTTAAATCTAGATTTACTACATCTACTGCTTCCCCTCCTTCCCCATTCACAAGTCTTATTATACTATAAAATAAAGCTATCAGGTTATTTTAACACAATTTCATTCTTGAAAAATTTATCCTATTACTTATCACCTAGATTTTTTCAAATTGATTCCTTATTTATTTGTCCTAACCAGGACAGTGATAGTGATGCTGAAATGATAAGGGAGATTAGAGAGGCTACCAAAATAAAAAACACAGTAATAATAGGAGATTTCAATTATCCCCATATTGATTGGGTGCATGTCACCTCAGGACGGGATTCAGAGATTAAATTTCTTGATGCCTTAAATGACTGCTTCTTGGAGCAGCTAGTACAGGAACCCACAAGGGGAGAGTCGATTCTCGACCTAGTCTTGACTGGAATGCAGGATCTGGTCCAAGAGGTAACTGTTACTGGACCGCTTGGAAATAGTGACCACAATATAATAACTTTTAATATTCCTGTGTTGGGAAGAACACCGCAGCGGTCAAACACTCTGGCATTTAATTTTAAAAAGGGGAATTACACTAAAATGAGGAAGCTAGTTAAACAGAAACTAAAAGGGAGAGTAATTAAACTAAAATCCCTGGAAGCTGCATGGGAACTGTTTAAAGACACCATACTAGAGGCCCAACTTAAATGTATACCCCAAATAAAAAAACACAGTAAGAGACCTAACAAAGAACCACCATGGCTAAACAGCCATGTTAAAAAGGCAGTGAGAGAGAAAAGGGCAGCTTTTAAAAAGTGGAAGTCAAATCCTAGTGAGGAAAATAGAAAGGAACATAAACACTCCCAAATTAAGTGTCATAATGTAGTAAGAAAAGCCAAAAAAGAGTTTGAGGAACAGCTAGCCAAAAATTCAAAAAATGATAGTAAAATGTTTTTTAAATACATTAGAAGCAGGAAGCCCGCTAAAAAAGCAGTGGGGCCCTTGGATGATAAAGATATAAAAGGAGCGATCAAGGAAGACAGTGCCATTGCGGAGCGATTAAATGATTTCTTTGCTTCAGTCTTCACGGCTGAGGATGTTACAGAGGTTCCTAAATCTGAGCCAGCCTTTTTAGGTGACAAATCTGAGGAACTCACTCAGATTGAAGTGACATTAGAGGAGGTTATGGAATTAATCGATAAGCTGAATAGTAACAAGTCTCCGGGACCAGACGGCATTCGCCCAAGGGTTCTGAAAGAACTCAAATGTGAAATTGCGGAGTTATTAACAGTGGTTTGTAACCTATCCTTTAAATCCACTTTGGTACCAAATGACTGGAAGATGGCCAATATAACACCAATATTTAAAAAAGGCTCTAGAGGAGATCCTGGCAATTATAGACCGATAAGTTTAACATCAGTACCAGGCAAATTAATAGAAACACTAGTAAAGAGTAAAATTGCAAGGCACATAGAAGAGCACGAATTGTTGGGCAAAAGTCAGCATGGTTTCTGCAGAGGGAAGTCGTGTCTAACTAATCTGTCAGAATTCTTTGAAGGGGTTAATAAACATGCGGACAAGGGGCACCCAGTGGATATAATATACCTAGATTTCCAGAAAGCCTTTGACACGGTCCCACACCAAAGGCTTTTACGTAAATTAGGTGGTCATGGGATAGGAGGAAAGGTCCTTTCATGGATCAAGAATTGGTTAAAAGACAGAAAACAAAGGGTGGGAATAAATGGTAAATTTTCACAATGGAGGAGGGTAACTAGTGGTGTTCCCCAGGGGTCAGTACTGGGACCAATCCTGTTCAACTTGTTCATCAATGATCTAGAAAATGAGGTAAGCAGTGAGGTGGCCAAGTTTGCAGATGACACAAAGTTGTTCAGGACAGTCAAAAGCAAAAGGGATTGTGAAGAACTACAAAAAGATCTCAGCAAACTGAGTGATTGGGCAGCAAAATGGCAAATGAAATTTAATGTGGGTAAGTGTAAGGTAATGCATGTTGGAAAAAATAACCCAAATTACACGTACTACATGATGGGGTCAAATTTAGCTACGACAGATCAGGAAAGGGATCTTGGAGTTATAGTGGATAGTTCTATGAAGACATCCATGCAGTGTGCAGCGGCAGTTAGTAAGGCAAATAGGATGTTAGGAATTATTAAAAAAGGGATAGATAATAAGACAAAAGATATCATACTTCCCCTATATAAAACTATGGTATGCCCACATCTCGAGTGCTGCGTGCAGATGTGGTCTCCTCACCTCAAAAAAGATATATTGGCATTAGAAAAGGTTCAGAAAAGGGCGACTAAGATGATTAGGGGCTTGGAAAGGGTCCCATATGGGGAGAGGCTAGAGAGACTGGGACTTTTCAGTTTGGGAAAAAGGCGATTGAGGGGCGATATGATAGAGGTATATAAAATCATGAATGGTGTGGAGAAAGTGATTATAGAAAAATTATTTACCTTTTCCCATAATACAAGAACTAGGGGACACCAAATGAAATTGATGGGTAGTAGGTTCAAAACTAATAAAAGGAAATTTTTCTTCACACAGCGCACAGTCAACCTGTGGAACTCCTTGCCCGAGGAGGCTGTGAAGGCCAGGACTCTATTAGGGTTTAAAAAAGAGCTTGATAAATTTTTGCAGGTTAAGTCCATAAATGGCTATTAGCCAGGGATAAAGTATGGTGCCCTAGCCTTCATAACAAGGGCAGGAGATGGATGGCAGGAGATAAATCACTTGATCATTGTCTTCTGTTCTCCTTCTCTGGGGCACCTGGCATTGGCCACCGTCGGCAGATGGGATGCTGGGCTCGATGGACCTTTGGTCTGACCCAGTATGGCCATTCTTATGTTCTTATGTTCTTATGTTATTGGTATAGAAATTAAGGTGACTGGCCTATAATTCCCTGGATTACCCTTATTTCCTTTTTTATATATGGACACAATATTTGCCCTCATCCAGTGTTTTGTAATATCTGTCCTCGTCCATGTTTCTTTAAAGATAATAGGTAATGGCTCAGATAATTCCTCAGTAAGCTCCTTGAGTATTTTAGAAAGCATTTCATTAGGCCTGATGACTTGAAGATATCTATCTTATCAAAGTTATTTTTAACCTGTTCTTTCCCTATTTTAACTTCTGATCCTACCCCATTTTTTATGGACATTCACTATGTTAGGTATCTAATTGCTACAAACCTTCTTGGTGAAAACCTAAATAAAGAAGTCATTAAGTACAATTGCCATTTCTACTTTTTCTGTTACTGTTTTTCCCTCTTAATTGAGTAATGGGCCTACCCTGTATTTTGTCGTCTTCTTGCTTCTAAGGGTATGTCTACACTACAGTGTTATTTCGAAATATCTTATTTCGAAATAGTTAATTCGAAATAGCTTATTTTGAAATAACACGCCTACAACAAAATGCATTTCGAAATATCATTTTGCTATTTCAAAATAGCGCATCCACACTGAGTGGACACTGAATTGCATTGAATGCTGGCCGGAACCAGGTCCAGCAGGGCATCAGGTCAGGAGTTTATTTGTGTGGCTGCTGCCTGAGGCTATCTGAGGCTTGTGCTTAAAGGGACCCCCACCCCGGGCAGCCAGTTCTCAGGTTTCCCACCTTGCTGAGGGACAGCAAAGCATTTTGTCTCTGCATGCTCTGGTTGCCCTCACTCGGGACACCACAGCACTCTGCAACATGGAGCCGGAGCAGCCCCTGAGCACTCTGGTGCTTCTCGTGAATGCATTGTTGTGAGCCTGGCTGCACTTTCTGCAGGCTGCCCACCAGGAGGTCCATTGGGGGGCTGTCAGTATTCAGGAGGCCCTGCAGGAGAGCTTCCACCCTGAGGAGCACTAAGAGCCTCCCTGGTCTGCCTCACTGGGGGCTTGTGCCTCATTCCTCCCCCACATCATTCCACTTACCCGCCCAGCCCCCCTTCCTGATGTCAAATAAAATACACATATTTTCATTAACACAAACTCTCTTTATTTAACAAAACTGGGGGGGGGGGATGAAACTGGTGAGACTGGAGAAAGGAGGTGTGGGGGGGAGGAAAGAGGGTGGGAGAGGGGTGGGGGAAACCTGGGAAGATGGAGGTGGAAGGGGGAAGCAAGGGGAAGAAGGGGTCAGGGAAGCTCAGGGTTGGCGGTCTTGCCGGATCAACTTGATTTTCATGCGAACCTGCTCCTGGGTTCGCATGTGGCCTTTGGTGGCCAGGCTGGCAGCTATCCTGCCATAGATGGCCACATTCCTCCATCTAGTATGGAGATCATGGACGTTGGGGGCATCCCCCCCAAACCTGAGTAAGGTCCACCCTGATCTCCACCCTGGATCAGGAAGGCGCCCGCCTTCTCCAGGCCCTGGGAGGCTCCTGGGAGCTGGCCAGCTGCTCCTGGGGAGCAGTGGAGGGCTGGCTGCCAGTGGTTTGCTGGCTCATGTTTTGGGGCCACTGGCTCAGGGGCAGTGACTGCTGGCTCTGGGCCAGCAGTCTTGGAGCTGGCACAGGCACTGTGGCCAGAGTCAACCCCTTTAAGGGCTCCAGGGAGGGAGGGGAGGGAAAGGAGTGTTCTTGTTTGAGGCTGGAGTGGCCACCAGGGCACCCTGGGAAGGCTGGAGGCCCCCTATTTTGAAATAAGTGTCTACACAGCACTTATTTTGAATTAGCTATTTCGAATTTGGCATTATTCCTCATAGAATGAGGTTTACCAAATTCAAAATAAGTGCTCCACTATTTCAAATTTATTTCGAAATAGCAGTTTGGCTGTGTGGATGCTAGTACAATTAATTTGAAATAACGGCTGTTATTTCAAATTAACTTTGATGTGTAGACATACCCTAATATATTTGTAGACTGTTTTCTTGTCACCCATTATGTCTCTAGCTAATTTGAGCTCATTTTATGCCTTGGCCTTTCTAATTTTGCCCCTATATACTTTTGTTATTTGTTTATATTCATCCTTTGTAACTCAGTGTAGTTTCCTTTTTCTTGTAGAATTTCTATTTTTTGATCATTGAAGATCTTCTGGTTAAGCCAGGCTTGTCTCTTGCTGTACTTTCTGTCTTTCTTACACAGTGGAATAATTTGCTCTTGTGCCCTTAATAATGGCTCTTTGAGAAACTACCAGCTATCTTCAATTATTTTTCCTCTTAAACTTGCTTCCCATGGGATCTTACCTACCAAGTCCTTGTGGGCATGTCTACACTAGGAAATTATTTTGAAAAAAATTATTTTGAAATAATAACTCCCCAAATAACTATTTCAAAATAGTGTGTCCACACTACAGGGAAGCCTAGAAATTAGTCTGAGGCAGGCTCTCTTAATGTGGACATGCTACCTCAACTTAGAGCCCCAGGAAGCATTGGGGGGGGGGTACTCTGAATGATTCTGGGGAGTAGTTATTTCGGAACAGCAGCAGTGGAGTGTCCACACTAATGATATTTCAAAATAACAATTTTGAAATAAGTGTTATTCCTCATGGAAAGCAGAAGTTATTATTTTGAAATAACCAGCCTCTTATTTTGAAATAATGGGCTTGGTAGTGTGGATGCTCTGCTTGTAATTAAAAAAAAAATGAGTTATTTTGAAATAACTCCTTAGTGTAGACCAGGGTTGAGCTTGCTTAAGTCTGTCTTTTTGAAATCTATTGCCTTTATTTTGCTCTTCTACCTCCTACCATTCTTTAGAACTCTTGTCATTTTGTGCTCACTTTCACCCAAGCTGCCTTTCACTTTCAAATTCACAACCTGTTCCACCCTATTTGTCAAAATCAAATCTAGAACATCCTCTCCCTTAGTTGCTTTCTCCATCTTTTGAAATAAAAAAAATAATCTCCAATACATTCTAAGAACCTATTGGATAATCTTCACTCTGCTATGTCATTTTCCCAAAAAATGTTTGGGTAGATAAAATCATCCAAAGCACAGGACTTGGTAGGATGGGGGACTTTATTAGTTGTATTAAAAAAAGCCTCATCCACTTCTTCTGCCTGATTTGGTGGTCTGTAGTAGGCCTCTACCATTACATCACCCTAGTTTTTTACCCCTTTTATCTTTACCCAGGGACTTTCATCAAATCTGTCTCCTATTTCCATTTCAACCTTACTCCAAGTTTATACATTTTTAATATATAAGGCAACAACTCCTTTTCCCCTCTACCTGTCCTTCCTGAGCAAGCTGAAGTAAAGGGGCTTATCCCATTCAGAGAGTGGGACACTCAGGCTATGTCTACACTACAAGGTTATTTTGAAATAATAACTCCTGAAATAACTATTTTGAAATAAGCTTATTCTTCTTCATAAGCAGGAGTTATTATTTCAAAATAATAAGCCCATTATTTCAAAATAACAGGCTTAGTAGTGTTACTTCAAAATAACTCCCTAGCGCAGACATGCCCTAAGGGAGTTAGCATCCCGAAGAGATTATTTTTAGGGACTGTTAGGAACCCATCTTTGAAAACTTGAATCTATATTTGTACAAATAAAATTAAATATGTATTTTTTTGTGAATTTGACTTTAGCTTTTTATTGTGTGTGAAACAAATGGTATCTTAAAATTTGAATTTCCTGGCCTTTGTGGAAATTTTTAAGGCTTTTTCCTTCCTCAAAGTAGGCACAGATGTATAATAATCCATACACGAATGTTGTGTTGTGTGCTAATTGAACACATAAATAGCTAGTTAGACTTAACTGGGTATGTGCACAGTCAATGTGGTAGTTGTAAACATAATTGCATCCATCTAATTTTGAAAAATGCTTCTGTCATTCCCATTAATTCAACCACAGTCCTGTAATACCTTTCAAAACTGCATAAACAAGAGCCAGAGAATATATATTGGGAAATACTGCAGCCCTGAATACTGATAAACCTTCCTGATTTTTCCCCCCTTTTGGCATATCTCACCAGCTGATAAAGGTCCCACTAGGTTGGTGAGTGGCTGTCATTTTTATAAGTGGCACCTTTCATGTGTCAAATTTTTAAGCACCTGATGTTACAGCAGAAACCTCTGTTGAAGTGTTGATGGAGTTAGATTGAAAATGTAGTAATAACCAAGATATGGTTTCAGGCAGAAATAAAAGTTCTGAACAAGACAAAGTATACAGTACACATTTAACCCAGTGGCTTGTCTGATTGCCAATGACTCTGCTGTGTCTTTGCTTTCTTTTCTTTTCCAGGCAGCCACCAACAGCTTCACCAGGGCTGGACCTGAATCCAGGGTAGGAGCAGCTGGGCAGCCACCACGCAGCCCACCCTGGCCATGTGCCAGAGCTAGAAATATGCCTTCAGATTAAGATTTGTTCAGAGAGCTTTTGACTGAGGTTTAGATTTAGCTCTCTTTTCATAGTCAGAACATTTCTGAATGCTCCTAAAAGAACTTCAGGCCTGCAGTGCACTGGCTTTTCTTAATAGCAGGTTTAAAACAAACAAACAAAAGGTTTTTTTCATGCAGTGTACAGTCAGACTGTGGAACTCATTGCCAGAGAATGTGGTGAAGGTTAGGACTTTCACTGGGTTCAAAAAAGAGATAGACAAATTCATGGTCCATCAATGGCTATTAGCTAGGATGGGTAGAAATGGTGTCCTTAGCCTCTTTTTGTCTGGAAATGGATGATAGGTGAGGGTTCATGTGATGATTACCTGTTCTGTTTACCCCCTTTGGGACATTTGGCATTGGCCACTGCCAGAAGACAGGATCCTGGCCTAGTTGGTCTGACCCAGTATGGCTGTTCTTATGTTATGTTCTTAATATTGTTCATTCTCCAGTTTCATCATAAACCATTTTCCAAGCGCCCTTAAATTCTCCCTAACACCTCTTTTGGGATCTTTCAATTGTTCCTCCAGACTTGACAGAGTTTCCTTTTCTGTTTCTAGCTCTCAAGCCCTTTTCAAGCCTTTGCTTTTGCCTGCCTGACTCTTTATACTCACAGACCAACATCCCCTAAAGACCGCTGATTTACTTTGAGTGACTATATAATAAGGATATCTCCATTTTTCTTTTCCATGACATGAATGTTTAGAAAAACCTTTGGTCACCTCTTGATAAGGATTGTTAATGATGGGAAATATGTTATTAATGATAATTCTAACACATCCCAGCAACATTAAAAAATTCTAGTATTAATTAGACAATAATATTTATATTCATGAACACACCGTCATAGATCTGTAGGGCTAGAATATTCAAGGAATATATGGGGGTTTCAAGAGTGGAAAGAAATACAAACGAGAAGATGTGCTTTTGACACTGTTGTCAACCAATGAACCATACATTACAGATGCTCCTTTATTACCATGCAGATGATAAAAGGCTAAAAATCAGAGGCTAAAATTAGGTGAAGAAGTTGGAAAAATGTATTTGTATTCTTTAGGTCCCAAAGCCTGACCATGCTGCTCCATGTCTGTAATTTGGCCTGGCCACTATTCCATAGTCTCCAAACCCATAGAGAAGTAAAGCAAAGCCCACTGTCTGCTGGTCACTTAACAAGTGAGTGTGAATATAATGATGAAAACTAAGGTAATTACAGATTTGGCTAGTGGAGTGATCTGAGGAACAATCTTTTTCTCCTATTCATCATTGTTACAACAAAGGGAAGATTAGGTTCAATCTACAGAGAAATTATTTACAAACTTTTAATGAGGCACAGAGCACATCTTTGTGTTGGAGCAGATGGCAATAGCTTTTAGCTTAAACTCTTGATTCAGGGCTTCTTTCTCTCTTTCTCTCCCTATGTCCTTTCATCTGCTCTATCTCCATTGTCTCTCAATGTGTTACATGATAACTTTTCTCATACAGCTGGTACATGATTTTATTATCTCTGGGCCTAATACTTGTAATCCCTCTAATTTCTTTTTGTGCTGAGCGGGCTATAAACTCCACTTAGAACTACACTTCTGTCTTTGGGCAAGCTTTACCTCTCTTCTCCCTCCCTCCCCCTTTTTGAAGTCTTCTTACACTGAAGTGGCTTCCCATTGAGTTGCTACAGCTGTGTACTTGTTCTGAGAAGGGGCAGAGTGAATGCACTAGTGATAGGTGGGAGAAGAGAGATGGGACTGTGGGAGCTGTAACTGGGTCTAATGAATGAGCAGATGAAGATGAAGAGTCATGTGGGTATGTGGAAATGAGTGAGATGAGCTCTCAGGCTAGCTTCCTGTGCTGGGGTATTAGTTAAGGGTCTCTAGGCCAATCTCTCCAATACCCCAAATGAAAAAGAGGAGCCATTATAAGGCAGGAGGAGGCACAGCTGGCATTTCTCTCTATAATACACAATGTCAGAGCAGGAGCTCATAGCACTCTCCTAAATGTACACACTGATAGCCATGGATTTGCAGGGCTGCCAGGCACATTCTGCTGACATGAACATGAAGTCAATAGCAAAGGGAGCTGAGGGGCTACATATATACACTGACCAGTAGCCCCCAACTCCATTACCTAGCCAAGAGAAATGCTTTGTACTATCTATATTAGGGGAACTCACAAGTGCTTCCTTGGCAGTTAAGCAATTGCCCAAGTGGCCTTACAGTATCAAATCAGCACATGTAACCATGGCCAGAGGAAGTTTCAAAGAGAGCACTGTCAATCCTCCTTGGCATACCACCAGGTGGAGGTGTGTTGAGTTGGGTGGGGCGTCCCTTGCATCACTAGGGATGAGGTCCCTGAATGGAGGGAAATCCAGAACCCAGTGAAGGAAGGTAACACAGCCTTTTCTCTCAGGCCTTGTCTACACTACTGCGAGCCATCAACCTAAATTATGCAACTTCAGCTATGTGAATAATTTAGCTGAGGTCAATGTACTTAGATATCCTTACCACGATTCTTCACCGTGGTAAGTTGACAGCTGATGCTCTCCCATCAACTCTGCTTGATCTTCTCATTCTGGTGGTGTGCCAGAGTTGATGGGAGAATGTTCACCACTGATTTATCACATCTATACTAGACACAGTAAATCAATCCCTGCTGGACTGATCACTGCCTGATGATCCAGCCTGTAGTGAAGACATGCCCTCACTGACCCCAACAAGTGCCTGTGCTGCTGCCGCTGAATCAGCACTAGTATGTCATCTGCAGAATGGCCAACTCCTCTGCAGCCTGGCACAGAAAGGGAAAAGGGTAGCTGGCAGAGCGAAGGGTGGTAGCAGGGGAGCTTCTCCACAGATTCAGTTCTTCCTGAGCACACTCCATGATCTCATTGCTCTTGTGTCAGTGCTACTTATGCTGCGTTGGCTCTACCAAGATGTCTTGCTTGAACAAGTGTATAGCAGAGTGAAAGCAGTGAATCAGGCAAGCAGGGAGGTTGGAGAGAGCCACAGTGTGACCCCCAAACCCAGCATGCAAGAGCCCTGGACAAAGGGGCTCAAACACTGGCTCCTTATGACAGTGGACAGTGACTCATAGTAATCCTTCCCACTGCCCTGATGTCATGAGCATCAACTTGGAAGGCAAGCTGTTCAGCCCCAGCTCTCCCCGGCTTCTGGGCTCTGCACGACCCCAGCCTCTCCCGGTGGCTGGGCAGCGTAGGCAGCTTTAGGAAGGCAATGCCTTCCCCTGCCTACATTACCAGCTGCTCATGACTGTACCATTCCACCCTTTTGAGTACAGGTTAAACCTCTAAAATCTGGGACTATCAGGTCTGGCAACATTCATGGTCTGGCAGGATTGGAGAGCCCAGGCTGGCCAGGTGCAGGGGCTGGGCTGTCAGGGGGGAGCGCAGCCTTGTGGCAGCAGGCTAGTGTGGTGGAGTGCAGCCCCACCCAGGCAACAGTCAACAGGGCTGGCCAATGCCTGGGAGCGCAGCCCTGCCAGGGCCAGAGGCAGTGGGATCAGCAGTACATAGGAGCATAGCCCCAGCTGGGGCCAGCACAGCAGGAAACACAACCTGGTGCCTCCTGTGTGGTGGGGAGCACAACCCTGTCTCCAAGCAGGGGTGCAGCCCTGGCAGGTCTGGGTGCAGCAGGGCTGGAGAGGGAGCAAGTCTGATAGCTGGGTTGAGAGCCTTGACTTCCCCTGGTCTGGCAAACTCAGTGGTTTGTGACCACTCATGTACCAAGGGTGCCAGACCAGGGAGGTCCCACCTGTAGCAGTTTGTGAAGTGTGGTCAGTTTAAGAATGTTGCATGGCCATGTATGCATGTTGTTTAGAGGTAATACTGTTTTTAGGTCTCTATTATTATGAATTATTGACATCTATCTATCTATCTATATATATATCTAGGAAGGGTTTTATACACATATAGGGCTCATCACCATCATACCTGAAGACTACAAGTTCAAAATGCATTAGAGCAGCACAGATGCAGCACTGCAGCTGCACAGCTGTTGAGCTGTAGTGCAGAAGTGTCTTAAACTGACAGAAGGTTTATCCATTGATGTAAATAAATAATCCAGCTCTCAAAGAGAAGGCTGTTAGATTGATAAGGTTGAAGCACTGTTAATGGTCTCTAAAAGCCACATATCTGGTTGAAGAAAGATTCCTCCAGAACAAAAATTGTAGAAGACAGCCATAAAGCTGTCTGCTATGCACTCCTCACAAACCTCAGTGTAGAGGGTATAATGACAACACACCACTGTCAGGAGAGTCTAGGCATTGTTTTGGCCAAAAGGACAGCCTACGAAGGGCTGTGTTTACTGTGCAATGGGGAGCTCAGGCATACAAATATGTTCTAGTTAAGCTCTAGTTAGTGTGAAACAAATTGTGATGTGGGCCCAGCTATATCTGCTATGCACTCCACTATAACCTCATCGGACAAGTCTAGTACATACTCAAGTAGGTAGTCAAAACTACCAGCCTGGACACTCTGGGTACATCTACACAGCATTATTTTGGAATAACAGACGTTATTCCAAAATAACGTATTGCACATCTATATAGCATGCCCGTTATTTTGAATTAAATTAAAAATTATGGGCTTCTTACTCCAATTGCTATAAACCTCATTGTACGAGGAGTAAAGGAAGAATGCTCTGCTTCAAAATAAGTGCTGTATAGACATGCCCAATTTCAAAATAAGCTATTTTGACTTAAGCTATGCAATTAGCATAGTTCAAGTTGCATAGCTTATTTCGAATTTAGCCCTGCTGTGGAGATATGCCTATTCCAATATTCTAGCATGGGCAATGATAGTAAGTGTTGATCTGTTCAAGCTGGGAAATACACCTCCCAGCTTCAGTATAGACCCGTGGTCACCAACCTGTCGATCACAATCGACTGGTCAATAGCGAGGGCTCGACCTGTCAATCGCGAGGCATTCGGGCCCCCACCATTTCCCCCTACCCCCAAAAAGCTCCACTACCTACCTCCAGTGACAATGGAGGTAGTGCCAGCTTCCCGCGGGGTGGACGGAAGTCCTGCAGCTGCGTGCCACTTCCGGGGGTTCCGGAAGTGCACTGGCTGCTCCCCTCCCCCAGGTCTGTGGTGTGCCGGGAACTTGGGGAGGGGACGAGTCCCCAGAGGAGGCGTGCGCCAGGGTTCCCTGCTCTGCGGGAGGGGGGAGTCATTCCCGGAGGAGGCGCGCGCCAGGGCTTCCTCGCTCTGCGGAAGGGGGGAGTCGTCCTTGGAGGAGACGCAAGCTGGGCTTCCCTGCTATGCAGGAGGGACAAGTCATTCCCAGAGGAGGGGCGCGCCGGGGCTTCCCTGCTCTGTGGGAGGGGAGGAGTTAGCCCCAGAGGAGGCACACGCCAGGGCTTCCCTCCTCTGTGGGGGGGGGGAGAGGGAAGGAATTACGGGAGGAGGCGGGTGCGGGGGACTCCCTGTCCCCTGCCCCCTGCCCCTAGCAACACCCTGACCCCTGACCCCACTGGCACCCTGTCCCCTGCTGCAGAACCATGTCCCCTGCCCCCCTTGGCATCCTGTCCCCTCTTCCCTGTCCCCCACTGGCACCCTGCCCCCACTGGCACCCTGTTCCCTGCCTCAGCAGCCACTAGCACCCTTCCCTAGTACCATGTCCCCTGCTCCCACCAGAACAACTGGGGCCACATTAGTGAGGGTTGGGGGGTTTTTGGAGGAGTTTTTTTTTACATCTCACTTGTGTGGCCCCCAACTGACTTTTCTGTGGGTCAGTGACCCCTGACTCAGAACAGGTTCCCTGCCCTTCTCATAAATAAAGACAATTTAGAAACTTTTTGTGTTTGACATAGTATTTTATTTAAAAATGAAGCCTGGCCAACAAACCCCCAGTTGGGGCCAAGCCCCCATCTGGCCACAGCATCAGAACACTCCTGCACACACACCCCAGACCCTAGATCTGAGCCTATCATACACTGGACCCCTCTGCCCTGAGCCCCTCACATACCCCAACCCAAATTCCTATACCCTCACATCCACAAGCCTGTGGCTTGCTTAGTACCCCAACCCTCCATTTGACCCCCAACACTCCCCAGCCTGGAGCCCCCTCCCTGAGCCAGCGTCCCCTTCTCTACCTCCTCCTGAATCCAAATTTCCACCCAGAGCTTGCACCTCTCACCCCTTCCCACCCCCAAATCTCTCATTCCCATCCCAGAGCCCACACATCCTGTCTCAACCCAGTAAGGGTATGGCTAGACTGCAGGAAATTTTCCAGGATTCCAGAGACATGCTGGAAAAACTCTTCTGCATCCAGGGATGTGTTTGTTCTTCCGCTTTTTTTACTGGAAGAGCAAACATGCTCTTTTGGTAACCCCTGTATTCCTCATTCCATGAGGAATAAGGGGCTTCTGAAAGAAAGGGTTTTTCTGAGATTTGGTCCAGTCTAGACAGGCCAAATGTTGGAAAAACCTCTTCCTACAGAAGAATAAAAAAAAAAGCGGCAGTGTAGTGTGTATAAAGGCTGGCGATAGCAAGTGATGGAGAGGAGGAGAATAGAGAAGATGGGGCTTCAAGAAAGGGATGAGGTCTTGGAGGAAGGATGGGGTGGTAGATCTTGGCTTGTTCTGACATTTAAAAAGTGATCTTGGATGTAAAAAGGTTGGAGACCACTGGTATAGACTTACCTTCAGACAGGACTCTGGGAATGGCTAAGTTATTCCAGGGGCCTTGCAAGCCACTGAAACAGACCAATCAGGAAGTGCAAAGATAGCTAAAAGGTTCCTGGGCTTCAAGGTCTTAGAAGTTCATCACAGAATCTCACTGTGACTGTCACAGAACTGGGAATGAAATAAGATCTTCTGAGTCTGAGTCAAGTGTCTTAAATACAAACTATTCATCCTTCAAGCTTCTATCCTCCTCAATATTCCAGGCTTCTTCTTCTTTCAGAGTATAACCTTCCTCCCAATCAGATCTGTTGTTCTTCTACTATATACGTGGATTAATATTAGGTATGTTTTCCATCCTGACAAGAGTTTCATAAAGGCCCTCTACATATAGCCTATATTTTGCTCTCTTTCTCCTGGCACTCTCTATTCTAACCTTTACTTTATATGGACTAGATGGAAGTTGTGAACCTATCCCTGTGTTAGTGAGTCTTAAAAGCTGTGTGCAGTTCCAGATAAAATTTTAAATTTGCAACATTGAAAGTGAGTTAAAGTATTGCCTCTAAATATGTTTCTGTCTTCTCTTTTTTATGTACTTATCTAATATTATCAATACCAATATTAATATAAGTATAGTTATAATAATGGAAATATGATACAAGGCAAAATAGACAAAATTGTATTATTTTAGGTTACTTAATATTGACTTTGGCTCTTGTGAAAACCTCATGTAACTTTCAGAAGCAGAATTTATATAAGTTATCATGAAAATATTTTAAATTTGGTTGAAGTTATACCCCTCCTGCATTAATCTTGGCAGATTTACTTCCTTGAGAATGGCTATAAATCACTGGATTGTATAGTTACTATTCAAGAAAGATGCTTTACTTAAAGGAATCTAATTTATCACAGAGCAGTTGTTCATGCATACCATCTCTTCTAGATCAAAGTAACTCAATCCTGTAAACAAAAAGAGAAAATCAAGTTAAAAGCAATGGTAGATTAATTACAGTGGTTTTAAAGGTACATCATGTACCACTTTCAATTCGTATTAGTGGAGTGTCACTCAAAAATTTCTTATTAAAACAAAAAAGCAGTATCTTCAATCTACTCTTCAGCTTAATGAGCTTATCCTCATCTTGTTTCTTCCAGGAGAAAGGAAAAGGAACCAAAACATAGCTGTGAAGTTAGACTGCACTTTATTATTAAAAATTTTATGGTTTTATTTGGAAACCTTTGTGCTTTTTATGTTTAAATATCTTTTGCCTGTCAAACTAGAGAAAAATACTCCTGACTCACTTTATATTTTCCTATAATCTGAACATTGCTATATGTAAACCAAAATATATGTAATAACTTCAAAAGTATTTTAAGTATTTTGGCTTTCATAACAGTTTCATACAGAATCTGTATGATGCACAGATGCTATGATGAAGTGTGCCCTAAGATGAATGACAGGTAGACAGACAGAAAGATTATGAAAATGTCCACTTTTGTCTGTGGTTAATGCCACATGATTCTGTTTCATCAAAGAAGTAAATGCAAATGTCATTACAAATACAAGTTTGTTAACAAGATATTTTCTGGGGTATTTTTGCCTAGGTTACTGAATCATAAAATAATGCCAGGACTTCTGATATGATCACATTTTTAGGTGTGTCTCCTACTGTGTCATGAATCACAGATATACATATATTTTAAATGTTGATTGGGATTGTCTGTTTTAATCCTTTCTTTTGCAAACAACATGCCCTTGGTGTTTCTGTTACAGATTCAATGATACTGTCTAATTGACAGTTTGAGATTTCCACATGCTATGCCTCTGTCCCTAATCCCCAAGCCATATTTATGTCTTCTGTAAGTTGTAAGCAGGTCAAGGACACTGAGGTCTTACAGTTTCAACAGCCCATGGGATTCTTTTGATGAACATTAGTCTTTACACTTGCAACCTGCTCAAAAATTTCATTGGTAATCACACTAATAGATGCTCAGTCTGTTGTTGGGGTGAGCAATATGCTTTCATTTTCAAAAGGAAAATGTCAGTGTTCAATTCAGTTAAATGGGCTTTTAGGGGAGTGTCAGCATTTCCATTTCGCAGATTTTATTGACACATGCTTGCTGGATCTAAAACCTTAGAATACAAAGAACCAAATTTTGAGAACTGTCTTCCAAAATTTGTTCACAAAAATGTGTGTCCAAATAAGTGTGGGTAAATTTTATAATATCACTTTAATGCTTAATTACTGGATTCTGCCTACAACTATCACTGTGCTTTTTCTTAAAATCTCCCATCTATGGTATAACATTGGAACAGCTTCACTGATGCTCGTAACACAGAAAGCTCACATAAACCATCTGATTATTTATCATCATCATACTGACAAAAGAGGAAAATAACCTATACATTGTTCTAAGGTATGATGTCATAATTCTATAGAGTGAAACTATCAGCAAGGGCTGTTACAGACTATTGGATCAAAATTATATTTAATGTACCACAGCAAAACGTATTGTACCAATTAAAATTTGAACAGATTGCATGTGTGAGATGCTAAAATAATAAGCACTTCTAAATGGACTATATAGAAAAAGCCCCTGTCTTTGTAAGGTGGCCTTCACAAATTGGTATGTAAGATTCTTGAGTAGGGAATATAGAAAATCAGCATCATATTGACTCATATTTCATCTCAAATGTTCCTTTTAAATGTAACAGGTAAAAATGGCTCCTTTTTTATTTATCAGCAATATCCAGATGGTTTGATATCTGCTGAGGTTGGGTGTAGAGAGATTCCAAGAATGTATGCTTAGGATTTAATGTGCTTGAGGGAGGCTATGTCTAGACTGCATGCTTCTTTCACTGATATGCTGGCACATAAGGTCTTGGACCCTGGTGCACCTTCGAGTCACCTGGGCTCTGGAGGCTGGCTGCGGTGGTGTGGCTCGGCCCTCAGTCCCGGCTGATCCGGCTGTGGAGAACACAAAGAGGGAGAGGCCATCAGTCATCCCTGCAGACACTGTCCCTGAGGCTGTGCCCTCCTCTGTGAGCAGCAAACAACAGTCCATGGGCCAGAGGAGGTGCATGTCTGGGGAGAAAGGCCATGTGTAGCCTGCACAGCAGGCCCAACCTCACAGGGGCCCCGACGTGCCCAGGGGACCACTTTCCACACGCCCTCCCATCCCATGGACAAGCAGCCAAGGGAAGTGTTCAGCCACAGTGGGATCTCCTCATGGGCAGCAGAGGATGCGGGAACAGCGTGGGCCTCCCTGGGGTCTGCACACACAGGTGCAGCTCACAGCACTGTCTCTGGGAGTGGTGCTGCCTCGCACGTGCAGGCATGCCAGTGTGCTGTGTGCGGCACTCCTTGGTCTCTGTGGGGTCATGCCTCCCCCCTTGTGGCTAGCCTGCGTCCAGCATTGGTGCCACCCTCCCCTGTGGCAGGACATGTGTGGCCTCCCCTGAGCCTAGCAGCAGCTGTGCTCAGCGGCTGCCTGCTGCGTCCGTGTGCCACACACTAATGCTGCATGTGATTGCACATGTACAGACCACAGCAGGATGTCCAGTCCGAGCAACACTCACTCCCCCACCTCCTGTGCACCCGCCTCCCCTGCACTGTGTGTGTGACTGGCACCAGCTCCAGTACCAAGGTTATAGTGCTCGTCTCCTCCTCCTCTTCCTCTGCCTCTGTCTGGCCCTGGTCCTCCTGCTTCTCCAGCTGGGTGATGACGGGGGTCTCCAGGCTGGATTCCACCAGGACGGGTGGGGAAGAAGTTTCCCCAACCCCCAGAATCTGGTTCAGATCCTGGTAACAGGGGCAGGTCCTGAGCGTGAGCTGTGCTCTGTGGCCCAGACATATCCCTGGTGGAGCTCTTTAACTTTACTCCGGACCTGTTCCAAGCATTGCAGCACTTGGACCAGAGATCCTGCAAGGTCTCCTCCTCACCCCACAGTTTGAGGAGGGACAGATTCTCTGTACCAGGGTGCACACCTCTTGGTCCCCCTGGGTGGGTCCTGGGACCCTGGGACTGCTCCCTGTGAGGGCCAGAGGGATTGTGGGGGGCTTGAAGCTTGGCCATGGCTGGCAAGGCCTGTGGTAGGGAGAGCCACACCATGAGATGTTGCTCTGAAGCTGGCTTCCTGCCCCAAGGTTTGTCCAGGGTG
Organism: Pelochelys cantorii; assembly: GCA_032595735.1. Taxonomy (NCBI): domain Eukaryota; kingdom Metazoa; phylum Chordata; order Testudines; family Trionychidae; genus Pelochelys; species Pelochelys cantorii. The sequence goes on from CM064330.1 coordinate 65,856,837, forward strand.
CCTGCAGCTTTAAGAGGGGCCAGGAGACAGGAACTATAGAGTCCTGATTACTTTGTATGGAGTGGCCACCAGGGCACCTGTCTATTTCCTGGGGGCCTCTTCTTTCAAAAAAAACCCCCCCCAAAACCCTCTCCGTCCACACATGCCTTTTTCTGAAAGAGCTCTTTCGGAAAAAAGGCTTCTTCCTCATAGAAAGAGGATTACCAATGTTGGAAAAACCCCTCTCTTCTTTCGATTTACTTTAGAAAGAACACAATTGCAGTGTGGACATTCCACAAGTTTTGCCATTTTTCAAACAAAACTCTGTAGTGTAGAAATACCTGAAGATTTAGGGTATACGAGTATTGTCCAGCAGTAGACAGATTTGCATGTATTGAGAAGTCTAGCTGGACCTGTTTTTTTCCTGGAGCTCTGCAAATACTGTTACTCTGTCGCAGTGTAAGCTTTGCTGCTTTGTCTTTCATCATATGATTTCTTGTGGAAAGCATTAATAAGAAAATATGACAATATTTTTCCAATGCATGCCTGAAGCTAGGCACACAGCATCCATATTTAGGTATTCAAACAACCTGGTTCCTAAAGGAGATGAATACCCATGGCAGTTCAGAAAATCAAGTTATTTATTTTTATTTAGCTCTTAAACATAAATGAAAGGTGCCTCATATATAAGCTTGGCTTACAAAGGGAGCACTTAAAACATATTTGCTAGTTTGACATATTGTAGTTTTCCACAGCATTCATCCTTTTAACAATATAGAATCTCTCAAACCACTGAAATCTTCCAAAATATAAGGAACTTTCAACAGGATGAGTGTGCATTCATGTAAACAGGGAAAGACTAGCCTAAATCTGTGCTCATGGCTATAGGCCAATGTGGGGGCATAAACATCCGGCCTTCCCCCCCACATCCCATCTCAGGGTGTCTGAGTGAGAACACAGAGATGGTGACTGTTTCCTGTCCTTTCTGAAATCTCTTCCTTCTCCCTGTGCTCTTTCCCAACAAGGAATCAAACCATTCCTGGCCCTGAACTGAAGATTACATGATTAGCACAATTTGTCTGTGGGGTTGTCTATATGCCATTTAAAATGTGCCATGGGGCTGTTGTCTTCTGAAACAGTTGCCCTAGCCTGTGGTGGTGTACTTAGATGTAGGGCAGTGACTCCAAGACAGAGGAAGCACAAGATGCACTGTTATATCCCTTTTTTCCCTTCAGGTGTACTGAGTGTTCCGCTGCTTCAGCTGATGACCTGGTCCCAGATGACCAAATGCTTCCTGACCACTTTGAAGATTGGATGAGTTTGTGACAGACCCCCAAATCTAAATGATTCCACCAAAAAAGAAAAACAAACAAACAAACAAACAAAAAAAACCCAACAACAACAACAAAACCAAATAGTTGCTGTACATTTAATAGTGTCTGAATAACCTATTGTTATTACTTTGGATAGTGAGATACAGGTATTGAAAGCAACATGTTAAGATTTAGCCATACAAATCCCATTAACACCAATGGAAGTCATGCTGCCAGGGCCTCACATACTGTCCAGGAAATGTATAACTCATTGTCTGAAGCTATGCTCTGACATGGAGGTTTCTGCTTCTTGGTATTGTCAATGTCATTTCAAAAATGTGAGTACTTCAGTAAATTTCCAGATCATCTTTGTTATATATTGGGCATGAAAGCTAGCAGGCACCAGTTCTTTTTTTATTATTGTAAACACAGGAGACATAGACACACTATTCCTTTAAAATATTGTAAGGAATACAGTGTATAACACTATGTGTTCAAAACACTGGAGAAATATTGCTTAAATATTGCTTAAATATTGTTTAAATAATGTACACAACAGTCATTCCAATTTTACCGATAGGGAAACTAAGGCAGAAAACATAAGAACATAAGAATGGCCGTACTGGGTCAGACCAAAGGTCCATCTAGCCCAGTATCCTGTCTGCCGACAGTGGCCAGCACCAGGTGCCCCAGAGAGGGTGGACCGAAGACAATGATCAAGCGATTTGTCTCCTGCCATCCCTCTCCAGCCTCTGACAAACAGAGGCCAAGGACACCATTTTATCCCCTGGCTAATAGCCTTTTATGGACCTAACCTCCATGAAATTATCTAGCTTCTCTTTAAACTCTATTATAGTCCTAGCCTTCACAGCCTCCTCTGGCAAGGAGTTCCACAGGCTGACTACACGCTGTGTGAAGAAGAACTTTCTTTTATTAGTTTTAAACCTGCTACCCATTAATTTCATTTGGTGAAAAATGAAATGACTTGTCAAAAGTCACAGAGCAAATCAGAATCTGAGAGAGGATTTGGGTTGATAGTCTTACCCCATGCTTATCTCCTCAGGTGAGGCTGTTTCCCCTCTCTAATGATTTTTGTTCCAAATATTATGGTTAGACATCACCAAAAAACTTAGGGTTTGATTATTTTTTTGTTCAGCATCCACAGTTTTCCCCTTCTTGAACCACTGTGTAGGGTCACTCTGCTAGGGTTACTCATCTGAGAATGAAGCAACAAGCATAAACAGATACTGACTTCTGTTAAGACAAATAGCAAGATCTATTTTCCAACAGATAAATATTGAGGTGAATATGTTGCCTTATTTATATTAATCATTAAAAGAAATTAGCTCTTAATGAGAGCCTTTAGCAAAAAAATTAAAATTACTGTTCCTTATGAGCAGCACACATGGATGCAGTATTTAGCTGTAAAATTTTCTGTCACATCTAGTTACTGTTTCTTCCTATTTGTCCTTCACTTGACCTCTGAATCCAATTATAAAAAGTAAATGTTCAACAAAATAGCCCTAACACAGTTAAAAGTTTAGCTGATACTTATGCATAAAGACTTCCAATCTTAATTTAAAAGTTCAAATCATAAAAAACACCGTATTTAAATTTTTAAAGAATGTAAATGCAAAAAGAAAAAAAGAGCAAGAAGAGAAGACTTGAAAATGAAATTTTATTAAAGTTTATGTTTTTCAAAAGAGTGCAACACTGTGGCTATTTTGAAGATTAAAATAGATTTTATCACTTTTCCCTGGTTTTATGATTGGAATAATTCAGAATTAACATCAGAATGCAGAGAACATTTACTCTGTATATATTTCTTTATGTGTAATCATGTGTAAATCATGTGTATGTATCTCTGTAGGTGTTCATAAATAAAGAATCATGAGGCTGAACTCTAAGTACATGTTTTATGTTAATAAACTTGCTGAAGCTCAGTGAATCCAGTATGTTTATTTACTTATCCATGGTGATTTTGAGCTATAGCAGGAGGTTTCATCTCCTAATAATTATTGTCTTTGCAAATAACTAAATAAAGCATGGGAATACATGAGAGACAGAAATATGGTGTGAACCTTATATAGAAAGGCAAAGTAAAATTGAGTAATTTATTCATTTAAGAATAAGACACAAATATTCTCCCCAAACTTGTTGTCTTTGATTAGCTACAAAAATAAAGAGACAAAATGTATGCTATGATGAAAATTTAAGCTGCTTCATGGACCCAGTATAAAAAATAAGATTAACTATCAGAAAATTTTCATCATTCTTGGCCTCATGTAGGCAGTGGTGAGAAGACATTGTTCCAGGAGGAAATCAGAAAGGAATTGTGCTGCACAAAGAACAGTTCAACTTTAACCCCTGGTCTGTACTAGGAGCTTAAGTTGAATTTACCTGCATAAAGTTGATTTTCTAAGTGATGAGTCCACAGTATCAAGCCTATTCCATAAACTTTAAGGGCTGCTGAAGTTAATTTCAGTACTCTTGCTTTTCACAAAGAGTAATGCAATTTTCGACTTTGCCTGGTCGAATTTATGGTAGTGTAGACCCAGCATTGCAAAAGCTGATATTGTTGGCCTCCAGCGGCATCCCACAGTGCCCCGCTCTGATCATTCTGGCCAGAACCTGTGACTCTACAGTTCTACAGGTGAACAGGAAAAACTCCGGGAAAGTTTGAATTTAATTTCCCATGTGGCCTGTGTTGTGAGTACACCTCAGAGCAGGCAGCACACCTAAGCAGCACACATGGCAATGACTTCCGTGAGCTCCAGTTCCCAGGGGTGCAAAAGAGCACCAACATGGAGTGTGCAGAAGATCTTGGACCTCATCGAGGCATGGGAAGAGTAATCCATTCTCTCAGAGATCTGAAACAGCAAAATAAATACTATTATCTATGGGAAGACAGCATAGGGTCTGGTTGAGAAAGGAAACTCCAGAGATGTCCAGCAGTGCTGAGTTAAAATAAAGGAGCTCAGGCAGTCCTATCATAAAACAATGGAGGCAAATGGATGAGAGCCAATAACTTTTTATAAACGTGGAGACAATCCCCTCCTCCCAGGATGTCTCCCAGTCGAGCACTGACCCTGGGAGGGCACTTCTGGTGAGTTCACAATATTTTTCTTGCTACAAATGGGTCAAGGCAATTGGGTGTGATGTGCAGTGTACTCTGTCCCTACACAGTGTTGGGGGGCGGGGGCAGAACAGCTTGTTAATGTGTCTGGAGCAGGAATCCTCCCTGCATATCTCTATGAAGTTCTGAGATAGGAACTCTTTGATCCTTCTCACAAGGTTTCTAGGGAGGCCAGACTTATTCTGTCCTCCACAGTAGAACACCTTCCCACGTGAAACCATCAGTAAGTGGTCTTGTTTCATTGCAGCAAAAAGCACTGCTTTCTGGGAAGTGGGATGTGGTAGACCCAGAGAAGGGAAGCCACATGAGCTGCCACCCTGCCCTGCCAGCATGAACGGACCCTGCACCCTCTCCGACCCACGGGATTGTGCCCTGGCAGGCCTCATACCATGCTTGCCTCCAAACCATGTGAGTCCAGGTGTTCCCTGAGAACTCTGCCGTGTACCTGCTGTACAGAGGTCCAACCTAGTCGGTAGGCTCCCAAACCTTCCCTTAAATGCCCCAAAGAACATTCAACCATCATTCTGCACTTGCTCAGCCTATAGTTGAACTGCTCCTTTCTGGGGTTCAGGCTTCTCGTGCATGGCTTCAGGAGCCACAGGAGCAAGGGATAGGCTGGGTCACCAATGATCACTCCTCTCCAATTTGGATTTTCCAGTCTGGGAAAAAAGTTCTGATGTGCATCTTTCTGAAGAGGCAGGAGTTCCTAAAGCTGTGCATGTCATGCACCTTTCCTATTGACATAGTGATATCAATGAAATAGCCCTTGTGATCCACTAGCATGGCCACACCATCAAGAAAGAGCTGTTCTTCTTAAAAAAAAAATGCGGTTTACACGGTTCTTTCAAAAAAGGGTTTTTTTCTTGAAAGAACTGCGTCTAGACTACTTTCTTTTTTGAAAGAACCTCTTTCGAAAAAACGATCAGAAGAAGATATGCAAATTTGCGCTGAATTTGCATGTCTTCTTTTGAAAGTGAAAGCAAGTCTAGATGTGCCCTTTATGATGCTCTTGGAAACCCTAGCCTGTTCTCCTAGAGCACACCTAGCTCCACAAGTCAGTGCGAGGGATACTTGCTGCATTTTCTCCTTGATTTCTTTGGGTGGTTTTTGTCTGTAAGAACAGTTCCTTGTGTTTCCCAAAGCAGGAGGAAAAGGCACCAAGTATGAAGTCATTCTTCTAGTTGCTGTTGCTGGATCTCAGCTGTCAGGAAAGGCTTTGACAAAGGAAAAAGGAGACAAGCCTGAGGGGAAGTGGAAAGGGAATGAGAGAGAGATGATCTGGAAATGTAACCAGACATTAGGAAAATAATAGAAAGACTTGTCTACATATGGAAGCGGTGCCTTTACTGCTTTAACTGTAACACTGTCATCCAGTATAAAATCCACTATAGAAATATTTAAACTAGGGTTGCCAAGATTATGTCAATTGATGAAACCTCCAGGAATAAGTCCAACCAAAATTGGCAACCCTAAACTTATATTGGAATAGCTTATTCTGACAAAAGGCACCTTTATATCAGTATAAATGTGTCCACAGCAGGGGTTGTGCCAAAATAATTATGTGGAGTAAAAAAAAAATCACACCTCTAATTGAAAGAGTTACATTACCACCAAAACAGTGCATAGGCCAGGCCTATGGAATGTTTGCTCACAGGGCTGGGATGTAGGTCCATTTGTTTCACATTAATTAAAAAAAAGGGAGTAGGGAACTGTTTCAAAGGCAGTAATACCATTGGCTTGAGTCTGGCACTCTGCCGTCTGCTCACTCCATCATCACCAGAGTGTGCATCCTGAATGTGCAGTGATGTACCTCTCATTACCTCCCTTGGTAGTCCATTCCACTGTCCAATAGCTTTTAGTGTTCCTCATTGCTTCGGCATTAAGCAACACGAGCTTTCATTTCCAGATGAATTTCTTCCATAGGAAACAACAAGTTTTGGCTACCATGCATAGACACAATGCAGAACACTCAAACTTGCCCAAGCTATGAAGGCAGGTGTCTAGTAGGAGAAACATGTTTTTACAACATTGAAAGTAATTTCTTACTAAAATATTTTGAGAAAGTTCCAAATTAAGTCATGAGAAATCTAGAAAGAAACTTTCTATGTCCCAATCTTGTCTTTGGAAAGAACTATCAGCATAACTTTTTATATCTATGTCAAGATAATTACTTTCATTATTTTTATTATTGTAGAGCCTAGAGGCCCAAGTCAGGCCCCATAATGCTAGCTGCATGTAAATATGAAAGAGAGTCATTGTCCATATCACAAAAATATTTTAAAGTTACAAAAATAGCTACAAAAGCTTGCAAAGTGTTCATTTCTGCTGTTTTGCAATTATCCACTGACAATGATCTCAGCTATTGTTAACTAGAATGGGTTTAATAATAGGGAAACTTTTTTGTGTTCAAATTTATTTTGCTTGTGCTTGTACTACCTTGTGATTTGCATTAGCTGAAATTAAGTGTGGAAACAGTACATTTTAAGTGAAAAATGGAAAATATTCAGACACAATCAATTTCAATCTTGAAAATCAAGGTTTTTCACTGTTTGGTTCTGAGAGGTACAATTAATCCAGCTAAGGAAGAAAACTGAAGAGAACTGAAATGAAACCAATACAGATGACTTCTGTATCCACTCAGAATGAAGAAACACCTTTAGAATTCTGAATAGTGAATAAGCGAACTGCTTGCTATCAATGTATGGGGCAATAATCACTGAAAGGACACTGAAAATAATTTTTAATGATAAACAAATGAATGACAATTACATGTTCTTTGCAATCAGTTCACGGGCAGATTTTTTTATTTTCTGAATAGATATTATTATGAATTAATTATGTAGACTGAGATCTACTTTTGTCCCAAGGGCAAACATAATATTTGTACACAAAAGGCCTGATGCAAAGTCCATTGAAATCAATGGGTTCATTCCATTGACTTCTAATGGTTTGGATCAAGCCAGAAGTATCACTCAAGCAGTTAAAATGGTGCTGATATGGGAGTTAACTGATGCAAAACCATTCTGTTGGCTCTATGTACTGAATTTCACTTGTATCATCAGCATGAATGAACAATGTATTTGATTTGCGCTCTGGTGTACTATGTTGTTTTCATTATCTTGATCTGGCTGCAATTTTTCAGTGAGGGGACTACTCGTTGCTGATGTTTTCAGAGATTATATAAGGTCTAGGAGGGAAAACCTGAATCCAAACAATAATTAAGAATGATCAAAACTCATCTTATTTTCAGAGATAGAATACTTTGCTCAGATCATCATATGAGAAGATCCAAAGAGGAACAGTTCCAGGAATCTATTTACCTCAATACACTCACTGTTCAAAAACTTATTGGCATGAAATAAAAGACAAGGGTAAAAAATCTCATCATCTCCAGAATTATTGCTGTACAATATTGAAAGACTTTAATAGGATTAAGACAGAGATGTGATGAAACCCATGATTTAAATGGCTTCTGTACATTTTCTTTTTGGCACAAACCTTCAGAAATATGCTAAATTTCTTGTCTAATGTCATCTCTGTCTATAAATGTGCCACATTGATAGGTAATGCATATCTCACAGATTTCACCTGGATGATATTAAGCTTGTGGTTTTATTTTATAAATAGCTGAGTTGAAAATTCTATGTATACTGGAACTATCTGAGCCCAAACATGGTGTGCCTAGAAAAAGTAGACTCAAAGGAATTATTAAAATATTATATATTGGTCCTTTCTCTTCATGAGCAACTTTGCAAATATCTTGAATGACTCAGTAAGCATTTATTTTTATTATTTCATAATTAAAAGTAAAACCCACCAAACTTAGGGGCCCACCGTGGGAAGCACTGTACAAATTAATGGCACAAATTAATGGCAAATACAGGTTCTGTATAATCTGAAAAGGTCTGACAAAGAGTGGAGGGGAAACAGAATCACTGAGGAATGAAGTGACATGCTCAAGGATACACAACAAGCTAGTGGCAAAGCTAGGATCAGAACGCAGGGCTCCTGAGCCCCAGTTCAGTATCTATCCATAAAGCAATACTGCTTATAGGAGATTTAAGTGGAGTTGAGGTTTATTGAGATTATTTCACACAACTCCATTATTTTCCTGAAAAACATTCAATGTACATGTTGGTAAATATTTTAAAATCACATTATGTAAACTATTTAAGTATTCAGGGTATAACCCTTAAAATGCCTCTATTTTTTAAATAAATCTTTCTTGGATTTATTGAAAACTTTAACTTCAAGTGTTCATAATTACTGTCTAGCACACACACTATTTTAAACCATGAGATTAAATGCTTCAGGCTGAGATAACCATAAAGCTCAGCTGTGGGGAATATGCCCATGTAACTTACACATAGTGGTAAAAGGCCTGATAAATGTCTGCACAAAACTGAGTGTATCTTCAGCGTCATGCTGCAGTGCCTCACTCTCAATAAGTGTATATCTGCATTGCAATTAAACACCAGCAGCTGACCTGTGTCAAAAGGGAAGGTCCTAGAGCCCAGGCTTTAGCCTGAGTCTATCCAGCTGCACCACAATTTTACAACTGTTTAGCCTGAACCCCACAAAACCAAATCAGCTCCCATGGATGCATAAGTGCACTGTAGACTTTGCATGTTAGGTGGGCCTTAAAAGATTCAAGGGTGCTATGAATAAGCAGCCAACATTTCAGGTGCTTTTCACAAGCCTATACAAGTCACATCATTCTGAAAAAAAAAAAGCGCTGTTTGGAGATGTGACTGGATCAGCCTTTCTCGTAAAAATTGTCTGGATGCTGGTGAGATTAGGGCCCCTGAGTGTGACTGGCAAGGTAAACTATGCCCTGCTGGGAGCTTTCCACTAATATTGGAAAGGATCTAGGAATTGGCACACCAGAGGTTTAATTTGGGCTCTTTCATGGCCTGTTGTGGATGTCTTCAGAAGCACTAAGCACTAATTCTGCAGCTTTACACAACAGCTGATTCTTACTGTTTGCACAAAGCTTTATTGTTTGAAAATGGGAGGGAAACAAGGTATTAAATGATCTTCACCAAAGACCTGGTCTAAATCTGTGTCTCCCTAATGGTAGCGGAAGTATCTGAAACTACCCCATATAGTAGTAGATCTAAATGGTGCTGCTTTGACAGCACTATATTTAGTTTAAAGATGCTACTGTTGTTGAATCTTACTGGTTTTCAGCTGGTTAGATATTTACTCTGAATCCTTTACACTCCACTGCCATGTTTTTATGCAGATCCTTTATATCACGTTCATTGTTTTATTCCAGATGATAACTTCTCTCTCAAAAAGTCAAACAAAGAAGCAAACAAAAGTCAAACAAACATAACTATGAAAAGCCTGTCTGGAAACTTACAGTTCTTCATTCCAAATTTGTTTTTTTAATTTCTCTCAGAAACATATATTATCTGTTCTGAAATCTGAGCAAAGAGGTACACTAACGGAAATGAGTTAGTAGCTAATTTTTGTCTTTCTTTACCAAAATTTTACATTTTCCAAATTTTTCTTTCCTGACCTCCCCTCTTCTGCTGCCCTTTGTTCCTGGACTCCAAATGTCTACTCCATTTTGATGCACTAATTTGACATTTGTAAACTGTAAAGCAATTTTGGATGCTAACAAACTGGTCAAAGATTATGGGAATTTATTTTTTATTTTTCCTTTCTCTTTTTTGCAAAGCTAACAAAAAAGCCGTAGGACTTTACATAAGTGCTGAACACCAAATTAATTTACTTCAACTGGAAATTAGGTATTCAAGGTGACTAATGATCAAGCCCAAAAATCTTACTTTCTTCTCCAAATTTTACATTTCTATTTTAAAGTGGTATTTTGGGACTTAGCACAAAATGCTTCCTCAGCTATTATTTCCCATCAGGTCCACTTAAAATCACTCTAAATGTAATGTGCTCTTTTGGTGCTCAGTTCATGTGTCTCCCAACATCCACCCCTTCATCTGTCCGTTGTTCCAGCTGTACGTACGTAAGAAGAAAAACATCACTCTTAGAACCAACTTAGAATCTAAGTGATGTCACTCTAAGTATTACCTTGTGTGTTATGTCTCCGCCAGTGCTGGCATTCATTGCTGTTTGATATCTCCCAGCAGTTTTTTGGCACTGTTTTAAGGCAGGTCACTCATCATTGTGAGCTTAATTGGTGAACAGTAGTAAAATGCATAATTTTCAGCAGATTTTTTAGGCTGGCTCTTTATTGCAAATCTAATGGGCAAACAGTTCACTGCATCGCTAGCTGCTGGCATATGGCATCCAGGAGGACAAGTCAGCCCATCAGATTAACCATGTAATAGACCCAGAAGCACATTTAAAGCTGTAAAACAAAATTGCTTATGGAGTCTGCCAAAATGCCAGATGCTACTGCTGGAAGAAATATTTTCCAGTGCTTAGCATCTGGCTTCTGAGACTGCCAGCAAAAGATGAAGAAAAGTGCTAACCCACTATCTACCATGCTGTTTTGAAAGCTGTATTTTTTTAAATGTCAAAATTTTTGAAAGTATTAAGAAAATATTGCTATTCATACATCAGAGACTTGAAATTATGTGAATTCAATGTAATATTTAGATTGACAGTAATTTAGCAAATCTGTAAATGAATGGGTAATTAGATAAGCACACTTGTAACTCACAACTCCACAGTAAAATATATAAATAGATTTTACATAGGAATTGTTATATCAGAGCATACCAGCTGTCCACCCAGTCAAGAATCTTTTCTTTGATATTGACCGGAAACACACACTTTTGGAGAAAGTGCAAAAATCCCCATTATGGTTATTTGAAGACATTTATTCCAAATCCCCAGCAATTAGTGGATGATGTTTGCCTTTAAGCATGAAGAGTTAAGATCCTGTTTGTCCTGTCTAATATAACCAAAGAAAAAGTTTGTCTTACCTCATGTAAATACAAATATCCTTACTATCCATTTAAATGTGTGGTCTTCTTGGGAATTCCCCTCTAAATTCTTGGTTTCACAGATATTTTGTGGCAATTCTTCCACGGGCTTATTATGCCAGGTGCAAAAGATAAAATATTTTTGGTTTCTATTGTATAATGAGATGAGCAGGTGTGTTCATATTTTAGTTGTTAGCAAAATCTCAGTCCTTGGGTTTTGCCGTTGTTTTCTTACAAAAAAATCCCTGGGCAAGCAGTTACTCAGCCAAATAGTGTCATCAACTACATGACTAGCTCCCTGGAATTGGATGGTGCTATGTTTGCCCTTTCCCTACATGAAAGGGAACTTGAGGAGGGATTGGGCCTTCCTAGTACTATCTGGTCGCATCAGCCTCCATTGAGCACATGCAAAGCCATCCAAAAGAGTACATTCTAGTCCATTCATAGCTCCACCCTGAGGACCTTTATCTAGAAGAAGGTAAGGAGTACACTGCAGAAACATGCTAGTCATCTGGTCAAAGTTTAGGATAATGTAAACAAGAGTATGAATTGGATGTGCATTACACTGCAATACTTACAAACATCTAAGATGAATAAAACGTTAAGATAACTGATGACAGAGGACAGACATCACAGCATTTAATACAGAAACATGATCCTTAAACTTCCCGATTTACATACCCCTGAAAAGTGCCAGTATTAACCTTTGATTTAATTTGTAATAAAGCTATAATACAGATTAATAACATATCAAAGAAAGAAAGTTATTTGCATTGCAAACCTGAAGTAACTTTATTGATTTACATTCTCACACCAGTTAATGAAGTCAGAATATCTTTGTTGACCTCAATTGACTGGAGAGAAGAATCTAGCTCATTTATTAGCATTCTATTACATCTTCAAAAATATTCTTCTAGAAGAGTTGCTTTGATTGATTGCAAGGAAATAAACCAATATCCTTATGCTTCAAAATTCTGATACATTACAGTAGAATTGTAAAGTGTTATGGCAGATGTCATCCAACTGCTCTGCAGCTGCATGATCAATGTTATAATTTTTGATTGATGTCATTGGCATGTTGTGGCATTGCCCATTTAAAGGCAAAAACTTGGACAAGCTTTGAAGAGAAAATTAAAATAAAATTACAACACGTGAAGAATAACTATGCACAGGTACAGCAATTTTTCCAGTGAATGTTAGACTAGCTGTAGATAGATTATCCTTATGTAAAGAAAGTATGAATACATCAATACTGGGAACTGGAGATGTACAGAAAAGTTGGGCTATATATTTTAGGTTGTTTCTATAAAAAGGCAGCTCTTTCCCTATTCTTTGTAAATGAAGTTTACTTATTTTCACAGTAAAGAAAAGGCAGCTGTCAATAAAGCTTCTTTTTTTGTGAGCTCTATAAAAACCAATCAGTTGGATCTCAGTCCATTCCTAATGGACCGTTGGCAACATCAAATGGATTATTACCACAGTTCTCTTTCTTTGTTAATAGAGAAAGCAAGGACTGAATCATTAGAGTATTGAATTAAATTCTCATACCTAGAAGTGGTCTTCCCAGGGCAGAATGGAAGCACATTGGCAGAACATCATGGGGAAGTATAAGTTACCAATGTTGAGGATGTATCTCTTCTGTCAGCAGAGGACTTTGGATTTGTAGGATCATTATCTAGGATCTTCCATCATCAGTTAACAAAAGCATTAATTACTTAAACCGCCAAATTTCTTTTTTTTTTGGCATGGTTTTATAAATCATTATTTAGAGATAGCTGGGAGTAGATGAAAGACACTGGAGGGCACAAAGTATGTTTCACCTGTTTTAACATGTCTGTTGACTGAATCTTGCTTAAATCATTAGCATTAGTGTGACATGTAGTTGGAGAGACAAAGAAAATCTGAATGGGGGTGCCTGGAGAAAAGTTTATTTGGAAAAAAGGCTAAAACAAATCATCAAAAGGCAAAGAAAAATAATATCTGCAGCTGAACTATTCATTTTCTTTCTTGTTTTTGGTCTCAGAAGGAAAGTACAATTATTTTACAAACACATTCATTTCAGTTGTGTTATTTTTTGAGGCAGAATTAGGAAGAGGGCTGTGAGTGTGACTTTCCTGCTGCAGTACAAACATGGAAGAGAAAGAGATGTAACAAGAGAGAGAGAGAGAGACAGACAGACAGACAGACAGACAGTCCATAGCCTTTCAGCTGGTATCAATAAAACCATGCCAAATATTTACTTCAATTAACACTTTTTAAGCCAGTGAAAGGCAGCAGGGAGATGTTTCTGCAGTCATGGTAGCCAGTGGAAAGGGCCTCATTGGTTTTAATGGGCTTTGGCATTAGAAGCAGTGATGTGGTTGGCATTTTATGTGCCATCTCCTCCTAGAGTCAACAGGGACAAAAGCTAATTTTTCTGCCTGTCCAGTGAACAAAAGGATTCTTCTCTCACCACTGTCAGAATTAGCTTTGATGTGCTGTCTCTTTCTCCGATTAGTCTGGAGAGAATGAAACCCTGTTGCAAGAACACTACAAATTACCCAATAAAGTCAACATTATTGATATCTATTGTTTATGTGTGCCTTTTTGGGGGGTATTATTAGTGAGCAGCTTCAATGCTTTCTCCTTCTTCTCCTCACAGAGCTGCTGTTTGCTAAGATAAGTGGAAGTGTAGATGCCATACATACAAACAGGATAAGCCTGACTTTTGAAAGCCAAGTGTCAGGGACAAAATTGTTTCTGCTTCAGAAGAGGAATTTAATCAGAAACTTTTGATTAATTAAGGAAGTTTTGAATAATCATTATTTTTAGTCTGTGAGTTTTGTGCTTGTGAAAGGTGTCATATTGACAATACTGCAAATTGACATCCATCATACAATATACAATTGAGAAGCAGACCTAAAATGAATGTGCGTCAGCTTAATGCCCCATCCAAACATTGGCCTTTCTGTTGAGTTGATCAAAATGATAGGATGGCTAAACTAGTGCCAGCATTGTGATTGTAATGGTTTTCTACTATGTGGTCACGACTTTACCAGGAACTGAATTTTGTCCACTATCTCATTAAATGCTACATTGGTGAAGTACAGAAAAACTTAAATGACAGTGAGATTGCAATGATTTGATAACACATCCCAAGTGATTTTTATTAGTAGTAGCAAAGGGTTTAGCTAATGCATGGATTTGACCATTCTTCCTCATCCTTAAACATTTGCCAGGATCACTCAGTGTCAGAACAAAATAAAACAAAACAAAACAAACAAAAAACATGCACACTCTGTCATGTACAAACAAATTGACATCATACACTTTTTGTTTTGGGCTTATTAGTGAGGAATCCTGATTTGTTTGGATTTCACAACCAGAGAGAAGGGTTTTTTTTTTCTAAACAAAGGCCCTTTGGGGTGCAAACTATAAACAGCTTTAATCCAGATGACATTCCAATACCTCAGCTGCCCATCCTAGAAACTATTCAGGAAGCATTCCACTGTTACTAGTAACAGTGTATTTTGCTGAAGATAATCTCTGAATAAATAACATGCCCAATGCTTCTAATTCCTTAAAATCAACATAAAAACCTTGCAAGCTATTTCATGCCAGCTTTGACAGGTGGTGATAATGTTTAGAAGGCATAGGATATATTGTAGTGATAGTAGTCAACGGTGACAGATTAAGGTGTGCTAGGTAAGGGAGTTGAACAGGATCAGGTAAGTTAAATTGAAATGTTTCATAACACACCATTTTGTCAAACTGACTTTGTAACTGTATCTTAAAGTACTTTTCAATTCTTAAAACTTTTTGGGATGAGTAATGAATAAAATGTAATAAAGAAGATGACTTATAAATGTTAAGGGTTACAGGGTTTTGAAGGAATCTGAAAATTGCTTTAGAAAATGAAGATTTTCTGATCCATGACCTTGCTAGTTCTGTCAAAATCTTTTTTACTCTATTGCTTTATAATTCCCACTAATTACAGGTTCCTCTCAATCTACATTATAAACCTTAAACTGTCAGCATGTAGAACAAAAGGCCTGTATGTGCTTTGTTCTGTTTAGAACCAGTACTAAAACAAGACTCCACCGCCCCTTTCCCAGTGTGATGGTAAACTATGTCTGATTGTGTATCAAATTAGAATAAAGACATCTTCTTCTGAAGTAGGATATGTTAATTCAAATAGGAAAAAGTAGTGCATGCATAACTTAGCTTTTCTCTGACAAAAAGAATAATTACTAAATATCAATATTCATGAGGAAAAAATCAGTAAGAATGACACACTTTTGAATATTTCTAATGCTGAGGACTAAGCAGCTCTTTTAATAGACTCCTTTATACATGTGCTTCATTGAGTAGTCCCTTTTCAGATCTTTGGCACAACAGGAGAACAACTACACTACAAGGTGCAATGAACATAGGAAATATATAAAATCCAATCATTGGTTTCTGGAAGGGAGTTGGCCAAGTATGTATTTGAATAAGCTCTGAATCAATAACATGCCCAATGCTTCTAATTCCTGGAAATCAGCATAAAAGCCTTGCATGTTATTTCATGCCAGCTTTAACAGGTGGTGATAATGGTTTAGAAGGCCCAGATAGTGATACTATGTCCTGCAGGAGATGCAAACCCAGCACATCACTCCTGAAGAATACAAAAGGAGGGGAGTTATAGTTTTGTAGCATCATCTCCTTTTCTTCTGATTCCTCCATGGATCCTTCAAGTAGATTGAACGCCACATGCTTTGAGAGATTGAACCATAGCTTGTGGGGCCTATAAACAATTACATTGTTCTCCGCCAGCCCTTAGTCAAATGCATTTGGACCTCCTGCTCATTAGGAGATTATTTTCTGGCCAAAATTTGTCATGTTGCTAACTATGCAACATGCGGTGTGGGAAGAGCTAAAGGGACTGAGCTAGGAGCTAGAAGAAGAGTAAAGACTATAGAGAGAATGGAAGAAAGACTGATAACTGTCAGAAAGAGTCTGAGAACAAGAGGGCTTCACAGAGGAGAGAAAAAACCAACCAACCAACCCCCCCCCCCCCGTGAAATACTATAGGGAGAAACAATAAAAATAAAAAATGAAAAAAAGCATGTTCATATATAGAAAAGGAACAAGAAATTTATGGCCAAAAGGAGAGTGAAAAACAGGACTGATAAAAAAAAACAACCCCAATTAGTTGCAACAACAAATATAGTAACAAACAGGGACCCATACACCGATGTAAGAAGAGGGAGCTCTAGCCAATAACAAACAAATAAAATAACAGTTTGGAACAAAAGCCTTCATTTTGAAAAAGATTCATTAATAGAAACGTCTTTACAATACATGCAAATCAAAATTTCCACTCATCAGCCCTTTAATTTCAGCACAGTGAAGGAACACTTAGAAGAGTTTAAATTTCACATTATAATTATTAGAGATGAACGGTGATTCCTTTGTGATCCCAAGTAATGAATTTTCTTCATGTGTTACAAACTCTGGAATAGCTCCTGTGGTGGAAGCATGTGTCTAGGCTTAAGTCTGCTGTTTTGAAATTACAGTCCTTAATATTTTCGAATTAAGAACTGATTTTTTTGTCTGTGTTTCTAAATTAAAAATAGCGAATTAGTACTTGTGAAAAGTTTGGCAGTGACAGCACTGGAGACTAAAGCCCTATTTATCCACAGAAAATACATAACACAGAGAGGGGGAACTGTAGGTTTGCCTATATTACCTCTAGTAGTGTGCTAATGGCCTGTTTTGGCTAAAATGTGGGGCTGCTCTGATCTCACATTAATGATAACCTCTGCAACGTTATCAATAGGGTTACTGATGTAAGTGAGACAAAATCATGTCATATGTCTAGAGCTGAAAGGTTAGTTCATTCTTCATGTGTTTTTGAAAAGATGGTCAATAGGGTAGTATTAACTATGAGGAATATTTTTGTGACCTATTATATTCTTATATTGATGCTCAGCACCACATTAGCTAAGTATTTGGGGATACATTGTAACTAATATCACTAGCTCATTTTACCAGACTATAATTACCAGTCTTTAGAAGATCATGGTCCTAGTTTTCAGGCATAACTTTTGACAATAAGGGAAATTGTTGGAAGTTACCTCTGTGATGGAAAACTAGAATTAAGTCTCAAGGTCTTCAGGCAATCTGACAGTTATGCCACTGGGTGCATCTACACAGAAGGGTTTAATTTGAAATTAGCTATGCAAATTGAGCTATGTCAATTGTGTAGCTTATTTCGAAATTGGAACCCGCTACACAGCACTTATTTTGAAATAAAGCACTCTTCCTCTGATTTCACTTACTCCTCATACAGTGAGGATCACAGGAGTCTGAGTAAGAAGTCCTCCAGCTTGACAGCATTTTGACACTATTTAGAAATAACCACCTGCTGTGTAGATGCGGACTAAGTTATTTCAAAATAATGCTAGTTATTTCAAAATAATGTTGCTGTGTAGACATACCCCCATTTAAATATGATCATATTTACTATTTTACTGTTCTAGATTTTTGTGTAATAGAATAGAGATTGTCCATAAGAAGACATAATAAAAAGTGAATGAAAAATATATTGATCAAACAAAATATATTGCTGGACTCTGTATATTTTATCCTTCTAAGAATAAGACATATGACATGAAAAGTGAGAAAATGAATAATAAAAATACACATTGGGTGTGTCTAGACTACAGGGTTTTGTCGACAAAAGTGGACTTTTGTCAACAAAACTATACCTGCGAGTGCCCTGCCGCTGAGTTCTGTCGACACAAACCTCATTCTACGAGGAATAACTCCTTTGTCAACAGAGTTCTGTTGACAAAAGGTAAGTGTGGACGCAGGGGAGAAGTTATGTTGACAGTAAAGGCCTCCAGGAAGAACCCCTGGTGGACACTCCTGCAACTGCTTTCCGCTCTATTGTTCCTGCCTGTAGCCATCTTTAAAAGGCACAGGCACCCAGGATCAGCACTCTGGCAACAAGCCAGCTCCAGAGAGGACCTTGACTGCACAGCTCTTCCCGGTAGGGACACTCGGGAGACATATCGCAGGGACAAGCCCCCCAAGACCCCCCTGGCCCTTCCAGGGACACATCCCCCCAGGAAGGCAGGGGCACCAAGCGCTGGGCACCCTCCTAGTCTGGGCCAGAGATAAAAGCCCTCTTGGGTCTCTGGGCTGAGGAGGAGTCCCTCCAGGCCATGCAGTCCAGCAGGAGGAGGAATGTGGACGTTTATGCCTGAATGGCAGAAGGCCTGGCTACAAAAGGTCACCACCCCCACACACTGGAGCAGGTCAGGGCAAAGGTGAAGGAGCTGCGGCAGGGGTATGTTAGAGCCCGTGAGCGCAGCTCCCGCTCTGGGAAGCACTGCACTACTGTGCGTATTATGAGGAGATTGACCAGATCCTGGGGACAGGGGAACCCCTGCCTCCCGAGCAACTAGTGGAGTCTGAGCTGGAGACCCCTGGTCAACAGCAGCCTCATCAACAGCCAGATGACCAGGAGCTCTAAAAGGAGGAAGAGGAGGAGGAAGACAGCACCTGGAGCACCCAGGAGCCAGGCGCTGATGCTCAGGGGGCCTCGCAGACCACCTCGGACACCAGGGAGGGAACATCAGGTGAGTGCTATGAGGGTCCACAACAACACAGGGCAGGGCAGGCGGGAGCAAAGGGGATGGTGCAGTGCTGTGACATGTCATGCTGATCACAGCCGGGGGAGAAGGGGAGCACACCCATGGCCGCCCTCAGGGAGGGCCATCCTACCCCTGTACCCGCACGGGTGCTAGGCACCATGTGCTCCTGCAGGCAGTGATGCCAGGTACAGGCATGAGTCGGGGATGCAGGGATTGCCCCACAGCTGCAGGCCTTTCAACAATTTGCGGGAACCCCAACTGTGGCCTGACACTTGTCTGTGCTGCTTGGCCATGGGGTGTGTGTGTGGGGGGGGGCAGGATGGTGGCCTGCACACCTTCTGGGCTCCAGGGAGGCCGTGGCTGCGGGCCAGGTCACACCATGCCTTACTGAGATGCACATGAGCAGCCTCTGACCCTAGGACAGGCACTGCCTAATGAGAAGAAGGAGGGCATGCCCTCTCAGGGAAAGTGTGAGCATGCATGACTGATGACTTTTCCCTCTTGTCCTCCACAGCTGACCAGGAGGGGGTGCCACACCTGCCCCACCACCCAGTCAGCTGCAGGGAACCCATCGGCACTGGCACACCTATTTAGACCTGGTGCGCCAGCACATCGCAGTCCTGCAACGGATGCAGGACTCAATGGACAGGAGGCTGGAGGCAGAGGCCGAGTGGCGCCAGCTCTTGCTGGAGGAATTCGCCCAGCAGCGCACAGACATCTGTGCTGCGATCCGGGAGGCCATGGCCTTCCCCGGTCCTGTGTCAGGTCCTGCTCCTCCTCCTCAGCCTGCCCCACCCTCAGCCCCTGCCATCCCAGACCCAGGTCCAGCCCCACATCCTGCCCAGCCCCCTGCTGTCGCAAGCACAGCCGGGTGTGAGAAGGCCTCCGTAGCCAAACTGCCAGGAGCTCTTCCTCCGGGCAGCCCCTTCAGCCCTGAGCCTCACTCCCCCCTTCCTGGTTGACATTTCCCCTTCCCACCGGTGAAAGTAACTGAAGGAAGCACTTTATTTTGTTAGCAAACAGTTTATTTTCTCTGAAAAAAGTTATTTATTTTCTCTGAAAAAAGAGTTATTTATTTTATTTTGTCCAAAAAGCAACAGTGCAATAAACAGTTCAAATGTTTTCACCAACACCTGTTCCTGTTCTCAATGTGTGAGGAAGGAGTAGAATGTGTGAATGTGGGGCCGGGAGGGGTTTTGGGAAGGAAGGCACCGGGGGCATGAGGCAATCCCACATTTGGAAGACCCTGGGGAAACTCATCGGCCTCCATGGGAGAATTGCTCCCTCAGGGCTTCTCGGATTTGCAATCCCAATTGGTGGGCTTGCTGGATGGCAGCTGTCCAGGGCTGCTCAAAGTGCCTCCCCTCCACATCAGCCCATGTCCCCCATGCAGGGAAGAATGCCTCCCCTTTCCTCTCCACTAGGTTGTGCAGCACACAGCATGCTGCAACCACATCGGGGATGTTGTGTTCCCCCATGTCCAGCTGAGTGAACAGGAATCTAAATCTGCCCTTCAGATGGCCAAAGGCGCACTCCACCTGGTAGCGAGCCTGATTCAGGTGGGAGTTAAAGAGTTCCCTGCTCGCATCCAGGTGTCCTGTGAATGGCTTCATGAGCCAGGGCATAAGGGGATAGGCTGCGTCGGCCACGATGCATATAGGGATCTGCACATCCCCCACTGCCAAGTTTCTGTCTGGGAAAAAGGACCTAGCATGCAGCCTGCGGTACAAATCCGAGTTCCTGAATACAAGGGCATCGTGTGCCCGGCCTGACCACCCGACACAAATGTCTGTGAATTGTCCCCAGTGGTCGACCAGGTACTGCAGCAGCATCGAAAAGTAGCTCTTTCGGTTCATGTACTGTGCTGCTTGGTGGGGCGGTGCGCGGATGGTGATGTGCGTCCCGTCGAGTGCTCCACTGCAGTTGGGAAATCCTAGTGCCGCAAATCCAGCCACGATAGCATCCAGGTTTCCCAGGCAGATGGTCCTGTGAAGCAGCTCCGAGTTGATGGCTGTCACCACCTGCAGAAAGGGACAAATAGAAACACACAGAACAGGACATGAGAGGGCTTGGATCAGCTAATGAGAGGTGCTCCCCCCCCGGACCCCAAGAGCGCCTCCCTCAGGCAACCCCTCTGTGGCCCCCGCACCCCCGCAGGGTGAAGCCAGGTAGGCTTCCACAATGCCCACTCCATCCCCCATTCCCTGTGCCCAGTCCTGACTGTCCCACTTATCCGCCTGCCCCCACCCCTCCTGGACTGTCCCCAAAGAGTGACTTACCTCCATCAAGATGGCCCCAATGGTGGACTTCCTCACGCCAAACTGATGTCCCACAGAGCGGTAGCTATCGGGGGTGGCCAGCTTCCACAGCGCAATAGCGACGCGCTTCTCCAGGGGGGTGGCGGCCCACAAGCAGGTATCCTGGCATTGCAGGGCAGGGGCGAGCCAGACACAGTGCTCCTGGAAGGTGGCCTTCTGCATCCGGAAGTTTCAGAGCCACTGGTCATCGTCCCACTGCTGCATAATTAGCCAGTCCCACCAGTCAGAACTGGTGTCCAGCCTCCAAACTCGCCTCTCCATAAATAAGTTCGGGGGCAAGTGCAACAGGGCTGCAGCCTGAGTGAGGGGCTCAAAGCTGGGCTCAGAATCCAGCTCTGCCACAAACATCATGATGCTCTCCTGAGCATGCAGCAGAACTTCCAGCAGCACCACGTGGGGCCATTGCCTGCCCAGGAGCAGCTCAGGCTCCATGGCCAAAAAAGCCAAAAAAACCCAACCAACCAACCAACCAACCTAAAAAAACCCCAAAAAACAAACACACAAGCCAAAAACCAAACCTGAAAATAAACTGAGGAAGCAGGGCAACCAGAGCAAAAACTGCAGCAGCTTTGCTTTCCCTCCAGGAGGCAGGCAAGCCAGAAGCAGAGCAACGGCCATCCAGGAGGATCCCTTTAAGCACGTGTCTCTGCAGAGAGCATGCAGCAGTGCCTGGGCTTTAAGGCTGCCCTGTGACCTTCCAGAAGCATTTCTGGGTGCCTTCTTTTGTTGACAGAGCGTCCGGCAGTCTGGATGCTCTTTGTCAACAAAGCAGATCGCTTTGTCAATCCGCTTAATGTAGTCTAGATGCTCTTTGTCGACAAAGCTTCTGTCGACAGTTTCTGTTGACAGAAGCTTTGTCGACAGAAGCCTGTAGTCTAGATGTACCCATATATACTTATGTATTTGTTACCTGGTCATCTACAGACCATAAAGAGTTAGGGGAAAATTATATAATGCCTAATGTGTTGTTGTATTTTGTTTTGTAAAGAAACAGTTAGAAACCTGCCTTGTATTTGATTTATAGTTTTTTGGGGAGTGGGTGTTATTTTCAGAAGCAGATTACTTACCACAATAAAATTTTGGATGGACGCTCTCAAAATAAGCAGAATGGTTATTTGGAATGGACGGAATAGCAAAACCTCTGAAGGAAAACAGTAAACACTGCGGTCTATTGACTAGATGAATTATACTGGCACCGTTTACTGAGACATGTCAAAGACTCATACAGCCATGGAATTTCATTTTTATGTGTATGTTCAGAGGAGAGATGGTCTGGAATCAAAATACTCACCTGCCGTCCTCTGGTAGCCATGTGTTGCACCAGAATACTTGCAGAGAGCTTACATAAAACCAACAGGATCTCATATATAATATTTCTGGTAGACTATGATTTGGGGAATGTTTAACAAATCTAGACAATTAATTTTGTGTGGTTCTGCAGATCAAGGTGCTATTCTTCTCCAACTGAAGTTAATGGCAAATTTCCCAGTTGAATTCAGTGGTACAAAATTAATTACTTCTCTTCTCATCCTTTGTATTTTTATTTCTGGGGTTTGCAGATTTCTCTGAACTAGTTTGAGCTTGAAAACCATTTTTTTACCCACTATTTTAAATCAATTTTCTGGTACTTTTCTCCTAGAAAACTTATTTCAAAAATTAGATTTCAGTTGAATGGTGCTGGGAAATCAAAATGTTTGAGTCTGAAAAACAAGCCTTTTGCCAATCAAAAATACACAAAATACTTCCGTGAAATAGATAGAAATGCCCTACTCAGGGCATTTTGGTTTCAGATTAGGTACAATGCAGCCAGTTCCGTCTATTTTCTTCACATGTACAGTACTGTATTAAACCCTCTGCTACAGGCTGTGCAGCTCCATTTCAGCAGACAAAGAAAAACAATATGAAAAAATGAGCATTTAGAATCCCTGTGGTCTTTATAATCAAACCAGAAAGGGGATTTGTAAAAGAGGGTATATCTACACTACAAAGTTAATTCGAACTAACAGCTGTTAGTTTGAATTAACTTTCATAGGCGCTACACATGCAAACTTCTAGTTCGAACTTAATTCGAACTAGCGGAGTGCTTAATTCGAACTAGGTAAACCTCATTCTACGAGGACTAACGCCTAGTTCGAATTAAGTAGTTCAAATTAAGGGCTGTGTAGCCACTTAATTCGAACTAGTTGGAGGCTAGCTCTTTCAGCTTGCCCTGGTGGCCACTCTGGACCAAGCCAGGGAAACTGTTCTGCCCCCCTCCCTGCCCCAGAGACCTTAAAGGGGCACGGTCTGGCTACAGTGCCCATGCCAGGTGCAAGCCTGCCAGCACCCAGCCAGCAGACCCTGCACCTGGCACAGCATGAGCCAGCCACCTGCTGCCACCCAGCCCTCCGCCTCTTCCCAGGACCAGGCTGGTGGCTCCCAGGAGCGTGCCCGGGGCCACAAGAGGCGGGCACCCGCCTGGTCTAGTGAAGAGATCGTGGACCTCATCGAGGTTTGGGGGGAGACCTCCAACGTCCACGACCTCCGCACTAGGCACAGGAATGAGGCCATCTAGGGCAGGATAGCTGCCAGCCTGGCCGCCAAAGGCCACATGCGAAGCCAGGAGCAGGCTTGCATGAAAATCAAGTTGGTCCAGTGAGACCCCCGACCCCGAACCCTGAGCTTAGAACATAAGAACATAAGAACGGCAGTACTGGGTCAGACCAAAGGTCCATCTAACCCAGTAGCCTGTCTGCCGACAGCGGCCAACACCAGGTACCCCGGAGGGGATGGACCGAAGACAATGACCAAGCCATTTGTCTTGTGCCATCCATCTCCAGCCTTCCACAAACAGAGGCCAGGGACATCATTCCTACCCCCTGGCTAATAGCACTCCATGGACCCAACCTCCATGACTTTATCTAACTTCTCTTTAAACTCTGTTATAGTTCTAGCCTTCACAGCCTCCTGTGGCAAGGAGTTCCACAGGTTGACTATTTGTTTGTGAAGAAGAACTTTCCTTTATTAGTTTGAAGCCTGCTACCCATTCATTTCATTTGGTGTCCTCTAGTCCTTCAATTATGGGAACTAATGAAGAACTTTTCTTTATGCACCCTCTCCACACCACTCATGATTTTATATACCTCATATCCCCCCTCAGTCTCCTCTTTTCTAAGCTGAAAAGTCTCAGTCTCTTTAGTCTCTCTTCATATGGGACCTGTACTAACCCCCTAATCATTGTAGTTGCCCTTTTCTGAACCCTTTCCAAGGCCAAAATATCTTTTTTGAAGTGAGGAGACCACATCTCTACACAATACTGAAGATATGTACCATAGTTTTATACTTCCCCTCCTCCTTCTTCCCCTAGCTTCCCCCTTCCAGCTCCCTCTTCCCAGGTTTCCACCTCCCCTCTCCCACCCTCTCTCTTCCCCTCTCCCACCTCCTTTTCCCAGTCTCCCCAGAGGTTAATCCCGCCACCCCCAGTTTTGTTAAATAAAGAGAGTTTCTATTTTTGAACACGTGTCCTTTATTTTTTACATCAGGAAGGGGGGCTAGGGAGGGGTAAGTGGAAGGAGGTGAGGGAGGAATGGGGCACGAGCCCCTGATGGGGAGGACTGGGGTGGCTCTGCGGGCTCCTCAGGGTGGAAGCTCTCCTGCAGGGCCTCCTGGATCCTGACAGCCCCCTGATTGACACCCCCAGATGACAACCTGCGGGAAGTGCAGCCGAGCTGATGGCTGAGTGCTGTGATGTGCCGAGTGTGGGCACTCAGGGCACTCTAAGACAGGACTGCTTTGCTGTCCCTCATCGAGGTAGACAAGCAAGCGGG
This sequence comes from Pelochelys cantorii, assembly GCA_032595735.1. NCBI lineage: Eukaryota > Metazoa > Chordata > Testudines > Trionychidae > Pelochelys > Pelochelys cantorii. The sequence goes on from CM064330.1 coordinate 65,881,922, forward strand.
GAACCCTGAGAACTGTCTGTCCGGGGTGGGGGCTCGGGTCCCTTTAAGCACAGCCCTCGGCTAGCCTGAGGCAGCAGCTCCACACTCTAAGTCCTGGTTCTGGCCAGCCTTAACTTCGGTTCAGGGTCCATTCAATGTGGACATGCTAGTTCGAATTAGTTTTTAGGTCTAGATGCACTAGTTCGAATTAGCTTAGTTCGAATTAACTAATTCGAATTAAGTTAGTTCAAATTAGTGCTGTCGTGTAGACATACTCAGATTTATTCATAAAAGCTACTTTGCTTCTATGTTTGCAAAATAAGCTGTTGCTTACTGACACTTGTCAGGGCTCAGTCCCTATTCATAGAAGTCAAGGAGACACTATGCTTCTGAAGCCTCTTCCCCCTGATATGCCTCCTTTTTTCCTCAGCACACTGAGAAAACTGGCTGCCACCTTCCTTCACTGTATGGCTGAACCACCTCCCTGGACTTGGTCTCTAACTGCTACAGACCTAGACACAAATTTTTCATTCTACAGAAAAATCTGAATTTTCATTTCATCCCAAACTAGGTGGAAAAGTAAAAATCTTGAAATATTTTTATTTAACAAAATATTCTGAAATATTTTGGTTTTGATTTATCAAAATGTATTGTTCCAATAAGCTTTTTGCATATCTGAACGTATCAAAGAGCACTGTGACATGCACACTGTAAATTAGAGGATAGATGAGGAGGAATCCCTAAAAAAAAAATGAGAGCACATTAACAGAGGCAGAAGAACAGGAGAGGAGAGATCAGAGTCATGACACTGAAGGGAGAACAAGACTTCATGAAGAGATATAGGTTAGCCTGTATCAAAGGCAGACAACATATTGATGATCACATCAAGACAACATGGTTGGAGTACCAGTTATGAGCTTTGACTCAGAAGAAGTCATTAGAAATAATTTTCAAAGAAAAGCAGGAATGGATTGGAGAGTGCTAGGATACATCTGGAGAAAAGAAAGTACGTCTACACTGGAAGCCATTAGTCTACGCTGCAAGCCATTAGTTCGAAATAATGCTGAGCTGAAGGACTTCTTCCTCCAACTCCTGTAACTCTCATTTTATTAAGCTATTTCGTAGCTGAAGTTGCAGAGCTGAATTCGATGTTAGCCCTGCTGTGTAGACATACCCTGAGAGACTAATGTAATAGTGATAGACCTTTTTAATAAATTTCTCACAACACTTGGTTATACATCCTGTTCACCTTATATAAAAAATTGAAAAATTGTCCATACATTTTCAGAGCGAGAGAGAGGGACCTAAACCTATTCATATATTGATCTATAAAATAAGCTTTACATTCTTGAGTACAGCCTTGCGACAGCAGGATCAAGAGTATTTCTTAATTACTCCTTTCAAATATGAAGTATACAGTTATTTTTTACCTAGAGTTCCTAGTCAATATGAGAATTTAGTAGGAAGTCAAAGACACATATGTTTTCCATAGGCTTCAGTTTTTGTAAATAATGGTTTTCTAAATATTGTTTATTGTAACATCATTCTTAACTTCCTGGAGCAGGGATATTTTAAAAGATCAAGTTGTTGCTCTAGTGGTAAAAGCACATTTAGATCCTTTGAGATAAAAGGTTTTAGTATTACTTTTGTTATTGTATTATAGCACATGCACACACCTTGTTTCTCAATTAAATGTTCATGTGGACTGTGATCTATTAGCCTGTTTATTAGGTCTCTGGGTATGTCTACACTACAGAGTTTTTTTCAGAAAAACGTCCGTTTAAAAAAAAAAACAGTTACGTCCACACTGCAATCGTGTTCTTTTGAAAGAAAATTGAAAGAACAGAGGGATTTTTCCGGCATTGGTAATCCCTTTTCTATGATGAAGAGCTCTTTCAGATAAGGCATGTGTGGACAGGGAAGAGGGAGTTCTTTCAGAAGAAAAGGAAAGAGGAAAAAGCACAGGTGCCTTGGTGGTCACTCCGTCCATAGTAATCACAGTTTAAATGTGGGATAGTGTCCATTCAGTGTGGACTCTATCTTTTGAAAAAGCAGATCCCTTTTTCGATGTGCTTTGTCAGTGTGGACACTCTTTCGAAGAAGGTTTTTTGGAAGATCTCTTCCGGAGAAGCTTCTTCCAAAAGAAGTCTTTAGTCTAGACATAGTCTCTGAATATCTGACAGACTGTAGAAATCCATTATTTGTCAGAGCAAATAGGTTATACTGGAACAGGTTAGACTGGAAGGTAGGTTAGACTGGAACAGATATAATGTTCTGTCAAGTCAATAATCTCTGAATGAAGAAAAATTTAAAGCCTAGTTCATAAAGACTACTTTAGGAAAGCAGTATTTATGGTATGATGTAATAGATGATTGCAAGGGTTCCTTTGAATTCTGCTCCAGAAGAACTATTTTCCAGTTTCTTTGAGAAATCCACAGATGTGGTCCAATATTTTATCTTCATTACAATTGAACAAAAGTATAAATCTCTATAAGCATTCATATTGCCTCTGTCACATTTACATGCAGGTTGTTGTTTTTCAAGTACTCATTGAAAAAAGGCTGCATTTCCTAATAATTTATTAAAGTACAATCACATTGACTCTTGAAATCCAGAACTAAAAATAAGGCTTCTGCACATCTCAGGGTGTATATGCTTTAAAATATAATTTGAATTTACTTCACTAATCTTGCAATTAAAATATTAACAGCAAAATTTAAAATTACATTTTAAACATAAATTTAAAATGACATTGTTGGATTTCTGGATAGATTGTAACAAGAGCATACAAATGCTGAAGAGATATTTGGATAAATCTAGGCAGAACAGTAAAGGTGGCCATAGGGATACCTATTATGTATTTGTATTGGTGCATAATTGGTGTCATGCTTAATTCTAGAAGCTATGTCAGAGGTGAGTAAGAAATTGCAGACTTATAAAGAGCTATGAAAGGAAAGGTGCTAGAGTTAGATTTATCTGTATTAAAAGTAAAATTGTGGGTTTTTTCCAGTTTATGATTCTCCAGTTTGACTGGTTACAAGGACTGTTTGGGTTGTATCCACAGAATAAACTTTTTCACAACAAGGCAGTGTCATACATGCTTGTGTCTACAACTATTGAGCCTTACTGTGTATATGGCAAGGCATTCTGGGAAAATCTAGGCACTTATCTTACTATAGTTTAGGAGTGGATAAAGTGGCCAGAGGACATAAAAATAGAGTGGCACCAGCCCATGGGAAATTGCAGCAGGGATGTTCTGCCATGCAGACATCAGACAACTGATAAAAAAAAACAGGTTTTTCAGGCATGATGAGGGGGTCCTGTCTAGACTAAGAAAAGAGAGAAAAGGTGAAAAATAAATATGGGGAAGAAGGGAAATGTATATTCCAGCACCTGGCAGAGATTACAGCAAAAAGATAACAAAACCTCATGTTAAGTTTTCCATGTGGCATCCTCCATATCAGTTATTTCAACTGAAACCATAATACCAGGGATATAGGGGACTGTGATGGGGTGTGTCAGCCTACATGGATACAGCAGCAGTTAATCCTCCTGTGAAGGGATGTGCAGGATAACAAGAAGCATTTCTATAGGTATGTAAGCAACAAGAAGAAGGTCAGGGAAAGTGTAGGACCCTTACTGAATGGGGAAGGCAACCTAATGACATGATGTGGAAAAAAATTGAAATATTCAACCTTTTTTTTTTTGCCTCACAGACAAAGTCAGCTCCCAGACTACTGCACTGGACAGCTCAGTATGGGGAAGAGGTGAGCAGCCTTCAGTGATGAATGAACAAATTAAGGACTATTTAGAAAAGCTGGTCCTTGGGTTGGACCTAATGCATCCGAGGTTGCTTCGAGAGTTGGTTTAGTTGATTGCAGAGCCATTGGCCATTAACTGAAATTTTGTGGTGACTAGGGGAGGTACCAGATGATTGGAAAAAGGTAAATATATTGCTCATCTTTTAAAAAGGGAAGAAGAATCTGGGGAACTACAGATCAGTCAGCCTCATCTCAGTCTCTGGAAAAGTCATGGAGCAGGTTCTGATGAATCCATTTTGAAACACTCTCCAATAGTACTGACTCTGACCATTGGGCCACATGCCCTGCCAGCTAGGGTTATAGTATTGACTTTGGCAGATAAGCCATGCTGCCTTCCTATCAGGGGACATATTAAAGACTGAGGCCCCTAAACTGCACAGCTCCAAGACATGGGACACCCCTCCAAATGCTACTGAGGGTCTGAGATGTACCTATTCCCTACCTCCAAAGGGTGATTACGTGTATCAGCCCCTCAACAGGAGCCCAAATAATCTTGAGTGCTAAAGACACATGGTTGCCATTGGAATCACCCTAGTTTCTTGAGATCTTAGAGATCCACTGAGTTTGTGTATGGGTCTCATGGCCTCTTCTTGGGGATGTGGTGCTGGCGGTCTGAACCCTTGTACCTTGATGCAATGATAGGGGAGAAACTGCAAGAGGCACCTTCTAGATATGTCTTTCTTCTAAGCTCCTTCACAAGAATTTACCAAAGAAGGGGCATGCAGCCTATTACCACTACTGGTTATAATATGAAATATTGTTATTATTAGACCAGGCCTTACTATAACATCTCTTTCAAAATTTTCAGATTAAATATTTTCAATCATAACTGCTTATTATTTACTATCTTAAAATGCCTATTGTTGTTTTAAATATCTCAAACAAATTTTAAAATGTATACTCCTGAGGTAAAAATGAGCCTCAATAAGATTTTTAAAAACCTTTAGGATCATGTCAAATGATGGAAAAAGTTCTTCATGAGTTAATAGTGGCCGATTAGGTCTGCCTGACAAGCTTATCTACTCATTTAGAACTCATAGTCACACAACAACCATATATAGTTTTCAGTCTGATTGCCTGATCATGGCTATATCTAAAGTACCTGTAGTATAAACTGTTTCATTCTCAATAAACCAAATACTTCCTGAGGAAGTCTGAAATGTTTAAAGAAGTTTACTTTCCCCAGTTTATTCAAGTTGTAATTGATTGCACAGAGAGGCATTTTAGTAATAAATAATTAAAAAAACTGAAGAATTACAAAGTTAATAGAAGGGAACTTAAATGCAGCAATAAATATGGATTAAAGGAAAGTGTTTGGTACCACGTCTCACTAAACTTTATTAAAAAAAAATCTAATTTAAGTCACCTTGGATAGAATCACAGTCATACTGAGAAATTTTAAACAAAGAGCATGATGAATGGCAGTATTTCCAGGGATAGGTTTCAGAGGTAGCCATATTGCTCTGTTTTACTAAACTTTATGCTTTGGAGGAGGGTTGATGCAGGGATCCATATTAGGTCATTTTTTTAACATAGAATCATGGGCTGTGTCTACACTGCATCGTTTTTCTGGAATAATGGCCGTTATTCCAGAAAAACAATACTAGAATCCATGCAGCAATTGCATTATTTTGAAAGAAAATAGAAATAACAGAGGGCTTTTTCTGACATTGGTAAACCTCATTCCATGAGGAATAATGCCTCTTCCGAAAAGGCTCTTTTTGGAAGAGGGTGTGTGTGGATGCTCCACTGCTGCTATGTCAAAATATCTCCTCACCAGGGCCATTCTAAAGTTATTCCTCCCCAGTGTCTCCTGGGGCTCTAAATCGAGATAGTGTGTCCACATTAGGGGAGCCTGCCTTGGACTAATTTTGAGTCTTCCCTGTAGTGTAGATACTCTATTTCAAAATGAGCTATCTTATTATAATAAGATATCTTCTGGAATAGCTTTTTCCAAACTAAGCTTGCAGTGTTGATGTACCCATAGAATCATAGGGTTGGAAGAGACCTCAGGAGGTCATAGAATCCAAACCCTGCTAAAAGCAGGACCAATCCCAACTAAATCATTCCAGCCAGGGATTTGTCAAGCCAAGATTTAAAAACCTCGAGTGATGGAGATTCCAACACCTCCCTAGGTAACCCCTTCCAGTTTTTCACCACCCTACTAGTGAAATAAAACTTCTTAATATCAAACCAAGACCTCTCCCATTGCAACTTGAGACCATTGCTCCTCATTCTGTCATCTGTCACCACTGAGAACAGCCTCTCTCCATCCTTTTTGGAACCTCCCCTTCAGGTAGTTGAAGGCTGCCGTCAAATCCCCCCTCACTCTTCTCTTCTGTAGATTAAATAAGCCCAAATCCTTCAGTCTCTCCTCATAAGTCCCCTAGTCATTTTTGTTGCACACTGCTGGACTTTCTTGAATGCGTTCACGTCCTTTCTGTAATGGAGGGCCCAGAATTGGTTGTAATACTCCAGATGTGGTCTCACTAGTGCTGAATAAAGGGGAATAATCATTTCCCTAGATCAGCTGGCAATTCTCCTACGAATGCTCTCCAACATATCATTAGCTTTCTTTGTTACAAGGGCATGCTGTTGACTCATATCCAGCTTCTCATCCACTGTAATCCCCAGGTCTATTTTCTGCCCAACTGCTGCTTAGCCAGTCAACCCCCAGCCTGTAATAGTGCTTGGGATTCTTCTGTCCCAAGTGCAGGACACTGCACTTGTCCTTGTTGAACCTCACCAGATTCCTTTTGGCCCAATCTTCCAATTTGTCTAGGTCACTCTGGACCCTTTCCCTACCCTCCAATGTATCTACTTCTCCCCCTAGCTTCATGTCATATGTGAACTTGCTGAGGGTGCAATCCACTCACTCATCCAGGTCATTAATAAATATGTTGAACAAAACCAGCCCCAGAACTGACCCTTGTGGCACTCCGCTTGATAGCAACCACCAACCAGATATCGAGCTGTTGTTCACTGCTCATTGAGCCTGACAATCTAGACAGATTTTTGTCCACCTTACAGTTCATTTATCCAATCCATACTTCTTTAACTTGCTGTCAAGAATACTCTGGGATACTATATCAAAAGCTTTCCTAAAGTCAAAGTATATCACATCCACTGCCTTCCCCATATTTACCGTACTAGTAACCTTTTCATTGCAGGCAATCAGGTTGGTCAGGCATGATTATCCCTTAGTGAATCCATGTTAACTATTCCTGATCACTTTCCTCTCTTCCAAGTGTTTCAAAATGGATTCCTTGAAAGAAAGAGTAAATAGCATCTTAAAGGTATTGGATTGGGAGGAGTTACTAATATCCAGTAGGAATAGAAGGATACAAAACAAAAGCACAGAAAATACCAAAAGGATATTTAGTTTGGACAAAAATGGTAAATAACATATTTGAGGAAAAATAATCCAAAGTGAAAGTATTCAGAGAAGGGGAAAATCTGGCAAATAGTAATTCTGAAAGAGACCTAAGAATCATGGTGGAAAATAAAATTATACATGTATGACAGAAAAAAGGGTCATTGCAGTTTTAGGCTGCTTATGCAAAAACAACACAACACTGAATGGAAAGAAAATAGTTCCTTCTCCATGGTCCTGATACTATGTCCGCTGAACCATTCTGCAGCTTTCATTAGGCATTGGATGAATTTCTAATTGACTTCAGTGTGATACCTTATGGTGCCCTTTGGATTTTGACTTATCTGGGACTTAATTATAGACCAGTGTTTCTCAACCTTTTTTTATAAAATACCCCTTTAAAAAATTATAAGTACTCCCACTATGTACAGTTTTCAGACATGCAAAAAACATTTCTACCATTGCAACACATTTGTTTAAACAACTTAATTGTAGACAGGTAGGTGATGAAATTTTTGGGTGTAAAAAGTACAAAAATAATAAAATGCTGTAAAACTTAAAACAAAAATTCAGTTTTCTCCAAATTTCAGTGGTGTTGACGTACCCCTCAGACTTCTCTCGAGTACTCCTAAGGGTACTCGTACCACTGGTTGAGAAACACTGTTATAGATTATGAGAGGAGGGCAAATAGAACCCCCCAAATTTGACTTCATTTCTACCCACTCCATTACTGTATCAAATTGAAAGCAAATAAGTAAAAAGAAGAAAAATGACAGAAATATATTTTCCAATACAACATTCTAATTCTGTACTTTCCTCTCTGCCTAGATAGCTAAAAAGCTTGTCCATCTCTCACCTGCCTTGATTATTGTAACTACCTGCTTTTTGACATTTTCAGTGTACATATAATCACTTCTGTGCCATACAAAATTGCAGTTCATCTTCCTTGCCCATTCTTCTGACCTTGTCACTCTCCCATGTTAAATCCTCTACCACAATAAGTTCAATTTTCTCACCCTTAGTTCCAGCACATTTCACAAATTTCCCTACTCCCTACTTGGATGTTCTTGTCTCTTATCACTTAGCCCTCTGTCTGCTCAGTTCCAGCCAATAACACAAGCCTCAGTCTCCTGTTTATCAACTTCTACAACCAACTCCCTGCTTTTTTACACTATCCTCTATACATGGTATTCCCTTCCTGGTCTGAACAGGAAACTATGATCTTCTAAATCACCCTTGCTTCATGACACCTACAAGGAATTATTCCACACATAGAAAAGCTGGGGTTTGTTGGAAATTCTTCTTATTTTTCTTACATTTCTATTACTCTCTCTGCTCTCCTTCACATGACACTTGTCTTTTTAGTTTAGAAAATCTTAGGGGCAAGAATTGTGTGCAGTGTTCCCTCTAATTTTTTCCATCCATATGTCAAATACACTTTGTTATGTGCACCAAGGCATGTGCAGATGTGCACCACCTTTTGAAACACATGCTACTAGTTGTGCAAGGCTGTGGGCATTCTACTAATTAAGCTGGGTGTCACCTGAGTCTCTACTGGGTCTCTGCCCAAGTGCACAGCTTACAGGGAGCACTGACTGCGTCTTTGAATCTTTTTGAGTTGGGCCTGGGAATAAAAATGCTAAATAATAAAACACAGTAATAATAGTAATGAGAAAGACTGAGGGAATGTTTTATAAAGGGATATTAAATGAGAAGAATGTATACAGTGTGGTCAATTTAAATGATTATTGTACTTTTTTTGGCTATTTATTACTATTGATATATGTAGTTATTTCTGTTGCTAATATAAGGAACTTTGATAAAACAGTACTGACACTATCTTCCTGATCAGAAAAATGTTCAAGTTTAAGGAATATCCACTATGGTTTTTGCTAAGTAATAATTAATAGGGAACATGATGGCACACCACAAAAATGGAAGGATTTAAATACTAAGGAAGAAGAGGAATTATATAAGTCAGTTCAGGGTGTATAATCTAGGAGTAATGGCATGAAATTATGAAAGGAAATCATAAGGATTAATGTCAGGAAAAGCTTCTTGATAATGAGATCTAATAGACTGGGCAAAGTGCTGGTAAATATACTGAAGGGAATAATTTTACATTGGCACAATGAGGGACTGGTTAATCTAGTACAGGTTGCACCTCCTAAAACCGTGACTCTCTAGTCTGGCAACATCCATGGTCTGGGAGGCTGAGAGCCTTACCAGACTGGGAGCGTGGTGGCAGGGGGGCTGGCAGCCCTCATGCACCGGGAGCCCAGCAGGACCGGCATCCATGGGGCCAGTATCTGGCAGCCTGGCCATGGCCACAGCTGGCATCTGGCAGCCTGTCTGTAGCTGGCATTTTGGGGCCAGAGCTGGTGTCTGGCAGCCCGGCTGGGGCTGGGGCTGGGGCTAGCATCTGTGGAGCTCATGTGCAGCAGTCTGGCTGGGCCTGGAGCTGGCATCTGCAGAGCTGGTGTCTGGCAGCCCAGACAAAGCTGGAGACGGCATCCACAGATCTGGGGCCAGAGCTGGCATCCCTGGATCTAGGGTTGGTGTCTGCCGTCCTGGCTGGGGCTGGGACTGGAGGTAGGGGGCTAGCATCCTGCAGCCTGGCCGGGTCAGAAACAGTGGGTCCAGCAGGAATGGCAATGGTTTGAGGAACTGGATGCAGGGGACCTCCCCTGGTCTAGCAAATTTCCTGGTTCGGGATCAGTCAGGTCCTGAGTGTGACGCATTAGGGATGTCCAACCTTCATGATTTTTCCATCTCTATCTTCTATGAATCTATAAGATGTCAGTCTGAAGAAACTGGGAAAAGAAAAGAAACTTACTTTAGTATCAATAAGTTCAGACTGGGGGGAAACTAATTGTGGTAGCACTTTGGAGTTTTACAGCTTATTGCTCTGCATGGAAGCTGGAAATTTATATTGCTAAAGAAAATAAGTAATTCAACAGTAACCAGTCCCCTCCTTTCCAAATTGGGCTTTCTCTATTACTCTCTCAAGCATAAAATGACTGCCTTCATCCCAAGATTTTCCATTTTTCCTCTAATAATTTCTATAGTAAATAACCTGGAATTAAAGAAGTTGGTAATTCTTTTGGTGATGTGTGAAGAAGTAGAGGAAGCAGGGATAAATGAAACAACACACACAAGGAATAAATATGTGTATTTTAAAGAAAAACCTTCAGAAACATGCAGTGGGATTAACGGCACTGCAAAAAAGTAAACTGTAGTATCATTTTGCTGCTAGCCTATAGTAAGTGGCTTTCCCCTAAGGGAGGTACTTGCTTTCCTCCAAATGTCAATAAGGACCAGGTAAGAGACCCCAATCAGAAGAAATATGTGAAGTGAATGGATTCCTGGTGTGAAACATAGAAATATAGCTCTAGCATTTGCAGTCTTTAAGAAGGAAAATTGTATCCATGATTACTTGGACAAAATCAGTTTTGCATTGATGAGATATATTTACATCAACTAGTCCTTACAAAGGATTCCTCTAATCAGAATAACTAAAAAGGAATGTTTTACGCATCCATAATATGCCAGAGTATTCATCCATCCTATGTTTTCTGCATCTAATATCCCCTTCTGAAAATGTTGAAAAAGTGTGCAGAAACAACTTATCCTAGCCCTCAGTTTCAGTTGCAAATGAAAGTATGTTAAAGTGTCAACCGCTGCATCATATTTTATTGTTTGGCCTGTTACGTTGTAAAATTGTAAGGTGCTGCTTAGGTAATTCAATCAAATGAAGTGAAAGTAATATTGATGAAAACCCCTTTCATTTTTATTAACTCATAAACATTACATTGTAAATGTGTAAACTGCTTCTCACGAAACTATGGAGGCATTGCTGCCATAATTCTAACTATCAAAAAAGGAAATATGAATCATACATTAGCAGATGAGGCTAAAGTTGATTGACCATATTTTTTTGGAATTTAAAACCAGGTTCCCTTAATATTCCCCATAATCTCCTTTTATCATTTCAGTACCTTTTGGACTCCTTTATTGAATTTTAAAACAAATATGTACACAATGCTGCCTCTGGAGCCCTCTCCTTTTTATGCATAAACTGGTTTTTAAATACAAAAAATTAAACCCCCTCACTTTCATTGTCCCCTAGTATTTATGCCCCTGATCCAGCAATCCATAATTGCTCAGAAAAGCACTTATTTGCATGCTTAAAATAAAATAATTTGCTGAATTGGAGTCTATGGGATATCATAGTTGCGATGGGATAAGAGGAAAGATCCTCTCATGGATTGATAACTGGTTATAAGACAGGAAACAAAGTGTAGCAATAAGTGTTCAGTTTTCAGATCTGGATGCAGAGGGGCTTGTTAGGAGGTTCCAGGTGCAGGGGCCTCCTGGTGAAAGTATTTGGTACTCAGTAGGGTGGGTGGATCTGAGTATAAGGGGATGCAGCTTAGTTGGGGGTCTGGGTGGCGAGACTAAGCATGGAAGGTCTTGGTTCCATGGGGCAGTGAGGAATGGGGCTGAGATCCAGGTTCACGGGGCTCACTGGGATAGAGCAGGTGTGGGGCAAAGGCTTGTCGTGGTGGAAGTTTGAGTGGGAGGGGGCTCAGTTAGACATGGCCAACGTGAAGGGATAGGGATTGAATGCGGGGGGTGGGGACATGAGGCTTAGGGAGGTGATCTGGGTTCAGAGGGCTCTGGATACAGGATATGAGTCCCTGGGGTAGGTGAATTCTGGGTGCAGGGAGTGAGTCTCTACGTGACTGTCTTGGTATGCTTCAGAGGAGTAGCTGAGTTAGTCTGTAACTGGAAAAATTAAAAAAAACCCATCAAATAGTCTTGCAGCACCTTAAAGACTAATAAAACATGTAGATGGTATCATGAGCTTCCGTGGGCACAACCCACTTCTTCAGATGAATGGAGTTATTAAAGGTCCAGTTTCTAAATAAATAGGGGATGGGGGTGGGGAGAGAGGAAAAAGAAGGGAAAAAAGGGGTGGGAGGAGAAATAGAGTGTCCATGTTACATGAAGCTGTTAGAGAAGGTGCAAATTATTCTTAAGTACCCATTGTTTGGTTTTTGTTATGTCATTAGGATGTGGAATGTAGTGGGCCATCCAGTCAATATCTTTATTCATACCTTTGTAATAAGAATCAAACCTGTAAATGAAGTTAAGCTCTAAGGCTTCCCTGTGTAGTTGGCTTATGGAATTGGCCTGAAACAACATGGTGACTTTGAGAGCTATTAAAGAGTGCCCGGACAAGTTAAGAAGGCATCTATGTGAACCCCTAATGATGTTCATAACGAGAATCTTGACTTCGACATCGATTGCTTCCACAAAGTTGTACGGACTGACATTTAAACAACAACAAATGACATATAACCTCAATGATGCAGAACACAATGCTATACACAGTCTCAAAAACAATTCTAACATTATAATCAAAGAGGCACACAAAGTGGGCGCTGTAGTCATCATGACAGAACAGATTATGAACAGGAGGCGGCCAGACATATCACCAACACCAGATTCTACAGCTTCTTTTCTCAGATCGCACTAAAGAATACAAAAAAAAAACCCCTAAAACAACTGCTCATGAAGCTCCCTGATACTACTTAGGACCAAATCTACACAAACAACCCCCCCTAAATCCCAGTCAGGAATTTTCTATCTGCTACCCAAGATACACAAACCTGGAAATCCCGGACGACCCATCATCTCAAGCATTGGTGCATTTACAACAGGATTATCTGGATACATTGACTTTCTCCTCAGACCCTATGCTACCAGCACTCCTAGCTATCTTCAAGATACCACTGACTTCCTGAGGAAAATACAGAACGTCAGAAATCTTGAAAATACCACCCTGGCCACCATGGATATAGAAGCTCTTTACACCAACATTCCACATGATGATGCATTACTGGCTGTCAGGAACACCATTCCTGATGACACCACTGCACACCTGGTTATAGAACTCTGTGACTTTGTTCTTACCCACAACTACTTCTGATTTGGAGACAATTTATATCTTCAAATCAGTGGTACAGTCATGGGCAGCTGCATGGCCCCTCAATATGCCAATATCTTTATGGCTGACCTTGAACAACGTTTCCTCAGCTCTCGAACCCTAGCACCTTTACTCTACTTACGCTACATTGATGACATTTTCATCATATGGACCCATGGGAAAGAGACCCTTGATGAATTTCACAGGGATTTCAATAACTTCCACTCCACCATTAACCTCAGCTTGGACCAATTCACACGAGAAATCCACTTCCTTGATACTACAGAACATTTACATGACGGACACAGTTTTCAATCTATTGCTTACAGCCAATCCCTAAAATATAACTGGATTTGTTCTAATCCCACAGAGACAAACACCTACAGGATCTATATAAAGAGTTCTTAAAATGGAAATATCCACCCAGAGAAGTGAAAAAAACAGATCGATAGAGCCAGAAGAATACTCAGACATGAACTACTTCAAGACAGGCCAAGAAGAGAAAACAACAGGACACCAATTGTCATCAACTACAGCCCACAACTTAAATCCCTCCAAGGCATTGTCAACAATCTACAACCTATCCTGGAAAATGACCCCTCACTCTCACAGGACTTGGGGGACAAGCCAGTTCTCACCTACAGACAACTCCCTAACCTCAACCAAATTCTTTCCAGTAACCACACAGCACACCTCCATCATAATCATCCAGGAACCCACCTGGAATCAACCCCAGTGCAAACTCTGTCCTCACATCTACACAAGTGACATCATCACAAAACCTAACCACATAAACCACCATATCAGAGGCTCATTTAATTGCACATCCGCTAATGTGATCTATGCCATCAAATGCCAGAAATGCCCCTTTGCCGTGTATATTGGCCAAACCAGTGCCGGCCCGAGCCATTTTGGCGCCCCGGGCCCAGGCACGTGGCACCGCCCCTGGGTCCACGGCGCATGCATGGGCCCGCCCCCCCCCCAGGATGTGCGGGCCCGCCCCTGGGGCGGACAGCGCATGCGCGGGCCCACTCCCGGGGTGCACAGCGCATGCGCTGCCCAGCTCGCCCCGGCTACTGCTGCTGGCATGCGCGCCGGGCCGTGCAGGACCCCGTGGCCATGGGGGGAAGGGCGCTGATGGCCAGCGCCGCGGGGCCGGCACTGTGGGAGCCGGGCGTGCGGTGCCTGATGGCAGCTATAAGGGACACCGCGCGCCCCTTACAGCTGCCATCAGGCGCTCCCCCCATTGGTTGGCGCCCTGGGCAGCTGCCCGGCTCGCCCACCCCTCAGTCTGGCCCTGGGCCAAACTGGACAGTCTCCATGGGAAAGAATTAATGGACACAAATCATATATTTGAAAAGGCAACACACAGAAACCTGTTGAGGAACATTTTAACTTTCCTGGGCACTCATAAATGTATCTCAAAGTCACTGTGTTATTTCAGATCAATTCCACAAACCAGCTAGACAGGGAAGCCTTAGAACTTAACTTCATTTACAGGTTTGAATCCTACCACAAAGGTATAAATAAAGATATTGGCTGGATGACCCACTACATTCCACATCCTAATGACATAAAAAACCAAATAATGGGTACTTAAGAACAATTTGCACCTTCTCTATCGGCTTCATGTAGCATGGACACTCTAATTAACTATTTCTTTCCCACCTTTTTTCCCCTTCTTTTTTCTTTCTCTCTCTCCCTGCCCCCTCCATCTCCTATTAATTTAGAAACTGGACCTTTAATAACTCCATTTGTCTGAAGAAGTGGGTTGTGCCCACGAAAGCTCATGATACTATCTACATATTTTGTTAGTCTTTAAGGTGTTTTCTTGGTATGGACTGTCTTGATATTGGGCATAGCGATGCTTCACCCCCCTGCTGGCTGAGGAGCAATGGGGCGGGAGGCTGGGGGATGGTGCAGTTCTTTCTGTAGTGGGTCAAGTTTCTGTAATGGGTCTGACTGAGGCCCAGTCACGCCTTTCAAGGGATGATGAAATCTCACCCAGTTGGGACTAAGAGCTGAGTCCACAGCTGGGTAAGAGTGTTTCCAGGTATTTCTCTCTCTGGTGGCTGCTCCTGATGTCCACAATGATGCACCTGCACTGGTGGGAAGAGGCGTGTGACTGCTTTTGTGAATTCCTTTTGCTTCCCCATCTGAAAATCTTTTTTTTTTCCCGTGGGGAAGCAAAGAAGTCTGCAGAGGGTATGAATTCTATGCCTGTGCAGTGGCCCAAAATTCCCCCAGGACTAATACATACAGAAACATGTATAAGCAACATCATAACAGATAAGGCATTCAAATAGTATTCTGAAGAGAGCTACAGAACTTGTAAATAAGAAAGGGATTAAGTAAATAGAAATGTTTTTTTTTCTTTCACTTTGTTCATTTAATATAATCCACATATTAGCATATTGGCATGCTAATTACAAATAGATGAATTCTTTATTGTGTCAGACTGAGTGCTTGAAAATCATAGAGCTGCTCAGAGATGTCAACATATTAGAAAACATTTAGCAACAAATGGTTATTAAACTGTCAACATCATAAGAAAAGCTCATAGGTGACTATGTTTCACTTCACTTTCTAATGAGTATCACCATAAGTGTCATTTTAATTAAAAAGCAATCTAACCCAGTGTATGTAACAAAAGATGTTTACGGTGCCAGCTCTTTCTCTGACAAGTTAATAATTTCAAATTAATTTACCTACAAAAAGATGGGAACATTACATTTCAGATAATTAAGAGGTTAAAGATCTTAAGCAGCTTAAACAATGTGATAGCATTTCAAGTTTGGGAGGGAGTACGACCACTTGCAACAAATGTATGCTTTCAGAGGATTTCCTCCTTTGGGATCAAAATGCAGTCACTCATGGGATGCCTCTTTTGGGGATCAGAAGTGAAAACTTGTGGGTCAGGAACATTGCAATGAATGTCATTTGCACTTTTAGAAATGTTGCTTCTTGTTGAAATTGATGTTGCAGAAAAAATGTAAAATTAAACATCATGAGCCTGGTCCTTCCAGGTGTTAAGTATCCTTAAATCCAACTGACTTCAGTGAAAATGAGTGTGCATGTGTAAATGACTACCCAGAGAGCTAGGACTTAGAAAATCAGGACCTAAAAGTCCAAAGCACTTTGGAAGTTGTTCATATTAAAAGACTTCTGTAGAGATGGATGAATTTCCAAAGTTCAGGTTATTTGCTTCTTATATGGAGATTTACGTGAAGCTTCCGCAAAGCTTTTTGGTCTAAATATTGTCCTGGAAATGCTGTAAGAGCAATTTTGTCTAAGAGTATTTTGAGGTCCTTTTACTTCAAGTCCCAGCTGAAATCAAGGGGGAAAGAATGAGGAGGGAATTGGAAGACCCTATTGAATGAATGAATGAATGAAAGATTTAGTTCAAGTTTTGGTTAAAAAATTGGTGTTGTATTTGCCTCATCCAGACTGGTTTGTCCATCCCTAAAACAGGTTTTCTCTCATTATTACTTTGATGGTACATTCTTTGTTTCAAGAAAAAAATGGTATTCCCCCAAACATTTCAGAATTAAAAACCCAAACCATCTTAGTTAAAATAATAATCAGTTGTTAGGAACAATTGATTTCTAGAAAGACACTGAAGTTTGAACAGGCTTAATCATGTAAGTAGTCAAGCTGATCAACTGATTGCTACATTTGCATTGATGAACCTAGTGGTAAGCTATTAGATACAGATTTAGGAGTAATAATACTCTATTTTACAAAGCTGCGGATTTGTCTCCTTCCCAGTGGTGGCCCGTCAATACAGGCAAACTAGGCGGTTGCCTAGGGTGCCAAGATAAACGGCTGTTGAGGGCTTTGGAGACGGGGGCGCCAATCGCGTGTTTCGCCTAGGGCGCCACTTGCCAGCAGCTCGTCTAGGGCCACTTCTACTCCTTCCACTTCCTCTACAAGTTAACTTTCCTTTTGCTAATGTAACTTTTTTTTTGTTTTAACTGGAATATGTTACTCTAATGGTTATTTTTTTAGTTTGCTCTGAAATTTTGATTTCTTTCCATAGTCAGAACACTGAAAAAGCAAATTATAATTTTCACGGTGGCATTTTGAGAAATGTAGCTTCAAAAAGTGGGTACCATATTATTATTGAAATAAATGGATTTTGGAGTCTCTTACAAAGACTATCTAAATTTGCTGATTTACCCTGATAAATAAAAATACAAAGGCACCCACTTCTATGGATCATGCCACATTGCCACACTGCAAAAATAGTAACTACAGTAACATTAATAATAAGGTAATACAAAATTGATGCAATGCAGCATTTTATTAAATGGCTATCTTTTCTGATAACACCTTCTTGTGCCCATGCAAATTATTATATAATATTGATAGTACACTGAGCAAGAGTTTTTGAGATTTAATTCTTTCCCTTTCTGATTTACAGCATGGCTTTTACAATTCTGCTTCCTTCGTGGCACCTCTAAATTACATGATATAGTCATAATTATTATATTTCTTTGCCTTTTATTTAGCCTCTTTAAAACATATAGTCCAGGTTCATTGTGTAATCCCAAGAAAGTTAGCATCAAGTTTCCAGGCCCAAAGGATCTAACTATTTTATTTTGGTGCTTATCATAAGTAGACTCTTAAACATGGTTTATCAAATGAGCTTAGATATTTCTTATGTGTTTATTGGATCTTTATAATGTGTAAGTGAAGAATAATCATTATAAAATGCATTATGTTGACGATAATTGACCTTGCTGGTTTTCACTCTTAAATCCTAAGTATGGAGGGTTCTTTGTTTCATTCTTGTTATATTTATTGGCTCTCCAGAAAATGCTGTTAATATGGTGTCACGGTCAGACTTAGATTCATTTGCATTTTCTCCAATAAACACTTCCCTTGCCAAGAAACTTCCACCTCTTGTAGAATGTCCTATCTATACCCCCATAAAGCTTCACTCTGGAAATTGATCTTTCCCAGTGAGTACAGCTATCTTGATGGGTCATGAATGGAGGAGTGGAGCCCTAGGACTCTAAAGGTCCTTAAATATAAATTAGCAACTCAGTTAAGATAAATTAATGAGGGAATGAGTTTTCATTGGTTTTCGTAACAGTTTATTATGTGGCTAACCGATCTCTGGAAATATTTAACTTTAAAATGGTTATTAAATCTCCTATATCTCAGTTTAGCAAAAGATTTTTAAAAAATGAACCCGTAGGGAGAAATACATTGTTCATGTATAACTCTTTCTATGCTAGTATACATTTTATTTTGGTTTGCAGTTTTTCCAAGGACTTAATGATACTGATTTTCTTTGATTCTGGTGAGTTGGCCCTTTGCTAGTGATAAAAGATAATCCTTGACCATTTTTTCTGCTTTATCTATTCCTGTGTTGCTGTCTGATAACTTTCAACATTCCTGTGAGGTATATTAATGGAGTAGCAAATTTAGCAGGCAGTTGAGTCAGTGGTATTACAAACGAAAGCACAATAGCGGAAATCTATATGTCAAATGTTTGGGTACAAATTAAACACAATCTATTCATGTCAAATCTGCCTCTAAGTTACTATATTTCAGGTGCTTGACTTTGATGCCTTAATGTCACTGCACTGCTTAGCTGAAGCTCACTCCTCCACAATTCTCTTGAGCCCATGAAGACCAATCCTATGTCTGGAGTGTTTTATGAAAGGGATATTGAGTCCTTGGTTGTAAAGAGGAAAATCTAATTAAACCCTGATAAAGTGCTTGTCACTCTGACTCATTGCAGACAGCCTTAGTGTCTGACTATTTCTGAGCCTGTAAGTTAGAGCTAAGGATTGGTGACTTCAAAGATCAAGAGTAATATAAGGGCATGGAAACCAAAATGCTTTCAGATATTTGAAGGAGTTATAGAAGTCTTCAAATTCATTATGTATTATTAAACCATACTCAGTGGCTCCAAAATTTGATTGTTTGGAAAATGTCACAGTGTCTGTTGCATGCTAGCTTTCAAGGAACAACCCTGTATTCTAGTTCTTGCAAAAAAGTATTTGCTATCTGAGTGCTGTCATATTTCACATATTTGATTTAGGTCAGGAAGGGCAAGCCACTAGCTGTTTGCTTGCATCTCCGCAGGTATGGGCAATCGCAGCTCCCGTTGGCTGTGGATTTCCGTTCCACGGCCTGCACTGCGTCCTGCAGCTTCCATTGGCTGAGAACGGCAATCCATGGCCAATTGGAGCTGCAGTCATCCATACCTGTGGAGGTGCAGGTAAACAAAGCTTCTCACGACCACATAGCAACTTGCCCTTACAAGCTGCAACACAGAATTTTGAAAAACCCTGTTTTAAGGGATAAATAGATTTTTTTCTGTACTCAGTGACCAGGAAAGAAAAATTTTTGTTCTACAAAGTAGCATTGAACACTTTCTTCCAGAAGTGAAAAGCAGCAAATTTTACCCTTTTGGCATTTCAGGATGTTTTTCAGCTAGCAGACAGCTTTCGACTCAAGATGCAGCTTCATTCCTTAACACTTGTCAACCTCAGAAAACAAACACAAAAAGTGAAACCAAACCAAAACCCTGCAGATCAGAGGCAACCCCTCCTCCGAAGAGACATAGAGCAAGAGAAAGAGAGAAGGTCAAGTAGAAGCTATTCTTTTCCATCACATGACCAAGACCTAGGGTGACCATTATTTTACCACTGCCTACTAAAGCATAGATCTCAGTAAATAAAAAAGACAGTAAGAAAATGAAGTCACTTTTGGAGAACAAAGCTGAAATGAGAGTTTTAGAAACAACTGAAAAGGAAATGTATGTAGAACAGTGGAGGGGGAAGAGTTAACTGAAGAAGCTCTCTGAGCTCAAAAATGCTCTTTTAGGACCTTTGTAAGAGGAAAACACATTCCTGAATACTATTTTTCTATTTCTACTGAGGGTAAAGAGGGTGGCAAGTCATGTAGGAAATGATCAAGTATACTTCATTTTTAGAGCTTTGCTACAGAGTTGCTGCTACAGTATTTTATAGTTTTTACTTTTTTTCTGGGAAGACTAGACAGTCCAATTTAGATAATAATAATGTTCCTTTTGAAACACTAATGATCATATACCATCTGTCCTGAAGTATAGAGATGTCTAATGATTCCTTTGTCTGTTTTCCCCCTAATTCAAGTTATTTTAAAATGTATTTTTGTATCATTCCAGTGAAAGGGATTGCAATTGTTAATGGTATAGTCTGAGTCATAAATGTGGCATTACACATAATCAAGTCTTCAAATTCTTGATTTACTTGTTTATTTATTTTATGGAGGTCCTTCCCAGAGGACATAATTCCATTAGTCATTCCAGGATAGTTATGGGTAAAAATAGCAGTTAGGACACAGTTTTCTTAATTCTTAAAAATGGTAATCAGCGTTTTGCTACTTCCATTTCCAATCATGTTGCTATAGATTAAAGACTAACATGCACTTATATTTCCGTAATTCATTTAGTTCTCAGATCTTCGAGGCAAAATTCACATTGCTGTCTGTCTCAGTCATGCTCCCTGTTATTTCCTTCCCTCCCCTATGTTTCTGTTGCATCTTAATCAATGTCCCAAAGCTTTTCTAAACTGACCAAAATGAACTTCAATTTCCCTTTGGTTAAATAATTCATGTTAGAATCAGAGCTAATTCAAAGCTATTTCTTGCAAGGAGCTTGAGGGCTTTACAGAGTTTTAAATACTTGCCCAAATTATAATTCACAATTTATTGCTGCTCATGTTTCTTTCTAGAAATATAACTTATCCTTATTAATCACTTTAAGAAATGGACCTTGAATATTTGTCAAGTTTTCAATATATTGTCAGGGTATGTATTTAACTTTTACATTCACCATTTTCTTCTATCACTGCTGTTCATACCAATCATCTTGAAAGCTCTGGATCCAATCCTTTTCCTACTACAGCCAACTGAGGAACTCCCATTGATTTCAGTGAGAACAGGAGTGGGTTCTGTGCATATGCATATTTGGACGATTTTAACCATGTGAGAGCGGTCCCATTAAAGTGAACAAGACTTCTTACCTCCTCAAAGTTCGGCACGTGTTTAAGTGTTTCACTGGATTGGGTCACTAAAATGGAAATCTTTTTCCTGGGGCCTGACTCTGTAAGGTGCTGACAACCACAGTTGCAGTAGAATTGTAATGTTCACTTTATGTCACTCAGAATCTTACATGGGTTGTCTTTTGATTTTTTTTCCCTTTCAAGGCATAGTTCTAGGCTAATTATTATTGGAGTAGATAATGAGTACTGTCTGAGCTGCTAGTATTGATTTTAAAGGAAAAAAAATAAAGCATTTGTTTGATAAAAATGGTAAATCAATGACGTGTTTTGTGAAGAGAAATACAGAATCATATTTTTATTTAACAATATTGATTTAATGATTTTAAATAATCCAATGAGAATGATCACAACAATATTTAGACTATATTGGTGTTCAGTAGATATAAACATTAGAACATGAGCTGACATTTAACCTTCATTAATTCATCTGTCTATCCATCCCTCCATTCTTCTCTTCATATCATGTTTATCCCCATGGTATTTGAGTACCTATTTAACACAGCAGAAAATAATAACCAATTTTGTAATGCAATTAATCTACTCTGCTATGATATTAGATATTTGTTATGAATTTTCCCTTAAATCGGGCACAAATGCCTGACATATTTTGAGGTGGGAAAAAGAAAGACAAAAGCCATAGTGTCTCTCTCTCTCTCTCTCTCTCTCTCTAGATATATAGATATATAAATAAATAAAAGGAAGGTGCAATGACAGGTAACTCTGTTTACTGGCATTCCTACATGATGTTTGATAGTTTGGCATGCTCCTAGTACACATGTGGACAGAGAGTGTTTCAACAGCTGGTGAGAGTTAGTTATAATGACCCCATCAGTTGTTGGCAGTTTTGATACATGCTGCTATTTTCATTCTCCAAGCATACTGATAAAACTGATATTGTTTTTCCTGGCATCAAATACGTAAAGCAAACGGAACTATGTACCAGCAAAATAACATAGAACAAGTTAGAGCTGATTGCACATGAAAAGAAAACAAATATAAACACAAAACAGCAAAAGGACCAGAACTGAACCCTTAATAAAGAGAAAAGGGTTCTCCTCCCAAACGCTGTGCTTTTGCATTGCTCCTGTAGGAGAGTTCCACATGGCTCAAGAAGGGGATCATCAGAGATGGTGCCAGCTCCAGCATCAATTATAGCTGTTTCTAGTGCACTGATGTACAGTCATTAATAAACCCTTTGCTAATGAAGGACTAGAGTCATGAAGCTCCATTTCACTGCACCCTCTTCCTTGAAATATGGTATGTTAAAGAGCCAGAGCTGCCCACAGCACAGTTATACCTAGTAGAAAGTTCCCTGACACCAGAGGAACAGTGTGGCCAGGTTACAGTCTGAGAACCATGAAGGGTCTATAACACCACAGATTCTAGCCTGGTCTGTTTTCTCTTAGTGTGATTTAACCTAATTGCACAGACGCATCTCTCTCCTATTAGCATATTTCACCTGACAGTTTGGAAGGTATAGTACTCAGCCCTGAAGTGTAATGACTCCTAAACTAACTCCTAAACTAACTAATTGCAAAAATATAACTTGTTTAATTGATAATGTTTGAAAATATCATTCAACTAACGCAGAGAACACTTTTATGACACTATCACAGTCCGAACCTCTAGTCCTCTAGGTGCTCACCAGTCTGTTGCGAGTGAAACCAGCTGCTGGATCCTACATTATTATAAGCAAACTGGCTTTTCCTTGGGACATGGAAACACTGCACATAGCCCATACTCTAGAACCAGTACCCCAGATCTCCAAATCTCTTTCTCACACTATCATTCTGCTTGTTTATATACCTTCCCCCAGAATTCCACATTACTAGAAGGACCTCTAACTTCGTGTTTAATCCCTTCAGGAACACTGTGGTCGGGAAACAAGGAACACAGGCTTAGCCGAGGAAGTCCTTATCCACAGTCACTTTGTTATTTAGCAATAAGCCCTGGAGAGCTATAGATCTCTGCAAAACAGCAACAGTCACGGCATGCACCCACCCCATAGCTCATCTCACTCTGTATATGAATGTATGGTCTTGTAAGCATTTTATAGCAGGACCAGGCCCTTCTCTTTTTTTCAGCCAGTTCTTCTGTCATAAGAACATAAGAACATAAGAACGGCCGTACCGGGTCAGACCAAAGGTCCATCTAGCCCAGTATCCTGTCTGCCGACAGTGGCCAGCACCAGGTGCCCCAGAGGGGGTGGACCGAAGACAATGATCAAGCGCTTTGTCTCCTGCCATCCCTCTCCAGCCTCTGTCAAACAGAGGCCAAGGACACCATTTTATCCCCTGGCTAATAGCCTTTTATGGACCTAACCTCCATGAAATTATCTAGCTTCTCTTTAAACTCTGTTATAGTCCTAGCCTTCACAGCCTCCTCTGGCAAGGAGTTCCACATGCTGACTACACGCTGTGTGAAGAAGAACTTTCTTTTATTAGTTTTAAACCTGCTACCCATTAATTTCATTTGGTGTCCTCTAGTTCTTCTATTTAGGGAACTAATAAATAACTTTTCTTTATCGGCCCTCTCCATACCACTCATGATTTTATACACCTCTATCATATCCCCCCTCAGTCTCCTCTTTTCTAAACTGAAAAGTCCCAGTCGCTTTAACCTCTCCTCATATGGGACCCGTTCCAAACCCCTAATCAATTTAGTTGCCCTTTTCTGAACCCTTTCCAAGGCCAAAATATCTTTTTTGAGGTGAGGAGACCACATCTGTACACAGTATTCAAGATGTGGGCGTACCATAGTTTTATACAGGGGCAGTAAGATATTCCGGGTCTTATTTTCTATCCCTTTCTTAATAATACCTAGCATCCTATTTGCCTTTTTGACCGCCGCTGCACACTGTGTGGAAGTTTTCAGAGAACTGTCCACGATAACTCCAAGATCTCTTTCCTGATTTGTCGTAGCCAAATTAGCCCCCATCATACTGTACGTATAGTTGGGGTTATTTTTCCCAATGTGCATTACTTTACACTTATCCACATTAAATTTCATTTGCCATTTTGTTGCCCAATCACTCAGTTTGGTGAGATCTTCTTGGAGTCCCTTACAGTCTGCTTCTGTCTTGACTATCCTAAACAGTTTGGTATCATCCGCAAACTTTACCACCTCACTGCTTACCCCTTTCTCCAGATCATTTATGAATAAGTTGAACAGGATTGGTCCTAGGACTGACCCTTGGGGGACACCACTAGTTCCCGCTCTCCACTCTGAAAATTTACCATTTATTCCTACCCTTTGTTTCCTGTCTTTTAACCAGTTCTCAATCCAAGAAAGGACCTTCCCTCTTATCCCATGGCCATGTAATTTACACAAGAGCCTTTGGTGAGGGACCTTGTCAAAGGCTTTCTGGAAATCTAAGTATACTATATCTACTGGATCCCCCTTGTCCGCATGTTTGTTAACCCCTTCAAAGAACTCTAATAGATTAGTAAGACAGGATTTCCCTTTACAAAACCCATGTTGACTTTTGTCCAACAAATTATGTTCTTCTACATGCTTCACAATTTTATTCTTTACTATTGTTTCGACTAATTTGCCCGGTACTGAAGTTAGACTTACCGGTCTGTAATTGCCCGGATCGCCTCTAGAGCCCTTTTTAAATATTGGTGTCACGTTGGCTACCTTCCAGTCATTAGGTACGGAAGCCGATTTAAGGGATAGGTTACAAACCACAGATAATAGTTCAGCAATTTCCCATTTGAGTTCTTTTAGAACCCTTGGATGAATGCCATCCGGTCCCGGAGATTTGTTAACATTAAGTTTTTCTATTTGTTCCAAAACCTCCTCTAATGACACCTCAATCCGGGACAGTTCCTCAGATTCATTACCCACAAAGGACGGTGCAGATTTGGGAATCTCCCCAACGTCCTCAGCCGTGAAGACTGAAGCAAAGAAATCATTTAGTTTCTCCGCAATGGCTTTATCGTCCTTGATTGCGCCTTTTATAGTTCGATCGTCTAGGGGACCCACAGGTTTTTTAGCAGGCTTCCTGCTTCTAATGTACTTAAAAAACATTTTGTTATTTCTTTTTGAGTTTTTGGCTAGCTGTTCCTCAAAATCTTTTTTTGCTTTTCTTATTACATTTTTACACTTGATTTGACAGTGTTTATGTTCCTTTCTATTTATCTCACTAGGATTGGACTTCCACTTCTTAAAAGATGCCTTTTTGTCCCTCACTGCTTCTTTTACATGGTGGTTAAGCCACGGTGACTCTTTTTTAGGTCTCTTGCTATGTTTTTTAATTTGGGGTATACATTTAAGTTGGGCCTCTATTATGGTGTCTTTAAGAAGTTTCCATGCAGCTTGCAGGGATTTGGCTCTAGTCACTGTGCCTTTTAATTTCTGTTTAACTAACCTCCTCATTTTTGTGTAATTCCCCTTTTTGTCATGTGGTGATGGATGGTATTCTTGCTCAAAGAGGCAGTATCCCTTAAATGCAACCTCTCCCTTTTTGCCATGAGCCCTGGTTGAAAAGCTGTAGATCTACCAACCATGCTGATGCCCTTATGTAGAAAATTCATTATTCCATGGGGCTTGCTGCTGAGTAAGATTCAAAGTTGATGTTCCTAAGCTACTCTGTGATGGCTTCTCAGTAACAGTGTTTCAATGAGGTGACAAGGACTTTTTCTGGACAGTGCAGTTGATTGGAATACATCATAGTAGACTTACCTTGGGCAAGGTTATATATGTGTTCAGCACACAGCAGAAAATGGACATTACAATACAAAATGGAGTTCACAGTCTCTGCAGACTTAATCCACTTTGTCACAAATATTATTCAAGAAAGTTATCTTCATTCTTGATATGATTAACTTTTTTATATTTTTAAGACATGACTTTTTACAGATGGCTGAGAGTGGTGGAGAAGGCAGGAAATTCAAGGCTCAGAATAACACTTTTATAGACAATACCCTATAAACTAAAATGGGTTTGCACTTTTATGAATTTCTATAATACACAAAGGAAACCTGTCTATTTTCTTGACAGAGAATATTTATATCAATATAATGTTAAATTTTAAGGTTTTTTTCTTCCTATAAGAATGAGTATACTGTTATTGGGAGTCGCCTAATGGCACCATTGCAGGAGGTGTTGCTAACTGTGTTAATCTGAATGTGTATTAATTCGATGTGGAAGAAATGCTTATGGTCACCAGTGAAGTCTGGTTTGCCTTAGTCTTTTGCTGTGATTTATTTACTTCTTTGGTGTAGCTGCTTCCTTACAGATTCTTCAAAAACATTATAGAAACTGAAATTATTATCATCATTTAATACTGGCAAAGTGTGCTTAGTGCTTTACAGTTAAATATGAAAATAGGGCCTTGATCCCAAAGAAATTACAAAAGCTAAATAGAAAATGTAAAAATTGATTATGAGGAATGACAATTAAAGAAAAGTCTGCCTAACTAACTTTGTCATTCATCTTGTTTAAGTACTACTATGTCTATGGAAAGAAATGCATTCAGGGACTTGAAGATTTAAATTGGTATTTCCAAAAGAGGTGAAGAGAGTTAAGGGCAGACAATTTCCACTGACTTCAAACCTAAGGCATTTGAAGATGAGTATATGAAAAATTCCAGGCATAAGAAGCTATTCTGTGTGAAGATTAGTCATGCAGCTTGAATGTAGCAAAACTGATGAAAGAAGAAGAGAACAGAGAAAAGGACAGGAAGCAAGGCAGGAGATTAGGTTGAAGACTAGATGGAAAAAACTGGATTATTCTTACAACAGGAGTTTGGAGAGACTGCTGAGAAGATCTCTGGATGGACTAAGAAGAGGGGGTTGGAATAATCAAGACAAATATGTACACTGTCAGTATGTCTAGACTACATGCCTCTGCCGACAGAGGCATGTAAATTAGACTACCCGACATAGTCAATGAAGCGGGGATTTAAATATCCCCTGCTTCATTAAAATAAAAATGGCCACTGCGCTGTGCCGGCTCAGCTGATCATCGGCACAACGCGGCAGTCAAGACGTGGATCGGTCAATGAGGAAAGCCTTTGCTGACCGATCCCTTATGCCTCGTGAAACGAGGTTTATAGGATCATGCCTCTGCCGGCAGAGACATGTAATCTAGACATACCCAGAATCTTAGATAAAGATTTCTACTGTAGAAATGGAAAGTCACTGGCACATTCTAGATATACTGAATGGAAGACCCAACAAGATTTAGCTGTACTAACTTTCAAGCTGGAGAAATGAGACATGCAGTGGCATTGCCGAAGACAGGAACTGAAAGAAGAAAAAAGCAGAGTACTATATCACATAGTTTGACACAATTTAACTTAATTCACAAATTCACAAATAAGAGAGATCTACAGGAAGTAGTAAAGGATTTTTCAGCTGGAATGGAGCATTGAGAAACATTAACAGAAAAGTATGTGGAGAAATGGTCTGAGGTATATATGAAGTTCAGTTAGGACAAATGCAAAGTTCTCCACATAGGGGACGTCTATACTGCAAGGCTATTTTTGGATACCAGAAGTCTTTTGATACCCCACGTCTTTTGAACGCGTCCACTATTGTGAAATATAGCGGACCCGCTATTTTGGCATCCTTGTAAATCTCATTCTACAACAGATAAGGGATGTCTCAAAATAGTGTGTTATTTTGAAATTTGGCATTGTGTATACACACCAAATTTTGAAATAGCCTATTTTGAAATAGAATTGAAATAAGATACACAATTTGCCAAAAATGTGAAACTGTTGCAAAAAAAGCAAACATTGTTCTAAAATGCATTAATTAGAGTGTTGTAAGAAAGATACATGAAGTATTTTTTCCACTGTACTTTGAGCTGATTATGCCTCATCTGGAGTTTTGCATCCAGTTCTGGACACCATATTTCAGGAAAAATGTGGACAAATTGGAGAAGGTCCAGAGAAGAGCAATAAGAACAATTGTGGGGGGGGGGAGGGATATTCTCCTTAACTTCTGATGATAGGACAAGAAGCAAAAAGCTTAAATTGCAGCATGAGAGGTTTAGGTTGGACATTAGGAAAAAATTCCTGTCAGAGTAGTTAAGCACTGGAACAAATTGCCTAGGGAGGTTGTGGAATCTCCATCATTGGAAATATTTAAGAGCAGATTAGGTAATCATCTGTCAGAGATTATCTAAATGGTGCTTGGTCCTGCTTTGAGTGCAAGGGACTGGACTTGATGACCTCTCAAAGTCCCTTTCAGTTCTAATATTCTCTGATTCTATTATTTGAATAGCACTTGCCATTCTTATGCCTGGCTTTTGGAAGTATAATTAAACTTTTATATTTATAAGGATTGACATCCATTTATATTAAATTCAGTGTTCATAATGTTGTTATAATCATGTTGGTCCCTGAGTAGAGTATGAGAATCACAAGGTAGATGAATAATACATTTGATTAGACCAACTTCTGTTTGTGGAAGGGACAAGTGTTTAACCTTCATAGATGGGTAGTCCTGTGGCACCTAAGCCATGGACTACAGTAGGGAGTTATTTAGAAATAACTCCCCTGATTTTGAAATGACAAGCAGAGTGTCCACACTACCAAACCCATTGTTTTGAAATAAGGGTCTGGTTATTTCAAAATAACTATTTCGAAATAGGCGTTATTCCTCATGGAAAGCAGGAGTTGTTATTTTGAAATAGCTGAAGTATGGACACACCACTGATGCTGTTTTGAAATAACTACTCCCCAGAATCATTCAAAGTAATTACTCCCAGTGCTTCCTGGAGTTCTAATAGAGGTAGTGCGTCTGACTAATTTTGAGGCATAGTGTGGATGTGCTATTTTGAAATTATTTTGGGAGTTGTTATTTTGAAATAAGGTTTTTTGAAATAATTTCCTAGTGTAGACATGCCCTTAGAGAGTAACAAAAAATATATATAGTATTATGAGCTTCATCAGATGAGCACCTTCATAACCTTCATAGAGCTCTTCTTCAGGTGTGAAGTATAAAACTGGAGTGTCCAAGCTGAATACAATGTGGAGTAGTAGATTATTAAGCAAAAGTGGTTCATTCATGTTGTAGGAGATCACTTAAAAGAAGTGGACAATTAACACTTTTGGTGTTATAGGACATTGGAGGAAGGTAGTGGGCAACAGGGTGTTTTCTGAGTTCTAGAAATGGTCCTTAAATGAAGTCCACAGTTTTTAGTGTCTAGTAGTTATGAATTTAAATAATCAGGCTTTCCCTTTAAAGATGTTTTTAGATGAGGATTGATATGAGTAAAAAGGGGGAAAAACCCCTTAGTTTTGTGAAAAGTGTTCATCCATGAGCAATACAGTGGTTTTTTTTTTTCCTTTCATCATTTTCCCTGTGTGAGTTCATTTGAGAGCTTAGTGATTTTCTGGTTTTACCCACATAATTGTTGTTGGGACATTTAGTTCATTAAATGAACTACACCTTGTGAATGTTCCATTTATCTGAAGATGTGGGTTGTGCCCATGAAAGCTCATGATACCATCTACATGTTTTGTTAATCTTTAAGGTTCTGCCAGACTATTTGCTGTTTTTTAAGTTTTTCCATTTACAGACTAACTCGGCTACCCATCTGAAGCTTATGCTCAACCCCCCCCCCCCACCAACACATTTGCAGATCTTCAGGTCTCATGCATGCCTATCTCAACATGGGTATGTCGGCACAGCGTGCGAGTCAAGACATGGATCGGTCGACAAGGGAAGCCTTTGTTGACTGCTCTCTTATGCCTCAGGAAACAAGGTTTACAGGAGCAGGTGACAAACGCTTCCCCTGTCAACTGATCCGCATCTTGACTCGCGCGCTGTGCCAATGATCAGCTGAGCCGGCACAGCGCGGTGGCCATTTTTATTTTAATGAAGCCGGGGATATTTAAATCCCCGCTTCATTGACTATGTCGGGTAGCCTATTTTACATGCCTCTGTTGGTAGAGGCATGTAGTCTAGACATACCCCATGGTAGCAGGGGAGATGGTTCTGCATTTTTTGCATCTGTTGTTCCAATGAACAGAGCTGAAAAAGGATGACCAAAAATAAATCTAACAATCTTCCACAAAATGTATTTAGAAACATATTTGAATTAGATGGTTGCATTTACCACCAAAACAAAAAAGCTACAAGAAGAGGGTTCTCAAGTAATTTAAAGTCAGGCATAAATAGTATCAATTATCAACAAATTCAGATCTAGTGTAACAATTACTCCATCTCTTTAGTGTACACCAGTTTGAAAAATTTGCATTTGGTCAAGAAAAGAATGATGTAGGACTGAAGCAGAGGTATCAAAACATATGTTCTAGCTCTTAAAATAGGAAGGAAAGTGTTTCCAAAAATTCTAGACTGTTTTATAATTTTTTCTAGCTCTTATGCTGAAAACGTTGACTATGTCATGTAATAAACAGAAAAAAAATCTTGAAAAAAAGGTGTTTTGCAAATGCAGGAATGGGTGACTGAAAACAGAATCTTAAACTACAAAATCACAAACAAACAGCAATTTCATTCCAAGGCTACTCAGGCTTTAATCAAGCAAGGCTATTCATTTTAACAATCAACCCACATTCAGTTTTGTATTTTAGAGAAGCAACTACTGCCACTAAATAGCATTCTGAGTTAGTCACAGGAAAACAACACCTGTTCAGCCAAGCAGAGAAGCTACTTTAAAAATTAAAACTGAAAGCCAACAAGCCAAGACGAGTTGCATGAATAACTGATTTCTTAGTTCAGTGGAAACTCCAAAACAAAAATCAGAAATATTTTATGTTTCATTTTGATTTTGAGTGCTTTTAATCAAAAAATGAAGCAATTTTTGAAATGAAAAATCATTGCTTCTTGAAAAACTGAAAGATTGTTTTGAAATTTGAAAGCACTTTGACTTTTTCAGAATCTTTTTTTCCCTACACATACAGTTCAGTAATGCTCACACACACGTTTGCAAAATGTTTTGGTGTCACTGATTCTGCATTTTCCATTGAAAAAAGTCTTAGTTTTGCACAGCTCTAGACATGATTTGGACAAGAAGTAGGGGCCATGGAGGAGAAGGTACATTTGTAACCTCTTGGTGAGCTGTACTCCTTTCTGAAAAGAGCCAGCCACTGGAAATCAGTAGAAAACCAGGGGGTTCAATTTAAAGCAGTCAACCCAAGGTGCTTGAATATCAGTGAGAGGATATTTCACTGATATTTTGGGGAAAAGAATATCTTGTTAGAGGCCAGTCTAGCATGGTGGTTTTTAAGTTGTGAGACTTCTGTTAGCAGTAGTTGAAACTTGGTAGAGGCTATGAACTGCCAATGAAATTGTGCTGAAGAAGCTCATCTGAAGTCTGCCTGAAAGACTAATAAACCATCTTGTTAGTCTTTAAAGTGCTGCATAGTCCTTTCTTTTGTTTCAGCAAGATCAGACTAACACGGCTACATCTCTATTACTATTCTGAAAGAAACAGGGAATGTGTTTGTTGACACTTGGAAAAGAACCTGACAGGGTTTGTCAGTTAGTGGAGTACTACACTGTATTGGATACTGTTTGTGGAATTCAGGGAGAAGCTCCACAAGGAGTTCAGTGTCAGTTGACACAGGAGAATGCATTAATTGAGCAACCCAGAAATCAAGAGCATCATTATATCCTCACCATGAAGGCTGAAGTCCCTAATCAGGGGGACTGGTAAGATGGTCTAGAGCAAATATCCTCCCCCAGTGACAGCACCAAGGAATGAAGATGAGCAAGCAATCTATTATGAGAAAGCATGCATATCACCAAGCTTATGGCGTGAACCAAGATCCACTTTGTGAGCAACTGAAATGTACAAGCGGGGTCTGCCCATACCACAGCCTTGACCAGTGGATCCCTCCCAGGTTTTTGCACTTGCTCAAAGTTCCATAGACTGTGGAGCTTGTGGGGAAGAAGGGGTTGCAAGGCCCGATGCCTTGTAAGCAGTGGTCCCATGCTACATCAGTACAGCTGCTGCCACAGAGGTCCAAAATTTCTCTTCAGCAGTGTGATCACAATACCAGGGAAATTTGACTCGGCTGCCTAACCATTCGTAGGGAGAAGTGCTTGGATCACAATTTAATGACTGACATTGTGATCTGGTGCATGACTTTAATGCCACTCAAATTTGACCTCACCACATTTGATGCAGATGTAGGGGCAACCAGATCAATGGTGGTGCCACCTAGTATAGAGGGAGTCTGTGAACTTGACTCTGGCAGCACCAGCTCAACCAGTGTGTGTGTAAGAAGGAGAAGAGACTCTGAGTTGGTGCCACTGGCTTAGATTACTATTACTGCCAGGCCTGAATGTTGGCAAGTTCAGAACAAAGGAATGGATGTGCTAAGCTCATTATTCTGGTCCAGATCAATAGGGCTGAGATTCAAGGTCTACTCCATTCTGGCTGTGGTCTAACTTAGCCAAGGAAGAAATGGTCATCCTGGAAGAACATTGATCAGTTAGGACATTGATCATGTCAGAGAATCATGGTTCAGTTGAGTCCGTCACCATTCCCATTAGCTAATGTTTTAGCCTGTCTGTCATAGCAGGTGAGACTCAGAATATTCTTGAAACTAGAGCCCGAGATACTAACTAGATTTTCCAACTTTAGGCTGGAGAGTGTAAGAATAACATGTTAAGCACACAGTTCTTATGCAGAATCACAGAGAACCAGCATTTTTGCTATGAGCTGAAAGTTAACCTGTTTTACTGAATGAAATTAATAATCAACAGCTTGCCTCCCACATTTGGTTGATACTGTTTTCTTTGTAAACCACTTGGTGAAGAAAAAAAGATGATTCAAAGCTATTCATTCATTTCTTCTGTCTGGGAATAGTTGACTTCTATGCTTCTTTTTCTGTGTGACAGTCTGTGAGATTTCAGGGGGCACCCAAAGTCCAGTTATTGCCCTATATACTAAGAGAAGTTAAATAAAATAAAAAAAGAAATAGATATACCTATGTCATAGAACTGGAAGGAACCTTGAAAGGTCATCAAGTCCAATCCCTTCCCTTCCTAGCAGGACTAAGTACTATTCCTGACAGATTTGCCCCAGATCCTTAAATGGCCTGTTCAGGGATTGAGCTCACAATCCTCATTTTATCAGGCCAATGCACAAAGCACTGACCTATCCTTCCCCCCTAAGTTGTCTTTGATAGGAGTGGGCTTGGTGCAGCTCCCGAATAAAAGCATAGCCAGATAATCCATAATGTCTAGTTTAAAAATGTTAAGTCACCTGGAGGAGGTTCACTTTGAAGTATAATGCTAACACACTCCCTTCTGAACTACTGAAGGTATTTGCCAAAGTAGAAATGTTTCAAAATATCCTAAGAAAATCAGAAGTCTCATATCATGTCTAGGCTCATCTAAGAGGTATGTGGGGTTTTAAAAACAAAGGCATCAGAACCTCCGTCCACTGTCTTCAAACTGACATCCTAGTAGAATTATTCATTGAGACTTTAGCAAAGCTGCTCAAGAAATGGAGTCCTAGACCTCTCCCCAGCATTTCTCTCTCCTTTTACTGTGATTTCTCTTTCCTTGCTAATGTCCAGCTCTACAGGCCCAGACTACCCTTGCCCTGAGGAGTTCTGGACCAGTGCAGATGCTTCAAGGTTGACACCAGGTAGATTTTCTATTACTTTGGAATAGACTGAGTATAAAAATGAATAAGTCTTTTGAAGAACTCAGAGTGACTAAAACAATTAGCATTTTATGTGACTTTTAAATTTGTAAGTTTACTGAAGGGACAAATGGAAACAAAATAATGGCTTAAATCATTTTATAGCCATTGTTATTTCTGATTTAGCATCTATTTTAACTGTTGGGGGGATGTTTTATTGCAATTTAAAAGCTATTGAGAATATTAACAAGAAAAAGAACCAGGAGAACACTGGCCTCATAAATTTAGATGCAATGGTTAAAATAATGATAAATGTTATTGGGAAAGCAGGAAATTAAACCAACTTCATTATAATTGTCTGACAAATTCACTTATTGAGCATTAGGCAGGAGGATTAGCAAACAGTACATGATACTGAACAGATTACATAAAGTAAAGAAGCTCAATATTTAATCCAGAAAATGTATTTCAGTCCATTTTTTTTTATCTACTTTATTTTCTTCTCTTTATGCTACTGTTGGCTTCCCCCTCTAGTCAGAAGGACAGAAAAGTAGTCATGTCTGGATTTGATGCCAGTTCTTCTTTAAGAATCAAGGGTTGGTTTGTAAACTCTTGCCTGCAACCTTTTCCCCTGACGGCCAGCCACATTACTTTTGAAAATTAGCTTTCTTCTTCTTGGGGCTCAGGATCTTAAATTTATTTTGCAGTATACCTCTGTTAATAATGCCACACCTCATTGTGGCATTTGACCTCCATCATTCACAATTACAAACTAAAAGCAGTACAGTTTTGTTCCTCACATTTCCTACTTCCTTTGCAATTGTCACAGGAAGGGATTCAAGCTGTGCTGTATCTAATTTTCATTACAGGTTTTATCATGAGAGTATGAGACATTAAAATATCTAGTGCCTTATTTACATCACAACCTAGTTAGACCTTTTCTAAAATAAAATTCCAACTATTTAGAATCTGAATGGTGGAAGGCTAGTGAGTTATATAGCATATATACAACATTCAATCTT
Organism: Pelochelys cantorii; assembly: GCA_032595735.1. Taxonomy (NCBI): domain Eukaryota; kingdom Metazoa; phylum Chordata; order Testudines; family Trionychidae; genus Pelochelys; species Pelochelys cantorii. Next base: position 65,916,748 of record CM064330.1, read on the forward strand.
AATAAAAAAAGATTGGGATTTTAAAATCCAAATTAAGTGACATTTGCAAAATGATGTGGGTTATCTAAGTTTACATGTACATAGAAACAGATAACATCAGACTGTAATATTTCCACCTTTTCAGTCTTTTGTAGATTGATGACTCAGTGGCCATTCCAATTACTCAGTAAACTGCTAGGAAGTAGAGTAATCTACGAGCAAAAACCAATGAGCAGGATGAGTGTAAATTATGGGGCATGACATGTCTAGGAGTTTTATTAACAATGTAGCCAATAGTCTGCATTTGGCCCAATAGATATATTAGATAAAATGACAAACACTGTAAACTAGAACTGGAAGAAATTTAAAATTTAGACTGGGATGTAAAAAAATCTGTGCTAAGGAAAACCCACATAAGAGCATGTCATGCAGGGAAAATGCAATTTTGGTCCCTCTGCTATAGCTACGGGGCTTGCAGCCCCTATGATTCAGTTCAGGTTTCTTGGAATGAACCTCCTTGGGTACCTTTATGTCTTAGGATGGCATCCCGTGATTCTCCCAGTTATAGAGTGGGACTTCACAGCACTCTTAGTTTGAGTTATAACTCAAGTGTTACTCCTCACTCAACTTCCCTTCATATACAAAAATCCCTAGTTCATGTTAAGTGGTGCTTTAAACTCAAGCTAGCTAGCCCATTGCAGAGGGAAGGAGAGGAGCAACACACAAGGTACAAGGATTCAACAAAGAATGATGGTGATGCTCCTGCAACTCCTTTAGTTATACAGCTCATGAATGACTCATCGAATCACACTGTGTAACTCTAACTGCAACAAGTGCTGTTGTGCATTATGATCACTTTCGCTCAAGGTATGGTATTTTGAAGGCAGTAACTCCTGTGTACTAACATAAGAAGAAGTGGGTTTTGCCCATAAAAGCTCATGGTACTGTATATATAGTTATTAGTCTCTAAGGTGCTACAGAACTACTTGTTTTTTTAAAGTTACAGACTAACACGGCTACCCCTCTGAGACAAGATAACCGTGGCCATGAAAACAAGTCTTTGAAATTAGGTTCCCATGCACCAGCTGTGATCAGCAGATCTGAATGGCAGAGGCACCTGATAAAATTCCTTTTGGGAACTGTGACCAGCGGTGAACAGAATCATAGAAATGCAGGGCTGGAAGGCACCTTGTGAGATCATATAGAGAAGCTGCCTGAGTGGATGTAGGACCAAGTAAACTCAGAATCCCTGAAAGGTGTTTGTCTAACCTGTTCTTAAAGAATTCCAAATTATAGGGATTCCAAAATCTCTCTTGGGAGCCTATCCTGCCTTTAGCATACATGAAGAAAAATTGATCATTTTTCTCCTTATAACTAGACCTGAACATATTTGAAGACATTATCAGGTCTTCTCCCAGTTTTCTTCTTTAAAGAATACTGGGACCAGACAGTTTACTTAAAGCAATATAATGTTAAATCTTAACAGTAGAATCAGCAAAGTTTAGAGAAAAAAGGGTTCAAAACCATAAATAGTTCATATACATATCCATAGTACCTCAGGAAGCTTAGTGCATTCCTCATGAACACCCCCTGACGTCTGTCCTCCTTTTTCTAGAGAGTAACTACATGTTAATGTTCTTTTGATCTTTAGGCTCCCAGCCTTGGCAAAACAGTTATGTAACTTTGGCTGAAGGTTGGAACTATCATCTTCACAGCTATAAACTCTGGTATTGTTCCTTAACCTCTTGAACTGTTTTTCAGGATGTGTTATGGTGAATCAATTGTATTGCCCTCCAGATAATATCTTAACAATTCTGCTATTAAATTTAGCACACATATGCCTATAGTGAACATTTCTATAACCTAATCTAGACATACAAAACTATTCCAAAAACAAGGTCATATACAATATTAATAAATTATTATGGATTAACACTACAAACTTTACACCCTTCCTTGCAGACTTTGGGACTGTTAGTGTAAATCTTCAATATTTTTATGAACAAGGCAGAATTCTTATTAGTTGGAGTTTCTGGCATTAAACTTCATGAGATTTCAAGCTAACTGATGGTCTTCTTTCCTGCCTTCTTCTTGGAAGGTTGGTGTTCTCCCTTTCTACCTTCAGAGGATATAGGTCTCAGTAAATCAACTTCACTTCTTTCCCATGAAAGATAAATAGGGCTCATAGGACATATCCCTTTTCCCTGCAGCTAGGGGGATCCACATCCTCATTGTCTCTCCCAAAAAGTGAAGAAAGTAATGGGAAGTTCTTGAAAGATATGGGGGAATGGAGAAAAATCATGTAGAAATGGGGCAAGATTTAAAGAGACAAGCCTGGCTGGAATAAGGATATTTGATAATCCCAGTTGAGCTATAAATAATGTACATAATATTTTTAGTGTTCCCTCCTGGAAATTAAAAAAACAATGCAATAGAAATTGGAAATATTTTTGCACATCCCATTGTCCCAGGTATAATGAAAGATTTGGGTATTTTAATTGTATGTGCAATTGAGTTAACAATAGCTCCTTTATGCTTAAATATTTGCTAAGAAACAAACACCTTATTAGAACACCTTGAAGAAGAACACCTATTCTGGCAATATGCTCATTTCAGAACCTATTTAATTCCCTTAATTAACATAATTTATATATATTGAATGTCTTTCACTCTTTACACAGGCTTTCTAGTATCAACAGGCCAGATTTGCCATCTGTATTCAAAGTGACAAGAGATTTCAGACGTTACTTCAGATACTACTCACAAAGTAATGTCACTAGGTTATGAAGAGTAGATGATCATAAAGGTCCCCTCCTGGCCTTGACATCTATACAAATGTAAATTTAAAACTAAGTCCTGATTCCCATGCTACTGAGGGATAATGTAATTCAGTCATTAAAGTCAGGGGTAATTCATCAGTTGTCTCAGGTATTTTTGGAGTTCTATCACTGGACTCCAGAAACTATTATATATTAGCTATTTTGGTATTGAATACAAATGTGTTTTGAACAAACCATTTTGGCACTGAATCAGATCCGAACAGTAATGAATCACTCAACTCATCTATAGTTGTTGATTTCACATACAAGATTATATTATCTGCATCCAGGTACAGAAATGGAATATAGATAATTCATTAAAAAAATTACTAGGTCAAAACTAGGCCATATGAAAGCCCTTTATTCTAGCTTCATATGGTATAAATTATTACTGCTTGGGCGATCCTATTGTACTTTTACAATACTTTAAATCTTATTGGGAATACTGACAAATATAACTAAGCTCAAACTATAATATACCCACTACATTTTTATAGTAAATATTCCTCCATACCCACACCAACCTGCTTTCAAAAGGAATGTGACAGAATGCTGAAGGCTAATAAGTAAGCCAGCTCTCTGGTTGGTTAGGTGCCAGTTGTTTCAGTCTGGGAGCAGATGAAACAATTATCCATCAACTGAGAGCTCTAAAAGAAGAGACAGGAAGGAGATGAAGGGGAGAGGATTGGGTTACATTGAGATCTCCCAGGCTTTCTGGCTCAGTAGGAAAAAGAAGCCATTGTAAACGTTAGGCCGCCCAAGACTGTTTAGGTGTTAATGTTGAAATTATAAATAAATAAAATGAAGGGGTCACTCACTGGAGTATCTGAGAGGTTCTGGGCATAAGAAGGAACATGGAAGATGTTTCATTTCAAGGAAGACTGCAACTGGACTATTAAAACCAGAACAACAACAAAAAGAAGACATCACTTTTGTTGCAATTGTAGATGGAAGTCACATGACAAAAACATGAGCAAGTTCACTGCCTTTGATTGATTATTGTAAAAGTAATGTATTATAATTGTTAGGATGTTCTCTAGCTAGTAATGACTGTTTATACGGATTAGAAGATGACCTTAAAAGCTAATTTAGCAGATAAAATCTTCTGGCCCTCCACCCACACATAGCAGCGATGATGATTATGACAATGACCTGATGGATACTAAAATCTTCTGTCACACCATTGGCTTTATATATATATATATGTATATATATATATATATATATCTCCGATCACCACCAGATCTGATATGTAAGTTATGAAAGTTTGCCTCAGACTCCCACATCTCACTTCACACAGACAAGACACCAAGGAGTAACATACACACATTTACTTTTTTTACAGCAGAGAACAGGAATGACATCCAAACCAAATTATAAAATTTAATAAGTGTGATGCATATCTGGCAGCACAGCAGTGAAACTTCACACTATAATTAGCACTTAGATTCAGAGTGATAGACGAGAAAATCCTTATACAGTTTGCAGTGAGAGATGTATTTAGAAGAAGTCTTCCGCATTCAAGGGGGATACATTCCAGAGATAGCTGTGAATGCCAAAATCCGCGAATATAGGGGGAGGGTCACAGGGGTGTTCGCAACACAAAAATAACACAGTGTCCGAAATGGGCATTTTATAACCTGCTTTTTCACAGTCAACAAACAACTTTAACTTCAAAGCAGTAAATTTCCAACCAAACTTGAACACAAAGATCATACAAATTCATCTTCAAAACTTATACCCAAAACTGTTTTTGGAACTCACTCCCTGGGAATCTTACTGTTCCTCTGATATGGGAAGGGGGGAGACTAAAAGAGGTGGGTTGGAGCTTTGTGATGGGAAGCTGTTTAGTCTTGTTCTTTAACTCCTTTACATTTCCTGTTATGGCATAATTGCAGCTTCAATTTCTCTTTTAACTTTCAAGCTCTGTTACATTGAGGGATCATACTCAAACATTTTGTCAGTGAATTCTTTGCTGCATCTGAACAGATGAGCCAATGTTTCTAAATTTAAATGGGGTTTTTCCTCTCGCATCTTCCCTTTCCTCTTCACTATTTGTCACAAGTCCTGCTAGGTCCTCATAAGTCAACTCCTCTAACTGCAATTAAGTTAGATTTTTAACTTCCAGTTCTTCCATATCCTCAAAACCCTCCCCTGCAACATCATGGGGCATTCTAACAATCTAAATATAGTTCAGTTGTGCTACGTCTAGACTACAGGCTTCTTGCTCAAGAAGCTTTTTTCGGGAGAGATCTTCTGAAAAAACTTCTTGTCCAAGAGAGAGTCCACACTGCAAAAGCGCATTGAAAAAGCGATGCACTTTTTCAAAAGATAGCATTCAAGACTGCCTGGCCACCAGGGCACTTGTGCTTTTTCCTCTTCCCTTTTCTTATGAAAAACTCCCTCTCACCCGTCCACACACGCCTTTTTACGAAAGAGCTCTTTCGCAAAAAGGCTTCTTCCTTGTAGGGGGCCCATGCTGCTTCCTCAGCTCCCACTCCCTCCATCCCCTACCCATCCACGGAGGATATGGCGAGGGGCCTCTTATGGCGAAAGGCAGCTTCTGCCCCGGCATTCTGCCCATGGCCAGGCACAGAACCCTGGGGGAGAAAAAAAAGAAAAAGAAAAGTAAGGATCAGGCCCACCACAGGACTGGGAGGGGGAGAGGGCTGGAGCATAAACGGCAGCACAGCTGGTGGCGGGAGGATGAAAGGTACCTCCTGGGATATCAAGATCCCATCCCAAGGGTGGGAGGCAGCATGCGTGCGGGCAGTCACAAACGGTGAGCCCTGGGCAAGAATCACCAAGTGGAAAGTTCCAGTCTCATGGTGGGCCTGATCTTTCTTTTCTTTTCATTTCCCTAAACTTTCTGCGGATCCCCTATAGTACCATCACAGACTCCCTAGGGGTCTGTGGACCACAGGTTGGGAGCCACTGTACCAGAGCCATCAAAACAGCTACATATTTTCCAAAATAAACTCATTTGTCATTTTAATAGAATCTATGGCTCAGTTCTATTTAGTTTTGTTGGATTCATCCATTTAAGTGAATCATGAAAACAACTCAAATGCATTCTCAAAGATCCCATGAGGGCAGTGTATGGACTTTTCCCTCATAACTAAGATTTTATTTTTTCATTGTTCTTTCACAATGTACTGTTGGTCCCCATTTTTCTTCAGAGTACTTTTTAATGTAAATGAGGGCAAAAAAATTCCATATGACATCTCTGCTCAGTCACATGTGTTACTTGTAATCAGCCCAGACTATGGAACTTGCAAATGCCCATCTCAAATTGTCACATACCCTTTGTGTAAACATTCCTGTGCCCAATCAATATAATTTATTAAAAGTGATTCAAATAATTTCCAATTATATGTCCTAGGAATCTGCCTGAATAGATTATTGGAATTCTTTATTTTCATTTGTTTCTCATTCTCAAGCAATTTTCAATGGTGATTTTCCATTAAAAACAGGGCAGTGACCAGTGAAAACATCTGGGAGTACTCAAACTAATCTAATTTCTCTAAGGTTGTTTTACTAATAGCTAGTCAATTAGGAAGTGGTGGATCTTTTAATAATGAAATTCAACAGGATCATTTACAAGTTGCTATGGTCTCAAATTTCTTATAATTCCTTTCTTAAAGCCAAAGTATAATGAATCCAATTACTATCAACTCCACAAAACAATTAACTCAGCCTTAAGAATAAGTGGCTGCAATTGATCACCTAATCTCTTCATCTCTTGGAATTCAATGTTAATCTGATAAAGGACATTTAGCATAAATTTGTGGAGAGGGAGGTCATGTCAGAATTCACCTGCATTTTAAGAATGCTTCACTGAAATGGCAAAGGAGAAATAATAATTGTAAATTGTAAAAAAAAAAAACCCCAAAAACCTTTCCTGTAAAGTGAAGGGTTTACTCTCCATCAGTGCTTAGAGAATTTATCATATTTCCAATAATAATGGTAATTAATATCTTACATTGATAAAGTACCTGCTTACTTAAGGAGTCCCAAGGAACTTGACAAACCTTGGGATTATAATGGCTGACAGCCAAAGCTTTATTGGGGAAAGAAATGCGTTTTGCATCAAGCGATCAATAATAGCAAGAGCCAATATGCTTGTAAAGGCCATGCATTTAGTGCTGCCAGTTACATAGGGAAAGAGGAAATACTGTCACCATCCACCTATACTACTCCTTAGAGAAGAAGAGTAGTTTGTGCTTCTCTCAGTGCAGATGCAGGGCAGTGCACAAAGAAAGAGGTACAGGATCACACCAACTAATACGCTTTAATGTGTTAAGAACTGCAAACATCATAAGGGGATACCCTATATATATTCAGGAAGTGCAGACAGACATATTATGAGTACTTTTTCAGGCACTACTCTTGGGGGTATGGAAAAGGAGTCCCTGGATTATTCACATGGTACTATCAGAATTTTGTCCTGTGTACTTAATACAATTGTCCTTTATCAGCCTCTTCTTACATTAAGGTTTCATTTATAAATAATGTATATTAATAAAATAATCAAGAGACATTTTAATAAAGGTTAAGAAATAGTTATTGATTGTCAGAGTCTAACAGATTAGTCCTTGCCAATAATAAATAATATGTGACTATTGAACAGTCATATCTGTGGCAGAACAGTGTTTCCATTTCCTTAGGCTAGGCTGGAATATTGGTAATACAGGAAGGAATTAACTACTCTCAAACTCTCAAAGCTCAAAACTCTCAAAGCTATTCACTAGAACATCTCTCATGGGGCAGGAAATCTTCTACAAGCCCCGCTCTACACCAGGGAGTTATTTTGAAATAACTCTCCTTATTTCAAAATAACAAGTGGAACATCCACACTATCAGACCTGTTATTTCAAAATAATGGGCTGGTTATTTTGAGATAATAACTCCTGCTTTTCAGAAAGCATAAAGCTTATTTTGAAATTGTTATTTTAAAATAGTGTTAGTGTGGATGCTCAGTTGCTGCTATTTTGAAATAGTTATTTCAAGAGTTATTATTTCAAAATAAGTTATTTTGAAATAATTTCCTACACTGCACTGTTTTTCCGGAATAACGGCCATTATTCCAGGAAAACAATACTAGCGTTCACACAGTAATTGCATTATTTCAAAAAGAAAATTGAAACAACGGAGGGCTTTTTCTGATGTTGGTAAACCTCATTCAATGAGGAATAGCACCTCTTCCAAAAAAGCTCTTTCAGAAGAGGGTGCGTGTGGACGCTCCATGTCGAAATAGCTTCTCACCAGGCACATTCTAAAGTTATTCCTCCCCAGTACCTCCTGGGATTCTAAATTGAGATAGTGTGTCCACATTAGGGGACCATGCCTCAGACTAATTTTGAGGCTTCCCTGTAGTGTGGACGCTGTATTTCAGAATAAGCTATTTCAGAAGATGTCTTCCAGAAAAGCTTATTTCGAAAGAAACTTGCAGTATAGATGTACCTCTAGGATTTGTCAACACTGCAGGGTTTTTGCGGAAGAGATCTTCCACAAAAACTTCTTGTGCAAAAGTACATCCACACCTCAAAAGCAATGTGCTTTGGCACAAGAGAGCGTCCACACTGCATGGACACTCTTGTGCAAGAAAGTTCTGATGGCCATCAGAGCACCTGTGCTTTTTGTGATAGGCTCTTTTTGCACAAGAAATCCCGTTGAGCGTCCACACACACCTTTTTGCTCAAGAGCTCTTGCACAAAAAGGAGTTATGCCTTGTAGAAGGAGGTATACCTACACCGCAAAAAGCCCTCTGTTCTGGAGATTGACTGTAGATTTTCTTGTGCAAAAACACTCTTGAGGTGTGGATGCTCCACGTGTAAACATGCTCCAAGAGAAAAGGAGTTTAAAAGGCCAGGAATGTTAGTATCCAGGACACCAAAGTAAAAGTGACCTTTTAGAAATAATGGAAAGGAAAATAATGGGAAAATGGTTCTTTGTCATGGTGGATTAATCCCAGAAGATTTGGTTTATATACAAGCTTTAAACAGAACTCAAATATTTATCTGGATCTTATACAATTCCTTGGGAAGAGAAATGAGGAGCTTAACAAAATCTGAATTTTTCCCAACCATATAAGGACTTAGAAATCAATTCAATTTGACATTTAGACATATCAAGTTTGTTCTTACATTATCTAAACTAACTTATTTTCTTAGCTGAAGGACAACAAATTGACAAGTTACTATGAGTTGTTACAGCAGACAGTGACAACACTCATTATCACTGGTTTACATTCTCCTACGTATTTAACTTAACAGTTGTGGTGTTGGCGTAGCAAGCCAGATTTAAAAAAAAGAAAAAAACAAAACAAAACAAACATATGGAGTGCCTTGCATTTTGAAAATAGGATTATTAGATGAAGAAATTAAAAGAATTCATAGAATAATAACCAGAAAACCTGTGCAAATATTTCACCTATGTTTAACAAATTTTCAAAAAGAACAGCATCGTTGTATTTTTTTTAATACAACAGAAACAACAGAAACCAGAGAGAAGTTAAGGTGCTTATGAAGCATTATTACCATCTGCCTAGTGTTTGGATGCAAAATTTTAAAAATGCCACAGAAGTACTTGTAAGACTCTGAAGTCTATCCTTCTATTTGTCATTTTGTCTTGTCAAGTTGTATGGCAGTAGGCAAGTACTCACTATGGACACACCATCATTCATATGCCTGAATTCCAGAAGGAATGGCCATGACAAGGGAAATGATATCAACAATAACTGGGTTTCTCAGGTTTGTATTATGATGAAAGTTCAGCCAGATGGGTTACATATAATTCAGGTAAAGATCAGCTGTGATTGAGGCATAGAAGATCTGTATAGGGAAGAAATGGATTAATGCCAACAAACTGCTTGATATAGTAACCAACTGGAACCAAGCAAGCTTGAATTGAAGTGAAAGGGAAAAAAAAGAATAGAATCCGTTATGAGTGATTCAAACAGATTTTCATTAGAACAGAGACTTACTGAAATTAGAAACATATTGCCAATTGGGTAACATTAGAAGCAAGTAATTTAAATAAGTTTGAGATGGAACTTGACAAGTTTTAGAACAAGGAGACTGTGTAGGCATTAACTTAATTGTTGTTCGTATTGATACATTTCTGAGTGTCTTCAATTAAATAAGTCCTCCTTCCTCCTTCATTCATACCAATGACAACAGCCTTTGGTACAGATGATGACTGTTTTCATGCTGCTAATGGTGCTTCCAGCATCTTATTCTACTAGAATGTATACCTATTTTAATACCCCAATACTTTAGAAGATACTTTCAGAGTATTATTAATAAATATGCACAAATAGAGCATGCATGAACTGGATGAATTTTTGTGCTTATGAAAGTGGAAGACTGAAAGCACTAGCTAAATATAATTAGAGTAAAGCAAGATTGTATATATATTTATCAATGTATCAGTGACCCTCAATCCTTATCTAAAACAAAACAATTCTGCCATTTTTTCAGGGCTGTTATCACTATCAGAAACATTAAACTTTGTGTTTAAATTTATTCCAAAAACATGCTCTGGCTTTCAACCAAAGACATCTGTAACTTCCATCTCATTCAAAATTGGACATACACTTTAATAAATTTATAGAATGTTGGTTGCCGAAGTGGTAACATATCAAAGGAATCAGCATGATTAGAATAAATTTCAAGCATCTGATTATATGGTTTGTTTAGAGAAAACAAAAAAAAATCTCCACCCTTTAAGGTCAAGCCAGATAAAAAGCCTTTCTCAAGGTAGTTCAAATTTAAAATTAAGGGATTTTTTTCATCCATAGTACCTAGAGGACAACTGAAACTCCCAGGGTATGTCTACACTTGACCCCTAGTTCGAACTAGGGGTCAAGTGTAGACATACCCCCTGTTACTCTCTATCTAGCTTTCCTGACTCCTTCTCTCTGGTCTATATAACTTTTTTGAGGAGGTGTGACTTTGCTGGATTTCGCCTTAAAGATCCTGATGAGCCATTAACCTTCATTAGTAGATTGCTTGCAGTCAAGTGGACAGGTGTTTCTACTCCACTGAAAACCTGGCAAGCTCTTCCAGGAACATCATGCTGTTTGGACAAGGTTTCACTTCTATTACCACCAATATTTTCTATGGGACTTATCACAAACTCTTCTTTCAGAATGGCCTGGTAGTTCCAGTGAGCAGAATTCACCTCCCAAAAACTGTGATCAGCTTTTCCTTGTAGCTTCTTGGCTTAATGTAAAACCAAACCAGACATGTGTTGTATCAGATTGCAGACATGTTTGCCTGTTTATGGCATGATTATTACTGACTACTGCTGATAGATTCATTTAATGGATCATACCTCTCCATTACCTAAATACAATACTTTATGCAATGTTGTGCTGCCTATGTACCAGAATGGGGTCCCTGAGAAATGTTTCCTAGGTTTGCTTATGAAACCAAGATACCAAAAGATACAACAAAGACAAACAAAAACCCTTCTCTTCTGAAGTATGTAATAAGTCCTATGGGAGAGTCATCCTTGGTAGTAAAGCATAACTGCAAAAACCTGATGAACTGCAGCTGGTCAATAGAGATTGAAAAATCATTTAAACCTTTACCTTTGACTTAGTGGCAGAATTTTACAAAATAATTCTTCCTAATACCCTTTAATCATCATCAATAAATTTGGAACAGGGAACTTCTTAAATTTTAATTTTCTTTCACAGACAATGGAATCTTCAAAATATAGAAATGACCAAGGGACAAATGTAGACTTTCCTATTTAAAAAACTATAGAAGAGGAAGAGGTAAATCAGATAGGATTCTTAAAAGTCAGTGTCATTTGCATCTTAACACTCCACAGATCTATTCTGATACCCTGATTCTGTAACACTTCTCACTTTGAATAGCATGCTCTAAAGCCAGTACTCCAGTTTGGTGCTTGTACTGAGATCAATGGCAGCCAAACTCAGTCCAAAAACAGTTATAATTATGGGTCCATATTCATACTTAGATTTACATTAATTGTGCATGGAGGAGTGGCATAGAGTTTAACTACATTTCACAAATTGGTCAAAGGAGACTGCTGCCTTTAGCCTGTGATTAAAGACCTCAGCTTCAAGACCCAAGTTCTATTCCCCTCTCTGTCTGATACTGGGTGGAGATTTGAATTTCTGTCTCCTGAATTTCTGTACACTAGATAGAGCTATAAGAGAGGCTGATTTAGGAAACTCTTCATTGAAGCTATTCCACTTTATATAAAATACTTGAATAGTCACCGATGCAGCAAGTAAATAGGAGCTGGATGCTGCAGATTTATAGTTAGGGCATATTGCTTTAATGTGGGAGATGTATGTACAAATCTATTTCTGGATTCTTAGTTATTTATATATTGAACTTCATTGCTTCACACTTCAAAAGTGTTCAGTAAGCCAGGCCTGGTATACTTAAAAAGGGGGTTAAAGCACAGCTCGCCCTGTAATTGTGATATATAGCAATTGGACGCTACCCATATTAAGAACTTTTGAAAATTCCACTAGACTCCTCTTCTCATTTTAGGTACCTAAATATGTTGAAAATGTGTCCCCACAGCCTCTTGTAAGGAGTTTATAAAATTTGACCCTTTGGGTGTGTCTAGACTACGTCCCTCTTTCAACAGAGGGATGTAAATTAGACACTTTGAAATTGCAAATGAAGCTGGGATTTGAATTTCCTGCGCTTCATTTGCATAATCGCATCATGGCGCTCTTTTGAAAAAGCACTATTTCGAAAGTCAAACCTGAGGTTTACAGGATCTTTCAAAAAAGGCTTCTATTTTCAAAAGAACTGCGTCTTGACTGTGGTTTCACTTTTGAAATAGTGCTTATGCAAATGAAGCACGGGAAAGTCAAATCCCGGCTTCATTTGCAATTTCAAAGTGTCTAATTTACATTCCTCTGTGGATAGAGGGATGTAGTCTAGACATACCTCTATGGACCAAAGGTCAGATGTTTCACCTGGATTTTGCTTACAGGAAGGAATCATCAGCTGGGATACAGTCAAGGAGGGTCTCCAAGAAACCTCATGCTACTAAGTACTGAAGATTTGAGTCTGCAGTGTTTGGAGTCAAGTTCCAGTTCTCAATAGCTACTAGCAGACCTAGTAATGTTATTTGTGTATGACTCAGTACAGTATGTGTAGACAATAGATTGTTTCCAAGCACCAATTCTAGAAAATATCAAAGAGTAGGGCATATATAGTAAATGACTATAACATTGATTGTTTTCAGTCCTATATCTAGTATTTACTACAGCTTCTCCTATAACAGGGATCATTCTCAAGGAGATTGCCTATTTGTCTCTCTATCATGATGAATTTGTCTTTCTACCATGAGTCTTTTTGTTTCTCTTAAATATGCAAAATAAGATTTAAATATTTGATTTAAAATAAGATTTAAATATTTGTTTCTCTTAAATATGCAAAATAAGATTTATATTACAGCAAAATAAGATTTAAAAAACCAACAAAACCCCCAAAGGTTGCATTTACTTTATTTTTAACAGCTAAGTGTGGTTGAAAAATAGGAGTTTTCCCATGAAAATATTTAAACAATATTAAACATTTTCATTTTGTACAAAATCCCCTCCCCCCCACACACACATTTACACATACATTGGAAAAAATTGAAAAAACAATGCTTTTTACCACCTCTAATAATAACTGATTAAAATGACAATGAGTAATTTGGCAAAGCTGTCACCTGAAGAACATTTACAGTACTAACAAACTGTTAGCTACAAGTTCTTAGCTATAACTCCAGTATGTACTTAGGAAATCCACAAGAGTATTAGACATAGAATCAACAATCAACACGGTGTCTGCCATTGTCAAGAGCCTATCTCAGCAATGGGCTGATGAGTAATATCCATGAGCTAAATTTTGACTGAATTATAGGTAGGATATATTCTGATCACATACTCAACTACCACAATATTCATGCTGAGTGGTATTTTATGTTTTGATTCACTTACCCCGGCATGCAAATACTTGAATGTCTCAGGTTTCCTAGGTGAATTAAGCCAACATTAGTAGTTTCATACAGCTCTGTTCATTACAATCCTCGAAACTGTCTGAATCATGCCTGATATTTTCCTGTGTTTCTTATTCCTTCATTAGAATTTTCCTGCATACTCTCGGAGCTTTATTTTGCTGCTGCGTTTGTGCAATGGAAGGGCAATACACTTCCAGTCCTTTAGATACACTTTTCGTAGTATCTTTGTCTTTGTAAAATGATGGAAAATGTCAAAATGCCATTCAGTTAACTAGTAAACCATTGGAACAGTATGTCTAACACCAGGTGCTTTATTGTTCCTCATTTCCAGAGATGCTGTTTCACCTTTTCATTGTTTTGTGGAAAAAATATTCTTGGTTAGAGTCCCTATGTTCCATCTGCTAAATGCTTTTTGGTCATCATTTTGTATTATTTTGCCATTCCAGGATTAATATATTCTCTAAGGATAGTGTGTTTTCCAGTTCTCCATGATACCCTCCTTGGATATGATAACGTTTCCATTACAATTTCTGAACAGGTTCAAAACACAGTATCTTATTATTTTTTCATTTATTGCTGCTTTTATTTTTGTTCAAAGCTGACATTCCCTTCAATTACCTTCTGAAACATTTCTGATTTTCTCTCATATCACATAGTCAGATAGTAGACCAACTCCTTCCCTATTGTAGCTATAACACTTGCAGATTATTTGGTTTTAACACTAGTAGTTCAATGTCTTGTACCACTTCAGCACCCAAGCTTTCATCGTTATCATTATAGGTTCAGATGTTTAGGGGATTCTTTTCTGAATCCATCTGGAATTGGTTTTTCCCCTCATTCATTATTCCATGAAGTAAATGTGTTTATTTTTCATCAATAAAGATTTAATTTTCCAACCTCTTTTTGAAGTCATTCTCATTATGATTAGGATCATACAATACTAGTATCTAACTTCATATGGATACTCAATTTGCATTGTTTCTGCTTTGAGCTATATGTCTAATTTTTCTGTGTTTAGGAACAATTAATTATGCAATATTATTTCTAGCAGTATTATATTTTCCTACCCTTCTTGACTTGCCTATCACAGAGAGCTGTTAACCTTTCCTTTCTCATGATTGTTGTAACTGTTAAGTTTGTTTGGAGACATCTCAAAGAACTCCATGTCATATTCTTTTCCAAACCTGCATTGGTAATTGTCATGTCTTTTCATCAATACTAGGAAAATGGTACATCTCCAGGGGATTGCCTCATAACTATGTTTTTCTGTGATTAAAAATCATAATTATGACTAGGTCTGGTTGGATATTATTGGAATTCAGATGAAAAATGCGGGGTGGAGCATACAAAAGAACTATTTGCCCTATTTTTGACCAGCTTTAATTCTGACCTCTGTTATTTAACATAATCAATTCCTGCATACACTGAAAAAGTGGAAACCTTTACTCACATTTGTGCATTTGAATGGTTGTTCAGCCCCCCATATAGTGACAAAACTAGCAAATTGACTGTGCTAGTTTCATTCTGTGTGAGCATGTTTTCACACAACTTAAATCCCTGGGCCACATTTCACCTCATAAGTACCCTTTGTTTAAACAAACAAACAAACAAACAAACAAATAAATAAATAAATCTGTTGCTTGAAATCATACAGGCTGATCTTTTCATCAAGGCCACAACTTCCTGGTTTTGGAATAGTTACTGTCTCCGTTTCTATTTGCATTTCTTCCTGTTCCCAAACAAACCTGAACGTATATACTTGTATGAAATCTGTCTCCTTTTTCTTAAGATATGCCATGTGTGCCAAATGTCGTTAATATTGTATCTTATTTTGGATGTTCTCAATAGTACATTTTCATTCTCTGATAATAATAAGGATAGAGTAGCGTACAGTATTTCAAATGTTATTTCACTAGTGCTTAAAATTAACTTCAGTTGATTTAAATCCATTCTGATGCCTCAAGATATTGTTTCTCTTTTTTTCCTGCCTGCTAACATAAATGCAAGCTTTCTTTATCTGTCCTGTGTTCGTCATTCATTTTCTTACATTGCACTTTGTTTGTGGTGTGATTCCTAAAATTATTTTGGGGGATCAAATCTCATTACCTTCTTATACTTCTCTAGTTTAACTGCACTATGTTTACCTTGCATGAACTAAAAATGTCTCCCAAAATAAAATTCATTGTTGCAATTGTTTTTAATTCACTTATGATCATCAAAAAAAATCAGTCATCTTTGAAATTACAGTGACAGGAATGGGCATTGCCCATACCTTTTCCTGTACACTCACCCTCCACCCTGATCTGTTAGCAGTTTATATTTTTTTTCCTGTGAACTGATTTTAAATTAATCATGACAGCACTTATTTATGTCAGACTTTATTGTTGCTAGATTATTGTGTGGTATATTAAATAAAATGTAGAGATTGTTATTAAATTATACATTACAAAATGTTAATTGCCTTTTATTAATATGCTTACTATCATCCACTCAACTAACATCTGACTTACATATGTCTAGTAAACTTTCCCTTGATTCTTTCCTTGAATGTAGGACTACTCATATCCTAGAGAAGCATAAGAAGGTAATGAGATTGGAGCCCCCCCAAATGTCCTTTGTAAGACATTGAAATTCTTTACCAGACACTGGTTTATTTTCCCTTGCTAGTTCCTTTAGGATCTGGGAATGAAATTTATCTGGACTTGGTATTTTGTCACCTTTTCATAATTCCGTTTGTCTGTTTGTTTACTCTGGTGCAATTACAAGACCTTGCTACTGTGATGTCAGGACATCTATAACTACTATATTGCTTGGTTCTTATATAGAAGGATGTAGTGTTGTGAATGAAAATAAATAAACAAAGCAGAAGTCAATAATGGTGTCCACTTCTCATTGCAAGACATAGTTGAAAAGGTGGAAGCTTAGTGTGAAAGGATCATATTTTAAATTACAACGTTTTTCTTGAAATCACTATTTGAGAACTTCCATTTCTGTTTTGTTTCTGTGAACTTGTTACCTGACCTGTTACCACAACTATCTTAATGTTATGTGAACAAGCCAGCTTTGTAAAAAATGGTCTGTTTTGCCTTATCCATAAGGCCCTGTTGAAAATATAGCCAAAATGCAAACTTGAAATTCATTGGCTAACAAAGTGACTTTGGCAGCAGGCATTTCTATGGCTTGAACAGGGACTGATTATAACCTTTCTCTTTGTCTCTAACTTTCACGTCAAGCTTTATTTTCTCAAATGTCGCAAAGAATATTGTTACATAAATTCTGATTTATCAGTATCACTGTAGATAACGTGATACTAGAAGATGACACTGCCACAGTCCAGATAAGAAAGAATCTGATGAGCTAGATCTTGTTCCCCTTCTAAATTCAGCTCCCATCTGACCTGTACATTTTACAACACATAAAACAGGGAAAATAAGGCTGTACTCTACTATTTTATTTCTCCATAAAATGAAATTTAACTTCTATGAAAAAAGAAGCATGAACATTGCCTGTAATAATAAAATACTAAATTTCATTTAGTGTAGGTCTTGATCAACATGCACTGTTTCATAAACAATTATGGGAACACGATATTAAACTTTAGCAAAAGGTAAGAAAAATAACTACTTTAGGAGAAAAAATCATAAATGGAAATAGCACCAAAGGTTCAAAATATATAAGAAAGCAATCAGAATAATGAATATGAATATAGTAAATAAAGCCATAAGTTCCATACTTGCAATCTTATTAGAAACAGGAGGGTTGCCGAAAACAGAGTTTGACCCTTTATGTCCTAAATTTGTAAAATATAAATTTGATCCTTCAGTCTGACAGTTACTGTGACTCACCTGATTATTACTGCTTTTTCTGTTAATTGTGCCCAAACAGAAGTGTCCAAGGCAATTCTCATACTTCAGATCAAGATTTAACTGGATGTATAGAATACAGTAAATCTTTGGGACCCTGCAGATACCCTTCAAGCATTTAAGGGTTAAACTTTTATTAAATTTGGAACAGAACTGTTAGCACTCTTTGCTTTAATTTATTTTTTCAATGTCATGCTGCTTGTAATTTTGAATAACTGCTTTTATCTGCTGTGAGGAACAGTAACCACTGAGCACTGTGTTTTTGCTCAGATTCTATTTGTTGTTATGGAAACAGCATCCTTATTAAGCTTCCTGCCGTAGAACTGCTGTATAAGACATTACTTAAAATGTTCAACAGCAAAAGCAGAAGGATAAAATGAATTCAAACAATACTGGGACTGACTATTACTGGTGAATACCCCTGAAGATGTTTTAAGATGAAAAATGTACATAATGATTACTGGACACCACGTTCAACTTTCTAAATTTATATATTTTGTCACATTATTCCATTACTAGATTTTTTTTACTGGAGGGAAGCTAAAAAAATGCCTCTCCAATTTTATGGGGTTCAAATTGCTTCAGAAATTATTTAAGAGCACAGTTTTGGCAGGGTGTAGGACTGTATGCAAGTAAGCAAAGCATGAAACTGATGTGCTCAGGAGAACATGTTGTGATGTGTTAGTAACACTAAAATCCCTTTGACTTTGGTGGGAGTTCGGAGCACTCAGAACTTTGTAGGCGGTGCCTGGTATCTGTCATGAGCCTGGCATAAAGAGCAGAATGTAATTTCCAGTTGAATTGAATATAATTTAATGGTTTTGTTGGGCAAAAATAACTTTGTATTAATAGGAGGCCTTATCTTCAAGTTCATACCCAATTTTCTACTCAGAATATAAAAATGGATATACTGGGTCACATCAAAGATCCATCTAGCCTAGTATCCAGTCTTTCAACAGTGGCCAATGCCAGGTGCCCGAGAAGGAATGAACAGACAGGTAATCATCAAGCGATCCATTCCCTCTCGCTCATTCCAAGTTTCTGGCAAATGGAGGCTAGGGACACCTTCCATGCCCATCCTGTCTAGCATAATATTCATAATTTTATAGTTCTGTCATATTCCCCTTTTGTCATATCTTTTCCAAACTGAAAAGTGTTTGTCTTATTAAGGTCTTCTCACACTCAAGCCATTCCATACCCCTAATCATTTTATTGCCCTTTTCTTAACCTTTTGCAATATATCTTTTTTGAGATGGGATGACCACATCCATGGCATAGCATGGATTTATATAGAGACAATAAGACATTTTCTGTTTTGTTATCTATCCCTTTCTTAATTATTCTCAGCATTCTGTTCGCTTTTTTTGACTGCTGCTGTACATTGAGTGGATGTTTTTAAAGAACCTTCTTGAAGATCTCTTTCTTACGTGGTAACAGCTAATTTAAAACCCATTATTTTATATATATATTTGGGATTCAGTTTTCCAATATGCATTGTTTTGTATTTATCAACATTGAATTTCATCTGCCAGTTTTATGAGATCCTTTTGAATGTCTTAGCAGTCTGCCTGCGACTTAACTATCTTGACTATTTTTATATTATCTGCAAATTCTGTCACCTCGCTGTTTACCTCTTTTTTCCAGATCATATAGGCTACATCTACACAGCAGTGCTATTTCGGGATACTAGAGGTATCCCAAAATAGCGATCCCGCATCTTAACAGTGCACCCATTATTTTGAAATGTAACAGGCTTGCTATTCCAATGTCCCTGTAAAACCAATTCCACGAGGAGTAAGAGACATTTCAGAATAGTGGGTTATTCTGAAATGTGCGTAGCTCAAATTACGTAGTGTATTTTGAGCTACGACACATATTAACTAGTACTGGTCCTGGAACAGATCCCAGGGGGACACCACTAGTTACCTCTCTCCATTCTGAAAACTGACCACTTATTCCTACCCTTTGTTTCCTACCTTTTAATCAGTTGCTAATCCACATGAGAAACTTCCTTCTCATCCCATGTCAGCTTACTTTGCTTAAGAGTCTTAGGTGAGGAACTTTGTCAAAGGCTTTCTGAAAATCTAAGTATACTATATCTACTGGATCCCCCTTGTCCACGTGCTTGTTAACCCCTTCAAAGAATTCAGTTAGGTTTATGAGACATGATTTCCCTTTACAAAAACTATGTTGACTCTTCCCCAATAAATTATGATGATCTATAAGTCTGAATAAACTTAAAAAACAACAAATGGTCTGGTAGCATTTTATAGATTAACAAAACATGAGCTCTCATGGGCACAGCCCACTTCTTCAGATGACTGAAGCCTATAAGTCTGAAAGTATTGTTCTTTACTATATTTTCAACCAGTTTGCCCAAAACTAAGTCAGGCTTACCAGTCTGTAATTGCCATGATCACCTCTGGAGCCCTTTTTAAAAAAATTTGCATCACATTAGCTTTCTTCCAATCATTTGGTACAGAAGCTGATTGAAATTATTGGTCTCAGACTACAGTTAGTAGTTCTGCAATTCCTTATTTGAGTTCCCTCAGAATCTTGGGTGAATAGTATCTAGTCCTGGTGACTTATTACTATTTAATTTACTAATTCATTTCAAACCCTCCTCTAATGACACCTCAATCTGGGACAGTTCCTCAAATTTGTCATCTAGAAAGAATGGCTCAGGTCCCTCACAACTTCAAACATGAAGACTGATGGAAAGAATTCATTTATTTTCTCCACAACATCATTATCATCCTTGAGTGCTCCTTTAGCATCTCAATTGTCCAGTGGCCCAACTGGTTGTTTCTCAAACATCCTGCTTCTGATGTACTTTAAAAAATGCTATTACTTTTTGAATTTTTGGCTAGCTGTTCTTGACATTCATTTTTTGGCCATCCTAATTATATGTTTACACTTCATTTGCCAGAGTTTATTCTCCTTTCTATTTTCCTTGTATACTTGTATATAACTTCCAATTTCTAAACAATGCCTTTTTACCTCTCATTGCTTCTTTTGCATTGTGGTTTAATCCCTGTGGCACTTTTTTGGTTTTATTTTTATGCTTTTTAAAATTTGGGATATATATTTAAGTTGAGCTTCTATTATGGTATCTTTAAAAAGTTTCTATGCAGCTTGCAGGGATTTCACTTTTGGCACTATATGTACCTTTTAATTTCTGTTTAACTAACCTCCTCATTTTTGTTAAGTTCCCTTTCTGAAATAAAATACTACAGTGTTGGGTTGCTGTGGTGTTTCTTCTGGCCTAGGGATATTAAATTTAATTTATATTATGGTCACTAATACAATGTTAATACCAAGCAGTCCAGCTATATTCACCTGTTAGACTAGATCCTGTGCTCCACTTAGAACTAAAGTATATCACTTTGTCCATGGTTTTCTTGATTAATATGGCCCCAGTTCAATGAAACACTTAAACATATGCTTATCTTTGTAAGAGCATGCTTAAGTTTCACTGAAGACATAACCTTGCTTATTTTCCATTTAAGTTACACATCACGATTATGTGCACTATTAAACTGGGATTTCTAATGGGAGTTATGCCTGAGAAAGAAATGAGACATTAAAGAATTCAAAATTTGATCTAAGGTTAATTTATCAATACTTTTTTTTTTTTGATCTGACAATATATAAGGTAAAATCTTCCTGGCTGTATTTTGTCTGCATTCAGGTAAAAGTCACACTGATGTGTATTACAAAGGTTATTTCTTTTCAGAAAAGAGAAATTGAATGTGGTCACTGTCATCCTTCATTATTAATACACAAGGTGTGACTCAGACCTGGAGAGCAGCAAACAATGGGGAAGTTCAGATGAAGATCAAGATCCTGAAACAACTTTGAAGCACAAACCAATCTCTATAGTGGGTGAACCAGGAACACTTGGAAAAATATACTAGGCTTGATTATGATCAATTTACACTAATGTGCATCATGGCAACTGCACTGAATTCGTTTAATAACACCTGTTTGAAAATATTAAGTTAGATCAGGATAAGGTCCAGTAAATATATTGGCATGTGACATAATCTGATCAATTTTGATGGGGAAAATGATCTTCCAAAGATTCCTTATAGACTTCTGAAATCAGCAAAATCTGATGACAATTGGGAGGTAGGGGTGAACTCCACCAGAAACAGGAAAATTATATCCGCATTTCCCCAGTTGGGCAACAGGATTTTAGTTAGGGTAGCCAAATATATGTCTACACTACAGTTGAAAGTAGACAGTTTTAAGCTGATGGGCAAAAAAACAGGCATGTAGCTGTTGTGGCTCAGGATGCAGCTTGACCTTCAAGGCTTTCCAACTTGAGTCACAACCTCCAGGCTGCTCTGTTTAGTATGCTGACTAAATCCTTTTTACCCATGCTGGAAAGTTCACTCCCAGCTGCAGTGTACCCATACTTTAAAAGCTTCATCACAGAACCATAGAACACTAGAACTGGAAGGGACCTTGAGAGATCAAGTCCAGTTTCCTGCCTTCACAGGAGGATCAAGTACCATCCAGATCATCCCTGATAGATGTCTATCTAACCTGCTCTTAAATATTTCCAGTGATGGAGATTCCACAACCTCCTTAGGCAATTTATTCCAGTGTTTAATCATCCTGATAGTTAGGAAGGTTTTCCTAATGTCCAATCTAAACCTCCCTTGATACAGTTTAAACCTGTTACTTCTTGTCCTGTCCTCAGAGACCAAGGAGAACAATTTTTCTCCCTCCTCCTTGTAACAGTTTTAGATACTTGAAAACTGCTCTCACGATGCATTTCAATACAGGTTGGACCTTCTTGTTCCGGCACTGTAAAAACCTGACTAGTCCAGAATGAGAGATTTTGCCAGACTAGGGGAGGTCTCCTGCCACCGGTGCCCAAGGACGCCCCAGCAGGCACCTGCCTTGCCTCCTCCCCACCCAACCTGGCTTGGCTGCTTTCCCAGCTTCTGCCAGCTTTCTGGGCAGCAGAGTCTCTGATTCCTGCCATGGGGCTCCAGCCCTGTGAATCCAGGGGCAGCCACGGGATTCCGGCCTTGTCCCTGTGCTCCAGGGAGCTTCTGCGGGGCTCTGGTCCCAGCCCTGCACTCCAATGGGCAGCTCCAGGGATCCAGACCCATGCTGCCGTGGGGCTTGACTTCAGCCTCATGCTCCCTGGGGCTCCTACAGTGCTCCAGTCCCATGCTCTGGGAACTGCTGTGAAGCTCTGGCCCCTTCCCCACCCCCATGCTCCTGTAACTTCAGCCCTGAGCTTCTGGGGGCTACCATGGGACTGCCGGGCTCCAGCTCAGCACCAATCTATGCTACCAAGGGACTCCTGAACAGCCCCGCACTGCTGCAGGAGGCTGCCATGGGGCTCTGGCCCCGGTCTTGCGCTGCCCCCAGCCAGGCTGCCAACCCTATTGCCCAGCCCTGGCTGACCCTCCTGCTATAAGGTTCCTGGGCTCTCTGGCCCAGAGCATCCATGGTCCTGCCAGATGACAGATGTTACCAGACCAGAGAGTACTAGTTTTTGGAGGTACAACCTGTATTAAAATAAAGGCCCATCTGTCTTTGTAGTAGTAGATTTCATTTTGTATTTTTTTTAAACTACTATGATACACAAAATATCAAGATACCCAAAACAATGTATTACTACACTAAAGAGAGTTGAATTCCACTTTCTGGGCCTAAACCAAAGGCCACTGAAGTCAGTGGGAGTCATTTTATTTACTTCAATATGATTTAGATTAAGCCCAAAATAGAGATTATAGGCCAAATTGTGTTCTTTGTACTGTAGTTTATTTGAAATAAATGGATTTTCTGGGCAATTTCATAACTTTATCTGGCCTTGGTACAGGTAGGCCTGCTCCAATCCAGTGGGGCCTGCTGTGGATGGGGTGTGTTCCAGCCCGCCCAGAGCAGCCCCCATCCATGGCAGGCCCAGCTCAGGCCGGGGGGGGGGGGGGGGGGGGAGGGGACACTGGAAGCATCCCCCGCCCACTCCCATTTACTTAGTTAGCCAGTTAAACATAATGTTTAACCAGTTAACTAATTAAATGGGATTTTACATCCCTAGTGTATATATCTTCTGTAACACTGCAACAACGCTGCCTCACAAAAATGGCCTAAAGACAATCAAATTTCTTTAAACTTTCAAGACACAGAATGCTGAAAACAAAAATCACATTAGTTACATATACTTTGATGTAAAAAGCATACCTCTTTTGCTGTGAAAACAAAGTTGTTATTTCAACAGGTAGGTTTTTTTCCCTTCAATGTAGCAAGTTGAGGTCAACATTGTAACACTCAGCGAGGATTATCCTCAGACAGTGAAACGTAGGGAAAAACTACAGTCACTTGTCTCCACCAGAATATTTCATCAAGATAATCATCAAGTTGTAAGAAAACATCCTTTTTTTGCCCTGAAGACACAGTCATAAATATATATTTTCTAATTTAAAACCATGTAAGGTGATCATATCTCCATAATTTCTGATTGACTGCTAATAGTAGAGAATACTCTATTTAATGGGATAAAAAATGTTCTCAGTAAGAATTCTGATACTGTTAGTTCAGTATCTTTCATCCAATGTTTCATAATCCACGGTCCAGACTCTGACAATGTTATTCTTGCCAATTTCATTTTATGTTTACTGCCTTTCAAATCCTTCAAAAGGTAAATGTGAACATGGGAAAGAAACCTGTATAATACAATTATTATTTAGTATAAAATTCATATCCTAAATACTTATTACAATACATTTTAACAAACTACAGTGATAGTCTAAAATATTGGTTAATGGAATTATCTGTCTGTTCATGTCTGTAATCGTGGTGTAATTGGAAATGTCCTTATGACACATGTTCTTTTGGAACTGTCAGAATACTGACTTTATATCAGTTAATGTTGGTCTCCAGTTAAAATCATGCCAAAATCTTTAAATGAACAAAAGTGACAGGAGATACGGTTTTAAAATGTGCTTTAAGAGATATGGACTATTTTTTTTCTTTCAGATATAAACACACAACACCTGCTGCCTTCAGTGAAGTTCTCCATGAAGTTCTGAAGGCAGAATTTGGCCTATGGGAATAAAAACGTCTTCCTTTGAAAGTAAAAATAAATGATGATGATGTAATCACAAGGATAATGAATAAAATGTACATTTTTTCTACTGTTATGTTCTAAGTAGATATATGATAAAGGTTTTTAACAACCCAGATTTTCCATTCTTGCATTACAGCCATATTTTATTTTGCTGTTAAACTATGTGACTTTGATATTTATTAAAAAAAGAAGGCATTCTTTTTTCTCTATTCCATTTGAACTAATTGGATTAAATCAAGTTAATGCATTGAATACAGACTAATTACTTCAGACAAAGCACTCAAGAAAGCACAAGTCTTTTTATTTAAATGATCAACAGTGGTCTCAAAACTATCCCTTCACAAAGACCTTTTCCTGCTGAAGCTTGGACTTTAGCCAGAGATACAATATAAGTTAATACTAAGAGAGATCGTTTAAGTGCTGTTATTAAGGAGACTATGATTGATGGAGTTTGTAGCTGGTAATGTGGTTCCCCTTTGGCTGCTCAGTGAACATCGGCAACAGATCAATATCTCATCTGCATGAGATTACAGCCACTTTTGACAATAGCTATGTGGAAAAAAAGAGATTGACACGTTTGGCTGTAACTTACAATAGATGCCCTTGTTTAAATAAAAACAAAAAGTAAATAAATCTTCCTTGGAAAGGATGATAACACCATTTTTGTTTCATCTTGGTGGCTGCCTTTTGTATTTTTCTGTTTTCCTCGTGTCCTCTGCTATCCAAGTGCTGCTATGTCCAAATGTGAGAACCAGTAGTTGGTGAGAGCATGACACTGTGCAAGTTCTAGAAATCACAACTGGTTTAGATAAACTGGGCAATTTTCATTGGCTTTCAGCATTTTTTTCTGATCCTGTCTTGTGAGTCCTTGACGTTATGCCACATTGTGGAAATCCAGTACAAGCTGTTGCTCCCACTGGTCTTAATTTGAGTTATAGGACACTGTGGATACGTCTACACTGCATGCTTATTTCGGAATAAGCTGTTCCAGAAGATATATCCCGGTATAGCTTATTTTGAAATAGCATGTCTACACACAAAAAGAACATCAAAATAGCACTTATCTATTTCTAAATAGAGTGTCCACACTGATTGGATGACAACTTACATTAAAGGTCACCCAAATCAGTTCAGGCAGGGCATCAGGTCAGCAGTGCCTGCCTACCTTTCTGAGGGAAATCAAAGCATTTCCACTGTGTCCTTTGTTGCCCTGTTTTTGGACATCACGGCACTCCCAGCTATGGAGCCGGAGGTGCCTCTGGGCATGCGACAACTCCTATCCGTCATGCTGCAGTTTATGCAGCAGTTTCTGAAGACTGCCCTCCAGGCATGTGTTTGGGAGCGCAGCTCTTTCAGCCACACCCCACTGTGGAGCGCTGCTTCTGGCGGCTAGACACCAGTTCTGACTCGTGGGACCAGCTTGTCATGGAACTGTGGGACGACCAGCAGTGGCTCCAGAATTTCCACATGAGGGAGGAGACGTTTCTGGAGCTGTGTGTCTGGATTGCCCCTGCCCTCACATGACAGGACTCCCAGATGCAATCCGCCACTCTCCTGAAGAGGGGGTAGAAAAGGTGTAGGGGAGGGGGGGAAGCCCCCCCGTCCCTGGGCTGTTCTCCAGTCCCACCCTTGCACAGCCCTGCTGGGGGCTATATGGGGGGGGTCGCTCTTGGTGTGGTTCGGGGGGAAGGAAGAGAGGGCTCAGGTAATTCCCAAGGGCTCTGGCACCCTTTTGATTCTCTGTTTGGTTTGTTTGTTTGTCTCCTGCTGCAAGTGGTGAGGGCTATCAACACCTCCTGCTGTGTAGAGTCATCCACCTCGGTGAGGTGGACCCCATCCTTGCTGGCTTTGCCGCCATGGGCTTCCCCAACTACGGCAGGAGGGGTTATTGATGGCACCCACATTCCCATCCATGCTCTCGACCACTAGGCATTTGTTTACATTAACCACAAGGGCTATTTTTCCATGGTCCTGCATGCCCTGGTTGACCACCATGGCCCGTTTATGGACATCTTCATCAGCTCATCAGGGAATGCGCACGATGCTCATGTCTTCAGAAGCTCCAGCCTCTGCCAGAAGCTGGAGGCCGGCAATTTCTTTCCTGGGTGCACAATCAGAGTTGGGGATGTGGAAATGCCACTGTGCATTGTGGGGACGTGGCCTACCCTCTCATGCCGTGACTAATGAAGCCCTCCACTGAACACCTTGACCCTAGCAAAGGCCACTTTAATGCCCAGCGAGGCAGGGCCCACATGCAGATGGAGTGAACCTTCGGGTGTCTCAAGATGAGGTTCAGATGCCTCCTGACCCACCTGAATGTAGGGGAGCAGAACATCCCCCAGGCAGTGTCTGTATGTTGTGTGCTCCACAACATATGTGAGAGGAAAGGAGAGGCCTTCCTTCCAGGGTAGGAGGTATAGTCCGGCTGGGAGGGCATAGCCTTTGAGCAGCTGTGCACAGCTGCCATCTGGCAGGCCAATCAGGCAGGGATACTCATCCAGGAGGCCCTGAAGGAGAGTTTCTCACAAGGACTGCAGTGACACTCTCCCCAGGGCCTCCCCACTAGGGGCCTGGGCCTTGCCCCTCTCTGGCTTTCCTCCAACAACCACTCCCTTCCCCCCTCCACCACTCTCTTCTGCTGAGGCAATAAAACTTTATGTTTTTTGAAAAAAAGAGAACTGTTTGGTGATTTGGGGTAGAAGTCATTGGAGAGGGACCGGGGGAAGAACCTGGAAATGGGAAGTGGGGAGAGGGTGGAGGGGAGATGAGAACCTTGGAGGGGGAGGCAGGAGGAGGGATCTGAAAGGGGGCAGAGAGGGGAGTAGAGGCTCAGGGTTGGGGAGTGGCATGTGGCTCGGGTTGTTCCTCAGCCTTGTGTGCAGGGACCTCAGAGACCACAGGAGTGGGGCGGGGGAGGTCCTGGGAGTCTAGGGAGAGAAGCAGGTGGTGTTGACTGGTATATCTGGCCAAGAAAGGAACTAGCCTAAAGGAATGTGTGCCTACCCACTTCTGTCATTGGGATTTGTCTCAGACCCTTAGGAAAAATAAAATTGACTAAAATGTGGGTGATAACAAACAGGGCATATATTTAACAGTTCAAACAAAGTAAAGAACATAATTATAACCAGGTTGCCCACAACTAAAGGTAAGTGATGCAAAGTTGATGCACAACTGTGATTAGGGTGAATTCCCTCCCCCAGGATGGAACCCAGGTAAGGAAATGGAGGATTATGAAATCACTACCATATCCTGCAGCTTGCAGACCCTCATGGTGGCAGGACAGCTCCAGATACCATCTCCAGATGGTATGTCAGGTGAGAGTGATCAGGCTGTGTCAGCTCTGCTCCAGTGATGGTCAGCCCACTCCCCTCCCTGCACCATCATGGCTGTGCGTATGTCCTTGTTGATGAGGGATGGCAGCTGATAGTATAAACCTTGCATGCAGGTAAGTTCAACCCTCCCACAACAAAAGCCTATCTGTATGGTGCTGGCATACCCCTCTATGTAGCTCTGGACTCTGACACTCAGAAGGGCAGCCCCTTGGAACTCAAGAGGCAGCCCTTAAATTAGCTGCTCTTGCTGAGCAGAACCTAGGTCACGTGTCTGCCTAGTTTTCCCACCAAAATGTCAAAAGAGCGGGAAAATGCCCTCAGGGGAGGAGGGAGAAGGGTGGCCAAATTGGACTCCATGTTGTTGTTTGGACTTTTCAAAATGGTGTACATGTGTTATTGATTACCAAAACTTTCCCCCTATGGTGGAGGAGGGGGGGCTGGAGCATGGGCTGGCATGGGAAGGGGGGGCAGGACCAGGAACTGGGGCTGGGGCAGGAGCAGCAGCAGGAGCAGGAGCTAGCTCCAGCTGCAGCAATTCCATTCATGTCTCTCTCTGCCACTGCATGTCCTCCTGTATCTTCTGGACCAGCGTCTCATGCAGGGCCCGGAGTATGGAGATATGCTCCCACATCAGGTCTTTCTGGATTTTCCAGCACTTGCATTTCCCCCAGTGTCAGGCGGCTGCCTCGGCTGGTGTTGCCCCCCCCCCCCCACAGCTGGTTTGGCTGGGGAGAATAAAGAGAGATGGTCAGTCATCCCTGGAGACACTGTCCCCATAGCCTTGCCCTCATCTGTGAGCCAAGACTGACAGTTCCTGGGTCAGATGAAGATGATGTCCTGATAGCAAGGCCATGTGTGGCCTGGACAGCAGTCCCTTTCTTACAGGGGCCCAGACATCCCCAGGGGAGCATGCTCCTTTCCTCCTCCACCATGTCCTGGGGACGAGCAGGCATGGGAAGTTGCCAGCCCCTCTCGGATCCAGTGGGTGGGAAGGGGGCTTTGGTCTGGCTGGGCTTGCCTCAGTGCCATGCACACAATGGGTCCAGGAGTGGTGACATCCCAAGGGGAGAGAACTTGTATCCCTGGCTGCTGGGGGAGAGGGATGAGGGTGTGCGGGGGGAGGAGGTTGTGAGCAGCAGGCACACCTGCACCTGGCAGCACTGTCCCTGGGAGCGGGTGCTGCCTTGAGCATGCAGGCATGCCTGTGTGCAGCACTTCTGAGTGTGCATGTGTGCGTGTTCTTGGCCCAACCTCCTTCTAGCGGTGGGTTGTGGTGGTGGAAGGGTGCCCCCCCCCATGTATCTGAAGTGTGGCTGGCCTCCCCAGACTCTGTGAGCAGGAGCCCAGGGGTGCTCAGATGAAGCCTCCTGGGGCTGCACATGCATCCACGTGCACAGACTGCAGCTCAATTCCCCAGGCTGAGAAGGCTAAGCAAGGAGTGCACCCTAGTCCCTCACTTATGCCACCTCCACCCTCTCTGCACAAGAAAAATAAGGCCTCTCACCTAATGTTCCCTTCCTGGCCTTGGAAGATGCCTGATACCATCTCAAGGATCAGCAAGATCACGGTGCTGGCCGTGGCAGTGTCTTCCTCCTCCTCCTCACCATCTCTGACCCCTGGGTGGGCTATGATGGGCATCTCCAGCCCCGAGTCAACCACTAGGGTTGGGGAAAGGGCTGTACTGCCCCCCAGGATTCAGTGCAGGTCTTTGTAATAGGGACAGGAGTGGGGTTCTGCCCCGGAGCATGAGCTGCACTCTCTCTCGCCCTCGTGGAACCCTGGTGGTGCTCTTTAACATTCATCTGGACTTGCTCCTGCATCCGGATGTAGCCCTTTGTGACCAGGCTATCAGCCATCTGGCCATATTTGTTGTCATTGCACCATCTGGAGTGGCGATCCTGGAGGTTTTCCTCCTCACCCCACACCTCAATGAAGGCCAGGATCTCCGCCCCAGACCAGGATAGTGTGCACCTCTTTCAGCACCTGGAAGGCTCCTGGGAGCCATTAGAGTGCTCCCTGGGGGTGATAGAGGGCTCTTGGGGGGGCTCAATGGTCAGCCATGCTGGCCAGATTTTGTGCTGTGGCATCAGCAGTGTGGCTGGAGGTTGTCAGGGCCAGCTTCCTGCTACAAGCCCTTTCTCTATGGATGCAGCTTTAAGGGCTGCAGGGGAAGAGGAACTATAGAGTCCTGAGGAGTGTGTATGGAGTGGCCAACAGGGTACCTGTGGTATTTCCTGGAGGCCCCTTATTTCAAAATAACTCCCTGTGCCACATCCACACACACCCTCTTCTGAAATAGCTATTTTGGAAGAGGCGTTATTCTTTGTGCAATGAGGTTTACAAAAGTCCGAATAAGCCGTCCGTTATTTTCAGTATATTTCAAATCATGGAATTGCTGTGTAGATGCTTGCATTGTTGTAACGGTGCAGTGCAAACACACCCTGTGAATCCTGTTGCAAACTACATAGGAAAAAGAGCTATGTGCAGCACCTTGGCAGTACAAGCCAATTGAACACCTTTCTTTATATATAAATAATTTTGCAAGATCAGTACGTAAAGACAGTCGAGAATCACTGAACCTTAGTTACTGTAAAGAGATATGAGACTTTCTACTAGCTGAGTAGCCATCCCCGTATTTTTACATCAAGGAAAAGTAGAAGTATTTTGGGAGAAAAGGCCTTCTGATTGTTTATCTAAAAATATTGCATGAAGAGATTAATAACCAACAGCATGTAAAGGGATTTTTTTTCATCTGTGATGACTCAAAACTGCATTGCAAGCACCATTTTCTAATACAGAAATTACTCCTCTTCATGTGGGAATTGTACTCACTCTTGTCCCACCATGTAGCATTGTATGCCCTTAAACTAGCTAAAACTTTTGTGCAAACTTCGGTTTCTATGGACTATTTATTTTGATGTGTTAATCTCCTAAATTCCTAACAAAACAAGTAGAATTTTTAAAAAGGGATTAGGAAAGCACTATGCTTAGTGGGAATAAAGTTCAGAACATGATCAGGAAAGACATTTCTGGAATGAGATTTACGTATTACATTTGAATAATTTAAAAACTGAGCCTCTTAAATAACATAATAAGCTCCTAAGTTAAATTCTGATTTAAATTGAGAGATTTTGTACATTCTTTGAAAGTTTATAAAAATGCATCTGAGTTCATTTATAAAGATTTAGTGACCCAGCACTAAACAGGGTCTCATAAAATGCTCCGTGCCCTCTGGAAATGTTACTCCAGACTATGGTTTGCAAATATCAGGAGAACTTGCTCAAGTGTCCATCCCTGAATGTTAATAAGCTATGTGTAAAGCTGCCTTTATGAAGACCCATCTGATTATGAAAACTACTTCCTAAGCATTTGTTAGTTAGGAAACACAAGAAAAATATATTTAAAATATAAAAGGTTTTATAATGAGTTGATATCCAACCACTTTGGTGTCTGAGGAGTTGAGTTTACAGATTACTTTGAGCCTGGAAATGTATTACTTGAAAATGTGATACCCAGTACCATTAGATATAAATGTAGGCAAATTCTGCTATTCATAATATTTGTAAATCAGTTATTTAAAATTGGAAGATGAGATGAAACACATGTATATATTAGATAGACTTCTGAATATTCTCAAACTTTTTGCATTTTTGATAAATATACTTTTAAGGATTCACTGGCCATGCATTACTCAATAAAGCAAAATACTGTAGTCAGCTGGAGATGAAACGTGTCTTCTAATCTCTGCTAAATGTTTCATGTTCTTGTGTGCACAGATATCTCAGTTAAAAGATATTTGTTCACCAAACTTTGTCCATAAATTTCAGCTTTTATAGCTGTCATTTTAAAAGTCACCTTAGAAATAGGCATTAGTTCCTTTCTGAAAGTCTGTCACATTTCAAAGTGGTTCACACAATGTTATGCATGTGACTACAAGCTCTATTTAAGCAGGAAATATGTATTATACAGATGTTCCATATTTTGTCACAGTGGTAGGTTTTGATATCTTATTGGAGTGAGGCTTTAATAGCTGTGTATCTCTGTAAAATAAAAAGGGCTATGTGACTCTCTTGTATAGAACTATATGAAGACAGTGAGTGTACAGATTTGTGTTAACAATATTTAGCATTTATATAATATGACATTGTCAAATAGTTTTGACCAATATTAACTCGTTATCCCTGGGAGGGAGGCAAGCAGATAGTATTATCCCAATTTTTAGATAGACAAGCAAACACAGAGCATTTAAAAGATTAACTTATAAAGGGTACATTAGTGATCTAGAGCACTGGAATCTGTTAAAATGGGGACTAATGATCAGTCTGGGGTGGACAGGCCAAATGTTATTAAAAGTTGCCACTCTTCGTCTTGAGAATTTTGAAACTAGCTGTTAGCTTATGGTTAGAGATTTTCAAATGGTAATTATTACATTGGGTTATGGTACTTAGATACTATTGTGCTGCTCTTGGACCCTGGCATGAAGCAGGAGGTCATTCAGGATTACTGAGTAATGTGAAGAATCAGCACAGAGCCAAGAAATCCACAAGACATCAGCCATGCAGATACTGCTTGGATGAATAGAGAGAAACTCTCACACCAGCCTCATCAATCTGGCTGCTGGAGAAATACTGCACAAAAAGATTATGTAACCAAAATGATAACCAAAACAAAAGATACATATCAAATAAAAATGCAAGGCCACATCAGAAAATGTCAATTTCCAGCATCATATTGGACCACTGAATATCATACTGAACCCAGGGACGTAAATGCCCTTGTTATGGCAAATTCTGCTCTGTGGGCAAAGAAAGGGGTTGCTTTTTGTCACATGGAAAAGTATGGAGAGGAAGCACAGAGACACAGGGATTGTAATTGTCAGGCATGGCACTTGCAGTGCTCTCCTGAACATTATGTGCCCATAAGAAATCAGCTCCACACAAGGAATATATAATGCACCTGCCTTGACAAAGAAAATTCTTAAGGGCTTAGACAAATAGTAAATTAATTCACATATATCTACTGGTATTTTTTTAAAGACAGCTTAGATGTTGTCTGTATCTTAGGTACGTCATTGCAAGTACTCTCCCAGTGCTGTTGAGTCCTGACCAATTAGCAGATGGGAGAGCACTCAAATGTATTTGGAATTTTCAAGAACAGATATGGAAAGACACTGATGCAGAACGATGACTGGCCAATTGCCTCTCCCCACTCTCCTCCAGCACTCCCTCCATGTGAACCTCATTTCCTCCAGTGCTCCCTCCTCCGGTGCTCCCTCCATGAAAATTTCATTTTCATATGTAATATATTGAAAAACTTCTAGGTAGTTCTACCAATATCATTATCACATGATAAATAATACAACTTTTTTTCATCAGAAAATACCATTGAATTTAAAAATATCCTCAGGACAATTCTGGTTTTGAGAAAAAAATGTTGAACAAAATTAAAAAGTAACATTTTGAAATTTTCCAAATTAAATATTTCAAATTTTCAGTTTGAAATGGTTTTTTGTTTTAAAATACATACAGGAAATCCAGTTTCCTACAGTTGTTCTTACCTGCATACATGTTATAAAATAGAGGCATCAGTATACAAACTTGCAAGCTGGCAACGGGGTTTGTTGCAAGGAAAAGTTCCAGGGTTGGTATTAGTGTGGTATGTCCTGTGGTTGTTGGTAAGAATCATCCTGAGGTTAGGTGGTTGTCTATAGGAGACTATGGGTCTGTCTCCCAGAGCCTCTCGGAATGTAGTATCCTGTTCCAGTATAGGTTGTAGTTTATTGATAATATGTTGGACGGGTTTAAGTTGGGGGCTATAGGTGATGACAAGTGGTGTTCTGTGGTGTTCTACTTCAAGCCAGACCCAAGAAAACCAACCATAGGCTCTGGGAGACAGACCCATAGTCTCCTATAGACAACCACCTAACCTCAGGATGATTCTTACCAACAACCACAGGACATACCACACTAATACCAACCCTGGAACTTTTCCTTGCAACAAACCCCGTTGCCAGCTTTGTCCACATATTTACTCTGCTGACACCATCATTGGACCTAACCATTTCAGTTACAAGATGAAGAACACATATTCCTGCTAATCCAGAAATATAATTTATGCCATCATGTGCCAACAGTGTCCATCTGCTATGTATATTGGACAAACTTCTCAGACACTTCGCCAAAGAATCAATGCACACAAAACAGAAATCAGACAGTTTCACAAAGAAAAAACAGTTTCTTGCCATTTCAGCAAGACTGGGCATTGTCTCAACGACCTCACTACATGCATCCTGCTTCAGAGAGACTTTAACACAAGACTACAAAGGGAAGCCTCTGAAGTGTCATTCATGCTTAAATTTGACACTTTACGAATGGGCCTCAACAAAGATGCTAATTATCTTACCCATTACAAAGATAGCTTCCCCAATTATCACCCCAATATCATTATCTCATAGACACTAACCTCCCCCCCTCATCTCCCCTCTGTTCTAAAATCTGATTTGTCAGTTTTGTATGTGTTCACTTTTTTTGATTGTATCCCTTTGGTATATATGGTCATGCCAATTTTCTTCCACAATGTGATCTGAGGAAGTTGGTCTGGCCCACGAAAGCTCATCACCTAATAAACCATCTTGTTAGTCTTTAAAGTGCTGCATAATCCTGTCTTTTGTTTCAGCAAGACCAGACTAAGACGGCTACATCTCTATTACTATTTTACATTACACAGATATGGTTAGACATTTTTAATAAAAGAATGTGTATCATATTATATAAAGGAGCAATACTATTCTAAAAATTGCAACGTAAATACACATGTACCAAATGGTATATAATTTTGATTAGATTATCATTGTACAGCATCAAGGAGCAAAAGGGAACTTACCTTTGCTAATGATATTAGCCACACTCTTTGGGAGACCAGCTCATGATCTCCTATAGTGCAAAGTATTTAGAAACAACTAATCCATTTATTCAAATAATTATTCTCTTTTTCTAAATCATAATGAATATGGGCTGATTCTGTTTTTCCAGTGTATACCAATGAGTTTGCTAAGTTTGGGATAACCATAAGCAGTGACAAAAAATTCCATATAAATCTTCTCCTATGTTTATGCATTCCCTGGATTAAATGGAAAAAAAAAAGAATAAGTTTAAAACATAAAAGTAATCCATTTCATTTGTCACATTGTAGCATCAGAGCAGTAAGATTTTAATTATTAGATTACCTTCTTGAGACTTCAGTTCATGTACCTTGTGATTCACTGCATGAAATTCATACTTTGTTCCCTTAATTTTGTGAGTCTATCATACTGCCAGTTTTCTAGTAAATGAGGACGGGATACAGAATTTGGTGTTTCTTATCTTCCAGGTTTTTATGGGGGGCTTCAGGAATTGTAGAGGTTACAGTAACCTTAAACCAGTGCCATGACTTTGAAAGTGGGGACCATACAATGAACAGATTTAGTAAGGAGTAACTTTCTGGCTGCTGAATTTGGAATTAACTGTGTTTTATTAACTGTCAGCTCAGGAAACAAGAAGTCTCAGCAAGCAAGAATATGTTGATGCAACCAAAGCTTGAATTAACATTTCAAGGTCTTCCACAGACAGCATTAGCCTCAACAGCACATTCTAGAGATAAAAAATGAAACTTTCAGAATTTTGCACAAGTGGCTCTCAGAGGACAATCTCAAGTCAAATACAAAATGAAGATTCCTAGCAGTCAGGAAAGGGACAAATGGGTTGCCATCAATCAAAATAGATGAAAAAGATACAGCTGGTGGTTTGCTTACTGCAGGAGAAACTCCCCCCTCCTCAGAGCAAAGTTTAGAGATATTTAAAAAACAAAAATGCCACAGTGCATTAAAAATTTCTGTGACTTATTACTCAGTATTCATCTCCCTTCTTCAAACATTATGGAAATGTGCTTCAAAAATACCTTTGAGGCATCTACATATTGTAATGAGGGCAATGACTAGATCACTGGGGCAAGGACAATCCTGAATTTGATGACATCAAAGAAAAAAATGTGTCAGGAGACCTGTCCCCATCTATTCCTCACAAACCTAGAAGAACCCACATCTGAATATTGCAAACAGATATTCCTGATTTCAAAGGACTTAGCTGGAGAGAAGGACACAAAACACACTAATTGTGTTTCCCAATGTGAATGGGAATAGTATGCGATTACGAGCCTATCAACATCTTTTCCATTTTCCTGTCCAGGATTGCTGTATAAGATATTTCAACATTCTGGTCATTCTGATTTTGAAAGGGAAATACAGTTATAAAGGCCTATAATGCACTATTTGTGATAGCTACAGGGTCTGTGACACACGTATAATATTATTTAAAAAGGCATAACATTGGTTACTACCACCATTATGAGTTACCTAAAATTTAGTTTGTGTGAGTCTATATACAAGATTTAGATTTTCCAAATTATGGTGCAGGTAACTAATGTCTCGCAAGTCACAAATAATACTGCTTTTCTGTTATCATATGCATCTGATCTGATTATTATTAATAATAGTTATCACATAAATCCTGAGGCTACTTCTTTTTCCTGATCAACACTATAGCAAGGTTACCTACGTACTACAGAAGTGTAGAAAAATCAAATACAAATCTTAGATACATTTTTCTCTCTCAATGATTATTATTTCTTATATCAGTATTGTAGTCCAGTGAGCATTGTGAAAGGATAATTTTAATTCCTGAAATAGTTTTGAATTGAGGTTAGGGTTAGGGACCAAAACCGTTTTTTTTTTTTTTTTTTTTTTTGCGTCTAGGAATTTGTATTGTGAAATGGTGAATTAAGCAGAATTATGTACCAACCTTTCAACAATCCACTGAATGTATCTTGAATGAAAATCTGGATCATGTCCTTAAGGACAAACATCATCCCAACAGCATGCTAACTGTGATCCAAAGCTACTGATACAAATAATTATATAACTATATAAATAGTTGGTTTCCTCAGAGTTAAGCTGAAAGGCTTTTGGTCCTTCTATTTTCTCAGAGTGTTATGTTGACAATAAAGCTCATTTGAATTGCATTGTCCTTAAGCCCTTATGTGGGACTGCAACACATGGATTAAAGGGCCATCACACTCCGGTAATTGTTGTCCTAAACTTCTTTTGAATTATGGATGAATGACATTTTGGATTCTGCAGTAAGAAAATTTCAAATATTGATACATATTGAAGTATTAATTGTGTGTTTGGAGGTCTTTATCAGTCACATAATGACTGGTTAGAAAAGTTAAGGGCCCAAGAAGTATCTTAGAAGGTCAGTTTCTGATAACTAGAAGCTTCCAAATTGGTCATTTATGTACTAGAGCCCCAAAAAGCTTTTCCTACATCAACTCTCTTTGCAAAGCATCATGAGGATAATAAGATTGGATTCATGGATTTATAGTGTCAAAAGAATTTGAGATGGAACAGATTTATCGGGTGATCTGATCAATCTTTATTCTAGCAATGCATTATTTTATATTTACTGGAGCTGTTCTGACTCCAACTAATTTTAATTATCCAAGCAATAATCTTTCCACCTTTTTTCCTGTTGACACAGTTTCACGGGCTAGTGGTTCTTTTCTTCTGGAAGATTTTTTTGTTATTTAACTTAAATATTTCTTTCCTGATTTCATCTCATTACTCTTGTCCCTACCCTATACACTACACTAATTAACTCCACTCCCTCCTTAGTATTCGCAGGCTTCAAATGTTTATGAAGGAGATAATTAAAGTTCACAACAAGCTTATGAACAGGCTTTTATTCTAACTAGTCCATATTCAAAATGGGGAATTTACAATTTACAGGGAAAATAACAAGCAAAAAAAACACAGAATATCATTTCATTCCCCCATAGCATGTTATAAAGAAAGGTTAGCTGTTCCTATTGCAGTGATCATGTAGTTGAATGTGATAGCTTTAGTTATTTAGAATATGTTTTGATAAAAGAGAATATGATGGCCAATACACTGGACTTATTCTGTATGTTTTTTTAGAAAAACACAACACATAGTCTTTGGCTATAAATACGACTCCCACAAGAAATAGAAGGGACCAAACATTAATTGCCCCTAACCCTTTAATCTGCCTAGGACTGGATTGTATTGTTGAAAAAACGTGTCTATATTTAAATATTAAGAATGAGAACTCAAACAAACAACATAATCTAATAAAATTGAAGGTTAATGCTGGATTTTTTTTGCTGTTAAAAGGGATAAAATAAGCCTTCTGATATTTAAAATGTGAAAATTCCTGAAAATGAAGGGATTTTTGAAAAAGAATCATGTGGGCCAAGATGGGCAGGGTCTGCAAAACCATACTGTGAAGTACCCCTAGCCTCTGTTCACCAGGAGCTGAGAACGGACAACAGGAGAGGGATCATTTGGTGATTACCTGTTCTGTGCATTCCCTCTGAAGCACCTGACATTGGCAAATGTTGGAAGACAGGATACTGGGCTAGATGGATCTTTGGTTTGACCCAGTAGAACCATTCTTATGTTCTTATGGAATAGTGAAATCAGGGACATAGAAAGAGAAGGGAAAAGAAGGGTTATAAAAGAAAATACACACAAAGCTCAGGAAGTGATTGTAGCACTTGGGAATAGTACTTGAAAGAGAATAAGGCAGGCGTAGAACACTAAAGACATCATAAAAGATATCAAGGTAAAGCACCATGTGACATGTGGAATTTAATCCTTCTGCCAGTCAGCATTAACAGCAATAAGGGCTGGGTTCAGCACCTAGGGATGTCTTCTCAAGAATTCAGCACAAAACTGGCTTGATCCCCCACCCAGTGATCTGGGACAATTACACAGCATCCCCCTAGTCATCTATAAGATGCAATATTCTCCTCTCACAAGCACCGAGTCTGAGAGTGAAAAAGAAACTTTTAATAAAAAGGGAGGGGAAGTAACTCATCATTAGTCTGAGGAAAACACCAAAAACAGCATTCATAACAATAAGCTATGAGCTAAAAGGGAAATTGGGCAGTGTCCTTTCCCCTCAGATTCTAAAGACCAGCTGCCAAAAGTCCATTTAACATGCCCGTCTCTTCTGTGCATCCCACTTGTGGTTGCTGCCTTTGGTCAGTGCAGACCCAGAGTTCAGAGGAGATTACACAGAATTGATCTCCCAACCTGGGACGAAAGGAGAGCAAGGGTGCACCTTACTCACTCTGCTGCCTATACACTCACTTGCTGTTCCTCTTTGCCATCCATCTGTCCTGCTGGGATGATCACCATGCCTCTCCACCAGTCACCCACCTCTTAACACAACTCCCAGTGACTCCAGCTGCCTCAATGGTACACAATGGGCAGACTCTTAAATCAGAAACACTCTCCAAAACAGGTTTAATGCTCAGACCTAGGAAACAGTGATTTCAGCTCTGCAGTGTGTAACCAGACTCTCAACTAATTCTAAAGTAAATGTTTTATTACACAGTGCAGAAGGAAAGGATCATCTGGTGTTTGGGGCCCTTAGGCTCACTGGGCTCTGGAACCCATGTGCCTTGCCATGTGAGTCACATTTAGTTGAGTCTCCCAATCAGAGTATGCAAAGCACAGTTCTTCTGTCTTTTATTCACACGACAAGATAACAACTCTTTATTACTCCTGTCCTATAACAAGGAGTTAATAGCTAGCAGATTTAAAACACATAAAAAAAGTACTTCTTCATGCAATGCACAGTCAACCTGTGGAACTCCTTGCCAGAGGATGTTGTGAAAGCCAGAACTTTGACAGGGTTAAAAAAAAAGATCTGGATAAATTCATGGAGAATAAGTCCATCAATGGCTATCAGACAGGATGAGTAGGAATGATGTCCCTAGCCTCTGTTTGTAGCTGCAGGGAATAGACAACAGGGGAGGGATCGCTTGATGATTACCTGTTCTATTCATTCCCTCTCAGAGCACCACTGTTGGAAAGCAGGATAGTGTGTTAGATGGACCTTTGGTCTGACCCAGTATGGCCATTCTTATGTTCTTATGAGAATATGGATCCAATACCAGCTAAAAGTGATCATTAGGGCAAGCATTTCCATCCTACTGAGCACCTAGGCAGAGTGGGTGTGCCCATGCAAGTGAGTTCAGCTTCTGAAGTAGAAACAATAAACTCTTACTTAAATACATAAAGGCAATGAAATCATCACCTTTTTTTTAATCAGTAGCAGGACATAACTGAAAAACCGAGCTCCTCTTCTAAGTGCATATCTATACTACAAATTCAGTCATTTGCCTGTCCTGACAGGTTTCTAATCTAGTTTTCTCTTCATTTAATAGCTTCCTAAGAACATAGGAATGTCCGTACTGGATCAGACCAAAGATCCATCTAGCCCAGTAGCCTGTCTGCCAACAGTGGCCAGCACCAGGTGCCCCAGAGAGGGTGGACCGAAGACAATGATCAAGCGATTTGTCTCCTGCCATCCTTCTCCAGCCTCTGACAAACAGAGGCCAGGGACACCATTTCTATCCCCTGGCTAATAGCCTTTTATGGACCTAACCTCCATGAAATTATCTAGCTTCTCTTTAAACTCTGTTATAGTCCTAGCCTTCACAGTTATCCACCTGCTTTGGGATTCTCCAGAAGTACGGATACCTGTAAGTCCTTTAACTCAGGGATTCCCAAATGTTTGAAAGCTGAGCCCCCATTCAGGAAACTGTACACACAGAAAACTTTGCTATCTTTAATTTAATTTTACCTAAACCTGAAATGCTCATTCAGGCAAAATGTCTTTTATAGTCAAAGCACTCTCCCTGAATTGGGGCCTAGCCTCA
Source organism: Pelochelys cantorii (assembly GCA_032595735.1). Lineage (NCBI taxonomy): Eukaryota > Metazoa > Chordata > Testudines > Trionychidae > Pelochelys > Pelochelys cantorii. The sequence goes on from CM064330.1 coordinate 65,957,624, forward strand.
GTGTGTGAAAGCAGAACTGTGATTCCTGTTCTTGAATAAGAGTGGAGTGGGTTACAAAAGAAGACTGAATGCTTTTGTTGAATAGATATGTTTGTGTAGCTTCAGTGTCTGAAGGTCAGAATTTGGCCTAACCTTTTCATTTGCAACAGACCTGTGCTGCTCCAGATTATTACTTATTAATGCCCTCTGACATTCTATATTTTGGGAGTGCTGTCGAATATGACTAAATTACAGTGGCTACCGAGAAGTAAGGACCAGTAGAAGAGTTTTAAATTGGCTCTTGCTATCCTACAGGGAACAGACAACTAACTACTGAGAAGTTCAGCCAAAATGTAAGTCAGGGTATCATCTTTGTGATTTCCTCTGTCCCCGTTGAAGCTAAAAAAAGCTTTTGGAGGGAGGCTCTATTTGGGTATGTCTACACTAGCCCCCTAGTTCGAACTAGGGTGGCTAATGTAGGCATTCGAACTTGCAAATGAAGCCCGGGATTTAAATGAGGTGTAACAGTTAATCCTAACTAAGGACTTAGTTCGGATTAACTTCTGACTGCCACGTGTAGCCGTGGGCAGTCAGTTCGAACTACGGGGATTTAAAAATGGCGCCCCCGGGAACATGCAAATGAAGCCCGGGATATTTAAATCCCAGGCTTCATTTGCAAGTTCAAATGCCTACATTATCCACCCTAGTTTGAACTAGGGGGCTAGTGTAGACATACCCTTTGTTATTGTTGTCTGTGCCACTGGGCAGAACAACAATAACGGTGGCAAAAGAAGCAGGCTTGGGTGATGATTTATAAGGCCTTACTAAGAATAAGAGTGTGGGACACATATTGGCATACATGGCCATATTGATGTGATTTTAATATTCAAGACTGAGACTAAGGTCTGTTCCAGACTAGTAGTCTATGGCATTGGGTTTACGAGATAAAATTCTCAGATCCACTGAGATAAGGGTGTGGGTGGTGGGTTTTTTTTGTTTTTTTTTTTAAACAGATTGAAAAGACAAGGTTTATGTGTTTATGTTGGAAGCTTGTGATATAGTGAAATAAAACCCATTCCCACTTTTTGCCTGGACAATGCAGTTCTGGGCTTTAGGATGTTATATTATGAACACATCTTTTTGAGTCCTCAAAAAGAATAGCCCAAAAGCACTCAATATATTTTAAACAAGTTTAAACCTAATTTATTAGAAAATCTTAAGCCTGAAGTTTAAAAAACCTGCTTTTTATACGCTTTATAAAATTTAATGTCAAACAACATAGTTCTAAATGGATGTGAATAAGGATGAGAGCAATTGAAAAGACAAGACTGCGCTAATAACTTGTGATGTAATAAAATCCATTCCCAATGTGCTTAGACAATCTAAATCTGGGTTTTAGAATAGCTAACTCATTCATGTATGTCCCAAAGTACCTATATTAATACCAAAACCAATTGCTGAGTCACTAATATATACACCATACTGTGCTTTTGTGATACAAAGTAATCTGGATAGAGAATGTATAAATTCTATGCCAAGAAAATTAAGGAAAGCACAATCACACACAAAAAAAGGGGGAAGAAAGCACAGGAGACCCTTCTTAAATTTCTCATAAAAGCCTGCTGTTTGATAAATTCTGTTTTCTAAATAGCTGGGAAGAAAATCATCCCCTTACTCCCTGTAGTTCTTTCATGAGAAAGAATAATCAAGCTGACAGCTTTAATTCAAATGGTAGTTTACTGCAGAATGCTCTTCCTTTTGAACAAGATGAACTTCACTCACTCTGAGAAGAGAGAAATATTTAACAAAGCATAATGTAAGTGAAATATTACAGATATACAGCTCAGTGGGTTTATGGAAGTAATTACAGGCATCTCTCCAATCTGGCTCTCTACCTATTTCTTTCTTGGTTTTGATATAATGGTGTCTGAATGTGCTGTAACTAAAAATTCACTGTTGCAAAACAAGGTCCGAATGAACAATTTTTTCTTTGACTTTCACCTGGGTATCAACTCTTTTGACTGTGTGTGAGAAAAGAGAGCAGAATGTATCCGTAGAAAGCAAATGTGATATACAATATTCTATAAGGAAGCAGTGTGTATGAGCTGCAGGGGATGACCACTGGATGGTGTTACCTAGTCATGTTTTATACTTGTTTTCAGAAGCTCTGTTCTTTCTGTTAAATCATTTCGTTTTCTAAAGAGCATCTTTTCCCTTAATCCCTTCTAGGCTTTATCATTACAATTTGATTAGAAATCATTGCAAATCATACTTTTTCATTAAAATGTTTTGAAATTGCCCAATCTCTACAGAAACAGGCTTTCAAACAGTAAAAGTTACTGTGTAGTTTTCAATAAATAGTAATATTCGGTAACAACTAATTTATTGATAAATGGTACTTCTTTTCTACTATGTTGAAGAGCAAATTCTGTGTTCAGATGCATACATGTTACTCCCATTTGGCCAAATTTTATTGCCATGGTATAAATCTAGTATTTTCCATGAGATTTCACTCAGGACATTTGTACTGTACCTTCTAAAAGTAGGTAAAGGTAGGAACCGTATTATGATTATTAGCTTAGGACTGCATCCTTAAGAGTCAAGATGCATTTGGGCAGTCCACTTCAACTCTCTTTGCTTCTGTTTCCCCACCAGTAAAATGGCAATAATCACACTTACCTCCTTTGTAAAGTCTGTTGATATATCCTGCTGAAAAATATTACATTATTAAGGTATTATTGCTGGAATATACTGTACCTATTATCTTGTCTACTATGCTACTGATGTGAACAAATTCAGAATGAGTAACTGTCCCTTTCTAATCATGTAAATTTACATTTTTTTTTCCTTTTTGGTTTGTTTTCTTTAATCTAAAATAAAATATATGATTTCTACTTAGCGTGTGGAAAATGTATCATAACTATGAGCAGAGTTTGAATGGGAGTTATATGCACATATAGAATTTCACTGCCTCTAATTATTAAATAAATCCATCTTGTTATTCACATTCATCCTGGGTAAGGTTTATGTTTACCTTTCTTCAAAAAGAAAAACAACATAATGATTCCCTATTGTCTGCTCTTTCTTGAATAAGAACATAAGAATGGCCGTACTGGGTCAGACCAAAGGTCCATCTAGCCCAGTATCCTGTATGCTGACAGTGGCCAGCACCAGGTGCCCCAGAGAGGGTGGACCGAAGACAATGATCAAGCGATTTGTCTCCTGCCATCCCTCTCCAGCCTCTGACAAACAGAGGCCAAGGACACCATTTTATCCCCTGGCTAATAGCCTTTTATGGACCTAACCTCCATGAAATTATCTCGCTTCTCTTTAAACTCTATTATAGTCCTAGCCTTCACAGCCTCCTCTGGCAAGGAGTTCCATAGGCTGACTACACGCTGTGGGAAGAACTTTCTTTTATTAGTTTTAAACCTGCTACCCATTAATTTCATTTGGTGTCCTCTAGTTCTTCTATTTAGGGAACTAATAAATAACTTTTCTTTATCGGCCCTCTCCACACCACTCATGATTTTACATACCTCTATCATATCCCCCCTCAGTCTCCTCTTTTCTAAACTGAAAACTCCCAGTCGCTTTAACCTCTCCTCATATGGGACCCCGTTCCAAACCCCTAATTATTTTAGTTGCCCTTTTCTGAACCCTTTCCAAGGCCAAAATATCTTTTTTGAGGTGAAAAAATCACATCTGTACACAGTATTCAAGATGTGGGCGTACCATAGTTTTATACAGGGGCAGTAAGATATTCTGGGTCTTATTTTCTATCCCTTTCTTAATAATCCCTAGCATCCTATTTGCCTTTTTGACCGCCGCTGCACACTGTATGGAAGTTTTCAGAGAACTGTCCACGATAACTCCAAGATCTCTTTCCTGATTTGTTGTAGCCAAATTAGCCCCCATCATAAATTTCATTTGCCATTTTGTTGCCCAATCACTCAGTTTGGTGAGATCTTCTTGGAGTCCCTCACAGTCTGCTTCTGTCTTGACTATCCTAAACAGTTTGGTATCATCTGCAAACTTTACCACCTCACTGTTTACCCCTTTCTCCAGATCATTTATGAATAAGTTAATGAATTTATGAATACTTGTTTATATTTTGTTACAAAAGTTACAGTAACCCAGTATAAAACAAAAACTGTTACCCATGGTTGTCTTTCATTCAGAATTAATCAAAGCTATATTTTAAGAAATGATCAGTTCAGTTCAAGTTCTTAGTTGAAACTGAACCCTTCCATTAAATTAAATTTGGTGTTCTCATAGGATCATTATTCTAAATATAAATCCTTTAATTCATGGTAGCTTCCAGTGATATATAACACTATGCCACTGTCAAAACAAAGCATGGAGAGTTTATTTCCTCCCCTTATTTAAATAAAAATTTTAATTTTAGGAGACTGTTTTAAAGAAAGATTGAGCCGCTCTCTGTAATAAAGTTAGCTTGAATCAGAAATGAGATGAGATCCCAACACTAAGTTTTAAATTTTTAATAAAACACGAATGAATCAAATATAAAAGGAGAAAAGCACATTGGTGTCTTGTCACCTAAGGACACTTGAATTCAGTTCTCCTCGCTAGATTTTAGAAGCCTGATCCCACTGAAATCAGTGGAAATCTGTCCATTGATTTCAGGGTGCTCTGGCTCAGGTCCAAGGTGCTTTCTGTGGATCTTTAGGATCATACCCTTTAAATGACATACGTTATAGGAGAGCACTCCTTCCATGGTCCATGTCTGTTGGACTGACAGTCCAGGGTTAAATCCAGATACTTTTCCCTTGTTGCCTCTTCTTAGAGATTCAAGGCAGCTTGCATGACATTTACAAAGAAACCTGATTTCTAGTAAAACAAGATGCATGAAGAGCAGAAAGGAAAAAAAACATTTTAGCAAAGACAGGTTAGGGGTTTGTGAGGCTCTTTGCCAGAACAAGTGGGAGCCCCTCCCCATACCATTTCCCCTGCAATCCCACGTCCCTCCCACTAGAACTCCTGCTAGAGAAATGCTGCTGGGGTGAGGGGCCTTGCCCTCCCCATCCACCTGCTGCTGCTGAGGAACAGAGTCAGGTCTTGGGAGCTCCCATTTTTCCAGGGGCCCCTGTTGCCCTTATTGGCCCAGTGGCTAATCCGCCACTGGCTTCGAGACAAGAAAATTGCAGTGTAGATATTTGAGCCCAGGATGGATTTTGGAATTTGAAATCTTACATTGGTCAGAGCCATGGCTCCAGCCCAAGCCAGAACAGCCACATTGCAATTTTGTAGCCCCACAAACCTCAATCAGCTGACACAAACCAACCCTGGGTGTGTTACTGCAGTATAGACATATTTTTAGTTACCCATGAGTAAGCAAAGTTTTACATTTCAAGAGAAAGTATCCTTTCTGCTGCAAATTATCTCTCTTTGCCTACCTTTCATCAGGATAGCATTTCTCAGCATCAGCCATCAAATCACATGTCCCATATCATTTCCTCACTCCTCCCTCTGGGTATGTCTACACTACAAAGTTAATTCGAAATAACAGTAGTTATTTAGAATTAACTTTAGTAGCATTTACACAGGCAAACCGGTATTCCAAAATAAATTCGAAATAGTGGAGCCTTTATTTCGAATTTGGTAAACCTCATTCTATGAGGAATAACACCAAATTCAAAATAGCTAATTCGAAATAAGTGCTGTGTAGACAGTTATTTCGAATTAGGGGGCTGCCAGCCCTTCCCAGTTTCCCCTGGTGGCCACTCTGGGCCAAACCAGGAAAACTCCTCTCCTCTCCCCCAGCCCCGGGGCCCTTAAAGGGGTAGACTCTGGCCACTGGGCACGTGCGAGAGCCAGGCCTGCCAGCAGCTGCAGACCCTCAGCCAGTGGCCACACAATGACAGGCAGTGGCAGTCAGCCGTCCCCCGCCCACTTCCCCAGTACCCAGGGGCCAGCCAGGGGCCGTAGACAGCGCACGCCCTCATGGACTAGCGCGGAGATCATGGACCTCATTGCAGTTTGGGGGGAGGCCCCCAATGTACATGATCTCTGCACTAGGTGGAGGAACGCGCATAACGGCCATCATGGCCAGGAAAGGCCACAGGCGCACCCAGGAGCAGGTGCTCCTGAAGGTGAAGGAGCTGCGGCAGGAGTACGCCAGGGCCACCACGGGTGGCGCCGCAGCAGGGGCTGCCACCTGCCCCTACTTCCCTGCCCTCGACCGAATCCTGGGGGGCGGGGCGGGGCAGTCCATGCCAGCCCAGGAGGCAGCAAGCCGGGAGCTGAGGGCCCTGACCCGGGCGCAGCAGAGGGGCCACCACCAGCTGTCCTGGCACTGGAGTCAGCAGGGTCGTCCGGGGAGGCCATACCAGGTAAGAGCCAGCACTGTCCCCTACCCGGGGGTGAGGCGGAGGGGGGGGACCAGGGACTACGCGCGTGGGCCATGCCTCCCACAGATCACGCAGCCACCTGTGCATGTGCGAGCACGTGCCATGCCACCCTTGGGCAGGTGGCTCCAGCTGTATGACACCCAGGGGCTGTGGCCTGATAGCCACACGCGTGTGTGAAGAGACCTGACACGCTCCCGACCCCGGGGCGGGACCCAGCAGGACGCCCTCCCTTCACACGCCCCCTCTACACAGAGGCAGGGGACATCTCCCCCCCGCCTTGGCCACACTATACACGGCACAGGGGCATGGGTGCGGTCTCAGGGCAGCTCCCACTCCTGGGGAGAGCCAGACATCCCGACCATGGCCTCTGTGCAAGCACGTTGGCTCTGACGGTGCAGGGCACAGCCGCCCTCACCTCGCAGGGGGTGCTGGGCATCATCCACTGCGTCCCCAGGGAGAACTGACCACTCCCCTTCTTTCTCCACAGCCGCACCAGCTGCACGTGCAGGGCGCACCACCCCGCCTGGGACATGCTCCCACACCTGAGGGCTCCTCCGGACCACCAGCACGCGGCAGGGGTACCGGGACCAGCACCTGGGGGCCCTGCGAGCCCTGCACCGCACCATCCAGGCCTGGATGCAGGAGGACCTGCAGCTCCGCCGGGAGCAGCATGCTCAGGACCGTGCCATGTGCTCACACCTGCAGGCCCTGCTGCAGAGTGTGCTGCCCCATGCCGCCCCAGCACCTGCTGCCCCTCCAGCTACTGTTCCTCTTCCCACTCCTGTCCCTCCTCCCTCCTCAATCTCCTCATCCTCCTCCTCAATCTCCACACCCCCCACCTCAACCTCCACACCCTCCTCCCCATCCCCCCGGGGATACCGAGGCCCCCGCACCCGCCATGCTGGGAGACATGTGGCCCGACGAGACCTCCACCCCGAGCGCTGAGCTTTCCCTCCCCCTTCCTCCCTTTGCTTCCCCCTTCCAGCTTCCTCCTCCCAGTTTCCCCCCTCCCCTCTCCCACCCTCTCTCCTCTCCTCTCCTGCCTCCTTTCCTCAGTCTCCCCAGAGGTTCATTCCCCCTCCCCAGTTGTGTTAAATAAAGACAGTTGATGTTTATGAAAAAACATGTATTTTATGACATCAAGAAGGGGTGCTAGGGAGGGGTAAGTAGAAGGACATGAAGGAGGAATGGGGCACGAGCCCCCGGTGGGGAGGACCGGTGTGGCTCTGAGGGCTCCTCGGGGTGGATGCTTTCCCACAGGGCCTCCTGGATCCTGACAGCCACCCGATGGACCTCCCAGATGGCAGCCTGCAGCAAGTGCAGCCGGGCTGATGGCAACGACCCTACGAGATGCACCGGCATGCCCAGGGCCAGGTCTGGTTCCATGTTGCAGAGTGCCATGGTGTCCTGAGTGAGGGCAAGCAGAGCACTCCGAGACAAAAATGCTTTGCTGTCCCTCAGCGAGGTAGACCAGCAAGCAGAGAAACCTGAGAACTGTCTGTCCGGGATGGGGGGGGTCGGGTCCCTTTAAGCACAGACCTCGGATAGCCTGAGGCAGCAGCACCACACACTAAGTCCTAACCTGATGCCCTGCTGGCACTGGTTCCGGCCAGCCTTACCTTCGATTCAGGGTCCACTCAATGTAGACGCGCTATTTCAAATTAGAAAAACGCTATTTCGATTTAGTTTTTGTGTCTAAATGTGTTATTTCGAATTAGCTTATTTCGAATTAACTATTTCAAAATAAGTTAATTCGAAATAGCACTGTAGTGTAGACATACCCTCTGTCTCCTTTGGGTGGCTCAGTTATAACTTTGTTACTTTGATGAGCTCTCCTTGTTGCTGCCCATTCCTTATAAAGGAAATCTGCAGTGGATATGACCCTCTCTTATGAAAAGTCCATTGTATGTTTCCCAGGCCTGTATTTACTATGTTGAAAAAATAGTTTTTGTTGCAGTCTAATTTATAACTGTTTTCCTATTTAAAATGTTCTATTAAAGGTGTATACACCCAATAGTTGCCCTCCAGATAACTTTCTCTTCTTATTTCCCGAAGAAGTACCCTGCACTCTAAGGTGCATCCAGATTGACAACCATGCTTTTCCACGTTAATTGGCCTGAAGGCCAATTAACTGGCCTCAAGCGCTAATCTGAATACTACTCTGTATTTTTTAAGAGACAGAGTTCATATTTTTCTGTAATTGCCTCTTGACCTTATTCTACACATTCAGTTCTTGAGGGAAGGAACCATTACTGTACAGCACTTCTTTTCCTGAAGTGTTTTGTATATACTTGGAAAATTCAGATACTTTAGTACTGAAAAGGCTAAGTCCACATGTTATATACTGGTTGATGAACCATCCAGTACAAATGTTTCTGTTCCTTCAAACATCAAGATCATCAAGACTATCCGAGCCTCATATTGCCCCATGCTTCTGTGCTTATAAACAAGGGTGGAGTTTTGCAAAGATAGGAGTGGCAGCAGCCATGCACACCAAGACATGGCTTGCTTTTCATCCCATTCTCCAGACTATTGGGAGCAAGGGGAAAGTATACCTATGCATACCTCTCACTCCTGGCTGGTGAAGGGAGGGGGCAGAGGAGTAAATCACGGCATGCAAGTACTTTCCCCTCACTGCATGACCGTCCAGGGAGTGGGATGAAAAGCAAGCCACATCCTGGTTCGCATGTCTGCTGCCTTTCCCTATCTTCGCAAAACTCCACCCTTGTTTATAAAATGCAGTTAGTCCTTACAGGCAATAAACGTTGAGGCACTGAATATGCAGAAATGCAAATGCTGAAGGAAAGAGTATATATTTCATTCATCTATTGACACATATGTATAGATCCGATGATGAGTCTGGATAGTCATTAAAATCATAGATGCATAGAGTTTGTAATCCCTGTTCTTCTGAGGTCCTACCTTCTGTACAGTGTTGAGTGTTAGGAATTTGGGATAATCAACAATTAATTGAATACATAGTCCCATGGTCTGCAAAATCTTGTTACTTAAGATGTAGAGAAAGCTCAAATAGAAGCACACTATTTCAGGGATTCTCAAGCACTTTTTGAGGCACTGGAAGCACATCTAACAGTCATCCCAGTGTATCAAAACAAAGATGATGTTTGACTTGAAGTGAATGCCGAGCCTCAAAGCAAATGATCTTTGACAGAAACTAGTGTTCCAATAAATTGCTGCACACTATAAGCACTACTGGAAGTCAGATGAACAACTAAAATGGACAGAGTTCTATTCTAAATTAAGCTTAAATCTACAATACAGCAGAGACCCAGAGCCTAGCTGTAATGCCAATTAAGTCCATCAAGGACATTTTTTGCTGAACATGGTCAGAAAGGAACAGGAAAAGGCTGTTCTAGAGACCAATGACACACAAACAGTTACATGTTTTTGACATCAGTAGGCATGTCTCCTAAATAAATTGAGATCTATGGGGGTTACAAATTGCCTAATGCTGATAGCACAGGAGCTGACACTCAGGGTACATCTACACAGCAACATTATTTCAAAATAACTAGCATTATTTTGAAATAACTTAGTCTGCATCTACACAGCAGGCAGTTATTTCGAAATAATTTCAAAATACTGTCAAGCTGGAGGACTTCGTACTCTGACTTCTGTAAACCTCATTGTATGAGGAGTAAGGGAAGTCGGAGGAGGAATGCCTGATTTCAAAGTAAGTGCTGTGCAGATGCTCCCAATTTCGAAATAAGCTATATAATTGACTAGCTCAATTTGTGTAGATTATTTTGAGTTAAGCCCTGCTGTGTAGATGCACCCTCAGTATATAATCTTTTAAAAAGTTGTATAATCTTGGAATCAGCCTTTCCATGGAAAGCCACAGGTCAAACAAAGCACAATTGTAATTTTTATTCATTCACTTTACAGAGACTGTGGTCTTACTTACCCAAACCTATTTTGCAAGAACACATGTCCTCATTAGCAGAAAGCCTCAACCCTACAATTCTTTTCTTGTAACCATAACTTACTTAAGAACACTACCAATGTTTGTGACCTATTGAAAATAGACTCCTTAATATAAACCGCTATCAAAGTAGCATTACCTTGCTTTTTACATGGCTGTTTTAAACCTATAAGAGCTATTTAAATAGGTAATGTTTTCAAGCCCCAGTTAGTTGAGGTCTTTCTCTTGAGTCTTATTATGGTGAGTATTCATGGTCAGATACCATCCACCTTTTAGGGATTTGAACTTGTTTTAGACGTAGTTATGTAAAGTAACTGTCTTTTGTGTGCAATCTAATATATAGAATGTGCTCCAGTTTAACATCTATCACAGTTTACCTCTACATACTTTTATAAAATCCTCCCAAAGTCTTCCCAGTTTGAAAGATTTAGATTTTCTGTACCTAATGTTGTCCAGAAATATATCACCAATATCCATCCCAACTCTTTTCTTTTACTTTTTATAAAGGATCCTTTCCCCTTAATTGGATTTGTGTGGATTTTCAGAGTGCATATGGTATATCATGCTTATTAGAGAATAACACAATTTAATAATTAAGTACTTATTTTCATATAAACACATTCATGATAAGTGAAATTTCACTATGAAAACAAAGGATTTCCTGTTCTACCATTCAACGTGTAATATGATGAGGATGAATCTGAAAAGACATATCTTCTTGCTCCTTTGCAGCAAGACCAGCCAGATCAAGCAGTTGGACATGGAGTCAGGGAAGCCTCTTTACTCCATCGCACTCTTTAATTTTAAGAGAATTAGTAAAACTGAGGCTATTTGCATTGAAATTAAGGTTCTCTGTAGTACAAGAAAAATGACACTTCACTGTAAAGTGTTGTGATAGCCCACTGAATCAAACTTGGGCTTCCAATCCACTTAACTATAAAAAGAGTTAATTAAAACTAGGTTACATTGTGACCTACTTTTGTTTTTGTTCTATTGCAGAATTCCATGGGGGAAGGCATGGGCATAACACTTTAAAAATAGAATTAGGTGCTACTAAGCACATCACTCTAACATAGTATTTTTCATCTGTAGCTTAAAATGTTTCACAGCCTGTAAAGTATTTATCCTCATGACACCCCTGTCAGGTAGGGAAGTAGTTTTATCCTCGTTTTACAGGTGGGGAATTGAGGCACATAGAAATTCAGTGACTTGCCTAAAGACACACAGGAAGTCAATGGAAGAGCAAAGAACTGAACCCAGTGCTCCCAAGTCTAGATTGTGGTCCATATTATGTTCATGAGTAACCTGTAGGTTATGTCTGCGATGGGAATACGAAGGCATAAAGCACACTTTTACTCACCTCACTGGCTATGATCGGTTTCCTTACATGCTCCCAGGGGAGTGCAACAAACAGCTGCCCTTTTATGTAAGTTTGCTATAAAGCTACTATTGACCCCTATTTACTCAATTACTTAAATTAGTTGAAAAGAAAAATAAAGAAAAAAATATACTAAGCATGTATAAACTGACATACATCGAGTAGTGTTACTGTGTTATAATTCAGAATGCACCCTACCTCCAAAACCACTGACTAGGATCTAGTAATGGTTCATCACAGTGGTGATACTACTTATTCAGCAGGTAAAAGTGTGTTAGGAAGCATTGTACCATGATCAAACTTTCTTAATGGAAAACAAAAAAATACAACTGGCTGTAAGAAAACCCCCCCCACAACATAACAGAGACTTTATTGAAACTGGAATAAATGAATAAGTGGAACTGACTTCCACCTTCCTACAATTTCATATATATAGAAGATAGAAGATGTATATAAGATTTATTGCTCAGATTTTTAATTCAATTAATTGTGAAGGGGTTTTTTTTTTGTAAAATAAAATGAAAATGTGCATGCTTAATTTAAATTGTTGCTCTGGGTTAGGGCTGAGGATAAGGGGTTCCCTATACAGGCTGCCCTGGAAAGTGAGGATTACCCTAGCCCTCTCTCACCACAGCAGCTTGGAGCCAGGTGAGAAGCACCTTTCAATGGGCTGAGACAGGTCCAGATTCATTAGTCCCTGTACTTTCCAACCAGAGTGAGGAACGCAGCAAACTGCATACTTTCTGCTTGCTCCCTGAGGAAGGGGAACAGCCAACAATGTTCCTGTATGAATTGGGGAAAGGAAGCTTTGTATCCCCCTCTGTAGTCCCCAAAAGGTGCTTCAGGGGTGGAAGGCTCAGGGCTGGGGCAATCCTGGAGTGGGGGCACCCTCAACCAGCCCCTTTTTCCTGCCTGGTGATACTGTTTCTTCTTTATGGTTTTATGAGAAGCATCCCATTTCCCAGGAGCAACAAAACCCTTACCTTGCTTTAACCTCTGATAAGAGGCAGCTATATATCGAATTTGATTGTCCTAGCTCTTACTGCTTAGGAGGAGTTCTTCAACAGACTGACAGACAGACTCTCTCAGATATACCTATATACAGGAGATTTACCTGGTGTTGCTTGGGTCCTTCAGGGCAGGGGGATGAAGGTGTGGAGATGGCCTGAGCTGCCACCATTGAGTCCATTCTTCATCAACAAGTAATAGAACCTATTCTGTTGACCCCCCCCCCCCCCCAAATGTTTTGAGGGAATTTGGTGAGCCATCAATCAATCTAGAAACAAGAAGATGCCAGGCCCAAATGACATCCCCATGGAAGTTTTCAAAGCAGGTGGAATAGAACTCATGCAAAAATGTAATGAACTTCTTGTTAGAATTTGGGTCAATGAAGAAATTCTACCCAACATAAAGAATACAAAAATTTTAAGAAAGAGGATAAGTTAATATGCAAGAATTGCTGTAACATTACCCTTCCGTCCATTGCCAGGAAGATCCTTACTCACATCCTTTGGAGCTGTCTCTAATTGACAGATGTCCTTTTGGAATCTCAATATGGTTTCTGATTATAATGGGGCACCAATGACATGATTTTTGTTCCACAACAGATTCAAGAGGAATGGACAGAGAACCACCAGTTATTGTTTATGGCATTTCTTAACCTAAGGCCTTTGAACCTAGACAACACCTTCCATCATGTTTCTCAATCGATGGAATCAGTCATCCACTGAAGTTCATTTATGTTCTCAGGCTACTTCAAATGGATGATCGCTTTCCTCTGTAATAAGCTGGACACAGATTTATTCACCATCTGTCCTGGTGTTAAGCAGGGCTGTGTTATTGCCCCAACTCTTTTTTTTTAAATATCTACCATGCAATAATCTTGATTTTTTATTTGTGATTACCTTTCTTTTGGAATGGGATTGAGTATTACATGTATGGCCAGCTCTTCAATCTGCAATGTCTTCATTCTAAAGTTAAAGTAATCAGAAATGTTATTCCTGACCTTTAGTATCCTGATGACTGTGCTATCCTCAGAAACACTGAGACTAACTTGCAATTCACCCTAGATCACTTCTCAGGCAGCAATCATGACTTGGGACTTTTCCTCAACATTTGAGAGAGAAAGGTGCTCCACCAGGCTGCTGCAGCACATGTTGTCCTTGTTCTCCCACAAACTGTCATCAGTGATGAACTCCTAGAAAATGTTGAGCATCTCCCTAACCTTAGTAGCAGCCTCTCTCAGACAGCCAATCTCGATGTGGAGATTGAACATAGGATTCATTGTGCCAGTGTATTTTTCAGGAAGTTGCACTTTACTGATAGAGATCTGCAAATGCTAACTTAAATCATGCTCTACAACGCAGTAGTTAACCCCACTGGGTGATATATCAAAGTCGTCTTGAGCTTCTGGAGTGGTATCAACAGCACTGAAAATTGACTGCATCAAATAGGAAGATCGTCACTCATAACATCATTCTCTCTGTAGCTAACATCACAAGCACTGAGGTAAAGATTCTGAAACATCAGTTTAATTGGGCTGGTCATTGTATGCATGTGGCTGATATGCCTCTTCCAAAGAAGCCCTCTTTTCTCAACTTAATCATGGTCAGAAGACCTATGGGGGAGAGAGGAAATGCTATAAGGACACCTTGAAAGTAGGGAGACATTGACCCCACAAATTGAGAAGAACTGGCTAGCAATAGACTGCCATGGCACCACTTTATACATCAAGCCTCAGTCTAGAATATAAGCTTATTAACCTCAAACAGATTCGCTTTGCTTGAGAGTCTGAGAAATGGCAGAAGAGGAAGGAAAAGGAATACACCATCCTGGCCAGTAATTGTGCTCTTTCTAAGCAATCACCTGTCGCATATATGGAAAAACCTGTAAGTCATGAATTGGAGTTCTCAATTATCATAAGTCTCATCACTGACTCCCAACCCTTGAAGAAACCAGCCTTCAGGAATAGCTGACAATGAACCACAGTCAGTAAAAGTAACAAATTATATGTGGAATTTAAATAATTTTAGTTATTTACCTATAATTCCCACAGACACCAGCTAGCTCTATTGGGTTCATCCACTTTACTCCTGGGATTGTTGTTTTTAAAATCCCCTTAATGTTAAGATTTTTTTCCCACAGGTTAGGGCTACTGTCCTGGATGGTGCTTGCCCAGAGGCTACATTTGCCAATAGTCCCTACTTTTCTGGATTTCAGGAGATGCTGCTTTGAATTACTTTTCATCAGGCTTCTGTCTCAGTATTGAGGGAAGTAGAATTATAGAATCCTAGGAATTAGGGACCACTTTTCCTCAGTGACTGTGTTCCTTGTTCCACAGGAATTATTCTTGGAATGAGGTAATACTGGCTGGGAGAAAGGTCTCCTCATGAACTTCAGAGAGCTGGTATACCCCATTACAGAAATTTAGCCTGGCCTACACTTAAAATTTAGGTTGAAATCACTATGGTCCACTTAGCTGTGAAAATTCCACACCAGTGAGTACTGTAGCTATGATGACCCTACCCTTGGTGTAGATGCAGCTAGGTCAAGAATGCTTCTATAAACCTATCATCACTTGGAGATGTGGCATCCTTGCAGTGATGGAGCTCCTCCCCTTCTGCACTACCACACTATAGCTGTACCATTATAATCTCTGTACTATACATTCAGACCTTTTTACATGGTGAAGCAGGAAGAAAAGATTAGCTTTTGGAACAACAAGGCATGATATAGTTACTTTCTCTTCATTTTCATCCTTAATGGCTTTATTAGCAGACATTTTCCCTCAAATCATTGAAACTTCCCTCCCTTTGTTGGGTTGATGAACTCCTAGAGACCATAAATGAATATAGGCTTACTAACCATTTTATTTATATCCTGGTGTTTGTGAAATGGAAAGAGCATTTGTCCAATGTAGCATAATTATTTTTGTCTTTGTTATAGGTCAATATTTATTTTACAGTATATTCTTTCACATTTGAGTCATCCATCTTTGAATGGAGGGAAATGAGTCAAATAAATGACAGAAACTAAGTAGCTGTCCTGCGAGTAAAACTCGTGTATTTAAGGAAAAAGATTGGCTTTAAAAAGATCTCATTATCGGCATATCAATAAAGCAGGTCCTTGAGAACTTTGAATATAGTATAATTTAATTTATAGTTTTAAATAACGAGTCTGCTATGTTTCTCTACTTTTTTCTACCACATTCTATGAAATGTTAAAATGTTGTAAAGTAAATATGTTCGCAGCTACCACAGCACTTGTGTTTTAAAATGCAATTTTCTCTTAATGTTTAAGATTATGTGGTGGCTGTTTCCTTTAATGGAAACAATACATTTTAATGTTACAGAGCTGCCACTGGTTTATTAAAAAAGGTAATTTCCGCCTGTAACATGTAGCAACTACTGTGTGCACCATGATTCTTCCTGGAATATACAACTAGATTTACCCAATAGCAAGAGAAAGCAGGAGCAGTAACATTATCCAGATTATGTTTACAGAATTTATGAATCTATTTGGAAATGTACCACAATAGCTGTTAGGTTTTTACTGTCCCCATTTTCATGATTATTAGATCATTGCATTTAGTGAAAACCAATTTAGGCTTGTATTAGCAAGAATTGGCGAGTGTCCCTCACCTCTGACCTCTAGGTTAATGAGAAGTTCCTCTGTATAATTGCCATGTCTTAAGATGGCACTATGCGGTGTAATCTTTATTGCTGTAAAATGACATTTAAAGTTTGTTTTACATGAGCAAGTAGAAGAACATCATTTCCGCAGTGAGCAATAATTATCTCCCTCCTAACTGAAAATACATGCTGTGGATAAATTGTGTTCATCTGGTAGCCTGTATTTGTAAGACAAGTTAATTAAAAGAGGAATGTTGAAAAATATGTCGGCCCGCTGAGTGCTGATAGAGTAATATTATTACTTTACAAGAAAACATTCTGCACACAAAAAGACCCTTTTGTTTTTTCTCTAAAGATATGGCTAAAAGTGAGGTAAATAGATTGTTCCTGCATTGCAATGTTAATAATAAAAAAAGGGAACAATGATAACATTTCCTATCTATTCCAATCAAATAATAGAAGTCTAAAACTCTGTGTGCTCATTTAGTACTTATGCTGCTTAACACAAGCTTGAAGTACTGCTCCTGATTAATACATTTTTCACATTGCAATTTTCTGTACATGATAGTGAATTACATATTAGGTAATATATGTATGCTTGCCCTTTCTCTTTTTCCCCATTGCTTTAATTAATTCAGCTATTTTTGTAAAGAAGGAAGATACTGCAGTCACCCATGAGTATTTCACAATTCAGAATGGTTGTTTTTCATTATTTATTTACCTTGCTTATATTCAACATAACAACACATATTTTAAATCCCACAGGTCCACTGAATATATCAGATAGGGCCACCTACTGACCTTGGTGTCCTCCTGAATTCAGTATGAGGGAGGCACAGTGCATGCCCTTCAAAAACTTGACAGATCATCAATTATCTTCTAGATTATTAGAAGTTAGATAAAGAACATTATTTGACTTGATTTCTTTTCTTCTCTCCCCTTGCAGGTACAGTCCATGGTTGTCACCAACTTGTAGCTTGTATTTAGTTTTATTTCCGACTTAAAAAAAACATATCCAGTAATTTATTTTTCACCTGACATTACTTTATCAGTCTCAACAGTTGAAAAAATAGTTTATAAAAGTGGAGAGGATTATGGTTTTTTCTTACATTGATTTAGTGCTGGTTCTAGATTTGTTAACAGACTGACAATTAAAAAAATCAAGAAAAGCTACAAGGTTTAACATTTCCAGATATTTATATTTAACCATGTAACTATTTAAAGTTATCGCTATTGTATATCTACATACAATGTGTTGTGTTAGTATTCATTCCTCCAGAAACTAAAGTCTGATTATTTTCCAGTGTTCCTGTTTGTATTATATTTAAAAAATAAGAAAATGCAATACAGAGGCAAGCTTTCTATGTATAACTATTACAAAATACAGTATTTCACAGCCTCTAAAAATTATATTTTATTCCTCTAAATCTGTGCCTTAATTTATTTACTTAAAATATTACAAATCCAGCCCTGTTGTATCTGAGACATGAGTTACTTTTACATATCTTTTAAAATAAATATCAATAAACGTATTTTCTAGTGCAAGGTATTTTATAAACTGTTTACAGGATTCATTTACTGTATAGTAAGTTAACCTTTGTATGAATTTCCATTGAGTAGCAAGAAGACAGTTACAAATAAATTCTCATGGTAAAATATCCATAACTGCTTAGAAAATAAATGGCAACACTCATATATGAACATTTTAAGAGGTCAAGTTATTCTGAGTGGTATGCCAGAAAAAAGAGGATGCACATAATAGGATTGAATGTCGTGTGGATTGGAACCAAACTACAAATTACAAATAGTTTATGCATATAGAGAAATAAATCTGGAGAGTTATTGTAAATGTAATTTACAATTTTAGCTTAGCAATCAAATATAATAGTCTTTTAGTTCAGTGAAATGCTTAGTGTTTATTTTTTCTGTTATCTTAAAGATTATCAAGATGCACATGTCAGTGGTGGTACAATCCTTTGAAGATATTTTTTACGGTTATTCAGGTTCTTTAACCATAGCCCTACAAATGTGGATTTAATTGAAATAATCACTCTCATCCATCTTTGACTCAAACTTAAATGCAAAAATGCCTGCCCATTTATTTAACTGGGCAGTTTCTTCCCCTTTGTTGAATAGCAGATGTGCTGCTTCACCAAATATTATACGAGTTGGTGAGGCAATGGGGTATGCATTGCCTAAGACATGCTGCACAATTTGTTTCCCTAAAAAATGTAAATTGTACATCACAACCCTCCAGTGAAAAGTACAGGGAAAAGTTGTTATACCATGTGTACATGTAAGATTGATTTACTATCATGAAGAATAGCTTTGTTATCTTTACAATAATTTGAATGTGCCATATATCCTACATATGGCACAAAGCTATCCCATGGTAATACACGTCAATCTTGCTTGTGAAACCTACATCTGGAAGTATATAGACTAAATGTAAACTATTAAATTAAAAGTTACCAGACAGTGGCATTAGTAGTAGCAGTAGCAATAGCAGTAGAATTATTAGGCAATGTTCAGATCTGGATTGGGATAAAGCTCAGGCAATGACTTGTGGTTCAAAGTCAAACCATGGCTAAGGATGAGATGTGGGTTCCTATTTAATAATGCTATAGGGCATTCTCATGGGATTTCAGCCCCTAATGATGGAAATCTCATCAAATAATCTACCTAGTGGTGTTATGAAAAGCACCCAAGATCTGAACTCCCGAAGACAGAAGTAAATTCTGGGCATAAGTGCCTTGTCAGAGAATGTTCTACCAGTAATGTCCTTCCACATACTGTGGGAGATCTAGTTTAAGAGCTTTCTCAGGTGTCTACGGTGCCCAGATAACAGTTACATTCAGATATTTTTAGGTGCCCATCTTTGAACATTTGGCCCATTACAATCTTAGGGCAAATCCTGAGGTCTGTACTTTAAAATACTTCATAAGGAGTGATTATTATTTCATCATTTTTGCCATTAAAAACTGTCACAAATTGTGGACACATTTTTCAAGTTTGCAAAGGATTTTGAAACAACTGTGTTATTCACAAAATTTGACTCCCTTTTGAGTGTTGTTGAAAAACTTTGCTACCTTACAAATTTTTTACACAAAATACAATGAAAATGTCCTTTTGCACACACCCAGAGTAAAATGAATATCCCAAGTTTTGTATGGTTTTACAAACAATGTACCTAGTTGAATCCCGAGTCCTTTTCCTTTTTGTTAAATGTCTGAATCAGTGTGATACATGTAGTGTACATACAGTAAACACAGGGTTGCATTGCTGTAGGTTCCATCATGATTCTTAGTTCAGCAAGCCCACTCAATTCAAGTTAGTATTTTATATGAGAAAGGTGAACTCTAGAAATAATTTTATGTACAGTAGCAAGTGATCTGAAAATCAGACAAATCTTGGCCAAACTTTCAAAAGCTTATCCATCTGACTGGAAAACATTAGCTATGATAAGTTTCAATCATAGTTCAATTACTGTAGATATCAAGAAGGACCAGGTAGGAGCTTCAAAACAAATACACCAAGTTAAGGCATAGTTTCAAAGAGTCAATTGAGGCTGTGACAAGCAATTACAAGTCCAGATAAAGATCCAAAATCAAATAAAGCATAGTCAGTGACAGATAATAAATAGCTTAGCTATCCATAGAACAGCTAATTGACCTGATGTATTCCAAAATAAGACAATCTTATGCTTACATCAAATAATTAGATGAAACTGTTAAACCAACTGCATCAGAATAAAGCAGCAACAGAAAATGAAATTTGCAAATCTCAGGATGAAATTCTGTGATTGCCAAGAGACACTTGAGAAATGCAAAGAACTAATGTGAAAAAGAGGGGCGTGTATGTGTGTGTGAGAGAGACAGAGAATCATCTTAGGCTAAACTGAATGCCCTTCAACAGAAGCCTCAAATAGCATATTGTTATTGGCTGCAAACTGTCTCCCACTTTTCTCAAGTGAAAATTCCTAACTATTATCATTGCACTGTAGTACTTAAATAAAAACCATAAACCATACTGGCGAAAAATAGCGCTGGATGCTTTTTTTCTCTTGTGCTGCTTTCAGTTGATGTTTTGTTGATATACAGTACTGATAGCAGAAGGGTAGCAGACTAGTACCATAACTGTAACCGTCAGTCATTTTTAGGGGAGCTAGGTTGTTGTTTTCAAGGACCTAAATTAACAATAATTTCTTGTTACAAAGATCCCTATGTTGAGAAATATTTAATATAAAATTGAAATGGCTGAACTTGTTTAGTGAACTTCTGGTGGACTTCTAGGTGCATTGCAGACAAACAATGACAATAACCTTTAAGTCAATAATACATTCCTTCAAGGTTCATAGGATTCACAGAATTCTAAATTTCCACAATTAGTTTTTCTTTATACACACACAAGTGGCAAGCAGGGCATGGGGTTATGGGATATTGCAAGTTTAAATCTTGTTTCCCACAGTTGAATGAAAGGAATAAGAGCCAAAAAGTTTCATACTTCTCCTTTTTTCCCCACCATTAGTCCAATGTTTAATCATGTGTGTGCAAATTCACAATGTTTGAAATTGAGATGATCATCCCTAGTTTGATATAAATGTAAACACTTTAAAAAAAATCACTTGAGAGTTGAGCCTTAATTCAGGGACATTAGCATAGCTCAATGGTTAACTTTTTTGAAACAGAAGCCTTCCCCTCACTGTACATTATCCATCTTATGACTACGTTTTTGAATGTAGTTAAACTACA
The DNA here is from genome assembly GCA_032595735.1 of Pelochelys cantorii. Classification (NCBI taxonomy): domain Eukaryota; kingdom Metazoa; phylum Chordata; order Testudines; family Trionychidae; genus Pelochelys; species Pelochelys cantorii. The sequence continues at coordinate 65,978,677 of CM064330.1, forward strand.
GAAGATAAGTTTTTCGAAACTGGTTCAATTACTGTCTAATTTTAAGTTATTTATAATGCATATGTCACAGCTTTAGTGCTTATCAGTTATTAAGGACCATCAGGAAGTTTGGCTACACACACAGCAGAAGGGAAGTCTCAACCCTATGCACAGAGTATGGAAAGAGATATATACATTACAGATCCAGCCTTTAAAAGAAGAGTTTATTTGTTGTTAAATATCTATATGGACAGTAGCTGGTGGGTTAACACCGACAGCCCTTATGGAAATTAGACATGTTTAACGTCCCAATTAACTTTCAATATTGTGGAAATTGTGGATTTAGACATCAGGAGTTCCCCAGGTGCACTGCAGGGAGTGGGAGCCCTGCTGTCAGTCCTGGGTGGCTGACAGAAGAAAATCATGGGAAAGTACTTTCAGGCAATTTTACATGGCTTGTTCAAAACTCCAATGCAATTTTTAACAGTTATCCCAGAATGCAAGTAGGGCCAAAAGCATGAGTGCAAGTCACAGACTGGTAGAAGTTAGAAATGGACAAAGCCTAAGTTCATCTCAGCTATCTTCCTGATAGTTCACCATTTTCCCCTTCTGCATACGATCAAGTGATATTTTTTCAGTTTTCGTTTAAATATTTCCCTTTTCAGATGACCACTTAATGTCTTTATGTTGCTCCATTGGTCATGTCTTCTACTCTTGTGGTTGGCCACATTTCCTGTACTCTAGAGAAGAAAACATTTTTTCCCTCACTTATAAATAGAAAATAAGAAAGGGTTCAAGATTTCGAAGGGGACTCTGACAATGGTGCCAACTCTAAAAATGCAAAGGAGAATGTCAGGGTAAAGGGATCTAGAAAGACATTTTCTTTCTAGAAGAACCATCAAGTTTTCATACAGGTTGGTTCATTTCAGGAAAGAAAAAATAAAAGTCCAGCAAAAATGCTATAAAAATCTGTGTTTGAAGATGGGGGAAGTGATGGCAACAGCAGCAATCCTTCAGCTTTCTCTGCCACCCCTTTTCAAGTGGAAACAATAAAATAGGAACATGATAATACCAAATATTTACCCAAATTCTCCTGTTAGTTAAATTGGTTCAATTCTCTTGGCTTTAGTAGGCCTTGTGAAAGCCAAGTGAAGTCAACAAAGGAGCAACTGTATAAGTAAATGGAGAATTTGATCAGTGTACTTGATTTGAGCATTGGATTATGGCAGATGCAGTAGAACCAAGGCAAAGTTAAAGGCAGGAAGTAAAGTCAGACCTGGCATTATACCATCTTTTTCTCCAACTTAGCAGTGTTTTGCTTATTCCCTTCTATGGACTGTCTTTCTCCTGTTAGACAAACAGTGATGGTGTTACAGCCACATTGCAAAAATCCTCAAATCAATAAGTAAGTCAGTGTTATTGGTCACTTCTGCTTACTTAAGCCCCTTTGTTGCTGCCAGTGTGCGCTATGAGAAGATGAATTGTTAGTGCCGTAGTCAATGACTGGATAAACGTGGATTTTGAAAGTCAAGTAATCAAAGCAAAAATAGCAGGGCAGCTGCTCCTGTTGGATCAGAAGAAAGAAGAAAATAAAAATATTAGGGTGTCAAGTTATTACAAAAATAACTACAATGGAATTGTGAGATTTAATAAATGGTATCCTATTATTGTTTAACAGTATGATTAAAACTTTGATTAATCACAACTATTTTTTTAATCTTTTTAGATCTTACTTACTTACTTCTGCATAGCTGCATACAACTGAATCCCTTAAGCATAGTGTCATGGGCAGTGGCCCCTCTTGCGCACCCCTAACACCACCTGTGTCTCCCTCCCCAACGGCCACCACTAAGTCCCATCACCAAAGGTGTGCAATTACAGCTCATTAAAAATGTTCATTTGTTTTAGGTTAACTGTGTTGACGACCATACAAATAGTTAGTAATTTAGGTAATAACAATTTGAAAATTACTATTATCATCATTCTGGCTCATAAGATACACTTTTATTATTGAAGACACCATAGTGTAGACTATATCCAGCAGCATAAAAGGTAAAATTGGCTAATATAATGAAGGCCAAGATCTTTTATTTTAAGTCTATTTTAAGCCCCTATCACATCATCTATCCTTAAATGTGATGGGTCTAAGTTCCAGCCTTCTATCTAACAGAAAGGTAGACAAGCCACTCTTTTGGATATTAGTTCAGTTATAGTTGAAGCCAAAGATAGGATATATTTTGATTTCAGTCAGAGTTGGATTAGACCCTTACTATGCAAATTTGTTAGTGCATTTATAGAGTAATATTTTTAATCTGAGCTACAAAGTCTGAGGCATGAAGTGAATCAAATATTCATGGTGATCAGCAAACATCCCACTGTTCATAACCAACATGTCAATGGTAAGAGGTCAGCCTAGTATTATTTGAAATGAAACAGGGATTCGGAATGTAAGTTACTGTTAATGATTATTTGCAGACTATTCTCTGAATATTTGATATAGTCTCAGGGGAATTGGGTTAAATCACCATCCTTTCTTTTTCTTTATGTAAAACACCATCCTTTCTGTTTGAAGACATAATGACACGTTGCATTATCCTGTTACTTTGGAAAATATTATGAAATATTTAGCAAAACTCTTCATTTTGAGAAAAAAATCCTAAGCCTTCTTTCTACATACCTTCATGAGACTCATTTCATTCCACCAGGTTATTTTTTATTCATGGAGCCCACACTGATAAAGCATCACTTTTGGTTCACATATTTTAATCTACATGTATTAATGTATAATTAGTGTGGGATTCAAACTTTAAATAATAACTTGTTGATTCAAGCTTTTACTTACTCCTTATCATTTAGTATTTTAAGTATAAAACTGGCATATGGTTGGATCACATTTCTCTACAGATAAAAGTTAGTGATATAATTAACAAAGAGGGAAAAAGTAGTTTTATAAGAACATGTGGAGTGAAATCTTAGCTTTTGAAATTAGTGGCAAAACTTCCACTGATCTGAACAGGATGAAGATACCATCCATAGTATAAGAAGCATCAGATCAGGGTTGGCAGGTTGGCAATTTTACAATGAGGTCTAAACCCAGCAAGGTACATAAGCATCTGCCTAATATTAAGCATATGAATACTTCTCTTCACTGTTCAATCTTCCGGAGCTTGATTTAGCGAGTCTAGTAAAGACACACTAAATAAAACTCAGAGAGCACCCCCATCAGTGCCGGAACTCCTGCTCCTTTTGAGGAGTAAGGGACATCAGTAGGAGTGTTTGCTCACATCAACCTCCCTCTGTGGACACCGTGCAGAAACTTGAATTAAGGCACATTGACTCCAGCTAAGTAATTAACATAACTGGAGTTGTGTATCTTAATTTGACCTTCCCCTGTAGTATAGGCCTGGCTTGAGGCCAATAATTATTCCTAGTTCTCACTACTTCTGTTTTTCCCTCTGCTTCTCTTACTCTTTCTCCCCCCATCCGAAACCCCAGTTTAACTCAATGCTCTCCCAAAATCCCCTGCTCCCTTCTGCCCCTGCAAGCTTAGTTTTCCCAAACCAGAAAATAAAGTAGTCATGAAATAGTCCTGCTGTAAGTGAAAATCTCAACACAAGCTGGGATGGCTTAAAGAAACCTTTATAGTTTTGCTGACATCAAATCTATATTCCCTCACAGTAACTATCAGTTTATCAGATTTCATGAGGTTCTGACAGTTCTGATTTTTATTGTAACACCGTTTACAGATATTACTAATGCATCTTCCAGAACTGAATATATAACAAACATAGCAATTTTCCTGCAGAAGGAGTGGAAACTAAATAACGTCACCTACCAGTGCTTTGATCTGCTCTTGCAGTGAATTCAGTTCTACCACCCTTACTTACAGTCAGAAGTACTTTATTGGATAGGTAGCTCTAGTAAGTTCCATGATAATATTCATACAGCAAGGTAATATGCAGTATCATTAATGGTTGCAGAACCTGGCCCCAAAATGTTCATCTGAACAATTGCCTACATTTTCTGAACAGAATTTACATCACCAATTTCTTTTGGAACTGAATCAAAACAATTTAATGCCATGGTGAAATATTTCAGTCAAGTTTTTAAACAGAGGAGATGTCCAATGTCAATATTTCCCCCTCTTACTGTATTATATCCAGAATATAAAGCAATAATTAGTTGAGATTCTAATTAATTTACTCTAAGGTGAGGCATCTGGTCTATTTGTTTATGTGAATCAAATGACCTCCCACTTGACCAGACACTCAGATGTGCAAAAATATTTATTCCCTTGACTGTGCTCAGTATTTTCTAATCTAAAATATGGCCATCAATCCATAACTTTCTCAAAACAATACAAAGCCTTAAACATATTAAACAATTCATTCTGTCTTTCCTCTTAATGTGCCCTATTCAAAATAAGGAACCAACTTTTTTTAATGTTTGAGCAGGGACTGGTTTCATCATGAAGTCTTGAAACCCTTTTTCAAATAAGTATGGTCTTGAAACTCTCATTTTCCAGAGGGAACATCCAAAATTCAATGGATGCATCTAATTTGCTGATGCATTAGCCTCCTGGAATCTCAGAAAACAATTCACTTCTTGTAGGCAAGTGGAAATGTTATCTTTTTATGTTTTTATTCAACTGTTTAGGGGCCATACATTACCATAAGCCCTCTCCTTTTTTCTCTACAATTACTCAGAAGTGAAACCATTGGTTCTATTCTTCAAATGACACCATTTACTATCATGTTTTGCAGCTCTTCTAGCTTCCTTCCTAAGACTTGTGGATTTTATCATGATCATGAACTACAAGCTTTGCTCTTCTCTTAACTTATCTTGTATGCTACTGGGAGGCCTCCATTTCCTGTGAACTCATATTCATATAAGGTTATTAATAACTTTATATCTGGTTTTAATGTGACCAAGCATCTCACATGCATGTAAGCCCAAGATTGATAACTTGCCTCTGTGTCTAATATAGACCACTAAAGCAAACACTGAGGGCAGCCCCCTGCCAGCATCCTTTTGTGAGGAAGTAAGGGAAGCCAACAGGAGCATTTGCTCCCATAGGCTTCCCGCTGTGTGGGCACCACCAAGGCTCAGCTTAAGGTAAACCAACTTCAGCTACATATTTTGCATAGGTGGAGTTGCACACCTTAAGTCAACCTTCCTGGTCTAGTGTAAACCAGGCCTTAGTGATCAGGAAATCAGGAGTAGACATGAATGAATAATGGGCATGGGGATGAAACCACTGTACAGAATTAGTGTCAAGTATCATTCTGGTGCATATTACACCTTTCTTCTTTTTTATTATTATTAGGCAACATTTTGGAGCAGATCCAATTTACTGAAAGTAACGACATTCATTCCATTGACTTGTGTGGGAGTTTGATCAGGACCCTGTGTAACTTAAAATTCCAATAACATATTGTTGTAACAAAGTGAATTAACCCGTGTGTCCTTTTCTGCTTTTTAACTTATAAAGTCTTTGGAGCAGGGAGATGGCCTGTATTTTTTGAATAAGGCCTATCAAAATGTGGTCCTGATCCTGTTTCTGGCCATTGGGCAAATTCCTATATAAATCCCAAATCTGTAATAAAAATGTGGTTTTCCAGTAGAAATGACAATCCCCCTCAAATCATTCTAATTAAACAATCATTTTTAAAAACAAATACTTCTATTTAAAAAAATTGATCGTCTTGTACAACGTTACCATGCAACAATTAATGTATGGCTAGCTATTTGCTTAGGTGTCTAATTTCATACTTTTAGCATTAATAATTTATATATCCAAAACACTTAGAACAGAAACATAACTTCATATTAAACTGTTCAACTTCTAATTCTAAAGTACAGATTCTAATTAGAATTTATATTCTGGAGAAGGGAATCTACCCTCAGATGTGCGCAGATACAGAAAATTCCATTGATTTCCCTTTGTTTTCAGAATGAATTGCAAAGTAGATAATATTGAAAGAGAGTCTTTAGTGGTTTGAACTGTGAATACTCATTTCATTTTCAGGAGTGTACAATTGTGCAATGATTACACTAGCTATGAAGATACACAGTGCTTAGCATGCAGGTAAAGCACATCTTATCTTTGACAATGAAAGCTGGGTTTCAAATTGTTGATGTTTTTCAAATTGGTTCAAGGGTCTGTAGAGAATATGTGACCACTTAATTTCAACACACTTAATTTAACCAAAACAGTGACATTATTTATTGCTGTGAGTAAAAATAAATATTTTTTCTTCTCTGGCTAAACTAAACCTTTGCCATTCCTTAAACTGAACCAAATCCAAATAATATTTTTAGATTTATGGTTAACAGAAATATCAGAGATACCTTTGCAGTTGATTTCTGGGCTGCAGCTTCACTTACTGACTCATGTGTCTTCTACTGGCTTTTGACCTTCTGTGTCACACAAATTATTTCTGAGAATTCACTTTTCTTGTGTTTTTGGGCTATAACAAATACAGTCCTGGGCCTAAGTTACACTGTGACATAGGACACCTGTAGCAGGACCTGGTAGTGGCAGGGGTAGTAGCAGTAGCACCTACCCTTTCATAAGAGTCAGGAATAGTAGCATGGGACTTCCTTATTCCCCACAGAAGCAGAAGCTTCCCTCCCATTGCAGTCCCCTTTTCCTAATGGAGCCTAAGATGGCAGCAGACCAGATGTTTGTTTAGGTGAATGAGCAACAGCATTGCACCCATCTCCACTTTGTACACTTAAGTCCTTGGCAATGTTCTGGGGACCACGGAGCACTGTTTTTTTGAGTTGATACTGTACTGAAATTCATGCCTCTCAGACCTGTTGTTTGAGGGCATCTATGGTGTCAGCCAGGTGACTCTGAAGCAGTTAAACTGTGTTTGCATTTTAAAAATCTTTTCTATACAATCATGAAAAGTGAAAGCTTAGATTTTGCTATAATCACATGACTCCAGGAGTTGGGGTCCTGGGCATGGACCTCTAATAATATGTGTTCACCTTTCTCTAAGGTAACACTGAAGAAGTGAATATATACACATACAATTTATGATGTGTTTCATATAGAGTTGTTAGAAATGTGTGTTTCAGTTTGAGTTTGTGTATTTCTTATACAATTCACAACAATAACCTAATCTCTGGGGGTCAGAAATATCTATAAGTAAACTCTGCATTGTGTAAATATGTCTGTATCATAGCTGATACTGTCTAAAGAAAAAAAACTTAATCTTTTTGTTCTTATTGCTTTAATATCATCAGCATGACTCTCATTGTTCTGCAGAATAAAATAATTGCAGCAATTTATTCTCAAGACATGCACTATACAACTCTATTATTGTTGTAGTGAAGTATAGTAAATATTTCTATGTGCTAGTTTGAATGGAGACCAGAACATATGGGATAATAAAAAAAGTAATACTTTTTCTTTTGGGCCACAGATCTCATTCCTGCTAAGTGTCAGTTTTGGCTCATCCACTTGCCCTGTAAGCCCATGTTCAAATGAGATCAGCTTGGCTATGTCCCATAATACAAAGTGGGAAGGCTCTGTACATCTCCCTTTGATAAAACAGGTAGTTAAGGGGTAATAGAAAGAGTGAGGGGAGGGGTCAGGTGAAACAGCAATCTTGCATCAGTCACATGTGGAAGCTGTTGGGATGGGTTTTGTGAATATAAATTCTATCACTCATTTCTACAACATTTCCACAAGTGCTATTGCTTGCAAAATGTGTGCAGGTTGTACAAATGGATTTTGTACATCCCCCAATATACCAGGAAACAGAAACGGTGAAACACATAGCGTCAGCCTGCAGCAAAGCACAGTAGTTGAAAATACTTCTCTCTGTTGGCATGTAGAAAAATATGAAAGAGGAAGACTTTTAAGGCAAGAGAGTAAATTAAAATGTTTGATTTTTTAAAAAGATTATAAAAGAGAGCCGTAAATGGAGGCTAGTGGAACAGAATCTCAGTGTGTTATAAGTTATAAGTGACTTGAAAAAAGGAATATCTATATAAATATAAGTGTGTGAGGAGCTGGGCACTTATTCAATCCAGCTTTTCTTCTGCTTGAGCCTATAGCAAAGTCATATTCTTGGTTTATGACTATTGAGTATGTTGCCTTGCCAAGGCAAATATTGTTTTATGATTATATACTTATTGGAAGAACAAATAGCTGGACAAAAATATTTTTGCAAAATAAAAAGCAGCGTTAATGAGAACCAAGACTGGACATGGGCCCAAAACAAACACAGTTTGAACTTTGCTAATGTATGCATCACCATTTTATACAACCCTACAAATCCTCTCTTTTTATACATAAAATTATGTAAATCAATATGTAAGCATTTATATTAGGGTCCAAATTTTGTCCTCTGTGAAAGTCTCTCTTAAAAATGTTTGCAAGTTCTCTTTTTTGGCCTTGGAATTTGTCATTGCTTAGTAAAGTGGTTCAAAATGCCCCCATTGAAACTAATAGTCTGACCTGCAAGAGGTGAAAGCAAACACAGCACAGCGAGCAAAAGAAATAACTGTAACACAGCAGAGACTAAAGATCTGTATTCACCATATCAAACATGCATAGATAAGAAAAGTAAAAACAGGGATCAAAAGTGCTGCAACCATAGAAGTAAAGAAGAGATGCACAATTACATCGGCTTACTGGTCAGAAGATACAGATTCCTGCTGACAAGATACTAGCTGCTCCGATCTCTATGGTAACAATACCACAGAAAGATGAGTGCTAGAATCAGTGGTTCCCTTACATGTCCAGAAAGGGTTGTCTTAAATAAATTAGCCTACATTTTTAAAAGTGACTAGTGATTTTAAGTGTCTCAGTTTTTGAGTGATTGAGACACCTTAAAGTGGTCTGACTTTTTGAAACTGCAGAGCATCCTCTCTCCGAAAACCAAGCCCCTCTAAGATGTCTCAGGTTGGACATTTAAAAATGGACCCACCCCCAAGTCCTTACCCATTGGAAAATATATTCCATGGACAATTGGGATGTTTCTCAACTTTATGGACAGTATGTTTTATAGGCAGGAATGGGAGGGGTGGATAGGGCATCATAGGGTACATCTATGCAGCAGTGTTATTTCAGAATAATTGGCATTATTTTGAAATAACAAAATACGTGTCTACATAGCAAGCCATTATTTCAAAATCATGGCGAGCTGGAGGACTTCTAACTCTGACTCCTGTAACCCTCATTTCACAAGGAGTAAGGGAAGTTGAAGGAAGAGTGTTCTTCTTTCGACTCCCTGCTGTGTAGATAGTGCCAAAAGCCAAATTAAGCTATTTCAACTTCAGCTGCACAATTGATGTATCTGAAGGCTGAAGTTGCTTATTGTAATTCAACTTTTGTCCCACTGTGTAGGCGTGCCCAGAGAGTGAGTGAGAGTAGAGTATATAGAAGTTAGATCGAGAGTGTATGTTGTTGTTTGTGCAGTGATATGTTGAAGACTAGACTGGGCTGAGTCATTAACCTGTATCCAGGTGAACCTTAAATTACGCCCCTGTTCCATTACTCTGTCTAACATAAGTGTATAAAGTTAAGCATCTAAGTCCATATATGGATACCTAAATAAGTGGCTTTATTTGCAGAATGCAGACCACCAACAAGTTTCACTGTCACCAATAATAATTGCAGGTGCTCAGCACCCCAGCAAATAATTAAATTAGATGCTTAACTTTAAGAGCCAAAGTTTGAAAATTTTGGCCCCTAGGTAAACAGTAAATTAAAAGAAAAATATCTAAGAAAATAAGAATTAAAGTGCTCTCATCTACATAAAATAGTTTTCAAATACTTTAGAATTTCTGCATGCAATTTTTTTACATTAGAATTGCCACATAAAAATCACTTTTGATTCATTTTCATTTATGCATGAAAACAATACCACAATAACTAAAAAAAAACCATTTCAAAGTGTATACTGTTTCAAGTTTCCAGCCTCTTTAGGAAAATAACCTTGTAAACAAATTCATTGAGGAAGAAAGTACAACTGCTGAGAGCAAGTATGAAGAAAAGGAGTTAGACTGTGAATGTACCAGCAATAAAAAAGACAGAGTTATTCACAGAAAACTGTTTAACTTTTTCTCATTGTCATTTGTCATATATACCTACTAAAATAATGATATGAAGGACAAGAATATTCTCAGAAGTCTTCAGAATCATTTTCTACATTTTTTTCAAAGTTCAAATTACTTGACTTGAAGCTACATGAATTGAAAAACACTTGACTGAATGAACAAAGTGAAGGACTATTAATAAAGCACTTCTCTACCAACACAGAGGAGCCTGACTGGAAGAAAGCAGCTAGAAAAGTAAAGCACAGCTCTACTTTATATAGAAGATACATGTCTCATGAAGCAAATAAAAAGATTGCTCAAGCCTTCAACTTTAAACAGAAGTGTTTCTATCTGGCTATATTGAACATTTCTTGATTGTATTTTTGTGCTACATGGGAGACTAAGGCTTCTGGGAATGCATCAATATCATTGTGGTCATGCTTGTTAACATGGTCCCTGAAGTCCTAAACTTCTTGCACTGAAGGATTAAAAGCAATTTCCTGGACCTAAAGCTAGATCCTGAGAGGTGCTGAGCACCTACAGTTCACACTGAAGTCAGTGAGAACTCTAGTTTCTTTGTCCCATGTAATGCTAATTCATCTCTGAAATGACAGAGTTGACCTAAAAAGTCTAGGGAGATTTCACACATTAGCATAATAGTGGTGACATAGTGGCAACAAAGTTAATAAAATGTTACTTATTACAGGTAAGATAGTTTAAATACAACCCCATCTCTCTCTTCTCTCTCTCTCTCTCTCTCTCCTTTTTATCTGAATTTTCACTCTACCACAACAGAATGTTACAGAGGCCAGGAGATCTTGACACAGAATGAAATCAATAGGTCTAAATTGTGGAAGAGTAAATGAAAACAAGTAACACAAACATTTAAGAGATTTCTGAAAGATTAAGCTATACAAATGAAAATATACACTAAGAAGGCAGTTTATTCTTATCAATGTGCTTTCTTGGCTGTTATAAATACCGCTAAGTTAACAATATAATTAAGACTGGCCAATGTAAGTATACAACTTTTTCTTAAATATTTAGAATCATAGAATCCTAGGGCTGGAAGAGACCTCAGGAGGTTGAGTCCAGCCCCCTGCCCAAAGCAGGACCAATCCCAGCTGAATCATCCCAGCCAGGGCTTTGTCAAGCCGAGATTTAAAAAACCACAAGGGATGGAGATTCCACCACCTCCCTAGGTAACCCATTCCAGTACTTCACCACCCTTCTAGTGAAATAGTTTTTCCTAACATCCAGTCTAGACCTCCCCTCCACTGTAACTTGACACCATTGCTCCTAGTTCTGCCATCTGTCACTAATAAGAATAGCTTCTCTCCAACCTCTTTGGAACCTCCCTTCAGAAGTTGAAGGCTGCTATCAAATCCCCCCTCACTCTTCGCTTCTGCAGACTAAATAAGGCCAGATCCCTCAGTCTCTCCTCGTAGGCCATGTGCTCCAGCCCCCTAATCATTTTGGTTGTCCTCCACTGGACCCTCTCCAGTGCATCCACATCCTTTCTGTAGTGGGGGACACAGAATTGGATGCAATACTCCAGGTGTGCCCTCACCAGTGCCGAATAAAGGGGAATAAACACTTCCCTCGATCTGCTGGCAATGCTCCTTTTAATGCACCCTAATATGCCATTAGCCTTCTTGGCTACAAAGGCACACTGTTGACTCATATCCAGATTCTCATCCACTGTAATCCCCAGGTCCTTTTCTGCCAAACTGCTACTTAGCCAGTCAGTCCCCAGCCTGAAACAATGCTTGGGGTTCTTCCATCCCAAGTGCAGGACTCTGCATTTGTCGTTGTTGAACCTCATCAAATTTCTTTTGGCCCAATCCTCCAATTTGTCTAGGTCACGCTGGCTTCTATCCCTGCCCTCCAACGTATCTACCTCTCCCCCTAGCTTAGTGTCATCCACAAACTTGAATATCTCTATAGATTATTATGCAAAAAACAGGCAATCAGTTGCTCTTTCTAGAATTTTATTTATGCAGTGTGTTTATTGGACTTTTTGCCTTATATTCCAAAATGTTGTGTAATACACAGTACAGGTTGAACTTCTGTGGCCTGGGACATTCCGGTCCAGCAACACCCATGGCCATGGCAGTTGCTGGACCAGAAAGCCCCAGCCACAGAGGTTGCCAGTAGCTGGGAGCTCACATGGTCTGAGAGCTGGGAGCCCCACTGGCCAGGGGGTAGGGAGTCCCCATAGCCAGAGGTGCGGAGCTGCTATCAGCCAGGGAGCAGAGCCTTTGACGGCCAAGGACAGGGAACCACTGTGGCTAGGGGCACGGAGGCCTGCCAGCTGGAGCAGGGTGGTGGCCTGGAGTGGAGCCCCACTAGCAGGCTGGGGGCTAGCTAAACTCTACTCTGTTACTCTAAAGCAATTTCAGATTTATTTTGGTTTTACACAGCTGTGATGTTTTAATCCTGAACAAATCTTTATACATGAACAGCTATAGAGTCTATGGATAGTACTGCAACACAACACACACCGAGGTTAAATTTGCTGTTGTCCTTTACTAAGATGTATGTAGAGTGAAAAGGGCTGAAATCACACAGAATGCCTTATATCTGAGCAAAGTATGCCAGCATCTAAAAATGAAAATGTGAAAATTAATTATTTTGCTCCTTTATGTTCATTATGATATGCAAGGGATATGTGAGTTACTTACATTATGAATGTATTATCCCTTTCCTTTTATGATACATAGATTCTGTTTACCCAAGGCTTTCACGATCTATTAGTTTTCTAAATAAAGGGTGAATTATTTTATACTGTATGCACATGGGCTACATCCTAACCCAGGTGATTTTCTGTGTTCCTATTGGTAAGAAATGCTTGAGGTCAAGCAAATTTGGTGTCTGTCTATTTTAGAGTCACACCTTTGGATCAGAAGGTAAGTCTAGACAGCAGTGCTATTTCAGGATACTTCTGGCATCCTGAAATAGCTATTCTGCATCTTTTAAGCAAGCCCATTATTTTGAAATATCTTTTGAAATAACGCACATGCTATTCTGAGCTCCCTGTAAACCTCATTCCACAAGAATTAAGGGATATTTCTGAATAGTGGTTTATTTAGAAATTAACTTGAAATAAGCTATGCAATTTATGTAGCTCAAAGTGACTAGCTTATTTCGAGCTAAGGGTGCAGTGTAGATGCACCCCAAGTGTCTCCCACTTAAAATCAATTGCATCAGCAAAATCCTTAATGGACTTCATGGAGTCCCCTTTATGTGGTCAGAACTCTACAATGGGTAGGGTTGTTTTGAGGAAATGAGGGGAAAAAAGAGGTTGTTGATTTTTATCACTTATGGTGGCAAGGCTTTTTCAAAGAGGAAAGCTATATGGTGTTTTCTACAGATGGATAAATTCTGTCTTCACCTGTACTTTTCTGGAACTTATTCCATAACTGGAATGCCTTGCTCCTACCTCTCACAAGCTTCACGATAGGCTTTGTGGTCTGCATTTGTCCATAAGGAACACAGTTGTCATTGTGTTTCATAGACTGAAATTCTTTAGGATGATGGCCTAAAATTTGAATCAGATTAGAAGTCAGTTAAAGGGATTCAAGCATAGGCCTGATGTGCTCGCTGTGACCCGACTCACATAGGAGGCAGGCAGCTGCATTCGCTACCAGCTAAAACCTGTGCAACATCTTCAGATCCAGCTTAAGATAACAGAGTCAACCAACCTGAAAGTGATAGATGTAAGGTTTGCTATGACTATTGTCTTGTCTGTGAGGAAGGGATAACATTTCCTAGCAAGCTAAAGATGAAAGATAGCATTTTTGGAAATTGAACATCCTACTTACTCACCTAAACATACTTATGGTGCACTGTGTCAAAGTATTCAGAGAGATCCAGCAACATGAGCATGGGGATTTTATTTGGTCTGTAGCCATAAGGTTTTTAGTATCACTAAATATTGATTCTGAGGCATCCAGGTACTGTCTGATGTCATGTTTTTGGAGCTTGATAGCTACTATTTTCTCAATTAGTTTGCCCAGGAACAGGAGGATGGGCATGGAACAGTAGTCAGACAGATCTTCAGGACCAACTATTGACTTTCTGAGGATTGGGCAATGTTGTCTCTTTTTTTGCTTTGTAGATTTTTCAGAGATCTTGTGCATCAAGGAACTCACAGTATTATAGAAAGTCAAAATGGCAAGGGAGCCAATTAGAACATGTATTACATTATCTCACGCATGGGCAATACAATGGCAGTGGTTCACCAAAGTCAGCCCACAGTGGGCCGCTGCAGCTATGTTTACCTGCACCTCTGCAGGGATGGGTGATTGCAGCCCTCATTGGCCAGGAACAGCAATCTATGGCCTACAGGAGCTGTGACTTCCGTGTACCTGCGGAGGCGCATCTAAATATAGTGGTGTGAGGGCCAATCAAGGGCATATTTTTATATTTGTAGGGTAAATTGAGGCAGTCCATGGTATCTTGCTAAGAACTGACAAACTCAAATCAGAAAGTATCAGGCTAAGCCTGGGAAAACGTACAGTTCGACAGTTACCGTGACCCTGGTTCCCATGGCAACTACATTCCAAGGGGTATGGTAAGGCCTGGCTGGTATCAGCCAGGCTGCATGGGTTCTCACTGTCTCTTGTGCTTTCAGATTAATAAGTCGGAGTCCCAAGGACTGTGTCAGCAAGAGATGAAGTCATTCCGCCCCAGACATCACAATTTCGGCTAACAAGCTTATAGCAATATATTCATTCTGGGAGCTGCCATCCTGTTTATGTTGGCTTATTTAGCTTGTTAGGAATAACTACCTGTATTAGTGATAACATGTTTAATCGGCAATGGGCGGAGATACTGTGCAACTGTCTTAGATCATTGGCTTATGTGCATATCTCACTTCCGCTGCTAGACCTATCAAATCACTTCTCCTCCGTCCATCTGCTACCTATATAATCTAATGTATGTTTTGGTTAAGTTAGTGCTCTCCGGGCTAACCACCTGGTCTGCACTCCACCAGCGTTGTGTGTTCAATAAATCCTCTGCTTGTTTTCACCTGCACCCAGTGTGTCCAAGAAATTATTCCCTACAATATTTTAAAATAATTAAGTGCTGGTGAAAAGTGTCCACCCTGAAGAGTGGTTCAGTGTACAAAAAGGACAACACATGCAATACAAGTTTTGTTATAGATATAGAAGAACTGACTCTCTGGGTATAGCCTAGATATAGAAGAATTGATTCTCTGGGTGAAAGAGTAGTTCAGCCATCATGTCTATTCAGTCCTTTGTCCTTCCTCTGAGATTGTCACCAATTAGTGCCATTTTGATATAGACACTGAGAAACAGAGGGAGACCATCAACACATTTTACATTTCATTTCAGATGGCAATGACTTTCAGTCACTGGGGGTATGTCTACACTACAGCACTAATTCAAACTAACTTAATTTGAATTAGTTTTTAGGTCTAGATGCACTAGTTCGAATTAGCTTAGTTCGAATTAACTAATTCAAATTAGCATTTTGCTAATTCGAACTAGCATGTCCACATTGAGTGGACCTTGAACCAAAGTTAAGGCTGGCCGGAACCAGGACTTAGAGTGTGGAGCTGCTGCCTCAGGCTAGCCGAGGGCTGTGCTTAAAGGGACCCGAGCCCCCACCCCGGACAGACAGTTCTCAGGGTTCCCCGCTTGCTTGTCTACCTCGATGAGGGACAGCAAAGCAGTCCTGTCTTGGAGTGCCCTGAGTGCCCACACTCGGCACATCACAGCACTCGGCCACCAGCCCGGCTGCACTTGCTGCAGGCTGCCATTCGGGGGTGTCAGTCGGGGGGCTGTCAGGATCCAGGAGGCCCTGCAGGAGAGCTTCCACCCTGAGGAGCCCGCAGAGCCACCCCAGTCCTCCCCATCAGGGGCTCGTGCCCCATTCCTCCCTCACCTCCTTCCACTTACCCCTCCCTAGCCCCCCTTCCTGATGTAAAAAATAAAGGACACGTGTTCAAAAATAGAAACTCTCTTTATTTAACAAAACTGGGGGTGGGGGGATTAACCTCTGGGGAGACTGGGAAAAGGAGGTGGGAGAGGGGAAGAGAGAGGGTGGAAGAGGGGAGGTGGAAACCTGGGAGGAGGGAGCTGGAAGGGGGAAGAAGGAGGAGGGGAAGTATAAAACTATGGTACGCCATATCTTCAGTATTGTGTAGAGATGTGGTCTCCTCACCTCAAAAAAGATATTTTGGCCTTGGAAAGGGTTCAGAAAAGGGCAACTACAATGATTAGGGGTTTGGAATAGGTCCCATATGAAGAGAGACTAAAGAGACTGGGACTTTTCAGCTTAGAAAAGAGGAGACTGAGGGGGGATATGATAGAGGTCTATAAAATCATGAGTGGTGTGGAGAGGGTGCATAAAGAAAAGTTCTTCATTAGTTCCCATAATAGAAGGACTAGAGGACACCAAATGAAATGAATGGGTAGCAGGCTTCAAACTAATAAAAGAAAGTTCTTCTTCACAAAGCAAATAGTCAACCTGTGGAACTCCTTGCCACAGGAGGCTGTGAAGGCTAGAACTATAACAGAGTTTAAAGAGAAGTTAGATAAATTCATGGAGGTTGGGTCCATGGAGTGCTATTAGCCAGGGGGTAGGAATGGTGTCCCTGGCCTCTGTTTGTGGAAGGCTGGAGATGGATGGCATGAGACAAATGGCTTTGTCATTGTCTTCGGTCCATCCCCTCTGGGGTACCTGGTGTTGGCCGCTGTCAGCAGACAGGCTACTGGGCTAGATGGACCTTTGGTCTGACCCAGTACTGCCGTTCTTATGTTCTAAGCTCAGGGCTCAGGGTCGGGGGTCTCACTGGACCAACTTGATTTTCATGCAAGCCTGCTCCTGGCTTCGCATGTGGCCTTTGGTGGCCAGGCTGGCAGCTATCCTGCCCTAGATGGCCTCATTCCTGTGCCTAGTGCGGCGGTTGTGGACGTTGGAGGTCTCCCCCCAAACCTCGATGAGGTCCACGATCTCTTCACTAGACCAGGCGGGTGCCCGCTTCTTGCGGCCCCGGACACACTCCTGGGAGCCACCAGCCTGGTCCTGGGAAGAGGCGGAGGGCTGGGTGGCAGCAGATGGCTGGCTCATGCCGTGCCAGGTGCAGGGTCTGCTGGCTGGGTGCTGGCAGGCTTGCACCTGGCATGGGCACTGTAGCCAGACCGTGCCCCTTTAAGGTCTCTGGGGCAGGGTGGGGGGCAGAACAGTTTCCCTGGCTTGGCCCAGAGTGGCCACCAGGGCAAGCTGAAAGAGCAAGCCTCCAACTAGTTCGAATTAAGTGGCTACACAGCCCTTAATTCGAACTACTTAATTCGAACTAGGCATTAGTCCTCGTAGAATGAGGTTTACCTAGTTCGAATTAAGCACTCCACTAGTTCGAATTAAGTTCGAACTAGCGGTTTGCATGTGTAGCGCCTATGAAAGTTAATTCGAACTAACAGCTGTTAGTTCGAATTAACTTTGTAGTGTAGACATACCCTACCGACATGGAGTGATATTAGAAGACAAAATAAAAAAAGAACAAGTTAAAAATCACCTAGAAAAGTTAGATGCCTGCAAGTCACTAGGTCCTAATGAAATGCATCCTAGAATACTCAAGGAGCTGAGAGAGGAGGTATCTGAGCCACTAGCTATCATCTTTGGAAAATCATGGGAGACAGGAGAGATTCCAGAAGACTGGAAAAGGGCAAATATAGTGCCCATTTATAAAAAGGGAAATAAGAACAACCCAGGAAACTACAGACCAGTTAGTTTAACTTCTGTGCCAGGGAAGATAATGGAGCAAGAAAATAAGGAAATCATCTGTAAACACTTGGAAGATGGCAAGGTGATAGGGAACAGCCAGCATGGATTTGTAAAGAACAAATTGTGTCAAACCAATCTGATAGCTTTCTTTGATAGGATAACGAGTCTTGTAGATAAGGGAGAAGAGGTGGATGTGGTATACCTAGACTTCAGTGAGGCATTTGATACGGTCTCACATGATATTCTTATCAATAAAGTAGACAAATACAACTTAGATGGGGCTACTATAAGGTGGGTGCATAACTGGCTGGATAACCATACTCAGAGAGTAGTTATTAATGGTTCACAATCCTGCTGGAAAGGTATAACAAGTGGGGTTCCGCAGGGGTCTGTTTTGGGACCGGCTCTGTTCAATATCTTCATCAATGATTTAGATATTGGCATAGAAAGTACGTTTATTAAGTTTGCAGATGATACCAAGCTGGGAGGGGTTGCGACTGCTCTGGAGGATAGGGTCATAATTCAAAATGATTTGGACAAATTGGAGAAATGGTCTGAGGTAAACAGGATGAAGTTTAATTAAGACAAATGCAAAGTGCTCCACTTAGGAAGGAACAATCAGTTTCACACATACAGAATGGGAAGCAACTGTCTAGGAAGGAGTACAGCAGAAAGGGGTTATAGTGGACCACAAGCTGAATATGAGTCAGCAGTGTGATGCTGTGGCAAAAAAAGCAAACATGATTCTGGGATGCATTAACAGATTTGTTGTGAGCAAGACACGAGAAGTCATTCTTCCACTCTACTCTGCGCTGGTTAGGCCTCAGTTGGAGTATTGTGTCCAGTTCTGGGCACCGCATTTCAAGAAAGATGTGGAGAAATTGGAGAGGGCCCAGAGAAGAGCAAGAATGATTAAAGGTCTAGAGAACATGACCTATGAAGGAAGGCTGAAAGAATTGGGTTTGTTTAGTTTAGAAAAGAGAAGATTGAGGGGGGACAGGATAGCAGTTTTCAGGTATCTAAAAGGGTGTCACAAGGAGGAGGGAGAAAACTTGTTCATCTTGGCCTCTGAGGATAGAACAAGAAGCAATGGGCTTAAACTGCAGCAAGGGAGGTTTAGGTTGGACATTAGGAAACAGTTCCTAACTGTCAGGGTAGTCAAACACTGGAATAAATTGCCCAGGGAGGTTGTGGAATCTCCATCTCTGGAGATATTTAAGAGTAGGTTAGATAAATGTCTATCAGGGATGGTCTAGACAGTATTTGGTCCTGCCATGAAGGCAGGGGACTGGACTCAATGACCTCTCGAGGTCCCTTCCAGTCCTAGTATTCTATGATTCTATGGGCTTGAACCTGAAACACTGACTGAATAGTGAAAGGCTCCATATGCCATTACAGATCTCCTAAGTCATCTACTACGTTTGTGTCTCATATACTTTTGGTTCACCAGTTACTCTTAAATGTCAATCACTCAGTCTCTCTAGTTTTAGAGACAATATAAATATTGTCACACACTGCAAACATTTGCAACTTATCATTTTTATTACTTTTCTTGCATGGCTAATGAACAATCCTCTCAGTTTCTCTAGACTAACTGAAAGGTTTTAGTATGCTACTCTGCACAAAACATTTGTCAATATTTTTTCTTATTCTGTATAGTTAATATGATAAGACTTTTCTTTAGCTGGTAATTTCTGTATTTTGACTTCCAAATATAACTTTATATTTGTGAGGGTGGATACTAAAAAGAATGTGCTCACCATATCTGACTACTATCAGGTTTCTTGTACATTCCCCTAAAAGCATCTTGAGTTGACTACTTTCATCTATAGGATACAAGACTAGACAGACCTTGGGAGTGATCCAAACTGGCAATCCCTATGCATGCATTTTAAAAAGTATCAGTCTTGTTGGCTTGGTAATAGGCAAAATGTGTCATCCTAGATCATTTTTCTAATGACCCATTTCCAGAACAGAAGAATACGGCTTTGGTTTTCTATAGCTTCATTTAGCTGCAACCGGCCCATGATAAGACTTTTCTTTAGCTGGTAATTTCTGTATTTTGACTTCCAAATATAACTTTATATTTGTGAGGGTGGATACTAAAAAGAATGTGCTCACCATATCTGACTACTATCAGGTTTCTTGTACATTCCCCTAAAAGCATCTTGAGTTGACTACTTTCATCTATAGGATACAAGACTAGACAGACCTTGGGAGTGATCCAAACTGGCAATCCCTATGCATGCATTTTAAAAAGTATCAGTCTTGTTGGCTTGGTAATAGGCAAAATGTGTCATCCTAGATCATTTTTCTAATGACCCATTTCCAGAACAGAAGAATACGGCTTTGGTTTTCTATAGCTTCATTTAGCTGCAACAAGGGCAACAAAATAGATTTTAAGACCATGAATGGCTTCCAATTGGGTAACAGGGCTTCAGTTTCACATTATGTCCTCTCTTCTCACTCTGCTAATGACATCCACCTTGCTCCCCGTTTATGCACCTGCTACCCAATACACCTGCAGCAGCTTTATCTTCAGTCCAACACAGTGCATCAGCTATAGCATTATAGCATAATAAGCCTCCTTCTTCCCTGCATAGTAAAAACAATCAGAGAGCTATACATTATAGAAATGGATATGTGTACATACTTGTCTACAAATACATCTGTTATACATATTTTAATTCAGATACAGTTCATGTGTCATGGTGATTCATCAGTAAGTAACAAAGTCAAAGAACTTTTGCAAACCTACACTACTTTGTGGCTGATGACAGCCCTTCACATTTAAAAGTTTGTTCATATTAATTAGTTGATTTTAATAGGCAAAGGGGACCATAAATTAAAAATAAAGATTATAAATCTCCTGGAGTTTGATTTTAATTTGATTCATGCACAGCCAGTAGAGAATTCGTGAACCACACACTTTTTCTCAGCATGTATTTAACAGTATTCACAGCTTTACATTATTGGCAGGGAGAAGCTATTTCACATTAGTCACTTTATGTAGTTTACAACCTAATGATTGCAACACAACCTAAAGGACAAAATGCCACTTTGCCAAGAATATAAAGTGGTGCACAGTTATTTCAATCAGGAAAAAATTAATTCAAACAGCAGTCTCTTGGCTGAAAAATGATGTCAATGCAAAGCATGGCAACAGGGTTAAAGTTTGTGTGTGCATTTCAAGAAATGGTACAAGAACCATCATTTTGCTGGCTTTCCAAGTGATGGGTGCATCATCTATTACACCCAAATTAAAATAATGAAAGGGCTATAACACTGATACTAAGCAGGTGGTAAAAATAAAAAATCTGTGCTGAACCATCCACAAACAATTTAGATAGGCATGATGGAAAATGAATACAACACAAGAAGCTTTGCATGCAGCACAAGTATTTTGCAAATACTTTGCTTGTAGTACTAGCAATTCACCTTAAAACATGTAATTCAGTACTTTTAAATAATAGTTTTAGGAACATTCTGATTTGTCATTATCCTTGGGAGCCCAGCATTTTAGAGGTAATGAAGATAATGCATAGCTGGAGCTCAGAACACAGAATTCAAATAGGGAGTACTATAAAAGAGAGTTAGAGATGAAAAGGGTTCTAACTAAGGGGGGATATGATAGAGGTATATAAAATCATGCGTGGTGTGGAGAAAGTGTTTACTTGTTTCCATAATATAAGAACTAGGGGCCACCAAATGAAACTAATGGGCAGCAGGTTTAAAACCAATAAAAGGAAGTTCTTCTTCACACAGCACATTGTCAATCTGTGGAACTCCTTGCCTGAGGAAGTTGTGAAGGCTAGGACTATAACAGGGTTTAAAAGAGAAATATATAAATGCATGGAGGTTAAGTCCATAAATGGCTATTAGCATGTGGGTAAGGAATGGTGTCCCTAGCCTCTGTTTGTCAGAGGATGGAGATGGATGGCAGGAGAGAGATCACTTGATCATTACCTGTTTGATTCACTCCCTCTGGAACACCTGGCATTGGCCACTGTCAGCAGACAGGGTACTCGGCTGGATGGACCTTTGGTCTGACCCAGTATGGCCATTCTTATGTTCTTATGTTCTTAACTCTTCTTAAATGAACAGGTAGAGGTAAATTAACCATATCATACCTTATCATACAGAAAATACTCTTTGTTACAGTGATTCTCAAAAAAATATATAGTTCATGTGAACAGGCAACATATATTTGCAAACTAATAGGGTCACCATATTTGAACTTTCAAAAAATAGGACACCCCTGAGAGGAAGTGTATCTGTAAAAGTATCTACCAACTCATGTTATTTTAATGTGTTATAGAATAGAATAGAATAGAATAGAATAGAATAGAATGTGAGTTGTTAGATACGGATACAGATACACACTCCCTCTCAGGGGTATCCTCTTTTTGGAAAGTTCAAATATGGTAACCCTAAAAACTAATGAGCTACCCACTTAATTTAATATTCCATTATTCAAATCAGACACAAATCTGCAATAAGGTTGATTAAATATAGGGAAGAAAAAGTGAAGGGTGGAAAATAAAAATAGGTTCTCAAGATGGCAGGTAAATAATTTTGCCTAGTTAATATGTGTCTTGAACATGCACCTTCACACAATGAAAACATTTTTATCTGCAAAGAATTTAAAATCCCTCTATTTGCCTACATTAATTTGTACAGCCACTTCTACTCTCAAGCAAGCATTTCCAGTGTTGCTAATTCAAGGAAACTTTAAAGATTTCTAACAAGCAAGGTTCACATCAGACATGCACTTAGCTTTCAGTGAAGTGCTTCTTAGTTAGACATTATTTGCATATCTAAATACCTCCATTATGTTTTATAAAATACATTTAGTCTCTTCAGCTACTTTGTAAATTATAACACAACAACAAACTTGTTAAAGGCCTTATGTACACTAAAACGTTTTGCTGCCATTTCCTATGTTGGCTTGGAGTGGAAAATCATATCTCCTAATCGTCAAACCTATGCTGAGAGAACCACCACTGTAGATGCAACTTTGCCAATAGCCAAGTGCTAATGTCCGCTGGGGAAGTGACAGAGTTGAGCTGGCAGAAAAACCGCTTCAGTTGGCTTACACTGTATCTATAGTACAGGACTCTGCCAGCCTGGATATTGTGGCAGAGAATCTGTATTGTAGATAATTCCTAAAATATAAGGCATGCTTAAAAGAAACACTAAATATGAACACATATAACAATGACCTCTGGTAAAATTAACTATGCTGGTTTCTCCTCTATATGTCCTGTAACAAGTGTATTCTTTGCAAGTGTAACCCACACACCTATAGGGCTGCGTCTATACTACAAGCCACTTGTGGAAGAGCAAATGCAAATGGAGCACTCATTTGCATATTTCACACACTCATTCACATTTCCTTTTCTTTTCCCTTTTGCGCAAAAAACCCCTTTTGTGCAAGAGCCGTTCTTCCTCATTTGGGGGGGGGGGAAGAATGGCTTTTGCACAAAAGGTTTTTTGTGCACAAAAAGAAACCGTCTACACAGCGCTTTTTTGCGCAAAAACCTCTTGTGCAAAAGGGAAAGGAAGAGTATATGCAAATGAGAGCGTGACATATGAAAATGAGCGTTCCATTTGCATTTGCTCTTCTGCAAGAGGCTCATAGTGTAGACATAGCCCAAGTTGGTGTGATCACTGTCCCAAGTAGTGGCTCTTAGACCACTTACAGCAAGAGATAAGAACAAGTGAGCTCTACAACCTAATCTGAGAGTCAGCTGGCTTTATAGCTCAAGCTGTAGAGGCTCCTACACTAAGCTCCAGATGTTCCAGATTCAAATTCTGCAGTGGCAGTTACACAAGGAAGAGCCTGCATGCTAGCAGGACCAAATAGAAGCAAAGAAGTGTGCCATGTAATTGGTCAGTTATCTGCAATAAATGTTCTGTGGATCACCAATGATTCATGGAACACTGTTTTGGAGAGTGCTCCTTAATCAAAGCATGATTTGTTGCTAATCACCATTCACTTTATTACTTTATCCCCCGATAAGGAAAATAATGCATAAATGGTGTTACATAGGGTACCTCTAGACTACAGCCAGTACTTTGAAAAAAAAAAGCCGCTTTTTTGAAAGAAAGCACCCAGGCAGTCTGGATGCTCTTTCAAAACAGCACAGTTTGCATTATATAGCGCCTTTTTTTGAAAGAGCACTTTTGAAAAAAGGCGTTATTCCTCGTAAAATGAAGTTTTCCACAGTCAAAAAAACTGCTGGGTTCTTTCGATTTACTTTCGAAAGAACACAGCAGCAGTCTAGATGCAGGGAAAGTTTTTTCGAAAAAAGGCCACTTTAAAAAAAACAAACCTGTAGTCACACCCTTATTGTACTGTATCTGATATACTTGATTGCTAATCATGTGTTAATGGAGTCTGTATATCTAATCAGAGTTTCACATTCATTCTTGTCTCAGGAAGCTGATTACAACACTGCTTCCTATCCTCCTGCCCACAGAAAGAGTCGAGGATCCTCAGTGGAGTCATCAGAATCCAGCCCCATTCCTACAAGCAGGCAGAAATTGGGAACGAAGGATAGAGTGACCACACATCTCAGGTAGTTAGGAAGGGTGATGGTGAAAGAGGAATAGAGAATTGTTGTTGTGTCCAGTGGAAGTTTAGATAGTGCTGATTGTGATCATATTTTTCAAAGTTTGTTTTAAATGTACATCAATATATAGAGGACTTTCCACTTCAATGATGCAACATAACAAATGTCAAGATCTTGCACAATGGTTATGTTTTCACTTTGACTCCATTTGAAAGTTTACTGACTTGTCCTCTCTTCAAGTGCCACTGATTTAGGACAAGAAGCAATGGGCTTAAATTGCAGCAAAGGAAGTTTAGTTTGAATGTTAGAAAAATCTTCCGAACTGTCAAGGTGGTTAAGCACTGGAATAAATTCCATAGGGAGGTTGTGGAATCTCCATCACTGGAGATATTTAAGGATAGGTTAGACAGACATCTGTCAGGGATGATCTAGATGGTGCTTGGTCCTGCCATGGGGGCAAGGGACTGGACTTGATGACCTCTCAAGATCCCTTCCAGCTGTAGTATTCTATAAGTCTAAGATTTAGCAACAAAAAGTCCATATACTTGGCAGGATCAATGAAAAATATCCAAAAATAATTCAGATGATTTATTCTTTTTGACAAATAGTACCAAAATTATAAGATACTAAGTGTTACTTGTAGCATAATTTATTTCAGTGTATGATTTGCTATACCAGTTTCATGGAGGGGAAAAAATAAATGTTCAGATCCAGTATCTTGAAGTATTCCTTCAAGGAGTCACTACCATATACAATTGAATTAATCAAGATGGATGAAAGCAGAAACAGGGCTGCTCGCATCAGACACATGAAGTTATTATAACTAAGACATACAAAAAATCATAAAGTTGCAGCATTTAGAAAAATGGAAGGCACGCACAGAAGTTGCGGCACTATTTGTACCTATACAAGAGGTTGGGAATGATCACTGACCTCTAAGTAAGAGAGAGAAGGACTCATCCTTCACTCGTGAATGAGATCCCTGGCATAATTGATGGTACCTTCTGAAATGGCTTCGATCATTAGAGTTCCAGTGACTGAATTAAAATAAAATGAAGGATGCATATCATGTTACTAAAGCAGTGAAAATGCATTCTTTCATTGTGACAGATAGAACAGATCATTTTACAAGGAAGTCTTTTACTGAAAGTGTTCGGCTTTGTAGTTCCCAGGGAAAATGAAGAGTAATGTAAAAATTGGACAAGATGAAACTAGCTGTTTCATTCCAGATATTGACTCCACTAGTCACTTTCAATAAATCTGCTGCTTATTGAACCTAAGGCAGCAGTTTGTTAACATTATGAAAGCAGTATAAAATGTTCTGTTTGGTTAGATCACCTTATGGTACCAAAAACTATTTTTTTCAACAGTGCACTTTCATGTATGTTTTACAATATGCAAAAGGAAGAAATATGAATTACTTGAGTATAACGGAACAGGTTCTCTATTGTAGAGTGGCTGCCAATGCAAATCTGGCCATAAAACTGGCTTAACTAGCCCAGTATGAGGCTGATTCTCTGTTGGCATAAATGCAATATAGAGGCTCTTTTGCTACTACTCCACACAGCTGTTAATGTAGCAGAGAAAAGGGAATATAGCTCAAATTCTCCTGTATTACCCACATTCTTGGCTGTGTTTTCAGCCCTCTGTGGCCATTGCTGTCCAGTATGAGATAAAGCAGGCTACAGACGTTCAGAATCAGTGGAAGGATGTTCTGCAAAGAGCAGCAGCTGAATCAGGAGGATGAAAGTGTGTTTTAGCCACTTTTACACACAACTTCCCCCACCTGCACTCTGTACAGATCTACTTCATCTTAGAATTTGGTTCAATATTACTGTAATATGTAGTCTTGACAATCCGTGAAAAAATATTCAAAGTATCCAAGAACATAACATTTCTCAACTAGAAATTTTAAAGGATTACAGCTATGGATAAATTATTCAGTTAAATTTAAGTGTCTAATTTTTTACAGCGTAATATTTTATATTGTCATTACATGTTCCATTTAAATGAAAATTCCATACCACTAGCTATGAACTGCACACCACAGACAACTTATAATGTATGAATCACTGTAGGAATGGATCAATCTACATTTTTTATAAGAAAGTATAGGAAAGGACAGCCAAATGGTTATTTTTAGAAGAAGCCAAACCTAGCTACTGGAGTTTGGATTTTAATCTTAACACCTGATTCTGACATCACTTATACCAGTTTTATACTGCTGGACCTTCACTGAATTTAATGGTTTACTCCTGATATTAAAAAATAACATATTTTGGGCTTTCAAGGGTTCAGCACTACAATACTCCAGGCTCTAATTCAAGAAAGCACTTCAACAAAACATTGAAATTAATGGGATTTAAGCATATGATTATGTTATTTGCCAAATATGGATGAATTTCAACACATGCTTAAAAGTAAGCACATGATTAGTTCCTTTTGTATATAATGAGCCAAGGGCTGTCAACTGAACGTTGTATCTATTGCTTAAGCATGTGTTTGACCTACTTTTTGTCTAGTTCAAAATGCATGAACATGCAGATGATATTTTAAATATAGTACATTATTAATAAAAAATTGAGAGGAATTAGGCTCACCACTGAAGAGATAATGATGCAATTCTATTGGTTCAGGTTCCTGCACAATTCAGACCACAAAATTGGTAGCATAATTAACTGCCAATTATCTTGTTGTTTTCTATGTTATATACATCTGTCCACTAGGCAGGAACTTGGCGTTGTTTATTGTAACATTTTAAATAAAAGGGGAAATACCAAGTTCATTTAACTGTCCCTTTCCTTACCAAGGTTTTTCTTGCCCCAAAATGTTTCATTATCCCACTTCTTAGTCATCTTGTCACATCCCAAAAGTCCCAAGGAATGAAGATTGTAACCTTCCCAATGAGGGGAGGACTCAAATATCACGAAAAGGTGATCTCAACTCTCATTGAGAATCTGAATTTGGGTTGTCTATGTGTATACATTAACTTTAATGTTATTGCAGGAGGTCTGAACCAACAGGAAACAATTAAGGACTCTGGATTTCCCAAGTCTTACAGAGCCATTTTAAAAAGTATTAGGACACCCAAATTCTGATAGGTGCCTCTGGGGACTTTGAAAAGCATTTAAGCACTGATTTCAATGTCAGGTGCTTAAACTGCCTTGTAATTTTTGAGGATGCAACTGGACAGCCTGTATTTTTGGGCACCAAAATTCCTTTGAAATCTGGCTCTAATTCACTCTTGGCAATTGGACTTAGACACTATAGAAAATACTATCCATAGATTCTTAGCTATCTTTAGAGATGTATGGATGTTTTGAGATGAGGGTACCCTACTCATAAGAGATAGCAGAAATGTGAAAGGAAAATGCAGTAAAACCAAGATGACATGCTGTAATTTAATTTGGCAGATGGTGAGGAAAACAATACTTTGCTAAATCTGATTGGCTTCAATACACAACAGCAACCACTGAACTGCTATCTTGGACCGAGGAATTAGAAATTTGAATCCTAGGACAGAGGCCAATGGAGATTGTATTAATAACCATGATGAACAGGCATTAAGATTCTGCCTTTCTAAACATGCCCCCTGCCAGCTAATGGAGACACACTCCTGCATTTCTGATGAGGTCTCAGTGTCCTTATAAAAGACTGATAAAGAAGTAAGAAGTCAAAAATATGAAAAACACTGATTTAATTTAAAAAGCAAGGTATAAATAAAACATGAAACCAGAAGGGATGAATGAGTCAGCACTTCAGATCACTAGTAAGGAAGGATCAGTTAATACCAAACATGGTCTAACAATCCATCCCATCTATATTGAAATAAAGAAAGAAAGAAATCATGAACATTAGTTTCAAAAAGAAAATAAGGACTGAAGAAGTCCTTACTTATCCTAAGTCAGTAAGTAGTTGCACATGCAAGTCATCCAATTGCATTCTAGGTAATCCTGACATGATCAAGAGTAACTTAAGAAGAAGAGATGAAGCTTCTAAGGTCAATATTGCAAGGCTGCAAGCCTCTCTTATGAGTTGCTGAGCTCCCTTATCTCCCATTGAGGCCAAAATTCCTGTCCCATTGACCACATTGACAGTTGAGGTTGCTCAGAAGCAAGCTCCAAGGCCTACATTTTTAAAGGTTATTTAGGCATTGGAATGTTGAGTGGTGCTCTCCTGACTTGGAAGCCTAAATATCCTTTCAAAAAATGATCTAAGTGCCATCTAGGTGCCTAAGTTCAACATTTAGGTGCCACTACCTTTCTCAAAAATGCTTCTCAGGTGCCACTCAACTCCATAAGTGCCTCATTTTCTACTACTGGGAATAAGAAAAGCTACCTAGCAAGCTTCTGGAAGTCTTAACGAAAGCCCAGGCCAACTCAGATGGCATAAGCGAGACCCATAAGGGGAACTCCTATTCTGCCTGATTAGACCTAACTTTCCTACATGCCAGCTG
Organism: Pelochelys cantorii; assembly: GCA_032595735.1. NCBI lineage: Eukaryota > Metazoa > Chordata > Testudines > Trionychidae > Pelochelys > Pelochelys cantorii. Next base: position 66,007,498 of record CM064330.1, read on the forward strand.
AATGGCCTACTTTGTGGGCTATTAGGTATTCTGGAGTGGGCTACCCTCTCTTGCTGGAGATGTTCCACTTGGTATAAGTAATTAAATATTAATTGGATTACAGGGCAAGGCATTCAGACACAGTGGTTAGGGCACTCGCGTGCAGAAAATCATCCCAAAATACCTTCTACATTACTGGTGCTGGTTCAAGTCTCTAGTCCAAATGCAGCAGCAGGCTTTGAAGCTATGTCTCCCACATCCCAGGTGAGTGCTTTAACATCCTTGTTTGAATTCCTTAAACATTTATGATAAAACAAACAAACAAAAACCTGCACAGAAATTATTATTTTTAAGTTAGCATGCAAAGGCCCTAGTCAGGATCAGGCCCTCTTACCAGTGTATAAATACTCAGTAGGCTGCTCACTAATAGCTAATCAGAGATACACACTTAATCAACCTCAGCAGTCATTCCTATGAAATATGTTCTTATAAAATAAGTGGACAGGGGGCGGCAGACAGGGGAGTTTAAGAGGGAGAGCAAGAGATCCTGCTGCTGAACAGGCTACCAGGTGAGAGTGAGAGTACTAGTTGTTGGTGTGAGTGAGTTTGCTTGACTGTTTGAATTTTAATTTTGATTCTGATTCCAGGTGACTTCAGTTTCAGTTTCAGCTGTTGTGGCAGTTGGGACTGAGTGCCTGACCTTTGTTCCCTTGATTGCCTCTGGTCAGCCTTCCCCTGTGTGACTCACGAGGGGGCAGGCCTGACCTAGGTGAGCAGGCTTTAAAAGCCAGAGGCAGAGTGACCAGGGGGCTGCAGACAGGGGAGTTTAAGAGGGAGTTTGACAGAGGGAGGTCTACGATGGTTAGGAAGACCTGCAACACCTGTGCTAGCACTGCTTCAGTCTCCTCCACCTGCGCCTGTAGCCAGACAGAACACCTGAGCACAGATGCCTCTGCCCAGATTCTGGTGTGATTTTGCAGGGACTGTGGCTTGCAATTCCCACTTATTGATGTCCAAGCTGGGGGGACCATCCAATGTGAAAGGTGCCTGCTGGTGGAATCTCTCAGGCAGCAGGTGGGAGAGCTACAGGAGGAGGTGGCTAGGTTGAGAAGCATCTGAATCCATGAGCAATTCCTGGACATTGTTCATGTGGAGGCAGCTGAGGTGGCTGTCCCAGTACACAAGACTGCTGACACACCACTGGTGGAGGAGGAGACGGCTCAGGGTGGACACTGGCAGCTGGTTACTTCTGGCAGCAAGCAGTGCTCCACCCCTGCTCTGAACCCTCCCGCTGTGGTACGAGGAAACTGTTATGCTCTTCTTGATACAGGAGATAAGGAATCACCCCCTACAACAGAGGAGGAGAAGCCTAGTACCCCCAAGGTTGGGAGGTCTGGTGCCACCACTGCGAATAGGAAACGTAGGGTAGTGGTGGTCACAGACTCTCTTCTGAGGGGGACGGAGGCGCCCACCTGTCGCCCTGACATTTCATCTCGGGAGGTGTGCTGCCTGCCGGGGGCCCATATCCATGATGTTACGGAGGCATTGTTGAGGATTATCCGGCCCTCTGACTACTACCCCATGCTACTCATCCATGTGGGCACAAATGATACTGCAAGGTGTGACACTGAGTGGATCAAGAATGACTACAGGGCTCTGGGAGTACGGGTGAAGGAGTTTGGAGCGCAGGTGGTATTCTCTTCAATCCTTCCTGTCAAAGGTAGGGGCCCGGGCAGAGACAGGTGCATCCTGGAGGTGAATGCCTGGCTGTGAAGATGGTGTCGCCAGGAGGGCTTTGGCTTCCTCGACCACGGGATGCTATTCCAGGAAGGACTACTAGACAGAGATGACGTTCATCTTTTGAGGAGGGGGAAGACCCTATTTAGACACAGACTGGCTAACCTAGTGAGGAGGGCTTTAAACTAGGTTCGATGGGGACAGGTGAGCAAAGCCCACAGGTAAGTGGAGAACATGGAGACCTGGGATATGGGTCAGAAATGGGAGGGAGTATGGGCTGTAATGGCAGAGAGAGAGGAGGGTCAGGGCAAAACTGGAAGGAAAGATAAAATCAGTATCTTAGATGCCTATATACAAATGCAAGAAGTATGGGTAATAAGCAGGAAGAACTGGAAGTGCTAATAAATAAATATAACTATGACACTGTTGGGATCACAGAAACTTGGTGGGATAATACACATGATTGGAATGTTGGTATAGAAGGGTACAGCTTGATCAGGAAGGATAGACAGGTTAAAAAGGGAGGAGGTGTTGCCTTATGTATTAAAAATGTACACACTTGGACTGAGGTGGAGATGGACATAGGAGACGGAAGTATTGAGAGTCTCTGAGTCAGGCTAAAAGGGGTAAAAAACAAGGATGATGTCATGCTAGGAGTCTACTACAGGCCACCTCCCCAGGTGGAAGAGGTGGATGAGGCTTTTTTTAAACAACTAAAAAAATCATCCAAAGCCCAAGATTTAGTGGTGATGGGGGACTTCAACTCTCCAGATATATGTTGGGAAAATAACACAGCGGGGCACAGACTATCCAATAAGTTCTTGGAATGCACTGGTGACAACTTTTTATTTCAGAAGGTTCAAAAAGCTACTGGGGGGAAGCTGTTCTAGATTTGATTTTAACAAATGGGGAGGAACTGGTTGAGAATTTGAAAGTGTAAGGCAGCTTGGGTGAAAGCAATCATGAAATCATAGAGTACACAATTATAAGGAAGGCTAGAAGGGAGAACAGCAAAACAGAGAAAATGGATTTCAGGAAGGCTGATAGGTAAGGTCCCATGGGAATCAAGACTGAGGGGAAAAACAACTGAGGAGAGTTGGCAGTTTTTCAAAGGGACATTGTTAAGGGCCCAAAAGCAAGCTATTCCACTGTGTAGGAAAGATAGAAAATATGGCAAAAGACTGCCTTGGCTTAACCACGAGATCTTGCATGATCTAAAAATAAAAAAGGAGTCATATAAAAAATGGAAACTAGGACAAATTACAAAGGATGAATATAGGCAAGCAACACAGGAATGGAGGGGCAAGATTAGAAAGGGAAAGGCACAAATGAGCTCAAACTAGCTACAGAAATAAAGGGAAACAAGAAGACTTTTTATAAATACATAGAAGCAAGAGGAAGACAAAGAACAGGGTAGGCCCACTGCACAGTAAGGAGGGAGAAACAGTAACAGGAAACTTGGAAATGGCCGAGATGCTTAATGACTTCTTTGTTTCGGTCTTCACCGAGAAGTCTGAAGGAATGCCGAATATAGTGAATGCTAATGGGAAGGGGGTAGGTTTAGAAGATAAAATAAAAAAGAACAAGTTAAAAATCACTTAGAAAAGTTAGATGCCTGCAAGTCACCAGGGCCTGATGAAATGCATCCTAGAATACTCAAGGAGGTGATAGAGGAGGTATCTGAGCCTCTAGCTATCCTCTTTGGAAAATCATGGGAGACAGAAGAGATTTCAGAAGACTGGAAAAGGGCAAATATAGTGCCCATCTATAAAAAGGGAAATAAGAACAGCCCAGGAAACTACAGACCAGTTAGTTTAACTTCTGTGCCAGGGAAGATAATGGAGCAAGAAAATAAGGAAATCATCTGCAAACACTTGGAAGGTGGTAAGGTGAAAGGGAACAGCCAGCATGGATTTGTAAAGAACAAATCATGTCAAACCAAGAATCGCACTGTCACCAGGAAAAGGCAGGTCTACATGATTGGGGACTCCTTATTGAGAAGAATAGACAGGCCTGTAACCAGAGCTAATCCAGAGAACAGAAGGGTGTGCTGTCTGCCAGGTTTTAAGATATGGGATGTGGAACTGAGGTTGAAGAGGATCCTAAAGGGAGCGGGAAAGAATCCATTGATCATCCTTCATGTAGGAACAAATGATACAGCTAGATTCTCGCTGGAACAAATCAAGGGAGACTATGCCAGGCTGGGGAAGACGCTTAAGAAAAATGAGGCTCAGGTGATCTTCAGTTGGATTCTGCCTGTTCCTAGAGAAGGGCAACTAAGGTGTGATAGGATTATGATGCTCAATAGATGGCTCAGGCAGTGGTGCTATAAGGAGGGCTTTGGTATGTATGGCCACTAGGAGGCATTCACAGACAGAGGACTGTTCTCTTGGGATGGATTTCGTCTAAGTAGGGAGGGAAATAGACTTCTAGGATGGAGGCTGGCACAACTGATTAAGAGAGCTTTAAACTAGGAATTTGGGGGAAGACGGTTGGGAGCTGTCCAGGTAATCTCTATGCCGGATTTTAGCATTGAGAGGGAGGAAAACGAAGTAAGAAAGGATATAGCTGGGGATAGGAGAATGGACATAAGGAGGAAGGGTAGAGTGGATACTAGTCTAATAGGTCATATTGGAGGTACAATGTCCGTACCAAATTGGGTAAAGAATGTGAGTGACGCCAAACAGCAAAAATTAAGATGTTTGTACACCAATGCGAGAAGCCTAGGTAACAAAATGGAGGAACTAGAGCTACTGGTCCAGGAAGTGAAACCAGATATTATAGGAATAACAGAAACATGGCGGAATACTAGGCATGACTGGAGTACAGGTATTGAAGGGTATGTGCTGTTTAGGAAAGACAGAAATAAAGGTAAAGGTGGTGGAGTAGCATTGTATATCAATGATGAGGTAGAGTGTAAAGAAATAAAAAGTGATGGATTGGAGAAGACAGAGTCTGTCTGGGCAAAAATCACATTGGGGAAGAAAACTATTAGATCCTCCCCTGGGATAGTGCTTGGGGTGTGCTATAGACCACCGGGATCTAATTTGGATATGGGTAGAGACCTCTTTAATGTTTTGAATGAAGTAAATACTAATGGAAACTGCATAATCATGGGAGACTTCAACTTTCCAGACATAGACTGGAGAACAAGTGCTAGTAATAATAATAGGGCTCAGATTTTCCTAGATGTGATAGCTGATGAATTCCTTCATCAAGTAGTTGCTGAACCAACAAGGGGGGATGCCATTTTAGATTTGGTTTTGGTGAGTAGTGAGGACCTCATAGAAGAAATGGTTGTAAGGGACAACCTTGGCTCAAGCGATCATGAGCTAATTCAGTTCAAACTAAATGGAAGGATAAACAAAAATAAATCTGAGACTAGGGTTTTTTATTTCAAAAGGGCTAACTTTAATAAATTAAGGAAATTAGCTAGGGAAGTGGATTGGACTAAAGAATTTATGGGTCTAAAGGTGGAGGAGGCCTGGGATTATTTTAAGTAAAGTTGCAGAAACTATCAGAAGCCTGTATCCCAAGAAAGGGGAAAAAATTTATAGGCAGGTGTTTTAGACCAAGCTAGATGAGCAAGCATCTCAGAGAGGTGATTAAGAAAAAGCAGAAAGCATATAAGGAGTGCAGAAAGCATATAAGGCATGGCCCAATATTTAAACAAATACTTTGCTTCAGCCTTTAATGAGGCTAATGAGAAGCTTAGGGATAATGGCAACATAACAAATGGGAATAAGGATATGGAGGTAGATATTACCATATCTGAGGTAAAAGTCAAACTCGAACAGCTTAATGGGAGTAAATCGGGGGGCCCAGATAATCTTCATCCAAGAATATTAAAGGAACTGGCACATGAAACTGCAAGTCCATTAGCAAAAATTTTTAATGAATCTCTAAACTCAGGGGTTGGACCATTTGACTGGAGAATTGCTAATATAGTTCTAATTTTTAAGAAAGGGGAAAAAAAAGTGACCTGGGTAACTACAGGCCTGTTAGTTTGACATCTGTAGTATGCAAGGTCTTGGAAAAAATTTTGAAGGATAAAGTAGTTAGGGACATTGAGGTTAATGGCAATTGGGACAAATTACAACATGGTTTTACAAAAGGGTAGATCATGCCAAACCAACTTGATCTCCTTCTTTGAGAAAGTAACAGATTTTTTAGATAAAGGAAATGCAGTGGATCTAATCTACCTCGATTTCAGTAAGGCATTTGATACAGTACCTCATGGGGAATTATTGGTTAAATTGGAAAAGATGGGGATTAATATGAAAATTGAGAGGTGGATAAGCAACTGGTTAAAGGGGAGACTACAGCGGGTCATACTGAAAGGTGAACTATCAGGTTGGAGGGAGGTTACTAGCAGTGTTCCTCAGGGATCAGTTTTGGGACCAATCTTATTTAATCTTTTTATTACTGACCTCGGCACCAAAAGTGGGAGTGTGCTAATAAAGTTTGCGGATGACACAAAGTTGGGAGGTATTGCCAATTCAGTAAAGGATCAGGATATCAAACAGGAAGATCTAGATGATCTTGTAAATTGAAGTAATATCAACAGGATGAAATTTAATAGTGAGAAGTGTAAGGTTCTGCATTTAGGGATTAATAACAAGAAATTTAGTTATAAGCTGGGGACACATCAGTTGGAAGTAATGGAAGAGGAGAAGGACCTAGGAGTCCTGGTTGATCACAGGATGACTATGAGCCGCCAATGTGACATGGCTGTGAAAAAGGCTAATATGGTCTTGGGATGCATTAGGCGAGGTATTTCCAGTCGAGAGAAGGTGATGTTAGTGCCGTTATACAAGGCATTGGTGAGACCTCATTTGGAATACTGTGTGCAGTTCTGGTCTCCCATGTTTAAGAAGGATGAATTCAAACTGAAACAGGTCCAAAGAAGGGCCACTAGGATGATTCGAGGAATGGAAAACCTGTCTTATGAAAGGAGACTCAAGGAGCTTGGCTTGTTTACCTTAACCAAAAGAAGGCTGAGGGGAGACATGATTGCTCTCTTTAAATATATTAGAGGGATAAATACCAGGGAGGGAGAGGAATTATTTAAGCTCACTATCAATGTGGACACAAGAACAAATGGATATAAACTGGCTATCAGGAAGTTTAGACTTGAAATTAGACAAAGGTTTCTAACCATTAGAGGAGTGAAGTTCTGGAACAGCCTTCCAAGGGTAGTAGTGGGGGCCAAAGACCTATCTGGCTTTAAGATTAAGCTAGATGGGTTTATGAAGGGGATGGTTTGATGGGATAACATGATCTTGGCAACTAATTGACCTTTCACTATCGGTGGTAAATAGGCCAATGGTGGGATGATAGGAGTTACTATAGAGAACTTTTCCTGGGTGTCTGGCTGGTGAATCTTGCCCACGTGCTCAGGATTCAGCTGATCGCCATATTTGGGGTCGGGAAGGAATTTTCCTCCAGGGTAGATTGGCAGAGGCCCTGGAGGTTTTTCGCCTTCCTCTGTAGCATGGGGCACGGATCACTTGCTGGAGGATTCTCTGCATCTTGGGGTCCTTAAACCATCATTTGAGGACTTCAATATCTGAGATATAGGTGAGAGGATTATTCCAGGAGTGTGTGGGTGAGATTCTGTGGCCTGCATTGTGCAGGCAGTCAGACTAGATGATCATAATGGTCCCTTCTGACCTTAAAGTCTATGAGTCAATCTGATAGCTTTCTTTGATAGGATAACGAGTCTTGTGGATAAGAGAGAAGTGGTGGATGTGGTATACCTAGACTTTAGTAAGGCGTTTGATACGGTCTCGTATGATATTCTTATCAATAAACTCGGCAAATACAACTTAGATGGGGCTACAATAAGGGGGGTGCATAACTGGCTGGATAACCATACTCAGAGAGTAGTTTTAATGGTTCTCAATCTTGCTGGAAAGGTATAACAAGTGGGGTTCCTCAGGGGTCTGTTTTGGGACCGGCTCTGTTCAATATCTTCATCAACGATTTAGATATTGGCATAGAAAGTATGCTTAGTAAGTTTGCAGATGATACCAAGCTGGGAGGGGTTGCAACTGCTTTGGAGGATAGGGTGATAATTCAGAATGACCTGGACAAATTGGAGAGATGGTCTTAGGTAAACAGGATGAAGTTTAATAAAGACAAATGCAAAGTGCTCCACTTAGGAAGGAACAATCAGTTTCACACATACAGAATGGGAAGCATTCTGGGATACATTAACAGATTTGTTGTGAGCAAGACATGAGAAGTCATTCTTCTGCTCTACTTTGCGTTGGTTAGACCTCAGTTGGAGTATTGTGTCCAGTTCTGGGCACCACATTTCAAGAAAGATGTGGAGAAATTGGAGAGGGTCCAGAGAAGAGCAACAAGAATGAATAAAGGTCTAGAGAACATGACCTATGAAGGAAGGCTGAAAGAAATGGGTTTGTTTAGTTTAGAAAAGAGAAGATTGAGGGGGGACATGATAGCAGTTTTCAGGTATCTAAAAGGGTGTCATAAGGAGGAGGGAGAAAACTTGTTCATCTTGGCCTCTGAGGATAGAACAAGAAGCAATGGGCTTAAACTGAAGCAAGGGAAGTTTAGGTTGGACATTAGGAAAAAGTTCCTAACTGTCATGGTGGTCAAACACTGGAATAAATTGCCCAGGGAGGTTGTGGAATCTCCATCTCTGAAGATATTTAAGAGTAGTTAGATAAATGTCTATCAGGAATGGTCTAGATAGTACTTGGTCCTGCCATGAGGGCAGGGGACTGGACTCTATGACCTCTCGAGGTCCTTTCCAGTCCTAGGATTCTATGATTCTATAAATATTAGACCCATTCTAATTATAAGATTGTTCTAGCATTGCCAACGAGAGTGTGTAGCATTAAGAAAATGATGCTGATATGGAGATATGATTTTTGAACTATTGATTCCTTGCAGATAATGGAAAATTCATGGTGGGGGAATGATGTTTAAAAGAGAGTTGCTATAAAGTCCATTATTATATTAAGATGGAGTTCGTATTTTAGGGACATAGAATGCTCCATCTCAATTCTAACTCTGGCATACTGAGAGGGGGATGCTTGACATAGTAAAACAGTAAACTTAAGTGCTTAATTTAAGAATGTGCTTATGCTGGGTTGAAGTCAGTGTGATAGAAACACATGTTTAAATGTTTTTGCTCAATAGAGAAAGACTTTTGCATATGCTCAGAGATAAGTAGGGGCTTCTGTGCTTTAAAGGATCATTATGGATAAGCAACAGCACTGAGTAAAACACTATCAGAAAACTGTGTCTATCATAGAATTTGTCTAGATAAGTGTTACAGCAGTGCAGTTGCAGTGGTGCAGCTATGTCTTATAATACTATAGTTTAGACACTTGCATCAGTGACAGAAGTGTTGCTTTCCATCTCTATGGTAAATTTATGTTCCTGAGGGGCAATAGGTGGTGTCTATACCAGGTTTTATATTGGCTTAATTATGTCTCTGAGAGGTGTGAAAAATGCCTTGATAGAATGACAGACTATTTATTTTTCACTGATTTTTATGAAAGAATAGCTAGTCAGAGGTTCTACTGGTAGAAAGAGCAGAAGCAGACTTGGGGTAGTGATACTCTCAGTGCTGTCATATCGAGAACAATACTGAAAGAAATGACTAGTTACTAGCTGATGTTCGGAAGAAATTGTAAGTGTCATGAATAATTTAGTATAGTTTGGGGTCTTTGCTCTTTCCTCTGAAACCTCAGCACTGACCATATTAGTAGGAAGGATGCAGGTCTAGATGGGACTGTTAATAAAGCTTTGATTGCATTCTTATGAAATATTCTAGACAAATGGCATTTTCTCTTCCTTTTGACTGGGCAGCTCCTTACCGCAATATCAGGAAAACAATGAATGTACTTTAAAATAGCACATTCTTCTTCATTCCTTTTTTGCTCATTACATGATAGTTGCCCAATAGATGGTCTGTAAGATGTTTCCTAGATAGGTCTATAGATAGGGATCGTTGCAAAGTTGGAGCCTTTCTGAAAAAATGCTTATATACAAAAAATTATCTTTTCCCCCACACACAATTAATATACAACTTGTTAAACAGGGATATTCATATTTTGTTTGATTATTTTAATACTGTAATACTGGTAAAAGTTTAAGTTAATGTGAAAGTTAATAGCTGATATATTTTTACTACATTACAAAAATTGTCATCAGAATTATTATTACCATCAGGCAATTTATATTCTGCATATCATGAATAGATGATTAACGATTAAAACATTCATCCTGTATTTATTACAGTTTCCTCTCTCAAATAAATAAATAAGGTCATAACATTTTAAAGGATTTTTTTCAAATACAGTCCACTTGTTTGCCTTTAAGTTGGCAGCCATCTGTACCAAAAGGCAACAATTTTGATCAAATAGTAATATCTTTTCATTATAGCAAATTTGGTCTTGTATCTTATTCACACAGAAGAAGATTTTAAGAAAAATCTATACTGTCAAAATGTCCCCATTCTCTTTGTCTCATTGTTTGGTTCCAATATCATTAAAGCCTCAGTGGATTTTGGATCTACTATTATTACACACAAACATGCATATAAAAATTATTTCAAATAGAAAGGAACAGAATAATGAGGTGAACTAATGATGTAATCATCACTGAAGCCATAAAAGTAAAGCAAGGGCAATGATTGGAATGGATGCTACATCTTCCCTTTTTCTCCTATCGCTTACCAGAGATAACTAGCAATTACACACACAGACAAAATGTTTTCATGCTCAAAATCTAACAGGTTTAGAAGATTAGCAGCTTTTTAATATAATTCTGTAATAATTGCATTTAGTATTTCTGTGTAAGTGATTTCACCCTACATAGCTCACAAGAGACATTTTGCATTAAAACAAATGATGGTTGTGTTAAGATGATGATTTTTGGAGGGAATTCTAGGGAGATAAAATGGCAATGGCTGGGCTAAAGATGGCATAGGTGGGATTAGACATTGTAATGAAAAAGACAAATAAAAAAGAGTAGATAAAAGGGTGCAAGCAGAGCAAGAATGAAAAGCTTTAATCCAGATATGTCCCACACATGGATTATGACTGAATTTTTAATTGGAAGACATTTCTTCAGTTAGCTAAAGAAAATGGAATCACAAACCAAAAAAAAAAAAATCAAAATATTTTGAGGCGGATGGAAACATGAACAGCTTACTATCATATTCAGAATCACATTTGTTAATGAAGAGCATTTGGTGAAATTGCTAGTCTTTTTTAAATTATTGGCAAATCTTAGCAATCTCATACATTATAACAGTTGCCTGTAAAGAACTGCTAGAGTGGTGTTTGTGATTTACACAGTTTCTCTTTCAAACACAATCAGAAATAATACTAAGTGTGTTGGGGGATTACCAAACAGTTCAAAATAAATATCTGAAGTAAATGCTTCATAAGTGACCCAAAGGATGAAAATAATTGTGCCACCTATTTGGTAATTAGTCAATATAATTGAAGAAAATCAGGATTGTGTGGCTAAACAAAAGAAGAGGTAATAATTCATATTCATAACTAGAAGATTTCCCTGGTTTTGCTCAGGGTCTTAGCTCAATTATTTTTTTAATAAAATTAAAATGTACATGCTTCATTTAAATAGTTGGTCTGAGGTGGGGTTGGGGATGAAGAGTTCAGTATGCAGAATGCCCCAAGTAGAGAGGACTACCCCAGCTCTGTCTCACAGCAGCATCTTGGGGCCAGGTAAGAAGCACCTTTCCATGGCAGCTGCAGCAGGCACAGCCAGGAAAGGGGTGCGTGTCCCCTGGCTGGAGCAGTTCCAGGTTTCTCAGCGCCGTGTGCTTCCCACCCAGAGTGAGGAATGCAGCAAACTGTGCACCTTCCCCTTGCTCTCCGAAAAGGGGAGAGAGCCAGCAACAGCTTCCTATGAATCGGAGGTGAGGGGACAGCTTCAGCCCCCTGTGCTTTTGAAAGGGTGCCTAGTGGGTGGGAAGCTCAGAGTTACTGGATGGGTGGGGGTGGAGGGTGACATACCCTCAGCCAGCTCTTTTCACCTGCCTGGTTATTCTGTCTCCTTTCTGTGTGGTTTTCTGAGAAACAGAAACCTTTTTTGAGGTATGTACCATTTTCTTGGCTCAGCCTAACCCTTATTTTACTTTGAGTTACGATAAGAGGAAGCTCTATATTTAATATGGTAATCCTAGTTCTTACAGTTTAGGAGTTCTTGAACAGAGAGTCAAACTCTCTCAGATTTGTAGTAGATGAATAGCTTGATCAATTCTACCTCTGTTTTCTATTACAATTGTTGGATAAATGAAAACACACTTATATTAAGAGATATTATGAAATATAATTTATACATTTTAAAGCTTCAGAACGGTAGCCGAGTTAGTCTTTAAGGTGCTGCTAGACTATTCATTGTTTTTCAAGTTTATACATTTTAGCTCATTCAAACATGTTATTTTGTATTTATAAATACCTAAAAATGTCAAGGGAAATATTGGCTGTCCTCTGTATCTTAGGGCAGTGTTTCTCAAACTGTGCTCCGTGGAGCCCCAGGGCTCTGCAAGACATCTCCAGGGGCTCTGTGAGGTTGACAAACTGAAAACATCGATAGGTACAACACATACAATCAGTGGACTGCTGGGGCGCCGCATAAATTTTTACGCATGTAAAGGGCTCCGGAGCCCAAAAAGTTTGAGAACCGCTGTCTTAGGGAATGAAAGTGCTTGCTGAACTTGTGAAGAACATGTACAAAACTTCAGGCAGAAATTGAACACATTAAGTTTTAGAGACTATATCTGTTCTTGCAAATAAAGAAACAAATGAAGAGCGCCATCTGTCTACACAGGCAAACAACAAGATGATTATTTCTGAACATAACTCTCAAGGGCATAAATTAGATTGAAGGCCTAAAGTAGTTGAGAAAAAGAGTCAAAGAAAATATGTATTTCACTTTAGTTAACATAGGAATTAAAAATTCTATGAAATGTTAACATCATGCCTAATAAATATGTTAAATAAATTGTGAATTCTTAGGATCACACCAGAAGTTAAGACCTATTCAAGAGTGCATGGTTGTAACGAACATTTACAAATAACTTATAAAGACAGACAAAGATCTATGTGGCTGTTCTCAGAACCATGGGTACAGTCACAGATTTGCTGTAGTCCCCAAAATATAAACTTTCATTTTTGAGGGGAACCCCCCCTCCCAAAGTTTTGATTTCTTTTAGTTGTCTAGACACTGGACCCTGCATAATGGTCTTGATGATTGTTCCAATAAAAAAAGACAGAAATAATAGCATCTGAAGAAGTGCGGCTTTCCCACATTAAGAAATATTAATTGAGGCCTAGTTATCAGGATATTGGCAGCCCATGTTGAAGAAACACAACCAGATTGATCAAGCAAAATGATAATTTTAAGCTGGCATCAACCTCAACACAGAATTCCCATTTGATTTATACCATAATGAAAATGGCTCAAAAGGCTTACTCAGATTCTCTTACTCCCTGCTATTGGCTCTGCAGCTTTCCAGTAGAATCCTGGGCCCTCCTCTGCTTGCTCCTGAAAGGCCAATTCCTTAATATAGTTTCCACTGTTACTCCCTGCTCTGTCTGCTAGTAACATTTTTTTTAAATCATGGTTCATTTTTTCCAAGCAACAGTGCAGTGGGAAGTAACAGACACATAAATTTACAGGTGTGATGGAAAGAACTAGTAACGTGTCCAGAATTTCTAAGAAATCAAGTATATTCCTACAGTATTTACTAAGGTGTTTCTATAATAGCTGAATAATATATAATAGCTGGCAGGAACAAGAGCAGCCAAAGCAGGAAATGATGCACTGGATGGAGAAAAGGGTAAAATGGTACCTACCTAGGACTGTGCCTCCCCTCATTACCCATTAGACCTAGATCTGTACAAGGAAGATCCCACACTATGGAGGCCAGGGAATTCAGTGTGTGTCTTTCCTCTCTCCTTCTTTCATGTGTCCTTGAGGGAAAACTGCAGAGAGGAGCCAGCTTGAGACTGCAGCCAGGGGCAACCCTAGACCCAGTTGTGCCACAGGCAAGAAGCATCTTCAGGTGCCCTTTCCCTCCATTTGTTGAACTTCTGAATAGCTTATTTTTATTGCATGTATAGCTGAATTAATGACTTTGAGGCATGATTTGCATGCATACATTTTTCCTGTCATATAAGACATTATATTTACACACTAGGATCTGTAAATCTGTATTTATTCATGCCATATATAACCAAGTAAAAAATGTGTTTCCTCTAAGCTTATAAAAACTTTTTAAAATTTAAAAATAACTGAAATGTAGCAACATCAAGAAACTGAACTGTGAACCAACATTGTGTGAACCAGTATCAAATAGTGTTAGAGTAGGTGACAGCCTTAGAATGTTAACCCTTGTTCTTTAGGTCAAAAGGTTACTTTTCTTACCTTTGCCCTCACAAACTGAAGCACGGTGTCAGATACAAAGATGGGCCAATTGCGTTTTCAAGCAATAAAAAAGTGAGTGATATCTGTTTCTCATTGGCCATTGTATGTTGAAGATATGTTTTAATTTGAAGATATGTTTTAATAAGCCTGAGCTTCCAAAAGCTGTGCTCACCCATCTAACTGTGACTGGCAGCATGAATGGAATTCTCAAAGGTATCCACATTAGGAAAATTGTCCTTCAACTCTGCATCATGAAGGCATTGGAGACGTTGGTGTGGAGCATGCTTCCCATGTTGCAAAATGTGACAGATGTTGTCCAATTTGAGATAGAAGACTTCATCATTGCTGTCAGAGCATTCCCCATATGTCAGCATCCAGTGAAGGTCCATACAATTGCTGAAGATTTTCCTGTTTGCCAGAAGCTTACTAGGGTCATACAAAACCCTCTAGATTTTTTCTTGTTGCTTTATTTGTCCAAACCGCTCTTCACTGGACATTTGAGCAGTGTCAACTAGCCAGCAAAAAAACCCAAAACAAAACAAAAAAACACCACACCAAAAAACAACAAAGAAATGTGTCTTGAATTTTCTTTCCCATTACTTTACCTGTGACCTGGTAACAAAACTGTCTCTTTTTCCTCTGAATGCAAACTTCTTTGAAGACAGACGTAACACCCAAGTTTTCCACCATTTCTTTGGCAGTAGTGATAACTTCTTCAAATCAGCTGTCTCTGTAGGCTAAGGCAGCTTCTCATCAAACGAGTAGTACTTATATTCATTGACTGAGCTTGTAATGCCTAGCTTATAAGGTTTACTTGGATCCACAGGCTGGTCATGGTAAGAGCTAAGGTGGGCATTTGTGGGGAGCTGTGGTGGACCCTCCACATGCCTAGATAAGGAACTTGAGCAGCTCCCAGGAAGCTCCACCCAATATCCCCACCCATCTCAGCCAGGCCAATGTGGAGCCCAGCCAGCATGCTTTGGGTGTCATGGTGGATTCTGCCCCTGCCTGTAACCAGTCGGACACGACCTCCCACCCTTCTTTTCACTGGTGTTTAGCTGGCTGACCATACCCCTCTGTTTTCCCCTTTTCCTTGATCCTGGTTCTGTTAGCTACAGTTTGTTAGGTGTCAAGCAATATGATTTATGTTAGGCTTTTTACTATGGTTTCTTATTACTCCTTTGTGGGTGATGAATCTGAGGAACTGTCCCGGATTGAAGTGTCATTAGAGGAGGTTTTGGAACAAATAGAAAAACTTAATGTCAACAAATCTCCGGGACCGGATGGCATTCATCCAAGGGTTCTAAAAGAACTCAAATGGGAAATTGCTGAACTATTATCTGTGGTTTGTAACCTATCCTTTAAATCGGCTTCTGTACCTAATGACTGGAAGGTAGCTAACGTGACACCAATATTTAAGAAGGGCTCTAGAGGCGATCCTGGCAATTACAGACCGGTAAGTCTAACTTCAGTCCCGGGCAAATTAGTCAAAACAATAGTAAAGAATAAAATTGTGAGGCACGTAGAAGAACATAATTTGTTGGACAAAAGTCAACATAGTTTCTGTAAAGGGAAATCATGTTTTACTAATCTATTAGAGTTCTCTGAAGGGGTTAACAAACATGCAGACAAGGGGGACCCAGTAGATATAGTATACTTAGATTTTCAGAAAGCCTTTGACAAGGTCCCTCACCAAAGGCTCTTGTGTAAATTACATTGTCATGGGGTAAGAGGAAAGGTCCTTTCATGGACTGAGAACTGGTTAAAAGACAGGAAACAAAGGGTAGGAATAAATGGTAAATTTTCAGAATGGAGAGGGGTAACTAGTGGTGTTCCCCAAGGGTCAGTCCTGGGACCAATCCTGTTCAACTTATTCATAAATGATCTGGAGAAAGGGGTAAGCAGTGAGATGGTAAAGTTTGCAGATGATACCAAACTGTTTAGGATAGTCAAGACAGAAGCAGACTGTGAAGGACTCCAAAAAGATCTCGCCAAACTGAGTGATTGGGCAACAAAATGGCAAGTGAAATTTAATGTGGATAAATGTAAAGTAATGCACATTGGGAAAAATAACCCCAACTATACGTACAGTATGATGGGGGCTAATTTGGCTATGACAAATCAGGAAAGAGATCTTGGAATTATTGTGGATAGTTCCATGAAAACTTCCACACAGTGTGCAGTGGCGGTCAAAAAGGCAAATAGGATGCTAGGAATTATTAAGAAAGGGATAGAAAATAAGACCCAGAATATCTTACTGCCCCTGTATAAAACTATGGTACGCCCACATCTTGAATACTGTGTACAGATGTGGTCTCCTCACCTCAAAAAAGATATTTTGGCCTTGGAAAGGTTCAGAAAAGGGCAACTAAAATGATTAGGGGTTTGGAACGGGTCCCATATGAAGAGAGGTTAAAACGACTAGGACTTTTCAGTTTAGAAAAGAGGAGACTGAGGGGGGATATGATAGAGGTCTATAAAATCATGAGTGGTGTGGAGAGGGCAAATAAAGAAAAGTTATTTATTAGTTCCCATAATAGAAGAACTAGAGGACACCAAATGAAGTTAATGGGTAGCAGGTTTAAAACTAATAAAAGAAAGTTCTTCTTCACACAGCATGTAGTCAACCTGTGGAACTCCTTGCCAGAGGAGGCTGTGAAGGCTAGGAGTATAACAGAATTTAAAGAGAAGCTAGATAATTTCATGGAGGTTAGGTCCATAAAAGGCTACTAGCCAGGGGATAGAAATGGTGTCCCTGGCCTCTGTTTGTCAGAGGCTGGAGAAGGATGGCAGGAGACAAATTGCTTGATCATTGTCTTCGGTCCACCCTCTCTGGGGCACCTGGTGCTGGCCACTGTCGGCAGACATGCTACTGGACTAGATGGACCTTTGGTCTGACTCAGTATGGCCGTTCTTATGTTCTTATGTACTCAAGAACATGAGGTCAAACTTTGCCTTGAAACCAACTGCTTAATGTATGCTTATGAATATACATGTAGCCTATGGAATGAGTGGGAATGAGGAATACCCAATCAAAGGCAGTTTAGGATCTGTAACCTTTTAAGGCAAACAAAGACCCTGCAAAGTGTATAAATCAACTGACGAGCAGCCAGGAAAAGCTCTCTCTCTCTCTCAGACATGATGTAACAACACAGCAGAAACCTGGGCCCGGCCCAGAGAAAGTAAAGCTTCCTGCAGATCTGAAGGGATCTCCTAGTGAACCGCGTGGCCGAGTCTCCAGGAAGCTGATGCCTGACCAGCCCTCCAGCCACCAGTGAAATCAGAAGTAATTTACACTGCTGTTGCAGCCTGCCTCCAAACTGCCAGCATGAAGGTGATGTCTGTGTGTGAATATCACCTTACTCTTAAGAATCTGTACCAATAAACAACAACCCACTCTTTGTCTGGGTTTGTTCCTCAGCAGGTCTGAGGAAGCTCAATACTGCCCACAATGCTTGGGGGCCGAGAGCAGTTCCACTGTTGTGTTCCCACTCTTCCAGGATCCTCACATAGCTGAGTGCAGGTAGAAGGTCTGCAATTTTAGTCAAGCTTCCCACAGATGATTGCCTGTCTCTCTCCAGCTGGGATCCAGTGGGGGAGATGGGTGTAACTCAGAACCTCAGGCCAGCCCCCAGTGTAGAGCCCTGCAAATCCATGGATATCTGCAGCATCTGTGGATAACCATAGATAATTTTTGTGGATCACAGATCAGATGTGGATACACATTCTTGTATCTGTGCAGGGGTCTAATTACCATTTCTATGGCTCTGTCCTGAGCAGCTCGAGTGGATAATCATAAAAAAAAAAAACATTTTTTCAGCTTCCACCACCATCTTATCCCTCTTGCATTGAGATATGTCCATTCCTTGAAAATGGTACAATCAACTCAGCCTATTCTTCACTGTTGACTATCTCAGACCAAATTAAGGGATCAGCTCTTTGCTGAGCACAACAAAGGGTTCAAACAATGAGGATAGCAAGTTTTGAGAGATACTTCTCTAATATTCATATCTTGTTCCATCTGACGAATGGGAGTTTTCCCACTGACTTCATTCAGGCAATCTCAGGGGCAATAAAATGGAATCTGATGGGAGACAATGGGTGTGTCTATACTGCCACCCTAGTTCAAACTAGGGTGGCTAATGTAGGCATTCGAACTTGCAAATGAAGCCCGGGATTTAAATATTCCGGGCTTTATTTGCATGTTCCCGGGCGCCGCCATTTTTAAATGCCCCGTAGTTCGAACTCCTCCTGCAGTGAGGAGTAACGGTAGTTCGAATTAGGAGCTTTAATTCGAGCTACCTGGTCCGTGCCACGTGTAGCCGTGGGCAGGGAGTTCGAACTACGGGGCATTTAAAAATGGCGGCGCCCAGGAACATGCAAATATATCCCGGGATATTTAAATCCCGGGCTTCATTTGCAAGTTCGAATGCCTACATTAGCCACCCTAGTTCGAACTAAGGTGGCAGTGCAGACATACCCAACTAGAGTAAGAAAATAATAACAATAAGTAACAGCCTATAACTGCTATACTAATTTTGAAACTTAAAAATACATTGTTTATATATAAACAATTGTTGATTAATTATGATTTAATCTTCAGGTTTATTGATTATGAATGCTGAAGAATTTTTATTGAAGTGGTGTAGCAAATTACAAAATAAACACTGGTTGAAACTTGATTGAAAATTCAAGAATGAAGGAGAGCCTAAATGGTGATATAGCAATTTCTTAAGGCTAGGAAATTATCCTTGTGCTGTGTGTGTACATTTACGATAATTGAGGTAAATGAAACACTCTGGTGAAGCATTATTTTATATGATAACTAGCAATGAAGTTTACTTAGTGCATATATTGTATGGAAGAAATAATAGTGTACAGCGTACACATGTAAACTAACTTCTTTACACTTAAGTAAATATGGTATAGGTCCAGTAATGGAAATTTCTGAATTCTAATCTTGACTCTGACACTAGCTACTTCTACTGTTTTGGCAAAGTCACTTCACTGGTTTTTACTTAGCTTCTCTGTCCATGAAACTGTCTCAGCTAATAGGGCTGTTGTTTAGTTAATGCATGCACTTGGAACTTGAAAATCCATGTATAAGTGCTAAATTTAATAAAATACAATGCTGCATTTCTCTTGCTATTTTTGTCAGGTAATCACTGTTCTCAGATGACACTTTGATGAGCAATTGAATTTGGCAGTTTGACATTCACCTTTGATGCTTGGAGACCTGAGTTCAGATCACACCAAATATTTCATAGATTATGATGTTAATAGTCATAAAAGCCAGTTCATATATTGGGAATTATAGTGTTCCGTCAATGAATATATATAAAGTAAATAGAAATTAGATGCAATGTTGATCTTTGATGTTCTTTAACTTGTTACTTTATAGGAATGACTTACTATGGCTGAGAACGTCTGTACTGAATATGAGTGTTTGTTTTACCTTGGTCTCCTTTATGTTATGTAGTATTTAGAAGGCCATGCTACATATGTGTAAATTTGGAATCAGGCCAATGTCATCTGCTAAAATTCTCCTTGAAAACATCTCTTTGATGAACTCTCAGATCAACTGTCTCCCAAGAGAGCTCTATTTCTCAAACAGAAGGAACAGTAATTAGCAAGCAGTGAATTTTTGGACATTATTACTAGAAGTCTCGAAATATAACCCATTCAAGAAGTAAATCAATGTAAATCTTGTTGTCTTTTCTCCTCCTTGAGCAACCCAGCTAGTTCTTTAGGTTTTCCTGAGCAGGAGACTGCATGTTATGCTAAAAGCTGTATGGGTGATACATAAAGAATGAAGCTGCTGAGTTCTGCTCCATCATACAGAGTTGAAGGTAATTGCTGCCATATTTTAATAGTTTTTTTGGGCCTTAGAACAAAAAATTGTATCACTGACAATATCCCATTATAATATTTCAGGAAAAAAGTAAACTCCCATAATGTAGCCAACTGTGAAATATTACAATATGGGGAAAGGAAAAGAGGGTAAATTTCATGGTATCTGGACCCTAAAGTTTTACTCAAAGGCCCCCCTTATGATGCAGTAGAACTATAGTCTGGGGTTATTTATATTAATCTAAATATCTGAATCTTGACTTGTAATTTTTGATAATATCTCATAACAATTAGTTTCACAGGGTAGATATATTGCATAAATAGTACTTCCTTTAACCAGTTTTAAAATTTTCCCATTAATTGAATGCCCTCTTGTTGTCATATATTTGGAAAATTAAAAAACAGAATCCTGTTGGTCTACCCTATAACTTCTCTATATTCATAATTTTATGCATTGTACTTCCACTGAATCTTCTGTTCACGTTCTCATTTCTAAATTACATTATCTCAGGATCTTCTCCTCTTATAGAAACTCTCAAAGGTTATCACTGACACTTTTGCATTCTTACTATATCTGGTTTTTTTAGATGAGGTGATCTCAAGCCTGTATTTTAGAAGGTGTTTTCAAAGTAAAAGTATGAATGCTAAGAGACCGGTAAATCTTCAGAAATATATCATAAATTAATAGGCTGTTCAACACTGTGGTACTGACACTACAGGTTGAACCTCTCTAGTCCGTCACTCTTTGGTCCGGCAACATCCATGGTCCAGCATGATTTTAGCTAGCTGGATTTCCACTTATCATGGGTGTGGCCAAGTTTCCAATGGTCCCCATAATATTTGTTTACAGACACCAGTCCTGGCTCTCAGTGTTCTATACTGTTATTTACACTAATGTATCTCTAAATGTCTTCTTAGAGCCCTGTAAGCAGTGGAAATGTTGGCAATGATGCTAGACAATATTGACCTCCCATGGTTTGGCAAGTTCTCTGGTTTGGCACTAGTCACATCCCAAGGGTGCCGGATTAGAGAGTAGCAGTATAAATCACATATTAATACCACACGTATTGTGCTGACAACTTCTCTGTGGCTGTATCTAGACTGGCCAGTTTTTCTGGAAAATCAGCCGCTTTTCCGGAAAAACTTGCCAGCTGTCTACACTGGCCGCTTGATTTTCCACAAAAGCACTGACGTTTTCATGTACGAAATCAGTGCTTCTTGCGGAAAAGCCTTGACGCTCCCGTTCGGGCAAAAGTCCTTTTTGCGAAAAACTGTTGCGCAAAAGGGCCAGTGTAGGTAGCTAGCTAAGACTTTTGCGCAAAAGCAGGCTAAACGGAAAAAAGCCGTTTGGACGCTGGGAGACCCCGTAGCCGCCCCAGACATCCTGGTAACCCGGGCTCTTAAAGCACACACAGGCTGCTGAGTGCATGTGGCAGGAGCGTGCCTCAGACCTCTGACCTGAGGTCTGCCACATTGCCCCTGCCGTGCCCAGCAGCCACCTCGCAGCCCAGCATGGCAGCTCCGGGCGCTCAGCCACCCACACCCCCAGCGCAGGAGGCCCCGAGGGGGCTGCAAAAGGAGAGCCCCCTCCTGGATCTCGGGGGAGCTGGAGACCCTCCTGGACCTGTGGGAGGAGGAGGAGGGCCTCCATGAGACCCAGTCCCGGCGCCGCAATGCCAACATCTTTGGCCGCATGGTCCAGGTGCTAGCCCAGCAGGGACATCCAGCCCGGAACCTGGAACAGGTCCGGGCTAAGGTGAAGGAGCTGCGCCTGGGCTATGTGCGGGCCAGCGAGGGCCGGGGGGCAGGACCAGACACCTGTCCCCACTATGCCCGGCTCCACCGCATCCTGGGACAGCCAGCTCCAGAAGCCCCAGACGTGACAGCAGACACCTGCATGCGCCCCCCCGTCACCAAGACCACCACGACGGGGGAGGGAGACAGCAGCAGCAGTGCATCGGAGGACGAGGCCAGCAGTACCACCCAGCAGACCCCCTCCGGCAGCCCCGACGTCTCCCGCGCATCCTCGGAGGCCGGGGAAGGATCCACCGGTAAGTGTTGCACTTTGCACTCACAAGGGTGGACAGGAGGGGAGCCAGGCACCCAGAGGAGGAGAGCATGTCACTCGGGCCATGTGAGCTGCACGCTGTGTAGCATTAGGCAGCAAGCAGCACGTGCAACCACATGCAGCCTGGTGACCAAGCGGCACGTGGCCACGGCAGGCAGCTCCAGGGCACGCCTGGGACCGTGCTGCTCACACACATCCGGCAGGACTGGGGGGTGGGAAGGGTGGATGCCGGCTGGAACCAGCCAGGGCCCCAGGGACTCAGGCCAGAGCCCGCACCTCCGCAAGGGTGTAGCAGGCAAAACGGCACACTGTCCCCATGCCTGGCTGTGAGGCACAGCCAGCTGCTCCTGGGAAAACTGCAGCATCACAGCCCTGTGAGCATGGCCCCCCCTGAGCCCGTTGCCTGCTCCTGGTGCCTTGGCTGGCTCCCCAAGGGAAGTCCCCACTGCGGCCACACATGTCCCTGGGCTACCGTGTGTGAGAGATAGTGGGAGGGAGAAGGGGGGGAAGCGCTCGGGCCGCCCCTAGGGCCGCCTGAGTTTTGCTGCAAGGATGGGACACTCCCCAGTCACTCTCCTGGTTCCGTCCAGGAGATATCCCACGTGATGGGGATCTGAGAGCCCAGACCACATCTGCCAGATGTGCTCCCAGGCACCGTGTGGGGATTCATCTCGCTCCCTGTCAAACACCATTGATTAGCCCAAAGCCTCACAGCTTCCACTGGCAGGGAGTTCCACAGGTTAACACAACACAAGCGCCCTCCCACCCTCCACGGGGCCAGGACACTACCCCTGTGGTGTCACCTGGGCTCAGGGGTGGGGTGGAAGGCATGAGGTGTGGGGACAGTGGCCGGGCTGCCTGACTGACCCATCCTTTCTTCTGTTCCCTGCAGCGGGACCAACCAGGAGCAGGGGACCCTCCAGTCTGGCAGCAACAACACCCCCAGCCACCCAACCATGGAGGCAGCACGTCCGACACCGGGACCAGCTCCTACGGCACCACATGCAGGCTGTCGAGCGAATAGAGGCTGCCATCCAGAGACGCACAGAGGCGGACCTGCAGTGGCTCCAGGAGGCCTGGGCCACCTTCCAGGGACATTGTGCGCTGATGGCGAACTCCGTTGCCAGCCTCTCCGCACACATTGCCCATGCCATCCATACATTATGGCATGGACTCGCCCCATGCCCCCACCATCCCTCCCCTAGCACTGCCCCTGCCCCCTCCTGCTCCTCCTCCTGCCCCTCCTGCTCCTGCTGCCCACCTCCCCGTTCAGCCTGCCCCAATGCGGCCTGCCCCCCCCATGTCCAGGTCCACCCCCACAGGAGCGGTCGCAGGGGCCACCCCTCCCAGGAGTAGCCCCCCTCCCCCTCCCAGTTCAAGGTCTCCTCTCCCTCCAAGTTGAAGGTCTCCTCCCCGTCCCAGTTCTAGGTCTCCTCCCCCTCTCCCCCCTTTGTAAATAAAAACCAACAAGTTTTTTTGGTGAAACCAAACTGTGTTGTTGTGTATTGGGACGTAAGGGGAGGGGGAAGGGGAGGGGAGGGAATTGTCCAGGGAAACCGAGGCGACCCTACTCCGGGGCCTGTGAAAACATGTCCGTGAGGGCCTCCCGGATGCGCACCCCATCCTGGTGCGCCTGGTGGCTGGCAGCTGTGTGGGGCTGTTCGTAGGCCTGGCCCTTCGCTGCCATCTATGCGGGAAGGAAGGCCTCCCCGCTCTGCTCCACAATGTTGTGGAGCACGCAGCACGTGGCCACTACCTCCGTTGCATTCCACTCACCCATCTCGAGACGGGTGAGCAAACACCGGAAGCGGACTTTTAATTGGCCAAAGGCGAGCTCCACTTGATTGTGGGCCCGGTTGAGGCGGTCATTGAACCGGGCCCGGTTCTGGTCCGGCCGCCCCGTGTAGGGCTGCATTACCCAGGGCAGCAGGGGGTAGGTCGCGTCCCCGATGACGCAGATGGGCATAGGCACATCCCCGACAGTCAACTCCCGCAGGGGGAAGTAGGTGCCCACCTCCAGCCTGCGAAACACTCCGGAGTTGCGGAGGATGCGGGCGTCATATGCCCTGCCGGACCAGCCCACATAAACGTCCAGAAAGCGGCCCCGGTGGACCACGAGGGCCTGCAGAACAATGGAGCAGTATCCCTTTCTGTTCATGAAATGGGCCGCTCGATGCTCCAGGGCCCGGACGGGGATGTGGGTTGCATCCAGGGCTCCCCCGCAGTTGGGGAACCCGAGGGCAGTGAAGCCGGCAACGGTAGCGTCCGCGTCCCGCAGGCAGATCACTCTGGGGAGTTGGACGTTGTTGATGGCACGGATGACCTGCAAAAGGGTGCAGAGAAACACAGGGGAACACATCACATAAGGCAGGGGTGGGTGTGCGCTCCCTTGGCCCCCTCCCCATGATTCCCTCTGTCTTCACGCACGCGCACACACACACCACAGCCCCCTCGCCCTATATACACACCCCCCCCGCCTGCAGGCCTGTGCAAGGGAGGGACGGCCCGAACCCCTGGGTGACCCAGCGTGGAGTCTTGGCTGCCCCTGGGCATGGACTGCAGCACCCTCCCCCCACCCCACTCCCCACGGGACTTACCTCCATCACGCCGACGGTGGATCTGCCCACCCCGAATTGGTGTGCCACCGATCGGTAGCTGTCCGGGGTGGCCAGCTTCCAGACTGCGATGGCGACCCTCTTCTTGACGGGGATGGGTGCCCACAGCCGGGTGGTGGCTCTCTGGAGCGTGGGGGTGAGCCAGGCACAGAGCTCCATGAACGTCCGCTTTCTCATGTGGAAGTTCCGGAGCCATTGCGGGTCGTCCCATTGCCCTAGGACCAGCCGGTCCACCAGTCAATACTGGTGTCCAGTCTCCACA
Source organism: Pelochelys cantorii (assembly GCA_032595735.1). NCBI lineage: Eukaryota > Metazoa > Chordata > Testudines > Trionychidae > Pelochelys > Pelochelys cantorii. Next base: position 66,032,447 of record CM064330.1, read on the forward strand.
GTCGCCTCTGCACCCTGGGGTGAGGGTGCCACAGGGATGCCATGGCCTCAGTGGTGAGGGAGTCCAAAGTGATGTGCCCCTCCTGGTCCTGGAAGAGGAGGGCACCAACCTGGTGCAGCAGCTGCAGGCACTCGAAAATGTCCGACAGGGGCCAGAGAAGGCACATGGCCACCCCTGGTTCCATGGCACAAGAAACAAGGCAAGGAAAAAAAAACCCTGGCAAAAGCAGTAGGTGGCCAAAGGCAGCGGTGTCCAAAAGTCAGAGGGCAACCACCAAACCTGCTTATGGCTGTCAGTCCCTGCAAGAGGCCCTATAGCACGGAGCGGAGAGAAACGGCTGTCCGGGGAGATCCCTTTAAGCACGTGTCTGAAATGAGCTCCAGCCCCTGCCCCCGGAAAGGGCTGGTGCCCTTGTGCCCTCCGCAAAATGGTTCTGGGCTTCTGCTTTTGCGGAAAAGCGCGCCGCCAATGTAGACGCGCTTTTCCACAAAAGCACATCATTATAACGTGAACTCCGCACCAATCTAGACGCTCTTTTCCGCAAATGCTTTTAACGGAAAACTTTTCCGTTAAAAGCATTTGCGGAAAATCATGCCAGTCTAGACGTAGCCTGTATGTATGAAAACATGTTCACACCATTCTTATGGAAATTCATGGTATATTTTTGACCTTTTAATTAACCTTAGTAAATCATCATCAGATGCTTACCAATACCCATGATAAATTAATGGCATTTTCTAACTTGTCCATCATTGCCACATTAAATTCCATGAGATAAATTCTTCATTCTTTTTGCCCAATGAAACTTCTAATTCAAATAAGGGATTTCATGCCATGTGAAGAAAGATGGGTTTATTAGATGGGAATCCCATCTCCTCTCTCTGGGATTTCATGGCAGAGAAAGAGGGGGAGATTTTACTTGATGAAGAAGAAACATTGAAGCAATGCATCCTTTCAAAACAGTTGTCAAATCCTTTCCCTTAACCTTGCATTAGAATCCACCATACTTGGCTCCAAAATACCTTTCTGTATGCTTCTGAACATGGGAGCACAGTATGGTGTTAAATCTAATTTTATATCTTCCCATCAAATCTCATGCAGTATTTTCATTTATATTGTGGGTTCTAAAAGTGGAATAGGATATTGTTCACATTATTGCTGATTACTGATAGTTTGTGGACTCAGGGCTTACACAGAACTTTACTGAGACTACAACACCTAATCTTCTTAGTTACTTTGGAGAATGGCATTGGGTTCCTATCTGCCTATTTAATTTCTTACATACATTTGAACATCTGGCCTCTCTGATTGATCATATCAACTTCTGTTAGATTAAAAAGTAATGGAAGCAAAAGAAGAGTGACATTGTGTGGAACATCTTTCTCAGTTTAAAAAACCAGTTGTATGAGTCAATTAAATTCAGACTTCAAATAGTGCTGCAACTGTAAACAGTATTGCACAGTAGGATTTTTTTCCTTCCAATGTGAAATCTTTATCCAATGAATAAAGTTAGGACCACATCCAATTCTTTCTAAAACAGAATAGATAATGTTATTTGATGCTGCTGAATGTTTTTTGCTGTTGTTGGTTTTTTTTTTGGCATCTAGTTAAAAGCCTATAGATGGGGCTTTTCAGCTTCATGGATTCTTATATTAAACCAAAGCATTATCTTATATTAGCAATTGTATGTCTGGCCTTTTTGAAAAAAACAGCTTGATCTCTTCTAGATAGATATGCTGCATCCATCTAGAAAGATTTCTCCACTGTTAGCTATTATTTTGCAGTCAACTAGATCAAGAGGATTTCTCTCCAGTTACGGCATTCTTATTTTACCTTAAACACGAAATGTTATTAGCACTCATTTCAGAAGTCAGCTACCCTAATAAGATGAATCAAATGAAAGGCAATATCTCTCTATACCTGAAATCAGACATTGTTTCACATGCTCAATCTGAGAGAAAGAGAATCTATCTGTATCAGGTTCTTTTTTAAAGCTACAATAACAAAGTAATTATTTTTTCAGTTTCTAATGTATGTTCTTTACCCTTGGTAGAAATACCATTTTGGAAGAAGTCTTGCATTTGTCATCTTAATGTGAGTCATCTGACCCCTCCTCTCTCCATCCCCATAGTCAGACTTTATAGCAGAATCTTGTCTTTATAGTGGCTGAACCAAAACTCCAATTTTGGATACCCTCAACACTTTCCCATGTACTGAAATGACTATATATGCAACTTTACAGCAAAAATTCAAATTAATTAATACTAGCTGGTATTAATTAGCATAACAAGCCTCAGAAGGCCCTTGTGTAAGAGAAGGTTAGGTCCCATTTTTTTTATTCCAAAATCTGTTCTTCTCCAGGTCTCCTATACTCCAATCCAACCCAGCAACCACTACCTCCAGCCTAGCTCCTCCACAGCCTAGCTCCTCCTTTCTGTGCCCTAGCTCCTCTCCCAAACAGAATTTGGTCCTACTACCATTCCAGACTCCTACATGTTGTCCAGCTTCCCCATAGCTCTTATCCAGACCTTCTGGCTCCTTGCTCCTGCCTAGTTTCTCTTCAGCCCTCCACTGCTGCCCCACCCTCAGCTCTATGTGGCCCCCAAATAGTGTATTCCTCCAATACCTTCTCTGTTCATCCTTGCGGGCTTCTCATACCTGGGTCATCCTGCCTGGAGAGGGGGCCCTATTCCAGTTGTCCTCCTGCCATAAGTGACAAGCAGGCCCTGGTCCTACTCAGCAACCCTTCTTTGCTGTGACATAGCTCAACTTCTGCTGGGCTGCTGGTAACAGGAACTGGGATATGCCTGTACAGTTAATCCATGGCTAGCAGCCCTGTAAAGAACAAATATTGACAGCTCCCCTCACCCAACCATGATCACCTCCTTTACTCCCTGATATTGTGGAATGCTAAGTTACATTATACCGTTGGTATGGTGACACTCGGTGGCACCATGTGTAACATTTAATAAACTCACAATAGCTATTCTTTGCAGAATATTAAAAGATCTTATAGTGAAAACATCTATCTCTCTGGGAAGGAACTAAGGAAGCTCTGTAGCCAGTTACTATCAGGAACAAAAGTCATACCAACTAGAAGCAGCCTTGCAACTGACTGTGTATAGGGAGAAAATGTCAAAATGTTTGAAGTAATAAAGGGCCAGAGGAGAACAGGAACAGAAGGAAAACATCAATAAAGTTGCAAACAGAATGAAAAAAAGCAACAAAGGTTTCAGGACTGATCTCATCAACATACCACTCTTCAGTGCCCTGGAGAACTTCAGTGTTGACACAGCTTCAAAACAGACAGACTGGAAACAATATTTTGCAGTATTGCTACAAAACTCTATGAGGAAACTGCAATATGAAGGTAGAATCTTTAATTTATGCTATGGTAAAGCAGACAATTTATCTTTCAATCATTTGATTTTATTGAAGACAGTCACAAAGCTGACAATGAAAGGATTTTTGCTATGTTTGATGCATACTTTATACCTAAAAAATGTGGCTTCTGAAGGAGCAGGTTTTTGCTAGAAAACTCAGAACCAAGAGAAAATGTTGGATTTATTATAAGGGCATGACATGCACTCTCAGAAAAACATGTGATTGGGAATGCAAAACATGATCTAGTCTGAAAGACTATAATTAGCCTTTCAAAACAACAACAGTTGAAGACTAAACACAACAAACCAAATAGCAAAAAAAAAAAAAAGTCTGAACTTATGAAAGAGCAAACTTAAAACCAAAAAACTTAAATTCTATACACAGATACAGCTTCAGTGCTAAAATATGTCATAGAAGTCCTGAAGCTAAGAGGCAAACAAAAAAGCCTTTCAGAATATATGTATGTGTAAAATATCATAGTTCAAGATGTGTCAGATAAAGTGAAATATATAATAAATGCACAAAATATGGGCATTTTACAACTGAGCTAACGGATTATAGACAACTAATAGTCATGGAATGTATCACTTGTGATGACCTGGAGCCTGCCTGGAGTGTGAGACTAAATATTTGTGAAAGACAAGATAGGTGAAATAATATCCTTTATTAGACCAACTTCTGTTGGTGAAAAGACAAACTTTTGAAGCTATCCATGGTTCTTCTTGATGTCTAAGAAAAGTACTGAAAGTGTCACAACTAAATACAAAATGGAACTGATTGTTCAACCTAGGTAGTTAACAGACATTCTAAAAGACCATTCAAGGTTGTCACCTCCTTATACACCAACATCCCTGACAATGATGGCATTGCTATCTGACTCAAATATCTACAATGCAATGGACAATGCATAAATAGCCACCTCAAACACATCAGCAAACCCATCCATTTGTTCCTCAACCGCACCTATTTTACATTCAACAACAAACACTTTGTCCAAACGCTGGGAATAGTCATGGGTACTATGTATGGAGGCTCCTCGGTATGCAAGTCTTTTCATGGGATACTTTGAAGAAGAATTTCTGGACAAATGTACTACAAAACAGTGACATAACTTAAATACATCAATGATATTTACACCTTCTGAACAATGTCTAAACTCCCTCACAGCTTTCCACCATAACTTCAACTACCACTAGCTACCATAAATCTACATCTGTATCACCCCCACACCAGCATCAGCTTCCTGGATATCACCACCAGCTTCAACACTACTGACAATTATATACAAGAAACCCACAGATGTACCTTCCTAGATCCAGGAATCATCCCAAACACTCTAATAAATCTGTTATCTTCAACTGCGCAGTTGGATACCACAGATTATACTCCCAGAAGAAAATCTAGAATACACAATTTAATGAGTATAAAAAAGCCTTAATCAAACAATAACAGTCCACCAGTGCAGTAAATTACATCATAAACAGGACACCCAAATACCCCAATCTGCTTCTTTTCAGAGGAAAAAAAATCAAACTAGAACCCTCTAACTCAGAGGTGGGCAATAAGCAACTCATGGTCTGGATGTGGTTCATCAGTTAGCCCTGGTGGGCCACCAGATGCTTTATTTACCTGTGCAGCATCAGTAGGTATGGCTGCTCACAGCTTCCAGTGGCTGCAATTCACTGGTCCCAGCCAATGGGAGCTGTGGGAAGTGGCATTGGTTGGGGTAATAATACTCCCCCTCCATATGCCAGGACATCTAGGCTTCTCAGTGTGATTCCTTACTTGAGTCTCAGACTGCTGGTGGTGCTCACCCCTTATGTGAGCCATTAAACTGGACTGGGCCTACAGTTCTGCTGATTTTCCTGCCCCACTTAAAGGCCAAGTAACCAGACTATTTATAGCTCTACATGATTGCAGGCCAGAGCCCTAACCATTGTCTGCCCTGGCCGATGTAAGAGTCAGGTGAATAGATGGCTGCCACTTACCCTGGTCACCAGCCAGAGCCCACACTGCGTATCACCCTCCCTGATTGTGGGATGAGTCCCCTTGTGAATAGCTAAATCCCTCCTGCTGCTTGTTCAGAAGAAGGCTGTTGCAGACCAGGGGTGAAAGTAATTGCCAGGACATACCAAGATCCATGGCAAGTTGGGAGAAGGCTCTAACAGAAGGAACAGGGGTAAATAAAGTGGACCAGACTTACCGAGACAGCTTTTGCCCTTCATGGATGCCACTGTTGCAGTAGCAAGGAGCCCTGAGGCTCCAGCAGTGGCAGCCAGGGTCCCTGGAACTCCAGCAGAACTAATGAAGAGCCTGGGGCTCCCAGTCACCACTCCGGCAGTAGTGGAAGCTGGGAGCTCCAGGCCCTTTTAAAATTGACAAGCCCCAGGGCAGCTGACTCTTTTGCTGTTCCCTTCCCCCCTTTGGTGGCCATCTAGTGTGTTAAGGAGCCATGAGAGCACTTTAATATTAGCCATTTATGGGCTGGTACTGGTGGCTGGTTCTTACTGGTGTGTCCTCCTGGCCCACTTTCAACACTGTTGCAGACCCCCCAACTCACAAGGAGGTGTGGGCCCTCTCAGACACAGATATGAAGGGATGATCCTTCCCCCCCTTGCACTTTGTAATGTAGTGTTATGAAAAATACCCCTCAAAGAATTTATGTAAGCTGTGAGAAAGTTGACATGGAGTGTGAAGGAAAGTCTATCCTGGTTCTTCACCCAGTCCTTAGTTTAATAGCTTTGTTTAGCTAAACACGGACCTTCATTGTTTTCTCCTGAAGATCAGGCAGGTCAGGTAATCAAATACATATGTCAAGACTTTGCTTAAGGCAGACCTTTTTACCAACTTCCCTAACTTACCTGGTTTACACAAAGGCATATTTTGTACAAAAATGATTACAGTAGTGGGTAGGGTATGAGTACCAGAGCTCAAGTTTCCTGAATAACAACTATGTGGCTGAAACTAATCACTATGCTTTTCAATAAACTCACACAGGAAAGTAAGACAAAAATACCATGCTACTTTTCACAATGTAATCATTACATACATGACCTCTCAGTCATTTTCCTCAAAGGAAACCTACACAAGACCTTTAAAAGATGTGCCTAGGAGCTTAAATTAATTAGTATTTGCTCAAAACTAAAAACAGTTGTCTTAATAGAGACACTAAATTTATGGTTTATTACAACTATCAGAAACTCACTAATCTGCCTTTTTCCCCCTGCAACTGGAGAAGTGTTAATAGGACACTTCATTTTGAATGGGCTCTTAGAACAGGGGTTCTCAATCTTTTCTTTCTGAGGCCCTCCCTAACATATACTTGGCTTCAGCGACCATGCTGTGTATGGGAGGAAGGCCTAGGAAAAAGGAGGGCAATCATTTTTAATGCTGAACAATATAAAAAAGAAGACCACTACCACATAGAACATGGCAGAAACTAGCTGCTGATTTATGCTAATTCACAAGTCAGAGTCATAGTGTACTATTTTTCCAGGTATATCAAAATTATGTATACATCAGATTTCCAAGAGTTATTAAGAAACTGAACCACATTTTTTCTCATTTTGGTATTCCAGAAGAATTAGTGATGGACAATGGATCAAAATTCACTGCTGCACAACATAAAGTAATTCAAAACAAAATATGATTTTAATTATATTACTAGCATCCCATCTTATCCATATGGAGAGACAGCTGATAGCCAAAAAACTCCTACAGCAGCAAGATACAGTCCTTACTCTTCTAAATTACGGTCAGCATCAATAGCTTCTACTGGATAGAGAGCAGAACAACTCCTGATAAGAAAATTGCTCGGAACTATTATTCCAACTTTGGAAAAGAATATATCTCCAATGGGGCCCAATTAGATAAAAAGACAAGAAGAATTTATGAACAAACAGCTTATTATGTATCAGACATTGCTCAGAGAATTGCTGGATCTAGAACCTGGTAACTATTCTCACATAAAACTGGATGGAAAAAAAGAATGGACAGCTCCAGTTGTTTAAAAAAAAAATCACACAGATCATCTGTGTTTCAGACTGACAGCAGAGAGAGTTCAATAGAAACTATCAATATCTATCTCACAAAGAACAATCAACACAGTGAGATTCACAGACTGTGTTTGCAGAATAAGAAAACTCAAGGATTACAAACCAGCAAGAGCCAGTCATTGCAAATAATGACCAAGATGACCAGATGAGCAAGATGTTACATATTCAGGCTGTGTGATCATAAAAACAGTGTAATTCAGAGGTTCTTAATAGAGACTGGTATGTGCTGAACTTCAAAGTGTGTTAGTGTTAATTTTGTAAGTGCTAGGAACTTATTATATGTTTAACCGAGTGGGTGGCTCCATGTGTAAACATATTTAACAGCTTCACAATAGCCGTTCTTGCCAGAGTATTAAAGGCTCTTATGAAAGCTGTGATACATCTGAGGTATCTCTTTAACAAGGAACTAAGGAAATTCTGTAGCCAGCCTATCTGATGCAGAAGCCCGGATTGCTAGAAGCTGCCCTGTAATCTCCTGTATCTAAGCTGTATGTGCCACTTGGTTTCTAGCTAGTGGAGGTAATGGATATATATGACCCAGTTACATCCCCAGCCAGTGGGTACATAGATTCCTGGATACCTGGATCCTATTGATTGTACCAGGTGGAATGTGATCCCCTTATATCTCCAGAAAGCAGATGTCATCCCTTGTCTCTCTGGACACTTCAGCAGAAAAACCCTTACAAGACCGGCCACTACTCAGGGCTTGCCAAAATAAAAAACTTTAGCCACTTCCAGCCTGTGGTGCTGGAACAATTTGCATAGTGAGAATGCTGAGAACCATTGAACCAAATTGTAACACCTGTATATGATGGAAACCACTTCAAGTCAGGGTATGCAGTGGCACCTCAAGCACCCACTCCTATTTTTGCCACCTACATCCACAGCATGCCCCTTATGCTGCCAGGATCAACTGTGCTAGTTGTACACTACCCCAGATGGTTATTAAAGCCAGTTATATGGCTTCTTTGTGCTGTCGGAACAGTGCAAAAAGGCCATGGCAAGTTCAAGATGAAGCCTTTAGTCTCAAGAAAAGAAAAAGGAGGAAAACACAGAAAGAAAGTCAATAGTAACAATCAAGGTTGGAATAAAAATACATGTACCATCTCTGACAGCTTTGTACAATTAAAAGTAAATACTGCCATAGGCCATAGCTGCTGGTACTGGTCTAAGTCCGTTCTCACAGAGGAATTGTTCAGCAAGACATTTGCCGTAGAACAGAGTACTTGGATGGAGTGCTGGTAAATGAACAATAGTAATACCATTAGTAATATAGCACTATTAATAATTTCAGCCAAATCATGTTGTCCTGTGCCTAGCCTCATACAACAAGAATTCCACATTTCTGTGGTTCAAGAAACGCAGTGAGCGTAGTGTAGGATTCCATAGAACCATGGATGCCATTGGGGCCATGCTCCATGACAGCAGTGCCTCCTGAGGTATGGCGAGCAGTTGTGGGGGGATCAATTAGCAGTATGCTCACAGCTTGCCTTTAAGTGAGGGGAAGATTCTGTCCCACCAAGCATGATTCCCCTGCCATAAAGTCATTTTTATTGAAGATTTGCATGCAAACATAGTATTAGGTTTATAAAAAAACAAAATATCCCTTCTTCTTCTTCTGCCTTCATTTTTCATCAGTGTATTTTAAGACCAAGAAGGAAAGAACTGGCAGCAAGTTTTACACATGGCAGCAGCCCAAGTCACAGACTCAAAGGTGCATGGCCATTGCCTATACAAAACACTTAATATGAGCAAAGTTAAAAGGGCATTGTCAACTTGATATCTAGTCAATTTCTCAAGTACTATGAGTTAGAAAGTACTACACTCACTACACCTGCATTTCTGTTCCCTTGCCAGGGTTTGTGTTTGGTTTTGTTTTGTTGTTTGTTTGTAATTTTAAAGTAACATTTTCCTGTTTTTATAAACACTTATTCTTACCATGCTGTTGTGTGAAAGATGTACCTAATTAACAGGAGAAATTGATTGACTTTACACTAGAAACAGTACATCTGATTCTATGTTCTGCTATACATCCCATGGACTTCAACAGTGTCTGCACAAGCACAGGAGTCTGATGGTGCATATCTTCCTAAGGGGCTTTCACCTCTGAGAATTCAGTTAACCAGTTCAAAGTAGCTATAGGGGAGAAGAAGTTAGTTCAAAGACACTATTATTTGGGATTTATTGTTCTTCATTTAGGCTATAGGGAACAGGAACATGAGTGACTTCCCATCACCACAACTAATAAAGAAACTAACAAAGAAAATGGTAAAAATGTTTTCAGACACATGTTCTGCAGTCTGAACACATTTTGTGGATAGTTTGCTTTAAAACTCAAATTTCTGGAAACACAAGGAATAGGAGCCAAATGGGCATCCATTCTATTCAAAACGTCCATCTGCTACTGGAAAACCTGCTTGAATCATTACATTGAATCTATATTTCCTCTTGTAGTTGGAATCCCTAGGTTAATGTTGTTTGCTATATGAGTATGTTGTCCTTGATAGAGACACAGTAAATACTGTAATGGTGCCAAAGCTTTGCCTAGCAAATGCTGTGCTCATTGTATAATACATTAGATGGATGCTATTTTGAAAATGGTTATGATGTAGAAAATGGGGATATACCTGAATATAGAGTTTCTTTTCTCCTTTTCCATAAACATTTTGCCACAGAAGTTTCGTCAGGAAACTGTACAACTCTGCTTAAGATCAGATGGGAAATACTAAAATACATTGTGATAAAGATAAATATTTGAGAATAATATACAGATATTTTAAATAACTTATATCTTTCAATAACCATCCTGTTCTGCAAAATAATTGCTGATTTTCAGTCTTTAGACAGGTACTTTTCTAAAACATTTATTATGACTATGTAAACCATTTATTAATCATATATAATATTTCAACTGAAAAATTGTGGCATTTTACTTATAATAAACATGTTCACTCTAAACTGTTTTCCATCTTAGCAAGACTATTTTCACTATTAGTATTTTCAGAGATTGATTCTCAGTTCTTATCTATATTAATGAAAAATGAGGAGTTAATAAAATCATTCATTAAAACTGTTGTGTATTAGAGCCATCTAGTCATAAAATTCCACCAATTAAGGTGTTTTCTTATCTTGTAAAAAACAAAATGAAACAAAAATAATGTCATTCCAAGGAAAATCAGGTAAAAAGAGAAAATATTTTTTAAAGCAAGTGGTTTGTTTGTCAATGTCATCAGTAATTGTTACAATGTGTTCTAACAGGTAAGGTTTATGAATTAAGTTCTGGGTGAAAAGGGCCTCTGTTACATGTTGCATTTTTTTCTCCAAATCTGAAATTCTGGTGGCAAATTCTAGGTAGTGTTTGCACCATAAGCATAGTACAGAAGCTGCAGCCCGTGGCTATAATTTCATTAGCATGAAGAAATTCATCCCATTCTGGTTTCCCACTTTTCTGCCTGGGGGTTGCTATGAATGTGATTCTGACTGGTATCAGAGAGGCGTTTTTCTGAGGCAATGGTTATCAGCTCAGTCCACATTTTTATTTAGTTAAGGCCAGAGGTGAAAGTTAGCAGGTGCACGTAGGTGCGCAGCTCTGGCAAGAGCTGGCTGTGCTGCAGTAAAAGCCAGGAGGAAGCTATTTAAAGAGCTGGCAGAGACCCAGGTTGCAATAGGACAGTATCTGTAAGAAATTTTAAATTACTTTCACCGCTAGCTAAAGCTAAAATTGTAAGTATACCTTATCCCAACCAAAGCTCACAAAACCTTGCTCCACACACAGTATTCCTGATCTTTGCAAGAATTGGTTCTACTGGTCCCACAAACTGCTAACACTATGGCTCGAGTCAAACAAAACATTTTAGCTCATACTTAAAGTTATGTATCTAGGCAGTCTCATTAACTTTAATGAGATTTCTCACATGCATAATGTTAAGCTTAAGTGTTTCACTAGATTGGAGCCAGAATGTAAAGCACCTTTCAGGCCTATGTGTTTATGTAGAACAATTGAGAGGAATTTTGACAAAATCATGTTCTGCCAGAATCTAAACTTTTGTTAAAAATCAAAATACTTCACTAAAGTGGGTTGATTTTTCAGGAATCTCAGTTTGGAAGAAAACTGGGGAAAGAAAAGGAAAATGCTGAAACACCTTATTTATACATTCTTGGCATGAAAAATTGTCTATTTTTAATTTTTATTGGAATACAAAATAATAATTAGAAAAGTCAAAATAAAAATGTTTCAGTTGATTCTGCCCCGCCCCCCTGCATTTCTTGAGAATCTTTGGAATTTTTCAGTTTTATTCCAATTGAAAACAAAGCAACATTTTGAAATCTTGAAATCTTTTGCAAAATAGTATTTCTATTCGCTGCACAGTCCTAACAATATGATGACAAAAAGAGAACACAGTGATCCTTTCTGAGGGCAATGGAGTTGCACAACTGTACTGTTAAGTCAGAATTTGTTTTTATCAGGAGGAACCAAACCATTTGCCTGTTACAGCCAAGGATCTGTATCACTAGGCAGCCTTCAAGGCCTAGATCCTGATAAGAATTAAGCATGTGTTTAGTCTTAAGCTTGTGAATAGGGTCATGTAGGGTTTACTACATGTTTAGGATTAAGCATATGTTTTAGTCCATGCAGGACTGGGGCTCAAATACTATAACGTAAGTGCCAACCTGAATTTAGATATTTTTTCATTCTAAATAGAAAACAAGCCAAAATTTTGAAATTTCCCATGATTTGAAAATATTAAGAAAATTGAGACAGAAAACTTAAGATGTGTTTTATTTTCAGTGTGGAAAATTTAAGATTTATCGCATAGAAATGATTGCTGAAATTGTCCAGTTCCCCCACAACTTTTCAATATAGATAAAACCATACTTTTCTGACAAAAAAATGTGCTGTAAAATTTTGCAACCAGCTTTAACTGGAATTAATTGTCTTTAAAATATTTCAAATTGCTTATTTGCTTCTGTAGGACCTTTGAGGTGTTTCTTTATAAAATGTTTCTCTTAAATTATACTGCCCTTGAGCAGAAGACATTTTTAGACAAATTTGACAACACAGAAAGATCAACAAACTGCAGTCTTGTCTGATGAAACCTCAGCATATTAATATTAATATATCATTAATTTTCATTTGAATGTGATTTGATGTGTTTGCCTTAGACAGTTGAAAACTACATCTAAAATGTTCTTTAACTCTACTTGTTTTTCTGAGAGAATATTTTTTTTTGTTTCATTTCAGTGAATCTATTCCTAAACAATGCTAGCATAAAGAGCTTGTATTTGTATTATTATAATAATACAAATACTTATTATCTGTCCAAAGAGCAATTCAGCTACATTGAATTGAGAATGAGTTTCAGTTAAAATGAAATAAGCCAGTCTTCAACCAAACACGGGATTGAATCAGTTTAATGATAACAGTTTAAAGGGAATCTAACTAGAGCAACTTCCCAAGGTAGACAATGCCTAAAGCACTTCTTTTGAGTACAAAAGTGCTAGTTTGCATCATTTCTTTTCTGACACATTTACAGGAAACCTGAAAAGGATGGAGGGGGAGAGAAGAGGTAGGAAATAGCTTCCTGTTTTTGAAAGTCTGGAAGATTTTTGGTGATGAAAATAAAACCAACTATAAGCAATTTGCCTCACTACTTCAGCAACTCAATTGCTCCCTGTTGATCTCTTAAGTTCTGTTGCAGTTAGCATCGTTAATATCCTAACCCAAGCATCTCAAATTCTTGGCCTGGGGGTGTCATCTGTGGTCCTAACACTTCCCCAATTCCACAAACAAAATATTTTGAAAAAGTTATTTAATCAGGCCCACCCAGCTGCCAGCCCATGGGTGGAGGGGGGATGGTGGGTGGCATGCAGGGACTCATCCTCACACGGCTCCCATAGCATCCAGGCTCCCAGTGCTTGCATAGTCCCTGCCTCAGAGGGCACTTCTCAGTCTGGGAAGCCTCGCTAGCTGCCTCCATTGCGGTGTGAACTATGCTGGCAAGGGAGCTGCTTGAGCTGACATGCTTCTGCAGCCAGTGGGTGGGTTTCACTTTCAGTTACCCCAGGCAGGGGTGAGGGATCCCAGTACAAGGACACAGATATTAGTGGGAGGGGCGGGGGGATGACATTGTGAGGGTGCAGATGTTAGGGGGTGGGGGGGCTTCCCAGAACAAGGCCATGGGGGTGTCAGAGAGTGAGGACTCAGTTTCATGTCTTTTGTAGGATCCTGGTCTCAGGATGGGCTCCTGGACACAGGGGGAGACACTATCAACTTACATGTACTGTATTGCCAACCCCAAGCATTTAAAACTCATGAAGCAGTGCCCCCACCACCCCAAAAGGAGAATGGCTTCTTGAAATCACAGATAAAAATACACTTGAGCTCTTTTTTATTTGGCAACTGGTGTTTGAGATCTTTGACTTTTTTCCCCACAAACCATGAGAACTAAAGTCTTTCTTAAAAAAGAAAAGAAAAAAAGAAGGCTGGGATACTCTTCTAATGCCATGCACCAACAAACAAGCACAATGTACTAAGTTAGAGTGACCATAGTTGATCGTGGTGTATGAGGCATCAGACAGTGAAATTCCCAGATCTGGCTTAATTCTAATATGGGGGCAGGGGCTTTCCAGAAAAAAAGGTCCAATTATCAGGAGGCTTGTGATCAAATCAGGAGAGTGGGCATTATTGATATCTAGTCAGTTTCACAAAATGAGTCTGTAGTTTTATAGTTTACACTATGTACAGAATGGCTCTGCAACACATGGCTCCTGGGCCATGGTAGCCTACTGCATGGCTAGTGGTTGTGGTGGAGGACCCCAGCACGTTTTAAATCACCCAGGTGTGGCAAGCAGCAGGAAGGGCCAAGAGATGCACAGAGGGGAATGCACAGACATGCTTGCCCTTCCAGAACCCTGTCAAAGGTGTGTGCCCATAGGCCCACTAAAAGATTTTGAGGATTAGCACTGACCCTAAAATACAATAAGTTTGAGACCCCTGTAACCTCAGACTCAGCCACATTTCAATGCAGTCCCTTTTCGGAGTAATCAAAAAAGTCCAGACATCCCCGTAAGCTTTAATGGCTATATGATAGCCTCCATTCCATTCTGGAGTCAATATGCATTCTTGATCTGGCATTATTCTGCTGAGCTATCAACTGGATATTAGGACTTGCCTCTCTATACCTGGAATCAAAGCTGGTCAGGAAATGGTTCACGAACTGTATGCTGACAACTCTGCCTTGCTTGTGGAGAAGTCAGAGAACTTCAATTGTGCTCTAAGATCTTCAATATGCCACACTATGGGTTTGAAGGTCTCATGGAAGAACACACAGGTTCAGAACCTTGGAGGTGGGTCATTAGAACCCCCTAGTTCAAGTGGGAGTTTGAAATGGACAGAAACACCCCAGCATCCCATACTCTCAAGCTCTCCATGGCTTTCATCCCTTTGCATATCTGGTGTGACCTGCAGAGCCACACCAGAAAATTAAGGAATCACAGGACTAAGTCAGATCTGGGAACTTCACTCTCAATGCCTGGTATGATACCATCAGCTCTGGGCACTTTGGCCGGCACAGTAGTCCCTGATGGTTTATGTTCTATAAGGTGGTGATAGTAGAAATATGTGTGTGTTAATGTGCATTTTGAAAATAGTTGCCTGAAGCATTTGTTATTTGGAGAAGGAAACATTTATTGCAGCTTTGGCTGGTGTTAGGGTTTGGTTTTAGACTATCAATGGTATGACAGATGAAAATACCTAAAGTTCAGTTGAATTTATCAAAGATTATTAGTCAAAAATTAATTATCACTATATAGAAAAGGAAAGATTAGTATTTTACCAATCTGGAGAACAATCTTGCAACAGCTACATCTTCTTACTGTTCCAAGACCATTAACTCAATTCTAGCAATATAAATGCTCCTATTTATTCTGGGGACGGTAAACTCTCAAAATTTGATTGTAATATTTTGTACACTATTTTTATTTCTTACCTAGTTTGCCCCCACTTTCAAGGTTCATGGACAACTATCCCACAGCAGGTTTTTTATTGGTTTGTCTTTCAATGAGTGTTGGTTAAGTTTCATGCTCCTCAAAGTCATTTGCAGTTGAAGATTATATGAATAATATATTCCTCAGAGCAAAGTATGCAAGACTGCTGATTTAACATTTGATAAATGGATTTTGCAGACATATCTTCATAATGCCTAATTTATGGTTGTTTCAAAAACATATACAGGCATAATCTGAAAATCAATATTTCATACCTTAATAGAAATACCTGTTTTCTCTTATCAAAGTTTATCATAAATCTCAGACTTACAATTTTAATTTTTAAAAATGAAAAAAATTAATACTAGTTCCTAATTTAATTTTCTAATTTCCTGTATCAGTCTTTTTTACTTACATGAGTTTGGTAATAAAATGAATAAAACTTGAAGTGCAGGTGATGTGACATGATGTGTTCTGAATATTTTTTCTTTTTTTTTTTAATAAATGACCAGGTAACACAACAAGATTAAAGAAAGAATAGTGAACAGGTTTGAACAAAATAATGTCTTTATTCAACCTTTGAATCAAGTATGAATCAAACCATATTTAAAATTTTGATAACTCTCCTGCCTTTTCATTTTTTAAAGATGTTCTACTAGATAGCAGCTAGACTAAATTCAGAAGTGCCGAAACACACACTATACTACTGTCCATTCTGGAAGAAAGAGGCTGTTAATTCTTTCAATAAAGTATTTTCGTACTCCTTTTCCAAAGTGACTTCACAGAAACAAGAAGTTTGGATACTTCTGGTATGCATTCTTATTTTTGAGTGATTATCTAAGTCAAATCAAATCTAACCTCTGAACTATTATTTATTTGCTTTCAACTTTCATTAATCAATAATCAAACCTCTGCACTAATTATTTCCCCTCATTTGTAATTCTGCAGATGTTGAACTGTATGACAGCTTTAATACCCAAAAGAGCTAGCTTTTGTCTTGGACCTTTTAGTCAGATATTGCTTCTTTTTTTAAGCAGTGAGTGAATCTCACTGGCAGAAGTTATAGACTGAACTCAGAAGCAAATACCTTTTGGATAGTGAGCTTACTGCCCTCTAATGCATCTGTATACTTTACATTTATAGAATAGGTTGTCTTACAGAACAGTCAATTGATTTTATTTCAAAATGGACTTTGATGGAGTTTGGGGGAGAATACTCTTCAGACTTCGAGTATAATATAATCTTATGAATCAGATTGGCTTACGTGTTCGAGAATGAAAAGGCAAGAATACAGAAAATCAATGGCTAATTTATATTTTGAGAAAAATGTCAAAAAGTTAATGAAGTTGGCTGGTTCTGCACTTTTCAGTGTTTTCCACAAATTTTCTATTCATTTAGCACAGAAACACTAGAGAAGGAATCTAAGGAGCAGAATTCAGATCTAAATGCAGAATCAAGTATATCCAGTTATGAGATACCTTAATCAATGGTGTTAGTTAAGGGACCCTTATTTAAGTAACTGATGAATTAGTGTTGATACAGTGATCTGACTATGTAAATGGCTATGTCAGCTGCAGGCATTAATATAGGCAGGGCCAAATCTCTGGCCTGTGGTAAGGTTCTCTTTTGTGTTATTACAATAGAGCAAAAGAGACTGAATACTGATTAAAGCAGCAGCTGAGCTGTGTTCCCTCTAAGATTTTCCAACCATGAACAGAGAGAGTTTTGTCTTGTGCACCAATATTGAGGTCATTGGCACACATCCGAACAAGTGCGCCTGTGACTCCCGCCAGTGGCGTTGCTTCCTGAGAGACTCACCCAAAGCAGAGACCTCAGCCCCACCCTCTTGCTGGGACCCCTGATGTCCAGAAAGGAAGTGGTTTATTAAAGTGTGTGTATTTTGTTTTTTAACTTTGATCAGGACTGTCAATCCTGGTCTTCTCTGGTTTGCTGGAAGACTTCTTTGGAGTTGGAGTGTGAGCTTTATCAACCTTTCTTTGAAGGTTCGAAGGGGTTGTTGAATCTTGATGAAAGGCTAATTTTCTCCTAAGTGTTTCTTTAGTATTTGTAGTAAGTAGATTTTAACAAAAACAAACAAAAGGTAAAGAGTTTTAAATGGTGGAAACAAATCTCTCCACATCTCAGTTAATCAAGTTTCATTTTTCTCAGTATCTCTTAAGTTAGATGCCAGTTCTTTATTCATCAATAGAATTTCAGTAAAAACTCTAGATAAAACTTAAATTTTTAATTTTAAAAACAAAGAAAAAACATTGGGTGGGGAAAGGGAATATGGAAGAGAAAGACCACCTTTTAATTGTTTGTTAATTTATCATAATTAGATGTTACCTTTGAGATTAAAATTTGAAAGATCATCCAATAACGAGAGAAGAGTTAAGTGAGGTTTAGATAATAAAGTTATAGCTCAAAAATGAGGTCCAGTTTGAAGTAGTAAGTTAATAAACTGTTTTATGAACTTAACACTTAACTGTAATTTTTTCTGTTGTATGAGAAGTCTCAAATCTTGTTAAACTATAAGTAGATCTGGAAGGATTAGAGTTTCAGTAAATACTGGTAAGCCCTGACTTCACTGAACACACAAACAATGAAAAATATTCCATCAGTTGAGTAATTATCAAAATTTACAGATGGGCAAACTAGGAAAACTGTTACTAGAACTTATTAAAGTAAAAATCAAGTTATTTAGACTTCTGAATTCAGCTTCTTGCAAATGGACGAGCAAATGAATAGTACAAACAAATATCATTTATTGATTGAGGAGTGTTTGTATATTTTGACATGTTATGCTCACAGTTTGAGCTTTCACAGTTTATATATAAAGCTTTATCTTTCTTAATCTTAACATCAATTCTCATTAAGTATGTGTCTAATGGTTCTCATAGAATCATAGACCACTAGAACTGGAAGGGACCTCGAGAGGTCATCAAGTCTGGTCCCCTGCCCTCATGGCAGGACCCAGTACTGTCTAGACCATCCCTGATAGATGTCTATCTAACCTGCTCTTAAATGTTTCCAGAGATGGAGATGCCACAACCTCCCTAGTCAGTTTATTCCAGTGTTTAACCACCCTGACAGTTAGGAAGTTTTTCCTAATGTCCAACCTAAACCTCCCTTGCTGCAGTTTAAGCCCATTGTTTCTTGTTCTATCCTCAGAGGCCAAGATGAACAAGTTTTCTCCCTCCTCCTTGTGACACCCTTTTAGATACCTGAAAACTGCTATCATGTTCCCTCTTAGTCTTCTCCTTTCCAAACTAAACACGCCCAATTCTTTCAGTCTTCCTTTATAGGTCATGTTCTCTAGAACTTTAATCATTCTTGTTGCTCTTCTCTGGACCTTCTCCAATTTCTCCACATCTTCCTTGAAATGTGGTGCACAGAACTGGACACAGTACTCCAACTGAGGCCTAATCAGCGCAGAATAGAGTGGAAGAATGACTTCTCATGTCTTGCTCACAACACACCTGTTAATGCATCCCAGAATCATGTTTGCTTTTTTTGCAACAACATCACACTGTTGACTCATATTTAGCTTGTGGTCCACTATAACCCCTAGATCCCTTTCTGCTGTACTCCTTCCTCGACAGTCGTTTCCTATTCTGTATGTGTGAAACTGATTGTTCCGTCCTAAGTGGAGTACTTTGCTTTTGTCCTTATTAAACTTCATCCTATTTACCTCAGACCATTTCTCCAGTTTGTCCAGATCATTTAGAATTGTGACCCTATCCTCCAAAGCAGTTGCAACCTCTCCCAGCTCGGTGTCATCTGCAGACTTAATAAGCGTACTCTCTATGCCAATATCTAAATTGTTGATGAAGATATCGAACAGAAACGGTCCCAAAACAGACCCCCATGGAATCCCACTTTTTATGCTCTTCCAGCAGTATTGTGAACCGTTAATATCTACTCTCTGAGAACGGTTATCCAGCTAATTTTACAGCCACCTTACAGTAGCCCCATCTAAGTTGTGTTTGCCTAGTTTATTGATAAGAAGATCATGTGAGACCGTATCAAATGTCTAAGTATACAATGTCCACCGCTTCTCCCTTATTCACAAGACTCATTATCCTATCAAAGAAAGCTATCAAATTGGTTTGACATGATTTGTTCTTTACAAATCCATGTTGGCTATTATCTATAACCTTATTATCTTCCAGATGTTTACAGATGAATTCCTTAATTCCTTGCTCCATTATCTTTCCTGGCACAGAAGTTAAACTGACTGGTCTGTAGTTTCCTCAGTTGTTCTTATTTCCCTTTTTATAGATGGGCACTCTATTTTCCCCTTTCCAATCTTCTGGAATCTCTACTGTCTTCCATGATTTTTCAAAGATGATAGCTAAAGGCACAGAAACCTTCTTGCATATTTTAGGATGCATTTCATCAGTCCCTGGTGACTTGCAGACATCTAACTTTTCTAAGGGTAAATCTACACTGCAGCGTTTTTCTAGAAAAACAGCCATTTTTCCAGAAAAACTACACTTAAATCCACACTGCTATTGCGTTCTTTTCTCAGAAAGTCGAAAGAACGGAAGGGTTTTGCCAGCAGTGGTAAACCTCTTTCTACAAGGAAGAAGCCTTTTTCTGAAAAAACTTTTTCGGAAAAAGGCGTGTGTGGACACGGAAGAGTGGTTTTTTCAAAATAAGAGGCCTCAAGGAAAAAGCACAGGTGCCTTGGTGGCCACTCTGTCTACAGTAATCACAACTGAAATGTGAGATAGCAGCCACATTGCTTGGACACTCTTTCAAAAAAACACATCGCTTCGTTGCACTTTTGCTGTGTAGACGCTCTCTTTCAGAAAAGCTTCTTCTGAAAGAAGCTTGCAGTCTAGACATAGCCTAAGTGATTTTTAATTTGGTCTTTTTGTATCTTCAACACCTACCCCATTCCCACCAGCATTCATTATGTTAGGCAGTCCTTCATTATCAGACTTCTTGGCGAAGACTGAAACAAATAAGTCATTTAGCACCTCTGCCATTTCCAAGTTTCCTGTTACTGTTTCTCCCTCCTCACTGAGCAATGGGCCTACCCTGTCCTTGGTCTTCCTCTTGCTTCTAATATATTTGTAGAAAGTCTTTTTGTTTCCCTTTATGTCTATAGCTAGTTTGAGCTCATTTTGTGCCTTTGCCTTTCTAATCTTGCCCCTGCATACCTGTATTGTTTGCTTATATTCATCCTTTGTCATTTGTCCTAGTTTCCACTTTTTATACGACTCCTTTTTTAATTATAGATCATGCAAGATTTTCTGGTTAAGCCAAGGTGGTCTTTTGCCATACTTTCTATCTTTCCTACACAGTGGAATAGCTTGCTTTTGGGCCCTTAATAATGTCCCTTTGAAACACTGCCAACTCTCTTCAGTTATTTTTCCCCTTAATCTTGCTTCCCATGGGACCTTACTTACTAGCTCTAAGCTTACCAAAATCTGCCTTCCTGAAATCCATTGTCTCTATTTTATTGTTCTCCCTTCTACCATCCCTTAGAATCACGAACTCTATAATTTCATGATCACTTTCACCCAAGCTGCCTTCCATTTTCAAATTCTTAACCAGTTCCTCCCTATTTGTTAAAATCAAATCTAGAACAGCTTCCCCCCAGTAGCTTTTTCAACCTTCTGAAATAAAAAGTTGTCTTCAATGCAATCCAAGAACTGATAGGATAGTCTGTGCCCTGCTGTGTTAGTTTCTCAACATATGTCTGGATAGTTGAAGTCCTTCATCACCACCCAATCCTGCACTTTGGATGATTTTGTTAGTTGTTTAAAAAAAATCTCATCCACCTCTTCTACCTGGGTAGGTGGTCTGTAATAGACCCTAGTATGACATCACCCTTGTTTTTCACCCCTTTTAATACAACTCTCAACACATCTGTCTCCTACATCCATCTCCATCTCAGTCCAAGTGTATACATTTTTAATAATATAAGGCAACACCTCCTCCTTTTTTCCCCCACCTATCCTTTCTGAGTAAGCTGTACCCTTCTATACCAATATTCTAGTTGTGTGTATTATCCCACCAAGTCTCTGTGATACCAACGATATAATAGTTGTGTTTATTTATTAGTACTTCAAGTTCTCCCTGCTTATTACCCATACTTCTTGCATTTGTATATAGGCATCTAAGATACTGATTTGAGCTTGCTTCCCAGTTCTGTCTTGTCCCTCCTTTTTCTCTGATATTATAGCCCATGCTGCCTCCCATTTCCAACCCATCTCCCAGGTCTCCATGTTTTTCACTTACCTGTGGGCTTTGGTCACCTGCCCCCATCAAACCTAGTTTAAAGTCCTCCTCACTAGGTTAGCCAGTCTGCATCCAAATATGGTCTTCCCCTTCCTCAAAAGGTGAACCCATCCCTGCTTAGCAGTCCTTCTTGGAAAATCATCCTGTGGTCGAGGAAACCAAAGCCCTCCTGGTGACACCATCTTCGCAGCCCGGTATTCACCTCCAGGATACACCTGTCTCTGCCTGCGCCCCTACCTTTGACAGGAAGGACTGCAGAGAATACCACCTGAGCTCCAATTTCCTTCACCCGTACTCCCAGGGCCCTATATTCACTCTTGATTCGCTCAGTGTCACACCTTGCAGTATCACTAGTGCCCAGGTGTATGAGTAGCATGGGATAGTAGTCAGAGGGCTGGATAATCCTCAACAATGCCTCTGTAATGTCTCATATATGAGCCCCCGGCAGGCAGCATACTTCCCGAGATGACATGTCAGGGCAACCGATGGGTGCTTCCATCCCCCCTAGAAGAGAGTCTTGACCACCACTACTCTTCATTTCCTCCTTGCAGTGGTGGCAGCAGACCTCCCAGCCTTGAGGATATGAGGCTTCTCCTCCTCAGCTGTAGGGGGCGATTCCTTATCTCCTGTATCAAGAAGAGTGGAACGGTTCTCCAGATCCAAAGTGGGAGGGTTGGGAGCAGGGGGGGGAGCACTTCTTGCTGCCAGAAGTGACTAGCTGCCAGTGTCCCCCCTGAGCCATCTCCTCCTCCACCAGTGGTGTGTCAGCAGTCCTGTGTAATGGGACAGCTACCTTAGCTGTCTCCACATGAACACTGTCCAGGAATTGCTCGTGGATTTGGATGCTCCTCAACCTAACCACCTCCTTCTGTAGATCTCCCACCTGCTTCCTGAGAGATTCCACCAGCAGGCACCTTTCACGTTGGATGTTCTTCTCCCTCCCCCTCCAGCCTGGATTTCAGTAAGTGGGAATTGCAAGCCACAGTCCCTGCAAAACCACACCAGGATCTGGGTAGTTTTGGTCAGGTGGTCTGTCTGGCTACAGGCACAGGTGGAGGAGACAGAAGCAGTGTTGGCACAGGTGTATGAGCAGGTCTTCCTGCTCATAGTAGGCCTCCCTATTTCAAACTCCCTCTTAAACTCCCCTGTCTGCAGCCCCCGTCCCCTTCTCTCCCCTGGTTGCTCTAACTCTGGCTTTTAAAGCCTGCTCCCTAGCTCAGGCCTACCCCCTCATTAGCCATACAGGGAAGGCTGATCCTGAGGCTGATCAAAGGCAATCAAGGGAACAAAGGATCAAACACTCCCAGACACACAATCCCAACTGCCACAGTAATTGAAACTGAAATCACCTGAAATCAGAATCAAAATTCAAACAGTTGAGCACACTCACACCAAAGCTAGTACACTCACCTGGCAGCCAGTTCAGTGGCGGAATGTCTTGCTCTCCCTCTTAAACTTCCCTGTGTGCAGCCCCCTGTCAGCTTCACCCCCATAATTTCTGGAACTTGTCAAATATAAATTGATAAAAATCTAAAAAAAGTCTTAAAAACAAACATCCTAGTTATATTTTTAAAAAGTAGCATATTACCAAACCTCCCCACAAGCATTCAGCCCAAAGCAGTCATTTTCATGGCTATTACCCAGAAAGCAATCAGTAGCCACTAGCAAAATAATAGATGGTCAGAGCGAGGTGCTGTTACTATTATCTGAGCTTTAGTCTGCTCTTTAAAATCAAGGTTTAGGATGTTCTGCTCAAAGACCTTTCCAGGAGGTGCCATATATTCTCACTTAGCCCAATAAAAGCTGCAAAACAGAGGAGAACTGCTCTGGAAATGAGGGCATATATCAAGGGGGTAACTGGGAGTAGTGGTGTATTGTACCCAGAGGTGTTGACTTTCTAATGTGCTGGAGGATTCTTGACAGTTGTTCTGTCCCAGGCTCAACTCACACTTTATCCCTTCCTCCAAAACCCCACCCACACCCTGCCCCTTCCTGGCCCACCTCTTCCCACTCCACTGTGCCCCTCTCTTGTCTCTTCCTGCTCTGTTCTGCCCTTTGCCTGATCATACCCAGCCCTCACTCCTGCCCACTGCAGAACAGTTGATTGCATTGGGAGGGAGATGCCTGGAGGAAGGGAGCAGCACTCACTGGGGAAGTCACCAGCGGTCACTACAGCCCCAGCCCCCAGAGTAGCTGCGCTGCAGCCCAGCTCCAGTTCCAGCACAAGGGGCAGCTACACGGGAGCAGCTGAGCACCCACCATGCAGCCCTGGCCCCAGCTTCAGCCCGTCCCCAAGGCTGGCGCTGCTTCTAGGGCTGCATGGTGGCTACTCGGCTGCTCCCAATGCAGCTGCTTCTGGGGCTGGGGGCACAGTGCAATTTTTAGTACCCTGCCCCCAGAAGCAGCCGCACCGTGGGCCCAGCCCCAGCAGCTGTCATGCAGCTCTGGCCCCAGCTGCTCCCAGGGCAGGGCCACATCACAGGCAGCTGTCCTGTGTATCGAGACTGGAGGCGGTCATGGTGCAGCTGCTCCTATGCCTGGGGCTGCAGTGCTATGTTTAGTACCTGTAGTGGAAATGCGGAAGATGATTGTGAGGTCGAGGAAATTAGGTGGTGTACCACAATCATTCCTGTTATGCCTGCATCTCCTGCCAGGCCTGGATGCTCTAGGCAGCCATTTGTGCTTTTTGCTTCTTCTTATTCTTTTGTTATTCTCAGAGTTAGCTGTTTGCTCAAGATGGTACAGTGTAGGAATGCACTGTTGACTTTCAACAAGTTCTGGGACAGGTCCCAAGGCCAGCCACCTGGCATGGGAGTGCAGGAGTGCTTGGGAAGATCACATAGTTATCTATGCTGAATGTTTCCCACCTGATAATGCTAATTATTTGGCCTGGGAAAATATGCAATGTATCAATGATTTTGTTAGGTTCTCAAAACAACAGGTGTGTTTACTGCAGATCCAACAGTATATAAAGGCCGGGAATATTCCTAACATTGGAACCTCAGCGTAGACCGAAGCCATGGAAGGTGCTACGCACTGGCCACTGCGGTCTGTCTGCTGACCTTCTTCAAGGGGTTCCCAGCAGCAGAAGGGACATAGGCATTGCATTTTATTCTGAGGTTTGCTTAGGTTTAATAAGCATTGTCATTGTATTTTACCCTAATATTTGTTTAGTAAAATCTTTAAGCCTTCACCCAATTTGTGTGCTTATTGCCTCTGAATCCCTTAAGGGAAGAACCATTGCCTCTTGGCAATACAGTGCCTCAGCCCCAGGAGTAGCTATACTGTATTTCCAGCTCCCAGCCACGACATGGCCCATCCTGGCCACAGCTCCAGCCCTGGGGAAGGGCTGAAGCTGGGGCCAGGGCCAGATGGTGGCTGCCCAGCTGCTCCAGGGTGGGTCACCTGCCCACCACATGGCCCCGCCCTGGAGCAGCTGAGCAGCCACTACGTGGCTCTGCTGAGGAGGTAGGCGGGATTTACATTCTTTGTGTGGGCGCACGCCTTAGAGGCAGGGCCGGCCTGAGCCATTTTGGTGCCCCGGGCCCCAGGCGTGCAGCGCCGCCCCCGGGACACACATCCCTGCCTCTGGGCACACGGCGCATGCGCGGGCCCTCCCCCGGGATGCACGGCCCTGCCTCCGGGTGCACGATGCGTGGGCAGACGCATGGTGCATGCGCTGCCCGGTTGGCCCGGCCACCACCGATGGCGCGCAGCCCGGGGCCGCCCGGGGCGGGCTGCACCTGGCTGTGCAGGGCCCTGCGGCTGTGGGGGGAAGGGCGCCCGGCCCCCACCCCGGGCGGCCACTGCAGCCTGCTGGGAGCCGGGCGCCCCCAGTAGATTGGCGCCCTGGGCAGCTGCCCGGCTAGCCCACCCCTTAGTCCGGCCCTGCTTAGAGGGAACCTAGCAGCTGAGTATTCTCTTGTCATAGTATCCTTAATAACACATACTAGGAGTAAATCATAGATCTCTAGAGGCTTGTGAGGCATAAATCTTTAACCCTATAAGCAAAGTAGGAGAGTTTTTTGGCTATGTTCACACCCTGAATATTCATCACTCTGAATATTTTGTATACATTAACAAAGCAAAGGCAACTGGAAATCTTCCATTTAAAATATTCTTTGTATTTCTGAGCATTTACATACGTGACCTAGACATATGTAGTTCTGCTTCAGAATGAGTAAGCAAGCCATGTTATTTCTCCCAGGCAATGAGCTCACTTAGCGCCAACTGGAGAGGCTCCCTTTCTTTTCTTTAGCCAAGTGTGGCATTATTATCATAATCAGCTTTAGCAATATGACTTGTTAGCACCCTGGGCAGATTTCTGGGGTGGCAACTTCCCCTCCCATAAGGTTACATGGAAGTCAAATAATAGAGACAGCACAGTATATTTTTGTTTGTCGGATTTCAGTGCTCCAGTCAACCTGGCAATTACTATGCACTGGCACAAAGGACACATATTGGTTTCAAGGCCACTGTTGCAAACAGCTGTAGCTTGGAGGGATTGAAGGGGAGATTCTTTTGTTTGTTTTGTTTTTAATAATGTATCTGAAAGTGAAATGTACTGAAAGAGTCTTTCTAGAGAAAACATGCATAGGATGATTTTAAACAGATTATTATGTTTATTTCTCTGTTTTCCTTTCCTCTTCTAAACTTAATTTTTGATTGGCACAAAGGCAAATGAATTAAATCTTATACAAGGATATTCACTTTAGATAGTGTATCTCAGCTGCTTTGCACGCCAGGCTGCCTGGCTCCATAACATTAGCTGCCAAATCTGCTAACTGACCTCGAGTACAGATTTATAAGCAGGCAGCAGTACAGTGCCATTTGCTTGCTTTTGGTTCAGCTCTTTGTTCCTGTGGTGATTTCCATATGGCATGTTAGTATGATGGTCAAGTTATTTTTCACCAACTGATATGCAAGCTTAAACATAGGTCAAAAAACCTATTATATTCGATGAATCCATCCTACATTTTAAAAAAATCCCCTGAAAAATGACATATATTGAACACTCAACAGCATAAAGAGACATCGACTTGAGACAAAGAGGAAAAGATTTTTTCTTGACTTTATCTACTTCTTGCAACTACTGTCAGAACAATGATGAGTACAGTATAAAGCCCCATTTACACTCAACAGCAATAAAACTGATACAGTTATCTCTAGAGTGCAAAGAAACTGTAATGTCCTTATAAGATACAAATATCTCTTTTCTCATCTTATTGATAAATCATAGGGAACGTCTAGACTACTAGAACGTCTAGACTTTGTTTACTCGGCAAAGGGAAATGAAGTGGCGATTTAAATAATCGCCACTTCATTTAAATTAAAATGGCTGCCATGCTGTGCCAATCAGCTGTTTGTCGGCACAGCGCTGTACTCTGGACGCTCTGCGGTCGACATCAAAGGCATTTGTCGACCTTCCCGGTAAACCTCATCCCACGAGTCATACCGGGGAGGTTGACAAATGCCTTTGATGTCGACTGCAGCGCGTCCAGACTACAGCGCTGTGCCGACAAACAGCTGATCGGCACAGCGCAGCAGCCATTTTAATTTAAATGAAGCAGCAATTATTTAAATCGCCGCTTCATTTCCCTTTGCCTACAACCCTAATCTACATGGCTCCATTGACGGAGCCATGTAGTCTAGACGTGCCCATAGAGTATATATAAACCTTCTTGTGAGCCTAGTCTACCTTATTCATGGTGTTTGAATCAAACTCATTGCCATCATACCCAAACACTTCAGAAAAAAATCATAAAGTCAACAAATAAGAATGCAACAAAAGAGAAGTGTTAAATGAGAAAGCAGAGTTCTCTTAGTTTGACTACAAAAATAACACAAGGGTGGCTTTACTGATGAGCTTAGCTGCCAAAGTATGAAAAAGTCACATACTGAAAATAATATGCCACAGATGTATGTGAAAATCTGTTTGCAAACAAATATACAGGTTTCATAGAGTTAATGTGATTTTTAAAAAAAGAAAGGCATCTGGGGAAACTACACAAATACAGCCCATCAACAGCCACCTAACTATCCAACAGACGTGTTACTCCTAGGCTGCCAGTTGTCTATGGAACCTGCCAAGAAGCCAGATGCTTCCATGGTTTAACATAGTCCAGTAATTGCTACCCTATGTAAAAAGGGATTAGAATAATGTTATATTGGTTTAAAATAAAGAACTCTTTTTATAACCCAATCACTTATATAAGGATGTTAATAATAAGACATCTTACAAAAATGTTCATGTTTTTAAACACAGAAGATAAGATTTTCTAATTATGCAGTAAACAAGAAACATACTTAATAGATAATTTGGCTATTCTGAATGTAAGAGTGATTGGATATTAATTTCTCTGAGATTATTAGGAGTTTCGGGTAGTGCCATAGGTCATTGGAAAGGTAATTTTCCATAGATTTGCAAAAAGGTCTCATTTTGATTTATGAACAGAGCTGTGCAAACCTTCTGCATAAGAATTTCATGAGTGTTTTTGACAGCTCTGGGCTAAATGGAACTCTCTCTACAAACCAAATGGCCGCTTGGATTATTTGTGTGATAGGTTTTTTTTTTTTAATGGCAGATATTGAAGAGTCACAAGTTTGGAAACATAGTCTGGAGAAATGATTAAGCAGGCAGAGTACAGGTGAGGCCATCAATGAGAAATAGGATCTCTCAAACAATTACAAAATTTATCCCATAGTTTTGCAAGTTATCACATGGTCACACACTGGGCTCTCTGTTGGAGTGGTTTTGAAGGGGCCTGCAAAGCAATGGATTTTTGAGTTAACATTCTGCAGAGATAAATGGGGCAGTTCATCCCACTCAGAGCTATTTTTTTTTTTGCTGTAGGCTAAGGCAGACATTGATGCATTGGTTATGCTCCATTTACATTTGCAAGCTTTTCTTTGCAGGCTAGGAGCTTACTTTCCCTCCTGACTCAGTGCAAGCATAGATTTTGATATGATGACAACTCCAGGAGGTGTATTCCTAGGCACAGACCAATAGTGCCTATTTTTTATCCTACATATCATTATAGATAAATATTGCATTATTTTTGTTATTCATATTTCATAGCAGATGTTATGCCATTGTGCTATAAATCACATCAAACTGCAGGAAAATTAGTGGAACCAGTGGCTTTAGATGTATTTATGGCCCATGGTCATACCAGGAGACAAATTTACTGAAGTAGGAAAGGGAGAACTTCAGTGTACAAAAAAGCAAAGAGCAATCCTTGAATGCTAGAGGTCTTAAATTCCCCTAGGTCTCTGTTGGTGGGAGGGAAGGATACAACTTTTGGGTCAGGCTGCAGTGATGTGGAAGTAATCAGCACTCTTCTTCCTCCTTATTTCTGCCTGGGCATAGACTAGTGTCTGTCAGCCACAGGCAGCAGCAGATCCTGATCTGGAACAAGCCGCTGAATGTTCCTTTGCCAAATAGCCCTGATACACACTCTGTTTGGAAAATTTCTTATTCAGTTTGCTGATGTAATATGTGTAATAAAGTGATTTGTTCTTAGAAGCTCAGTCATGATTCTGTGTCCTCAGCTGTGTAATGGAAAAAGAGAAAAATGGGTGTCGATTCCAACAATATGCATGTGTTGTACTGTAAATAAACCAGTTATTTTTTTCCAATTACATTCACTGTGGAGTAGCACAGAAGTGAAGTAAGAGACAAAAGAGAATGAGACAGGGAGAGAAGCAAGGATGGCTGGGAATTCCTTGGGAGTGTAGGATCAACTATGGGAAATACAAGTTGTTCTCATAGGGTGCATCTACCCAGCATCCTTACCTCGAAATAAGCTATGCAATTTGCGCTACGCAAATTACATAGCTTATTTCAAGATTATTTTGAAATAAAGCACTCTTCTGACAAGTCCCTTAACCCTTGTGGAATGAGAGTTACAGGCATGCCAAAATAGCACACCCATTATTTCAAAATATATTTAACAAAATAACGGCCACGTTTAAAGACATGGAATTGTTATTTTGGAATAGTCCTAGGGACCTTCCTGAATGCATTTCTGAGACAAACAAAATATTATTGCTTTCAATAGCTTTGGGAACAAGTTATTTTCTAAGCTCTGCCTCCAGTGTTTCCCACACACTCCCTAAGAATGGCACCAATGGGCCATAATTTATACATAATCAATCTGGACTTTGCCTATAGGTGCCGGAGTTTTTGTAGATATTTTTAACTACATAACACTTGACTCTGGACCAATGGATATCAATACTTTGTTATATAAACTGAACGTATGTCCTACCCCTTCTGAAGTGACGCAAAGACATTTTGCGATTCTGATAACTTTTCCCTTTTATGATATATCCTAGGACAGATATAAAAGTATAAAGATAGATAAAATGTTTCAGAGAAAAACCTGAGCTGGTGAAATCTTTAACTTTCCTTTTTGGCTATAGCTAACCCTTTCTTCAGGGTCATAGTCATGTTCTTTTACAGGACAAGAAAAACAAATTAATTCACTTGCTGTTCCAGAAATTCTGCTATTACAGAAAACACTCCCTTGCTCTAAACCACTGCCCCAAATCACTTTACTCTCTGCTGCCAGACAACCCTCTAAAGGACAACAGTGCTCTCTCTGTCTCTCAACACTGTATGTGAGGAGATATTTTAAAAACTTTTTAAAGAATGCACATTAGCAATGAATCAGATCAGTCTTATTTAACACAGGTGGTTCTATAATTATATTCAGCAGAAAGCTTGGAACCCAGATTGTGAAAGCTGCTCATTGTTGGCAACATACTTTGTGTGTACTGATGTCAGAGTGCCAAATTTTGCAGCATCTAACACAAACATCGGCATTATTAGGTAGCAGCATGCTGAATGTAGCACATTAGAAAGTAAACAGTGGTCTCCTTCTGCACTTATATATGCCTGGTATAAGGCAGAATGGAGAATGAATCAGAGAGAAAGTTACACATCCCTGATTTTCATAGAGCATTTGTGCCTCCCTCAGCTCATCAACGAAAGTAAGAGCAATTTAGAGGATCCTGAACCAGCTAGGAATTGGAAATGCTAGAGGCATATTCTGTCCTGTCCTACTCCATCCCTAGTACATCTATGCCGGTTCCTGAGGAGCAGTTTATGTTAGCTCCTCTACAGTCCACAGGAATAATTGGCTGGCCAGTTAAAGCCAGATTCCAGGACAGAGTGGCTGGAAGAGGAGGAAAGAATCTTTGCCAATGTCTCTATGATAAGTGTGCGTAAGAAGCACAAGCAAAACAAGGTCACACACAGATGTAATGAAGGGGTGAACGGGTTTGGGAAAAACAATAGTCTATCTAAACCTGCATTCAGAACTGAAATTGCACATTGCTGAAGCGGACTTATTTTTAACCAGAAGCCTCACACAAGCTATTATGCCTCTCTTCTTTACAGAGTTCAGTTTACTTTACTCTGTGCAACCAGCCAGCTCTGCTGACCAATGCCTACAGGTATGGAGCCCCACCCTCTTCAAATTCCCAGCTCAGGAGGGAGGGAGCAATCCATTCTCACACTCAGACCAAGCAGAGGAGTGAAGAGAGCAGAGAAGGCTCCTTACTGTTGCCAGATCTATTGTTCATTGATGTAAAGTTTCAGCACCATTTGGATTTAACCCAGAGAGCTTTTGCAGTAAATGTTATGGACTAAATTTTGCTCTCAGAGACTTCAGTGGGAATTGAAGACATGTATCTGGGGACAGAACCTGGAGCATAGATTAGCAATTCCATGAACGTACATCACCAGAATACTTTACTCTGAATATCAAACACGTATTCCTTTCAGCAATCTGAATAAAGCTATATACTTTTCATAGTTAGGCATTCAGTTTGTCCTTTAAATGAAATTGTATGATGCTGAACGGCTCCTACCATTTAAAAGTTTGTCACTGGACTCCTCCATGAATAAGAATAGACTGTCCATCACTGCCCATTTTTTCACCTGACATCTGCAATGAATAACCCCATGGAAGATTATCTTAGTACTTCAGAGACAACCTCTATAGTTGTAGCACCAGTCATATCTATCTATTGGATTCCCTTAAAAACCTGCAGAATAAGTCTACTTTAGAAGACTACTTTGAGTGCATGACTCCTAGTCTTTATCCATCTATAAAAATGTGTAAAGGACATCCATGCAATTAATTTAGCCTCAATGCACAGTGCATTCCCAGAGCAGAACACGAGATAGCTGTTGCATCATCCATGGGCAAAGACAGGTGGGAGAAAAACTGTCTTCCCCTCCCTTAAAATGTTTATACAGTTGTGTCACCAGTGAGGTGTGTTCCACAGTTGTATCTGTTACTGCCTTGATAAGTAACTGCCATCCCATGGAGGATTGAATTGGAAACCTCCAGAGTTAAAAATCTGCACTATAGAGCTAAGGTTCCCTATCAAGGAATGTAACCAACTTGTATCCTTTGCAGAATGGGTACAGAGGAAGACCTGTAAGATGCTTATAAATGGCTTACACAATCAGAAACCTCTAATTTCTTCTGAAGGTATCCATGGCAACATATATTCTCTGTCCTCTGGACATGAACACAGAGGAATTTGACAGTCAAGAAGGATATTCCTTAAAGGGTGGGAAAGCAGCTGTGAACCCAGAGCTCTCCTTTGGATGATGAGGTTTTGTATTACCAGTAATAATAGCTGACATCTAGACACAATCTAACCCATGTATTTTACTGTATTGGCTAATATCTTGCTCTGGGAAATGGGAGTTCTATTTTAGGTATTTTGTCATGTAATGTGCATCTATGACACTGAAGAAATGTTCGTGGCTTACCTCATGAGTGAGGTAAGACAGGGGTGGGCAATAATTTTTGGCCGGGGGCCACTTCCAAAACTGGGGGTGCTCCTCAGAGGGCAGGGGCAGGGCAGAGGAAGCTTCGTGCACTCCTCTGCCCCCAAGCTTTGATTGACCGGGGGGCAGGGGAGCGTTGAAGCCTCCTTCCACCCTGCCAGGAGTGTGCGGCACTTCAAAGTGCTACATGCTTCTGGCAGGTGGAGGAAACTTAGTGTGCTGCCCCCGCCCCCGGGCCCTAATTGGCCTTAGGATGAGGGAGAGGCAGGGCCTCTGCAGGCCGGATCAACCCACTTGGTGGGCCAGATCAGCCCGCGGAGGCCCTTTTGCCCACCCCTGGGTAAGCGAAAGCAGGAAGATTGTAGTGGTCTCTCCATAACACTTTGTTTAAATCCCTTGGCATATACAGATTTCATAATAATTTCATTATTCTATTGCAAACACAGAATTGATCCATTTCTCTTGACAATAGCCATGGAATCATTCCCCCCTTCCTTCATGCATTTCATTTCACTCTACTTACATTCTCACTGCAGAGTAGGTTCTCAGTATTTGAATCAACAGGATTTTACAATATCACCCCTAGGTGCTGGAAATAATGGTTCAAGCTGAAGTAGTTTCCATCATATGCTGGGTTAAAAGTTTGGTTCAATGGCTCTCAGCACCCCCACTAAACACATTGTTTCAGCCTTCCCTGATATCACTGGGCAAGCATCCATTTTTTCCAAAAAAATCTGTGTTTTTTTTTCTTAATGGTCACTTGTGAAGTCTGTGTTACTTGCTAGTTCCATTGGTATGATTTTTTTTAACCAGTCTGAGTAGTTTGGGGGCATTTAGACTTAGACCTACCTTTGCGGAAGTATTATCTAAATAGGTCTATTCAATTCCTTTTGTGCCCACATGCCTCTTTTTTCCTGATACATGAGGTTGTCCACTGTGTTTTGCTAATATGTTTGTTTCATAAGCTTTAATTATGCTTTTTTGGTCAAGTGTTTTCTCTGTTCTTATCAGGGATGTTCTTCTCTCAATATTGTGACTTAGGGCCATTTTAGCCTCTGTCTGAGTTTCTGAGGTTTGTGCATAAGCCAGAAGCAATTTGGTGTCCTGTTCAGTGGCTCGCTCTGTGCCTGAGTGTGTGTGAACTCCTTAAAGGTTTGCAATTACTCAGCCAGCATATGCAAAATAAATGCTTGGCCTTTCTGACTATTGCATTTCCCTCTCTGCTGGCCCAGTCTCATTTTGTGGCATTTTCTGTGCTGCTCTCATTTTCCACCTAAGTTTTGTTACTTTGTTTCATTGGCTGCCCCCTTATCTGAGGTCTCATGTCTGCCTGTTGTACAAAATGACCCAGTGTATTGCCAACTGTGTACTGTGCTTTTTCATTAGCTGCCTGGAATGCTGCATTCTCACAGACTTTACTAGCATTTAATTGTATCTGGCCAATAGTTCTCTCTTTTTTTTTTTGTCCCTCTTAAGAGTTTGTCATACTGATGTTAATTATCGAAACATATCTGTTGCACTTGGTTTGTACCCCATCCTGTTATGTAATGTTTGTATATTGGTTTGTGACTATAAAAATAAAGACAGTCATAATAATAATCTGTCTTTGAACTTGTCAGTTTGGTAATGCAGACTTTCATTATAAGTTGCAGCTGAGTCAACTATTCATCTCGTGACTCTAATGAGCCCTGATTCTTTTCATAAAAATATTTCTTTGAAATGAAGTGATTTTGCTTTGTTTACAATATGCCTCAAACATTTCAATTTTGTCCAGAGACCTGCAGTCATTTAGCATGTTTGTCCTTTAGCACATGTTAAGGACACAAGAGAGCTTTTCTTCTCTCCAGCACATATATGAGAGCACCCTTCAAGTTGCTAGCCATCTGTCTGCTTCCGTCCACTGAAATGGTTTTATAGAAACATTTCCAAGGTAAAAATCCACTGGTGGGATATTCTTACACTATAAGTAGTCAGCATTGCAGTTTCCTTCTTACACTCTGCCTTGACTCTAGATAACGTGATCAAATAAATCACACTCCAGCAGAGGCTTTTCAGACATAACTGATTTACTTAACTTTATAATACTTAGCTCCCAGCAGGAGTTTACTTCCTGCTATCAGTAGTCTTAGGCTATGTCTACACTACAAATGCTACAGTGCTGCAGCCACACCACTGTAGCATGGTAACAGGGAACCAAAGCCTTTGTGGACCCCTGGGCATGGTGTGTGGGGGAAACGGAGGGCAGCTCTGCACTCCTGGAAGGGGTGGGGCCTCAGGCAAAAGAGGAAGGGCCAAGGCATCCAGCTCCACCGCGAACCTACCTTGCCAGCCCCAGGCAGCCCTCATTGCTGCCCAGAATATGGCACACTCTCTTCCCCTCCAGCCCTTAGTGCTGTCCAGAGTGCACCATGCAGTGCTCCAGAGGTGATTTAAAGGGACCAGGGCTCTGATAGCTGCCGCTCCTACTACTGTGGCATCAGTAGCCAGGAGCCCTACGCCTCTTTGAATTGCCAGGCCCAGGAGCAACTGTCCTCTTTGTCCCCCACTTGTTGGTAGGCCAGAACCATAATGCAGGCCCTTGCTTCAGTGACAGAAGGAGATTCTCGCTCTAAAGTCTCTGTGTAATCCACCCCCTGAATAGGCAATAGCTAGGACAATGTAAGAATGTTTCCATCTACTTAGCAGTTTCTATAATGGGGGTCAGGATTGTGAATTTTAGCAGCCAATAGCAACAGAACTAGGTTGACCTACATTTTACATGTAGACCAAGTCTTAAAGGGTCAAGGTCTTTGAGGCTTCCTCTAGATTACGATTTAAAAGTATGTTGTTAGACTAGGGCTGGGCAAGATGACAACACAGGAACACTAGTTCCTAGTTCTGGTTTCAGGCAGCAAACCAGCCCACAGCAGCTAGAAAGAGCAATTTCAGGATAAATCCTACTTTGCTGGAACATTCCCAGTATAGATGGGATCTTATGAGAATTTAGCACCTGAATGTTAAGTCTCTGCTGATCGTGTGTGAACTGTGGGCATTTGAAAGTCTTATAACTAAGCCAAAATTAGGGTGGTTTTCTATAAGAAGAGCAAAAGATACTCCACTGCCAAATTTCAAAGCCTGGAGTTTCTGAATTTTAATTTATGCAGAAGATCACATTTTCTCCAATATTCCTGGAATTGGCTTAATCATTTTTGCTGAAACATTTTTTTTAAATCAGCCTTAGGCAGACCCCACCGAGTTGGTTGAAGTTTTGTGAAGTTACCAGCAACTGGAATCAGTCTTATAATGGGAAGTGTTGGATCACCTAGGAGGTGATACTAGTTTCACCTAACAGTTTATAAAAGAAGTCAGTGTGGGTAAAGGGACACTTTATAGTATCCTTTATGGTATTAATTTACTGAGGGCCTTTTGTGTTTGTAAGTCTAAATTGCATCCAAATGATAGCTCTCTCAACTCACACATTAGGTGTACAATTTACCAGTTTTATATTAATCAGGAAATTGATTTACTGTGGTCTGCATTTTAAGAATCCGTGATTTCTCAAAATGTACTGCTCACCCATAAATCATCCTGTTAGAACCACATCATTTAGATCTGATTGAAATAATAATAGATTTTGACAGGCTTTCTGCAAGTACTCTGTGACTTCATGGATATTTTAGGCTTGACAATATTGAGGAAAGAATTGGCAGAATCTGCCGTCCAGATGTTAGCGTGCTACATGGCTAGTTATAAAATTTATTGTAGCTTCCCTTTTGGAGAGATTTACCAGAATTCTGAAATGTTTGGCTCTGAAGCCAAACTTTCCCAAAGCTCCAGGGGATTTTTCAATTCAGGAGTCTGGATCCACACATTACTGAAATAATATAAAACCAGAAAGTTTGGCCCTGGATGCGAGCTTCCTGAAGGTTTATGAGGACAGCATCTGGGGTTTTGGTTGACACTGATGGCTAGTTTTTTGAGGTGGAGGAAGACTTCCTTTTTAAACACTACAAATGCACGGTCTTATGATCATACACCCTTAAAGGACCAGATTCTTCCTGCAAGATTTTTTAGCTGCATTAGAGTTTTAAAGTTAACATAACCAGACTTCCCAACATTTCTGGTGGCTAAAGTAGGTTGGGTGCTGACACCCAGAATTGAGATGCTCGAGGAGGGTAGTTGCAGAACCTACACTCACCCCACAGCCACATATCATGTAGATCCAGTTCTGTGGGGTTGGCTGGGCTCAATTTCCCGCTCTAGGAGTTGTAATCCAGCCTCTAGGATCACAACCCCACTCAGAGTGGGGCTGTATTTGAACAGCAATGTGACCCATGCACCAGGGCCCTCACTCCCCACCAACTCCATGGATCTTCAAATGAGATAGGGGTCCTGTGGGAGGAAACAGGACAGGCCTGTACTACTATTAAGAGAGCTACGTATCTAACACAAATTGTTATGGAAGGATTTTAGCAGATAGAGCATTGGACTGGGTCTCAGGAGATGAGGGTTCACTTGATGGTTCATCCATATAGTTCTTTTGTGGCTTTAGGCAAGTCATTTAATCTAATCTTGTGCCTCCCTCCCCCCCAACCTGTGAAACAGAGATAATATTTCCCTGTGTGGGTGAAGGATATATAATGTTATATCTAAACATTTGGAAGTAGTGCTGCAACAAAATATGTATAGACATGATACTCATTAATAGAATTTTCAGCTTAAACACTGTCTATTTTAAGATCTAAGAGTTAGAAAAATGGTTAGAAAAATGTCTATCAGGGATGGTCTAGACATTACTGGGTCCTGCCATGAGGGCAGGGGACTGGACTCGATGACCTCTCGAGGTCCCTTC
The DNA here is from genome assembly GCA_032595735.1 of Pelochelys cantorii. Taxonomy (NCBI): domain Eukaryota; kingdom Metazoa; phylum Chordata; order Testudines; family Trionychidae; genus Pelochelys; species Pelochelys cantorii. The sequence continues at coordinate 66,069,765 of CM064330.1, forward strand.
CAATCCTAGTATTCTGTGATTCTATTCCCTAAGCCCCTCTGGACAGATCACTGTGTTTTTTTCCTTTCAGAGGGTAGCATGCATCAAAGTCTCTCAGATCCACTGTCCCAGACAGTCTTTCCTTTCATTGCCCATTAACAGTGCCATTGGCAAGAGGCTGGTAGGGAACCCACCCTGTCTAGTCCAAAGGGACCCTACAATGACCAGTCAAGATCTGCCTTGTATTCTTGTCCTGCTTCCTACATTACCTTCATTCACCCTGAGCAAGACTGAAGCCTCCACCTCTCTTCTCTTCCCTTCTGTTCTGAGTTACTGGGCTTTATGTAGGTCACTTCTGTTTCTGACCAGCAGTGCTTCATCTTATATTAGCGTTCCTTGCTCCCTGGTTCCTACTCCAGGTGCACTGTAGGCAGTTAATTAGCCCACCTAGCAACATTAACTCCTTCAGGCCAACAACTTAAAATGATTAAAAAGCATGGGATGAAATCCTGGCCTCATTAAAGTCAATGGGAAAATTCCCAGTAAGTTAAATGGAGCCAGTATTTCATCCAAGGACTGGCCACAAGAAATATGTTTTTCACTTTGAGTTTGTCATTAAAAATGCATCCTCCTATATTATACAGTATCAGAATGCAAAATAAGAGGAAGAGGCATTTTAATTCAGTTTCCTTTCAGAGATGCAAAAGGGGTATTCAAGAGAGGAGACAAAGCAGCTGTTCTTGAGTTTGGCTTTTGTAAGCTATTGTGTTTGTATGGGAGTGTTACATTTAAAGTCCATTTTTTATTTTCAAAAATAGCCATAATGGATTGCTAGGTTTAGGTCAGATACTGTAATTTATAGATCACAGTTATTTATTCCAGTCAAATGCCAATGACAGGAAGGACAACGAATCAAAGTTAATTTGTAATTGAAAACGATTATTACTAAAAGCAATTTAACTTTGAAGTATCTTGACATGTTTGAAGATGAATTACTTTGAGCAGCTTTGTTATCTAAAAATCTTTTTAAAGCATTAAAAAGAAGGGCGAGTTACATTTGAATGCTGATCTTTAACATAAAACCCTCTGCCACCTTTCAACACTAAGGTTATGAGATCATTCTTAAATGTAAATTAAAATATTATTTAAAAGGATTTGATATGTTCACAATAAATGCAGGCACATCTTTAAAGAAACCCCTACATTTACAGTAAGATAAAAGACCCACAGCACAGCTGTGGCTGGCCTGGATCTAATGACTTGAGCTGGTGGGGCTTGGCCCAGACTGTAAAACTACAGTGCAGATATTCAGGTTCAGGCTGGACCTGGGGCTCAGACCTTTCTAAGAAGGAAGGTCCCAAAGACTGGGCTTTTGCCCGAGCCTAAATATCTACCCAGAAATTTTTTAGCCCCTTAGCCTGCACTCTGCAAATCAAAGTGAGCTGACTTTGCCTCTGAGACATAGTGCTGCAAGTTTCTTTATGCAACGTAGACAAGCCCTTAATGTTTAGTTCCAGTATGATTTTATAGGTGAAATTCGATACCTCTGTATACTGTATCTATTAACCACCAATGGTAATTAGCCTGTAAAAGATCTAGTTTCAGGGTGTTTGGTGTTTTGCAATGTAAAAATCCTAGTTGTCACAGTTAAGACACTCTGTCTGATCATTAATGTTCAACAGCTTAAATAGCTCTACAAAATCATCTTTTAAAACATTTTTTTTAAAAAACCACAATTTTATAATGCATGTTTTATTATTTAAAAAGCTCTTGTGGTTTTCCCCACTTATTTGTCCATTACTTTTCAGAAAAGAAAGTTTTCATTGGACTACAATAAATTCAAAGTTATGAATGTGACTTTACTCTACTATATGAAAATAGTATTGAATAAAAAATGGAGTATGAAATGACTATTTTTAGAAAGTTTATGTATTAATAAGAAGAATAACTACATGTGCTGTGTTACCACTACATCTTTATTGACAGGATATCTTTTGGAAGAAGGTGACCTCCTTTTTTCTGTCATGCAATAACAGATGATTTAGCCTCAGTAAACTGTCTACAAAGCTTGAGCTGGTGGTATGCAGTGATAACCCATGTCAGTATATATAACTAGAGAGGCTATCACATTCCTGCCACATGCATTTATCTTACATCTTAAGCCATGCCACCAATTAGCTAAATAGCACAGAAAAACCACTAGATAAGAGAAAACCATGTATATTGTGGAAAGGGTATCCTTGTAAGCTCTGGACTGAAGAACCCGAATGTAAGGGTATGCCTATACCTCAGTGTAAACCCATTGTTCAAACTCAGCTCAAGACTAATCTTCTTTGGTCTAAATCACAAATCATGCTAACCCAGATCCCCAAAGCCTCGTAGTGGTGGACGGGCCAAATCATGGTGGTAGCTACGGTCAAGACTGGACCCAGGATTTAAGTCATATTGCTTTGCACTGTTGATGCAGTCCCACTGGACTCATGGTGTGGGAGTCTCTCAAAAGTATATCACAAACCCATGAGTCAACCTCCTTTGTCCTCTAGACAGTGACGTTTCCGCACACTACACAGGCTAGGGCTGTCAGAATCCCAACATGGGCAGTCAGGGACAATGGTCAGAGCAGGGACAAACTGGGAGGCTGGGAATAACAGATGAGTTCAAAGTCAGGCTCTAAGCCAGGTTGATACTAAAAGTCAGAGTCTAAATCAGGTTTCAAGATCTGAGACTTGAAGGTGGTCAAGTCAACATCAAAGCTGGGAATTCAGAAACAAGATTTAGGACAGCTACAGGAGATCCACACTATTGCCTGAATGCTTCCTGAAATGGCCCTTTGGTTTATATGGGTCAGGAGACATGAGGCTGGTATCTACCACACCCATGAGGCAGCTGTAGATGCCTGAGTTCTAGATCTGTAGGGTCTTACAAAAATGGCCAACTTTGGACAGAGTGCTAGCGAGTCTAGGATATGGTGGATAGAGTCAGGCCTAACTAGTATTATTAGATGGTGGAGTTCTAGATTGGTATTCGGTGTTCAATAGTTCCTAGCCCAGGGTTACACATCAGTGTAGATGCTTAAATCCAAGCCTGAGCTTGAACAATTGGCCTAAGCTGAAGTGTAGACATGCCTTTATATGGAGGTTCTTCAATCCAGATCCTACAAAGATCCCTTTCCACAGCATACATGGTTTTCTTCTCTATCTGGTGTGGGGTTTGTTGTTGTTGTTGTGTGTGGTTTTTAGGTTTTTGGTTGTTTTTTTTTTTGCTATTTAGCTAATTGGTGGCATGGCTTAAGATGTAAGATAAAAGCATGTGGCAGGGATGTGATAGCCTATCTAACTGACATCAGTTATCACTGCAATGTAAATAGAGCCTAAGATACCACTGTGAGAATGAGAAGGAAGCTAGTACTGGTTGAGATGTCCTCACTGAAAATGAAATTTCCAAAGTAATTTTGTCAATATGATGTAAGGTTGATAGTGGACAATGAATTAAACATGAAATTGCAATTGGATTTGGAACCAAAAAGAGCAAATATAGTTGAGACTGCATATGCAGAGGCAGCATATCACTCAGCTGGGATACATTAGGTTGTCCAGATACAGTTCCAGTGTGACTGCATCTAGAATACTGTTTTTGATAACCTCACCAGCAGAATCATACCAATAAAATGCAGGGAGTTGCAGAGAACAACTAAAAGTGTATATAGTAGCCTGTAAAACAGATTTATGTTTCACGATTAGAAAGAGAGCTGGATGCATGAGATTTTAAAGTGTCCAGAACTGGCCTAACTCTGCTTCCACTGAATTCAATGGGAGTTTTACCATTCCCATGAACATATGAAGTAGATTGGCTAAGACATTACTGAAGTGTTTAACAACAGTCAACAAATATTTGAAGAATGAAATCATACTAAAGGGAAAAATAAAAGAGGAGGAATGGGTTGAAATTAGAAAATACAGGCTAAATCTCAGGATACTTTTTATAAGGGAAATAGCAGAAACCAGATCAAAACTGCCTGGCAATTAAAAAAAATGATCCAACTCTTTATACAGTAATGTATGCATGGTACTAGGAGTGTGCATCCAGTCAGTCACAGTGTTGGCTGATGTAAATACAGACATGGAACAACATGAACAGGTGTTACAGGATTTTTAATTAAAAATTGGACCTTTAAAATTACACAGGATGAAACACTAGTATACCAGGAAAGTGCCCTGCCTTGGCAGAAAGATGAATTAAACAGCCTAATAGGTCTTTTCCTTTTCTACATCTGTTTTTTAATATAATCTCTATGCCTGCTTTGTCTCCAGATAATGTTATAAAATAAATCACACTCAGACAGAGACTCCTCAAACATAACTGCTTTATTTGACTACTACAGTAGCAGACAACTACTCCTCCCTCTGAGTTCAGCCCTTGCTGATAGTGCCTGTGTTCCTCTTAAAGTGGTTAGCACTCTGATTGTTGAGCTCATTATTCTTCTTGTACTGTTTGTTACTCTACTGGAGTTTGCTTATAAACTTTCTCCAATTCCTCACCTATTTTTGTGCATGGACTCTCCTGGTGCTGTAAAGTTAACTTGTAACAAAGTCATGCTATGCTTTCCTTTGTGCTCATACCCACGGTAAATTGGTTAATCATATTAAATATTGCTATTGAACATTCCTGGCAATACGGTTGCTGATTATATATTGCAGACTACACCTTTACCATTACTTTTGGAACTGTGCTGGTATTAGCAACAGTAGGAAATTATTCAGGAAAATGGCCTGGTGTAAAATGAAAAGTGCAAATTAACAGCCTCAATATCAACAATGGGAGTTAATAACTAATCTGTTTACTGATCTGTAATTGCTTATCCCACTCCTTTGCTAGGCTGTAGTGTATTCTTTGTTCAACAAATCACTCCAGATTCCCTGAGGCTGAGACACTGAGAATTCAGGCTGAGGAGACTGTGTTTCACTGAGAGATAGGTCTGCACATAATATCTGAGTGTATGTTCATTTAAATTTAATATATTACAATTGTCTGGGAATGATACAAAACAGGCTAGATTTGCTGGATTGTTTCCCCTCCCTCCCACAATTTGTTCATTTGCTTTTGACACAGAAGGCTCAGTTGCAGATTTGCACCATACAAATGATACATTCTGGGAAAACTGACAAATAGGAGAGTGCATATTCTATTCAATAGAGCATTTGAAATCTTTAAAGTCCCCAACACCTTTCAGCCTACCATCCTGTTTTCTATCTGATAATAACTTGTTCCAAGTCGTATTACCACGGTTGGCTGCACCCTATCACACCTTTGGATTAGGAAAGTGGAGCTTAGAAGTATTTGTGAAGTATTTCTTGATTATTCACAAGTTAGCTCCTGATTGAAGTAGGCTGCAGCAAAACACCAAGTTCACCCCTGCGTGTAGCAAAAGCTCTGAACCATGCTTCAGGAAATTGACCTTCAGAAATTATTATGACCTTCAAACTGTTGCTACATCACTGAAGTGAGTTTTTTGTGGAATTTGATGATAAGCCTGTGGATTACTGGGTGATACTATGTCAACACCTTTGATAAAAGCTCTTGTGAAAAAGACAGATATCTGAAGAAATGATTTCAAATACTAACGCTTCAGAGAGGGGGGAAAACATTTTACAGAACTTCTTCAATATAAGCCAGTTTCTACAACAGCATATATCATCTTATTGACATTAATATTTATAAAGCAATAAAATTAGCATTAAATATTATGAACAATTACCTATAAAAACTGTTTAGAAAAATTAACTTTGCTTTTTTTTATTATTTATTTGTATTGCAATTATGCTTTAGGGATTCCAGTCATAGACAAGGACCACATTGTGTTCATTCTGATGCAAAGGCAGATTCAAAAAAATAGTCCCTGCCCTCTAATAAAGTACTTCTATCAATAAAGAAATTTTAGTAACTGACCCTTGTCACGGTTTGCCACGAATGTATTTGTCCAAGAATTATATTTCAATATCCATTGCTCAATCTTTTTTCCTAGCAGTACTCACAAAATAAAATATACTATTATTACATAGATTATATTAATTCACTTTCTTTTTTTGTACTATTTGCATAATATTTCAAATAGAAGTGATGCTCCTTTCTACTACAGTAATTATTGGAGCTAGGTTTCTTTAGTCTGGAGGGGGGAAATTGGGGTCAGTGAAGACAGGGTAATAAAACATGGGAGTTACATATTTCACTACTATCATAAGTAACCTCTAAGAAGATTAATGAAAGTGTTATTAAATCTTATAGCTGCTGTCATTTAACAATAGTACAGTACCTTCTAGTGTCTGGTATGTCACTTAGTATCTCATAATTCCAGAAATCCACTCTCTTTTGGACCACTTCTGAACTGAATTTTCTCACAGGCCCTATATACTCTGTAAATTTATAGGCTGTGGTTTCCAAAGGAGTTTGGCTGTATCTGTCCTACAGAGTTTGTACTGGCAGTGATAGAGGTGTAGCTAAACTGGCATAACCCCATAGGGTAGACTTTTTTTTTCTGCTGAAGTAGGAACACATCCTCCTGGAATGATGGTAGCTGAACTGATGTATAGATGAATTCTTGAGATAATCCACATTCACAGGATTTGGGAATTCATTTCCTTTAAGCTCCTTTGAACGTCCAAGCCAAGCCAAGTTAATTTTTATGGTGCTCTGATGCAGCGGGATAAAAATTCTTTGGTTGCATCAAGTGAATTGAAAAATTGAAGTTTTCATGTAATTAAACAGGAAAATGAATATTGCCTTCTGTACATTTCTTGCTTTTAAAAAATGCAATGCATTTCAAATTACCCACATATACTTAATTTTCAACATGCAGCAGAATTTCTTATTGATAATGCATAAATGTATTATAATAGTTGTCATATGGCAACCTGATGTTGTAGCATGTAGATGTTGGAGCATTTGATAACTACAAAGGCCTGAGAGAGAGTTTGGGTTTTTAGAATTCAGGGAGTAGCTGAGTCTTTCAGAAAATGGGAGCAAGATGTATTTTATCTTTCCATCCATCATGTGGACAAGATTTGAGCATGACTTGAAGTTGCAGGCAGAATCTTTACTATTTCTTTCTTGTTCCCAGAAATCCATGATAGAAACCATCTGCACCATTTGATAGCAGCTGCAACCATTACGAGCTATCAGTGGTCCCCCGCCTCCCCGCCCCCACTAACTGCCAGTATGTAAAACCAACATGATTCCCTTTAATGCTTACCAGTAAAATAATTAATGATGCTGACCTTTAATTGTCATAATTAGGCTTCAGCATATTCAGTTAAGATGAATATGGAAAATTCAGGAAAGTGACATATTTTACACAATATAAAATCAGAGTAAGCAAAAAAAAAAAAAGAAAATGCTCTGTTCCCTTTGTACTCTACAGGTTCTGGAATTAAAAACCAGAACACAATGTTGCCCATTAATTGCAGTAGCAGAATATCTGTTTTGTATATGCTAATATCAAAGCCATATGCCATGCAAGAAGTGATAGCCAATGGACAACTAAGTATAGAGTAAATTCCTGATCTCAGTGAAGTTAATGGCAAAACGCTCATTAACTTTGATAGAGCCAGGATTTCACCTATGCTGTCTTCAGTCACAAAATATCAGGAAAGTGCTAGAAATTGTAATAATGTTGATCAGCAAAGGGACAACCATGTAATATACTGATACTTACATGGAAAAATTCCCATGGACTTCAATGGACTTTAAGAGTCAGAAGTGTAATAAGTTTAAAGAAAATCTTAGAAGGGAAGCACATAATGTGTTTCCATCTTTACATGGTCAGGATATGATAGTTTCGTCCCTTTCATAAAACAAAATAACTGAAAAATATGGTCCAAACCACTTCAATATGTAATTCTAAAATAAAACAAGTAGTACATTATACTATGTTAAGGCCTCACTTTAAATTGAAGCAGCATGATATTTGGCTATGCAATTTACCAGATGAGGTCTGCTCTATACCTACAATTTAAAGGCTGATTTAGCTCCATTACTCAAGGCTTTAAAAATTTAATTCCCCAAGCAACATAATTTAGATGACCCAAACCCTTCTTCCACAGAAACAGCTAGGTCTATTGAATACTGTCTCTCAGAGAGTTAGAGTACCTACATCCACAGAAAAATCCATTCCGTGAATGTAGGAAGCATTTACATTGTAGCTGCATAGCTGTAGTGCAGTAGCCACTGTTGTGTAGACATACCTGAAAGATAATGAACTGCTTTAAGCAATATCCCCTTTAATCAAACAATCAATTTTCAATTTACACTAAATGAGTCCATCAAATTTCTCATTTGAGCAACTGAAGGAGATCAAAGAAGATTTAAGAGAGAAATATAAAAAGTATAGTACTGTAGTTACATGTGATAGCAGGTTAGATTAGATTACAATAGATTAGAAACAAAATTTAAGAGGAGCAAAGACATAGATTGGAAGTGATAATATGAGATTTTTAATTTTTTTAAATTAAAACCACCATAGTTTTATTAAATTAAAGAAGTATACCGGAATCCAAGAACCAATAATAGTTCCTGATTCAGAACCAGGAAGGAGCAGCCCCAGAATAACACTTGAAAGGATGGGATCAGAAAGAAGTAAATTTTACTGTAGGGATATAAACAGAAAAGGGTTAAGAAATCAGTGAAAAGGAACAAAGTGATGGAGACCAAAAAACGTGGAAAGATTCAGTAGAATCCTAAAATGGCCACAAGAGAAATTATCTTAGAACTCATCAATCATACTAGAAAGGAATACAGCAAAGTCATTGAGTGTAAACACTGGCAAATCATTCACAAACAGAGGGAAAGAAATTCCAAAGAAGGAATTAAAAGTGTGAAAAAGTTGTTGAGCATTGTAACTCAAGTTCTCAATCAATCAGATATAAAATTTCTTTTTAGTGGAAGCCAAATACTCCTTACTCAGTAAAAAGTTTTACTAGGCAATGCACAAATTATGAGCAAATTTAGATTAACTCCAACAGCATTCAGAACACTGAACCAGTTTTTGAAGTATGCAATGCTTTGTACAGAGATCTGGAGTTGCAAAGCTCTGAACCTAAAGAATGGTCATTTTTAAGCAAAATTATACAACAAATGTGTCAAACTTTGGGCTGCAGCCATTTTGGATTTGGGATATGAAAGAGATATGAGGTATGGGTAGAGTATGAGTGAGGTAATGTCTTTTATTAGGCCAAATTCTGTTGGTGAGAGAGACAAAAGTTGATCCAGTAAAAGACATTACTGCATACACTTTGTTATACTTTTAAAAAAGTCCACTTAAGTTAGCATTTTCTAACTTCTGATTTGTTAACCTTAACAACAACAAAAAAGGTTTTTGTATGTTTATTTGTGTGAATTTTATTAGATTTGTTTGTTAGTTTGAGAAACTGAAGAAAAGGCAATTCTATAATGTGGAAACATTTTGGCTAGACTCCAGCAGAATGATGTGTCATGAACAAGGAATATATAAATAATGAAATGTATTCCAGAATGGAAGGCATGGACGCATATAACTCATATATATGGGTTTCACAGCATTTGCCTGCTGAGAGGTTGCTGTTGACTATGCACTGTAAATGCCTTGTGAAGGGTTTCTGTGCAGACTCTTAACAGACCATATGATGATCCATGTTAGAAGTGACGTGGGATAAGATTACTGCTCTGAGTTTATGAAACTACAGTAATGCCATTGAATCATGCAAATGATGCATAAGGGCACTAACTTTTGTTCTCACCCACAGGCTGAAATAAAAACCAGTGGGGAGTGAGGGAGCACAGCTACCCCGCATCCTGGGCCAGGATGGGGGATTTGATCCTGAGTGGTGCCACCCTACCCCCCTTTCTTCCATTTCTTACGAAGTTATACATGAGCCACTTTGAGAGCACTCCAGAAAACTTCAACTACAGGCTGAGTAGGTGCAGAATTATAGTTGAATATGCCTTTGATAGTCTGAAGGATAAATAGCATTGTTTACTTTCAAGATTGAGCCTCAGTGATAAAAATATTCCAATAGTCATTGCTTTCTGCTGTGTCCTGCATAATATCTGTCAAGCAAAGCAAGAAAAGTTTCTCTCAGGGCAAAGAGCAGTGTGGACTGGTTGTCTGAAGAATGTGGAAGCCAAATACTCCTTACTGAGATGCAAAAGCTATAAAAAAGAGTGTAACTCAGAGCCATATGTCTCAGGGAAGCTTTGAAAGATAGTTAGCCAGAGTAGTGTGTGCAGTCACAGTAGTCTTCATTCTGCCCTTGGATTTTTGTGCTCCAGAATGAATCTTGTAAGTGAAGGAATTGTTGTAAGTGAACAACAATTCACCTATTAATATTGTTTGTGAATGATGTTATGAGTTATGTTGACACAGTGCAGCAGCAGGAAATTGGTAACTGTTAGACCTGCTCATCAACAGCCAAAATATGTTGTGAACTAATGAAGATGAATTATGGTCCTGGTGCCATGTGAGATGTTGGGGGGGTGTATAATAGGTATTGATATTGAGTACTTAATGCGTTTCAAAGGGAATCAAGCCTGGTCTTCTTGAACATGCAGGTCAACCACTGTCTGCAGCATCTGTGACGTCTGAGAAGCATGTCCCTCACCTTTTCCTGCACCCTTTCCCTCTGCTTTCTGTCCTTGCCTATGTTGTCTGCAAGGGTGATTCTTTATGCCTTGTGTTCATTCTCTGATGCAGCACAGTCTTGCAGGATTTCCTGGTATAAGCAATCCTGAGTCCTCTTCTCTCTCTTACCAATCTGGCTCAAGCATTCTGGAGGTGGAGAAGAGGAGACACTGATGGCTGAATGTCAGCATCTGCAAATAACACAGAGTATTCACACATTGATAAAAGTATTCTCACTTCTGCTTGGCATCAGCATGCATCAGCCAGGGCAAGTATGGCCCTGGGGGAAGCTGGGTAAATGAGGGGTGTGCCATAGTTCACCAGCATGAAGTTAGGGCAATGGAACTGAATAGTGGTACCATTTTCCTCAGAGTAACAGGGGCAAAGAGACCACAGCTGCTGCTGGCCTATGCACTGCAATGATGCCTGTTGATGTAATCACTTAGTGCTGCTGTGGGAAAGTTTACTATCACAGAGGAAGAACGAAGGCAGCCCTTGTCAGAAATTTTTGGCAGAAGATTACAGAGTACCCACAAGAAAGTTTAATCAAGATGTCTACAGAGGTTTCATGGGATATGGAAATGCAAATAAACAAATTGTTCCACATGGCTCCCCCCAACGATCTCTAGAGAGGAATGAAAAGCAGATCGTAACTACCTCTCTTGGTTCTTCCAGAACCTCTTCTAGAACAATTAATAATGAGCACATTGAAGACATGCCATGCTACTTTGGAGGCGACATTCATTTCAAACTGAACAGCACACATACCAGAGGTTCCTTTCCCTGATTAGGCTTGCCTATGTTTGACGTTTGGGGCAGGCTACACTTGCCATGGAGGAAAACACAGGTCATGGCTTGCTGTGAAGCTGGATCCCCCAGTCACCTGTACCTCCTTTTCTTCCTTATTCACCTCCTCCTCCTTGCTGTTCCCAGAAGGGGCATGGGACTAGGGCTCCTTGGAAATGGTGCTCTTCTGGGTGGTGATAGGTTGTCCACCAAGGATGGCACACACCTGTTTGTAAAAGTGGCAGGTCTGCAGTTTCACACCAGATTTATCATTGACTTCCCTGACCTCCTGGCAGACCTGTCACCACTCTTTGGCTTTCAGGGGGCATTCGTGCTGGTCCCTGTTGTAGCCTTCCTCCTGAATCCCCTGAGCAATCTGCCCATAAATGTCCACATTTCTATGGCTGGTCAGAGCTATGCCTGCACAGCCTCTTCTCTCCTCTTTCCCAGGGGACATAACACCTCCTGTGTAATCGAGTTACGAATGTGGCTAGAGCACAATGGACGGCTGCTAAGTGTGTTCGCTGAGCTAGATAGCTTAGGAAAAGGGATTTCAAAAATATGCTGAACTTTAAAAGAGAGTGATGCCTTCCTGTTCACATGAGAGGAGTTCCTCCACTACATAGAGGAGTTCTCAGTGGTGAATGGAATCATCACTATGAGACATTGAGACACAGCTTCAGAAGGCCAGTAACAATCTATGTAAGCAATGCAATATCTGCACTGACTCTGTGTCAACCTAATTACACCTACCCTAATTACACCAACAGCATAGTGAGGCATTTATGCTAGTGGGAGCCAAATTTGGGTGAAGACACATCTACAGCTAAGTCCATGCAGGCTGTCTTGAATTGATTGCACTGTGTAGTATAGACCGGATCCATGCATGGGCTTCATCCTGCACAACCCTGACATAATGCATAATTTAAAAAACCTTAGTCTTCCCATTGATTAAGCTCCCACTTCATTTGGGCTATACAAATTCTTTAAGATTAGCATTCTATTAATGGTTTTAGATCCATGTATGTATATATACAATGGAAAGAGAACACACATCTATATATATATTTATGCAAAGTATACATAAATATAATATTAGAGAAATAGATTGAGGCTATTTGTAATACATATTGGAGAATATAATGTATACAATATACAAATGGGAAAAACAACGTCAGCAATTGAGATTACTTCAGAAATTGGTAATAACTGTTTTAAGTGATGTTTGTAAACCTTATAGATGGATATAAAACAAGGTTGCTGTTTGTTTGTATTTCTTCCTTTTTGTTTATAATTTTTTTGGCTGTGATGAAAGTGCATGATTACTATGTAAAACTCATTTATATTTACTACCTCAGTGTAACCTACATAGATGTTTTGCTCTCCCTACCCATCACAAAGCCTTATTTCTTGTGGTAGTGTTACTTTTTCCTCTTGTCAAGATTTACTGGCAAAAAAAGGAAACAGCAACTTGCTCATTGGCATCGGTGCAAATGCATACTCTCATAGTTTACTACCTGAAAGCTAGATTTATCCATAAAGAGTCAAAATTATTGCTTCAGATATACTGTTTCTTGCTGTTTATCCTTACCCTATGAATAAGAAGGAAAGTTATGCTTTTCACACTATTAAAATAAATACATAAAAAGTGAGCCGTACCTTTTTGTTCCTTAAGTTTCAATAGCTTAAAGCACATTGGATTGTGCCTGATAGGTCAAATATTGAAGAAGATAAAAATAAGTAATTCAGGAAGTGAGAACTATAAAACAAGTTCAAATTGCTTGTGAATACTGTCCAGTTTACTGGTATCTAACAGGTAATGCTACTCATACAACAAGTAACCCAATCCATGGCTTACCTCTTTCCTGAGGCTTAAAAAAAAAGGAAAAAGAAAAATGTAGCTTGTGCTTATTGTGATTTGAGTTCTGTTCTGTGTCCCTTACCACATGAAGGTCAAATGAAATACGTATACCTGATCCTGACCTAAATAAGTTAGTTTTTTTCTTATTAAATATAACATTTTGCTGTGGACTTATGAATGATCACCCTGAATTACAGAAATAATCTTAAATTTAATATGCAAAACAAAAACCTTCTGGTTCACATACTTTTCTATTATTTTCAGAACAACCCTTTTCAAATCAGTTGCAATAAAATGTTGCAAATTATTTCTTTGTGTTCATCAACAATTGCATACACATATGACAAAAACAATTCAAGAGTTATTCCAACATATTTTATCATCACTAGAGGCCAAAGTTCAAGCTCCTGGATTTACATTTTTTTAATATTCCTTCCAGCAAATTGTTAGTGGCCCATCTTGTTGACACATACCCATTTGGTCCTGAGATGTGAAGGTTCTTCACCTTTTTAAGTATGCGTTGTACTAACAAGCAAGGTTCAATTTATTTTACATCAACCTCAGACACCAAATATGCTGAATGCAAAACTACTCCCTAGCTCAGAAAACTTTCATCCTTATCCTAAGAATTTCTGCTTAGTCGAACTGTTTTCTGACTTTTCCTAAATCAGTGTGCACAGTATATGAGTGTCAGAATCTTAGCCCACTTATTCATAATGTCTCAAGCTCAGCTGAAGCAAATGAGGCTGTTTATTTCTCAAGAGAATGATACATAATAAAACTCAAGAATAATAAAGTAAATCAATTGAATAATAATACACTTTTCCACATTTATCCCTCCACAGGGTTCCTTCGAATGCAACAACAGTGCCAAGATTATAAAGTAACCAGTGTCCCAGATCTTCATTCTTCTGAAACAGAGGTTTTCAAACTGGGGTGTGGGTGTCCCTGGGGTAGAATGGCAGGGAGCATGAGAAGCATTAGAGGAAAAAAATGTACTGCTCACATTTTAATCACAGCAATGAATATTTTACAAAGTTGATTCTGAGGCTATGTCTACACTACAGAGTTTTTTTCGGAAAAATGGCCACTTTTTAAAAAAAAGTCACTTACGTCCTGTGACAGGGTGAGCCAGCCCTGCACTGAACTCATAGGGGTTAGCCAGGTTACCCTGTCTAAAGGAGCCCTGCCCCCGTGACCCTGCTGGGCATGCTCAGCTTGTAGCCCAGCTATAAAATCCTGTGAAGAAGCTCAGTCTGGACTGACTGCTGGAGGAGAAGGACCTCAGAGGGGTGCTCCTGTCCAGCACCAGCCAGTCGTCTGGAGGGGAGACAGCAGAGCCGCTCGTGCGAGTTGGGACCTCTCCACTGATGCCTATGTGGGAGGAACAGCCACCGGGGAAGTAGAGGACCCTGTGAGAACGTGGGAAGATATCCCATCAGACCAGGTAGGAAGTGGCCCAGGGAGGGTGCAGAAGCAGCCTCTCCCACCCCGGGAACCTCGACGCATTTCAGACGGATTCCCTGTCGAGGGAGTGGTGGGCTGTCCTGCCACTCACAGGGCCCTGGGCTGGGACCCGGTGGAGTAGGGTGGGCCTGGGTCCCCCTACCAGGGGTGCCATCCCCTCTCCCCCCGCCCCAGCAACTTGCCATCACAGTCCCTCCAGCCCTGCCTTAAAGGGCCAACCAGCGTCTGAGAATAGAGACTCAGGCTGGTGAGCCCTGCGTTAAAGAGACAGTCACCAGCTGTGTATAGAGACTTGGGTCCATGGGCCCTGTTTCAAAGGGACAGTTGCCAGCTGTGGATAGCGACTCGGGTCGCTGGACCCTGTGTTAAAGGGACAGTCACTGGCTATGTACCTAGGCTAAAGGGACAGTCACCGGCTTTGCCTAGGGACTCCAGCCAGTGGGCCAGCGAGCCCTTCTTTAAAGGGCCAAACTGTGACTGTACATAGAGACACGGGGTCCTATCCCTGTCCTCCTGAGGGAGCAGGCAAGGTTGCCCCGTGACACATCCACACTGCAATCACGTTCTTTCAAAAAATAATTGAAAGAACAGAGGGGTTTTTCCGACATTGGTAAACTGCTTTCTATGAGGAAGAAGCCTTTTTCCTAAAGAGCTCTTTTGGAAAAAGGCATGTGTGGATGGGGAAGAGGGATTTCTTTCGAAAGAAAAGGAAAGAGGAAAAAGCACTGGTGCCCTGGTGGCCACTCCGTCCATAGTAATCACAGCTTATATGCGAGATAGCATCAGTTCAGTGTGGATGCTCTCTTTTGAAAAAGCAGATCACTTTTTTGATGTGCTTTTGCAGTGTGGACGCTCTCTTTCAGAGGATGATTTTTCGGAAGATCTCCTCTGGAAAAGCTTCTTCCGAAAGAAGCCTGCAGGTCTAGATGTAGCCTGAGAGACATATCAGGTCCTCAGATGGTGCTGTGCATTTGATTCTAGATACCTCTTTCCATTATAATGGATTTCTCAGTGTGCATAGTGTTATACAAAGTTATTGTTATGTGTAAGTATGACGGGATATGCATATTTAATTGTAAGCGTTGACCACAATAACAGTTTTGCTTCTGGTCTGATTACAGTGGATTGTTGGCTCATTCATGAAACAGGAAAAAATAACAGGTGAAAAATAAAGAAGCCAAAAGAGACTCAAGTGAAGAATCATTGCCATGTATATCAGCATATGTACCTGTGAGGCAGGAAAGGAGGATGTAAACTAGTACACTGACAAAGAAGGGGGGGGGGATATCCAGTAACTTTGAAAACCACTGCTCTGAAGGTCTCCATTTTCCAGTTTTCCTCCTGTGTTCCAGAAGAAAGCCCTCATCTTGGTGGACACCTCCTAGAAACCTGCTACTCACTGGGAAGAGACAGTCAAAGAAGAAAATATGATTTTAGGATGTAAAAAGAGGGGATAGAAAAATAATATTATTTAACTCAATGCTATGCTCTTGTCCGGAATACTCTGCTCAGTTCTGGCCCCCTTATCTCAAAACAAAACAATAGAGGTATCCCCTCTATTTATGAGGGAGGGTTCCTGCTCTTTGTGAGCCTCCTTAGGTCTCTTGCCTGGAGGATCAAAATGAAAGCCATAAACTTCCACACATTTAGAGTTCTCTCTCCTGGTCATCCCAGCAAAAGATGGAGAAGACAGTCTATAGTGCTGCCAATAGTCCAGCCCCAGTACAATGGGTTTAGGGAAATCTCTCTTGCTGGGTCTCTGGGACAGGCTCATGCTGTCTGTCTAACCCTGGGAGTCTGCTGTACTCTCCTCAGGGGCAGGGTGAAGTTTTCCTGCCAAGGAGTTCTGTTCACAATCTGAGGAGTCACTGCTGCATTCTGTTGCTTGGGGCAATCCTTCTCCTTCCTGGCATGATTGACAAGGCCAGAAGGATGCAGCTAGTCTAACTGCCTGGGCCTCTCTGGCCCTTCCCTCAACTGTATAGGGTCACATTTGATCCAGATGGAAAACACCCACACTAAACTCTGAAATTACAATTTTAATTCCAAACTAAATTTTAAGTACAATTTCCTGAATTTTTGCATGGTTTCCGGTGGTGTTCATTTTGGTCCCTATTCTGCTCTAACTGAAGTCAATGACAAAACTCATATTGATTTTAGAGGGAGTAGGAGTAGGCCCTTTGTAAACTTTCAACATGCTGAGTAGAAAGGGGGTGCAATATTCTTTTAAAGGCAAACAAACACACAATATTTAAATAAACCAATTTTATGTTTCCAATATCCATTTTATTTGTTTAAACTATGGACACAATTTATGTCAAACATCTGGTGACATGGGATTAACATTAGAATGATATATACACTTATAACCTACCCCACAGGATGCTTGCTTTGTGGGAACTTAAATTAGAATCTTCCTGAGATTTAATCTCTTTCAGTTTAAGAAAACTGTTCCCAAGAAACTATAATGTCTAGCATATATGACAGACAATGTTTCATTTGTTTTGAGCATCCCCCTATAGAAATAAAATAATTTTAATAAGGAAATTGGGAGCTACATTCTATTGTCCAATATCTGATTAATCTCAATCTGCAATAATTTGTTTAAATTACTTCTTTTTGCTTTTTAGACTATGAAAGAAAACAGAAGTAGAGTATCTTACTTTTTTTGGTATCTGATCCAGGAAAAAAAAAAGGAACAGATGAAAGTTTCAGGTGTCAGTCAGTGTCAGAGTTTTGAATTCAAAGTGTTGTGTGATGGCACATGTTCCTTTATTTTTACTACATCTTTGTGGTTGCCAAACAAGTTATTGGGTGTACAACACTGTGGATATAAAACTAGATTATAACATAGACTGTATGCAGCTCATAGATATGAGTGGTGAGGAACAAAATTGGTGCACAAGCTCCCTTGCATATGGTGGGGGGCTGCTGCACTTCTTCATAAAATGAATCTCCTTCCCTCTCTCCTTCCCATTGTGATAGCTCCACTACCTGACTGGTGCAAAGAGGGAAAGGCCAAGCCTCAGGAGTCACTTTTTGGCTACACTACATTACAAACTCTTATCTAATTTGTTGTCTCCGGTCATCCTTTGGGCCAGTGTAACACACAGAAAGATGAGGGTAGTAAGAAACATAGTAATGGTGTTGGTTGGTAGTATTAATATATTTTAAGGAATTCATTTTGGTTATATTTTAAGATAGGGTATGTCTAGACTACATGGCTCCATCAACGGAGCCATGTCAATTAGTTTATTCGGCATAGTCAAGGAAGTGGGGATTTAAATAATCCCCGCTTCATTAAAATAAACATGACCGCTGTGCTGTGCCGACGATCAGCTGATCCGACACAGTGCAGCAGTCTAGACATGGATCTGTCGGTTGGGGAAGCCTGACGGATCCTGTAAACCTCATTTCATGAGGCATAAGGGATCGGTCGGCAAAGGCTTCCCCAGATGACAGAACCGCATCTAGACTGCTGCGCTGTGTCGGATCAGCTGATCATCGGCACAGTGTGGTGGCCATGTTTATTTTAATGAAGCGGGGATAATTTAAATCCCCGCTTCTTTGACTATGCCGAATAAACTAATTTACATGGCTCCATCGATGGAGCCATGTAGTCTAGACACACCCATTGTGTTCTTCTATCGGGAAATTAGGGTTAATGAACAGTTTAGGGCTTTTTCACATTTTATTCCCTCTTCTACAGTATCAAAATGTGTGTTCATCTTTGTCCTTGCTGCTTCCTTATCCAGGGTCAGCAACTTTTTTGGCAGAAGACTATAACTTACAATTACACATTTAGCTATCATGCAAATTGTTCTCTGTAAATTTGTTGAAATTTCAGTCCATGTACTTTGCCCTTGTTCTTCCCCCTTTGTATCTTCCATCCATGATCATTTCCAGGTCATCCTACAAATATATTTCTCAGCTGTCCACTAGACATGTCCATGCCTTTAAAACCTAACCATCCTCAACTTGTCTTCAGATGAGACAACTCAAATTAGGTTATAGAATTGGGTTTTGAGGGGACTATCTCAACATCTTCATTTCCACAATGGAAAGCATGCCAATTTCTTCTCAAGTGGCTGGCCGCATCTCAGTTTCATACAGTAGGATGGGTCAAATTATAGGGTCATATAGTGTATATTTTAACTTTATTGGAATATTTTATCACAGAGAACTGAGGGCAGCTGCCTTCACTTGCACCAACCAGATTTGGTACAATGCTAGGCATTGCTGAGGAGGGCATCATTGTCAGAAGCCATCAATCCTAGATATTTAAATTTTCACCTTACTAAACTCTCTGCCTATGATATCCTTTACAGTGGTCCTTCTCCCTTAATTACCAAAGCTTCAGTCTTACCAACATTCCTCTAACTCCCCCCTGTTCAAAACTGTGTGATACCATCATTCAATTTGGATTTCAGGGTCTAAATCTTCCATACATATTCAGGCCCATACCCAGGAATTTCTGGGGTGTGTTTTTTGTAAATGTGGACCACAAGGGTGTGAATGCACCCCACATGGTCCCCAAGTAAGCGGAGATATCAGCCTGAGCCTTCCCCAAGCCTTCCCCCAGTCAGAGTATGAGGGAGGGAGGCTCTGGAAGCATGCTGCTTCTGCCTTCCCCATGCCAGCTGAAGAATACTTACTTGGGAGCCATGGGGAAGTGCTTTTGCACCCTTCACACACATACCCCTGTGTATGGGCCTGAGATGACTAAGTCATCAGTGACATGCATAATTCAAAGCAATTTTTCATATATTTTTTTACTTATAATAGCAACACCAATCACAGCCAAAAAAGGGTTCAACAACAATGCTTGGTGCTGGCCAACATTTACTGGAAATTCTCTACTGTAGTCCCATTTGGTTTTGACTGCGGTAGTCACTTCATCATTCATATCCTGGATATGTATTTCAGACAATCAAATAAAGATGTTATAAAAGGAACTGCAAGACATTTCTGCATTACCTCCCTAGACACCTCCTTCAACACAATGCCTTACTATTTTTCCTTTGTTTGTTAAATCAGAGCACTTCTCAGTCAATCTCCCACAAGTATTCATATCCAGTTCAATTTGAATTGATTTTGAAAGTTATATTTTGTGAGATAGTATTGAATGATCTATTAACATCCAAATGTGTAACATCTGCCAATTTCCTACATCCCCTCAATTTTGTTCTTAATAAAAAAAAGCAAACTGGTTTACTTCCTTCTGGGTGCAATGAATACTATATCCTAATCTTCTTTGACCTCCAAGAGTCTCCTCTTGTACCACTCAGTCCATATAAAATCTTGTCAAATAATCCACTGTCTTCCTGTCTTTTCACTTTCACTCTATAGAAAATGCCCAGTTACCAGTTTTCTTGACTCCATTCATTCATGTTGTCCTCCTTAACATCCCTTTTGTATCCTTCTTCCACTCTTGTCCCTACAACTTCTTCCATGTTGTCCTTTGTGTGACAGGTGACCAACTTCTCTTTGGTTGATCCTCCTTGAAACAAACAAACTCTTCCTTAAAATAAAGTTTTTCCATAAAGCAAATGAATGTTAATCTTCTAAATAAGAAAGTAAGAAAATGTGTGTGTGTGTGCGTGCACGCATGCACCCATAAATAAAATCTCAAGGAAATAAGTATTCCTTTGAGACCAGAGCCTTGTTCACACAGAGACTTAATGCAAGGCAAACCAGGGTCTGAATCTACAGTGTACTAGATATGGTTCTCTAAGTCATTGAGAAGTTCTTTAAGTCATTCTGTGGACTCTGCTGCCACATAACAAAAGTTCCATACTGTACTTTGATATAACACTGTTTGAAACAGAAGTCTATCAAAGCACATAGGAAGGTATATAGTCAAGAAGGAGTAGGGTGAGGCCACAAGACACACTACTTATTTGTGTGGATCCTCTCTTCCATCCCTATTTTTGGGACTAAAAGTGGGCTTACAGAGGCCAGTCACAACATGATATTGGAGTAGACTTCACCAACTGGTTTCAAAGGATCTTCAAAACATTGAGGAAAAACCTCTCCCCAACATATCTCTCACACTCCACCAGGTTGCAAGTCTCAGTGTTGGAGCTGTATTGTCTGTAAGCTCTTGGAAGCAGGAACTGGCCTAATGTATGTTTTGGGCAGTCTAAACACACTAAAAACAATAATTCATTAACATAAGAGAGTATGTTGTGCAGCTGTGTGAGAGGGCAGAAAATAATGCAGAAGGAAACATGATTATGATAGTACAGAGTGAAAAGGAAAAAAGGAATGAACGATTAATAAAGTTGATAAGAGGGAAGGTAAATGGCATAAAGGAACAGGGAAGAGAAGAGGGGAGAAATGAAGTAATTGTCTGCAAGAAAACAAGAGAAATGGGACAAAACAGAAAACAAGTAGGAAAAAGATGGGACAATGGGACGGAGGAGGAGTTAGGAAACAAGGTAATGTGGAAAAAGTAAGGAATAGGGGATATGAAAAAAAATGAATTGGTATCCTTTTGAAAGGGGATTTGCTGTTGAACACTCAGTAAAGGATTATTTGTTCCTTCTACAAATCTATCAGGAGGCTGCTTTGAGTATCCTTGGGTGTTAAGATTTTCTTCAGGGCTGTGTCTACATTGGCAAGATATTGCGCAAAAGCGCCCGCTTTTGTGCAAAATCTTGCCGCCTGGCTACACTGGCCGCGAGTATTTGCGCAAGAACACTGATATTGTAATGTACAAAATCAGTGCGTCTTGCACAAATACTCTGACACTCCCGCTAAGGGATAAGTCCTCTTGTGCAAGTGTTCTTGCGCAAGAGGCCATTGTAGACAGGTAACGTCAATTTCTTGCGCAAGAAAGCCCGATGGATAAAATGGCCATCGGAGCTTTCTTGCACAAGAGAGCGTCTACACTGGCACGGATGCTTTTGCGCAAAGGCACATGCCAGTAAGACGCTCTCTTGCGCAAATACTTTTAACGGAAAAACTCTTCCGTTAAAAGTATTTGCGCAAAATCATGCCAGTGTAGACGCAGCCCACGTGTATAAAATAGCACCTGGGCAGAGTAACACAAAGGGAATATTAAGCTGGAACTCTGCTCCAGCCAGAACATCCAAATCACCGTATTCAGCTCTCAAGTGCATTGAGTTTTCTTTGCTTCTGAGGAGTAAAATGTGCAGACTTTCATTAAGCATGAAAAGCAAGTACACATTTTTGACATGCATCTGTAGAGCTCTTCATTGTGAATCCGTATACCGTGTGTGTGTTGAAAGTTAATAACTGAAATGTCTACATTTGTTATTTCTGCTATGCATAATTCATGCAGAACTTTGAGAAAAGCCTATAGACTTTGACTTACTTAAGTTTTGTTTTGATTTTTTTCTGTCTCTAATGTATTCCTTTAGAAAATTGCTTCTATTGTACTCTGTTGATATTGTTATAGCTGTAAGCTTTAAGTGTCATCTAGATTTTCTTGTTCAATCAGAAATTATATTTTATATGTTAATTTTACCCTTCATTGTTTGTTTGTGGTTTGCTTTTAATCAGAGACTTTTACAGAAGCTGCTTGAGGATCCTAGGAACCATTATCCTTCTCTGATTCTACAATGTAATGAACAGCATTTGCAACAAATATTTTCCTTAAATCCAGGGATATTATAATCGTATGTATTTTCAAAGACTGCTAGAGTGCCTTCATGTAACAGAATTAAATATAGTTTAATTAAATTAAAGTAAATTAAATTACTCATTAGCAGTAATAACTTTAAGCTTCAGAATGCATTTGAATTGGGAAAAGGATTTGAATACCTGGCTTAACAGCTCTAGTGTGGTACAAAATTAATTAGCATTATACATATCTTAGCCCTTTTCAAGACATGCACAGATGGGATAACAAAACTAGAAAGATAAGGAGCTCTGAAAACCTCTTTTTTTAAAATTTACTAATTAAAGAAGGTATTTGCTACTGTGAGCAACTGAACTAAAACAAGATTAGTTATTCAAGAAAAAAAAAAGTTCCAATCTTACAAAAATATTAAGAAGTGACTCATAAGTTATCTGACAACATTATTTTACTAGAGGTCAAATAATTTTTATTGTAATGAAAGTAGAAGAAGAAGGGGCATTATTTCAAATCTCCTTGAAAGTCATCTTCTAAATAAATTAATTTATGCACCTGAGAAAGGAAATAAATGTAGAAAATCCTAATTTTTTCCAACTTTACAATTTAAACTACATTCATCTCATGTGCTTTCTCTCTCATTTTATTTTAGACATCATCACAACTTTCTTAAAATATAATTAAATTAATGTTTTTGGTTAAATATAAAATACTATATTTTATTATAACAAAAATAACTTAGTGGGATTATTCAAAACAATGTGGTGATATTATACAAGGAATGTAGAATCCATGAACATATGTACAGTAAACGATGTGGATTAATATGATGTATGATTTTATGAGAAGCAATCCTATTCCAAGTACATCCCATTTTCCTTACTGAACCAAACCATTACCGTGCTTTAAGTTATGATAAGAGGAAGCTGAATTCTGAATTTAGTGGCCTTAGCTCTTACAGTTTAGAAGGAGTTCTTGAACAGACAGATACACAGACAAACTCTCTTTAATATATAGTAGATTATGTTTAGTAGTATTATTTTTAAAAACCGACAGCCTAATAGTTAGGAATCTATAGACTAGAAAGGCTCATTTTTTCTAAACAATTTTTTTAAAGCGTAAAGACAATTTTGACAGTGACTATAATGCCTGCTTTTATTCACATCTTTGCGCCAAACATTGTTACTATCAAAAGTGATGGGCAAGTAGATGCAACCCCATGCTCTGGGTGTCCTTAAGTTTTTGAATGCTGGTGGGACTGGACAACAGTGGAAGGATCACTTGATGATTGCCTTGTTTTGTTCATTCCTTTGGAAGCAAATGGCATTGGCCACTGTCAGAAGACTGGATACTCGGCTAGATGGACTAGTGGTCTGACCCAATAGAGCTGTTCTTTTATTCTTAGATAGTGTAGTACAGCATTTCTTTCTTATCATGGTACCCCAAGGCCCTAAACTGAAGTGCTTGAGAGACTCAGATACTACATTGAAGTGTGCCATGTGATTACTAGCCAGACAAATAGACCATTAGTAATAACCAAAGTGTAAGGGATTAGGTGTAGGCAGTCCAGCCTAGTAATCACAGCTGGGCTTGGTTCTACACATCAGGGGAAGTAGTGGCTGAGCAGGAGTTGAAGGAATCTCAAGAGCCAGGTTCAAGAAGCAAGAGTGGGAGGTAATACCCAACAGGAATCAGGAGGCAGAAATCAGTGTCAGAGTCAGACTGAGACTGGATACCTGAGATCAGGAGACAAGGCAAAGACTGAAGTTACAGCCAAAGTTTGTGTAGTTGCCCAGACCGCTTCCTAGGGCAACTCCCAGGATTAAATGTGGCACTTGACCAATCAGAGGGGCTCGGGGTACTGTCACTCTGGCTTTGTTTGGTAGTACTTTCTGCAGCACCTACTCTCCGTGTGCTCCTTAGCTATATTTATGCATGGCTTCCTGATATCAATGTAAGAATGTCAGCTTTCCCAGGCTCAGCAGACCCATGTCCTACTATGTGGACCTATCCATAAAGAATTCAGGTTCTCTCAGGAATAGGCTGAAAAGAAGACAACTGCCACTGTAATGTTTAAGTGGGAAAAGGTGGGTGTGGTAATATCTTTTACTGGACTAACTTCTGCTGGTGAGAGACAAGCTTTTAAGCTTGTTCAGAGCTCTTCTTCAGGTCTGAATAAACCACAAACTGTAAAGTATATCTATACTGTACTGATGGTGTGGAGGGTCTTTGCTCACGCAAGCAATGCCTCACTATCTATACTGCTATTTATACCCATGCTAGGGGCATGTGTAGAGTATGTATGCCGTAAGCGTTATGCAGTATAACATAACCATAGAAGAAACAGGGAAGGCCAAGGCTAGCAAAATCACTAAGCAGGGACTTGAAAAATGCAGGAAATCTTGAAGCAAGCAGTTTTTTGGATGGTCTGGACAAAATGGTTATGTAAAATTCAAAAAGATACAAATCTTCACCCAAAGCCTGAACTGTGTAATTTTCAGAAAAGTTTTGTAAACTTCCTCTATAAGCACCCTGCCTATTAGTGTTTATACATGTTTTCACTTTATGATTTTGGCTTGAACCCAAAATATTCTGAATCATTCTGATAATATTTCTGTTTTGGCAATATCTAAATAACACTGGAAATCCTGCGAAAGAGCTCAAAAGCATTCTAGGCTAACCTCCAAATGAAACAGGTTCCAATCAATTATTTTATCTTAACTTTAAATCCACCTCCTACATTTAGGAAGTTCAGCAATTAGCAAAAATAGACACATTGGTTCATACATGGGAAGTATCAAGCTCAGCCTTTTCTAAAAATCCAAACAGAATTGACAACACTTTTTTTGAGATTTGGATTCCTATGTTTACTCCCAGTTGTCAATATCAATGATAAAATGCTATGAAAAATAGTACTCTGAACACCATTTCTGATTTGATCAAATCCAGAAAACATTACATGCTAATGAGAGTTTGTTTTCAAGAGATTTGCAAACCAAAGCTGTTCTGTCCAGGTTCAAACCTCCAAAAGTTTTGCAATTTAGACTAAACAATTATGTGGATTTATTTTGGCATTGAAAGACACTAAGCTTCTTTGACATTTAGGTTTCAAATATCAGGCATCTAAACAAATTATATGGCATTGCAATATTTTTATACTTTTTTTCCTGTTCATTGGTGATGTAGATACCGTGCTAATAGTTAAACACTAAAGGCCTATTAAAGCAACTGAAGCTAAGCTTGGAACGTTTTCCATTCATTTCTGTGGAAGATCCTTTCATAGAATCTACATCAAACTTTGTTCCTTTTTAGCAATCAGTGTTGTAAACATATATTTATAGTATTAAGAATTTTTGAACTACTGAGCAGAGGAAGACTAAATAGACTTTAGAGAAGATCAAAGGATCCATTGTTTACTGGTTCATTCTCTCTTGGTAGAATAACAATATTCACACCTAAAATACTTTATCATACCTAGTACTATCAAAGTAAAAGTCTTGTGAGGTTATGTGCAAGTCAGAACAATGTTTTATTTCATGTGTAAGCTGGGGCTGAAATACTGCTTGCTATCGGCCAGCTAAAAGGAGAGAGCTGCCCTGGGGTTGGGTGTGCTCACTCCAATTGTTTAGCTCTGCAAGATAATTAACTGTTAACTGTTGATATGTAAATACAGCCCATGCCAGGAGGGGGAGGGAATACGAGGTGTGGCTCTGTAAATCCAATTCAGCCAGGGCTGATGGAGGATCAGTGTTGGAATGGAATGTGGTGTATTGTAACTAATTTGGGGCTGTTGTGGGTGTCACAAATCATGCTACCCCTAAATGTGGGAACTTTAAAATATGACACCAGTGCTTGCAGGAGAGACACCATCATTGTAAGAGGTCTCAGAGGAACAAGCCTTCCCCTGCCAGAGTTGAGTGAACTGTGTTGGGGGGGGGAGGCTTGTTCCCCTGAGACCTCTTATAATGATGGTGTCTCTCCTGCAAGCACTGGTGTCATGGGCTTGAGGGCTTGAGTCAGCCTGCTTCATGCCTGCCAGGTATAAGCTGGTGAGCTATAAGACTGGCTCAACTTGCCCCTTTCCCCCTGGTTTCAAGGACAGACCTAGCAGACTTCATGAGGAGTCTTTTTGCTAGTCCAGTAGAAGCTGGAATCTTTGGCCAGCCTAGGTGGTGGCTAAAGAGTTGAAACCACTAAGAATTGAAATCACTGGTTTGGCCAGAAGCCAGACCCATTGCAGCCAGTGGAGTGGCTGGCGGGAGGGACTGGCAGGCAGCTGGTAGGAGCGGTGGCAGGTGGTCAGCGGTATGGCTGGTGGGAACGACCGGCGGGCGGCTGGTAGGAGTGGCGGTAGGCGGCCAGTGGTGCGGCTAGCGGGAACGACCGGCAGGCAGCCGGTAGGAGCAGCACAAAGGTGGCATAGCCTCAGGCTCAAGTAGTAGAGTCAACAGGATGATGTGTCAGGGTCTGCACTGACTGGGCAGAGCTGTAAGTGGGGCGTTTGACGTGGGGTACGGAGAAAGTTTGGGTAAATGAACGGAACCCTTACCTTGTTGGACTGGTGAGCCTGAGAGGCAAAAGACATTGCTCAATCCTTTTTGATCTGGGACAGTTACTCGTGGGGGAGGGGGCTACGAACTCTGTTTGTGGTATTTTCCCAAGATAATGTCATGTGACTTCCCCCTCTTGTTCATTAGAGGTTTCTTTTTGACACTCAGACTGTGCTTGCAAGTGGGGAAGCATTGCCTCTCAGGGGTGTGTGACTTTCCTAGGCTACTGGGTGGGGGCTTGAGCTGGTTCTGTGAGAGATGGACCCCTAGATATTGAACCTGGCCCTGGTTGCTGCCGGGCCTATCCGGCGGAAGGGTTACACAACAGAAGCAGCAATGCCTTCTAGCCCCTCCCCCCTTTTGTATTCTGCAGACTAACATTGATAGTCTTTTACAAGATAGGTAGATCTGTATGTTATACATTAGTTTAGATTTTAAATTTTTCCTTTTGTGAATCTAGCAAATGCAGTTGTTTGGTATTGATAATTACAAACTTTGAACTGCAATAGTGGATCCTGTCATTTTTAATTTTAGGTTTTACTACTGGGCTCCCAAAACAGATGAGTGAGGTGGGGTTTTGTATGTTTAATAACATTGCATAAACCCAAAGGATTTGATTGTTTTCATGTATTTAGGAGTTGTGGGATGAAACTTAATAACAAGAGTTTGTTCAAGAACTGAATGTCTAGCGCAGCTGTCAGATAATCAATCACATTATTCACATAAGTAAATGCTATTTTATATAGTAAAGGGCATAGAAACAAGAAACTACTGAGGATGCAGGATTTGGCCCTTTACTAATGGAGTATCACTATTAAATACTAATACAGTCCTTTGAAATTACTTTACACAGGACACCAGCCTTAGACAGATCAGCGGATTAATTACTCATTGTCTTTGAGAAGAAAACTGGGATTAGACTTCCTGAACTTAGTTGACTGTCATGGTTACTTTGGATGCTTGAAGCGTTGATGCCTATCTCTACTAAACAGAAAACCTCAGGTTTTGAAGTTGCAGGATAAGAAGTGAAAGTATACTCTCATTCCTCCAGCACATTGTGTCCTAGCAAATAAAACAACAAAGCCATACTAAATAGCAGTGATCTTAAGTATGTATACAGCAATCCATGTGGAATGCATCTCAGAACTGGGGCACTCAGTTTATATTACTGTAATACAGCAATATAGTGAGCAGTAACTATTATATTTATTCTTATTGCATAAACTAAAACGTAGAAGTAAAGGTAAAAAATGTCAATATGATATCAGGGGAACACAAATTTCCTGAAAATGCTATAAAAGCTGTTAAAAAAAACTCTGAGGCATTTATGTCGTAAAAATGATTGTAACTGAATGGTACCATGATGCCGATGAAGATATAATTTTACTAATAAGATAAATCAGCTGTGAATTAAATATTTTGTCTATACATCATCTTTATTTATCTTGTTCTTCACAATGACCGGTCTTGATAGCCATAGACACTACAATCCTTTATAGATAATATTTCCTAGAAACATTTTAATAAAAAAGAAAATTTATAAATATAAAAACATGGGGTATAAGTTTCCCAGAAAGCAGGGGAGGAGGGGAATGGAAATGTATTCAAAATGACCGACTTAAAAATGAGAAGTAACTAAACTATTTATAAATTCTTTAAGTGGGTTAAAGTGGAGTATCTTTCACATGTGTCGGTTCATGAACAGGGCAAATGTTTTCATGTTTCTGCCTCCTGAATTTTATGTCAAACTGTGTCACAGGGGCAGCCTATCAGACTGGAATTTTGGTTTAACAAAGAACAGTGTGTTGGGGAAGTTCGGGATATAAAAATTTTAGGAGCTCTTAAGGGATTCATGAGTGTTGTAAAATATGATTATCAAATGTGTTACAGTGCCAGAGCACTTATACTATATCCTGATAGAAAAGAGACAGTGTGGAACAGGATACTACTCAAAGTTAAGGCTGAAGGATACTAAACATCATGTAATGAATAGCATATGTGGGAACTAAGACAAGAAGAGAAAATGTAGAAGACAAAAAAAAATGGCATCTGTAAAGATTCCAAAATGCAAAATTTTCTTTCAAGATCAAGTCTCTTGAAGATTCAATTCCATTATCAATGTTGCCCCCAGAAAGACTGCTAAGGACCGTGAAGGGAAGGGAGTTGGAACAACATCCAGTTCACTGCCAGTTAGGCTAATTATAGAATTGTCATGCTGGAAGGGATCTGAAGAGGTCATTTAGTTCAGATTCCTGCACTGAGGCAGGATCTAGGAAACCTAGACTATCCCTGACTAGTGTTTGTCTAATCTGTTCTTAAAAGCCTTCAGTGTTAAAGATTCCATAACCTCCCTTGGAAGCCTGTTCCAATTCTTAAATATCCTTATGGTTAAAATATTTTCTTACTATATATAACATACATCTTTTAGCTTAAGCCCATTACTTCTAGTCTGACCTTCAGGTGACATGGAGAACAATTGATCACCAACCTCTTTATAAGCCCTTAACATATTTGAAGATTGTTACCAAGCCTGCCCACAAGTCTTCTTTTTCTTAAAGCTAAACATATCCAGCTAGTTGTTGTTGTCTGCTTTCCTCCTAGGTCAGAATGTGCAAACTTTTTATTATGCTTGATGATTTCCTCTGGACTATCTGTGGTTTGTATACATCTTTCCTAAAATTGTAGTGCCCAGAACTGGGCACAGTACTCCAGCTGAGAAACCAGCAGGACAATTTCTGCTTTCATATAACACTCTTATTAATACACCTCAGAATGATATTAGTCTTTTTCACAATTTCATCACACTGTTAACTTATTGTCAATCTATGATCAACAGTCACACAAATCCTTTCCAGCAGGCCCTCCAGGTAGCCACTAGTCCCCATATTGTAGTTGTGTATTTGATTTTTTCCTTCCAGGGTGTAGTACTGAGCACATGTCTTTATTGAATTTCATCTTGTTGATGTCAGACAAATTCTCCAATTTATTAAGGTCATTTTGAATTCTAATTCTGTCCTTCAAAGGGCTAGCAACTGCTCCCAGTTAGTGTTATCCTCAGTTTTTATGAGCATAGTTCAATTTTAATATCTAAGACATAAAAGAAAATATTGACTAGTCCTGAACTCAGAACAGACATCTGTGGGACCCCAATAGATACATCGCACCAGTTTGACAGAAAACCATTGGTAACTACACTGAGTGGGTATTTCAACCAATTGTACACCACTTCAATTTAGATTACATTTCTCTACTTTGCTCAGGAAAATCTCATGTGGCACTATTTTATGTTCCTATTATCATCTAAATGCTTACAAATTGATTAATAACTTGTCCTAGTATCTTTTTAGATATCAAAGCTATATTCTCTGGGTCCTCTTTTTAAAGATTAGGTAACATGTTAGCTTTTCTTCAGTCTTCTTCAAGGAGGCCAACAGAACTGCTGGACACTTGGGCAAGGTGGGAAGCAGCCCCGAGAAGGGGAAGGGCTGGGGCAGCGAGCCCTCAGTGCCACATCACGACCCCCAGTCTTCCCTCAGAGCCGCTGGAGCACTCTGTGCAATACTTCAGCAGTAATTTAAAGGGCTCAGGGCTCCAGCTGCCACTGCTGCTGCAGTTACAGTGGCAGTGGCTGGGAGCCCCAGGCCTTTTTCACTCACTGGGCCCCAGAGCAGTTGGCCCCTGGTCCTCTGGAACCTCACCCATCCTCCATGAGTTCCCAGAGATTAGATACCCATTTATGTTAATAGATTGTACCAAGGGACAAAGTTGAAGTAGGTGTTGCACATAAGTACTAGTGTTATTGGTAGCTACCTGAGTACTGGGGAGGAAATTGAAACAGAAGGAGTGAAAATAGATGTAAATCCTAGAGAATGGAAGAGAAACATGTGAGGGGGGAAAATGTAGTATGGGGGTGGAGGAGAAAAGGCAATTATCTTTGTATACAAAATGGCCAGATTCTGCCACTATTATACTCTACCTTTAAGTAGTATCGTACTCTGTGAGGATTATTTTATCTCAGGCAATGCTTCTTTGAGCTCTTTGTCACACAGGGAAACATGCTTGCTACAAGTGGAAATTCCATAATCCAGACTTCGGTAGTCTGGCAACATCCCTGGTCTGGCATAATCTGGGAGCACTCACAGGGATAAGCCAGTGGGGTGAGGGTTGGGGGCAGGCACATTGCAAGACAAGGGGACTGAGAGAGCAGAGTGCCAGGTGGCAGCAGAGCTGCTGAGTAGAGCGTAGATCCCACTGGTCATTGGGAGTGGGGCGGCAGCC
Organism: Pelochelys cantorii; assembly: GCA_032595735.1. Taxonomy (NCBI): domain Eukaryota; kingdom Metazoa; phylum Chordata; order Testudines; family Trionychidae; genus Pelochelys; species Pelochelys cantorii. The sequence continues at coordinate 66,100,934 of CM064330.1, forward strand.
AGCAAAGCAGCTCAGCATGGCACTCCAGGTAACAGTGGAGCTACCATGGAAAATGCAGAGCTCTGGTTGAAGTGGAGCCATTGGGGAAAGCCCCTGGTGGCAGCAGAGTTGTCAGGCTCAGTGCTTAGCCCCAGGTGGCAGCAGGAGCCCCCTGGAGGCAGCAGAGTAACAGAGGAAAAGCAGAGCTGAGGTGGCAGCAGAACTGCAAGGGGGGGGCAGTATGTGGGGGGGGGGGAAGCAAAGTCCCTGCTGCTGTGGGGAGAACAGAGCCTCAAGCAGTAGCTGGGTGGCCTGGAAGAAAAGCAGAGCCCCCAGCACATTAACCTCCCCTGGTTCAGCAAATGCCCTGGTTTGGGATCAGTCAGGTCCTACAGATTCCAGAGCAGGGAGGTTCAATGTGAATTATACTCCCTTAATTGCAGTGGTTCTCAAATATATTTGATTACACCCCTCTTCATGTGTCTGTAGTAGTAGATGCCCTCCTCAGATGTCTGCCAGCATCTGCTGCTCTCTGGTTATCCAGCTCTGAAAGCAGAGCAGAGACCCACAGTTGCTATGGGCATCCAGCTGTACAGGCAGTTTCACTGCCAGCAGCAGTGCAGATGTAAGGGTGGCAATAACACAAAATCCTTCTGTGCTACTGTCGGTAGTGGCACTGCTTTTAGAGCTGGGCACCCAGCCAGCAGCTACCAGTGTTCACCCAGCCAGCTCTAGATGTGTGCAGTGAGGGTTTTATTCTAAAGTTTCTCATGCCTGCTCCCCACAATACATTCAACCTCCCCTTGGAGGGGGAGGCCTTCCCTGTTTGAGAACCTCTGGTTTATGGGATATAGCTTACTTCCTCCATGTACTGGTCCAGTTCTGGAGAAGGTGAGCCAAAGACCTTCACTTTCTTCCTGTCCTTTACTGCCCTCCAACCTTCCATGAACACCTCCCTGGAAAAGTAGGAGGCAAGCAGGCCTTGAGCAGAGCACAGGGATTACAATCTGCCTGGCCCTGATGTAGCATACACAAAGTGTCTCTCTCTCCTCCCACTCATTTTATGCCTACGTAAAAAAAAAGGCAGAAAGAAATGGACTCTGCAGTAAGAGGGGACAGGTCAATTATACTCTTGCTGCTTGGGGTTCAAAGGCCTTATCTGTGGATCAATTTAGTTATGCCAGAGAAAATTTTCTTAATATAGACAAAGTCTAAGGAGATAGAAACTGAAGCACCCTGGGATCTGCCTCAGTTCGTCTTTCCTTTTAAAAACGCATCTTGAGAGATTTTATTTCAAAGGGTACTATTTATTGCAAGGACCATTGGGACATCACTTCCCCCACATCCCTTTTTTGTAATTGGACTCATTCATTTGTTTTTGTCTGTTGCAAATTTAAGATGATAGTGTTTTATTCTGCTTTTTTTTCTTATGTTGTACAGTGACCCAAGTGCTAATCATCAACACAATCATCATTCCATAAAACCTGCAGAAGACAAATGAAATAGGCACAAATGTATCATAATGGCAAAAGTGCACTCTCTGAACACATCATTAAGAAGTCAGAAATGAGCAGTAGTAGCAAGTATCAAGACAAATAGCCAGGAAGGTCAAGAGGAAAAGTAAAACCTCAGCCAAGGGTAAAAAATAAGGTTTCATAGGCTTTAGAATAGTGATTTATTGTTTTAATAATAGTGAAGGAATTATTAAATCTTTTTAAGGGCAAAAGTCTGCATTCAGATCTGTACAGCATATCACAACTGTGATATTATTCTCTCTCTCTGCATATAAGATCTGTCACCAATTCTGCACATGTGTGGGGAGTAGGAAATTGGAACTGATATCTGCCTGGTGGATCTACAAGAAGAATTGTGTCCTAATTTTAAGACATTTAAAAGTGCCAAAATTCAAAGCATTCATATCTACGCAGATATTTTCTTGCACTTATAAAAAAGTATTACCACAACTCCCTTATCAAATTCTTCCACTGTTTCCTCACTTGTTTCAGGATCTATTTTACAGCTTCATTCCTTATTTTTGAAACTTTCATGTCTAACATAGAGGCTGCGTCTAGACTGGCATGATTTTGCGCAAAAGCAGCTGCTTTTGCGCAAAAACTTGCCAGCTGTCTACACTGGCCGCTTGAATTTGCGCAAGAGCACTGACGTTCTTATTTAAGAAATCAGTGCTTCTTGCGCAAATACTTTGATGCTCCCGTTCAGGCAAAAGTCCTTTTGAGCAAAAGCTTTTGCGCAAAAGGGCCAGTGTAGACAGCTCAGATTTGTTTTGCGCAAAAAAGCCCCGATCACGAAAATGGCGATCGGGGCTTTCTTGCGCAAAAGCGCGTCTAGATTGGCACGGACGCTTTTGCGCAAAAAGTGCTTTTGCGCAAAAGCGTCCATGCCAATCTAGATGCGCATTTGCGCAAATACTTTTAACAGAAAAACTTTTCTGTTAAAAGTATTTGTGCAAAATCATGCCAGTCTAGACGTAGACAGACAGTACTTCACAAAGACTATTTTTTCCTCTATCTTCCTTCCTTTATCCTCTATTCATCCAGCACTTGCCTTGTTCTCAGTCCCCCACACAATGTAGTCATTATGGGGTGAAAGCTTTCTGTGTTGTAGCGCCTGTGATCTGGAACAGTTATCTTGTGTAACTGACACTTTGATCCTCCAGCTCATTTCAAATCTCAGCTGAAAACATCTCTGTTCTCCTTTGTCTGTTCTTTGTATTGTTTTTCTTCCTCTGATACTATTTATCTCCAATTCTATTATTAATGTTCTAAAGTGTTGGGGATAAAATTTCTATGAGAAAAAACTATGGAAGAATGGAAAACAGTTTTATTTCATCTTGACAATATTGTTGCATCATACAGATTCCAGAAATTAGCAGAATTTAAAGTGGCCTGAAAAAGTGTATGTTTGCATGCAGGCATGCAGAATTATAATCTGGGAATCGCAGTTTTGGTAAAAGAGAGTTTGATATGCACAATTTAGCTATTCAGCTTACAATTCTATTTGCCATGTCTGTTACCTTATTTGGACTCCTCCACTTTAAGTACTGAGTTCAGAGAGAAAACACAGAAAGAACAATGTTACTAGTTAATAGAATTATTGCCACAAATCAGTTTCAACAGGAACATTTGAAGGATCAGATTAGATCTGATTTCTAATCCACCCAGCTCCAGACAGTTGCCACCAGTAGATACTTCAGAGAACAGTTCAAGGAACAGTTCAAGAATATTATGAAATAAACATTCCATAAATAAATTTCTTCCTAATCCCTTCCAATTAGATCAACATGAATCTGAGTCTGCCTGAGTCCAATGGTGCCTCATGGGAGCTGAAGTTAATGTACATCATGCCTTCACTTTCTCCTATGGTCTGGACTACATTTCCCACAATATACGGGGGAACTTCACATGGTTCATTGAGGGAGTCCCATAGTCATGGGAGATGCAGTCATGCTGATACATAGAAAAAAGAACATTTATAAATGATCTAGAGAAAGGGGTAAACAGTGAGATGGCAAAATTTGCAGATGACACCAAACTGCTCAAAATAGTTAAGACCAAAGCAGACTTCAAAAAGAACTTCAAAAAGATGTCACCAAACTAAGTGATTGGGCAACAAAACGGCAAATAAATTTTAAGGTTGATAAATGTAAAGTAATTCACATTGGAGAAAATAATCCCAACTATATATACACACACAATATGATGGAGACTAATTTAGCTACAACTACTCAAGAGAGAGATCTTGGAGTCATTGTGGATAGTTCTTTGAAAAAATCCACTCAATGTGCAGCAGCAATCAAAAAAGCAAATAGAATGTTAGAAATAATTTTAAATGGGATAGAGAATAAGACAGAGAATATCTCATTGCCTCTATATAAAACCATGGTACACCCACATCTTGAATACTGCATGCAGATGCGGTCGTCTCATTTCAAAAAAGATATATTGGCATTGGAAAAGGTTCAGTAAAGGGCAACAAAAATGATTAGGGGTTTGGAACAGGTCGCATAAGAAGAGAGATTAAAAAGACAGACTTTTCAGCTTAGAAAAAAGGCGACTAAGGGGGGGGGATATGATAGAGGTCTATAAAATCATGGCTGGTATGGAAAAAGTGAATAAGGAAAAGTTATTTACTTATACCCACAATATAAGAACTAGGGGTCACCAAATGAAATTAATAGGCAGCAGGTTTAAAAACAAACAAAAGGAAGTTTTTCTTCACTCAGTGCACAATCAACCTCTGAAACTCCTTGCCAGAGGATGTTGTGAAGGCTAGGACTTTAACAGGGTTCAAAAACAAGCTAGATAGATTCATGGAGGTTAGGTCCATCAATGGCTATTAGCCAGGATGGGTAGGAATGGTATCCCTAGCCTCTGTTTGTCTGGAAATGGATGACAGGAGAGAGATCATGTGATGGTTACCCTCTGGGGCATTCAGTATTGGCCACGGTCAGCAGACAGGATACTGGGCTAGATGCACCTTTGGTTTGACCTAGTATGGCCGTTCTTATAGGTTCTAAAAAAATTGATAGCTCCCAATTATAGCTCCCATGAGGCACTGTTGTCAATGTAGGCAGATATAGATACTACCTTTGGGTTGATCTGCAATTAAACAATTGCTTTGATTCCATCAGGAAAGTTGACAAAATTCAGCAAAATTTACAGTTCTTCATGGAAAATTTTGATGCAGAAATCACATTTTTCAATAGAGAAAGCATTTTGACAAAAAAATTCACAATCAGATCTGTGGAAGAGGCACTGGCATGGGACTTGGGAAACCAGGGATCTATTCCAGCATTGTCACAAGTGTGTTGTGTGATCTTAGACAAGTCACTGCACCTTTCTTTTTCTTCCTGTCTTTCCAATTCAGGTTGGAAGCTTGTCAGGGTGAGGACTGTTTCTTATTGTGTATTTGTATAGTTGCTAGAACAATAGGTGCCCCATCTAGTGCTTAGCTCACGAAGCACTCATATAATATAAATGTTACTACACAGTTTACCAGTTTTACCAAGACTTCTACTGCTTACTGTGCTGTTTAGCCCTAAATGTCCTATAACAACACAGAACACAGAGCTAGGACTGGTAACTATAATTGACTGGTGACTGTAACTGTAAACAAACTTTATGGGACCATGGGAAACTTGGCCACAGCCATGAAAAGTGGACATCTGACTAACTAAAATCATTCTGGCTGATGGATGTTTCCAGACCAAAGAGGTTCAACCTGTAGCAATATTGAGTACCATAGGACAATTGTGTTCTGGGGGAAATAAGAATTTCCTCTCAGCAATTTGAAATGATTTACCTTTCAATTTCATTGAAAGTCCCTTTGCTATGTCTTATGAAAAAGAGTAAATAGGAGCACTGAACACCTTTAATTATTGGCTGTGTCTACATTGGCATGATTTTGCGCAAAAGCAGCTGCTTTTGCGCAAAAACATGCTGCCTGTCTACACTGGCGGGGAGTTCTTGCGCAAGAACACTGACGTTCTAATGTGTGAAATCAGTGCTTCTTGCGCAAGAACTATGATGCTCCTGCTCAGGAATAAGCCCTCTTGAGCAACTGTTCTTGTGCAAGAGGCCAGTGTAGACAGGCAACATGAATTTCTTGCGCAAGAAAGCCCAATGGCTAAAATGGCCATCGGAGCTTTCTTGCACAAGAGAGCGTCTACACTGAAACGGATACTCTTACGCAAAAGCACATGCCAGTGTAGACGCTCTCTTGCACAAATACTTTAACGAAAAACTCTTGCATTAAAAGTATTTGCGCAAAATCTTGCCAATGTAGACGTAGCCATTATGTGTACTTCTTTCACATCTCTTATCTGTGTCGTCTCTAAATTAAAAGTCTTTCAATCTCTTCTTATATAGAGGTCACTCCATGCTGCAAAGACCTTATTGTCAATGTATGTTTTTTGAGAATGGGTAGCCGTTATTGAACACAGTTTTGCAGGTGAGAGCATGAGATTGATTATGTATTGGTATTATTTGTTTAGTATTTTTTTACATCCTATTATTCATTCTAGGGTTAACAGCCCTGGAAAAGCAAAGGTGAAAGTGGCCTGAGTTGTGTAGTACTTCAATCTGTCAAACTGCAATACACAGAGTGACAAGAAGTGTTCAGCATCCCACCTAGAACTAATTGCAAATTAGGTGGAAGAAGAGAAGCACCAGACTATAGAATATCAAAGAGAGAACAAGCCAACCAAAACTAAACCAACACTAATGTATATTGTTTACTCTGTTTAAGCTGTAACAATCTTATCTAGCCCTTCAATTCAAAATGTTACCATTTGTCCTGAACTCTTGGTAAACTGTAAGCTCTTAAATGCAGAGATTCCCTCCCCCCCCCCCCAATTTCTGTATAGAAATGAGCACATTGTGAGCACCACTGTAAATATAATTTGGCACCATGCATACATATTATACTGATTTATGACAAACAATCATGTCTTTGACTAGTGGCTTGCCCATGTAAAGATAAAAGCCTCCAGCAAATAAAGATATTACAGCTTTTAGATAAAGAGTTGGGAACTTATTCCACAGATCCTTTATTTCTGCTCACAACAATGTCTGTGTGTAGAGACCCATGACTTTTTAAAGAATGTCATCTCATGTGGTATTTGAATGCCTGTGGACATCAGATGTTTAGGACAAGATTATATACGCCTGTGATGGCTAAAACCAAAAAATAGGAGTCTCCTATATATTCACAGCTGACAGCAGTACACCTTTAGATTCAGCATAGGTCTTGTTTGTTTAATGCTGATGGTCTTAAGTTCAGCTGTTACTGATAACTAAGGCCCATCTATGACCATAGTTTGTCACACAAATAGTTAGTCAATAGGACAAATGTCAGGACAACCACCAAAAGTTTAGAATTAGACGATTCCTTTCAATATAAATGAAAATTAACATTCAGATAGGATCAGAAAAGTCTTCAGGCCACAATGTCTTCTAAAGTTTCTTCTAAAATTGTAGGTTCAGCATTTCTATTAATCCTAGCATTTGTCTGAAAGACTCCAAGGAGTAATGCACATGGGAGGTGCTTCATACGTTGCTTTAATCCTGCAAGTAAGTCACTTGTGTTTTTTTGTGGTCATATTCAAGAGACCAAAAATTCCACTGTGTAAGGTCTTGCTAAATACCACACACAGTTTAAAGTAGTAAAGTAAGTGGTAATAATATCTAAATATCACAGCTATTTCAACATCGTTAACAAGAAAGTCTCTCAGTCCTGGAGCTTCAAAGAGAATGCAGTAGAATTATAGTAGCTAAACATGACTAAGTCTTGATAAATTTATCATGAAATTTCTTAGTAGGAAAATTAAAAACTAACTCAGTTCTTTAGAAAACACTGTTTTCCTGTACACTTTAGCAAATGATCTCCATACTAATGAAAAGGGAAGCTCTATAATAAGGACTTCTAGAGGTATTATGATGATCCCCTAATTGAACTTACCTCCTAATGACTGATTGTGAATACATTGGAGTTTACTTACAGACAAACAGGTTTATTTATACTATCTACTCCATTCTGGATAAAGAGTATCCAGGTAGCCTTAAGATATTTTCAAGCCTCATTTTGTAAATCTATTATTATGCCAGTGTGCGAAGAAATCTAAATCTGAAGCATCACTGGGCTTGTGATTGAAAAAGTGGTTCACACATTTATCCATACCTTGTTAGGGTGATAAAGTGAATACAACTAGTCATGGGAGGCTTCAGATAGGAACGGATGTGGAAAAAGCTGCATGCTGAGCACTCTTAAAATAGTCATTTTCATTGTGAGAAAGCTCAGTTATACAGGGTGACTGAGTAAGAACACTTGCTATTCCCTACCTTCAGTGCACACATTTTGGTTACTGAATCATTTTGTGGCATTTCACATCAGGTGACATGGGCTATATATTTAACCAAAAAAGTAGGAAAACTGATTTCCCCATACTCCATAAATGTACAGATCTAAAAGTGGTGTTTAATTTTCATCTGAGGAAGAAGTCACATCTCATGTGAGACTGCCAACAACTTCACCACACTAGCACTGCGTCTAGACCGGCAAGATTTTGCGCAAAAGCAGCCACTTTTGCGCAAAAACTTGCCAGCTGTCTACACTGGCCGCGTGAATTTGCGCAAGAACACTGATCGTCAGTGTTCTTGCGCAAATACAGTGATGCTCCTGTTTGGGCAAAAGCCCTCTTGCGCAAATGTAGACAGCTAAAAAGTGTTTTGCGCAAAAAAGCCCCGATGGCTAAAACGGCGATTGGGGCTTTCTTGCGCAAAACCGCATCTAGAGTGTCACACACACTTTTCCGCAAAAAGTACTTTGGCACAGCCGCTTTTGCGCAAAAGTGTCCGTGCCAATCTAGATGCTCTTTTCCACAAATGCTTTTAACAGAAAAACTTTTCCATTAAAAACATTTGCAGAAAATCATGCCAGTCTAGACATAGCCAAAGTGTATACCTATATGAAACTTTCCCTTCACTGGCTACCTCAAAAACATGGACACACTTGACATTTTTATAAGTACAAATGTACAGTAATCACATTTCTCTTAGAAACCACCTTGTCTAAGTCAGAGGAAAATCTAATTTCAAACAGGAGGAAAATAAATAATTTTGATCAGACATTTCATTCAACAAACATTGGAGGAAAACATTCTCAGAGGGATAATAGAAATGATTACTGTAGCTGCATCCAGTGGGATAGCAAACTAACAGCATGCATTTACATATATACAGTACAGAGTTAGTATAGGGAGACGTAAGCTGCTGACTAGCACTGCTGACTTCTGAATGTTATGGAGTCACATGAGTGCTTGTGGCTTGTATACCTCTTTCTACTTGCTCTGGAGATCAGCTGACTCAAGGTCTGAAACCTCCTTGTCTCACCTTTTACTGCATATTTTGCCTTCTTAGCTTTCCAAGAAGGCAATATAATCTGCCTTCATGACCTACCTCTCCAGACAGGTCACATATCCAACCCTTCCAGGACATCACAGTATCTTCTACAAATGACTCAAAGTCTTATTTACTGCACCTCCAGTACCACTTCTCAAGTGGCTGGTAAGGGATCCCAAACCCACCCTCTACTCCAGGTTCCTGCATAAAGACCTTCTAATCAACAACCAACACCCCTTCCATTCAGGACTTTACTTCTTTTTCCCTGAGTCTTCTTGCCTAACCTTCTGGTTTTTCCCATTCTCCAGTTTGCCAACCCCCAAACTCCACTTTCCCAGGTAGTAACAGCAGGACATTTTAGCCTATACTCCTGGAACATATCTCCTATCATCTCAGAAAGTAAGGAAGTCTCACAAACTACTTCCCCACAACCCCAGCTCCATTACTGATTGCCTCTATTTGTAAACCCGGCCCAGATTATTCCTCCTCAGCTGAACTCCCTCACTCGTCAGTCAGAGGTTTCCTCTCAGCTGTGGCCTATCTGGTTAATTGGCTCCTTTTCTTAGCTCACATGTCCCCTTAGGCCAAGAGTGAGTGAGTGAGGAGAGAGAGAGGAAAAAAAAAAAAAAGAAAGAAAATGAGTGGGAGAGGGTGAACACCTAATCACATCTGCCTTCAATTGCCTTTGGAAAACAGATTCAAACAGATAAACACAAACATTTTCAAAGTTACTGACTGAGATGCCTTTATTGGTAGGTGCCTAATTAGAGACATTTTGGGTGTGATTTTTGAAAAGAGTTCAGCAGCCAAAACACCCAATAAAACATTTGGAGCTGTGGGTTTGCAGCCCTTCTGAGAATCAGAATTTAAGGTTGAGGAGCTAAAAAACTAGGTACCCAAAATTATTTGTTTATAAATAATTTGTTCAAGGGACACTACTTTTAATAACTTAGTCATGAGACTAAAGATGTAAGATACAGCTGTGCTGACTTCAGTGAAGTTTTGCCTAATTATACCTGAAGAGAATTTGGCACACAATCTATGCCCCAAGTAGTTTATAGTCTGTATAACAGACAAAGACCAGCGGAGACTACTTTGGAAGAGTCAAAGAATGGTGATAACATAAAATTTGCTTTGTACAGGTTGTACCTCCCTTAATGGGGCTCCCTGGTCTAGCAATATCTGTGGTCTGGCATGGACCACAGATGTTCCTGGACCACAGAGCCCAGGAACAGGGAGGTCTGGAGGCATGGTAGGGGGCACCAGCCAACCCAGTGTGGGGGGGTCATGAAGGAATGGGTAGCTCTGTCCCCAGCTGTGGAGCTCTGGCCCTGGTCCTCTGGCCTAGCCCACACTGTGCAGCTCCAGCCCCAGCCTCAGAGCCAGGTGGCTGCTGAGCTTTGCCGCAGCTGAGGAGCTCTGGCCATGGCACCCGCCCCAGCAGTAGTGGGGCCAGTGGCATCTAGCAAGCCCTGGGGAGCTAGGGCAGCAGCAGAGGCAGGCTGTAGCCTTAACCAGGTGGCAGCACAGGCCAGAAGAGGAAGGACCTTCCATGGTCTGGCAAATCCTCTTGTTGGATACCAGTCAGGTCTTGGAGTGCTGGACCAACAAGGTCTAACCTGTACTTTAAAAACTGCATAGAAGTTGTGATGTACTACACAGGCAAATTGCAAAGACTAGCTGGACAATATTTTCAAAGGTTTTCATAAGTGCAAATTGTTTCTAAGTAGCATTAATGTCACTAAGAGGGAATGATAGAAAAAGGACTCAGGAGTTAAGGGCTTCTGGCCCTGCGTTCAGTTCTTTGGCTCAATGTTTATTTTCAGAGGTCTAAGCCATCATCAGAGAAAAGAAACAAAACTCCTACTATGAATACATCAAAAAAGTATGTAATGCTCTTAATTTTCAAATTACCAAGCAAATTCCCTTCCAAATTGGCTTGTTCATTAGATCTCGAAGTGCACAATGCCTAGTGTTGAAAAGACTAAATTGGTTCAGTAATGGATGGAAACCCAGTGAAAAAGATTTTCTTGAAACTTTCAAAAAACATCACTTCTAATGAGAAACAAATAATGGACAATTTCTGCTCAGAAGGAATTTGTCTGAGAATATTGCAAGCAACTGACATGAAGCTCCATAATGGAAATTAGAATGCATTTTTCCAGCAATTTGTATTGCTCCCTCTTGAAAGCATTTGATGGAAGGGAGCATGGGTTCAGGCCTCTTTGACCTGCTTTCTCTTAATTCACTGTTCATGCTTTTCTTCAGGCACACCTTTCCTAAGGGCTCTGCCACCATTTAAAGGAATGTCTACCATTGCATTCAGTGGGAGAACAGCAACACTTCCTTTTTTTGTGTTCTTTACTTTGTTGTGACCTATGGCAGTCACATATTACATTATTTTCTTTCACCACAGATTAAACTCCTAAAATCCAGGACTCTGTGGTTTGGCAATATCCATGGGAGGACCACAGATGTTGCTAGAACACAGAGAACCATCTGGACATGTTCAGAGGCTGGGCTATCAGTGGGGAGTGCATCCCCAGCAGCAGGAGGGCTGGTGGTGTGGAGCACAGCCCAGGCCAGGAGTGCAACCCTGGCTGGGATGAAGGCAGCAGGGTCAGGGCCTGGGAGTGCAGCTCTGGCTGGCAGGAGTTGGAAGAACAACCCCGGCTGGGGCACAGCAGGAAGAGCAACTTGCCCAGGTTGGAGGCAGCAGTGCCACCCAGGCTGGCTCAGGGGGAAGTGGAGCCCTGGCCTGGCCAGAGGCATCAGGGCTGATGGCCAGGAGAACAGCCTGGACTGGCAACTCCAGTGGTGAGGAACACAATCCTGGCCCCTGGAGGTAGCTCAATCCTGGTAGAGATAAGGACAGCAGGGCCTGTGGTGGGGAGCAGAGCCAGAAAGGGAGCCTTGACCTCTCCTGGTCTGGCAAACTTCATGGTTTGGGACTATTCAGGTCCCAAGTATGTCACACCAGGGAGGTCCTACCTGTATATGCTATGCTGTGGATGAGATGATTAGTGCTGTAGTACTAAGTAGTTAGTGAACAGGAACATGATGGCCACAGATAGTCACACTTTAGTAGAGCTATTCAGCTTCTCTCCCATCCATTTCTAGTGAAATCCACCAGTCTTACCTTGTGTGGCTTCATTTAAGCAAGTTTCACTGTGCAAAATCAGTTTTAATTTAAACATTTTATGTCTCTAGTTGAATTTTTCAATTGATTTTTGGGTGAATGCTTTTTTAGAAAGTCGCAAATTCAACAAGTTTTTTTTTTCCATGGACAGTGTGGACCACATTACAATGTGGTCAGTCCTAATAAAACTTCTGTATGGAATAAAATCACCTTTTCCTAAACTGAATAGTAATTCATTGTGATAGTGTTTCCATTTCTGGGACTCTTGGGCAGAGACTGACAAGTAAAGCTAATTTTGGTCATGGTTTTCTGATAAGTAGCTATTAAACATAAGCTAACTCATACTACCTAAGACATGAGGGATACCTGTAAATATTTGGCTACCCACTGCTAGGTATAGTCTTATTTTTTTATAACAGACACACCTAGTAGAATTTTAACCTCATTAAAACAAGATACATGCATTAGTTATACTCCTCACTTTACATACCATACCAATTTATACTGTGAGCCTGTATAATCTCATGACTTGAGACCTATATTCCTACTGAAGTCAACAGAACTGTAAAATTAAAGCACATGCCTAAAACTGAGCATGTGTATTAATAGTTTTGAGAATAGGAATAGACTACTGAATTGAATAACTGGTTGGAAAACCATTCCCAGAGAGTTGTTATCAGTGGTTCACAGACAAGCTGCAAGGGCATATCAACCAGGGTCCTGATGGGATCAGTTCTTGGTCTAGTTCTGTTTGATAACTTCCTGAATCACATAGAAGACATTTACAAAGTTTGTGAATGATGGAAAGCTGGAAAGTGTTGAAAGTGCTTTGGAGGATAAGATAAAAATTCAAAATCATCTGCACAAACTGGAAAAATGGTCTGAAGGATTTAAGATGAAATTCAATAAGACAAATATAAAGTACTCCACTTAGGAAGAAACAAGTAGTTGCAAATGTGAACTCATGAATGAGTCTTCACTGTTCAAGGAAGTCTTGATGGCTGATGAATGGCTAGGAGATCATTCTTGTAACACTGTTGTGTTTGTGGATGTCTGTGTAAATACAAAAAGCTTCAGAGGGGTAGCCGAGTTAGTCTGTAACTCGAAAAACTTTAAAATAACCAACCAATAATCTAGCAGCACCTTAAAGACTAACAAAACATGTAGAAGGTATCATGAGCTTTTGTGGGCACAACCCACTTCTTCAGATGATGCAGATGTCATCTGAAGAAGTGGGTTGCGCCCATGAAAGCTCACGATACCATCTACATGTTTTGTGTGTAAATACAGCACAAAGCCTAACAATCTGACAAAAGCTTGTAGCTTGACATCAGCCTGACAGTATGAAAAGCATCCCAGATTGGTGGGTTTGTAGGGGTCAGTGGTCCTACAGTCCAGGTTGCACTCTGGGGACTCTATTACAACACCCCATAGACATAAAAGAAAAAGAGGAGTTAGTGGGTTACAGAGGGGCTGTAGGCAGTGCCATACTGCTGCTGGAATGATGCAGAGGGTTTGTTTGTTTTTAAGATTAGTCAAACTGAGGTCCTGAATATTAATGATGATAAAAGGTCTCAGATACTCTTTGAAGAGTTGGGTTGTTAACTTTAGCGTCCAGGTCAATTTTCAGTAAAGATTACTTAAATTACCCCTGTAGTTTCAACTGGATACGGCATTGTTCTTTATCTCCTACCCTAACTATTTTTAATGTTACTTTTTTGTGTTAAATTGGCCCTTGATTGTTAAAAAATAAAATTGGCTGACAAAAATAATCAGTTTCTGAAAATAAAACCTCAGGTAATTTGTTGAATGTGTAAGTGGAAACATTTGACTGAAGGTCACTGAACATTCAGGGCCTGATTTTTCAGACTTGGTGAGCAGTTGGATCCCCCCAGTTGGCTTTAAATGGAACTGCAGTTGCTCAACATCTTTGAAAATAGTTCCTTGCTGTATCTGAGCTAAACTACTTCACTGTGATGCACTGGGTGATCACTGTTCAATGGCACCAATCATTTCTTCAACAGCTATAGTAATATTTCAGTCTTCTGACAGACTAATTTTTATTCTGTATGCTACACGGTCACATGATTTGGCAGATGGCAGTAGACATCAACTTGCAAACTTTGGAAAAATATTGTATGCATATAAAGTTAAAGCCAGAATTTCTGTTCTGTACTATTTCTATAGTAGCAGAGGGGAGAACTCAGTCCAGAATCATTCCTTTGCAAGTCTCATCTCTTGTACAGTGTACGACTGTGGCTCTGAAAATGTAGGTATGGAGCTAGGAAACAGCAGCTCTTAACATCCTTGTGCCTGACTTGGAAGATCTTCAATATTCCCAGTCTTCTCTGGGCTCCTGAGGTACATTCTCCCCAGAGAATTAAAGAGAGAGCAGTCTCTATATTCTTCTGAGCACACGGACTGCTCTTGTATCTTGCAGTTATATGGGTACGCAATCAGCAACAAAGAATCCTTTTTTGTCCTCCCTGCTGTGCTTTCACTCCACTTTGATAAAATAAAACAATTTATTTCAATACAATATGTATTTTTAGATAAATTTTACTGTAGAATTGCACGCAGAAAAAAATAATGGCTCATGAGAAAAAAATCCTACTCCATCAGAGGGACCAAAAATATATCATAAATTACATTTTCAAAATTATAGTTCTCCAGCTAGAAATTGCCTTTAAAATGTATTCATAAAGAGTAATGGGTCAGCAAAGCCTAGTATTGTTATATACATTGTATGGATTATGCTGCCACATTTATTCGCTGTGAGGGATTGATTTCTCATGGCAAGTACTGTATATCTGTCATTTTAAAATTGAGTAACTTGAACAGTTCTGGTGAAAAATACACAAGACGCTTCCATATCTGAGCCAGCACTGTTTAGAAAATGTCATTAAGTCTTTAAGTAAAATCCAGGGAGGCAAAATACTCATTTAGAATTTATTTACTATGAAACATTTATCATTTCTTAGCAATTTCATATTGGGTGCTCTTATTTTATTTTTAAAAAAAGGAAACTCTCACCTTTAACTCTGTTAGGTAGTTAGTCTTGTGTAGCAATTCAAAAAGATTTAAGTGAAGACATTTTGTACTTTCTTGAAAGCAGAAGTAAGATCAATATTTTTTTATCTCTGCATCAGTTCCATATGCAATCAACTGGCTATGCAAAAATTACAGCAGAAGACTAACCACAGACATTTTAATAGTCTCAGAAGTAGATGTCACTGCAAAAAAAAATTATGTCTGTAACATATTTTCCTTTCTGATTAGTACTAGATAAGACACATTGCAATTTATGTTTACATAGACTTAGCTGGGATTTACAGAATATCAAATTCCTGCATTTCATTCTGCTTTTTTCTAAAGTATTTTCTCTCATCTGTTGTCAAGTTAAATAGGCTGGCCTTTCATCCATGTGAGGGATGGCCTGTCTTTTAATACACTGGCACTTTTCAGGATTTCTTCAGAAATAAAAATATAAATGACAATATATGACTATGACACACACTTCTGATTTATTTGCAATAACAACCCAAATATGTCTATTTCCCCCTTTTCCTTTGACACCAACAGCCATTGACCTTAAAATCATCTCTCTGATGGACAGAGATATTTGATATTGACTTCAGACTTTCCTGGAGAAAAGAACGGATGATGAAAAATAAAGAGGAGCTTATAAGGAATATGATGCTTTGAAATCTTAAACCCCATTTTAAATTATCTTTAACTTAAATCCACTTCTAAGTGATACTTACTAAAAAGTATCACATCTAGTTTTGTGCTTGAAAGATGACTTTGCTCCTTACAAAGAATTTATCAATTATATCTTTCAAATATGTCAGGCAGATGAGAGCTTAGTCTCATAAAACAGTTCTAAGACCTTTCAGGTCTTGGTAGAAATTGATTCTGCACTTTGGAGATATTATATCTTGTGAAACATTGGGATACTTTCATCTGATAAGCAGTTTTCAGCCAAATCATTTTTGAAATATTGTACTTGATTTGTATAGGCTAAGGAAGAATGAAAGTTTAATCTTCATTTTTTATATATTTGTAGTAACCTAACTTGTTTTAAGTCCTGTCTTCAATTCAATAATTTAAATAAACAATAAATAACAAAATTCTGTCCCTAAAAGCAGGCTTCCTTCTGCAGCTCCTAACCAGCAATTTACAGCATATTTCAATAGTGCATGATTTTTCACAAATTTCATTAGTACACCATTGATTGCTCATTTTTCAGCTCTCAAAACAATTTAGCATAGTCTCTTTCATGCAGAGAATAACATATTCATATTATTTGATTTTTGATGAAACCAAATGACCCTTTAAATTTGCAATGGGGTTCTTTAATTTTGCATGAGTTTCTTTACTGCTGTTCATTTAATTTTCTGTTTCCATTAACCATCTGCAAGCATTCGACTCTGTGACAATTATTCAGCTGTTCTACATCATGACTGACATATTTTATAAACATTTAAAAGAAAAAGAGAGCAAGAAAAGGAGAAAAAAATCAACCAAACAAAAAAGTCATGGTTCAGAATCATGTATTTTCCATACAGCTGAGACATCTGAATAGTAATTATTGGTCCAATTGTAAATCTACCCTAATTGCATTTTGTCTTCCTTTCTGATAAGCACTTCATGATGATGATGATGATGATTACTCCAGCTAAACGATGCTTGCTCTTTGAATGTTTCCCCACACTGATGGCCAGGGGGTTTTGCAGATAAAAGACTATTCAAGCAAGACTCAAAGACAAGGTGGGTAAGATAATATCCTTGATTGTTGTTGGAGGAGACAAGCTTTCAAGCTTCACAGTGGTCTTCTTCACATCTGGAAAAGATAGCCAGAGTGCATAAAAATACAAACAGGCAAAACTGCTCATTTCTGCCTCTGTTAATTCAGCCACAATTTTTCAAGTGAGAGAGAATACCAGTTTATATGCCTTCCATGTCCATGCCTGGCTTCCGCCTGATGATAGAGGGTGTTCATTAGAAAACACTTTAATTAACCAACATAACTGAAAGGCCATGTAAGGGTAATCAGTGCTGATAAACTAGGTCCCATCTCTGAACAAATTAAGAAAGCTGGGTTTTTTGTCTATTTTTGAAAACCCTCACTTGAAAAGATTGATTTACTTTTTCTTTGTCCTGTGAGTATATATAACCATGATAATTTATATTTAATTTTTGCCTTCTTGCTGTTGAGTTTGGATGAGGAAAATATTCAGAGTGTAACTTTTAAGTAACAGCATCAGGAAAGAGAGTTAATATGTTGGTGTAAATCTCTATATTCTGTCGCATGCCAATTAAACTAGATGTCTGTCATAAACTCAAATTTACACGTGGAATCAAAAGACTGTAGAATGCGAAGGTTCTTATGCCTATGTCACATCAGTCTCAGTTTTAAAAGCTCAATGAAGGCTTTGACAGAAATACAGAAATAATGCTGTCTTAAATGACATACATTAGACTTTCTAAAAAAATGGGCAATTAAGAGAAGGCATTTTTAAAATAAGAGACAAACTTTTAGTCATTTTCCTGCAGATCCTGCAGTTTTTCTTTTGGCAAGGATTGTGTGTGGGTAAAGAGTCAATACCTTGAAATAAAATGACTCATGCCAAAGCTATGACATGAAAATATGGCAAAACTCCCTTGATGTCAAGAACAAATTTATGGACTGATTTTTTTTTTTCAAAGTTCCTGCTTAAAGTCAATGGGAGTTTGGGTGCAGAAGTAATTGAGGCTCAAGCACATTAGCAATAAATCACTGAAATGGGAGTAACTTACAACAATAACAACATGAAAATGAAATTGACAGATCAAGCATATGCTTTGTTCTTTCGTGATTATTAGTTTTATCGTGACAATTCAGAATCTGGTGGGGAGTTCGGCAAAGACTGATAGTTGTGGGCAAAATGAACCGGATAAAATAGCAATCAGACTGAATCATCATAGAAAATGAACACTTCTGAGGCTCCAGCATGTTCAGCAATACAATTTTTACCTTCCTCTAGACTTTCTAGTCCCAGCTGGAACTTGAAATAGGATTGCTATAACACCAGGAGACAGGAAATATTCCTCCTGCTCAGGGCTAGCCGGAAGATAATGAGGCAGTTAGGAGGACAGTAAAGAGGAGTGAGTCACTCAAGTAAAGTGTCTGGGACCATTGTGAGGTGCATACTGTTAAAAGTTCTTAGGGAATGCATCTGTAGAATCCATCAGGCATTGGAATCCTCAGAGCCTTAGCGCTTGAATTCCCTATGTCCCATGTCACTACCATGGTATCTGTAGTGTGAAGTTATTTATCAAGGATTATTTTAAGATAAGATCTGGTACCACTCCACACAGAAACTGAGATGAGAGATAAACATCAAGCATACAAAAGTTCATGTTTTTGACAGTATTGTGCTTTCTTGGGATTTCATTTTGAATTCCCAAATAAAAACATGTACCATGCATTTAAAAAAAGTGCTATAATGCACGTGGGGCCTCATTCTTCTGAAGTCAATGGCAAACTTCTCATTAAGCTCAAAAGGAGCAGGAACTGGAAAAAAGATAAAAAAGAAGCCTGGTGCAGGCATAGGAAGGCAATGGATTTGTGATTTTTTTTTTTACCAAACTAAGCTTCAAGAACTGCAGAAAACCCTTAGCTAAACGTGGGCAAAGTTTCCATTTTGTAGCTCCTGCTTGGTGTGGGATTTCTTTTGAAAAACATTCTTTGGGATCCATTCATGACTCATTTTTTAAGTTAATATTATTTGCCTCTCTTAAAATTGTTTCCTTTTTAGAACTGGTATTTTGCTATCTTAAATTTGTTAATTGAAATTGTATTTATTTGATTTGATTTTGGTTATTTAGCTCGCAAATTACAGCGGAAACTCTTCATCCAGTCTGAACAGGAGACAGTGCAATTTCATATCATATTTCCAGATCACTTTAATGTTATTGGTATTATCCTCCCTTGTGAGAGAGAGATGATAGTTTCACTCCCCTTCAGTGTACATCCTCTGCATATTATGAATTTGGTCTGTACTCTCACAGCTAAGGTTGAAAGTCAGCTAAGCACTATATTCAATGTGCTATGAATTAATAATGCATTCATTGCAGTCAGAAGTTAAAATCTTCATCTGTCTCCTAGGAAGTGTCTCCATTCAGTTGATGTCCATTTACTTATATATAAAGGCTTTTACAAGGATCAATAGGATATCCTGTCAGGATTTTGTGTAAGGGATAGCGCTCAGTTTTCTTAATTACCTGATTATGTCATATTCTTTACTTGAAAGGTTAATCAACATAAAAGATTGCACCTTTGATTACCTCACTATGCTCTATGCTATATGCTTTTTAAAAAAAGACATTATTGGATGTAAAAAGAGTAGCAAGACTAGCACTTTCCACTTGTAAATTACTTATCTATAATTTTCTTTTCATTTTTAGTTTCAGTTTTTAAAGGGTCTGGAATTTTGGATACTTTGAAGTGGTTATAATGGCATAGAAAGCAAGTCATTGGTTCAAAGGTTCTAAAGTACTGTTAACTGGTCAAACCTTGCCAAAGGGCTCAATCCCGAATCTAATTATTTCCATTGAGTTCCACATGGAACTTTTGTCCAAGGAGTACTGCAGATGGAGTTCTATGCTGGTTTGAATTTTGCAACGTTAAAAATTACACTCCCAACAATCTCCAAGTTGGAAAGTTTATACAATAATAAATAAGGCATTACCTATATCAAGTTAGCTTACTACTATTAGTTTTTATTCAGCACCACAGGTGTTCATAGTGCTTTCCAGAAATATAAGAAGGCAAGAACCCTGACCCTCAGGATTTTCCATTCAATGCATAAGCGTGCAAAGTGCTGAGCATGTTCATCTCCTTGTGACTCCATCACCATAATGGATTAGGTCTTAAATTAGACATAACATCAGGAGTAATGATGCACAAGACCTGTGCTAGAAAAGGGGAGGGTGAGAACTACAACAAAGATCTATAATTTCTTTTCTTTGTTAGTTCAGATTTTTTTTAATGAAACTCCAGCATAACAGCAGATGTAAATTATAACCTTCCTTAGGGTAGAGACACGAAAAAAACCCTCAAGTTCTCCTCAATAACCTAAAAAACCCAAACCAAACCAAACCAAAAAGTTGCCATCACAACGGTGAGCCGTGGACCAGTGGCTTGATTAGCTACTTTTCAGGTAGATCACTCTCTTCCCTACAGAAGTTAAAACAAAGGAACATATAAATGGCCATACTGGGTCAACCTAAAGGTCCATCTAGCTCAGTATCCTGCCTTCCAACAGTGGACAATGAACAGATGCCCCAGAGGGAATGAACAGAATGGGATTACCATCAAGTGATCCCTCCCCTGTTGCCTATTTCCAGCTTCTGACAAACAGAGACTAGGGACACCATTACTGTCCCATCCAGGGTAATAGCCATTGATGGACCAATCCCCAATGAATGTATTTAGCTCTTTTTTGAACCCTGTTAAATTCTTGGCCTTCACAACATCCTCTGGCAAGGAGGTTCACACTACATTGTGTGAATACTTCCTTTTGTTTGTTTTAAACCTGCTACCTCTTAATTTCATTTGGTGGGCCCTTGAGTTATTTTGTTATGGGCGCAAGTAAATAATTTCCCTTAATTACTTTCTCCACATCAGTCATGATTTTATAGACTAATATCATACCCTTCCTTAGTCTTCTCTTTTCTGAGTTGAAAAGTCCCAGTCCTATTTAATTTTCCTCATCTGGCAACTTTTCCATACCCTAGTCATTTTTGTTGCCCTTCACTGGACTTTTTCCAATGCCAAGATGTCTTTTTCAAGATGAGGTGACCATACCTCCATGCACTATTCAAGATGTGGGCATACCATGGATTTATACTGAGGCAATACGTCTCTGTCTTCTTCTCTATCCCTTTTTAAATAATTCCTAATATTACATTTGCTTTTTGACTGCTGCTGCACATTGAGTGGATGTTTTCAGAGAACTATCCATGATGACAACAAGATCTCTCTCTCTCTCGAGTGGTAATAGCTAATTTATTCCCCAGCATTTGATACTTATAGTTGGGAATATGTTTTCCAAAATGCATTACAGCCGGTCCCCGAGTTGTGAATGGTCGACTTACGACCGTTCGCAGTTACGACCAAAGCTGTCGTAAATGGCGGACCCCGACTTACAAATGCGATCCGTGCGTACGAACAACGCGGTCGCGTGTAACTCTATGGGGTCCAACTTACGAACGAACCGAGTTACGACCAATTGCTTGGTCTGTAACTGGTTCGTAAGTCGGGAAGAGGCTGTACTTTGCATTTATCAACATTAAAATTCATTTGCCATTTGGTTGCCCAGTCTCCTAGTTTTTTTTAGATCCTTTTGAAGCTCTTCACAGTCTGTTTTGGAATTAACTATCTTGAGCTACTTAACATCATCTGCAAATTTTACCACCTCCCTGTTTACCCCTTTCTTCAGATCATTTATGAATATATTGAATAGGTTTGGTCCCAGCTTGGACTTCGACGAAGCCTTCATTTCTCAATCTTGAGACTTGCTGCTGGGACCCAATCTAACAGTTTAGCAATTAGCCCCGGATATTCTTGAACTGCCCACAAAAACTTGCATCATACTGTAGCATTAGTCTCTTTCCTTATGATATTTCATAGATGTGTTCGTGTTTAAAATCAGTCTAATCTTGAAAATGAATAAATATGAATATCAGATCCTTACACTGTGAACGTGTATGACTGCAGGATTCTCCTTTGAATTCAGACTTAGGAGGCTGAGGTTCTGAATTCAGCATGGTTCTCTTCTCTCATTCCTCAGAATCTCAGCCCCCTTCCTGCCCTCCTGAGCTCAGCAGCCATCCATGACCTTCGGGAATTTTTCATTGATGGACAAATCTTCCTGCTCAAATGACCTAAGTCTTGAAAGTTTCCCATTTAGATGCAAAATGAAAGCTGTCATGTCACACAAGTTACTTTGTAATAAGTAAAGTACTGGAAAGTGTAAGTAAAAGTAGTATTATTTGGTGTTTTTCTCAGGGCTGTCAAGTGATTAAAAATTTAATCAGCATTAATCACACAATTTAAAAAATTAATTGAGCTTAATCACACTATTAATAATAATTTATTTAAATATTTGGATGTTTTCTACATTTTCAAATATATTGATTTCAATTACAACATTGCTTACTTTATATTTATTTTGATTATTAATATACTAGAGAGAAATAATTTTAAATTCACTTAATACCAGTACTATGTTACAATTCCTTACCACGAAAGTTGAACTGCATACCAAACCCCCTCTGTATTCAAAAATGAAACAATGTAAATCTTTAGAGCCTAAGTCCACTCAGTCCTACTTCTTGTTCAGCTAATCACTCAGATAAACAAATTGTTTGCCAAGGAGACACTGCCCACTTCTTGTTTACAATGTCTCTTAAAAGTGAGAACAGACATTTATTCACATGATGTTGTAGCCATTGTTTCAAGATATTTATATTCCAGATGTGCTAAAGATTCATATGTTTCTTTGTGCTTCAACAATCATTCCAGAGGTTATGCTTGCTTACTGATGGGTTCTGCTTGATAATGCTGTAACATGAAATATATGGCAGAATGTGGGTAAAACAGAACAGGGGAAATGCAATTTTCTCCCAACCAGTTCAGTCACAAATATAATTAATGCATTATTTTTGTAATGAGCACTGTCAGCATGGAAAGAAGTCATCTTGAATGGTGGCTGAAGGAGCATACACATGTTTAGCATATCTGGCTTGTAAACATCTTGCAATGCTGGCTTCAAAAATGCCATGTGAATGTTTATTTTCATTTTCTGGTGACAATGTAAACAAGAAGTAGACAGCATTATCTCCTGCAAATTGTTACCAGACTTGTTTGTCTTATTGACTAGCTGAACAAGAGGTAGGACTGAGTGGACTTATAGGCTCTAAAGCAGGGGTTCTCAAACTTTGTGATACCGTGACCCCCCCTCTAAGTTGCTCATGACCCCCCGGGGTGTCGGGACCCACAGTTTGAGAAACGTGGCTCTAAAGCTTTACATTGTTTTGTTTTTGAGTGCAGCTATGCGACAAAACAAAATCTACATTTGTAAATTTAATTTTCATGTTAAAGAGATGGCACTACAGTACTTGTAAGAGCTGAACTGAAAAATATTATTTATTAATCATCTTTAGAGTAAAATATGTGTAATATAAATATAAACTGAGCACTATACACTTTGTATTCTTTGTTGTAATATAAATAAATGTAGAATCATATCCAAAAATATTTAATAAATTTCCGTTGGTATTCGGTTGTTTAACAGTGTGATTAACTGTGATTAATTTTTTCAGTTAATTGTGTGATTTAACAGCAATTAATTGATAGTTCCAGTTATTTTCTAAGAGGATTTTATAAATGATTTCCAAGGCAGTAAAAGAGCATGGAAATTACTCAAATGGCATCTCTGCACATCTAAAAGTGCTAGAGGTTTTATAAAACCCTGTAGCAACTAATTTCTTTGCATTCATATTTTCTAAAAGATGGCTACCCTTCTCCAGGTGTTCTGTATTTGCATCCTACTTATTGGATGTCTCATTGTAATTTTTTTGTTTATTGATTAGGACACATTTTATTCCTGGTCATACTGAAGTAGTGTGTGTAAACAACCCAATACAAAAATATATGTATGTTGAAGCCATGCATCGATTAGCATTTTTTTCATGTTCATTTTTATAATACAAAAATATAGTTCAGCATATTTATTTTTTCTACAATTTTAATGCAACATACAGCAGAGAACACCAGTAATCAGACCTTTGTTTTATTTTACATTTTCCTACAGAGAAGATGAAGGAAATGCCAGTGTACAGCTGGCTAGCCTTGAGGTACTCTTTGCCCAAATCTAACAGACTTGGTCAGGATCCACTTAATACTTGAGAAATATAAAGCATGTCCTGTCCTTTCTGGAGGTTGAAAACACAAGAAGAGCCTCTCTTTCAAATATGTCCCTTGTGAGCTAAGAAAACAAGCAGGGAGGCACAAGGAGAAAAACTGATTTTCCAATTTGTTTTCATACCTTGAATAAGTGATTCATATTGAGTTTGGTTGAGTTTTGAATGAGACTTCTTCTGCCTGAATTGGATTTGTCCTAATTATATAGTTTGGTCACAGTAGAATGAGGGTGCCATTCTAGAGAATTACTTAAACCATATCTGTCTCACTAATTTTGTTAAAAAATATCTCATTAAGGGACTAATCCTTCTTCTGTTTCAGTAACAAGAAATCTCTTTTGTACATGAGAGGTTCTTTTTTTGTCTCTCTGCTCTCTTTTTTTTATGTCTGGGTGAAATTCAACTCAACTTCAGACCCCAGTGTAAGTGAGGGTAACAACTCTGAAATGACTGAGGTGTGTTCAGTCATTAAAGTTGCATGCTAGACACATTAAGTTGGCCCTGAAAACTTCATATGTTAAATTCTAGTAACTTTCATATAGCAGAAGTTGTTCTGAGTAATAGCTGGATTTCATTTTATCAGAATTATTTTTATTTTGCTCATTAATTTTTGACACTGCTATATAACTTGGCTAACATGAGGAGTTAAATACGCCTAACATTAGGAGTATGTAAGCTGCTATTTTACCTGTAGGTGCCAATGTGCTTTACCAAGTGAGGTTTGCAGTACCATTTAATGACAATAATCTCACATAAACACTCTGGATACAGCTGTTATCAAGAACAGCTTCGGTGCCTCTTCTGTTTCTTAGCATAAACATAAGAAAAAGGCTGATCATTTGTAACTATCAAACTCATTGGCTAGGTCTACACTGGCGGGTTCTTGCACAAGTATGGCTGTTCTTGTGCAAGAACCCGCAGAGCATCCACACTGCCTGCCCACTCTTGCACAAGGAAATTTACAGTATGGTGTGGTAAGAGAGGGTGTCTTGCGCAAGAGCTACGCTCTTTCCTAACAGGTGTAAGCTCCCTTGTGCAGGCGCTCTTGCGCAAGAGGACAGTGTGGACGTGTGGCAAAGGCTTCTTGCACGAGGACTGGCCTCCGGGGAAAAAAACACAGGTGGCCTCTCCGACACTCCATGTAATCAACACATGTAATCAACACTTGCTGGTTCCCCCTAGCTGGCCTCCCCTTAAAGGCACAGGCACCCAGCGGAGCCACGTGCCACATGCATCCTGTGTAGCAGCCAGGGGAAGGGATGGCAGCCGCCCAGCCACCGCGTCGTCCTGCAGGCCCCACCCAGGAGCCACCCCAGAGCACCCTGCAGGCTCCTGGGGCACCAAGCGGCGGGCTCCATGCTGGGGCACTGCCGAGGTCAAGGCCCTCCTGGACCTCTAGGGCCAGAAGGAAGCCCTCCAGAACCCCAAGTCCAGGAGGTGGAATGCGGACATCTTTGCCCAGATGGCCCAGGCGCTGGCTGCAGAGGGACACCTGGCCCAGACCCTGGAACAGGTCTAGGCCAAGTTGAAAGACCTGCGGCTCACCTACATGTGGGCCAGCGAGCGTGGGGGCAGCGGAGCCACTGCTTGCCCCCACTATCATCGCCTGCACAGGGTCCTGGGGGACACAGGGGCCGATGCCCTGCAGTGGTCCGGCCACTGGAACCGGAGAAGGAGGAGGGCAACTGGTCCACTGAGGAGGAGGAGACGGAGGACAGCAGCCAGAGCCCACTAGCCTGGCCCAGCAGCCAGGACGTGTCTCAGGCCTCCTCCTCGGCCTACTTCCATTCCGGTGAGTGTCGTGGCTGCCACATGCAAGTGTGCAGGGGGGCCACAGGGTGGGGAAGAGGGAGTGGCACATAGCACAGCATGGCCACATGCTGCACAGCGGCATGCAGCACGCGCAACCTTCTTCAGCCAGACCGATTGGCACACGGACGCGGCAGCCAGCCCCAGCACATGCTTGGAACCCCAGGGGTCATGCGAACCCCAGGGGTCATGCACACCCCGCCTCGGGGGGCGGGGGGAGGTCTGTCCAGGAGCAGCCCAGCTCCAAGGGTGCAGGCCTGACCCCACACCGCCCAAAGGGTGCTGCACACAGCACGCATCCATGGCCACCTTTGGGACAAAGTAGCTGCCCCAAAGGAAGGCACAACAGGCCCCCCCGTCCCAGCACATGCAGCCTCCCAGGGGGCCCCGGGACACCTTGGGCCCCCCCACTGTCCCCAGGGGAATCCCCCATGCCGGCCACACCTGTCCCCAGGCATCGTGGCTCGTGAGGTGCTGGGAGGAGGGCACGGGGAGCCCGGAACACTATGGGGCAGGCCTCACTGACCATCTTGCTGTCATCTGCTTCCCCTGCAGCTGGACCCCCTGCCAGCAAGGGACCTTCCAGCCCCATTCTGCAGGTGCTGAAGAGCCAGGGCCTGTCGCAGTGCTCCCGGGACCACCACCACCTGTTCCGCCGCCACATCTGCGCTATTGACTGCATTGAGCGCTCACTCGCTGCAAAGATTCGTGCCGACGAGGAGTGGCAGGAGCAGGTGTGGGGCCAGTGTGTAAAGCGCTGCGACTGCATGTGTGCCCTCCTGGGCACAATTGCAGCGTGCATGGGCCCTGCGCCACAGCACAGCATGGCCGGGCCTCCATCTGTCCCCCCTACTCCCCCGCCCCGCTGTTCCCAGCCCTCCCCCCGCTTACCCTCCTGCCATGCCCATGCCCTGGCCCATGGCCCCCCAACCTCGGCACCTCCTGGTGCAGCCTGCCCCGACCCAGCACGAGGGGCACCACCGCCCCCGCACCCATGGGGGTGGGAGAGGCCTCCCCTCCCACCCATGAGGCCCTCCCAGTTAAGAGCCCCGTCCTCCCCCCTTCCAGTTAAAAGCCCCCTCCTCCCCACAGTCCACTCCCTTCCCCTTGTAAATAAAAGTGAATGATATTTATTCCCCTTGTTAACTTAGTGCATGATATTTATTGGGAGGTGAGGGAAGGGTGGCAGGAAGGGGTGGTGATGGGAGTCATGGGGGGAGCCTGGCGGTCAGAGGTGTAGGCATGGCCTACTGTTGGGCCTGGTCCAGCAGCACCCGGAGGGCTTCCCGGATCCACACCCCGTCGTGGTTGGCCTGCCAGGTGGCAGCTATCTGAGGCTGCTGGTAGGCCTGGCCCTCACCTGCGATCCACCCTGGGAGGAAGGCCTCCCCCATTCCCTCAATAATATTATGGAGCACGCAACATGCTGAGATGACCTCCGGGACGTGCTGCACCCCCATGTCCAGGCGGGTCAGAAGGCATCTAAAGCATGCCTTCAGACGCCTGAAGGCACACTCCAATGCCCACCTGGACCGGGCCCGCAACCCCATGAAGGCGGAGTGGCTGCGGTCCAGTTAGCCCGTGTATGGCCGCATGAGCCAGGCCATCGGGGGTAGGCCGCATCCCCCACAATGCAGACCGGCATTCTGACGGCCCTGATGGTGAAGTCCCACTGAGAGAAGAAGGTCCCTGCCTCCAGCCTGTGGTACAGGCCTGACTGCCTGAAGATGCGAGTGCTGTGGGCTCGGCCAGACCACCCCACATAAACTTTCTGGAACTGGCCCTGGTGGTCCACGAGGGACTGGAGCATCACTGAGCAATAGCCCTTCCGGTTGATGAACTGGGCCGCTCAGTGCTCTGGCGCCCAGATGGGGATGTGGGTCCCATCCACAGCTCCACCACAGTTCAGGAATCCCAGGGTGGCGAAGCTGGCAAGGGTGCAGCACATCATTGATGGCGCGGACGACCTGCAGAGGGGCAAAGGGGAGCACAGGGGATGCATGGAATGAGACACGGTGGGTACATGGGCTCTGGGGGTGTATCCGCCCCCCTTTGATGCTCCCTCCCCACACGCATGCCAGGGCCCCCTCCCCCAGGGGTTCCCTCCCCCGTTGGTGGGGCTATGTGAGGGAGGGATGGCATGACCCCCTGGGTGCAGGGCTTCCCCCTGCCCCCACAAGCCCCCCCTGGCCTGGCCCAATCCCTCCCCCGGGGCGGGCCTGTGGTCCCCTGGGGGCCTTACCTGCTGGATGACAACACCGACGGTGGACCTGCTGTCAGCCAGTGGTCAGGGCAGTGAGTGGTGTGTGTGTGTATTATACACCCGAGACTTCAACTGCTAGGACTGGGGTCCCTTAGCAGCAGGCAACCTGGAAGAGGTTGACGGGCGCCTAAGAAGTTTTACGTCCATGTCTTTACTGCTAGGATCGGGATCCCTTCGCGGTGGGCAGCCAACAGGCCGACAGATGCCCCAGAGTTTACAGGGAGAGCTTATTACACCTCAGATTTTGACTGCTAGGATACACGATCCCTTCACAGCAGGCAGCCTGGGGAGGCTGAGAGATGCCCCAACGGATCTGTCCCCTGGAAGCGACACGATCCAACGCTCAAGCTCTCCCTATATCTGTCCCTTATGACCGGCTGGAGTTCTTTTTAAAATTGTGCTTGGGTCTGTTACAGCAACTGGAGGAGTCAGGTCACAGCTTAAACAGTTACTATTTTATTGTTACAGGGTAAACTTAGCTGTTAAATGCTACTACTGTGTTACAGATAACACGGCCACTACAAAGGACAGGACAGAAATTACACTAATAAGTCACTTACAGGTACCATGAAACCTTTTTGGTTCTCTGAGCTCTTATTAAATGCATGCAAAATAGACACCTAGCAGGTATATATTCTCACCCCTGCGTTCCAGACTTGGCGTGGCCAGCGTCTTTCTCTCAATCCCTCGGGAAGAAGTAGGGTGAGGTTGGGCGTCCCACAGACCTCGGGAGACAATCAATACCTGCCAGCAGGTGTAGATGATTGGAGCTCAAATGGGGTGGGCTACTAAACCCCTCTTTATACCCCTTGGGTCACGTAGGCTTCTTCCTGGTTTCAAGTGGCCAGTTAGGAAAAATGGCTTTGAACGCCAAGTTTCCCAGGAAGGGTGCAAAGCATAATTCACACCTGGGAAAATGCAGACAATGGGCACCTCTGGTATGTGATGGGCGAAGATTCCTCTCCTGGGACAGTGCAGGCGTGTCAATTACTGATACTAGCCATCAGGGCGGCGGGAGGCCCCGGGTCGTCAGCTAGCCCATTTACTGTCTGGTTTCTGTTTATGGTAGAGTCAGGGACAGGCACCACACCTGCGTTCCCAGGGCATCAAAGGCTGACTGCCTTTCTCTTGCTCTCTCGGGGGTGGGGGGGGGAACAAGATGGGGTTCATGTCTGGCTACACCTGCCCACTCCGAACTGGTTCACCACGGAGCGGTAGCCAGTCCGGGGTGGCCAGTTTCCAGAGGGCCATCATGACCCTCTTGTCCACAGGGATGGTGGGGCGCATTTTGTCCTGCCTCCAGAGCGCAGGGGTAAGCCAGCTGCAGAGCTTGTGGAATGTCCCCCTGCGCATCCAGAAGTTCTGCACCCAGTGCTGGCGCCCTATTGTCCCAGCCCCAGGTGCTCCGACCAGTCCCCAATGGTGTCGTGGCTCCACAGGTGCCTGTCGGTGGTGGGGTGGGGGTGCCCGAGCACAGCTGTGGCATCGATGATAAGAGCCTGCAGGTGCTGCCCCGTCTCCAGCTCCCACTGGAGCAGCGTGGCTCCCTGGTGCAGCTGCTCCACAGCCTCAGTGATGGTTGTGAGGGGACAGTGCTGGCCGGGGTCCTCCTCCGGCTCCATGGCTGTAACGGGGGGGAGGGGCGAGGGTGCCCGGGGGCACTTGCCAGGGGCTGAGGTCACCGGCATGGCTGTGGCTCTGAGTCCCTCAAAGACGTGCCTAAGCACACAGCTGCAGGGAAATGGCTGTCCAGGGTCCCTTTAAGCGCGTTTCCCAGTGGGGGACTGGCACACGCCACAGATGCTGCTGGTGACCTCTTGCTATGGCCTAAGTGGTTCCAGGGCCAAGTTCTTGCATAAGGGCATCCCACCAGCGTAGATGCGCTCTTGCGCAAGAACTTCTGGCCAGTGTGGCAGCTCTCTTGCGCAAGATCCCGCCAGCGTAGACATAGCCATTATGTTCACTCATAAAGGACCTAAACATGAAAAACAACTTAAAACCCCCAAATAAACGGGCATAACAGAACAATCCTACTTCAAAGAGTCTTCAAAACTACTAAAGATTAGAAACCTTTATAACCTAGAGATGCACAGGATAAAATGGCACATGCCATGAAGAATAATGAAAATTTGAGTGTGATTTGAAGAACTAAGAGGACAAAATGTAGAAAAGCCTGGAGCAAATTTTTGAAGTCTAATTAAATACATTGTTTCTTACAATGATCCCTTTAATATACAAAGATGAAACTTATTAGTGAATACAATTAGAACAGTGGTTAATATAAAAGAAGTTTGGTTCAGAGCTTTGCCAAAAAGTAAATGTAGCTTATTGTTGTACATTTTCAGACCACAAATAATTTGGGATAACCTGTGGAACTAAGCCTCACTAATCATGCTCCTGTGAAATTTGTGCATCCAATGAGTACCCAAATTGTCCTCTTCATTCTCCTGAATAATGTGAATCCAACTCATCTGGGAATAAACTAGATATGGGTAGAAGCGAAGGGGGAGGGAGAAATTCTGGCTAACTGCCAGGCCTTCTTTGAGTGTACTGTGGAACTGGGATGGTGAAACATTTTCTATCTATGAGTACCATATCCTTCAAACTGCATTTAGAATGTAAAGTAATAGAATGGTGACCCAGGTAACATTATCTTACTCTGAAGCTCTCATGAAGGAGACTAGGAGTAGCGGTCAGTGGGGTTTGACTCTTTTTAAGGAAGAAGTACCAAAGCTTGCCACAAACCAATGGTGAGATATTTGGGTTCCCAGATTTTTCAGGGGTTCCTCAAATCTCAAGATATAGAGTCCAATCCATAGTCTCCCTTCTGATAATGCAAGGGTAAAATTCCATCACCCTACCCCATGCACAACACACATACAAAGTGATTAGTATCACAATGTGTGAGTTCAAATTTGTGAATCCTTATGTCCTCTATCCTCATAAAGGGGACTAATTTTACTATATACTTTACAAATGTGTGTCTGTCTGTCCAAATGTGAGTCCATTTGTTCAAGAACTCCTCCTAAACAGTAAAAGCTAGGATCACCACATTGGGCAGCTTCCTCTAATTCTAACTTAAAGCAAAGTTAGGGTGTGGTTGTGCCAGGACAATGAGATATGCCTGGAATGTGATTGTTTCTCATAAAATGGAAAGGGGGTTTGGTAGAAGGGAGTTATGGGTCAGGTATAACACCATTGGGCTAGCAGGGAGCAGAGTGGAGAGGGGAAAAGCTAATCTTCTATGTATTTCAGAGAGTTTGTCTGCATGCTGCGTATCTCATTCCCATTCCCAATTCAGAAAAATGATTTAAATGAAGAAAAACAAAACTTATTTGAGTTAAGGACCTGATAACCTCGGACACAAACAGGGCAGTATAGGCTTCTGACAGGCTAAATTCAGACCATTATTCTGTGAGTGGGGGGTTGTATAGAGCCTTCCTGAGCCTGTCCACTGCCATATGCAGCAATGGGGAGAAGGGATGGACTCTAATGTATTAAAAAAAGCACCTATGGCTGGCCACTTTGGAAGGAAGAAAGCAAGCAAGAAAGAATCCTTGTGCTGACTGATTAATTTGTGGTGTGTGGTTTGAATGAAAGTTGGCAGAAATAAGAAGAAAATAGCCTTGTCTATACTAAGCCAACTTTTTCCTTTGAACATATTACCCATTATGACAGACTGCTGGCCAAGCCAGAGATGTGCCGCTACAGCCTGACTGAGAAGGCCAATTACAGCCAGTTGAGTAAGTCCAGGCCTGAAGGGCTAATGGAAGCAGCTGTGTGCCTCATTAGTCAGAAGGCTATATAAGGCAGCCAGCGGGGAAGTGAAAGGGAGGGTGAGGAGCCAGGATATGGCTTTGTATGCCTCCAAGCCTGAAGGAGAGGCTGTATGAGTTTGCTGTGAACAAAAGCTCTGTAAATAGAAGGTGGTGGGAAATTGACACTGACAATAAAAGGCATGGGTGATTGCACCAGAATGGGTCTCTTGTCGATTTGTGACCCAAGAAGGGGTCCCAAGGCAAGGGGCCTGGTCAAGGATCTTGCCACACCATAGATAACAAACACTGCATAGTACCAATGACCTAATAAGACTTCTTTTCATACGTGAATTTAAATGACACTTCATGTCATGTATGTAAAGCTATAAGATGTCCCTGTATGTTGTTCCACACTCCAGAACCCAAACAACAGTTGGTAAACTGGTCTGCCATAAACAAAGGAATAGATGCTTTGCTTAATTTGCTTTTAAGTAGTAAACAGAGTTATCAAGCAGGGAAGGAAACAAAGTTCAAACAGATGGAAAAAAAGGCAGCAGGGAACATCCTACCCCTTTCTTTCCTAGGGCCCAGCTGGAAATGTTTTTCAAGATAGTGACTGAAATGATAAAAAGGAGGGACAAACACCCCAGGGCACTCCCCCCAGCCTCTTTCTCTCCCCTTTGTATTCACTGAACCTGAAGGGATAAAGGAAGCAGTTGTTAGACTCTGGGGAAGAAGTCCTTACATGAGTTTTTCGTCAGGGATCTGCTGGAGCATGAAGAGAGAAACTTTGCTTAAATCTAATACAGTTTGTTAAATTAGGCATTAGTAAATGTGTTATCTTTAGTTTTCTTATAACATTTCTAACTTTTATGCCTCATTACTTGTACTCACTTGTACTCACTTAAACTCACTTAAAATCTATCTCTTTGTAGTTAATAAACTTGTTTTACACTTTTATCTAATCCAGTTTGTTTAAATTAAAGCTTATGATTTACTATTTGAGATAATAAACTGGCATATTATTCCCTTAAATGAATAATGGACTTAAAATATTTGTACTATTTAGGATAGGTCTGGGCATTGCAGAACATACATTTCTGGGGGAAGTCCAAGACTGGGAGTATGGTGGGGTCATCCTGCAGCATAAGCCATGCCTATGAAAGCCACAATGTAACCCAAGTGTGATTGGCAGGCTGCAGTTACACTTGGGCCTGGTCTACACTACAGCGGGAGGTCAAATTAAGATATTCAACTCCAGCTACATTAATTAATCTCTTTAATTGCATTTCCTTGCCATCCACACAGCAGAAGAATGACAGGAGGAAATGATCCCGTCAGCTTCCCTCACTCCTCATAAGAAGCAGGAGTACCGTCACTGGCCAGAGCTGCCCTCAGCATTTCTTTTTATAGGTCTATACTAGACATGCTAAATTGAACACCTGGAGATGGACCTCTGGAGTGTCGATCTGCTGTAAGTATAGATGCGAGGAGTCCTGTGGCACCTTCTAGACTAACTGAAGTGTTGGAGCATAAGCTTTCGTGGGCAAAGACCCACTTCGTCAGATGCATGTATCGCATGCATCTGACGAAATGGGTCTTTGCCCACGAAAGCTTATGCTCCAACACTTCAGTTAGTCTAGAAGGTGCCACAGGACTCCTCGCCGCTTTTGCAGATTCAGACTAACACGGCTACCCCTCTGATACTGGTAAGTATAGATGTGGCCTCAGGGTGTGACATGCATACAGAAAGGCTGTTTGTGTACAGCACCTAGCAAGGTACTATAAGGCACCCTAAGTTTCAGGGCAGAAGTGACAATATCCTGTTGATCTAGACAGTACCTGAGTTGTTACCATAGTGATATACTTTGTACACACAAGAAAGTACAGTATAAGTAGGGTTCAACATAACTCTGAATAGACTTGTTGAATTTTGACCACAATATTATTTCAACATATTTTTTTAGAGACTGAACTTAAATCCACAATGTTATCTTTTTTTTTTTTTTCGCTGTGATTCAACCTAAACAATTATGCTGATCCAGTTCATTTTATAATACATCTGGATTTCAAGGGAAATACACTTTCTGTCAGAATAACATCATTTCTGCTTCCTTTCTCAGTACAAAAAATGAGCTGAGTCCCAAGGAGGAAACATGCTCTTTCACTTGAATTGGCATGGATATTTCCTCCTGTAAATTGCACTTGTCTACCTCTTTCTTCTGATTACTTTTTAAATTGACTATTGTTTTTCCCCACATAAATGAGATGACAATGGCATTTGAATAGAGGGGAAAAGTAGATGTTAGTGCAATTGATTATTTTTCCTTATTTGAACACTGAAAGTGTACACAGGTAAGTTGTAAAAAGAGTGTTCTCACACTTTAACACATTCTTAACTGATGTGTTGGGGTATAGGAGTTTCCCTTTTTCTAATTACTTATGCTATTGGACAAGTCTCGAATTTCTTACTCGGCCAACATTCCCATTGACTGGAAAAGGACACTGATTATAGGAAATAGAGTCTGATGCAACAAAGCATTTAAGCACATAGTTAATTTCAGGCATGTGAGGAGTCCCATTAGAATCAATGTAGCTACTCCTGGGTTTAAAGTTAAGCATATGAAGTGCTTTGCTGGATTGGGACATAATATGTATGCAGAAGGAAAACATTTCTGCCTGTGTCAGAGAAAAGAACATGATCCTTTTTATTTAAAACCAGGAAAACAAAACAGAAGGGAAAAGCATAACATTTTAATGTAAATTGCATTC
Organism: Pelochelys cantorii; assembly: GCA_032595735.1. NCBI lineage: Eukaryota > Metazoa > Chordata > Testudines > Trionychidae > Pelochelys > Pelochelys cantorii. The sequence continues at coordinate 66,135,542 of CM064330.1, forward strand.
AGGTTTGGGTTGTGTGTGACAGAAATGTCCCTTTTTCTGAATAGAAGGTTTACAAAAAGCCTCCTTAAACCAGTGTATTCTAGCTAACTCTATATACCACTAATATTTTATATTTCTGAAAGAAAGTCACTTGGAACTAAAAATTCCACTATGTTTTAGTAATTCCCTTGTCAGAGAGTGGGATGAAATATGTTGGTCCTCAAAATTCTGTTTCGGTCTATAAGTTTTGTATATAAAGTGATGGTAGGAAATGGCATAGATTTCAATAACTTTAAAAGCCACTCTTCCATTATCTGAACAAACTGCCAGTCTGATGGGCATTGAATAAGCATGTTTACCTGTGATTTTATGAAAAAAAAAGTATCATTTTAAAGGAAAATGAAGATCCATGAGTCATGAACAGGATTATTACTGTTCAAATAGTGTATTGTAAAAATGGATCATCCAACTAGCAAGTAATTTTTTGCTTTCCAGATTAAGGAAAGAATGTGATTTTTCTTTTATGAACAGCAAAGATACATCATATTTAATCAAGTGTCATGGCAAAGAAATCAATCAAGTCACTAATAGTAATCGGATTATTTTTCAAGTAAGTGTAGACACAAGTTGTTTGCTTGCTGTTGCTACACAAGCTACTCTTTTAAGGTAAAATGAACTTTTTTGAAGAGTTCAGGTTTTCAAAATTACCATACTTCACTCTATCCATTATTTTATAAGTGGCACCTGCTAGCTATTCACACTGTAATATTCAAGAATTGCACCATTATTAGGCACTAATATAATAAAATTAGCACATTGAACTAAGAGTTACCATGGCTAGCATCTTTTGTTCCCCCAGTGATGTCTAACTGTGCCCCTTTGCAAGATCTTATAGTGAAAAATTCAAACATTTATAAAAGACATTTGAACTCTTTAATTACAACTTAGCTGGTGCTACTAAAATAAACTACCTATGTATACCACCTGTGATTTCACTTAAATTTAAAAATGGGTTCAGGCCAAAACTTGACATAGAACATTTCATTTGGAAGACCTAGACATGATGAAGCTAATCTCAGTTTTTCCTTTTTCTAAAGTATATATCAAACCTTTATTAATTAGTTTGCTGTAGTACCCAGGACCCCACTGATGTAACAAGATCCCATTGTGAGAGATGCTGAACAAACATAGGCCTTACTTGCCTTGTTTCTAAAATGAGGTTATTGATAATCTCTTACCCCAGAAAGGGATTGTGATGATTAATTAGTTAATTATGTGAGTAACAGAAGGGCTAAAATTCACTGGAATGCTCCCTTCCCAGAAGCTGGGGTACAAATATTTTGAAATCCTCAGCTTTTTAGGCACCATTTTTCCTAGTCCTCATGTTAGTGCTCAGAGAGAAGGTGGGAGGCATAAACCAGCAAAATTGCACTTCCTACCTTGCTCCATACCCATTATTGCCAGCCCAGATGTTTAAAAATCATGAGATTATGTAAAAATAATAATTTGGTTTTCTTTTTATTTGCCTTCTGTTTTCTTGAGCCTTTAGAATGCACTAGAGTCAGATTCTGAAGCTTTCTCCATAGCTGCAGGGGCTAGAAACTTACATTTCCTTTAAATATGAAATTATTCCATACCAATTAATGACAGTAACAGGGACTTTAAGGAACAAAAGCAATCATGAGGCTGGTGACAAAATCATGAGAGTTGGCAAAACTGCATCCCTATTCTCCTGGAAACACATAGTGTCCAAAGGTTGCATGTAGAAAAGGTATAAACATTCCTAACTAGGAAGGAGAGCTGAGCAGCCAGATGTAGGCATCCAAAAAAGGATAACACTAACCAAGAAGTGTGGCAGTAGACTTGCAGCCTCTCTGTACCCAGTAGCTTCAAGAGGAATTCTGTCTCCTAGTTACAAAATCCTAGGTGCTCTATCTCAGGTGCTGTAGCTTTGTACAAATCCTTACTCTGGGTTATGGCTAAAAGACTCCACTGAGCCTTTGGAAAAATGTCTCTTAAAGACCTTCTAAAATACACCTGAATCCATAAAATCATCTGACTGAAGCTTGGTCTATACTATCATTTTATGTTGGTATAAATACATGCCTGACCAGATCGTCAGTGAAACAGCACTGCATCAATAGGAAGGCAACATAGTTACTCCCTCTCAAGGAGGTGAAATACATTCACTGAAGAAAGAAGCTCTCCAATTGGCATAGTTAGTATCTTTGCTAAGTGCTACAGCACTGCTGCAATGCTATAAGTGTAGACAAGCCTTAACTCTTCTCCTATCATCCTTAGATATTGCTGTGCAGTGCCACAAACATAATGAACAGGAGAGTCCATTAAATTTCTGGAAAACGGTGAAAAATGGATTCAGAAGTCCAAATACTAAATTCAGCCCAGCTCAAAAGCATTTTGAAAAATAAACAATTTACTCTTTAAAAATCTGGTTTGAAGTTATAGGAAGGCAAAGGAAAAAAGGTAATAGCTTTGGAAGCTTTATTGCAACTTCATAACTAAAATATAGCTACTTTTAAAAAATGAGATATTGTTGGCTTTTCATCTGCACTCTTCTTTATGCTGTATTCTTTCAAAATAAATGGACAATAAACTAGCCAAGTTACTAACACTAATGAAAATTAGCAACTGTGCACAGCTAAATTTGTCTAATCTATTTTCATATACAACCTGCATTAAAACATTTTAATATCTGCATTACATAGCATTATTCTATATGGTATTATGTCAAAAGCCATAAGAAATGTGATAAATTTCTATGTGTTTCTAAAACAAACCTTCATATGTTTGTTTTATAGTTGTAAAAAGGATGAAGTAACTTACAAAAATGCAAGTACATTGAAAGGACCTAGTTTTAACTCATTTGATTGTACCTGTCCTGCACAAAGTCTATGTGTGACAGATAAATAATGACATACAGATGTATATATCTGTATCAATCTGCAAACCTCATTCTGTTTTGTGAATGCCAAATCGACTGTATACTGTGCCTTTCACTTTTGCAATGTAGCCTCTATTTTGAGCTGGGACACCTAGTAGATGTCAGCAGAAATCCTTACATCTAGGAGAGGGGCTAACAGTGGGAAATATACGAGGAGTCTTCCATTCAACTGTGTCCATTCTAAAACAGTAAGCTAAATGAAATCCAAAGGGCTCCCTTTTTCAGAGGGTGGTCCTAGGGGAGGGAGAGAGGAAAGAGGACCTGTTGGACAGCAGTTGATCGCCTGATGGGAGGGGTGAAAGCTGTTTGAGGGGCCATCTCACAGAGAAGACCAGAACTCTATTTTAGGATCAGATCTACAGAAGCCAGGGGAGATCTTTCACTGGTCATCAATTTCCAGAGCAGGTAGGAGCACAGGATAGGAGTGCAAAAGGGTCTTGGGGATCCTGAAAGGACACTAACAAAATTTCAAAAGATCTTGGAATAGTGAAAACAGTGGAGGGATTATTTTTTCTTGCAGCTATTTGTTCCTTTTTGCCATATTGTCCTCTTGTCCTGTGATACTTCAGGGTTGGGTGAGCCCGTGGTATAATTTAGCTAGAACCAGGGGTCCTTCTAAGTTATGAAGCCTTTCTGGGCTGCCCTCTGAGTTGTAGTGCTGCACAAAGTCATCACAGCTACATGCCTGGCCAGGCCCCCAGCACTCCCCTACTGGTCACACACTAAAGTCATTTTCCACATTGACTAGACCAGGAGAATCTGCTCCTAGAGCCACTTCACAAGACTACTTTACCTGCCCAGATCATGTTGGTGTTACTTCTTTTATCCAGTAAACAGAATGTGATGGCTATGTCAGCAGTGGATAGTAGCGCTAAGCAGAAAACATTTTCTTGCCACTCCATATTTCATTTGCAAAGAGTTATTCTGAATGCAGGTTAAATTTAACAATGGAACATAATTAAAATGTGTAGCTGAATTGTTTCCAGCCGAACACCATGCATTTCCTCTTTTCCTGGTGTCCTATCAATAAGAGTCCTTCCTTAGGATATGTGACTTGTCTACAGTTCCATTATTAATACTACACCTTTTCTAGCTTATAAACATTTGAATATATACATTAGCACAAACATTTTATCCTCAGTTCTTCACTCCATGTCCATTTGGCCAGAGAGTTACTAGCACATAGCCAAGTTGGAGTTTTGTCTTTACTCCAAGCTGCACTAGTTATGCAGTCTTTGAGATGGATTGCTTAACAGGAACCACCCCAGGAGTGACCAATTCCTGTCACCTGTTTCCTCTATCTGTAGAGTCTTCTCTCTCCCAGTAAGATTGAGCTCTGTATGGTTGTTTATAGGCTCTCCCTGGCTGTCTGTTGTCTCTCTTAAGTGTTTCCTGTTCCTTCAGATTACTTGTCCAGGCAGGGTTTCAAACTCCCCGAAATGAGTAATTGTCTAATACAATCAAGATCACTTTTTCCTTGAAGGTAAATGTCTGCTTCCACCTTTCCCAGTGGTTTGGTGGGCATCTCATATGCTAACAAGCACTTTCTCCTGGTGGCTATCACACAAATTGCAAGTGTTAGAACCTTCTGTCAGAGACTAGAGTTGTGTCCTCATTCCTGATACATCTCAACCCCATCTAAGATGCTGTTAGTGCTCAACTGGGGACATATTTTTGCATGGTATCCTTGTGTAATGAGACTGAGACAACAACTCTGTTGTCAAAATATGTTTATATTCTGAACACTCATCTCATCTCTAATTTGAAAATATGGTTTTGCTTTTACCGGTACATGGCTTTTGTCTTCTGGCCACTTTGACTGTCTGTAGGTGGATGACTGTTCTATATCCTCTTTAATGTCCATCAGCTTCCATTGAAATTGGAAGACTGAATCCATTAACATGTGGCACTATGTCCTAGTCCCCTTCCCCAGCTTCCTGATGCTGGGGTTATACCAATAAGATTGTCTCCAGGATGATTACTGCTTTCTATCTGGGAGCTGTAGTCACTTTCGAGCAGTAACAAGGGGCTATTCCACAACTGTCTCTATGGGTCTGTGGTTTGATTACACTGTTACTGAGAGGCTATCAGTGTACTGATGGAATCTCTCCATTCCAAATATGGCAGCTACAAGTTCTTTTTCTATTTGGACATACCCTGTTCGTTCACTGACAGGGCTCTGTTGGCATGAGAAATTTCTGCTTCTGCAAAATGACACTAACTACTATCGCGCCTATATGCATATATACAGCCACAATGTATTACTCTTGTTCCAAAGACAGCACATTGATAGAGCAGACAATTATATATGTATTTCCCTAAACCATGACTTTAGGTAATAACACCTAGTTTTTTCATCAGTAGATCTCAGAATGCTCTTCCTATTTTACACATGGGGAAATAGAGGCACAGAGAAGTAAAGTGTCTTTGCCCAAGGTCACAGAGCAGTCTAGTAGCAGATCCGGGAATAAATCCAGGGCTCATTTGCCCAGGGTCAGGGCTCTATCCACTAAATGACACTGTCTCACTCCATTAGAATACGCTGGCTCCCAAATATAAGATATTCTTCCAGATACTGATGTCACTTTCTTTTATCTTCTATAAATTTCTTCATTAAATTCTGTGCTTATAAAAGGCTTGATCCAAGTGGGTTATTGTCCTTATGCATAATTAGTTTTAAGCTAGGATTTAAGTAGAAAAATCCTATTGACTCATGGCTCCACTAGGATTACTTTTCTGCAAACAGTCCTTACATTTTTTGTATTAATTGTAAAAACCCAAAGTTTTAAAAAATGTCACAAATCTGCCTGATAAACTCAGTTCTTCAAAGCACACTTTCAAAAGTATTGGCCAACCTCACAAATCAAAGATGATTTTTAACTGCAATTTTAACTAAAGTCATTGCTCAGGTCAGGTTCTCTTTCCCCTCCTCTGACTTTCTGGTGATTGTAATATACTTTCAGGACTCAGCCATTTGTGCACGCCCTCACACACCATTGTCCCTTCAGCTTTTTAAAGCTTTTAAACTAATATACCACAGAAGTGCTCTTTTTAGTGATGCAGTTCCTAGCATCTATGTCCCTGCAGTCACCCCTTCTTGATTCTTTACTCAATCTTACTCATACTCAGAGCACATTCAGTCTCTTCCTTTGAAAGGGTACATTCTTCAACACTTTTCTTTTTCTAAATTCACTATCAATGGGGAGCCTAATGAGTACCTTATGGCTCAGAGATGAACAGTGAGTACACTAGCTTTTAGCTGCTTTAATTGTCTACCAGAATTCTTAAACCCTGGCAAAATGTTTGCTGTGATGCTATAAAATAATTTAGTGTAATGAAAGACAAACCACTAGCCAAAGGGAATCACATTCCCAGCGGCTGTGCAATGCATCATTCTGATTTAGTTTAGCTGCTAATTGTTAACCCAAAAAGAATATTGATTGGAAAAGTTGCTGACACAGTGCTTACCTCTGTGATTGTTAGCTTTTAACCCAATTTATGAATGTCTGATCATTGCTTTAAAACTCTAAAGTACCAGCTAAGATAAATCAGAATTTTTGTTAAATAATAATATTGCTAGAGATCAATTATCAGTTAAGAAATTAGATTTAATTTCCCTTTGCAACTAATTAGAGTTAGAATCTCAGCTCTCCTTGTGCATATAATTAATGTTTCTAATCAAATATTTCTTCACTGGATCTGCAGAAGATAATATGAGCTTTGACATCTGCACTGATAATTTGGACTTTGTGATCAAATATTATTTTTTCTCTTTGTGGACTTTGATGCAATAAATTGTTTGCTGCATTACACTGATGGGATTTTTAAATGCAAATGATACAAAGTCAGAAAAGATTATGGAAGTTTATAATAATGTTATGGAGCTATAGCAGTCTCATAGAGCTGGAAGGGACTTTGAGAGGTCATCAAGTCCAGTCCCCTGCCCTCATAGCAGGACTAAGTACCATCCCTGGTAGATTTGCTCCAGATCTCTAAATAGCCCCCTCAAGGGCTGAACTCACAACCCTGAATTTAGCAGGTCAATTCTCAAACCACTGAGCTATCCCATTGCTTGGGGGGGGGTGGTTCTTAGTTTGGAGATAAATAGCCAACTTGATATCAACATTTAAAAGAGCTTAGCAAGATTAGGAGGTTATAACCAGGGATAACATCTAAAATGTAACAGTATTTTACATCTGCCATGTCTTCAGTGCATAGTCAAGTCAAACTTCATATCACTTCAGCATGAAAAGGCTGATATCATGGTGATTAAAGCTTAAAACTTTTAAAATTGCATAAAGGTTCTCTTGGGTTAGAAGACATATAAAGATCAATTTGATACTGGCTTACTTCATGATTTGTTTTTGTACTGAAGGTTGGACCTCCCTGATCAGCACCCTCAGGACCTCAGTGGTCCTGAACACAAGGGACTTTGCTGGACCAGGGGAGATCAGATCTTAGGCTTTCCTGAGGCTCCGCTCTTGGCTACCAGTCTGGCCAGTGCGCTGCCCTGACCCTGCTGGTAGAGCTCCAAACCAGGCTGTCAGTGCTGCTCCAGCTGGCAGGGGTCCCAGCCCCCACCAGCTGGCCAACTCCAGCCAGCAGAGTCAGCTCCTGGTCCACAGGGCTCCCTGGTCCTAGTCGCTGGCCCCACTCTGGCTGCTGCCAGATGGCTGGGCTCCCTGCCTACAGGCAACTGGCTCTGCAGGCTGCCTGATGCCAGACTGGCTGAGCTCTCAACTGCTGGTAACCTCTCTGGCTGGGGCTCTCTGGTCCAGCAACAGTTGTTATACTGCCAGACTATGGATGTTGCTGGACCCGAGAGTACTGGACCAGAGAGATTTGACCAGTATATATGTTGCCTAATTTTTTTAACATTACCTTCTTTGTGATCTACTTAAAAGATGTTTCTTGAAAGCTTTGTGTTGTCATAATGTTGGGTCCAGAAACTAATTCCCTAAAGATAGGAAACATTTAAGTGCTAGATTTGGAATTATATCTTTTTACATTTATATACTGTTTTTCATGCTCAGCTTGGTGCACAGCAAAATACTTTATAAACTTTCTGTGGATATCAAACATCTCCTAGCAGTGAAGTATTTTCATCCTAAAGCAGAAGTTTAACAATGCACAGCAACACTGTGGTCTAATGTCTGATATTTTTATCTCACAAAATATATTCCACTCCCACAAGTAGTCCCACTAAAGACTGTGGATTTAAGTGTGGAGTAAGTTACTTCTCAACATGAATAAGGGTTTCAAAATCTGGTCCTTTCTATCAAAATGCCAAATCCAGTTGAAATTATAGGCGAAAGTTAGGCAGATAGGATGCCATTATTCAAATTGGATTCTTGCAAGAATGCTGAAGTGAGTGTCTCTATTTTTGCACAAAATTCCATAGCATCTTTATATTTAAGCACTGTTTAAAAGAGTGTATAGGCACATTTTGCTTTGGCATCCATTTGCACACAGATACTTTTGTGTGCAAATCAGGTAATTGTCTGAGAAACTACCTGGCCTACCAGAAAAAGTGTCTGTTTTCATGTGGATTTGCAGGATAGGCACATCCAAAAGTGTGTGCATGTGAAATACGTTCAGAGGGTTTCACAGGGTACTTTGAAAATTTTGCCTGTATTGCACTCAAGTGGTCAGGATTTTGGCTTGATGATAGTTCTGAAAGACAAAGCCCATTGTATATTCTGAAGAGCCAATGAAGAAATATTTGATTCGAATTATTAATTATATGCATAAAGAGAGCTGAGAAGCATAGTGACAGCTCCTGTGTATTAATAAAACATCAGCATAATCAAGTTGCAGAGTAATTCAACTATCCACTGATTTATCTGGCACATTTAGAACAAAATATTTGACTCACTTTTAGGCAGAGATAAGCAGAAAATGCCTGGCCTGTTCCACACATGCACATCAGTGAAAGTTGATCCCACTTTTGATCAGGTATTAGAGATGGGCAAACCAGTTGTGATTAAAAATAACCAAGCCAACTTTTTAAGAAAAGGTTAAATTGAACTTTTGAAAAATCATTTATGGATACAGGAAAAAGTTCAGTGAAATTTCTAATCTAATTTTCTCTTTACATTCTGTTTTCTACTTCCTGGTAAAAGCTAGATGAGCCAAAATAGATTATTTTTTTTGTAGCATTTTCAGTTCAGGTCCATAGAGGATGACGAAACAAAATTTATCTGAACATGCCAGAATGACAAAAAAGGTTCATTTTCAAGGACTCTCCTTGCTTTCCTATCTAGAGCTGTTCCCTAGAATAGTTGATCCTGATGATGCTCTAGCAGATAACTTCTAAGGCCCTGAATAAGCAAAGCATCACAGAAAAAATGAGTAATTCCTTTGAAGACTTGAGTTTCACTGCTTTGATCCATTAGGGTCTAAACCCCAGCTTCCCTTTGTCTCAATACAGATCCCTCCTCAATTTTTTTGATGGAGTGAGATTTTTCTACCCTTCTGGATGCTATGAAAATGACCTCCTTTTCCCACCCATGCCTCTTCCTGAGGGCAGAGCAACTATCACTGCCTCAGATTTGGCATGCTGGTCATCTCTTGACCATAAAAATGGCTACATATGGGGTGCAGTTTCTTCATATAAAAGTGTGAGGGGCTTCAGGGCCACCAAATCAAACTAACCCTCCCCATAACCCTCACTTATCTTAAAAGCGAGGGCCAGCTAAAAAAAAAGATTATAAAACTAATGGCACAATCTAAGTAAAATGAAAACAATATTACCTTGTTACAGTATACTAATAACATGTTAAACTGTAGCTGAATTATCATTAAATGCACAATCCTTATTACTAAATTAATAATTTTTATTGGAGTAGGCACAGATAACCCATTTATTAATCTATAGACATAAGATCTTGTATGGAATGCAACATGATGTCTCAATATGTTTTATTAGATCTCTGATTTAGCAATAAAGAGGTATGAAATGTATGTAGCCAGCCAATTTCTTTTTGGCAAGACATCCATAGAGTCCAAAAATCAATATTTGTTCCATAAATTATCTAGAATAAATAACACTAAATAAATTGGGCTAAAAGCCACCTTGTTCAGATGGTAGCAGAGGAAAATTCCACCCAATTTAATCAAGCCATCTTCCTTTGGGAAATGTACTGTCATAAACATGGAAGAAATGTAGATCTGGAGACATATTATTTTTGGAGATGGCCAGGCCATCAATCGGTCAACATTTTAGCAGACAGTTTTCTATCATCCTCTCAGAGATAAATTATAAATGTCAGAGATCTTCACTGAAAATCTTATAGGAGACTGAGGTTTCGAGAGGTAGGATGACTCATCTTATATTTTGCCCTTATTTGCTGCGTAATGTCCCGATGGGCCATATATAGAGGTAAGAATTACTTGATAAGTAAAGTATGGTTTTAAGCAAAGGATCAGCCTGAAACCTGAACTTCAGCTTCCATGGTCCTACACAGATTCCCTTTTTCTAATTTTCCTATCCCTATTTCAAATAAAGGCTGAGGAAAACACAGGTCAGGTTTCACGCTACTGTGATGTCATTATGTCATACCGGTTCCTCAGCCCTTCAGAGACTTCCCTGCCAATACAGAGAAGTCAGCAGTTTATATTTCTGAGGCAAAACAAGAGCAGAAAAAACAAACCCAAAAACCAGCCATCTTCATAAATCATAAAGGAGCAGTAAACGGCACAAACAAATGTAGTTTTCCTTTGCAGTTAACCTTTAAAGATGTTTAAAATGGATAACACTGAATTTCTACTGACTGGTTAACTGCTACACAGAAGACCATTTCTCATAGGAAGAAATGCACTTATTTGCATTTATATTTTCTCCCTTAAAATTTTGTCAGTTTTAAATATAAATAAATAATAACAATAATTAATAATAAAGCAAGAGCTCCAGCTCTTGACATGATATTTTGTAGGATATACTTCAGGCGTTAATATTATATAGCTACCCTATTTTAGTTTTCTCAGAGTCATTTCCTGACAAAATTCATATTCTTCTGAATCCAGTTCCAGGAATAAACCATCGCTTAGGGTAAGCTGTGATCTGCTTTATAAATCTTGTCATGATGTATTCCCACATCCCCTGTAAACTGCCTGAAGATTCAGGAAGAAGGACTGGGTCAATATTGCATTGCTTACTCATTTGTTCATCAGATGGCCTAATCACATTTGTGCACATTACTTGTCCCCTTATCTAAACTTGACCTTAAATTGACCTTGAGGCTGACAACTAAAGGAAGCTCTTGACTCTATACATATTACTGAGAGCAGTTACATTTAAAAAAATACTAAGAGATAGGCCACATCACTGCTGTGGCCTATGAAATAATTTGATCTTATACTTGCAAAAACAATACAGTGCTTAGAAACCTCAAACATGGTTTAAAACTTGGTTATATCTTTACTTTAAAAAGTGAGGATATTGTTTACCTCATATTGATAGCAATTATTCTAATCTATAATCCTCAAATAACTTTAAATTGTAAATGGACTGAAAAAATGTACATTATTTTAGAAGTCAGATATTTAGCCAAAAGAAGAGAGAGAAACTGAACACACATTTATTCCTAGACTACATCAAAATGGTGAATGACTTCTTAGGAGCAGAACTTGTTTGGAAGCCGAGCTGTTTGGAAAACAATGCATTCTGAAACTACGAGAGAATGTTTTATAAATCTCAAAACACAAGCCATAATTGGCTCTATATAAAATATTCCTGACAGACTTAACCAAAAATACATATCATTCTAGATCTAACCAGAGAACAGACTTTTTCCTTCTGCAGAACATAAGAACAAACATACTTGGTCAGACCAAAGTATCCTGAGTTCTGATAGCCTTGAATGTCAGATGCCCCACAGGGAATGAACAGAACTGGTGATTATCAAGCAATCCATTCCCTGTTGCCCATTCCCAGCTTTTGGTAAACAGAGTCTAGGAACACCATCCCTAAAAAGCCAGGGATGGACCTATCTTCCATCAATTTATATAGTTTGTGGGTTATTTTTGAATACTGTTATAATCTTAGCCTTCACAACATCCTCTGGCAAAGAGTTCCACTTGAGCTGTGTGAAGAAATTTGTCCTTTTGTTTGTTTTAAATCTGCTGCCTCTTAATTTCATTTGGCGACCCTTAGTTATAAGGAGTCAATACTATTTTCTTATTTATTTTGTACACTCCAGTCATGACTTTTATCTCATCCTCCCTTAGTCATCTCTCCTCCAAGCTGAAAAGTCCCAGTCTTGTGAATTTCTCCTCATATGGAAGCAGTTCCATAGTCCTGATCATCTCCGTTGCCCTTTTTTTAACCGTTTCCTATTTCAATATATCTTTGTGGAGATTGTGCAGATGTGGGTGCACCCATTATTTAAGATGTGGGGGTAGCATGGATTTACATAAGGGCAATATAATTTTTTTCTGTCTTATTATCCCTTTCTTAATGATTCCCAAAATTCTGTTCACTATTTTGACTGCCACTCTACATTAAGTGACTGTTTTCATAGAACTATCCACAATTACTTCAAGATCTCTCTCTGTTGAGTGGTAACAGTTAATTTAAATCCGCATCATTTTATATGTATCATTGGGATTATGTTTTCTAATGTACATTAATTTCCATTTATCAACATTACATTTCATCTGCCATTTTGTTGCTCGGTCACCCAGTTTTTGAGAAATCCTATTGTAACTCTCCATGGTTTGCCTGGGACTTAACTATTCTGAGTACACTTCAGTCTTTTTTCAGTCATTTTTCAGTCAATATTTTCTACCTCCCTGTTTGCTCTTTTTTCCAGATCATTTATGAATATATTGAATAGGATTGGTCCCAGAAGAATCCCTGGGGGACCCCACTATTTACCTCTATCTAATCAGAAAAATGACTATTTATTCCTACCCTTTGTTTCCTATCTTTTAATCAGTTACCAACCCATGAAAGTACCTCCCTACAGATTCAGGATTATGTTCTGGATACTTCTGTACAAAGCCACAGATCTAAGATGAGAGATCCCTCCTTGCATAGCCAGAGTATCAAAACCCTTTTTTCCTACCTGTTGCAATAGATTTCCCATTTCCCAGACCTCATCAATGTGGGTATTGAGGCAGGCTTGCAAAAGACACAAAGGGCACTTAAGCACCCAACTCCCAGTGAGCCATCCTTCTGCCATTGGCGTTAATCTAACACAAGATTCACTCCAATGAAAACTGTGTTTGGCTCTTTGAGCACAGGCCTAGCTGCAATTTGACTCAAGGAGAAAAGGTAGACTTTACTCCATTTCCTGAATCAACAGAGTTAGCACCATATTTTTTAAACAAATACAGTTTTAACTTGTATAAGTGAAAATATATTCTAATACTTCCACAAACTATCTAGAATATTTTGACAGGTTGTAAACTACATTTTAGAACTGTTGCCAGCTTGATTTGAAATGGAAATCACCTGCAAAGATGTGGTACAAATGTATTGCAAATACAAATATATATTCTTAGTAGCATAAACAATATATTGGAAAAAAATTGATATAAAAGAGCTATGAAAACTATGTCACAACTGAATACTGCATCCTACAAATTGTCACTTTCCCCATTTTACAAGGTGAAAACATATTTTTATGACAGGAATATTTTTTTCAGTTTATGTAAAATGATGGAAATCTACTTTTGGCTTTCCTAGAAAAAGCTGATATTGTAAAAATGTCTGCACAGTGTGGAAAGAGATAGCAAAATGTCAGTGTCTCAAACGAGAATGCACACTAATTCAGGTTAAGCTGAAGGACTGGGATAATATTTTGTAAGATGCGGGGGTGAGAATTCTTGTAAAAATGTTTCTTTCTAGCAAGCATTTTGAATAAATTGTTCTGTCATGGAATCCAACATGATGCTTTTTGCTGAGAAACGTTTTGTCTTTGGCTCCATATAACATCACACTAACTGAGAGCTGTGTGTCTATATTTGAGGGTGAAATGTATTTCTACATTTTATTTAGGCTGATTAATATCTATTAAATTCTTCTGTCATGCAGATGTGTATTCCCAGTTGTCCAAATTCTGACCTGGAAATCAGTGGCAGTTCCTCCTTTGTTTTCAGTGAGACCAAGTCTTGTTCCAAAGTGCTTAGATGGGTCTTGATAAAGTGTAATGGTGATTTGAACAGTCCAAGAATTCTCTGCACATTTTCAGTATTCCTAATTCCAAATTGTGTGTTTCTTTGTAATACTTATGCATCTTTTGGGTTATTGAAAGGAATTCAGTCTTATTCCAAAGTCAATGGGAATTTTGACTGAATATATCTGAAAAAAATTGAAGTGTGGAGCTCTTTTTTTTTCTGCACTAACATAAAATAGGCCTCCACAGCTCCGAATCTATTCATACCACAGAGCTCTGAAAAAGTGTATGATTTTTTCAAAAAATAGTGTTTTTATGGATTCCAGGAAATACTAATTACTTGTTCATGTTCTACAGTTCAAAGATTCTTCTGAGTGAACTCAGGCCTCAAAAGATACACTGCTCTACAGCCAAAATGCTTCTGAAATAAATGTAGTCAAACTCTACTAATTCTGGGTCACTGAGAACGAAAATGATGCTTAAAATTGTTGATTGGCTCTAGTTTTCAAGATATGCTATTGGGTCAGTATATACGACCCTTGACTTGGGAATGGCGGAGGATAAGTGAGTTATACAGGGAAAGGATCTCAATTTAAACCAGAAATGACTAAAATACATCTTTGATTGGATCTATGAATAAATCTATGACTGGGTTTGGACAGTACTTGCTTTTTAGGCAAAACAATGAATGATGCAATCTGAAGCTGGTATTGTGTCATACATGATAGGAATTGCATCATGTTATTCCTAGAAGTCACGGATGATGCAATCATAACGAAGCTTACATCACTCTGCTGGACAAATTGCCCTATATCAGCTCTAGAAATCATACAGTGTCGTGCTCTCTTATTTGTCAGTGTTTGATTTTGCAAAGGGACACATTTCTGTTTAGCCAAAGTGAGCAGAGATGCCTCGTACTTGTGTGAACAGTGCAGGTAACTTCTGCTATGTTTGTGGTGAAGTGACTTTTGCATCACAAAAGTGCAGTATAACCACTATGTTTAAGAAAGCCTATCACCTTTATTTTGGCTGCAAAATTGGAGATCAGGACAAGAGGTGGGCCCCCCACACACATATGCTGCAACACTTGTGCAACAAATCTTCACCAGTGGTTGAACAGGAAAAGGAAATCTATGCCTTTTGCAAGATTTGGAGAGAGCCAACAGATCATACCAGCAATTGTTACTTCTGCATGGTGCCTCCAGTTGGGAAAGGTGTGTCAAAGAAGAAAAAGTGGACTGTGCATTATCCAAACATTCCATCAGCTATACGCCCAGTACCCCACGGAGAAGGACTGCCGGTTCCTGATGCACCAGAATCATTCTCGCTTGAGTCAGACGAGGAAGAGGAAGAGGATGAAACTTCTGGTCCTGAACCATTAATGTCACAGGACCCACATTTTCTCCCATCCTCCTCCTCTGAACCACACCTCATAACACAAGGTGAACTGAATGACCTTGTCAGGGATTTGGAACTACCCAAGAGTAAGGCAGAGCTGTTGGGCTCCAGACTACAGCAGTGGAATCTCCTGGCAGGTGACGTTAGGGTTTCCATGTTCCGTGACCGTCAAAAGGATCTTGTCCCATTCTTCTTCATTGGAAGGTGATCTTGTAGCCTGCAACATCATCGATGGTGTGATGGCAGCCCTCAACATCGTTCACGATCCAGATGAGTGGAAACTGTGCATTGATTCATCGAAGACGAGTCTTAAAGCTGTTTTGCTGCATAATGGCAATGTTTTGCCATCAATTTCAGTTGGTCATGCAGTCTATATGAAGGAAACCTATGACAACATGAAACAACTTTTGAGGTGCATAAACTATGGCCAACATCAGTGGCAGCTTTGTGGCGATTTGAAGGTTGTTGCTCTCTTGCTTGGTCTGCAGACTGGATACACAAAGTACTGCTGTTTTCTCTGTGAATAGGATAATAGTGCAAGAGATTCCCACTACATCAAGATAGATTGGCCACTCCGACAGTCATTGGAGCCTGGGAGGAAAAGTGTTCAGCATCCACCACTTGTTGAATCAAGGAAGATTTTGTTACCACCCTTACACATCAAGCTGGGTCTGATGAAGAACTTTGTCAAGGCCATGGACAAAAACACAAGCAGCTTTCAAGTACCTCTGTGGAAAATTTCCAAGGTTAAGTGAAGCTAAGATAAAGGAAGGTGTCTTTGTCGGTCCTCAGATTCGTGAACTTCTTCGAGATGATGCATTTGACCATGCACTGCGTGGCAAGGAAAAGACAGCATGGAAAGCCTTCCAGTTAGTGGCAATAAACTTTCTCGGAAACAACAAGGCAGACAACTACAGGTTGTTGGTGGAAAACCTCCTCAAGGCATACAAAAGCCTTGGTTGCAACATGTCACTAAAGATACATTTTTTGCACTCTCATCTAGATTTTTTTCCACCGAACTGCGGAGCAGTGAGTGACGAGCACGGCGAGTGATTTCACCAGGACATTGCAACAATGGAGAAACGCTATCAGGGCAAATGGAGCCCATCAACGCTTGCAGACTATTGCTGGACAGTGACAAGAGATGCTCCATTTAATGAATACAAGAGACAAGCCAAGAAGCGCCGAGTAGACACTGAATAGGACTAAACTATGTACATAATAGTTTTTTGCCTTTTGTTTCATAATAAATTTTATTTATATAACCCTTTTGCTGATTTTTAAAGTGTTACATAAACAGAACAGGTGAAATATTATCATGTAAAGCAACCATAAACACATGAAAAGACCTAGGTTTACAATTTATGATTAAAACTCTACTATCTACACAATATACATAGACGTAAAATGTAAAAACTTAAATATCTTGGAAACAGTAACCAATCAGTTGTTTTAATTGTCATATTTGAATTCAGCACATCAAAATACATAATAAATAGCACATTTTATCTCTGAAGCAGACGACTTCTAAAAAATTGTAGACCAGTGATACTAGTCTTTGCTTGAAGATGTCAAAGTTAAAATGTGTTAATTCTATCAGACATATGGGAATTGAAATTTTTTGGTGAGATTTCAATGTAGTCTGGCTGACACCTGTGCCAACCTCCCCACTGTCACTTCAGTGCAGTGAAATATCAGGTAGGTTTCAGGAAGAGAGGGTGCAGAACACAGTTTGGTTCTGCTTATTCTCCGGTGGCATATGGTCCCTTAGGGTCTATGCATAGGTAGAGAAATTAGAGCAGCCCCACCATGACTCTAATTTATGTTAAGCCCAGTGTAGACCAGATTAGAAAGCTATACGTGACTCCATTATACTCTCCCCTACATCTCCCCTGTACCATTCAGACCTTGGCACACAAAAGATTCTGGGCCAAAAATTTGCTGGTGGCTTTTGGTCAAAATGTTGGATTTGGTACTGTTCCATGTGGTTTACTCTTACCTACAGATGTGCTCAATAATTAACAGCACTTTTAGCAGTGCCCTTCACTGCTCTTCTGAAACTTCCTGGCTATTTAAGTAAGTTTAGTTGCTGCTGCTGCTTTGGAACCCTCTCTTGGAATGTTTGAGTAGCTGTGCCCATATGGATCCATCAGCTTGAAAATGGTGCATGTTTGTAAACAGGATGCATAAAATTGATAAAGTGAATCGATTTCATTCTAATTGTATTTTCTGATTTCTTTGAGGGGAGTCGTACACCAACTTCATAAATAGAGACAACCTATCATTCACTGTATTTCCCTTGCAGTTTGTTTTTTTGTTTCAGAAGCATAACATTTTGGTTTCCAAATGTTTTGTAGGACAAAGTAAAATGTATTTACACTTTTGGTTTCTGGATATGCAGCCAAGAAGTGAAATTTCCACTGCCCAAAAAGAAACTGGAAATTGCTCTTAAAGCTTCTATCATTTTCATGTGAAGATGAGGAGAACCACAGATATAGCTGCAGAATCTCTCATGCACACTTTCAACCAAATGAGCAAGAACTTGAAGGCCAACACTAAGTCCCGTCTGTTTCTCAAGTGTGCATTCACAGATTCTCTGGGGGCTTTCATATATTTCCCATGACACACATTTAGATATATAATAGCTTTTTGCAACCTTGGACTGTTCTCTGGGCCCTGGCCACCTACACTGAGCAATAAGGGACAAAATTGAAGAAGCTTTTTAGCTTTTATAGCTTATTGATTTTTATATTTTCTGATGTATTAGAGCAATTTTTCAAATGTATCCGCCTTACCTTGATATCTTGAGTGTGGAGAGAGGATTTCACATTTATTAGCTTTGCTTTGGTAAAAAAAAATGTAGCAGTAGAAGTACTTTAGTGTTATCTCAGGGATATAAATGGTTTTGGTATAAAAAATCAATTCTCTGAGTAAAATTTAAAGCTTGTGTGCAAGTGTTACATAAAAAGCAGACAACAAGGGATGCACTTTCCCTACTAGGTAACAAAGATGGTTTTAAAAAGTACAGTCCTGAATTGCAGTTGAACTCATTGATGCTCAATACTTTTCAAATAGAAAAGTTCTATCTTAATAGAGAGCATACAATACAGTAAATACTTTTTTATTATCTCTGATCATCCGTGGCAGCATTAAAAAAGAAGTGCAGCAGAAATGTCTTCTCCAAAGGGAGCACTATTTTCTCAGAACAGCGGCAATGAGAAAAAGTGTGATGCATTTCATGGTAAGAATATTTTGTCTAGTGTTTTGAATTTTTAAACACTATAAACAAGCAGATGATGTATTCTGAAGCTTCAGTTTACAGCATCCAAGCCCAAGAGGTAAAAGGAATTCAGTTTTCTTATCTTTTATCACAATAGCAATGTGATTTCTGTTAATCAATATCAAATGTGACTCACAATTCACAACGTCTCTGTTTAACCCGCATTAACTACTGACATTATTTCAGTTGGGTGTTGTGAATGTCATATTCTTTCTCTCTACCCCCAACACATTGCATGCACCTAAGAAAATCCACATCACAAATACCATAATTTCCTGTGATTATCTCCCCCAACAGGCTTCTAGTTCCCCTTTCAAGTTGTCTTCTTTTTGATAGTGAAGTATTTATTGCAGTTAAAGTACAAAAGTTGTACAGGTTGTGGAAGGGGAAAGGACGCACAATATTCTACATGAAAATATTACATTTTGCAATTTACTTCCAAACAGGGACCTATAGTGTGTGATTTAGGTCTGATAAATCATTATTTTCAGGAAACCAAAGAGATACAAGTGATTTGTAAAAAGTATGTAAACTAAAAGTGGTGAAGCCACATACGAACAAAATTAAAGAGGAAAAGGATCTGGTGAATTTTCACAATAGCCACATTGTCAAGTCTTTTCCTAACTCTCTTGCATCCTAGCCTGACTAATTTAAAGGGATCATTTACAAATGGTATACTAATAATGCTCATTAAGAATCCTCAAATTGAAAAGTACCTTCATCTCTTCCATATAGTTCTCCAAATCTAATGGTTTATAGATTTTTTGATGGAACTTCTATCTACCTATTAGCTGAGATTCTGTACAGTTGGTAGCTAATTGGCCAAATACTGCTTTGTAGCTGCAAGAACATGCACCTCCTATGAATATCAGTGTGACACACAGACTAGAAAAAAAATGGGCATAACTGATGCCAACTATTAGAGATGTTGATCCAACAGAAATATGCTAAAATGTTGCTGATGGGGCCATTATAAAAGTGTGTATTGAATATAATATATTCATCTAGTGTCCAATATCTTTATTATAGTCTTGATTAACATGCCTACTTAAAATACAACTATACTAAATCTTTTTATTTAGTTTCAGATGTACCAATAATAATAATTTGCATTGTGTAAGATAAAGGTCATCCAGACTAAGGTGCAAAGGGCCTTGTGGGCAGGGAGCAATAGCCACATGTAAGATAATATGTGCCACATTCCCTCTTGTCCCCCTGCCACCACACACACTCCCAGATTTTGTTCATTTGCTATATAAGAAAATGATTAAAGACATTAACAAACTTTCATGTGTTTTTATTTTCATTGAGCTATTATAACAAAAACAACATCAGCCAAACAGGATTGTGCGCTATCTGAAGACTGACGTGGCAGATGTCTTTTGTGTTTTGTGGGGCTCTGGATGTTGGTATTGATCAGGAAACAAATAAAGCATTGTTAACATGCCAACAACCAAAGGGTGAGTGATTGACAGAAAAACCAAAAGAACTTTTGCATATGAAACACTTTGGAAACATGATGATGCCTTACAGTCTGCATCTTGGACTCAGCATTTGACTTGTGAGGATCTGCATGGCCCAGCTGTACTTAGAGTCAAGTCACCTGAGTTGTACTATTAACTTTATCTGTGATCTGCTGTATGACTTTGAGCAAATCACTTTACTTTCGGTGTTTCTGCTTCTCCTCCCAGCTTTTGTCTGCTTCATTTACAGATTGTAAACTCCTTGGGACAGAGACCATTGCTTAACTTTGTCTTTGCATACTGGTCAGCACAACCTGAACTTTACTGGGGCCTCAAAACACTACTGTAATAATAGTAATTAATAAATTATTGCCGTTTTTTTTAAAATAAAAGCCCCTAAACCAAATTATTGTGGTTTGTAGTTTATTTATAACTTATAACCTCACATTATATGGTGGGGTTTTGCTTGTAGTTTTTAATCAACAATTACCTTTAATCTACCTTTGTCCATGATTGTGTAATCTAAATGTTATGATTCAACTATTTATGTACAGCTGGGTTTTGTGAATGAATAAGTCTTTTCCTGTTTTGCCTATCCTCACGTAGGCAATGAAGAAAACACACCTTAAGCACAAGAATGAATCAGCACTTGAATGTGTAGCAGGAACCTCCTGAACCATCAATCACTAAAGCACCGCTAGCACACAGACAAAACAACTGAGTGAATTGATGACCTGACTGGATGGTTCAGCTGGCATCCTTTTATATGCATCATACCAGGAAGTAAGGTGAGATTATCAATTTACATTCAGTCCTTGCTCCTACAGAGGAATGGAGGCTGTCATTCTGAAGAACTAGGAAAGGACTGAAGGTATTCACCTATAATGAAAATAGTTAGATGGGGTGAACCTCAAAATACTGAAGTGTCATTGCAGAGAAGCACTAAAAAGTCTGAGGGCCAAGACTCAAATCCACTGAAATTATTGAAAAATCTCCCAATGCCTTCAAAGAACACTGGAGCAAGCCCTGGAGGCTTACTTTAATTTATTCAGACTTCTTCAGGGTGCAAAATTTTACCAGAAATTTCAGGCCCTCTTGCAAGTTTTCGGGTGTATTATCTTGATGTAAGTCTACAAATATGGGAACAGTTTGTGCTGGAATATTTTGACAATTCCATTTTTTGTCCTGATTATAAACAGGAAAAATACAAGAGAACATTAAGTGAAAATAATTGGGGAAAATATTAAACTTTACTTCAACAAGTTTCAATTGCAGATCAGTTAGAGTTTTTGTATAACATACTTTCTTATCTGTTTTCATTCTATCTAAACTGTCCTGTTCATTTCTAAAATTCTCTATTATGGAACTCATGAGAAATCAGATAACAAAAATCTTGAAGCTTTTTAAAAGTGCTTTTAATCAGTAGATCTCAAAGGAAACCAGCAGCATTCTCCCCATTTTACAGATGGAAAAACAGAAGCAGAGAAAGGGGAAGTGACTTGTCATAAGTCACCAAACAGGAGAGTCAGACACAGAACATAGTTCTCTATCCATTAGACCACACTGTTACCACTTACGGTAGCAGCTGAGAATAGTGGACTTTAGGAATGCTATAGTGAGTCAGAAGCATTACACTGTAATTTGGCTAAACTTTCTAACTATGGGCATGTCTACACTGCAAGATTATTTCAAAATAACTAATGTTATTTCTAAATAAGGAGAGCATCTACACAGCAAGCCCATTATTTTGAAATAATTTCAAAATAACAGGCTTCTTATTCTAGAGTAATAAACTCTCATTTCACAAGGAATAAAGCCTATGAAAAAACAATTATTTCAAAATATGGTGTGTGTAGGCAGTGCAGCTATGGTTATTTCAAAATAATTGGCCTCTGGGGCTTCTCACAGTGGCCCTGGTGGCCACTCTCTCCACACCCCTAAAACCTCAGTAGTTTCCCTTCCCCTGCAGCCTTTAAAGGTGCAGGCAGAAGGGAAACAGCTATGGCAGAAGGAAGGCTCTGACAGCCCTGTGCCACAGAGCAGCACCTGTTACTGCCACCATGAGTGATACCAGGGTTCCCACCAAGCCCTCCATGGCTGCAACTGAGCTGGCTCCCAAGCCCCAGCTCAGGATGGAAGAGGGCCCCTTCTCTTGTGTAAATCCTCCACCCAATCCAGTATAATTTGGATGTAAGATATGTACCTTTACATTGTAAGTCTGTAATTTTCAGTTATTATACATCATGTAACTTGATATATAACTCTCTACTATGTGACTCTCAGTTGTTCTATGTAACTCTCAGTTGTTCTAAGTCATGTAAGTTTCAGTCATTGGGAGCCTGTAACTTTCATGTAATGTTTCAAGTTCTGCAACTTCTTGCAAGTTTTGTAATCTTTAAGCTCTGTAACACTCTATTCTGTGCCAAGGGAGTTGGTGGATGGGTGTGAATGGAGTTAATGTAAATAGGTTAATGTCTGTGACTTTATCAAGAGAAGCCATGAGGCTACAGAGCTGCAGCAGGGGCTAAGTGGGTTCTGATCTAATCTTCACTGGCACATGAAAAAGACAAGAAGGTGCAGTGCAGATGAGAAGAAGAAATGAATATGCATGAGGAAAATGAGATCTGTGCAGGCCTCTTGGTGATGGACACAAGAAAGAACTATGTGACAGAGGCTGCCCGGCTCAGTAAAGAGAAGAGAGTGTGCAGACCATGGGCCGTACAATCAGTATGCTGGCCCAGATTGGTGACTGCAGGCAGACACACCGGACCCACCACTCTTGGCTTCTTCTACCCTCTCTGTGCAACTTGTCATGTGCATAAGTGTCTGAGTGTATGAATGTGTGTGTGTGTGAAGAAGTTCTGTTCCCTTTTCTCTTGATCCAATAGCAGCATTGAATAAATCAGTATAAGTGTAACCCTGGGTTGGTCTCCAGTGAAATTAGGTAACACCTTCCTGATCTGGTGCGGAGATCCTGGATTTCATTTAGATCTGGAGAAAGATGGCTAACCTCCAGGATCTCCACACCAGATGCAGAAATGCTGATGTGTATGGCTGAATGGCCACCAGCCTGGGCCAGAAGGGCCACATGGGTACCCCAAGCAGGTTGGCTTGAAAGTTAAAGAATCCAGGCAGGCCTACACAAAGGTCAGGGAATGGAGTTCCTACTCCAGATGGCACCCCAGTCATGCGGCTATTATGAGCAGCTGCTCTGCATCCTGGGAGAGGGTCAGTCCCTTCCTGCCTCTTGTTGTGGACTCTGGCATGGAGATGCCTATTATCAGCCTCCTAGAGGGTGGGCCCATGGATAAGGAAGACAGGGAGGAAGAGATGGAGTAGGAGGAAGTGGAAGATGAGGCCAGCATGGACACAATGCCCACCAGCCAGGAGGTCATCCTGTCCCTGGAGCTGGTACCCCCCACCCCCAGGATGTCTCCCAGGGTTCAGATGAAGCTGGGGAAGGCTCATCAGGTGAGTTCCATTACATTCCCTAGACATACATGGGGGGAGGTGGTGGGTGGCAAGGGGCTGCTTGCTTCTCATTTGGCCGCCTTAGCCTGGGGATCGCACAGCAGCCTGTGCATGTGGGTGCACATGGAGCACCAATCTAGAGCAGACAGCTGCATGAGGCTGTCACAAAGGAACCTTGTGCTCCTGCTCACAGGGTTTCTGGAAAGGTCTGCATTACTCCCGACCCCATGGTGGGACATCTTCCCACCACAAGCCACCGCTAAGGAGGATGGGATCATGGACACACACAGCAGTGCTGCACACACCACAGGCTGATGCCCACACTCCTGGGGCAGCATCCACTTCTGGGCAAGTGCAGTGAGGTGGAGGACACTGAGCCCCTGCATGGGAACCTGCCAGGAGAAAGGAAGTGGAGGGGACCCCAGCAGCACCCTCCCCAGCAAGTGGCATCTCATGCTCACACACACCTCCCCCACTTCCTTCCCCCTCTCCTCCAGCAGGCAGACATAGAAGTCCTCTCCCTGTGGGATGCCCTCACTGCTGGACCCAGCTTGTGTGTGGCCTGTAGCGAAGCCAAGCTATCCTGTGGTTCCCCTCCCATCCACAGGCTTCTGGCCTGGCCAGCACCTTCCCATGTCTGCTTGTCCCTGGAGTGTGGGAGTAGCAAGGTTCCCCTGGGACATCTGTGACCCTGCAGGAAAGTGCCTGCCATCCAGGCAGGCCACAGATGACTTTGCTGAAAGCACCTCACCTATTTCTGAACCGAGACCTTTTGGTGTCAGTTGAGAGATGAGGGTTAGGCTTCATGTATCGTATCTCCTGGGATGATTGCCCTTCTCACTGCTCTGCACAGCTGCACCAGACACATATCTGTGCCAGACTCTCGACCCCGTGAGACCCGCTGATGCCAGAGACCCCAGGAAGACCTGGAGCAGGAACACATTGCTTGTGTGGGTGCCCTGCAGTGGTCTCTCAATCGGTAGGAGCAGAGGTTGTATGCTAACTTGGAGCTGCGCTGCACCACGTGGCAGGAGCTATTGCAGCAGGTCCAGAACATGTGTGTGGTATACAGTTCCACCGTCAACCACCTGGTCACTGCCATTGAGTGGTCCAGCAGCTGCCCCCCCGCCCCCACACTCATTCCTTCCCAAGTCCTTCTGCACCAATACCTTCTCCTGCCCTCCTGGATTCTCCTCCTAGCCCCTCCCATGGCCACAGAGGTCCCCACACACAAGGTGGTGGGACCACCCAAGGCAGGTGCCAGTCCCAGCCCCATCCCTGAGCTCCACCTCCCACTTTTTCCCTCCTCCCAGGTTCTTTCCCCAGTCCCTCCCCAATTATATTTACCCTATTTATTTTTAAGTTTATTCTTTGAAACCAAAAAGTCTTGTTTATTGTATCTGCAGGAGAAGAGAGGGGAAGAGAAGGTGTGAAGGAGAGGGTGAGAGAGGAAAGGCACACAGAGGCAATGCAGAGGCCCCTTGTGGGGAGGCCCAGGGGAGAGTGTCACAGCTGGCTTTGTCTGAAATTCTCCCACAGGGCTTCCTGGATGTGCAAGCACCATGATGGGCCTGGAGTTCCTGAAGACACGGGCATCATGTGCTTTCTCTGAACACCCGATGTTGTGGTCGGTGAACCGGCTTTGGGGAAGCCCATGGCAGCAAAGCCAGTGATGACGGAGTCCATGTCATTCAGGATGATGACCCTGTGCAGCAGGCCCTCACCACCTATAGAAGGATTCAAAGAATCACAGGGTTGCCAGAGCCCTCAGGAATTCCCCAAGTCCAAACCCCTTCCCACACCAGGCCCAAACCCAATTTACCCGATCTCCAGCAGGGCTTTGTAAAGGCAGGACTGAAAAACCTCCAGGGAGGGAAAGTCCATCCACTCCTTCCCTAGGGAACCCTATTCCAGTAGTTCACCATCCTTCTAGGACAATAGCACGAGAGTCATGCCTCCATGAGCACAGCCCCAAAGGTCAATCTCCCCATGCTGAACTGGTTCCCAATGGAGCGGTAGCTGTTCAACGTGGCAAGCTTCCAAAGTGTGATGGTGACCTGCTTCTGGAGGGGGAAGGAGGGTCACATGTGGATGTCCCTTTGCTGGAAAGGGCAGGGGTGAACCATTCCCACAGATCCAATAAGATGTCCTTCTGCTTGAGAAAGTTCTAGATCTGCTGCTGGTCATCCCACTCTCCATGATGATCCAGGCCCACCAGTCAGCACTGGTGCCAGAAGTGGCGGTGCACGGTGTGTGGTGGAGGGTGGGAGGGGTTGTGCTGCCTGAGCAGCACGTGGAGTGAGGTGAGGAAGTGCCCCAGAGTGAGCTGCTGGTTCTGGTTCTGCAGTGACATGTGGGCTGCCAGCAATAACTGCACCAGCAGGTGCGGCATGAGGTATAACAGCTGGTGAGTTCTTTGCTCCATGGCTGGAGTGCTGTGGTGTCCGCAAGGGCAACCAGAACTTGCAGTGAGATGAGTTTGTAGTCCCTCAAGGAGGTAGGCAAAGGTTAATAGCCTGGACATGACTGTAGAGGGGAGTCCCTTAAAGCACAAGCCTCAGAGGCTACAGGAGGCTACAGGAAGTGACTGCTGTCATAATGCCCTGCCCAGAGTGCTTCCGGAAGGCTTTAATTGCAATTCAGGCTCCAATCAGTGTGCACACACTATTTCAATATAGGTCTGCACTTTTTCAATGGGGATTTGTAGTGTGGACGTGCTATTTCGAAATAGCTATTTTGGGAGTTGTTATTCTGAAATAGCCTCACATAGGATATGTCTACACTATGCACTTATTTTGAAATAAGCTATGTCTACACTGCTGCTTTGTATTGGAAAAAAGTACGCATATTGCAGAGTGCAATTTTTCCGATAGTTTTGTCGGAAGAGGCTTTTCCGAAATTTGGCAAGTCTACACAGGGCCAAATTTTAGAAAAACCTCCTCTTTTGGAAGAGCCCTTCTTCCTTGTGGCACAAGGAAGACAGGGCTTCCAAAACAGCGCATCTGCTCTTCCGCAAAAAATGTCAGAAGTATTCCGGAAAAACTCTATAGTCTAGACATAGCCTGAGCTTACTATGGATATCATTGTCCTGCCTATCCACTTCCCTCCCATTTCTTATTATATTCTCTTGTGTTTTGTTTTTAATGTGTGCTTGCTGCAGTCTGAATGATACTTCATATTTAAATGGTCCATTGAGTTATAAACCTCTGAATGTCATCAGACTATTAAATATAATGGCACTATGTGGTGTTCAGGCAATTAGACATTCTGACCGAGGGAGGCATTTGTACAGGAGTGGATTAATTGATCTAAACTTATAAAAAAAAGTAAAATAAAATCAATTTTCTGTTTGAACCATGTATTATGTTTCTAAACACTTAATTCATACGTTTCAGGGGGTTAAACTGGAAGTGTTTTCTTTACCACTGCTTGACAAAGTGTTAGTACACAGTAGTTCTTAAATGCTGTGTATAATTATGGTGCAAGATATCATTCTGCCTCACAATCTATAGTTTGTATCTCAGCACATATACTAATATAACTCATGGGGAGGAAATTACTCTTTTCCAGAACAACATTCTAGTCCTTTTTTGACAATTTGAAAAGGAATTTAATTCTGCATTTCTGCTATATTCTCTTGAAATCCAATTATCAGTTCAAGGGCACAGTGGTGGAATTACATTCCTGCAAAGCACTTCAGTAGTGGTGCAGTTGGACAGAGTATATTCTGGGGATCATGAAAATAAGGTTATTTATGTCTATTAGTGCTCATTGCTTCCTGTTCCCAACCTCTAGAATAAGTTACTTTGTTACCTTCCAAAATGGCTTTGTGGTTTTATAGGCCACTAGTCCACTCCTGGGCACTAGCAGTCTTGTCCAACATCCACTGAAGCTACTGGAAAGAATCTTCTTGACTTCAGTGTTCACTGGATCAGGCCCTTGGTGCAAATCCATGCCATAATATTCTTAGCTTGGTCAGACACCTTCAGTCCACTTCATTATTATTCCTTTTTTGGATCAGGAAGGAAAAATAGAAACACTTCTGTATCGGATATAAATGTACACAAAATAAGAGATTAATTACCTCTCTCTCTCCCTCTCCCTCCTTCCACCCCCTAGCCACTCCATCTCAAGAAGTCTTCTTGAATCTCTCTTTCCAGCTACTTCTTTCCTTTAGTTCCTTTAGACCCTCTAGTTGTGTTTGCACTAGAAAATTTACTGACTTTACTACTGGCATACACCGTCAGCAAGATGGAAGATGTGTGGTAAACAGTGTGCTTCTGTTTTCATTGCTTTATCTAATTCTACTCAGCTGAGAAAAGCTTAATTTATTAAAATAAAATCTAGGAATTGTCATCATATTTTCACACATTAA
The DNA here is from genome assembly GCA_032595735.1 of Pelochelys cantorii. Taxonomy (NCBI): domain Eukaryota; kingdom Metazoa; phylum Chordata; order Testudines; family Trionychidae; genus Pelochelys; species Pelochelys cantorii. The sequence goes on from CM064330.1 coordinate 66,163,590, forward strand.
AATAGTTGAGTCTGAGCTACTTCTCCCTCTCTCCTGTCTTCATCCTCCCTCCCTAGTATTTCCCCTCCCCCCATATCTAATGCTAAGCTACTGGGAAATGTTTTCAGTGTGTTGTAGTGAAATATTTCCAACCTCCCACATACAAATTGTCATAGCTGCTTTTTAAAAATGAAGTTGCCATCTTTTCTGTTGCAAAGGTGTAGCCATCACAATGTACATTCATTAAGAAGTGTCTCCAATCAGAGAGCAGTAGCAAAGGGGAGGAAACAACTTTCCCAACTCCATTCACTTCAATTAGAGGTGAACTTCAGTTGTAATTGGAACTAGGCAAATATAACACTATTAATCATGGGCAATTGCTCCAACTTCACTAACCCTCCATACATGCTTATTGTTTAAAACAAGAACACACAAAAAATAAAATACCAAGTAAATGCAATGTTATTATTGGGCACTTGCAATCATAGAAAACCAAAGTTAATATTCCAAAGACAATGCTCACAACTCCATAGCCTGTCACATAGTTAACTAATCTGTATATCAGTTAAATATATAATTGAATGTTGGTGATGAGACCTCTACTCTGCTCTAATCCATAGTCCTTTGAATTGGAAGCATGAATGGTGATGTTGAAGGGCATTATTTGTTTCAGATTTGGACTTTATGCTAGTAATATGGATGCCCACTAGCCCCTATCTACTCACAAAGTATCTGTACAATTGCATTTTTAATTGTCTCATAGTTTTTATGAAGAAATAAGATCTACTGAATAACTGAAGAAAGTCCCTTTCCCAAAAGGGCTAGGATGCATAAGTGAGGACATTAAAAGTTTCCAAGGGCTTCTTCACCTTTGGCAAAAGCCAGGACCAGTGATAGTTCCAGTGGGGTTCAGATGTACATAAGCTCCAAGGGAGACCCTTGGTCCTAAAGACCTAGAGAAAACTCCTTCTACAAGGGCAACTGTCATGAAGGATCCCTCCCTCCCCAAGGCATATGATCTGGTAGAGAAAGAGCAGGGTTCCTGGGGTGCGTGTACACTGCACCATAACTCAAAATAAGATATGCAATTTGAGCTACGTAAATTGCATATCTTATTTCAATGGTATTTCAAAATAGCTTGTTTCATCATTTGGCGCTGCCTACACACTGCCAAATTTCAAAATAAAGTGCTATTTCAGAACGTCCCTTACTCCTCATAGAATGAGGTTTATAGGAACGTCAGAAAGGCAACCCCGAAATAACAGGCTTTCTATGAAGACACAGGATAGTTATTTCGGGATACTGCTGTATCCCGAAATAGCATTGCAGTGTAGATGTACCCCTGATGTTGGAGCAAACAGCTTCTCCAACACCAGAATCAGGGGCAACAGTGGCAGCAGAAGCCACCTTCATCACCATATATGTCATCAGATTCTTTTTTTCTTCAGTTTGAGCTGTGGTCTGTCTATCTGTCTTCACTACCGATTAGTTGTTTGCCTACATCTTTCATATCCTCTTAGTCACATTACTGCATCAGACTCTCTCCCACTGTTCCTCTCCTTCTTTCCTTCCTCCCTGCCCCAGCCTCAGTGTACCCTGTTCCTTCATTATATGATCCACCGAACTGCCTTTCACCATCCCTATTCAATCCCCATAGTGTAACTAACATATATTTTTCAAGAAATAGTCTAGTAGCACTTTAACAAAACATGCAGATGATATGAGCTTTCGTGGTCACAACCCACTTCTTCAATTATCACACTGATAGTTTGCTCTTTTGTTGTACTTCTTGCTCTCACCTTTATACTGGGGTGTCTTTTGTACATTATAAGTTCTGAACCAATGTACATGTGCAGTACTGACTCCAATAGGGCCCCAGGCCTGGTTGGGAAACTTTGGATGAAATTTTAATGATAGTATAATAATAATAATTAATTATAAATGTTATTTATCTAGAACAAAGTTACAGAATTATTTTTAACCAAATAACTGCCATGTGGTCTTTACTGTCCATTGCGTGGTGGCATCAGCAAGATGATATTTCAGGTTAACATTTGTTTAGTAACATCTGCACTTGATATTATTAGCATTAACAATCTTGTTGGGAAACTCTCTGTGGCTAGTTGATGCTATGGTCTAGTGAATAATGTCTATACGATAACAATGTTGATTACAGGCAAACTGTAACAAAATCAGGATTATTTGTAATGCTACAGAAGAAGGACTTGGATTGCATTCTCAAAGCTATTTTGTCAATTCATACAAAAGCTCCATAGTCTTATGAATTTATGAAGTTCTTTGAAGTACTCAAAAGATTAATTGTTGACACTTATGGACAAACTCAAGGAGAAGCTGCTTAAAATATGATTATGGTGATGATGAGGATTATTCTTCCGCTCAGGACATACCATGCAAATATATTAATGCCATCTAGTAACCAAAAGTATTATCAATTTTATAATAGAAACCAAGCTAGAAATCATCTCTCTCTTCTTACTGAAGCAACACTAAGACATTATCGCCAAACAAGAACATATGTCTAGTGCTCCAGTTCATGGCTTAACATTTTCTTGGCTTTGATAAGGCTGCATATGAAATCTAGTTTGTTTATCCAGACCCAATAGAAGAACGTAGTAGTTATGTTCAGTGAACCATTCATAGGTCAGTCCTCTTAATCTCTTTAACAAACAAATATCTATGAACAGCTGCAACTAATGGACCACAATGGAAATAGAACAGATAATTTAAGTTTCAAGTATTTTTAGTTTGCAGAAGCTTGGGGAGATTTTCATCAGAAATGTAGAATGTAGCTCTCAGAAACCACGGTATGCATTTATATATCATATGAAAAAACTAAAAGGACAAGGTCACACATTTTTGCTTTGATTGGTCAATGCCAAAAAATACTGTGCATTTTCTTGTGTAAATAAGCCCCTCTATACCTCATGTCTATTCATGAGATCATATCAGACATGTGAGTTTTTGCCAAGCTTCAGGCAAGAACTACTAAGACTCTGAAGTTTCATGAAGCCTTGCCATTCAAAAATTCAATTTCATTTTTACCTTCACAGCATCTAAGCTCAACCCACAGCTAACAATTGCAATCACACGCACATACTGTATGTCAAGGGATAAAATGTGGGAGATGTGAACTGGAGACATTTATTGGCAACTTCTAGCTATAATTTATATTGTAGAAGGCATCTGCAAGAATAGAGAGCAAATGGCAGTGGGGTAAATGTCAACACTTTCTGTGAAATAGTGAAAATGATGGTTTTGAAGGCACTAATGTTACTTTTTGCAAAGGTATTGTAGCTTATTGTTGGGTCTTGACAGAATACAAATATAAGGTATATGTGAGTGAGCAATTATAAATGTTCATAATGGTTTATATAGAATAGCAATATTATATTATCTGAAGGATTTAAACTCAAAAAAATGACCTTAAATTGAAAGGACTGAAGAAAAGTGACGCAGTATTGATCTTTGTATGAAAAGATATTAACATGTAATGTTAATTGTATGCAGTGAAAAGAGAAGATGTCCCTACCACATTAGGAAAAAAAAGCTTTTAAATGTTGGCAGACTCACAAAAAGATAGCCTGGGCTACCTTTTGGTATCCATCAGCGGTTGTAAGGCCAAATATATAGACCTCTGAACCTTTCCTTGTAATTCTCTCTGTCTGTCTGTCTTCCTTTATGCTGTATAAATGGTTCACTCTGCAAAGGAGAAACCGATAGACCAATAAAGTTTGCTAAATTATGTGCTAGTTTCTGTTAAGATTAAATGCCTAAATGACCAAGAGTTTGAATTTATAAACTTTGCTTTATTTAGAATTATCATTCAGCCTAAATCCTGATTACAAGCATAAGAGTTGTATGTGTTATGGAACTATTCTTACTATTGTACTATTAGAGTACATTTAGTACTGTATATAGTCACATATGTACAAGAAGGCAGCACTTATTAAGAGACAGTGTAATAAATAGAAATGATTTGGAAATCAGTACAGGCAACAGTGTCCATGCTAGAGATTCTGTCAACACAGATTAGCATGATGTTTGGGGTTTATAGGTAACCATCTGCAGCATATCATGTAGTATCACCCACATAATCTATCAAGCATTTAACATCACAGGCAGCAACAATCCTATTAACAAAGAGGCATACAGAATATTAACTATCATGGTAATACACCAGTAGGAATCTGACTGAAACAATTGATATTCTGTGCAGAAAGGAATAAAAATATTTGATTCATTTCTCTCTAGAAACCTTAGTTGCTTTGAAAGACAATGTTATCTTGATTAATTATAATATGGCCCAGTCTATAAAGTGTCATGTATTAGAAATGTCATGTAAAACAAATACTACTGATCACAAAATAATCAGTTTAGAATTACTAGTATTTGATTTATTTATTTTAAAGTGAATCTCATACTGTGGTTATTAAAAGAAAACGCAGAAGCCTACAAAAAGTTTGTACAGATTGAACCACCTAAATCTGGGACTCCCTGGTCTGGCAACATCCGTGGTCCAGTAGAATCACAGCTGTTGCTGGGACATAGAGCCCCGGTGCCTAGGAGTGTGAGACAGTTAGATGTCCAGCAGCAGGGAGCCCCACAATCGGGCCTGGGGAGCCCCATCCCAGGGAGCCCCAGCCAGGCATGGCACAGCACAGCAGGGCAGTCATGTAACCCTGACCCGGAGTGGCAGCAGTGGGGCAGTTGAGGATCCCTGACCATGGAAAACCCCAGCAGGGTGTGGCAGCAGTGGAGCAGCTTTGGAACCCCAACCCAGCACAGCAGCAGCAGGATAACCACGGAGCCCCAAACCTGACAGAAGCAGGGCAGCGGTGGCTGGGGAACTCTGTCCCTAAAGAGTCCCAGCCAGCTGGCAGAAGCAGACCGGAGCCAAGCCCAAGCCCAGTAGCAGCAGGGCTGGAGCAGAGCCAGCCAGAGGGAGAGGCAGTGTCCTAGGAGGCTGGTGGCAAGGGACTTCCCCTGATCGGAAAATTCCTCAGTTGGGATGGGAATGACCAAAGAAGTCCAACCTGTATCATCAAATGTCCTTAATACAAAATGAGTGTGAGTGGTCATATTTTAATCTATTTTCTCCTAAAATGTCTAAGCATATAAGATGAATTGAAATTATTTAGAAAGATTTGCATCAAATGGACACAATCTATTTGACTGGTAAATATATAGACAAGATAGTCATAAGCCACACGACAAAATATCTGGGCAATGCAGTCTGACTCTGAAACATATTAAAATCATAGAAAAAACTTTCATGAGTCTATAAAAAACAATATGCAGTGGATGCAACTATGAATGTGATATGCAAATTCAGCACTAGAAGTTGAATCTTTCTAAACCAGGACTCTCTGATTCGGCAACATCTGTGGTCCAGCAGATCCATGGATGTTCCTGGACCAAAGAGCCTCAGCAGAAGCAGGGGCTGGCATCCCAGTCAGGCTGAAGGTAAGGGGCCTGGCAGCCTTGCTGGGGTTGGGAGCCCAGCCGGGTAGACTGCAGTAAGGTCGGCATCTGGGAGCCTTGCCCAGGAGAATGATAGCAGGGCTGATAACCAGGAGGGAAGCTTGGGAGCAAGAGCCAGCAGCCATCAGAGGAGCCTGGTGATTCGTGTGAGATCACAGAGGCCAGCAGCAGAAGGGCCAGTGCTGACCTCCCCTGGTTCAGTAAACTTCTTTTTTGGGACTGGTCTTGTCCCGAGCATGCTGGACTAGAGAGGACCAATCTATATCAGTTTTAGTTAATTGTCTGACCATATTAAGTAAAATCCTTCTTTTAAAAAAATACAATTTAAAAAAACTTCTGTAGGTGCAAGAAAATATGTTTAAATAATAGACCAAAACAGGCTTACAATATTATTTGAAAAAACATATTCCCACTAGTACAAGTATATCCCCATAAATAAACACTCTGGGCCAAAGTATAACAGTCGTTTAGGTGCCTAACAATGCAGATAGGCACTTTATACAATTCCACTGGGCACTTAGAGATATACTATAAACATATAAGCATTTTGGAAAATCCCAATAGATGCCTTCCTGTATGTTTAAGTACCTAAATACCTTCTAACAATCTCATCCTATCCCTTTAATTAGAATGACCCTATTTCCCCATGTTTAATACAGAACAACTGGTAAAATTACTGGCATTCAAGTGAGTTCAAAAGCAAGCAGAATTAGGCCATACAAATGTTCAAATTAACATCAAGTTGAGCCCTTATAAAAAATAAATACTGCATAGCTGGATTCTTTTAATTTACCTTCTTATCTTTAAGGCTTTAGGGAAGGGTAACACAGATAGGGAGAAGTGAGACATACACGTATCTCACATGGGAGGAGGAGGTGGGCAGTGATTGACTGATCCAACCCTCCATTCCTGGTCCTCTCTGCCTTCTATGCCTGGCTCCACATGCATACCTGGAAGGAACAGATTCACCAAGGTTAAGGGAAATAAAAGGGTTCATGTATCCCAAGTGCAGTGATTAATCAATTGCAGTAGAGGAATACACCAGCTACTTTCTTGGCTCTGAAGGGGAAGCTCAGTAGAGCACAACAAAAATAACTTTGGCCTGGTGTGCTTCTCAGGCCTATTATGGTGGTTGGGGTGCCGTTTGTAGTCCATCTAGATGGTAATTAAAGATCAAAGTGTGAGTCCCATCATGCAGAGTTCAGTTCTATCTGTAGCCTCATTGGCATAGCCTGAGGCTATGTCTACACTACAAAGAAAAGTCGGAAAAAGATACGCAAATTGCGAACTGTAATTTGAGTATCTTTTCCCACTTTTCTTCCTAAAAAAGCTTTTCCAACATTTGGCCCATCTACATGGGGCCAAATGTCAGAAAAAACCCTCTTTCAAAATATTCCTTCTTCCTCGTGGAATAAGGTTTACAGGAATGCTGAAAAAAACACGTCTGCTTTTCCGAAATTTTTTTTCGGACAAGCAGAGGCATTCCTTGGACATAGCAGAGCTTTTCTGTGATACCGGAAAAGCTCTGTATTCTAGACATACCCTGAGTGTGCATCTACACAGCACCCTAAACTCAAAATGAGATACATAATTTGCGCTATGCAAAATGCATATCTTACTCGATTCTATTCAAAATAGCTTATTTTGAAATTTGGTGCATCTACACAGTGCCAAGTTTCGAAATAACGCACTACTTTGAAACATCCCTTAACCTTCATGGAACAAGAGTTACAGGGATGCCAAAATAGCATGCCCGTTATTTTTGTTAAGATACGGGGTAGCTATTTTGGGATACCTCTGGTATCCCGAAATAACCATGCTGTGTAGACATATCCTTAGTGTCATTTATTTTAATGCTTGCCTCATGTATTCCTTGTAAATTGTTCCACCTATATGCTGATGCTGGTGAGCACTGAGGATCACCCAACTTCCTTGTGACAGTTCTCAGGCTGCCTGCTGTTGCTGTTGTTGCTGCTGGATCTACCAAGCAAGCTCACATCCTCTTGCTCTCTGAGCCTCCATATCCTTCTGTTGATAGACAAGAAGGAACAGAATTCTGCTCACTCTTGCAGCTGTACCAGTCTTGGATAAGAGAGTGATGTGATGATTTCTCTTATTTCTGTAATATTAGAGGAAAACATCTTGATTGAAGAGTACCCTTGCCTCCTCCTCTCATTAGCTTACTATGCTGACAAATTCAGTTACAAACTGTGCATAAAATAAAAAAAGTATGGCTCCATGTTTAAAGATATTGCATCCATTATTAGAGTGGATTTCATCCTCACAGATATGTTGGGGTGGGGAATGATAGCTGAAGCTGAAATAGCTTAATTCAGCTTCTGGCATTGTCTACACAGCAGGAAGTCAAAGGAAGAACACTCTTCCTTCAACTTCCCTTACTCCTCGTGAAATGAGGGTTACAGGAATCAAAGTAAGAAGTCCTCCATCTCAAAATTATTTCGAAAAAACAGCACGCTGTGTAGACCCAGACTTTGTTATTTCAAAAAACATCAGTTATTCCAAAACAACGCTGCTGTGTAGACATACCCCTAGAAATGACTATTTCATACTCTATTTATCTATTTTAAAAAAGTAAGATATCATCCCACATTCCATAAGAAATTAGCTACAGGAGTTAATAGCTGATTTGAGAGTAGAAAACTTGGATCATTAATTGACAATTAAGTCTCTGCTGGCATCCATTGATTTGTTGGCTATTATTGCATTAAAATAGAGAGTCTTTGAATTGTTATTCACTGTGTACCTTGCTGCTGCATCTCAAAGAATAAAATGGTTTATGACCAGTTTGACCTCAATAAAGCCTCATAAAGAGAATCTATTACAAATCTCTTATATTTTTGAGCTTGAGAAAAAGGTGAGTAGGATCACCTGCTGCCACTCTGAAGATTCTAATGCGACATGATATATAGGCCAATATCTCTTCCCTTATCACTATATTATAATTCCTTCCATTTCACTATCATTCCATGGAGCATGAAACTAGAGCTGTGAGACTATCCAAAGGCATAGGCAGGAATAATCCTTATGGGGCTGAAGAAAATCTGGAGAGGAAAACAGCACCAACAAGCAAGGTTTAGTAAGAAGTTCTCTGGATTATAGACTAATATCCCTTGTCAGTGCCTGAGGTGGTATTAGTAGTCATTAGAATATGTCCTTGTCACTGGTAAGGGCAAGATGTAGACTAAAAGAAGGGCAAAAAGAAACCTTTCCCAAATCACAAGCCTACTTTCCAGAAAAGGAAGAGAGGTGGCATGAGACTAAAAGACTAAAGTGGACTGCATACACCATTGAAGCAGTAGGAGCATGTTTAGAGCTGTGGTCACCAACCTGTCGATCGCAATCAACTAGTCCATCGGGACGCCCCAACCAGTCGATCGTGAGGCGTTCGGGACCCCCCTCATTTCTCCCCACCCCAAAGAGACCCCACTACCTACCTCCAGCAACGAGGGAGGTAGTGCCGGCTTCCTGCGGGGTGGACGGAATTCCAGCAGCTGCGCGCCACTTCCGGGGTTTGAGGAAGTGCACAGGAAGTGCCCTCTTCCCCAAACAGCCGGCACCATACTACAAAGCAGGTCTGTGGTACTCTGGGGACTCTCTGCTCGGGGGGGAGGTAGGAGTCCCCAGAGGAGGCACGTGCCGGGGCTTCCCTTCTCTATGGGGAGGGAGGGGGGGAGGGGAGAGGAATCCCCAGAGGAGGCGCTGCTGGGGCTTCCCTCCTCTGCATGGGGGGGAGTTAGAAGTCCCAAGAAGAAGTGCATGACCGGACTTCCCTCCTTTGTGGGGGAGGAGTCCCCAGAGGAGGAGCGTGCTGGGGACTCCCTGTCCCCTGCAGCAGAACCCACTGGCACCCTGTCCCCTGTCCCTTGTCCCCACTGGCACCCTGTTCCCACTGGCACCCTGGCCCCTGCCGCAGAACCCACTGGCACCCTGTCCCCTGCCCCAGCACCCACTAGCACCCTTCCTCAGTACCATGTCCTCTCCTCCCACCACCACAGTTGGGGCCACATTAGTGAGGTGGGGGGGGGATTGGAGGAGTTATTTTTTGCATCTCACTTGTGTGGCCCCAACTGACTTTTCTGTGGGTCAGTGACCCTGACTCAAAACAGGTTCCCCGCCCTTCTCATAAATAAAGACAATGCTGAAACTTTTTTTGTTTGACATAAAATTTTATTTAAAAATGAAGCCTGGCCAACAAACCCCACATCTGGCTGCAGCATTATAACACTCCTCTACCGCCCCTTCCCCCCCCCCCCGCTGGACCCTAGATCTGAGCCTATCATACACTGGAACCCCCTGTCCTGAGCCTCTCACATCCCCAAACTTCTGCAGCCCCACAACCTCAGTCTTCTGCCACAACATTCCTGCACCATCCACATACCTGCAAATCTGCACCATCCACACACTGCCCATCTTACTCCCAACCTCCCTGCCCTGAGCCCCTCACATACTCCAACCCAAACTCCTGCACCTCCACATCCACAAGCATGTGGCTTGTGCAATACTCCCCATCCTGGAGCCCTCTCCCCAAGCCAGCATCCTCTTCTCCACCTCCTCCTGCTTCTAAATTCCTTCCCAGACCTTGCACCTCTCACCCCTTCCCACACCCAAATCCCTCATTCCTACCCCAGAGCCCACACATCCTGTCTCAACCCCGTAAGGGTATGGCTAGACTGCAGGAGTTTTTCCGAGATTCCAGAGGTATCCCAGAAAAACTCTTCTGTGTCCAGGGATGCGTTTGTTCTTCAGCTTTTTTTAGCGGAACAGCAAACATGCTCTTTCAGTAACCTCTGTATTCCTCATTCCATGAGGAATAAGGAGGCTTCCGAAGAAGGGGTTTTTCTGACATTTGGCCCAGTCTAGCCAGAATCGAAAAAAAAGCAGCAGTGTAGCCATACCCTGAGAGTGTATAAAGGCTGAGGATAGCAAGTGATGGAGAGGAGGAGAACAGAGGGTGGGGCTTCAAGGAGGGGGATGAGGTTTTGGGGGAAGGATGGGGCAGTAGATCTTGGCTTGTTCTGACATTTAAAAAGTGATCTTGGACGTAAAAAGGTTGGAGACCACTGGTTTAGAGTAAACAAGGCAAATACACTTGAACCTCCATTCTCCAGAAGTTCCTAATCCAGGAACACTCACAATACAGAAGGGGAAAGGGGCTCTACATGTTGCTGCTTCCACTCCCCCTCTAGCTGAGGGAAGGACAATGTGCAAAGATGCTTCTCCAAGACTTTTCCCCTCTGCTGTCATAGCAGTGTGTGTGTGTGGGGGGGGGGGGCAGTGCCTGGGAGCACTGAGAAGCGAAGAGCTACCTGTTCCCCAGTGCAGGGTGGCATGTAAGTGCCCCACCACCCCTCCCACCCTTCATGCCCAGACCACCCAGAGCCCTCTCTGACCTGGCAAAATCTTAAATCTGTCATCCTTTGTTTCCCAAGGTTGCCAGATTAAAGAAGTTCAAGTGTAAATTGAATTAAGTATAGAGAACAGAAAAATGGATAGATGGATGTTTGTTTTTATTTGCATTTGAGAAGGAAAGCTGTAAAACAGTTTGGGTGTGTCCACAATGCATAAGAGTGTATAATTGTCACACATGTAGACATATTCTTGCTAGCTCTAAAGTAGACTTCTTGCTAAAAATAGCAGTGTAGATATGCCGTAGGGAGCTGGTAAAGCTTGGAGATGTTTGGTCTCAGAAGGTCTCCAGGCCTGCAAAGTCTTATGCACTGTGACTAGACCTAGTGATTTCTCCATGCATAAATCAAACATATGCTTATGTCTGGATCATGTACCTGAAAACTCTGCTGAACAGAACCAAAAAAGTATGAAGTAAAGTTAACTACACAGGTTCAGAGCACAATATTCTATAAACATAAGATAGCAGAGTAGCCGGTTCACTTCATACTTATAAGTATATTTGCAATCCCATTGAACTCACATTGATATTCCTTTCATGCTTAAAGTTAATCCATGTTCATAAATCTTTACAGGATATGAGCATTAGATTGCTAGCAATTAAGGTTCACATTTGACTCAAATTATGGTACAATCAGAGTTTTTGTAAGAAGTGTTTCTAATGTGTCAGAAGACAGGGTCTGGATTTAGTTCCATTATTTTAGATTTAATTCAGAAAAAAATGCAGATTTGGTAAATAAATAAAATTATTCCCTATGAAAAGCAGTATACACTGCAGATTTGCAAAGGGATTTTTCTTTTCCTATCAAGGAAACTTCTTTTACAAAACAGGAACATTTTCCAGTGTGGGTGCCCATTACTTTTGCATATACCTTTTGCTCAGGAAAATTGTAAACACAATTGACATTTGCAATACCAATATAGTAATTTTACACAAGTATCTGATTAGTGGTCACTGTTGCTGGGTTTTGTTTTTACAGAAGCAGCATGTGCATGATTTTTATTTCTTATTTTTTTTTAGATGCAGTTTAGTTAAATGTGCTTGAATTACCATACTGGATCAGACATGGAGTCCACTGAGTCCAGAATCTTCCTCTAGATACTGTTCAATAATAGATACAACAAAATAGGATACAAAAAGTTTCTGAAGTTACTTGAAAGATGTGTTTGGGGTCATTCTGCTCAGATAATAGATTTTCATACTTAACTTCAGTGATGAACACCCCCCTTTGGATAACATCCAACACTAAGGCTAATATATTTTGATAGGATTCCTTTAGTAATATTAAAGACTTCATAAAGAAAACCTCTACCCTGTAATTTAATCAGCCTAAGGTGTATATCATCTTTCCTTCAGTTCATTATCTTTTAAGGATGTTGATTACAAAACATAATTATTTGACATAGTTATTCTCAGGTCCAGATATTTTCGGGTCATTGGCAATCCAAAATGAGATTTCAACAAGTAATAATCATTATAAGCTTTTTTATTTCTTCTTCATTATGTTTAATTCTTAATGTTATGTATTTCATTTTCACATTTCTATAGAGGATTGGACAAAGGTACAAAAGAAACATAACTCCCTCCCCCATTCAGCTAACAATCCCTATACTGCTAATGTATATATTTAAGAAAATTCTAAATCCAGATGAAGTTTCAGAATTTAGAATTAGTAAGGATTCTTTGCTCAAGCTACTATGGAGCTCACATTCCTGTATTGTAAGTAACAATTAAGGCCATTTTTTAATCATACAAAACATTTTTATTTTTCTGTTTTCAGGTTTATAATAATAAATATTGTTCAGTAGTGACATTTTTGTTCAGTAGTGAAAAATAAAACATTCAGCAAGATGTCTGAATTTAATGAGTTGCTAAATATTGACTAATCTTAATTTGCAAATAGTAGACCAGGTCAAACTACATGAGCACTTGTTTGTAAAGCTGTCATCAGACTTGTTTTCCTACTTAATGCCAAAATTGTTTTTTTTTTAAGAGTGGTTTTCTTGCTGGCTAGTAGAGGGTTAGTAAATTATGGACAAATTTGACTGTTCGCTACTCAGTTATGGAGGGGGTTCACCTAAAGCACTGGGACCCCCTCCTTCACCCAAATTCGCTCCCAGATCCCACACCCCCTCCTGCAACTCCAAGCTCCCTCCTGCACAAAGCCTTCATCCCAGACCCAGCATCTCCTCAATTAATAACATGGACCTTGACCATTTACCAAATTCTTAGAGTCGGCCCCCCATCAAAAATTATTGCCCAAACCTAGACTAAATTGTTTAGGGAACAGGTTATAGTCAAAGACAGAACAGAGAAGAAGACATATATTTCAGGATCTTCTCTGATTCTTGTCAGATACATATTTCAAATAATGACTGTTCTGCTGCTGCTATACGCCTAATACTATGAATAAATAGCTATTTAAATTTTGGGAAGAGCGATACTGTGGCTTACAGGGACACAATTTTAATACATCACCTGATGTCATGGACTAGTGTTGCTATCCTTAAATTACACTCCTGGTAACTTATAACCTTCAGAAAAGCCACATGTTGGAAAATTTGACTATTGTGCCAAATTATATGTTTATTTAAGCTCTTATATAAATATTTACTAATGAAATGGAGAAAAGAGAGTGGGCTGTTTGAAACTGTCCACCTCCACAACTACACAAACACTATCTAATCTCCAGAAGTTAGGCTATACATTATATTAGAGATTAAACAACTTTAGCGCCTTTGGATGAGCTGGTCTTGCAAAGTGGTAAAATTATGATACTAGGAATATGAAATTGAACAAGGATGAGCTCCGTCATTTTGCTCTAAGTGAATATTTCAATATTAATCAAATGGCTCCAAGAAAATGTCCTTTTTCCTTTAACCATACATCCAGAACTGTACTATACTTGCACTATAACTTACTCTGAATGAGATGAGACATAGTTTTCTTCAGGAATTGGCTAACTACAACTCTATTCATATCTAATCTGTGGATTTTGACCCAAGGAAGCAGGTGCCTTTTGCTAATTGGCTTCATGCGGACTATGCAATAATACAAGAAAATGTGCATGCTTATCATTAAACAGGTACATTAATTGAAAAATGATGCACTAGGATTTTGTCAGCTTTTCTGTTTGTTATTTGAAATGTGAAACATTTCAAGAAATTCTAATATTAACAATGGTAAAAGTAAATTAAGGGGTTGAGTACTGAATGGGTAGATTTATATAACTTGGACAAAACAGCTGTAGGGCACTTTTACCTGACAGATATTTCAACAGATCAATAGTGATTAATTAATATGGGAAAAGCCACCCAACTTGATTCTCCTCTGTCACCAGTTTTGCAAGAGTAAGTCTTTTGACTTCTAGAGGGGTAGCCAAGTTAGTCTGTAACTTAAAAAACTTAAAAAAACAAGAGATTCTTTAGCACCTTAGGCTATGTCTACACTGCACGCTTACTTCAAAATAACTCATGTTATTTTGCACATTAGGCTATGTCTACACAGCTAGACCATTATTTCAAAATAATTTCAAAATAACAGGTTTCTCACTACTACTTCTGTAATCCTCTTTTCCCAAGGAGCAAGGGAAATCAAAGGAAAAGTGTTCTTCCTTTGACTTCCTGCTATGTAGACAGCACCAAAAGCTCAGTTAAGGTACTTCAACTTCATCTACGCAATTGACGTAGCTGAAGTTGTGTATCTTAACTCGACTTTAGCCCACAGTGTAGGTGTACCTTAGGGTGCATCTACACAGTATGCCTTAACTTGAAATAAGCTATACAAATTGAGCTACATCAATTGTGAAGCTTATTTTGAAATAGCTTATTTCAAAATTGGGAGCATCTACACTTATTTAGAAATACAGCCCTTTTCCTCTGACTTCCCTTACTCTTTGTACAATGAGGGTTACAGGAGTCGGAGTAAAATGTTCTCCAGCTTGACAGTACTTTGACATTATTTCGAAATAACTGCCTGCTGTGTGGATGTGGATTAAGTTATTTCAAAATAATGCTGCTGTATAGATGTATCCTTAGAGACTAACCAAAAAATATAGATAGTATCATGAGCTTTTGTGGGCATAATCAACATCTTCAGATGAATGGAACAAGAGGCACAGAGGGACAAATATAAAGCAGAAAAAGAACGGAGAGGTGCAGGAGGAAAAAAGTCGTGTCAATTGAAGTATCTATGGTAAATGAGGCTAATAGAGTGGGCTGTAAGTGTCAGATACTTAGCTTTTGATATCATTTGGATATTCATTATTTTTTAAGTTCTTTCGACTTCTAAAGAATTACCTCTGATTTACTGTAAAAAAACGGATCAAACTCACAGTTGTTTTGTGCAATTTTAGATGTTGGAACAAATTTTTGAATAGTAACAGGAAGTTACTTCCATGGTCAAAGAGAATAATTCTAAAATACTTTAACTCACAGTTGCTGAGTTTGAAAATAGGTCAGACTAAATGACCAACTCACTCTGGGTCTTGTTAAATGACTCCTGGCACATAGTAAGAAAAGATGAATTAGTTACAGTGGTGCACAGCCATTAAGGCGATGATCCAAACCACACTGAAGTCAGTGGGACTCTTTTCATTGACTCCAAAGGCTTTGGATTGGACAAAAAAATCTTTGAAGAAACTTGAATGTGACATTTTGCAGTCTGTTACAGTGATGTACTATAAAATGTTTTTTTAATGGAATTAATATGTTGAAGCAACTGAATGCTAGTAAGAATGAGTCTTCCATTTTGTAATGTCTAGAAAAATGATGCAGAATACCTAGAAATTTATCCATTTAAACCAGCAGAAGATTTGACTCCAAATTGTTCCAGTACAATAGTCTTTACAAATTAAAGGCATATACTAACAATTTTGGATCTTTGAAATGAGGTTAGTGTGTCAATTGTTCATAAATATTTAAAAAATGTCCTAAGAACAGACCAGAGAAAGACACAAATTTCTTCATAAATGTTTGATGACAATATAACACCAACACTCTTAATACTCAAAGAGGGCATCTGAGACTACGCTCAGAATTAATAGAGTGAGAGAATCATGCAGCAAATCATAACACAAAAAATACTCTCCAAACTTTTTCATTTTCACAAAATACTGAGACATTGGAAGCTCGATATCACAAAACAATAATAGTTAATGTAACAGAGTAATTAGATGGAAGAGCTGAATACATTTGGATGTCAACCCTATAACACAGATATCACAGCCTGTTTTAAGTGAAAACATCTAGGGTACATCTAAACGACGTCCTTTTTTCGAAAGAGGATATGTAAATTCCGTAAGAATTTGCATATATTCTTCCAATTTCACTTTTGAAAGTGAAAGTAGTCTGGATGCATTTTTTGGGGAAAACCCCTTTTTTCGAAAAAACCATGTAAATCTCATTTTTTAAGGAAAAGTGGGTTTTTTCGAAAAAGGGGTTTTTTTTTAAAAAAAAACACACGTCCAGACTACTTTCACTTTTGAAAGATCTGCTTTTGAAAGTGAGATCGTAAAAAGATATGCAAATTTCCATGGAATTTGCATATCCTCTTTCAAAAATAGAACGTAGTCCAAACATAGCCCTAGAAAACACAAAGTTCTTAAAGTATACTCATGATGATCAGTAAGGCATTGAGAAGTTGGATCTTGTCTGAACAGAACTGCAGAAAACTATGAAAAGTTAAAGTGCTAAATATGATTTAAACCAAGGTAGAACAGTGCTTAGGATCCCAGTGATAGACTACAGCCATATGAAATGCTGCTGAAACTTCCAATAAAACTAAGTGACAGAGATCTGGAATCAGTTGCAATCAATAAATCATTATATACCTTTAACAATGCAGTTTCCATGCTATGGTGTATTCTAAAGCCTGACTGATTTTTTTTTCAAATAAATCAAATGGAGCAAGATGACTTCGTAATTGAATATAAATAACTTTTTCATGTTCCTTTGATAAAAAGCATAAATTGGAAACCGAATGAAAATTAAACATATTGTCAGTTGTGGACGGAGGTTTCTTCAAAGAATTATTAAGGCTAGTTTAAAATTTGATGGAGCAGTTCCAATTTCCAATGATAAATTAACTGTTCCCTGAGTCAGCTTAGCAGGTAAACAATCCTTTAGCAGTCAAGTAGGAGTTGGAACGTCTAAAACTCATGCTGCTGGCCTCAGGCCTTCCATCTCTTCAACAATAGGTGACACAGATGCCTCAGAAAAGGTACTTCATGTCCCTGAAGGACAATTAAAGAAGTCTTGGAAGGAGAGGAGTATAGTCAGTGGAATGAGTTAATTTGCAAACTGCACTCAAAATTGAAAGCCTGTTCATAAAATAGTTATAGAAGTCATTACAAACATCCATAGAAGGAATTAAGGTTTTAAACCAATCTTGCTGCATTTAAAAACCTGTCTATGATGTTAAAAAGGAATGCAAGTTAACTCCTTCCTTTAAGAATGATACCTGAGGATAATTTAACAGAATCTTTGAAATATTGAGACATAGGTAATTTCAAAGCCTCATAAATTATATGTAATCTCATCTAACAACTTCTGGTGTGCAAGCCTTGTGGCTTCATTCTTGGTACATTCTGGACAGAAAGAATTGGGCTGAAACACATTTCCATTAAATTGCCATCTCATCTAAAACATCTGGAACAAGTGCAGAGCAAATTCCAGAAATGAAGAAATTTAGATATAATCTTAACATTAGTGTTCCCTGATTTTTTTCCATCCAGGTGCAGAATACATTTTGTTATGTTCACAGAGGCATGTACAGATGTGCAGCACCAATAGAAACACACACTGCCAGCTGTGGGCACTATTGGTGGTCTGGTAATCAGCTGGGTGGCATTTGAATCTCTCCTGGATGGCTCTCAGCTTATAGGGAACACTGCTTAGCATGTTTTGGTGCAAAGATACAGTTTTAGGATAAGAGCTAATGCAAGTAATTTGCAGCACCATATATTGCACAATAAAATTTCCCACTGATGTTTTGAGTACAGTAGTGCTATTTTAGAAGAAGAAATTCAAACACAAGCCTAGAAAGGTGCACTAACGCAAGAGGATTTCCAGAGTGAGCAAACACTAGCATTGACTTTTCTCTAGCATGGGGGTTCTCAGTCTTTCCAGACTACTATACCTCTTTCAGGAGTCTGAAGTCCAAGCCCTGCTGCCCAGGGCTCAAGTCTGAGCCCTGTTGTCTGGGCCTGAAGCATGTAGCTTAGCTTTGCAGAGCCTCTTGTAGCATAAGTCTGTCACTTTATTGGATTTTAAAGTGAGCAGACAGATCACTGTTGCACCCACTGGTGGCATTTGCCCCAAATTCTGTATAGTGGCCAGGTGAAGTGTCAAATGGAAGCTTATGATCTACTGATTCTATGTATGCTACTCATGTACTTGTATGATTTTTGTATGGGAAGTTGTCAAGGCTTCTTCCCCACTCTGGCATGATAAATGCAGCAAAAGTACCCCAAAACCTTATCTTTCCAGGCTTTGGTATAAAGCTTCCCCCCAAAATCTTAAAACCCTAGATTTTGGGGGTAAAAATCCGCTGCCACCACCCAAGTAATAATAAGAAAACCAGGGAGAACTACTTGGGAAATCTCAGCCCCAAAAGTAAAACCAGGACACAAAAATTAACCAATACTAGGTTAATAAAAAGAAAAGAGAAAGAACTTTTATTATCACCACAATATTCCTGTTGCAAGCATAATGACTAGATGGAAAAGTCACAAATTAATATACTCATGGGGCCAAAACTTACTTACAAAGTAGAGGAAAACCCATTTTTAAATGTACAGACATCAGATTCCCATTCCCAAACCATAAAACAATAAAACCTAATGGATTTATCTAAACTTTACCCTACTTACAGATAGTGAAGAGTCTTTTCTTGGAGGGAGACATAGTGTCTGTCCACCTCAGTAGCTGGGAGAAACTGCCCAGGGACAAAGGAGGGAAAACCTCAAAATTCCTTTGTCCCAATTTGAAATTCCTACCTACATTTCTATTGGCCGACTTTACCGGGCTTAGGTATAGTTAACCCCTTGGTCCCCAGGCTGCTGGCCATCGCTCATGATCATGACAGAAGTTCTGAATATGGGCTCTGTTCTTGTATTTTAAATGTTCTCTGTCTGGAAGGGAGCAATGGGCCTGCACTGCCTATTGTGAGAAAGGATTGCTCAGTGTATAGCTGTGCTAATTAGCACTACTCCATGGACAATGGCTCTCAGAGTGGCCAATATAACCTGAGGAATGTGTCTGGAAGCCTGCAGACTAGCTAGTGCCTCTTGGCTGTTTGCATGTGAAACACAGATAGGTCACTTAATCATGTGACCAGCTCCAATTTGGGAGACTTCAGGAATATAAAAATCCCATGAGGGCATCTCCATCTTGTCTTCAATCTTGCTCCTGATTCCAGATGCATCCTTGCTAGGGACAGAGAGCTGGGAAGGATTGCTGACACATCCTGACAAAGGATGTACACCAGAGACTTCTAAGCCAGCAGTTTGTAACAGCTCTGCTAAGTGCCTGCATTAAGAACTTGGTGATTGATGTATGTAAAGTATTTCTCCTTAACAATCTTACTCTCAACCTTTTATTTCTTTTATTAATAAACCTTTAGATTTTAGATTCTAAATAATCCTCTCACCTATATATCAAGGCTCAGCATGCTGTTGAGGGTAAGATCTAAAGCATAAATTGACTGGGGACTGTGGCTGCTTCTTTGGGACTGGGAGGATCTGTTCGGAGTTGGTGAGATTGGGTTTTATAACCTCTCACCTGTGTGTAAGGTCCGGGGCTGATTGTGGCACAGGGAAACCTGAGGTGTCTGAGGGATTTTGCTTGTGAGGCTTCCTGCTGGCCGGATTGGCAGCTGAAGCACTCTGTATGACTGGTTTGTGGCCTATTTGGGAAAGGTCTCCAGACGAAGGCTGTAAGTAGCCCTGGTTTTGAGCAATTCACCCTGAGCTGACACCCTCAGCGGTGCCTAGACTCATCCCAGGCCATCACAGAGCCCTTTTAGGGTATGTCTACACTACAGAGTTTTGTCAGAAAAACACCTGTTTTTCCAACAAAACCTGAGTTACATCCATACTGCAATCGCATTCTTTCGAAAGTAAATCAAAAGAACAGAGGGGGTTTTCCAGTGTTGGTAATCCTCTTTCTATGAGGAAGAAGCCTTTTTCCAAAAGAGCTCTTTCAGAAAAAGGCATGTGTGGATGGAGAAGAGGAAGTACTTTTGAAAGAAGAGGAAAGAGGAAAAAGCTCAGGTGCCCTGGTGGCCACTCCGTCCATAGTAATCACAGCTTACATGGGAAATAGCATTCATTCAGTATGGATGCTACCTTTCGAAAAAGCAGATTGCTTTTTCTATGCACTTTTGTGTGTGGATGCTTTCTTTTGGAAGAAGTTTTTTTGGAAGATCTCTTCCAAAAAAAGGTTCTTCTGAAAGAAGCCTGCAGTCTAGACATAGCCTTATATCTTCTAATGCCAGCTCTGTGCTATCATAACCCCTAAACACATACCACAACTTCTCTGGAGTTTTTGACTTGCATGTTGTGAAACACTGGTCTAGATGAGTTGAGACTACCATAAAAGTCCTCTGATATCCCAGGGGTACATGTACCTCCAGTTTAAAACCACTGCTGTAGCACAAGCTATATGATGGGCTGTTTGTAGGGGCAGGGAGGGGAAGGAATTTTCTCCATATGCTGTGGTGCTACATTTTAGGGCTGGAGTACTTTTGCAACTAATGAAGAGGAACAAAACCCAACAGCATAGAGAAAACCCTTCATCTGGCCCTGTGTAGGTCCCAGCTATTCAAAGAATATTAGAATTTTGTTCCAAAACTAAATAATTAGGAGAAACTTTTGCTTCACTGATTCATGTCCTTAGCATTGAAAACTCTTATTGTAGACCCTTAAGCTAAACAAAAAAATAATCAAATCCAGCCAATATATTATTTAAAAAAAATATCAGATGGTCATTAGACTCATAGACTCATAGACTTTAAGGTCAAAAGGGACCACCATGATCATCTAGTCTGACCGCCTGCACAATACAGGCCACGGAATCTCACCCACACGCTCCTAGAATAATCCTCTCACCTATATCTCAGATATTGAAGTCTTCAAATGCTGGTTTAAAGACCCCAAGATACAGAGAATCCTCCAGCAAGTGATCTGTGCCCCATGCTACAGAGGAAGGCGAAAAACCTCCAGGGCCTCAGCCAATCTACCCTGGAGGAAAATTCCTTCCCGACCCCAAATATGGCGATCAGCTGAACCCTGAGCATGTGAGCAAGACTCACCAGCCAGACACCCAGGAAAAGTTCTCTATAGTAACTCCTATTATCCCACCATTGGCCTATTTACCACTGATAGTGAAAGGTCAGTTAGTTGCCAAGATCATGTTATCCCATCAAACCATCCCCTTCATAAACCCATCTAGCTTAATCTTGAAGCCAGGTAGGTCTTTTGCCCCCACTACTTCCCTTGGAAGGCTGTTCCAGAACTTCACTCCTCTAATGGTTAGAAACCTTCATCTAATTTCGAGTCAAAACTTCCTGATAGCCAGTTTATATCCATTTGTTCTTGTGTCCACATTGATATTGAGCTTAAATAATTCCCTCCCTCCCTAGTATTTATCCTTCTAATATATTTAAAGAGAGCAATCATGTCTCCCCTCAGCCTTCTTTTGGCCAAGGTAAACAAGCCAAGCTCCCTGAGTCTCCTTTCATAAGACAGGTTTTCCATTCCTCGAATCATCCTAGTGGCCCTTCTTTGTACCTGTTCCAGTTTGAATTCATCCTTCTTAAACATGGGAGACCAGAACTGCACACAGTATTCCAAATGAGGTCTCACCAATACCTTGTATAACGGCACTAACACCTCCTTATCTCTACTGGAAATACCTCGCCTAATGCATCCCAAGATCGTATTAGCTTTTTTCACGGCCATGTCACATTGGCGGCTCATAGTTATCCTGTGATCAATCAGGACTCCGAGGTCCTTCTCCTCTACCATTACTTCCAACTGATGTGTCCCCAGCTTATAACTAAATTTCTTGTTATTAATCCCTAAATGCAGAACCTTACACTTCTCACTATTAAATTTCATCCTATTGATATTACTCCAATTTACAAGATCATCTCGATCTTCCTGTTTGATATCCTGATCCTTTACTGAATTGGCAATACCTCCCAACTTTGTGTCATCCTCAAACTTTATTAGCACACTCCCACTTTTGGTGCCGAGGTCAGTAATAAAAAGATTAAATAAGATTGGTCCCAAAACTGATCCCTGAGGAACACTGCTAGTAACCTCCCTCCAACCTGATAGTTCACCTTTCAGTATGACCCGCTGTAGTCTCCCCTTTAACCAGTTGCTTATCCACCTCTCAGTTTTCATATTGATCCCCATCTTTTCCAATTTAACCAATAATTCCCCATGTGGTACTGTATCAAATGCCTTACTGAAATCGAGGTAGATTAGATCCACTGCATTTCCTTTATCTAAAAAATCTGTTACTTTCTCAAAGAAGGAGATCAGGTTGGTTTGGCACGATCTACCTTTTGTAAAACCATGTTGTAATTTGTCCCAATTGCCATGAACCTCAATGTCCCTAACTACTTTATCCTTCAGAATTTTTTCCAAGACCTTGCATACTACAGATGTCATCGGGTCACTTTTTTTCCCTTTCTTAAAAATAGGAACTATATTAACAATTCTCCAGTCAAATGGTACAACCCCTGAGTTTAGAGGTTCATTAAACATTTTTGCTAATGGACTTGTAATTTCATGTGCCAGTTCCTTTAATATTCTTGGATGAAGATTATCTGGGCCCCCCCGATTTACTCCCATTAAGCTGTTCGAGTTTGGCTTTTACCTCAGATATGGTAATATCTACCTCCATATCCTTATTCCCATTTGTTATGTTGCCATTATCCCTAAGCTCTTCATTAGCCTCATTAAAGACTGAAGCAAAGTATTTGTTTAGACATTGGGCCATGCCTAGATTATCCTTAACCTCCACTCCATCCTCAGTGATTAGCGGTCCCACTTCTTCATTTTTTGTTGTTTTCCTATTTATATGGCTATAAAACCTTTTACTATTGGCTTTAATTCCCTTTGCAAGGTCCGATTCTACATGACTTTTAGCTTTTCTCGCTTTGTCCCTACATGCTGTAACCTCAATAATGTAGCTTTCTTTGCTGGTCCCTCCCATCTCCCACTCCTTATATGCTTTCTGCTTTTTCTTAGTCACCTCTCTGAGATGCTTGCTCATCCAGCTTGGTCTAAAACACCTGCCTATAAATTTTTTCCCCTTTCTTGGGATACAGGCTTCTGATAGCTTCTGCAACTTTACTTAAAATAATCCCAGGCCTCCTCCACCTTGAGATACATAAATTCTTTAGTCCAATCCACTTCCCTAACTAATTTCCTTAATTTATTAAAGTTAGCCCTTTTGAAATCAAAAACCCTAGTCTCCGATTTATTTTTGTTTATCCTTCCATTTAGTTTGAACTGAATTAGCTCATGATCGCTTGAGCCGAGGTTGTCCCCTATAACCATTTCTTCTATGAGGTCCTCACTATTCACCAAAACCAAATCTAAAATGGCATCCCCCCTTGTTGGTTCAGCAACTACTTGATGAAGGAATTCATCAGCTATCACATCTAGGAAAATCTGAGCCCTATTATTATTACTAGCACTTGTTCTCCAGTCTATGTCTGGAAAGTTGAAGTCTCCCATGATTATGCAGTTTCCATTAGTATTTACTTCATTCAAAACATTAAAGAGGTCTCTACCCATATCCAAATTAGATCCCGGTGGTCTATAGCACACCCCAAGCACTATCCCAGGGGAGGATCTAATAGTTTTCTTCCCCAATGTGATTTTTGCCCAGACAGACTCTGTCTTCTCCATTCCATCACTTTTTATTTCTTTACACTCTACCTCATCATTGATATACAACGCTACTCCACCACCTTTACCTTTATTTCTGTCTTTCCTAAACAGGACATACCCTTCAATACCTGTACTCCAGTCATGCCTAGTATTCCGCCATGTTTCTGTTATTCCTATAATATCTGGTTTCACTTCCTGGACCAGTAGCTCTAGTTCCTCCATTTTGTTACCGAGGCTTCTCGCATTGGTGTACAAACATCTTAATTTTTGCTGTTTGGCCTCACTCACATTCTTTACCCAATTTGGTACGGACATTGTACCTCCAATATGTCCTATTAGACTAGTAACCACTCTACCCTTCCTCCTTATGTCCATTCTCTTACCGCCGACTATATCCTTTCTTACTTTGTCTTCCTCCCTCTCAATGCTAAAATCTGGCATAGAGATTACCTGGACATCTCCGAACCATCTCCCCCAAATTCCTAGTTTAAAGCTCTCTTAATCAGTTGTGCCAGCCTCCATCCTAGAAGTCTATTTCCTGCCCTATTTAGGTGAAGTCCATCCCGAGAGAACAGTCCTCTGTCCGTGAATGCCTCTCAGTGGCCATACATCCCAAAGCCCTCCTTATAGCACCATTGCCTGAGCCATCTATTGAGCATCATAATCCTGTCACACCTTAGTTGCCCTTAGGACCAGGCAGAATCCCATTGAAGATCACCTGAGCCTCGATTTCCTTAAGCGTCTTCCCCAGCCTGGCATAGTCTCCCTTGATTCGTTCCAGCGAGAATCTAGCCGTATCATTTGTTCCTACATGAAGGATCATCAGTGGATTCTTTCCCGCTCCCTTTAGGATCCTCTTCAACCTCAGTTCCACATCCCGTATCTTAGCACCTGGCAGAGAGAACACCCTTCTATTCTCTGGATCAGCTCTGGTCTATTCTTCTCAATAAGGAGTCCCCAATCACGTAGACCTGCCTTTTCCTGGTGACAGTGCGATTCTCTGGTCTATCTCTTGTTTCCTCTGGGTACAAGTCCTTTCCATTCCTATTTTCCCTTGTAATCCTCTTTAACCCATCCTGTATCCTCCTGGTGCTCATTATTGGTGTTGTCTCCATCGACTCTTCCCCTTTATCTATGGGACTAACCACTCTTCTCTTCTTCCTTGCCCTTCCAACTTCAGTGGCCACCTGCTGTACCCCTTCTTCATTCTCTAACTCCGCATACCTGTTCTTGAGCTCAATTTCTCCTTCACTGGCCCATCTTTTCCTCTGCCTGGTTCTCTTAGTCACATGCTTCCACTGTCCATTTTCTTCGCCCAGCAGTCTCCCCTCAGAGGCCTTTGATCCTGCTTCTATCTGCATGTCTAAGCTTTCCCCTTCAGCCACCTCATGCCTTTGCTCCATCATCTGCTCGAACCCTCTTCTAAACTCGACCAAAGTTTCCACCTGCATTTCCAATCCTCAGATCTTTTCTTCCATCGGCTCTATCAGGTGGCACTTCATGCAAATAAAACTCCTTTCAGGTATCCCCTCCAGGATCATGTACATACCGCAGCTACCACATCCAATCCTCCTCCTCGTGTCCTCTACTGCTTGGGTCATGGCCACTGCTGCCTCTCTGTTAATCAGCCTTCTCACCTAAATCCTGTTAGTCCGGCAAACACAAAAACAAACCAAAACACCCCCCACCACGGCAAAAACAAACCCCAAACAAGTCCCACAATCCAAACTCCCACTCAAAGTCCCCTGTTTACAGCTCTGTTTGCTGGCTCCTGTGCCGCTGCAGCTGTCTGTGTCGCTGCCTGAGTGGACGGCTACCTTTATAGGACCCGTAATCAGCGAAGCCCCACCCCCTAATCAGGGCTCAGCTTCTCTCATAGCACACTGCCCCTACAAGCCTCTACACATACAAACCATACAAGACTAGTCCCTCTCCTTTAATTTACTCCTTTTTAATAGCATATAAATTATGTCAACTGAGTTACAATGATTTGACTACAAAATCTAATGCCTAGAATGGAGAGGGAAATTTAGGAAAACTTGTGCCATATTGTATGCTTTAAACATATGAATTTCTAGTGAAGGAAAAAGCTGTGAGTGAAATCCTTGTGCCATTGAAGTCAAGGACAATTGCCTTTAACTTTATGGAGCCTGATCTTCACTCCATGACTCTAGGCTCACCAGTTTCTCATGAGAATACATCATATGAACTGAGCAATAAAGCACACATCATCAACTTAAAACCTGTGATCCACAAATAAAAATAACAATATTCCCTTCATCACCATTATACTTGTTATAACCACTGCAATTGTTCCCACTAAACATTAATAGCCTAGATCTTCCACTATTGTTTTCACACAATGAGTCAACATATTTGAAAAAGTAATTCTAACGTGCTATTCTCCTCTTCTTCAGGTAATACTGTTTTTATAAATTATCTTAGAAAGGCAGCAAGGGCTGAACATAGCCTTTACAATGGTGGCCATTCTTGGCAGAGGCTCTCAAACCTATATTTTGAATACATTGTATACTCGCTGATCACACTAGGGATTTTAACAAAGAATTTTCGACACCAGTTACTGCTTGTTAATACTATTGTATTCTTCTTCCATTGATGCAACTTCAGCCAGGTATTCCAAATGTGTGATTCTTCCTTCAGCTCCTGTTGAATGATACTCTTATCATGAGCCTAAAGCAGGGGTGGGGAACCTTTTTTGAGTTGGGGGCTGCTGACCCACAGAAAAATCAGTTGGGAATGGGGCAGCAGAGGTTGGAGTGCCAGCACGGGCTCCCAGTACCAGGGGGAGGAGCCCTGAACCGCAGGGGCAGAATCCAGGCAGGTGACGGACCACATCTGGCTCATGGGCCTTAGATTCCTCACCCCTGGCCTAAAGGAATTGAGCCTATCCATCTGTCACCGCTCTAGATATCTACAGAAGTTCCTTTTCCTATTGAATATGAAGCCTATGTTCTCAATATATGTCATCTATGCTGGATGACTGACATTTTCCTTCAGCTATGGATAAAAGCCAATATGAAAGAGAATCTTATTTAATCATTATACCCATCAAGAAGCTTTCATTATCAAAACAAGTTGTCCTCCACTGGCAGTTAATGGTCTGGGTCCAAGGCAACAGAAGAGCAGTTTCAAACATAACTATATGCCACTATCATGTCTGACCCCATCCAAATTTAGGAGCTAGATGAAGACTGATTTGGCTTGCAGAACTTAGAGCAGTCTCAGTCCTTCTTTAAGTTACTGCTGGCTGTAAAAGCACCAAGTGGCCAGTTCAGGAACAGGCAAAAGCTAGAGTTGAGTAGTGCTCTGCATGTGCCTTCTTCTATACCTCTCATCCTGGAATTGTAAGAGGAGGTTGTGTTTATGCCAATACAGATTTCCCATAAAAAGGAGGAATCCTCATATCAGCTGGCCAAATAAATTAGCTTTAATACTTGGTGCCCCTGGAGTGGAACAAAGCAAATTTCACAGGAATTACTATTGCCAGTTAGGTGAATGTCCCACCGACATTAATGCCTCTCTCAGCTTCTCAGTTCAGTGTTGCTTTGCACCTCTGCCACTGCTCTTCTATTTGACTACATACACTCTAATCCCTTGGCATGTATAATGTCACCACTGTTGTCACTCTTCTGGGCTCTTTGCCAGTCTACTGAGATAGCAGCATGGGGAAACAACTCTAAAGTTTTAGCTTAAAATTAGTTGGTCACATCCATTGCCCAGAAAAGAAGATCCAGAGTCATGGAATGAGATGTAACAGTTAAGTCGAACTAAGTCCTTAGTTAACGTTTGACTGCCGTGTGTAGCCGCGGGCAGTCAGTTCGGACTAGGGGGATTTAAAAATGGCGCCTGGATTTAAATCCCGGGCTTCATTTGCAACTTCGAATGCCTACATTAGCCTCCCTAGTTCGAACTAGGGGGCTAGTGTAGACATACCCTACCTCTTCTGATCTCATTTTGTGCCTTGAACTTTCTAATTTTGTCCCTACATTCTTCTGTTATTTGTTAATATCCATCCTTTGTAACTTGATCCTATTTCTAATTTTTGTAAGACTCTACTGATTTTTAGATCATTCAAGATTTCCTGGATGGTGTCTTTCCACAGTTTCTATCCTTCCTGTTCAGAAGAATAGTTTGCTCTTGTGCCCTGAATAATGTCACTTTGGAAAACTTACCGTTCTTTTCTTCTGAGACTTGCTTCCCAAGGGATCTCCCTAAATTTATCTGCATTCCTGAAATCCATTGTCTTTATTTTATGGTTCTCCTGCCTTTATTTTGCTGTTCTCCTTCCTACCATGCCTTAGAATCGTGAACTCTGCCATGTTTACTCTATCATATTTACCATGAACTCTATTGTTTTAGAAGTCTCAGAGGGATAGTCATGTTAGTCTGTAACTTTAAAAACAATGAGTAGTCCTATGGCCCTTTAGAAACTAACAAATATATATATAGTATCATGAGCTTTTGTCAGCAAAACCTAGCTTCCTCAGATGAGCTTGAACTTCCTCATCTGAGTAAGTGGGTTTTTCCCATGAAAGCTCATGATTTTATATCTGTGTGTGTGTGTGTGTGTATAGATAGATACACACACACACACACATACACACACACACACATATTTGTTAGTGTCTTAGGTGCCATAGGACTACTCATTGTTTTCTATTGTGTTTACTTATATTTAATTTATCACAAAAATATCAGATCCTTTTCAGCAGTACTACCACCTTTCCAGTTATTCCCAATTTTTAGATTTGATTTTTCCTTACGAAATGAAGTCCTGTGCATTTATATTTAGTGAATTTGATTTAATTGATTTTGATATGTAGTAAACAATGAAGCCCGAGTACTCATTAACCGATGCAAAAAAAATGTAACATGATGCCAAAGTGGTCCTAATAATTAAGAAAAAGGTAAATGATCATCCATCAAATAATCCGCTATATATTAGCAACTAACTGAGCTAACTTCTTGGTGGCTTGATCACACACTTCATTGCACACTGTAGTATTTTTTTTCCATTATCATGCTGTTGTACACCTTGATGAAAATTTTACCTCTATAAATAGTACTCAGGTGCTGTTGGTTTTCTCTTACACTATTGATTTGAGTATATTTTTGTTCAATTTTTTTTTATGATGAACTAAAATTTAAGGACAAAAAAAGAAAAAAAGAGGAAAATACACCTGTGATCACTTGACCCAGCTTCTTTGTCAAAGACATCCATCCAAATGCATTGTGAATATTAACTCACTCTGTTCTTGCGTATTGTCAAGAGGCACCATTTATTTTTTTCCCTTTCCCAAGGTTGACTGGTGCACACAGAACACTTGGCAAAAAGCTAATATGTACATTCAAAATTATATTAAAACATTCCCAGCTAAAACACATTAATGATATATAAAATATTAATAATGTGCCTCTGCTTCTCTTCTCTTATCAAGAGCATCACCTTGTATGTCCTCAGGCTGGCAGAACTGCTCAGCTTTGCTTTATGATTCTTATATCCTTAGAGGCCATATACATGATTTGACAAGAAGACAGAAATGTGCCTGTATTGATATATAGTAGTTTTCTTTTATGAGAAGTTCTTTGGATGAAGACATCAATGACATTGTATACAGGAGAATCAATATGGGGAAAAAACATTGCTACACACACACATACCCCGTCAGGGATTGATGATAGTTTACAAAAAAAAAGATCTCTTAGAAGAGAGAAATCCTGGAATAATAAGACAATGGTTAGGGTGCCTGTGCCAATGCACAAAATGTGATGGTGGCCCATGGACTTTCACAAGGGGAAAAAAAAGCAAACAAAAAACTCCTTGTTCAATTTAAAAAAAGGGAGTGTTTTCTTACTAAGGATTGAGTATGGATTTTAGGACTGGGCCTAATCCAAAGACTCCTGTGTGGGTTTTCAACAAATGTAGGAAAAACAATAGAAGGAAGGAATGAAGGAAGCTAGCTAGCTGATTTTCCTGGTTTTCCCAAAGCTACATTAAAAGGACATTTGGTTCTGAATGTTTTCTTGAAAATTCTTTTCTATGTAAAAAGGGATGCCTACTAATTCTCTTTTTTGTGTGTATCAGATAAGTTGGTTGTTCAATGTGATGTCATTCATGATGGAAGCCGTGGTACCTGAATATTCTACAGCATTTAAAGGCTTTTTTCAAGGACACAAAAAGCTCAGAAGTAGAGAAAATTGAAAATGTTTTTCCATCAGAAAACTCTGAGTCGATGAAATTGGAAAGTTCTATGGGTACTTGCAGATCCTGTTAAAATATTTGTGGAAATCAGACAACCCAGACTCTTATGGATCCCCAGTTCTTCAGGCAGCTGCTTCTTGGGACTTCCAGCCTCTCCAAGTAAATGTCTCTCTGGAAAATGAAGTGGCACCTGTCCCGGAGCAAGTTGACACTTCTCATGTATTCAAATATGTTCCAATTTGGGATGATTTTTTTTCTTGCTGAAGTATTTTTGCTCAATATACCTTAGCCTTTCCAATATGTTAAATATTATAACTGTAGTACACCTAGAGATGTTAACAAAACTCAGGCTCCCACTTTGCTAGCCCCTGTACAAAGACAACATGAAAAAGTGTCTCTACCCTTAACAGCTTATAGAATAAAACAGACAAAGACTGGTAGGAGAAATAGAGGCCCCAAGAAGTGAGGTGACTCACTAAAGGTGATGCAGCAGGTTTTTAGCAGATTTCAGCCTGGATTTCCTGATTCCAAGGCTAGTTTCCTACCTTCTAGACCACACCACCTCCTTAAGACATAATTCATTCTAACAAGTACTGATAGTGTGCATGTGTTGTGGCTTTATATCTCATGGGGATCGCTCAGCTAGTGTCCATCAGTTAGCCCTTTGTGTTTGTTCAGATGCTGAACTTAGAATACACAGTATGACCATAAAAACATCATTTATCCACCTCCTTAAATGTATACTAAATTGTACTACACAATTGTGCTCATACAAAATGGTGTGTCCATGTTCATTCATTGCACAACAAATAGCATATCCTTTATCTGTAAATGAGTGTTTTCCTGTTTAGCTGTCATGTTTTAGTGTTCCTTGTTGTATGTTATGTTCTTAATACACAAAACATATAGAATATAGCACACTGTTCCTGTAACAGTTCACAGGATTATGTGTTTACTCTATGGTAGATAAATAATTCTTAAATTTGGAACAGCATCTTTATTTCTTTGTGATCATGGTTGACAGATTATTCATTAGAGGCATGTGGTTTAACTAAAGAACAACTTACCCCATTTTATACACTAAAACTACAATTCTATCATAACTGTTTTTAATATAATGAAGTAGAAAAAAGTGCACAAATGACTTTTTCAGGTTAGCCAAATCCCGAAATAAAATTGCCCTCTGAAAGATGATAGGCTAAATTCTCAGTTGTCATAGCTCTATTGACTTGACAGATGTGGATCCAATTGCCCAGATCCACATCTGATGTGATAGTCTTAGTCTGTCTCCAGCCCTTTTAAGATGAGCAAAAGGGCAGGTGCATGGTAAAGTGGTATCCCATTCTGTATGACCCTCTGCTAAACTATTTGTGGATGAATAGTGCTTTTGATCCACCCAGGATACACTGTCCATTCAAGAGCTTATTTTTATGCCTCATGTTCTTCTGCCATCAACTTTCCTTTTCAGTGCCTGTGGACATTCACTACCCACTGAAACTTTAAAATGTGGCTTTAAAAGTCTCCTATTCAAGGAGGGGACGATTCTCCAATACAGGGATTCCCCAGAGTTGTAAGGCTGCCTTCTGAGGACTCCTTCAATTCCTGGCATAAGGAGTGAGGTGAGAGGGGTTTTTTGGAGGCAGGTCTGAAACAAGCAGCTGTAACAGGATTAAAGGTAGTGAAAAAATACTACATCCTTCCCCTACCTTTGCCTCTGAATTGCAAGTACTGTACTGCCCCCTTCAAAGTTCTCGCACAGAATCTCACCCATTATTTCTCAGAATCCAGAGCTGAGCATACACAAAATGTGTGCTCAGCTGTGCCATGTTTACTCAAAGGAATTACCACAATTGTACATGTGCATATCTAATTTGCATGTACAAATGTCTATGTAGATGCTGAACTACCTATTTGCATGTGCAAATACCATCACAGCAATTTTATTAGCAAATACGGATATATAATTATGCATACACTTGTACATGAGAGGGTCTCATTGATATTTCTGTCTTGGGATACAGGCTACACATCTGTTTAGATTATACAAATATTAGGTCAAATTGT
This sequence comes from Pelochelys cantorii, assembly GCA_032595735.1. Lineage (NCBI taxonomy): Eukaryota > Metazoa > Chordata > Testudines > Trionychidae > Pelochelys > Pelochelys cantorii. Next base: position 66,195,696 of record CM064330.1, read on the forward strand.
CAAAAGCACCTGGGTAACTATGGAGCTTAAGTCCCATTTTCAAAAGCAACTTAGGCACTTGGAAGCCTAAGTGCCATTCACTTTTGATGAGGCTTAGGCACCTCAGTCCCATAGGTGCTTTCAAATTTTTACACCAAATCTTCTTGCTTAATTGTATCTTCAGTCTTCAAAATCCCACATTCCCATTTCTTGTCTTCTCCATCTATTACACGGTTAGGGAAAACTCCACCCAGCGTAGGGTGTGTGTGCCTGTCTCCTGTGGGGAATAGGAGAGTGTCCATGCATCTCACACCTTTATTCTTCACAACTCTTGTCTCTATGTACACTTTTAGCCATGAGGCAGTACTTCCTCAGCCCACTATGTAGGATTGCCCTCTCCCATCCAGTGTGGGGTAAGTGCGCCCTGTCACACCAACATGTAGGGTATGTCTACACTACAAAGTTAATTCGAACTAACAGCTGTTAGTTCGAATTAACTTTCATAGGCGCTACACATGCAAACCGCTAGTTCGAACTTAATTCGAACTAGGTAAACCTCATTCTACGCCTAGTTCGAATTAAGTAGTTCAGATTAAGGGCTGTGTAGCCACTTAATTCGAACTAGTTGGAGGCTAGCCCTTCCCAGCTTGCCCTGGTGGCCACTCTGGGCCAAGCCAGGGAAACTCTTCTGCCCCCCTCCCGGCCCCGGAGCCCTTAAAGGGGCACGGTCTGGCTACAGTGCCCATGCCAGGTGCAAGCCTGCCAGCACCCAGCCAGCAGACCCTGCACCTGGCACAGCATGAGACAGCCACCTGCTGCCACTCAGCCCTCCGCCTCTTCCCAGGACCAGGCCAGTGACTCCCAGGAGCCTGCCCAAGGCCGCAAGAGGTGGGCGCCTGCCTGGTCCAGTGCGGAGATCGTGGACCTCATCGAGGTTTGGGGGGAGACCTCCAACGTCCACGACCTCCGCACTAGGCACAGGAATGAGGCCATCTAGGGCAGGATAGCTGCCAGCCTGGCCACCAAAGGCCACATGTGAACCCAGGAGCAGGTTTGCATGAAAATCAAGTTGGTCCAGTGAGACCCCCGACCCTGAGCCCTGAGCTTAGAACATAAGAACATAAGAACGGCAGTACTGGGTCAGACCAAAGGTCCATCTAGCCCAGTAGCCTGTCTGCCGACAGCGGCCAACACCAGGTACCCCGGAGGGGATGACCAAGCCATTTGTCTCGTGCCATCCATCTCCAGCCTTCCACAATCAGAGGCCAGGGACACCATTCCTACCCCCTGGCTAATAGCACTCCATGGACCCAACCTCCATGACTTTATCTAACTTCTCTTTAAACTCTGTTATAGTTCTAGCCTTCACAGCCTCCTCTGGCAAGGAGTTCCACAGGTTGACTATTTGCTTTGTGAAGAAGAACTTTCTTTTATTAGTTTGAAGCCTGCTACCCATTCATTTCATTTGGTGTCCTCTAGTCCTTCTATTATGGGAACTAATGAAGAACTTTTCTTTATGCACCCTCTCCACACCACTCATGATTTTATAGACCTCTATCATATCCCCCCTCAGTCTCCTCTTTTCTAAGCTGAAAAGTCCCAGTCTCTTTAGTCTCTCTTCATATGGGACCTATTCCAAACCCCTAATCATTGTAGCTGCCCTTTTCTGAACCCTTTCCAAGGCCAAAATATCTTTTTTGAGGTGAGGAGACCACATCTCTACACAATACTGAAGATATGGCGTACCATAGTTTTATACTTCCCCTCCTCCTTCTTCCCCTGGCTTCCCCCTTCCAGCTCCCTCCTCCCAGGTTTCCACCTCCCCTCTCCCACCCTCTCTCTTCTCCTCTCCCACCTCCTTTTCCCAGTCTCCCCAGAGGTTAATCCCCCCACCCCCAGTTTTGTTAAATAAAGAGAGTTTCTATTTTTGAACACGTGTCCTTTATTTTTTACATCAGGAAGGGGGGCTAGGGAGGGGTAAGTGGAAGGAGGTGAGGGAGGAATGGGGCACGAGCCCCTGATGGGGAGGACTGGGGTGGCTCTGCGGGCTCCTCAGGGTGGAAGCTCTCCTGCAGGGCCTCCTGGATCCTGACAGCCCCCCGACTGACACCCAAGGATGGCAGCCTGCAGCAAGTGCAGCCGGGCTGATGGCCGAGTGCTGTGATGTGCCGAGTGTGGGCACTCAGGGCACTCCAAGACAGGACTGCTTTGCTGTCCCTCATCGAGGTAGACAAGCAAGCGGGGAACCCTGAGAACTGTCTGTCCGGGGTGGGGGCTCGGGTCCCTTTAAGCACAGCCCTCGGCTAGCCTGAGGCAGCAGCTCCACACTCTAAGTCCTGGTTCCGGCCAGCCTTAACTTCGGTTCAGGGTCCACTCAATGTGGACATGCTAGTTCGAATTAGCAAAACGCTAATTCGAATTAGTTTTTAGGTCTAGATGCACTAGTTTGAATTAGCTTAGTTCGAATTAACTAATTCGAATTAAGTTAGTTCGAATTAGTGCTGTAGTGTAGACATACCCATATTGTTTTTGTTTTCCACTCCCCACCTGGCCCTTCTGGTCCGCTTCTCCCAACCCCGAGGCTTCTGGGCATCAGAAATAAGTGCTGTAAAACTAGTTACAGCAGTGATGGGCACCCTAGGCTAGTGAGTGGGCCTCATAAGTGTCCCTCCTTCAGCTGAGTGGGCCATAAGATTGTTGTAACCATGGTGGTCTCCCGCAATAGGGTAGTTTGCTAATTGCACTTGCGTACCTAGAATTTGCAAGATGTACTGACTGAACTGTAGCAATGCTTTGATGGGATACAGAGAGAGCCTACAGCTCTCATGCTCAATGTTGTGTGCACGCACCTCACTTCACGTACCCTTGCTTTATGTGTGTGTCACTTTAGTAATACAAGTAGAAAAAAACGATTTGGCTTGAAACCAGCAGAATCTGGCAACCTTGTATGTGAGAAGCAATAAACAAAATGTCTCACGAACACATCTAGAACCCCAATGGGCCACTTGGTTGCCTACTACTGAGTTACAACAACAGTTTGTACTTTGAAATGGCTTTTTATTTTGCTGTGTTCAGGCTACTTCAGGATTTCAATGGCATTTCCCATCTCAAGTTTCCACGATTTGACAGTTTCATTTTTAAAACTTTTTTATTTCCAAAGATTTATTCTGTGCTTTACTGAGATTGCTTTCTCCTTATGACATCAGTGTGCAACAACAAAATAAATACAAATCCTGGTTTTATAAGCCTATTACAAGTATTCTTGCACTGTAAATGGATAATTCGTTATCAGAAAGAACTAGATTATATTGGCATAGCAGAAAAAATGAAAGTCAAAATGGCTAGAAGAGACTGTGTCCTGCCCATTAAAAATGCAGAATGTAGAAATGCACTAATGCCAAAGCTGTTTTTTTTTTTCAGGCACATAAGGGGGAAAATACTGAATGTTTTCAAATAAAAGCTGTTTTATGACCACCTGACCAGGACAGCGATACTGACATTGAAATGGTGAGGGAGATTAGAGAGGCTACCAAAATAAAGAACTCTATAATAATGGGGGATTTTAATTATCCCCATATTGACTGGGTACATGTCACCTCAGGAAGAGAAGTAGAGATAAAATTTCTCAATGGCTTAAATGACTGCTTCTTGGAGCAGCTGGTACAGGAACCCACAAGAGGAGAGGCAATTTTCGATTTCGTCCTGAGTGGAGTGCAGGATCAGGTCCAGGAGATAACCGTTACAGGACCGCTTGGGAATAGTGACCATAATATAATAACATTTAACATTCCTGTGGTGGGAAGAACACCTCAGTAGTCCAGAACTCTGGCATTTAATTTCAAAAAGGGGAATTACACAAAAATGAGGAGGTTAGTTAAACAGAAATTAAAAGGCATAGTGACTAGAGCCAAATCCCTGCAAGCTTCATGGAAACTTTTTAAAGACACCATAATAGAGGCCCAACTTTAATGTATACCCCAAATTAAAAAACATAGCAAGAGACCTAAAAAAGAGTCACCATGGCTTGACCACCATGTAAAAGAAGCAGTGAGGGACAAAAAGGCATCCTTTAAGAAGTGGAAGTCCAATCCTAGTGAGATAAATAGAAAGGAACATAAACACTGTCAAATCAAGTGTAAAAATGAAATAAGAAAAGTAAAAAAAGATTTTGAGGAACAGCTAGCCAAAAACTCAAAAAGAAATAACAAAATGTTTTTTAAGTACATTAGAAGCAGGAAGCCTGCTAAAAAACCTGTGGGTCCCCTAGACGATCGAGATATAAAAGGCGCAATCAAGGACGATAAAGCCATTGCGGAGAAACGAAATGATTTCTTTGCTTCAGTCTTCACGGCTGAGGACGTTAGGGAGATTCCCAAATCTGCACCGTCCTTTGTGGGTGATGAATCTGAGGAACTGTCCCGGGTTGAAGAGTCATTAGAGGAGGTTTTGGAACAAATAGAAAAACTTAATGTTAACAAATCTCCGGGACCGGATGGCATTCATCCAAGGGTTCTGAAAGAACTCAGATGGGAAATTTCCGAACTGTTATCTGTGGTTTGTAACCTATCCTTTAAATCGTCTTCCGTACCTAATGACTGGAAGGTAGCTAACGTGACACCAATATTTTAAAAGGGCTCTAGAGGTGATCCTGGCAATTACAGACCGGTAAGTCTTACTTCAGTGCCGGGCAAATTAGTCGAAACAATAGTAAAGAATAAAATTGTGAGGCATGTAGAAGAACATAATTTGTTGGGCAAAAGTCAACATGGTTTCTGTAAAGGGAAATCATGTCTTACTAATCAATTAGAGTTCTTTGAAGGGGTGAACAAACATGCAGACAAGGGGGAGCTAGTAGATATAGTATACTTAGATTTTCAGAAAGCCTTTGACAAGGTCCCTCACCAAAGGCTCTTGTGTAAATTACATTGTCATGGGATTAGATGGAAGGTCCCTTCATGGATTGAGAACTGGTTAAAAGACAGGAAACAAAGGGTAGGAATAAATGGTAAATTTTCAGAATGGAGAGGGCTAACTAGTGGTGTCCCCCAAGGGTCAGTCCTGGGACCAATCCTGTTCAACTTATTCATAAATGATCTGGAGAAAGGGGTAAGCAGTGAGGTGGTAAAGTTTGCGGATGATACCAAACTGTTTAGGATAGTCAAGACAGAAGCAGACTGTGAGGGACTCCAAAAAGATCTCACCAAACTGAGTGATTGGGCAACAAAATGGCAAATGAAATTTAATGTGGATAAGTGTAAAGTAATGCACATTGGGAAAAATAACCCCAACTATACGTACAGTATGATGGGGGCTAATTTGACTATGACAAATCAGGAAAGAGATCTTGGAGTTATCATGGATAGTTCCCTGAAAACTTCCACACAGTGTGCAGCGGCAGTAAAAAGGCAAATAGGATGCTAGGAATTATTAAAAAAGGGATAGAAAATAAGACACAGAATATCTTACTGGCCCTGTATAAAACTATGGTACGCCCACATCTTGAATACTGTGTACAGATGTGGTCTCCTCACCTCAAAAAAGATATTTTGGCCTTGGAAAGGGTTCAGAAAAGGGCAACTAAAATGATTAGGGGTTTGGAATGGGTCCCATATGAAGAGAGGTTAAAGCGCCTGGGAAATTTCAGTTTAGAAAAGAGGAGACTGAGGGGGGATATGATAGAGGTATATAAAATCATGAGTGGTGTGGAGAGGGCAAATAAAGAAAAGTTATTTATTAGTTCCCTAAATAGAAGAACTAGAGGACACCAAATGAAGTTAATGGGTAGCAGGTTTAAAACTAATAAAAGAAAGTTCTTCTTCACACAGCGTGTAGTCAACCTGTGGAACTCCTTGCCAGAGGAGGCTGTGAAGGCTAGGACTATAACAGAGTTTAAAGAGAAGCGAGATAATTTCATGGAGGTTAGGTCCATAAAAGGCTATTAGCCAGGGGATAGAAATGGTGTCCCCGGCCTCTTTTTGTCAGAGGCTGGAGAGGGATGGCAGGAGACAAATCGCTTGATCATTGTCTTCGGTCCACCCTCTCTGGGGCACCTGGTGCTGGCCACTGTTGGCAGACAGGCTACTGGGCTAGATGGACCTTTGGTCTGACCCAGTACGGCCATTCTTATGTTCTTATCATTGTCCTCAGGGTTCAATGACCCATACAGATCTTATGATAAGTTATAGTTCAGGTCTACAAGCTGTGTAGCAAATGATCTAAATTTTCTTTTCTAATGCAGAGTATTAATAAACAGACCATTTTGTGACCACATGCTATTGGCAATAGTTGACTAAAATAAGATACAACTGTTAGAGAACTTTGCACTATTCATTTGCTGGTTACCAAAACTTATATTGTTGTAAACCTTTGCTTTTTAAAATAGAAAGCAGATTAACTTTTCATGCTACTCAACAGCTTTATTTTCCAGAAAACACAACAATTCACTCAAACTAATCTTGGTTTATTGTAAAAACAGATATGTATAGTGCACTGGGCATATCAAAATTATGCAAACAAACAAAGCCCTGAAGAAAAATAGTTACTAGACATGCTTAAAATACAATTCAGTAATTAGTCCTGATCCCACAGTGGGCTTTGTATGTGTGGATCACTGGATCTGTTCAGAGCTCATTGTAGGCTCAGGGCCTTATGAGCTGATGCTCTTCCTTCAGCACTTGTGCACAAGAGTAGCTTTACTCATATGAGTAGTCCCATTGATTTCACATTACTCAAATGCATAAAATAAAGTACAATTATTGTTAATGTAAAGTATAATTTTCATAAATGTTCAAAACCAAATAACATTAAGGTACTGAATTCTGCAACCATTGCCAGACAAGCTTGATTCATTGTTCCTGAATGAAGTTATTAGCAAGCCCTATGTCTTCCCTTCCTTCTGCACTTTTGAATGACCTCTGACACAGTGGAATGACAGCAATTTTTTCTATGGAGGTGAGACAGGAAGCCAGAATTATATGCAAATACTTTCAATACTGAACTTTTTGGAATTTCACACTGCACAGCAGTTCTTTGAGATGAATACACAGGTACTTTGGTCCTTCTTCCTGCCTTGTAGAAATGGAAGAATGCCCACTTTCTCCTTAAGAGGATCATTATTTACTCTCCTCCCATGGATTCCTTTTGAGGCAATAATTGGTTCATAATGGAGACAGGAAAGCAGGCAGAGTACCCACCAATGTCATACTCCAAAATGATTAACTATTGAAAAAGCAGGTAAGATGAGCCTGGTTTTAAACCCACTAGACTCTATTGAAGTCTGGGAATGAAATTTATTCCTAGCTTAGAAAATGTACCGTCGAATAGGCCACCTCGGTCTGAAGTGAAGATGTGTACCAAACATTAAGATCCCCAACAGTAAAATTGATAATATTTTTCATGTATGACCATACCACCATAGTTAAACAAATGAAGTATCACATATGTGCTTTAATAAAAAAATAAAAGTAGAAGTGAATGAAGCTTCTGTTTTATTTTTGCAAGTTTTAATGGTAAAATATATGAAAATGGAAACTATACTTAGTACTAGCCACTCTTTCCAAATTTCAGCCAATAAGAGGACAGGAATAACATAGCATATTTTAGGATAATAAAAACTTGAGGGTTGTAAATTCTCTAACTTCATGAACTGAAAGCACATTCAGGTAATAGAAAAGGGAATAAAACATGAAACACTTCCACATATGACCAATACATTACTTAAAGCTGATTTAAGATCTTTTTGGAGTAGCAAAGTCTTCAGTGCATAAAAAACCAATAGATATGAGACTGAAATACGACAGAGTGGCAACAATAGCCAATTCTACATGAAGGACACAACCCAGCTCAGCGGCCTCATATTATGAGGCAGCTGAGAATCAACCTTATAATTCTAACCTCGCCATTAACTAACTTTCTATAACTAGATAAATATTAGTTGTGTGGCTGAGGTGGCCTTCCTGTAAAGTATTCGGTACTGGTAGTCTCAAAGCTATGATACAGCTTCAATCAATAGCCTGATCTGGTACTTCAAAGCCAGTTTTTGACATTCTTAAATAACAATGTTAACATCTGTCTAAATTTATCTTTTCTGCTCTAATTCTTAATTTTTTGTCACAGAGCATATGTGAGGCCATGGACACTATTTGTAAAATGTCTGCAGCTAGAGCAGGGGAGAGCCAGGGTACCAGAATAGTATTATATAAACTGATGGGTATCAGAAAGTGATTTTAATGTGCATTAAGAATACTAAAAAGGAAGCTAAACAAAATCTTACTTTACTATTTAAAACTTTATCATATAAGCCTTGACACCCTTTGAACATAGCACAGTGCAGTTCAATTCCTCATTCCCAGTCCAACTACAGACTCAACTCCTACATACAGAGCATAGCTATTTCTGAAGCCCTTAATAAGCTCTATCACTCAGAACACTTTGCTCTTTTCTTTCTCTTGGTGGGTCTGGAACAATCTCCTGAAAAGCCATGCTAACCTCCCTAATGCTTAAATACCTCATGTAACTTTATATCCAGATTTTTTCTTGTATCTGCCAAGTGTCTTTTTCCTATAACACACTGGAAAATTAAATCCCTTACTGAAGTTTTGAGTCAGATTTTGTTCTAAGGCTTTCACCACCACGTCTGTCAATCAGTCTACTTTCTGTACTTTACAGCAAACAGATGCTTTCTATATTTTTGGTCCTGAAGATATACATTTATCAATATTTTCGTATGATTTTCTTTAGTTATGCACATAGTCTATATAATCACATTTTCTTATTGCTGTTATCTTCTTCTTCTTCTTTCTTCCCTGGTTTCCTCTTTAAATTTGAACTAGCTGTGCTTTGTCTTAAATTGGTTTATAAGGTATTCTGGGCAGGAGTCTTGTTGTCCCATGTATGTTGGCATCACCTAGTACGACACGGCCCTTGATCATGGTGGGGCACTACAGCAATACAAGTATTAAATAAATAACAATTTCACTTTTTTTGTGCTGTGCTATCCTGTACTGTTAGTGGTTGATCTCAGTAGTTCAAAAATTCAAACTTTAAACATGTCACATACTTCTTGGGAGCTGCCTTGATTTCAACTGGATGCAAAGGGATTTTTTTATATTACTTAACTGCCTCCCAGAGATGAACAAATAAATGTTTGCATAGAGTTTAAAAAGCTTTTGATAAATGATGCTATATTATCACTATGTAGTTAATTATCAGAGTGAGAGCCTTAAATTGCATAAAAGTGCTACAGAGATGGAAATGGTCCTTAAAAGCACGAGTTCTGCCCATGGGAGTTTCCCTCAATACTGATGTAAGGCTGTCTTCCCAGGACTCCTTAACAAGTGTGAAATACCGGGACATGCCATGGGTGGAGTGGAAGTCAAATTTATGCTGGAGGCTGCTCCAGTTTCCAGAGCAGCCTAGTACTAAGAGTGTCAAAAAGTGGTTCTTAGACATACCTTCTTCCTTTATGAAAAGTTGCCAAAACTGCAGAAGAGCAGAAAGTTTTCCCCTATCCATCCCAGGTTTGTTCCTTAATCACTATTTTAGAAACTGCCTCTGTGGAGCAGTTCCTCTTATTGAATGTTAACAAAAGTTCACTCATCAAATCAGCCTTTTTCTAAAGAGGTAATACATTTTGAGGTATTTGTGGGATGATCCTCGATCTGGAAGACCAGTTTGTGGCTTGAAATACATGACATTCACATATATGACTTAGAGTGATACTTGAGCCCAGTACTTGCCCTCTCTCAGGAGCGAATTTCCCCGGCAGTCAATAATTTTATCAATGGCTGTATCCTTTTCCCACACCAAAAACTAAGCTTTGATTTGTGGAAATGAGTCATATTTCAGAGAAACAAATTAAAAAGTTACAAATAAGAACATAAGAATGGCCATATTGGGTCAGACCAAGTGTCCATCTAGCCTAATATCCTGCCTTTTGACTGTTGCCAATGACAAATGTCTCAGAGGGTATGTCTACACTACAGCATTATTTTGAAATATCTTATTTTGAAATAGTTAATTCGAAATAAGTTATTTCAAAATAATGCGTCTACACACAAAATGCATTTCGAAATAGCATTTTGCTATTTCAAAATAGCGCGTCCACACTGAATGGACGCTGAATCGCATTTAAGGCCAGCCAGAACCAGGTCCAGCAGGGCATCAGGTCAGGAGTTACTTTGTGCAGCTGCTGCCTGAGGCTATCTCAGGCCTGTGCTTAAAGGGACCCCACCCACCCCCCCGGACAGCCGGTTCTCAGGTTTTCCTGCTTGCTTGTCTACCTCGATGAGGGACAGTAAAGCATTTTGTCTCTGTGTGCTCTGATTGCCCTCACTCAGGACACCACAGCACTCTGCAACATAGAGCCAGACCTGCCCCTGGGCACTCTGGTGCTTCTCGTGGACACGTTGCTGTGAGCCTGGCTGCACTTTCTGCAGGCTGCCATCCGGGAGGTCCATCGGGGGGCTGTCAGTATCCAGGAGGCCCTGCGGGAGAGCTTCCACCCTGAGGAGCACTAAGAGCCTCCCTGGTCTGCCCCACTGGGGGCTTGTGCCTCATTCCCCCCTCATGTCCTTCCACTTACCCCTCTCTAACCCCCCTTCCTGATGTCAAATAAAATACACGTATTTCATGAACACAAACTCTCTTTATTTAACAAAACTGGGGGGGGAGGGAATGAAACTCTGGTGAGACTGGGGAAAGGAGGCAGGAGAGGGGAGAAGAGACGGTGGGAGAGGGGAGGGGTAAACCTGGGAGGAAGGAGCTGGAAGGGGGAAGCAAGGGGAAGAAGGGGGAGGGGAAGCTCAGGGTTGGCGGTCTTGCCGGACCAACTTGATTTTCATGTGAACCTGCTCCTGGGTTCGCATGTGGCCTTTGGTGGCCAGGCTGGCAGCTATCCTGCCATAGACAGCCAAATTCCTCTGTCTAGTGTGAAGATCATGGACGTTGGGGGCATCTCCCCCAAACCTGAATAAGGTCCATGATCTCCACCCTGGACCAGGAAGGTGCCCGCCTTCTCCCGGCCCTGGCAGGCTCCTGGGAACTGGCAGACTGCTCCTGGGGAGCGGTGGAGGGCTGGCTGCCAGTGGCTTGCTGGCTCATGTTTTGTGGCCCCTGGGTCAGGGTCAGTGACTGCTGGCTATGGGCTGGCAGGTTTGGAGGTGTCACAGGCACTGTGGCCAGAGTCAACCCCTTTAAGGGCTCTGGGGAGAGGCAGGAGGGAGAGGAATGTTCTTGGTTGAGGCTGGAGTGGCCACCCTGGGAAGGCTGGAGGCCCCCTATTTTGAAATAAGTGTCTACACAGCACTTATTTCAAAATAGCTATTTCAAATTTGGCGTTATTCCTCGTGGAATGAGGTTTACCAAATTCGATATAAGTGCTCCGCTATTTTGAATTAATTTCGAAATAGCGGTTTGGCTGTGTAGACACTAGTAAAGTTATTTCAAAATAATGGCTGTTATTTCGAAATAACTTTGCTGTGTAGATATACCCAGAGAGAATGAGACTAGGGACACCATTCCTGTCTATCCTGGATAATAACCATTGATGGACCTATCCAAATAAATTTACTTAATTCTTTTTTGAACCCTGTTATGGTCTTGAACTTCACAACATGCTCTGGCCAGGAGTTCCACCGGTAGACTGGACATCGTTTGGACAAAATACTTCCTTTTGTTTCTTTTAAATCTGCTGCCTTTTAATTTCAATTGGTGACACCTAGTTCTTGTGTTATGAAAAGGAGTAAATAACATTTCCTTATCTACTCTCTCCAAACCAGTCAAGATTTTATAGACTTCTATCATATCCTTAGCTGTCTCTTTTCAAAGCTGAAAAGTCTCAGTCTTATTACTCTCTCTCATTGGACTACTATTGGAGAAAATTAACATTTTCATTCAAAGAATTATTCAGAAATGCTACTTGTATTTATTTAGACCCAAGAATCACAGTTATACATAGCATGATAAAAATTTTCTATGTTGGGGTTCTATTGATATAAACACAGCAATTTCCTGAAAAGCACAATGATATTTGTCATCCATCTTTAGAAACATTTTAGAAGTGTAAACATGCTTACATATAAACATCATTTGTTTTCAAAGGAGCTGAGGTTTTCATTTGTGCTACACTTTTTAAAATACATTTATGAAAGGTATTTAATTCAAGTATGTGCTGTTCTAAAAATTTTATCTTTTTCTTTAGTATGATGCCATAAAATACCATGACTGTCTGCCCCACCTTCTTGTAGTGTATAAATCTGATTTTTCTGTTTTCTTTACGGATATTATGAAAGAGTGGAATTGGCTTTGTATGCTAATTATAATTCTGCATATGGTATTTCTCACACTGTAGACTAGTGCAGTCAACATCACCTAACTTTTTTGTATGCTTAAATTTAAATTATGGTTGCAAAACAACTGTTTTCAGAGATTACAGTGATTCAGTATAAATGGAATCACAGCTGGAATTGATGTTAGACTGCTGTGAAGAATCACTTTTCTAAAGGGTGCTCCTATTGCTTGGTCAAGAGCTGTTATAGAAAAAAGCTAAAAAGTAAAGGACAAACAAATGAAGAAGATGAATAAAACAAAGATACAAACTGCCCATGCAGTAAGGAAAATATATCCATTAAAGCAGTAATAGTTCAATTTAATAAAACTTCATGGGGTGTGAAGCAAATTATTCTGTATGTCAAATTTTCTTGGATTTAGAGTCATTCACTAGGTACCAGAGCTTTTGTATGATTTACTTTATGATCCTTTTTAATTTGGTCTTTAGAGTACCTCATGTGAACTAGTCATAGTCTTATTGATTTTATGCTCAACCTTTTGTGTATACAGAGGCCTACAGGACATCTCATGGAAACTGTTCAGGGTCAATACTGAGTTAGAGACAGTGAAATCTATAAAGACAAGGCAAAATACTTTCATTTTTTGTGAAGTGACCCTGTGGCTGACTTTGTCTTCAACAATTATAGGCCTGCCTGGACAAATTCCTGTCAGGGAAATGAGACCACCTGAGAAAACTGCCTCTTATTGCCATGGCCTAGGCCCAAAAAAGGTTCTTATAAGCTTTGCTCTGACTGCTTCCAAAAGAAACCAATCTCCTGATAATAATAATAAAAAAATTTACTTTAAAAATATTATAAATCTGGCTCCTTCCTTTTGCTTTCTGAATAGTTGAGCATGCATGGTGGTCTGCAGGCTGTACTACCATTACTATTGCACCTCCTTATTCTCATTGGGCCCATATTCATGCATAGGCCTTACAGAGGGAGTTCTCCATAAGCAGAAGGCCTATGTTTGTTCTTCAGTCTTATACTGAAGTTGGGACTGTGGTTACACTTGTGAAATCTCTCCCCTGTGCATCCTCACAAGGATCAATCACAATCAGATCCATCATATTTTGGGCTCATTCATTTCTCCTCCATATCTTACTGCTATTTGTATCTGTCTCCTCAATTTGTACCATTTCTATTTTTTGCTAGACTTTCTTTTAAGGAATATATCTGAGAAGATAGGAAAACCTATGTGCTAAATCTGTAAAAACTGTGTGTGGATGAACTCCAATGCTCATGTGGAACCCTGGGAGTTCTGTAGAGCTCTGTGTTCTCCTTTCCTGTACCTCATTGCATAATGGTGCTTTATACACACCTGTGCACACATATAGCTCAATTTTCATGTATTCACCAGTTAGAAAATATTTTTTTTAAATATAGACATAACAGCAGTGCAACAGACATCTCTATCAAATGAGTTTTTCACTTGCAACACTTTCATATTAATGAAAAGTTTGAGACTATTGTTTCTTCACAAAATTCCCCCCAATTTTTAAAAGTATTATTTATTTGTTTGCTGGTTATGAGAAATATTTTCCCTGCTGCTCTGCCAACTACTACAAAATGTGAAGTAGCTATAATGATATCAATAGACATGACAAAACAAACAAATTAAAATTAGGGTCTTGCTCTCATAAATGTTCTGCATTGAGATCTCTCATGAATAAGAAATCAGTAGGAGCCCCACACATAGACAGCTTTCAGAGCAGACCGGATTCAAATACCCTTATTCATTCCATTCTAGGATGTTACAGTCTTTACTCAGCAATGCAGGAAACTAACCAAAAGTAAGGGCACCATTGTTGCATGCACAGATTGGAACTCTGAATTTGGTAAAAAAAACAGGGGCTATTTACCTGAAACATCTGAGGCCCTTAATTCCATTCTCTCTACTCACTATCCAGAGAAGTTAGTTGGATATACTGATAATAAGCATCCCAGGTCTTTTTCTTTCTGTTCCTGAGGTTGTATAACTATGAGCCACCACATGTCAACAATGGCTGCTTACACAATATAGAAATTAACAATTTGAACAAGTATTTTGGAACCTGACCTTTTGAGTATCAGCTGTGGATTGAACAGCTCTGGCAATGAGCAGCATGGTAGGAGGGCAGATGTTCATGATCAAACTAGAATACTCCTGTGGTACATGAGTAACAGGGCTCTAGGGTTAGATGTGGGAAATGGAAGACAGAAGCACATGATGACTGAAGGGAGCATCAGCTCTAGCAAGCAGAGATGAAGGGAGCAGAAACCATTTGTGATTCTGGGGAGAGTAGCAGCAGTACATGAGGAGTTTTGGTGGGAGCAGTTTCACATGAGGGAAGGGCTGCTGCCTCTTCAGGAAGGTTGGTGTTTTCAGAGCACTTCATCCACTCCAGGAACAGGATGTAGAAGGAGCTACACATCCATCAGGGAGCAATTAGAACTAAGCCACTTTGAGCTCAAAGGACTGATTGTCTGAGCACTTTGCTTTACATAGGACTTGATCAAAGAGGGAAAGAAGCAAGCCTTCTCCTGCTCCACATGCTGAGTGAGCATCCCTGAGCCTGAGGACAAGCTCTGATTGGTTGTTTACCCCCCCCCCATAAAGTAAAGAAATTGTGAAGAACTGCCAAGAAGTTACAAATTCTTTACGAACTGAGGGTTTCCACATAGAGCTCAGAAATTTCTGAAAACCCACAATCTACTGTAAGGTTGGCAGGTCTGGATAATAAGAAAAATAATAAAGAAAAAATTCTTCTGTTCTGTCCTGTCCACTTATTGAAATACCAATTATACCCAAGAGCTGTTTGAAAACTAAAAGAAAAATATTAAACACAAACAGATGTGTTAGTGTAAAAAAAAATCAGAAAAGCCATTTTGGGTTGATTCTGTGTGTTAGTTGGGTTCCTTTTCTCTCCTCAGAGCTGATGTGAACTAATTAAAACTTTGAGAATGGCACCAAGATCCCAGCCACAATATTAAAAACATTCATTGCTATATCTATGTTTTTCCATTAGTTTTTAAAAATTAACAATGAAATAGTACATTGAACCGAATAGAAAGAAGCAAACTTAAAATCCTGCCGAAGGCAAGAGATCTCAATTTTGTTTAACTTTTATCTCTTCTAATATCTGTGATTAATGACAAAAGAATTATCTGCATTTTCTATATTAAGCTCTGCCTTTCCCTGACTTTGGATGACTCATTAACTTCCTCCAGGTAGATAAGTTATTTAAAGAAACTGAAAGGTGTTTCTTATTCTGATGAAAATTTGATGTTGCAAACTACCATTCTGTAGACAAAGAGGTAAGAATAATGGACAATATGGGTATGTCTACACAGCAGGGTGAAAGTCAAATGAAGCGATGCAACTTCAGCTATGTCAATTGCATAGCTGAAATCAAAATAACTTATTTTGGCTTTTGGCACTGTATACACAGCAGGAAGTCGAAGGAAGAACACTCTTCCTTCAACTTCCCTTACTCCTCGTAAGTGCGTCTACACAGCAGGGCTTAATTCAAAATAAGCTATGCAAATTGAGGCAATGGGGGCAACTGTCCTAGCACCTGGCAATTCTGCACCAGCAGCTGTGCTTGGAGCTGTGGGCCCTTTAAATTGCTTCCAGAGCGCAACACGGTGTGCTCCAGGTGGCTCTAAGGGCTAGGGGGCCAGCAGTGTGACATGCTCCAGGTGGTGCTGAAAGCAGGCTGCTCCGGGCCCATTTCCTTCCGCCAGAGGCCTCGCATCTTCTGGCAGTGTGGAGCCACCCCCTACCCTTGCCCAGGGGCCCAGCATGGCTGTGAGCTCCCCTGTACTCATGCATATTTGAGACCACTTTGAGAGACAATGTGTTTTGCCCTGTTTAGTTTACCAACTGAATTGACATACTAGATAATGTGTGTTCAAAAATTCAGGAGGCATTCGTAGTCAGACTCCAGAAAATCCATTCCTGACATGACACAATGAGCATACACAAGTCACGCTTCCAATACCTCTTTCTCCCCAAACTAAAGAATTATAAGGCCCAATTATCCCCATGATTAGCCAAGTGCTCCTCCCATATTTGCACTCTGTAGATCAGGGAAGAATTTTGAATTTTGTAACAAGTTGAGCTGCCCACTGGATTCTCCTTTCCCAATTTCTGCTCCTTCGCTGCCTAATTGTGATTAAGTTGTTTATTCTCAACACTGACAAACTTTTTTTCAATTATTAGAAAAGGCTTTAATTGAAATTTAAAATCACCATAAAAGGAGTAAATGTTTAGTGTTTTTTTGTTATATTTAAATTTCCCAGCATCTCTCATTTCACTTAATATCCATTTTTTTTCACACAACTCTAAAGAGTACTGATTGGGCCAAACAATTCAAGTTATATCTAATAAGTACTTTAGGCAAATAAATGCATTGCCTTTTCTATCATAATTTACACCAAAATTTCAAATACCTGGAGCATCTGTTTTGATGTTCATTGTTTCTGAAGTAGTGCTATTAGCAATGCACAGAATCAGAGTGAGCTTGCCAAATATAATTTCCTAGCTTTTAGCATGCTTTACTTTGCTAGTCTATTTCTTAATGAAAGCCACAGGGCAAAAAAGATGAGACTGTCTTGAATAGGAAAAAAGATAATGCACTGTATTATCCACATTTTATATAGGCACATCTAAAACTTGAAAAAATTACTCATGATGGACATCTCTTTCTATTTAAAATCATTTTGCTTGTAATTATGAAATTATCCCTAGTTTACTTATGATCTTATATATTCAGTGAACATTAGGCACAATCAAATATGATACAAAGTGCTTAACATGAATAGTATAAATTATAAATTTACAAAAAGTATAGCAGATAACATTTTATATGCAACATAAATATCTGTTGATACAGTTGAGGTAATGTTTCAAATCCCAAATTATCCCCAATATTCTTCTTTTGGAATACGTGTACACTTGCTCCCTAGTTTGAACTAGGGATTCAAATGTAGGTGACCGAAATTGGTAATGAAGCAGGGATTTAAATATCCCGCGCTTCATTAGCATGATCTCGCTGGCACATTACTCTGCTCAACAGGTGTTTCGAAAGCAAAAGTGCGCGCCGGCGAGATCATGCTGTTGAGCGGAGAAACACCTGTTGAGCAGAGTAACGTGCCAGCGAAGTCATGCTAATGAAGTGCGGGATATTTAAATCCCTGATTCATTAGCAATTTCGGTCGCCTACATTTGCATCCCTAGTTCAAACTAGGGAGCAAGTGTAGACGTACCCTTGTAGTCTTGTAAGCGAGAATTATATGCAAATCCAAATTATGTGCTACAGTACTACCTAAGTACTTCATGCATTGTTCTAGCACTGTTTGTATAATTCTTTACATTTGAATCCACCGATTAGTGCTCGATGAAATTAACAACTGTTAATGCCGTTTTTATACCCACTGTGAAGGGTTTTTTGCTGGTTATTACCTGGATGCAAACTGATACTTCATGAAGATTTGCATCCTATAGCATTTTTCATTTCATTTCAGTTGTCTATTATGACAAAAACTGAAGTTTACATATAAGAGAATGGTCCTTTCCCTGAGCCAGAAGATGGAACTATTGGATTCACAAGCCAGTAGACCGGGCTAAAACAGACAGACTGCCTTAGAGTTCACCATAGAAACTCTTTGATCTCCAGAATTTTTAAAGCATTCTAGAAGAAGGGAACTAATTCAGAGTCAGTCTCCTATATTACCAGTGCAAGTAGGAGAATTACCTATGTAAAGTGGGGGCAGTCTGTACATTTTCTTCCCTTCCTCCATAGGGAGTCAATAATCATTCTACCCATAAAGCCTTTCCAACCCTCTTAATCTTCCTATAATATTATCAGATTTTATTGTCCCTTTGGGTTACTCCTATCTTGAATGCTTTGGCTATGAGGTAGAAAAATATTATTTCATCCATGTAACACATGGGTAAATGAATACATGAAGGAGTTGCAAGAGTCAGTAATGGAAACCAAGGATGTACTGACTCCCAGTTCTCTTCACTAAACATTAGCACTCACTGCCTCTGTAAGAGATTAACTAAAATGGAAATTTGTAACTGCTGAAAGGACAGCTTTACCAATTCTCAGATGAACACTTAAAAATATGGAATAAACACAATTCATTTTTGTCAAAATTTACCTTTAATTTAATACATATATTAAAAATACTTTGTCATAACTGGATAACTGGCATACTTGCTCCTCTGAAGGACTTCAAATCAGTAGTTTGTCTATATGCCATATTAGATGTCCATGGTTTACCTAACAGAAAAGGATGTGTATATAGAATATTTGATATTTTTCATTTTTTGTATATTTTCAGTTACAATTTGAATTGTTTCTCTCTTTCTCTTTGAATGTTATCTGGGTAAGAATTTTTGGAAGGTTAAACAGTTTTCTTTGTATCACTGTGTATTTGATCTGATATATACTGTTTAACATTACTTTTCATTTTTAGAACCCATTATAATTTTTGTATTTTATGTTTAAGAGACCTCGCACAGTGGAAAATCAGCTTGATAAACCTTTACCTCACCTGCCACACTTAGGCTACAACTGGACTGCAGGCTTCTTTCAGAAGAAGCTTTTTTTGGAAGAGATCTTCTTCCAAGAGAGAGCATCCACACACAAAAGCGCATCGAAAAAACAATCTGCTTTTTCAAGAGAGCATCCAGACTGATTGGAGGCTTTCTCACATAAAAGGCCACCTGTAACCCCTTCAGGAAGGGTTTTAGGTCACCAGTTGCTTCCGAGTGCTGGTGCTGGAGCCTTGCAGAGACACGTGCTTAAAGTGACCCCTCAGGACAGCCATTTCTCTGCTTCTGCAGCATTATTGCCAACCTCTTCAAGGGACAGCAAAATTCTTGCAGTGCCTGCTATGGTTGCCCCGCTTTTTTGGATGCCACAGCTTTTCTCTTGGTGCCCTGGAGCTGGAGCTGCCCCTCACATGGCCATGCTGCAGTTTTTGCAGCACTTTGTGCAGGCTGCCTTCCTGGTCCTGCACGAGCTCATCCCCGAGCTCATTCTTGGGACCCTCTCCTTGGGAGCAGGAGCTACACTCTGGCAACCACACCCCATGGTGCAGAGGAGTTTCTGGAGGCTCGACACCAGTTCAGACTGATGGGACCAGTTGGTCATGGAGCGGTGGGACGACCAGCAGTGGCTCCAAAACTTCCAGATGGAGAAGGTCACCTTTTTGGAGCTATGTGTCTGGCTCGCCCCCACTCTCTGGAGATGCAACACCCACCTGTGGCCCACCATCCCCCTGGAGAAGCAGGTTGCAATAGCCCTCTGGAAGCTCACGATCCCAGACAGCTACTGGTCGGTAGGCAACCAGTTTGGCATGGGGAAGTCCACCATCGGGGCCCTTCTCATGGAGGTAAGGGACTCTCAGGCTGCAGACCCTGCAGGGTGGGAGGAGTCCTGGAAAAGGGGGTCTCTTGGGAAAGGGGGATTGGAGGATGTGGGGGTGGAGTGGGGAGGGGAAAAGCCCCGTCCCTGGGGGTTGTGCTGTCCTGCCTTCACACAGGCCTGTTGCTGGGGGAGTGGCCTCCTAGGGGGTGGCTCCTGGGGTTTGGGGGGAGGGGAGGGGAAGAGAGGGGGGCGGCACCTCCCAAGGGCTCACTCCCTCTCTCATTCTCTGTTTTGTGTGTTTGTTTGTCTCCTTCTACAGGTTGCGAGGGCCATCAACTCAGTCCTGCTGCAGAGGGTCATCTGACTGGAAGACCTGGACCTGATTGTGGTTGGATTTGCTGCCCTGTCCCAAACTGCACTGGAGCCATAGATGGGACCCACATACCGATCCGCAAACTGGAGCATTGAGTGGCCCAGTATATTAGTAGGAAGGGCTACTTGTCAATGGTGCTGCAGGCCTGGTCGACCACCACGGACAGTTCATGAACATTTTTGTTGGGTGGTCGCGCAGGGCACATGATGCCCATGTGTTTCAGAACTCTAGCCTGTATGGAAAGCTGGAGGCTGGCACATTCTTCCCCCGCTGTGAACTAGCAGTTGGGGATATGCACATGCCATTGTGCATTGTGGGGGATGCAGCTTACCCCCTGATACCATGGCTTATGAAGCCTTATACTAGACACCTGGACCCCAGCAGGGACTAATTTAATGCCTGCCTGAACTGGGCCAGGATCTAGGTTGTGTGTGCCTTTGGCCTCCTCAAGGAGTGGTTCAGGTGCCTGCTGACCTGCCTCGACGTGGAGGAGCACAACATCCCCGAGGTGGCGGCAGCATGTTGTGTACTCCACAACACTGTGGAGAGGAAGAGGGAGGCCTTCCTCCCGGGGTGGGGGGCAGATGCCAGCTGTGAAGGGTGAGCCTTCGAGCAGCCACGGACAGCTGCCATCCGCAAGGCCCATCAAGCCAGGGTGTGCATCCGGGAGGCCCCAGCAAGTCTCCCCAGGGCCTCCCCAACAGGGCCTTCTGGTTTGCTGCCCCATCCCTTTCCCAACACAACCCCTCCCTTTACCCCTTCCCTGACATCTCAGTAAAAACACCTGTTTGGTTTCCAACAAAAGGAAGTCTGTTTTTATCTTTCATCAGAAAAAGGTGGGGGGCTCATAACCTGGAGGGGAAAGGGGGCTTGGGGTGGCATGAGGGGTGGTTAGATGGTGCCACCTCAGGTGTGGGGACCTCGTTGGAGTTGGGTGGGTCAGGGGACCACAGCGTGGTGGGCAGGAGTGGGGGATGGAGCCCAGGGAACCATACTCTCTTCTTCCCGCCCCCTCAGCTCATGGACAAGCAGGCAAGAGAAGTGTCCAGCCACAGTGGGATCCCATGGGTGGCAGAGGAGCCGGGGGCAGGCTGGCTCTTCCTGGGCCTGCACTCATACCTGCAGCTCATAGTGCTGCCGTGGGAGTGGGTGGTGCCTTGCACATGCAGGCATGCCCGTGTGCTGTGTGCGACATTCCTTGGGATGTCTGGGGTCGTGCCTGCACCCTTGTGGCGAGTCTGCTTCCAGCAGTGGCGGGTGCTGGGAGGGCCACACCCCTCCGCCTGCCCCCCCCCCCCGGGCCGGATGTGTGTGTGGCCTCCCCTGAGCCTGGCAGCAGGATCCCACACGTGCTCAGGGGCTACCTGCTGAGTCTGCGTGCCACACACTAACACTGCGCATGATTCCACATGCACAGACAGCAGCACAATGTCCAACCCAACCAGTCCAAGTGACACGCTGCTCCACAGCCACTGTGCACCCACCTCTCCCACTCCGTGTGTGACAAACTGAGAGCGCTCACTTGAAGACCCCTCCCTGGTGTCAGACGAGGCCTGGGAGACATCCTGGCTGACAGGCACTGGCTCTAGGGACAGGGTGATGGTCTCCATCTCCTCCTCCTGCTCCTGCTGGCCCTGGTCCTCCTCATCCTCTGCCATGACCTCCGGCTGGGCAATGATGGTGGTCTTGAGGCTGGAGTCCACAACGACGGGTGGGGAAGATGTTTCCCCACCCCCCAGGATCTGGTGGAGCTCCTGGTAATAGGGGCAGGGGTCCTGCGTGATCTGTACTCTCTGACCCTACGTATCCTTGGCAGAGCTCCCTTACCTTACTCCAGACCTATTCCAAGTTCCGGGGTGGGTGTCCATGCTCCACCAGGGACTCAGTCATACGCTCGAAGATGTCCACATTGTGGCACTTGGAGCGTAGCTCCTGCAATGTCTCCTCCTCGCTCCACAGCTCAAGGAGGGACAGGATCTCCACTCTGGACTGGGGGGGTGCCTACTTCTTGGTCCTCCTGGCTGGGTCCTGGGACCCTTGGGGCTACTCCCTGTGAGGGCCAGTGGGGGGGAGGGGCTTGTGGCTCTGCCATCAGTGGCAAGGCCTGTGGCAGGGAAAGCTATGCGGTCAGGGTGCTGCTCCACAGCCAGCTTCCTGCCACAAGGCTTGTCCAGGGTGCCTGCAGCTTTAAGAGCTAGCAGAAGACAGGAACTATACAGTTGTGATTAATATGGACGGAGTGTCCACCAGGGCACCTGTGCTATTTCCTGGAGGCCTCTTCTTTCGAAAGAAAACTCTCCTCCCCATCCACACACTCCTTTTTCCAAAAGAGCTCTTTTGGAAAAAGGCTTCTTCCTCATAGAAAGAGGAGTACCAATGCCAGAAAAACCCCTCTTGTTCTTTTGATTTACTTTAGAAAGAACACAATTGCAGTGTGGACATAACTCAGGTTTTGTTGGAAAAATGGCCGTTTTTCCGTCAAAACTCTGTAGTATAGACATATTACATTTTCTGCTGTCCCTTTCTTGATAAAATTCATTCACTTTTCTCTGCCTGAGTGATACAAAGTAAATGGATTGTTTTGCAAACCTGGGCCAAACTCAAAGCTGAACACAAGAACATGAAAACAACCATACTGAGTCACACCAAAGGTCCATCTAGCCCGTTATCCTGTCTTCCAACAGTGGCCAGTGTTGGGGATGAACAAATAAAAGGAAGCACTTTTTTACACAATGCACAATTAACTTGTGGACGTCATTGTCATGGGATGTTGTGATGGGATGTTGTGATGGGTTAAAAAAATAGGTCCATTAATGGCTCTTAATATAGATGTACATTCCCTATCTATCTTGTTAAGTTGGGGGTGTTTGTGACTCTGCTAAATGTATTAATAAACTATATATGTGAATACACAGGAATTTCTATAGTGTGAGTGTTGTAATTGGGCACATCGGGGTTGCCAACCCTAGAATAATTTAAATACTGGGTTAAAAAAAATAGGTATGTTCCTAGGGGTTTGGTCCATTAATGGCTGTTAGCCAGGATAGTCACGGATGCAACTCCATTCCTGAAATAATGCTAAACTTCTGAGTGCCCAAAGCTGAAAAAGGATGTGGGAATAGACCCCTCTGCAATTGCCCTGCTCTGTACACTCCTCCAGAAGCTCTAATACTGGCTAATATTGGAGACAGTATATTGGGCTTGTTGCCTGATCTTTAAATTGTGTATAATTATATAGATTACTTATTAATTTCAAGTTACCACTTTGAGTGCTGACAGGCTCTTGTGCCAGGATCAGGCCCAGTATTTAAATTATTCTAGGGTTGGCAACCCTGATGTGCCCAGTTACAACACTCACACTATAAAATCTCTTATATATTTACACATATAGTTTATTGATACATTTAGCAGAGTCACAAACATACCCAACTTAACAAGATAGATAGGGAATGTACAACTATATTTCTGTATATTCACACCATTCCTTTAGAACAAGCTGAAGTATTATTCATTGTCTTCCTCATCACCATCATTTTACCCATCATCATTCAGTGGCCATCATTCTGGCACTTCCCAAGGATTACATCTTCTTCCCTACTGCCCATAGACTGGGATGCCACTTTTATAGTATGCTACTCTAACATTGTTATGTTAGATATATATTCAGTAGGTGATGTTTCCCTTTCTCCTAATTTATATTTCCTCCCCTTACTAATGGTGAAAGTGTCTTTTTCCTATAGGTCAGCATATAATTGATCTCAACTTATTATCATATATATCAATTTGTTACCATGGTCCCTTTTGTAGTTATATATCATATTTTTTATTTCTGTCCTACCTGGTTATTCAGTCTAGTCTTAACCAGTTATTTTGGGTTTTTCCAAGTTATGATGTACCTATTCATTTTAAAGATATTCTTGGAAGCTCCCTATGACATTAAAGATTGGTTTATCTTATCACTATCTATCTGAATAAAAAGTCCTGAATATGTGCACATTGACTTTGCTATCTAGGGGTATGTCTACACTAGCCCCCTAGTTCGAACTAGGGAGGCTAATGTAGGCATTCGAACTTGCAAATGAAGTCCGGGATTTAAATATCCCGGGCTTCATTTGCATGTTCCCGGGCGGGCGCCATTTTTAAATCCCCCTAGTCCGAACTAACTGCCCGCGGCTACACGCGGCAGTTAAAAGTTAATTCGAACTAAGTCCTCAGTGTGTAACAGTTAACAATTAACTGTTCCATGAGGTGTAACAGTTAATTCGAACTGAGGACTTAGTTCGAATTAACTTTTAACTGACGCTTGTAGCCGCGGGCAGTTAGTTCGGACTAGGGGGATTTAAAAATGGCGCCCGCCCGGGAACATGCAAATGAAGCCCGGGATATTTAAATCCCAGGCTTCATTTGCAAGTTCGAATGCCTACATTAGCCTCCCTAGTTCGAACTAGGGGGCTAGTGTGGACATACCCTAGGTGAAATGTCAACATATGCATGCTAATTCAGCCTTAGCTCACCATACAGAATGCGGCCTGTTAGTTCCTTGTGTTACAGATAAACTACTTTAATATAAACCTATTTCAGTCTATTACAATAATAATATAATCTAACCATGAGAAAATAATGATCTATAAGGAAATATATCTACAGGCAGGAAAGCAGGTTAGATATATAGGCTACAGACTAGATGGATCATTGGACTGACCTGATGTTCTTCAGTGTGACCAAGCCAAAGAGCATTGCTGTCTGGCCCTTATTGAACTCTTTACATGGATAAGTATGTATGACAGCAAAGGATCAACGGCTCTTGGATCTCACTCAAGGAATCTAAAAAATGTGACATTTTTTCAATATATAGGGTTACTCTGAGCCAAAGGAATTATCTGCCTCCTAATGAAGTAGGGATAACGAATGTAAGCATGTGGCTGCAAAGTTTTGAAATTTCTATAATCCACATGGAAATTTTTCATGGAAACCAGAATAACTTCGGTAGCAAATATGAAAGCATGCATCAGACTTTATATCATTTACAGTACAGAGGACAATGTGATTTATTTGATTAAAGGAGTGTCTTCACTACAGATACCGTAAGCTGCCTGAAAGGTATTGCATGAAGACTAACTCAACAAACTGATTATTTGATGAAAATAGTCATTTCCCACTTCAAAGGAATATTTCTCAAGATTTTTTAAAATGATTAAAATGGCTTTGTTTTTATCTGGCTTTAATTTGAGAAAAAAATTCTGCCATGCAGTTATTCATTTTAGAAAGAAAACCATGTTATAGCTTGGTGCATAAATATTACTAGAAACTAGAAAATGGCCAAACTGTGGAAAGTTTTTTTGTTTTGTTTTGTTTTTTTAACAAAATCAAAACTGAATCCAGAATTAGTTTAGATCCAGGCCCTATTTTATCTGAAAATGCACAGGGCAGGGCAGAGAGGTTAGTCAAATAATTAGAGGCTCTTGATCATCTCTCCCAGGATCTGTAAATGTATACACAAAACAATATGTTCAATTTTATTTAAATTGCCTTATTAAATTTAGAGGACATATTTTAATACATCAGAGAAAAAATATGGATATCCACAAATTCTTTGAGTTTTAACTTGTGTCATTTTCCCCCACTCCATGTTTTGACATGGGAATCGGACTCCCTGTATCCCTATAAAGTGGGTAGAATTTTTCACCCCATAAGTCACTGGATAATCACATAAGATCCATGATGAAAGCAAGACACCTGCAAAGGCTCACGTTGCCATTGGTTACCCGCAATGACTTGGGGTAGCATTAATTCTTGCTCTGATAGCCATAGGAATCAAGCTCTGAGAGCATTTTAACCAGATTCAACCACTCCTACATTTGGGTCGCCTCCCCTCACACCAGTACAGGGGAGAATCTGGCCTCATATATTTTGTTGCCTTTCATTTAATGCTGTCATACATATGCTCTTGAAATAGTTTTTCAGCTGTAATAAGTTTAGCTTGAATAAAATCCTAAAAGACATCAATCACCTAGTTTGTACTCACTGGCCATGTAATGTAATGTTTCTTTTCTTCCCAAGTGCATGAACAGTTTGAGTTGAGCATCATAATATTATTTTTCCATTATTTTTACAAGCGTGTAGATTTCTATTTCATTAGTATGCAATCCTGACTGCCTTGAGCGACTTTATTTTGGCACCCATTTCCTACATAAGAGCAGGGTTCACATAATACAATATGCCTAAAAGGCTGGATTTTGTTTCACTGGCACGCAGAGAAAAAAAGAGAGAGAGAGAGAGAGAGAGAGAGAGAGAGAATTTCAACCCCAAATATTTGACACATGCTCTATAAGGCACTACTCTGTGTTGCTTGTGGCTCTGAACGTACAAGAGAAACTCAGAAGTGACCATAAAGTGAGAGTACAGAAGATATTATTTTAGACAAGCAGGGATGCATGCTTAACACAGTTGGGAAATAATGATTCCTTAATGTTTTATGAAGATTATTATCATTCTTTAACATGCAGGGACAAATCCTGAGGCACAGGGCACTTGCAAGTACTATTGACTACAGCTTCAGATGTAGAGCATCTTTCAGAGTTTAGCTTTTTATTATTAGGTTGTTAAAACTTTAGCAGAATCCTATTATTTAGCTGTCTGAAGCCTGTCTTTTTAAACAACACTGCTAGAGCTGTTTACAAATGAAATTCTTTCATCTTTTAGTAAATTTGGTTTGGTTTGCCTGTTGTACTAAACCTATCAAAATGCTGCTTGCACACTGTTGCACTGATAGATATTGGCTCCTGAAAATATTAATCAAGTCCCTTGGATACATGCACATCAAATAACCTTGTGCTGACAGCATAATAATACCAGAGAAAGCTTTTAAATAGTATCAATTTTCCTCAATATATCATGCAAAGTTCGGAATAATCAGGCACCTGGCAAAACAATTTTGAAATATTGCAGTTTCTTTTTATCAGTACTGTTTTGAAGTTGAAGTATCTATAATTCACATCCAAAATATTTTGTCATCCTTTTCTTTTCCTTTAAGAATTAAATAAATTAATCTGGGACCTTTTTAGCAATTTGCTGAAACTTTTGTTCCTTCTATTCAGGTCTCCATTAGTTGGGAATGGTTTTAGTTAGCTGGGCTGTGCATTTCAGTCAATTATCAGCTTTTGTCTTGCTGTTACCATAAAGGACCATTCCTTTCCTAAAATGGTCAATTAAGTCCATGAAAATAAATAGATTATTAGAGGTTATTATTTGTTAGAGGTGCTGTGGAGTACATAGGCATTGAAGAAAAAATATCAGAGCCCTTCTTAATGAATAGAAATAGCTTTCATCAAACTAGATGCTATTTGTTCATATCCTCCACCCTTCCTTTTAGGCTACAATTCAGAGCTAACAACGCAGCAATTGAGTGTTTGAAAGCTCTTAAAATATCCACAGTGTACTTCAAGTAGAGTTCTATGTTTTTACTTAACTACTCCATTTGTTTCAGTTTGTATGAAGGCCATTATAAAATCAATTGAGGCAGCTGTTTCCAGTTGAAAAGCAGGAGACTAAAGGTTCATTTTTTATTAGTAGATAATGTGATAGAGGGAACAAGCAGATGGAGTAAATGAATCAAATGAATCAGACTGAACTTATTTGAAAGCATGGGGGAAATTTAGAGCAATAAGGGGGTTAGAGAGTAGTAAAAGTGGCAGAAAGTATTTGTGACAGAGCGTACCAGCCCCACGCAGGGACAGCAAAAGTTAACCCTATTCACTTAAGTGAGGAGTTCCTGCCCCCTCAGCATTGCTGTGCATGCTCCAGCTGGAGACCATGTATAAAGGTGATAGAGCAGCTCAGTCTGGGCAGACTGATGACAGAGAAGGAAGTGTTACAGCTAGTTCCTGAGGTGGAACTGCCAGTTCATCAGGACACCAATACTAGCCAGAGGGAGACTAACACAAACACCCCAGCCTGGGACACTGCCGAGTGGGCCAGAGCTAGAGAGTCAGGTACAAAGTAACTTAAGGACATTTTGTGGGGATGGTAGCCTTATTGTGTGTTTCAGTGGACTCCCCACCAAGCTAGTGGCAGACATACCCTACCACCAACAGGGCCCCAGGTTGGGAACTGGTAGAGAGGACAGGGATGTGTCCTCCTACCCCACCACTACTGCCTCCCAAGTTATTGAACCCGGACCCATGTTACTGACTCTGACTGCTAAGCCACATCGCCCTGTGAGAAGAGAACATTGTTATGGACTCTGGCCACTAGGTCGCACAGCCCTGGAAGAACAGGGCTTTGCTACTGACTGCAGTTGCCCAGCCTGTTTTCTTTGGGAAGTTGGGACTGTGGGCGAAGACCAGAATAGCAAGTCATGCAGGGTTGAGCCCTGCCCACAGGGTCTTAGAGCACTCTCGAGGGGGATAGTAATAGAGAGGTAGCTGTGTTAGTCTGATCTTGCTAAAAGAAAAGGAAAAAGTATGTAGCACTTTAAAGACTAACAAAATGGTTTAATAGGTGATGAGCTTTTGTGGGTCTGGCCCACGAAAGCTCATCATCTATTAAACCATCTTATTAAAGTGCTACATACTTTTTCCTTTTCTTTTAGAGGGGGATAGGCATACCAACCCCACGACAGCACAGGCTGATGCCAAACCAGAGAATTTGCTGGATCACAGGAGGTTCATTACTAACACCTTCACTTCTTAGTAGGCTCTTAGAAGACATTTAGGGGTAAATTAGAGCTAAATAACAGCACAGAACACTGAGAGCCAGAACTGGTGGCTATAAACTACCTTTATGGGACTGCAAGAAACTTGGCCACACCCATGATATGTAGACATCTAGCTAACTAAAATCATGCAATACCACGGATGTTACAGGACCAAGGAGCGCTGGACTAGAAAGGTTCAATCTGTAGTCATATAAATGAGGGTAGTTGTCTCAAGGGGGTACCTGGTCCTTGCTAATGCATTGTCTGCTTAAACACACATGAAGCATAACTGGCTCTGGCTGAGGATTTAAGTCACAAAAAGTAGCAGGATGTTAGGAAAGGCTGCTTTGATTATGTCATGGACTTGCCTGCAGAGCCAGCTCAAAATTGAAGAAACACAAAGGAGTCTTTAATCTATCTCAGCAGCTCCCTTCTAAGTTGCTATTTGGACTCCTCACAGCCAAGAAACTAAGCCTTAGATTTATTAAATAATGTAATACATGGCTGCAAAGTTATAGAAGTTAATAAATGTAAAATAAAAATCCCAAGAAGCCATGAACAAAGGTGAGGAGCAGGTGATGTACATATCATTAAGAAAACATAACTTAGAGCATTTCATTAGAAATATACCATACCCAGTGAGCAGTAAATGTTCACAATTCAAATGTATTCATCACAATGTCCCAAAGAACTACTACATCAGTAAGTACTGGAAAGATTTAGCAAAATATGTCTCCTGTTCTCTAACTCTGAAGATTGTGGTTCCTCACTATGGTTTTACCTAGTGGTCAGCTGATTAATGTAGGTACTAAACACCAAAGCCATATTTGTATGGACAAATTGTAAACTAGATGACTTGCCAAAAGCGGATCATTTTTGCACTATTCCTGGTAACAGAAAATAATTGGGATTTCAGCATTTTAGCACTAATATGATAGAGAAATTTTCATATTTGAAAATTTTACGAAGTTTAATACTTCCATTTTTAGAACACTGTTTAAATTTACAATAATGGATACCGTTGACACACGCACACACACAAACTTAACTTTGCCACTTAGACTATTCTATAATGAAAATATGTTGTAGTAAATATAATGTTGGTTTTGTATATTTCTGATGCTCCCCAGGGATACGTAGGGTTGTGGGGCACCTCATTAGTGTAAACAATATTGCCCGTGCCTACTGTGGATCAGCTCTCTGA
Organism: Pelochelys cantorii; assembly: GCA_032595735.1. Lineage (NCBI taxonomy): Eukaryota > Metazoa > Chordata > Testudines > Trionychidae > Pelochelys > Pelochelys cantorii. The sequence continues at coordinate 66,225,640 of CM064330.1, forward strand.
AACCACAGGTACCTGGAAGTACAAAAACTACATTCCAGGCCTTCCCATCTTCCCTTTCTATACAGCTTGCAATGGCACAATTGTATAAAATATCTTATTGAAACTAACCTTACCCATTCCTAGCAGGTCATTAAAAAATCTTATGATGAAACCATCTGGTGTTTACCTTGTGCAGAAGTAAGCTCTTTAGTCAGTCTATACCTGAAATAGGATTCTGATCAGCTAGTAGCAGCCCTACAATCTACTGTGTAGGAGTACCTGGCACTGTGTTAGAAGTAAACTAGTTTTAGAGGATAACAGAAACAGAAGGAAAGCAGCAATAAAGGTTGCACACAGAATGAACAAAATAATGAAGGTGGCCGGATCTCAGAGAACTTCAGCTTCGACAAACCTTATGAATGGACAGAGTGGAAACAATATTTGCAAGACATTGCATTGCTGCCAAACTGCATAAGGAAACTGAAGAGATACAGGAATCTTCTTTAATTTATGTTATGGGGAAGTAGCCAGAGCTTGTCTTTAAATCTTTTGACTTTATTGAAGACAATCATAAAGGAAAATTTACTTTAGGAGAGAGACTCAAAGAGCATGCCTTGTTAAACCAAACCAAAAGAGGGCAGAGGGGAGGTAGGATTCCTCTCTATAAATAAATCAGAGAGATAAATACCAAAGAGTGGAGGAATTATTTAAGGTAAGTGCCAGTGCCGACACAAAAACAAATAGATATAAGCTGCTCATCAACAAGTTTAGTCTTAAAATTAGATGAAGATTTCTAATCATCAGAGAAGGGAGCATGGGGGGTGGGCTTCAATACTGAGGCTACATCTAGACTACAATGTTTTATAGGAAAATGGTATGCAAATTGCACTCCGCAATTTGTGAACCTTTTCCCGATAGTTTTGTTGGAAGAGGCTTTTCTGAAATTTGGCCCTTCTACACTGGGCCAAATTTCAGAAAAACCTCCTCTTTCGGAAGAGCCCTTCTTCCTCGTGGAAGGAGGAAGACAGGGCTTCTGAAAGAGCACGTCTGCTCTTCTGCAAAAAAAAGCAGAAGAGCAGATGCGTTCCCTGGACGTGGCGGAGTTTTTCCGGGATAGCTCCGATATCCCGGAAAAACCCTGTAGTCTGTACGTAGCCTGAGATTGATAAATTTATGAAGGGGATGGTAAAATGGCATGTAGCCTGTCTTTAAGTCCAAAGCAGACTATGAAGAGCTTCAGAAGGATCTCACAAAACTAGGTGACTGGGCAACAAAATGGCAGATACATTTTAATGTTGATAAAAGCAAAGTAATGCCTATTGGAAAACATAATCCCAACTATATGTATGGGATGCTAGGGATAAATTAGCTGTTACCATTCAAGAGACAGATCTTGGAATCGTTGTGAATAGTTCTCTGAAAGTATGCACTCAATGTACAGCAGAAGTCAGAAAAGCAAACAATGTTAGGAATCATTTTTAAAAGGATAGAGAATATGTCAGAGAATATCTTATTGCCTCTATATAAATCCATGCTGCGCCCACATCTTGAATACTGCATGCAGATGTGGTCACCTCATCTTGTAAAAGATATCTTAGCATTGGAAAAAAAAATCAGAAAAGGCAACAAAAATGATTAGGTGTTTGGAATAGCTGCCATATGTGGAGAGATTAAAAAGACTGGGACTTTTTAGCTTAAAAAAAGAGGAGACTAAGGGAAGAATGTGATAGAGGTCAATAAAATCATGACTGGTGTTGGGAAAGTAAATAAGGAAAAGTTATTTACTTGTTCCCATAACACAAGAGCTAGGGGTCATCATGTGAAATTAATAGGTAGCATGTTTAAAACAAACAAAAGGAAGTATTTTTTCACACAACACACAATCAATCTATGGAACTCCTTGCCAGAGGATGTTGTGAAGACCAGGACTTTAACAGGGTTCAAAAAAGAGCTAGATAAATTAATAGAAGATAGATCCATCAATAGCCATTAGCCAAGGTGGGTGGGAGTAGTGTCCCTATCCTCTGTTTGTCAGAAGCTGGGAATGGGCAACAGGGGATAGATCAATTGATGATTACCTGTTCTGTTCATTCCCTCTGAGGCACCTGTCATTAACCACTGTTGGAAGTCAAGATACTGGGCTAGATGGATCTTTGGTATGACCCTGGTGTGGCCAATTCTTTCTCAGGTTTGTGGCTGGTAGGTCTTTCCCACATGCTTAGGGATTAACTAATATTTGGGATCAGGAAAGAATCCCTTTCCCCCACCCCTCAAGTCAGACTGGCAGAGATGCTAGGTAGATTTTTGTCTTTCTTTGCAGCATGGTGCACGGGTTACTTGCTGGTTTCAACTAGTGTAAATTATAGGTTTTCTGTAACTTGATGTCTTTATAACATGATTTGAGGACTCCACTAACTCAGCCTGAGATTACTGAATCTATTACAGGAGTAGTTGGGTTGGTGGGTTCTGTGGCCTGCAATGTGCAGGGGGGCAGATTAGATGATCATGATGATTCCTTCTGATCTTAAAGACTCTGAGTTCTGGCTCTGTTTTGATACATATTATGTATCTCAGAGAAATATGGTTTATGTAAAAGCATGTTTTTTCCAGAGAATACAATAACTAGGGGGAAATGTTGAATGCTTTATAAGAGTTCTGCATACATTGGTTGAAAACTGTGATTTTTGGGAATGCAAAACAGAAGATATCAGAGAAAGGCAGGTTATTGAGTTAACAGATAAAAATCTTTCATAGCAGCTACAATTGAAGACAGACTTAAGCTTAGCCACAGATATACAGAAAGCAAAGCAGTCTGAACTAGTTTTACAACACAACAAAAGTCAGGAGCAACTTGAAAAAAGAACTGACATAGCTTAGATGTTATAAAAAGACATTTGAGCCCTGCAACCTATTATGTACAAGAATTACATGACTATTATGTCAAAGAAATACATGACATAAGTAGCGTTAGGCACATACCAATCCCCAAGTTCTTAGGCTATTTCCTGCACTGCCCAGTTCCTATTCAATAAATACTTCCAGAATTACTAGACCTGCTGTTCCCAAAATAACTATACATACCAAGATTCAATTCATAATTGCCACATAGCTTAACATTAGAGCACTTACATAGAATCAAGTAATTTTGAGTAAAAGAATGGAAACAAAAAAACCCATAACATGCTTTCCATACATTAAATTAATTAACCGGTTAACTTTCTATCTAAAGAAGTTTAGTTTACACAAAATTCTCTCTAGTACTTTCAGTGAAACCTGGCTGAGAACTTTTTTTCACAAAGTAAATTCTCTGCCTACTTTCTTCTTCATTGAAGGTCACCAGAGTGTTTTATTTCCCCACCAAATATAATAGGGCATGAGAGCTTCAGATAGGGAAAAACCCTATCCCCTGTTTTTCTCTTCCCATTAATTTCTTTCTGAAGTCCCTGCCACACTTCATCAGCATTTGACTTAAACTGATGAGTGACAATTTATTGTGTATGAAGTCACACTTAATTTCCCTTATAAACAAATTGATGGATAACATCTCTGACAAACAAGCATGTTTTTAAACTTCGCTAGTGACCATTCTCCAGACAATGACTTTAAAGACATTATCTTCAATAGATACACATAACTCCTTAAATAGTGTCTATACTAATTATATGGATGATCTGGATGGTACTGGGTTTTATTCAAGAATTCATATGACACTCTTTTGGTGAGCTAGAATGTAAAAACATGATTCAGAAGATTCTTGTAATCCCTGCATCCAGTTTGTTGCCCTGCTCAATTGGCACTAAAACATTTCTGGGTCACAATATTATTAAGAGTTAGAGTGAGTCCTGCCATATTGCTACATAGAGGCATAGCAAGAGGGATTCCACTAACTCTCTGTGAGCTTACATACATGAGTCCTTAACTGCAACCCTCAAACTCATGGGAGTTGCACCTAATTTATTATGCATGCACACTTGTGTTTCTATAGGAATATACGTGTGCATGTGCAAACAGAAAAGCACGGGCCAGAATCAAGCCCACTGTATATATTAATATATAAATAAGGCAAAAAAAAAGAACTATTGTACAGATCAGCATATTTACTATATATTTTGAAGAGTGTGTTTGGTTGTTTGTGGATTTGTTTATGCAAAATAAAGTCATTCTTAGCGATTACCTATAGATACCAAATTTTGCATAAACAATCCTGCCACTTAAATTAGCCAAATGCACTACATTTTACACCAGAATATGCTGGGTGAAAGAATTAAGTCAGTGTTTCTCAAATGGCGAACCACAGCCAAAGGAAGCCAGAAGGCTCTGTGGCTGCAGAGCTGGTAAGTAAACAAAAGGGAGAGGTACAGTAATGGCTTTCTCAGAGCTGGTCCATGGACCACTTTGAGAAACACTGGTTTAAATAATTATTTTTGTTTTTCATCCAAAAAAATCATGACTATTATGATTAGACTTCATAAAAATATTTGCTAACAAAATTAAAATCGAGTTGCCTATTCAACTGTCATTTTAGTGCAAAGAACATTTTTACTGTTACAAATCACAGAATAATTCAAATTAGTTATGGAAAGAATAATGGAAGCTTTATGAGCTTCTGATTTAAATTTACTATGTATGGTAATTATTCAATAAAACGAATCTTTGAAGTTGAAATCCTACAAATTTAAAACTGTTCTTTTACTTCCTTTTTACAAGCACATTAATAAAACATTCTATTACATGTATTTAATTTCTTGAACTTTCCTATAAGTGTAATCTATGCAAAATGACTTTGCCTGATCAATGATGGGCCTCACCTGCTAGTATAATCTACTCTGTGAATATTATAAAATGCACAACACTGAGGATCAAATTCTGGCTTCATTGAAGTCAAAGGCAAAAGTCTTATGGACTTCAGTGTGACCAAAATTTCACCCTTGGGTTGGCGGGGAAGACGGGAGCTACATGGTTTAGTAGGCAAGTCATTGGACCAGGAATTAGGAAACCGAAGTTCCATTTCCAGCACTGTATGACCTCTGTGCCTCTGTTTTCTCTCCCATCATTTATTTGCCTTATCTATGCAAATTACAGCATCCTCAGTAGAGGGACTGGCTCATATTTTGTGTTTGCACAGTTCCTAACACTGATGCTAGCAGGGTTCCAGCACTTGATCTTATTTGGGGTGCCTATGTGCTACTGTACTATAAATAATAATATCAACATGTAATAGGAAAAAAAAGGAAAGGGGATCAACCAATGTATGTATGCAAACATATAAGGACTAAGGTCCATAGAATAGTTGTCTTCCCATTGTCAGTAGTACTTTCTATTCTTTTTCATGTACATGCCCCTTTTAGAAATGGCTGACTTCCCATAACTTAGAATATGCCCTTCATGAGGCAAGAAAATAAAATATACTTTATTCATTTATCCTTCCACAATGCCATGAATGTAGACCACATCTATTAAGGAGATATAATGCAAGAATGTAGGGAAAGCTAGTTTTGATAGTGTGTCAGAAAGCATGAAAAAAGTAATGACACTTCATAAACTTGGCTAGTCATCCAAAACTGAGAAGTATCAGACCACTACATTTAGGAAGCTAGTAAAATGACATTTCTCTTTCTCGCTGTCTCTCTTTCTCTCCCCCTTTTTAAGAAGCAGTGTTGCTAGCTTAACTTCTGACTTAAATCCTGGGAAAATCTTTGATTCCAGCTTGATAATACAGAAAACTATGTAAGCAAGAAAAAAAAGCCAGATGTGGGAATCCAGGTTTAGTCATCTTGTACTAGGATTAAAGTAGAGGTTATTTTCCCACACACCCCTTTAAAAACCGATGAGCTATCAAGGTCTCAATCCTGCAAAATATTGCGCATCTCCTGAACGGTGCTATGCACTTAGACCTGAACCTATTTACACTGTAGTCAATAGGATCATTGTCATTTGTTTCAATTGAGCAGAGATGGGTTTACTCAATGAGAAATAATAGGGTACTCTGAACATCACAGAAATGAGCCATAATCTAGCAATGTCGTTTTTTAAATGGTAAACTAATAATAGATGTATAAGCACTGTGGCCAGAAGCCTGACACAAAAGGGAGCTCAGTGCTTTACCTCTGGCTGAAATGGCAGAAGAGTAGCCCAGAGCTGCTTATAAACTACAAATGGGCATGGGCTTCACTGGCAGGGGGGGCTCTCTGCCAGAAAGTGATGCAAAGCAAATGGCGTTGACTGAATGGGCCAGGTCTCATTTACTTTGCTGTTCTGTGGTGCTTTGGGGCACTGCGGTAGAAATTGAGAAAAGTTTTGCGTTTTGAGGCAACAAAATACATTTGACCTTGGGTGTGTGAAAAGAGCAGAGATATGGAGAGGAGAGGAACATTGCGAGGGATGTTAGGAGTGTTTCTCTTTTGAGGATTCTGTCAAGGGTTCTAGATACTGAACCCTCGTGTCCTAAGAGTCATGTTGAGACTTCAGAACAGTGCAGTAGAAACAGTTTGGGGGGAATGATGGTGAAGTATGGCAGCAGCAGTAGCTTCTCTGATGTGGCCCCTGACTCAGAGAGGCAACACCACTTTCCAGGAGGCAGCTTGGCTGAAATCACAGACAGTAGCAGTCTCTACTCTTGTTAGGGTTTCCCTGCCCTGCAACTAAAGTTGAAATTACTCTGAGTTAGGCACTGGAGCTCCAGAGCTGTCCAGGCAGCATAACCTATTAGGTTATCAGGAATTCTCCAATCTAAGATAGCTACCCATGATTGGGAAGCTGAGGAGGAGAACAGTGGCAAAAACACATCAGACACTCACAGTAGTTAAGGGAAAGTTGGGATTAAAATTAATATATCCTGGAGGCTGGAATTGTGCATGACAGCGTTTGTTAATTGCATTTTTTTCACATTTATTCTCTCTTATTTCTGTCCCTCTCTGTGACCCACCCCCAATAAATTTCTGTTTGTTGTAACCTCTTGATTCATTGCTTCTGAATGGGGAAAAATTGAATATCAGGAATGTCCAGGGTGGTATATAGTTTCCTAGGTTCCCGGGTGGACCTTCAAACTGGTGTTAAATTAATCTTTACAGCAAGCCACAGAAAACTGAACCTGTCCCTTTTTGCAGCTGTCAACATCTGGGAGAAGGGATACATACGAATGCAACATAAACATGTAGATAATTGACTAGCGCATACAAGTCTAGATATCCCAATCTTTGTGTGTCTTTCTCCCTATGTTTTGATCATTTTAGATTCTCCCCATTCTTATTACTATAGTTGTGAGCCTGAATACCGCAATAAAAAACTATATTCCCTGCTTATTCTTCTACTAAGCTCTTCCTGTGTTAAAGGTTTTGTTTTAAAGGTGTGGCACATAATAAAATCTGCTACATAAAAATGTTATACTGTTGTCAAATGAATTCATGCTTATCAAATACACTAATATATAAAGATTTATTAGATAATATAAAGTATTATTAAACATTTTTTAATATTATGCAATTATTTAAAATTGTTATGCTCTAGATGGCTGAAATATTCCAGTACTAATTTAATTAATCATTAGCAAACACTTTGTAGAGCTTAAAAATTGATAATGTTTTTTAAACAAAAAGTCTTAGAGTGAGGGAAAGACATCAAGCTGCTTATGAAGTTTATTCAGTTAATTACCAGAAGTTCAGATAGTTATGGGAAGTTTGTCCCTTACTTAGGCACCCTTCCTCTATCATGAAAACATTCAAACTTATGTAATGCACTGGTCAGTGTGTAGTACAGGGTCAATTCAACTTTGTTGTGCTGCATGTCCCTTGTTTCAACTCCAAATATGTTGTCCAAGTTGTCCACTGTCACGCTTACAAGATATAAGGCTCATTTATTGCATTTAGACAAGAGCCCAAGGTATATAGCAGTAACAAATTACACCCAGTCAGAACTCCTGGAGGCATTATGACAGATAGATATTAAGGTAGTCTTCAGCAACTCCCAAGGAAAGTAGCAGCTGGACAATCCTTTAAGGGCTTTTTGTCATCATCGTCTCCTGGTTTGCTTCTTTCTTGTAACCTACCAGTTAGGAGTCAGTGACTTTTCTAGGCTTCTTCCAAAATTTGTGATTGTGTAGCAATCTGTCATGCAGATTGATATCTCTAAGGTCCATTGATATTCATTGCATGTATTGAGTCTTTGTCCTCCCTTCTCCCTTGGTCATGTCCTCTTCACAGTCACTGCAAAAGCCAGCTACAGATATAATTTTCCTGCCTTGGTGGGATATGCCTCTATCAATGTAGCCAAGCCTCCCTCAATTTAACTTCAATTGCAACAACCAGCATTAGGCCCCTTCCAGCCTCAATAGCTCCCTTTCCAACTATTTGACCATCTCAACCTTTTTATTTCCTGGGTGGCAAGCATACTGATTTCCTTTCTTGTGGCTGGCCAAGTCTTTGTTCTGTACATTAAGGACTTATCTGTGTTCATACAATTCATTGTGTTAAAAACATATTAACCAACACCACAGTACCAATGACTAGCTAATGTGTTTTTAGCATGACTGTCCTGTCCACGGTAAGGACAACACACTAATCCACAAAGATACTTGTGTTCCTAAAACCAGAATTTGTGCCCAAATTTGGTATCAGATGCCTAAATCCCAGTATTGGGCTGCACTGTGATCCACAAAACTCTCACCAAATGCTGAAGGTGCTTAACTGTCTTGGGGCATGTCTACACTGGAATAATAGGGTGAGCATCCACCCTACAAAGCCTGTTATTTTGAATAATGGGCTTGTTATTTCAAAATAACTCCTGCTTGTGAAAAGGAATAAGCTGATTTCAAAATAACTTGGTAGTGTAGATATAACTTTGGTGTCTAAGTTTTCAAGGGCAACACTTACCCTATGTGCCTATGTTTCTACCTCTAGGCATGTGCACTGCTGCTTCAGTTTGGGAATTCAAACACGTATCTCTTGCCAAACAACCTGTGCAATGATTATTCTATTGGAGATAAATATTTAAATACTTATTGTATTCATGTAGAGGGGAGACAAATAGTGGGACTCTATAGTGGATAGGGCATTCACAGGAGAGATGGGACATCCTCTGTTCCAATCACCCTTTGTCCATGGTGAAAAAGCTTGAAGAGGAGAACATGAAGGAATTCTACATCAGATTATCCCATAGCTCAATGGTTAGTATAGTTTCTTGAGAAATGGGGTAACCCTATTCAAATCCATTCTTCTTCCTATGGCAAAGAAACAGGACTTGAACCTAGGTCTCCCATATACCCGGTGAGTTATATGGTTGGTACTATCATCTCTTCTGACAGTTGTTTTGGGTGGAGCAACACAGACACCTAATTCATTTCCACCATATTTTTACATCGTGGAGCGAGGTGTACCGGTAGTTCGAATTAGAGATCCTAATTCGAACTACCTACTCCGTGCCACGTGTAGTCGTGGGCACGGAGTTTGACCTAAGGGGATTTTAAAATGGCGCCCGCCCGGCAAGATGCAAATGAAGCCCGGGATATTTAAATCCCGGGCTTCATTTGCAACTTCGAATGCCTACATTAACCACCCTAGTTCGAACTAAGGTGGTAGTGTAGACATACCCTAAGAGTGAAACTGCCAACAGGTCACGTGAATTTTTCTATTGGTTTTAGAAAATATGGATTGCAAGCAAAAGAGCAGATACATTTTCCCTGTAAACTGTAAGGGTACAGCTACACTGCATGCTTATTTTGAAATAAGTTATTCTGGAAGAAATACTAGGAAATAGCTTATTTCAAAATAGCACATCTACACTACAGGGAAGCCTCAAAATTAGTCTGAGACAGGCTTCCCTAATATGGATGCACTACCTCAATTTATAGTCCTAGGAGGCACTGGGGAGTAATTAGTCTGAATGGCCCCAGGGAGTAGCTATTTCAAAATAGCAGCACTGGAGCATCTACACGCCTATTTCGGAATAGGCATTATTCCTCATGGAATGAGGTTTATAGAAGTTGGAATTAGCCATCCATCATTTCAAAATTATTTCAAAATAACAGAATTGCTGTGTAGATGCTCGCGTTGTTATCTCAAAATAGTGGCCGTTATTCTGGAATAATGCTGCTATGTAGATGCACAGACACAATATGTAGATTATTTTGAATTAGCTGATTTGACCTTTATCAACCATTTTTATTTTAATAATCATTTGTTCATTCCAATATTACTGGTGAAAAGGATATGAACGATAATATTATATCTGATGTAAGAATAAAAGAGAACACTGAATTCCATAAGTTATGGTCACTGTCTGCTTTTTTATGGCTACTCTATAGTAAGATCAGAAAGACAATGAAGATTTACGTAAATTGATAAACTTTTAGTTGTGTGGGAGTTAAACTGTTAGAACTTGCTTTCTGATCATTGCCATAAACTTTTCTTCATTTTATGCTTGATTGCTGCATTTGACTTGGGAGGCATACTCGCTACATTAACAACTACAGTAGCATACCAAAAATCTGCTTATGACTGCACAAATGAACATAGCCCCAGATGATTTATCCTTCCAAAAAGCAAGCCACGATCTAGAAAATGTCTGATTGTTAGGCATAAATGAGGTCAAAGTGAAAAATATACCTTGTCTGAGAGCATATATATACAATTACCATAATTTTATTAACAAATGTCTGTCTAATTCTTTCTGGGTACGTCTACACTTGCTCCCTAGTTCGAACTAGGGATGCAAATGTAGGTGACCGAAATTGCTAAAGATGCGGGGATTTAAATATCCCGCGCTTCATTAGCATGATCTCGTCGGCGCATTACTCCGCTCAACAGCTGTTTTGAAAGTGAAAGTGTGTGCCGGGACGCGTTAGTTCGAATTAAACCCCTTGGTTCAAACTAACGTTACTCCTCATTTTTTGGGACTAGGGAGCAAGTGTAGACATGCCCTATGTAATTTCCATCCATGCAGTTAAGATAATTGATAGAAGTGGTCAAAAATTCAAAATAATTTTCCAAATAATTTTAAATTAACATTTTGTTTAGGTTTGTTTAAATGTTCCTACTGACTTCATTAAGAGCATATGGTCAATAATGTCATCTATGAATCTGGGATGCTGAATTATTGAAAGTCAGGATCAAAGATAAAATCTTCATATAGGAAATATGCATTGTTCTCTACTTTATTAATAAACTTGCAGATTTACCTGGTATTGCTTGGGTTCTTAATTCAATCAATGTTTTTAAAAAGAAGGAAAATGTACATGCTTTATTGAAATGGTTGTATTTTTCAAAGTGAAGTGTTATTTTTATGTAGTTATTTTAGTATTGTTTGTAATGGGAATTCCATCAAGTATATTTTTTCTTTATCCTTATAAAATCTTATCTTTTGCTATGTTTTAACAAAAAAAAGGGGGGGGAGGTATAGTCAATTTGATTTCCAATGACATTATCTCCTAGTTTTCAAACCTTAAGCATTGATTTAGCTATACCAAAACAGAGCACTACTCAAAATTTCTCTGTTTTATCTGTTGTCTGAGAAGCAATCCTATTCCAGGTTCATCCTATTTTTCCAGCTCATCAGGGTTCAGTCTCTTTCAACATTTGCTCAGTTATGTCAATTTTGAGGACTGTTCTTGTTTTAGTGAAATTGTCTTTTCTATTTGCTTTTATGAAAAACAATTGCATTCTTGGCACATCCTGTTTTCCTGGGACAGTCATACCTTATGTTGCTTTAAGTCATGGTGAGAGAAAGCTGTATACCAAAATTTGTGGTCCTAGCTCTTACAGTTTAGGAAGATTTCTTGAACAAACAGCTCTCTAAAATATATAGTAGAAAATACAGCCTGGGTACCAGAGAGAGAGTCTCAGTTCTGATCTGGAAATACTGCCATCAAGGGTGATAGTCCATTATCTCTCTCTTGCCAGTTTATGGCTTTTCTGACAAAAGAATGCAGATTATGGAACTGTGTTATTTATGGTTTTGTGAGGTTGTTTCTGTCCTTTAGAATCCAGACCAAAACTAACTGTTCTCACAAAGGCTAATGAATATCTATAACATATACATTATTATTTAAAAAAAACAGCAAATCATCTAGTAGCACTTTATAGACTAACCAAACATGTAGATGGTATCATGAGCTTTCAGGGCACAAACCATCTATATGTTTGGTTAGTCTATAAAGTGCTACCAGATCATTTGTTGTTGTTTTTCTGTAACAGACTAACTCGGCTATCCCCTGAAAATTATTATTTTAGTCATTATTAAAATAGGAGAACTCATTTGTAGTCAGTATGAAGTGGTATGGAATATTGATGTCTGATAATTTGCTTTCTTGTTCTCCAGAGTCTCTTAAAAACTAAATCCTTTACAATCATGATCATGTTTGTGAGGAAAAACTCAGAAATGTGAATAGAGTGTAACAGACGGACAGATGTCTGCAGATGGAGTATGTACGCTGCTAGGAATAGCCTTCCTGTTGGTGTAGGCAGTGTCTTCACTGAAGCACTACAGCAATGCAACTATAGCATTTTAAGTATAGACCTGTCCTAATTGTCCAAACTTAAACAAAACAGCTCTTCAATTCACCTTGGGTGCAGCTTTCAGGTTCTCACTGCCTCACCTCTCAGAGGGGTCTATGTCAACTGATGCAGCAGAAGTGCCAGCCTCACTGTCACAGAGGTATCCCATGAGATGCACTATTACAGTACTTTGAATATCAATATTGTTAACTATTGCATTCCTTATGTAAGAATGACTAGAGAATGTCAGAGACTTAGACAATTCTCTGGGACCATAGTCTCACTTTGCTACCACAAGTTGGTGCCATTTGGGAGATATTGAAGAAGGTCTCAAGCCCAAGGACTCTTGCAAAAGCCATAGGTTTATTCAAATGCCAGTGAGAGGTTGCCAAACTCAGTGAACCCAGCAGAGTTCAGAAAGCTGCATGAACATATTTTGAACACCTGCACAGAATTCTGTGAGCATCATCCTAGAGGAATACAGCTGCTCCTGGTGTGGCTGCAACAGAGTCAATGGAGTTATACTGACTTATGCTGACTGAGCAGGCTTGTCCCTATCAGTGCTGGCACCCTATGCAGCCCACCACCGGCACTTCTTCCCACTGCAGGCATGGAAGTGGAGGGGAAATAGATTTCCAAATTTCCCCAAGTGGATGGACCAGACACTATTACTCCAGTGGTGTCCAATCTGTTCAGTCTGGGAGAGTTGGCAACGCAGAAGGAGAGCTGGGAGGGAAACACAGTCTGGAGGAGCAGCTGGTGATTGTGCAGCAGGTCAGAGTGAAGCAGTGCTTTTAAGAGGAAAGTGCCGCTTCTCTTCATCCATCTATGGTGCAGCTCTGAGTCCTCCAGCAAGCTCTGCTCACTGCTACTTGGTGGGTGGGGACTGGGCGCTGAGCTGGGGAGAAGAAGTCAGATCACGAGGCATAAAGGATCTGCCGACGAAGGGTTCTGGGGTTGGCAGATCCCCGTCTAGACTGCTGCGCTGTGCCGACAATCAGCTGATCGGCACAGCATGGCAGCCATTTTGATTTAAATGAAGCAGAGATTATTTAAATCGCAGCTTCATTTCCCTTTGCCGTCCTGCCTAATCTACATGGCTCCATCGACGGAGCCATGTAGTCTAGACACACCCTCAAAGTCTAATGGGGAGTCCTTTAAAAACTGAATAAGTTTATTTATTGGAAGTGGGTGATATACTAGGTACAAATGGCACTATAACTCACAGCTTAAAGCCTTTTTTAGCTCTACAGCTTCCATGCACATTATTTTGTAAAAAATCAGGATAAAAGTCAAGGAACATGTAGACTATGCTTATGGATGGAAAGTGATATATTGAAGGAGAGCAGTGGAATACATTTCAAAATTTTTTAAAATGGTAGTATGTGAGAATATGTTACCTGTATTAAAAAAGAAAAAAGTTTTAATAGCCTAAAATACTTTGTGAATGAGATAAACAAGAATTCCCTTTTTGGAAAAGGATGCATCTTTAATGGACTTGAAAAAGATTAGGAGAACAGAAACTCAATATCAGAGGCTGCCTGAGCCATAATAAAATGCATTTGAGTGCCATTTGGAACCTTTTCATGCTTTTAATGAAACAATTCACAAGTACAGATGAGCACAGTCAGAAGAGAAATGCAACAAGGTTAAAAGGTGCACATTCAGTTTTCTGTTTAAACTTGAACCAAGAAAGCTATATGATATGCATGAATATAGGGTGAAACCACAAGATTTTGCAATTTTGTGTCTATTAATTCCATAATATTATGATCCACATTAATACAATTATACTAAACACAATCTTGCCCCCCCAAATAAGCCTGTAGAGCCACTGAGCTTGCCCACATCCATATGCCTGTGTCAATATTCAGTGTCTGTATAACTCTGCATTTCAAGAGCTTTTATTAATAACAATTGCTAATTGGATTAATGGTTTTGACAGCAGCACTCAATAGTCTGAATACTGAAACACATTGCTTTTCATACGGGTTAGTCTGGAGGGTGTACTCTTAGGCTATGCTTTCTGGCAGCAGTATAAAAATGTTAGCCTGAAGGATATAAGCACAGCTACAAAACACAACAAAACTGAACAAAAAGTATGGATATGATATACATAATACAATCAACCCTCAGTATTTAACATTATAGTTTGCTCTAATTCAGTCTTCCAATGCCAAGAGCACTTTTTTGAAAGCAAGCAGAACTATACTTTTAAATAATATATTTACAGGATTCTGTGCTTGAATAAAATTATTCACAGCTTTACATCCTTTAAGAAAACTAGAAGTAGCTCAAGAATGGAGTTTATAGGCAACCCAGATCACTTTAGATATGAAATTGATACCTCCTGTTGATCGCTTTTTTATTTTATTGAGCCAGAGCTACACCACTCAGGCTCCTTCAAGATTAAGAGCATGAAGTATTCAAGAAAGTAGCCTACTCCTGATTCATGGCAATAATACAACAAATACTTTTTTGTCAAACGATGCATTGGAAATGTATGACTATTCTTCTGTTTCTTTTAATTGCAATTTATGGATGTTAAGGGTTTGAAGATAATGTGGTATCAGCTTTGTTAAATACTACTGTGAATGGGCTCTCCTTTCCTCACCAGGAAAAGTTGGTGAGTAAGTCCTGTTGATGAATTAAGCAGAACACAGGTGAACCAAGGTACCTACACCACATGTGTTTATTATTTGTTTCCTTCTTAAACTCTAAGTACAAGACATTTAGCATACAGCAAAAATTACAAGCAATTTCCCTTTTATGTTCCCTCAGTTAGCCTTCATACTTCTTGCTGCTTTTCCTGCATTCTCCAGCTACAGAGTTAATTTCCTCATTGGCCACCAGCAAGTGTAAGGGTGTGTCTACACTGCAAAGTTAATTTGAAATAACAGCTGTTATTTCGAATTAACTTTAATCGTGTCCATACGTGCAAACCGCTATTTTGAATTTAATTCGAAATAGCGGTGCCCTTAATTTGAATTCGGTAAACCTCATTCTACGAGGAGTAACGCCAAATTCGAAATAGCTATTTCGAATTAAGTGCTGTGTAGACACTTAATTCGAAATAGGGGGACTCCAGCCCTTCCCAGGGAGCCCTGGTGGCCACTCTGGGCATAACCAGGAAAACTTACTCTCCTCTCCCCCAGCCCCGGAGCCATTAAAGGGGTAGACACTGGCCACAGTGCCTGTGCCAGCTCCAAGCCTGCCAGCCCAGAGCCAGCAGTGGCCACCAGGGCCCCTGACCCAGTGGCCCCAAAACATGAGCCAGCAAGCCACTGGAAGCCAGCCATCCACCACTCCCCAAGAGCAGTCTGCCAGCTCCCAGGACCCTGAGAGGGGCTGGAGAAGGCAGACGCCTTCGTGGTCCAGGGTGGAGATCATGGACCTTATTCAGGTTTGGGAGGGATGCCCCCAACGTCCATGATCTCCACACTAGACGGAGGAATGCGGCCATCTATGGCAGTATAGCTGCCATCCTGGCCACCAAAGGCCGCATGCGAACCCAGGAACAGGTTAGCATGAAAGTCAAGTTGGTCCGGCGAGAACCCCAACCCTGAGCCCTGAGCTTCCCCGCCCCCTTCTTCCCCTTACTTCCCCCTTCCAGCTCCCTCCTCCCAGGTTTCCCCCTCCTCTCTCCCACCCTCTCTCTTCCCCTCTCCCACCTCCTTTTCCCAGTCTCCCCAGAGGGTCATTCCCCCCCCCAGTTTTGTTCAATAAACCCAGTTTCTATTTTTGAACATACGTGTCTTTTATTTGACATCAGGAAGGGGGGCTAGGGAGGGGTAAGTGGAAGGACATGAGGGAGGAATGGGGCATGAGCCCCCGGTGGGGAGGACTGGGGAGGCTCTGAGGGCTCCTTGGGGTGGTCGCTCTCCCGCAGGGCCTCCTGGATCCTGACAGCCCCCCGATGGACCCCCTGGATGGCAGCCTGCAGCAAGTGCAGCAGGGCTGATGGCAACGACCCCACGAGATGCATCGGCGTGCCCAGGGGCAGCTCTGGCTCCATGTGGCCGAGCGCTGTGGTGTCCTGAGTTCAGGCACTCAGGGCACTCCAAGACAGGACTGCTTTGCTGTCCCTCAACGAGGTAGACAAGCAAGTGGGGAACCCTGAGAACTGTTTGTCCGGGGTGGGGGTAGGGTCCCTTTAAGTACGGAGCTCAGTTAGCCTCAGGCAGCAGCCCCTCACACTAAGTCCTAATCTGATGCCCTGCTGGCACTGGTTCTGGCCATCCTTAACTTTGGTTCAGGGTCCACTCAGTGTGGACGTGCTATTTCAAAATAGCATTTTGCTATTTTGAAATAGTTTTTGTGTATAGATGCGTTATTTCGAATTAGCTTAATTCAACTTAACTATTTCGAATTAAGTTAATTCAAAATAGCACTGTAGTGTAGACATACCCTAAGTGTTCTCTTCTACCTTACTCTCACTCAGGCTATGTCTAAACTGGCGGGTTCTTGCACAAGAACATCTTGCGCAAGGGTTCTTGTGCAAGAACTCTTGTGCAAGAACACGTCCACGCTGCCATGTGCTTTTGTTCAAGAGATGTGCTTTTGCGCAAGAGCATCCATGGCAGTGTGGACATTCTCTTGCGCAAGAAAGCTCTGATGGCCATTTTAGCCATAGGGCTTTCTTGCGCAAGAAACCCCTGCTGCACATCCACATTGCCTTCTTGCACAACAGCTCCTGAGCAAGAAGGCTTACACCTGTTAGAAAACAGCATAGCTCTTGCTCAAGAAGCCCTCTCTTCCGACGCTCTACTGTAACTCTTCTTGAGCAAGAGCAGGCGGGCAGTGTGGACGCTCCACGGGTTCTTGTGCAAGAACCCACCAGTGTCGACATAGCCTCAGTGTCTTAGGATTTTTTAAGTGATGAGGATGTAGGCTTCCATAGAGCCCAACTTGAAGCTGCTAACATCACTGTGTCACAATCACTAAAATCCAGAAGATTTTGGTTTGTAGTAATTAGTGCTTGTTTAAAATCTCTACCATTAGAAATAGTATCTACTAAAAATCAGCCACTGTTGTATTAGGCAACTGCTGGTTTTTAATTGTTAATTTTCAGCCAAAATTGAGTTCAAGCCAATGATTTTATAACAACATTTTTATGAATTGTCACTTTACAGGTAGAGTATTGAAAGATTAACAGTGAATAATTGCACAGCCTGCATATAAAACCACCAGCTTGTGCAGCAAATGTTACAGACAATCTGCAACCTGAAATATTAATATCTTAGTGCTTTGGAGATTACATTAATTACAGTCACTAAGAATGCAATGATTAGACTGTTTTACAGTAGCCACTAAGGTCAGTTTATACAAGTGATTATTCACCTACTACAAAACATCATGAATACATTAAATGATCACCAAGCTATATTTTCTGTTCTAAGTTATGTTGTTTTGAAAGAAAAGCAATTGGAGTGGTATTTCTGTGACACAATGATGTTCTGCTGCTGCAAAGTCAGAGATGTTCTTGTGTAGAATTTTATCAGGAGGCAATATACAGACATGAATACTAATGAACCTTCTTCATGGCTATAAAGTCAATCCTGTCTGTTACTACAAAAAGCTGCTGTGCTAATGTGAACATTACTGGAATGCATCCAGAGTTAGACTAAACACATTTTATAAGTTGAAAGGTACTTACAAATGTGAAATAAAAATTGTGAGGAAAAACTTGGCTGTGCATCCAACCAGCAGAGGGAGTTAACCAACTAACTGGTTTACAATGGTGAAAGACAGAAAAGGAAGTAAATGAGGCAGAATGAAGTAGGCTTGTGGCTCTTAAAGGTAAAGAGAAGGATAAATCATGCTGTACAAATGGAAAGGACAATAACAATAAAAAAACCATGATTTTATTTGCAAGCTTCTGAAGCTCATTGCTGCAGCCCTGCTGAATGCTACAAAATAATTCCCGAGAATACTCATTCATTCAAAATTATTTAATGAATTTGTTTTGGCTGTGCATGGTCCCCTTTTGTATTCACATAAAGCAAATATCATAGAAAATGAATTTGCTAGCAGGAATGTGCCCAGAAATGACATTAAGTGACTATTGCAAAAGATCTGAACAAATCATCACTAGAATTTGTATTAATCAGTATGTGCAAGGGAAACCTACATCTAAGAGTTGCATTTACCTACTCAGGGAATAGATACATACTACATTACATATGCATTCATCCAGAACACCACAGATTTCAAATACTGACAGCTGTGACAGCTTGTGTGGGGAGGGAAAAGTGCAAGCAGCTGATGCAATTAACTTATCCTTTCAGAAGTGGCTAGGAGTGGAAGGGTTCTGAGGTCTATATAATCACATTTGAGGGAATGGAGGAAAGGTTATATCCAATGGTGTAGTGGTGCTGAAGAGAAAAGCACCTCCTGAAAACAACAGGAGGAGGAGAGGCAATCATCTAGGGAAAAACCATTGAGTTTAGGGACAGGGGGACACAGGCTATAGGTTGCCTTTTTTTAGAAATATTGGATTTGCTTGAGAAAGACTGGTGAGTGAGGGTTGCCTGAGAAGGTACTTGAAGTGAACCCAGGGTTTGGATCTAGAGTCCAGTATCTCTCTGGGAGGCTTTCTAGATGGCTTTCAGAGTCTTTTGGGAACTCAAATCCTGAATATCAGGAGGAGGAATTGGAGACCCAGGCCCTACTTGTGAGAGTACTGATGGATTCTGAAGCCCACCCTTATCTTGTTTACTATGTCAGAACCCAAGCAAGACTTTATGTAGAGTCCATGGTTGACAGGGAACATGGAAGGAGCCTGGCACAATAAACAGTCATGAGTATGAACAAGCAAGTCTAAGGGGGGGAAACAGTAGATTTGGCAGATTTTTAAAAAAACGTTATTAAGAGCATAGGAGCAAATGCATCCCAATGCATAGGAAGTATGGTAAGAGTCTTTAATTACCTGAAAACGTAAAAATAATTATGCAAAAAATAGAAACTAAGTCAAACTACAAAGAATATATAAACCTGTAAACATGTAGGAACAAAATTTAAAAATCGAAGGCAAAATATGAGATTGCAAGTAACATAAAAGATAACAAGAAAGCATTTTATAAATGCATGTTCTGCAAGAGAAAGAGCAGGAGGTGTAACAGTTAATTTGAACTAAGGACTTAGTTCGAATTAACTTTTAACTGCCGCGTGTAGCCGCGGGCAGTTAGTTTGGACTAGGGGGATTTAAAAATGGCGCCTGCCCGGGAACATGCAAATAAAGCCCGGGATATTTAAATCCCGGGCTTCATTTGCAAGTTTGGATGCCTACATTAGCCTCCCTAGTTCGAACTAGGGGGCTAGTGTAGACATACCCTCAGAGAGTAGTTATCAATGTTTCACAATCAAACTGGAAGGACATATCCAGGGGGGGTCTCACAGGGATATATCTTTGCCTGGTTCTATTCAATATCTTCATAAATGATTTGGATAATTTCATAAAGAATGCATTTATAAAGGTTGCAGATGATGCTAGATTAGGAGAGGCTGCAGGAGCTTTGAAGGACAGGATTAGGATTCCAAAAGATCTTGATAAGAGACTGGATCTTAACTGGAGAAATGGATCAAAAAGATCTTGACTGGAGAAATGGATTTGAAATAAATAGGATGAAATTCAAAAGGAGAAATACAAAGTACACTTAAGAAAGAATAACCAATTTCATAAATACAACATGGAAAATGCTTGTCTAGGAAGCAGAAAAAGGAGATGGGGGTTATAGTGGGTCACAAACTAAATGTGAGTGAACAATATATTACTGTTGCAAAAAAAAGTCATATGGCATTCTGAATGAATTAGCAGGAGTGTTATAAGTGAGAAATAAAGTGTTCCACTCTACTCACATAAGCCCTCAACTAGACTATTAGGTGCAATTTTGGGCATCACATTTCCAGAAAGATGTGAACAAATGGGAAAAAGTCAGAGAAGAGCAACAAACATGATTTAAGGTCTGAAAAACATCGCCAGTGAGGATAGATGGGAAAAAAATGGGGTTGTTTACTCTGGCAATATGCTAATCCT
The DNA here is from genome assembly GCA_032595735.1 of Pelochelys cantorii. Classification (NCBI taxonomy): domain Eukaryota; kingdom Metazoa; phylum Chordata; order Testudines; family Trionychidae; genus Pelochelys; species Pelochelys cantorii. The sequence goes on from CM064330.1 coordinate 66,246,139, forward strand.
TGCTTCATTTGCATAGGCTTTTGCGCAAGAGAGGTGCAGTGTAGACGTAGCCTGAGAGATTTAGGGTGTGTCTAGACTACATGGCTCCATCGACGGAGTCATGTAAAGTAGTTTACTCGACATAGTCAATGAAGTGGGGATTTAAATAATCCCCGTTTCATTAAAATAAAAATGGCCGCCGCGCTGTGCCGACAGTCACCTGATCCGGCACAGTGCGGCAGTCTAGATGCGGTGTGGTCGACAACGGAAGCCATTGTCGACTGATCCAGTATGCCTCGTGAAACGAGGTTTACCGGAGCAGTTGACAAAGGCTTCCCTTGTCGACCAAGCCGCATCTAGACTGCCGCGCTGTGCCAGATCAGCTGATTGTCGGCACAGCGCGGTGGCCATTTTTATTTTAATTATTTAAATCCCCGCTTCATTGACTATGTCGAGTAAACTACTTTACATGGCTCCGACAATGGAGCCATGTAATCTAGACACACCCTTAGGGTAGACATTAGAAAAAATCCTAACTATAAGGAAGTTAAGCACTGGAAAATATCTAGGAAGGCTGTGGAATCTCATTCATTGGAGGTTTTTAAAAATAGTTTAGGGATGGTCTAAATAATATATAATCTTGCCGCAGTGCAGGGGACTGGATGAGGTAACCTACCAAAATCCATCTAGTTCTACATTTCTATGGTTCTATAATGACTATATTGTTTGCAATATGACCCAACTATTTAAACATGGTAACATGATTACATGATTACAGTATCTGGACTACTGATGTTTTGTTGAGAACTTCTTGCTGAACCACAGCATGGTTTCTGTCACAGTGATGAGACATGGAAACTGGCCATTAAAAAAAAGGTGTTATTTGCCCATATCAGCTGAGCAGAGCTTCCTTGAATGTCTGTGATTTTTTGGTTGACGAATAGGAAGTTATGTCTCTCTTTTCGTCACTTTTTTGCAGAGGAGGACTCCAACACTGATAGCTAGGAAGATAATAACAATACAGAAAAGCTAGCAAATATACAGAGGGATCTTTATCTGTATCTAAAGTGATGTGAGAAAATTAGAGAGTGGTGTCTATGGGAAACAAAAGAAGATTCAGAACTCGTAAATGCACAGTCCTAACCCAGCAACTACATATAGATCATTAGAACAAGTAAATTTGCATATTGTGTCCTTAATAATATCTAAATACCATTTAAATATGTAATCAAGCAAGAACTGATGGTATACAAGCAGATCTTTATCTCTGAAAGAGGTTCATGGTACGAAAAAATTCATAACCGCTAAATTTAAGCAGAACAAGTGAAGTATATTCATCATTTATATACACAGTTGGCTAAAATTATAATATTGTGATTGGATTGAGATGGCAATTTAAATAATCGTTGCTTCATTTACATCAAAATTGCTGTGCCGATCAGCTGTTTGTTGGCACAGCGCGGTAGTCTGGACGCTCGGCGGTCAACATCAAAAGCCTTTGTCGACCGCCCCAGTAAACCTCATCCCACGAGGCATAACAGGGCGGTCGACAAAGGCTTTTGATGTCGACTGCCGAGCGTCCAGACTACCGCGCTGTGCGACAAACAGCTGATCGGCACAGCATGGCAGCGATTTTGATGTAAATGAAGCGGCGATTATTTAAATCGCCGCTTCATTTTGCTATGTCTACAACCCTCATCTACCATGGCTCCATCGATGGAGCCATGTAGTGTAGACATACCCTTAGTCTAGTCCAACCCCAGCCCTTGGCCAGTACACAAAGCATGAGTGATAAAAAGGGAGTGACTGATCACTGCCAGCTTTCACATGGATCTCTTAGAGTTGTTGACAGACAGTTTAATTTAGAGTAGCCCACCACAAGGAATTTCCCCAGAGCACAATCAGCTCATGACTAGGGCAAAGTGGGCTTAAAGCCATGTTTGGAGCCACTTGTCACAATTCTGAAGAACTGCACTTGTAATCTACATCTATGTTTCAGCAAGGATTCTAGCCTCTCAGTTCCTCAGCCATCCCTTCTCTTAGAGAGAGATGTGAGTTTCTCCCACACCTGTCTGAGGTTTTGCACGCTTCACAGTTCCCTGCATATAAGATCCCCAGGAACAGGCCTGCTTTGCTTTCTCTCCAGAGGCTATAAACAGTGCAATTGCCCACAGGCATATTACCACATCACCATTTCTAAGCATGCACATTCATTTCTTAAGGAGAAAACATTACAGAAAAAGCATTAAAACAATAAGAGAACCTGTAAGTATGTTACTAAGCTAACCTGAAATCACTCCCCCTTCCACAACTCCAACAAATGCCGCATTAGTAGTCAGTCCTTCAAACCCTTCACCTGAGTTTTTCTGTGGTTACATGTTCATAATGCCTTGTGCTCAGAACTAGAACCCCCATGTAAAGGGCAAGTCCTAACTCTTCCCAAGAAGGATTGTTGTCTTCCTGTGAGGGAAAGTCCCATCAGTTTGCCACATCAGAAAGAAGGCCCTGAGTCAGTTTAAATTCAGGCTGTTTACCCAGACGTCCTTTAGTATGTGTTTGTTCTCTAGAAAATGCAGTTTGAACCATTATTTGCAAGCCTCCCCATGTGGGGGTATTTGTCAGGAAGCTGTCATGTTTTGAGGGCAACCCAGACATTGTATCACTGCTTGTCGTGTAATCCTGTATGCTTTAAAATATTCTGCTGCTGTAGCACCCTGTCTATATGCTTCCAGCCAGCCTACAAGCATTTTACTCAGTGTGTCTGTGTTAAGCAACCCTGATTCAATAGCTCTGACTCAGGTAACATGCTTGTAGTGCCATAGCCACACTCAGGTCTCCAGCTGCTTCTGTTAATAATAGCCAAGTAACTCGAGCCCCTGCCTCCCCAAACTATCTATCTTGAAATGTCCTTTCCTAGAATACTTAGAGAAATAATAAGGTCTGTTGAACACTTAGATGGTATGCCTACACTACAGGACAAAGTCCAACTAAGATATGCAACTTCCGCTACATTAATTGTGTAACTGAAGTCGAAGTGGCTTAACTCAGCTTTTGGCGCTGTCTACACTGAAGGAAATCAAAGGAAGAACACTCTTCCTTCGACTTCCCTTACTCTTTATGAAAGCAAGGTTATCGGTATTGACCGGAGTGCCTGTCTCACTTCGAATTAGCTGTCTTAACTAGACTTCTAATTCGAACCCTGGAAGGTTGACAGTGGCAGCTTCAATCTTCCTCTGCAGTGTAGATGTACCCAGAATGAAAAAAACTCTCACAGTTTAAGAACATAAGAACGGCCATATTGGGTCAGACCAATGGTCCATCTAGCCCAGTATCTTGTCTGCCGACAGTGGCCAATACCAGATGCCTCAGAGGAAGGGAACACAACAGGTAATCTTCATGTGATCCGTCTCCTGTCGCCCATTTCCAGACCAACAGAGGCTAGCGACACCATTCCTACCCATCCTGGCTCATAGCCGTTGATGGATCTAACCTCAGTGAATCTATCTAGTTCTTTTTTGAACCCTGCTAAAGTTCTAGCCTTCACAATATCTTCTGGCAAGCAGCTCCAGAGGTTGATTGTGTGCTGAGTGAAGAAAAACTTCCTTTTGTTTGTTTTAAACCTGCTGCCTATTAATTTCATTTGGGGATTTCTAGTTCTTATATTGTGGGAATAAGTAAATAACTTTTCCTTATTCACTTTTTCCATGCCAGTCATGATTCTATAGAGCTCTGTCATATCCCCCCCTTAATCTCTTGTCTAAGCTGAAAAGTCCAAGTCTTTTTAATCTCTCTTCATATGGGACCCGTACCATACCCCTAATCATTTTTGTTGCCCTTTTCTGAACCTTTTCCAATGCCAATATATCTTTTTGTGAGATGAGGCAACCACATCTGTACGCTGTATTCAAGATGTAGGTGTACCACGGTTTTATATAGAGGTAATAAGATATTCTCTATCCCTTTTGTAATGATTCCTAACATACTGCTTGCTTTTTTTGACTGCTGATGCACACTGAGTGGATATTTTCAGAGAACTATCCACAATGACTCCAAGATCTCTCTCTTGAGTAGTTGTAGCCAAATTAGTTCCCATCACATTGTGGCTACGTCTACATTGCCGCTTATTTTCAGGCAGAACGGCTCTTGTGCAAGAGGGAGATTTTGCGCAAGAAGGAGCAGTCTATACAGCTCCTCCTTGCGCAAAAGCCCCTTGTGCAAAATGGCAGCTCATTAAGTATGCAAATGAGGTGCAGCGATATTCATCACCGCACCTTATTTGCATATATTCTTGCACAAGACTGGGCAACGTAGACGTAGCCTGTATGTATAGTTGGGATTATATTTTCCAGGTTGTATTACTTTACATTTATCAACATTAAATTTCATTTGCCATGTTGTTGCTTTAACTAGTGTTAATAATCATTTCTATTCAGATACACCATGGGGTTAGTTTAGATTAAAAATAAAACAAGTTTACTAACAACAACATATAGGATTTTAAATGAATTCAAGTGCAAGGATTAAACTCTGATATTGTTACAAGCAAAAAAAGCGGGGAAGAAAACCACACTTTCTAATGACTAAACCTTAACAAAATTACTCTCTTGATTCAAGTTAAGAAGCATGCTTTTCTCTAGCAAGATGTCTGACTACCCTGTTGGTCAGGACCATTGACAAAGTCCAAAGTACTTGGTTACCTTGTCTTCTTAAGATAAAGATAACTTGGAGTTCTTTGTCCACTCTTTTATAATCCAATCAAATTTTGAAATGGATCTTTTTCAAAGTCCAATGCCTCTCCAATGAGGAAAGGTGCCATGAAATCCTATGGAGGTTCCCCTCTGGTTTCTTCCTTGCTAGCACTTTCTAAAATGCAAATAGAATTGTCCCTGCATCCTGTGATATGACAATGAATCCCTTGACTGTGATTGCCAATTGTCTGTGACTGTACCTAGATTGAGGCATTTATGTTTCCTTTGTCTGGAAAAAAAATCTTTACCACTTCCCCAACTTACCTGGCTCAAACACAGTTGAGTCCTATATTTCCTACACATTTGTACAGTCCTATTATACATTCATACAGTTATTACGCATACACTACATAAGAATATTAATGATTAATCTGTTACCTCCAGCCAGGCATTCATATTCCACTTGAAAGTGCAATGGTCTAAATGATAATAGGAATTACACAGTCTTATAATAAGAATGCAGTAAAAGTACATTGCACATTGTACGGTACAGTGTACAATTTTACTCCATTCATTATTTGTAGTAATGGTGATCTTCACAGCTATGTAAGCTCCAGGGGAGCTGACAGAATTGCTGGGAAATGTGGGGGCCTGGCTCCTGAAAGGGGAAAGGACTCAGGCGTAAAGGACAGGGCTGGGGCAGCCAGCTGTCCGAGTTGCCTGAATGGTGCAGCACCCTCCCCCTCCCACTGGTCCTCAGAGCTGGATGGACTGTGCAGCACAAGGCTCTGCTGCACACGATGCAGCACTCCTGCTGTGATTCTAAAGAACCCACAGGTCCAGCCACCACCACTGGAGGCAGCAAGAGGCCTGACCCTTTAGAATTTGGGCCTTTTGGCAGGCATTGTAGGCTCTATCCAAAGATGCACTTGAAAGTTTGAATGCTCTTAGAAAAGAAATACCACTTCAACAGAATTAGCATGGATTCAAAGACCACAGACAATGGGTAAACTGTCTGTATGACCAGTCTCAGTGCTATATTGTTATGTGACTACTGTTCTTCAATTATGCTAATAAAAACATTTTTAATTTAGGTTGTCCTTATGATAATTTATTTGTTTCTGTTGATTGACTTTTTATGTATTAGGGAAAATTACTAGCATGATCTGTAGCTAATTGGTCTATTTATTACGGAAGTATCACAGTGAGCAGATGGGTGCAGGGTTGGGGGATGTGGATTGCCTTGTATGTCTCTTATGGAGAATATATGAAACCAATGTGGAGGCCACTTCTACTGCTCCTTATATTGGTGAGCAAGAATTCCTTCCCCCTTTCCGGAACCTGGAGGCCCACTACAATGAAGGAATACTACATGAACTAGCTCATACAGAGGAAGAATTCTCATAATAGCTTTGTTTATTTTATATTTTGGATCCTATTTGGTTATGCTATTCATCAATTTCAACATGAAAATAAGTGTTTAATTAGGGTACATATGATTGTCATGAATACACAAAATGATTATTAATCTCACTTTAGCCTATAGTTACACAAATAATTGTAGAGTAAGTTTTCTGTTTTTCAAATATGCAATTAAATCTTTACAGATAATTGTATGCACATATCTCTAATATATTCACAACAAATATCAAAACAAAACTACAGCTAATGAATGTTCACACCATAATCATTATATTTGCTTTATTTAATATACATTTAAATGAATGCATTTGCAATTACATTTTCTGAAGAAAGATTAACTCTTGCTTCTATATTCCTTTTAACAGGCAATCTTCAAAATGAAACCATCCAGACATATACTGCAAGAAATGGAAGTGTTGAGTATCATATACTTCACAGAGGTGAAATGACATGCTAATCACTGTTGTCACTTACTGATGGATAAGCCATATTTTATCTTAATCATTCGGGCCTTATAAAAGCAATGTTATTTTTTAACAATTTTGCCTGATTCATACAGAGATTCTGAGTGACAATAATTCAACAAAATATGTCTCTTATTTGCATTTACTACATATCTGTTTTCTAGACTTGGAAACATTATTGCAGATATCAATGTGATGCAAATTAGGGAAAATTAAATGGTGTTCATTTAAAGCTGAGACCTTTTTCGAGAATAAAGCAAACTTATTTTCAGGCTGCTTTGGGAGCAGAATAAGGGTTGTATTAAAATCATGATGGTGGTGGTACTCATGTAGTAAACATTACAATATTTTGCTAATACACACAAAACAACAAAATATGTCTGAGCCTTTCTCTCTGACCCAGCTAGTGTTTCTAAGGCAATCTTTTTCAGTTGCTTGGTATCTTGCAGAGTGAAATGATTGTGCCTTATAAATTATTGCTTCTAGATTCAACATGCACACAAAATTGGCAACACTTTATTTTAGAAACTTTATGCAGGACTGAAAGTCATGTATGCATGTATATTCATGCACTTATTGATCCCTGCATGACACTGGGCTAAATTCCCATCTGGTGCAAGTAGAACATAGACTTCACCACTTGAATAGAGCTGTTATATTACATCCTCACAGTATATTGAATATATAAGCAAATTTAACAGTAATGGCATCTGTATAGTTCCTTTTCTCAAATGTGCGAGATAGTATAAATACTGCAATTTTCCCCATTTAACAAAGGGGAAATTGAACTTTAAAGTCCAAATTCCATGCTCAAACATGCTTACATTTTATGGAGATTAGCTGAATTCAGGGTAGAATTTACCCCTATGCCATTTAAATTCTAGGGAGAATTTCAAAGGGCAGTCTTTGAAAAAAACATACATTATCTACTCTTCAGAAAATTAGAACTATTTTGCAATAAATACAATAGCAAAAAATAACTGGGACAGAAAAGACAAGCCATGCACTAGACCTTCCAATATTGATGTGAAATGGTTGGTGAAAGAAGGACAAAGGTAGTTAGCTGTAATTTTTGTGATCCTTGGGCCCTAGTGTGAGACTGGGATAGAGCAGCCTCATCTCACCTCTGCTCTATCTCAGTCTCAGACGGAATGTCTACACTGCATTCCTCTTTTGAGAGAGGAATGCAAATGCAGCCAAGTGAAATTGCAAATGAAGTGTGGATTTGAATTTCCTGTGCTTCATTTGCATAATCGCATCCGGCCACTTCTTTCGAAATAACCCTTACTCCTAAAAAAATGAGGTTTAACGGTTATTTCAAAATAAGGGGTTTCTTTCAAAATAACCATGTCTATACAGCATTTTTTATCTTGAAATAGGGCATTTTGAAAAAGCGTCCGGACGCAATTATGCAAACGAAGCATGGGAAATTCAAATCTGCGCTTCATTTGTAATTTTGCTCGGTTGCATTTGCATTCCTTTCTCGAAAGAGGAATGCAGTGTAGAGATACCCAGAGTTATTATTGACTGCCCAGGAGAAGTCCACAGTAATGGTCCGGCACTTAAGAATTGCCAGATAATCAATGTGTTCCCTTCCCCTCGGGAATGATCCCTGTCAGAAGCCAGGGCAGCACAAAGCAAGCAGAATAATTTTGATGATCTGGATCCATGATAATAATTCATTCTTTGTTAAACATTTATTCATCTTTTATGCATTCCTTTTACACAACTTTGTAGGCTAATCAAAGGGAAACATAGTTTTGTTTGATTCCTTTGACTTCAATAACATGGTTACACAGGTTGTATATCAGCACAGAATTCAGCCTTTTGTTTTTAATATGTTTTGTCATTTTAAACCAAATTAAAAATACATCCATTGCCATATGTAGAAAAATGCTCAGTCTTGAATATTTTTTTTGTTTTTCTTTGAAATGTAATGCAATCAGTAATCCCTTATTTTAGCCCCAGGCTTCTCAAAGTCCTAAAGTTTGCGCTAGATGCAAGAAAACAATTTTTAAATATTTAAAATTAAAAAATAAATATTCCTCCTGTTCCCCATATCACTCAACACCAGTCTAGTCATGGCATACCTGCCAACATTATCTACCTCATATCAACTGCCATTCAAACCACGTGATTTTCTTTTTAGAATCCCTCTCTAGTAAAAAAGTGTATCATAAGGTACTGCTCGTCTACCTGTGTAACTTCACAGGAATCAGTGGAATCATTTTAAGTTGATTCAAGTAATTTCTGTTTCAAATAATTTCTTCCAAAGCGATTCCAAAAGATTGTGATATACAGATAGTCCTCTACCATGAGAACTGGCATAGAGAAACTTCCTCAAGTCTCAGTCTTATCTCCTCTGGACCATGTTTGTCAGACCATTGGGAGAAACTGTAAGATGAATTATGGCTAATGGTATACCAATGACATTTAATTACATGCTTTCTTCACATTAGAAGAATGCCACCCAACTGCTCCGACCCACTTTCTGATTTTGCAAATTGACTGGTATTCCATTTTAAATCTTTTTCCCACCTAGTAAAAATAAATTACTCTTAACTGGTTACAAGTAATTTCATACTAAAGTGTCAGTATTGTTTATTATGGTCATTTAAATGATATAAATATTATTATGTCCACTGTTACTGTGCAGTTACTGCACTTGTAAAATTTCTGATATATAAATTTATTTTCAAGGATTTTATAACTATGCAATTCATTTTTATTCTTTATTTCTTTGTAATTAACATTGGAAAAACTACAGCTGGCAGAGTACCACAGTACATGGATATACAATTCTTCTAATCCCACCAGAACTCCAGTAAAATCTGAGTGATAGAATCCAACAATAAACCTTTCACATTCACCATATGGTTCTCAACAACCCTCATTGACTTTCCTTCAAGGTGGTTTTGTTGGGATTGTTGTAACTGAATAGACAAGTGCAATCCCAATATATGTCAGACAAAATGCTGATGATTTCCAGTCCTTTTTCTGTGCACACATTAGCTTTTAAGAGACAAGGGGCTCGATTCTCATTTATACTGGAGCCTCAAAGGGGCCTTAAATTAGGCTTAAAATTATATTTGAACTCATGTTAAGAGCCCTTTACACCACTAGAGCAATGTAAAGGATTTGTCACGTAAATGAGAATCAAGGCTAATGTGTCTTTCCTGTGTCTAATGTAGATTTTCCAACACCAAATGGGAATGTGGACTTCACAACCTTATTATTACAAAAGAAGGATGAAGTCAAAATATGTTCTATATCATCATCCTGTGTAATTTGGCATGACTCCATTGATTTCTTATCCATTATCTTCCATGTTCTAGTACTTTTTTATATGCAATATGGTTTTAAAGAAATTGTTTCAGTACTGAAATAAACCACCACTGTTAATAAAATCCTGTCATATTGAATCTAGCTTTTGATCTGGAGATAACAGAAGAAAATAACAGCCACTCTTCTTTACCTACCCACCAGCTTTTGTTCCTCGTCTGCTGGTTTCTTCCTTATTATCTTGAACCTCAATACAGTCTTTGATATCGTTGTTCATTTCATTCTGTACAAACAGCTCTGATTTCCTTCTGTCTTGATCTCCACTATGTTTATGAGTGTAACTTTACTGTGTCTAAACCCATCCTCTATGGAATCCCTCAAAGTTCAAAATGCCCTGTGCTTGCTCTCATATCTACCTTATCCCTCTTAGTACCTATAAACTGAAACATCAATTTTATGTAGATACTGAACTATTCACAGTTTTTGAAATATTTGACTCCTCTTGTCCATCCTCTCTAACTTCCTTAAATATAAACGTACATTTTTCTCTCAGGTTTCTTAAGCTAAATTCTTCAAATAGCATTCTCAAGTATCACTTTGTCTTTATACTTCTATATTCCATCTTGACTTAGACCTTACCGCTTTTGGCACCATCTGTCAGGAACTCAGCTGGATCCAGGTGCAGTTCCCTGGCAACCCAGTGAGCTTACCTGGGCCCAATAAGAACTCAGTTAAGTAATTGTGCTCCTGAATTGGACAGAAAAGCCAACAGATAATTATGTAAGCATAATAGAAACAGCAGCAAAATGGCTGTTTATTATATGTTCTGTGCCTGCTGATGTGCAAGACATGCTTTCTATGCCGCTTCTTGCTCTAAGCTGTGCCTAGTCCACTTTGGATCTTGCTTCTCCTTCCTCTGAACCTCCTGATTCCTGTCTCTGATGGTTGAGTGGTCTCTCCATTATTTCCCCATGCTTATCAATATCTAGCTTAAATTTTCCATTTTAGCTTTCTAAAAACTTTAGTATATATAATTTATTTTTCTACTTGTCTCCCTTCATTCACTTACTCCTGACGTCTTTGCAAATCGTGGCCACTGATGATACAAGAGCTTTCAGTTCCTTAGCTCTTTCCATTTGAGTAAGTCTCCATTATCTGATATGTTTCAGCACAACAGTCCATAAGGCAATCAGATATGAAATAATTATTATGTCTGTTATCAATTTCAATGAACTTCAAAGTTGAAAAATTATAGAAAGAGTTGACAACGTCAGATGCTTTTGCATCTCTTATTATACATCTGCCTGTGGGCACATCATTATTTAAGGTCTGTGCCTTTTTTGGCCTTTTTTGTTGTTTAATCACTGAAATAATAGCTTAATACTCACCCATATTGAATCAGTTAATACAAACACAATAGGGAAGTGCAGTTGGAGGAGAAATAAGAAACTAAACATGTGAGCCAGGGCAGCAGAAAGAGTAAGGGGGGATTTGATAGCAGCCTTCAACTTCCTGAAGGGAGGTTGCAAAGAGGATGAAGTGACAGATGACAGAACAAGGAGCAATGGTCTCAAGGTACACTGGGGGAGATCTAGGTTGGATATTAGGAAAAATTATTTCACTAGGAGGGTGGTGAAGTACTGGAATGGGTTACCTAGGGAGGTGGTAGAATCTCCAGCCCTAGAGGTTTTTAAGTCTTGGCTTGACAAAGCCCTGGCTGGGATGATTTAGTTGGGATTGGTCCTGCTTTGACCAGGGTGCTGGACTCTATGACCTCTTGAGGGCTCTTCCAGCCCTATGATTCTAAAGAAGTGAGAAGGTTGAGCAGAGGACTAGAGAGGAGCAAACTGAAACTAAAAGAGAAAGATGTGTTTCTCATAGAGTTCTGGTAAAATGCCCAACATTTCAGCTTGAGTGTTATAACCAAAGGAACCATATATAAAATTATGTTTGTATGTTTATGTACTAAATACTACCACACATTCAAACTAAGAATCCTAAGGAACTAAACACAGACCTCCACAATTTCAGCTAAAGGACCATATCTGTTAGTTGGCAGCAGCAATGGGGAGCCATTATCTATGGAGCAGTCACAAGTGTATCACATATAGCCAAAGTGTATCTGTATATTTTTATTAGCCCTTTGGCCTCCCAGACATATTGTGATTCGAAAGGGCTACATTCAGATATTCTTGCCATTAGTACTGAAGTCAATGGGACCTTTGTGGAGGAAAATACTACTGAATTTGAGAGAGGCTATTAGAAGCAGGACCTAAAAGATGGCTGTGCATTTTTATGATTATTCTACTAGATAGTTAAATAATATTTTGAACTCTTGACTAGTGTTTAATGGCTAGACTCAGGGACAGAAATATTACTATACAAAATTATTTTGAGTTCTTTCACTTACCTGCACTTTTTCAATTTATTTCTTCATGTATAGCTCAATCCATGATTGGAGGAAAGAGTCTTTTAAAATAAAGCTGTAAATACACCATACAATGAATTTCCCTTTGATGTGCAGAACTAAGAGCACATATTCAAAATTCGCCTCAGTATAACTATCACTTCATTTAAAAAAAGCAAATCAAAACAGAGAGAGAGACAGAAGAGGTCCTAGGTCTGTGAGAATGTTCCTTTATTATATTAATAATATATTTGGGTTTGATCTTGATGTAAAGTTATTGAAGAATAACTTTTTTGATCAAGAGCAACAAACTACACAGAGGAAATGTTCTTAGTATTTCTGTTATAATATCATGGATACTTGTATAAATGTCTGTCATTAATTTGAGATTGCATTTTGCATCCCTTGAGCACCCAAGATTCCCCTTTATTGTCTGAAATGAAATTCTATGGAGAGAGTTCTGGAAAAAATCAATTCTAAATGTTTTAAAGTTGTGTTAGCACACTGTACTCAAATTTATAATCAGTTAATGTATAAATGCATACCAACACATTAATATTATAAAATAAATACATTTCATTCAATACCAGTCCAAAAAATAACAAACAGTTCAACTAATCACAGTCATCTTTAGCATCAGCTTACCTTTATTTTTTAAGAAGCAGTTAGACCAAAGGGCTGCACCTGAATTCTAAATGCTAGCTATGTATAAAACAAGAAGACACCCTCTAACTCTTTCTTTCTTTGTGCACATAAAAGAACAAATGCCAGCACTTGCTCATCTTTCAAGGACAGAAGGTTGTCTGAGACTCAGATCTTCTGTAATAAATTGTTCTTAGGCATAGGAATCCTAAAATAAATTTAAAAGTCAATTAAGTAGTGACCTTAAGAGGCTGCAAAGGCATAAGGCATCCCAGGAAAAAAATCTGGAAACTTTGTATTTGTCTGCCAAAGTGTGGTTATTTATTTAGTAGGTGCATGTGGAGCTCAGAACTAGCCCAATTCTTCCTTCCTTTCCCTTTATTGTTCTTTTATATTTAAAAAGTAATTTTGTATGTTTACATATTGGCCTAATTTTCTTTTTGCTTATATAGGTGCAAATCGTAAGCAGTTGCCTTGAAGTCAGTGAAATTTCCCCCAAGTGATGAAACAGGCCAAATTGTATGAGGGCAGCTATATAAATCTTGGACAAGAGATTGGATCTATCTGACTAATGATGTAGCCTGCTTGCCCAAGTGTACATGATACATGATGATGATTGTCATCTCATTCTTGAAGTTGGGAATCCATATTAAGATTATTTCCAAGACTGTCAGCATAACACTGACTCTTGATTATACTTATGACTTACATTGTCACATACAGATTGAATTGTGGGCACATGAAGTTTTGAAAATATGACTTGGGTGCCTAATTTGTGAGTGCAATGTAGTTTTATATATAAAATGATCATCTACACACACAACTGGGCCATCGCATATTCTATTTCCAAATTAAGGAAACAACATAGTTTTAATAGAGATGTGTGGAGTTCAGAGGGTTTTCATCATCAGCTTGCAGTATGTGTGCATGTGCCTCTTTAAGTCAACAAGGGTCAAATTCTGCTTAGTTCCAGTAGCGTAAATATAAAGTAGTTATGTTGGGTTTAATAGGATTATTCTGGATTTATACTGCTGTAGTTTAAAAGCAGAATTGGCCAGTGAATTTATTCTGGATTTTCACTGATATAACAGAGAACAGAATTTGGCCATATTGCTATCACTAATAACATGGTTTCACTGGCTCTCATGGATTATCCCTTTAGCAGTTTATCAATCTACTTTATTTTTATGGAGGGAGATGCTTGTGCCAAATGCTCAACTGGTAAAAAGCTCTTATTTAAATGTGCATAGATTGTGCAACCGTGTTTATTGGTAAAGAAATAGTGGACTAAAAAAAAAGGCCCCTGCAACTATGCCCCTGAGTAATAAAAATCTTATATAAAGGGGAAAATGGTTTTCAACATGAACATGATTTCAAGAAGTCTCCAAAATCCACACTTATCTCCTGAAGGTGAAATCATCTTGTTCTGCTGGGGCTCATTTAAAAACAGAGCCATTTGTTGTTAAATTACAAACAAAAATGAGTTTCTTTTTTTATTTTCACTTTTCTTTTTTCTTATATACATTTCTTGAGCTGTTTCTATCCTCTAGGTTATACGTTTTATCAGCATTTTGAATGAATTGTGAACTAGAATAATACACTCCAGTGGCATGGAATCATTTTTATTTTCTTGTGAGCTAACATGATTCCCATTCATTTCTGAATGTTAAAATGTTCAGCAGAAAACAATTACAATCTTCAAATATATCCACTGGTCAGATGCATCCTCCATACCCCAGAGACAATTGATTCTCTAAATCACCATCTCCTTTGTCACAAACATTCCCTACTAGATCAACTTTAGATCTTATTTTGAGCTTATTTTACCATTTTGCTTGTTCTCCTTTGACAAAAAGGTTAAGTTAGCACAAGCATGGTTTTAAAACTCTACAAATAATTACTTGTAAATTAAAGCAATGCATATGCAACAGTCAATTATTGTAATCTTTATTTATCCAGGGTCACAAAAAAGGTGTTTTCTGATCAGTGTTCCAGTGAATGACAAGTCAATAAAGAATAAATTTGACATTTTTAGAGTCAGCATTGCATGGCATTTAGAAGCTGTTTTAACATTATGTTTTTAACAGTGAAGGTAGCAGACCCTAGACTTCATCATTTTAACACTTTACATAGCCCTTTGCACAACTTTTATTCTGCTTCCTCTTTAAATTTGCTTCAATCCTCATGCAAGTTATGGCACTTGTGTTAGTTATTAAAAGATACACAAAATAATGTTTGTGTTGCCAGCTACTACAAAGACTTGTTACTATTCTAAATATTCCAGGCTATATTAGAGAATATATAAAAAGGCTAACTGGAAGAAGATAATTGGAATACATTGTCCATTGGACACATTGCTTTTTTCTTCGTATAATTCACATTGCACATAAACATTAGGAAAATGACGAAAGAGTCAAACTTCTGTAATAAATAATGGACTTGGAATTTTAAACCCTAAAGTTAACCAAATATAGAATTGAGCTGAACCAGTTAGATGTATCTCTGGACACAGAGAGGTTTTAAATTTTCCCTCTATTATCTTTCTCTTAAGCCATCTTTTGAATGATGTTTAGTTTACTCGGGAGAATTAAACCAGAGTAACTGGGGGCAGAAGAACTATGTCCAGGTCAGACAAAAAAAGCATAAATCTGATACTTTTGTCTCAACATTTTTTAGCCGCATTATTAAGAAATGTTTAATGATACATAAAAACAGTGCCACAAATCCAGTATAAAAGTTCATGATTCCAGTTCATGGGTGAAATCCTGGCTCTATTGATGACAATGAGAGTTTTTCCATGCCTCTCCTTCTGAAGGGCTCTGAAATATTCCAGAAATTATATGCATACACAATTAGTCAAATGCAGCAAACTACTGAACATCACAGCAGAGGAATGTGAAATTTTGTCCAAGGATAAAGGTCATGAGATTATTAATATACAATCAGCGAGGACGTTTTTAAGGTGTGATCAGAACAACCTTACACAGTGTTTAATCAATGGTGTTTAATTTATCCACCTCACTAAGATGGACTACGTTTTCCCTGAAGAAGTTAAAGGTGAGGACACAAAATTTGAACTTAATGTGTAATAAACACGAATACAGGGAACCATTTTGACTCACGGAATCACATGTTAGAGCAATTCCAAAAAGATTTGTCTACCTATAGTAGCTTGAATAGGCTGGAGGCGAGGAAGCAGTGAAATTATAAGTCAGGCAAGAGATAACGAGGACATGAAGCAGACTTTTGATAGTGGAGGTGCGGGCAACAAGAGAACAAATGAATTTATGAGACTTTTTACGTGGAGTGGGAGACAAGAAGTCTTGGACTGAAGACTTTCCTGGAGAAGTTGTCAATCAAAAAGTAGAAAGGCAGATGGTTTAGATGGATATGTGAGCAGTTCTTTTTCTGATATACTTAGTAAGTGATAGATAATTGGGAGGAAATACCAGATAGACTGACAGGGATGTGGGTTGGAAACTATAGCCACAGAAGGGTGACCATTTATTTGAAAATTTTGCTCTAAAATTGTAGGGATTGGTGTGTCTGTGAGTCTATCTGACTGTGAATCCATTTCTTCAAGAACTCCTCCTAAATGGAAAAACTTAAAACAACAAATAGTCTAGCAGCACCTTAAAGACTAACAAAATATGTAGATGGTATCATGAGCTTTTGTGTGTGAACCCACTTCTTCAGATGAATAGAGTTATAAAAGTCCAGTTCTAAAAATAAATATGTGATGGTGGGGCAGGGCCGGAGGAAGGAAGGGAGAAAATAATAGTAAATTAGGGTATGTCTACACTACCACCCTAGTTCGAACTAGGGTGGCTAATGTAGGCATTCGAAGTTGCAAATGAAGCCACTAAATTGGGATGCAGCTTTCTCTTATTTTAACTTAAATGAAGGTCAGGGTTTGGTTGTGCCAGGAAAATGGCATGTGCCTTGAATTTGATTGTTTTCTATAACATGGAAAGGGAAGGGACTGATTGGAGGGATAGTGATACCGCACAGAGATGACTGCGGTCAGTGAGCATGGGGGACAACTATACTGCAGAGTGACCAATGAGGGCAGTCACATCAGGAAGAGAGAGGTCAACTAGGGACAGGGTCACCATCTTGCTGGCCACAAACATAAGTAAGTAGTACCTCTACCCCAAATATCCCCTGGGGACCCTTGGTTGCAGTGCCAGACTGGGGGGCAAGCCCCACTGTCCCCACCACTGGTCTCCCCCCTCCCTCCAGGAACACCACCAGGGCTGAGCAGAGCAGCCCATACCCCCTGAAGGAGCCACAGCCTACCCCTCTAGCACTACCGGGTAACCCAGCAAGGCCACACTTGATCATCCCGCATAGTCTCCCTTCCTCCAGGTCAGGCCCGGGGAGCACCACCAGGGCCAGCCTGTGTGGCTCCTTCTCTACTCACTGGATCAGGCCTGGGGAGTGCAGGCACAGGCCTGTATGGTCCCCCACTCCCAGGTCCTAGAAATGCCAGTGGGAGGCCTGAATACCCATTCCCCCTGGCCCAGGGAGCGCTGGGTAAATCTTCTAGTACATACAGGTGTGTGCATACAGGTCTTTTGCTTCAATAATGATAATAAACTTTTGGCAATATGCATGTGTGTGCTCCCCTGTCTACCATGTTAAACATGCACAATTAGTTAACATGACAGGCTTTGAAAGAGCCCCTAGAAACCACAAATTAAATAAGGATTGAAAGCACATGGTCAGGTTTATTGCCAAGCGAGGTACAATAGTAGTTGTTAGCGAACAGACTTGCCACTGTGCCACTATACAATGAACTAACTTCTTAATTAATACTATGGATTTAGCATTGCCCCCTAGGTCAGCCAAAGACTACGTTGGGTATGTCTACACTGCACCGTTTTTCCAGAATAGTGCCCATAAAAACAATACTTGCGTCCACAAAAAGTCAAAAGAATGGAGGGGATTTCTGACTGTGGTAAACCTCTTTCTACAAGGAAGAACACCTTTTCCAAAAAAGCTTTTTCAGAAAAAGGCGTGTGTGGATGCAGAAGAGGGTGTTCTTTCGAAAAAAGAGGCCTCCAGAAAATAACACAGCTGCTCTGGTGTCCTCTCCATCCAAACTTATCAGAACTCTATAGTTCCTGTCTCCTGACCGCTCTTAAAGCTGCAGGCACCTGGGACAAGGCTTGTGGCAGGAAGCCAGGCCCGGAAGCAGCACTTGCCGTGCAACTGCTACACTACTGAACAGCCATGGCCCAGCCTTAACCCCCCGAGAGCCCACTGGCCCTCATAGGGAGCATGCACAGGGCTCCCAGGGAGTCTGCCAGGGGCACCAAAAGGCATGCCCCATCATGGTCTGGGGTGGAGATCCTGGCCCTTCTAGACTTCTAGGGTGAGGAGGAGACCCTGAAGGATCTCCTGTCCAGATGCTGAAATGCTGACAACTACGGATGGCCGAGGCCCTGGCTGTGAGTCAACACCACCCCCAGAGCCTCGAGCAGGTCAGGAGCAAATGAAGGAGCTGCGGCAGGGCTACGCCAGGGCCAGGGAGCGCAGCTATCACTCTGGGGCAGGACCCCACTCCTGCCCTTATTACAACGAGCTTCACCACATCCTGGGGGATGGTGCAGGTGCAGAGGGATGGGGTGCAATTGTTGCTCAGCCTTCTCAGCCTGGACATCGGGCTGCACTCCATGCACGTGGAAGCATGTGCAACGCCAGTCTGCACCATGCAGCATCAAGAGGCAGCCCTGGAGCACCCCCGAACTCCTGCTCACAGGCTTTGGGAAGGCCACACACATGTCTGACTCCTGAGGGAGACATTCTCCCACCACTAGCCACTGCTGGAAGCAGGCTGGGGACAAGGGCACATGCATGGCCTCACAGACCGAGGAGTGCCACACATGGCACACGAGCATGCCTGCACATGCAAGGCACCTCCTGCTCCTGCAGACAAGGCTACCAGGTGCAGGTGTGTGTGCAGCTCCCATGGAAGGCCAGGCTGCTCCTGGTTTCTCTCCCACCCATGGGATCCCACTGTGGCAGGACACTTCCCTTGCCTGCTTGTCCATGGGATGGGGGTGAGGGAGCAGGAAGCATGGTTCCATTGGCACTTCGGGGCCCCTGTGAGGCGGGGCCCACTCGCAGGCCACACATGGCCTTGCTCCTGGGACATTACCATCCTCTGGCTCGAGGACTGTTGCTCGCTGCTCACAGAGGAGGGCTCACAGAGGAGGGACCTCAGGGACAGTGTCTGCATGAATGACTGACCGCCTCTCCCTCTTGTCCTCCACAGCCAGACCAGCCATCGCTGAGGGGCAATCCACACCATTCCAGGTGGCTGCCCGACCCCATGGAAGCTGTAAGTGGTGGAGGGTCCAGGAGGACCTGATGGAACAGCATGTAGCCGTCCTCTGGGACATGCAACAGAGCCTGGCCCAGAAGGTCCAGGATAATGCCCAGTGGTGGAACCAAATGTGGGCTCAGCTTGTGTAGCAGTGCCAAAACTATGTGTGCCACCATCCACGAAATGATGGCAGACCCGGCTACTCTCACTGCTCCTGCCCCTGTTGCTCCTGCTCCTCCTGACCCTCTGCCATGCTTGACCCCACCAAGGTCCCCGGACCTGAGGTGGCACTTCTCGATGCACCACTTGCCACTCCCAGCCCTGAGCCCCCCGCCTCCCTGCCCCTATCCAGGTTCTCAGCCCTCCTCCTCCACAGTTACTTTTATTATGAAAAAAAATACACAGTTCTTTGTTTTCAACACAAAACTGGTATCTTTATTGACTCTACAAGGAGGTCAGGAAAGAAGGGGTTGTTGTGGGAAAGGATTAGGGGGCAAGGCACAGGCCCCTAGTGGGGGCATCCTGGGGAGAGTTACCGGGGTCCTTCAGAGAAACTCTCCCTCAGGGCCTCCCAGATGTGCACCCCCAACTGATGGGCCTGGCAGATGGCAACTGTGAGTGGCTGCTCGAAGGCCCTTCTCTCCTCTCCGGCCTCTGCACCCCACCCTGGTAGTAAGGTCTCCCCCTTGCTCTCCAAAATGTTGTGAAGAACACAACACATGGTAATCTCCTCGGGAATGTTGTGCTCCCCCACATTGAAGCGGGTCAGGTGGCACCTGAACCACACCTTCAGGCATCCTATACCACCCACCTGGACCCCAGTAGGCACCTTCATTGCCCACCTGGATATGGGCCCTGATTAGGTGGGCATTGAATTGGTTCCTACTGGGGTCCAGGTGGGTAGTATAGGGCTCCTTCATCCACAGTATGAGGGGGTAGACTGCATCCCCCACGATGCACAGTGGCATTTGCATATCCTCAACCCAAAAGTCATGCCGGGGGAAGAAAGTGCCAGTCTCCAGCTTGTGGTAGACTGAGGCTGGAATTCCTTAAAATGCGGGTGTCGTGCACCCTGCCCGACCACCCAATGAAAATGTCTGTGAACTGTCCATGGTGGCCGACCAAGGGCATGCAGCACCATGGAGAAATAGCCCTTGCAGTTTATGTATTGGATGGCTCGATGTTGTGGTATGCGGATGGGAATATGGGTTCCATCTATGGCTCCTACACAGTTAGGGAACCCCAGGGTGGTAAATCTGGCTACAATGGGTTCCAGGTCTCCCAGGTGGATGACCCTGCACAGCAGGACAGAGTTCATGGCCCTCACCACCTGAAGAATGAGACAAATAAACACACAAAACAGAGAATCGAAGCGGGTGCCTGAGCCCTTGGGAAGTCCCCAAATCTCCCCCTTCTTCCCCTCCGCCCCCCAAATACTCCAATAGCCACCCCGATGAGACTGTATCCCCTGCAAGGTTGTGTGAAGGCAGAATGACAGAACCCCCTGGAGATGGGGGTTCGCCCCACCACCCTCAGCCGACCTCCCGCACCTTAAACCCCACCTTTCCTAGGGTTTCCCTTTCCTGCACACACCGCCCCTCCCCCCCCGGGACTGCAGCCTGAGAGTGCCTTACCTCCATGAGGAGAGCCCTGATGGTGGACTTTCCCACGCTGAACGGTTGCCCAGAAACCAGTAGCTGTCTGGGATGGCAAGCTTCCAGATGGCGATGGCAACCCGCTTTTCCAGGGGGATGGCAGGTTGCATCTGGGTGTCATGTCGATGGAAGGCAGGGGCAAGCCAGGCACACAACTCCATAAATGTGGCCTTCCTCATGAGGAAGTTTTGGAGCCACAGCTGGTCATCTCACTGCTCCATGAGCAGTTGGTCCCACCATTTGGAACTGGTGTCCAGCCTCCAGAAGCGTCTCTCTACCAAGGTGTGCTGTTGCAAGGGCATTGCTTCCGCAGCCAGGTAGAGGGTCTCACTGATGAGCTCGGTGTCAAGCTCCTGCAGGACCATGAAGGCAGTCTTCACAAAGTGCTGCAGAAACTGCAGCACGCTAGTGTGGGGCCATCACATGTCCAGAGGCAGCTCTGGCTACATGTCAAGGAATGTATTGTGGCATCTAAAACCTGGGCAACCAGAACATGCACTGCTAAAGCTTTGCTGTTCCTTGGAGAGGTAAGCAGGCAAGCAGCAGAAGCTGAGAAATGGCTGTCCAGGGGGGTCCCTTTAAGCACACGTCTCAGCTAGCCTTAGGCAACAGCACCCAGAAGCAACTGCTGACCTAATGCCCTGACTGAACTGGTTCTGGGTGTCCTTAAATGCAAGATAGCATCCAATCAGTGTGGACACTATCTTTCAAAAAAGCACATCACTTTTTTGTTGCGCTTTTGCTGTGTAGACGCTCTTTCGAAATAAACTTTTCTAGAAGTTCTCTTCCAGAAAAGCTTATTCTGAAAGAAGCTTGCAGTCTAGATGTAGCCTTAATGGGGTACACTTTTATACATAGGTACAAACAAGTTACACATCACTCCTAAGGTATAAGGTTGCCACCATTTTTTGCCTAATTACTACCCCTTACCTTACACTTATTATCCATTATGCTGTTAATTTAAATCCTATCCTGAACCTGGGCCAGTATGTATGGGTATGTCTACACTACAAAGTTAATTCGAACTAACAGCCGTTAGTTCGAATTAACTTTCATAGCATCTATACATACAAACCGCTAGTTCGAACTTAATTCGAACTAGCGGAGCGCTTAATTCGAACTAGGTAAACCTCATTCTATGAGGACTAATGCCTAGTTCGAATTAAGTAGTTTGAATTAAGGGCTGTGTAGACACTTAATTCGAACTAATTGGAGGCTAGCCCTTCCCAGCTTGCCCTGGTGGCCACTCTGGGCCAAACCAGGGAAACTTTTCTGCCCCCCTCCCAGCCCCGGAGCCCTTAAAGGGGCACGGTCTGACTACAGTGCTCATGCCAGTTGCAAGCCTGCCAGCACCCAGCCAGCAGACCCTGCACCTGGCACAGCATGAGACAGCCACCCGCTGCAACCCAGCCCTCCACCTCTTCCCAGGACCAGGCTGGCGGCTCCCAGGAGCCTGCCCGGGGCCGCAAGAGGCGGGTGCCCACCTGGTCTAGTGCGGAGATCGTGGACCTCATCGAGGTTTGGGGGGAGGCCTCCAATGTCCACGACCTCTGCACTAGGCACAGGAATGCGGCCGTCTAGGGCAGGATAGCTGCCAGCCTGGCCACCAAAGGCCACATGCAAACCCAGGAGCAGGTTTGCATGAAAATCAAGTTTGTCCAGTGAGACCCCTGACCCTGAGCCCTGAGCTTAGAACATAAGAACGGCTGTATTGGGTCAGACCAAAGGTCCATCTAGCCCAGTAGCCTGTCTGCCGACAACGACCAACACCAGGTACCCCAGAGGGGATGGACTGAAGACAATGACCAAGCGATTTGTCTCATGCCATCCATCTTCAGCCTTCCACAAACAGAGGCCAGGGACACCGTTCCTACCCCCTGGCTAATAGCACTCCATGGACCCAACCTCCATGAATTTAACAGAGTTTAAAGAGAAGTTAGATATAGTTCTAGCCTTCACAGCCTCCTGTGGCAAGGAGTTCCACAGGTTGACTATGTGCTGTGTGAAGAAGAACTTTTGCTTATTCATTTTAAACCTGCTGTCCATTCAGTTCATCTGGTGTCCTCTAGTCCTTCAGTTATGGGAACTAATGAAGAACTTTTCTTTATTTGCCCTCTCCACACCACTCATGATTTTATAGACCTCTATCATATCCCCCCTCAGTCTCCTCTTTTCTAAGCTAAAAAGTCCCAGTCTCTTTAGCCTCTCTTCATATGGGACCTGTTCCAAACCCCTAATCATTGTAGTTGCCCTTTTCTGAACCCTTTCCAAGGCCAAAATATCTTTTTTGAGGTGAGGAGACCACATCTGTACACAGTACTGAAGATATGGCGTACCATAGTTTTATATTTCCCCTCCTCCTTCTTCCCCTGGCTTCCCCCTTCCAGCTCCCTCCTCCCAGGTTTCCACCTCCCCTCTCCCTTCCCCTTTCCCACCTCCTTTTCCCAGTCTCCCCAGAGGTTAATTCCCCCACCCCCAGTTTTGTTAAATAAAGAGAGTTTCTATTTTTGAACACGTGTCCTTTATTTTTTACATCAGGAAGGGGGTCTAGGGAAGGGTAAGTGGAAGGAGGTGAGGGAGGAATGGGGTACAAGCCCCCGATGGGGAGGACTGGGGTGGCTCTGCAGGCTCCTCGGGGTGGAAGCTCTCCTGCAGGGCCTCCTGGATCCTGACAGCCCCCCAATTGACCGCCCCGGATGGCAGCCTGCGGCAAGTGCAGCCGGGCTGATGGCGAGTGCTCTGATGTGCCGAGTGTGGGCACTCAGGGCATTCCAAGACAGGACTGCTTTGCTGTCCCTCATCGAGGTAGACAAGCAAGTGGGGAACCCTGAGAACTGTCTGTCCGGGGTGGGGTCGGGTCCCTTTAAGCACAGCCCTTGGCTAGCCTGAGGCAGCAGCTCCACGCTCTAAGTCCTAACCTGATGCCCTGCCGGCACTGGTTCCGGCCAGCCTTAACTTCGGTTCAGGGTCCACTCAATGTGGACATGCTAGTTCGAATTAGTTTTTAGGTCTAGATGCACTGATTCGAATTAGCTTAGTTCGAATTAACTAAGACATACCCTATTTTATTTGTGGGATGTGTGTTGGTACCAAAATGTTTTTTAAGGTGTTTTGTTACAACCCCTCTAAAATGTGCTTCCAGCCTGTGCCTAGAACCTTTTAGGTATGAGTGGTTTTTTATAATATTAGCCCTCTTTTGCCAACTTCTCTGAGCAGGGTCTGCCTCTTGCTCACAGCTTAACTTTGCTTTATATTAGCAAAGTCTTAACCATTGCTGTCTAGTCTTCAGGCCTCATATCCAGCCTATGATACATGGGCTTATTTTTCAGACCCTTATCTTACTACTCCAGGATACGTGCAAGCAAGAACGCAGAGAAATGGACATGGATGTGAACAACTGGGAACATCATGCTCAAAACCTTTGGAAACAAGAGCTTAACAAAGCTCTCTATTGTTATGAAGGAAAATAGTCCGTCTTAGCAGAGGAGAAAAGAGCTTGCAGAATGCAAAAGCCCGAAGGGTCAAAACATCACCCCTAAATGTGATAGATGCAGCAAGGATTGTCTCTCTCAAGTGGATCTCCTCAGCTATGTTTGTAGGTGCCATAAATTCAACTAAGTAAATACTTTATCTCTCAGGTTTGCATACCCATGTTTCTTGAGACTGTAGGATTCCTACTACATTTATATTTCAGTTTATTTCCTTTGGTTAATTAATAGCATTCTGTATTTAGCCAGTTTATTCTCTGTTTCTCTGATACAGTCAGTCAATCAGTTTCCCTATAGATTTGTGTGGGTTGTTGTACATAGCAACAAAGGAGGAAGAAACATAGGAACTAGTGGTCACCAAGTGAAATTAATAGGTAACAGGTTTAAAACAAACAAAAGGAAGTTTTTCTTCACACAGCACATGATCAGCCTGCAGAACTCCTTGCCAGAGGAGGTTGTGAAGACCAGGACTTTAACAGAGTTCAAGAAAGAACTAGATAAATTCATGGAGGTTAGGTCCATGAATGGCTATTAGCGAGCATGGGTAAAAATGGTGCCCCTAGCCTCTGTCAGAGGCTGGGAATGGGTGATGGGAGAGGGATTGCTTGAAGATTCTCTGTTCTGCTCACTTCCTCTGGGGCATCTGGCATTGGCCACTTCAGAAGACAGAATACTGGGCTAGATGGACCTTTGGTCTGACCCAGTATGGCCGTTCATATGTTCTAAGCAACAGTTAATTGATAAGAACATGTTGACAAAGGCACTCATGACAGATGTAAATTGACTAACTTGCAAGTGATATGTACCCCTTAATTTATTTGCAGTGTTGTTTTTGCTCTGTCGATCCCCAGGTATAAAAGAGATAAGGTGAGTGAGGTAGTATGTTTTATAGGACCCATTTCTAATGGTTGAAAGCACATGCTGTTAAGCTTCACAGGTTTGGAGAATTTAAAGTAGGACTGATTCTGTGCCTTCCGATATTTCACTGTACCCCATCCCCTTCATAGTCAATTTTGGGGTGTTTGTTTCTATGATTTTGGTAATTGAACAGCTCCCATGATTGTATTTATCCTCATTTCATCCCTGAGAGTTAGAAAAATATTCTCAATCCCCATTTGTTATTGAGGAAGTGAGAGACAGACCAATTAAATGACTTGTACAAGGTCAATAAAAAATATGCGCACATCTATACAGCAGGACTACAGTCAAATTAAGCTACACAACTTCAGCTACATCAATTGTGTGGCTGAAGTCAAAATAGCTTAATTCAGCTTTTGGCGCTGTCCACACAGTACGAAGTCAAAGG
Organism: Pelochelys cantorii; assembly: GCA_032595735.1. Lineage (NCBI taxonomy): Eukaryota > Metazoa > Chordata > Testudines > Trionychidae > Pelochelys > Pelochelys cantorii. The sequence continues at coordinate 66,271,803 of CM064330.1, forward strand.
AAGAGCACTCTTCCTTTGACTTCCCTTACTCCTTGTGAAATGAGGGTTACAAGAGTCAGAATAAGAAGTCCTCCAGCTCAACATTATTTCAAAATAAAGGCTTGTAGTGTAGACGTGTTCTTTGTTATTTCAGAATCACTGACGTGATTCTGAAATAATGCTGCTTTGTAGACATAGCCTATGCGTTAGAGCCAGAAACAGATACTAGATCTACTGACTTCTAGTCCAGTGTCTCTACTAGAAGGCCATCCTCATAGCATCATAACTGCGTGGCTCTGTTCATGCAGAACTTCCTATATCATAGGCTGTCATTCTCCCATTACCTCTCATATCTGTAATTTTGTTCATGACCCTACAAATAGGAGTTGCACACTTCAGCTGAATCTCTACTTTGTACAAGAAGAGATTCCTATCAATCATATTTACTCGTTCATATCCCAAAGGAAATTTAGTCTGATGTCTATAGCAAAATCAGTTTATGGATGAAGTTTCAGAGATTGTATCTGGCTTCCATCTGAATGTTATCCAAACCTCTTGAGGTTATAAAATTTTGTTGAAAGATTAGAGCTCCCTTTTGTTACTCTCACTTACATTTTTTTTCTGTTAGGGTACATCTACACTGCTGGTCTTAACTCAAAATAAGCTAGCAAATTGAGCTATATCACTTGCGTATCTTATTTCAAAATAGCTTATTTCAAAATAGGGAGCATCTACACAACACTTATTTTGAAATAGAGCACTCTTCCTCCCACTTCACTTACTCCTTGTACAATGAGGGTTACAGAAGTCAGAATAAGAAGTCCTCCAGCTTGATGGTATTTTGACATTATTTCGAAATAAGTGCCTGCTGTGTAGCTACGGATTAAGTTATTTCTGAATAGCACTAGTTATTTCTAAATAGTGTTACAATATAGACACACCCTTCGGCTAAGTCTAAACTACAATCCTCTTCCAGAAGAGGAAATGCAAATGGAGTTCTCATTTGCATATGCTGAGCTCTCATCTGCATTTCCTCTTCCTTCCCTTTTGTGCAACAGCTTTTTGCGTAAATTGAGTAGTTTATTTCAAGGTAATTTTGAAATAAAGCACTATTTTAAAACATCCCTTAACCCTTGTGGAATGAGGGTTTTAGGGACATTGGAATAGCATGCCCATAATTTTGAAACCTTGTCCTCCACGTTTAAACCTATAATAAAACTATTTCAAAATAACGGACTGCTTTAAAGACGTGGAATAGCTATTTGGGGATTTTTCTATACAGTGTAGATGCAACCGTAGCTATGGGTATTTCAGAAAATGTTTCTCCAGCTTTCCACCATTATTTGGGAAATTATATACCTTCCTCTTCATTAAGGAGACTCAAACCCAGAACAATGAGGTTAGCTTTTAGCTGTTGTACTGTATTTCTTTTTATTTTTCCAACTCCATGGAAAGTCTCTAATACTCTGATATTATTTGTGGCCCATGATGATATTCTTATTCTTATTCTTATTCTTATCATTACATTAAGGGTGTTTTATATTGCAGCTGTCCCAATAAATGCTGATATATTTAAGGCTGTCAGAATTTCCATTTTAACTTGCTATTTTCATGGGTTAATGTCTGTCATGTGTTATGATGTTGCTTTAGATAGATAAATAAATAAAGTGGTGATATACATGAGATAAATTATATTTATAATTCACCTTTCACTACCTTTAGTATGCCCATTATTCTATATCTGCTGGGATGAGTTTAAACCTTCCAAAACTCCTAACATATTCCAACCATCATCATTTAAAATAAGGAAATAAATTGTTCCCTCCTTTTTTCAACATCCCCTCCAAATTTGTGAAATTTTTCCTGAAAAGTTTCTCTGTATTGAGATCCAAGATGGGCAATTTTCAATACTAGATGAGATAAATATTTTTAAGGTCTGGTATCTTGTGTTCTATGAAAATGGGAGTTTTATGCCAATGAAAAGGATAGATTCACAGCCCTAGTCATGGAAAACCATCAGATATAAGATCCCCAAATAATAAAATATTATGTATAGTAGAACTATTTGAGGTCATTTTAGAGGCTTCTAATGTATTAAGCATAGTTTTGCTCTCCTTCTTAAGCCTGTAGTTATACTAATAATAACTAAGTTTATTAATAGATGCATTCAAATTGTTTGTGTTAGAACAATGAAGAATGTTTCACACACAAAGTAAAAAATCAGCAACATATTCATCTACCAAAAATATTGCATTGCTTAGCCAAGATAAACCACCTCCACTCAGCAAAAGTATTACATAACCCCACACACCTTACAGATTTTTGGCTTTTGTTCACAGTTCTCTATTAGAACTAAAAATAATAATTCAGATTACTTGGCATGGTACATGAGATGATATCCTAACTAGATTATTGCTGAACTATTTCTATCCAAAATAGGCTACTTTCTAGTTCTAGAAGTTTATTTTATCTATGTTAGTGGTTATATTTATGTACAGCAAGTCCCATAATCTCTGGGTCTGTGGATAGCTCTAGTCTAAACAAAGGCCCAGTCTAGCTTCCACTGAAGTAAATGAAACTCTTTCCATTGATTTGAATGGGGCTTGTATCAAACCACAATGCCCCAAAAGCCAATGAAACAGAAAACGTGCATTAACATAGAAGGACACATAGGCCAATATAGAAGAAAAAAAAAGAAAAAAAAAGAAAAGAAAAGGATTTGCCCAGTAAAATGCTAATACTAGAGAGTAAATACTCCTGAAAGATGTTACTTTTGACACATGTTGGCTTCCCAAGGTCCTTTTTCTCAGCATGCAGTTGGGAGAAGGAGAAAATACAGCTGGTTCTGCCACTAAGGCCATGTCTAAACTACCATTTATGTTCCCAAGACTGATGTCACCCCAGGCTGTGAAAAAACACCCCCTGAAGGACATATGTTTTGCTGGCATAAGAGGTAGTGTGTATAGTGCTACGTTGGTGGGAGGGCTTTTCCCACTGACATAGCTACTGCCTTTACTTCTGGGTGGCTTAATTTGACTTGCGAGAGAGCTCATCTGTCAACAAAGGACAGCTATAGGAGAGATCCCGCATCACAGTTCCATTAGTACAGCTGTGCTGCTGTAAGGTAAATAGTGTAGACATAGTTAAACATTGGCAGTGCGACAAAGATAAACATGAAGAAAACAACATCAAAAGAGGAGGCTTACAATGATGCAATAATAATTTCTATCTCATGCTTTATGCAGCATCTCAGAGGGGTAGCTATGTTAGTCTGTAACTTTAAAAACAATGAGTAGTCCTGTGGCACCTTAGGGCATGGCTGCACTGAGGAGTTATTTTGAAATAACTCCCCTTATTTTGAAATAACAAGGCAAGCATCCACAATACCAGGTCTCTTATTTCAAAATAATAGCTCTTGCTTGTGAAGAGGAATAAGCTTATTTGAAAATAGTTTTTTGAGGAGTAGTGTAGACATAGCCCTAGAGACTAACAAAAATAGACAGGATCGTGAGCTTTCATGGGTAAGCCTCACTTCATCAGATGAGTTGGAGTGGAAATAATGGAATATAACAATTATAGGTCTCATGTTAATGAAGCTAATTAAATGGGCTAGATGTGTCCCATTCATAACTTCTGATGTGAAAATGCATATCAGTGACAGAGGAAATTGGCTTTGTAGTGCATTAACCAATTAATGTTTTTATTCAAGCCCAGGGTAAAAGTGTCAGATTCCCATGGGTCCAACTTAAATACCCAACTGGGGAAATGAGGAAACAGTTTGACAAAGCCAGACAAGTACCCTGAAGTCAACTACTTCAAGACAGGCCTAACAAGGAAAATAACAGAACACGCAAGAAGGAAAATAATAGAATATCACTGGTCATCACCTAACAGCTCCGGCCCCCAGCTTAAACCATATGGAACCATGGGAAGGATGATTTCAGCAATTTCCTTTCCATTACCAAACTCATCCTGGTCCAGTCCATAAAAGGGATCCACTCCCTTGATTCTACAGTACAAATAAAAGATGGTCACATATACACCACCCTATACCAGACACCTACTAACTGCTATTCTTACCTTTATGCCTCTAGCTTCCATCCAGGACACATCACATGATCCATTTTCTTCAACCAACCCCAAAGATACAACCAGATTTGCTCCAATCCCACAGAGACAAACACATAGAAGATCTTTATCAGCCATTCTTAAAACTTAAATACCTATCTGGGGAAGTGAGGAAACAGCTTGACAGAAGTACATAGAAGTCAACTACTTCAAGACAGTCCCAACAAGGAAAATAACATAACACTACGGATCATCACCTACAGCCCTCAGTTTACAATGATCCCTCATTCTTATAGGTTTTGGGAGACAGGCCAATCCTTCACATACAGACAACCCCACAACCTGGAGCAAATACTTTCTAGCAGCCACATACCACACCTCAGATATGCTCAACCAGGAACCTCAACAAACTCCATTGCCACCTCAGTCCACATATCTGTATAAGCGACACCATCACAGGACCTAACAACATAAGCCACAACATCAGGGTCTCATACAACTGCACACCCTCTAATGTGATATATATCATCAAGTGCCAATAATGCCCCTCTGCCATGTATATTGGCCACACCAGACAGTCTCTATGACAAAGGATAAATGGACAGAAATCAGACATCAGAAGTGGTAACACACATAAACATGCAATGGAGTATTTTAACCTGCTTGGTCACTGAATTGTGGATTTAAAAGTAGCCATTCTTCTGCAAAGGAATTTCACTAACCAGTTGAGAGTCTGCAGAATTGGAATTAATCTACAAATTTAACACAATTATCCTGGCTTGAATAAAGTCATTAACTGGTTGGCACATTACAAAGCCTGTATCTCTTGCCTTTAACATCCACATTTTTACATCAAAAGTTATGCTTGGACACATTCAGCCCACTGAATTAGCTTCATTAAAACAGGTCCTAAAATTGACAGATACCTCTTTTGGTGCTATAAATATATATAATCTTGGATTCTGTTTTTTCCACTCCAACTCATCTGATGAAATGGGTCTTACTCATGAAAGCTCATGATCTTATATATTTTGATTAGTGTCTAGTGCCACAGGTCTTCTCTTTATACAGAGTATTATTTACTATAAACCTTTAATTCAGCCATTCAGATTTTCCACTCTGATTTGCAATGATAGTGAAATAATAGCAAGTGTGCATTGGTGAGTGGCTTATTCAGGTATTAAATGAGTGGTTGCCATATTATCATGATGTGCTATAAGGACAGCAGGCGATCCTACTAAACTACCAACAAGAAAAGATGCTTTGACTGAAATAATGGTATTTTGCTAGTTTTGCCTACATTTTTCCAGTGTCTATTTATCATGAACATCACTCAAATAACACAATGCAGCTTTCTTCCTAAACATGAGCATAATTCATTGTGTTGTTACAGGTTGCTGAATACATCCATCTGACAAGCACAATGGTTAGTGTTTTAAATTGCTTTCTACCAGTTGGCTATGAGTTGGCTGTAAAATGCAGCATACTTAGAAATGCCATGCTTCGGGAATTTGTCCTGTTTAATGACAGAATTTGCCATTCTTAAACTTTTTGAATTGTACCATAATGTATAAGTAGTTTCCAATGAAGTTAAAGGGCTACTTGTAGAGTAAGGCACTAGTCAACATAATTAAGGTGATAGAAGCATGTCCTTAAGGCAAGATTGTGGAGTCCTTATTCTCATTGGTAGGCACTTCTTCATGCAAGTAGTGCATGGGATTTTCTCTTTTTGAACAGAAGAACATGAAATAACCACATCACCATTCCTACCTGGCCTTCCTGAACCTTTAATAGAGGTTCAGATTAACTCATTTAAGTAAATATCATAGTATCTCTTACAGACTCTTAAAAGAAATTATTCTGGAGTCTTATTGTTCCCTTTTTGACTATTATCCTTCCACTAGATGGCTAGTTTTCTACTGCTTTAGGAAAAAAACCCAAATTGCATAGCTTCTCATCTAAATTTCAACCAAGCAAAGACTGAACAGCCCCTTGATGTTTACAGCTATTTTCTCAGAAGAAGAGAATCCGGGACTGGTTGCTGTAATGCTGCTCTTGCCAGCAGCAACCTCATTAGGATACACAGTATAAACAGCTATGATAACTACTATTTCTCTCACCAGCAGCTATTAAGTCTAGCACAATGTTTCTGCCATCTGTGTTTTCAATTCTGAAGATTGCAGCATCCCCCACAGAGTGATAACCAGCCTCATCTTGAACTTTGGCACTAACTTTGGTGTTGTGCCTCGAGGTCCATTTCATGTGTCTCTGTCCCATTTTTTGATGCTTCTGTGCTCCAGGGTCTTCTGTACTGAAGATTCTGAAGCCATGAATGCTGCTCCAATCACTTTTGTCTACAGTTTACATAGAGCTTTCTGTTGTTGTACTTGTTATCCCTTACTGAGCCTTCCCAGTCTGCCCTAATAATTGGAGAGTGAAAACAAATATTTGATGCCCACAGTGTTTGGATGGACTCTGTAAGTCTGGGCTTTAGTTTATCAATCTGTAGTAAAAGCCACATAACAAAGCCTGTGAATTATAAATATTTTATTAGTGCCATTAATATAATATTATAAGAATTGTTAACTACAGGTATGTGGCTATGAGGTCAATAGTGCCCTATGGTGAACATGCTTCAGTGAGAAATAAGGGAATTTGCAGGGAACCAGATGGATATACACAGGTTACAAAACCTTTAGGAAACCTGCTGTCACTGGTACACCTGGCATGCTCTGTGAACTGGTATGTAATAGAAGCAGAGCATGCTTTCAGGGCTTCATGGAAAAAGTAGTAGTATCTTTTAACTAGCATTTTTTATGTATTATAGAACATTCTGAAAGGCATTATATAACTGCTTAGAACTGAAGAAGAAAATAAGAAAAGTTGCCCAGTCTTGGCTTGGAATGGATTAGACATAGTTTGTTATGATATATTATTTTATGTCCGTGTTCTGCTGTAGTAATCCAATATATTCTTACTCTGCCAAATTAATATGAAGCTAAAATATCACTGCTAAATACCAAACATGTCTCATCAGCTAACCCTTAAAACTGCTGTAGCTGAAAATATTTTTAATTGTGATGAGTTGAGAGGAGGCGTAGAAAGATACAGGAATAAATCTTATGTATGAGTGGCATGTAAGCAACTCAGAAATGAAAAATCATGTCCTATTACTCCCCTGTAATTGCTCTTTTAGTGTTGCTTTTAAACAGGTTTTTGAGTGAAACAAAAACTGCATTTATGGCATGGACTCCCTCAGAGTTTTATTGATTGCAAAGTGTGTATGCTTTTCTCTTGTTAGTCTGATAAATATTCCTAATGTGGTTCCAGCAATCAGAACTCTTATTGGCATTCCTTTACCTTAATCAGATGGATGGCTGTCTAGAATATGATTTCAGACATTTTTTATTCTGAAATAATATTTAGAAAATATGCTATGTAGCAAGATACTGTATTTTCTTTTTGAGCAGCAAGCCGGATTCTTTATTGGAAATTTGGAAAGTGTCAGGTACAATATCTGAGGTTTGGTTGTTGAAAATGAGTGCAGCTTACCTATTTCAAAGATGTAGCTAAGCAAAGTTATTTACAGCACAGTATTAGACTTAATCATTGGTAATACCTCAGCATATAGAATAGCTGGTATTAGAATGAGTTTTGACAATCCCTATTTCCATTTCAAAGGACAATGAAGTAGCAGTCTGACACTGATAGAAATCTTGCACTCCTAATTTTGCTGGCAGTTTCTGTGGTTATATCCTTTCTTTCTCCTTATACTGAGAATGACAAGAGAATAAAATTACTACAACATGTGATGTCCTAACAACTTCTGAGTGATCCTTTGGAGACTGGCACATTCATTCTAAGGGTACACCATAAGTAAGGGGCATCTTTCAGCAGTCAAATGACAGGAAGTGAATACTGTGATGGAACTGGGTACCACTGAGCCTTCTCTCACAGTAATCTGCACTCCTTCTCACAGTGTGAGACTGTGACAAGCTGTGATCCTATCCAGCTCTTGCAGCCGTACACAAGCAGGAACATATCCATCTGCAATTACATGAATGCTTTTGCTAGCCACTCATGAACCAATAATAGAGAGGTTTCAGCCCATTCTCCCAGTTCCCAAGCATAGGACCGCAGAACTGTGCCAATTCCTTGGTCAAAAGCCTGTAGGTATATTACCCAATCTGCCCCTCCCTCAAGGTGGAGAGGACAGTGCACCAGCCTGGGTTCCTGAGCAGATTTCCTTTTGCATTTCAATCAACATACTGTTTAAGGTTAAAAAAAAGATTTATTATCTATAGAAAAATAGGTTTTAAGTGATTGTAGGAAATAACATACAGGTTAAAGCTGGTTATCTAAGAAATAAAACAAAATCACAATATAAATTTTATACAGTTGACAGAATTTGAATCAAGCAGTGTCTCACCATAATGGCACAAACAGTTCACCAATCTTCCATACACAGGCTAGAAATCCCTTCAGTCTGGCACTACCTCCCTAGTCCAGTCTTTATTCCTGAGCTGTTTTCAGTTTTTGAGCGATGGAGAAGTGATGTCCACTGATAATGTTGCTTCCCCCTTATATAGCTTCTCCTAGCTTGCTGGGGAAAAATCTTTTGTTGTGACATGATTCAAAGTTTCCACTGTATGTGTTATCTCTGAGGGTATGTCTAGACTGCAAGCTTCTTTTGAAAGAAGCTTTTTCAGAAGATCTCTTCCGAAAAATCGTCTTTAGAAAGAGAGAATCCACACTGCACAAGTGCATTGAAAAAGTGATCTGCTTTTTTGAAAGAGAGCATCCACACTCATTGGATGCTCTTTCATGTAATAGGCCACCCAGAACCACTTCAGACAGGGCATTAGGTCAGCAGTTACTTCTGGGTGATGTTGCCTAAGGCTATGTGAGACGCGTGCTTAAAGGGACTCCCCTAGACAGCTGTTTCTCAGGTTCTGCTGCAGGCTTGCTTGGACAGCAAAGCTTTAGCAGTGCGTGTTCTGGTTACCTAGCTTTGGTGGACACCACAGCATTTTTTTCTTTTTGCTATGGAGCCTGAGCTGCCCCATAGCATGCGATGGCCCCACATTGTCATGCTGCAGGTTATGAAGAAGTTTCAGCAGACCATCTTGGCAGTCCTACTCCAGCTCGACTCCCAGCTCATCTGTGAGTCCCTTTGCCTGGATGTGGGAGCAATGCCCTTGCCCCCGAACCCCACAGTCAAGAGACGATTTTGGAAGCTAGACACCAGTTCCGGGGACCAACTGGTGATGGAGTGGTGGGACGACCAGCAGCAGCTCAGCAACTTCAATATGCGGAAGTCCACATTCTTGGAGCTGTGTGCCTGGCCCTCCGGAGACGCAACACCCACCTGCAGCCCGCCATCTCCCTAGAGACGCGGGTCGCAATTGATGTATGGAAGGTCGCCACTCCCGACAGCTACTGGTCAGTGGGCCACCAGTTTGGTATGGGAAAGTCCACCATTGGGGTCCTCTTTATGGAGGTAAGGCACTCTCAGGTTGCATTGCCTGCAGGGGGGGAGTCCTGGAAAAGGGAGACCCTCGGGAAAGAGGAGGGGAGAGGGATGATGAAGGGGTAGGGGGAAGGCCCATCCCCAGGGAGTTGTGCCGTCCTGCCCTCCCACAGCCCTGCTGCTGGGGGGGGACGGCCTCATAGGGGGTAGCTCCTGGGGTGTTTGGCGGGGAGGGGGAACAGGCACCTCCCAAGGGCTCAGGCACCCCCTCTCATTCTCTGTTTTGTGTGTTTCTATGTCTCCTTCTGCGAGTGGTGAGGGCCATCAACTCCATCCTTCTGCACAGGGTCATCTGCCTCTGAGACCTGGACCTGATGGTGGCTGGATTCGCTGCATTTGGCTTCCCAAACTGAGGAAGATCAATTGATGGGACCCACATCCCGATCCACGCACCACAGCATCAAGCCACCCAGTACATAAACAGAAAGGACTACTTTCCTATGGTTTTGCAGGCCCTGGTCAACCACCAGGGACAGTTTTCAGACATTTTTGTAGAGTGGTAGGGCCAGGCACACAATGCTCACATATTTAAGAGCTCTAGCCTGTACCACAAGCTGGAAGCTGGAACATTCTTCCCCCAGTGGGACTTTTGCATGGTGGATGTACAGATGCCACTCTGTATCGTTGGCTACATGGCCTACCCACTCATGAATCCCTACACTGGCCACCTGGATCACACCAGGGAACAATTCAACACGCACTTGAACCGGGCTCGCATGCAGGTGAAATTCGCCTTCGGGAGCCTCAAGGCCAGGTTCAGGTGCCTTCTGACATATTTCAGAGTAGGGGAGTGCAACATCCCCAAGGTGGTCTCTGCGTGTTGCGTGCTCCACAACCTGGTGGAGAGCAAAGGGGAGGCCTTCCTTCTGGGGTGGGGAACAAAGGCTGGTCTCAAGGTAAGGGTCTTTGAACAGCTGTTGATAGCTGCCATCCACCAGGCCCATCAGGCCAGGGTGCGCATCCGGGAGCCTCTGAGGGGGAGGTTCTCTGAAGGAGCCCAGTAACTCTTCCCAGGGCCTCCCCACTGGGGGCTTGTGCCTTGCCCCCCTTTTACCTTTCTCACCACAACCCCTCCTTTCCTCCCTTCCCTGTGCAAGTAACAAATACACCAGTTTTGGTTTCAACAAAAACTTTGTATTATGTTTTTCATAATAAAAGTAACTGGGGCAGAGGAGGGCTGAGAACCTGGATGGGTAAGAGAGAAGGGGGGCTGAGAACCTGGAGAGGGGAGTGAGGAGGGTGGATCAGGGCTGCAAGTGGCACTTGGAGCGCTTGCAAGTGCTGCCTTAGGTCCGGGGACCTCGATGAACTCGGGGTTGGGTGGGGCTTGGGACAACAGAGGGGCAGGCAGGAAGCCAGGGGCTGCAGCGGGGTCAGGTCTGGCAGGGGGGGCAGGAGGAGTTGGGAGTACCATCACCTCCCGGGTGTTGGCACACAAGTTTTCACCCTGTCACACGAGCTGGTCCCACATGCAATTGCACCACTCGGTATCATCACGGACCTTTTGGACCAGAGTTCGTTGCATGTCATGCAGGATTGCGACATGATCCCTCATGAGCTCCTGGTGGACCCTCCAGTGCTTGCGGCTCCCCCAGCTTTGGGCGGCCACCTGGGATGGTGTGGATCGCCCCTCAGTGATGGCTGGTCCGGCTGTGGAGGACAAGAGGGAGAGGCAGTCAGTCGTCCACTAAGACACTGTCCCTGAGGCTGTGTCCTCCTCTGTGAGCTGTGAGCAACAGTCCTTGGGCCTGGTAATGTCCCGGGAGCAAGCCCATGTGTGCCTCATAGTGGCCCGGAGGTGCCCATGGGACTATCCTGCCCACTTATCATCCCCCCCATGGACAAGCAGGCCAGGGAAGTATCCGGCCACAGTGGGATTTCATGTGTGGGAGAGGGGCCTGGAGCATCCTGGCCCTCCCTGGGGCCCACACACATACACACACACATACCTGGCAGCGCTGACTGTGGGAATGGGTGGTGCCTCATGTGTGCAGGCATGGCCATGTGCTATGTGCAACACTCCTTGGTCTGTGTGGGGCTGTGCATGTGCCCTTGCGCCCAGCCCACTTCCAGCAGTGGCTGGCACGGGGGAGGACATCCCTCCCAGGTATCGGACATGTGTGGGGCCTCCCCCTAGCCTGTGAGCAGCAACCTGTGTGTGCTCCAGAGCTAGCTCCTGAGACCATGTGGTGCACACTGCCACTGCACATGCTTGCATGTGCACGGACAGCTGCATGCTGTCCAGGCTGAGCATGCCGAGCAACAATTGCACTCCATCCCCTCTGAGTCCTCCTCCCCAGCCCTGTGTGTGTGACAACTGAGAGCACTCACCTGATGATCCTTCCCCAGCATCAGATGATGCCTGGGAGATCTCAAGGGCCTGGGGCACCAGCTCCATGCTGAGGGTGATGATGCTGTCAGTGTTCTCCTCCTCCTGCAGCTGTTGGTCATTGTCCTCCTCCTCGTCCTCCTCCTCCAGGAACTCCGGTTGGGAGAGCACTGGTGTCCCCAGGCCTGAGTCCACCAGTACGGGTGGAGAAAGGACTTCCCCACCCCCCAGGATCTGGTGCAGCTGTGTGTAATAAGGGCAGGAGTGGGGTCATGCCCCGGAGCAAGAGCTGTGTTCCTTGACCCGGGCGTACCCTTGCCAGAGCTCCTTCACTTTGCTCCAGACTTGGTCGATGGTGCGGGGGTGGTGCTCCCTCTGGGCCAGACCTTCAGCAATGCCCCCATAAATGTCCGCATTTCTGTGCTTGGAGCCGAGATCCTTTAAGGCCTCCTCCTCCCCCCACAGCTCCAGTAGGGACAGGATCTCTGGCCTAGTCCAGGAATGCACCCAGCGTTTGGTGCCCCTATGTGGGTCCTCTGAGTCCTGGTGCTGCTCCCTGTGCGGGCCAGGTGGATGTCGGGGGGCTTGTGGCTGTTGCATGGGTCAGCAGGCCTTTGGCAGTCAGAGCTGTGCGGTCAAGGTCCTGCTGCAAGGCCTGTTTCCTGCCACACAGCTAGTCCAGGGTACCTGAAGCTTTAAGAGTGGCAGGAGACAGGAACTATAGAGCTTGATTAGTGTGGATGGAGTGTCCACCAGAGCACCTGTGCTATTTCCTGGAGGCCTCTTCTTTTGAAAAAACTCTCCCGCATCCACACGTGACTTTTTCTGAAAGAACTCATTTGGAAAAGGTGTTCTTCCTCGCAGAATGATGTTTACCAGTGTCAGAAAACCCCCTGCGTTCTTTTGATTTTTTTTTTGAAAGAACGTGATTGCAGTGTGGACGTAAATGAAATGTGGATGTGTGTATTCCCATAAATGAGATATTTTAACTTTAGAACCTATTTTAGTAACAAATATGTAGCAAAACTTCGTAACTCCAGAAATGATAGCACATATAATCCAACAGGATATTCATAGTCAACACATCAAGACTTTTAAAATAATACTGCACAAGGCATACTTTGTACAGAACATATTGTACTCATATCACTATGGTTAATAAGTGGTGATAGGATATTGCTTTGGGGTACAGGGCCACAAATACACAGTTTAGTTTTTTCCTTGATCATTTTATTTTTTTTTGGTTTGACTTAGTTGCATGTTTCACTGTAGTCCAATGGCTTTCTGATCATGTGGATGCTGTAGTTCATTATCTTATATGGTATATACATTGAGTTTGTTCAGTTCTATGCTAGTCCCCTATGCAGCCACTGCTGATGAGGGGCTAAAATTATCATATCCCCTTCGGTAAAACAGGCTCAAGGATATCATTTTTAAACTTGGCTTGAGGCAACTGGAAAAGTTAATTCATTGCTCATTTAGCTATCCAAATTGTACCATTCCAGCTTTTGCTGTTACACTCTTGAATGTGATTCCTTAAACTTGGATGCATCTCTCAACATATACACATACAGAACATATGTACATCTTGTCTAGCACTCAAATACACTGGTACTTTAAAATACACAATCACTGCTTTTATATCTCCTTTTACATTTTTTTATTTGAATGTGCTGGTACTAGATGATAACAGAGACAAAAGATGGTGTCATCTGTGATTAGAGGTAGACTTTTATTTCTGAATTTTTTTTCTTGTTGCATATTTTGATAGCTTTTTAATTTGTAAAGACAAGGTGGATGAATTAATATATTTTATTGCTCCAGTAAAATATATTACCTCACTCACCTTGTTGTTCTAATATCCTGGGATCAACCTAGCTACAACAGCACTGTAAACAGCAATGGACGATATCTAATTTTAATTTATATGCAGTTTATATCTTTGAGATTTGGACCTGCTTCTTTCTTCCTTCATTAATCTATGTTTTTTCTTTTACATTTTTCTTATCAAATCACTGATTTTGGGAAAATGATTTTTGAACATTCATCAATATCTAAATAACTTATTCATCTCCAATACCAGTGGGGGGGAAAGGAGGATAGAAACTTTCCAAATTAATTTGTCCATGTAGATGCAACTATTTGTTCTTTTATCCCCAAAAGATTAAATTGAGATGTTTTTCATACTATAATTTAAAAACAAAATTGCAACCAATTGCAGACTTGTATGGAGATTTTCTAGAGAAAAACAGACACAAACAAGTTTTGCTCTCGGAGTGCAAGTACAGAAATCTGTGAGGAAAAAAAAAGAAAGGTGTTTCTATGTTGTTTCTGATCTGGAAACTGGAGAAACTAGAAATGCCACAAAAACACCTAATGAATTATTTCCCCAACCCTGTTTCTAGGTCAAAGAAGCCTGGGTAATTTTCATAGAAAGGTTTGAAGGGAGAATTGTGGTTCAAACACAGAACCAAAAAACAAAACCTTGAAGGAAAGATGGACATCCAAGGAAATACTCTCCTGGGATGCCTAAAAGGACAGTTGGGGCATGTCTACACAGCAGGACTAAAGCTGAAATAAGCTACGCAACTTCAGCTACCTCAATTGCGTAGCTTAAGTTGAAATAGCTTATTTCAGCTCTTGGTGCTGTCTACACAGCAGGAAGTCCAAGGAAGAGCACTCTTCCTCCGACTTCACTTACTCCTTGTAAAATGAGGGTTACAGGAGTCGGAGTAAGAATATTATGTTGAAATAACTGCTTGTGATATAGACGCAGACTATGTTATTTCAGAATAACGACAGTTATTCCAAAATAACACTGCTGTGTAGACGTGCCCTTAGGCAGACAAGACAGAGAAACCACTTTTGAATTGATTGTTTGTGTGGGTTGGTGGTGGGAGCAAGGAGGTGGAAGGCAGAACATATACCCCAAAAAAGTCCATTTTCAGGGGCATGATCATAGATAGTTATTTTGTTCTGGGGAACCCATGAGCTCTTGGGCTGACAGGGCATGTTATTTTGTCTGTACAAGCAGACTGGCATTTAGTGTCTATCACCTGAAATCCTGATGTGGAAACTTGACAAAGTTTGGAATGACACGAATGCTTCAGGCAGCATGATCCACGTTTACTTCCATGGGGAGTCTTTGCGTTTTCCTGTGTTAATAATTTCCCTAAGGTAAGGCACTTGTTGGGGCCATTTTAAGTGGGGATGGCCTGAGCTGATGTTGTGGGGTGGAATTGGGTGCATTTTTTCCACACAAGAACAAAAGGGAAAAGGTCTTGTGATAAGCTTCTGACCATGGGAAACACAGAGGTGATGTGCATGAACAGGTCCTTTGGCAGCTAAAGGTGTCTTTCAGATTTGGAGCTCAAATGGCTTGTGCTGGGAGGGGAGAATCAAAGAATATGTCCTAGGCAAAGTTGTGGTAGGGGAGATGCATAACAGGCTACAATCTTTGCCCAAAACTCCCTTGTCTGTTAGCACGGGTTGTTCCCGTTGTGAAGTATTTAGTGTACTGCGTTGAATCAAAGTGGCAGGTAACTCCCCATTATACTATCTGGATATAAGAAAGATGAGAGAAGACCCAGATGCAGACTGGTCAGTACAGAGGTAGAGACCTAAGAAGAAGACCTGGACTAACTGTGTTAGAGTATTATTATTTTATTTGTTAATAAAGACAAACCTGACAGGGGGCTGAGATGAAACTCTACACAGTGTGTATGCAGTTGTTTTAGGGTAGGCAAGGAAAAGCAGTTGCTCAGAGTGTCCTCCCTCCCCCCGCCAGCTTATGAGGATTCAACATCTCTGTGGCAGACTCAGTTTCTCCTCTGCTGCTATCAGTACCTTAGTGCTTCATTTTTATTATTTCCAATAAAAACACTTAGAAACAGTCTATTTCATACTATCAATACAGTATCGAAATGGATTTATTCACAAATGCTTCTGGTAAATGAGGAGTAACAGACCACACCCTTGGCAGCCAGGACCGAGCACGTACAAGCTAACAGTAGATACTATTGCAATCACTTAATAAACAGACTGTATTTTTCTGTGAAACATTGTACATGTGATGGGATATTAACTAGGCCTATGCAAGTTATTAGCAATGAACAGTTTGTTTAAATTATTTAGTCTCTCCTTTTGTTTGTGGATTGTCCATGGACAGAGAATATTTCTAATGAATATGTTCATTATTAAAAATTATTTCATCAACAGTTTGCTTAAGCATATTGAAGATCATCAATTGTTTACCAACAATTCACCATGACTATTGCTTCCAGCATTCACTAACCATAGTTTTCTAATATTTCTGTGTGATTTGTCATCTAATTTACATCATTTTTTCTACCTTCTAATTTTATGAGTCACAAATGCAAAAAAGCCTTTAAGATGGCCACAAAAACAATTCTGTTGTGAATATGCTTTTGCATGGGTATTCTGAAGTATCTTGGAATAAGTTTTGAGGTTGTCTTGTTTTTCCTATTACCATGGTTTTAATTTTTTTACACTGAGTTGCAATATTGCCTTCTCCATCATTTCTGTAACTTCATTTGTGCATGTTTGAAGACCTTCAGCATTTTCATGTAAAAGAGCGATGTCATCAGCTAAATCTAAATAGAATAATCTTGCATTATTCCTCCTGAAGCTATATTGATTATTCTTGCATTGCTTGAGGCCATAATCAATTACAATAAAGAGCAAGAATGGAGACAGGATGTACCCTTGCCTTACCCCATCTAATTTCAAATGATTTACTTAATCCTTTATTCATTTTAACACATTTGGGGTTAGTGTAAAATGACTTCATTACGTTGATCAGTTTCATCAGAATTCCATACTGCCTAACAATTTTCCACATTGTATCCCTATTGCACTTTCGAATGCTTTTTGAAATTCTATAAAAATAATACTGAGGTTTCCTTGAAATTTGTTCATGTTTTCAATCATCCTTCTTAAGGTGAAAATCTTGTCTGTGTATGAATCTTGCCTAAAACCAGATTAATCCTCACAAAGAAAGGTATCCACCTTTCCTATCATCCTGTTTAACACAATCATAGATAACACTTTTTCCTGTCATGGAAAGAAGTGTCACTCCTCTCCAATTTGAGCAATTATTTAACTCTCCCATTTTCAGAAGATTGGTGATAATACCATGTGTCCCTTCTTATGGATTTTTTTTCTCTACAAATTTTATTTCATGGTAATTGGACATATAGATTTAAACATCAAAATCAACAATGAAGCGCTAGAATGGTTAAATTGATTCAAATATTTTAGAAGCACAATAAGCCAAGATGGCATGTGCTCTGAGGAAATAAGAATAATGATCATCAAAGCGAACACAGCCTTCAGCAAACTTAGGAACATTTGGAAACTTAATTCCATATTCTTACATAAAAAACTAATCATCTACTCAGCCATCGTTGTAGCCATAGCAACCTACGGCAGTGAAACCTGGCAACTTAAGAAAACAGATGCTCTGAAGTTACATGCATTTTATCATAAGTGCTTGCGGAGAATATTAGAAGTAAGCTAAGAGGAAAGAAAAATGAACTATGAGGTGAGAAAAATGGTGAAAGAAAGGTCTGTATTGCAAATAATTTGTAAAAGAAGACACGAAGGGCTAGGGCATGTATTATGAATGGATCGTAAACAGCCACTGATTATGGTTCTAAGTTGAGAGCCAGAAAATCCAACAAGACAGAGGAATAGCCCTAGGATGACTTGAAAGCATATGATTATCAATGACATAGAAAAAAATAATTTTACATGGGAGGACTTAGGTCACATGGCAGCTGATAAGTAAGCATGGAGACTATGGGTAGCCCAATGTACGGAAAAGCGCAGGATGGACTAAGGTCTAAGGTCTTGCTTTTCTACTGTCATTGTTTGCAAACAGAATTTCTTACATGAATGTTTGTGTAATACAATTATGGTTGTTACATACTGTCAAAGTGAAATCCCCTTTTTTTATCCAAACAAATATTTTTATCCTTTTTTTGAGTATTCTTTCAGCTGTATTATTAAAACTATACTTATACTGTGCTCTCAAAACTCCTTACACAAACCCCAGTCTTAATGCAATTAATTAAATGAGAGACAATGTGGTATGACCACAACCTTAACTACTAGCACTTCAAATGCACAAGCAATTACAAAACGAATTTTGAGAGTGACTATGTTAAATGTTGATGAATGACTAGGAACTAGAAACTATTAAATTTAATAAATGCATTTGTTAATATATGTGTATGTATGGACTGGACCACTCTGTTAATCACCACCCAGCACCTTAAGCTGGCTGGGAGTAAAGAGTGATTCTTGATGGCTTGAGAAAGGAGGGAAAGCATTTCTTGATGGCTTGTAGTGGGGAGAATTAAAAATGCTGGAAAAATGGCCAGCATGATTGCTGACTCATCACCACCCAGGAATGAGGGGGATTAAAGATCAGGTTGTGCTGGGACCCTCCCCTCTTACTCACGAGCAGGACTGGCAACACCCCATAAAAGAAAGCATAGTAATGGATAAATGTCCTTGGGAAAGTACTTAAGAGAGGTACTCCATAATTGAGTGAGCTGGGGTAGTTGGGGAGGCCTATGATTGCTATAACTTAGAGCCAACACCCCATCATTATAGTCGACCATACCCCTCCTTTGATGGCAGTGGTCAGTAAAGTCCCAGCTTTGCTGGGGGGATTTGGATGGAAAGGGGGGAGTTGGTTGAAGCCTTCCGCCCCCAGGACTGTAAGGTCCCAGCACTCCCTTGGTTAATTATGGGAGAAAACAAGGGTCTGAAACAAGGGTCTGAAAACATGTTATCTGCCAGGTAGTTCCAGACATCTAATACTAAATTTGTGACCTGATAAAACCCATATCAAATGTCTCCTCTTCATTTGGCATAGCTAGACAATTTAGTATTAACTAGAGATGGCTGGAAAACAGAAACAAAAAATGAAAATGAACATTTTAATTTGTCACTGCAATTTCATTTTCGTCAACATTTTCTGATCCGGTATAATAAGAAATCAGTGGGTGTGTTCCCTAATATTGGCACAATTATATGCGCTTGACAAAGATTTGGCCACTCCCTTTACATCTACAAATACACATGACCGCATCACAATATTATTTTGTAAGTTTAACAAAAGAAAAGTATACTGAACTCTGATATCAGCCTGTCTTCAGGGTAATTTAACTGGTGCCTAGGAAAAGACTTTGTAGCCCAGAAAGAAATTAATTGTTCTTAAAGTCCCTAATCTTGGTTGCTGGTCTCCTGCCAGTTCCTGACAAATTGCACCCATGCTCAGATTCAAGGCCTCACTGGTTTGTTTATGGCCTTCCCTTCTTTATTACTTATGTCCTTCCAGTCAAAGCACAAAAGCAGCACTTGGACTTGCACTTTAGGCCTCTCCCTGCTCCACTGAAGTCAAATGGAGTTTTGCTATTGATTAAACTGGGAGTACATTTAGGCTTGAGTTGGCCCAAATTAAATGTTAGATCTGGAATAATGAACAAAATTGGTGAAAATGGGCATCTGCAGTCAGAAAAGGCAACACTGTTGAAATAAATGACTCCTTAGAAATGGTTTATGTATTACTGGGTTTGAAGCAAAAAATGCTTGGAATAATTTTGAACTGAGCTTGGAAAGGATTCAAAAAGCAGATAATAATACAATTTGTTTGGCCAGAAAACAAGTGGTCTATGAAATAAAACACAGACGTTAATAGGACATTTTAATTATGGGTATTAATGGGTGTATTTGTGATAAACAGGGTTTAGAGCACTTGCCTAATTATCTATGTTATGATCCAGGTAGTAAAATGTGCCAGCATTATCTATATATTTCAGTTTCTTTCTTGGGTATACAAATACACCTAAGGCCATACACTGTAGCCCTCCACTCTTCCTTAACATTCTTCAACCTAGCAGTTAGCTACCTATTCTGGGGTCCTTTATGTATTGTACTGAGTTCTGGACCAAAAAGACCATTCAAAAGACAGGTACCATAAAAGAACTATAGGACAGATACAGCAGTTTAGTCTAGCCAGTGAAAATCTACAGGAAAATCTATAGATGGGAATTTTAGAAGGTCAGTTTAGGAAGATATAAATGTTATCCGAGTGAAAGGGAATGAAGCCCACAAGCATGGAACAAGAGAGAGAGCTGTCGGGAAGACAGTACAGTCCTCAAGTAGAGGCAGTCCTTAAGTATTCTGGTGCCCTACACAGCCCAAGAACCTGCATCCCATCCCCCTCACCAGGGAGTGGGGCAGCAACTCTGCGGGGGGAAGAGGCCTGTGCTCATAGCTCTGGGGATAGGAATAGAGCAGGGAAACTGGTGGGGGAACAGGTAGAAATCAGAGTGGTGCAGCCCACCAGAACTGCAGGCTGGTGCTAGGCATGCACAGCATAGAATGCTACTTAATTTGGATCACACTAGTGCCACAAATTTACTGGTTCCATATGCAGCTGCATACTCCACATATGGCTAAGGATGGCCCTGGATAGCAGGCCTTTTTGGTGGAGAGCAGAAAAAAATTGTTCTTAGATCTCATTCAATTTATGAACCTTAAAGTTCATTTGCAGAGCTGTCCTTAAGCATGCACAGTGTATGCAGCAGCATAGGGCAGAACTGCATTTGGGGCACAGTGAAGTAGGGCCTGATGCTGCCTATGTCCAGTGCCAGCTGAGGAGAGTGCCAGCCCAAGCAGCCCCAATCCCCTGCTGTCCAGTCCCTGCTCTGCCTCTTGTCCCTGGCAGTCCAATCTCCTGGCCCCAGCTCTACCTCTTGGCCCTGGCAACCAAATTATCTCGCCTCCTGCTTTACCGCCTAGCCCCTCAAGTCTCTGGCCCCCCTGCTCCACCTCTCAACCTTGGAGGCCCAAATCCCAGAGTTTCCTGCTCTGTTACCCGCACAAATTTCTCTATCCCTTCCACACTGTAGGGACACACACCTTTACCCAGTTCCTAGGGCTCAAGGTGCAACCCTATTAATTTACACACCCACCCTTACCCAGTTCCTAGGGCTCAGGGTGTAACAACCTGCGGTTGGCAGGATCTTTAGGCACTTGAAAGAGCCTCACACAGTAATGTCCTTATCCTCTATTTATTGACAATTCCCAAACAAGCAGAATACACATGCTAAGCACACAGGGTCATGCTCACCAATCCTGATAAAAGGCAGGCAGACTTCCCCTGTTGGTCAGACAGTATCAGTCTCTCTGGTCTTAGGCTGTGTCTTGGAGGTGAGTTCTTCTTTTCCAGATCTTCCCCCCTCCTCCTGGTCCTCTTCCAGCCTTTTCTTCCTTTAGTACTTCTGATGATCTTCCTCTTCTTCTCTCCTTCTTGAACCCCAGTTTATATAATGAAAGTTGAGTCTTGCTTAGCTATACCTTAACCAATTATTTTAGTATAATTTTACTAACCAATCATAACAAAATTACCTAACCAATCATACCCCACCACCTTAATTGATTTACACCTAGCAAAATTAATTATACAGCAGACAGAAACAGTTACAAACCAGACAGAGATCACACAGTCAAACAATAGGAAAGTGTAATGACAATGCTCATAGGATGAGGATTCCACAACATCCTCTATTGATAAGCAGTTTCTTGCCAGACGGAATGGTGTTATGCACAAATTTCTTTACCCATCTTGAGATCTGTTTCTTTATCTGGTGACAGTGGGGGAGCTATCAGGGCAAAGTCCCTCCTCACAGCCTGGTGTGACACTTTGTAATACAATTTAGATGGAACTGTGAGTATGTGACTCCAGGCCTTACAGTAATGGCTGCTACTCTTCAGTCTGGCTACAGAAGGCGGCTTTGGTTCAGGCCTAGCACAGGCCTTCCAACCTGGCTACAGAAAAGCCATATTGTTACAGCCCTGCCTCTCAGCCTTGGAAGCCCAAATCCCAGCGTTTCCCACCCCGTCTTCTAGCTCCGGCTCCTGAATCCCACAGTCCTCCCACCCCTCCACTCGGTCCCCAGTCCAAATCCTCCACACACCCGCTCTGCCTCCCAGCCCTGGAGGCCCCGGTCCCCTGGCCCACAGCTCTGGTGGGCTGCTCCACTTCCCCTTCTGCCTGTTTCCACGCCAGCCTCCCTGCCCTGTTCTTGCCCGCCAGATCTGAGCACAGCCCTTCCCCTCCCCCCAGCAGAGCTGCTGCCCTGCTCCCTAGCTGCAGATGAAGGGCGCAGTTGCTCATGCTGCATAGGGCACTACAATTCATAAGAATGGCCCTGGTAATTTATTTTATATTGAATCAAGCCGCTGTCATGTGGTGTGTTTAACAAGGTTAGTGTCACAAAGGATAAGGATATTTATGGTGGTGTGCTCATGCCTGTGCACAGAAGCTGCTTTTACTTATTTCACTAATGATTGATGCCTTATATCTATATACTGTACACCAAAAATAATGGCTAGATTCTGACCATGCACCAAGAGAAGCCTTCAGGGTATTTTTGTCTGAGTCCATCACAATACTTCTTGTGACCTGGGGAGTCCATGCCACAGTTGAAGCTCCATTACCCTTTCAAAGGATGTATTGTGCTTCTGTGCTGATCCAACTGTACTGAATGAGGATGCTATAATTTTGCCTACTCCTTCAAGTGCTAAAGCCAAAGCAAGCTCTGCACAGTGCCTTTGCTCCTCATGTAGCTCCTATCTGGGGCCTTTCATGACAATGAACATGTGAAAGGGCCTCTCCCTTCACAGTTTCTGCATCGTGTCAGCCACATTCTGGTCTAAAATATGCTCAGCGTCAATCTCATCAATGCCCCCAGTGTCATGGTATATCTGAAACACCCAAAGGGAAAAAAACAATATTAAGCTGAGCTTATAAAAATACTCTCCATTTGTGGAAATGACACATGCAGAGAAATGCCTCCTAATACTGCAGAAGGGGACTTCTATGAGAAATCGTCTTCCACTTTTCACAGTGAAGTGATAATGGTTACAAATTCAGATAGATTGACGCTAGATAATCCTGCTATGAGCAACATTCAAAATCAGACTATAGTGTGCCTTTACAAAATTGTCATGTATTATTGCAATAAATCTTATATACTTACCGAAGATAACACACGGTAACTTATGAAGATCTCATCTAAAGGCAACTCAGCAACAAATGGTCCCAAAATTCAACTGCTTAAAAATGACTGATTATTTTAGATTTAGGTGCAGTTGTAGGAAAGCAGTGAATCAATATATCTTAAGAAGAAATAATAGTTGCAAATAAATGTAATCTTTCAAAGGAACCAGAATATTATCTATAATCTTTTCCAGCTGGCTGTCACTTTTCTGTCTGTTAATTCTCAAACAATTCTGAATTATAGCAGAAGATTTTCCATACAATGGAAGTTATTTATATAAATACCTGTGAATGGAAGAGAACAGTGGTTGCAAAATCTTACATCAATATATCAATATTTTATGTGTACCATACTGATATAATTTACACAATAAAAACATATCTGCCATGCTTCCAGTTCCCTTTGTGTCAGGAGTTGCCATAAATTGGTAAAACCATTTTCTGTTGGAGTATGAAAATGACAAGAGCCCATTCTCAAAGAAAATAATGTTGGGTTGCTCTTTTCCAAATAAGAATTTGACAAGCTCAGCTGAGCAGGCAATGTTGCATATATTATTTTTCCATCTGCTGGAATAGTTATCAGAGTTGTATGTGTTTGCAGAATAGTGATTTTTACTGCAATCACAGCAAAAAATGAACTATATATTTTAACTGAAAGCTAAATAAAAGTTCACAGGTTGGAGAAAAGGACTGAGTTTGGAAAAGGTGAACCACTACAATCACTATCCCTCCCCAAAACAGACACTTACATGAGGAGGAAGAAGAAAAGCAAGCAAGAAAACAGTTTAAAGCACTATCATTATTTGAACCATAGCCAGATAGAAATAGAATTCCTGTCTGATAATCACTAGGTTATTCATGTAGTGTGACTTACAGCTCATCTTGTATCCCAGTCCCCTTATAGACATAAGTATGTTAACACTTAAAAAAAATGTAATGCTATTCAACTTATTAAAATAAAAGAGCATTTTGGACTCTGTTCTGTGTATATTGTCTCTGGGGGGTATGTGGAATCTGCTATTTGAACACTGTACCTTAGGATGGTGACTGGTTAACCTTTCATTCTGGTGTTCCCTAAAAATCATCCGAAGAAACTAGTGTTTTTACTTCGACTCTCTGTCAAAGTATGTAGGATCATGCCCTTTTCTTTTTTTTTTTACATACTGATCCTACTTACTTACTGATTCAGTAAGATACCTACTCATGTGCCCTATTAAGGACTGGAGTAGTCCCCACTGATGACAAGTACAAGAACATCATGGAATTGGGTTTTTAATGACCCTTCTCAATTTTCTGTTGTGTCAATATTTTATTCAGTGTTTAGTTTGCAGTTTTTTATTATGCTTTTAATCGAGCAATGTGTTTGAGAAACCCGAAATGTCTCCTTCTCTCTTATTCAGCTAAGAAGTTCATCTAAGAATTTGCTAGTGAAACAGAAATGCCTTTTATTCTCTTTACATAGTTTAAATTCTAAGGGAGGTGTGTGAATCCAACTAGTCAGCTAATTGGTTTTTAAACTTTTATTGCTACTGCTCTCTTACTCCTTTTGTCTCTCTGAGGTACTTCTATAGGTCCCCCTCATTGTAGTGTCTGAGCACTTAAAAGTCCTTAATATATTTCTTCTCACAACTCCCTTGTGATGTAAGGAAGTGCTATGATTTAACAGATCCAACCAAGTCATGGGATAGGTGGAGACTGAAATTGGAATGTGTGACTCCAGTGTCTGAGCTCATTTTAATTTTCTTAAGTTGGGTACTGGTAATGAACAGCAGCATCCTGGGCTTCAGTTTAAGCTATATAAACTTACCTGGGACCTTGAAAAATAACTTTGGAAGTTAGCCCACGGTGAAGCCTAAACAGGTGCAGGTTCATTGCAACCCAAGCTACAATGATAAAACTATTTTGGGTATGGCTACATGCGCTGCTGTCACACACACCCAACTATAGTGTAGACATTACCCATAGAGGGTGCATCTAAACAGTGAGTGACAAACTCAAAGGGGGTTCAGAAGGTTCATGCTTCCTTAATAAAAGTATCTGTACGGATGTCTCTCTAGGCTTCAGAGACCAAGCGCAAATGCTTAGAGAGTCTGTAGACCCAAGCTCTGAGACTGACTGATGCAGGTAGAGGTCCCAGAGGGACAGATTTTTAAAGATATTTAGTTGCCTAACAAGATGGATAGACACCTGGAGCTAGGTCCAAAAAGGGGCCTAAGAGTTAGTATAGGAATGACTAATGTTTAGGCATACTACAACTTTCTGCAATACACAGCCCTGAGATAGTTGCACTGTCTCCCTGTGCAATGCATGGGGAGATGTGGATGACTACAAAGGGAATCCATAAAACCATGAAGCAGTGGGAAACCTTATCTAGCTTGCAGGAAATACGCAGGAAAGATATTCCTCAAAGGGAGTTTGGCACCTAGCTCTAGACCATAAAGAGGTGTCTCCCTCTGCTTAAGATTCACAACTATGAACCATTTCCTGGAGCTAGATACTAAAGCTCTTTTATGCAGAAAAGGCAAGGAAGAGGAGCCGCCCTCCCTGAAAAATCCATTTTTTATCCATTAGTGCATGGCTTAGAACTCTCACTCAGGCTGTGGAAGCCCTAGATTCAAATGGCCCATCTGCTGGATTTCGAGCAAGGATTGTGAATTTAGGTTTGCCTTTCACCATACATGAAATAGCCTAACCCCCAGACTGCAGGAAACCTCCTACCCATGTCTTGTGAAACTGTTTATCTTTATATATTTAAATATGAAATGGGGCACAAAAAGCTTGAGAATGACCCTGGTTAGGGCACTCACCTGGGTGGGGGAGACTCAGCTTCATGCCCCTGTCTCAATAATAATTTAATTCATTATGCAAAGTGGAACAGTTTCAATAGGAGAGATTGAGAACACCCTATCCCCTATCCCTGGCTATCCCAGAGCTCATGCAATGTATAAAGGAGGCGATTATTTCAAATTTCCTAAGTTCAACTTTTGGGCACCCAATTTTGCAAATTCAAACATCTGTGTCCTCATTATGGAGAAGAATCAAATGTAGTCTGAAGTAGTGAGTTCACATAAACGGAGCCTTTCTCAGACTCAGAACCCCAGGAAGCACGCTCAGGAGTGTGACAGGATGGCAGATATTTTCCATGTCTGCTTGGTCAGAAAAACAGTGCCGGGTGTTACAGGGTCTCCTCTCCATGCCTGTATTGCAGAAGGCACTCCTCCCCTCCCCCCCATTGCAGGACAGAAAAGGGTTGCAGTGGGTGCATGCTTTTCATGCTCTGGTTGACCACGTGGAGGCCACAACACTGCGACCATGGAGACAGAGCTGCTACAAGGCAGTGCCATGCTCATGGCTCTCGTTCTGTTCCCCATGGTGCAGTACATTGACAGTGCCCGCATGTTGCTCCACCAGGAACAGGACGAGGACAAGAAGGACAAAACTTTCCTGATACAGTGCATGCCACTCAATCCCCTGGACACAGTGGAATGTTGCCCTTCCCCCACCATCCCCTCCCTTGCAGAGCAAACAATAAAGAGTTCATTTTATAAACAAACAGGAATCTTTATTTGGGAGATTTACAACAGAAGAGGGAATGGAAAAAAGACTTGGAATGGGGGAGAGAGGCTCTGTGCCACGGTGGCTTAACAACCAAGTGCCAACAAAAAAGTGCCATCATGTCTTAACAACCAAGCAAAAGAGCAGAGAGACATAAAAAGTCATTGTTTAGAAAGTGGAAGTTAAATCCTAGTGAGAAAAATAGGAAGGAGTATAAACCCTGTCAAATTTAGTATAAAAATATAATAAGAAAAGCCAAAAAGGGGTTTGAAGAACAGCTACCCAAAAACTCAAAAAGTAATAGCAAAATGTTTTTTTAAGTACACCAGAAGCAGGTAGCCTGCTAAACAACTAGTGGGACCACTGGACAATCAAGATGCTAAAGGAGTACTCAAAGACGATAAGGTCATTGCAGAGAAACTAAATTGCTTAGGTCTTCATGGCTGAGAATGTTAGGGAGATTCCCAAATTTGAACCATTCGAAGGAATGGTTCAAATCTGAGGAACTGTCCCCAGTTGTGTAATTAGAGCAGATTTTGGAACAAATTTATAAACATAACAGGAACAAGTCACCAGGACCAGATGGCATTCACCCAAGAGTTTTGAAAGAACTCAAATGTGAAATTGCGGAAATATTAACTGTTTTTTGTAACCTATCCTTTAAATCAGCTTCTGTACCTAATGACTGGAAGATAGCTAATGTGACAACAATATTTAAAAAGGGCTCTAGAGATGATCCTGGCAATTAGAGACAGGTAAGTCCAACGTCATTACCGGGCAAATTAGTTAAACCTATAGTAAAGAATAAAATTGTCAGACACATAGCTTAACATAATTGTTCAGGGGAAAGTCAACATGGTTTCTGTAAAGGGAAATAATAGAATCATAGAACACTGTAGCTGGAAGGGACTTTGAGAGGTCATCGAGTCCAGTCCCCTGCCCTCACGGCAGGACCCAGTACTGTCTAGACCATCCCTGATAGATGTCTATCTAACCTGCTCTTAAATATCTCCACAACCTCTCTAGGCAACTTATTCCAATGTTTAGCCACCCTGACAGTTAGGAAGTTTTTCCTAATGTCCAACCTAAACCTCTCTTGCTGCAGTTTAAGCCCGTTGCTGCTTGTCCTATCTTCAGAGGCCAAGGAGAACAATTTTTCTGCCTCCTCCTTATGACACACTTTTAGATACCTGAAAACTGCTATCATGTCCCCTCTCAGTCTTCTCCTTTTCAAACTAAACAAGCCTAATTCTTTCAGTCTTCCTTCATAGGTCATGTTCTCTAGACTTTTAATAATTCTTGTTGCTCTTCTCTGGACCTTCTCCAATTTCTCCATGTCTTTCTTTAGGTGTGGTGCCCAGAACTGGACACAATACTCCAACTGAGGCCTAATCAGCACAGAGTAGAGTGGAAGAGTGACTTCTCATGTCCTGTTAATGCATCCCAGAATCACGTTGACTTTTTTTGCAACAGCGTCACCCTATTGACTCATATTTAGCTTGTGGTCCACTATGACCCCTTAGATCCCTTTCTGCAGTACTCCTTCCTACACTCTCGCTTCCCATTCTGTATGTGTGAAACTGATTGTTCCTTCCTAAGTGGAGTACTTTGCATTTGTCCTTATTAAACTTCATCCTATTTACCTCAGACCATTTCTCCAGTTTGTCCAGATCATTTTTAATTATGCCCCTGTCCTCCAAAGTAGTTGCAACCCCTCCCAGCTTCATATCATCTGCAAACTTAATAAGAGTTCTCTCTATGCCAATATCAAAATAGTTGATGAAGATATTGAACAGAACCAGTCCCAAAACAGAGCCCCGTGGAACCTCACTTGTTATGCCCTTCCAGCAGGATTGTAAACCATTAATAACTACTCCCTGAGAATGGTTATCCAGCCAGTTATGCACCCACCTTATAGTAGCCCCCTCTAAGCTATATTTGCCTTGTTTATTGATAAGAAGATCATACGAGGTCATATTAAATGCCTTACTAAATTCTAGGTATACCACGTCCTCTGCTTCTCTCTTATCCACAAGACTCTTATCCCATCAAAGAAAGCTATCAGATTGGTTTGACATGATTTGTTCTTTACAAATTCATGCTGGCTCTTACCTATCACCTTATTTTCTTCTAAATGTTTACAGATGAATTTCTTAATTACTTGCTCCATTATCTTCCTTGGCATAGAAGTTAAACTAACCGGTCTATTATTATTTCCCTTTTTATAGATGAGAAGTATATTTGCCCTTTTCCAGTCTTCTGGAATCTCTCCTGACTTCCATGATTTTTCAAAGATGATAGCTAAAGGCTCAGATACCTCCTCTATCAGCTCCTTGAGTATTCTAGGATGCATTTCATCAGGCCCTGGTGACTTGCAGACATCTAACTTTTCTAAGTGATTTTTAACTTATTCTTTTTTATTTTATCTTCTAAACCTAACCCATTCCCACTAATATTCACTATGTTGGGCATTCCTTCATCAGACTTCTTGGTGAAGACCAAAACAAAGAAGTTATTAAGCACCTCTGCCATTTCCAAGTGTCCTGTTACTGTTTCTTCCTCCTCATGCCTTACTAATCTATTAGAGTTCTCTGAGGGGGTCAGCTAGCATGTGGACAATGGGGGTCCAGTGGACATGGTATACTTAGATTTCCAGAAAGCCTTTGACTAGGTCCCTTACCAAAGGCTCTTAAGTAAAGTAAGTTGTCATGGGACAAGAGGGAAGGTCCTCTCACGGACTGATTAAAAGACAGAAAATAAAGGGTAGGAATAAATGGCAAGTTTTCAGACTGGAGGATGGTAACTAGTGGTGTCCCCCAAGGATCTGTACTTGGACCAATCCTATTCAACTTATTTATAAATGATCTAGAGGAAGGGGTAAACAGTGAGGAGGCAAAATTTGCAGATTATACTAAACTGCTCAAAATAATTATGACCAAAGCAGACTGTGAAGAGCTTCAAAAAGATCTCACAAAACTAAGTGATTGGGCAACAAAATGGCAAATGAAATTTAATGTTGATAAATTTAAAGTAATGCACATTGGAAAAAATAATCACAACTATAAATACAATATGATGGGGACTAATTTGGCTACAACTACTCAAGAGAGATACCCTGGAGTCATTGTGGATAATTCTCTGTTCGATGTGCAGCAGCAGTCAAAAAAGCAAACAGAATGTAAGGAATCATTTAAAAAGGGATAGAGAATAAGACAAAGAATATCTTATTGCCTCTATATTGGCACTGGAAAAGGTTCAGAAAAGGGAAACAAAAATTATTAGGGGTTTGGAACGGGTCCCATATGAAGAGAAATTAAAAAGACTGGGATTTTTCATCTTAGAAAAGAGGAGACTAAGGGGGGATATGTTAGAGTTCTATAAAATCATGACTGATATCGAAAAAGTAAATAAGAAAAAATGATGTACTTGTTCCCATAACATAAGAACTAGGGATAACAAAATGAACTTAATGGGTAGCTGGTTTAAAACAAAGAAAAGAAAGTTTTTCTTTACACAGCATGTGGTCAGCCTGTGGAACTCCTTGCTAGAGGATGTTATGAAGACCAGGACTTTAAAAGGGTTCAAAAAAGAACTAGATAAATTCATGGAAGTTAGGTCCATGAATGGCTATTAATCAGGATGGATAGGAATGGTGTCCCTAGCCTCTGTTTGTAGAGGCTGGAAATGGATGACAGGCAAGGAATCACTTGATGATTACCTGTTTCTGTTCACTCTCTCTGTTGCATCTGGCTTTGGCCATTGTTGGAAGACAGGATATTTTGCCAGATGGACATTTGATCTGACCCATCATGGCCATTCTTATATTCTTATATTCTCAGGGATGGGACTGAGACAGGTGTCTGCCCATTCCCCCATATTCTGGGCCCCGGCTGCCCCTGGAAACCTTTGCAGGGGAAGCCATTGGACAGGAGGAAGGTGGCCATCATGCACTCCATCACTGAAGTGAGAGTGAAGAACATGTTCTCCTGCTGGTGCGCTAGCTGCTCCTGGACAGCCATTCTCTCCTTCTGATCAGTCTGCCGCTCCTTTCTCTCAGTGGCCTGATCCAGGTGCTCTGCCTCAAGTCCCTGCACGAGGGACTGCAGGCACAACATATGTTCCCTCATGAGCTTGTTCAGGGTTCTTTTTCCCTTGCAGACCTCACTCTGGCGGGTAGTGCAGTGGGAGGTGGTGGACACATCAAGCTCGCAGCTGTCCCAGCTGTGAAGAGAAGTTATGAGAGGAGTCATCACAGGAGACACTTTGTATGAAGCCTATCCCTAATCGCTTCTCAGTTCAGGCATTGGTGATGTGTTTTGAGCAAAACCATATGTTGCCTATAAAGCAGGCACTTTTTCAGTAGGTGTACAGATGTCCCGAGGAGAATTGCAACACACACGGCCCAGGCCAGGATCCTGTGGGTGGGAAGGGGAGACAGGGAAGCTCAGCTTCCTTCTGTGTCCCACACATGCTGTATCCAACACTTGCTGCATCCCACAGAGAGAAAACTTCTATGCCTGCCCACTGGAGGGTGGATAGAGGCATGTGTGAACAGCAGATGCTGCTTGCTGTAGAGCAGGACTACTCAACACATGGCTCGTGGGTCACCTGCAGCCAACAGTCCATTTGTTTGTGCCCCGTGGTACAGTTTGGCTTTACATGGGGCTCAACACACAGCCCGCGGGTGGGAGCCAAAACAAAAAAGTAGTCAATATAATGGCCTTCTGTTGATATGCATTGTAGTAGTTAAATTCCTGGACTGTCATTGCTCATTAAAACTGCTGTCATATGGGTGGAAATTGGGTAAATATAGCATTTTATTAATATCAGCAGAACTGACTTAAATGGAGCCTGTGTGTTGTGTAGTCTTGCCTTAATCTTTTTATTCATGCCTGTCAGTGTGAAAGAAGCTATTTGCATATATTTGCATACATATTTGCATGTATATGCAACCACACTTAAGTTGCGGTCCTCGACATGTGCTATGAGTATCATTGTGGCCCCTGGGGCTTCCAAAGTTGAGTAGCCCTGCTGGAGAGAGTGCTAATAGGTTCTCCTGCTCTTTCTCCTCCTGGCAGGTTCCCATGTATGATATCAGTCTTCTCCATATCACCATGCTTGATCAGGAGCAAATGCTGCCTGACAGTGTGCATGAACCTGGGCCATGTGCTGCACTACTGTGTGGTTCCATGACCCCAGACTACTTACTGGTGACTTGGCATGGAAAGGTGTCTTACCATGATTGCTGGAGTAATGCAGTCCTCTCCAGCCACCTTGGAGAAGGATTGAGGTGTTCTCGTGTGAGAGTGTCATGGAGCTGAGTGCTCCAGACTGGCGCTGTTGTGTATTGGGTTGTAGATATAGATCTTGTTGTTATAGTAACTGAGTTAGGTCACTGGGGTCAGCCCAGCTAGTTTGGGCTTGTTCTAGTTAGTTCTGTGCTATGCAATAAAATGGACACTTGCAACTACTCAAGCTCTCTGTATTTCCACTGATTTTTTTCCTATACTGTGAAACTCCCCACGACATAACAAGTGGCGATGAGGATGGGATTCCTGTGCTGCCTCTAGCAACAAAAGAAGTAGAAGTCAATGTAAGAAAACAAACTATTTTTTTTGGCTGTTCTGGAAGGTGGGGGTAAGAACTGACTGCTACACTGAGCAAACTGAAACTAAGATCAGGGAGCCCAGAGACTGAAAAAGAAAAAAAAAGGAGGGAGTTCAGCAGCCATGGCTACATTTACAGGGCCACTGGGAACTTTTGAGGAGACTATATAGCAATGGCATGTATAAACTGAGCATTTTGAACTTTTTGTTATTGCAAATTACATTAAAGAAGAGAAGAAGGTGCCAATATTTTTAAGTGTTGGAGGGGCTAAGACCTACTCTCTGCTATGCAGTTTGCTGCTCCCTGTTAAGCCAGAGACCAAATCTTACAGTGACACTGTGGAAATCCTGGGGTCACATTATGCTCCAAAACCATTGGTAATTGCAGAAAGACATAGGTTTCATAACAGAGACCAAAAAGAAAGTGAAACAATTGTACAATTTGTAGCAAATTTGAAAAAGCTTGCTGAACACTGTGAATTTAAGGAGATGTTAAATGATGCCATATGTGACAGATTAGTGTGTGGCCTGCACAGTGAAGCTATATGGAGGCATCTGTTAACAGAAGCTCAGCTCACCCTACAACCTTACAGAAGGCCATTGATATTGCTGTCTCCATGGAACTAGACACACAGAAGGCACAATACCTTAGTTCACCCTCTAGGGTGCATAAAATGTCCCAAGAACCTACCCACAAAACAGTGGGGAGCCAGGAATGTGGTAAGCCAGGTCACCATGCATCAGAATGCTGGTGTAAGAACCTAGTGTGTGTCGACAGTGTGAAAAAAAGGGACACATTGAGCGTGCCTGCAAACAAAAGAAAAAGAGGCCTGTGGTCTGGCAGAACAAAAAGGAAAATCTGCATACCATCGAGCAGATGCCTGATGATCAAGGTGACACCCTGTCTGAAGAAGAAGTGCCATGCTATGTTTTGTCTTTAGAAGGGGGCTCCCATGAATACTGGGTAACCCCACTGTTGGATGGCAAACCTGTATGCATGGAAGTGGACACTGGTGCAGCAGTTTCATTGGTCTCAGACACAGTGTATAAGGAAAAGCTGAAGCATCTTCCACTTAAGGCAACAAAGATCGTTCTGAAGACATATACGGGAGAAGCAGTACCCCTATTGGGCACTACTGATGTTAAGGTGGAACTAAATGGACAGACTGTGGAATTACCACTGTTTGTGGTGAAAGGCCATTACCCAGCCTTAATGGGGTGATCATGGCTTAGGAAGATCCCACTGGACTGGGCAGAAGTGCCCCGGATGACTAAAGAAGAAACAGGTCTGACGGATATATTAAAGAAACATGCTGCTGTTTTTGAAGAGGATCTGGGAAGGATGAGGGGAATCACCGTGAAACTGAACATTAAACCTGGTAGCCAACCAAAATATCTGAAGGCCAGAACTGTGCCATATGCTATCAGGCCAAAAGTTGAAGCGGACCTGGAGTGCCTAGTCAAAAATGGACTCCTAATACCAGTTATCCATAGTCCATGGGCAACTCCAATAGTTCCAATATTGAAGAAAGACGGTTTTATTCAGATCTGTGGGGATTTTAAGGTCACTGTTAACCCTGTGTTATGTGCAGAGCAATACCCCCTTCCTCGCATCGATGACATCTTTGTGGGCCTGGCTGGGGGACAAAAGTTCAGCAAGATTGATCTGAGTCAAGCATATTTACAGATGCAAGTTGATGAGGAATCCCAAGAGCTATTGACTATTGTGATGCATAAAGGGCTTTATCGTTACTGTCGCTTACCCTTTGGAATAACTTCTGCCCCAGCTTTGCTCCAGAGAGCTATGGACCAGATCTTGTGTGGCTTGCCAGGAGTCCAGTGCTATCTTGACGACATCCTGGTCACAGGCGGGAACGAGGAGGATCACCTTAAGAACTTAGAGTCTACCCTACAAAGACTGGAAGAGTATGGCCCACGAGTCCGCAAAGATAAGTGTGCATTCTTTCAGCCCTCTGTTGAATATTTGGGACACATCATTGATGCTACTGGTCTTCATAAGTCCCCTTCAAAAGTTAAGGCTATTGTGGAGGCTCCACCCCCTCAAAATGTTAGTCAACTTTGCTCATTTCTAGGACGATTGAACTATTATGGAAGGTTTATTTCACAGCTAGCCACACTATTAAAACCACTTCACGAGCTCCTTGGCCAGGACAAGGTCTGGAAGTGGACTGACGCCTGTGATGTCGCATTTAATAAGGCTAAATGTGCATTGCTAAACGCAGAGGTCTTGACGCATTTTGATCCAACTTTACCTTTACAGTTGGCCTGTGATGCCTCCCCACATGGAGTGGGAGCAGTCTTGTCACACATTATGCCTTCAGGAGAGGAGAAACCAATTACTTTTGCTTCACACACCTTAAGCAAGGCTGAAACTAACTATGCGCAAATTGAACGTGAGGCATTGGGAATCGTTTTCAGGATTCAGAAATTTCACCAGTACCTGTTTACACTTCTCACTGACCATCAACCTCTGAAGGCAATTTTTGGTCCACACACAGGTATTCCACCATTGGCTGCTAGTCGTATACAACGATGGGCATTGTGGCTTTCAGGACACAGATATGAGATCAGATATCAGAAATCCACTCTGCATGTCAATGCAGATGGTCTCTCTAGGCTGCCTTTGCCAGTCAAACATCAAGATAGTGGCCAGAAGGAAATCTTCTACTTTGAACAAGTAGAGAACATGCCCATCACTGCTG
The DNA here is from genome assembly GCA_032595735.1 of Pelochelys cantorii. Lineage (NCBI taxonomy): Eukaryota > Metazoa > Chordata > Testudines > Trionychidae > Pelochelys > Pelochelys cantorii. Next base: position 66,306,691 of record CM064330.1, read on the forward strand.
TGCAAGTTAAGGGAGCAACTCATGTTGACCCAGTACTGTCCCACGTTATGAATCTAGTGATGCATGGAACACCTATACGGAACTCTCAGGTTTCATCTGACCTTGTCCCCTACATGTCCAGGAGAACAGAATTATCAATCCATTCTGGGTGCTTGGTGTGGGGAATGCATGTCATTATTCCCAATATACTGAGACAACAGATGTTAAAGCAGCTGCATTCAGGTCACTGTGGTATGGTGCGCATGAAAGAAATAGCACAAAGCGATTTTTGGTGGCCTGACTTGTACAGTGACATTGAAGAGAAGGCAAGAGCTTGTATTTCTTGCCAAGGTGTGAGGAATGCACCTCAGTTGGCACCTCTACACCCATGGGACTGGCCTGAAAAACCATGGCAACGTATTCATGTTGATTTTGCTGGCCCATTTGAAGGTAGCATGTTATTGGTGGTGGTAGATGCTCATTCCAAATGGCCAGAAGTCTGTATAATGCCTTCCACTACTGCTGAGAGTACTATCCAAAAACTATGGGGAAACTTTTGTCGTTTCGTGAGTGACAACGGTCCACAGTTTCTGTCTCAGGAGTTTGGAAATTTTATGAAAGCAAATGGGATCCATTACATCACTTCAGCACCATATCACCCAGCCACAAATGGATTGGCTGAAAGGTTTGTTCAGACAATGAAACAAGCTTTGAAATTGGCTAGAGGACATTCACTCATACAAAAGAGTCTGGACACTTCTTACTATCCTACAGAAACACTCCTCATGCTACAACCAAAGTGTCCTCGGCTTTTCTAATGATGGGACGTCAGCTGCGCAATTGCTTTGATTTGCTGAAATCTTCAGAACCGCAACAAATTGTGCAACATCAGCACAAGGTCAAGGTCAAGTCATCAGGCATGCATCCAGAGCAAAAGATCGAACCTTTAATCCAGGACAGCCAGTTTTGGCTTGGAACTATGCTCCTGGAGCTAAATGGGTCCCTGCCACTATTATTGCTCAAACAGTACCTGTTTCCTTTACTGTCCGGACTGCGAAGGGTCTCATCTGGTGGCAGCATGTAGATGAGTTATTGACAGGTTATTCCTGCCCCCAAGGCACATGTCTAGTTGAGTTGCCCATCCTTCCCACTGCTGGTGAGCTACCGTGTCAAGAATCACCTGCTCCTGACTCTCCTCCTCCATCACCACCTGTGGCGAACATAAACCCCCTCCCTGAGCAGGCTGATCCAACAGCCTCACCTGTTCACACTTCAGGTTCCCAGCCCAGTGTCAGGCCCGCACACATAACACCTTCGAGTGCAAGAACACCAGACATCCGCTGTAATCCACCTAGAGAAAGGAGGCCTCCTCAACGGCTGGACCTTTAGTTGAGATTAACTCACAGATGGGGCAAAATAATCCCCAGGGTTAGCTGGGAACTTGAGGCGGTCTACCGTCATTTCATAGTTAGGTTTTGTTTTCTTAAAGGGACGTTTTTATTAAGGGGGGAGGAATATGTTGTGTATTGGGTTGTAAATATAGATCTTGTTGTTATAGTAACTGAGTTAGGTCACTGGGGTCAGCCCAGCTGGTTTGGGCTTGTTTTAGTTAGTTCTGTACTATGCAATAAAATGGACACTTGCAACTATTCAAGCTCTCTGTATTTCCGCTGATTTCTTCCTATACTGTGAAACTCCCCACGACATAACAGGAGCTCCATTTGCAGACACGTGAACAAGCTATTCTGCCCCTCCCACACTGAGTAGGCCAAGAGAGGAGTGTGCCACCCCTTGAGCCTGTCACCTCACTTGTAGATAGAAGAAGTTAGAGAACTCACCAGAAGTGTCCCCGCCGCCCCAGGTCACCAGAATCATGGGTGATGTCCTGGGACAGAGGACCGGCTCCAAAGTGAGGAGCAGCTCCTGGCTATTGGGCATTGTCACCTGGCTGGCCTCCTTCTCCTCCACATCTTTTTCCTCCTCTTCTGATACCCTGCCCTCCTGCAGGCTTACGCCAGGCATATTTTGGCTGGACGCGACAACCACGGCAGGGGAGGTGACCAGCCACCTCCCAGAATGGCATCCAGCTGGTTGTAATAATGGCATGTATGTGGTGCCCCCCCAGAGCATCTCCTCTGTTCCCTGGCCTTCTGTTAGGCCTGGCACAGGTCTTCGATTTTGAGCTTGCACTGCTCCAGGTTCCTGGTATGACCTTTCTTTGCAAAGCTGATGGAGATCCTGCCATAGATGTTGGCATTCCTCTTTTTGGTGCAGAGTTCATGGAGGTTGGACTCCTCCCCCCCACACCTTGATGAGATCCTAGCACTCCAGGATGGAGATCTTTTGCATCCCCGGACAGTGGAGGCTGTGGGAGCAGAAGTGCTGGCAGCTGTCAGAGTGTCTGAGGCAGGCCTGGGTAAAAATACAGCTCGCAGGCTGCATCTGGTCCGCCAAGCCACCAGATCCGGCCCGCGGAAGCAGCAGGGAGCCCCAGGGAGGCTTCCCTGCTTGCTCCACAGCCCCGCATGCCGTGCAGAAAAGCAGCTGCAAGGCTCAATTTCTGTTTTGAAACTGGAGGGGAGGAGGGAAGTTTTAGGAGCCACCCTGCCCCCAGCACATTCCCATTGTCCGGTTTCTGGCAGAAACCAGTCCATGCAAGCTGCTTGTTAGAATAACAGGCAGCTAAGAAGAATCACGCCCCCTTGCCTGGGCTCAGTTATTCATGAAGCACATGGCCAGGCAAGCAGGCTGGCTGGCTAGGAAACATTTTAAGCTCTGCAGGCAGGCAGGCTAGTTTGGCAGCTGGCAAGTAAGTCTCTTGGCCACAGCCTGCTTCTGGCACCACAGTCCTTTCCTGCCCCAACTCTCTGCCCCCCCACTCAACATATCCAAACCCTCTGTCCCCCTCTTACACCCATACCCCTTCCCACATCAGGCACCCCTAACTCCTGCCCCAGATCACAATCCCCTCCTACCCTAGGTCACATCCCAAAACGCTGCACTCTCGTCCCCTGCTCTAGGTCACAACTGCCTGCTTCATCCCATCTCCCTCCCAGACTCCAGTCTTCCTCCTGCACCCCAGTCCCTTATCCCAAGCTCCCTTCTGCACCCAACCTCCATTCCAGACCTCACATCTCCATTAATATCGTTGAAGAGTGCAGCCCTTGACCACTTTCCAAAATCTTGGAATGGCCCCCTGTCAAAAATTGTTGCCCACCCCGGTCTGAGGGAACGTTGGGGGAACTCACGTCACGGTTGCTTACACAGGTCTCTCAAAGCTGGCCACTTGGGAAGGCACTTCCCCTGTTCCTGGGACTTGTAGAACTCTGTGGGAAGGGGAAACTGTGGAGACCCCAGGTATAGATTCTATGATCCCATTTCTGGATCCCATTCTTAGGTGCCTAACTCTCCCAATGCATTATGTAGACAGTCTGGGTATTTCACTTCTAACTCAGGACTGTGTAGTATCAGAGGGGTAGCCATGTTAGTCTGGATCTGCAAAAGTGACAAGGAGTCTTGTGGCACCTTATAGACTAACAGATGTATTGGAGCATAAGCTTTCGTGGGCAAAGACCCCCTGCGTCAGATGCATATAACATGCATATAACATGCATCTGACGCAATGGGTCTTTGCCCACGAAAGCTTATGCTCCAATACATCTGTTAGTCTATAAGGTGCATAAGACTCCTTGTCGCTTTTTCAGGACTGTGAGTTTCCTGAGCAGGATACTTATTGTTAAGCGATTCTCTGCTCACAATGCCTAAGTGCCTTTGAGGATCTGAGCCTAAGTGACTTGTTAAATGACTTGTGGTCCTCTCCCAAAAGGAGAAGACATTTTTCACTCCGCTTCATCTAAGAGTCAGTAAGTAGCCCAAATACCAGCATGTCTTACTACCAAAGTCTTGCTATGTCTAGCAGGTGTTGTGAGGAAGGGCCAGTGTAAATTGTTGTGATCAGGACAAATCATTAACCCTTTATAACAAGGTAGTCAGAAACTAAGGACAATGGCGGTTGAAGCCAGACAACACTATTCCAAGATATGGCCCCTTTAAGAAGTCATAGTTATCTGAAGTGTCAGCCAACAAGCTGAAAATGAGGGCCTGGTACCTGAATCATGTGACCACCTGTTGAGGACTGAAAAGGAATCCTTTTGGTTTACAGGGGACATAGTTGGAGAAGATCTGTGGGGAGATTCTCTCAGGGATAGAATTAGGATAGAGGGCAGAGTACATCTTGAGGAGAGAGGACTATGGAAATTTTGCATGAAGGGTAGGAGGTGTTTGAGGTCAGTGTCTGGAAAAAATAGTTATGGGGATCCCCAATGTGGGGAGCTGAACTTGCAGAACACCCTTTAACAGAGCTGAGAGAATCAGGGCTGAAAGAAAAAGTAAAGAGGAAGCACAGAGGAAGAAAAAGTTTGAGCCTAGATGGAAAAGTGGAGACTCTCTGTGGTTATATATGAGTTGATCGAGGAACCGGATGGGGTAAGGGCAGTGCCACACTATGAAATGATGTGCTATGGGACTGCACAATGTTCACATTTCTTGCCCTGGCAATGGTGTGGAGTTTTAGCTATCATGATACCTCGCCTCCTTAAGCAGAAGCTATGCAATTCAAACATCTAATTTACAGGAGGGATTTCACTGTTTTATAAATTTTAAAATAATCATCTTTACACTGTAGATCGGGGTGGGAAAATAACGGCCCATGGGTGGAATTCAATCCACCAGGGTTAGTCCTTAGTAGGCCCCCATCTCTGTTTACCTGGACCTCCATAGGTATTGGGTGATCACAGCTCTCATTGGCTGCAGATTGCTGATTGTGGCCAATGGGAGAGGTGGGAAGTGGTGTCCTGCTCTGTGCCAGGTCCTACTGTTCCCATTGCCTGCAGACAGCAATCCATAGCCAATGACAGCTGTGATCACCCGATACCTGTAGAGGCACAGGTAAACATAGCGGTGGCAACCTAGTGGGCCACCACTTTTTTACTGCTCATACCTGCTGTAAGTACATCCATCAGTGTGTCCTAGTGACTATCATACTGGAGTGTGACTGCAAACAGCTAGGTTCTACTCCTTGCTCTACCAATAGCCCACTGGGTGACTAAGTTACTTTAAGTTACTTCAAGCCCATGTGCTTTAGTTACACCATGGCTGTGTCTATACTGGCGTGATCTTGAGCCAGAGCTATGCAAATGAGGCTCAGCGTGGAATATCGCTGAGCCTCATTTGCATAACTAATGAGCTGCCATTTTTGCGGAAGAGGCTCTTGCGCAAGACGGAGTTGTCTACACTGCCCCTTCTTGCGCAAGAAAAACCCTCTTGCACAAAGCCATTATGCCTGAAAATAATCAGCATAACGGCTTTGCCAAGAGGGTTTTTCTTGCGCAAGAAGGGGCAGTGTAGACAGCTCCGTCTTGCGCAAGAGCCTCTTCCGCAAAAATGGTGGCTCATTAGTTATGCAAATGAGGCTCGGCGATATTCCACGCTGAGCCTCATTTGCATAGCTCTGGTGCAAGATCGCGCCAGTATAGACACAGCCCATATGTAAAATGGAAAAAAATGATGAAAAGTGTTATATAAAAGCTTGTATTGCCATTAGGGAGCAAATATTAGGCTTTTTCCTTTTTTCACTCGCATCTTTCACAGATCATTTGCAACAAATCCATCTCCATTTCCCTGCCGAGTGCTAAAACTGGAGCCTACTATCCTGTTTCCCATCATTAATGGCATTGATTCCTAGGTGAACAGTCATTGGAATATCTTCCTCCCTTTAGGATTTCTATTGCCTTCTTGGTTCATCCCTAGTTCTTTGAGCCTAGAGGCAACCTACATCAATTGCCTCAGGAGTCAGAGTATGTGTGTAATGTCTTACTATTCACATTTAATTATGAGCCTGATCCTCTTCCCACTGAAGTCAATAGCAAAACTGTGTTTTGACCTAAAAGCGGACAACATCTGGTCTTATTATCTGTTGCACATGTGAGTCATCCACTGAGAAGAATTAAGTGTCCTGTAACACAAATATTAGTTTTGTCATTAATCCCACTGAAACATCTGAAATCTTTTTCAGAAGATTTGCCAAACTGTTGAAATGTCATAAAAATTCTTGCCAGATGGCCATATTCTCAGGAGGATTCCCCAAAAATGTGCTTACCTCAGTATGCCAATGCGCCAAAACCCTTCTTTTCTATACTTCACACTCAGAGAGGATTTGATTAGGGGGTTCCAAGAACCAACATTTACTCTTAAAGTTAGTGTGCTCTTGACTCCCATTTTAAATGGCTTAGCCATATCCTGTTGAGGAAATAATGACAATCACATGTAAATAGCTAAAAGTGAAGCTAACTCATAAAATGAAGATACTGCCTGATAGAAGGGCACGTAAAACTAATCAAAACACAATCAAAATTATACAGTCAAATGTAATTTACTGGTAGGACACAAAATCTAATCTCGTGTTAATTGTCGTTTCTGTGCAGGAAACTGTACAACAGTAGCTATTTTGGAAGATTGATTTCATGTTCCTAGGGCTGATAAATTGTGTTAAAAGTGTGTTACTTCACCTGTTGAATTTTGTGCAAGGCTGATATGAGACCCTTGGGATGAGTGAAATTGGTTAACAATATGTCTGCTGCGCACCTGTACAAATACACATACACATACGAACAGTCTACTGCAGAGATTCTCTCATAGACATTACACAAATTATATATTATGCAAACAGATAATGTAGCACATTTTTTTAAAATGAGCATATTTCACATTGTCAGCTGCTAACCATGTGAAATCAACATGCCTGCCAACAATCTGTGGTAAAATACAGTAGAATATTTAATTTGCATACATTTTCATAAATTTGCATAATGTGATGGTTGATGGTGCCCAGGCTTCCAGCATGTCTCCCTTGCTGTGGTATAGGGTCTCAAACACCAAATTATAATCCTCCTTAACCCTGCCAGCAAAAAAATGAATTGAAATGCTACTTCTCAGCACAGCTCTCTTCTAGGTTGCTTCAGGAGCTGCGGCAGCTGTTGGTCCTTTCTCTTCCCTTTTTAGTTGGTCTTTTCTGATGCTGGCTTGGACAGGGGAGTAAGGGGCAGCCTCTGTGGGTCTTCATCCCCTCCCCTAGCCTTAATAATAAGCAGGAAGAAGAAAAGTTTCAGAGTTAATAGGGAGCAGCTGCACATCCAGGATGCTGTCAGGTCAAAGGGTTGAGTATTTCAGTAACACGCCCAGTTCTGCCTTCTCCAGATGATCAGGAAGCTGTCTCTGAATACAGGCTCTGTCTGTCTGTCTTCCCCTCAGTGGACAGGGGGAAGGGCTGTCAGAAGGGGATTTCCCCATATATTGGTGGGTTTACCCTGCAGATCAAAAGTAGGGTCTGAAGAACTACCATCTGTTGGGGAAATCTATTAAGCCGATAAATCAGAATGATTGCACTATAGAAAAGACCAGAAATGTCATAGGGATGCATTGTTACATAATTAATTCCTCCCAAAATGGATAATCAGTATAAAAGTCTTATGCTATTTTTATTGGCTCAAGAAAAAAGCTTCTGAGTTAACTAATGGGTTTGAACAATAACTGACTAAATATCAGTCTGGATTCCATACTAGGTATAATAAAAGTGTGTGAAAGTAAAGAAAAAATCAGTAACATAAGTATTTAATTATGCTATTCCATTCATTCTTCAGTTTTATTCCATGCAGAGATCATCTACCTCCTCCTTTTCTGATGGTGATGGCAGCCCAGCATTGTAGGAGATAAACAAAAAAAGACAAAAACAATAGTGAAACTGTTGAATCTACTAGCATGAACAGGGCAAACAGTAACACATTGTACCAGATTATCATGACTCCTAACTATCTCTAACATAGAAATGGACTGAAATGTTTCAGACAATTCAGCAGCTTGAGGAAAAAGGATTATGGAACTAAGAGCAATAAACATGAACAATTCATACCAGACACACATGACTTCTTTTTTTATAGAATTAAAAAATTAGGGGATGAAAAGAACACAGAGTATGTGTAATATGGCTGGAATTTAGTAACGCATTTGACAGTGTCTCACGCAATCTTACTTGGAAAAATAAATTCAAATGAGCTGGGATAGAAGCCTTGCCCAGTGAAAACTGTCTGGAGGAGCATGAATAAAGAGTAATGATAACGAGCAAAGTATTGAGCTGAGTGGAAGTGGTCAGTGTGGTGTCATAGGGATCAGTGTTAGCCAAACATTGGCAATGAGAAAATAGGACCCTTCAACTTGATCACTTTAAAGCAATTCTTTGCAAAGAGTATGTGATGGGGTGGACCACGCCCTCAGGCTTCCCTGTTGGACGTTTGTGGTATTATCACACACTGCTACAGAAAAAGGACAACAGAGAAGTCCTCCTAGGAGGATAGACTGGCTGAAGAGAAAGCAGCCAATCAGAGGCTAGGAAGGCCTTATAAAAGGAGCTGAAGAACTGAGTTAGGAACACTATCTATTGAGTCTTGAAGGAGTAAAGACCAGGTGACTGGATGGCTGAAGGAGCAGCAGCACCTTGGCGAGCTACATGTAGGGAGCTAGTGTGGACTGATGTTGAGCCTGAGATAAGGTCATAAGACAGGGCTACTCAACTTTGGAATCCCTGGGGGCCACAGTAATACTCACAGCACATGCCAAGGGCCACAACTTAAGTGCGATTGCATATACATGCTAATATATATGCAAATAGCTTCTTTCATACAATGCCCTGGCACTCCCGGCACCTCTTTCCTGGGGGGATAGAAACTTCGATACCCTGTATCTGTTTGTTCCAGCCACCCCATCCACTTGCGTCTTTCAATGCTTACCCTACCTGGGAGATGCCTCTCCATTGTGGAGCGTGTTCCCAGTTGAGGCCATGTTCAAAGGATCCCACCCGCAGGCTGTGTATTGAGACCCACATGAACCCAAATTGCACTGTGGGCCACAAACAAACGGGCCGCGGGCCACATGTGGCCCACAGGCTGCATGTTGTGTAGCCCTGTCGTAAGATGAAGGTGAGGAAGCTCTCTTCAGGAGGGGAAGGTCTTAAGGTACCACACTCTCTCCAAGTGGGGACCACACTAAAAGGGACTCTGGCAGAGGGCTCCAGGATGGGGCCCAGTTAAGTGTATATCCCAGAAGGTGTTGTGATTCACACAGGGTGTGACTTGGCCAGAGGGCTGAGTAGCCTAAGAGGCTGACAACTGAAAGTGCTGGCATACAAACTTAGCCAGACAGGAATACTCACAGGAGATGAGTGCCAACCCATTACAGGATTCTACTTAAATATTTCTGTTTTGATGAGAAACTGATTTACAGAAAAGGATTGAGGAGCAAACTATAATCCCATAAATAAGCCTGCAGCAATTTTGTTCCACTTTGCATAAATCAAATTTACCTGATATATGTTAGTGCCATATTAGAGTGCTTCATAAAGTAGAAAAAATGTAGTATTTATTTCAGAGAATAGCCTGTAATGAAGGGCATTATGAACAATGGAACAATTATAATATATTTTAATTAAAAAACAAATAAGCCCAATATAGTTACAGCAGTCTCTATGGTGTAGTTAGTTATTTAATAGAGAGCTACACTACAGAAGTTCTGATGAAAAAGCTACACTTGGCAGTTAATATTGATTAGCATTAGCATGTAACCTTGATAGTCTAACAATATAACACTGTACACGAAGAGAGTGAACTCATTTGCAATTTAGGTTATAAATTAACTGTCCTCTGACTTGGGAGACTATATACACTAAAAACGAGGCTGTTTTTCCTCTAAAAATAATGACACTAAAATTGAGCAATACATGCATTAGTAAATCAACTTTTTAAAAAAAAATGTAGACTATGTACCAATTAAATGTAGAAAGCACTAGGTATCTGCAAATTTGATTAAGGGAATATTATAGAGAACATTAATGTAAAAGGCCACCTCATATTCAGCATGGTGAATAGTGTAAAATACAAGTTCTGTGTTTTCCTGCAGATAGTCCCTTTGAAATCCAGTCAAAGGATTTTCAAAAAGCACTACTGAATCCAATGAAAGTTAGGCATCCCAACCTGATGAGGTGTTTCTTGAAAATCCCAGTTGGCACCTATCTGTATCTTTAGCTGCTCAAATCTGTCCCCAAAGCACCTTTTAGCAATGTATAAGCTTAAATGATTTGCCGAATTAAAGCTCCAGAGAAAAGAACGGTTACTTACCTGTAGCTGTTGTTCTTCGAGATGTGTTGCTCATGTCCATTCGAATTAGGTGTGCGCACCGCGTGCACCGCGTCTTCTGGAGCGTTTTCCCTAGCGGTATCCGGAGCGCCGGCAGGACACCCCCTGGAGTGGCGCCGCCATGGCAGGGCATAAGTACCCCTGCTGGCACTGCCCCATCTCAGTTCCTTCTTGCCGGACGCTCCGACGAAGGGGGGGTGGGGGGAGTTGAATGGACATGAGCAACACATCTCGAAGAACAACAGTTACAGGTAAGTAACCGTTCTTTTCTTCTTCAAGTGGTTGCTCATGTCCATTCGAATTAGGTGACTTCCAAGCCAACCCCACTTCAAGGAGGAGGGGTCGGAGCACTCAGAAAGAGAAGTCCACAAAAGTTGAACAATCCAAATATATTTATTCAACGAACTGAACATAGAAAAACTGTAGAAAAGTGCAACGTGGTACAGATAAACATACATATTTACAATACAGAGCTGAGGACCGCAGAGCCCACCCCTGCGTCCTCCCTAGCCTGCTGTGTTAGTGCGTAGTGCGCTGTAAAGGTATGGAGCGACGACCACGTGGCCACCCTGCAGATTTCAGTGATTGGAATCTGCGCCCCAAAAGCTACAGAGGACGCCTGCGCCCTGGTGGAATGTGCTGTAACCCGGGGCGGGACCTTCCCAGCCAAGGCATAACACTCCCTGATACACCCTGCGATCCAATTGGACAACCTTTGGGTCGATATGGGAAGCCCCTTCATTCTGTCAGTGACAGCAATAAACAATTGTGTGGATTTATGAAAGGGCTTGGTCCTATCACTATAGAAAGCTAGCGCACGTCTAGCATCCAGGGAATGGAGCACTTGCTCCTTAGGGGAGGCGTGGGGCTTTGGAAAGAAAACCGTGAAGTAAATTTCTTGGGACAAATGGAACGGTGACACCACCTTGGGGAGAAAGTCCGGGTGAGGGCGTAGCCTCACATTATTGTCAGAAAACACTAGGTAGGGCGGGTTCACAGTTAAAGCCCTCAGCTCGGAGACCCCGTGAGCCAAGGTAATGGCCACAATGAACGCAACCTTCATAGAAAGGTGCTTCAAAGAACATGTGGCCAGTGGCTCAAAGGGGGGGCGACACTAGTCTAGACAACACAAGGTTAAGATCCCAAGTGGGGAGAGGGGGTCTAACCGAGGGATACAACTTATCCAAACCCTTAAGGAACCTTTTGACCACAGGGTCAGAAAACAGAGAAATTCCTGCCGAACCAACATGGAAGGTGGAGAAAGATGCTACATGACCTCTGATAGAGGAGGTAGAGAGGCCACTGGACCTAAGTTCAAAGAGGTAGTCCAGAATGGACGGGACAGATGCACAGGATGGGTGCACTCCCCTTCTGGACGCCCAAGACGAGAACCGCCGCCACTTGGCTGAGTACGACCACCTGGTAGATGGTTTCCTACTGCTTAGGAGCACCGTCTGTACCTCCTGGGAACATTCCCTTTCCGGTTGGGTCAGCCACAGATAAACCAGGCCGTTAGGTGGAGAGAGCTGAGATTCGGGTGAACTATGGTCCCCCGTCCCAAGGTTGGGTCAGGAGATCCCGAACCGGCGGATGTGTAATAGGGTCCTTGGTGAGCATGTCCACCAGGATAGGGAACCAGAATTGTCTGGGCCACCGAGGGGCTATCAGGATGACCGTGGACCTGAAGGTCTTGACCCTGGTCAGAACCCTGGGAATTAGGGGGAACGGGGGAAAAGCATAGAGGATGCCTGCCGGCCATGGCACTGTCATGGCATCCCCCCTGGAGTGTTCCCCGAGCCCCAACAGGGAGCAATAACTCTGGCACTTGGTGTTGTGTGCCGAGGCAAACAGGTCTAGTAGGGGACAACCCCACCTGTGAAAGACCTGACGAAGGGCTGAATCCTTGAGGGACCACTCGTGGGCTCCAAAGGACCTGCTCAGAGCATCGGCCAGCAAGTTTTTGCACCCTGGCAGGTACTCTGCCTGCAAAACTATGTCGTGCTCTACACACAGGTCCCAGAGGCACAGAGCCTCACGGCAGAGGGGAGGCGACCGGGCTCCCCCCTGCCTGTTGAGGTAAAACACAGCCGCCTTGTTGTCCAGGCACACCAGGACAGAGCGGCGAGAGAGCTTCGACAGGAAGGTCTTGCAGGCTCTCCTGACAACCCTGAGCTCCCGGACATTTATGTGCAGAGCCCGCTCTGCTGGGGACCATAAGCCCTGGGTCCTGTGACACCCCAGGTGTGCTCCCCAACCCAGGTTGGAAGCATCTGTGACCAGTGTAAGCGATGGGGGAGGTACAGTGAACAGAACCCCGCTGCACACCACTGTCTCCTGGGTCCACCATTGAAGGAGGCTATCACCTCCAGCGGCACTGTGAGAACCGTGTCCCAGAGACCCCTGGTTTGGTTGAATGCCCTTGCCAACCAGGCCTGCAGTGGCCTGAGTCTCATTTGAGCATGTTGTATCACATACATACACGCCGCCATGTGTCCCAGCAGCCTGGAGCAGACCCGGGCTTTCATGATGGGGAACCGGGTTAACTTGGAGACCAGCTCCACTATGGATAGAAACCTGGCCCTGGGAGGGAGTGCTCTTGCCACCCTGGCATCCAGGAGGGCTCCTACAAATTCGAGGTGTTGAGAGGGAGTCAACGATGACTTTTCTTCGTTTAGCATGAGTCCCAGCCTTACAAAGAGAGCCCTTGTGAGGGAAACATGGGCCTCTACTTGCTCGTAGGAGCGGCCACGGGTCAGCCAGTCGTCTAGGTACGGAAAAACGTGTACCCCTTTTTTGCGGAGGAACGCCACTACGACTGCCATGCATTTTGTAAAGACCCTGGGTGCTGTTGAAAGGCCAAATGGGAGCACTATAAATTGGAAGTGGCATCGGGAAACAATAAAACGGAGAAACCTCCTGTGGCTGGGTCTTATTGCCACATGGAAGTAAGCGTCCTTTAGATCGAGGGTTGCGTACCAGTCTCCTAACTGTAAAACCGGGATAACAGAAGCTAGGGTTACCATTCTGAACCTGGACTTCACGACCATCTTGATGAGGTCCCTGAGATCTAAGATGGGACGAACCCCGCCCTTGGGTTTCGGGACAACAAAATATCAGGAATAAAACCCCTTGCCCTGCAGATGTGGGGGGGACCCTCTCTACAGCTCCCTTTTTGAGAAGCACCAGCACCTCTTGGCGGAGCGTGCCTTCGTGAGAGGTGTCCCTGAAAAGCGATGGGTTGGGCGGGTTGGAAGGGGGTGAGCCCAGGAAAGGGATGGTATAACCACACCTGACTATCTTTAGGACCCAGGCGTCGGTCATGATTCCTGCCCAGGCGTGGGCAAACCGGGACAACCTGGCCCCAAACGGGGGGCCAGGGTGGGAGGCTGGTGCGCGACCCTCTCGCATCCCGTCAAAACAGGTGCTTGGATTGCTGGGAGGGACCTTGACCAGCCCCACGAAGGGTGTCCCCTCTCAGGCAGCGTCGACGACCCCTTGCGGAGGACGGGCCGGCAGCCGCCCCCGCACCCCCACTGGGAGCACGAGGACTGCGTCTCCAGTAATCCCCACGGGGGACCTGGGACTGAGTTCTGCCCTGCTGTCTATAGGGCAGCTGACGACGCTGGGGGGCCGGTGTATGAATCCCCAAGGACCGTAGGGTAGACCTCGTGTCCTTGAGCGTATGGAGCCTGGAGTCCATGTGCTCCGAAAACAAGGCTTTCCCATCAAACGGCAAGTCCTGGATCGTGGTTTGGACGTCCGGAGGTATTCCAGACACCTGCAGCCAGGCACCACGGCGCATAACCACACCTGATGCCATGGTGAGGGCTGCAGAGTCGACAGCGTCCAGGGAAGCCTGGAGGGCCATGTGGGCAATGGTTCTGCCCTCAGAGGTCATGGCCGCAAACTCCTGACGGGCCTCAGCAGGCAGCTTGTCCTTGAACTTATCCACGGCCTGCCAGGTATTAAAAGCATAGCGGCTCAGCATCACTTGGTGATTGGCAATGCAAAGTTGCACCCCACCAGTGGCATACACTATACAGCCCATCAGGTCAAGGTGCTTGGGCTCCCTAGCTTTCGGGGACGGCCCCGGCTGGGGAAGCCTCTCTTTTTGGGCTGCAGCCTGGACGACCAAGGACCCAGGAACGGGCTGGGAGTACAGGTGTTCGTGTCCTGACTGGGGGACGTAATAGTGCCTCTCGACTCCTTTTAAGGTAGAGGTCAAGGTTGCCGGGGTCTGCCACAGGGCATTGGTAATCTTGGCCACAGTTTTATTAAGTGGCAAAGCCAAGCGGGCGGGCGCATTGTCCGAGAGGATGTCAATCATGGGGTCCGTGTCCTCCACTACTGGCTCCACTGGGACACCAAGATTGGAGGCCAGACGCCTAAGCAGCTCCTGATGCGCACGGGCATCCATAGTAGGCAACGCCGGTGCGGGATCCGCCAAAGCTTCGTCCAGTGACGACGATGACGATGACTCCTGGACCGGTGCCGGGCCCAGAGCAGGAACTGGTTGAGGCACCGGCTGGGCAGGTGGCACTGCTTGCGGAGTATCTCCAGTACCGAGGCCTGCGGCACAGCAGTGGCGTCGGCAGCAACCGACCTCTGCGGGGAGGGAGGGGGTCTTGAGAGCGACGCCAACGGTTGCGCTCGTTGCCCCGAGGCACCGGACGCCACGGAAGAGGGCACAGGCCCCTGCCACTGGTGGTAAGCCCACGGTGTCCAAAATGGCCATTGCGGCTGAGGAGGCCAACTCTGCTGCACCCACGAACAATCACGCTGGTGCCGGGAATGAGATCTATGCGTCGAGGAAGCTGCCGAGGACCCCGACCTGAATGATGCCACATCAGAATCGGACGAGTAATCAGACTCAGGCCAGGGAGGCGCAGATGACGAATGTACTGCCACCGACGGGGGGGGGCAAACCTGGCCATGGACTTGGGTTTGCCCGCGTGCGCTTGATGCGGATGTGCTGGTACCAGGAAAAACTGTTTCGGTGCCGGTGCCTGTTGTGGTACCGGGAGAACAGGTCCCAGTGCTGTGAGAGGAGCTGCTGACTGCGGCACCGGGAAAACCGGTCCCGGTGCCTGGAGTGGAGTCGGTGCCGGGAGAACATATTCCAATGCCCGGGGTGGAGCCGGTTGCGGCACCAGGAGAACCGGTCCCGGTGCCAGTTGTGGTGCCGACACGGGACATATCTGTGATGCCGTAGTCGGTATCGGTATCGGTTGCGATACAAACCCCGAAGAGGCTGGCAGTACCAGCGTGGCCCACAGGGTCGATGCCGGTGCCTGTGACGGTGCTGCAACGCATCGGTGCTGAAGAAGCTGATGCTGAAGGGCCCAACGATGGTGCCAAAGATGTCGTCGCGAGGCCAGGGTGAAACTGCACAGGCGCAGCCAAGACAGGGTCTGGAAGGGGTCCCAGCACCGAGGGAGGTCGAGCCCAGTCGAGCGCTGAGTGGGGCCTGGTGGCCTGCGTCGATGCCGGCACCGATATGGCGACAAGCGGTACTGGTCCCACCAGGGACGGTCCCGCTGCACAAGTGACTGGTGCCGTTCGGTCATGCCGGTGCGGAGGCGAAGCCGGTGCCAACACGGCTTCCGGCGTAGGTGATTTCGACCCTTCCGCCTCAACCGACGACGGAGGGGAGTTAGTGAGGCTAATAAGGTCATAAGCCACCTCAAAGGTGTCCGGCATGGAAGGGCGGTGCGAGGGTAGCTGCCCTGGACTAGATGGGCGTCCCGCTTGCTTACGCCGCACTGCGGTGGATGAGGATGTGCACACCAGAGACTTGGTACCATGGTGTAGGCTCGACTTGGACTTCCAGCTCTGAGACTTACCACGAGACGTTCTTGACCTTTTCGGTGCTGGAGAGTGAGACCAGTGCCAGGCCCTCGATGCCGAGGGCCGGTCCCGAGATGGGGCATCTCGCGTGGATGCCGGTGCACTGCGCACAGCAGAGTGCCCAGCCGGTACTGGCTGTAAAGCTGCCTCCATGAGGAGAAGTTTAAGGCGAGAGTCTCTCTCCCTCTTAGTGCAGGGCTTAAACGACTTGCAGATCTTACAAGCGTCCGTATAGATGGCTCTCACCCAGACACTTCAGACAACTGTTGTGAGGGTCTCCTCTGGGCATGAACTTTGCGCAGACAGCATACGCCTTAATGCCTTGCGGCCCTGGCATTCCTCACCCCCGAAGGGGGAGAAGGAAAAAACAAAGGAACACTAACTACCTAACTAACTGAACTATTCAGAACTATTTACAATACTAATAGAAACGGGAACCATTAACTAATCTAAGAGAGAGACACGCTCCAACGACCGTCACGGGTGGTAAGAAGGAACTGAGGTGGGGCAGTGCCGGTAGGGGTACTTATGCCCCGCCATGCGGTGCCACTCCAGGTGGTGCCCTGCCGGCGCTATGGGTACCGCTAGGGAAAACGCTCCGGAAGACGCGGTGCACACGGTGCACACATCTAATTCGAATGGACATGAGCAACCACTCGAAGAAGAAGTGGTATTCTTTTAATTTTTCATAATAAAAGTCATCCATAGTAGGCTTTTTTTTCCTGAATGAAGTTTCATACCTCTTGTTGCTAACTTGGAAGAAGAGGGGATAAAGTTCTGGCATCCTTGGATTCCTTATGTCTGAATAAGTAAGTTTACAAGATTTCTGTCTTTGAAGAAAATTTACACAAAGCAAACAAGACAACAATATAAGAAAAGAGTGGCTGTCTAGACCAGTAAAAAGAGTTACATCTCAACAGACATTGGCTGCCAATGAGTGTTGCTGAAGCATTGTCATTCGCATTGTCTAAAGTATTTTAAAAAGCCATCATTTCTTCTTCCTTATAAAAATACTTATACACTAAGGAACAAGTGTCAACTAATCTCTCTCTATATATAAAGTTCTTCCTGGCAGATGACAGAATAACATCATCATGCTGCTCTCATGCTCTCTGGCCGCAAAAGCCCCACCTCCTATGAAAGATGTCAGCAACCTATGGCTCCCGAGTCAAATATGGCTCTTTTTCAGCTCCAGCTCATCCCTCACTGCTTCTCCTGCAGCAGGGTGGCCATGCTAATGCTCCCCCCCCCCCACACACACACTGCAAGGTTGAAGCACCAGTGCTGGCTTCCAGGGGCGAGGAGCCCAGAGGCTCCCCGCTGGATCCAGCTTGTGAGGAAGAAGTGGCTGCACATGCTGCTACTTTCCTTTCCATGCTTTATGGAGGCTTTTCCCACTGCTCGGCAGGGTGGTGAGTAAGGAGGCTGGGATTGTGGGGTCTCAGCATGGCAGTGAGTGAGATGGTAGGGATGCAGGGTATCAGCTTGGGGGGCAAGGCTGGAGCACCAGCGTGGGCTCCCTGTGTGACCACAGCCCCCTCACTCACCCCCTCTGCCAAGACCCCACACCCCCAGCCCTCTCACGCACCCTCTCTGCTGAAGACCCCAGACCGCTCACTCATCCCCTCCACCAAGACTCTGAACCCCCAACCCCCTCACTTACACCCTCTGCCAGGACCCTGCACCCCAGCCCCCTCACACATCTCCTCTGCCAAGACCCTGTACCTCCAGTTCCTTCACTCACTACCCTAAGGAGACCTTGCACCCCCAGCCTGCTCCTGCACCCTCTCCTCAACCAGACACCTACCCTGCCCCTCCCCCCTCCCTTGCCCCTGCACTTCCCCCCCGAGCAAGATATCCTACTCCCAGTCCACTCCTGCACCCTCCCTCCTGGACAGACTCTGCACCCTCACCCCTTCCTGCACCCCACCTCCCACTCAGCTTTTGCCTTCCCATCCCTATCTCACTCACTGGCAGCCCTTTGGCTCACCATGGCGCTGGAGACCATGGGGAGCTAGGTGTTTCAGTTGGGGGCCACATCAGTGAGGGTTGGGATTTTTTGGAGGGTTGGAAGGGGGTTGGTGAGCATAGTAGCCAAAGGGGGAGGGGGGGGGGCTGGTGAATGTATCGGCCAGACGGGGGGGGGGGGCAGTGACAAGTATAGTGGCCATGGAGAAGAGTCTTGGTGAGCACAGCAATCGGGGGCACAGCCCCCTAGTAGATTTGTAATCTCCTTTTGCCCCTTTTCATTTAAGATGAATTTAATTCACACAAATAATTCAACAGCTCACTTGTAGGGATATTGTGATGGATTTGTATTACAGAAGATCTGGAAATTTGTTAATGCTGATGATTTTGTAGTTTCAAGAGCAACTAAAAGCAGTAGAAAGGGAAACATGCAAATTATTTATGTGAAAATTAGGGTTAATTTTATATTTTTTAGTTCTATATTATAAACAAATCAGTTGAAGATATAATGTGCTCTCATAATTATTGTACCAACCAGCAGGATTAATTTAAAAGATCCGTATTGTTTTTTTCTCCATACAAAATATTAAGTCAAGTATATTTTGTGCATTACTTCCCTAAAAGGGTTTTGCCTATATTCTTAACCAGCCAATATGGCCTTTTAATTGTTTTAACTACTTCATAAATGTAATTAGACTATGGATTAGCATTTAAAGTTTGTTAATTTTTTTGTGAAAAGAAAAAGTGTTAATTGGATAAATTATTCACTCTTCATTCTTTATTTTAAAAGTCACTCTTCTGAGACCCAGTTATGCGCATGTGTGGTGAAAGTGTGGTGCATGTGAAGAGCCTCCCTTCTACAAGATGGACAAAAACTTTTGACAGTTGCAGCCCCATGCTCAGAGTACCAAATCTGTTCCACAATGTGTCCCAAAGTGGGCAAGGACACACAGAAGTAAAGCTATGGCCTTAATTATGTACCAGACTTCAGAGTGAATCGGCCTCACTAATAATATTCTATTCAGTCCTTCCCATTGCACATCAAGCCACTTGAGAAGCAATTCCTTCCCTTCTTCTGCAGTGTCACTGAAAAGGCCATTGGCTAACTACCATATTTTAGTTCTTGCTATTTCAGTCTCACCAGGAATAGAAGTACCGGGCATTATATTTAACGGCCTAATCACATGAGATTTTCCATTTTACTTCCAAACCAAATAGCTTTTGATATGCTTTGGCTAAAGAGCTGAAACATATGGATGCTTATTTGAAGTAAACAGACCTAATAATTTTCAAATTGCCATTCAGAAATAAATACTGCAATATATCTCTATATGCACAACAGATGTCACTTGTTGAGGGGGGTCAGGTTTTGTTTAATTAACAGACACTCTAATTCATAATAGCATGCAAGTTTGTTTACTGAAAGGCCACAGAAGAGGTTCAGTTAGCAACATCCTGGGAGTTTGCATGACAAGGGGTGGGCTGTACACTCTTTTTGTCTATCTTCCTTTCTTACTTCATGGATCATTCAATTAAACAGAAACACAAGGACTGATAAAGACTTCAAACTACCTTCTGATGCACAGTATAATACCCACTCCAGCAACATGAAAGTACTAATAGTATTACACTACTATTTGTTAATTCATGGTGCTTCTTAAGACACTCTGTGCAGATGAGAATTAACAATTTTAAGGTGAGAAAATATAAGAAAATAAAACAAGGATGGATATGACTCAATGTGCTTAGTTTAGATTTGTAAATCATGGATTATAAATTCAGTATGATTATATAATAACATTTAATATGTTTTGCCTCTTACATATCTACAGCTTAAGATATTCAATTGTCTCTTTAAAATTAGAATGTCTCACTTTCCCCAGTCAAGAAATAATAAGTCCAATGCTGACTGTAAAGAGTTACAAAGGATTTTGCTGAATTGGGTGGCCAGGCAACAAAATGACAGTTGAAATTCATTGTTGATAAGTGCAAAGCAAGGCACGTAGAAAAAATAATCCCAGCTATACAGTCTACATTGGCTGCCACCACTCAAGAAGGAGACCTTAGAATAATTATGGATAGATCTCTGAAAACATCTACTCAATGTGCTGCAATAATCAGAATAGCTAATGGTTCCATTTTAGGAATCATTAGGAAAAGGATAGATAATAAGATACTAAATAAATCCATGGCATGCCTACACCTTCAGTACTACAGTTAGTTCTGGTCATCAGACCTCAAAAATAAATGTTAACATTAGAAAAGGTACAGAGAATAGCAATGGAAATTTTCAGGAGCATGGAACAGCTTCTATACAAGGAGAAATTAAAAGAATGGGATTGTTCATTTTAGAAAAGAGTTGACTAGGAGGGATTCGACAAAGGTCTATAAAATAATCAATGGTGTGGAAAAGGGAATAGTGAAGTGCTGTTTACCCCATCATATAAATCACGAATCAAAGGTCACCCAATTAAATGTATAGGCAGCAGATTTAGAACAAACATAAGGAAGTACTTCTTTACATAACACACAGTCAGCCCATTAAGCTCATTGCCACAGATGCTGTGAAGGCCAAAAGCGTAATGAGATTCAAAAAATGATTAGATAACTTCATGGAAGAAAGGTCCCTCAATGGCTGTTAACCAAGATGGTCAGAAATACAACTCCAATTCTTTGGGCATTCCTAAACCTCTGTCTGCCAGAAGCTTGTAGCGAAAAACAGAGAATGGCTCACTCTAAATTGCCTTGTTTTGAGTAATTTTTTCTGAACTATCTGTCAATGGCCACCGTAGAAAGATGCTGGGATAGATGGACCATTTGTTTGACCCATTTTTATGCTCTTATTGCATGGCCTGCTTTATACATTTTCTTGCAAAGTATTACTATAGTGTACAGAAGAAGCAAGAGAAACAACTTGGGATATAAATAACTTATTTCTGCTTTGACTTACAGTCTAAGCAGTGTTTCACAGCTTACTGTCTATTTAAATAATATGGATACATGAATTTATATTGTGAGTTGTTGTTGCCATGTAAATTTATGAAGAGTTCATAAATTTAAATATTTTTCAGACACCTGTTTCACTAGGGTGTTCCTTAGGGATAGCACATCCATTTCATATTTGATAGACTGACACTTTCCCCATCATATTGTCATTTTCTTAGAGAAAAGTAAGAACAGACCATCTTTCTGAGAGGAGAACACAAACTAACTGGTGAAGCAAAAATGCTCATTTGAAAAAATGAAACAAAGTAGCTATGTCATTCAAAGTTACATCATGCTGCAGTGCAGTTTCAAACCTGTACAAAAGACAAAGTACTTAACTGACAAGGATATGTTCCAGTTTAACAAACATAATATTTATATAGAAAAGCGCTTGTGATTTGGAATTCAAACTCAGTCCTAACATTTAACATTGCTTTATAAAACATTTTAATTGAATAGTTATTAGAATAAATAACCCATTCATTTCTGACCATTAAATCAATCCATTCATTGTGATGCACTTTAGGAATTAATTTAATTGGCATGGGTGTAGTACTGGAGACTAATACCGCTTTTTTGTGTATATAAGTTTGGGTAGATAGTTCAGCTATGAATCTTATGAACACCTGAAGACTTTGGGCATTCAGAATAAAGAATTACCAAGAGAGCTGGCACTATTACACTAATATCTTCCTTTCTGGACTTTACAATCGTCTCTTTTTATTTAAAATGATGAATTTATTATTTTTTGCTGGCACAAATGCCAGGACAAACATCAGAAAAAATGATGATGGAAATTAGGAAAGACAGAAAAGGCACAAGACAAAAGCCATTTGTTATTAGAGCTGGGTGAATAGTTTGATGATGATGATAATTAAATCCATTTGAACTTTGCATGAAGTTAAACCTGAATAGAACTAAAATTCCAACATTTCTTGTACCTTTCAGAAATGAGAAACATGTGTGCTAGTTTATCCTTCGTTTTCCCCATAAAACCAGCTATACAATGTTACACATTGTTCTAATGTGGGGAAGGGATAAAGGTTTGATTCTGAAGTTTATAATCAATTAAGATAGTAAATCGTTTCCACATTTAATCTGATTTTAACAATTTTTTGAAAGTGCCTAAATTCCAAATGCTAAACTGTGATCTCTTTAGTCATATGAGTAGCAAAAAAGGTGTCACAAATCTGGGCCCAGGCTTTCTTATTGTTTCAACTAATACTGGGCTTTGAATTGCTTGGTAAGCACAGAAAATTGTAAGTGTAAAATGCAGAAGATAAACTGAAGAGCAGAAAATGATTCACTTTCAGTGAGTAATCCCTTCTAATTATTATTTAAATAAATATCAATTATAATTAATGTTCTGCCCATTTAAATTCTTATTCTGTGTAAAAGAATCCTTCAGGAGCAGAACAAAACTCTTGACATTCAGACATGTATTAAAGCCAATTACTCCTTATCCCTTAAATTAATCTGAACAGAAAAGTGAAAAGGATTTTTAGTAACTGACTTTGAAATGTGATCTGTGATCACATCAAGGTCACTAGATAAATGGACACTGTATCTGTGAAAGGATGGTGATCTAGTTTCAGGCAAATACTAAACTGAAGAAGATATTTTTATAAACATAGACTTCTCTATCTGTGGGTCTGGCTCTTCAAATCCTTTCCTGACAGGAAAACTCCTCACTTACATATGAACTTGCACAAGCAAGGATTGCTTACGTTCCTACAGATTTGAAAGATTGAGTCTCATGATTGGTTCCTTGATACATCTGAGTGTTTGAATGACTGAGCAGATGTAAGAGCATCTCTAACTCCTATTCACATTAAAGAGATCTATGTTGTGTATCCAAAAGCCAATAGATCCCATATGCTTCAGGTATGTCTAGACTGCAAGCTTCTTTCGAAAGAAAGCATCCACACCACAAAACCAGATCGAAAAAGCGATCTGCTTTTTTGAAAGAGAGTGTCCAGACTGCATGGACATTCTCTTGAAAGAAAGCCCTGATTGCTATTCACAGAATGGCCACTAAGACACTTGTCCTTTTTTTGATTGCCTCTTCTTTCGAAAAATGTCCCTATTCTGCGTCCACACATGCCTTTTTTTGAAAGAGCTATTTCAAAAAAGGCATTCTTCCTTGTAATTTGAGGTTTACCAATGTTGAAAAAACCCCTGCGTTCTTTCAATTTAATTTCGAAAGAACATGACTGCAGTGTGGATGCAGGTGACGTTTTTTCAAAAAAGGGCAGTTTTTTCGAAAAATCAATGCAGTCTAGACATACCCTTGGCCTCTGATTTTACAAGGCAATGATTGTGATGCAAATATATTTTGTATGAAAGGACTCAGCTCTTCAGTGACATTAGTTTTACAGTATTGCAGTGTCACATAGAAAAGAGTCAATTTGCTTTTGTATGATCTGTTCCACTGTTCTGCTCTCATGTTATTTATCCCTGGACTCAAAGTTATAAGATGGGCACCTCATGTCCTCCTCCAGCAGTTTTGTGTGACGTGAGGCAGGTGCCTAACTTATTCCCTCAGGAAATAACTTAGGTGCCTAAGCCACCTGACATCAGATGGTGAATTCCCATTCCTAGTTGGCAAGCACAGTCAGGAAATAGGCAACTATCAGTGAGACAGGGGCAGAGCTTTGTGTCCACCCTTGTGACTAGAATCTTCCACTGGTTCACATTATAAGACACCTATCTTTCTCCATTAACACCATAGGAGTTTAGGTGTCTAACTAATGTTGTAGGTTCCTAGCACACTGCCTGTGATTTCTCCGTACCTAAAAGTTGCTGTGACTTTCAGTGTTGCCATGCCTAAGTACATTCATGGATCACGCTCCAAGTAAATATTCTACTGGTTTGGACTGTATTCTGTTTGCATTTTAGAAATGTGATCAAGCATAATTACACGAGGAGTAACGGTAGTTCGAATTAGGATCTTTAATTCGAACTACCTAGTCCATGCTGCGTGTAGCCATGGGCACGGAGTTCGGACTAAGGGGGATTTAAAAATGGCGGCGCCCAGGAAGATGCAAATGAAGCCCGGGATATTTAAATCCCGGGCTTCATTTGCAACTCCACTTGCCCTCATTACCCTACCTAGCTCAAACTAACGAGCTAGTGTAGCCATACCTTAAGACATTTTACTCAAGGACCTAGTCGTAGGAAAGAAGAGCTATAACAACTTTCTGGATTGTGGTGAGTTTGTATTGGGGAGGCCACCCCAAGTAAACATTCTCTTTATGCTTTCATAAACCCTAGGCTGAAGATGATTTTTTTTACAGATGTGTTTAAGAGGGGAGAACACCATGCAATCTGGAATTCCATTTTTATTGGTGATTTACTTAGTTAGCAGTTTGACACTACTGCTTTTTTACCCCTTATTGGTTCCTTATTGGGTATGCATGAAAATTTGACAAAGCAGAAGCATTCCCCAAATGTGCACTCATCTACTCAGTTGAGGGCTCTATGCAATGAACAGGTGGTCTCACACTTCTGGATTACCTGTGCCTCATTAAGATCTAGGAAAGTCTTCCTGGACTCAACCAATGTAGAAGACATTGGTACTTCCTTGGCTTCTGGGCAATCCCTGATTCATTATTGTTTTTCTCCCTCCTCTTCTCACTTGCTTGATCATATTCCACCCTTGCATGGCTGGATGTGGTGCTGCATACAGTTGCTGTGACTGCCCCCATCCTGAATTGCAAACCCTTAAACATAAGCACCTTGCTGCTCTGAGTGCTTGTGGAATGGTCACTTGAACTCTGGAAGTGACCTTAGGAATGGTCAGTCCCCAGAATGCATGACCATGACTAGAAATTGGTTCTGAAAATCCCCTGGATGCCCAAATACATACCATTGTATTGATGCCTAACTAGAGCATGCAACACTTGGGCTCATGGAAATGTTGGTAATTGAGTTTAAAGAAGATGTAAATGAGATGGCCCTATGTTCTCTCTTCCAGTATTGGCACTAAAAAAAGGACAGGATAAATAAATTATATGGTATAACCCTGTGCTGTTTTTTTTCCAACTCTAACTCTCATACTTTGCAAAGGTGACCAAACATCTCCATAGCCTATTAACAATTCCTTAGACTAGTCTCTCAAAATTTTTTTATAGAATTAGTGATTCCACACTTGCAAGCTTAAGATCAATGAAGAGTTTAATGTAGGTCATCTGCTGTGATTTTAAATATGACCTCTTACATTTAGATGTTCCTTTTAAACCTTTGAGTTCTAATTTGAAAGGGTAGAATTGGGGATCTGAGACCATTTTGATTTTTTCAAAAATATTGTATTGCAGAGTTCCTCATTTTTGGACAAAGAACAAAAACTACTTTAAAGTAAAGGAATTCCGTCATATTGTCAAATAGATAGATATAGTGTATCTACAGAAGGTTGGCAATGAAAGCTTGTGTCACTACTTCCTATTATGGGCTTATTTTTCACAATTTAAATATCTAGCAGTCAGCTACAGTAACTCCTGACTGTTCAGCAAAATAACTACCATAAGTCACTACTTTTCAACAAAATTAGTTCTCCTTTGCACATATATTAGCTAATAAAACATGATATGCATGGGATGCAAAATCCCATTGGATTGAATCAATTTCTGTAGTTCAATTCCAAAACCATATCAAAGTACTTTCACCAATTATAAAGCTTCCTGACCCTTGAATGAAGAGTCATATGTCACCCTGAGAATAATATGATTCCTTAAACTCATAAACATGAGAAGAAACTTGCATTTTGAAGAATGTAAAGTTAGCCTCATTAAGCCATTAGGTGGGCATACTGCTTTTCTGGATAGCTTCGCTTTTAACCTCAGGAATGCTCATTACTGTCAGCATGGCAGAATAGCCTTCTCTTTGAACTGCTTGATCTAGATTTTATAGGAAAGAGCTACTAATATTGCAAGTGGATTCAAATTTATATAAAATGCTAATTTGTTTCTTTAAAAATAACCTCTTAAAGTTTCAGCAGGAAAGGCAAATCATGTTTTGCTCATACCAATAATATTTACCTGCATTGTTCAACCCATAAAATAGGGATGTAGTGCAGGAAATGTAAATTATACTTACTTTGAACTTTTGAGGAATACTAACCCTACTTTTTTATAGCAGGAAATATCCATAAAAAGGTTTAACAAATGACATATATTCCTGTCTCTGATTTTTGGATCAATACATATTAAAAGGTTTGTATGACAAGAGTTCTTCAAAATTAATGCCCTAGTAGAATGAAAAAAACCATTATCTATTGCTCTGTCCATGATGTAACATTATAACCCTTCTAAAATAGTCACAACAAGTGTACACAACTGAATTTACAGTAAAAGCATCCCATTCCAAACAGTTTAAGAATTTGGATTTGACAAGGTCCTGTATTCTACTGTATTTAATTGTGTCCTTTCTCTTCCCCATAGTTATAACTTCCTTGTTTAGTCTTCTGAGATTAGACAAAGAAAGAACAGAAATTAATCTTTTACCCACAGAATATCATTTACGACTTTTGACACTTCAGTTAGAGTCCTCTTTTACACTGTATCCTTAATAGCATGACTTAATGTTTAGCCCACGAAAGCTCATGATACCATCGACATGTTTTGTTAGTCTTTAAAGTGCTACGAGACTCTTTATTGGTTTTTAAGTTTTTCCTGTTACAGACTAACTCTGCTACCCCTCTGAACCTTGTTTACACAATGTTTGTGACTTTTCTGAAAGTTCCATTAGTCTTCTTTCATTCTTCATACTGTTGTCTTTCTGTTATCAAATTTGGTGACCAGAATAAATGTGTCTGATGAAAGGTTAATGGTAAGTCACTGTGAGGTTAACAACATACAATACCCATTGCCTCAAATAGGAACCCATGGCCTTACCCCGCTCTGTGCCATCCTGTAGAATGTAAATAATGGGGCATCATCCATATACATACTGAGCACTAGGAGGTCATTCTACTCTCTCCCAGTTCTCCCGGGGAGAAAATGAGGTAAAATATGAGGAATAACGTTAGTTCGGTTCGAATTAACATGTCCCGGCGCACACTTTCACTTTTGAAACAGCTGTTGAGCAGAGTAACGCGCGGGAGAGATCATGCTAATGAAGCGCAGGATATTTAAATCCCCGCTTCATTAGCAATTTCGGTCACCTACATTTGCATCCCTAGTTTGAACTAGGGAACAAGTGTAGACGTATGCTTTGGGACACTATTTTAATACTGTATATCTCAACATTAGAAAATTTTCCTAGTATTTGCATAAAATTTGCTAATTTCTTAATCTCTTTCTGTGTGTGCCACAGATCTGGTAGAACTACATCTCCTCTCAAGGCTGAAAACACAAATTTAGAAGGGGAAAAAAACTGGCAAGAAGAGTGAAACACCTAATTTGTTTGTATTGAAAACATATAAGTTGCAGAGACAACACTTACAAAATGGTACAGAACATATTGACAAATATATAAAACATTTTGTAAATAAACACATAACTTAGCATTCATCAGAAACAGTAACAGCAATAGTTTAGAATTGGGGAGCTACAGTACTTCTTTACATCATTATAACCTGTCTCAGGTTTAGTGGATAGAGAGGAGGCTGTTCTGTAGAACAAAATCACAACCAAGGATATTTCTCCACTAATTTTATTGAATACTCAGGGTAATATATGGCAAATGTGGGATATTAAAATTTAGAACAGACCTACAACTTCTCTACTCCCCTTGACTGTTTTTCTCCTGCCCCAAAACTTACTGACATAGACATTCAACATGCATTTTAGTAAAGAAGGGGTAAAAAAAGTTTTCAAGAGATATAATTTTGTAGCAAAATTTGGGAAGAAATTAAATCTTTCAAGTTGGGTTCTACATTGCAATATTTATTTTTAATAAGTGCTTTAGGAATTTGTTCTAAAGAATTGCACATCAACAAAAAAGAATACTAGGTAGCCTGCATGTTGGTAGGTGATCAGAAGGGTAACAATGAGCAGCCAGCAAAAATATAGCTGGAAGGCAAGACAAGAGAGCTTATCAGATTCTTGTAGCTGGCTGCTCAATGAAGTCTTATTGTTGGATTGTGAATGCAAATAAAGTCTAGAGCAATGGAGCAGCTGCTTCACATGAATTCTCCATCTGGAAAAGCTTTTAAGTTACACTAATAGCAGTGAATAATATGTAGAATTTGGATGAAAATACATTAATTCCAATATTAGTTTCTTGTTTTTCAGTGTGGTGTGTCAATGATAGAATCACTCTGAGAACATTCAAGCTATAATGGTCACATTTTTCCATTTGTCTGGTCTAGTCTTACATTGTCTTCACTATGTATTTTACACTGTATTGGGGGAGGAAGGGGCAGAGGGAGAAGGCAGAGATTTATTTGTTCTGCGTAGTCCTCTAGAGTACTGTAATCTCATGTGGCATATGCAATGGTTGCCCTTAAAAAGTCAACATTTCCCTACACTAGCCCCCACCATTAACTCAGGTACCATTGTATTTTCTTTTTTATGAACATAAATAGGCAATACTGTGGTATCGCAGACTATATTCCACTGCAATCTAGGGGAGTGATTCTCCTGCTCATGTACACAATATGGGCTCTGACTGAACTAGTATAAGTAGCAGTTTAGCAACAGTAGCACAGGTAACAGAAGTAGAGGCACAGCTAAGCCATGCCATGTCCAAACTTGCCTGAAACCAGTGGATATGTTCTTATCCCAGCTCACCCAAGCCTTTTCTACTACCATGTGTGCTACTGTAGCTGCACTGCTATTTATACTCATGCTAGCTCAGAGCTATGTGTACATGGGCAGGGGACTGACAGCATTAGCTTGTGGTGTAGAGTAGACATGTTCCTGCAATAACTCTGGATGGCAAGATGTTGAAATGCTGGTTTTAAAATGGGGGCCACTATAAATAATTAATAAATATAAATCAGGAGAAAAGGAAAAATGCCTTATTCCCCTTTTGGGTCACTGTGTGTGATGTGTTATTTAATATCCAATAGTAAGTCTTTGAAAAGAGCTGATCTCACTAACTCTGACTGTTCTGTATGATTTATTGCATTTGTGCCTTCCTCATTCTTTCTGTACCTCTGTTGACATCCAGGTTACACAATGTAAAGAGAACCAGAATCAACTGGCAAATAATTGTCTTTTCAGAATATATGAATTATCCAATAAATACCTCAAAAACTACCCATCCTTTTGATGGAACTCCTAGATATAATCGCACAGTGTTTTTACTTCCTCCTTGTCTGGTTATTTGTTATTCAAATTCTGTAAATGTTCTTGAGTTATGGCTGATGTTTCTGATTATATACTACTCCCTGAATCTGCAAAGGATATATATGTTATGATGCAGAATAATAGTTCCTAACTTGCAGACACCTAGAAAATCAGAAAACTATAGATACTAGAACTAGAGGTGTGGGAGTGCTGCAAAACCCCAAGTTTTAGCAGGGCTCTGCTGCTGTCCTCCCCACCCCCCCATGCCCAGGACCCAGCTGCTGCCCCTTTACATCTGGGGTCCTGTCAGCCAGTCCCCCTGTGCTCTACCGCCAGCTCCTGGACTCTACTTCTGGCCCCATTCTTGCCCCAGCTTGGTGGGCGGGGATAGGAGGACAGGTGTGAGGGGGGCTGGCTTTCAGCACCCCCACTATTTGAAATGTCCCAGTGCACTGTTTCAATTCACAAAACAAGAGTTAGTCATCTAAGATTTCTATACAATGAATGGAAGATATAGATGCCTTGCAATGTGATCCACAAAGTCAGCACAATGGGAGATACAGGAAAGAAAGATGTGCCATAAGCCTGACCTCTCTCACACATATAGGTGTGGAAGCCCCAGTTGCAGGGAAATACATAGCTCTGCTAGTAAACCATTAACCAGTGTAAGATTGCCCCACCTCCTTGCACTTATCACTCCTCAAGTCTCTCCTCTGCCTGATGAACATAAGAGATTTTAACAGAACTCTGCTAACTTTCAAGTGAATACCCTAATGTTGGGCCATAGTGTCTTTCTCTGGCCCAATTAATATTTAACTAAAGTGGAAAAATTTTAATGGGAGAGACTGAAAGAAGCTTGCATCAGAATATGCCATAACCCAATGGTTAGTGCATACTTCTAAGAAATGACAGATCCTTGTTCAAATCCTTTGACCACATCAGTCAGAGAGGAGACTGGTGGTCTTCCACTTTGTACTTTAGTGCTTCAGACACTGGCCTAAAGATTGTAAGGGAGGTGATATTCTTTGACTGTTTTCTCTGGAGTTAGGTAGCCTTTGTGCCTGACTACTAGATAGAGACCCACACACAGTTCACAATTAATGACCAAGAGTTCCATCAAGCAGTTGTCTAGATTTTGCATTTGAAACCCTTTAGCTTGGGCCACGTGATTGAGCTTCTACTTGGCTTCTATGTATTTGCATTATGGTTGTTACTACTATTGTTTCAGCCACCTGATTACAATGACTTCTTTACATTTATTCTAAATGTGATATGACCCATAACAACAAGTTTAACGTCAATCCATAACTATTAATTTTGAGGTAGGAAATGAAACTACCAGTTTAATCAACACAAACCTTTCCCCATCTATTTGGAATTAAAGACTGAAACTACTTTGCTCTGATTATTTTAATTCTTGCCCATCTGACCACCTCTTCTAAGGTTTCCCTTTTGTGACAGCATTGCTGATCACAAGGGTCAGATTCGGATCAAGAGCAATTAAATTAAGTGAGGCAGCAGTCTGAATTTGAATTGACCCTTTTCTCCCTTGCTGTGAGTCACTACTGTAGATGTTTATAATTGAAGGTTGTAAAATATCATTGGGTGAAAAGCTGCTGTTTCTGACTCTTGAATCTCTGAATTCTCCTTTTCCCCCTCTATTACTATGGCAAGGCAAATATCTTCAGTTACACATAAAGCTTCACAATTATAGTGGTTCTATAAAACATTACTTAGAGAGAGGTGAAACAATACAGTATTTGCTTCGGTGTTTGATCCCTTGACTAACTCGGTAGCTTGGGGGCCACAGGCAGAGGTAACATTTAGCTAGGATATCAGTTTTCAAACACTTCAGATTCTTTCTTTCTGTCTTTCCCTTTGCAGAAACTTTTGTCTTTGGCAAATTCTAAAAGTAAAACACCAGAGAAAATATAAAGAATATGCAACAGCAAAACTCTTATATATATTCTCCAGAAAACATACCTGGAGAGCTGAAAAATATTTTTTGGATTTTTTAAAAAAAATACTTTGTACTGCCCAGAAAATCTTTGGCAATACATTACAGGGTACTTCTACTAAGATTATTTAATTATACTTTGGGAACACCAAAGGGCAAAACCTAAGGTAGGACTTACCACATGGGCTTTTTCATTTACACAATGGCTATTTGTTTATTCCTCAGCATATAGCCCTAAGTCCCTCATTAATTATCCTTAAGCTTACAATTTGAAACAGAGTTGCACAAACCCTAGATCATGCTTCTCTCTGCCTAAGGGGCATTGAAATTTTAATGTAGTACACAGTGCCCCAAGGCTATATTCTAGCAGAGTTGTGCACATTTTACAATATTGCTAGAGCACATAATAAACCAAATTAAACACTAATCAAATATTTAAATAAATGCAGTTCAGTGGATAGTGGGACTGCTAAGATGTTTGCTTAGTTAGCAAATCTATTGATTAAATCATCTCATTATTTTAATGGAATTATTTGATTGATGCTTTAATTCTAACCAAATTTGCTAAAAAGGTCTATTCTGACTATAGAAATAATTCTTTAGTTACAGGAATGCATTTTAGCAAGCTAGCAAAAACTTCTCTTTACTAGAACTTTATAGCCTTCTAAGGAAAATCAGAAAAGTTCAACATTTGACATACTGCATTAAATGCTGCAAAACAATATGCTGCACAAACACTGCAAAGAAAACGATATTTAGGTATGTAAACGCTAAATAAAAGCCATCTCCTCATGAGTTCTAGATGCTACTGACTTAACTGAAAATCACAATCAATGTATTACCCAAACATAAAGTAAGGTTCTTGTACAGTACATTTCAGTGTAACCCACTACCAACAAACCAAGCAATTCAAAAGCATCCTTACAATTTCTTCCTGTTTCTGAATGTTCAGGATAAAAATGAAGAGCTTTGAAGCATCGTATGAAGGTCATCAGAATAAGGCTATTTTGCAGCAAATTGGAGAGAAAATTCCATGGGCTAGAACACTTAGGCCTGGTCGATACTAGACCAAGAAGGTCAGCTTAAGGTACACAACTCCAGCTGTGCAAAATATGTAGCTGGAGCCGCTTACCTTAAGCCGAGCCTTGGGGCTGTCCACGCAGCAGGAGGCTGACTGGAGCAAATATTCCCATTGGCTTCCCTTACTTCTAACAAAAGGATGAGTATCGGATGCCAGTGGAGGCTGCTCTCAGTATTCGATTTACGGGTCTATACTAGACCCGCTAAATTGAACACTAATCTGGAGTGTCAATCTGTGGGTAAGTATAGACATGCCCTCATTAAAAATGTCTGGCCAGTCACCTCCTCTCACCTTCTCCACTGTGGTATTATAATGGTGTCTCAGATAAGTAGGTGTTACGACATGTATAGGCCAAAGCTAACATGTTAAACATTGTATTTGTATGTATTGATTGATTTATTTATTCATACTGTGAACACTTTTGCCTAACATCCTGACTCCTTCAGTAATTGCTTTCTGGATACAAAATGTCCTACCAAATATTTTTACTTGCCCAAATTCTAAGGAATTAAGAATCTACCCCTAGAACGAGACTGAAATGTTATCGTGAACCCTTAAGTCAACAATGGGCCCTTTCAAGCCCCCAGTTTAAGACACATCCACTTTTGGAGATTCAATATCTAAATGTGGATCTACAATTTGCCACTAAGGCACCCCTCTGACCCTAATGATCATTAATGTCCCATGAGGCATATCCAAAAGAATGAAGCCAGACCACGTTCCCTAAAATTTCAACAAACGGTAATGCAGACAGAGCCTTCACACAGCTGTGGTTGGTCTCCTACTGCTGGTGACAGGTGCTCCATCTTCCAAAAAAAGACCACTTTGTTTCAATTCTCATGCTTGAATTCGCCCAGAACAAACATGTCCAATGAAAAAAATGTATTCAACCTTGGACACCCAAGCTCAGTATCTAAATTAAACACATTTTAAAATCAGTTGGCTGGGAAAAGAGCACTGAGGTAGGGCCTGAGCAAGGACTGTGTGCATAGCTGAGAAATGAGCTCAGTATGTGTTCAGTACTTCTTTGAGAAACCAGGTGTTTACACAGTTGCGCCACCATTATGATGCTGTCTGCTGTGCCAGTGAAGCCAAGCACTCTTGGGCAGCTGAGATGTAACACGAGGCATGATCACACCTCCTTCTCTTCTTCACTCCCCCAAGGGACACACTTGCACCACAATTGTGACATGTTCTTGAACAGCTGGAAAAGGGTGGAAGGTTCCTTCATTATGTGTCCACTGAAGCATTTTTAACAGTTTGTCTGTTCGTGCCTTGCTGAGGGTGGGGTTTTCAATATTTCTTCCAACTATGAATTATCAGGTTAGAAATCCTCCTGTGCTGAGGGAAAATTTCCAAATACATTCTGCTGTATCTACTGCCACAACATCCTTTCTGGCATACATGCCTTCAGAGAAAACCATCTCTTCACCTCTAATTAATGGGGGGTTTTCAGACACAGTGTTGTGCCACAAAGAGATAAATAGTTGTGTTGTGTGCATAGCCAAAGTGGCAGTAAAATCTAGAAGATGCCACAACTTGTAGTATCAACTAGCAGGATATGAAACTCAGAGTTATGGGGATTGTGACCTGAGCCATAAGGAAAACTGTTTCCCTGATTGAACAAAATAGGGGAGAGTAGGAGACTTGTTTGGAAGTTCAGCAGTAATCGTCCATATCTGTAAGAATCATAAACACTTGAGGCCACTCACAAACACACAGTTTGCTTCCTTTATTCCTTGGATGCTGTGCCTTGTAACCAGACCTCAAAAAAGAACATGTTCTCACAGTGAAACATCTTTTTTTATTACTGTAATCAAGTTTGGAGGTGCCCATTTGTCAAAATATTTGTATCTTGAGAAGCTGATACAGAAATGTTTCAGGCTGCATGAAGAAAAGTCTTTACTCCGAATAATTTTTCAGCCATCACATGTGAGTGGGAAATACAAGTATTAGTAAGACTTTTTCCTTTCTGTCCACTCTACAAGCCCAAGCAATCATTTTTATTCTTTCCCTATTTTTTTTACTTAGTGCCTTCTTTTTCCTTCGTTCTCAATTTACATGCTATGTTGCTTCGTTCCCCATTTTCATGTCCCAGATATTAACACTTCATCTTTATCTTTACCCAGATATTTACCTTCATCTTCTCTTCTTTTTCCATCTTTTCCCCTCCCTTCTTGTTTCTGGTGATGAACACATTTCATGTCAGGACTGGGTTATCTCTTCCTTTTAATGCATTCTTCATGCTAAAGAGAGCCATTTTCCCCTTGAAACTTTATAAAGAGAAACAAGACTTTCCAAGTGCCTACTCCAGGATCAGCACTAAAGAGGGGACAGTGGATTGTGAAACCCTTATTCAAGTATGGAACTGCTTACTCACACATGTAGTCCCATTAATTCCAATGAAACACTGTGTGTGAATAAGTACTCACCTTCTTGGGGAAAGGTTTTCCAAAGAGTTCCTAACGAGCACAGCAATTCTCCAAAATGCTTTAAACTAGGAATCCAAAGTTTAGTAATTTTAGTTCTGTAGACACTTGTGGCATCATATTGATTGTGTCATTTGATGCATATATATAAAGTTATATAGCTTTATGAATATATTTACTTATTTTGCTGACACTACACCTTGATATTACTGAGCCTATATTTTTCTCTCTGGAGTAATTCATTTATTCTGGATAGATAGATGGATAGAACCAATATAGTTTTCATTTCTGATTTCTATTTCATTAACTGCATTTTTCTACGAAAACGCTCTAGTTTAAACTTATCAACCTCAATTGATAGGTATCATTAAGTCATGGTGAATATAGAGCACCACTGGGAGTATATTGCCTTTGCATTTCAAAGATGTCTGTAGGAATCTTGCTCTTGATACACAGTATTCTAATATTTCATCTACAAAATCTTAATAGTCTTCCCAAGCCTCTCTTTTTCTGTGTGCTACTGCAATTTACATTAATTGAGCTTGTTTGTTGTCATTTTTGAGACTCCTGCTATTTCAGTTTCTTTGCCAAACATATAGACTCAAATACTTTGTAACATTACCATGTTGGATATTTATGACAACATGAAATTTTACAATCCTTTGTAGAAATTGCTAAACCGTGTTCAGATCTTGTGCTGAATTAAGTTATTTTCAGTAGTTATAGATTCATTATATTTCCTGTTCGCCAGATACATGCTATAGTTTTATTGAGACAGAGTAAGTAGGTCTTCCTTATTTATTTACATTTGTAAATTATTTCATTTAGATTACTGGAAGAAGGAGCATTTCGATAAAAAAGGTGAGTGACACTTGATGCTGTGAAATGAATTTTAAAGAATGTTCTATGTTTATGTCTACATTGCTCCATTAAAGTAACAGGGGATCCATGCAGATGCAAGGGTCTAGACACATAAATCTAACTGTAGGACTGCAGCCTAAGTTAACAAAGTGACAGTTTCCTGTACACGAAAGACAAATATTTTGGACACCGTTGTTTCTGCAGGTGTTAAGAAGGATATTACAAAATGTGGAAAGATTATTTTTGGCAAGATGGAAGGAAAAGTGTTATTATCTATTTATTCCAATTTACATCTTGTTTCCTATGTTAACATTTGGGGGAGAGAATGTATCACGTCGGGAAAATAGTGCATGTGATCATAAATAAAACTATTAAGATAATTTATGAATATTCAAATGATTTGTATTAGCATCTCATATAAATTACTATGCAAGGACACACAGAGAATCCAATGGTATGCAGAACATAACTACCAGTTATTTGGCATGTGAATTATGCTCTCTCTAATAGGCAGAAAAGTGTCCCCTCACGGTCAAATAGCAATTAATGCATCTAAATTTTCTGACTGATTCCCTACATAGATTACACAGGAGTGCCCACTTAATTTATACAGGTTGAAACTCCGTAATCCAGAGTTCCCTGGTCCAGCAACACCTTTGGAGACCACTCAGGAGGGCCAGGAGCATTGCCAAACTAGGAGCCAAGATGGGTCCCTGGGGACAGCAGCAGAGCTGCTGGGAAGAATGTAACACCCCCCCCAGCATGGCTGCTTGAAGGGAACACAGTGCCCCCTGGGTCATAGCGGTATGCTGGGGAGGCAGGAGCACAGAAACACTGAGAAGAGCACAGAGCCTTTCAGGTGGCAACAGGGCCACTTGGTGGAGTGCGAGCTGCCGGGAGGCAGCAGGACTACTGGGGGGAACATGGAACTGCCAAGCACTAGTGGAGCCCCTGGACAGCAGCAGAGCACTGGGGACAAAGTGGAGCCACCAGCCACCAGCAGGAGCACAGAGCCTCAGGTGTCAGCAAAGCCACCGGGGAGAGAGTGGAGCTCTGGATGGCAGTGGAGTCCCTGGCCACTGCAGGGACAGCAGAGTCCTCATGGGGGAGCAGAGCCTCAAGCAGCAGCTAAGCCGCAGGGGAAAAGTAGAGCTCCCTTTCCCCAGCACTGTGGGGAAAGCAGAGTCCTGGGTGGCAGTGGAGCTGCCTAGGGAAAAGTGGCACCCCTGGGGGGCCAAGGGAAAACAGACCCCCCCCCCCACTGCATTGACCTCCTTTCATCTGGCAAATTCCCTGGTTTGGGACCAGTCAGGTCCTAAGGGTGCCAGACCAGGGAGGTACAATCTGTACCTCATATTCATCCAGATCATCTATTCCATTATATCTGTTTTATGCCAGTGAAACACCACTGAAGTTAATAGTCTTATACTAGTGTGAAACTTGGTGTAATGCACTGGAAAACAAAACCCTGTGTGTTTCTAAAAGAGAAAATGGGGTGTCATTTTTGTGTGATTGTAACGAATAAGTAAATGATCCTAAAAATTCTAAAGGTGTTACTAGCAAAGGTGCACTAGAAAGCTAAATTTAGTGGGGCCTGATCTGAATTGATGTAAAATGCCTTTGTCCCAGAAGGTGGTCCGACCTGGAAACCACCGTATCTATCACTGGTGGATTTCTCCAGTCCGAATAAACACAGACACGTGTAAGCATTTAAGAATATATTGTAGAATACAACAGATAACACAACAAACAATAACCATAGGATATAACACTGCATAAAACCAACCCCTCACCCCAGATATAATAGAAGATAGAAAAGCAAAAATAAACAAGAGAACTCTATACTCAGTCTGTCTGATGACTGCACGAGGCTCAGGACCTTCTACCCGTTGGCTTGGGGTAGCCTCAGGGGAGGAACACAGAGGAGTCCAATAATGATCTGCCAATGTTATGACAACAGCTGATGGTAAGTTGCACACACACCACAATAGTAAACAGTTCTTATCTCCAGAGCAGGCCTTCACCACAATAACCGGAGAAGGACTGACTGGGTGGTGGGCTTTGGTCCGGCAGGTAGCTAGGGTCCACAGCACCGAGCAATCGCTACAGCAGTGAACCGAAGCACCCTGTTGATAGTGGTGGAATTGAATGTGGTCTGTCATGAAGCTGGTCCTGGCCTTTGCCACGGTCTCCGATAACAGCACAGCAAACCTCCTCCAGATGGAAACTGCCAATGAACAGGAACTGGGTTGATTCCTCCAGATGGAAACTGCCAATGAACTGGAAACTGCCAATGAACAGGAATTGGGTTGGTTCCTCTCAGGGGTCCTTTCTTTTAAAGCCCCCAAGGTGGAAAAACGCCAAAGGTCCCTAGTGCAAAGGAGTAGAGTGGTGAGTGCAAAATTAGAGGTCCTTGTGCAGACTTTGTGCTATGTGCAGCATGATGGTTTTGGCGGCAAAAGTCTCTCAGGTTCCTTAGGTTCCATTTTGATTTCAGCTTAGTCCATAGACTCCATTTTGATTTTAGTGTCCTTCCAGCTAACAAAAGGAAGATGAAGTAGGAGAATATTAGGGCTAGGGACTACAGTGTCAGTGAACTTCAAATTGTCAAGAGGATGAATATTAAAAGAAGTCATACAGAGAATTTTTACTTTTAGAAAAGCTGACCAGGAAAAATGTGAAGTGCCTTGGATGATTTTGATAGAAATTCTATAATGTATGGCAAAAGTACTGAACACAAGTGGTAAATATTTAAGAAATAGTTGGAGAGACTGCAGTTGAAATTCATTCCTTGTTAAATTTAAACAGAGCAAAGGTCAGCGGAGGCCAACATGATTAAGTAAGGTGATGTAAAAAGCAATCTAAGCAATAAGCAGAAGTTATATATGGTAAAGAGGAGAATTGGCAGATCTACAAAGAGAAAAAGCAGATAGAAGTTAAAGGGAGAACTAGAGAAACAAAATGAAGTGCTAAATGTTGAATTGCAAATGATGTTGAAATTAACAAGGAAGGGTTCTTCAAATATACTCACAACAAAGCAGGGGCGTAGCCATGGGTGGGCCTGAGTGGGCTGTGGCCCACCCACTTTGCATCCAGTCCCATCCTTCGCCAGCCCGTCAAGTGTTCCAGCCGGGGAGTAGGATTGGAGCACGGGAGCTTGCAAATGCTCCAGCTGGGGAGTGAGACACTGGAATGCCGCACCTGGGCTGGAGTGCAGGGCAGGTGGTGGAACAGGGTAAGCCACTGTATGCATATCCCAGTCTTTGGGTGCATCCCTGGGTCACCTGGCTGGTTGGAGGAGGAGATGTCTCACCTCCTCCCCATTCTTGCCCAGTCATTCAAAGTCAGGGCCCGCCTAAGTAGGCCCTTCAGACTACGCCACTGCAACAAAGGCTATATCTATACTTCACCCTTCTTCTGCAAAAGCCTATGCAAATGAAGCGCGGAGTAGAATATCCATATCGCCGTGCTTCATTTGCATAATTAATTAGGGGCTGTTTTTGTGCAAGAGGCTTTTGCACAAAAAGGAGCTGTGTAGATGGCTCCTTTTTACACAAAACCCCCTTCTTACGCAAGAGCCGTTCTTCCTGAAAAAATGAGGAAGAACGGCTCTTGTGCAAGAGGGTTTTTTTGCACAAAAAGGAGCCGTCTACACAGCTCCTTTTTGCACAAAAGCCTCTTGTGCAAAAACGGCCCCTAAGTAATTATGCACATGAAGCGTGGCAATATTCTACTCCATGCTTCATTTGCAAAAGCTTTTGGGGAAGAAGAGTGCAGTACAGACGTAGCCAAAGAGTGAGAAAAAGGAAAACTGGCCTACTGAAGAAAGGGTAGGGATACATTCAAGGTAGGAAATGGCAGATTACCTAATCAATAATTGTATTTTTCTTCTCTGTAGCATATAAGGAAGAGGAGGGAGAGTCATCTATTTATGGACAAAATTCAGCACAGTCTCTACAGGCTTCACAGGCAGCAGAGCCAATACACTTTCAGTGTGCAAGGGCAATAGGGACCAGATGAAGACAATATGCATCCTTGGGTAGTGCAGAGATCTGTTCTTCACTGGACTCTGTGTATCTGCAACATGTGGGGAATGGTAAGTTGTGACATGGGGTTCTAAGGGGACGGCCAGGACCAGAGAATTTACCATAGTGTAGATCCTCTCATTGTCACCTTCCAAGTGGGGGCTGCATCAGGCTACTCCATATT
Organism: Pelochelys cantorii; assembly: GCA_032595735.1. Classification (NCBI taxonomy): domain Eukaryota; kingdom Metazoa; phylum Chordata; order Testudines; family Trionychidae; genus Pelochelys; species Pelochelys cantorii. The sequence continues at coordinate 66,346,479 of CM064330.1, forward strand.
TGTCAAGGAAGGAGAAGAGTCATTCCACTGTTGTTCCTTTCCTTACATCTTCTGAGCACCCAGTCTGGCTACTCAGGTTGGGCACTGTGCAGAAGACTTTAGCCATGGGAGCCAAATTCTACTCAGTTCAATCCCACTACATGTGTAAAATGAGCAGAGAATTTGACTTTGTGTTTCCCGGCATGATAGAAGAAAGTTTGTCATATCTTTTGCAGAGATTGTAATAACAGGAGAGCTTCACTTTTTGTAATTACCTTTGGTGCCAAACATTTCCTGGAAGGAATACAAAACAGCTTAGGTCCATCACAGGGTATCTTTATAACTCTAGCTCACTTGCTAGATTTATCTGAGCTACAGAGACTAGTACCCATATGCATTGCTGCATTTTGCCAAATCACTTTTTTACACACAGCTTATAATGTTTCCTTTTCTGACGTTTTTATTTCTAGAATAACTCATAGGAAGAAAATTGACAACAGATCTCCAAAGGCCATAACAGAGAAATTTTAGTTTTCAAGGATTATTTCAAAATAGTGTCTGTTTTTCTTCCTTGATATAAAATAACTGGATTACTTTAAGGTATGTATTTCATTTCTGTGGTTAAAACAATGAGGAGTCCTGTGGCACCTAAGGGTATGTCTACACTTGCCCCCTAGTTCGGACTAGGGAGGCAAATGAAGCATACCAGAGTTGCTAATGAAGCGCGGGATTTAAATATCCCGTGCTTGATTAGCATATTCGCGGCCGGTCACCATTTTAAAAAGCCGGTAGCACGAATTAACTCGCCGCATGTAGACACAGTAGTACAATCCAAAACCCTTCCCTCGAATTAATTGTTACTCCTCATGCATTGTGTGGTTGTCACTAAAGTTGTTTAGGGCTAAATATTGGCCTCGGTTATACCAGTTAGATATGTGGGTTTTAACTGAGCCTATAACTTAGTCTGAACTCAGCAGGTAGGATTCAAATCTAGTATTCTTCAAATGGATGACAGTTAAGTTACCATATTACAGGTTTTACCTCCAAAATCTGGGACTCTTCACAGATGCTCCTGGAGCAGAGAGCCCAGGAGACTAAGGGCAGGAGGGCCAGCCAGGCGGGACATCAGAGTTGGCAGCCTGGCTGGGGGCAGCATGGGACCAGGGCTGGAGCCCTGTGGCTTCCCTCAGCTGCACAGGAATGGAGCCAGAGCCCCGTGGCTTCCCCCAGCTGCGCGGGGCCAGGTCAAGGGGTTGCACAAGGCCAGGATTGGAGACCCAGTCCCATGGCTGCTCCTGGCTGTACAGGAATGGAGCCCCACAGCAGGAGCTGGAGCCTGTGCTGCCCAGGGAGCCAGCAGTAGCTGGGCAAGCTGCCCATTCAGGTTTGGGAGAGGAGGAGGGCGAGGCGGCAATTCCTGCTGGGGGCAGCCTGCCAGCAGCGGGTGATGGGATTGGGGGCTTTTGGGAAACCTCCCCTGGTCCAGCAAATTATCTTGTTCAGGACCGGTTAGGACCCAATGATGCTAGACCAGAGAGGTCCAACTTGTAGTAATAACTTCATTTTGAAGATTTACAATGATACATTAATGCCACTCAAACCCTTTTGCGATCCTGTAGGTAGCTATTATTCTCATTTTGCAGACACAGAAACTGAGTCAGAGTGATGAAGTGACTGGTTAAAGGTCAGATAAGAAGTATATGGCAGAGGCAGGAACAGACCCACAATTCCTGATTTATAATTTAATGCCCTAAGCACAAAAACAAGCTCTCTTTGACACAGACCTATGTACACCTAAATATTGCCCTATTGGTGGATTTATTTCAAACTATTTGTAATGCACAGTTTTATTTTTTTAAATAAAAATAAATAACTTCTCTTTTTCTAAGCACTTTGAACACTGGCACTTCTGAAGCTCTCCACTTTGTTTACATAAAAAAGTATTCAAATTTACTTTAAGATACATCATAAATTAAATGCATTCAGAATCTCAGCAGTCTTCACTGAACAATAACTATTTATGGGATGTCATTTCAGCTTCAGTCCATGAAGCTGATCTCTCAAAAGGCTAGTGTTTTCTGAAATTAGACTTCAGTAGTACCAAATAGAGTACGTCTAATGAAAACCACAAATTGACAACATAATACTACCACTTGGAAGTTTAATCACTACAAATTGCTCACATAAATACATGCATAAATATTATTCTGCATATTATTGCTCTCATGGTATTCAAATAGACATGGAAATTTAATCTATAATCTGTTTGTTCACAAAACAATTCCAAACCAGTGTTTATTTTAATAATCCAGTAAATCAAATAAGTCATTCATAGGAATAGAGTGTGGATTTCACAACTGATTTATCAGACTGTTACTGTTACCACACTTTGTTTTGCATTGTAGTGTTAACTGTGCTATGTACACCATGAACTTTTTCAAAATACATTTAATTCAGATGTCAAACTCAAAGTCTTCTTATAATTGTCTCAGTCATAAATGTCAGGATAACCAATTATTTCACAACCCTTTTACCAAATACTGTTTTGTTTGCTTTACAGTCAATAATAACAAAAGTCCTAAGACCCAATACTGCTTCCTGAGTGGTTCAGGTGAGACCATAAGCATGGTCGATCAAGAATACAAACTCCTAAAACAAGCAACTGGCAATGACTTGACTTTCAGAACAAATATTTCTCCTTTATTTTCCCTCAAATGTTATCGTGTCTGCTGAACTCCTAGTCCAAACAAAAAGTGCGACTTAACTATGGTAGAAATTCAGTCTTTTTTACTCTGCTTCAGACCATTTCCCATTATCATCTATTGCTGTAGGTGATTGGAACATTTTCTAAACTTGTACTAATTTTCCCACAGTGAGACTCACAAATGGAGTGGGCCTGCTAGACCCCAATTATTAAAACAGTTTGTACCTCATAAGTTTTAACTATTTTAAAATCCTCTCTTAAGCACTAGACTTAAAAGAAAGGATTTAAAGTTTACACATTTTCCCAGACTATTTTATTTATCTGAGCCAAGATCAGCTATAAGTGAGCAGAATATAACTATCACCTTAACTAAGACCAACATACCGCTGTGTTGAATTTATTCCAAGTCTCTTACATTTCCTGTATTGAGTGGACAATGAGTTAATATTTTATGTAGGTGAAGTCCCGTGTCTCACACTTTTGGGGGTTAAAATTTGGGGAAGTACAACAGAAAGGCCTTTTTAAAAAAAAAAAAATCCCTTAGTATGGAATGGAAATCATAGACTCATAGACTTTAAGGTCAGAAGGGACCATTATGATAATCTAGTCTGACCCCCTGCACAATGCAGGCCACAGAATCTCACCCACCCACTCCTGGAACAATCCTCTCACCTATATCTCAGATACTGAAGTCCTCAAATGATGGTTTAAAGACCCCAAGATGCAGAGAATCCTCCAGCAAGTGATCCGTGCCCCATGCTACAGAGGAAGGCGAAAAACCTCCAGGGCCTCTACCAATCTACCCTGGAGGAAAATTCCTTCCCGATCCCAAATATGGTGATCAGCTGAACCCTGAGCACGTGGGAAAGACTCACCAGCCAGACATCCAGGAAAAGTTCTCTATAGTAACTCCTATCATACCACCATTGGCCTATTTACCACCGATAGTGAAAGGTCAATTAGTTGCCAAGATCATGTTATCCCATTAAACCATCCCCTTCATAAACCCATCTAGCTTAATCTTAAAGCCAGATAGGTCTTTTGCCCCCACTACTACCTTGGAAGGCTATTCCAGAACTTCACTCCTCTAATGGTTAGAAACCTTCATCTAATTTCGAGTCTAAACTTCCTGATAACCAGTTTATATCCATTTGTTCTTGTGTCCACATTGATATTGAGCTTAAATAATTCCTCTCCCTCTCTGGTATTTATCCCTCTAATATATTTAAAGAGAGCAATCATGTCTCCCCTCAGCCTTCTTTTGGCCAAGCTCCCTGAGTCTCCTTTCATAAGACAGGTTTTCCATTCCTCGAATCATCCTAGTGGCCCTTCTTTGTACCTGTTCCAGTTTGAATTCATCCTTCTTAAACATGGGAGACCAGAACTGCACACAGTATTCCAAATGAGGTCTCACCAATGCTTTGTATAACGGCACTAACACCTCCTTATCTCTACTGGAAATACCTCGCCTAATGCATCCCAAGACCGTACTAGCCTTTTTCATGGCCATGTCACATTGGCAGCTCATAGTCATCCTGTGATCAACCAGGACTCCGAGGTCCTTTCTCCTCTTCCCTCACTTCCAACTGATGTGCCCCCCGCTTGTAACTAAATTTCTTGTTATTCATCCCTAAATGCATAACCTTACACTTCTCACTATTAAATTTCATCCTATTGATATTACTCCAATTTACAAGATCATCCAGATCTTCCTGTATGATATCCCGATCCTTTACTGAATTGGCAATACCTCCCAACTTTGTGTCATCCGCAAACTTTATTAGCACACTCCCACTTTTGGTGCCGAGGTCAGTAATAAAAAGATTAAATAAGATTGAGCTATGAGTGCAATGTAAATGCACCCTAAGTTTCCTAAAATCTATACTGTTATTTGAATGGCCTTGAAATCTGATGTGCCTTAGGATGGTTCAGGGCAAGATACATGATCCAACTATAGGGCCTCTTGGCCAATGGATTGCTGAGATATAGCCCCCAGGAAAAAAGAAAGCTTTCTTAAATTGAAGTTGAGTTATCCTGGGAATGTTTCTTTGAGCACAGATAGAGATTTAAACCATCACACTGGAAGCACCAATGCTCTGTGCATGGCAACGAGATTTTTTTTTTTTTTTTTTGAGAGAAATTTAAATTAAAGCATTCAAACAAGAGTTTGATTCTCCAGTTAGGCATGTGCCAAGCATTCTAGGCTCACATGCCTAACAGATGACACTGAGAATGCATAGAAAGAGGAGGTAGAACAACTTCTAGCCTTCAAATTTTCACACTAGGGGTATGTCTACACTAGCCCCCTAGTTCAAACTAGGGAGGCTAATGAGGGCGACCGAAATTGCAAATGAAGCGCGGGATTTAAATATCCCGCGCTTCATTAGCATGTTCCCGGGCGGTCGCCATTTTGGAAATTGACTAGCCCAGAAGAACTGCCCGCGTCTACACGTGGCAGAGAAGCGTGATTCCGAAATAAACCCCTTACTTCGAATTACCAGTTAAACCTCATGGAATGAGGTTTATTTCGGAATCGCCCATCTCTGCCGCGTGCAGTTCTTCCGGGCTAGTCAATTTCCAAAATGGCGACCGCCCAGGAACATGCCAATGAAGCGTGGGATATTTAAATCTCATGCTTCATTTGCAATTTCGGTCACCCTCATTAGCCTCCCTTGTTCGAACTAGGGGGCTAGTGTAGACATACCCTAGCTGAATAGCTCAGTTGTAGTGGTGGGGAATAAAATCATAGCAGTTTTTATCTTATTGACTTCCAGATGCTGGCTGGTATGGGAGAGATATTTCAGGGTATAGAAGAAATGTGAAAATTGGTGTAAGAGGGGTTTAGAGCTGAATGGAAAGGAGGAGTAATTGTGGAATGGAAGATAAATGAGGAGGATATAGGAGATGGGAAAGCACACTGGGAAAAGGAATGAAGAGGTAAATAAAAAGTTCAAATGTGAAGCAGTTGTTACATTTCACAAGTGTGTTGTCCTACCAAGAGAGTAGGGTAAGTGTTTGAGTTAGGGCAAGTGCAGGTACAGGGGCTGTGTCTAGACTGGCCAGTTTTTTCCAGAAAATCAGCCGCTTTTCCGGAAAAACTTGCCAGCTGTCTACACTGGCCGCTTGAATTTCCTCAAGAACACTGACGATCTCATGTATGATCGTCAGTGTTCTTTCGCAAATACTATGCTGCTCCCGTTTTGGCAAGAGGGCCAGTGTAGACAACCCAGAATTATTTTGCGCAAAAAAGCCCGATGGCTAAAATGGCGATCGGGGCTTTCTTGTGCAAAAGCGCGTCTAGATTGGCCAGGGACGCTTTTCCGCAAAAAGTGCTTTTGCGGAAAAGCATCTGTGCCAATCTAGACGCTCTTTTCCGCAAATGCTTTTAACGGAAAAGTTTTCCATTAAAAGCATTTGCAGAAAATCATGCCAGTCTAGACGCAGCCAGGGTGTAAGTTCTTTACAGTGAAGAAGAAAAGTGAAAGTATGCATGGGAAGGGTGTTTTTGGAGCATCTCTGTAAGGGTGCATCAACACTGCAGCCTTACTTTGAAATAAGCTATGCAAATTCTGTAGCTTATTTCCAGGTAATTTTGAAATAAAGCACTATTCCAAAATGTGTCTCAACCATCATGGAATGAGGGTTACAGGGATGCTGGAATAGTACTCCCCTTTCAAAATCTATTTAGAAATAACAGGCTGCTTTAAAGATGCTGAATAGCTATTTTGGGATACTTCTGGTATCCTGAAATAGCTCCACAGTGTAGACGCACTCTTTAAGAAATCAGATTAAAGGATACATAGTTGTATACCTTCACTCCATATTTTCCAGTTTTCTGAAGTTTCAGTTTTACTGAACTCAGTGTTCTGAAAGAGCACAATTTTAATTCTTCCTTAATTAAATTTTTCTCCCATAAAATCTCCTTTGTGTTCAGGAGAGTTACTCATGATTGACACCATTACCTGTGAGAGCTGAATTGGGCTTAAATTTATATTTCTCAGAACACAGGTTCTTTTCTTATAAATCTAGGCATTTGTGTTCCTGCTCCTGTTCTCACTCAGAACCTGAATACAGGTTTTTAAACAAAGTTCTGCAGTGCTGAAGATATACTGTGCTGCTGGATGAGGAAAGAACAAAGGCAGAAAACAGGGATAAGTGAATGGCAGGGTTAAAATAAGATTTGTACAACCTGCTCCCCCGCAAATCCATTTCTGCTTGTTCTTTCCCATGCCTCTTACCCTCCCCAAACAAACACCCTTTTTGAGATTCAAATTTTTATTATTATTATTATTATTATTATTATTTACTAATTTCTCCATGTCTGCTCCACATTTGATATTCCTACTGGAACCACAGAATCAAAACCAAAAGTTATTCTTGACAGAGAGTGGCTCTCACAAAAGTGGTCTCAAGTTGCAAAGTACAGATCTATATATGAACTCTAATTTCTGCTGTATTTGGATCTGAGGGTTAACCCTTCAGGGAGATTGAGGGTATGTCTACTTTACAGTGTTATTTCGAAATATCTTATTTTGAAATAGCTTATTTCGAAATAACGCGTCTACACACAAAATGCATTTCGAAATCGCATTTTCCTATTTTGAAATAGCACGTCCACACTGAGTGGACTCTGAATCACAATTAAGGCTGGCCGGAACCAGTTCCAGCAGGGCACCATGTCAAGACTTACTGTGTGGGGCTGCTGCCTGAGGTCTGTGCTTAAAGGGACCCCCCCGGACAGCCAGTTCTCAGCTTTCCCTGCTTGCTTGCCTACCTCAATGAGGGACAGCAAAGCATTTTGTCTCTGCATGCTCTGGTTGCCCTCATTTGGGACACCACAGCACTCTGCAACATGGAGCCAGAGCTGCCCCTGGGCACTCTGGTGCTTCTCTTGGACACGTTGCTGCGAGCCTGGCTGCACTTTCTGCAGGCTGCCATCTGGGAGGTCCATCGGGGGGCTGTCAGTATCCAGGAGGCCCTGTGGGAGAGCTTCCACCCTGAGGAGCACTAAGAGCCTCCCTGGTCTGCCCCACTGGGGGCTTGTGCCTCATTCCTCCCTCATGTCCTTCCACTTACCCCTCCCTAACCCCCCTTCCTGAAGTCAAATAAAATACACGTATTTTCATGTGCACAAACTGTCTTTATTTAACAAAACTGGGGGGGAGGGAATGAAACTCTGGTGAGACTGAGGAAAGGAGGTGGGAGAGGGGAGAAGAGAGGGTGGGAGAGGGGAGGGGGAAACCTGGGAGGAGGGAGCTGGAAGGGGGAAGCAAGGGGAAGAAGGGGGAGGGGAAGCTCAGGGCTCAGGATTGGGGGTCTCACCTGACCAACTTGATTGTCATGCAAACCTGCTCCTGGGTTCGCATGTGGTCTTTGGTGGCCAGGCTGGCAGCTATCCTGCCATAGACGGCCGCGTTCCTCCATCTAGTGCAGAGATCATGGACGTTGGGGGCATCCCCCCCAAACCTGAATATGGTCCATGATCTCCACCCTGGACCAGGAAGGCACCCACCTTCTCCGGGCCCTGTCAGGCTCCTGGGATCTGGCAGACTGCTCCTGGGGAGTGGTGGAGGGCTGGCTGCCAGTGGCTTGCTGGCTCATGTTTTGGGCCACTGGGTCAGGGGCCCCGGTGGCCACTGCTGGCTCTGGGCTGGCAGGCTTGGAGCTGGCACTGTGGCCAGAGTCTGCCCCTTTAAGGGCTCCGGGAAGGGGGGAGGGAGAGAAGTGTTCTTGAGGCTGGAGTGGCCACCAGGGCACCCTGGGAAGGCTGGAGGCCCCCTATTTCGAAATAAGTGTCTACACAGCACTTATTTCGAAATAGCTATTTCGAATTTGGCGTTATTCCTCGTAGAATGAGGTTTACCAAATTCAAAATAAGCGCTCCGCTATTTCGATTTAATTTCAAAATAGAGGTTGGCTTGTGTAGACACTAGGAAAGTTATTTCGAAATAACAGCTGTTATTTCTAAATAACTTTGCTGTGTAGACATACCCTGAGATATACAGCAAACTTCAGATAAAAATTGAACTCTCCCACAATTCAGGTATATGCAGATTTCATGTTTTGATTCAAATTCATCTCCATCCCTTACCCAACGAGGAGGAAGAAGTAGTAGAAATCTTGTTCCTGTGAAATATTCAGCAAGTTTTCCAGATGAAGATGCACATTTTTATAGTTACCTGAAACATAACTGAACTCAGCAGGTATGATTCATCTCAATCCAGTATAAATTAGGAATAACTCTATTGCTGTAAGTATAAGGCTAGAGTTTTGTAAGTGCTCTCTGAAAGTTTCTGAGGTTAATCCATCACTAAGCATTACACAAGAAGATTCTGCAAGAGTAAATGCCAACTTGTAAAATTATTCCTGTTTTACATTGGACTAGGAAGGATATGAATCAGTGCACTCTACTAGCAAAATGATTGTGAAAGAAAAACTTTTGAATGATTTTTGAATGACACAGCTTTATTATTGTATAAGCTCACTCATGGCACTATGAATGAATATGGGCCTATTAGACCTAGTTAGAAGCTGTTTTTTTAATGTACTCTCTTAAATTACATTAAGCACATAGGACTATGATAATATTGCAATGAACTCACACCCATTAATAGTGGAGTATGAGACAGTAAATACTGCAACAAACATTTGTACATTAAAAGTGTAACTAGAGACTTTAAGGGTATGTCTACACAACATGGCTCCATTGACGGAGCCATGTAGATGAGCTTTGTAGACATAGCAAAATGAAGCGGTGATTTAAATAATTGCTGCTTCATTTACATCAAAATGGTTGCCGCACTGTGCCAATCAGCTGTTTGTCGGCACAGCGCGGTAGTCTGGACGCTCGGCGGTAGACATCAAAAGCCTTTGTCGACAGCCCCGGTAAACCTCATCCCACGAGGCATAACGGGGGGGGGGTCGACAAAGGCTTTTGATGTTGACTGCTGAGCGTCCAGACTACCGCGCTGAGCTGACAAACAGCTGATCGGCACAGCGCGGCAGCCATTTTGATGTAAATGAAGCGGCGATTATTTAAATCGCCGCTTCATTTTGCTATGCCTACAAAGCTCTTCTACATGGCTCCGTCAACGGAGCCATGTAGTGTAGACATACCCTAATAGAGATAATCTTGATTTATACTAGTGTAAATGACAGGATGTTCAAGACTACTGATTACTATTAATTTCTAATATTTAGAATGTGTCTTTAGAACCATAAATATCTAGTCTTCTACAACAGCCATCTCTTTCATACATTTTGATTACTTTATTTTTGTTCAGCCACATTAAAGGCATCTTTTCACCAGTGAGAATGAGTTCCTTTATAGCAGATCTCTTAGGGTACGTCTACACAGTAACGAGCATTATTTCAAAATAACTTAGTCCACATCTACACAGCAGGCAGTTATTTTGAAATAATGTTGAAATACTGTCAAGCTGGAGGACTTTTTATTCTGACTTCTGTAACCCTCATTGTACAAGGAGTAAGGGAAGTTGGAGGAAGAGTGTGCTATTTCAAAATAAGTGCTGTGTAGACGCTCCCAATTTTGAAATAAGCTATTTCTAAATAAGCTATGCAATTGATGTAGCTCAATTTGTATAGCTTATTTCAAGTTAAGCCCTGCTGTGTAGATGCACTTTTAGGGTACGTCTACACGGCATTGTTATTTCACTACAAGCCTTTATTTCAAAATAATGTCGAGCTGGAGGACTTCTTACTCTGACTCATGGTAACTCTCATTTCATCAGGAGTAAGGGAACTTGAAGGCAGAGCGTGCTTCCTTCAACTTCCTGTTGTGTAGACAGTGCCAAAATCCAAATTAAGCTATTTTGACTTAAGCTATGCAATTGACATAGCTGAAGTTGCATAGCTTAATTCGACTTTAGCCTTGCTGTGTAGATGTACTCCCAGATACTCTTGAAATATGGAAAAATCCTTGATGTATTATATTCAAACCTCTCTCATAAAATAGCAACAATATTCCTATTGAGGTGACCAAAATTGAACATAGTCCTTTTGATGAAGTTTGGACTGAGTGGAATAATAATATTTTGATTTGCAAGATCTCTAGTGATGTAGCCAACTACTCAATTTGCTGATTTTACTGCAGTCTTACACTGCTCTAATAGCTTCAAGCACATTTAGACAGTAACCTGCAAGCCTTTTCCCAGACAGTATATTGCATGACTATTCCAAGGAAAACATAATTTTCTCTCTCTTTTGGTTCATTGCACTCAGGCTTATTATTTTACCTTCGGCTATATTAAAATGCATTTTCTATTTAATGGACCAGACATCTAAAAAGATCTGAATCACAAAATAATAATGATAATATCTTAAAACTTTACTAATGTTAGAAACAGTGCCAGTCCCAAGACCACATAAAAGAAGACAGTACTGCAGTTAGGTTTGTGACCCACTCAGATAAAAACAACCAGCAACAGATACAGCTCAGTGAAACCACAACTTGAGGATGGTAGATGTAGGTGGAGTCCAAAAAAATGATTAGGAAGTTGATATCTCAAGCCCCAAATCACGAGGCATACCGGAGCGGTCAACAAAGGCTTCCCTTTTCAACCGCGCCACGTCTAGACTTCCGTGCTGTGTCGGCTCAGTTGATCGTTGGCACAGTGCGGCAGCCATTTTTATTTTAATGAAGAGGAGATTATTTAAATCCCCGCTTTTTTGACTATGCCGAGTAAACTATTTTACATGGCTCCATTGACGGAGCCATGTAGTCTAGACGTACCCCATGTGGAGATCATCAGACAATACAACTATCAATCAGATAGGCCCTGTATTTACATCTAAGAGATGACCATATTCTCTTCGGGATGCCAGAGTCAACAAGGGAGCAGATGCAGGCAAACTTAAAGATATTTACAATTTAAACTTAAAGGGATCACGAATGAGTCAAAAAGAGTGTCAGAAGAATGAAGATGTCTGAGGAAAAAAACAACAACAGATCAGATTCCAGATTGTGTTTACCAACCATTGCAGTGTTTGACATCACCAGGCTGATGTAAGCCTAGAAGATAGGTGGTCATACTGAAAGAAGGAAGTAATGAAGACTGTAGAAGAAACAGTGGTCCTCTGAAGATGATGAAAGAAAGTTACATGGATTACATCTGGAACATGGGCAGCAACTCACAGTCAGAAAGCTCTGAAAGCAAAAAAGATTAGAAAGATGGTATAATCATGACATTGCCAAAAACAAGCGATATTACTTAGTGCATGAACTGGTAAGGTATTGTGCTGCTATCAGTTCCAGAAAAAATACTGGCTACCATTATTCTGGCTATAATGAAGAAGACAAGGGATGATATATTACAAAAGAGCACCCTGGGTTCTATCCAGGTAGATCATGTAGTGGACGGCTATTCATTCTTCGAGAGATTATTGAAAAATCTACTGCTTGGTAAAATCTTATCTTAATCAATTTTATCAAAGTGTTTGATAATGTCGACAGAGTGTCCCAGTGAAATATTACCAGAAACTATGGGATGCCAGACAAGCTGGTCAATATAATAAGGAGTTTGTATGATGGAAGTAGATGCATAGTAAGATTGGATACAGGCCTGGCTGAGTGATTTGATATTGTGACTGGAGCTATTATTATCAATACTATTTGCATTAGCAATAGACTGGGTGAAGGAGCAGGCAACAAAAGATATTGTGGGCAATGTAAAATGGGTTAGTTAAGATAAGTCACAAGACCTTTTCTTTGCTGGTGACTAGAGCCCTACCAAATTCATGGTCCACTTTGGTCAATTTCATGGTTATAAGATTTTAAAAATAATAAATTCCACAATTTCAGGTATTTCAATCTGAAACTTCATGGTGTTGTAACTGTAGGGCTTGTGACTTAAAAAGATGTTAGGGAAGCGGGGGGGGGGGGGGCGGTTGCAAGGTTATCATAGGGAGGGGGGTTGGTATTGACACCTTTATTTCTGTGCTGCTCCCTACAGAAGTGGGTCCTCAACCAGCAACTGCCACTCTTCAGCTGTTCAGTAATCAGTGTGGCATGATGTGGTATTGCCTCCCTAACTCCTGCACTGCTCCTGGTAGGGTGTTGCCTTCATAGCTGAGCACCTTGGCCAGCTGCTCTCAGGCCACCTAACTCTGAAGGCAAAGCAGAAATATTGGTGGCAGTACTTTAACTCCCCCTTGAAAGTCCCCAAACCTCTTTGGGTAGGGATCTCCAGTTTGAGAACTTTGAGGAAGCCATGGAAAAACTAGTAGAAGACAGTAATAGAAGATACTGAATGTGTTGGCTTTTCCTGGGAATGTGCTGGCAGCACTACATCTACCAAATGACCATCAACAATGGAGAAATTAGATGTCCAATTGTAACAGTGGCAGAGGAGGAACTGTGGTATGTTTTTATAGTTCCTTTCCTTCTAAAGGATTCTAAAGAGCTGAAGGAAGAGCATACTACCCAGCATCCTTTGTGGCTTGAAACCACCTTTACATTCACCTTGTGTTTTGCCATTCCTGAGATGATTAAGTACAGCAAAGTTGGACCCCAGAATGAGTTTACTGTTGTGAAGAACCCAGCAGAGACATCAGAACTCAGACAGTTAACTCATTTATTTTCTAGTCAGACATCACCAGAAGAATTGATAATAAAGCTCAGATTGCAGAAGCACCTATGCAACAGCATTGTGTTTTGATTATATCCTCAGTTACAAGTAGGCTATGTGATTTCTGTCTTTGAAGGCAATAGATTACAGGAGAAGCTAGACTGTGAAGACAATGTAGCTGTAACTGTGGGCAGAATTTGACTTGAAGAATCTTTATTTCTCATCATGATGTGTAAGGCATAAAGAACACAGCTTGCTTTTCAGAACTTCTGGTGCAAGCCCGGCTGTTAGCAAAAGGATTTTTTTGATTAAAAGCTGAAAACATAACATCAAAGAGTGAACCTCATGACGCCAATTTTGTGAAATCACCAGAAAACCAACCAGCATTTTAAATATTCAAAACTTTAAACCTGCTGAACCAAAGTTCTTCAAACTTGATTAATTTTGTAGCTATCCATGAGATTTAAAAATCCCAATCTGAAATGACTGATATTGTGCTGTTATTAAAACAGTATATAAAGAAAATACAACACTTAAAGTCATCAGACCAAGGTTAGGGTCAGGGGTGATGGTTCTTTCTCCTAAGGTTGCAAATTCCCTAGTTTCTCTGTATGAGGATCATTTCACGCAACTCATTTGCCATTTATTTTTATTTGGAACATCTGGACTAATCATTACTATTCTTATGAAAAGTGTGCCTAGCTATTTCAACATCAGAAGTGCTCTGTATTTGTTTTATATCTCATCTAAAAGATAGTATCTTGACTAACTGCCCTGCAGCACATTGCTGGGATATTAATATTGATTCAGAAGGAAGGAATATCACATAGTAGATACCAATTTTCCTTTTAAACTTTTCCAGTCTAGTGTGGATTTTTTCCAGACACATGCAGAATACATTTTTATGTGCACTGATACATGTGTGAATGTGCACCACAAGAAAAAAACCTAGCTGTGGGTACTTTTCTAATTAGCTGGGCAGCATTTGAATCTCTCCTGAGTAGTCACATAAGCGCATAGTTTGCAGGGAACACTGCTGGGTACCAACACCACTTCCTGGAAGTCTCCCTTGAAGATATTGACCAGGCTAAACCTGCTAGTGATAGTTTCTCAGAACTGATAAAATCATAGCTCAAGTTGCTGTACTGACTAGTTTGTTTATATGTTATAGAAAATATGAATACACGATCAGTTAGGACTGCCAAGTTATTGGGAAATATATGCCTAGAATAGATGCTAGACGTTGTATTAAAGTACATGTTGTTTTTTACTTAAAAGTATATGATCAGATGTTGTATGGAACCAGAACTAACAACATTTCCTGATTCTTCTAGAACAATATTTATAGCAGCTGTGTTATTAAATTATTGCAATCTGTTATAAAAATTATTAAGAGTCTTTGAGAAATGAAGCAACTATCTATATTAAACATTTCTTCTAGACTTGCCTCAGCAGCAGGGGTGGACTAGATGACCTCTCGCCATCCCTTCCAGCCCTACATTTCTATGATTCTGTGATCTCTTTAATATTAGTAAGTACTTTAATTAGTATTGTGCTCTTGTATAATATCATAACCATTTTTTTAGTTCTTTCATATTATAGATTACTCCCAAGTGCTGTTCACTATCACTTCAGTTATGTCATATTTTTCCATAAAATTATATTAAAATTGGCCTATTTTTATTTTTTGATATCTACATTTAAAGGACCCATTGACTTCTTTGAAAGTCTATTGACTTTAATGAGATTACATAGTGTACCAAAAGATAAGAGTTAGCTTTTGATATTTATTATATTATTAAATATTCTTCTTAGAGTGGCACCTAAAAATGTTCAGCCTGTTAGACACTATAAAAACACATAAGATGATGTAGTCTGAGGAGCAACTTGTTCAAGAACTAGTTTCATACTATTCCACCTTTTATGGGAACTTTTTTGATGAATTTATAACATTAAGATTCCATTTTTAACAGCATTCTGTCCTGGTCATATAAAATACAGCATTGTTCCCTACAGGTAATTTGAGATCAGTATTAAATACTTGTTTTCTGGGTTGGTAGTGATTTTTTTTAGTGCTGGTTTTCCCTTTTCCTATGAATAGGGAATCAGCTCATCATTATATCCCTCAGCTATCTTCCAAGGTAGATACAAGGTGTTTGGTATGTGTTATATGCAGGGTCTTGTCTACAGTAGGGAATTTTATAAATACACACAAATTCCCATATCAGCTAACACTGTTGAAATGCTTAGTAAAGTAAAGTAAGATGAGGTCTAGCTTCCAGTGTATTTATCACCATGTTAACTAATTGTTATTGGCACTAGCCTCATGCTGTTCTTCTGTTCAGCTGAGTATAGTACTACTAACACAGATATGTGTGTGATCTTCAGTGCCCCTATATTCACACACTACATAGTATTGCAAAGGTATTTGTACAAAATATACCATATGGGACATAATTTGAAAACTAATCCAAATTATATATTCTTTTGGATATTACGTTTTGAACACTGTAAAAGACAAAAGACTTTTCCAGACAAAGAAGAATTCTTGGCTGACATTCACCTTCTTGAGAGGTAAGTCATCTTCATTCACTGAAGCCTGTTGTGGAATAACATCTAGTGAACTCTTTAGAGTGGCTTATAACCATGACTGCCTACATTACAGCAGACCATCAGAAGCAGAGCAGGCACCCCCTAGCAGTGGTATGTACTATATTACATTTCATCAACTCAGTACAATTGTGAACTCCCACATTACAATAATAGTCATATAATGGAGTCCCAGACAGTCCCTTTAGATAGTCTATCTTGCCACTGGACAAACTGGAATATGTGCTAAAGGGTCACTTTCACCACAAATCACAAATATTCTAGGTTATTCCTGTCCCAAGAGATCAGTCACTCAGGGTATGTCTACGCTGCATTCCTCTTTCGAGAGAGGAATGCAAATACAGCTGAGCGAAATTGCAAATGAAGCTTCATTTGCATAATCGCATCCGGCCGCTATTTCAAAATATTCTATTTCTAAATAAAAACCGCTGTGTAGACGTGGTTATTTCGAGAACAAACCCTTCTTTCAAAATAACCCTTACTCCTTATAAAATGAGGTTTAACAGTTATTTCGAAAGAAGGGTTTATTCTCGAAATAACCACGTCTACACAGCATTTTTTATTTTGAAATAGTGTATTTCAAAATAGCGGCAGGACGCAATTATTTAAATGAATCATCACTTAGTTTGAGTTATATTCTAGACCTCACCAAAAAATGCTATCAGTCCACTCTATAGTAAAATAATTAGTAAACTAATTAAAGGTTTATTAGCTAAGAAAAAGAAATGAAATCAATTTAGAGGTTGAAACAGGTAAAATATATGTACAGGTAAATCACACTCTATAAGTGAAAATGTTAGCAAAGATCTGCAGTTTCCCAAAAGTCTCTGAGAGCTACCCAGCATTACTCTGGGGAGCTCAGTCTTCCCACTCAATTATTCAGAGTCCAAAACAATCCAGAGATAAAGGTTCTTTCCCTTAGCTCATACTTACAGCTTCTTCTTATAGAAAACAAGCTGATAGGGTCATCACCAATGTGGGCTCTTTTTTCGAATGGTGGAGAGAGAGGAGCACATTTAGCATCTTTGATCTCTGATCCTCACACACAATGACATTTGACTTCAGATGCACAAAAATTAGTACTTTCCTGTTAAAGTTCTTCATTTATATTACACAAGACTTCCTTCTCATTTGATGGGTTGGTTAGTTACAGTTTTGTGTGTAGTGCAAATGTTTGCTGTTACATTACAACAGGATACAGATAAGTGAAAACAATGCATGTAACATCCCATTATTTCCAGTAAATTTAAACACCAAATACATTCTTATACACTTAACAGCCATGTTAATCTATACTAATACACAGATGAATCAGCTTGGCTTTCAGCTATTCATTTCTAAGCATTCAGTGACTTTGGCATGCTCTGGCACCTGGTTTGTTAATGTCTTAGCCAGAGCTACCTATTTGCTAGTAAGTTTACTTACTAGCAAACAGTTGAGAGCACTTCACCTCACAGACAAACCTGCTACAGATAATGGGAGCAATTGGGAAGGAGATACCATGATGAGAGGATGGGGAGATTTGGAAGCTCCCTCATCAAGTGTCCAGTATTCAGGCTCAGTCCCAGGGTGTCATAAGAAACTGTGGTGTCTCTCAAGAAGGGTGATTTGGATGCATCTTTATATTCCATATTATTGTGGGGACCTACTACGCAAGGCCCTGAGGGTGTGTCCTTGGTAGGTAGATCCAAGGGGTGGGAGAAAGAAGTCCACTGGAGTTACTAATGTCTCACCCATTCTGACAAGTAGGGAACCCTGCCCTGCATGTTCCTCTGAGCAATGCCAGGTGTAGTAGGAGATGGGTCGCTTCCCTTCCCACCAAGATAACTTAGGTTTGGGTGTAGTCCCAATGTATAATTCCCCTCCCCCAACCCTGTTACATAAGTAATAGTACACCACATGGTCACAATTGAAGAAAGAACAAAGATGTACATTGAAATCAATTTAGAATAGGCAAATGTGCCCAAGATGACTGATCCCAAAATCAGAGTACTAAAAGTCAGTGGTCTCTTTGTAGAATACATATGACAAAGTGCAGACTTATATTCTCCAGACCAGACTTCTTATAAGGGTGTAAAACATGCAAAGAGGATGTGGCTTATGTTTTCCTTTTTTCATCACTCTTTTTCTCCAAAAGAGATTTGTTTAAAATCAAAGAAAGGACCTTTGCTAACTGGAAAGGGTGAGCAATCAAAAAAAGCTATACATTGGATTTGGTCTACTTACATTTCAAAAGGAATCAAAATGAAGTAATCACGTCCAATAAACAAAGAAGGTGGATGAGATATGAATATTAAAAAACAGTAACTCCATTTTTTCTACAATGTGTTGTGGCTTTTTCTTGCATGATTAGGCTGTAGAAAAGGGTGGGCAGACTGGATTAGTTATAACAGACCCAGCCCAAACCTTCATCAATTCTTTAAACCAAATCCCTTTTGGAAGTCTTTAAAAATGTTTGACTCACTTCAAATATTTGACATTGAACTCCAAAATTAAATTTAAAAAGGGAGAAGACCGTCCATTTATGTTCTGGCCATTAAGGTTCCATAGAAAGCAAACAGCAAGAAAGTCCCAGAGTCTTTTTAAATTTGGGAACAAATTGTCAGGCTCTGCACCAGAAAAGAGAGTTGTTATCTGGCTGCTCTCCAGGAAACTATATTGGGCAGGGATGACCATTTCTCTTCACCAAAGAGCAGGAGGAGAGGGAAGGACATAATATAATCTATTTCTCTTCATCTTCTTCTATCATGTCACTATATTTTACTTTGTTTCCTTTGTGTTTTTACTATTTGGATCTATTTTTGGACATGTGTTGATTTAAAATGTATACTTATTGTGTTATCCTCAATGGCCTGTAGATAAGAATTTATATTAATAAACTAAACTGTCTATATCACTGTGATGGGGAGTCTGCCCCGCACAGGAGTAGAAAGAGTTAACCTCAGCCAGCAGCAGAGCAGGTGAGTCCTCTGTGCAGCCCAGAGAGTCTGCATGAGGCATAGACAATCAGGGAAGAGTTGCAGGGAGCAACCAAACTTGGCAGAGCAGGCTTGGATAAGAGAAGTGTCAGAGCAAAACAGGCTCAGTCACTGCTGAGAGGTCACAGAATGAGGACTGTGTCTTTAGTAAGCAGAGAAATCTGCAACACCTTGGACAGAGTGCCTGCTAGCAGGGATCAGGGATATCAGAGGGAAGTCCTGAGACTAGGTCGTTGCATGCCCTGAGGCAAGATGTTGGGGGCCCAGGAAGAAACATCAGCATGATGAGAAGTTAGACTCACAGCAAGAGGCTGTTGTCTATACAGTCACTGGGTTGAGACCCAGAATAGTGGGTGGGCTCTGCTCTCCCGTCTCAACTTGCCAGTGCAGAAGCATTATCTATCTTCAGTATTTGTATCTGTGCTGAGCTACATGCCACTATAGTTATAGAGAGAGAGCCAAAAACTGCGGTTCCCAGAAGCAGTGCACACTTTTGAAATTTGAGACTTAACTCCACATGCCTTTCATAGCGCAGCTGTTTAATTATTGTTATTGCATTTGTCTTATGTAACATATCTCTGTTAACTCTGTGCAGTTACAGCAGCCTAAAAAAACAACAAATAAAGACTAAGATTGGAAAGACATAAGCCAGACTAAATGCTAGCCATCCAGCACACTCTTTAACAATGAATACAGAATGAATAACAGTCTGGCTTATTTCTGTTTGCTCTAAATAAAATGGAAAATCTCCTTCTAATTATTAGTTAATCGCTTGCTTTTTCCAGTGTCAATACCATAGGAATTTGTTCTCCCGGGTTTTACTTTTTCAGCTATTACTTCTGGTCTGCTGAAGCTGAGTTCACCTCATCTTGAAGTAAATGATTCAGGTAGGAGGAGGTCACTAAATCCTGACACAAATATCTCCAGACAGCTCTCTCTGAAATAAGATCAATTTAACAACTGTGAATTGATTTATATAATGACCTAAGGAAAGATACTGGATCTTTCAATTAAGTGGGGATGTAAAAGAAAATAGACAACGTCTAGGATAGCTGTATATCCTCACATGGCTTCATCTGCACCTGCCTTCCTTGTGCAGGTGACAGAAAAAATTCTGCTTACCACAGATAAGTCTAACTCTGGCAATCCCCTATATCTGTCCCTTGCTGCTCACAGCATGTTTTCCAGAGTGCAGATGAGGCTGCAATTTTTCAGTGTGGTTGTGATACACAAAGGAAGAAGGGAACCGTAAATCATATAAATGGCAGCTAATCAAACTTTTGCAAGGGAACACCAGAAATAAGAGCCTTACTTAGGATTTTTTTTTTATGACAGAGAAAGCTTCTGTCTCCTGCTGCATAATCTCACATATTGTCCAGCATAATGAGATTTGAGGATAAAATATGACTTTAGTACTGTAACCTTGAAGTCTAACATGAATGTGGGGGAGGGGGAAGCAGTTACTTATTTAAGCAAACTTTCCAATTATTCTTGGACCCAGTTCAGTTTGTTATCTAGTCCATCACAAGGTACCTGAATTTTAAAATTCTTATTAAAGGCTTTACTTTTGAAAGATGGAAGTTATCACTTTTCTGTAGGGGAAAAAATATGAGGGGTATTGTATGAGAATAAGACTGTGTGTTTGTGTGTCAGAGAAAATTGGAATCACTTTAATACTTGTGAAAGGAGCAATATTGAAAGACCTAGACACCACAGTCTTCTTTTTAATCCACATAACAAGTTCAGTAGAGGCACTCTCAGTGAAAGCTTCCCTGTGCAGTTTGCTTGTGAGCTTTACTGCTAACATAGAAGAACTGTGGAGATGGCCTGCTTAACCCCTAACAAAAGAATCCTAACAAAAATTCCAGTTGTGGGGATGGATTTTGTGATGTGAAAACCAGTAACTCATTTCAACCAGGCCACCAAAGAGCCATCCTAATTACTTTTAGCTGCTATTGATTTGAGCTGAATTTGAACTAGTGACCTAAAGATGAAAGACTGTGTCCCATGACTGCTTCCCCCCACACACCTTAGCCATTGAGGTTCCTAGATTTATAAAAACTACTTCTGACTCTTTCCGAGTGTGTGTTTGGATCCCAGCCACAGTTCCACAAGGCAAGCATGCTAGAAATAGTTTTTTATATATGAGAGTCTCTACATCATCACATATTATTTAATCCATCCAAACACTATTAATTTGTACTAGAGATTACTTCTGCATCCAGGTGCTTGTATCCAGCTAGCAAGTGGTCTATTTTTTTGATGAATTGATGTCCATCCTTTATTGGGTTTGTCAAAATGGAAACAAAATGACATACTTTCTTCCAAATTTTTTTTTAACGTGTTTACAATATTTCCATAGTCTTTGTGGTTCCTTAGGCTCAGGGTAGCTGTCAATCAACTTCACCTGTTTTATCCACACTCAGCGTGAGCTCAGTTGAGTTCATTAGAATATCTGGCCTGTGGACTGCATGTCACTCTATGTATGGTGTGCATACAAAAGCAGAAAAGCATGCTGCAAGTGCTTCCAGGAGTAATAACCTGCAAGCAAGAAAAGGCAACAATTCTTGTGACCTAACTCAAAATTAGGGCTTGTGAAAATTGGAATCCCATGGAACTGCAACAGCCAAAGCCACAGAGCTGTCTAGTTTTTGCTGACTCAGATCCTATAATTATAATTTATAACACCCAAATATAACTGAATTGAGGTCCTATATGCTATTAATAATTCTGCATATTCTACGCAACTATCTATAAAATCACCCACACAACATTCACAAAGTATAATTCATCCAGGCATCCTGAACAGTTTGATTGAAGCCAGATGGTAACTTACAAAATTTGGAGCATCATTAAGAAATAGGGTTTTTTTTCCTGATGATGATTAGACAAATAATATAGTATGTGTTTCAAGCACCTGTTATTAGTGCCACAATTAGGTTTTCTATTAGAGGGTATAAAATGAACAAAAAGTCCTAGTTTATTGTTTCATTATAACTAAATGGTCCTTTGTGAATTGTAATCTAGTCTGATTTTAATTTCCAGCACCATATCATAGAAAGTTTCAACTGCTGTGGCAATTAACAGCATGGTCTTTTTTTGGGGGGGGGGGTTCTCTATTTGTTTTCAAATAATCACTTACACATTTTAGTTTTAGTCCAACTATCTGGTACAATTTCCCCTAATATTTATTTTCCCATAATGTGAAGCCGGAAAACAGAGGGACTCTTGTCTTCATAAGGCTGTGACTCAGACTTTTCTGGTCAGATTGGGTGTGGTCATAAAGGATTCAATTATGTTTATATTTGGGGATACTTTTCCTGCTTTTTAATGCCAAACCCATCATTCAGAGTAACATTCTTAATCACTAATCAATCATTCAGCATGCGGTTGTGAGGCCCTAGAATTTCTCCCAAGACTCCAGGTTTGTCATGCCACAGCAGCTGAAGAAGAATACATCACATAGCATGTCCATTCCTTTTGCCTCTATCCCATCCTGAATGCCCGATGAGGATCAGAAAAGTTTTGATCAAAAGTTTTTGTTTTACTTCTGTGGTTTTTCAGGCCCTTGTATTGCATTCATCTTGTGCCTGGCAAGCCACACAATAACTTCGGCTACATCTACACTACAAGGTTTTTTGCGCAAAAACAGCGTCCATACCTCAAATGAGCTCTTACGCAATTAAATGGGCAGCTAAATGGCAGAACAGAGGGCTTTTTCTGCCATAGGTAAACCTCCTTTTCTGAGGCATAACTGCTTTTAGTGCTACATCTATTGCGCAAGAAGGCAAGTGTGGACACTCCAGAGGAAAAAACACAGGTGCTCGGATGGCCATTCAGTCCATGCAGTGTGGATGCTCTCTTACACAAAAGCACATGGCTTTTCCTATGTGCTTTGAGGTGTGGATGTGCTCTTGAGCAAGAAGTTTTTGCACAAAAATTCTTGCACAAGAAGCATGTAGTGTAGACATAGCCTTCCGAGGCCACAACGCACTGGAGGACAACATGCAAAAACACAGAAAACATGAACTCAATGATGCATCACTAGTTTTCATCTCTGCCTAGTCCAATGTACCACAGAGATGTCATTCATGAATTTTGGTCTCATCTTTGGCAGAATAGAACACTAACCTCTTTATGAATTGTATGACTTCACTGAAGAGTTAGTGCAAGTTATCTGCACTCGAGTTAACTCCTCTCAAGTTACTTAACTAGAATGAGAGCTGCACTGCAAAACAGTACTTAAGATTCACAGTGAGATTATATTAGAAGCACGGGGTGATTCTATTAACAATACAGCTGGGTGGAAATTCTGCAAGAAATTCTGTGATTTCATTTTTCTCCATTCCAAAGTGAAACATAAAAACACAACAAAAAGTTTGAAATTTCCAACAAAACAAACAAGCATTTGTTTGTTGTTTGTTGAAACTTTCTGGTTGGCTAAACTCTAAAAGTTGCATGCCATTGTCAACTTTTTAAAAATGTGACATTACAATGTTTTAGGTGCTATCAAATAATGTCATTTCAAAATGGAAAATTGAAAGTTCTATCTGCCTTGTCTGATGGAAAAATGCTCCACTGCAAAATTTTCATTGCAAGATAATTAGCAGAACAGGCTATCTGTGCCCCACTCTGTTATTAGCTGCAGCATCAACCCACAGCTCCTGACAATCCAGATAAGTTGTCCTTTAAAATCAAGCTAACTCAAATTAGATATTTTTGTGTGTGCACAGGAGTTAAGAGACTTAAATTAGTCCCTGAGCTAACATTGCAGTGAAGAGAAGCCCCAATGAACTATTTTAAGATATATAAAAAATCCAGAGATCAGTTCTTCCCTGATTTATACTCCCTACTCCATGCATGGATTACTGCAAGGCAGTAATTAGGGCAGATCCATCCCACATGTACATTTGCCATTACTCCCAGCAGTTGCCTGAAGATCAGAGGCATAGAAAGGAAACTTGATGTATCATTCATTTAGCTGGGTCAAACTGACTCATTCATCTATTTAATAAACCATGAAATGATAAAAACAAATCTAATCCTGGTTATTTTCCCGTATTTTCTCTTAAATGAACTTGAATTATACTGAAATTTTACAGGTTTTAAAATCTTCTGAAGCAAATAGTGGCTTCCAAAGACACAATTTTTAAACATTTGCAAAATAAGACATATATGATTTTAATATAACATTCTGAGAGGAGAGCTCTCAGTTATAGAAAGAGGCGCTCTAACTGGCCTTGATTTCTGAAATCTGAAACAGGTTTCAGACTCTCACTGGATTCTAAAATGAATGGGACTTGCTCCTGCTTTATCTGAAGTCAAGGCCATTTTTGAATTGACTTCAGCTGAAGCAATACAGAGCCCTTTGTTTATTTTTCTCTTTAAAAAAGAAATAAATAAAAGAGAAAATAGAATGAAACATTTTCTTCCCTCTCTCCCCCCATGAACTAGCATAGTTTTTGTAAGCTGTGAGTCTGTCACCTGGGAACAAATATCTGGTTTGCAGAACCTTTTTGTTCTTGAAGAGCTATTTAAAAAGGAATTTTACTATTTATATACAGCCTGTTCATTTTTAAATGATCTTTTTATGGGTAATGGAGGCATTTCAGCTGTAGATCTCTTTTGGCCTTGAGCTGAATAATACACCTGAAATTACATTATTATTATTATTTATTTTATTTATTACAAAGTATAGCACCTTTCTTGAGGGGACTTTTGCTTAATTGAGGCCCACACATCTCCAGGAAGATTATATTTTATTTTGTATTCTGAGAACACTCTGTATTAGCAGTGCTGAAAATAAAATATTTATGAGTAGAGCAGTTCATATTCAATTCATCTTTTGGTCTCTGACCTTATTCTCCAATTCTTTCAATGGGTGTAAGGGAGAAGATGCAGGAGAAGGATGCATAGATAGAGTGCACATTATCAAGCATAATTTCATTTAAAACTAAAGCAGGCCCAATTCCATCTGATTTATCCAAGGAATGCTTGTTTAACTACAGATGAAACCCTGAGTTAAACAAGAGAGTGAAGCATTTTTCCAAACTTAGCTTGCTGACGTCAGGATTATGCAATGGAAAAGTGTACTTAAGACATGTTCATAACAGTGGAACAGGAAGAAACACTGAAGGAGAGTTGAACAATAAAGTGAAGGGAGGTTTGATGTCAGACAAAATGACAAAGCTGTTGAAAACAGAATCTCTGAAAACATCAAAACAGGTTGGGCTGACCTTTTTACTGCAATTTTCTCCAGTGAAAATTTGCATTGTTTTTATATTTAACTTTTTTCCCCAGTACCAACAAATGCAACAACTTTAGAAATTCTAGGCTAAATTTGAAAATTAAAGTTAATTATTGTGATGGAGCAGCTGCTGTTCACTGGCTGGCAAAGAATTAAGAGCAGTGTTTGGAGCAGCTGCTCAGAACCCAACCAATCACAGCCAGTCTGGGAATATAAGAAAGGCCATGGGCGAAAGAGGAGCTTAGTTTCTCTCTAGAGCTTGAGGGAGGAAAACTTGCTGCCTGTAAAAAGGAGTACCTGGAACAGAGCAGGGTCAGGAAGAAAGCAGAGTTTCACCTTGGCTACCTCCTAGTCTGAGGCTTTGATACATAGGCCACATAGGTACTGGAGCCTATGGGAAGTAGCCTAGGGAAAGTGGATAGCAGCAGAGGGAAAGGAGAGGCAGTAGGTGGCTGAAAACTATAGGGCCCCCTACATTGGGAACCAGAGTACCGGGCTAGCCTACTCCCACTCGTTTGCTCCACAGGCTGCTAAAGGAAGTGGCCAGCTACATAACTGCAGTTTGCCCCTAAGTGAAGGCTGGACTAAGGACTGCAGTTTGCCACTGTTGCAAGAAGCTGGGTAAAGGACTGCTGATTCCCCTGGAAGTAAGGGGATTTGGAGAAGAGCCGGGGGCCTGTGCACTGAAGAGAACGTGATTTGAGCGACACAGGTCTCTACCAACAGTAGAGAAACTACAAAAGGAGGGAGCTAATTCCTGGAATAACTAGCAGGTGGCATCAATTTGGTCAGTTTAACTCACAATTATGTAGCAAAATTAATATAACGGCAAGCAGAGATAGTATGAAACAAAAACAAGTTAGAAATATTTTCTTTCACTGCTGGCAGCAGAGCCTGAATATAGGTGCTGGTGAAACATAGAGGACTTGCTGCTACACTGAAATCTGAAGTTATTTTTTAATTCAGATGAGTGATGGCTCCCTTACAGACAGGTGCTAATAATCCTTAACCTTTAGCTTTCACCCTATCTTCCTCTTCTTCCTTTGCTTTAAGGATAGATGATGATAATGCTGTTGCTCTGCCATGTACTATGCTGTGCCCAGCTTCTTGATTAGCTTTGCTTTTGACCTAATGCCCACTGAAAAATAAAAATAGAATTGAGTTCAAGCTTTTGTTTCAGAGGTGAAACACTGAATTTCTGCCACTCACCTACTCAGTCCATTGTTTTTCCACCAGAGGCTCTTGTGCCAACTACCTGTGGAACTGGGTTTTACACATTTTAGGCTACCCTTATAAAGTAAACAACTATTTTCTGAAGTTCAAGTCCCCAAATTGCAATATGATTATACTGCCATATTTTGCACTCATATTGCAGTAATTTTTAACAGTTTGCCTGTGCTGGTCTTGATTTTTTTGTTTGTTTTTTTGAGGTTACATAGCAAATATGAGAACAGCACTGAATATTACCATAAATATGATATAGAAAACTCATATTTCCAGATGGAGGAAAGAGGTTTATGATTTAGCTTATATGGATCAGTAACAATGTGGTAAGGGGGGCAAGTTTAGAAAACTTATGATTGTCTCTTTCCATGTCACTAACAATCTGTGCTGCACACTTTTATTATTATTACAAGAATGTGTAAAGAATCTTTCAGTGTAGTATTGGGTCATATTTTCCTCGGTATAGAGAAAAGGCAAAAACATTTCCTAAGAATTAATTGCCATAAAGCATCACAGCTATCAAAGAAGAGAGGTGTAGAAGAGAGCGCCTGAATGCTACAATATTGAAGTTGAAAATTAATAAGATGCTTGGATAAAAGGAAGCATAATATAAATCTTTCAGACTGAGGTTAGTCTTGTCTCTTATAAATGCTTAGTAAGAGCAAGTTCCTACTGCAATTCAGAATATCCTGCCCCAGCTCCTTTTGAGCTTCTTCTCTGGGAACAGTCAACTTTAAATGTTATGGAGAAATGCAAGGGTGTGGAGAAGATGGTTTCTAAAGGAGCTGCCTTACCTTTTAGTTGGTACCTTGAATTCTTCCATAAGTTCTAGTGCAGGGTACAGACTGGAAGCGCAATGGGTTTGCAGATACACCATGCCCAAAGGAAACCCTTGTTATGCACAATGCTGAGCAAATAATGTGCAAACCATTCCATGCCTATTTACTCAACTAAAAAAAAGGATGTTTTCTGGCTGTGTTCCTGTCCCTTTTCATTTTCTCCAGGTATTTTAGGCAAACAACGTATTACAAATATTTTCAGACATAGTTATGGTTAGGTGAGTTTTAGAGCATATTTGTGGAAAGCAAATTGTGAACTTATAAATATAAGGATTTGCATCAGAAATCTACAAGTTACCTCAGTCATCCAGGAAATATAAGCAGTATTAGGTGATCTATGTGTCAAACTAAAGTAAATAATGACATTAAACTATTTAGTAAAATGACTTTACAGACCAAGAATTATTCTTTGAATTTTTTGAAAAGTATTTCTGAATAATACATGAATTAAAGAAGATGGTGACCTGCTCGTAGATGATTTATAAACTCAAATAGAAGCCATAATTGTCTAATGAATTATTCATTCACTATTGTTCAGGTTGGACCTCCATAGTCTGACACACTCAGGAAGTAACAGGCCCTGAATGAAAGTTTGCTAGAGCAGGAGAGGTCAATTCTGACCTCTCTGCTGACAGACTTTGGGCTCTCCTTAGGTCCATCAGCAGGTCTGGTCATACTTCCCTCTGGGCTCCACATGCTGTGCCCAGCTCCACTGTCAGTCAGGCAGCTGTTTAGCTCTGCCAGTCATCCTACCCCACCTCACCTCTGGCTGCTGGCCAGACTCGGCTGGTGTCTCCAGGCCTCTGGCTCTGACCATTGTACTACCTGCCTCCAGGCCACTAGCACTGACTGGATTCCACTGCTGATCCAGCCCCCACCTCTGAATTTCACTGTCCACAGCCAGGCTTTGCTTTCGGTGCTGACCCTGTCTGCCATCCCCTCAGCTGGGCTCCACTGCTGTCTCTGGGTTCTGTGTCCCAAGCCTGGCTCCACTACCATCCACAGCACTGGCCTCCTGGCTCCTATCCTGGTTGCTGCTACCCCCTTTTCTCCCCCCACCCCTCAGGGCTCCAGTCCCAGCTGCCAGGACTCTCCGGTCTAACCACACCTCTCCCCACAAAAGATAACAGGAACACACTTGCCCTTCTAAAGATAAGGTCAGGATGACAGTGTGATGGACAGAAACATTTTGATAATGGGTGGGAGCAGTAACTAACTATGCTAGAGGAGCGTAACTTGTTTGTAGTGGTGAATGAAGTGGTGTCTTTGGCCAGCTTCAGGGACAGTGGAAAGTCCTTATCTTTGCCTGAGCTAAGTCCATTGCCATGGGCATACAAGTAGTTGTTGCATGTATAGAGCAATAATATTGTACTTCATCAAAAATAAACCTGACCAAGTTGCTATTAAGAGGTCTATAGTTACTGGGCAATTCATTCAGAGTCTGCTACATGGGCTATCTGGCCAGAGCCAGTGTAGCACCTAGAGAGAACACACACACACAGCCAGTATCTGAAGACAACTTTAAATTAGTGACTCCTCACTAATACACGCTAGCTAAAAACTCCATGTGGTTGTCACACACATTCCTATTGAGCCCCACTTGTAGGTAGCAATGGCATGGAAGAGTGTGGCGAAGTCTGCAACATTTTGAAAAGCTGATTAAAAGCTGGCTTTTTCTGGCTACTGTTTCAGAAGTAGGGATGAATTCCATAGTACCCTGAGATTTTGGGACAAATGCCCTCAGTTATGTGAAATTCATGAAACTTCTTCAGATATGACAATCAGCATCACATTTCTCTTACCCAGAATGAGTTTAACTAACTGGCTTTCAAACATATCCTTATATCTGCTAGTCAATGGGGGGAAAAGTAAAAGTCTTTATTTAGATGAAATGAAAAGCATACATAGGTCTGTCTGTTAGCAGTACATTGTTATAGTAGAAGCTTAAACGCCTTTGTGTACAGGTATAACAATAGGAGTACTAAGACTCAGCCCTGTGAGATGGAACAATTAAGATCTGAGAGACAGAAAAATGAAACATACAAAAATGCCCCCCTAGGACACATTTTCAACAGTAACAAATAGAACAACATTGAAGTGATTCCAGCTCCACCTATCAGGTCTTACAGTTTGTGTAAGCAGCACCTTACAGATAATGGAAAATTGAGTGGCTGTCTATAGAGTATGAGGAGGGAGTTAAGCACTTGCACAACTTGGTGTCTAAAATGAGGTGACATTTCAGATGCTACTGAAGTTATCCAGACACCACCCTCTGAGTTATCTTTCCCAGTAAAAAGAAGTTAGAAACCACATGCTCCTGCACAAGGGCTTTAATGTCAATAGAGTATCTTGAACAAAGACAGCATCAGAACTTCTTTGAAATTTATTAGAAGCCTGTCTTCCTTTATAAAGGAATTAAAATCCTTGATGACAATGGTCTCAGACATTTCCCAATGGCTTTCTCCAGCCACAAGGGGAATCTCTTTAATACACCTCTATGTGGTAGCTAGAATGTGTGTGTGGGAGGGGAGGGGGGACAATTATAAACCATATTCTAAATGAACTTTTCTATTAGAACATTGTCTCCAGTAATGTTAAATCAGTATATGGAGAAATTGTTGGTATGATTCTCACCTTTCACAGAACAATTAAGTACTTAAAGAATACTTCACCGATGCAAATCATCTGATAATCTGCCTTTTTATGAGGTTCAAACTCATTATCAGGTGCAAATAAGGGTACCTTCTTCAAAGTGAATTATTGCTGTATTTTTAGAGCACTTGTTGATACACTAGATCACATCTCAATGGATTTTAGAATATAGAAAAATTAAAGAATATATTTTTCATTACATAAACCTAGAAAATGCACAATGCATTAAAATCTTCTAAACAAGACAAACTATTATTAATGAATAAAACAAAGGAATTCAGTTATAACAGTATCTGTGGACAACAGGATACAAGTCTTTCATTTTGTTTAAAAGATGACATTTTAATAAATCAAACATTAATGTATAAAATAATACAATGTCATTCTTTTTTGAGTTACTGTGAATTTTTTTTTTCATAAAATGGCATGCACTTAACAATCTTCTACTGTTCACTTAAAAACAACTAATAGAATATTCATATCAGTAGTTCCCTGAGCACACTTTCAAATGATTTTTCTTGGCTAATTGTGAAGTTAAATCCATTCAAAATCAGTAAATGTCAAAGCCAAGACCTAAGAGGCTTATAATGACAATTATGTCTTACAAGGACTAAAAATAAAAACCTTCTTCAAAAAAGCCTGTTTTTGGCTTTATTAGAAAATTGTAAAATACTTTCCCAACATTTAAAATTGCTGATATTGAGAAAATCAGTGTAATCCAAAGAGATGCAAATTTCCTTGTATAAATATTCTCTTTAAAATTATTTGTATATCGCGGAAAGGACGAAGATCAGCAGACGAGCATGGTGTAGTATAATGCAACTGTGTCTTCCTCAAGAATTCCTCATTTAAATAGGATGAGAAGAAGAGAAGATGTTCATGATTACTAAAAGATGGCCAGTTTCTGAGAGAAGGAAGGAGTGGAAAGCTCACGGTCTGGAAGTGGAAAGCACTGGAGCTAAGCCCCTCCTTGCACCTCAAAGTGCATAAATGAGTGTGCCTTCACTGATCCCTATTGGCTAGCAAGAGGAGCTGACTGGGTCTCACATTCCACACACTCAAGTATCATGAGATCATTTTGCTGCTATTGCTGTCCTGCCCTCCCTCTCGATAGATTAATGTAAAGCTGGATTTCTAGAAATACATTAATCTAATGATCTGCGGATCAGGAAATATATTTTTACCATGGGGGTAAACTAGCAGATGTCATCTGGGTTTTTTACCTTCTTCTAACATTATGGAGACACAGGTCAGATTAAAAACTATAAGAACAGGCAGTTTACTATTATGAGATAATAAAAGAATTAGTGTCCTGTGAAGTAATATGCTAAAAAACCCAGCTTCCAGAGGTAAAAGAAACCTGGGATATGGCTAGAAGACATTTTTGCTGTCAGAAGGGGAGAACTGAAGTCTTCATAGACTGAGGTCTCCTCTGACTATTATTTGCATCTCCCTTGCTGGGGCAGAGTTAGGATTCAGATGTGAGCTGAAACCTGTGGGTAGGCTGAAGAGGGTTTATTTCAGTTATTGGTTATATCAGGGGTATGCAATGAGTGTGCCCATGGGCCAGATGCAGTTTGCCAGGGCTAGCGTCTCGCAGACTGCCACATGCTTTATTTACCTGTGTGTCTGCAAAAAAATGAGGGGTACAGGATCTTTCAAAATGGGGCATTTCTGTCGAAAATGCCCCGTCTAATGCTGGGTTTTTTCCAAAAAGCCCTGTTTCGAAAAAAGTGGTGGCCGCCATTATGCAAATGAAGCACGGGATATTTAAATCCTGGCTTCATTTGCACTTTCGATAGGTCTAATTTACATCCCTCTGCCAACAGAGGGGTGTAGTTTAGATGTAGCCTCAATGTGCCACGCACCCCTGGCAGAGGGAGGGAGCCATCAGCTGCTACTTTGAACAGCAAATGACTTTGCACACTCCCCCGCTTCCAGGTCTTGATTGGTCTGGGGGCAGGAGAGCGACAAGATGAGCTGAATCAAATGGCTTGTCAGACTGGATCTGTCCCGTGGGCCATATCTGGCCCACCTCTGCTTATGAGTGTAGGTGCTATTTTCCAAAAATGGTTTAGGCACTCATGACCCTAATTGTTATATAGGCACTTTTGAAAGTTTTGTCTTTCATCACATAATTTAAAAAACGATTTATTAGTATTTTAGCGAACGAAAGAATCCCAATCACTTTGTTTTGTGTAGTGATGTTTGTCATTTATAACTATTTGGAAAATAGCTAATTACTTATGAATAAATTCAGAAGTTCTGAAAACTTCATGAATTTTAGCCAGATGAGTATTTTTGGAAATGCATTTTTCAGTATTCATTATTCATTTGTTACATATGTTCAGAAATTTTCAATCATCCAATCAAGGATTAGTAAAAAATCTCTGCCACGTTTTTCAAAAATAATTTCAATTAGCTAGCAAATCCATATTTAGGAAACTGCAGAGCTCTGATTTTTCAGGTGCCAAGAACCAGCAGCTCCTTGTTGATTTGGGAATAGACAGCTGCTCAGCACCACTGAAAGTTAGATCACTTTTATTTAGGTGTATAAATATCTATCTATTTTTATTTCTTGTATTTTAATACCTGAATCTTTGGTACCCACATTTAAAACTTTTGGTTCATGTGTCTACAAACTTTTTGTTGAACTTTTTTTTCTTGTAACTAATGAGTGAATATGTTTAATAATGAATACATTTGAAGAATCAACACTTTATGTGCAAAATGTCAGTACCATGACAAGAGCATCCTAGAATTGGGCAAAGATTTTTTGCTATATGTAAGGGAACTCCTGAATAAGCTGAAATAGCAACAGCCAAACCACATGGGATTTCACATGATAGATATAATTAACTTGTAATTGACCTAATGAAGGTAACTCACATATCACCTATAACAACCTAGAAAGATAGAATACTAACCTAATTAGTTCTGGGATCATAACCAGAAATGCAACAGGGGCCATAGTACTTGTCCCGAGTATATATGTGTAGAAAGCTTTCAGTCAGAAAGAAGCAAGTTCTCTGTTGCCATGATATAGGGTAATGGAAAACTTATGAACAAAGTTATATTTTTTGGATCAAAAGTAATAGAAGGTTTCAAATATGGAGGGGTTATTACCATGAAATGTAACACAGACACATCTACTGCTACAAACTTCTTAAGAGCAAAACAAAGATTATCAGGTAACTTACAAATCATGGGTAGAATTCTGGCCTATAGAATTAGCAGGGCTAGAATTTCATTCCACATGCTCAGTTCAGAAATATCATAGACAGGTATGTAACAATGTCTAGTGTCTTGACTCTATAGGCAAACTACACAAATTAAGCATATGCATTAATTCAAGATGTCCTCGACTGTAAATTGACTACTATTTCAAGCCTGGATCAAATGTCCTTTTTACAAATACCTCATTTTTTACAAGCTAGTTTCATCAGGTTCACAAGGAGGTAGACCAGGCTGATATGATACACAAGATAAGATTAGTGATGAATTTACATTTCCCCCTTTTCTCTTATTTATAGCTGGCAAACTTTTTTTTTAATTTCAGTGTCAGGTACCAAGAAAACAAACAGAATAGGATATTTTAGATAAAACAACATTTGGATTTCATGCTAGTTAAATTAGGTGTTTAAATCCCGTAATCATGTTTCCAAATCACAGAGGGATAGGATTACAGTAAAATATTTTACTCGGTTTACATATTAATAGTTATTAAAAATTTTTCTGAAAATGTAATTAAACCATGTAGTAGAAAAAAACCTCCAGGAACTATGTTACATAGTGCATATATACATGTAAATATATCAAGCAGCATAAAGACACTGAAGAAAATAGGGGTGAACACAGACACCTATTCAAAAGTAAAGTCATGTATATGATTGTAACTATAAACAATGCTATTTTTAAAGAAATATTATCTTTTTTATAACTAATGTTAGTGTAAACTTACATTTCAGTTTCTTGGCCATTTGTGTTTCAATAAAGCTAAAGTATTCTTTACCATAGCTTTCTCTGCAAAATATCCTAGTGATTCAAATAGGAAAATTCTGGGAATAAGATTCCTTATCAAATCCAGGCCCTATCTTTGTACTTTTGATATAATTAATTCTGGTAAATACATGACTCATAAGGTAAAGAAGAAGGTCATACTTGACATTAAATTAATTTTAAATTAATTATGATGTGTTTATTAAAATATACTAGTGGGCTGTGCCCACTCTCTCTCTGGCTGCTTTCGCTTTCGTGGTCAGAGAACATGAGAGTGTGATGACGTCATTCTGTCACCTGGCAGGAAATACTTTTATATATAGAGAGAGGGATAGTAACTAATTGTTATAAAGTTCAGAAGTTCAATAGTTTGCTTATAACCATAGCATACAATCAAAATACCATCTACTGATTTTTTAAAAATCTAACATACACCACTCACGACCATAATATGTGTATAGAATCTAGTAATAATTTATTAGTCTTTTAGAAACCATTTATAAATACATCTTTAATATAACGCTTATCTAAACTGAGGGTTTTGGTTAGCCAAAAGAAAGAACATGACTTCTGAGAATGAGCATAAAATTACTATTATTATTTATTATTATTAGTTTTTGAATGCCTGACTTAGGCTCTAGTCATATTTTATGGACTAGGTGGTTAAGAGATTTTTAAAATAACAATAAGAAAGAACTGTCACTGTAATCCATTAAATTTATAATCAAATACAGCCATTGCCCAACCCTCAACTATTTCTTTGGTAAAACTCAAATGGGTGCTGTGGTTCACTATAAATATTAACATAGATGAGCTATTTCAGATCTAGTAGAGGAGAGGAGAGAGCAGCAAATTCCAGTATGGAATTTTCACAGAATATGTTCCTCTAGTAAACTCATCATGTTTAAACTGAAGAACTTTGAAGAAAGTTGAAGTACCCATGCTGACTGCAACTATACCAGTACCATACAGGGTCAGAGGCAGTATCTGATATAAACTGATTCTAACCCATATAGGGTTTTGGGGATGGATTCCAAAAGTCAGTGCAATGTGTGAACACGAGTGTAATGTGTTCTCAAAATGAAACTCCACTTTATAAGCAGTGCAGTAAGTAGGGGTACATCTAGACTACATGCCTCTGGCAACAGAGGCATGTAGATTAGGCTACCCGGCATAGGAAAATGAAGCAGCGATTTAAATAATAGCCACTTCATTTAAATTTAAATGGCTGCCGTGCTGAGTTGATCAGCAGTTTGTCGGCTCAGCGCGGTAATCTGGACGCTCCGCGGTCGACATCAAAGGCATTTGTCGAGCTCCCAGGTAAACCTCATCCCAGGAGGCATACCTGGGAGGTCGACAAATGCCTTTGATGTCGACCGTGGAGTGTCCAGACTACCGTGGAGTGTCCAGACTACCGACAAACAGCTGATCGGCTCAGCGCGGCAGCCATTTTAATTTAAATGGAGCGGCGATTATTTAAATCGCCGCTTCATTTTCCTATGCCAGGTAGCCTAATCCACATGCCTCTGTCGCCAGAGGCATGTAGTCTAGACGTACCCTAGATGTCTAACTTCATCCTTCTAGGAATCTTTACCATATACTACCAGGTGGAGTTTATTACGGAAGGACTTTCTGCAGATGACAGTGAGATGACTAAGTGTAGCAAGGTGTGCATTTAAAAGAGCTCGCAAACTTCCTGAAAAACACACAGGAAAAATAAACCAGTCATGTTAACATCCATAAGTATATATATTTGCATTTAAAAAGGTCTCCATATTGCTGTGCTAATCTACATAATAAATGGTTAGCCCATTGTTTCATTCAATGCTGCAGATGTTATCAAAGTCAACTCTTTTGTATGCTTTTCTAAACTAAAGTAACACTCTGCCAAGTGCAGTCAGGAGCACTCAGGTTTATGTTCGATATTTAGGTATGCCTTTCCATTGATCCAACACAGAACTTTCGAGCCCTGACACAGTTATCTGAGAAATTTACATGCTATGCATAGGTGCCTCTGAGAGTCAATATCCCCACTTCCAAGCACAGAGTGTAGAAAAGAAACTTTTTAATAAAAGGGAGGTAAGTAACTTGATATCAGTTTGGGAAAATACCAAAAATAGGATTCATAATCATAAACCATGAGTAAAAGTCCCACCCAAAGTAAATTGGGCAGTATCCTTTTTCACTAAGGGTATGTCTAGACTACATGGCTCCATTGATGGAGCCATGTAGATTAGTTTACTAGACATAGGAAAATGAAGTGGCAATTTAAATAATCGCTGCTTCATTTACATCAAAATGGCCACCGCACTGTGCCGATCAGCTGTTTGGCGGCACAGCGGGGCAGTCTGGACGTGCCGCGGTCAACAAGGAAAGCCTTTGTCGACCGCTCCAGTATGCCTCGTGAAATGATAGCGTTTTTTGTACTTTGAGAACCCAGTGTCGGACTGAGATTCACTCTTGCCGGCAACAGGGGCATGGGCATTGCTTGGGGAAGAAGCAGAGGCATCACTTGGGGGGGGGGAGAGGGAATGGGCATAGCAGGGAGGGCAGGAGGATGGCGGGCAGGAGCAGTGACAGCAGGCGGGTGTGACATCATTTCTCTCATTACAGCACACATGGTATCACATTGCTGCATGAGCTGATCCCAAGCACGGTTCCACCACTCTGCGTCCTCCCAGATCTTCTGCACCAGAGTCTGCTGCATGTCACACAGGACACTGACATGCTGCTGCATGAGGTCTTTCTGGACCTTGGCGTGCTTTCGGGTACCCCGGGCTCTGGTGGCTGGCATCGGTGGGGTGGCTCGCCCCTTAGTCCTGACTGGTCCAGCTGTGGAGAACACAAAGAGGGAGAGGTGGTCAATCATCTGTGCAGACACTGTCCCTGAGGCTGTGCCCTCCTCTGTGAGCAGCGACCAACAGTGCTCAGGGCAGAAGAAGGGGATGTCCTGGGAGCAAGGCCTGGTGCCTTGCATGTGCAGGCATGCCTGTGTGCTGTGTGCAGGGTCATGCCTGGACCCTTGTGGCTAGCCTGCTTCCAGCTGAGGCAGGTACTGGGAGGGTGCCCCTCCCCTCCAGGCCAGATGTGTGTCTGGCCTCCCCTGAGCCTGGCATCAAAATCCCACTCGTGCTCAGGGGCTGCCTGCTGAGTCTGCGTGGCACACACGAATGCTGCACATGGTTTCACATGCACAGACTGCAGCATGAAGTCCAGCGTGAGCAGCCCGAGCATCGCTCGCATCTCTCCCCCGTGTGTGTGACAAACTGAGAACACTCACCTGAAGATCCCTCCCCAGCATCAGATGAGGCTTGGGAGACATCTTGTCTGACAGGATCCAGCTCCAGGGACAGGGTGACGGTGTCTGTCTCGTCCACCTCCTCCTCCTCCTCCTCCTCCGCCATGACCTCCAGCCAGGTGATGACAGGGGTCTCGAGGCTGAAGTCCACCACAGTGGTTGGTGCAGCTCCCTGGTAGTAGGGGCAGGTATGGGGTCCTGTCCTTGAGCACAAGCTGCACTCTCTGGCCCTGATGTATCTCTGATGGAGCTCTTTCACCTTACTCTGGACCTTTTCTAAGGTCCAGGGTGGGTGTCTGCACTCTGCCAGGGACTCGGCTATGTGCTCAAAGATATCCACGTTGGAGCACTTGGGGCGGAGATCTCCGCTCCGGACCAGGAGGGTGCCCGCCTCTTGGTCCTGCTGGGTGGGTCCTAGGACCCCTGGGGCTGCTCCCTGAGAAGGCCAGGGGAGTCTCAGGAGGCTTGTGGCGCTGCCATGAGTGAGCAGACCTGTGGCAGTCAGAGCCACGCAGTCAGGTGCTGCTCCCAGGCCGGTTTCCTGCCACAAGGTTTGTTCAGGTGCCTGCTGCTTTAAGAGGTGCCAGGAGACAGGAAGGTGATTCCTTTGAACCATAGAGCTGAAAGAGACCTCAGAAGGTCATCAAGTCCAGCCACCTGCTCTAGGCAGGACCAATCCCAGCTAGATCAACCCAGCCAGGGCTTTGTCAAGCCGAGACTTAAACACCTCTAGGGATGGAGACTCTACTACTTCCCTAGGTAACCCATTCCAGTGTTTCACCACTCTCCTAGTGAAATAGTTTTTCCTAATATCCAACCTGGACCTCTCCCACCACAACTTGAGACCATTGCTCCTTGTTCTGCCATCCGTCACTACTGAGAACAGCCTTTCTCCATCCTCTTTGGAACCTCCCTTCAGGAAGTTGAAGGCTGCAATCAAATCCCCCCTCACTCTTTGCTTCTGCAGACTAAACAGACCCAACTCCCTCAGCCTCTCCTCATAGGTCATATGCTCCAGCCCCCTAATCATTTTGGTTGCCCTCCGCTGGACCCTCTCCAATGCGTCCGCATCCTTTTTGTAGTGGGGGCCCAGAACTGGACACACTACTCCAGATGTGGCCTCACCAGAGCCGAATAAAGGGGAATAATGACATCTCTGGATCTGCTGGCAATGCTCCTCTTAATGCAACCTAATATGCCATTAGCCTTCTTGGCTACAAGGACACACTGTTTACTCATATCCAGCTTCTCATCCACTGTAACCCACAGGTCCTTTTCTGCAGAACTACTACCTAGCTGGTTGGTCCCCAGCCTGTAACAATGCTTGGGATTCTTCCATCCCAAGTGCAGGACTCTGCCCTTGTCCTTGTTGAACCTCATCAGATTTCTTGTGGCCCAATCCTCCAATTTGTCTAAGTCACTCTGGACTCTACCCCTGCCCTCCAGCGTATCTACCTCTCCCTCTAGCTTAGTGTCATCTGCAAACCTGCTGAGGGTGCAATCCATCCCCTCATCCAGGTCATTAATAATGATATTGAACAAAACCGGTCCTAGAACCGAAACCGACCGCCATCCTGACATCGAGCCGTTGATCACTACCCGTTGGGCCTGGCCTTTTAGCCAGCTTTCTATCCATCTTACCGTCCATTTATCCAATCCACATTCCCGTAACTTGCTGGCAAGAATATTGTGGGAGACTGTATCAAAAACCTTGCTAAAGTCAAGGTATATCACATCCACTGACTTTCCCATGTCCACAGAGCCAGTTACCTCATCATAGAAGCTAATCAGATTGGTCAGGCACGACTTGCCCTTTGTGAATCCATGCTGACTATTCCTAATCACTTTCCTCTCCTCCAAGTGCCTCAAAATGGATTCCTTAAGGATCCCTTCCATGATTTTTCCAGGAACCGAGGTAAGACTGACCGGCCTATAGTTCCCTGGATCGTCCTTCTTGCCTTTTTTGAAGATGGGCACTATATTTGCCTTTTTCCAATCATCCGGGATCTCTCCCGATCTCCACGACTTTTCAAAGATAATGGCCAAAGGCTCCTCAATGACATTTACCAACTCCCTCAGTACCCTCGGATGCATTAAGTCCGGACCCATGGATTTGTGTACGTTTAGCTTTTCTAAATAGTTCCTAACCTGTTCTTTACCCACCAAGGGCTGTCCATCTTCATCCCATCTTGCGTCACTTAGCTCATTAGTCCGGGAGCCCACCTTGTCCGTGAATACAGAGGCAAAGAAAGCATTGAGTACTTCAGCTTTCCCCACATCATCTGTCACTAGGTTCCCTTCTTCATTCAGTAGGGGCCACACACCCTCTCAGATCACCTTCTTCTTGTTAACGTGCCTGTAGAAACCTTTCTTGTTATCCTTCACATCCTTAGACAGTCGCAATTCCATTTGTGCTTTCGCCTTCCTGATAATCCCCCGGCATTCTTGAGCTATACATTTAAACCCCTCCCTGGTCATTTGTCCAAGTTTCCACTTTTTGTAAGCTTCCTTTTTGTGCTTAAGTTCACCAAGGATTGCCCCTGTAAGCCAATCCGGTCTCCTACCATGTTTGCCTCTCTTGCTACGCATCGGGATGGTTTCTTTCTGTGCCTTCAATAAGGCTTCTTTTAAATACTGCCATCTGTCCTGGACTCCTTTCCCCTTCATGTTAGCATCCCAGGGGATTCTGCCCATGAGGTTTCTGAGGGAGTCAAAATCTGCTTTTCTGAAGTCCAAGGTGTGTATTTTACTACTCTCTTTTCTTCCTTTGGTCAGGATCCTGAAATCTACCATCTCATGATCACTGCTTCCCAGGTTGTCACCCACCTCTACTTCCCCTATTAGTTCCTCCCTGTTTGTGAGCAGAAGGTCAAGCTGCGCACGGCCCCTGGTCAGATCCTTCATCACTTGTACCTAGAAGTTATCCCCAACATTCTCCAAAAGCTTCCTGGATTGCCTGTGTACTGCCATATAGATTTCCCACAGATGTCAGGGTGATTAAAGTCCCCCACGAGAACTAGGGCCTGCAATCTGGAAGCTTCTCTCAGTTGTCCGAAGAAAGCCTCATCTACCTCATCCACCTGATTTGGTGGCCTGTAGTAGACACCAACCACAACATCACTGCTGTTGTTTGCACCTCTAAACTTAACCCATAGACTCTCAACAGGTTTTTCTCCCTCTTTATACTAGAGTTCAGAGCAATCATTGTGCTCTCTTACGTATAGTGCAACTCCTCCTCCTTTTCTCCCCTGCCTGTTCTTCCTGAACAGTCTATACCCTTCCATGACAGTGCTCCAGTCATGCGAGTCATCCCACCAAGTCTCTGTTATCCCAGTTAAATCATATTTCTTGGACTGGGCCAGGGCCTCCAGTTCTTCCTGTTTGTTGCCCAGGTTTCTCTCATTAGTGTACAAACACCTCAGATAACCAGTTGATCGCCCTATCTTCTCCATTCGAATCAGGGGTCCTCCTTTCTTGCTCGTTCCTCTTTGCATTCCTTCCTGGTATCCGACTTCCCCACTCCCCTCAGGGTTTTGGTCACCGTCCCCCAACAAACCTAGTTTAAAGCCCTCCTCACTAGGTTTGCAAGCCTGCCCATGAAGATGCTCCTTCCTCTCTTGGTTCGGTGGATCCCATCTCTTCCTAACAATCCTTGTGCCCGGAACAGAGTCCCGTGGTCGAAGAAACCAAAGCCCTCTCTGCGACACCACCTGCGCAACCACACATTTACTTCCTCAATTCGACGATCTCTGCCCTGTCCTTTCCCTTCAACAGGGAGGATGGACGAGAACACCACTTGCGCTCCAAATTCTTGGGTCCTTCTTCCCAGCGCTATATAATCCGCAGTAACCCGCTCAAGGTCATTCTTGGCCGTATCGTTAGTTCCCATGTGGAGAAGCAGGAGGGGTAGTGATCCGAAGGTTTGATCAATTTGGTAAGCCTCTCAGTCACATCCTGAATTTGAGCTCCCGGTAAGCAGTACACCTCTCGAGATTCCAGGTCTGGACGGCAGATGGATGGCTCTGTCCCTCTTAGGAGGGAGTCCCCGACCACCACCACACGTCATCTTCTTTTGGGGGTGGTTTTCGTGGAACCCCCATCCCTAGGACTACGCATCCCATGCCTTCCAGCAGATGGTGTTCCCTTGCGGTTTCTTCCTTGTGAGGTCCCTTCCAAAGCATTCACCACTGCAGAACCTGAAAGTGATTACTTACCTCTATAGCATTTGGGGATTCCCGTGCTGGCCTTTTTCCCCTTCTAGAAGTTACATGCTGCCAGTTCTCTTCCTGGTCCTGTATTGCCGTCTCTGGCTCTTCCACCTTCCATGCTTGCAGGATAAAACGCTGCCTTCTATCAAGGAAGTCTTCATCCTCTCTGATCGAGCGTAGGGTCGACACTTGGGCCTCCAGTCCTCTAATTTTTTCTTCCAAAATGGCGACCAGCTTGCACTTAGTGCAGATGAAATCCATTCTTTCTTCCGGGAGAAAGACAAACATGGCACACGCTGTGCAGGTCACAACAGCAGACCTATCACCATCCATCCCTGCTGTCCTGCAGAAAGCATTTAAAAAGAAAGGCAAGAGAACCTCGCGCCCTTCCCTTTCCCCTTCCCCTTCCCAACTCCCTCTATAAACTTCCTGTTAGCGCTCACCTGTTCGCAAGCTCCTTGGTCGCTTGCACACTGCTTTATAAAGCCCTGGACTGCCTGAAAGTCCCTCCCCCTACCAAGGCTCAGCCAATCAGCAGAGGCTTCTAGAATTCAAACTTTAATTAGAAGCCAACAGTTTCCATGTGCCACTCACAGCACACACTCCATGAAGGAGAGGGGGAGGGGAAAGGGGAAGTGAAAAAAAAAAAAGCCTCACTCCCAAACACAGGGGAAAAAAACC
This sequence comes from Pelochelys cantorii, assembly GCA_032595735.1. NCBI lineage: Eukaryota > Metazoa > Chordata > Testudines > Trionychidae > Pelochelys > Pelochelys cantorii. The sequence goes on from CM064330.1 coordinate 66,388,484, forward strand.
AAACAAACAAAAAACACACCAACCCTCACTCACAAACACAAGCTCATCACACAGCAAGAAAGCCCCAAACACAACACTCACTTCCCTCAAGAGTCCTATATCTCCTTCTCCAGTCCTTTGGACGGAGTGTCCACCAGGGCACCAGTGTTATTTCCTGGAGGCCTCTTCTTTCAAAGAAAATCCTCTTCTCCATCCACACACGCCTTTTTCTGTAAGAGCTCTTTCGGAAAAGGCGTTCTTCATCATAGAAAGAGGAGTACTGCTGTAGGAAAACACCCTCTGTTACTTTAAAAAGAACACAATTGCAGTGTGGATGTAACTCAAGTTTTGTCGGAAAAACGGCTTGTCATGTCTCTCCTCTGCTGCTTTGCTAGCTGTCAGTCACCATCCCTTGCCATTCACCTCTCAGCTCTGCACATCACTCTTTTATAGGCTTGACAGAAACACTGCCCAATCTCAAGTGATTTCAGCTTCTAGTGATTTTAGATCTTAGCAGACAGGTCAGAAACACAGATCTGCCATGACTGGTTTCAGCTGTGATCAAGCGGCAATTAAAATAACAAAGAGGCTCCTAATGAAACCTATTTAGCTCTATTCTTTGAAAAGTTGGAAGAAAAGGTCAACCAGCCTGGGGAAGATGAGCAGCCTCCTGACCAGAATATCCATCCCCACCCTTCTTACTCTCACAGAGCTCTGACAGTTGGGCCCCTGCTAACAAAGTCCTTTCTGCTAAGTGTGAGCCTCCTCTTTTGGAACAGATTAAGCACAGTCCTGTTTTTCAGTATTCCCACAATAATTACCAGCTGTGGACCAGATTGTGTTTGGCCCCTATTAGGAAAAATATGCTATGTAGCAAATCTAAGCAAAGCAGGAGCAAACTGTATTTACATAAACAAACCTACGGTTTCTTTCCTTCCCGTTTAGATGCATTAGATTAGATTCATTCAGACCCTGCTTACACCTACAAGCATTACCTCAGTCACAACTGGCTAGTGTTTCACCAAGTTGTTTAGTTTTTACCCTGCTGATTGTAAGTAGAAGGAGGGCTTTCTTTTGATCAAGCCTTTTCTTTATCCTTCCATAGATAGGTATTTGTAAACTTAAAGTAAAAACTTGTAAAGAATCACGTCCCTTGCTAGAATAGTGGCTTGTTAATGTTTACCTAACACACCAAATTTCCAAGATTTTAACTGGCAAATTGTGAATGATGATCTTGTATTTTCACCATGTAATTTAACTGAATCCTGAACACTAAATTGAATTCATGCAATTATTCATTTAAAACAATCTGATGTAGACCGAACCAGGTAAGGTGGTAGTGAAGCACAACATTATACAGAAGAAGAAACACTGTTCTCTGGTAATGGATGAATTGACTGTATTAACTTACACTACTCAATTGGCTGACATTAAAGTTTGGGAAAGCAAGTCTTATAGAAAAATATGTTGCCAAACAAGGATCAGAAAAATTGGCTCCTCAATCAGCCATTACTACTGTCTTACCTTATTAAAACAGTTTGCCTAGTTGATATATCACCAGACATCTATAATTTCTATCAAGGCCCATTTTGTCAGTGAGTACAGATATATAACTTCCATTCAATGTGAATGTCTAGATCACATCTTGTAAAGACAAAGCATTTAAAAATAAAACAAGATTAAAAAAAATCCAGGATAATTTAGATGAGATTTACTATTTTACTCAATTTTATTTTCCATAATTTAACAACACTAGCAATTCAACTTTAGGAAAACAATAGTTCATTAAGAGTGTGTCTAATTATCTGATAAATTAGCAGCCCTGAATATGACTAAATGGAATTTTAAAGTGAGCATCTATTAAGTTTCCTTCCAGTATCAACACATTATTTCTCTTCTGAACATTTGAACTGTGGATTGCACCATTATAGCATTGTGCAGTACCTTAAAATGAATGACCTTCTATGACACTGAAACCAAGGTGAGTAAATCTGTGGGCAATCTGAAATACCATTTCATCAGCAGAGTGCCTGCCCTTTCATTGTTTGAGTGAAAGGAGACTTACTGGGGTTATTGGTAATTTTAAATGTCTCTTTGCTGTAATAAATCCCTAGATACAAGAGTGAAACTGTTGGGTTTTTTAAAGATTTGAACATATTCTTCTATTAATGTTTCAGACAATTAGCATTATATAGTTGAAGAACTGTAGAGGACATGAAAATATATAATAAAGCTGAATGCATTAGAATGGAGTGATTTGTTTTATTTTCCAGACATACTATCACCTGGGGAATATGTTTTGCTTAGCTGGTTGGACTCTGAGATGTGGATTATGACATTAAAAAAGTAACACGTATAATGACAAAAAGTCCTAGCCTTTCTTGTTGGTTTGCTATATTAAAAACACAAAACAAATATTTCTTTTTGATCATGAATTACATTAAGACAGAGATAGTCAATAAAGCAAAAATAAAACAGTAGCTTTTGTGAAACAAGGCAATCTTTGAACGGGAAAAAACCCAGAACTTAATCAGTAGTATAGATTTATTAACAAGATCCATAAATTCCAAAAACAACATTTCCCTGAGATAAGGAGGATTCTACAAGAAATGATATTTTCTAGAAGCAGCATGGAGTACTAACTTAGGATAAACTATAATAATTAATTTATCATGTAAAAGACAGTTTGTCTTTAGGATTTTTCCAACCAGCACTTGGATAATAGTGAGTTAGGTGTAGTGGGTTGGGGTGGTAAATATTGACATTCTATAAATTGCTTATTTGATTGCCCACTGCTGCAAATTGAGTTAAAATCTTGTGTACTCAACATTATAAAATGAATACAAAAATGCTGGTTTCAGGAAGGAAAGATACAAAATATAATTATGTACTGTAATTATGAGTTTGTTCCTCCTGACCTGATGGAGTGCTTTTATGCAATACTGTATGTACCAGCCACTTAGGAACATCAGAGCTTATACTGTTGTCTAAGACAAACAGTCTTTTGGCTCTAATGGGTTGTATTCTGTGTTTCAAAATTCCTCAAAATGACTCCGAGATCATTAGCTTCATGAGCTCTAATGCATGCAGCTTCTCATAATGGAGCACCATAATAAGTAAAAACATGAGGGTAGCTAACCTTACAATAAAATCTCTTTTATTTCAGGAAAGCAGAAGAGTGTTTATCTGTTTGCCACACACAAAAGAAACAAGAAATAGGTTTGAGGGCTTTTTTTCCCTTTTTTCCCAATAATAATTCAAATTGCTTAAAGAGCAATTTCCAGCTGAGACCAATTTAACAAAGTTTCTTCTGGCTCCCCTATGTTTCACCTGATGGCTGTGTAGCTCAAAAGGCCTAAGTATTGTCTCCGGTATGGTAACATACATAAGGAACACACAATAACTCCAGTGGGGGACTCTGGTAATTGACCAAATTGTCTGGTCACTGGTTGGCAGATACAATACAAGACCTATCAATTTAGACTAACCTGCTGTCTATGAAGAGTCTGAAGGTGGAGGGAGCAAATCAAAATAACCATATCTGTTCTTTAAGCCACTGTATTTAATGTTGTTTTTCTTCCCCTCAGCAATAAGTTCAACTTGAGAACTATAACTTATTTATGTTCCTCAGCTCTCACATTCACAAAGGAATTTTAAGCATCTGTGTGCAAGAACTTGTCTAATTGTTTTAGATGGGAAGCATGCCAAAGAGTGGATATTTGAAAGCTTTAGTGGAACAAGCACTTAAGACCACCAAAAAATGAAAAACAGATGAAAAGGTAATTCAGCTGCTTGGGCTCCTCAGTCTATTTAATGCCCTTTTGCATTATTAATAATGAAATATTAGCTCAAACTGCTTATTCTATCTGCAAGAAAGGGAGGGGGACTTCTCTTCTAAAAAGGGGCATGTCAGAATGAGCATCTTGTATTCCTTTGAAATACTCTTACTAGCCAGAAAAGTGCATGCTTTTTAATATCAGTTGTCTGAGAGAGGACTGCACATCTAAAAGTAGATTATACCTATTGTCAATACAAATAGGACCACTTTAGTAATGATCACTTCCCTGCCAAAAGACCCATTGATTTTGATGGGTGTCTTCCCAAAAGTTTCTTCTTGTAGGATTGTGGGGCCTTAGTTAACAGTACATAAATTAATCCCTGGCAGAATGCTCAGCATTTTACAAGACAAAGAAAAGCACCTCCCCCATTCCAGGTTACTGGATTGGACCTCAGTTATTGCTTTTTTCACAGCTGTCCAGGAAATGTAGTGTAACCTAAAACCACCAGATGGCACTACTGCCACTTGGTCTTGTTAGTTCTGTGTATCAGAATGAACACAAATTAGATCTCGGATTAATGCTTTTTGTTTGCTGTGAAGTACTTTTTAGATTGAGTCAATCTGTTCTGCCTTCACCTTTCTCTGGTAGATGTATTTTCTGCCTAGAGTATCAAGAAAACATCACATGGAGCCACAATGCTAGATTTGGTATTCAGAGGCTGCAATGGACCCCAATCTTCTAAACCTTCAGTCTAGTTATTTTATGACAGAGTAAGCACCTAGAATCTCCCACCTCTTCCTGTGCTCAAATTTGACCATGAGTGAACTACCAACTTCATTTCTCTCTACCAGTCCCTCTCTCAATTAGACCCAATGGTATTTTTATTTCCCTAGACTTTAATAGGAAAAAATTAGGAAGTTTCACCAAGGAAGACTCCCCAAGGAAAAATGATCCATGCCCAGTTCCCAGGTTTTCAATTTGGGAATTTCACAGGATGGGAACTGAAGATCCTAGCTTATTGCCCCATCTCCAAGACCAGTGATGTGGGAAAGAGGTTCCCAGTCCAGTGCCCCTCACTGAGATAAAGGGAATGAGATCAAGACTCCCTCTTCTAGTTTGTCTGTCACTTAGGTCAAGGAGAGGAAGAAAAGATCTTAGCTTTGCACTTTTCCCAAAATCAAAGAGAAGGAGAAGAGAATCATGCCTGGGCCCTTCTGCAAGGAATTAGATAGCAGTGGCAGACTGTGTCAAGAAAAGGGTAAAAGACTATTCAGCCATGCAAAATAGCTTGAATAAATAGAGCCCAGTAGTCATGAAGACTCTGGGGGTACGTCTAAACTACATGGCTCCGTCGACGGAGCCATGTAGATTAGTTTACTCAAAAAAGGGAAATGAAGCGACAATTTAAATAGTCGCCGCTTCATTTAAATCAAAATGGCCACCGCGCTGTGCCGATCAGCTGATTGTTGGCACAGTGTGGCAGTCTAGACGGGGATCTGCAGACCCCAGAACCCTTTGTCGGCAGATCCTGTAAGCCTCATTTCATGAGGCATAAAGGATCTGCCGATGAAGGGTTCTGGGGTCGGCAGATCCCCATCTAGACTGCAGTGCTGTGCCGCAATCAGTTGATTGGCACAACGCGGTGGCCATTTTGATTTAAATGAAGCAGCGATTATTTAAATTGCCGCTTCATTTCCCTTTGCTGTCCTGCCTAATCTACATGGCTCCGTCGACGGAGCCATGTAATTTAGACACACCCTGTGTAGCTCTATGTTGGATTCCATAAGTAGCCCAAGCAGGTATTTTTTTCTGCCATTAGTTTGATTTTTTTGTGCAGAAGTATGTGGTCCTCACTAAAAACATTAACTTAGAAATTGCCTTTCTTGTGCCATACCTCAACTTTCACTCTCTCAGAAACAGAATAAAATGAGGCTGTTAAACCTTTTGCTCAGAAGAGATTTCTTGATGTGATTTTTCTTAAATGTATTTTTTTTTATTTTCCAAATTTCCAAAATGATTTGGATAAGATCATTTTTTAAAATTTTTTGCACAGCTTAAATAGAAAATAGTGAATACATTGGGTTTCATTCATCATTGGTATAAGCAAAGCAATCAGTTCAGTTACACCAGGGACTAATTTGCCTTACTGTGTACCTACAAATCCTATAAATGAGTGAAGGAGAACTGCACAGTGGTGAACTAATAACTCTTGATAAGTGAAAAAAGACATGATGAAGTCAGCTTTTCATTGACAAGACTCTCAAGGCGAGATAGCCTTGAGGTTGATGTAAGTCACTCTTCAAAGCTATCAACATCATTCACTTTTTCAAATTTAGACTTCTTTTCTCTCCTTAACCCACCTTAACCTCCCTTAAAATGACTATAATCAAGTGTTACAACAATACAGCGTGTTGGCAAGGCATATTGACAAAAAAGAAAATCAACATTTCATTTGTTGGAAGCTTTTTTCCATTGTTTTGTTTAGAAAACACAGGGAATAGAAAGAAACTATGAAAGATCTGCCTAAACAATTAACAGAGCACTCCAAAAGGGGGAAAACAACCCCTGACAGAATTCTTAAAATGCTCAGAGGAAATGAATATACATTCTCAACTGTCAGAAGATGTCAAGACAAGCTCTAGTTGCTATGTATTATTATCCTGATTATTTCAACGACAGCACTCCATTCGCAGGAAACACATAGCAATTTTAATGCTCCACCATTACAAGTATGGAGTGTAAACACACCATGCATGCACCCAGACAGTACAGGGTTGAATACACACATACACACACACATCTCCTAAATATGCACTGCAATCAATACACAATTTAATCTGCCACACTGTGTTTTCAAAAGTAAAAAGGATGTCCAAGGATTTATGAAAGGCTGAAATAATAAATGTATAAACAGAAACACTGTTTTATGCTTCATATATTGTAGTATTTCCAAGCAACTGTTATACAGAAGGTGGTCACAAAGAATCAGCATGAAGACAAACAATAGCAATAATAGCAATGGAGAGGTCGGATTTTCAAACCTTGATATATTGACTTGATCCTTGCATGAGAAAGATCAGTATCAAACCTTAAAATAAATAAGAAACTACTTTTTTACGAAGGAGAAAAAAGCACATACTATGTGTGATGATAATACATGACCAGTAATATCAACATATTTAGAGACCCCATGACCACACTGTGTATGCTACACATGATCCAGGCATTAATTAGCATTAGATTTATGATGTGTTCTTTAATTTCAAGGTTTCCAGTTTAGGAAATTCATGTAGAAACATAGAATTAAAAAATATGACAAGAAGGAAAAATAACAAAAACTGGAAGAAGTTGCTTTTAAACAACAGATAAGGGCAACTACAAGTGGAGACTGTGAGATTTTAAGCACGGAACACCAGAACCCCACTGCCCCAAGAAACAGTTTTCCTGGAACTTGAACACAGGGAAAGTGACTTCTGCTGCTACATGCCTAAAGGGGTGCAGGATCTTTTTTTCCTTGATGGACTACCAACTCTGTAGTTTGCATGCAAAAAAGTAGAACCATTATACCATGTCTTCACGTCCCCTTGAGGTATCTAGGCCCTGGTCTACACTAACACCTTATTCCAAAATATCCCTCCCCCAAGTTCAAATTTATAATTGGTGCATCCACACTACCAAGCCTGTTATTTCAAAATAATGGGCCATGGAATTCAAACTCTGTGTTCCTTCCTTTCACAAGGAATAACGCTGATTCCAAAATAGCAATTTTTAAATAATGTTAGTGTAGACGCTCTGGTGCCACTAATTCAAACTTGTTGGACTTTGGGAGGCCTCCCACAGCTCCCCAGAGTGCTCTTGAGGCTCTAAGCCTGAGGTAGCATGTCCATATTAACGGAGCCTGCCTCAGACTAATTTTGATGCTTCCCCATAGTAAAGACACTCTAGTTCAAATTTGTTAAATTGGGAGTTCTTAAATCAAATTTAGTAATTTTCAAAGCGTTTCCTAGTGTAGACATGTCCTCAAGCATTCATTTGCAAAGAGGAGAGTGCATGGCTTATTAAAACAGACAACACCTTAGGTCCTTATTTTTCGTAAGAGGGGACAACTGCAGTCTGGTCCAGTGTAATCACAGGAAGAAGGGATGAACAGTCTACTCTAGTTAGGTTCTTCTACTACATCCATCACAGTGGTGTTTGATAATAAATTAATTTTGTTACCACAGAAAATGTCGTTCTATGACCATAGGTTCACTTTACAAGGTAGCTGGAACTGCATTCATTGTTCAGTAGATGAAATTGCATCATATCAGAGTCCACTATAAGCTCTGTAAATGCTGCAATGTCATTAAGTCTACTTGGCAAAGGTGACAAGATATTATGACTGTGACAAAGAATGATGATCATCCCCATTCTTCCTTTCTCTGAAACATGCTTGGGAAAAAATAATTGAGCTTCAATCCATTTCAAATGATTCCAGGTTCCAGATGTTCTACTGAATGGTGCTTGGGAGAATGGTAAATGGTGAATAAGCTGCCAGAAATTAGTCATGTGTTGCTTTGAGAATTCTCCTAATTCATGTACTTCTATGTTCAGAAGAAGGTGGAATTAACATTCCTATATTTCAGGCCAGTGAAGATAAAATGCTGCTTACAGAAGAACTGTTTGAGGATGCAGGATGTGTGTTTGTAAATATAATATGCTATACTGTAAATCATTCTCTAAACCTTAAAAAAGCCACAGGAAGTACTATAACTTCATTTTGTCACAGATCTGGACACTTCTTGTTAAAAAGCTTTATAAAAATGAACGACATGATAAAAGGTCAAATGCAGTGATAATGTTTGTAATACAAGTCCCCTGTAGTCATTCTACTTCTATTCATTACACCAGCTATATATTTTGGTCCACTAGCATTTAGTGAGCTAATACCAAAAAGCTCTACATGATGAAGTGAAGACATCATATGCATAATGGCATGAACAGCATTCCCAATAATGATAGCTGGATAATAGATCCACAAAAGGAGTAATTTTTCTAATTTCTCTCTGGACACACAATTCACATTAGAGAACCAATTAACAGGACTAATGTATGAGATAGGATTCAGTGAAGGACTTTGCCTGAGAAGCACAGGAATACTCAATCTAATCATGAAAAACATTATTAAAAAGAAGGAGAGTGAAAACATAGATTCAAGTCACAAGAAACATTGCTGTATTTCTGAACTGGAATACCTGAGGATCTCTTGATGGTTCACAGTTTGAATTAAACCTGAAGGTAGTAAAAAAAAAAACACCAAAAAACCCCCACAAAAAATCCCTATACCTACAATTCATAAGGCTTTTCTGTTAAGAAACTTAGCTTTTTGTTTCTTTTAATACACTGTTCACTTGAAAAAGAGTGAAGCTGTCTATATGTTAAGCATTGATTTATTGCCCCACAAATCAACCTATTTTTGCCCCCTTTTAAACCTGAATGGCTAGCTAAAGTTCGGGGCACCTGGAGGTGTTCAACTTGGAAGCAGAAATCAATGGAATCTGGAATTCTCTTGCATGCAGTCTTGCTTACTCACAAGGAATCCATAAAGTCCTGTTTCTCTGAATACACAAGGAACGGAGATTGAAAGGAGCAGTTTATTAGTTTACTGCCTCCAAGTCTCTTTAGATAACACCAGATCCCAAAACACTCTAGTATTTTCAAGGGTCATATTATACTTGGCTTTCTTGGCTTCTCTTTTTTTTTGCATTTGCCTCACTCTGTGTGTGTGTGTTCTTAGTTTGTGCTCTCTCCCTCTTTCTCTGGCACAAACCCTCACATCCACCCACCCACACCATTTAACCAAAAGCTCCTGTACAAGTTCACACATTCTTTTTATTTCAGATGGGTGCATATGTTCACTGTTATATTAATTGAGGGGTGAGTTCACACCTATCGATGTCAATGGGTTTTTAAGTGAACACGTAACAAGGTTTCACCCAGTTCATAACAACATACATACAGAGACTTCTAAAATGGTTTCTGTCACCAATGGTGAGTCTACACTGCAAAACTTACCAATTTGTGCTATGCAAATTGCATAGCTTATTTCGAGGTAATTTTGAAATAGCTTATTTTGAAATTTGGCACTGTCTACACAGCACTAAATTTTGAAATTAAGTGGTATTTTGAAACGTCCCTTAACCCCCATGGAACGAAGGTTACAGAGACACCAGAATAGTACGCCCATTATTTCAAAATCTATTTTGAAATAATGGGCTGCTTTAAAAACACAGAATAGCTATTATGGGATACTGCTGGTATCCCAAAATAGCTCCATAATATAGATGTAGCCCAATAAAAGTTTTCCTTGTATTTTTGAGAATCATAGCATTCTGATTATCAAAGCATCCTAAAACTGGAAGCTTCTCTGAATCAGGATTTAAAAGCCTTCTGTTTTTTATCTTGGCCACTTGGTAAAACTGATGGTTGTATTTTATCTGAAGATGTTACTTGGCATGCTGAAGACATTGCCACTACAATTAATGAGTGAAGTGTTGGTGTCTAACATCCAAAGTTTGTGAAGTGTTTTTCTGAAGAACAGGGCACTTCCGAGCATAGCAGGGCAAATATTTGTAGATATTAAGGATGTTTATTCTTGTTAATTTAGTTCCTTGTCTGTAGATCACTTTTGTCAAATATGTACACAACTCAGTACAAAATAATATATCAGGGTGTAGGTTTTCAAAGCCACCTAGGGACCTGGACACCTAATTTTCATGAATTTGAATAGGTAGACATTGAAGGGCATTAGACAACATTAAAAATCTTACCCTAAATGAAAACAAAAACCTTGCATTTGAAAGATATGAACATTAGAAACAACCCAGGAAAACCAAGGAAAAAACACAATATTATATTTGAAGAATAATGGAGTTCGCTGAAAATACGTTTCTTTTTCTCATAACAATTTTGAATTTGGAAAACTGTGAAAACAAAAAACTTCATTTATTTTAGAAATGTCCCATTGAAAAATCATAGAATATTATTAAAGAACATAATCTCATGAAACATTTTGTTATAGCAAAACCTCAATTCTCAGTAGAAAAAAATTTGCTTGAAATATTTTAACCAACTCTAGATAATATGCATCTAAGACACACACAAGAGAAAACAAGGCAATGTGAAGGTGAGAATCACTTTGCATAGCAAACACATGTCAAGGGGAGGGAAGTGGAAAGCTCTCTGAAATGAGATAAAGATGGAACATCATATCAATGTTCTAGATTTAATTGATTGCTGTGGTGACCTAATAAATTTTAAATGCCATTTTTAGTGTATTTATTTTTGTTTTAATTTTAAAAAAAGCTGCAATTTCAGAGTGTTAAAAGAATATCAGGTAGCTAAAAATCTAAAACTTTGAAATTAAGTGCTCTGTAAGATACTATCATTATAACCAGCAGTTGAAAGCTTGTGCCATTCCATGTGTATGCAGAATTTTATGTATATGTAAATGTCTTGATTATTATTATTATTACTATTATTGTATTTTAATAAGAGCAAATAATAAAGCCTGAGTTCATACGTTATCTGGACACCTTATGTAAAGAAAACAGAAAGGAGAGCATTAGAATGAATTGAGATCAAATGTCAATCAATGAGGTTGTCAATCATTGTAAACTACCATAATGACAAAATGTTTTGGCACGTAGCTCACGTATGTCACATCCACCAATTTACCTGTTGGAATTTGAAAGATAATGTATGCGCTTGTTATGATTCTCCTTAGCCAATCATTGTAAAGCTATGTAAATTAGCATTTTTGAATGAGCCAATTGATTTAAAGTGAAATATAATGAATATTCATGAGCCCATGTTATAAAAGCCTGTACCACGCAACAGTTGGTGGTGGCGTCGGGTATATGTGCGTCGGGTTAGGTATAGTGTAAGAGAGTGAGAGAGGTCCTAATCTTAGTCCTAGGTCAAGAGAATGTGTGAGGTCTAATACAGTCTTTAAGAATTAAGCAGGGCGGAAGGCTTTGTTTCTTTCTTTTTAGGTAGTGTTAGGTTTAGTTAGCTAGTTTAGTATTTTAGAGTAGTTTAGCTTTCGTCGTCGTGCTTGTTCGGCAGGCTGTGTTGCGGTACCGCTTATCGGCCGTCATCGCGTCTGTTCGACGGGTGCGTCGGTGATTAGATTAGGGTTTTCTTTTAGGTTAGGTAGGATAGGATTATTAGAGTCTAGCGTCCATCGTCTGCTCCGGCTGCAGCTGAAGAGCGGGAAGAGGATTGAAGACCAGACGCATCTGCGGAAGGTAGATCGGCCGTCTTTGAAATCTTCCTCAGCGCTTCGAGGGATCGCACAGGCTATTCCTCTCCAAGGGCTTCAAATTAGCCTAAGGATTGAGGTCGCCTGACCAACGACCCTGCCACCGAGGGACTCCTGGTTGTTCCTCGCCCGAGGCTCTCCATCAGCCAGAGGCTTGAGGTCACCAGCATTGCCACCATCGTCCTGTTTGTGCCGAGGACTCTGGTAATTATTATTAGGGGTAACCATAGGACGACTGCCCTCCATGGTTATTCGATGTATGTTATTTAAATTTGCACTACAATATAGTCCTGTTGTTTAACTCTAACCACTTGCCAGTTTTTATTGACTGCGCCTAAAATCTACTGATATTACGACCGGTGATAGATCCGAGTAGTGAGGACCTTAGTCCATCCCACGAGGATGTGAATCAACTGTAGCTTCCCCGCTAACACACGGGTATAATTTGTAAGTCATACATAAAATAAGTAAAAAATGGCTGAGAATTTAAAACGTGTACAGTAACACACTGTGAATGCAAGCAATGATTGAACTTGGTGATATTCTGAAAAAGAAGAGCTCCTGCCAATATTTCTAGCATTTCTTGTCACTTCATAGACACTCAACATCTTAGGCCTCAGAGTGACAGTTGTATGTGCTGATTCTGTCATGTGGGTGGCTGTGTTAATTTATGGAAGTGGGGTTGAGCTGGGAGATTTGTATTGATTTATGAGAGGGTGTACTGCAGTGAAAGGCTACGTGCATTTGGGTTGGCATTTATGCTGGTTATGTATATTTGAGTCTGGGGGTTGTGGTTGGAGATTTGTGTGAGTGGCAAATAAGGGAGAGTTATGGGGTTATTGTATTGTGTTGTGTGGGTAATTGTGTTGATTTTTCTTTGTGGAAGGAGGATATGTGGGGAGATTTGTATTGATTTGTGTGGGTGGCAGTTGGGCTAAATAATACACAATCACTGCAGTCCCCATCACACACCCAATGAAATTGTTGAATGCAAATTAGGTGTAGAGCAACAATGGTGATTGGTTATGTTACTTCAGAAATTGCCATGATCTAAGACATTTGTCATGGTGTAGATGCATGCCTTACTGTAGCAGTGCACCACACAGATATAATTTGTAATGGCAAAATGATTGAGATCTAAAAATTGGATAACAACAAACCATGAAGACCATCAACATTTCATTCTGATAAGATTCAGAACAAAAGGGGCCTCGGCCATATTTGTAGCTCATTCCCTTATTTCACATTGATTTTATAAAGAAAAGTAACAGAGAGGCCGTGTTAGTCTGATCTTGGTAAAACAAAAAAAGCAGTCATGTAGCACTTTAAAGACTAACAAAATAGTTTATTAGGTGATGAGCTTTCGTGGGGCAGACCCACTTCTTCAGATCAAGTGGGTCTGCCCCAAGAAAGCTCATCACCTAATAAACCATCTTATTAGTCTTTAAAGTGCTATATGACTGCTTTTATTGATTGTATAAGATATTCTAGGCTTCAGAGTGGCACACAAAGTGACAATCCTAGAGTCTCATCATATAGATTACTACTCAAGACCTTTTATTCTGATGAGTTAGTTAAATATGTATGTATACTAATGTTAACATCTTTCATTTTGTAGCAATTTTGTAGATGTAGATGTGATACATTTGCAGTGTAGACATTCAGGCTTGGGCTAGACTCACAACAGTTCCCAACCTTTTCCAGATAGGGACCCATTTTGACAATTCAGGAAGACTTGGTGACCCAAGGCAATTAAAAAACGGGGGGAGGAGGGGAGGCAGAGCCACCTGGGGAGACACTTGGCGACCCTTTTGAAATGTAATGGCGACCCATATTTGGGTCCCAACCCATTGGTTGGGAAACCCTGCTAGAGCTTCATCTCTAGGTTCCTTGTTGGGTCTCAGAGTCAAGGCTCCAGTCCAAGCTCAAAGGTCTATACACCAATTTTAAAATCCTCCAGCCCAAGTCTCAAGTTCCAAAAGCCCAAGTTAGCTGACCAGGGTTAGCCACAAGTGCTTTATTGCACTGTAAATATTACCTAAGGGAGTGAGGAGCCCAAATAACACTGGATAGGCATCATCCAAACCCCAAGAGCCAGAACACCTTGACTTGGGCCAGCTGTAAGTGTTGTATTGTATTGTAGATATACCCTTAGGGTTCCTTGAAAACCACAACCCTAATCACGCACAATAAAAAGAAAATCCAGTTATGGAAAAACCAAACAGGAGAAATTTTACAACCATCTTTCTCCACCTTATTTTTTTCTTTTATAACCCTACTAAAAGATTTACCTGGGGTTACCTGGGTTGTTCAGGGCAGAGGGTGAGGGATGCAGGATTCAAGGCAGGGATTTGAGAGGTATGCAGGTAATCAAGGGTTGGGTGAGGGTTTTCAGGGCAGGGGGAGGCACAGCTGGCAGCTGCTCCTTGGGGCTGGGGTGCTTGCTGCTCCCTGGTGATCATTCTACAGAATAACTGTCCCTGCTATCACAGCCCTCCCTTTCTGTGTGATGAGAAACAATCACATTCCATGCACATGTCATTCTCTTGGCACAACCAAACTCTGACCTTCCTTTAAGTTATGGTAAGAGGCAGCTGCATACCAAATTTGGTTGTCCTATCTCCTACTGTTTAGGAGGACCTCTTGAGCAAACAGGCTTACAGACAGCTGGACGGACACACACACACACACACACACAGGGCACATCTAAACTACATTCCTCTGTCGAAAGAGGAATGTAAATGAAGCAAATCGAAAGTGAAAATGAAGCATGGATTTAAATATCCCACACTTCATTTGCATATTCACGTCCGAGCACTTTTTTGAAAAAGGGTTTTTCAAAAGTGAAAGCTTAGTCTGGACAGGGTTCTTTTGAAAACACCACCTTTTTCAAAAGAACCCATACTCCTGAAAAAATAAGGAGTACGGGTTCTTTTAAAAAAGGGGTTTTTTTTTCGAAAGAACTGTATCTAGACTACGCTTGCACTTTTGAAAAACCCTTTTTTGAAAAAGCGCTCAGACACAAATACGCAAATGAAACACGGGATATTTAAATCAGCGCTTCATTTGCACTTTCAATTTGCTTCATTTACATTCTTCTTTCAACAGAGGAATGTAGTCTAGACATAGCCACAGACAGTCAGACACACACACAAACTCTCTCAAATAAATAGTAGATTTAACACATTTGCTGTAGGAATTTTCCTTTATAATGATTACACATGTTAAGTGGAAAGGCATTACCATCCTCTTTTCTCTTGCTCTGGTCACTATCATAGCTCTCCCTCCTCTGTATACCTCTATGTTCCCAAAATATGCCATCTGTGCTGGGCTAACTGTTTATATCTTCCCATCTTATACTCAATCAGACACAAAATCACTTTGAGCTTTCTTTAAAGACTAATTCAGAGGAAAATCTGGGAACTTTTTCTGTCTCTTGTATCATTTATATGTTGTACTGATAAACATTAATGTGATGGAACCTTGTAATGATGCTTTTTGGATGTACTTTGTAAATATATGTAAAATAAAAGACCTAGAATAACTTTGAATGGTCTAAAATAGATATGTATTTATTACATGGCATAAAAATTATTGATGTTAATAAATTGTAGTCAAACTTGGGAGACCATATCAAAGGAACTACTGTATTGTGTCAGGTAACTATCTAGTATAATATGCATACATTTTTGAAACCCATTATGTGCCTGATCAGCTGTATTTTAAATTCAAGAATTATTATTTAAAAATCAATAATAATGTTAACTTTTCATAAAATGTGACTACTGAACTTGGTACACCATAATGGCTTCTTTATTTTGGTCATGTAAGTGATATATACTACCACTAAATCCATTGTATTAAGAATACATATTTAGCATCAACTTATTTGTTTTTCCCTTTAAAATAACCCAAAATGCACTAGCTCCCATCACAGATTAACAAC
Organism: Pelochelys cantorii; assembly: GCA_032595735.1. Lineage (NCBI taxonomy): Eukaryota > Metazoa > Chordata > Testudines > Trionychidae > Pelochelys > Pelochelys cantorii. Next base: position 66,404,490 of record CM064330.1, read on the forward strand.
AGGCAATATTTTACTCTTTAAAAAACACTTAAGAATTCTATAAATATTTGCATGAGTAATATTTTGTTTATTTTTTATAAACACCAAACATCACTTTTGCACACAGCAAGCTAAGTTTCAGCTCCTGGTAAAATGTTATGGCCAAGTTGCAAGCCCTAAAAATAAAATAAGAAAAAAAATCAGCATGTAGAACGGAAATACTGACATTTGCAGGGTGAGTTCAGCAACTGTGATACTGCTGATGAAACACTCAAGGTTTTCTTTAGGGGTCATAGCTTTCTCTTTTCTTCTGTATATCTCCTGTCATTTCCTTATCACAGCAGTGGAAGCTGAATATGTACATTATGGAAAGTATATGGTGCTGTTACGACTGCAATATTGATTTTTTTTTTTCAGAAATAGCTTTACTTTGACCTGGACAAAATAGCCCCTCCTTCATTGTGGTGATAATTGAGTTTTCCATGCTCCCTAATTTTGGGGACCTTTTGAGCAAAAGAGTTGCCATTTTGTTATGATTGCAGTAAATTGTGCAGTTTTCTTAACTGAGCCATTATACTGTTTGGTTTTTAGAGATGACCAAGAGGCTCATTTGATTTGTGACCTTAGTTAAGAATTACAGTATGGTCCTAAGAGGAAAAAAACCATATGTTGGTTGTATCAACCACAGCCAAAATACAAAAACATTTATTTCGACTAATTTTCTAAATGTAAGTGCATCTCAGAGCAGAGATTGATGAATTTCGTGCTGTTTGAGGTTTTGCAAGGTTCTAAAGACTAGTATGAGTTAGCCAAGAACTTTCCCCCTGCAGTTGAGATCTGTGAGAGAGGGGTGTTTTGTTTCTCTCACAGTTTCATTGAATTAGAAAAAAATCCATTTAAAGAGAAATCTATGATTTATATCAGGAAGAAAGACTCAACAAAAGCAAGGCTGGAACAGTGGGTGGCTTGTATCTGAGATGCACAGCGTCTCTGCTGCCACTCGGGGGGCTCTGTGCTCCTCCTAGTGGCTCTGTGGTCTCCTCCCCAGCACTTCCACTATGGCCCAGGGGGCTCTGCACTCCCCTACAGCAGCCATGCTGCTGCCCTCCCTCTGGTGACAGAAAGCTCTGCTCCCCCCACTCTCCACAGAGACCGGGCACTCTGCATTCTTCCCAGTGATTCTACTGCCCCGTTGCTCCATCGCGACCCCCTAATTTGGCAATGCTCTTGGCCCCACCTCAACAGCTTATCCCCATGAGTGCTTGCACGGATGATGCCAGGGATGTTGCTGGGTAACGGAAGCCTGGATTAGGGAGTTTCAACATGTAGTACAGAACCATACTCTCAAGAGGAGTCCTATAAATTCAACTCTGCAATACAGCTGGTCTCAATTCAAGAGTGAGTTGTCTGTTTGCACCTCTTTTCCTGACTCCTGTAGATTTTAAACACTAGTACTCTGGGTTTACATAACAATACCAAAATCTCAGTCTTTTCTAGTAGGAAACAAAACTTTATTCGGTTGTCACATTAAATCAAGTCTGTAACAGAAGATGGAAGAATGAAAGAATGTTTGTAATGAGCTACTGATTGGCAATGAAGAGAAAGAAGGAATCATCATAATCTAAATTTGCCTAGTATATAGAATATGCAACATGAAAACAAAAGATGATTAAGTTGCCACATCACAGACAGAGCTGTGCTCTGCATTTCAGTAAATAGATTCCTTGCCTTGGACAATGCAAAAATCTAATGACTCCTTCACCATCCCTGATCCCCTACCGTTCAAGAAAACACTGGTGTGATGTGGGAAAGCTGGTAATCTCATCCAAATTGTTTGCTACCAAAACCAGCAATTTATATGATCAACTATTTAGAATTACAGCTTTATTATAAAACCCAGTTAGGACATGGTGTTACAGAAATACTGTAATAGGACACAGAATATGGTCGTCTTGTAGCAATTTAGTAACAGGATTTTAGATACCATATTAATTAGTACCAATGAGACCTAGCATATTAAATGATGCAAATGAAATCTTATAAAACTCTTTATTTTCATGTTGTTTGTGTTTTATAAATAAGTAATTTCATAAGTATTATTCAGTCAGATATGCACATTAGAAGAATATGTTATAATGTTTCTCATAACATATGACTCAATAGACTACATAGAAATGGAGATCTTCCTATCTTTTTATGATACCATAAATCTAAATATCATTATATTTTTTCATCATTTAATCAGTGTAACATGTCCTTTATATAAGGATATATTTTAAAAGTATTTACAGAAACAGGGCCTGGGCTACGCAATATTCCTATTAAAATATAGTATTTGTACATTATCTGATATGTTTGGATCTTTGTTTTATAAGAAGTAAGCAGTGTTTGTGCTCAGAAACCCTTGCATATCTATAAAGGAGACCAATCTGAGATATTTCTGCAAAATGTAGGGCAATATTCTTCACACATTCTAAACACTGAATTTCCATTGGAATTTGTTAGAGAAGACTAACGGGCACGTTCTTTATTCATTCTGTATGAAAGATTGCCACCAATGCTAGCAGGAGTGTAACAGAATGATTTGCCTTGTGGGCTGGACAGCCTGGTGCTAAGCCAGCCCTGATCACATGATGAGCCACAACTAGATAGAATCAGGAGATCCAGCATTAAAGGAGAATGAAGTTACAGGGAATAGGGGAAGTTTAGGAAACTGCAGCTGGATATATAGATGCATTGTAGGGAGTCAGGAGTCTCCTGAGTCAGCAAAGGAAAATGCAAGAAGTAGGAGAAAATTCTCTAAGTAGGCAGGCAGACTAAGAGAGTCCCTACCTAAGAAGTAAGGGAGATATTGACTAACAGATAGACAGACTCACTCTCAGAAAAAAAGGAGCTGTGCTCAGCTGAAACTAGGGTGAAGGCTACATGGGTCCTGTATTGAAAGACTTTGTGTTTGACTACAGTTAAATAGATAGGTACCCCAAAATTGAGTTAGGGCCTGGAGATGTAGTTTGCACCTGAGGACTTAATAAAGGGGGGTCTCTTCTGGGGCTTGTTCAATTTCTTTGTAAACTGTGTGGTCTTAAGGGGTTGCTGAAGAAGTCACAGTGAAAGGTGTGGTAGAGCAACTCTAATGGCCACTGCTACAAGAAGAAAACAAAATATGTTTAGAATTTGCCGTTTTCATAATGGAATAATCATTTGTCAAGCAGTAAAATGCTGCTGTCTTTCAGACTAATAATTCATTTACAGCCAAAGTCAAGGTCCTGAAGCCTCAGTTGAGTTAAGCCAAGGGCAACTTTGCTGTATCCTGATGAGAGAGGCCAGCCCTCGGGAGGTGTCCATTTACATGTTACACACCTGCCCAAATTTTTCCTCCACAGATTTTCTTCCATTCAAATCTACAATAGTTGTCTCACTGGGAAATTATATGAGGGAGGGGCCGTGTACACACAATACCTCTGTGATACTTCAGGATGTAGAGTTGGGAATAGGAAAGGTTACTCAGATACCATCTAACGAACACTTAGCTAGGGACAGCAAGATTGAAAGAGCTGACCACACAAAATGGAGCAAGAAAGAATGAGTCTTCTGGAACTTTAGATATCCCACTCCGGTAAATTAAGCAAGCGGTAAAGCCTGTCCCATTATTCACCACAGAATCTTTGCTATAAACATGATGAGCCTATTGCTGACTCTAGCACTGCAGTAACTCCTACAAACTCCTGGAATGTTGTTAGCATATAATTGCTGGGTTTGCATGAATTCCCCATAATCCTACCATAAGCAGCTCCTTACTTTGGGAATGGGTCTTTTCTAACCCTTTGTATACTAATTCAATCCTTCCCAGGGTCAGGTACAACCTTTCCAAGATTTCAAAAGAAAGCTGGTATCAGATTTCACCTTCCAAAGACTTGGACTACCACCTTTCTTGAATCCTTACAAAGTTGTATCACAACTTAACCCTTGTTTTGAATCATTAGTAGAAAAAATAACTATAGCTGTTTACCCCTTTAATTTCCTCTGGACTGCATAAAGTCTTTGCATTTGGGGCATGAGTAACATATCTGAGATAAGATGGAGAATATTAAAAAGTCGTATTTTTAAAATGCCTTCTGATTTTTTCTCCAAACATTTCTGGATAGGCGATGGGTGCAAGAGATCAAAAAGTTACCCTGGGATGAGATGTAACATACGAAATTTTAGGGGAACTGATTTTTTTGGGGGGATATGTTATAAAAGAGGGTTAAAATCACATAACTCATTTTAGTCCTAACTGACTACTGGTTCTATAATCTAAGCATTTACACTGAGCCCATCACTGTGGTAGCAGAGTGCTTGTCTCAATGATGCAGAATTAGATCCTAGAATTATTGCTTTAATCCTATTGTTTTCCTTCTTAAACTGTGAAGCACTGGGGAAAATCTGCAAAATATTACTGGACATTGGTTTTCCAATCTTCAAAATAAGTCACAGATATAGACAAAATAAAATATACATTTAATTTTTCTCAGTTATTGAGAGATAATGCAGCTGTGCTCCTGGAGTACAGTGTTAGTAGTCACCTCTGGTTGCCATGGCTTCTGCAGAAATAATAGCCTCTAGTCATTTTGAATACTATCATTATTTCTTGTCTGATGGAAGTCAAACACTTGCTGGGTAGGCTAGTGACTGCAAATAGGTTGGGACAGTTGTCATAATTCTAATAAAAGCTTAATGAAACTTTTTAACTATCTCACATGTCCAGGTGGACTGGGGCTGTATTTTAATACCTATTGTTGCTGTAGTAACCTCACCCCATGCTGCTGGCTTTTGCAGAAACAGTATGTCACAGTGACATGCCCTTTGGCAATTTTATGTTTCTCTTAAAATGAGAGAGTGCCTACCAATGAATCTCTGGGGCTTCTCAAAGAGAAATATGGGTAATTATCCAAAGTGATTCTCATTTCTCATGAAATACCTTTTAAGTGGCAGCAGTTCTCTCTCTCGCTTTCTCGCTCTCACTCACAAACACATACACTGCTACAAAGGTACATAAAACCTATGTTTATCACTTGGCAATATTTCTAATTATACACATGTGTTTATATTCACGCCCACCTTCTTTACAGCTTTACAGAAGTGTGAAATTTTAAAGGGGCATATAATATGGTCATAATATATATTCAAGATAATAAGTCCATTTTTGTAGAAATTATTCTGGACACTTCTTTTCTTGCTCAATTGGTCTGCTACCATTAACTGTCCACAATAAAATATATAAAGTTAAATTACATATTTAAATTTAAGAAAAATCAAACCAAACAAGATGAGTGTCGAGCCCAACCAATATGAATTAAGGATTGTAAGTGATATCTCTTCTTTCTGACCTTGGGGCTTCTCATGTGCTTAAAGATAGGTATATGCTTAAGTACTTTATGTCTACACAGCAAACTTATTTTGAAATAACTTTCCTAGTGTCTACACGGCCAAACTGCTATTTCGAAATACATTCGAAATAGCGGAGTGCTTATTTCGAATTTGGTACACCTCATTCTATGAGGAATAACGCCAAATTCGAAATAGCTATTTCGAAATAAGAGCTGTGTAGACACTTATTTCAAAATAGGGGGCCTCCAGCTTTCCTAGGGTGCCCTGGTGGCCACTCCAGCCTCAACTAAGAACATTCCTCTCCCTCGCCCCTCCCCAGAGCCCTTAAAGGGGTTGACTCTGGCCAAAGTGCCTGTGCCAGCTCCAAGCCTGCCAGTCCAGAGCCAGCAGTCACTGCCCCTGACCCAGTGGCCCCAAAACATGAGCCAGCAAGCCACTGGCAGCCAGCCCTCCATCACTCCCCAGGAGCAGTCTACCAGCTCCCAGGAGCCTACCAGGGCCCAGAGAAGGCAGGCGCCTTCCTGGTCCAGGGTGGAGATCATGGACCTTATTCAGGTTTGGGAGGGATGCCCCCAACATCCATGATCGCCGCACTAGATGGAGGAATGTGGCCGTCTATGGCAGGATAGCTGCCAGCCTTGCCACCAAAGGCCACATGCGGACCCAGGAGCAGGTTTGCATGACAATCGAGTTGGTCCGGCGAGACCCCCAACCCTGAGCCCTGAGCTTCCCCTCCCCCTTCTTCCCCTTGCTTCCCCCTTCCAGCTCCCTCCTCCCAGGTTTCCCCCACAGCTCTCCCACCCTTTCTTCTCCCCTCTCCCGCCTCCTTTCCTCAGACTCACCAGAGTTTCATTCCCCCCCCCCCATTTTTGTTAAATAAAGAGAGTTTGTGTTCATGAAAATACGTGTATTTTATTTGACATCAGGAAGGAGGGCTGATGGGGGGGGGCGTAAGTGGAAGGACGTGAGGGAAGAATGAGGCACAAGCCCCCAGTGGGGCAGCCAGGGAGGCTTTAGTGCTCCTCGGGGTGGAAGCTCTCCCACAGGGCCTCCTGGATACTGACAGCCCCCCGATGGACCTCCCGGATGGCAGCCTGCAGAAAGTGCAGTCAGGCTCACAGCAATGCGTCCAAGAGAAGCACCAGAGTGTCCAGGGGCAGCTCCGGCTACATGTTGCAGAGTGCTGTGGTGTCCCGAGTGAGGGCAACCAGAGCATGCAGAGACAAAATGCTTTGCTGTCCCTCATCGAGGTAGACAAGCAAGCAGGGAAAGCTGAGAACTGGCTGTCGAGAGGGGGTCCCTTTAAGCACAGGCCTCAGATAGCTTCAGGCAGCAGCCACACAAAGTAACTCCTGACCTGACGCCCTGCCGGACCTGGTTCCAGATGACCTTATATGTGATTCAGAATCCACTGAGTGTGGACGCGCTATTTCGAAATAGCAAAATGCTATTTCAAAATGTATTTTGTATGTAGATGCATTATTTCAAAATAACTTATTTTGAATTAACTATTTCGAAATAAGATATTTCGAAACAATGCTGTAGTGTAGACATATCCTTACTGAATTAGAGACTTCAGTTTTTTGACTACCTAAATGAGGGTGAAGATCAGCTAAGTTCCCTGAATTCCTTTCACTTCAGTTTGGTGGGAGTTAAGGTCATTCGGCATGTAGTATTGACGGCCTTTAGCATCCAATCCAATCAGTGCATGCGAACACTTGTATTTTGGGGGAGGGAGAGAATTAATTGACTGACAGCCATTGGCTACCCTATGCATTTTACCTCTGGAAGGCATTCAGATAACATGGTATAAGATTCTGGGACAAAGAGAATTTAAAGTTCAGCTTATATGGCACTATATAATGAAACATATGCTCAATATTCTCAGTCTAACCCTCATAAAAAAAACAATTCTTCTATAATATTTTCTTTGAATTAATATATAGTCAAAAAGGTAAATCAAACACAGACGTTTCAGACAAACAGTTTAATCTGGATTAAATCCTAAAATCAGTTGGCAGTGAAAAAACATCAAATAAATGCCATGTCAGAGAGGGCCTAAAAAGCTGTCCTCATTCCCGTGGCACACTGCCTATCTGAGATCCTATTTATGCATCACTTACTCACACTGAATAGCATTTGATGTAAGTAGTTCCATGGACTTCAAGAGGTCACATATGCTATTGTACTTCCAAGTTTACCATACGTTGACTTCAGTGGGATTACTTGTGCAGGAAAGTGCAACCAAGGTTGAATAATGCATAAAGAATTGGGCCACATAAGTAGTAGTTTCAGCTGCTTACTCTGTCGATGGTAAGCAAAGTGGATTAAAATGATATAACGATAGCTTCTAGATCTGTATGTGGTGTGTCCCTCTGCTATAGCTGTGCTGATTCTATTGTGACCAAAATATTGTTATTTATTTGGGCCAATAACATAGGACTCGGCTCTGGTCTCTGTATACATTTAAGAAAGCACTAGTTTACATTTAAGTTGCTAATGATCACAATAATACAACTATAAACGAAGAGTTTCAAAAAATTCTCATAACATGAAATGTAAGTTTACAGAGACTGCCTTGTGGATACCTTCCTCATGTATGTGCAGTCAAATAGCAGCCCTGAGACAATAAAGCCTCTGCTCAGTGTAAAATTAATAAGAAAGTATTTAGTGTATTTTGGTCACCTTTAAAAAAGTGTAGCAGGTAGAAACAAGCTTGTTAAGTTGGCTCCACGTCACAAGGCAGCTTTGCACAGACGACCAGCAAATGCTCCTCAGGTTAATGTTGGCCTATGGATCCAAATTTGGAGCCACCCTGGTAGATTTTAAAGGTAGCTATGTAAAAATGACATTTTTTACCCAACTTATATTACCCTACACAGGTTGGACCTCTCTAGTTGGGCACCCTGGGGACCTGACCTGTCCCTAAAGAGGGAATTTGCCAGACAACAGGAGGTCCCCTGATACCAGCCCCTTAGCCCGCTGCCCCTCCCCCCTGCTGGCTCCTTCAGCCCAGCTAGGCTGTCTGTGGGCTAGCCCCAGCCCTGGCTTCACTGCCGGCTGGCCAGGCAGCTCTAGCCCCACTGTGAGAATGGCACATTGCCTGATTGGGCTGCTGCAGCCCCAACACTACTTCTGGGTGGCATGTGGCCCTGGCTGCACTGATTCTGCTGGGCTGCTGCAGCTGGCTTCCCCTTCCCCAATCACGCTGCCACTGCCATCGCCAGCGCTGTCTGGGCTGTTACGGCCTCACCACTTCCCAAGCTGATGTAGCCCGGCCAGGCTTCCCCTCTTGGGCTGCTGCAGTCCCGGCCCTACTGCCAGGTGGCAGACAGGCCCGATCGCGCTATGCCCAAGCTGTTGCGGCCCCACTGCTAGAAGACTCACAGGGTTGCCCCGGGCTCCCAGCTACTGGTCCTTCTGCCCCAGGTCTCTCTCATCGAGGAACATCTCTGGTCATGCTGGACCACAGATGTTGCCAGACAAGAGAATCCTGGATTTGAGAGGTGTAACCTGTATTCAGAATAGCATCTGATAGTGATGCAAATAATTCCTCCTTCTGTTAATTTCTTGTAAATATTTAAGGTTCAATATAGCTACAGGAAAGTGAGTTAAAGTTCTACATGGCTAATACATCATCTGTAGAATTTTTAAACTACATTCAAACAGTTATACTATAGTTGATGTTATAACTGTAGCCTGACCTTCTGATCTGAGGTTGAGCTCGCTAGTTTTGTAATTAGAAAACAAACAAAAAAAGAAAACCCGTGTTTTACTTGCAATCTGAGTACATTTGATCTGGAGGTCATTGAAAGAAAAATGAACATGGATGCAACAATGCCATTTTTACAGAACAGTTCAGCACAATTGCATTTTGCAACTAGAGGATTTTCATGTTTATAGAGATTGAAGGTCATACAGAAAATAGGGAACAAGAGAAATGAATATAAAAAAATCTACAGAGGTTATATTTTTTCTGGAAGATCACAGTAATTTAATTTTTTATTATTTTAATTCTCCTAGATGGCTAAAATACCCTGTTATGGATCAGAATTCATCACTAGGGTTGCCAACCCACCAGGATTGTCCTGGAGTTTCCTACAACTGGCAACAATCTTTTGGTGACTATTGAAAGCAGACCTGGAGATTGTAATAGGATGTTTTAGGAAAATGAGATTAGGTCATGTTGGGGGAAAAAATCTCCCAGAATAACTTCAGTCAGAGTTGGCAACCCTATTCATTATATATACAGAGGCAAAATAGAAACTAGCAACAACAACTTTATTCCAGAAGCATGTAGGCTCTCTCCAGCATTCAAGATGGAGTGGAAGATGTGCTGCAGTATTCTTTTTACACCACCAACTAGTGACTAAATAAACCATCATCCCCAGCATTTTTGTATTATTTATTTTAAACCTATGACTATTTTCACACTAAATTAAACTTCAACTTGCATTCATCTCTTACTTATCTCTAAATTGTACTTAAACTAACAAACAAACAAACAACTATGGCCAGAACAGGTTGCAACCTGTTGACTTAGGCTGCCTTTATTTGCAATGGAGAGATAATGTGGGTGAGGTAATATCTTTTGTTGGACCAATTTCCTCACTCACCTTGTCTCTCTAATATCCTGGGACTGACAGTATGACACCACTGCCACTATACTTCATGCTTTTGTTTGCAACATCAGCCTCAGGCAGGAATAGATAGGTGAATCGTCTTCTCGTTCTGCAGCTGCAGTCTGTAAAGTTTGCTAAGTTGATTGTTCAGTCTCTGGAACAAACTGAAGTTGTTGAAAGTTTCTGATGTATTCCCCAATGTCTGCCTCAATAGTGTCTGATCTAGGCAATGCATTCTTTTTCTGTAAAATAGCTGCAGTTCTCCATCCTTTTCCTCCATCTGGTCTGACAGAAGCATAGTTACCAGGTTTCAGAACAGACAACTCACTGAGTGCTGCTGGTTATAGAAGTGTTCATAAGAGGTCTATTGAATCCCACAAGACTATTAGGTGACATCTGATGAGCTTTAAGTAAAGTTTTCATTGTTTTTATGTTTTCTCTGAAATGCTTCCACTTTAAGCATAAATGTGCTTGCTTAGAAAGAGCTGTGTGATAACATATGACTGAGGGCAATTACATGGCAATTACAGCCTCAGAGATAAAGCAAACTGAATGAATTCTGATGTGTTGGGATATCTCAGAGTAAGAAGGGAACTGTGCCACCTATAAAAAACCCTATAATGAGGGACAGATGCAAGAGCGGATGGCTGAGGAGCTGGCAGCCTAAACTGGATGCCTTTGCTGAAGCACAGAGGGGGAATACACATTATTTACAGTTTTGAAGGCAGTCTCCGGATTTGGCCATCAGAGCCATGATCTGATGGATATTAACAGTTTATTCGGTAGAAAGATCTTGCAGGTATCAGCCAGGATAATTTACAATGCATAGCACAGCTCTCAGTTCTGATACATTTGTTGGTACAGTCAATTTTTCTAATTGCATTTAAAAGCATCTCTAATTGCTTTTACTTTCTCAGGCTAGGACAAATTCCATCTTTGTTTATTATTTGTCCTCAACATTCAATCTGGAGTAGGTAGAAAACACATTTTTCTTTATTTAGCTTGAGTCCAAACTCACTGATTAAGTTCAGGACTTCATTTGGGGTTTTTCACATTATTCCGTTGATGACCCATAGACTGAAATGTCATCCAGACAAATGCCAACCCCATTTATGTTCCTTAGCAGCTCTGCCATCTCTCTTTGAAAAATGTCAGGAGTGGTGGTATAATCCTATAAGATAACCTTTGAAAGCAAAACCTCCCAGACTATGCAATGAATATTGTCAGTTTAGCACTCTCTTTGGCTAAAGGAATTCACCAGAAACCACTAAGGCTTCCAACTTGAAGAAACAATGGCTCCTGCCACGTGAGGGAGGAAGCCATCCAGTGTTGGGAGAATATATTTTTCTCTTACCACTGCTTTAAATCTAAGATCCACACAGATTCATAGTTCTTCAGTTGCCATTTGGTTTACCATCCAGTTGACTCAGAGATTTACTCAATAATGCTATTCTTTTCTGTTCTCTTTAATTTACTCTCTACTTTATAAGTAACAGGACAGAAATTATGTGGGGAGTGTATATATTATTTGGCTCAGCATTTTATCGTGAAATTATTTCTACTGGATCTCCTTGTAGATACCCAATTTCACTAAATATTCAACAAGTTCTTCCATCTTACTCACAAGACCCATCATGGCAGCCATATTCTGACTGAGAAGATTGTCAGCTTTGAATCCTCTAATCACATAAATATTAAAATTAATGTGTTGTCTTTGTATTGTAGCAGAGCTCTAGTTGTGCTCCCTGGGTCCTGTGCTTCCTGGCAGATTTTAAGATGCCTCAGAGGCTCCCGGTGACCCTCCCACTGCTTCTTGTTTCTCTCAGAGGTGAGGGTTCCCCTCTTAATGAGCCATTTTCATCATAGGCCAGACACTAGCTTGGAGCAGAAAACCCTTCCTTGGTCCAAAAGTCCCCTTTTCCCTGGTAGCAGTCCACCAGGTGTGGGGAGGGTTGGGGCGAACCCAGTCCCGTCCACTTACTTCAGGTTCTGACCCAGAGCCATTGGTAGTGGCTACTATTGGGCTCTTGCCCTTAACCCCACCACATAGCAGCCTCTCCCTGGGCCACCTACCTAACCACTCCCACAATGCCTTCTCCCTGGCATCTTGGAAAAACCACTCCTGCTTGACAACTTCAGTGTGCCTTGCTCTGTGCTTCCTCCTCCACTCCAGTCCTGAGGGGAAACTTTTTATAATGGACCAGCAGGCCATAACTGGTTGCAGGTATCCCACTAACCTGCTGCTGCAGGCTGGCTCTTAATGAGTCCCAGGTGCCTGCCTGACTTAATTGCTGGGCAGCAGTCTCTGGCAACCTGTTCAGGGAATAGGAACCTGCTCACCCAACTGTCTGCATACCTGCCCTCCCACAGTATGTTGGTCTCCCACAGTATGTTGTTTCTGTAGAAAACTGTCCAATGACTTTCACAATACCTCTCAAGCTAGTTAGGACAGAATTTGCTAATTTTAATTCTGTGAAGGGTTGAAGGTGATTATAAGTCCTCACTGATGCAACTGTTTATACTTACATACAAATCTATTTTAAAATTAACAGTCTTTGCACTGGCCCTGGTTGTTACATTTGATTGATGCCAGAAAAAATGGCTCTTGAGTCTTAGATGTCACTTCCCATAGTGTCTTTGTGCAGCAGTAGCAAAATCTCCAAGGTTTGTGTATCTATGACCTTTAGCTCCTATAGCTGGCAATCCCTTCTTGAACTATGACATTTCCTACATTTTGTGCATCTAGCTGAAAAATGTTATATTTTGCCTAGGATGTACCCAACATCCTCTTTGACAATGTACTTTTTGAACTTGTGGCATATCTCCTATCCCAACTTTATGTGACTTCATGTAAAGTCACTTTTTCTAGGTGTCTTTCAGGTGTCTACTGGTCTCTGTGATGATTTTTAATAATTTGTTTTGCCATTTCTATTATTGTATGAAGGACTAAATTTCCACTTGCAGTTTCTTTGACATCCTTTGTCTGAAATGCCAATCACGGCTCTGTTTCTAACATCCTGTTTCTTCTTGTCTCCAAAATCACAATTTTCTACCCTGTCATACAAGCCTCTTATAAAAGATTCCAGCGTCTCCAGGGTTTTAGACATGTTGGTCAATGCACACAGGCTTATAAAGCACATTACACTGAGGTATAAAATGCTCATCAAACACAGCCTACACTACAGCATAATTGTTCTTGTGGCTCTACTCGCTAATGGATTTAAAGAGTGTTCAGCTTCCATACATAGAGCATAGACCAGGGAACTAATCTGCACTTGATCACTCTACCTATGGAACTTGGTTTTGATGCAAAAATGTGCAAACTGTTCCTTCCAATCACACCAGTCTGATAGTCTATCAAATCTGAAGCTCTCTGGGGCATGAAAGTTTAGCATTTTGATGAAATTTTGCAGTTTTTGTTGTTTTTCTTATGACACCATATCAGGTTAGTCACACAGAGACAGACAGAGGCTAAATGGCAACTTTATTGTTAAAAAAAAAGATTGTCTTCAGCATTCACTAAAGATGTGCTATAGTATTCTTCATACAGCACCACCTAGTGACTAAACTTTGTACATTTTTCATTCTTATTCTTTGGGAAGTAAGTTCCCTACTCTACGTTCAGCTCCTGTGAAATCAACCCCCCAAACTGGCATAAGTATGTTGTAATTCTTGAAAGAATCCAATCCCTGCTTATAAGCTTCTTTTGAATAAATAATGATGATCATTCTGTAAGTAAATGTGAAAAGCTCACTATTTTGTTTTCAGTCTTGCTGCATGAATTCGTTGCTTATAGTCTTCTTGAGCACCTAATGAAAATTCTGTGTTTCATAATGTATTGTAAGTTTGCCCTTATTAAAGATATTATCCAGTGTCGTCTTCTTATGTTGTTGTTGTTTCAGAAAATGAATGTAGTAATGAATAAAACTATCTTTATCAGTTCATAGTCCTTTCAATGTCTCTAACACTTTCTGTTTCAATTTCTATTCAATTTCCATTTCTATTCAGCTAGCTAATAATTGCTTTTTGTTAAGCATGAATGTATTTTCAGTCTATACTCAGCCAGACAGATTACTTATTTTTATGTTAATTTGCATCTAAAGCAGCCCAAGAGTTTTGAATTTTTCCTTTTAAAGAAAATGGGACAGCGAGTACATGTTGTGTTGTGAACAGAAGGGATGTATGGATACAGAAATACTTGCTTAAGAAACAGAAAAGAACTTTGTTGCAATAAAGCCAAATAGTCATTCACACTTATTACTCTAATGTTGCGTCTGAATTTTTCTGGCTAGGCTCTTCTTTCGTTCAGATGACTTCTGAGCCTTGATTTGCCATTCATCTCCCTTAAATTAGGCTTCATTCACTGTCCAACAGGATGCCCAATTAAAGAGAAAACCTCCCAGTTGTTTGAAAGGCACAATTGTCTACCTATATCCTCATTATTCCCTCTAATTCCTTCCGTAGTTCAGCCTTCCTGGGCCACCATCTCTTACTTCATTGTGGAACTACTGGTTTTCCAAAAAGAAACTACAATGAACAGTTCCCAGCATGAAACTAAATCTCCACTTTTTTTGACATAAAATATTTGCTAAAAAAATCACTTTAATAATCCTATAGTCCTGAAGTTCTGATAGAAAAGTATCTCATCTGGAAAATGAGGGATACACAATTAGTTAGCACTTACAAAAAGTTTGGTTTAAATGATTTGCTAAACATCATACAAGAACTTTGTGGTAGAGACAGGGATAAAAATCAGTTCTCCAGGGCAGCTGCAGTTCAACTGCCTTAGCTGTGAGATCTTCCTTTCTCTTTCTGCAATCCCCTGCCTTCCTGTTTCTGCAAAAAATGAAGGTGACTTCCCAAAGACAGCAGTCTTCTTTTCATTATGTCAAGCTGCGCTGAAGGGGGTAACTACTGTGGCCAATGATAGAGATACCGTCAAGAAACAGGATATAAAACCCCAAATTGGATGTATGTTCTCTTACCAGCCAAGTAACAAGTACAAACTCTTAAACACCTTATCATAAAATCATGGAAAATTCCTTTGGGTACTCCTGAGTATCCTGCCACTTGGGCAAGCCTGTCTTTGTGATAGATGGCCCTTTATCCTTAAAAAAACAAATCAAAATATTCGGGTTATTTCCAGTCCTAAAGCATCAGTTCCTTGTCCCAAGCCAAGGGCACCCTAGATTCCTCACCAAAAACAGTGCTTGTAGCCAATCGTGTAGTAAACTAACTGAAGATTTGTTCACTAGGAAAAAAGAAGTGAGAATTATTGATGAGATTTCAAGCAGGTAAACATACACATACAAATATGTTACAATCTTAAATTGTAAAAGGTGATTCTACCCACTGTATATATAAGCTCTGTATGTTCTTTAAGGCTAATTTAACCTTACTAATACTTAGAAATAGTGTCCTCTCCACATTCCATGTAGTATAGTGATAATTTCTCTTTAACAGGGATTTTTCCCCTTCCCCCAGTGTCTGTAATAGGCTGAGGGGTTATACACATACTTTCTTCAAGAGTATGCAGGAAGTGATCAACAAAGTTCACTTATATTCTACAATTATATATCTGGTGTTGATAGGTCTTCTTTTGTTGGAGAGAATACCACAAGAGATATTAACTGGGCGGAGCTTCTCCCTTGACCGTGTAGGTTTACAGTTTCAGCAAATTTCTGTATAGTTACAGAGCACATATGTAAACATTACTTTATAACATGGGCTATAAATATAATAAGTAAGATTAATACATGCAATGTGTACAAGCCTTCTGAACAATTCAAACTCATTGTAATAACTCAACTATCACATTTAACAAGATTAACACACAGGAAAGCCACACTTAGCATAAGCCAGCACCTGATCTTCTATCATTACACACTATATCATCCTGATTTCTCCCCCATGCACTGGAAGAGACCAAGGTCCAGTGGCAAAATAATGTCATTATGTAAATATCATGTCATATTCAAGAGGGGATCAAATTAAGGTTTAACAAACAAAAGTAGATTGTCATCATTCAGCACTAGTGGGGAGTGAGACAAACAGTTCATTTATGGATTTCTAGATATTTGCTGACTGCAATGGCACAATAAACTCAGGAATGCTCGCCTGCGTGGTGGACACAGAATTTTCTACTGCTTCCCCAAACAGGTTCCAATCTTGTCATTTCTCCAACCAGGGATCTTTGTCTCAGGTCTGCCTGCTTTGCTTAGAGAGTCCGATTCTCCACTTTTCAGGCTTCCCATGTCCAGCCAAAGTCTCCCTCTGGGCCGACTATCTGAATTCCAATCTTCCCCAGATTTGCAGTATCTCTGTCCCAGTCCCTTGCCCAGACAATCCCAAATCACCCTCTCCCACAACAATTCTTGTATCCACCTGGTTCCAATTACCTTATCTCAACAACTCTGATTTGTTTTTCCCTTCCATACTCTATTGGATCCTAGTACTAATCTCTCTCCCAGTCCCATCTAAATATCCCTGATACTCTCCAGGCTTCCTATACCACTCTCCTTGCTATCTAATTCTTTACATCAGTATGTTTGCCCAACTGGTCCCAGTCATCTTCCCCCCCACCTCACAGCTCCTTGTCCAATCTGTACACACAGACACACACACCTTTTTCTAGATTAAATGAAGTTAGTTTGCCTACTTTTCTTACATACTAATTAGTTCATCTTCTATGTTTAGCCTAGTTATTAACAAAAACACCTGAAATGATAATTACATCAAATCAATTTCCTTGACAAAGAAGCAAATTCTTCTTCCCTCTCTCTTTATGTAACCTTTCCTATGTGTCATTCCTAGACAGTATATCAAGAAACTCAGTAATTAAATTAATTTAGTTGTCATTCTTTTTCTTTTAGACAATATATAAGGGTCAAATGATCATATTCTTTAAATGCATCCCTGAGGATTTACCCAATAATCCTTAATGGCAAAAAAACCATCCTCCAATGTAGACACAAAAAATTAAGTAAATAATTGACCTAAATAAATATAATTTTTTATTTCACATTCCCCGAGAAACAATTAAACAATTAAAATCTATTAAACATGTAATTTTCAAAAAAGCACACTATTTTGTATCTGCTTGAGTGAGGTAATTATTGATAACATTGTGTATGAGTAAGTGGATTAACCCTACACAACACCCACCAAGCAAAGGGTTATCTCTACACTAAGCCATTGAAGCTCTGCTGATGCTGTCAGTAATTCACTAATTAGGCTTAGTAAGAGAACAGGAGGTTTTTGGGAGATGTTAACAAACTTAATTGGCAAGAAGAACCAGAAACATCATAGAGAGATATACAAACCAGTAGCAGGGTGTGAGCAAACCTATCTCGGGGCTTTGTATGAAGCACTTAAATGTATCAGAATATGTGGGTTTTGACATTAAGAAGGTTTTGATACCATAGACCAAGGAGTGGGATCCACAAAGGGAATGCAGTTTTACAATGTTGATCATCATAGTACCTAGCTTCTAAGCATCTAGAAAATCACAGGAACATCACTGAGATTCCCAAAGACAAATTAGGTGTCCAGGCCCCCAACATTTCTGAATGAAGGAAGAATGAATGGGAATGTGATCATTAAAATCAGCATGGTAGGCATGGAGGCACCTAAGATAGCCAAAGGACGATGCTTAAAACAAAATGTTTGCTCAGCCTTGCTTCTCTCTGAGACAGGTGCCTATAGGCTGGAGGCAGACACCTATCTGCTTGTGATCTACAAATGAGAACCTGCCACCTGAATCCTTAGGTGCCTAAGCTGCTTATTCCTTGCTGAGCACAAAACAGCTGAAGGAAAAGTTTCCCACCTCACAACTTTAGGCCCAGTGATTAAATCACTTTCCTGGGCTGTGGGAGACACAACTTCAATTCCTCCTCTTCTGCCGTAGGGAAAGAAAGTATTTGAACAAAGGTGTCCCACGTCTTAGAAGAGGACTATAAACACTGAGCTGTAATGTGGGGTTCACTCAGTTTCCCTGTTGGAGCCATTTAACTGTGGATTAACTAAGGAAAGAGCAATTGTGGAAATTTAGGCACCAACTGAGCTTTAAGGTGCCTACAGCGTTAGGTGGATTATAATGATGCCATAGGTCCCTAGCTCTGGAGTGTAGGTATGTATGGGTATGTCTACACTAGCCCCCTAGTTCGAACTAGGGAGGCTAATGTAGGCATTCGAAGTTGCAAATGAAGCCCGGGATTTAAATATCCTGGGCTTCATTTGCATGTTCCTGGGCGGGTGCCATTTTTAAATCCCCCTAGTCCGAACTAACTGCCCACGGCTAGACATGGCAGTTAAAAGTTAATTCGAACTAAATCCTTACTGTTACACCTCGTGGCATCTAGCCGTGATGAGGCATCTAGCCGTGGGCAGTTAGTTCGGACTAGGGGGATTTAAAAATGGCACCCGCCCAGGAACATGCAAATGAAGCCCAGGATATTTAAATCCCGGGCTTCATTTGCAACTTCGAATGCCTACATTAGCCTCCCTAGTTCGAACTAGGGGGCTAGTGTAGACATACCCATACATACCTACATTCCAGAGCTAGGGACCTATGGCATCATTATAATCCACCTAACACTGTAGGCACCTTAAAGCTCAGTTGGTGCCTAAATTTCCACAATTGCTCTTTCCTTAGTTAATCCACAGTTAAATGGCTCCAACAGGGAAACTGAGTGAACCCCACATTCATGGAATGCACCGCAAATTTTCAAAAAGGGTTAAACAGACTTTAATATTCTACTTGCAGTTGGTTGCAGAAGCAACCAAGTTGGGATGCAAATTTAACCCTTCTGCCAGGTAGCGCCGACATCAGCCTGGGCTGGGTTCAATATCTAAGGGTCCCTTTTCATCCATCTCACACAGAACTGGCTCAAGCCCCCACCCAGTAGCCTGGGAAATTTGCACACCCCTGGGTGCCTCTGAGAGGCAATGCTTCCCCACTCGCAAGCACAGAGTCTGAGTGTAGAAAAGAAACTTTTAATGAAAGAGGGAGAGAGGTCACATGGGATTAGCTTGGTAAAATACCACGAACAGAGTTCATAACTCCCATAAGTAACTGTCTCAGCTCAAATGGATTGAGCAATGTCATTTGACTCTCTGGCTCACTAGTCCAACCATGTAAGGGTTCCTTTCACTTACCCAAACTTTTTCTGTACCCCACTTCAAATGCCCCACTTACAGCTCTGTCCAGTCAGTGCAGACCCTGACACATAACCCTGATGACCCCACTCATTGAGCCTGAGGCCATGCCACCTTTGTGCTGCTCCTGTGGTCTGCTTGCTCTGCCAGCCTCTTCTTCTGCTGGTCGCCTGCCGCTGCTCCTACTGGCCGCTTGCCAGTCATTCCTGCCAGCCACCTGCCCCTGCTTCTACTGGCCACCCGCCGGTCATTCCTGCCAGCTGCCCTGCTGGCCGCCAGCCCCTGGCTCCTACCAGCCGACCACTGGTCGTTCCCGCTAGCTGCTGCTCCTACGGGCCACTGATCGCAATGGTTCTGGCTCCAGGCCAAACCAGTGATTTCAGCTCTTCGTGATTTCAACTCTTAGCCACCGCCTAGGCTGGCCAAAAGATTCCAGCTTCTACCGGAATAACAGAAAGACTCCTGATAGAGTCTGCTTTAGGTCTATCCTTAGAAAAGGGGGGAAAAGAAACAGGTTGAACCAGTCTTACAGCTCACACCTGGCAGGCATGAAGCAGGCTGACTCAGGCCCTTTCCCCCCAACTCAGTTCACTCAACTCTGGAAGGGGGAGGCTTGTTTATCTGAGACACCTTACAATGATGGTGTCTCTCCTGCAACCATTGGTGTCATATTTTACAGTTCCTACATTTGGGGGTAGCATGGTTTGTGACCCCACAACAGCCCAAATTAGTTACAATACATCACATTCTAACAATCAATCCTCCATCAGCCCTGGCTGAATTGTATTTACATAACCACACCCTGGATTCCTTCCCCATCCCGGCATGAGCTGTATTTACATATCAACGGTTCATTATCTTGTAGGACTAAACAACTTCAGCTGGCTGCATTACAAGCAATCCTTCAGACCACTGGCTTACACAAAAAGTAATATGTGGATGAGTAAATATCTGTTCTGTGTACTCCATCAGTTATTAAATGTCTGCATTCTATCACTTGTTCCTGTAGCCAGCTACAAGTATACATTTAGAAGATGTTTACAATTTGTAAATATGTTTATAGCTTGAACAGTTGAAAGTTATTTACTTTCCTGAATCAACATGATGAATGAATAAGAACACCCAGTTGGGCTGGCCTCCTGATGTGAGTTGATGCTACCCTGATCACCCCATTGAAGACCATGCTAAGTCTGTATAATGCCATGAAAGGGTATGTCTCCACGACAGTCTTATTTTGAAATAAGCAATTTTGAAATAGTTAATTTGAAATAGCTTATTTCAAAATAATGTGTCTACACACAAAATGCATTTTGAAATAGTGTTTTGCTATTTCGAAATAGTGCATCCACACTGAGTGGATGCTGAATCACATTTAAGGCCAGCTGGAACCAGGTCCGGCAGGGCACTAGGTCAGGAGTTACTTTGTGTGGCTGCTGCCTGAGGCTATCTGAGTCCTGTGCTTAAAGGGACCCCCCCTCCCCCCCGGACAGCCAGTTCTCAGCTTTCCCTGCTTGCTTGCCTACCTTGATGAGGGACAGCAAAGCATTTTGTCTCTGCGTGCTCTGATTGCCCTCACTCAGGACACCACAGCACTCTGCAACATGGAGCCGGAGATGCCCCTGGGCACTCTGGTGCTTCTCTTGGACGCGTTGCTGTGAGCCTGGCTGCACTTTCTGCAGGCTGCCATCTGAGAGGTCCATCGGGGGGCTGTCAGTATCCAGGAGGCCCTGCGGGAGAGTTTCCACCCTGAGGAGCACTAACAGCCTCCCTGGTCTGCCCCACTGGGGGCTTGTGCCTCATTCCTCCCTCACATCCTTTTACTTGCCCCTCCAGCCCCCCTTCCTGATGTAAGATAAAATACACTTTTTTCATAAACACAAACTGTCTTTATTTAACAAAACTGGGGGGAGGGAATGAAACTCTGGTGAGACTAGGGAAAGGAGGCGGGAGAGGGGAGGAGAGAGGGTAGGAGAGGAGAGGGGGAAATCTGGGAGGAGGGAACTGGAAGGGGGAAGCAAGGGGAAGAAGGGGGAGGGGAAGCTCAGGGCTCAGGGTTGGGGGTCTCGCCGGACCAACTTGATTGTCATGCAAACCTGCTCCTGGGTTCTCATGTAGCCTTTGGTGGCCAGGCTGGCAGCTATCCCGCCATAGACAGCTGTGTTCCTCCATCTAGTGCGGAGATCATGGATGTTGGGGGCATCCCTCCCAAACCTGAATAAGGTTCATGATCTCCGCTCTGGACCAGGAAGGCCCCCACCTTCTCTGGGCCCTGGCAGGCTCCTGGGAGCTGGCAGACTGCTCCTGGGGAGTGGTGGAGGGCTGGCTGCCAGTGGCTTGCTGGCTCATGTTCTGGGACCACTGGGTCAGGGGCAGTGACTGCTGGCTCTGGGCTGGCAGGCTTGGAGCTGGCACAGGCACTTTGGCCAGAGTCAACCCCTTTAAGGGCTCTGGGGAGGAGGGGAGGGAGTGGAGTGTTCTTAGTTGAGGCCGGAGTGGCCACCAGGGCACCCTGGGAAGGCTGGAGGCCCCCTATTTCGAAATAAGTGTCTACACAGCTCTTATTTCGAAATAGCTATTTTGAATTTGGCATTATTCCTCATAGAATGAGGTGTACCAAATTCGAAATAAGTGCTCCTCTATTTTGAATGTATTTCAAAATAGCAGTTTGGTTGTGTAGATGCTAGGAAAGTTATTTCGAAATAAGGGCTGTTATTTCAAAATAACTTTGTTGTGTAGACATACCCATATATACTGAGACCTGCTTTAATTGCTTTCATGATAGACTCCTCTTTTAACTCTCAAGATAACATTCTAATTTAAAGAGGTACAGCAAACAGGCATCTTAGCCGTGAATTCTACTCTTTCTTTTGCATCATCAACAGGATTGTTTAATGAAAGCCAATTACAGGGCAAATAAATAACACCCGTTGAGACTTCATTACTGGACATAGTATTGCACAAGTGTCACTGAAGTCCTGTAGAGATTTTACTATTAATAATGTGTAAGACAAAAGGACCCAGCATGATTTTTCAGACCTCAGGCTAAGCTTGTTTGGATGCCAGTTAGAAAAAGAATGTTTTACTTTTAAAACTGAGCACTCTGAAAACGATAATATTCATGGATTATCATGATAACATTTTCACTAAGAAAAGTATATATCACTTTTCATCCTGATGCATTTCAAAATTAAATTATTGGCATCACAGATGACTGCAGTGGCTTCTAGGGTGGATGGTGGAAGCAAACTAGTGAAAAGAACATTCCATACAGGAAAGGGAAATTATGTGTAATGACTTCAGGGTTTCTCATACTACTTTTCCAAAATGCATGATGATCTTCATAATGTCTCCACCCAGAGCAAGGAGAGATTCAGTGTTTAAAATCTTGTGTGAGAAATCCACACACTAAACTGCATCAAACTCAATTACCCATTTCATTGCAAAATGAAAAACTGACTTAAACCTGGCTTAATTTGAAACTGCCTCTCCTAGGAGCGCAACTATTTCAAGGATAAAGTTAACACCACTAAGTTTTACCTTCAGTGATGTTCCAAATGAAACATTTCCTATTGTTGCTTTTTCTTTTTCTTCTCTATAAGTTAAGAAAAAAAGGTATCTGCCAAACATACCCCTCCCCCCTAAATTTATCCTCCGTGTACATAACTTGAAACTCTGTCCATACCAATCTCTGGCTATGGACAGAGATACTGTGGAAGGCAGTAAAGCTAGTATGCTTCTCTGTGGAATGCTGGTTTTTGTGTCTGTGTATTACAGGGTGCATTAATTCCTGTAAATACTTATTAGAGCTGGTGGGAGTTTTTCATCAAAATGGTTTGGAGGTAGTAGTATATGCAGTTTTTGCAAAGCCAAAATTTCCATGGGAAAATTTCAATTTATTTTTTTAAACTTTCTCTTGGGAAAAATAAAAATGAAATAGTTTTGTTTTAAATTGAGAGAACTCAGATTCAAACATTTTGGTTCGACAAAATGACTAGAAACATTTGCTTCTGGTCAGATGAACTCTAATATATTTCTGCCTGAACTCTCACAATGCCTCATGAGAGTTTAGTTCATGTACTTCATGCCCTCATTCTCCTCTCGGGTCTGTGCTGTCTGGCTGGACCACACAGGCCATGATGCAACTTGTTCTCCCCTCTGTTTGAAGTGTATCATGGGAGCCTTATTATAATCATGAGATGTCATGGGAGGCATAATGTGAGGGGAAGAGTGTAATCTTGAAGGGAATGGAGCTATGAGGTGCCTATACTACAACTGTCATAAAATGTTGTACAGCAGCTCAGCTGGACACTGATTAAAGTTAAATGAAGCTAAAAATAAACATTTCTGTACCCTTCAACAACTGAAACAGATGTTTTGATCTTGAGAATGTCAAAATGTGTTGTTTCAAGCAAAAATATAAAAAATGAAATGTTTCAACAGATTACAATTTTCAAAAGCATTTTTTTTTTACTTTTATGTAAGAAAACAATATTTTGACTTTACCTCCTGCTTTCAGAAGAAAGCAAATTTCTAAATATTGAAAGTTCCCCTGGAATGTAAATTTTGAGTTTTAACCTGTTCTAATATTTCTGTTTGGAAAGTTATGAATGTGTGAACATAAAAGGACTATAATGGAAACTGATTTGCACCTTTAATAACAGTAAGTGTTAGTAGTGATGATATAAAATTGTCTAGTGCTAAATTAATTTATGTCTAGTTAAATTAAAAAATAGTAAATATGATGGCTTTTCAAGTAAAATGTGCACGTGCAGAGGGGAGAGAGAAATAAGGAGATAATACAACTTTTATATGACTATATCCCCCCATGTAGGATTTTTTCATCTTCCATGTCTGACATAATGGAAATATAATATAGTTGCAGAAAGTTAGAGAGTTATTAAGAAATGTAGACAAGAAATACTTTAACGTGATATTTTAAAAACAGCAGAGTGAGGTTGAGGCAAAGATACAGAGGAACATTTTTCCAGATGGCAGCAACAGCAGTGATGACCCTTGTTGCACCAAAAAGATTTTGTGGATAGATATAGAGGAGGCCAGAAAAAGCTAAGTAGAAGGAGTTGTTGAGTTGTGAGGGTCAAAGGGACAGATTTTCATCTCTAGTTATGTCACCTTTAGTAGATGCCCTGGAGCTTGGGGCTAAGTTCTAGATTGAGAACTCACTGGTTCTTCCCACTTCTTCTGGAATAAATAGACATAGTCAGCTCTATGCTAACTGCCCCTGCACACCCATGTGAGAAGTGTTACTTGATGGTCCAGACTGGAACTGTTCTGAAAGTGTGCCATGCTCCAGCAATCTCTGGATAGCGGAATAGTCACTAGGCTGCAGTTCTAGATTGCGTAAATTGATCACGAGCCTGGCTTTTCCAGTTAGGACACTGGTCAGTTCCAAATTTGAGGGAAGTTGAAAGATTAGGGCCACTAATCATCAGCTGAAAATTGAGCATGTAGGTCATGGGACAGGCTGGTGGATCAAGTCCAAGGAGGGGTTTTAACAGGTAGAGGGAGTCAAAAGTTGGATTGAAGTTAATAGAGACCCAGAAGAGCTGTCTGGGAATGAAGATGATACATATACTTCTTTATATGTATGCCTAACTAGGCAGAAGCATTTTACTTCACTGAAGTATGGTGAACTGGTATTTAAGGAGGCAAAAGAAAAATAAACTGATTACTCTGGGTGAAATTCTGCTTGCTTTACTAATGTTAGTACAGGTTGGACTTCTCTGGTCTGGCACCCTCGGGACCTGACAGGTACAAAGGAGGGAATTTGCTGGACCAGGGGAGGTCCCCTATTACCAGCCCCCCCAGCCAGCTTCCCCTCCCTGCTGCTGGCCCTAGCCTCACCCAACCCTGGCAGGGCTGCTGTGGCCCTGGCATCCCAGATTTCCATGATATCAGCCCTGCTACTGGGGCTGCCACATCCCCAGCCCTGCCTCCGCTACTGGGGCCGCTGCATCTGCCACATCCCCGGCCCCACCACTGGGACTGCTGCAGGCCCAGCCCCACTACTGGGGCTGCCGTGGCTCCAGCTGTGCTCCTGCCCCAGTCCCAGCCCCAGCGCCGCAGGGCTTCAAGCTGCCAGCCTGCCCTAGTTTTGGGAGATCCAACCTGTAGTCCTATTGAAAACAATATAATTTTTGCCTGAGAGTAAACTGGGAAGGGTTTGATTTGTATCTAAAATTAAAAAACATATATCAGTATCATGTGACCACATGTTCAAATTAATAAATCAGTTCTTATCTAAAGTTTTTTATGTATTTAATGACAAACTCATTCTTATGTGTCTTAAGTTTTCTCTCCTACTCATTAGACATTCATCTCAACACAAACAATTTTCCCTTTTCTGCATGTCACCCTTATGAAAAAACAATTCCTCAGTAAAATCTAGGAACAAAAAATAAACACTTTATCAGCTTTCTAATGTAAAGTAATATGCTTTGAAGAAGACACATCAAGATTAATATATATTTCTAAAGATGGAAATTACTTATGCCAGCATGCTTCACTCTAAAAGACAGTTTCTCATGGTTTTTTTAATAACCTCTTTCCCTGCTGTTGTGTTGTACATTGCACAAATGTTCAGTTGCCTGCATATTTCTATACTAATGTGTCAATGTGATTTTTATACTAATTGATAACCATTGCAAACCCCATGTATCTCCTTTGTGTGGTAACAGTAAGGGGACTGGGAGTATGGGCCATCTTGGATTAAGAGACACATAATCTATAATAGTAAATCAGACCAAGATTAATGGCAAAGTCCCGAAACCATCAGCCTCTCAGGTCTGATGTGCTGAAATGTTCTATACTCATTCTATCTAGAAAACAGATAAACGGAATGCCCAGTGTAAACCAAAATGGCTCGGCATTATAATAATTTTTTTCATTGCCACTAAACCCAACTACATTTGCTAGTCACCAATTATAACATTAAAGGCTTTTACTTTTTAAGACTTTCTACTATTGTCCTTCTATTTTGTGATATGTGGACGATTTTCCATCTTGTGGTATTTGGAGTTGGAGCATTTTCCCCCTTAATAGTAATTCTATAAATACTTGAAGATCACTTGCTGGGGACAAAAAACCCTTTAGGTGCTTGGTCATTTAGAACCTAGAGTGATACTTCCAATGATGTCAAAGATCTTTCAATCGGCCCTAAGATATCAGCCTATAAAGTAGGAAGCCAGAATTATATTTTCCTATGTTTTGTCCAGTACAGTTTTGGGAGCTTCCACCATTTCATTGAAATAATCTGCCACAGCCTAACATATCTGATTACATAAAAAAGTTTTTCCCACTATCCAACTTAATATTTTTTATTTAACTTTTCACAAGACTAACAATCTTCCTCTGGTGTTTACAATACATTCTTTGAATATTTGTAACTATTATTATGATTTGGAACTCTGTACCCCCAGTTCACTCTATACCCACAATAATTTTTATGCTCTTTGCTGAACTTTTTATGAGGTATTGATATCTTTCTGGTAATGAGGAGTCTAAGCTGAATGCAACCAGAGTTATGTGAAAAGCATCTAGTATTGTACTTCTCTGGCTTGTGTTGTGCTGCTAATGAACACGGTATGTATGCCAAAGTTTGTATCAAAGATTATTCAAATACTGATTATTGCATTATTCAGATTATCCAAATTTTGGAATGCCTACCATAACGGAAGTTGAGTTTAATCGGAGTTGATATGTACTGACCATTTACTGCAACGTTTTGTGTTTAATTTGTAATCTACCATATCCATGTTTTGAATTTATTTAGGTCAATATGAGTTCTTTTTCTGTCTCCTCTGGTATTTGCAGTGCATCCCAATTTAGTATCATCTGTGAGTTTCAGTGATTCACATGTTGTTTTCTTCCTCTTAGGCTATGTCTACACTGCCCCCTATTGTGCAAAAAATATGCAAATGAGGCAAAGCGTGGAATATCGCCATGCCTCATTTGCATAATTAATGGGTGGCTGCTTTTTGCACAAGAGGCTTTTGTGCAAAAACCCCCTCTTGCGCAAGAGCCGTTCTTCTGCATTTTTTCAAGAATGGCTCCTGCACAAGAGGGGGGTTTTGTGCAAAAACCGAGCCTCATTAATTATGCAAATGAGGCACATTGATATTCCACTCTTCGCCTCATTTGCATATGTTTTTTGTGCAAGAGGGGGCAGTGTAGACATAGCCTTATGGAATAAGGTCTTAAATAAGAAGGGCTCAAAACCTATCTCTGCTACCCCACTAGACACCTGCTCCCAACTTAATTAATGTTGTTCTAGTAGAATCTACTAGAAGGCATACTTTCATCGCCCATAACTAGAAGATCAAACAACATTAAATGTAGGCCTAGACGTACATATTTTGAAAAGATTGACCATGCACTTTAAATATGGATGGTTTCATTCACAGCTTTTACTTTTAAACAAATGATAACTATTCATTTGTGACAGTCTATAATATAGTGAAATATCATTTTTGTCTCTAATTAATATTTCCTTATTTTATTCCCAGTCAACATTTCCTGCAGGAAAACAAGTGCAGGAACAATATACTCAAGTGTTCTAGATATCTTGGCATAGGGAATTCATCACGGCAGCTTATTATTAACACATAGATAGTAGCAAAGTGCAAGCCGAAGAGGACTTTGGGGCTAGGGCCCACTGGCCAAAGCAAGCTATTGCTCTGTGGGTCTCCTAATGAACCGTGAAATACTTCCCTGAACATCCCTGACCAACTTAGCATGGCACTCAGCTGTCACTGGCTTTGTAGATGTGGCTGTGCATTACAATTCCCTTCCTAGGGACTTAATGTCACAGTAGGGTACTTAATCCTAGTTCAGTCAGGATTGGGTATGGAAGCATTTATGCTTGGAAAAAATCTCTAATAGCTGAAGTCCTACCAGCCTACTTAGGGTATCTTCCCTACAAAATTTCAAAGCACAGACTTTCTTGCTAAGGTTGGAAATGTTTTTATGACATATTTAACTTTTGAAAAGGCTTAGTTCAATATACTTTCTGAACCGATAAGATCTGGATTTTAAGTCTACTTACATCTTCACATCCTTAAATTTGAAATTTTTCTCTTTTTAGTGGTGTGTAGAAATTTACTGCTTGTGAAAATGAGAGCCTAATAGTTTGAGAGGCATAGCACAAGCTTCCCTGCCTTGCTGCCCATTTTGACACATACCATGCTTGCTACTCTAGTCTGAGCTTAGTCTTCTGTATATAATGTCAATCATAAAGTGTTTTTGCGTTGTGGACACGTGTCTACAAGGGATTACCAGAAAATTAATCTCTCCCTGCAAATGAAGCCAGCATTTGAGTTTAGATCTCCAGAGGTGAAAGATTAATTAATGTACTGTGTCAGGATAATGTAAATAATAAAAGTAAAACCAGCAGCACATTTCCATTGAAACCATATTGCTCAGATTTTTCAAGCTCATTTTTTTTCAACCAAGAATGATGACAAAGTAACTTCTGCTTTGCCAGTACTTTGGCCTGATGGAAGAGAAATCTTTAAAAAAAATAAATTAAAATGTAGTTTCCAATTATAATTTCTAAGGGTGAATATCATTTCATGTTACAACAATGTATGTACAAGTCTTTTATTAGACATTTAATCTAGCTGAAGCCTACTGTTCCATGTGATCATTACCAGTTAAATAAAGGATATGAATGTTAAGACATGACTACTTAATTAGCACTGTCTCCTGTATGATGAGATGCCAACCTCCCAACAACAAATGACATGTCAAGATAATATTCAGATAAAAGAACTGGGCTTTCTCATAAAACTCTGGGGCTAGTACTTGAAGTTAATAGATTCTATGATGCTCAAAAGGCCCAGATGAAACATAGAGCTTCCACAATTCAGATATAAATGTTTTCTTTCTGTGAGAGATGCTTTATCGTTGGAGTTTTCTCCAGTGGAGTTTTATAGAGGGATTAATAAATAGTACATTGTTAGAAAAAATGCAAAGATAAGTCAGGGAACTGGTCTAGAAGACCTCTCAAAGTCCCTTTCAGTCCTATGAGCCTATGAATTAGTTGCATTCTGTCATATTTGTGTTATTGCAAACAGAATGGGTACATAATTCACAGTTTACAGAAATTTAAGAATTTCAGATTAAATTTTTTGAAAGTAACTCAGTGACTTTCAAGAGCACTTACTTTCTCCTTTGTGGAGGCTACCACACTGTAGGTAAGTACATGGATGAGAAAGCAGCAACCACACGTGTTTATGTCACTCTCCCCCAATCATTACAGCAAGAAGTGGCAGGAAATCATCAGAGCCATATCTCTATTCTACAGTGTACCAAAGAATATGTCCTGCACCAAGTGTAGGAATCATCAAACATATTTTCCCCCATGAAGAAAATGGAGTTAGTGTCTCTGAATCACAACTATTTCCCAAAATGTAATTGTGGCATTGTACCAATGCACTGCTTATATTCATAAGGCTTGTGAGTAAGTAACAGTTAACCCCATAATTTTATCTTGTATCAGGAAAATTCTTCTGCAGCAGGATTATACATGATGCCTGTAATGCACTCACACAAGTGTATTGGACTTCTGTGGAAGGAAAAATCTCAGTACTCGAGTGAGTTTGTTCTAAACAAGTAATTCTGAATCCTGGAATCAAATTTAGTGCCCACGTGAGGCTGAAAGGGAGTTGGTCAACTTTTAAACAATGAGATATTTGTTAAGGACCATTTATATTGATTTAGGAGGGAATAATTATGTGTGGCTTGGATACATGATGTGGGGAATGAAAATTTACTGTAGGAATAATCCTTCATTAACAACAGTAGTGCTAGGCTCACAAACCTCTTGTTGTACCTCATGGTGCAGTTCATCCAGACTGCCCACATGCTGCTTCAACAGGATGAAAACTAGCCTGGACCACAGGCCATGATCACCCAGGTCCTGTTGTTCCTGCTGCTGTGCATGACCCCTCTCCCCCAATCTCTTGGACACCATGGAACACCACTTCTGGTGGTGGAAGACCAGCTCGGACTGGTGGGACTGCATCATCTTGCAGCTATGGGATGACCAGCAGTGGCTGCAGAGCTTTTGCATGCAGAAGGCCACCTTCCTGGAGCTCTGTGAGTGGCTCACCCCTACCCTCAGGTGACAGGACACCCATATGAGACTCGCCAGCCCTGTGCAGAAGCACCACGCCCGACAGCTACTGCTTGGTCGGGAACCAGTTCAGTGTGGAGAAATCCACAGTAGGGGCCATGCTCCTGCAGGCAGCCAAGGCCCTCAGCCAGGTGCTGCTATGGAGGGTTGCCACTCTGGGGATCATGGAAAGCATCATCAATGTCTTTGCCACAATGGGCTTCCTCAACTGGGGGGGGCGGGAGGGCGAGGGCATAGATGTCACACACATCCCCATCCTGACCCTGACCACTGGGCCTCAAACCTACATAAAGAGAAAGGGGTACTTCTCCATGGTGCTGCAGTCCCTCATGGATTACAAGGGATGCCTCACTGACATCAACATCAGCTGGCCAGGGAAGGCACATGATGCTCACATCGTCCAGAACTCCTGCCTCTTCTGAACAATGCACACCGGCACTTTTTCCCTGACCACATCATCAGAGTCGGGGAAGTGGACATGTCAATCGTCATCCTGGGTAATGCAGCCTACCCTTTGCTCTCCTGCCTCATGAAGCCCTACATGGGCAGCCTGGATCCCACCAAGGAGCACTTCAATGCCAGGCTAAGCAGGTGCCACATGGTGGTGGAGTGTGCATTTGACCATTTGAAGAAGAGCTTCAGGAGTCTCCTCACCCTCCTGGACCTCAGTAAGCACAACATCCCCTTTGTGGTGTTGTGTGCCTGTTGTGTGCTCCACATCCTTTGTTAGAACAAGGGAGAGGACCTTTCTACCAGGATGGAGGTCGGAGACTGAACGACTGGCCAGGACATTCGAACAGCCGGACACCAACATGATTAAAAAAGCACATCAAGGGACTGTGCTCATCAGGGAGGCCTTGAGGGAGAATTTCATCCAAGGCCAGATGTGAGTCTCACCCCCGTGCCTCTCTACAAGAGGCCCCTGCATTCCCTGTATGTGCCTTTCATCCTCCACCCCTCCTATCCTTACCCTTCATTTCCACCTTCCCCCTCCCCTGCTGAGCAAATAATAAAGCCTTCTTTTTTGAAACAACAGGATTGTTTATTGGGGGGATATAGAACAGGGAAAGGACTCAGGAAAGAACCTGGAATGGGGAAGGGAGACGGTAAGGGGAGGGACGTTCAGGGATGGAGCCGGGAGTGACACCTGCCTCCAAGTTTTGGGAGGCTTCGGCTGCCTTAGAGGTCCCACCACCTCATGTTCGGGAGCCCCAACAGCCTCTGAGGGGTTAGGAAGGGAAGTCATGGAGGGGCCAGGAGGTGGCTGGTGGCCCACTCCATGCACAAGCCCATGTGCTCAGTCACCAAAGTGAGGAGGAGCACATGACCTTGTGCAGGTAGGCAGCCTTCCTCTGCTCCTGGTCAGCCCGGTGCTGCTCCTGGTCAACGGCCCACATCTTGTGCTCCTCCTCAAACCTCTGGACAAGGGACTGTCCATCTGATCATGCATCAGGCCATCTGATCATGCATCAGGTCTTTGCAGATTTTTTTCCACCTGCAAATCCCTCAGAGTCCTCAGATGTGTAGGAGGTGGGAGACATGCCAAGGTCACTTCAGTCATCACAGGAGACACTGTATGTGAAGCCTAGCCCTAATCTCTGAGCCGACACCTAAGGTATCGGTACATATGGTGACAATGTCTTTCGATCAAGGCAACATGTTGCCTAGACAGTGGACATTTTCCAGCAGGGGCAGAGACATCCCAGGGGAGCATTGCAACACCCACAGCCTAGGGACAGTAGGGGAAGGTATCACCCAGGACTGAAGCCTGCAGGAGGGAGGGGGGTGGGATGGCTTGGCTTCCTTCTGTATCCTACACACCTTGGGTTCAGCACTGGCAGCATTCCTCAAGGATAGAATGTCCATACCTGC
This sequence comes from Pelochelys cantorii, assembly GCA_032595735.1. Taxonomy (NCBI): domain Eukaryota; kingdom Metazoa; phylum Chordata; order Testudines; family Trionychidae; genus Pelochelys; species Pelochelys cantorii. Next base: position 66,436,641 of record CM064330.1, read on the forward strand.
CCACTGGAGGGAGGGAGGGGTGTTTGGTGAGGTGTGCATGAGCAGTAGATGCGGATTGCCGGAGAGAGCTCCACTGGGTTCCCCACCTCTTCCTTCCCCCGGCAGATTCCCATGCAGGGGATCAGTCTCCTCCACATCACTGCACGTGACTGGGAGCAGAGGCTGTCTAAGTGCAGGCATGACCCTCTGCTGTGTGTAGCACTGTGGTGTGGTTCCATGACCCCAGCCTCCTTAGTGGTGATGTGGAGTCACAAGGTGTCCCACCACAGAGGCAGGAGAAAGGCAGGCCTCTTCATGAGTAGGTCCGAGGTAAGTGCATCATGGACCTGAGTGCTCCTGACTGGCACTCCATGTGCACCCACATTGATAGGTGTTGTGCAGCCCTCAAGCTGTGTAGGCCGAGAGAGGAGCGTGCAGCCCCTCATAGCCCATCACTTGCCCCCATGTGTATATAGGGAAAGTTATAGAACTCACCTGAAGTGCCTTTCTTGGGTTTGTCTGCAGCCTGGGAGACATCCGGGGGTGGGGCGGGATCTGGCTCCAGGGTGAGGAGCAGGTCCTAGCTGGCAGGCATGGTCACCTGGCTGGCCTCCTCCTCTTCATCCTTTACAACCCTGCCCTCCTGGGGGCTGATGCTGGGTGCGTTCTGGCCAGATTCCATGACAACAGTGGGGAGGTGACCAGCCCCCATCCCAGGATGGCCTCCATCTGGTCGAAGTAGAGACAGGTTTGCAGTGCCATCCCGGAGCCCTGCTCCCTGGCCTTGTTGTAGGCCTGCCAGAGATCCTTGATCTTCATCCACCTGGTCGAGTGTCTGGTTTTGGCCTTTGTCAGCCAGGCTGGTGATGATCCAACCATAGATCTCTTCATTCCTTTTCCTGGTGCAGAGATTTTGGAGGTTGGTCTGCTCCTTTCAGAACTTGATGAGGTCCAGGATCTCTGCACCAGTCCAGGCTGAAGCTCTCTTGAATCCCTGGCCAGTGGCAGCTGAGGGAGCAGCAGGCGTGCTGGCAGCCATGTGAGGCTCTGAGGAAACGCTAGGGTCATTCATGGCTCTTTTGCTTGCCGCTGTCTCACACGTTGCTCTCACAGCTCTCCAATGTGTAACACACCCTTTTCCTACTGCCTGGAGTTTTAAGCTCTACAGGAGAAGGGGAGCAGTGGAGATGCCAGGTGTGGCCAGACTGATCAGAACTGCAGCTGTGAGAGACCTCTGGAGGCCAATTATTTTGAATTAGCAGCAGCAGAGCATCCACACCAATGCTATTTTGAAGTAACAATTTTGAAATTAGTGTTATTCCCCAAGGAAAGCAGGATACAGATTTTAAAATAACCAACTCGTTATTTCAAAATAAGGGGCTTGGTAGTGTGGACACTCTGCTTGTTACGTCATCATAAGGGGGGGTTACTTTGAAATAACTCCCTAGTGTAGACTAGGGCTCAGGGTCAATATACAACAGTTTGCTATTTTAATTGAAGTTACCAAACAATTCAGTTTAACATAACACTAGATTAGTTTTGATTTAAAGATAAAACAAGCTTATTTAGCTACAAAGGGGGATATTTTAAGTGAGTACACATGTAAGGCATTAATGTCAGAAATGGTTGCAAGGGGAATAAAAATAGCATGCTTTCTAGAAACTAAACTTAACAAGCTTGACTTGCTTCAAGGTAAAATCCTTACCACATGTTCCTAGCAACAGGGCTGAACAAATTCTCAGGTCAAAACTCCTTCCCAGGGGTTCCTTTGTCTTAGGTGACAGATAGGGAGAGAAGAAAGAGAGAATATTTTCTTTCCATTCCCATGCCAACTAAAAACATATTTAAAAGCTTTGAGAGTCATCATTAAATGGAATTCTCATCCCCTGGAAAGCTCTATTGACAATATTATGCACAGCTCTAAAGATGACCCAACAAGTCTTTCCATCTCTTACATCTATGAATCTCATATTCGTACCTGCTATGTGCTATAGGGAAGGGGGAAGAAATATGGATAAATTATCCCCAATTTTCAGAAAAGAAAACATCAGCTCAATGGTCTCTATTTCCCCTGCCACCTCACACAACTGAAGAAGTCCCTGTGCTTTAGCTTTGGCGGATCAAAGCTCCAGTGCTTAGGGAGTGTAGAGCAGAAATAAGCAAAACAGCTTTTCTGTGCTACCTGTGAGACCAAATCCAAAAGCTTCCTGGGAGTCTTTGCTAGTGGACTTCAGGATCTTCCCCAAAACCAGGCAATTAGATACCCAACTCCTTTTGAAAATCAATGAAACTCAGTATAAGAAATCCTTTTTAAACAAAATGACATTTTGATTAACCATCTCATACTGGCATTTTTAAAGAATATCATCTAAAATGTTACTTTCTAAAATAGTTGAAACATACTTGAATGCCGAGCAGCACATTTATATGAACTTTGTTTGCTTTTCTGTTTGGATATGTGATTATGTTATGTACGGTATGTCTTACATTCAATGTGCTACTGAGTACCATTTGATCAGTGTAGATAAAAGCATACATGCTGACCTAGCATTTTTATAACCATAAAATTATACAGAAAAAAATCAGTGAAATGAAATGTAGTTTGAGCTCTGGATCATTGTCACTTCAGATTGTACTGGGGAAAAAATCATGGTACAGTACAAGTTTACTCTATGTTAAGCTACCATAGTGTTAGCAACCACTCTTTACCTATCTGAATGAGAAAATAATAATTTGAATAACAGCAGCTATTCATGATGTTCTGAGTGGAAGATGACTTGTTCTCATATCCTGAGTGGAAGATGACTTGTTCTCATATCCTGCCTCCCCCATCAAATAACCCTCACACATCAGAGGTATGATGCCTTTGACAGGACCATGAATATGTATTTGCAAGGAGACAGTGAAACAGCTCCCAAATATCAGACTTACAAAAGAAATTTTGAGACACTACATGCAGTAAGTGTTCTGGACTGCTGATGTTCTATATTGCCCAGCCATGTTAAGAATCAGAAATTCTGTTGCTATCAACATTTTTCCCACTGAAATAAAATACTCTAAAGAAAATGGAGAGTTTGCGTATTTTCCACATATTCTATGAATTTAATTTTTCAAATGTAAAAAAAAGGGAGGGCAAAGCTTTTCAGTGTTATTTCAATTGCATATTGCTACTTACTTCTCTTCATTTTGTTCAGAATTATGGCCTTGATCATGAAAAAATTTATGCCTGTGAATTCAGAGAGATTACTCATCTCTGTACTCACCTAACCTCAATTGTGAAAACACTTATGCATGTATTTAATTTTACTCAAGTAGTCCAATTGAACTCAATAGGATTATGCATGTAGCAGCCTATATGTGTCTGATCCTGATTAATTTAAAGTAGCTCTGTAAGACGATTCAGAAGATATGTTTATATTTGTGCTATCTTTCTGGGCTACTAGCTGTCAAAACTATTTAAACCCAACTACCTATTAGGTTGGTGATCACTTGCCAGTGTTCAGAAAAAAAGTGGGGTGCCTGAATTTTGTGTAAACTTTTCTTATGTATTTTCTATTACCTGGTTCTGAACTGAGTTCTACAATCTAAGTGATTCATTTATTAAAATGAGACTTGTAATAGCCAGCTCATTTTGAATAAGATTCCCATAGTGAATGCAAAGTAATAATCAGACTAGGTTGCTCCTGATTTATTTGCTCTGTGACCAGAGATCTGTAAAGATAAACAATGAATATCTGTTAGCTTAGGTTCAATTTAGACATTTGATACCTGGAGAAAAATAAGCAGGAAAGTGAATGAAGCAGTAGTCACATTTCTGAGGAATGAAGTCAGTAGATTGCAAGTGACAGGTTCAATTACTGGCCTGTGGACCAATGACACATCTGCCTTAAACTCTGAGAAATGGGCAGTGGAAAAAGGATGAATAACTCTTAAGATTTTGAGAAAATATGTAACCACTCAGGCAGAAAATTAGCAATTACATTTTGTGCCATCAGTAATAAGTATTTCAACAAAGATCTTAGGTTAATGTCAGACTATGTGACAGTATATCAACCATTACACCTGTGTTCAATCAGCAACCACATCTCTCAACGTGATACTGAGCTGTTTAGTTCAAATGTGGCTTGTTCAGTGATAAGCAAAATGGCTGACATCTGTTACAAACGTATTCAAAAGCAATTTATTTCACAGTCTTGATGCTCACTTGTGAAGGCGAATTCTTTTGTGAAATTTGGGCTACAGCAATTTGTTCCTATATGCTTTTGTTTTGACTTTTCCTCCTAGTTTTCAGAAATTGATACAATTGGTTAAATATAATCACAGGAGCTAAAATGGTGAAACAGGTCAGAAATACAGTCGGCAAATTCAGCAAAGTACAACACTGTCTATTTACCTCTTAATATAAAATCTAAATTCATTGCTGTTGTTATGATGTAAAAAAAGAAAAAGATTTAGCAGTGTTGTGCAAATAATCTATAGATGGCCAATCATATTGTACATAACATAAAAAAACCCTGCTTCCCAAATACATGAAATTTACTTCGGGTTTTCCCTTTATACGGCAAACTGAATATTTTTGATGAAATTTTCAAATGAGCTCAGCTCTTGAAGTCAATGATAAAGCTCCAATTGACTTTACTGAGAGCAGAGTAAAATTCCACTCTTAGGCTATGTCTAGACTACATCCCTCTTTCGAAAGAGGGGTGTAAATTAGACATATCAAAATTGCAAATGAAGTGGGGGTTTGACTTTCCCATGCTTCATTTGCATAATCGCGTCACGGCGTTTTTTTGAAAAATGCTATTTTAAAAGTGAAACGACAGTCTAGACACAGTTCTTTCTAAAAGAAAAGCCTTTTTCAAAAGATCCTGTACTCCTCAAAAAATGAGGTGTACGGGATCTTTTGAAAAAGGCTTTTCTTTTCGAAAAAACTGTGTCTAGACCGCAGTTTCACTTTCAAAATAGCATTTTTCGAAAAAACACATTGATGCGATTATGCAAATGAAGCACAGGAAATTCAAATCCTGGCTTCATTTGCAATTTCAATATGTCTAATTTACATCCCTCTTTTGAAAGAGGGATGTAGTCTAGACATTAGTGTCCACCAAACATATAGCAAAGAATTCTGGCTTTAATTTTTAGTGTATTGCTTTCCAAACCTCTCTGTTTCTATGAAATATGTAAGGATCACAAGTACAAAAATAACCTCTAAGCAGCAGAGATATATATAAAACACCTTTATATCACAAAAAGCTGTAAGACATCTAATGAGCTGTCTTACTACTAATATTTATGTGCCTCCCAGTACTATGAAAATATTGTTTTTATACACTAGATTCCTTCAGCTCCAAGGAGAGATGAAAATTCTAAGTATGCACAACAGGCCCAGTAGATAAAATGAAATTACATGTACAGCATGCCGCTGAGTACCCTATAGAAACTATCTTGCATGCACTCTTACTGCCATTCTTGTATGCACTCTTACTGCCATTACAAGGTATAATGAGGCTCAAGTAATCAACAACAAATAAATCACCCTTATATTTCAAGAGTAGCCTTGAACAAAAATACAAAAGGGAAAAGAGCACTATACTTACTGACAATGGTGAGAGTGTTTATTGGTAATTATCATCAGTCTGTTCCTCATACAAGGGAAGACTATTAGTTACAAATTATATCTGAAATCTATTATCCTATTGACATTATATAATTCCTATTCTGGCCAATGGAATGGATGGCAACAGCACTGCAGCTACTTATATGGAAATTGAGATTCATATAATAAGTAACAATTTCATACTCTTCTCAGAAAGGAAGGCAGAGAAGAGAAAAAATGATTTTTCCACTGCCTAGAGGGAGTAATCACTGTAGTTAATGAATGCTGGAAAGAAGATTTTTGTTTTAAATGTGCAATGTCTTTCCAGCAGCGTGTTCAATTAAAATTGCATTTAAATTAAAATGCAGCAGTTATAATAATAATGATAAAAGCTGCTGAGCTTTTGGAAAAATTTTGTGAGTAAAGTTAATCTGACAATATATTATTTGCCTTTCACCCTCAATTTTACAGTTTGTGAATATCAGACTATTGTCTTTCCAGTAGTATTCACTCCAAATTTGTGGCACACAAAAATTACAGGCTAAATATGTGTTTGAAAGTACACTGAACCAGCATCTCTCCTGCGTTAACATGTGTTCAGCACAAGAATGGAAGGGAGCCATAAGGGACCCAGTTCAAGCTGGCCTAGCCCCCGCCTTGATACAAGTTAGAGCAACCTGGGGACTAGTCTGACTTATGACAGCTGTCTAAGGGACCATATGCCAAATGAAAATTGCCATAGGGGAGCTCTGATCCTCCCACTTCTTAACCTCCATCCCCTAGAATTCTCCATCACAATGTCTAGGCCAGGAGGTGGGGAAAGGGAGATCAACCCAGACATCAGATCTTTGAACTTTATACCATTTGACAGTTCTTCCATGGGGGATTCCTTAACTGGTTATCTATAAAGAAGGTTATGCCCAATTTACACCACAAAGGCAACATAAAAGAGATAGAACTGGGGATGAGAATGTACTTCGCTCTTTTGCAAGGAATACTTCTTTTAGAAAGCCTGCACCATAATTAAGTGGGGGAGAGATTGTTTGGGTTTACCAGAGAAGGATGGTTGGAAGAAGGGGGTGGGTGGGATGAGGTGGACTACTCGCAGTTTGCAGCATTGACTCACCTCCTAAGAAATGTAAGGTCCTCTTTGTTTCATGCACCAAGCAAACCAGCATCCACCCTCCCTTCTGTGTTGGTGACAAGCATCATGTTGTGTTAGGACCTGCTGTGCGCATCATGCTAAGGGGTGCTCGGGAGGAATTTTTCCTGCACCATCAGATTGGCTTTGGTGCAGCGAGGTTTTTTACCTTGCCCACAGGAATGGTCTTATATTTTCAGGTAAGTAGAAAAGGTGGCAGGTCATATGTCAACTTATTTCATAAGGTTGGGCAGCTTGGGGGGCTCCCCTACCAACTCCTTCTCATTTCCCACCTTAACCCTTTTACGAGGCTTATGGAAGGTAAAGTCCAAGCCATGGGTTGGCTGGGGGACCTGGATGGAAGTCAAAGGGGATGGTGAAGCCCTGGATAATGATTTAGAGTAACATGGATTGACCTGCTCAGTACATTTTATCTGCCGGGAAGTCCCAAACATCTGTATAATACAGTTGCAGCTTGATTAATACCCATATCAAGCGACTCCTGTCCTTTTGGTATACCCAAACAACAACCCTTTTTTGTTGTAACTTGCATGCAAACAGATAGTACTGAGAACAATTTCTGTCCTGCTTATGAATCAGCAAACAACTCAGTCCACTCCTCTTAAGAGGCTAAAATAATGTGCCTTGGTGCATAGAAATGTACTCTCTTTTGAAATCCATGCAAGATCAGTATACCTAATGTGTAGCTGAATCCGTTGCTTGAAAGAACACAATTTACCATTTTTGAATATGTGCCCTAAAATAGCACATCTGTCCTTTATTTATCCACTCTCAACAAAACGAAGAGCTGCCTCTAGCATCTCTACTGGGGTCAGTGAGCAGTAAGGAGTCTGCGAACCTACCAAATGTTTTATGAAAATGTTTAAAATGACAAAATAATGAATGATAAAAAGCTGAAGGGCAGAAATAACATAACTGATGCAGTGTAACAGAATTCCATTTTTGCACATGAAGATATAACAAAAACTGAGTGTTAAAGAGTTTTCAGATTTGTATAAGCATGAATAACCATTCAATTGTATTGTAATAAGGGCAAGAGATCCATATCTGTAACACATCTCTCAAAATGTTATTCTTCTGTATAATGATATTGCTGCATTATTTTCCTCTGTGGTCCTTACTCTTTGGAGACAAAGATGACAGTTGCAAAATACCCAGACTATTACAATAAGATGCATCGCGATGAAATAAGCTGTTCAGCCAACTTTTCAATTCAAGTTTTTATTAGTTCAGAATATTATATACATAGAGAGAAGCAAATTCAGTTTCTTCCTTGGTGGTTGCTAAGGGACCATGGACTGCAGAACCGTTGTAGAAGAGGGTGGTAGTAGATTAGATATGGGAGAGGTACAGGGAATGCACAATCTCTGTGTGGCTCACAACCAAGCTCTATAACAGCTTTCTGCATAACAGCATGTGGTTAGTGGGACACAATAGAGGATCGATGGCACAAGGAATGGGTAAGGGTATGTCATGGAACATCCTTTACCCACCCAGCAGGAATGCGTAAGGATGCAGGTAACCTATGCAATGCAAAAATAAACGCAGCAAGAAGTATGAAGATATGCCAAATAATGGTGTCTTAAATGCTTTTATATTTGACTTTCTCTTTTTCCTGCTATAATGGTATTGGGATGTGGGAGTTGCTATTGACGTGTGTTCATGAGACTTTTAAAGTCATCCTCATAAAAGCAGCAGGTCCATGAATCCATTAGGCTCTTCTACAAATTTTAATGTATGCCCAGTGAGGGTAATTTTCTATCACTTATAACTGTTTTGTTTATATTTCCTCCCTAAATCTGAATCTCTGGTCCTCATTGATGACTAAGAGCCTAAAATTACTGAAATGTATGTGAGAAACTTAATTTATGTGAGTAGTCCCATTGAAGCCGTGGGATTACTTTTAGGAGTATAATTACTTGTGTGTGCAAGTGTTTTCAGGACATTCCTTAACCCATGAAAAGTTTCAAACTTCATCTGTGTTCGCTGCTGCCTTGTTCAGTATAGTATTTAAAATGTTTTCTTTGCACTGAGAGAAGTGGTTTATCTGTTTTTTGCAGTTTTTACTCCTCAACATTACACTGGTTGAATAATTTCAACATGGTATTGGAGGCAGTAAATATGAGGGATTATTTTATTGGATTAAATATAAATGTACTGACCAGGAATAGACCATTTTTTTTAAAAAATGGAACAAATCATCCCCAGTTTCAGGTGATATTTAGGTGCCCACTTCTTGATTCTTTTGGAAACAGGCAGTTACATATTTCAGAAGCTGCATCATTTGAAGAGTTTAATTTACTTAGCAATTTTAAGAAGATTGCTTCACTAAAAACATTTTGGTCAGCTAAGTATTAGCTGAGTTTTTTTAAATTATTATTAGAGGTCAAAATACTAAACATTTCTTGAAATGAAAATAATTGCACAGCTTGGTTTGAATTAGTATTTATAAGAGCATCTAAAATACCGGTGTGCTTTTTCTGCTAGATTTAAAATCCTAGGTTCTTAATCTTTCATCATAATATTTAATCCACTCCTTCAGAAGCAAATCTAGCTGTTTTATGAATCCATTTATACTGTTAGTTCATTCAGTTACCTTATCTGATAATGTGACAATGTTTTTTACAGTTTACATTTAATGGTTCTTAACTCTTGTTTTTCTGCTATGCTTTCAATTTTGGCAAGACAATGAAATGTGCTTAACTCTAAGCACATGAGTTTCTCACTGACTTCATTGAAACAATTTGTGTGCTAAAAATTAGGAATGCATGTAGGTGCTCTGCAGAATTGGAGTCTTAATATCATGTCCCTTTGTTTTTGAACCTTCCATAAGTATGAACAATTCATTCATATTATCTTTATCAATCCTTTCTGGAATTCTGAAAGTGTGAAACACTTCAAAGACTTCCCTCTTACATTTAAGAAAAAAATCTTTCCTTTCCTTCTAACTTAGACTCATTGGTTAGACAAAACAAATAGAGTGTGTCATTTTTCTTGCATTATTTAGTACCTATATTAATAAACACATAAAGGGAAACATTTTGCTTTGATCTTTCAAGGAAAGCAATGAAGCATAAATCTGAACATAAATTTGGACATAAATTCATTACTATCTTATGACCATCTTTGTTACCATCTTGGCTGTTTAATTCACCATGTGAAATGAACTAGCTGCCTTTATCCAGTTTCTAGGGGACATGTCAACATTGTAAGTCCACTGTCACAACTGGAACCACTTGTCACCCTTGTTACCTAGAGGGTACTTTCAGAAAACAAGCTCTGAGCTGAGATCTTTAGAATTCAGTATTCTCTTTCCCAATAAATGAATAACAAAGAATTTAAAAAATCTTGAAAACAAAAACATGTTTGACTGCATAAGCTTTAACTGGATGCTATTTTAAAGTCAATTTTTTGAGATCTCCACTAAAGGAATAAAACCGAGGACTCTCATAACTTTGCTGTTTGTTTCACTGAAATGACTCATGCATACAGTGCTTAATAAATTGTGAATAAGGTGATGTGTATAGTGCATTCATAAGTTACTTTAATGAGGATATGGTTGAGACAAAGTCAGATTTAAGGAGGTGATAAAATAGAAAGTAGTACACCAATTTGTATTTAATAAAACATATATTCCCAGGTATAACCTTCCCTCTCTAAGCAAAGTAATCAGGAAAATACCAACAATTGTGCCACTACTGTCATGAGTTTCTCTATAGCTTCAGGTGTAATGCAGGGACAGCCCTTGTGGATGATCTACTCAGACGATGCAAACACATCCATGTCTATTATGCTGCCCTCCACAAAGTCTTTATATGCAATGATACTTTTACCTCCAAATCCCTCAGCTGTTGAAATTCCACAACATTCCCCTAATGGACTAACTGTCCATTGGAAACTATTGGGAGACAAAGAAAACACAGCTTGAAGCGCCATCACTGTGCAGATAATTCCCCTCTCTCTCTCTCTTTTACATAAAATATGAAATCTTCCCAGGGCATGTCTCTACTACATGAAAGATTGACGCTGCTGTGGCCGATTTTCTGGGGTTTGATTTAGCAGGTGTTATATAGAACCGCTAGATCAAACTCAAAGGGTGCCCCATCGGTGCCAGTACTCCTACTCCTTGTGAGGAGTAAGGGAAGCCCACAGGAGCATATGCTCCCATTGACCTCCCACTGTGCAGATGGGGATTTAAGATATGTTGAGTTGCTTATTTTACTTCAACCTTCCCATATAATGTAGACCAGGCCTCAATGTATTGTCAAAATCAGCACCTGAGTAAAGTACAGCTGGTTAAAGCTGAAACCAGGTAAGACTGGAAAAACATTTCTAGAAATGAGGAAGCAATTCAAAGAGCTGCTGCATTTTCCCCTAATTGTCAAGGTGATCCACAGTCCGCGAGCCTTTAGTACCACACAGCCCAGACAGTTTAAAAACATTCACTTACATTTGCAGTTGATGATAAATTGTCTCCTATAGTATCAGGCACAGAGCAGGCTGTAGCACTCCACATAACTGTGACCTCTAGGCTTGATTATTGCAATTAGTTATGTCTAGGAACAAAGCCATGTACCTGAAAATGCTCCAATTGGTAAAAACACAGTAATTTGTCTGCTGAGCAACACAAAGTTCGCTGTGAGCACATTGTCTCATTGTCTGGCCATACTGAAAAAAGGACAGGAAACACTTCACATAGGTTTATTCAGGCCACAACTTATTATTAGATATCTGGGACTACCCAGAAAATAAAAGTGAACAGTGCAGGTAATCCTGTGTTTATTCTGTAATTACCGAGGTGGCTTCTCTCATAGGAGAGTTAAGGTGGGTTATAAGAATGGAAGTTTGGCTCCCTGCCATACCAATCATAGAGTCCCCAACTGACTCCTCCCCATTCATTCCTTTAATGAACACCTCTTTTTGGGTACGTCTACATAGCAGCGTTATTCCAAAATAACATAGTGTGTCTACACTACAAGACTTTATTTTGAAATAATGTTGAGCTCGAGGACTTCTTCCTGTGACTCATGATAACCCTCATTTCACAAGGAGTAAGGGAAGTCAGAAGAAGAGTGTTCTTCCTTTGACTTCCTGCTGTGTAGACAGTGCCTAAAGCTGAGTCAAGCTATTTCAACTTAAGTTATGAAATTGACGTAGCTGAAGTTGTGTAGCTTAATTCGACTTTAGCTCTGCTTTGTAGACATACTCTTTAAGTCCTTTCCAAGCCATTTATCTGATCACAGTACACCTTTAGTATGGAATACCTGCACTGGACGTCCGTCAAAAGGAGGTACCAGCCATTAGTTTGGCTACTTCTCCTCTAAACCCAGTCAGGTTCCCAGACATCTGACTGCCTCCCCCTTTTAGGTTGGCCAAAAAAAAGGGGGGGGGCTCAAACTCTTTATAGGGAAACCCAACCTTCCTGAATAATTTGGTGCCCCATGATGCACAAATTGCTAAGCCTTTTATGATAACAAGGGATTTATCACTCCTCTTAGAATCTGTTGTGCCTTGTTGTATTCCTCGAGGATGGGTCAGTGACTATGCTGACTCTTTGCAGTTTTCCATCCTCTCCCCAGCCATGAAGTGTGGTTCTCTTCATTCAACAAGTCAGCCAAACACTCCCCACTCTGCTTAAAGGTGCAGGGTTGTCATTATTCTCCTCTGGGCAATGACTCCTCATAGAACACACACTCCCCTATGAATATATTCATGTTCCATCAGAATATCACTAGCTATCTGAGATACCATTTGTCCCACATGACTCTTCCACAACCTTGTTCCACTGGAATCATGACACTGTCGACTAGCTACTAAAGGCTTGTGATTTCATGAGTCAGAATTTCCATGGGAATTGTACTTAAAGTTTGGAAGTCTGTAACCTAGGAGACCAAGAATAACCATAGAATCAACCATGTTCAAAACTTACTTCAAAATCCAGGTTGTTGCTCCTGAGAAGGAAACAAGAGGGAGATATTGGTTTTGGCACAAGCAACAAGGAGTCCTGTGGCACCTTATAGACTAACAGATGTATTGGAGCATAAGCTTTCGTGGGCAAAGACCCATTTCGTCAGATGCATGTAGTGGAAATTTCCAGAGGCAGGTATAAATATGCAGGCCAGAATAAGGCTAGAGATAATGAGGTTAATTCAGTCAGGGATGGTGAGGCCCACTTCTAGCAGCTGATCTGGAGGTGTGAACACCAAGAGAGGAGAAACTGCTTTTGTAGTTGGCTAGTCATTCACAGTCTTTGTTTAATCCTAAAATGATGGTGTCAAATTTGCAGCTGAACTGTAGCTCAGCAGTTTCTCTTTGAAGTCTGGTCTTGAAGTTTTTTTTGCTGCAGGATGGCTTCCTTTAAATCTGCTCCTGTGTGTCCAGGGAGATAGAAGTGTTCTCCCACAGGTTTTTGTATATTGCCATTCCTAATATCTGATTTGTGTCCATTTTTTCTTTTACGTAGGGACTGTCCAGTTTGGCCCATGTATATAGCAGAGGGGCATTGCTGGCACATGATGGCGTATATTACATTGGTAGATGTGCAGGTGAATGAACCCGTGATGGTGTGGCTGATCTGGTTAGGTCCTGTTATGGTGTCGCTGGTGTAGATATGTGGGCAGAGTTAGCACCGAGGTTTGTTGCATGGATTGGTTCCTGAGTTAGAGTTACTGTGGTGCGGTGTACAGTTGCTGGTGAGAATTTGCTTCAGGTTGGCAGGTTGTCTGTGGGTGAGGACTGGCCTGCTTCCCAAGGCCTGTGAAAGTGAGGGATCATTGTCAAGGATGGGTTGTAGATCACTGATGATGCATTCGAGAGGTTTTAGCTGAGGACTGTAAGTGATGGCCAGTGGTGTTCTTTTGGTTTCTTTCTTGGGCTTGTCTTGGAGCCAACCCCTCAGACAGAGACCAACACCTACAAGATCTTGCCTCTGGAAATTTCCACTACATGCATCTGACGAAGTGGGTCTTTGCCCACGAAAGCTTATGCTCCAATACATCTGTTAGTCTATAAGGTGCTACAGGACTCCTTGTCGCTTTTGCAGATCCAGAATAACACAGCTACCCCTCTGATACTTGTTTTTGGCACTTCATTTTTAAATGAGCAGGCGATATTTAGATATGATGATGGGGAGAGGAACAGAAAAGTAAATGGCAGACAGAGAACATGTCTCTACTCTCACCTAGAACTTTTAATCTTTGACATATGCTGTAAATATCTTCTGTATGCACATGTGTCTACAATGCATGTATAACAACTTTAAGGTTTCCTGAACCTGTGTCCCCTTTCTGATTTCTGTGAGGGCAACTCTACACTACAGTGCTACATCGGCACAGCTGCACTGATGCAGCTGTGCTGATGTAGCACTTCTGGTGAAGATACACTATGCTGATGAGACAGAGTTCTCCTGTCCATGTAATGACTTCATCTCAGTTGGTGGCAGCATGAAACTTATGTCATTCTAGGGGTGTTTTTTCACAGTTATATCATCTTAAGTGGTGGTGATCTGCCCTCATTTTCTCAGCAGCTAGGCATCTTGCCATTACTGTCTTGAAGTGAATTTCACAGTTCTATCCCCATAGACTGAGATCTGTCTATTCCTGTCTATGTCAACCACTTACTGCTCCTGCAGATTGGATTAAGGTCCCTTTTCTATCTTTTTTTTTTAATATCCACATCAGTTAGAATTACAAAGTTAAAAAGAATGTGCCCACATGTAAGTAGCTGATGTCAATGTGGGTGAATAAAAATATATGAGGAAATGATAAAGGATGAGGGAAATTGTCCTCTCTCTCCAAGAGGATGCCTATGGCATTGCTACTAACAGATAATGAATAAATAATCTAGGTCACAGAATGATTTGAAAGAAGGTAATGAGTTTTGTGCCCATAATGCAGCTATATGATTAATTAACAAAATGGACCTATATAGGTGTGGAGTTTTACAAACAGCAATGCCCAGGGCATTTCATTTACAGTAACTTTTTTTTTGTTTTTTAGCCCCTTCTTCTTCAGATTAGGACAAATGGGCCTAAATGGGTAAAGCCTTTTGCTTTGACCAAAATCTTAGTGTGACAGTTGCAAACTATGGCAAATCCTCACGCTTAATGAGTGTCAAGGGTGACTAATAGGTAAAACTATTTCTTATTTTGCAATATGAAGATGCAAGTTCTAACTAGGACAGATTTCTTACTAAAGAACCTACTGAAGGAAAATCACAGAATAATCATTTGTACTTTTTATTGGCTGGAATAATATAGTAAAATTACCATGAAACAGATTGTGTTCCCTAGTTCTGTGCATGGATCCTTTTTTCTATGGAAAAAGGGATAAGCTACTTTTGTGGAAAAATACCTCCCATTCCCCTTTCACAACCCCTCCACAGATGTGGGAATCTGCATGGAGGAGTAACAGACACTGAAGTGAGAGTGGCAAAACTTGTATCCTCTCTTAAAACCAGACAGATTAGGTTTAAAGATGACATGTCATCTCAGAACTAGACACTGAACAGTCATGATGGTGATGTCACTCTGTTACCCCCTGGGAAATTATGTGGAAAAGATCATGTTTTAGGCTTTATAATCAATCCTCATGAAGAAGGAAATAAAATCCAGTTGTTCCTGAATTCAGTACTTACAATGTTTGCGTATCCAGTTTATATTTTCACATTAGAATTTTCCATGTGATTTTTCCCATACATTTAACCTAAAGAAATTTGGAGTTGTGGCATGTACAACAAGGATGTCTTTTTCGGGAGATTTCATTAATGATATTACAATTGCCTCAGTTAAGGATGTCTCTGGCAATGTCCACACTGCGGAGTTTTTCCAGGATACCAAAGCAGATGCACTCTTTTGGAAGCCCTGTAGTCCTAATTTTATGAAGAATAAGGGCTCCTCCAAAAGAGGAAGTTTTTCTGACATTTGGCCCCATGGAGACAGGCCAAATATCGGAAAAACTTCTTCCAAAAAAGAATCGGAAAAAGGTATGCAAATTGAGGTTTGCAATTTGTGCACCTCATCCAAAAAAACCCCAGCAGTGTAGACAACCTGTGAACCTCCTTCATTTTAAGCTTAGTCAAGGTGCATTGCCAAAGTGCTTTACTGGTAGCAGAGCTGAGTTGCATCTAAAGCACTTTTGTAACACTGGGGTATCTTTAAAGTAATTTATAACAGCAGTACTTTCTTCCTATTTCCTGATTATTTTTCTTTAAAAAGAACTAGGCAATGACGTTGAGAAAATAGCATTAATGCAATATTAAGGCTGAGAAATCTAGCACTCAAAAATAAAAAAAATATAATATTGTGCTTATGTGGAATTTCCTAATCTTAGAGTCCTTTTAAAATTGTAATGTATGCTGTTTAATACATATACACAATTTATTAAATGATTCATGTGTTAGAAATAGAAATTTTGGAAATTTATTGACTTTTTATTTTATGGATAGTTTCTTAATTTGAAATTTAGTATGCTCTTGACATGCAGATTTGAGAGCACAATGCTAAATAAATAATAACATGCTATCAGTACTAGATTTGCATGTAATATCAATATAATTTACACTACTTTGATCATTCTCAAGGCATCAGACTTCCTGTTTTTATTTTATTTTTCTCAGAGACAAAAACACACACACCAGAAATAGACTATAAAATAGTGGAAATGGAAAGAGTGGAAATGTAAATGCAAGAAAAAAACTCCCAAAAGTTTGGGAAAGACAAATACGTCTCTGCTTCTGTCTTCCTCGCCTTCTCATTCCATTCATACTCTATTTTTTCCTCCCTTCTCTTCTCTCTCGTTTCCCTTGTTTCTCATGCCACTTTGGACAGATCTAACTACTGTGAAAAGTCGATCTAAGCTACTCATTTTGAATTACATTAGTAGTGTAACTCAAGACAACATTGCTTATATTTACTTACTGTGGCATCCATATGGCACTGACTTGATGGATGAAACTCTTCCATCAATTCCCCTTACTAATTTCATTCTGGAATCTGTTAGTTACATTGTTAGTGAGCTAGTTCTTTGCTTAAATGGGCCCATGCAATCAAAGAACCAGGTGAAATCCTAGCCCCATTGTGATCAATTTCAAAATTCTCAGTGACTTCAATGGGGCCTGGATTTCTTCCAGTTTTTTGATAGCTGTGCAGGGATGTAAAAGATAAAGGTGAAACAAGAAAGGACAGAAAAGGAGAACATAGAATGAGTGGAGAAGAGAATAAGAATGTTTTGTTTTTAGTAAAGAATTTTCTGACTACTTTGGGTTTAGATCTCAAATGTAATGTTACATTTGTGCCATAGATAGACAGATAGATATTAAATAACAATGTGTATATGGCTAACTATGTAAGAAGGTAAACATCTAATGCGGGCATTTTTAAATTTAAAAATATGTTTCAATTAATCTCTCATGAGAAGTTGTTAGCAGGGGCAAAGCGTTTCTTGAATTAAATTTTTAACATAACTTCAGAGTACCAATATCACACTAAAAAAGGCTTAATCTTAAAAGTAGCTTTCATGTTGGCAAACTAACTTTTTTCCACCAAAAGGGAAGATTCCACTACAAAATGAGCTGAAGGATTTGCATCTGGGCTTAGAGTGGAAGTTCAGTTCTAGACTCACCCTCTCCTAGGAGTAAATGTGTAATGAATTAACAAGATAGGGCTTATTTCTCCTGAAAGGTGGGTTTTATATTTTTTATTACACATTCTTTAGGAAAACTGGAAATACACTAATACCAGGTGATCTATGAAGGCACAAATTGGATCTTAGGAGGAAATCAGTTCATTGTTAATGTTTCTTTTGAATTTATTATTCATCTATTTGTAGTTTAGAGATTAGGCTCCTTGTGTTCTTTGCCAAAAAATTGCATGAGAAATTCACTGTTCCTGCTGAGTAGTTTTCATAAGAGACTATTAAGACTTCTGGGGGCTTTTTAAGAATCTGCACGGCTGGATATTTTTTCTCTTTCCTGAATTGATTTTAAAAGCTGAAATATTCTCCCATTAGGAGAAAATGTGTGAAGATCACCATGTTCAATTATAGATCATCTCCTTTGAACTCCCAATAGAAATTCTGACTTTCAAGATGTTAGGCTCCTACAACCTAAATTTCAGATCACTGGATAGTAGGTTTCGTAAATTTAACTTATCAGACTGTTGGGAAATTAAAATTTTCCCTGACTGGCAATGACCTTTTAATAAGTGCTACAAGGCAAAAGTGCTGTGAATAAACTTTGTGGGCCCGATTCACATTTATACAAGTGACTTGATTTGAAGTATGAGTAGAGTCTCTCCTGTGTCCTGTGAGGGAAAATTGAGCCCTCTTGATTTTCAGAAACAACCTCATTTGAACTGTGAATTGCTATAATTACTTAAAGTGGACTGATAACATTCTTCAGAGGCTCTGGGCCCAATGTTTTCAAAGATTATGTATGTACTTTTATTTCAAATCAGAATTTTCTGTTCCTTTTTTTTTACCATATATTTAACCTAAAGAAATTAATGTTTTAGCAGTTTAAAGTTAAAGGTGTCCACTTCATGGACCTGTACAAGTTTTTGAAAATGTGCGGTTGCATCAAATGGCAAATAACAAGATTTGTAGCAAAAAAATAAAATTGGAAAAAAGAACACGTTATATGTACTGAACATTTCCTAAAACAGTTCTATTTTTGGTGTGATTTGTGAAATTCTAGAGATCACTGGAATGATTCTGGTTTACACAGAGCCAATTAATGCTCACAGAGCCAATTAATGCTGCTCTGGCTACATAAATGGTCTGTAAGGTGGGCATATGGCTTTTATTCATTGTTGCTCACCATCCCCAGCAAGTGGATGGGCTACAGAGTTTCTCCAGTTTTTGAGCTAAACAGCCAAATCTCCCACTTATCAAGGCCCTAGGCTTTAGACATAGAATGAATGCCTACACAGTAATTTTATAGCTCCACAGCATGAGTCCAATGAGCTTCAGTCAGCTGAAATAAAGCAATATATGTGCCAGCAGCAGTTATTAAACTCACAAATAAACTCACATTAAATAAACTCATCCTTTCCACACACTTTTCTGTCTTTTGCTTCAGAGAGCTTGCAATCTACTTTGTAGACATAGAGGATCATACTGTCCATTTACTCGCAATTCTACAAGAGGGTCCTCATTTTTTTGTTACTATTGATTAGTCTCTGTCCTGTTATACAAATAAGGAAAAAAAAGAAGGTGAATATTTAGTTTGTTGATCCCCAGCAATGTCTGTCTTTTTCTAAGTGTCCTAAGAATTTTAAAACAGAAGAATTGCCATACTAAGTCTCAAAATTTCATCTAGCCCAGTATCTTGCCTTCTGACAGTGGTCAATGACAGGTGCCTCAGAGGGAATGAACAGAACAGATAATCATTTAGGCTACTTCTACACTGCACAGTTATTTTGGAATAAGCTATTCCGGAACAGTTATTCTGAAATATCTTATTTAGAAATAACACATCTACACTGCAGGGAAACCTCAAAATTAGTCCGAGGCAGGCTTCCCCAGTGTAAACGTGTTATCTTGATTTAGAGCCCAGGAGGAATAACTTAGAATGGCCCTGGTAAGGAGCTATTATGAAATAGCAGAAGTGGAGCATCTACACAACCCTTATTTTGAAATAGCTATTTCAGAATAGGCATTATTCTTCGTAGATTGAGGTTTACAGAAATCAAAATAAGCTATCCGTTCTTTCAAAATTATTTTGAGATAACAGAATTGCTGTGTAGACAGTCACTTTGTTATTTTGGAATAACAGCCATTAATCCAAAATAATTTTGCTGTGTAGACACACCCTAAGTGATCTATTCCCTGTTACTCATGCTAAGTTCTGGCAAACAGACAGTCGGGTTACTATCCCTGCCCATCCTGACTAATAGTCATTGATTGCCCTATCTCCATGAATTTATCTGGTTCATTTCTACATCCTATTATAATCTTGGCTTTCACAGCATTCTCTCACAAAGAGTGCCACCAGTTGATCGTGAATTATGTGAAATACTTCCTTTTATGGTTTTAAACCTGCTGCCTGCCTATTAATTTCATTTGCTGACTCTTAGGGCTCACCTAGACTACACTAGAGTGTCAAAAGAGGATATGCAAATTTGGCAGGAATTTGCATATCTTATTCTGATCTCACTTTCGAAAGCAGAGCTTTCGAAAGTGAAAGTAGTTTAGATGTGGCTTTTTCGGCGAACCCACACCTTTGTCAAAAAGCCGCATAAACCTTATTTTTTGAGGAAGAGCGGCTTTTCGACAAGGGGGGGTTTGCTGAAAAAGCCACTTCTAAACTACTTTCACTTTCAAAAGTTCTGCTTTTGAAAGTGAGATCAGAAGAAGATATGCAAATTCCTGCCAAATTTGCATATCCTCTTTCAACACTCTAACATAGTCTAGATGGAGCCCTAAGTTCTTCTGTTATGAGAAGGAGTAAATAGCAGTTCCTTGTCTACTTTCTCTCCCCAGTCATGATTTTATAGATCTCAGTCATGGTCCCGCTTAGTTGTCTCTTTTCCAAGATGTAAAGTCCCGGTCTTATTAATTTCTCCTCATGCAGAAACCTTTCCATATCCTTAATTATTTTGCTGTCCTTTACTGAACCATCTCTAATGTCAACATATCTTCTTTTAATAAAATAGGGTGATCATATCTGCACACAGTATTCAGAATGTGGGCATATTGTGGATATATAGAAGTAATATGATATTTTTGTCTTATTAAGTATCTCTTTCCCAACATTCCCAACATTCTGTTCCCAACATGATTTCCAACCTTATGTTTGCTTCTATCCCTACACTGCAATTAAGTAGATGTTTACAGAGAACTATCCACAATGATTCTCTTTCTTGAGTGGTAACAGTTAATTTATATCCCCGTCATTTTGTATGTAGAATTGGGATTATAATATTACATTTTCTCTGCCATTTTGTTTCCTAGTCACCTAATTTTGAGAGATCCTTTTGTAGTAGTCCACTTACCCACTATGCCCTGGAGAATCTAGTTTAAATCCTTCCTTCTAGATTAGCAGGCCTACATGCAAAGATGTTCTTCCCTCTCTTTGTTGGGTGCATCTTTTCCTCGCAGTCCTTGTTCCTGGAACAACATCCTGTGGTCAGAGAATCCAAACCCTCTTTCCAAAACCACTCGGGCAACCATGAATCTACTTTCACAATTTGATGGTCCTACCTGGAGGACCAGAGCCATGCAGTGTGCAATGACCTGCTAAAGATCATTCTTTAGTATCACTGGTGCCCACATCAAGAAGTAAGAAGGGGTAACGGTCCAATGGCTTGATCAGCCTAAGCAGACAGTCAGTCACATCCTGAATTCTATCTCCAGACAAGCTGTACACTTCTTGAGATTACCAATCTGGACAATAGATGGATGACTCCATCCCCCTTTGAAGAAACTCCCCAACCACCACCACCCATCTCCTCCTTTTGAGTGGGGAGGGGTTGGGACCCTCACCTTTAGGACAATGCATCTCATGCCTTATGTTTAATGGAGTTTTTTTTCTGATCCCTTTCTTCAGATAACTTCCAAGCCATTCTCCACCATAGAACCTGTGCAGAGAGATTGTCATTTAGTACTAAAGCTGATTTAAATGATAGGTTACAGACTATAGTTAGTAGATCTACAATTTCACATTTGAGTTCCTTTAGAACTCTTGAGTGAATACCATCTGGCACATGTGACTTACTGCTGTTTAATTTATCAGTCTGTTCTAAAATCTCCTCTAATGACATGTCAGTCTGGTACAATTCCTCAGGTCTGTTACCTAAAAAGTTTGGCTCAGGTTTGGGAATTTTTAATTTTAATTCCCTTACATCAGGGGTGGGCAATAATTTTTTATGGGGGGCCTCTCCAAGATTGTGGAAAGTTGTCGAAGGCCTCACTCTTCCAGGATATTAATGGAGAAGGTGGGGGGTCTGGGATGGAGGTTGGGTGCGGAAGGGAACTTGGGGTAAGGGATTGGGGTGCAGGAGGGAGAATGGGGTCGGGGAGGCAGTTTCAGTGAAGGAGGCAGTTGTGACCTAGGGCAGGGGACTGGGATGCAGGATTTTGGGATGTGACCTAGCCTAGGAGGGGCTTGTGATTTGGTGCAGGAGATTGGGGTGCCAGATCTGGGAGAGGGTATGGGTGCAGGAGGGGGCAGAAGATTTGGGTATGTGTAAGGGGTAGAGGGTTGGGGAAGGGAGGAACTGGGGTGCCAGAGGCAGCCTGTGGCTGAAGGTGGCTTGTTGCTCCATGTGGCTCTGCTCCAGGCTTGAGAGGGAGGGAAGTGGGAGAGGGAACGAGGAGGGAGGGAGAAGGCTTCCTACACTGCCTCTGCTCCCAGCCAAAATTCATGGCTCCTATTGTCCAGAAACTGAGAGATTGGCCAACAGCAGCTTAAATATTTTGCTGGGGGGAGGGGGATGAGGGAACAGGCTTTCTACGACATGAACTGATCTCTTCCTAAGCATTCCAGAGAGGGGGGCTGCAGGCCAGATCTGCTGGATTGGCAGGCTGGATTGGCCCACTGGCAGCCTCTTGCCCACCCCTGCCGTATATCCTCATCCCTGAAGACCAATGCAAAGAATTAATTTCGTTCCTCCACAATGGCATTGTCATCCTTGAGTGCTCTTTTAGCATCTTAATCGTCCAATTGCCCCACTGGTTGTTTAGCAGACTTCCTACTTCTGTTGTACTTTTTTTGAGTCTTTAGCTAGTTCTTCAAATTCTTTTTTTTTTTTTTTTACTTTTTTAATTATATTTTTACATTTTCACTTGTCAGAGTTTATGCTTGTTTCTATTTTTCTCAGTAGAATTTAACTTTTGCTTTCTAAACAATGCCTTTTTGCCTCTCGCGTCTTCTTTTACTTTGTTGATTAGCCACAGTGGCACTCTTGATTTTCTTTCTTTTTTTGTTTTTTAATTTGGGGTATACATTTAAGTTGAGCCTTTATTATGCTGTATTTACAAAATTTCCATGTAGCTACCAGGGATTTTGCTTTTGGCATTGTACCTTTTAATTTCTTTTTGACTAACCTTCTCTTTTTTGTGTAGTTCCCCTTTCTGAAATTAAATGCTACTGTGTTGGTCTATTTTGCTGTTTTTCCTGTTAAATGTAATTATATTATGGCCACTATTACCAAGATATCTAGCTATGTTCATCTTTTGGACCAGATCTTTTAGTCCTAGTTCCACTTAGCAATAAAATCAGGAATTGCCTTTCCTCTTGTGGGTTCCAAGATCAGCTGATCCATGAAGCAGACAGTTAAGGTGTCAAGAATTTTTATCTCTGCAGCCAGTCCTGAGGTGAAATATGAGGATATCTAGTCAATATGAGGATAATTGTTATCCCCCATTATTATTGAGTGTCTCTTCTTCATTATCCTCCTAAAAGGTCATTTTGCTTAATGATTATATACCTTGGTTTGTTTTCCTTTTCAATACTGAATAAATGGTGGGAACAAGGGATCCCACCCTCTTCCTATCCTACTACAATGCCAAAGATATTTTACCCCAACTATACGTACAGTATGATGGGGGCTAATTTGGCTATGACAAATCAGGAAAGAGAGCTTGGAGTCATCATGGATAGTTCCCTGAAAACTTCCACATAGTGTGCAGCGGCGGTCAAAAAGGCAAATAGGATGTTAGGAATTATTAAGAAAGGGATAGAAAATAACACACAGAATATCTTACTGCACCTGTATAAAACTATGGTACGCCCACATCTTGAATACTGTGTACAGATGTGGTTTTCTCACCTCAAAAAAGATATTTTGGCCTTGGAAAGGGTTCAGAAAAGGGCAACTAAAATGATTAGGGGTTTGGAACAGGTCCCATATGAAGAGAGGCTAAAGCGACTGGGCCGTTTCAGTTTAGAAAAGAGGAGACTAAGGGGGGATATGATAGAGGTATATAAAATCATGAGTGGTGTGGAAAGGGTGAATAAAGAAAAGTTATTTATTAGTTCCCATAATTGAAGAACTGGAGGACACCAAATGAAATTAATGGGTAGCAGGTTTAAAACTAATAAAAGAAAGTTCTTCTTCACACAGCACATAGTCAACCTGTGGAACTCCTTGCCAGAGGAGGCTGTGAAGGCTAGGACTATAACAGAATTTAAAGAGAAGCTAGATAATTTCATGGAGGTTAGGTCCAGGGGATAGAAATGGTGTCCCTGGCCTCTGTTTGTCAGAGGCTGGAGATGGATGGCACGAGACAAATCGCTTGATCATTGTCTTCGGTCCACCCTCTCTGGGGCACCTGGCTCTGGCCACTGTCAGCAGACAGGCTACTGGGCTAGATGGACCTTTGGTCTGACCCAGTACGGCCATTCTTATGTTCTTATGTACTCTCCTCTAATTTTTACCAGGGAAACAATATAATGAAGTTCTAAAATAACACACTATAATCCCTTTTTTATGTTCAAGTGACAACTTCTAAACATTAGGTAACATTTTACATTTACACTTTCATTTGATAGATTTTAAAAATATCTGTTTTAGCCCATGTCAGTTGTGATCACCAGCACATCTGGAAAACTGGCAAGCTGTAGATTTTAAGATTTGCATTTAATTGATCTGTAAGTCTCTAAAGAAGGCAAAATGCCAAAAGATTAAATCTGCCCTCCATTTGAAACAATGTTATTTAGTTTAATAAAAGTGAAAAGTATTATTTCTTTATTTTTTACTTCTTGACATAGTTTTCTCTGTTCTTTTTCTTGTTTTGCAAAGACTCAGAGTGACTTGTTCTTAGTTGCTGAAGCCAGAAAAAATGAACTTGAAATTATATACAAAAATTATATACCTTTTAAGTCTGTCAAGTGACAAAACTTAATATTTTGTTTATGATCATGGTTATACCATGGTAACAACAGGAGAGAAACTGAAATAACACAGAGCAATTCAAAGAAAGTTTTCAATAAGTGCACTCCCAACTGTAGTTTGGATGGGATATGATGTATTTTTTAAATAATTTCATAAAATATAAAGTTACTCCCATTTTATTTCCTAACACCTATTAACCACCAGCAGAACATGCAATAATGTGCACTTATCACACATTAGGAAAAAAAGGGAGACATGAGGTCATCACATGTTGGTTAAAAGTGATCTAATAAGAAACACAATAATCATGGAAAAAACAAGTCGTCAATGTACAAGACTCAAGGAAAGACAGCTTCAGAGGAACTACAGAAATAGAACACTGTTGTTTCACATAAAGAAGTTTGGGATAAAAAAGTGCATTGAACTGTGAGGAGGAATAATTAAATGCTATCAAAGAGATTTATTTTGTAGTTGATATTGCTTTACTTTCTAGCCTCCTTCATTGAAATCCTAAATTATCTATTAATATAATTCTTAAGAAAATAACATAGCTTTAAGTAATAAATAAATAAATAACCCTGAGAAATCAGAAAGGTCAATTTTGCTGATTAATCAGCAACCTTCACAATACTTTCAAGAAGTAGGCCTTACCATATTTCTTAACAGAAACATCTAAATATCTTTTACACAGGTGCTGTGTAAATATCTAAATATCCAGTTTACATGGTGCTGACTAGAAAATTAGTTGAAATGACGTGCCCTGTTTTGCACTTTCCTGGGCAATTCTAGGCCACAAGAACACAAGAAGGCCTACTTTTTTTTCTGACCTCAATACTTTAACTTAGAAGCAGCTCCTTTTATGCAGCATTACCAATCCTTCGCGACTGGCCTGGAGTCTCCTGGAATGGGCACCAATCTCTCTGTGATGAGTGGAAGTAATCCAGGTGATTTTAATAGGATACTTTAAGAAAATGAAACTACTTCACACTGGAAAAAAATTTCCCAGAATAGCTTCAGTGAGAGTTAGCAACTCTATTTAAATATCATGGAGTTAAACTGGTGTAATACTGGTTTGGCTGAGATGGGAGTCAGGGATTAGTTCTTGTGGATAATATGAAATGGTTAACCCTTTGATTATTGGGTTAATATTGTGTGAAAATAATCCCCTGTATTCATGAAATACAAAGGCAGGCACCATAAAAAATATGCAAAATAGAAATCCACTAGCCACATTGTTATTATTTAATCAAACCTTTATGTTAATAGAGAACTGTGACCAAAGCATTTGAAAGGGATAAAAGCAAAAGATATGTCATTAAGTTGGACTGTCACAAGGCAACAGATAATGAGGTTCAAGAGAAAGAGAAATTCAAGAATTATAACATGTATTTTGTTAACAAACACCGATCTGGTTTAGAAGACAGACCAATTTAAAAATGGACATTGTATTTCCTTTGACTTTGGGATGAATAAAAAAAAACACAACGCAGAAAGACATTAATCTCAACCAACTCTTTTGTTTGGTTGATTCTATTTGCTTTTCTTTGGATTTTTGTTTGTTTGTTTTGTTTCATTTTTAACCCTGATCTCTAATGTGATGGGTTAGATCACAGAAATCCTCTTCAGATTGTTACCCAGTGTAATGATCAAGTCACTGAGCCTGCTTTCCTCACCACCTTGTCCTTCTGGACCAGAAGCTCTGGTCTCCCCCAGACAAGGCACAGGATTGGGGTCACCATGCCACAGCAGAACAACATAGACACTGAACCAGCTCAGTTTAGGGAGGGTTCAGCTGTAGGACCGTTGGCAGCACCCATGAATGAAACGCTGAAAAGGAACCATAACCTGAAATAAATCTGTCTTTCTCTGTATAAAATTTCATATATAGAACGTTTGTAGGTTTGAACTCTTTATCAGTGAAAGAGAGATATGCACCGTGAGTACTCCCCCACCTGGTGATAATTATTTACTCTGGGTCTGATAATAAACGAAAGTATTTTTATTAAGTATAAATGTCGCATTTAAGTAATTTCAAGTGAAAACAGAAAGTTATTAAGTCAAAATAAATAAAACACGCCAGCTAATTCTAATATACTAAGAAACTTATTACATGCAAATTCTTATTCACTAGAGTGAATTCATTTGGCATGAGAATGGATAAGGTTCTGGTAAATGGAATGTATTTTAAGAAAGACTCTCTTGATCAGAAAGCTGTTTTAATATGGGAAAGAAATTAGTACATTTCCACGCTCCTCATTTCTATGAGCACATATTTAGATGCCTAAATATGTGGCAATATTTTAGAAGCTAATCACAATATTCATTAATTTCAATTTTCTACTTCTTCATGTCATAGAGAAGAAGGTTAAATAAGAAAGAATGGTCAATTTGCTTTCTAAATCCATCATAAATTTATGCAATTTTATTATCCCGAAAAGGAAATAAGTTGCAGGAGATTTTCAAAGATAAATGTAATATTTAGGTATCTAACTCCATTGATCTTTAGATAATCAAGTCTGAAAAGTTTAACCTAAGCATAAAAACTGTAGAATAAATAAAAGATTGAGCAGTCTTGGAAGCTAGCTCTACAAAGGAACTTCAGGGTCCTATTACAGCAATAAATAAACAGCCAACCAATTGTCTAATTATTTTGAACCACTCTAGCAAAGAAGAGTAAGACATCTTGTGTGTATGATCTATCTTCTGTGAGCCACAGAAACTTGCAGACTGGTGATCAGATGAAACATAAGCAGTATTTAATAGCAAAAGCAAATGGCAAAAGTGAACAACCTTAATACAATTACAGAAGAAAATTACAGATTCTGATGAAGTGATCCACAGATATAGTGGGTCAGTAAGGGTATGTCTACACTACAGAGAAGATCAAAACTGCTGCTGTCAATCTTTTAGGGTTCAAATTAGTGGGTCTAGTGAATGGGCACTCCAACCGATGCCGGTAGTCCTGCTTCCATGAGGAGCAAGGGAAGTCCAAAGGAGACTGTTCTCCCTTCGACTCTCTGCAGTATGGACAGCACTAAAAGTTGAGTTGAGGTACTTTGACTTCAGCTATGCAATTAATGTAGCTGAAGTTGCGTATCTTAATTCGACCTTATCCTGTAGTGTAGACAAATCCTAATAGAGTTTTAAAGAGTGGAAGAGTCATATTCAACACAAAATTGGCTGCAACTTGACACTACTATCCAATAACAAATCAATTCATGTAAAGCAAGTAATCTGCCTACCTAATCGCAGCAAAACTTCCAGCAGAGTTATTGCATGATTATTAATGCTAAGTATTTTTGTCATATACTTAATAATTATACACGAATTATGATTTTAAAGTTCAGTAATCTTTATACATTTTAAACAAAATTGAAGAAAAACTCATTCAGCCTATCTAGTGGCTCAGTCTTGCGTATATACAGCAAACTATTACTTAGGCAATCATGTTCAAAACAAGCCTAAGGCTCTGACTTTTGGACCAGAGAGATTATTAGCATCAGTGATGGTATTAATCTGATTTGCAAAGGAGGGGTGAAGAAATGATTGAGAGGGTACTGTATTTAAAGCCCAAGGGAGTGATACAAGAGCTGCACAACAATTTGAGAAAAAAATGCTTCCTGTATGAAAATTCTAACATTTATGGTAAAGAAAAATAGTGTAAAGAAAGATAATGTATTTCCTGTCAAAAACTGTTATGAGATATACTGGTAGGGAAAAAGGCATAGTTGTGGTAAAGATAAACTAAGCCACCCACTGTCAGCTATGGTAAATTCCAGCAGTTTAATAAATCCATGGAAGCTTCAGTCTGTCTAAAAAACCCTTTTTTTTATGAACATAGGATTATCTCCTCTAGTATTCTTTATTCTCATTCAACAGTCAGCTAATAAACCCCAAGACCTTCCATTTCTTTTAACATGACTCCTTATCTTCAGTGTATGTGACACTTCTGTTATTGGTTTGTTCATTCCTAATAGAGATTGAAAAATCTTATGATGCCTAGTCATGTTGATTATCATCTCAAGGCCCGTCCCCATTATAAAATTAGTTCAGGGTCAGAGGTACCAAGGGAAAGCCATCATGCATTATCAAAACAATGCAGATTAATACTTCCCTATTTGTTTCAGTGCTAAAATGTACAGCTCAGACACTTGTCCTACTATAATATCTGTAAGGATGAGGTAGTCTAGAGAAATAAGGGAGGCATTTTTTTTACAGCTCTAATTATGTGCATTAAAGAAACCGTTATATTATACACAAGACTTGCTGAGATACAAATATTTAAAGTAGGTTTATTGGAGGTTCCTGATGGGTTTCAAACTTACATTTTGAAAAATATATTAAAATATAATTGATGTACAGCGGCATTTAAAAAATATGTCCTGAAATTAAATGTTTTTCAGGCCATATATTACAGGGGCATTTAGAGAGAGATATTAGAAAAGTATAGTTATTATAACGATTAGAAGAAAAAAGGGAATTACAGAAGATGATAATCACTTATTTTTGCATATGGCAAATGTGCCTTAGGCACCATTTCAGTGTCTATTTATGGCTATATTAACAAATGAATATTAAATGTATTTTCTTTCAGTTTTTCTCTTAATTGGGAATTTGTATTAACACTTGCATTAAAATAACTCTGCATTCAATGGTTTTCAATAATCCAGAAGCTATATGCTGAAATGTATATTAAAATAGTAATTTGAACTGATAGCATTTTTTCTTCAAAAACCCTCCCTTTCTGTAGGCACTGTTTGCACTGAAAACATTTTCATTCAATGACTTTTTCTGTCATAAAAATTATTCCTAGACACAAACATTCTTATTTACACCTGAAGTAATCTGTTACTTGCCCTTTTGAAATTTTGGTTGACACTATGTAACATGTTTTATCTAAGGTTCTCAGTGACATGATTTAGTGACATGTGGCTCAATACATTAATAAAGTATCTGTGAGGTAGATGTTATCATGCCCACTAAGTGGAACACAAAGCAGGTATTTATTTGGATAGCTAGATACATGGCTAACCATCCATATCCATGTAGTAGCACTCATTTTGTGTGCACATTTTAGTGATCAGTTGTATAGCATGCATAAATATGTTAATTTTTAATGAAGGGAGGTAGACAGGCGTCTGTTCCAAATTCAGTATTTTTATATTTTATGAATGCATTCCCTAAATTTAGAGGGAGGGTACACTAGGTCCCTTCACCCCTTAGCCCTCAGATTTACACTCTGTTACTGGGACATGTTATCTCACAATGGAATAATGATACCAAAAAAACTCTCACGGATCTGGATACAGCTACACAGCACATGACTTTCCCATATAGCTGTGTCAGTGCACTGCTATAGTGATCTGCTAGGTCCCGTACTATTCTAGTTGTGGAATTAAGCACATAATATTTCATGCGTGCTCTGAACTTTCCTGTGGTTTTGTGATGAGCACTATTGCTATCTCCAAAGGACTGGGATAGAAGCACTAAACTCATCTCCATTTGTAATACTAGATCCTGTCCAAAAGCTGCTGAAGTCAATAGAAGTCTCTTTTTTTTGATTTATGGGCTTTTGAATCATGTTATAAGTCCAGGTTTGAATCCAGATCTTCTGAATTGAAAGTCAGATTTGACCCCGAGTTATTGAGCCACTTATCCCATATATGGTTCACCTTTCTAATTTTAATTTGAACAATGATGATTATTATTCATTCTCAATGTGAAAATCATTCTTTTTCACTACTCTACCTGAGCAAAATCATACCATTATAAGGCATTTCTGGTAATGAATATCTTGGCTTAACAGGAGGACTGAATTGACTTAAACCAATTAATGATGCTGAAGATCCTTTCACTCCATTACTTTTCATGACATTGAATTTGAGTTCATCTATTTATTGAAAAAGGACCAGTTTTGACTTTTACATAATGAATCTAAAATGAAATGATTTATATAGAAAGGAAGCAATGTGGAAGAAGTGAGATTTGTAAGACAATAAAAAAAATCTCTAAGTCTAATGCATATCAATGCCTCTGAAAATGAGAGCACATTAGCCATGTTTGTCACAAGGGCCTTGGATCTGAAAAAGTGATATGGCTGGTGCCAGGAAGGGAAAGACCCTGGATAATAAGATGCTAGAACACCATGCTAGAATTATTTTCAATTGTTAGGTACATTGAGGAATCCCTTGTTAACTCTTATACCATCTGCTCATCTTCCTTCATTTTAGTATAAAAATATTCTAGCTAAAAAATTGGTTCCCATTTCAAATAGTTTTATAGGAATACCTTGAAAGTCTGATTCCCATATAGATCCATTTGAATTTTAAGGGATACTATCAAACTGAAAACTAGACACTAAGGGTGTATCTACATTGGGGAGTTATTGTGAAATAACTCCTCTTATTTCGAAATAACAAAGCAAGGTTCACACTACCCAGCCTATTATTTCAGAATAATAACTCCTGTTTGTCATGAGGAATAACACTTACTTCAAAAATGTTATTTTGGGAGTTATTATTTTGATATAGAGTCCTAGTGTAGACATGCCCTAAGATTATTAGAACGGAAAGAGTTCGGGAGGGGGAATTATCATTTAGTGGTTCATTTTGCTTTCTGCAGTTGAAAGCATTTTTGAATGCTTAGTGGGTTTTGTTATTTTATACATGAATGTAGTATGCTGTCTGAGATGGTGTTTATCTGTACATCCTTCTCTAGGCCTTGCAAGAAGATGTTTATCAAATAAAGCAGGAGGAAATTAAAACTGCAGTGACAACTGACAGCTGTGTATAGAAGCAGGTGGGGGAGGTTGGAAATCCGAGCACTTTTAATGTTACTGCTCTCTGATCTACCTAAAACTTTATTAAGATTTGTCTACACTGGCAATCAAAGGACAAAGCTTTTGTCATTCACAGGTACTTAAAAAATGACAAAAAGCTTTGCCATAACAAGTAATACTGTAAACAGTGCTTTATCGGCAGGAGCGCTTTCCTGCTGACAAAGCAAATGCCACTTCTTGGGGATGGATGTTTTTTGTCAGCAAAAGTGTGGACAAACAGTATTTACACAGCCTGATATATAGCGACATAGTAGAAGAAAGCAGGGGAAAGTATAATCATTTTTTTAAACCAGGACATACTAATTCAAGGGTGATCTATTAGAAAATTGAATGTTACAAAATTACCCCATTAAAATATTGGCATTCAAACAGGTCCTTTCAATGACTAACCTGTCAAAACATAAAATACAATCTGAAGCATCAATTTATATTTAGAAGCACTAAATAATTTGCAATGCTTTTTTAAATTTAATGCAGCAGCACTAATTTTCCAGATTCTTCTTGGCATCTTCCGTTTTCCCTGGGTTCTTCTTTTTTTTTTTTTTTTACTCCTTTGTCTTTTTTTGTAGATTTGTTCCTTTTTTTTTACAAATGTTTTCAATACCCATCCTCTAGTTTATTTTATTTTGCTTTGAATGTAATGATTCATTTCTTTCTCTCCTTCATTAGAGTTATTTTGCTTTTCAAGGGTCTGCTGTGCCCCAATGCACAGAAAATCATACAAGTAGGAGAAATGTGCCAAAAATTATACTGCAAAAAGAGAAGACAGTCTGCACTTGTTCATGCTGCAGAACAGTGCAAATTAGACATGGTGTGTTGGAAGCGACGGGCAGAGACAAATGGAGCATGACAGCACTAATTATGGGCAAAGGGAGGGTGCTGGAAAGGTTGCAATAACTGCCAGATTTGGGACACTCCCTGGAAACAGAGGAGGGAAACCAATCAACAAACACATTTCCCAAGTGTTTCGGTCAAGAACAGACAGATGGTTACTGGCCAGCTTGCTGGTCCTCTGAGCAATGTGAATGGCAAAAAAGACTGGAGAGGGAGTGATTACTTTACAGAAGTTCTGAACCAAGACACCTGTGGACGGCCACTCCCATCTCACAGAGCCACAACAATATCACCATCAAGTGAAATGCAAGGAAACTACTGGAACATGTATCTCAACAGTATAAAAATAATATTTTTTCTGAATAAATGATAGCATGACTCTGTATCAAGAGGGACACAATTCTGTAGACCTGTGGTTCTCAACCAAGGGTACATGTACCCCTTGTAATACGCAGACAATTTCCAGCGGGTATAGCATCTTATCAAGCTATTTGCCTAAATTTACAACAAGCTACATAAAAAGCACGATAGTGAAGTCAGTACAATCAAAAATGCCATACAGACAATGATTTCTTTATACTGTTCTATGTACTATACTCTGAAATATAAGTAGTACACTTATATTTCACTTGCTTTAATTTATAATTATATAGTGAAAATAAGTGATTTTTCAGTACGAGCATGGCTGTGACACACTTGTATTTTTGTCTGATTTTTAAGCAAGTAGTTTCTAAGTCAGATGTAATGTAAGGGTATACAAGACAAATTAGACTCCTGAAAGGGTATAGTAATCTGGAAAGATGAAATGCATAGAGATTCATAAAGCCATAGAGATGCTCTGGGTTAATGCTTTGGCCTTCATCAGCACCATGAGGTGCACTTGCTTGCAACTGCACTTGAATTGCTTGCTCCTGGAATGCTTAATTTGCACATAATCTCCATAGCTGCTATGTGTCATGAGGGATGATGAGGGATAGATCTGCTCTTCCTAGGGCCATGTTTGCATATGCACTAATTCATTTCTCAGACTTACAAAGTATTGTACTATTTGGCATGCTTGAAATCATAGTGGCAGTAGATGTGTTCTGGTAAAACATTGTTACTTTGACAATTGATTAGCTTCCTGTACACATTTTGGGCTAAATTCCATGCCTACTAAAGTTAATAGGACTTTTGGCAGGTACTATAGTGAAATTAGGATTTGATGCATTGACTCTGTAGAGACCATTGCTGAATTCTGCAGTCCACAGCAAAGACATTGTGCTTCCCAGCCTACAGGTGCTTAGCTCATTTTAAAAGACTCAGGACTTCAAAAGATCTTTAGGACTTGATAAATTAATAATCAAGTAGAGCAGGGCTACACAACACACGGCCTGTTGTCCACATGTGGCCTGTGGCCCGTTTGTTTGTGGCCTGCAGTGCAGTTTGGGTTTATATGGGGCTTCCAAAGTTGAATAGCCCTGAAGTAGAGTATCCCCTCTTCTGATGTCTCTGTACTGACATGGGCTGTCAGCATATAGGCAAATGGTTAGCATATAAAATACCAGTAGTTGGCGCTCCAGATTATGTGGCATAACTGCCAGGTATGACGCACCCCCTGCCCAAGGTTTATGAAATGGACTTATGAACACAAATATACATAACTCAAAGATGCTTGGGACAAATTACTTCATGTAACCTATCAATCTTCATATCTTAATCCACTGGATCTGTTTTTCTTATTTTGGTTTGTGTATCATTCTTGTGTATAAAATTAGACATATGGAGTGTGGAAGGCTTTATGGTTTTTCAGTAAAAGCCATGACGAGTGTTATCCTCAATGTCATGATGGCCAACTGTTAAACAATCTCTTTTGTCCCTTAAGTCTTATTCTTTAAGGTTGCAGTGGGGAAGTCACATGTCTACCCCAACTGGCCAGGTGACTTCCCATGCAAAAAGGGAATCTTTAAAAACAATAGGAAAGTAGAAGTGCTGGATCTTTGGCGGGCACTCCCAGGGGAATGAACTAAAAGCCCCAGGGAAAAGGAGACTTCCCTGGTTTGAAGGCTGAGCTGGAAAGGAAACAGTTTAGGTGAGTTTATAATGAATCTGTAACAAGTTTGTGCTGAGGTTTCATTGTAGAATAGTTAAGCATTTTCTGTTATTCTGAGTTTGTAATCTACTTTCCTCTGCCTATTTTCACTTATTACCTCTTGAATCCTACTGCTTGTACTTAATACAATCACTTTTACTTACTATCAAAACCAATATAAATAATTGTTACCTGGGGAAGCAATCAGTGTGTACATTCCCCCTTTCATTGTTAAAGGGGACTTACCTAAATAATTCATTTGGGGTTCTGATCCCATTTGGGGAGTGGTTTCCCAGGAAGCTGGGCCCCAAACTGCACTCTTCTTGGACCTGAAGAGGTTCAATGTATGTACTGCTTTTTTTGAGTTGGGGGGTGGGGGGGCAGTGATCTCAGCTTGGTGCCTTGGCTGTGGGAGACAAGGGAGCTGGCCCAGCAGGACTGAGCAGTGAGAAGCTCCAGAGAGCAGGAAGGTAAGTGGCCTTGTCAGCACTCTGGGAGGCACCCCCCCAAAAGGTGACCACACCCCATCACACCAGATTTTCTAGAAGTAATGAAACTTGTGCACTATGAATGAATTTCTGTAGGTTCTTTTCATGGTGCACTTAATGGAGTTATGGGAGGGAGTCTATTTTGACAAATAGTCTTTGGATGTTTGTGAAGCTTCATTTTGTATGCTCAAAACCCCATTGCACTGCAATGGAAAGGGTTAAACCATCTCTGGGAGAGAGCTATGGCTAGGAGCCAATCAGGAGAGGTCTTGAGGCAGCCAGTCAGAGGGATGTATAAAAATATGTCTGCTCAGGAGGAGTACACTCTTGTTCTAGCTCTAGAGGGAGAGGGACCTAGCTGCCGACTAGCATGGGGTACCTTGGACAGATCAGTGCTGGGGGAAGAGAGAGTGAGGCAGGGGAGCTCAGCCCTGAATAAACCCCAGGCTGAGGTCTAGCAACAGGGGCCCAGAGAAGTAGTAGGGCTGCAGAGGTGCATCCAGAGTGGGAGAAGGCAACAGGTCTACATTGCCTTGCCAATGATGAATGGCAATTTCAGACTGCAGTTTGCCCTGAGACCGGGACTGGATAATGATTGGCAGTAGGTCACTGAAGCAAGATAGCTATAGAAGGTTTGGGTTCTCTCTGAGGGGAAAATCCCAGAGTGTAAGGCCACAGCCTTAATGCAGTTCCCTAAGGGAAGGTTGCTGTGGTCTGGGAGGGATGCAGATCCTGATGAGCAGTAGAGAACAGACAAAAAGGGTAATAGTTTGTGAGAGACTGCCAGGAGAGGGTGCTCTGAGGCTGGGCGTAGCTAATTTCTGGAGTGACCAGATGGAGGCACCACAGTGTAGAGTCATGGACTGTCATAATCCCATTAGAGTTCCTCTTGCAAGCTCCTATTTGATTTTTCTACACTGTGGCAGAACTGCTGCCCTGTAACAAACCTATCATTAATAGGCAGCAAATTTAAAACAAACAAAAGAATTTCTTCATGCCATGTACAGACAATCTGCGGAACTCCCTGCCAGAGGATGTTGTGAAGATCAGGGCTTTAACAGGATTCAAAAAAGGACTAGATACATTCATGGAGGATAGGTCCATCAATGCTTATTAGCCAGGATGGGTAGGAATGGTATCCCTAGCCTCTGCTTGTAAGAGGCTGGGAATGAATGACAGGGGAAGGATCATTTGATGATTATCTGTTCTGTTCATTCCTTCTGGGGCATCTGGCATTGGCCACTGCCAGAAGACAAAATACTGGGGTGGATGGACCTTTGGTCTGACTCAGTATGGCCATTCTTATGTTCTTATGACTCCTAGTTTGACACATATTAATCTCCCTTCCCCCCAACAGGATCACTAGGAATTATGGAACCTGGAGGGCAATTGAGTACAGAAGCACTTATTAATAAATAACAAAATCTTCAATTATCAAGCCAAGGTTTATGAGCTGGTATGGTATCTTTGCTATTCTCTATAATTAATGCTAGAAATACTGCAGGAAATGCAACATATATTGGGGTAAACGTAATTAACCAAGGTGGTGATTGTTAGTACAATTTAATGTTGCCCAGTAAAAATACGTATACAGACTTCAGCATACATTCAAGAGAAGCCTACTCTGCAGAGGGGTTGTTCCTCTGCTCCTCCCTCGGAACCCTTGAGACCATGTCAGAAGTGTTACAGATGGGATGGATATATTACACAAACATCCTTTCCCCTCTTGGCATACATTCTCTTTCCCACCCCCTGATTTTTCTGCAATTTTACTCTACTTTGGACTCCGCTTGGGTTAAGCACAGGGAGTACATCTAAGAATGATATCCTTATTTTTACTCTGCTTCTTATTTATTGATCCTTTCTTCAGCTTGGCCTTTCCAGCCAGAAACCCAATAAAATACCAAAGAAAGTTGGATTCAATCCATACATGGGCTTTTAAATATGGTATAAGAGAGAGACAGATCTGATTCAATAATCTGTTGGATATAACTGTTGGCACACATATATTGGAAATTCAACAGTTGAGGTTTTGGTGGAGAGAAATATAGAAATGTAATATACGAATATAAAGATCAAGAGTTATTCATTAGGGTTTTTCGTCAAATTCTTTTGATGAAGCTTAGATACTTAATTATTCCACTAAATATAGTTGTAGTCACTTTAATTGAAAATTGTCATGTCAGAAAAGGCACACATACCAAATCTGCCTTAAAAATAAAGCCTCCTATTTAGATTTAGATTGAATATGAACGACTTGTATGCTGTGGTGTATTGAAATAATGAGGAAGCAAGCTATTAGAAACACAGATGGTCTGCCTTGTTCAGATCACCTTGTTTACTGCATAGGTCTTAATTTAGTTATCAGAACAGATGTGCCCAGTGTACAGAACATAACCCCCATTTCCCCTTTTCCCATTAATGCTGTCAAGTGGCTAGATGAATAACAGATATCTGATATGCTGCCTAGTACCGATAGATATTAGAAGGGTGTTATTTATGGGTGTTATTAGAAGGGTGTTATTACTACACTGATGTCCACATGCATGAATATCTGTTCAAGTACAGAGGTATTCAGAATGGATCATCCCAGCTCTACTGCACATCACGTTCTTCATATTCACTGACTGATGGTGGTAAATTCTGCCAGCTGGTGGAGAGAAATTCCCCTGGACCTGTGATACAAACCACCTGTGTAAGCTCTCTTCTCTTTCCCTTTCCTCTCTGGTGGTGTAAAGGGTTGTCAAAATGGGTGTCAAATAGAGCCTGTAAAACTTTTTTATGTCAAAACATTTTTGACAGAAAATTAGTTTTTTTGGAGAAAAGTGTTGACTTTGTATGGAAAAATAGACTTTTTTGTCAAAAAATTTCAATCTGAAATGCCACTGAGGTGCCTTAAGATGGCTGCAGTTCAGGT
Organism: Pelochelys cantorii; assembly: GCA_032595735.1. Taxonomy (NCBI): domain Eukaryota; kingdom Metazoa; phylum Chordata; order Testudines; family Trionychidae; genus Pelochelys; species Pelochelys cantorii. The sequence continues at coordinate 66,474,359 of CM064330.1, forward strand.
GCCTTGCATTGTCACTCTCCCCTATAGACTACGTTCCCCAGCTGTTCTACATCTCCAAGGATGCATCAAGACTGGGGACTCCTATCATGAATACGACTCAATAAAATGGGAGTTTGTAGTGCATCATGGGAGAAGGAGGAGGACTCATGGAGGAGGAGAGGAGCATGGGGCACTATGATAGCTTTATTAAATGAAAATTGTTGGTGTTGAAAAAAAGAAAAATGTTGGCTGAAAATATTTGGTTTTCAGCTAAAAATGTTGAGATTGAATTTTTTGCAGAAGTCTAAATTTTTCTACAGAAAAATAAGTCTGCTCTCTGACCAGTTCTAGTGTTAATGTAATAGCAGCTGCAAATCTTCCAAGCCAGTTGCATGGAGTATGGGTCTGATGTTTCCCCAAGGTGCCACCTGGAACTTGGGTACCACAGAGACCTCTGATCCACCATCCTGGGCTCCCTCTCACATTGTGCTGCTATGACAAGCTGCAGACCTGCTCCCATTCCTACACGTCCTCCAGCATTCACACAGGCTGGGACACATAGTTGCTGGTACATGCAGGCTTTCTGACTACCCACTGAATGAAGCAACTGTAGAAAGGCTGCAGCCAAAATAGCAACCCCCACATCCTAGCCCTCCCCACCCCATTGGAATATAAACCCAAAATTATACTGTCTTACACTGCACAGGGAACTTGACAGCATAAGTTCATTGAGTTTACCTCTCCCTCAGTATGGAGGCTGCAGATTCTTAAAGTGCAAGCTACACTTGTTTGCAGTTCGGCATCCGCAGGCTAGAAAGCTCTTTAGCCTGGGTCCAACTCTCCCCCCCTGCCGACTCCATTTCAGTTCCTCTGGTATTTGCAGAAATCCTTCTGTGTAGGGAGTGAAGAACAACAGATGATGTCACTCCCTGCTTTATATAGCTTTAGTATGTGGCAGGAACCCTTTTGTCCCAAGCTCAGTTTGTGGGGGAAAACCCACTAATATCCCAAATCAACTCCAGAGTAATGTGGTCTGGTTACATGCCCTTGAGTGAGTCATACCAACTTAGCAGGGGGTTAGACACGATGACATCCTGAGGTATCTTCCAATCCTTTGGTTCATAGAACCTATGATTCAGTGATTCAGTGATTCTATAACTTTACTTATAGGCTATCTGGAACATTCACATCTGCAAGATAGTGCTGAAGGCCCATTGTTTTTGCTGATGGATCATCAGTACTATTTGGCTTCTTCACTGCTGTACAAGAAAGGCTTGTGGGTGTTACCTAGAATAAGCCTAATTGAAATACATATGCATAGCCAATATTCTTAACTTTAGATACAAAAATGATGCATGGATACAAATAGGATAATCATATTAAAAAAATCATAACTTTTCCAATTATACCACTCATCACCTATCTTGTACACAATGCATCGTAATTTTATCACAATCATAGCATAATATTATCACTGTGAAGAATATTGTATGCAGTATCACAATTTGGAAAAATAGATCTGCGTAAAAAGATACCACATTTTAGTAGACTGAATTTAGGAGGCTTGGGTCCTACTCCTGTATCTGTTGCTCACAATTTGGGTGACCTTGGGGAAGTCGTATCACCGCTCTGTGCCTTGGTTGCCTCATCTGTAAAATAAGGATAATGAAAATGACATTCTTGGTAAAATGGGAGCTCTATGAATGAAAAGTGCTGAGGTGTTATTATTATTCTCCCTTTCCCTCATCTCCAAATTCTAACACCTCATCTAAATCTCTCACCTCTCATCCTTTTTACTTCTTCTGACTCTTTTCTTCTTGTTTTCTACCCACTTACTTTCTAATGTGTATTTGTTGAACTATCATAGCAGATTTGAAATATGGACTAGTGACAGATGATGATGATGACGATGATTTTTTTTTGTAAAATAAACTATTTATAAGACTTTATCTGCTTGAAAGGATGGTAGAAGGGAATAGCTGGTGACAAATATATATGTATTTCAAGGATGCCTTCTTTTGCTGCTGTAAATGAGCTGTTTTTTTCTTATTTTTGTTCTGCACTAATGTTATTAACAAAACTTTAAGCACTGACAGTTTATTAGAATAATGTAGTGTCATACTACCACAAAAGAAGAACAAGTCAAGCATTTTAATTTAATACCTATGAAGAAGTAAATTTGTTAAAATAATCCATTCAAAATTATATTTCAGCCACAAGTAGGTTTGATAAAACAAGAGCATGAAAAGTCAACAATCTTCCTAGTAAGGATTCCTGTATAAGCTTATGATAATCCAGAGAGGAAACATTATGAAAAATTGTAGGAGGTTAGACTGACATTACAACTGAGCATAACAGATCAGGATCAGAGCTGAAAAGCCATTAGGGGAAGTTTGGCATATACGTAAGCTTTGGTTTTGTCTGACCATATATGAAGCCATGTGCCATTTCTGAATTTGCAAAGCTTCAAAAGTGGGTTACATGATTCAATAAATATATATATTCAATGTCAAATATTTGAATTCAGTTGAAAATAGGCTTAATCATAACATAATTACAAGTCAGTCTTTGAATTACAACTGGAAGACCAGTTCTGAAGCTGAAATAACATCATATATTTTGTGCGTAACCCATAGCCTGGCATTTGTTCCCTTGTAATATTTTTGAAATGTTTTCAAAAACCAAATATATTTGCAAATAGTGAGTCTGGTTCTTGAGTACTTCCATAAGAGAAGAAGAAATTACCACATTCTGAATTTATTAAATACTATTAAATTAACTGTAATTAGGACTTCAGTTATGTTGGCATGAAAATCACATAAAACATAATTTTCTGCTTCTTCCATGGTTTCATGTGTTTCCATTTTACTATGAATTTTGTTAAATCCATTATTCTGTACAATCACTCTGGTTTCTGGCAAAAGGTGGTAAGAGGTAAGTGGGTTGCAGTTATGTTAGTGAGCAAGGAGGAAGAGTGGGCAACATTTGGGGTGGATTGATTCTCTGGGGAAATCTAGAGGTTAGGTCAGATAAACAAGGCAATTAATTAATCATCATGTGTGATGTTGACTCTGAATTTTTACGTTAAGAACTCTGACTCATGTAATTAGTAAGCATTCAACAACTGAGATTCAGGCAAGAAGGCAGAGCTTTTAAAAAAGTTTTTTAAAGCATTCAATTCAATCTGGATCTTCTGTTTTCCATGAGGTATGCTCGGAAGCATGATAAGGGTATTAGCATATTTGCTCTCATTCTACACTGACAACTGTAATTAACATTCTTACGCCAGTAGCTTGATACTAATCATTGCAACCCAGATTGCCCTTGGGGTGACATTGAAACCTGCTGAGGATTCATGAATGACTGTGAACCTAATAAGCTATGCATAAAGGGCTAAAGACTAGTTTAAGTAACACATTAGACCTCTATACCACTTAAGATCTCAATATAGGACTTAAGTGGTGTTAATGTTTATTACATTGACTTTGTGCTGGCCCTCTGTATAGGGGATAATTCCCCATGGGGTAAATTTCATCCTTTGTGAAAGACAACATTAGAATAATCTATAATAATGAAAATGCTGACAAAAAAAGGTATTCAATCAAACATGCTTTTGAAATATATTTTACAGATATGTTTATGTATCGTATATGCAACAATCTACCCTTCTCTTTGATGTAATTTCATTAATCAAAAAGGAAAATGGAACAGGGAGAATCTAAGGGGTTGATTGCATAGCATGAATAAAATCCAGAGTCGTCCGCATACATGTAAGGATCTTACCATAAGCCCCATAGCCTCTGAGATTTGGAAGCTTGCCCATAAAGGGGGATGCTTCACTTCCATAAAGGGGATGGGAGGAATTAAAATGTTTGATTCGTCTCTCCCCGCTACCAGTCAATACATTTTTCCATTCTTCCATCTCTGTTCTATTTTCCAGCTCCAGCTTACACAGACAATCAATTTCTTCGCCTGTGTGATTGATCAAAGAAGACTACAGTGTGAACGGAGAACCTTGGAAGATAAATAAACTTGCATCATTAGAGATGGAGGCTGATGAAACACCGTGCTGTACTTTGTAATTATTTATTATAGGGTTGAAATACACAAGCTGAAACAGAGGAACACAAGTGCACTTCATTCAAAAATATTTCTAAATTTATCTTTGATTAATTTTTTCTATACATTCATTAGTAATTAATCAATCTGTAATGAATTATTTCTTATGTATAATGAACAATAACTTTGTCCTCCTTGCACTCGTTTGTGCTGCTCCAATGCTGCAAAAAAGCTCCAATGTTAACTATAGTTTCTTCTTGCCACCTTCCCTCACAGAATCTTAGTGCAATGCAAGCTGCATTTCCAGGCCACGACTGGGGGTCTGGGGTCTAACAGGACTGCTGCTAAGTTCTGGCGATATCTGCTGTTAAAATGGCTACTTTTACTCCAAGGTACAATTTAGGACAACCAGTTTCACTAGACATTGAACTGTCTCATGGTTGGCCCTAAGGTCAGGATGTAAACTGATGCATGTTCTTAAAAAATAATGTCATTAAGCACAAAGGGCATAATCCAAAGCCCATTGGGGTCAAAGGAAGACTTTTTCACTGGGCTTTCATCAGGCTCCATATTTTTATTGGGAAAGACTTCCTATCTCTTCTCTGTTGAATATTCCTGAAAGGTGTATAACCCATACAAGCAGGATAACTTAATTATTACCATTGCTAAGTTAGGGGCAATTTCTTTACATGAATGTGGACCATGCTCCCCAGTTCTAGGTCTTGCCCAACATATCCAGTTTGTGTCTCTGATGCCCTCATAACAAGTGGCTCATAGAGTGTTCTCTCTTAAAGTACGTCTACACAGCAGAGCTATTTCAGGATACCTCCAATATCCCGAAATAGCTATTTTGTGTCTTGAGAGCAAGCCCATTATATCGAAATATAACAGGCTTGCTATTCTGATGTCCCTGTAAACCTAATTCCATGAGGGATAAGGGATGTTTCAGAATAGCACCTTATTTCTAAATTTGGGGCTATGTAGACAGCACTAAATTTTAAAATAAGCTATTTCAAAATAACATCGAAATAAGCGATACAATTTGTGTAGCGCATATTGCGTAGCTTATTTGGGGTAAGGGTGCTGTATAAGTGCACCGTTAGTGTTTCCAGATGAGACAGAATCAGAAAAAAACATTTATGGTTGACATTGATGTCACCATGGTTACAGATTTCCTGGTGAGTACTGGTACCTAAAAACATGTCATCCTTAATTTCACCTTTTACCTTTTACTTTTATTATTTTAGTAAGGGCAAAGGAAAGCTGATATCAGATGCAACACCTAGTCCTCTGAGAGAATTATTGGGTTTTATAATAAACAAACTTGATATTATGTTTTTGTAAATTTATCCAGCATATAGCATCTTTACTGTTGATGAGATTCTAATATATTTTGTTCTTTTTTCTTCAATAACCTTTGATATTTCCAATTAGAACTTCATTACACATATATTTACAATTATGTAAAAGCCTAAATATCAGACTTTTTTTCACTGTACTCCTAATCTAATAAGCCTTTATATTTAAAATTGATTAAAAACTTTTATGCACCAAACATATCTGACACTGAATCAGAATAACTTTCTATTTAATTTATCAGCCCAATTTTTAAATACCAAAGAATTTTCCTGCCTCTCATGCTAGTACTGATCGAGGATCAGAACTGCTTTCATATTTCTTTAATTTGTTCACTGTAAGACTGATGTTTGATAGTAACAGCTCTTTATATCAATTGGGGTCATAAATTCTGGTAGCATACACCAAGAATACTTGTGGCACTATGGATCACTTAGGGATGAAAACTGATACACTTTCTAAGTACTCTTCTTTTGTTTTTTTCTTTCATTAGCACTGACTTCAGCTAATTATTCTTTTATATCTCCTTCTGATATTTGTTGAGAATAATAAATTATTTCAATCATTACAGTTCCTTCATACACTCAGTGTGGCCAAACCATAAGATCCACTTCAATGGGATAACAACAAGTTCTTCAGGATGAGATGCCTTCCCATTATCCTTTCCTCAAAATGCAAGACATTTGCTTGTGAGGGGCCCAAAGTTCAAAAGCACTTCCATTACAAAAATCACAGGATCCAAAGCCAATGTGGCATTTATGAAAATGTTATCCACATGACCTCCAGTGAATCACAGAATCATAGAACACTAGAACTGGAAGGGACGTCGAGAGGTCATCAAGTCCAGTCCCCTGCCCTCACAGCAGGACCAAGCACTGTCTAGTTCAGGAGTGGCCAACCCATTCTGGGCAAAAAGAAAGCTCTGCCCCTTTAAGAAAACGCATTTAAATGCATTTAGAAGCTTTTTGGCCACATTAGGTGCCCGCCGGCCGACACCGTCTTTAATTCTACATTTTTCGTGGCCGGGAAGAAAGGGCCATTTTTGGGTGCATGGGGGCTGCTTACGAGCCTCGGGGGGAGCTTCGCACCCGGGGGGGAGGGGAGAGAAGAGTTGCATGCGGCATACCGGAGCAGTCGACAAAGGCTTCTCTTGTTGACCGCGCCGCGTCTAGACTGCCGCGCTGTGCCGGATCAGCTGATCGTCGGCACAGCGCGGCGGCCATTTTTATTTTAATGAAGCTGGGATTATTTAAATCCCCGTTTCATTGTCTATGCCAAGTAAACTATTTTACGTGGCTCCATCGATGGAGCCATGTAGTCTAGACATGCCCTATGTGATGAACATTTTAGATGGGATATAACCATAGGCCTGAGCCAAGGAATTTAGACATGAATCCAAACTTTCCCTAGTCTTATTGGTTTTGGATCCAGAATATATTGTAGATAAAGCCAAACATAAAATTCAGATCCAGATTTCTATCCCAGTTTTTCCAAGATTCAGGGACTGATTGGAGGAAGATTTTCAATTTTGACAAAGCTCTATATTTACCTTTGTCTAATCCTTATCTGTCACTATATGTAATATAATTACTAAATTGACTTCCAAATCAAATCCATGCCATCAATAGTAAACAGAAAATTCCATTACAGCCAGTTGGGAATGTTAGTTAATAAATTACAGTATAATATATTCCCACTGACTACTGAAAGAGCCTGACAAGGATAAATATGCTTAAGATGTGGTATAACCAGCTGAAATAATGTTTATATGTAATATATATATATACAATAATAGTATATACCCTCTCATAATTACAGTTTCAGGATCTGTGGTATTATTTTGACCAAACATTTGACACACACAATAAGATAAAATATTTAATTTTAATACTTAAATGTTACGTGTTAGGGTGTTGTTGCTTGATGAAATTTAGGGGGGGGTTAGGGTTTTTTTTCTTTTTGGCATATGCTTGCATACTAAATAAAAACCAGAAGGGTGCTTTTGCGCAAAAACTTGCCAGCTGTCTACACTGGCTGCTTGAATTTGCGCAAGAACACTGACGATCTAATGTAAGATTGCCAGTGTTCTTGCGCAAATACTTTGATGCTCCCGCTCGGGAAAAAGCCCTCTTGTGCAAGTTTTCTTGCGCAAGAGGGCCAGTGTAGACAGGGAAGGAATTTTTTGCTAAGAAAGCCCCGATGGTGAAAATGGCCGCCGGAGCTTTCTTGCGCAAAATAGCATCTATACTGGCCACGGATGCTTTTGCGCAAAAGCACTTTTTGCGCAAAAGCATCCGTGCCAATCTAGATGCTCTTTTGCAGAAATACTTTTAACAGAAAAACTTTTCCGTTAGAAGTAGTTCCGCAAAATCATGCCAGTCTAGATGCAGCCGAACTGTTTTAATATCCCAACAGTCAGTTTTTATTAGGGTCACTCAAATATGGAGAAAATCACCTGTTAACATTTTGTGAATTCATAGAATTTGATTTTATTATGTTCACATCTCACTTTTTCACTTGTTAGTGAAACAGTGGTTGGTATTAAAGGAATATAGAATCAGGTTACAGCATAATGTTCTTCCTGTGAATTGTTGCAGAACCTTGATTAAGGTGGTGCTGTGAACATTGAGTTGACTTATACAGGTACTTGAAGATTCCCCAGTGTAGGTAGAATGTTTCGATGGGATAAAGCTGCCACAGTATCTCCTACAATGTCAGTCTTCCTTATGGTCAATGGCACAGCGGATAATCCTTAGGGGTAAAAACATAACTGGGGCATCACTACTCTTTTACATAGCAGCACAAAGCTGCCAGAATAATGTGTTTGGGCCATTGCAGGCCAGAGAGAAATAGACAGTTAAAAGTGATGCTGGATTGAATACTGAAAGGTGAGAAGAATACAAAGATGTCTTTAGCCTAATGGCCATGCACTCTCATCACAACTTGGGCATATGTGAAGATTGCCTTTTTTGGTTCTCTATATATACAATGGAGGAGGAATGTCAAGCAGTCATTAATTTCCTACAACAGAGAATTTACTGCCCATTTGGCATTTAAATTGCAGTCAGCAGTAGCATTGTAGCACACAACCTGGAAAGTCTATACATCCTATGAAGAGCTGAGCACCTCTGTTGACTGTCTTCAACTTCTGTGAAATGTGACTGAATGACTTAAAAGTCAGTTTTACGTTCTCAGTACGACACTGAAAAACTCTTGAGTGTTATGGTTGGCAATTTTTGTGTCTGATGCCATCAGCTATTCCAAGAAAGCATTTAAAGATATTTATTTTATTTGATACACTTTATGTATGTAGTTTTGATATTTTCTAATGTATCAGTGCTTGAGGTTCCACACATGAATTAAAATCCATGAAAGTTATTTTCTCCCCATTTCTATAGTATCTGAATAGCTTACTGCCTTTAATATATTTACCCTCACAACATCATTTGGAAAGTAGGGAAGTTCTGTTAGTTCCATTTTAAAGATGGAGAACTGAGGCTTAGCAAGACTAAGGGTTATAGCTTTAAAGAGCCCTTTTCCCAACTGGAGTTAGGCGCTTCATGACAGTTTCAAGAAAGCCTAAGCTAGAGACAGGCCTATATGACTCTTTAGGTGCATTAATACATTTGAAAATTATGACTCTACATGATATGGTAAAGGTCATACAGGAAGCTTGTTGAACATCAGGGAATAGAACCTAACTATCCTAACTCTCAGACCAGCCCCCTCACCATTGGGCCAGCTTTCTTAGAATGTGAATATTCAGCACAGAGAGTTGATATATTACAGGTATTATTAATCTACCATCACAGTATTACATATGTTTTATATTTTCACATATTTTCAGTGAAAAAGTTTCTGCCTCAGTGGCCCACTTTACAAAAGTAATGAGTGAATCTTACTGTTTAAGGGAATTTGGAACATTGTCTTCCTTAAACGACTTTATTATGCTATGTAATAATATTTATGAAATTTAACTGGTGACTACTGATGCATAGATAACTTTGGATTTTCCTATATGGTATGAGACAAGTATAAGCATAGATTGCATAAGTGCAATCACTGGGCATGAGAGTAAATATCCATCCTGCTTTATTTTCTACCCTGGTCATGCTGCACAAATCTGTCTGTCCTGTGCATAAAGGGTTAACAACGTAAAGGAAACTTCTCTTTCCCCAAGACAAAATTAAATACAAAATGAGTAACCTGCTAAGTCCCTTGCTATGTGTAATAAGAGGAGGTTAGGAGCAAGCAAAAGAAGAATGAGAGGGTAGGCAAGCTACTTAGCAAGGAAGGAAAGCTAATGACAGATCTCTGTCATTCACACACACACACACACACCCTGAAATGTTTCATGTCTGTTTTGCTTCAGTTTTCTCTAAAAAATTAATTGTGATAAGATTCTTAACACAAATAATATTAACAAGGGGAATTTAGAAAGAACAAGTCAAAGAATATTTAGGTAAGTTAGATGCATTCAGTTCAGTGGGGTCATATGAAATTCATCCCAGTATATGTAAGGAATTAGCTGAAACAATTTCAGAATTAGTGATTGTATTTCAGAACTCATGGAGGACTGGTGAGATCTCAGAGAAATGGAGGACAACTATAGTACTTATCTGTAACACAGAAAAGAAAGAAGACCTGGGGAATTACAGACCAGGAAGCCTAACTTTGATGTCTGGAAAGACGGTGGAATAAATTACTAAACAAACAATTTGTAAGTATCTGGAGGACAATAAGGTGATAAATCCATGTTGGCTGTTACTTGTCAAGAATAAATCAAGACAAACCAACCTAATTTCCTTTTTTGATAAGGTTACTGGCCTAGAGGATGGGGGAAGCAGTAGACATCATTTATTTTTATTTTAATAAGGGTTTAGACACTATCCCACATGACATTGTCATAAGCAAGTTAGGGAAAAGTGATCTCCCTGAAAGCATTATAAAGTGATGCAGAAACTGGTTGAAATTTCTGTAAAGGAGAATAGTTCACTTTTCAAACAGAAAACATGAATAAAAAGTGGTTCTGCAGGCCCACTTTAGGAAAGCTGCTAGCAGGCACATGCTGCTTTGTTTATTTGAAGGCTCCGTGATGGCTCCAGTTGGCTCTGGTTTGACATTTCCAGCATGGCCTGGGCTGCCACTTCCTGCAGCTTCCCTTGGCTGGAAATGGCAAACCAGAGCCAGTGTAAGGTATTGGTCTTTGTGGTGTGGGCCCACCAGCAACTTTCCCAAAGTGGGCCCATGGAACAGTTTGAGAACCACTGACTTAGATAATAGAGGCAGAGTGCTTGTAGAATTTGTGAATGACACCAAGCTGGGAGGTGTTCAAAGCACTGTGGAGGACAGGGTTAGACTTCAAAATGATCCTGACAAATTGATGTTTTGATCTGAAATTAACAAGATAAAATTCAATAGAGGCAGGTGCAAAGTACTTCACTTAAGAAGGAAAAAAATAAAACGCACAACTACAAATGAGGAATAACTGGTTAGAGTGATAGTCCTGCAGAAAATAATCTGGTGGTTATACTGGATGTCAAAGAATGTGAGACAACAATGTGACTGGTAATTGTCCACTCTACTCAGCTTTGTGAACCTAACCTACGGTATTGTGTTCAGTTCATTGCACGAGGAGTAACAGTTAATTCGAGGGAAGGGTTTTGGATTGGACTACCGCATCTACACGTGGCAAGTTAAATCGGGCGACCGGCATTTTAAAATGGCGACCGGCGAATATGCTAATCTAGCATGGGTTATTTAAATCCCGTGCTTCATTAGCAACTTTGGTATGCTTCATTTGCCTCCCTAGTCCGAACTAGGCGGCAAGTGTAGACATACCCTTAGAGACTAACAAAACATGTACATGGTTAATTCTGAGAAAAGAAAACTGAGCAGGCACGTAATTGTCTTCACATATGTTAAAGGCTGTTATAAAGAGGAGATGATGAGTTGTTCTCTGTGTTCACTGAAAGTAGGACTAGAAGTAATTGACTTAATCCGAAGCATGGGAGATTTATATTAGATATTAGGGAAAAGCTTTTAACCATAAGGATAATTAAATATGATATAGGTTACCCACAGAGATTTTTAAAAATGGGCTACACAAATAATACAATTGTTAGGGATGGTCTAGATTTACTTGGTCCTGCATGCATGTGCGGGGCTGGATTGGATGACCTCTTGAGTTTTCTTCCAGCCATAGTTTTCTGGGACTTTGTGTCCTCCAGCTGTTGCTTTTCCCCATTTAATGCCCCCTTTAAACAAAGTTTTTTCTGTCCCTTCCCACTCTTCCTTAGCATATGTGAGCTCATGACTATGGAGAATTTCCAATAAGGGATAACAGTAACAACAAGTATTGTGGAAGGAAAAAGCAAGATAAGTAATGTCCTGTGTTCTTTTGGGGAAAAAGAATAAGAAAAGACCGATAGGAAAAATAAGCTAAGCAGCCCAAGAAGGATGAGCTACAGAGTTGGGCAGAGAGAGGAAACCCTCTAAAGAGTTTCTAAAGAGCTTAAAAGGCACAGCTTGTTAACCTGTTATACTCAGACAGCCAGAAAAGTAATGGTGTTCCAGAAATGGCTGAGTATTCATGAATTCTCTCTGTTCCACTCCCAAAGCGTTAGTTAAAATATCATTTAGGAGCAGAAATGCATTTGGCTGGTTATCCTGCCTGTTTCCCAACTTTGTCTTTTTATGTTGTGAAAATTCTCTATTGTGATTCCTTTCAATTATTTATGTATTTACTTTTGTTCCTGTGTTGGCACTTATGCTAGATTGGGATTGACACCTGCATGGGTTTACAAAAGTGACAGAGAGGCTTCAAAGAGTCTTTTCCTCACTTCTTCCTCCTAGCCTTCCCAGGGTACGTCTACACTGCAGGACAAAAGTCGAATGAAGATACATAACTTCAGCTACGTCAATTACGTAGCTGAAGTCGAAATAGTTTTGGATTTTGGCGCTGTCTATACTGCAGGAAGTCGAAGGAAGAACACTCTTCCTTTGACTTCCCTTACTCCTCATGAAAGCAGGGTTACCAGCATCAACTGGAGTACCGCCTCTCACTTTGAATTAGCTGTCTTAACTAGACTGCTAATTCGAACTCTGGAAGATTGACGGCAGTAGCTTTGATCTTCCTCTGTGATGTAGATGTACCCCCAGCGATTAGCCATTCCAAAGGAAGTAGCAACATGATTGTTCCTTCTGTGCAGATTAGTAGCAGACAAAAGATCATAGTTTTTCATAGGCAGCATATATTTTCATTGTGTTCCTGGAGTTTCAGGAGGAATTATGCCTACCTCATAAACAATCTCCCCCTAGAGCAGTATAAATCTGCGCTGCCCCTAATGCTGACTTTTGATTTCAAAGCACCATCTGGCCTGTAATGGTTAGAAAGAAACCAGTAAGGATCCTTGAATGGTATCTGAAGTCCCTTACAGAAATAACAGCTTTATATAAAAAATAAAACTTTTATTTCTCTTAGCAAGTTTCAAGAACATTTTGATCTCTGAAAAACTGAGACACATAAACTTAAGATAAGTATCACAAGAGGCCAATTTTTGGCTTTCCTTACTTTCTCAGACAGACATATAAGTTGGACACAAAGTTTTTTCTGGACATGCATTTTTAGTTTTTAGTTTTTAAGTAATGTGACTAAGAGACCACATAAATGTTAAACACAGTGGAAACGGAGGCTGGAAAAAAGAATGAAAAATAAACATTGGCAATGTCTCATGGAAAGAGATTAGTATGAAAGTAATAAAAACCACCCCAATGAGAGACTGAGATCTGTTCAGTTGAGAATCATCAATATATTTTCTTTTTCATTTGCATGATGAAGGAAAAAATCATTAATACAGACATATCCTGGAAATGTAACGCCAGTAATGGGAAGTTACTATTTATATGTAATTATGTAGTTATAAGGAAACACTGTGGTAAAACTCTTCCTTTGTATTAAAAATATTCTTGCTATAATTTATTTGATATATAGGTCTTTTTTTCCTTCCATTAAGCTTAGATTTTTAGAGAACACATCTATGATACGGATGATACTGTTGGTCAAAAACCCTAGCCTTTGAAACAAAAAGGACATGCTTTTCCTGCATTAGTAACCTGTAAAAATATAGATGTCATAACTGTGGAAAAATCTATTCACTGTAAAGAAAATAGAGGATAGATGCACTCCAACATTTGGGATAAAGCAGTGGTGGTTCTCACACTGATGAGGATGAGTACATGGTGAAACTCCCTAATCTGTGCTTCCCTTGTCTGGCAACATCCCAGGTCCGGCATCATCCATGCGAGCACTCACCGGGATAAGCCATTTATCCTGGGCCAGGACCATTGCTAAAATAGGGGGCCGAGATGGGGCACCAGGGCAGCAGAGTCACTGGGAGGAATGCAGAGTCCCCAGTCTCCAGGAGGAGCAGGGGGAGTGGAGCTTTCTGTCACTGAAGGAAGGACAGGAGCACAGCTGCCGGAAGGGAGTGCAAAGCCCCCCACCCCAGTCCATAGCAGAGGTGCTGGGGCAGGGAGCATAGAGCTGCCAGGAGGAGCACGAAGCCCCCTGAGTGGCAGCAGAGCCATTTGGTGGCAGCAGAGCCATTTGGTGGAGCAGGGCCGGCTTTAGGAAGTGCAGGGCCCAATTTGAACAGTTTTGACGGGGCCCCGGCAGCCAGGATTTTTTGAGCAAAAAAAAAAACCACCGCACACAAAAAAAGAGTCACAGCCCCTTTAAATCCAGGGAAGCCGCCATGCTCCTCCTCCGGGGCCAGCGCCCCCTCCCACAGCGCGCCCGGGATGCCACAGAGCTGTGGGAGGGGAGCAGCCAGCACGGGGCCCTCTTAGGCGCGGGGCCCAATTCAGGGGAATCGGTCAAATCGGCCTAAGGCCGGCCCTGTAGTGGAGTGTGGAGCAACTTGGAAAGCAGGGCTGCTTGATGGAGCCCATCGGGCAGCAGCAAAGCTACTCGGTGCAGCACAAAGCCACAGGTGGCAGCAGGGTACTGGGGGGGCACGGAGACGCTGGGCAGTGTGGAGCTCTGGACTGCAGTGGAGTTCCCAGACAATTGTTCTGCAATTGTAGATGATATCAGGCCATGGCACGCTCCCTGAAACTGAGCTACATGAGGTTTTGGGTTAGGCCTAAATAGGGCAGTCCTTGGCACACCCTTAAAATCCATGAAGTCTGGGAATCCTGTTGTGTACACTTGTAATGTCCCTAGGATCATGGAGTTTTCCATTAGTCTGACACGGGTTAATAACCAGGGTTCCACATGGCTTGAAGCACCATTGTTGAATCCTTTTTGGCTTCTGGTGCTAATTGCCAAAATAGACTGACCTGAAAGAAAGACAAATCTTTGGCACTGTTATTATAAATCCCAGTGACATGCCTGGCTATGAAGTTTCAGAGGGGTAGTCATATTGCTCTGTAATAGAAAAAAATTAAAAAACAACTAATAGTCCTTCAGAACCTTAGAGACTAACAAAAATATAGATGGTGTGTATTCACTTACAGGTACTGTCACACAAATACCAAATGCGTCATTGTCTGGGACTTTGGGCAGAGCCCGTTAATAACCTGTGCCTTTGTCATGTTGTCACTCCAAAAGACAATCTCTGGTGTATCCCTTAACCTATTACACCAAATAATAATGGGAAATAGGAAAGGGGAAAATTCCAGAAATGTGATGATCATGTCCTAAATGTGCCATGAGCTCTGACCATCTCCGAGCAAACCTCTCACCTTGAAGATACAAGCCAATGCCTAAAGCCAAGAACAGTATATGTTTGGGTCTGCACATCAACATCCAACAGCCATTTCTTATGACAAAAAGATATTCCATTATATTCTGACAAGTATGTGTCACAGACCTTTAGGTACTCTATCAATTCCCTGGTCTCCCTAATATCACAATAAGGCCTAATGGAGTCTATAATGTCTGCTGCTAATTGTGTCCTGGAACCATCACATTGCAAGCAAAATTTAAATAGCTGATGATGGCCTGCAGCTGTATCAGATACGCTTTCTTGTCCTTCATTATGATGGGCATCAATTCTCAAAGTTTTGCTAATTGTTCAGAGGGGAGACAAGAAATATCTTTCACAGTATCTAATTCAAGCCCCAACCACACCAATCAAGTATAAGGACTTTCATTTTCCCCTACATTAATGGGACTCCCAGATACCTGATCAAAATCTGAAATGATTTTCACAGATTTAAACATTTCTCTGTCCCTGTTCTCTTTATGAAAAGAAAATTATCAAGATGGTGAAAAGTCTGGTGAAGTTCAGCTTCCTCAACCATTTCCCATTCTGACATTGACCTGATCATTTCAAAATCCTCACAGTAGATGGAGCATCCTACTGGCATAGTTTTGAAAGAATAAAATGGGCTCCTCAAATTTAAAACCCATTAGGCTGAAGTTTGAAGGGTGCACAGGCAGCAGTTTGAAGAGTACACAGGCAGCAACCAAGAGGGCAACTTAATGTCACTTGTGTCCTTTTCTATTTCACCTTATCTTGTTGATAGTGGAATTATAGGAGTGTACAGAACTGAGGGCAAGATTAATGGCATTATTCACAGAGCTCTGAAGTGAGTGTGATAATTCAAAAATTGGCTACTAGCCAACAATGTGCAGAAACAAACAACTCAGTCCTCTCTCTACTCTTGTAGGTGACAACCAATCATTTAGTCCAAAATGGTCTCAGTGGTCCAATGGAAACAGAAGTAGGCAGAACAGGCTGAGAGTCCAGACATCATGGCTGTGTCTAGACTGGCCAGTTTTTCCTCAAAAGTGGCCGCTTTTGCGCAAAAAGTTGCCAGCTGTCTACACTGGCCGCTTGAATTTGCACAAGAGCACTGACGTTCTTATGTAAGAAATCAGTGCTTCTTGCACAAATACTTTGACGCTCCCGTTCGGGCAAAAGTCCTTTTGCGCAAAACCTTTTGCAAAAGGGCCAGTGTAGACAGCTCAGTTTTGTTTTGCGCAAAATGGCGATCGGGGCTTTCTTGCGCAAAAGCATGTCTAGATTGGCCATGGACGCTTTTGCGCAAAAAGTGCTTTTGAGCAAAAGCATCCGTGCCAATCTAGACGCTCTCTTGCGCAAATACTTTTAACGGAAAACTTTTCCGTTAAAAGCATTTGCGCAAATTCATGCCAGTCTAGATGTAGCCCATTAGAAATGATCTCCACAGATCTCCTACCCCCTCCTAGGAGTGAAGGGAAGAAAGAATCACAGTCTGAGTGTCCCTCTTCCTTCCCCTCCATCCAAAGTGCAGAGAGTCAGCAGGGTGATATGCATGTTCACATTGATTCCCAGACTCATCAATTACACATCCAGGTAAAAAGTTCCTAATTGTCAGGGTAGTCAAACACTGGAATAAATTGCCCAGGGAGGTTGTGGAATCCCCATCTCTGCAGATGTTTAAGAGTAGGTTAGATAAATGTCTATCAGGGATGGTCTAGACAGTATTTGGTCCTGCCATGAGGGCAGGGGACTGGACTCGATGACCTCTTGAGGTCCCTTCCAGTCCTAGTATTCTATGATTCTATGATTCAGGTGAGTGAGATGACCATTGAGAGACATACAAAACTATACATTCTACTAACTCTTACCAAAGCTATGTTTCTTTCCTTCCCTTCTCCTTTTTATAACAAATAACACCAAGAAAATAAATAGCTCTTTCCACTCCCAGTGTCTATGACTAGCCCCCTTTTCCTCAAGACCACATTTTGTCCTTGGATATTTAAATAGGAGCCATAAATATATTTAAAAGTGGAATCTGAAGATGTCATATGATAGAAAGAGATATAACTTTTTGAATAACACCCTCTTGCACTGTTAGGGCATTTGTATACCAGGGAGAAGATTGACTCTCTGGAGGTCAATCTTCTAGTGTTCGATTTAGTGGGACAAGTATAGACCCCTAAATCAAATGCTGAGGGAAGCCTCCACTGGCATCTGGTACTCCTCCTTCCACAAGGAGTAAGGGAAGCTGGTGGGAGTGTGTGCTCCCATTGGCCTCCCGCGGTGTGGAAAGGGATTTAAGGTACATCAACTCCAGCTACGTAGCTGGAGTTGAGTATTTTAGGTTGACCTTCCCTTCAGTGTTGACCAGGCTTTAAAGCCTATTATTCAACCTCTTTATCACTTACATCAGCTAATATTTCTCACTGGTAGAAAAAATGTATAATTTTAGTGACAATATTAAAGTTTACTAATGAGAGTTTTGAAAAATAGTGTCAAAAAAAAATGAGCTTTTGTAAAACTGTTAAAACTAGGTGATAATTCAAACATCTTTGCAATTTTTTTTTTTTGCCCATTTCATAATTGTCTGGTACATATGCAATTAATTATACTTCCTTGATCTAAAATGCATTACACGGTATAGTAACTGTAAGAAATGAATTGGCATCTGTAAAGTTATGCTAACTTTAATGAACTCTTCACCTACTCAAATTGTTATTAAATCAGTAATAGATTTGATAAGTATTGTCTCTACCTTATAATTATTCAATGCAAACTGGATTTAAAGAAGCAATTTTACAGAATGTAGACTCTTGACCATATATAGATTTAAATATAAGAGCCATTAATCAGAATGAAAAAAATACAAGCTAAACCTGGCACACTTTGTTTTCAGAACTTTATCTTAATATCAGGTTTACCAAAATAATGTGTTCTTTCATCAAGTCAGGATTTGTTAATCTCAGGTCAGAACTAATTCATTTTATACAAGAACTGGAGTCTACAATCTCTTTCTCTTTCTCTCACTAAACGAAATTGAGTACACTAGTTTATTTTATAATGAGGCAGCAGGAATTCTGTTTTAACTTGACTCTGTTTCTGTGGAAAGGAACTTTTGGCTCCACAACAATACTATTTGCTAGTCTTGCTAGAAATTCAAAAATTCCATGCCAATACAACAAAAGCTGCTTTGAATATTTAAACTGAAAAAATAAAATAACCCACACCTAGAGGTAATCAAAACTCAGTAAAAAATGCTGCTCAGTGGGATTGAGTTGCTCTTTGTGCTCTTATTCATTCATTTTTTGAGCCACCTGATGGAGAGTGAAAATCAGTGACACTGCAACAAGGGGTCATTTCTGCCTAGAGAACCACCTCATTAAATTTCAATTATTTTGCCAGTTTGTACAACAACACAGTCTTTCTTACATTCCTAGCACATGTAGGTGGCTAATGTCTCTTCACATATGTTTCACAGCAGGTTCTGAACTATTAGAGCACTTACAAGTAAAAGTTCTTTTTCAGTAGAGAATGTAAATGTGACCCCTGTTGGGTAGTGTTCCTACAGTACATGATAAGAATCACTGAGTCAAACACTGCATTGAAAAAGGTGAATAGCAAAGAAAGCCATTCTTATTAAATAACATTATAGTCTATGAAACCAAAAGAAAAAAAATGAACCTCACCTCAGTGTAAACTGCTCAGTTAAACTATCTGTCTGTATTATCGAAAAGCCCAACTGCTGACTTTAGAATTCCCCAATGACTATTCTCTGAGATAAGAACTTACATAAAAAAAATAAATTATAATCTGGATTCCATGGTTTTGCTCATACATATGGCCAACTTCCTTTACTTTGCATACTTGCTTTGCAACTTCCATGTAACAATAATGAGACACATTGTTTAGTGAAGACAGCTTTACATTTTGTAATAGTATTTGTTTCTAATTTTCATCTTTCCTGGATTCTTTCCAGGATGTATCAATTATATTAAAAAAAAATTACCCACATGTTCCATTGTGGACATAATGAGAGGATGACAGAAAACGTAAACCACTCATGACAGATGCTAGTCACAACACTTAATGCACTGTTTGAAGTGGTAAGATGCTACGGTGAAGTGGACAGTGCAAGAACATACAGAACAAAAGAACATATCAGAAAAACAGCTTGTGCCTAGAAGCCAGCTAACAAATCCACAAGCTATCATAGGTGTCATTGCTAGACCATTGCACTGTTCTCTGGCTATTCGGTTCTATATAACAGTTCGTACAGTTATAAATAAATGGTGTATTTATGCCTATTAACCCCCTACAACTTTTATATTTCGAATACTCTTGCAGATTCCAGAAATGCCTGTTTCATTAATCTATGAAGATGACAAAAATAACACACTGTATTGCAGATTAAATGAGTGTATTCATTCTTTTTATAATTAAACAATGTAGTTAACTGGTTCACATATTTCTTCTAAAGTTATTTCTGTTAATGTGTGCAAAGTGATACACTGAAGCAAAATAATTGCTCTAGGGTCCTTAATATTATATTTTTGTTCAATTAAAAATGTGAAATGAAGACACCAAATTCAGATTGTTTGACCTTAACAAATAATAATAAAATCTGAATTTAGTTATAAACATCTTCTAATTACCCCATATAAATGCAAAATGTATTTCCACAGATGCACTAATAGAATAACATTTGAAATTATTAGCATATTTTAACCTGAATGTAGAAGAATGACTTCTCATGCTGTGCTAGCATTTTTTGTCCTTGTAACTATATGCTAAACAGCATGTTCCTTCCAGAAAGAGTCTCAGAACACCACTATTTTTTAAAAAGATTGGTGAAAAATACATCATAGTAAACCCACTAAGGGATCAAAAATGTGACTGTTACATCTATGCTCACTATTCCTCATGCAAATGCAAATATGTTTTCCATCAAATTGGCCGGTACACAGCCACCAAGTCTACAAGTCTAAATCACTGAAAGACAAATAATTATTTAAATGCAAAATGTCATTTCAGCTCTGTTAAAAAGCTATTGTTAGTGTAACCCTTCTGCCGGGTAGGCCCGGCAGCACCCAGGGCCGGGTTCAATATCTAGGGGTCCATCTCACACAGAACCGGCTCGAGCCCCCACCCAGTAACCTGGGAAATTCACACACCCCTGGGTGCCTCTGAGAGGCAATGCTTCCCCACTCGCAAGCACAGAGTCTGAGTGTAGGAAAGAAACATTTAATGAAACAGAGAGAGAAGTCATACGGCATTAACTTGGGAAAACAGAGTTCATAGCCCAAACATGAGCTAAGCCTCCCCCCCCCCCAGCCAAGAATCACCTGAAGTCCCAAGGTCTGACACCCCAAAAGTCTCTGTCCCTGGTCAGTGCCTCCCAGAGTCCTGAAAGTTCACCTGCAGTGTTTTACCTCCCAACCTGGGTGGAAATGGGGGCAGGGGGATAGATAGGGGCACCTTACGTGGTCTGAGGCCAACGGCCCCACCTCTCCGTAGGGTTCTGCTGCAGTCTTTAACGCGAACCATTCCTCCACGCTCCACCAGCTATCTCGTTCCACTCCACCGGATGCTCTGCTGGTCGCCTGCTGCCACTCCGCTGGTTGCCTGCCACCACTCCTACCAGCTGCCTGCCGGTTGTTCCCACCAGCCACTCTGCTGGCCACCGCCATGCCTACCGGCTGCCCGCCACTTCACTGGCTGCAATGGGTGTGGCTCCCCGCTAAACCAGTGATTTCAGCTCTTCGTGATTTCAACTCTTTAGCCACCACCTAGACTGGCAAAGGATTCCAGCTTCCACTGGACTAGCAAAAAGACTCCTCATGGACTCTGCTTTAGGTCTGTCCTTAAAACAAAGGGGGAAAGGGACAGGTTGGGCCAGTCTTACAGCTCACACCTGGCAGGTGTGAAGCAGGCTGACTCAAGCCCTTTAGCCCTTCCCCCCCAGCTCAGTTCACTCAACTCTGGAAGGAGGGAGGCTTGTTCCTCGGAGACCTCTTACAATGATGGTGTCTCTCCTGCAAGCACTGGTGTCATGTTTCACAGTTCCCGCATTTAGGGGTATCATGATTTGTGACCCCCACAACAGCCCCCAAATTATACTACAATATACCACATTCTATTCCAACATTGATCCTCCATCAGCCCTGGCTGAATTGGATTTACATAGCCACACCTCGGATTCCTTCCCCCTCCTGTCATGAGCTGTATTTACATATCAACAGTTAACAGTTAATTATCTTGCAGAGCTAAACAATTGGAGTGGGCATACCCATGCCCTGGGCAGCTCTGTCCTTTTAGCTGGCTGATAGCAAGCAGCAGTTCAGCCCTTGCTTACATCAGCTTAAAAAACTATAGTGTGTAATGACAATAATAAACATATTTAAACAAATGTATGTGTTTGAAAACCAATTAAATACTTTAGCTACCATTAATGGGGGCAGCAAGAGGAAGCTATTCCTTAAAGCACCCATAAGCATAATCTCAAACAATAGGAAACAGTAGTCTTCTCTGTATATCAACTGTTCCTTCGGACAACATGGTGATGATGGAAGATAAACTTGTGAGAAATTATCATTCTTACTTTGATTTCCTGAAACCATTTAATGAGGCTATAAGCAATGCTAGCCTCCCTCACTTCCCTGTATCACTTCCCGGTTGTTGGGGCTTTTTTACACTGCTTTTTGCTCTGACTGTTGTTGGAGGTTATTGTTGTAGATTCAGGTACACTTAACCCTATCCATTGTTTGTTTCATATGACCATACGTGAGTGTTGTACAAAGATCTGTCCTCTAAATTGGCCAAGATTAAAAAAAAAGTCCAACTTTGCCCACTGTATAAAATTGCTTAGAAAAGTAAACAGAAGTGGGAAATCGAAAGACTGGCACAAACTGGATTGTTTAATTTAAAAGAGCTGTGATAAAGGGTCTCCAAGGTTCCTGGAAGTGTTGTGGGTGGACATAATAATGAGCTGAACTATTCTAGAAATGGAAGAAAATATTTATACCTGGGAAATCACTGAAATCTCACTAATCATCAGTGGATTTTCTTTTTTTCTTGCATGATGAAGGGGAAAAAATCAATAATACACATATATCCTGGAAGAAATGTAATGCCAGTAATGGGAAGTTACCATTTATATGTAATTATGTGGCTATGAGGAAACAATGGTAAAAATCTTCCTTTGTATTAATAATATTCTTGCTATTATATATTTGATATATAGATTTTTTTTCTGACATCAAGCTTAGATTTTTAGAAAATGCTTCTATGATATTGAGAAAACTCTTGCTTTTGAAACCCTACTAAGAGGCATAGAAAGATAAAACAATGATAGAAGAGTGATTTGATGAGAGCCACCATTGCTTTATTCCAAATATTGGAGAACATTTAAACATGAAAGTGATCATGAAATAGAGTTCATTATTCTAAGAAATGCTAGAATGGAGAACAGCAAAATAAAGACAATGGCTTTGAAGAAGGCTGACTTTAGCAAAATCAGAGAGCTGGTAGGTAAGATCCTATGGGGATCAAATCTAAGAGAAAATACAATTGAAGACAGTTGGTAGTTTTTCAGGGAGACCTTATTAAGGTCATAATACCAAACTACTACACTTCATAGCAAGATAGAAATTATGGCAAGAGACTACAATGTTTTAAAAATTTAAAAAGAATCCTACAAAGGCTGAATATAAAAAACAACATAAGTGTGTGTGTACAAAATTAGAAAGGACATGGTACCAAAAAAAAAAGGTCAAATTAGCTAAAGACAAAAAGGTAACAAGAAAACATTCTACAATTATATTAGAAGCAAGAGGAATACCAAGGACAGGGCAGGCCCATTACTCAATGAATAGGGAAAAACAATGAAAAAAATGTGGAAACAGCAGAGTTGCTCAATAATTTCTTTGTTTCAATTTTCCCCAAGGTTTGTGGTGATCAGATGCCTAATATAGTGAATGCCAGGGAAAATGCAAGTAGGTTCAGAAGCGAAAATAGGAAACAACAAGGTAAAAATTACTTAGATAAGTTAGCTTCAGGGGGTAGCCGAGTTAGTCTGTACAGGATAAACTTAAAAAACAATAAATGGTCTACATGTTTTGTTAGTCTATAAAGTGCTACCAGACCAGTTGTTGTTTTTTAAGTTAGATAAGTTAGATATCTTCAAGTCACTAGCACCTGATGAAATGCATCCTTGAATACTTGAAGAGCTGACTGAAGAGATATCTGAGCCATTAGCTATTATCACTGAAAAATCATGGAAGATGGGAGAGATTCCAGAATACTGGAAAATGGCAAATATAGTACCCATCTATAAAAAGGGAAATAAGGAAAACCCAGAGAACAACAGGCCAGTCATCTTAACTTCTGTACCAGGAAAGATAGTAGAGCAAATAATTAAGGAATCAATTTGCAAACATATAGAAAATAATAATGTGATAAATAAGAGTCAGCATGGATTTGTAAAGAACAAATCATGTCATACCAGACAGCTTTCTTGACAGCATAACAAGGCTCTTGGATAAGGAAATGGTAGAGGTGATATATCTAGATTTTGTTAAGGCATCTGATACAATCTTGCATGACCTTCTCATAAACTAAGGAAATAAAACCTACATGGACTTACTATAAGGTGGGTGCATAACCACTCCCAGTGAGTAGTTATTAATGATTCACTGCCATGCCAGAAGGACATAAAAAGTGGGGTTCCTGTGGCATTAGTTTTAGAACTAGTCCTGGTCAATATATTCATCGATGTGTAACCCTCACACTGATTGTCCCAGGTCTTTAGAAAATGGGACTGAACCTGGGATTTTAGGGACTAAAGTCTATACCATATGAGCTAAATGCCCACTGGCCCTTAGCTAAGGCTTAGAGTGGACTCCACTCTCCCTCTCAGTGGTCTCAGTGCCTCCAGGTTAATTTAGATAATAGCAAAGAGAGAGAACTACAGTTTGTGGATGATGCCAAGCTGAGAGAGGTTGCAAGTGCTTTGGAGGATAGAAATGTTATTCAAAATGATCTGAACAAACTAGAGAAATGGTATGAGGTAAGTTAGGAAAGAACAATCTGTTGCATACATGCAAAATGGGAAATGACCAAGTAGGAAGGAGTACTATAGAAAGAGATATAAGGGTCTTATTGTTGACTCATATTTAGCCTCTGGTCCACTGTGACACAGCTGAGAAAAAGGCAAACATCGTTCAGGGATGCATTAACAGGAGTGTTGTAAATAAGACACAAGCAGTAATTCTTCAGCTGTTCTCTATGTTGATTAAACCCCTACTGGAGAATTGCATCAAGTTCTGGTCACCACATTTCAGGAAAGATATAAATAAACTGGAAAAGGTCCAAAGAGCAAAAATAAAAATAATTAAAGGTTGAGAAAACATGACCTATGAGGAAAAATTGAAAGAATGTTGTTTAATCTGGAAAAGAGAAGACTGAGATGGAACATGATAACTCCTTTCAAGAATCTGAGAGGTTGTTACAAGGAGGAAGAACAAAAATCATTCTCCTTAACCTCTGATGATAGCACAATAAGCAAAGAGCTTAAATTGGAGCAAAGGAGATTTAGATGGGACATTAGGAAAAACTTTGTGTCAGGGTTGTTAAGCACTAGAATAGATTGACTAGGGAGGTTGCAGAATCCCCCTCACTAGAGATTTTTAAGAGCAGGTTAGGCAAACAGCTAGCAGAGGTGGTCCAGTTGGTTCTTGGTGCTGCCATGAGTGCAAGGGACTGGGCCTGATGACCTCATAGAATCATAGAATACTAGAACTGGAAGGGACCTTGAGAGGTCATCGAGTCCAGTCCCCTGCCCCCCTGCTCTCATGGCAGGACCAAGCTGGATTATCCCTGATAGATGTCTATCTAACCTGCTCTTAAATATCTCTAGAGATGGAGATTCCACAACCTCCCTGGGCAATTTATTCCAATGTTTAACAACCATGACAAGAAGTTTTTCCTAATGTCCAACCTAAACCACCCTTGCTGCAGTTTAAGCCCATTGCTTCTTGTTCTATCATCAGAGGCCCAGGAGAACAATTTTTCTCCCTCCTCCTTGTGACACCCTTTTAGATACTTGAAAACCGCTATCACGTCCCCTCTCAGTCTTCTCCTTTCCAAACTAAACAATCTCAGTACTTGCAGTCTTACTCATAGCTCATGTTCTCTAGACCTTTAATAATTCTTGTTGCTTTTCTCAGGACCTTCTCCATTTTCACCTAATCTTTCTTGAAATGTGGTGCCCAGAACTAGACACAATACTCCAGTTAGGACTAATCAGCACTGAATAGAGCAGAAGAATGACTTCTCGTGTCTTGCTCACAACACTCCTATTAATGCATTCCACAATCATGTTTGCTTTTTTTGCAACAGTGTCACACTGTTGACTCATATTTAGCTTGTTGTCCACTATGACTCCTAAATCCCTTCTTGGGCGTGATAAGAAATAATTTTGAAGAAACACTATTACTATAACTGTGATATCCTGGGGATATTCAGGTCTTAATTCTCAATTACATGTTGGCCTAGAAGCACAAAGGGATTTGGGAACCTAACTAGCACTTTAGACACAATTAAATCTTTACCTTGGCTCAACTTCCTTGTAACCCGGAAGTCTCTAGGCATTTGAAGTGTGTGCTGATAAAGTCCTCTGGGATGGGATTTGTGAGAAAGACATAATCACCTTGGTTCAATGCTAATGTACTACAATATTTCACAAAACATCTTCTCAGCAGCTCCCTAGCTCTGGATAGTGGTGCTATTTTGGGAAATGCATTTCCCACATTTCCAGTTTCTGTGTTTTCTGCTTCTTAGCAGCAAGCCCATTAGTTTGAAATATATTCAAAATAATGGGCTTGCTTTTCTGATGTCCCGGTAAAGCTCATTCTACAAGGATTAAGGGAATCCTGTGTAGACAGTGCCAAATTTCAAAATAGATTATCTCGAAATAAGCTACTCTACCATTGAGAACTCACTCTATGAGGGAGAGAAAAGCATCTCCAGAAGTGGGCTGTGCCCACAAAAGCTCATGACACTATCTACATTTTTTGTTAGTCTCTGAAATGCTGCAGGACCATTCATTGTTTTTTCAGATATGTGTCATAGCAACTATGGCTATTGGATATTCTGATGTAGGGCCTCAGAATCTCAGCTACTGAAGTCATTCCACTTTAAATATGGAAAAGAAATATTAATTGGTCAAAGGAAAGCATGTGAATGGCTATATTCTAGTAATTAGGGCACTCGCCTGGGAAGTGATTGCTCCCTTTTTCCCCATCAGGACGTGAGGTGAATAGAACTGGGAGTCTCTCTCATCCTTGGTGAGGACCCTATTCTTGAGGCTAAAGATTATAAGCAAAGGCCTTCACCGCTTCCTCATCCCCTGGCTGCTTTACGTGAACTGCCTGAGAGGCCAGATCTTATAGGCTGCCTCTGGGTGTATGTACATGGCTTTGGTGGACATATGTTTGGTTTTCTGGACTTTGAATCATTCTTGAGACTGAGTTAGGAAATGGGCATTTGGAGGCCTATCCTGAGGCAGTTGTGTTCAGACTCTGGCAGGAGGCAGGTGACCAGGTGGTTAGAGTGAGGGTACAGTGTGTATGCATTTAGGAAATAACATGGGCAACAAATGAGTTTAGGCACCTACAGTGTTCGGTGGTAGCTGAGTAGTAGTTTTATGGATTACAGCAATGACTAAAAGTTGGCTATAGATGCCTAAGCACTTCCAGGGATTTCACCCTCACTATTTAATGTCTCCCAAACTCTCAGAATACTTTTACCTGTGTGGCCTAGTTTTTCTTTCCAGTATAAGTTGCAACACTGGCTCACAGCATTTTCTTGTACTGCCTTTTTTTGATATTTTATCTACTTACAGTAGAGATGTGTATCTGAATCTATTGTTTGTTTCTACTTTTATGTTTCTCACAAAAAGCTTGAAGAACAGGTTTTATCTGAGTTAGTGAAATATTTATAAGAGAGCAGAAAAGTCATAAAAATGTTGGAAAACAAACTGCAAAAGATCACAGGAAAGGATAAAGACACAAAACCAGCTTTGAAGCTAAGCTTTCCCACATGGTAACTAAGGCCATAATTTCCAACATGCAACCAGAGGAATCATTATGTCTGTGAGGATCATTCTGTGATTGCAGTCATTCATCCCAAACTTGTGTGCCATGGTAAAAGACTGGACTACAAAATAACTTAGGGTATGTCTACACTAGCCCCCTAGTTCGAACTAGGGTGGCTAATGTAGGCATTCGAACTTGCAAACGAAGCCCGGGATTTAAATATCCCAGGCTCCATTTGCATGTTCCCGGGCGGGCGCCATTTTTAAATCCCCCCTCATTGCGGGAGGAGTAACAGTTAATCCAAACTAAGGACTTCGTTTGGATTAACTTCTGACTGCCGCGTGTAGCCGCAGGCAGTCAGTTCGAACTAAGGGGATTTAAAAATGGCGCCCGCCCGGGAACATTCAAATGGAGCCCGGGATATTTAAATCCTGGGCTTCGTTTGCAAGTTCGAATGCCTACATTAGCCACCCCAGTTCGAACTAGGGGGCTAGTGTAGACATACCCTTAGGGTGCGTTTAGACAGCACCCTTCTGTCGGAATAAGCTAGTTCTGTCAGAGTAAGCTAGTTGGAATTCCGAGTCTAAATCGAAAGAGTTTATTTTGAAATTTTGCACTGTCTACACAGTGCCAAATATCAAAATAAGGTACTATTCTGACAAATCCCTTAAATTACCGGGACACTAGAATAGCACATCTGCTATTTCAGGAAATAGCGGGGGCTTTTAAAGATGTGGTGCTACAATTTCAGGATACTTCCAGTATCCTGAAAGAGCAATGCAGTCTAAACGTTCCCTTCAATGCTATTCCGTCTTTTTCTCTTCCATACGCACCTTAGCTGTGGGTCCATGAAAAGAGACATTCTCCATCTATATTTATTTAATAATGTATAGCTCGGAAATGTAGTTTTAAGGCTGATACTTGAACTGGGGAATTTGGGTTGAAAGAGGAAAGAATGTTGGGTAAGGGAGAAAGGTTGAAAGGGAAAAGGAAAAGAGAAGGTGGGAAGCACATTGTATAGGGGAAGTAGGCTATACAGCCATAGAATTTCAGAAAGTGGTAGGAACCAACAACTTCCAGCAATACAACAAGGAAGAACTCTCCCTCCACCCCCAAATTATAAAAATAAAAAAACAGAGTACAGTTTCAAAGCTGAGGAAGTTATGATCACAGATTATAAAAAAGCAGGATGGATTTTTTGCAGACATGTTCATGAAACTTATGTACTGCTTTAAAAAATGGGTTGAAAATTTGAGGAATATTTCCTTAAATTTCAAAATTCAGTAAATTTCAACTGATCGTAAAAGGCTTTGGAGATGCTCCTGGGCATGACCAGGGTACAAAGAATCTTGAAAACCCTATCCTCTCAATCTTCACTGAAAGCTGGTACTGACTTTATTAGGGAATCAACACAAAAGATCCACAGTCTGCCACTACAAAATCCTCTAGTATCTCCTCATATGGAATGGAAGAGGAAAACACATTAGTTGTCAATTCTGTGGTTTTCCCTTTTTTGCTGCTGCCCCATGCACACACCCTCCTTTAAGCTCATGTGGCAAACTCTCAGTTATGTTGCACAGTTAATTGACTATGGTAATTTGCAGTATTTCTAAAAATGAGCCAAAAATTGCAAATGTAACTAATGCAATTTATCAGGGGACTACCACATGAATATGATGTTCTCTGAAAATGTTTGCCATTGATCATAAAATCTCATGTTAAGAGTCCTGCCAGAGGGATGATTGACAGAAAGTGTTTACCTGACATCAAAAGCTCGGATGAAACACATGGTGGAAATGGAAAAACTTAAGGTGGAAGGAAGTTGCTATCTTGGGCCACATCCTTGCCATAGTTCTATGGAGGTTAATAGAGCCTGGACAGTTGATACCAGTTCAAGATCTTACTCAATATCTCTTAAACCCTATAAAAACAGAGATTTGCTATAGGAGGAATTAGAAACTCCATTTAGTAAGTACCTGCCTCTCCTGAAGAACCCCTAAACTGCATGTAAGTACAGTTATATTCCAACATGTCTTAGAAGCTATGTATGGCTAGCATCCCTCAGATTCTTCAGCTCCCTTTGCTGCACCCTATATGTTCCCAATTCTTCCCCCTTCACACACACACTTTCCAGCTGACCACATATATGTAGAGCTTTATAAAATTCACAGTCCATTTTGGTTAATTTCATGATCATGGAATTTTAAAATAATAAATTTCATTATTTCAGATAAAGGTGCATGGTAATTGTAAGGGTGTCATGTTATTGGGTTGTAACAGGAAACTGCAGGTTATTGCTGCGCCCAGTGTTGTGTGTTTGCTCCAAATTCTGTACAAAGTGGACCGAATAAGGAGTCTAATGAAAGCTTATGCTATGCTAATTCTGCGTATGCTACTCATAAGTACAGAGCCCATATCCATAACTTTCCATATAAAAATCATACAAGTATATATTTTAAATGTTCTCTGTCTTGGAGACAGCAATAGGCCTCCATCACCTATTGTAAGGAATGTTTATTCAGTGAATGGGTATGCTAATTAGCGATGCTGCATGGACAAAGGCCCTCAAGGTTGCCAATAAACACCTGAGGAATGAGTCTGGGAACCTGCAGACCAGCAAGTACATCATGCTTGCATGGAGGACGTGGACAGAAGGATCATGTGATCAGCTCCAATTCAGGAGGTACCATCATTCAGGACAACAATAGATTTCCCTCCTCATGGGCAAGGTTATAGAAATATCCTGAGGTTTCCTCCATCTTTGTCTTCACTCTTGCTCTCTGCTCCAGAAGCACCTTTGCTAGGGACAGAGAGCCAGGAAGGAGTGCTGACCCATCCTGACATAGAATTTACTCCATTTAAACTAGCAGTTTGTTACACCTCTGCTGAGAGCCTGCATCAACAACTTGGGGTATGTCTACACAGTAAAGTTATTCTGAAATAACAGCTATTATTTCAAAATAACTTTACTAGCATCTACACAGCCAAACCGCTATTTCTAAATTAATTCGAAATAGCAGAGCGCTTATTTAGAATTTGGTAAACCTCATTCCACGAGGAATAACGCCAAATTTGAAATACCTAATTCAAAATAAGCACTGTGTAGACGCTTATTTCGAAATAGGGGGCCTCCAGCCCTTCCCAGGGTGCCCTGCTGACCACTCTGGGCCAAACCAGGAAAACTCCTCTCCCCCCCACCAGCCCTGGAGCCCTTAAAGGGGTAGACTCTGGCCACAGTGCCTGTGCCAGCTGCAAGCCTGCCAGCACAGAGCTAGCAGTCACTGCCCCTGGACCAGCATGACCCAGCAACCCACTGGCACCCAGCCCTCCACCGCTCCCCAGGAGCAGGCTGTCAGCTCCCAGGAGCCTGCCAGGGGCCGCAAAAGGCGAGCACCTTCCTGGTCCAGTGCGGACATCATGTACCTCGTTCAGGTTTGGGGGGAGGCCTCCAATGCCCATGATCTCCACACTAGATGGAGGAAAGTGGCCGTCTACAGGCTGACAGCCTGGCCACCAAAGGCCACATGTGCACCCAGGAGCAGGTGCACATGAAAATAAAGGAGCTGCGGCAGGCCTATGCCAGGGCCACAGGGGGCAGCTCCCCAACAGGGGCTGACCCAGACCCCTGCCCCTATTATGATGCCCTGGACCGCATCCTGGGGGGTCAGATGGTCCATGCCCCCCAGGTGGTCATTGACCTTGGGGCAGAGGGCCCTGACCAGGGCACGGAGGAGGAGGAGGAGGAGGACGGCCAGGAGTCACAGGAGCCTGGAGGGAGCATGGCACTTACCCAGGACCCCGGAGGCATCACAGCAGCCATGTCACCAGTGTCGTCCGAGGCTGGGAAGGCCTCGACATGTGAGTGCCATCACTGTCCCCTTATGCGGGGTGGGGGGAAGGGGCAGGAGAGGGAGACCAGGGACTGTGCGTGTGGGCCTTGCTGACCACGGAGCACGCAGCAACCTGTGCATGGCTGTGCCACCCTGGGCATGTGGCCCCAGCTGGCTGCCACACAGGGGTCCTGGCCTGTTACCCACACGTGTGTATGTATGAAGGAACATGACATGCTCCTGACCCTGGGGAGGGACACTGCACGATGCCCTCCCTCTACAAGCCCCCTCTACGCAGAAGCAGGGCACATATCCCCTCCCCCCCACACCCACACTATATACAGCACAAGGGCATGGGTACAGCCCTGGGCCAGCTTACACTCCCGGGGATAGCAGGATATGCCAAACATGGCCTGTGTGCAAGCACATCGACTCTGATGGTGCAGAGACCTGCTTGTCCTCGCCTTGCAGAGGGGGGCTGGACTTCACCCACTGTGTCCCCAGGGATAACTGACCATTTCTCTTGTTTCTCCACAGCCACAGCAGCTGCGAGTGCAGGGCGCACCACCCACCCAAGACATCCTCCCACACCCAGGCCAGCAGGTGCACCCACAACCAGGAGGAGTACCAGCGGCAGCACGTGGGGATCCTCAGAAGGCAGGTCTGCATCCTGGAGCACTGGGTGCATGAAGACCTCCAGCTGCGGCGGGAGAGCTGGAGGGAGCTGCTTGCCCAGGGCCATGCCATCTGTGACCACCTGCAGACCCTGGTGCAGAGATTGGTGCCTCCTGCCGCTCCAGCCCCTGCTGCCGCCCCAGCTATCACTCCTCCTCCCACTCCTGCTCCCCCCTCACCTCTTCCTCCCCCCCCTTGCCACCCATCCCACCCTCCATACCCACTCCCCCCTGGGGATGCTGAGGCCCCCACACTTGCAGTGCTGTGAGACAGGTGGATCAGCAAGACTCCCAACCCTGAGCTTCTCCTCCCTCTTCCTCCCCTTGCCTCCCCCTTCCAGCTCCCTCCTCCCAGGTTTACCCCTCCCCTTTCCCACCCTCTTGCCTCCCCTTTCCCACCCTCATTCCCCCCGCACTCCAGGTATGTTCAGTAAAGAGAGTTTGTTTTTGGCAACACACGTGTTTTTATTTTACATCAGGAAGGGGGTTAGGGAGGGGAAAGTGGAAGGACGTGAGGGTGGAATAAGGCACAAGGCCCCAGTGGGGCACACCAGGGAGACTTCACTCGTCCTCCATCTGGAAACTCTCCCGCAGGGCCTCCCGGATACCGACAGCCCCCCGCTGGGTCTCCCGGCTGGCAACCATGCAGGGCTGCATGTACAGTCCAGTCAAGTGGTCGGCCTCTGCCATCCAGCCTGGCAGGAAAGCCTCCCCCTTTCTTTTGCACAAATTGTGCAGCATACAGCATGCTGCCACCACGTGCGGAATATTCCTCTTGGAGAGGTCCAGGTGGGTGAGGAGGCATCTAAATCAGGCCTTCAGCCGGCTGAAGGCACCCTCCACCACGATGCGGGCCCTGCTGAGCCTGGCATTAAAGGCTGCTGGGAGGGGTTGAGGTGTCCCGTGGATGGCTTCATGAACCAGGGCTGTAGTGGGTAGGCTGCATCCCACATCAGGCACACAGGCATGTCCACGTCCCCGACCCTGATGTGGCGGTCAGGGAAGAAGGTCCCAGTGTGCAGCCTCTGACACACGGAGGAGTTGCAGTAAAGGAGCCAGACCAGCCCACGTTAATGTCCATGAACTGGCCCCGGTGGTCAGACACAGCTTGCAGGATGACCGAGAAGTATCCCTTCCGGTTGATGTACAGGGAGGCCTGGTGGTCCGGGGCATGGATGAGGATGTGGGTCCCGTCGATTGCCTCTTCGCAGTTGGGGAAGCTCAGGGCACCAAAGCCCTCGATGACCGTGTCCACATCAGTGAGGCAGATGACTCTGCGGAGCAGCACTCTATTGATGGCCTTGACCACCTGCAGAGGGACACACAAAACTGAGAGTCACTGGGGTGCCAGGGTGGCTGATAGTGCTCCTTCCCCACCACTGCCCCGCACCCCCTCCCTAGGAGCAACGTCCCCCCTGCAATCCTGGCCACCACGGGCAGTCCGAAGTGCAGCTGGGACAGAACAAATCCTCCTGGGGAGGGGACTTGTGCCACCTCCCCGACTTTTCCCTGGGGCAGCCCATCCCCTCTATGCCCCCCCCGCCCCCCTCCCCGGCACACTGGCTGGAGACTGCCATACCTGTATGAGCACTGCTCCGATGGTGGATCTCCCCACACCGAACTGGCTCTCCATGGCTCGGTAGCTATCTAGCATGGAAAGCATCCAGAGGGCAATGGCCACACGCTTCTGGAGGGGAATGGTGGGCCTCATGTGCGTGTCCCATCGCTCAAGAGTAGGGGCGAGCCACGCACAGAGCTTGAGGAAGGTGTCCTTCTTCATCCTGAAGTTCTGGGTCCATTGTTGGTGTCCCCAGCGCTCCAGGAAAATGTGGTCCCACCAGTCGCTGCTGGTGTCCAGATGCCAGTTGCGGTGGGGCACACTGTCGTCCGGGCGCTGCTGCTGCTCCTCCTCGTCTGCCAGGAGGGTCCGGAAGAGGGCCTGGGGGTTAGGCTGCAGCACGTGCTGGGAGGCAGCCTCCAGCAATTGCTGCCAGGCTTGCAGCAAGACATCCAAAATGAGCACCAGAGTGCCCTGGGGCAGCTTTGGCTCCATTGTGCTGAGTGCTGTGGTGTCCTGAGTCAGGGCAACCAAAGCAGGCAGAGAAAAAAATGCCTTGCGGTCCCTCAACGAAGTAAGCAAGCAATCAGGGAAAGCTGAGAACTGGCTGTCCAGGCAGGTCCCTTTAAGCACAAGCCTCATAAAGTAACTACTGATCTGATGCCCTTCTGGAACCAGTTTCAGCTGGCTTTAAATACTATTCAGCGTCCAATCAGTGTGGATGTGCTATTTCGAAATAGAAAAATGCTATTTCAAAATGCATTTTTTGTGTAGACGCGTTATTTCAAAATATCTTATTTCAAATTAACTATTTTGAAATAAGATATTTCAAAATAATGTTGTAGTGTAGACGTACCCTTGGTGATTATTGTATGTAATGTATCTCTTTAGCAATCTAACTCCCAACCTTTTGTTTCTTTTATTATTTGTTTAATTTTATTTATTTAAAATATTTTTGTCCTGCCTCTCTATTTAAAATATATGAGGCAGCTTACAAAATTTTAAAAACACAATATAAATATATATAAAAAATTAAAATACGAGACCCCAGGGGGACATAAAACCTGCTAAGACATCTTGAGAGGAGGGATACACACACACACACAGACTCAAACACCAATAAAAGCACAAGTAAAAAGTTTTATTAATAAACCTTTAGATTGTAGATTCGAAAGGATTGGCACAGCATGCTCTTTAGGGTAAGATCTGAGGTATAATTGATCTGGGAGTATGGCTTGTGCTTTGGGACTGAGAGAATCTGTTCAGAGTTGGTGAGATTTTTTTTTATAATCTCTCAACTGTGTAAAGTGTGGTGGTGCTGGTTGTGGCACTGGTAAATGGTAGGAGGGAACTGAAGTGGTGACTATTGATGCATAGCAGAGATAAGGCTGGGGTGTGTAAGAGGTTTTGCTTGTGAGACTTCTTGAAGGCTAGGGTGGCAGCTGAAGTACTCTGTGTGACTGGTTTGGTGTCTTATAGGGAAGGACCCCAGTCTTAGGCTATAAGTAACCCAGGTTCTGAGCAATTTGCCCTGATTTGACCCTCTCAGCGGTGCCCAGACCAACCTGGTACATTACAAAGGGTCCTGACCCAAAATGGAATTGTGGGGAGGATGTTTCAAGATGATCGTGGAGGGAGGGAGGGCTGCAGTACTGTTATTCTTACTTCTGTAGTACTGCTAACTTTGATGCTGCCTTTAGAGCTGGGCAACTGGAGAGCAGTGGCTGTTGGCCAGGAACTGACCCCCGAAGGCAGAAACACCACCAGCAGCATGGTATGATATTTCCACCCTTAATTCTGTGCAGCTAATGGCAGTGTGCTGCCTTCAGATATGGGCACCCAACAAATAGCTGCTCTCTAGCACCAAGTCTGAAGTCAGCACAGAAGTAAAGGTGGCAAAGATCCCCCTAAAGTAACCTTAGTCAGAACCCCAATGTGAGAAATGCTTTGTGCCCCATTGACTCTGTATAGTATAGGGTAAAAGCACATAAAAGATCTGATTTCATGAGGGGAGATTAGATTTCACAGTCTGTGATGTGTTTTTCATAGCTGTAAACTTGGTGGGGTCCTACATATATTTAAAACAATAAATGATTTCAGAAAATATTCTTTTTATAATTATGAACAAGGAACTTCCTCTTTCTCTCATTTAGTGAAGAGTTTCTGGAACATCCTCCTGTCTTGCCTTTCTACTGCAAATTTAAAGAAATTACACAAGCTTCACCACACATTCAAATTTAGTCATCTTCTGGCCATCATTTGCTTGCATCATCCAATTAGAAAGGTGTGGTAGATAAGACGTGGTGGCCTGCCATGCATAATTAACATAGAGAAAGTGGCCTCGTTCCTGGAAGAAAAGACTTAGGTATGTAAACAGATGATTAGGCAGAAGACAGAACACTTATGCTAAAGAAAGTAAGTAAAAAGATCAGTAGGTGAAAAAGAAAGACTCTGAACCAGTTTAGAGGGAGAACACCAAGAAAACCATTTTCCAACAATGAACAAGATAAGGGCACATTGACACAGCAGGGCAAAAGTCGAATTAAGGTCTTAAAATGAGTATTACAGGAGTCAGAGTAGTAAATCCTCCAGCTTGCCATTATTTTGACATTATGTGGAAATAACTACTTGTTGTGTAGACGTGCACTATGTTATTTCGGAATAATGTCAGACTTAGCCTAAGGGAATCCATCAGGCACACCCTGCCACTGAATAGTGTTAGATTGTTCTCAAGACAGTTATTTCCAGTGGGAGGGACTTGAGGGGGGTCACATAATCATCCCCAAATACTATGGGGGTGGAGAAAGGCCAGCAGTTGCTAGGGCAAGAGCCAAAAGGGAAGAAGCAGTGCCAGAGCCTCTCCTCTTCTGGCCATGCTGCCCATCTGCTGCACTCGCTACCTAGTGCAGTGCAACACAGCAGGACAGAACTCCTGCCAGGAAAGGTGCTGAAATGGGTAAGTGGCTCAGAGGGGGAGAGGGAAACTGCTTCCTACTGTTATTTTCATTTTATAAGCAGCAACAAAAGTGAAAGATGAGGAACAATACATTCCCTGAATTCCCCCTTGTGAACAGAACATGGAATATACACAGACTGGGATTTGTAGCAAAATTATCAAACATGAAGATGACAGCAAATTGGCCATTTTAAAAAATATTTTGGTGTAAATGGAAATTTATTCACTTTATTTGCATAGCCATATAATTGCATTATATGTATGGCCCCAAATATATTTTAAAAATCACTGAAAGGAGAAGAAGAAATAATAGATCTTACATTATGTCTCATAATATAAGAGTTGTTTAAAAGTTTAGTGATCATTAAAATTCAAACCCTTATGGCTATAAAGTAAATGTATTGCTTTTTCACTATACCAACTGGTGCATATTTTATCTAAAGTAGTGCTAATATGTGTGCCACATCAAAGTAATTGTTAAAATCAAACTTTAGATTGTGTTTAACTATAAATTTAACTCCAGAATCCCATAAAAGACACTTATTTTGGATCATATAGCTAATTATTCTAAATAAAGCAAAAAGCATTTATATAGATACACTAATAGAAGACTAACATTTGAAATTATTGATATTTAATCAGTATTTAAATAATATGCATTCCACACTGAATGATCATAGATACATAAAATCATAGAACTGGAAAGGACCTCAGGATGTCATTGTATCCAGTCCCCTGCCCTCAACAGCAGGACCAAGCACTGTCTAGATCAGGGCTACTCAACTTTGGAAGCCCTGGGGGCCACGATACTCACAGCACATGCCGAGGGCTGCAATTTAAGTGTGGCTGCATATACATTCAAATATATGCAAATAGCTTCTTTCACACTGACGGGCATGAATACAAAGATTAAGGCAAGACTACACAACACACAGGCCCCATTTAAGTCAGTTTTCCTGATATTAATAAAATGAAATATTTACCCGATTTCCACCTGTATGGCAGCACTTTTAATGAGCAATGACAGTCCAGGAATTTAACTACTAAAACACATATCAACAGAAGGCCATTATATTGACTACTTATTTGTTTTGGCTCCCACCCATGGGCCGCATGTTGAGCTCTGTGTAAACCCAAATCACACCGCGGGCTGCAAACAAATGGGTCGCAGGCCACATGCAGCCCACGAGCCGTGTGTTGAGTAGCCCTGGTCTAGATCATCCCTGACAGGTATCTCTCTAACCTGCTCTTAAATATCTCCAGTGACAGAGATTCCACAACCCCCAAAGGCAATATATTCCAATGTTTAACAACCCTGACAAGAAGTTTTTCCTAATGTCCAACCTAAACTTCCATTGCTGCAATTTAAGCCCATTGCTTCTGGTCCTATCCTCAGAGATTAAGGAGAACAATTTTTCTCCTTCCTCCTTGTAACACCATTTTAGATACTTGAAAACCACTATCATGTCCCCTTTCAGTCTTTTCTTTTCTAAACTAAACAAAACAAGCCCAGTTCTTTCAGCCTTCCCTCATAAGTTATGTTCTCTAGACCTCTAATCATTCTTGTTGCTCTTCTCTGGATCTTCTTCAATTTTTCCACATCTTTCTTGAAATGTGGTGCCCAGAACAGGACACAATACTCCAACTGAGGCCTAATCAGCACAGAGTAGAGTGGAAGAATGATTTCTCGTGTCTTGCTCACAACACTCCTATTAATGCATCCCAGAATAATGTTTGCTTTTTTTGCAACAATGTTACACTGTTGACTTATGTTGAACTTGTGGTCCATTATGACCCCTAAATCCCTTTCTGCAATACTCCTTCCTAGACAATCACTTCCAATTCTGTATGTGTGAAACTGATTGTTCCTTCCTAAGTGGGGTTCTTTGCATTTGTCGTTATTAAATATCATCCTGTTTACCTCAGTCCATTTCTCTAGTTTGTCCCTGTGGGTATGTCTACACTAGCCCCCTAGTTCGAACTAGAGAGGCTAATGAGGGCGACCAAAATTGCAAATGAAGCACGGGATTTAAATATCCTGCGCTTCATTAGCATGTTCCCCGGCAGTCGCCATTTTGGAAATTGACTAGCCCGGAATAACTGCCCACTTCTACACACGGCAGTGAAACAGGAGTTTGAAATAAACCCCTTAATTCGAATTAGCTGTTAAACCTCATTCCAGGAGGAATAACAGCTAATTCGAGTTAGGGGTTTACTTCGAACTCCGTTTCACTGCCGCGTGTAGACATGGGCAGTTATTCTGGGCTAGTCAATTTCCAAAATGGTGACTGCCCAGGAACATGCTAATGAAGCGCAGGATATTTAAATCCCGTGCTTCATTTGCAATTTCGGTCGCCTTCATTAGCCTCCCAAGTTCGAACTAGGGGGCTAGTGTAGACATGCCCTATCATTTTGAATTATGACCCTATCCAAAGCACTTGCAACTCTTCCCAACTTGGTATCATCTGCAAACTTAATAATCATACTTTCTATGCCATCATCTTAAATCATTGATGAAGGTATTGAACAGAACTGGTCCCAAAACAGACCCCTGCACAACCCCACTTGTTATGCCCTTTCAGCACAATTGTGAACCGTTAATACCTACTTTCTGAGAATGGTTGTCCAGCCAGTTATGCACCCACCTTATAGTAGCCCCATCTAAGTTGTATTTCCCTAGTTTATTGATAAGAAGGTCATGCGAGACCACGTCAAATGCCTTACTAAAGTCTAGGCATACCACGTCTACTGCTTCCCCTTATCCACAAGGCTTGTTATCAATGAAAGCTATCAGATTGGTTGACATGTTTTGTTTTTTACAAATCCATGCTGGCTGTTACCTAGCACCTTATTATCTTCCAGATGTTTGCAGATGGATTCCTTAATTACTTGTTCCATTATCTTCTCTGGCACAGAAGTTAAACTGACTGATCTGTAGTTTCCTGGATTGTTCTTTTTTTTCCTTTTTTATAGATGATCATTATATTTGCCCTTTTCGAGTCTTCTGGAATCTCTCCTGACTTCTATGATTTTTCAAAGATGATAGCTAAAGGCTCTGATACCTCCTCTATCAGGTGCAGGCCAACTTTGAGAAAGCTTCTAATAGCCACTCCGGTTTGTTCATGGCTCCCATTGGCTCCCATTGGCTCCAATTTGCTGTTTAAAGCCAAGGGAAGCCATGGGCAGTGATGGCCCTGAAATGTTAGGAAAAATTAAATTTAAAAAACAATGTTAAGGAATTCTGCTATAGATTGGTGTACTATTTGTCACTGATAATAATAGAGCAACATTGAGCAAAAACAAATATAAGTCTTATAATAAAAGAATATACCCTCTTTGTTCTCTGTTTACCTAACAATGGTTTTTTTTTTTTTTTATGGTATAAATGAAATGTAGTGTGTGATGATCACCAAGCATTGTATATGTGCTGTAGTTCAATGTGCTCAGAAGAAGTAGCAATCATCAACTAATATCTCTACTTATGGCTGTAATATATAGACAGAATTGGGAGAGATAAGAACTAACAGGATATAGTTTACCTTTCATGCAAATACTGCACAAGTTCGTGGGGTAAGGACTGGAAATGCCCACTGCTCCCATTCTTGCATCTCCTGGGAAAGAGGAAATGTCTGATGCCATCACAGCTGGTCTTAGGAGAAGGGGGCTCCCTCTTGCTTTTATATATGTGGAAAAAAGAGGGATTCATATTGACATTCCTGCCAACTCTGTCACAGAGACCAATATAATGGGTTTAGTGGGATTTCTTTGTGCTTGTTAATTATTAAAAGAATTTTTATTTTATCCAATAAAAACATGTCTTTGCTTCTCTCCAGCAGTATGCTGGCAGTAGCAATACCAATAAAGACATTTCACTCCAGTCTAGTCTAGTCAGGTTTGTATATTGCCCTGAAATCTTAAACTTCATGAGAAGCCAGTGTAGAGAGAGTAGAGAATAGGTCTGATGTGATTACGGAACTTTACCTTGCTGTGGAGATGTGCTGCACATTATAAGGTTCAAATAAAAAAACCGTTTTTTTTTTTACTAACACTAAGCTCTTCATTAAACAGCAGCAAAGAAAAAGGTCTGTGGTACAGCACTTAGACTGCAGTTACCAAGTGTGTTTACTTAGTCTCGCTCACAGTATCTGAAGTCCAAATAAACTCTTTGGATTCATAAAAAGGTCACAACTCTTGTTAAAAATGCATAATCCTACAGGCAGCAATGAATAAACATTATCCCAATGTCATATAAAATTATAATCTAGGACAAATGTGGCTAGTCATAACTTGTGCCCTAAAAAGAATGAAAAACAAACGTGAAAAAAATGGGACTCTGCCAGAGACCACCAAGACATCGACAATAAATAAAAAATTGGATCAATTGTCAAGGAATTTAGAGCCACAGGAAATTGTGTTTATAGATGTTTGTAGCTTTGCCTTACCCCTTTTCCAGTCCCTTCCCCCTCCTATTTTCCCTTATTCTGTTACATCAAAAAATCTGAGCAATAATTCTACTGTAAGTATAAAGAGTCATATTGGACATTATTATCCCTTACATGCAAATAAATATAGACATAAGCATGGGTGTGCATAGACATAAGAATATAAAAACGGCCATACTGGGCCGGACCAAAGGTCCATCCATTCCACTATCCTGTCTGATGACAGTGGCCCAATGCAAGATGCCCCAGAGGGAGTGAACACAACAGGTAATCATCACGTGATCAAGATAATTAAGACCAAAGCAGATTATGAAGAGCTTCAAAAAGATCTCACCAAACTAAGTGATTGGGCCACAAAATAGCAAATAAAATTTAATATTGATAAGTGTTGATAAATGTTGACAAGTTTTTGGCTAGCTGTTCTTCAGACTCTGTTTTGGCTTTTCTTATTATATTTTTACACGTAATTTGACAGAGTTTACTCTCCTTTCCATTTTCATTACTAGGATTTGACTTCCACTTCTTAAAATATGTCTTCTCACTGTTCTTTTACTTGGTTGTTAAAGTATTATTAGTTTACCATTCCTAAGAGTCTTTTAGAAGAGTCTATTGTGGTATTTTTCCCTATAACCAGTTTTTCGAGATTACATCCAAGAACTCTGCAAAACCCAATGCCATGAAGAACAGCACCATGCTTTTTTAAATTTAAATATATAACCAGAAAGGGAAAACAGCTAATATGTTCATACATCTAGCAACTTGAACCCCAGGCCCAGCTCTCACAGAAATCAGTAGCAATATTTCCACTGACTTATTAGGAAATAAGATGGATTAGGGTTTGATTCCACAAATAAAATGTATAGTTCAAAAGTTGTAAACTAGAAGGGTTTAGCAAAAAATGAAATTTCTGTCTCCTAGGAAATTCTAACATTTCAATATTTGTTTTCAGCCCAAACTAAGATGAAAAGTAGATATCACAAAAATATTTCAAGGAATAAACATTTCTAAAATTTTCATTTTGGAAATATCTAAATGAAATTAGAAGGGAAATGGAGTTTAATGTTTTCTTGAACTGATCTGAAACAAACAATTTTGGATCCAAGAAGATGAAATTTAGTGATGAATCATGGTCACATGCTATCTGAGAAATGTTGTGCATATGCTAAGAGGAAGAAGTTAAAATAATGAAATATTCCAGTTTGAGTTGGAACTGCCCCAAAAGAAAATACAATATTTCTCTTCCATTTTCCCAATAGGAAATACAAATTTGTTGGCAAATCAAAGTGTTCCCATGGAAAATTTTGCTATTGCAGAAACTACATTTTCCATTTGAAAATCATTCTGAGGGAAAATTCAAAATCAGCTCAACTAACAGAAGAAATTTAAAAAAAGATTAATGATTAATCTGAGATCTTACAGTTCCATCAGGAATTTAAATTAACAAAGTATCAAAGTGATTCAGTTGTCTGCTTTCATTACAGTTATCTAGAGTACTCCTCAAGTTTACAATCAAATCTTAAAATCAAAACCACAGTTTACCAGAAATTAGTGAAGAGGGTCTGGTTACATCATGCAGAAAGAAACAGAAGTTTTTGCAACAACTGTGCTTGTTAGGAGCTAAATAGTTTGGTAGATAAGGATTGTCAATCATCTGAGAGTATGTAAAGGTATGAATAAATATCTCCACATTTTTTCTGTTAAGATCAAAACATAAATATAGTTCCCCTTTAATGTTAAGATTCTTCTAATGAATTAAGCAGTTAAAGTAGCATTATCAGGAAGAAGCACTTCTCAGCAGGCATTTAGTACCAACAAAAATACCTTGGTTTTCCCAGGTTTGTGTTTCATAAAATGTATGGTGTCCAATAGAAAGTATACAAAAAAGCAATTTGATAGAAATGAAAAAAGAACCTTGATGACCAGCAAGCCATGCAGACTTGGATATTAATGTCATTCCAGTAAAAAAGCATTAGACTCATTAGAATTATAGGAAGAGTAACTGAAAATCTAGCAATTTAAAATTGATTTATTTTATACCTCACAATGCAAATTGCTGAATCGGACAAACTCATGTATGGAGATAAATGTGACCACAATAGAACTGAAAGAAAACAAAGTGCTCAGAAATGTACTCATTTGGAAAAGGTTTGCCTAATAAACAAGGTCAAATGCTGCAAAAATGATAATTAAGATTAGAAAACATATACCAGAGATTAAGCAGTGATTAGATGATAAAAAAACTGTACAGAATTGTTTCTACTTTTAAATGCCCTGGTCTAAATATATCCCTAGTGCAACTCTGCTAACAACTAATGGAGTTACATTAGGAACAAATGTAGGTCTTTGTTAGATCAAGGCAACCTTTTCCAGAAATTTATATGGGACAAGAACTTTGGAGAAAATGAGATTAGACAGCAGTCAATGACATTCTTTATACTGAGGAAGCACTTCTTTAGTATTATGTTGAGAAGGGCAAGCTTTAAATCTCAAGTCATAGTGCTCTATTCATTTAAAATCAACAGACTAGTGATAAGAAAATATGAAATGGTCAAGGAGGTCATTTTGGATAAGCATCCATAAGTGTGAATGTCTAAGATTCTGCAGTGTGAAAACACTAGAATAGATGTGTACAACACACATTAGTTACTTCTGTTTAGCTATTTACCCATGCCTTCTTTCCCATGGATTTGTTGAATTTTAGTTCCTAAATGAAAGTGCAGACTGAAGAATTCTCAGACATTTATTCATTTTAGTAATTAAAAAAAGAATTACATGACAAAATAAAAGTTATAATGTTTGCCATGCTTGTGTAAATCATTGAATTTTCTCACAAAAGAAGAATGGTCTCATGGGTAGGGCATTTTCCTAGGAATTGAGAAAACTGGATTCATTCTGTTCTTCCACAAACCTGTGTGACCATGGGCAAGTTATTTAACTTGTATGTACCTAAATTCCTATCTATAACATACACAATAGTACTTCCCTACCTCAGAGGAGTTTTATGAGTAGAAGTACCTTACAGATTGTGAGGTGCTCAGCTACTACAGTTTTAGACAACATAGACAGTTATTAAGAAATCTTAGTTGAGAACTCAACAAATCTGTCTCAGCAAAGAAGTAATATGATTTATTCCATACTATTCCGCAGAAGTCATTTTAGTTCCAGTATGAAACTGTGGCTTCTAACTATACTTCATATGGACATGGAAGTAATGAGACATAGAAGTAATTATATGGCTAATTGGAAAGGACATGATTTCAAAAAATAGTAGCTCACTGGGAGAACCACTTAAACAAGTGGCAGGGTTGTGTCAGTGCAGTTCTCAATGGACACAGTGGTCCCTAATTTTATAATAAGTCTCAGGCTGAATATAGCCATATTCTATGTGAATTCTCAGGCTTGCCAGGGCACCATAATTGGAAGCAAGATTCTTGATCCACTTCTCTTTTCCACAGGAGAGGTAGGAGAGGTAAGAAGCTATGTGAGACATATGGGCAACCTCCTCAGTATTCATTACTGTGCTCAGCTCTAATGCCCAGGGAGCCCATTTGGGGTACAGGAATCTCAACTCCACTTCTTTCTAACCCAACTTCACTGTAATTGGCCAAAGCTGTGATCATTATAACATAATTCCTGCTACCCCCCACTAGACCTCCTTGGAAGAGGAATGGAAGATGAAAAAAATGCCTCTTTGGGGTAAAATCCTTTCCAGACCCTCAAACTAATAATCACTATTGCCCTAACAACCAGAGATTCAGCAATAGGGTAAAAGGAAAAAAGGGTGGGGCTAACACAGGGATTCCACAATGGCTAG
The DNA here is from genome assembly GCA_032595735.1 of Pelochelys cantorii. Classification (NCBI taxonomy): domain Eukaryota; kingdom Metazoa; phylum Chordata; order Testudines; family Trionychidae; genus Pelochelys; species Pelochelys cantorii. The sequence goes on from CM064330.1 coordinate 66,518,871, forward strand.
TCCACTGAGACAGCAATCTCTAACACTCTTCCACCTGCAAATGGAGGAAATCACCCAGCTCCGGAACCAATCTCAATACCCAAAGGCAGTAAAAGTCCCCAGAACCTGGACTCATATGCAACATGTAACTCCCCATCCCTCCCCATCATACAATGTGAGGAAAGAAGGCGGAAGAAAGCCTGAATGCAAAATGGTTAGAGTGGGAGGAAAAGAGAGGATGCACATAAAACATTGCCTCAGCTGCTCCCATTTGAGCTTCTTCCTTGATCCCAGCCATACATGCTATCTACACCTTTTCTTGCTTAGTGAGCCCCCCATCTCAATAGCAAGATGAGAATTTTTATCAGTTAGATGATATGAGACTGTCAGTAACAGTTCAAATTAAAAGTAATTCTAAAGTTAGTAAAGCAAGCATGCAAACAAGTATAGGTTGAACCTCTCTAGTCCATCACTCTCTGGTCCAGCAACATCTATAGTCCGGCATGATTTTACTTAGCCGGATATTCACTTACCATGGGTGTGACCAAGTTTCCCATGGTCTCATAAAGTATGTATACAGCCACCAGTCCTGGTTCTCAGTGTTCTCACAAAACACTGTGCTGTTATTTAGCTCTAATTTACCCTTAAATGTCCTCTAAGAGCCTAGTAAGCAGTGGAAGTGTTGGTGATGCTGCTATGCAATATTGACCTCCCATGGGCCAGCAAATTCTCAGTTTTGGTACCAATCAGGTCTCGATGGTAGTGGACTAGAGAGGTTCAACCTGTACTTAAAATCAAATTTGTCCTGCCAGGAAATGATCATTTATAACCAAGCCTGTTACTTTCTCTCTCATGCAGTGCAAACACCTCTCTCCCCTAGCGTGGTTTCAATTATTCTAAAATTTTCTAGTTTTCTAAAAGCTGTAACTACAAATAATTTAAAATTTCTAATGTTAGTTTACTGTAAAGTGGTATGTTAGATTTACAAATGGCAAACTCACTATCTTAGAACTCACCCATTCAAGCTTTTCTCTTGTAAAACAGTTGTATATTAAATTGGTTATGTTGAACTATTGTAATAAAATTTCCATTCTCCACCCTCTTAAACACTTTCTCAGGAAAGATTCTTCAAAAATATCTAGGCAGAAATTTGTTAATGAACACATACAGCAGGAGTAGAGAACCATTTTCAGTCAGGGGCTGCTGACCCTCAGAAAAATCAGTAGGGGTTGAGGGGCTATGGAGAGATGGCATGGGGGGGCTGGAGTGCCAGTGTGGGCTCCCCAATGCCCAGGGGTTGCTCCACCCCTAACATGCAGGTTTATAATTCAGGTTCATCATCCTCAAAAAATTAAAATAGAATAGCCAAATCATCGCTTGGGTAAAGGAAATACATAGCAAAATACTTTATATTTATCAACTGAAACTGCTGTATAGATTAATTATCCAGATGTATATGTTTCTTGGTCAGGTAGAAAGTACAAATTGTTTTAATTCTGGGTTATTTTATAAGTCTTCTTCCATTATCATGACAGTCTTTAAACAGAGACTTAAAGGACATATAGTTCATTAGAGCTAGTTGCTTAGATATGGCCTGAATGGCCAGCTGTCATCATGCATGAAGTTATTCATCCAGATTGTTTCATTATGTAGGAAGTGATTTGTTGAAGGAATCAAATTTCTTTCATTAGGTTCTTACAGGGAGTCTATTGAATCATTTCCTTTTAAAAATTAATGTGGACTAATCAGTATATAATCCTTATTTCATTAACAAAGAAATAAAATGTTCCACTCAGAATACTTGGGTATCATTCATTATCTTTTTTGTAATCTGAGATACTTCTGTTATGGTTTCATGTTTGTACTTACACATTAGCTTGGGTTGTATTCCTAGAACCTAAGATCACTGGAAAACATATTAATGAAAATATTTGGGGATATTCCACTTTTGTTTTTGAAAACGGCTGGACATTGTGGGATAGTCTTCCATATTTTTTCTGGTGTCTCCTGTATTGGCATCAACACTCTTTCTCTACAAAGTTTTTATAAGGACCCTTTTATACCATGTGGTATCATTTTCATTGTTAAGAAAATTTTAGAAGTGTAGAATTCAGGCAGCCTCTTTGCTTGAGAGAATTTGAGGCTTGCTTTCCGTTTGATTTTTTTATATTCTTACTAATATAAATGAACTAAGGAATCCTTACTAATATGTGTAAACAAAGGACAAAGACACTGTGTATGTAGCCAGATGGAAATATTATTATAATGGGAACAGATAAGAACAGTTAAAGTATTACTAGGCATGTTGAGAATATAATATACAAGCACACACTTGAACACTGCCTTAATTCCTGTATCAAGGCAAAGTCAAGCAAGCAAACTGGAGGTGCAAAGTGGAATTAGTAGGAAGATATAATATACTAAAAGGCCAAAGTAATGCCTCTCCTTGACCTCAGCACAACCTCAGAGTCCTCACACCTTTCATGAGTAAAAAAGAGGTGGGATGAAAACCCCAGTCTCATGAAAAAACTGAATATGACCATAATTTTTAAGGGGTCATGCATTTCAGGTATTATTATGACTGTTAAGGAAGGGAGGACTGGGAAGACTTTGTGATATCAGATTTAGGGTACACATGCTTGCTGAAAATTAATCCCAAAAAACATTGCATTTCCTGCACTTCAGACTTCTGTTCTTCTGCTTTGTGTCTGTGTGACAAAAACCTGGGAGAGGGTGAAAGAAAAGCCCTCTGACATTCCTGTCTAACTTTACACATCTTGGTGTTCCTATTCAGATTGCAGTTTCTCTGTCAGCAAGTTTAATTCTTTGTGGAAATATCCTTTTTGAAGTTTTATAGTCTTTTTGTAGCCTCTCTCCACGTACTTTAATATTTTCATAAACTTGTTTAATCAATCCATTATACAGAAATATTGAGTCACTTAAATTGTCCAGTTCAATGGCAACAAGATGAAACAGCTGTGTAAATCTACTCCCCTTATATAAATATCTTTTTATTCTTTCTACAGTTATGTTTGGAGTCACCTCTGCATGCTTCTGAACTATACATCTTGTACTCCTAATCAAGCAGCTAACAAGTTTTGTGGCCATTCAATTATGACACACTTTGACTGTATTTGCCTTGAAGACTTTCAATTCACATTGAACATTTAATTTATATGTTGAATAACCAATCTGGTCTTTGACATAAAACAACTTTGATACCATAGTTCATTATCTGGTAGGTATGTTTATTAATCATTATTCTTAATTCAAATAAAAGAACATTATCCTGACACACTGTGACTATGGTATCCTAGCAACAAAGCTTATTCTCACTGACTCTTGTCACTTGAAGAGCTTTGTGTACAGAATGTTTTACAAAGTTGTTTATTTTTATATCATTCTATTTTTATATAGCTTTTATATAGCTAGCAAAGGATTAAGTCTGAGAAGTTATAGCTATATTTATATATAGGTTTGTTCAGGTGACAGTATAAAATGAAGACTCATGAACTACAGTAATTTTAAACCATCAGAGTTTAAATTTCAAAATAAACCAGGCTTAAAGAAGGCAAAAAAGAAATTACTTTTTCATAAGTAGTGCACACGCTACATATGATTGGTAGGGTAAACTTTCGCAGACTTAGAACTCATTTTCCATCATCTATTTCAAACACTTCTAATGAGGGGTACATACAATGGTATCAGTAAAATTTTAAAAAAATTTGAATCTTACACTAAAAAATTAAACCAACCACAATATAGTTTAGATTTGAGAAAAAAATACTTAATACTTAATACTTTATTGTTTTATTCTGAATTTAAACAGGCTACAATTTTTCCTAATTTAGCCTGGGATTGGGAGTACCAGGATACTGGAAAAATGATTATTTGGCAATGAAAACTGCTAAATCAATATGATTAATGTTGTAATTAAACATGGATTTTATTAATAATGTCATGTAATGTTATGTATGTCAATGAACTATGGAACTGATCTCCAGATACAGCTAACAAATATTATTGGTCCATTGTAGACATATATTCCTTAACAAAGTTTGTGAGGAGTGAACCCAAAGTGAATTTAATGGAGAATATCACAATAAAATTTTAGAAAGGATTGTAAGACTAAATAATTCATCCTTCCTTTTGCTGATGCACCATTAAGTCTCTAGGTTGAACAAAGGCCTCACAGCATGCAAATTTGCTGAGAAGTTCTGTAATTTAAATGCTGAATTGAAATAAGACATTTCTGAGAGAAGCAAATGGGAAAAAAGGTGCCTCTCATCAGGCTGAATTATTTGTTGATGAGGTGTAAATGAGCAACTGGCCAGTCCTCTGAGAAAATGATGGTGGCATATCCAGTCACCTTTGGAACATTTGGCTGATATCATAACCCATGAGATTTCTACTAATGATATAATACTTCAAGATGTAGTTGATTGTCATATAGGTTTAAAATGCCACCCTTATAGTTTTCAAGTGAAAGAAGTGAGAGAGGCTTAAATTCTGGAGAGAGAGTATTTAATGTGAGAATCTGTGAAGGATTTGTTTATAACTTACCACTGCTTTATGAACAGGACACACACTCTCATTTGTATTGGCAAAGCAGGATGCTAATATTAGGATATTAAACTGTCCGGGGTATAACAATCTTCAGGTGTGTTAAAAGTGACAGAGTGAGTTTATATGATAAAATGCAGAAAAAAAATTAGAAACAGTGGTAGTTCAGAGCAATTCAAATCACACTGGATGCAAGAAAGGAAAAGGGATGAGATCCCCTCTCTGCCCATTGATTTAAGTAAGGGAAGAATTTTGTTGAAACCAATTTAAGAATGATACAGCCCCAAGAACTGTAAAAAAATGTACCCAATCCCTTTAAGGTATGAATAAGCAGCTACCAGATGTGTCAAATTTAGAGCAATTCAAGTCATTTCACTGTTTTGACTTATTTGGTACTGCTGGTGGCTGCAGAGCATATGGAACTCTATTTAACTAACCCTTGACTAATACAAATGAACACAGCAAAGTCATCTGCATGGGAATCTTCCTGGACTATAATGTTCATTCCAATATCTTGCAATAAAATGCAATCAGTTGTTTTACAAAATGGTAAATGAAAAATCTTTAAATTCTGTGAAAGAGTATAGCTAGGACATTATGCAGAAATTAAGAACATTTAAATTAAATCAAGAGATCTCAATGATGTAATATAATGCAAGAATTGGCCAAAAATTGATCTGGAGTTTTATAAAACTATTACAGCTTCTTGGGAAAGGTGCTTTGTTTAATAGTTTTTTGAAGAGAGATAAATCTCAAGACTTTACAGCAGCGGTGGGGAACCTAAGGCCTGGGAGCTGGATGTGGTCCCCAGCTTGCCTGGATCCGGCCCCCGAGGCTCAAGTCCCCCTCCCCGTACTGGGAAGCCTGCACTAGCACTTCAGTCCCCCCCCCCTACCATTTCCCTGCGGTCTGGAGCACACATAATCTACTAGCCTGGGCTTCCCTAAGCTCTGGCATGCAAGGGGAATGTGAGCAGTATCTTTTTCCTTCTTGGTCAGGGGCCGCATCAGTAAGGGGTTTTTTCTTCTAATTTGTGTGTGAACCCCATCTGATTTTTTTGTGGGTCAGTGGCCCCTGATCCAAAACAAGGTTCCCTAACCCTGCTTTATAGCCTGGTGGTCAAGGCACAGGTTCAGCTCTCTGCTCTGCCTGATTTGAAGTGATTGAGGATGAAAAACTCTAATATGAAGCTGGCAGGGCTGGTACTTGTACCTGGGGTTACTACATACCACGCCAATACCCTAAACACGCACTCATTCACTCTCTTCCTTAACTGAAACCCTTAGTTCCTATTCATTGCTGTTTGCAGTGTGGCAGCCGTGTTGGTCCCAGGCTATTACAGAGACAAGGTGGGTGAAATAAATGCTTCCTCAGCTCTGTGTAAATTGAAAGGCTTGCCTCTTTCACCAATAGAAGTTGGTCCAATAAAAGATAATATCTCACCCACCTTTTTTTTGGACTCATCTAGACTACAGGGAACGGTTGAAAGAAGATATGCAAATTCCATGGCATATCTTCTTCCGATCACACTTTTGAAAGCAGAGCTTTCGAAAGTGAAAGTAATTAAGACCCGGCTTTTTTGGTGAACCCCTCCTTTGTCAAAAAGCCGCGTAAACTTCTTTTTTTGAGGAAGAGCGGCTTTTCGACGAAGGGAGCGGTTCGCTAAAAAAGCCGCATCTTAATTACTTTCATTTTCGAAAGCTCTGCTTTCGAAAGTGTGATCGGAAGAAGATATGCAAATTCCTATGGAATTTGCATATCTTCTTTCGACCATTCCCTGTAGCCTAGATGAGCCCTTTCTGTCCATCACATTTTGATGAAATCTGGTTTTGTAAAAATGTTCAAAAGGTTTTCATTTTGTTCCAGTGCAAAGTGAAAACAAATGTCAAAATCCTCCAAAGTTTCCATATCATAAATAGTGCTTAAAGCTAAGCACTAATTGCCTTGCTTCAGTAGGGATCTAGTGCTCTGGGGTGAGTGAAATGTGTCAATGCAAATAAGCCATATGATTTTAGTGTCAAAATATTAAGAAATGCATTCGAATGTATGAAGTTTGAGTCCCTGAGATCTATTTAAAGCACATTGTGATTAAACACAATCAATTTTCTCCACAAAAATGTTCTTTGTGTGTTACCTTGCTTATTCTCTACCACCTGTTATACAGCAATGAATTTCATCTATTGGGCAGCATCCTGCAATTACTAATTGTAATCAAGTTTTTTGTAACTGTGTGAGGAATAAGATTTGCATTAAGACAGATGCTTTTGCATATCGTACATTCCTATATGACTCCATCTAATGTCTATTAATAAAGCAAGAATACTACTTTTTAGTTACATGTATGGGAAAGTTACACAATATAATATCCATTTCATATAAAGAGCTTGAAAGATGGAGTATTATCACTTTCTTTAAACACTGAGGGATTGAATAAACACTTAGCCAGGAGATCAAGAAATAAAATTAATATAACAAATTATTTTTTAAAAATCCAATAAAATTAGTATTTTGTGTTCAATGACCCCTAAATGAAGTGATGCATAATTGTGAAAAACAGTTATATGCTATAGATTTCAGTCTGTCACCTTGACAAATCTACTATTGATAAGTGACATTTTGGCACCTTTCCACTGAAAAATAACTAAGAAACTGAAGAAAAACAACTTCATGAAAACACTGCTAATTGAGAGAAGCTAGTCAGAGTCAGTGTGGTGAGGCAATTTGCAGTATAACAAAGGAAGGAAAATATGTTTATCTTTAAAGGGTAGTTGTCAGCTGTCATATTCTTTTTGTCTAAAATTCATTTTAAATACCAAGCATTCTGAAATGTCATTTGCTTTAATACATCAGAAGCTTTAAAGAACAATAACACTAGCTTTCATAGTCACAGCTGGGGGCATTAAATCTAGCTAATTTTTATGATTTAAAAATGTAGTTCTCAGTAAACTAGCTAAACATTTTTAGAATGAGCATTTAACTTTCAGCAGTTAGCAATGGGATTTAGAATAATTGAGTGTAGATTTTTATTATAATTTTACCCATCATAATTAATCTGGCAGGTCATATTCTTTGTTTATTTATTGTTTTATTTTCCATTTTTCTCTTCCTGCTCACTCTGGCTCCCTAATTCTGGTGTGACAAGCATAGGCAGTTACTTCTAGCTAATTCCATTGTTGCTATGCGGATTATGCAGCTGATGTGGTTGCTATGAAAAGGGCATTGATTTGTTTCACAGGTTACAGAACAAGAATAGCTGGGCTTGAAAATAAACCCAGTTTTCCCTTCAGTCTTCACATATAGTCACTGTCTTTCAAGTTGAATGATTTTATGGTGAATTTTGCAATATTTTGTGTTTTTCACAAGAATTAGCTTCAGGATTCATGTGAAAGAAATAAGTCTTACAGAAAAGTTGAAACTCATAAACTCTAAGGCTCAAATATCAGAAGGCTCCAAAAATAACTATTTTGCAAAAAATTATGATTTTTAAGTCAATCTGAGTGTTGTGATATTTGGGAGCCTGATTCAACATTTTGAATGCTTGGGGATTGGCAATAATGTAGCACTGCAATACAGGCTGAACCTCTCTAATCTGGCAATCTTTTTTCCAGCAACATCCTTGTTCCAGCATGATTTTAGTTCACTTATCGTGGGTGTGGCCAAATTTCCCATGGTCCCATAATGTTTGTTTACAGCCACCAGTCCTGGCTGTCAGTGTCCTGGACTGTTATTTAGCTCTAATTAATCCCTAAATGTTTTTGAAGAGCCCAGTAATCAGTGAAGTCTTGATAATGCTGCTAGGCAATATTGATCTCCCATGGTTCAACAAATTCTCTGGTTCAGCACTGATCAGGTCCTGATGATGCCAGACTAGAGAGGTTCAACCTGTACTAACACTGAATGCTTCAGGAGAAAACAAAAACATAGCTAAGAATACTGTAAAATGGAGGAAAGTTCTTCCTAAATCTAGGTGGAGCTTATTTTATACCTTGGATATTATAGTTGTTCTCCTAGTTCATGTAATAATTAATGTTGACGTTCATAAGGAGAGCTGATTTTATCCTAAATTATATAAGACTTTAACCACAGCCTTACACAGGGAGCAGTATGGAGATATAATATATTAGTGTGAGTGCTATAGAATAGTATGCCACTAAGGGGTGCCATTAGGTAAATTCTCTTTATGATCCAACAGTTTGGGGTAAAGAGAAGAGGCAAGGGACAGATTAAAGAATCCAGATTATGTAATCCAGCCATATGGAATTGTGCAATTTTTAAGTGGCCTATTACAATAATGAGCATAGTATAAATATCTTGATGGACTGATAATAGCTGGTGTATGATTGATAGGTAGATGTTTGAGACTGAACCATTTTGGGTTTGCCGATGGAGATCTTCCAAAATTGTGATAAATGCTGATTGCTTTAAACAAACATAATAATCTGGTTCTTATAATTTAGGTCATGTCCATGTGTGCATTTCACATATTTACTAGCAGCATGACAAGGAACAGATTAGTTTCTAACATGTTTATTCGATCAGACTATTGCGCTTTGTCTCCATACTGGAATTCTTCTTTCTTCTAGATCTCCATTGTGAGAGAAATATGGCTTTGCTCAAAGAAAATGGTGTTCTGTTTTGTAGCCACATTTCATTTCCAGAGGGCTGTACTGTCCTTGTTTCAAAAGACAGATTGCTGGTGCAATCCTGACTCTGAATATTTTGTACCGTTATATGCGAATCAATCATGGAGCTGAACACTTGACCATGTCACCTTGTTCTTGCAATATTAGAACAATAATGATTGTGTTCACTGTATTATGAAATCTGTTAAGCCAAATCTGAGCCAAATTCTACTTGGTTATACTTTGCAAATCCCTTGAAGATTATAAGGATAGACCTTATTCTTTTATGTTTAAGCTATTTACAGCCTCACCTCAGAAACGCATGTGATTTGAATTGTGATATTCACATTTGTAAAATATCATATAGATGAGATTTTTGTTGACTTAATTGGAAAAATCAGCATTTGGTTTTAAGATATCACAGTACAAAATATTCAAGCACCTGTTGCTCAAAAAACTCATTTGTCTCACAATGAGCATATTTTGATCCTTTATGCACAGAAATGAGCTAATTTTTATGAAGAAATTATACAGTTTTTACTGGAAAGAGGCATCCATTTTTGGTTTTTTTAAGTAGTATATTGTACCTTAGCAAATTTTCCCAAAAATGAATCCAAGTTTAAGTTCTTAACACAACATGAAAAACTCTGAATTAAATATAGTGTTGTCATCTCTTAAGAACACTTATCAGTTCTATCTGAAACAGATGTATCAAATATCACCAATCCAGTTAAAATAAAGGATTTTTTCTTTAGAGCACATTTAACAAAAAGAGAATGTTTTACAAACATTAAAAACCACTTTTTTACGGCCTGAGGTTGCCCCAGTTATACGGTGACTCACGGGGCCTGAATTCACTATCCTTACTCATTTGAAGTTAAACAAGCATAAACCAGCATAAAACTGGTGTGAGAGAGAGCAGAGGGCCAGGCCCACGTGTCTTTTCAATATCTATTTTTTCTTGATTTGCTTGATGGATTTTATAGACTGGCATTTCTATAATTTCATGTTGATATTAATTAGTTCATTCACAGAATTCTTTTAATCTTTTGCGCATGTTTATAAAATGTTTGCCAAAATTGTGTTTGTAGAAAATAAACAACAAATTAAAGAGGCTCTTGTTAATCATGTGTCAGACAGTGCACCAAGTAATACTCACAGGGAATACACTGGGTGTCCTTAGAGAAGATGATTAAAATGTAAATGAATGTGGGGGATGCTGGTCAATGAAGGCTAATGAGGTCTGCAAGGTATGTTACAAAAAGTACCAAAATGTCATTAGATTGCAACTGTTTGTTTTAAGAATAATTTTGAAAGGAACTCCTACTCCCAATTTTTTTTAAAGGCTCATCTAGTTTAAAGGCCAACACTGTCAAAATCCCGCAACATTAGCAGAATACTGTATATCTATGACAGATTTTAAAGAAGTACACTTTAAAATAAAATATTATGACTGTGAATCAATTCTTCCTTTTGTCCAAAAGTACACCAGTGCAGAACCAAGAAGTTTTATTTTTCACATATTTGTGCAAACATTTTCCTTGGATTTAGTTCACCTGGATTTGGATCATTTGGATATTGTTTCCAGTCATGTATTTTAGTGGACTCTAAAAATCAAAGTGAAACACCCTCCAGCCCTATGTTTAGCATATTGTAGATCCCAAAATAAGATCATCTTCCATCATTAACTTTCCCAGGATCATCCAGATACCTTCCTTTTCCTTCTTGTAGTCTTTCTGACAGATCATTGCCCTTTATCGTCTCTCATCCAGTGTCCCTTTCTGTGTCTTCTCATCGCCGTACCTTATTTAAATCTTACCTATATACCTGGTTCACTTCCCTGATGTAGGGTCTGAGCCAAACTCAGTATCTTCAATGGAATAATCATGCTTCCATGTATTTATGGAATAAATCACTCTGAAGAAAAACACACTTCTTCCATGAAGCTTATAAAACCTTACCTCAGATAATCATTAAAAATGGATAATACAAACTAACTGAAAAAAAGAAACAAATGAAAGAAAAAATATCAAAGTAAAATGTATGGGACTAATTAGGAACATTACCATTTAGCCATTTTCTTTTCTATTATACCAAATTACCCATTTTTTATTTATATATTATCTGCCTAGGTCTTTGGGGGCAAGAAATAACTTCCTACTTGTTTATACCAATGGTAATATATAAATGAATGAATTACATTAAAAAGCTACAGCACCTCAAACTTAAAGTAATGTAATATATTTGAATGTAGCTATCATTTTCTCAGGAACATTTAAATTCTTTGGTTAAACATTCAGCAGAATGTAGGGGCTTGGGATTCATGGAGAAATTTATTTTAACTTTCTGTTTAGTTTTTGCTGTAAGTTTGAATCTTTTATGTCATCACAAATGTATTGGCTTTAGCACAAATACAGGAATTATGAGCGAGATTCTGCCATCCTTACTCATTTTGAGTAGCACTTTATTCCATGAGTAATGAAATTTGTTTTTCTACTTGTGAGTATGACTGGCAGAATCTAGTCCTTAATAGAAAATTCCCCTTTACCAAACTCAATAAATTAGTATGATACAATAGCTTCAGTATATTATTCATTTTTTACTGTGTTGGAGATCCAGCCAAGAAGAGCCAATGCACTCCCATTTCTTTGGCATTTTTTCCGTCTTGATCTAAATGAAAAATGGTTGTCATGTATAACAGCTAAATAAATATTTAATCTTAGTGATGCCAAATACTTTAAGTTTAGATTCAGGTGCTTTGATAGCTTTCTGGGCCAGAATTAATCAACAAATATAAAAACTTGGATATTTGCCACTTTATGAATAATGGGGGCACTAATAGCAAATGAAAATGTTTGGCAAGAATCAGATCTGCAGTCATAATGAAAGTATTTTAAAATTGGTAGATGAGTCAGAGAATTGGTAAATGGATATGGAGACTTTCACCTCTACATCATGGGTTGAAATCTGTCCCTTGTGGTTAGTTTTAGCAATGAGACATTCTGAATCCTTCCCGTACCATCAAACATTACTTAGGGCATGAACAAGGCTCCCCCATTCCTTTCTATCTGATTCTGCTCTTTGAATGAAATCTCTGTTGAAACAAGGAGAATGAATAAATCCTAGAGACTGAATAATAATGCCCATTCCTAGAACTGGATCATCCAGGGCTGAGCCATGTTGGCCAGGCATTATATGGATGCTCTGACTGCTATTCCTTCTGCTGTTTCACTCCCCTGATGAACAAATAGAATACCGTAATCTCTGATACAGTCAGTGTTGCATCTTTCATAAACAGCAAGCTCAGCATAGAACAGTTGTCAGCCAAATAGATAAAGAGACAGATATTTTGCACCGTTGACTGCTTCATCTACCCTGGTTCCATTAATCCACATTCCTCATGACTTATTCTAGCATTTCAAACATCTGATAAGTCTTAAGCTGCTGACATTTTTAAAAAAATCAACCAGGTCATAAAGGGTTCCTTACAGTCCCTCCTGCCCCCCTAACTACTACACCTTTTGAGACATAAGATATTCAATATTAAGAAATGTAAAAGTAAGTCATTTTCTGTACCATTTTCTCATATGATTAGAAAATCTACCATTTTGTGACCCTGGAGGGCTAAATACAAGAAGAGCACTGCACCGCAGAGAATGAGTTTCCCTTGGTTTCCTAATGGAACCCAGCAGCATTCATCTCAAGGCCGGAAAGGCCCTGCAAGAGCAGACTTTTGTAATACTCTGGAAGTTTTACTTATAATAAAGGTGTTTTAGAGGATTTTATTGCATTCTCTGAGCCCTTTACACATGATTTCATGGTAACTAAGGCAGCTGGGTTTACCAGCAGAAGGACTGAAAAAGGGCCCCAGTATTTTTTAAACTGATACTGTATCACATGTAGCACATAAAGAGCATCTAATACATGTATGTGTTTTGTTTATGTTTTTTTTAATCACTCGGCCAGAATATTTGCACAGATCACTGTTGACTTCCATTTAGAAGTAATCTAATCATCTCAAACTCATGCTGACAAAACCTTTATACCATCCTGTAATCATGTATTCTGTCTACCTCAGGAGTTTCTATAGTGTGGATCATCAGTGTCCTTTTGCTAAGTTTAAGGTTTGCTATTATTCAGTAACTTATGTATAACATCTTTTTTGCCATAATTCATATTCTTATTCTATTTTGTCTTGTCAGTACAACAACAGACTATGTTTGATCTGTAGCTGTTTTAGCTGCGCTGGGAAGACTACAAAAACCTAATGCACAGGGAAAGCAATTTACTATCAAATCTACTTGAAACAAGATATTCTTCTAACTAGTGATGTGTGAATCTCAAAAGTCTCTGTGGTTCCATTTGTTATACATAAACATCCTCAAGATTGGATGCGTCTCTGAAGTTTACATAAATGTATTCAACATTCTTTGAGAAATTAGGCTGGTGAATCTCAAGAAGAGATTTCCTAACATGTTTTCATATGCTTTCTGATTTCATCCATGTTTCAAATAAACTATGAAAACAGCTTTTTTTAAGGATTTTTAAAAATCCTACTTCATATTTTCGAAAAATCAGGGAATGAAAAGGTGTTCTGAAGTTTAAGTTCATTGAATTTTATTGAACTTTTATAAGTTCATTTTGGTTGAGATTTAGTTCTGTATACAGTTTTGTTTGGTTACTTTATTGAAATAAATTCACTTATTCCTTGCTCTAATTTGTTTGAATATGAGAGTCCCCCATAGATTTGTCACCTACACTGCTTTGGATGAGCAACATTCCAAACCTCTGCAATACCTGTGCTTTTATTCTCAGAAAGTGGAAAATAAACAGAGCTTTCTGAAGATGGCATAGAAACAGTTTCAATGCAGCCAAATGAAAGGCAGACAGTGAGACAGTCAATGAGACTGTCATCACTGAAGGATGAACACCAGAAAGAGCTGTTTTCTGTCAATCTATCTAAGGCAAGGGTGGGCAAAAACTGATCGGCAGGCCGGATACAATTTGCCAGTTAGCCCCTGGTGGGCTGCTGCCGCTATATTCACTCTAAAGGTCCAGGCGATTGCAACCCCTATTGTCCTGGATTGCCATTCTGAGCCAATGGAGGAGAAGACTGAAAGGGCTTTGTTCTCCTTGGCTTCTGAGGATAGGACAAGAAGCAATGGGCTTAAATTGTAGCAAGGGAGGTTTAGGTTGGACATCAGGAAAACTTCTTGCCTGTCAGGGTGGTTAAACACTGGAATAAGTTGCCTAGGAGGGTTGTGGAATCTCCATCTCTGGAGATATTTAAGAGCAGCTTAGGCAGACAACTCTCTGGGATGATCTAGATAGTGCTTGGTCCTGCCGTGAGGGCAGGGGACTGGACCCAATGACCTCTTGAGATCCCTTCCAGTTCCAGTGTTCTATGAAGATACAGGAAACAGTGTCCCAGTCCACACTACTTCCTGCAGCTCCCATTGGCTGGGAATGATAATCCATGGCCAATGGGAGCTGTAATCATGCTGACCTACTGAGGTGCAAGTAAATGTAACCCTGGTGAACTGCCACCATTTTATTACCCAGCCCTTATGCAAGAGTAGGGCTACAGTAGAAACTTTCTTTAGTTTAGGGCAGCTGCACTGCTGTAGCACGTCTGGTGAATATGCTTTAAGCCAATGGGAGAGAGGACTAAGTATTTCCTAAACTTTTGAAAGCCAGATCCCTGTTCAGGAAAATTAACCCAAACAGTTCCCCTTCAGCACTGCTGCATGTTAAGCATCTACCTAAAATAAGCAGTCACTCAGAATAAATTGTGTAGCTCTTCATGATATTGCATTTCTTCTCCTTTTATAAAAGCATTGATGAGCAGTGAAATAGTTAACAATGTTGGTAATTTTAAAGGGCCATCATTGGCATCTGAGATAGCACTCACTGAAATAAATGGGTCCTTTCACATATCACTTCATATGTTACGGTTAGGCAGCAGGGCCAATAGCAAACATAGGACCTGGGGCAAGGTGTGTAAGTGGACTGGCTCCTGCCCCCAGAAGGGACAGGGCCTTTGGCAGAAGGGGCAGGGCCAAGGCAGCCAGCCCTCCGTGGTGCCCAGATTGCCATTCCTCCCTCCTCACCCCACCCCCAGCCTTCAGAGCCGGGAAAGCTCCAGAGGCTATTCAAAGGGGCCTGAGGTTCCAGATGTTGCCACAGCTATTGCTATTTCCAGAGCTTCAGCCCCCTTTGAATTGCCGGACCATGGGACAACTACCTCTATTACCCCCTGTCAGTGGGCCTGCAGTTAGGGCACATTTTCAGAAGTTCTTACAACAAAGTGCTAGTGAATTCCTATTTTTTAAAAAAGGACAAAACTCTGGAGAACAATTAACAGAACTTGTCACACTCCAATGGCTAATCCTTCAAGCCTCTCTAGAGAGATATATTGTTTTGCTTTGTTCTAAACTGAGAATATTACTAATATTTTGCAATAAAAAGCTTTGGGGAAAAGTTATAATTTGTAATGTTTGGCAATGAATCACAGTCCAATTTCTTAGAGGTTGAGAGTTATGGGAATGCAACACAAGGACCATCGTTCATTAGGGCACATCAAGCAACACTATTCTCAGGTAAAGTAGAAATAACCAATAACATCAATGGCACTCTAGATATCTTTTTGTTTCCCATAGTAATACTAATTTGTTAGTTTGACCCATCTAAAAACACAATATTTGCCAGATTAGAACAAATATAGCCATGAAAGAGGTATCTGCAATCTTCAGATGCATCAAATGGGTACAATTGTACAAGGCACTGGCAAGACCTCAGTTTGAATACTGCATGCAATTCAGGTCTTCCATGGTTAAGACAGATGAATTAAAACTGGAGAAGGTGCAGGGGAGAGCTACCAGGATGATCAGACAAATGAAGCATCTGCCTTATAAGATGAGACTTAAGGAGCCTTTGTACACAGACAGCAGCCATGCTTTTTGGAGGGTTGTTGTAGTTTGTTATAGAGGACTATGCTTTCTCACTTCTTGTTGTTGCCTGCTTTACCGTAAACTAAACTTTTTATACAAAAAGTACATATTTTGGTCTTTGTTTATGGAAGCATAAAATACCAAGTAAGAAATTTGTTTATATCCCAGAAAATGGAGCACTTTGTTTTGGCATCACTTGGAAGTGTCTAGAATCTGAATGCTAGTTCTGGCCTTTATTCTTAACACAAAGTATGCCTTGAAATATATAAGTGAAAGACAGTTCTCTCCATGATGACAGAAAGTGAAAAAGCCCATCGTCAGGATCACAACTGGAACAATGAAGGAATGCCTCATGGTTAGAGCCATTGGGGTGGCCAGGCCTGTAGGGTTACGTCTAAACTGAAATACTATTTCGGGATACCAGAGTATCCTGAAATAGCTATCCCGCTTCTTAACAACAAGCCCATTATTTTGGGCTCGCTATTCCAACATCCCTGTAAAGCTCATTTCATGAAGAGTGAGGGACATTTTGGAATAGTGGGTTATTTTGGTGCTGTGTAGACAGCACTAAATTACAAAATAAGCTATTTCAAAATAAGATCAAAATAAGATATACAATTTGTGCAGCTCAAATTGCATATTTTATTTCGAACTATGGTGCAGTGTAGACATGGCCTAGGTTAGCATGGATTTGAGCCAAGCATCAGGTCCCTAGAATAGATGGGGACAGGGGGCTGGAATCAAGAGCAGAGCAGAAGTCAGAGCCAGAAATCAGAAGCCAAGTGATGGAGCCAAAGGATGCGGGGGAGATATGATTGAAATCAAAGCTAGGATCATAGCCATGGTTTCAAATTGGAGAAGGGCAGAAATTAGAACAGGCATAAGAGCAGGCTAGGCAGCAGCAGCAGTAGGAATGGGCTGAATGGGAGCAGGAGTGGAAGCACGTCAAGGAAGCAGGATCAAGCCTATGTGATATATTGAGTAGCCAGTGAGTTCTTTTGGCTGCTGGGTCAAGAAGTAACTTACATCAGTCCTTCTACCAATGCAGTTAATCAGGCAGTGCACTGACAGAATAAGTTATGCCCAGGAGTTTCTTGGAGACTGACTCTACTGCATCTATCTCCCTGACACCCAACTTCATGGGAGATGGAATTTACAATGCTGGTACATTTTGGACCAAGATTATGATTTCCTAAAAATAAAGTTGTACAGGTATTTATATCAAGAACAGAAAAGTGGAGCATCTGCTAGCTGAGTAAATTACAATAATGTAATCAGTCAGAAGTTAGAATTGTGGTAGTGGGGGTTGAAATTAGGGCCCTCCAGAAATGTGTTTAAATTAGAGCTTGTTGTCATTTTCAAATATGAGGGATATTTTTAAAAAGTGCCTAAGGGATTTAGGAGTATAAATCTGACAAAAATTTTGATTTATTTGTCTGTCTTATCTTCTGATTCTCACTCCACTTTATCAGTATTGTTCCCCCAGAATTCCTTTACATAGAGAATAGGTTGGAAAATGGACAATATTGGCATTTAGAAGCAAATTAATTGGTAATATTTCTAGATAGAAAATACTATACTTGGGCTAATCTGATGGGAGTGTATGGTATCAAACTCTATTCTTGCCACAGGCTCTTGGAAAAATCATCTAATTTAACCTGATTCGTAAAAAAAAACAACCCAGCTGTTGAGAAGTAAAATAGATTACTGGATATTTCAAAGGCATCTTTTGATACAACATACAGACTTTTCTTCTTCTGACTTGGAAGTCAATAGTACTTTGTTAATTTACACCAATTGAAGATTTAGACCAATTTTCATATCTTTTTGAAGGCATGTTTCAATACTGAATTCTGAGATAAATCTGAACTCCCTTTGAAATTGGATTCCAGTGACACTAGTTGAAGATAATCTGACCATAGACAATGTGATGGCAGTAATGTATTAGTGACTATCTGAGATAAGCCTGTATATTTATAAGCAGGGAACTAGTTCTTCATGTGTGATAGTGACTATGACAAGTCTCTTGTTGTATTTGGTATCATTAACTATGGCAAACATAATATATAATGCATATTCAAAATCATAAGCCATTTTTGTTTTGGCAGGCAGTTTACCTGAACTGAATTGTATTGTCTTTAGGGTACCATAATGAAGATACACAATTTTCTGGCTGGATCCCAGAAAATTTTTACATGTTGATTGATATGTACCATAAGGTTATTCCTAGGGCAAAGGTTTGTCAGGAATTATTTTGTGTGGTTTATTTTACAGGAAGGATGTTGAAGAAATAGAAAAGATACACAAGAGTGCTAGGATTGACAAAAACATCTTGGGATTATAACTACATGGAAATGTTAGGAAAGCTACATTTTTTATTAAGAAAACAGGATGTTCAGCAGGGACGTGACTGTGCTGTATACATTTCTGAAGGGTATAGTGGATGTGAACGGTTCAATAACAGGAAACACAAATTGAAGCAAAGAACAGAAATGTGAGGAAATTTAAGAGACACTTTTTATATAAAAATTAAATTATTGTATTTAAGAGGCAGAAAAGGAAGCTCTAACTATTAACATAGCAAAGCAGTCCCATTTTTTATCTTTAAGTGATATATTTGGGGTAATTGACTATACTATCATTTATTGATGCTAAAAATTAAATATATGAAAATGCAAAGTCTGATATCGAGTTTCAAGAATTTTTTGTCATTGTAATATGCACATAAATTCAATGAGAGAAATCACAAATTGTCATATTCCAATTTTTATTCTTGTAATGGGTATGCATAGGAAATGTAATGTCTCCATTTCCATCCCCCATTGTGTTTGTCTCTTGCTAGCCTGCCAAGTGTCTAAATCAAATACTAATCTCCCAAATACCAAAATAGCAACCTTTGAATTTTTAATTTTACAGTCCCTATAGCTTTGAAGAACCAATAAACATGTAATCAATTTTAATTTAACTTTAAACCCACTGGTGTGTTTACTGTAGATGGCCTTTATGGGAGTTGAATCTAAAATAATTTCTTTATTTAGCTAATCCTTCTGGAGGGATATTACGTGTTCTGACACTCTATTACAAGAAAAAAAGTACAAAACAGCAGAAAGATATTTATTTGATAATTAAATATATATAATTTGTGACAAGAAATACTGAATGCATTTTATGAACAGAAATTAAAATGCTCTGAAGAGTGCCTAATTCTTTTCTCAGATATACACAGGCTGCTAAAAGTGTCATGCCCATGTCAAGCACAGTTGGGCATGTAATTTATGCTATTAAAGCCTTAAAGTTTCATTTCAGATAGCAGGATGCTCACAGATCATTTTCTAAGGTACCCATAGTGCGTGATGATTTCTTTGGGGGCAATATTTGTACATCTCATTCTGGAAGTAACCTCTACACTAATAAGTAGACCCATTTGGAAAACTGATTTTCCATTTGATGACAGCTTCTCAGACATCAGAAAATTTAATCATACTGAAATGTCAAATTCTCAAATTTTGGCTATCAGGAAAAAAATATTGATTTGGGTCAACCAAAACTTTTCTTGATAATTTGAAACTTTTCATATTATTCTGAATGAAAATAAAATACTACAAATTGCTTCAGGGGGTAGCTGTGTTACAAATCACTGTTCCTGGGCGCTTCCTGCATCTTCCATTAGCCAGGAATGGTGATCCACAACCAACGGGCGCTGCAATCACCTGTTCCTGCAGAGGTGTAGATAAATACAGCAGTGCATCCCACCAGAGGCTAGCCCTGCCAAACTGCGTCCAGTCCATGGGCTGGTTATTGCCTACGGCTGGTCTAGATCTTTCTCTAAAACCATCCAAATCTAGTGATATGCTGAACAAATAAACACTTCTGATGGAATTGTTCAGATATCAGCTCATATGGAGTTGACATGGGTGGGGCACACAGGGGCACATGTCCCCTCCATACTTGATGCTTGTCTTATACTGAACATGCTCACAAAGAATGAGCATGCTTGTCTCCAATGCATCTGATGAAGTGGGTCTTTGCCCACAACAATGTATGTCCAAATAAATTGTTAAGGTGCCACAAAACTCCTTGTTGTCACTACAATAAGTAATTTTCCCTTTTAGGCATTCTTACCTTCTTATCCACATCCACCCTGATTGAATTAACTCCGATGTAACAAACCCATCTCTGAATTCTTACCTTTTTGTTCTTTTTCTTTCACCTCCCGCAAAGGGAGTTGCAACTCATGAAAGCTTATGCCATAATAAACATTAGTTTTTAAGGTGCCACCAAGCTCCTTGTTGTTTTGCTGAAACAGACCAACACAGCTTCCTCTCTGAAATCGTCATGGGATCATTAGTAGAATATTGCAATTGAATTAATTTACAATTATCAAAGCTGCCAGACCAGGAAATACAAATCCAGAAACACTACATAAATATTATATATTACATATATAATGTATGTGTCTGTGTGTGTGTGTGGGGGGGGGGGACAGACAAAATAAAAAGGCATACTTGAATACCTAGAAGTGGTAAAGAGGGAGAGGAATGAGGAGGGGAGAAGAGAATAAAAAATAGGCAAAATGGTGGTTTGGCATTCTTTGAGCCACCTCAGAACTTTTATCCAAATATATCTAGAAATGATATTTCTATATTTATTCAATTTCGGACAATTGCTGTGTACAGGTTGAACCTCTCTCATCTGGGACTCTCTGGCAGGACCACAGAAATTGCTAGAGCACAGAGGTTGAGCCTAGGAGTAGAGCTGGTCTGATCATCGGCAGCCCACAGGGCCAGTGACCTGGGGTAGAAAGCCCCAGAACAGACTGCTGCCCTGTGGAGGATGGGGGGCAGGGAGCCCCAGGAGCAGCTGCGGCCTGGAGTGGGGCCAGGCAGTGGAGGCATGGAGCCCCTAAATGTGGCTGCTGCAAGGGGCCAGGCAGCTGGGGTCATGGAGTCCTGGAAGCAGATGCTTCCCCATACGGGGCTGGAGGCAGGGAACCACAGGAGCAGCTGCTGCCCTGTGTGGGACCAGGGGTGGGGAACCCCAAGAGCAGCTGCCTTCCCACATTGGACTGGGGGTGGGATCCACTCATGTGGGGCTGGGAAGCGGGGACAAAGACCCCTAAGAGTGGCTGCTGCCTTGTGCAGGGCCAGGCAGCTGTGGGAGGAAGCCCCAGGAGAAGGGCAGGGAGCAGAGCACCCTGAGTGGGCTGGGGGCAGCAGAGCCAGGCAGATGTGACAGAGGAGGTCAGACCTCTGAGTTCTCCCAGGGCAGAAGGGGAGCCCCAGGAGAATCCAGATGCCTGACCTCCCCTGGTCTGGCAAATTCCCCCCAGTTCATGACCGCTCAGGTCCCAAGGGTGCCAGACCAGGGAGGTTCAACCTATATAGCAATGGTTCTTTTTAATGGCTTCTTGTTATCATTGTGTGAGTTAATATAGAAGTACCCTTTTATAGCTCCCTTTTGAAAAGAAATATACAAATGCTCATGGGTAGGATGAAAATTTCTCAGCATATTTCACACAAAAGGCAGAATGAATTCTGCTCTAACTGAAATCATTTGCATAATTTCCAGTGACTTCAGTGCTATGAGATTGAACCCCAAAACCTGAAGTCCTTTCTCAGTTTTTATTCAGTTCATAATGATATATTCCTTCTGGATTATTAACCTAACTAAAATATGCCTACATCTCATTTATTTGTATTAATAATTATCACACATATTTTCTTTTACTCCTAGTGGAAGTTCAAAATTTACATTAGCTTCTTAAAATTCGTAACTATGTTCTTGAAATACAACAGTGAGATTCTATTTTACAGCCTTAATGAAAAAAAGAATGCAGCAGTAGTATGGGTAACAGAAGAAGCAAGAACATTTCCTGACAAAAAATCAATGGATGAAAATATAACATGCTAGCAATATTTGGGTTTTGATAACTATCTGTACTGCTGTTCTTACTGCAAAAAGTATTTGAGATCCACTGCCATCAGTGATGTCTGCTTCTGGTGGCACACGCTGACTAGCAATGATTGATGCTCTGCAATCTTAACAGAGTGCTGGTTTCAGCTGGAGGAACATTGCAAAACAACCTCTGAATTGTTCACCTTTTTGTGTGTACTATCTTCAGCCCCTTGGGTGTCTGCTTTCCATGAACAGTAAAATGATTACATTTTACTAGCACAGATAGTGAATTATAGGCCTGACCCAAAGTCCACTGAAGTCAGTTAGAAGACTCATATAGAGTTTAATGGGTTTAGGATCAGACCCGATAATATCACAGGGTTGAATGCTCACAGAAGGTGAACCCTTAAGTATTTTGTTCAGAAACATTCACATCAGAAATGTGACCATAAAAGTTCTGCTCATCCTATCAGAGATGACTTGTATCATATTTAATCAATCACAGTGAAGTAACACATCCTGAATTTCAGGTTCCAGAATTTGAATAACAAACCATAGAGTTAAAGCAGATATAATAAAATTACAATCAATGTGTACTCCTCAAAACGGGAAATTAAAAATTGGACCTTTTCCACTAGCATCTTTGGACAAAAGAGAAAAGTCTCTTCTCTTTTGCAGGATAGTGCATGAAGAATCTTGCTCGCTGTGATCCCCATCCAAAAGTGAAAGAAAGAAAGAAAGAAAGAAAGAGAAAGTTAAGATTTAGAAGGACTTCAAGCCAACTATCAATAGTTAGGTGGTCTTTAATAGTCAAAATGGTCTTTAATTTCAGGGCTTCTGGAAAGAAATATGAATCAAATGTAAATAATGCATGAATATTTCAAAAGCACAACAGTAACCTGAATGTGATACCTTATCTATGTTAGTCCTTTCTAAAAAGAAAATTTACACCTATATTTAAAGCAAACAGAAATTTTTCAGAAAGTTTTCATCATATTTCCTGATTAGCAATAGCCTGAGCATGCAGTCCTTATTCGAATAAACAGTCTCATTAAATACAGACCGAGACTATTTTCCTCAGAAAGCATGTAGGTTTGGATATAGAGTAGAATATTGTAAAGAATACAAAAAAAAAAGCTTGCAGTTCATGGTATCAATAAAGAATATGAAATATACAGAATAAAAATTCTAAGTGTGATACAGGAAGCAAAGTTCCATGCAGGTTTTGATAATTAACAACCATGGACATTAGAGTACACTTGATACACCAGCAGGTCTTTTGTTCATATCTTAAACAGTACTACAGCTAGAGATTTGAATCAGGTCATCTGTGACTTATAGCAGTGGTTCTCAGCCTGTCCAGAAAACTGTACCCTTTCAGGAGTCAGATTTGCTTTTGTGTACCCCCAAGTTCTACCTCACTTAAAAACTACCTGCTTATAAAAAACGACATACAAGAGACACAGAACACTGTTACTGAAAAATTTCTTACTTATTTTTACCATTTTTACCATAAATAAATTGGAATATAAATGCTTTGCTTCCATTTTAGTGTATATTATAGAAAGCAGTATAAAGAAGTCATTGTATGAAATTTTAGTTTGTACAAACTTCACTGGTGTTTTTTTTTTTAATATAGCCAATTGTAAAGCGAGACAAATATCTAGATGAGTTGACATATGCCCTCAAAGACCTCTCCGTAACTCTAGGGTACACATACCCTGGTGAGAACTACTCACCTACAGACATCAGCTCTTGCCTAATGATCCAATTTGGGAACTTGCTTTTTCCAATACACTATAACATCAATACTAAGTTTATATCACTTGTTTGAAGCTTTCAGATAATTTTAAAAAACACAAACATAAATATATCCAACAACTCATGTGTAATACAATGGGGGGGGGGGTGAGGGGAGGATGCAAAACACAGGCAAAACAAATGGAACTTCATTTCCGTAAAGATCAGCATGTTGCAGAGACCAGGAAAAAAGCTACAAGCTCCCAGCTGGGAAAACTTGTAATTGCAACCAGCCAGAACATTGATACAGAGATAGCAAAACCACTAACAAGGGAAAAAGAAAATTTAAGAGACAAATAAAGGAAGCATTTTTGTATGTAAGACATGAGCTCTAGTAAACATGACAACGTGTTCATCAGCAGCAGAATGTTGAACTGGCATGGAGGAAATATAAACGTGATTACTATGATGACAAGTTATACAGAATGCCATAATAACATAACTGAAATCTGTTTCCAATAAAAAGGAAGGGGAAGAGAAGAAGAAAAAGTAAAGACAGTGGAACAAAATTAAGGGGGGGAAATAAAGCAAAAAAAAATGCCGAAGGCAATATGTTAGTAGAGCCCACCCTCAGCAAAGCAATCAAGACTAATGGTAACATTACCATAACACAAGAATACATATTGCTCCAGGGATTCCATCAATATACCAATCGACATCCCCAGCATGTGTGGCATCATGAAAACTGCAATATAAAAACTAATACCCTGTTACAAAAGAATGAGAACAAGGCTATGGTGTAAATTTATTTGTGAGCATGAAATAGCTTGCATCTTAATACTGTATATTGAGGTATATAAAGCAAAAAACATAGTAATAAAGTTTTCAGGGATACTATACATACCGACACCAATTCCCCATATATTATTGCAGCTGCTTGTTATTACTTTTAATTTATGCTTGTGCTAAAGCTGTAGGAGTATAGTGTTCATGAAAACTATAGATCTTTATTATACTTTGTTCCCCCGAAGGATCAGAATATATTTGCTCAACAAGATGCTGTCAGATCAAAACTAACGTAGATTTAGATTATTGTCAAATGAACCTCAAAAGGTTCAGATTTTCAATTCAGACAAGCATTCAAAAGCATGTGTACTTATTTAAACAGTTTCTCAACTGTCTGCACCTCCTGATTCTGCATGACTGAGTCAGAATATCTATGAAAGTAAACTTTATTGTTTCAGATTTTAAATAAACAAATATACTATTTTATAAGTATTTCACGTTTGCAAAATTCTTCTGTCTAGTCATCTGGACTATCAAATTGCACTGTGCAGCACCAAATAGAGTTAGAGAGGGCAGAGAACTATCCTTTCTTTTTATGCATGTGCATTTGCTGCCACTTGTGGTTATTGAAGCAAGAAGTGACGACGAGTGCAGAATGCTCTTTTTGCACATCAGCTCATGACACCAGTGGAAGGAACAACTTTCAGCCAACCAGTAGAAAAGAAACTTGAAAGGAATGGTAGCAGGAAACAGCAAAGACTAAAATGAAGCTCCTGCCACAATGGAGACTAAAATATATTATGAATATTTATGTACTTTGGTAACAAAGGGGAATGGTATGAGACTGAGCTTCTAAGGGTGTCTACAAGTGATTAATTTTGCCCAGTGAGTAGAAGAGTAGTGGTTCTAGGGAGAAAGAATGACCTTATTGGTGAAGCACTGGGGTAGCACTCAAGAGATTTTAGCTTAATTCCTGCTCCTTTTATGACCATATTTAATTTCTTCTTGACTCACCTCCCTAGCTGTAAAATAGGAATAATGGTTCTCTATGTCCCACAGGTGTTTTGCAGGTAAACATATTACACATAAAACAGTACATTAAAAGAACTTTATCAAAGTTATAAAGTCAAACAATACAAAGATAGGAAATACCAGAATTCAGGTTGTTGATGACACCTTATATCACCCCTCTTGTGAATATGCATTCATGGCCATTAGAGCTTTCTTGCGCAAGAGTGTCCATGTAGTGTGGACACTCTTACGCAAAAGCACATTGTTGTTGCAATGTGCTTTGAGGTGTGGACATGCTCTTGCACAAAAAGTTTTTGTGCAAAAACTCTTGTGCAAAAGGCTTCTTGCACAAGAGGCATGTAGTGTAGACGTAGCCTATATGTCTTTAGTTACTTGATAGCATGTTTATTTTTTCCACAGTACCTCTGCGTAATTCTGTGCGCAGGATGGACCTGACACCTCAGGACAATTCAAAGGAAAATTATGCAAAAAATCCCTGTGTGCCTGCTCAAAGAATCCCCATGGATTCCAGAAGATTCATAGTGCTCTGCATGCTTCCTCATATTATGATCCATTGAAAGTGTACATGTATTACACTATTAAAGCCTAGTTACCACAGTTTAAGATCAAAGCCCATTTGTATTAAACATTGTGAAGACAAATAACAAAAGATACTGAATATAGCTCACAATCTAAAGAATTCAACAGGAGGATGAATCAGACAAGCAGTGTAGGAGGTAGATTGGGAAGATGAGAAAAGAAGTCGTAGTTCACCACTTGCCTAACTGATGCAAGTTGGGAGTGATTTATAGGATCTTGGCATAAGTAGGCTTTCAGGAGGATTTCTAAAAAGGACAAGATAGCAAGTTTATTAATTCTGATGAGGGAACTTTTTTTGTACATGGGTGGGCAGCATGGTGTCAACAGCATAATAAGGGAGTAGGTCTGATGGATAAGGTGAAACTAAATGGTGAAAAGCCTCAAAGATCAGGAGATTGTTACATGTGGAAGAGGAGAAGGACCCTGTAGTGGTCTGCAAAGGGTGATGTGGTCAGAAAGTTGATCCTATAACAGGGGCAATTGTGATTGTCATGAAAACCAGATTGGAAGAGATTACTATAGTCTAACTGTGAGACTATGACATGGGGACCTAAACCAGAGCCTTAAATGCTGAACAAACACAAATGGATGAATCTTCTAAATATTATGAAGTTAAAATGGACAAAATTTAGATACAACCTAGATTTATGGACTGCGAAAAATAACAAAATCAAAGATTACTAGGCTTTGGAGAGTAAGAGGACATGTTGTCATTAGTGATGGAAAAATTGGGAAATGATAGGGTTGCAAGAGCAGGAGATCTAAATTAGTTTGGGTCATAATTAATCTTAAATTGTTTTCTGGACATTCATAGAGATGTCAGAAAAATGGGACAAATTATGGAACTGATTAAAGGATGTCAAATCTTAAGTGAAGACATACATTTATGAATCATTGGCACAAAGACTGTATGACAATTCAACCTTGTGCAGAAAAGGACCTAGGGACTAGGAGGAGAAAGAATAGAACAAGGAGCAAATGACTGAGCATTGGGGATACTTGCTAAAAAAGATAGAGGGCTCGTCTAGACTATGCTGAAGTTTCGAAAGAGGATATGAAAATTCTGCTTTCGAAAGTGAGATCAGAAGAAGATATGCAAATTCCCATGGAATTTGCATATCCTCTTTCAAAACGTCAGTGTAGTCTAGATGAGCCCAGAGCGAGGAAGAGGAGGATTTACCAAAAGGGATACTGAAGGAATTATTTGAGAATCAGGAGAGCACAGAATTTCAAAATCCAGGAAAAGAAAGAATTTCAAGAAATAGACATGGTCAATAGTGTCTAAAGATATGTCCACATAGCAGTCTTATTTCAGAATAACTCACGTTATTCTGAAATAACAAAAAGCGTGTCTAACACAGCAAGCCATTATTTCAAAATAATGGCGAACTGGAAGACTTCTTCCTCTGACTCATGTAACTTTCATTTCACAAGGAGTAAGGGTATGTCTACACAGCAAAGTTATTTCAAAATAACAGCCATTATTTTGAAATAACTTTACTAGCGTCTACATAGCCAAACCACTATTTCAAAATTAATTCGAAATAGTGGAGCGCTTATTTCGAATTTGATAAACCTCATTCCATGACGAATAATGCCAAATTCGAAATGGCTATTTTGAAATGCATTTTGTGTGTCGATGCGTTATTTCGAAATAACATTTCAAATTAACTATTTCGAAATAAGATATTTCGAAATAACACTGAAATGTAGACATACCCTCAGCGAAGTTGAAGGAAGAGCATTCTTCCTTCAGCTTCCTGATGTGTAGACAGTGCCAAAAAGCCGAATTAAGCTATTTCTACTTAAGCTATGCAATTGATGTAGCTGAAGTTGCATAGCTTAATTTGACTTTTGCCCTGCTGTGTAGACATGCCCCAAGGCTGCTAAAAGTCCCAGGGTAAAGAGGATAAAGTAGGACCAATAGGATTTGGCCAGGAAATGTTATTTGAGATTTGTAGTTTCAGTAACATTGAAATGATAGAAACTGGACTGGAGTCAATCAAGGATGGAATTGGAAAAAAAGAACACAAGGCAGAAGGCATATTCCATGAGGCTAGGTCTAGACCACAAAATTTTGTTGGAAAAAGCTATGCAAAATGCACTCCACATTTTGCGTAGCTTTTTCCAATTCTTTTGTCAAAAGAGCCTTTTCTGACATTTGTCCCATCTAGACTGGGCCAAATGTCGGGAAAAAATCCTCCTTTAGAATCCCCCTTCTTCCTCGTGGAAGGAGGAATACAGGGGCTTCTGAAAGAGCGCATTTGCACTTCCACAAAAGAAAAAGTGGAAGTTCAGACATGTTCCCTGCATGCAGCAGGGTTTTTTCAGGATACTGGAGGTATCCCGAAAAAAAGCCCATAGTCTAGAGGTAGCCTCAGTATGTTGCGAGAAGAAGAGGGGAGATGAGATAATGGTTGTAAAGAAAGATGGAGTCAATTATGGATATTTCCATGAAGGGAATAATGAAGCTTCTATTGTGTGGGAAACAACCTAAACAGAGTGAGATGTTGGAGCAAAGAAAAGGAAGGGGGGAAAGAGAAGAGAAAACAAGAAACCTGAAGGATCTCTGTGACACCACTCCCCATATTCATCCTAATAATAGCATTATGGTATGATTATGACAAAATTGTGATGCACTCTGTACAAGATGGCTCATGTAACATGTCATTGGAAAAGTTATGATTTGCTGAATATTGTATACATGCATTATATTTTGTATCTGAAGTTATAAATATTGGCCATATATCTGTATTTCACTTGAAGTCATATCTGGATGAATCACAGAATAGAATAATAGAATCAAAGGGTTGGAAGAGACCTCAGGAGGTCTTTAAATCCAACCCCCTGCTAAAAGCAGGACAAATCCCATCTAAATCATTCTAGCCAGGGCTTTGTCGAGCTAGGAGTTGAAAACTTCTAGGATGGAGAGTCCACTGCCTCCCTAAGTAATCCATTCTTAGAATCATAGAATCATAGAACCATAGAGCTGAAAGAGACCTCAGGAGGTCATCAAGTCCAGCCCCCTGCTCTAAGCAGGACCAATCCCAACTAGATCAACCCAGCCAGGGCTTTGTCAAGCCGAGACTTAAACACCTCTAGGGATGGAGACTCTACTACTTCCCTAGGTAACCCATTCCAGTGTTTCACCACTCTCCTAGTGAAATAGTTTTTCCTAATATCCAACCTGGACCTCTCCCACCACAACTTGAGACCATTGCTCCTTGTTCTGCCATCCGTCACTAGTGAGAACAGCCTTTCTCCATCCTCTTTGGAACCTCCCTTCAGGAAGTTGAAGGCTGCTATCAAATCCCCCCTCACTCTTCGCTTCTGCAGACTAAACAGACCCAACTCCCTCAGCCTCTCCTCATAGGTCATATGTTCCAGCCCCCTAATCATTTTGGTTGCCCTCCGCTGGACCCTCTCCAATGCGTCCACATCCTTTTTGTAGTGGGGGGCCCAGAACTGGACACAATACTCCAGATGTGGCCTCACCAGAGCCGAATAAAGGGGAATAATGACATCTCTGGATCTGCTGGCAATGCTCCTCTTAATGCAACCTAATATGCCATTAGCCTTCTTGGCTACAAGGGCACACGGTTGACTCATATCCAGCTTCTCATCCACTGTAACCGCCAGGTCCTTTTCTGCAGAACTACTACTTAGCTGGTTGGTCCCCAGCCTGTAACAATGCTTGGGATTCTTCCATCCCAAGTGCAGGACTCTGCACTTGTCCTTGTTGAACCTCATCAGATTTCTTGTGGCCCAATCCTCCAATTTGTCTAAGTCACTCTGGACTCTACCCCTGCCCTCCAGCGTATCTACCTCTCCCCCTAGCTTAGTGTCATCTGCAAACTTGCTGAGGGTGCAATCCATCCCCTCATCCAGGTCATTAATAAAGATATTGAACAAAACCGGTCCTAGAACCGAACCTTGGGGCATTCTACTAGAAACCGACCGCCATCCTGACATCGAGCCGTTGATCACTACCCGCTGGGCCCGGCCTTCTAGCCAGCTTTCTATCCATCTTACCGTCCATTTATCCAATCCACATTCCCGTAACTTGCTGGCAAGAATATTGTGGGAGACTGTATCAAAAGCCTTGCTAAAGTCAAGGTATATCACATCCACTGACTTTCCCATGTCCACAGAGCCAATTACCTCATCATAGAAGCTAATCAGATTGGTCAGGCACGACTTGCCCTTTGTGAATCCATGCTGACTATTCCTAATCACTTTCCTCTCCTCCAAGTGCCTCAAAATGGATTCCTTAAGGATCCCTTCCATGATTTTTCCAGGAACCGAGGTAAGACTGACCGGCCTATAGTTCCCTGGATCGTCCTTGCCTTTTATGAAGATGGGCACTACATTTGCCTTTTTCCAATCATCCGGGATCTCTCCCGAACTCCACGACTTTTCAAAGATAATGGCCAAAGGCTCCTCAGTGATGTTTGCCAACTCCCTCAGTACCCTCGGATGCATTAAATCCGGACCCATGGATTTGTGTACGTTTAGCTTTTCTAAATAGTTCCTAACCTGTTCTTTTACCCACCAAGGGCTGTCGATCTTCATCCCATCTTGCATCACTTAGCGCATTAGTCCGGGAGCCCACCTTGTCCGTGAATACAGAGGCAAAGAAAGCATTGAGTACTTCAGCTTTCCCCACATCATCTGTTACTAGGTTACCTCCTTCATCCAGTAGGGGCCGCACACCCTCTCAGATCACCTTCTTCTTGTTAACATGCCTGTAGAAACCTTTCTTGTTATCCTTCACATCCTTAGCCAGTCGCAATTCCATTTGTGCTTTCGCCTTCCTGATAACCCCCCGGCATTCTCGAGCTATACATTTAAACCCCTCCCTGGTCATTTGTCCAAGTTTCCACTTTTTGTAAGCTTCCTTTTTGTGCTTAAGTTCACCAAGGATTGCCCCTGTAAGCCAATCCGGTCTCCTACCATGTTTGCCTCTCTTGCTACGCATCGGGATGGTTTCTTTCTGTGCCTTCAATAAGGCTTCTTTTAAATACTGCCATCTGTCCTGGACTCCTTTCCCCTTCATGTTAGCATCCCAGGGGATTCTGCCCATGAGGTCTCTGAGGGAGTCAAAATCTGCTTTTCTGAAGTCCAAGGTGTGTATTTTACTATTCTCTTTTCTTCCTTTGGTCAGGATCCTGAAATCTACCATCTCATGATCACTACTTCCCAGGTTGTCACCCACCTCTACTTCCCCTAATAGTTCCTCCCTGTTTGTGAGCAGAAGGTCAAGCTGCACACGGCCCCTGGTCGGATCCTTCAGCACTTGTACCAAGAAGTTATCCCCAACATTCTCCAAAAGCTTCCTGGATTGCCTGTGTACTGCCGTATTGGTTTCCCAACAGATGTCAGGGTGATTAAAGTCCCCTACGAGAACCAGGGCCTGCAATCTGGAAGCTTCTCTCAGTTGTCCGAAGAAAGCCTCATCTACCTCATCCACCTGATTCGGTGGCCTGTAGTAGACACCAACCACAACATCACTGCTGTTGTTTGCACCTCTAAACTTAACCCATAAACTCTCAACAGGTTTTTCTCCCTCTATATAAATGCTTCCTGTCTAGATAGCCAACTGTAAAGGGCCTATTCATAGTCATGGACCATTAGGAAAAATATGCTTTTGGAGAAGCTTGTCCCCAATGTGGGGAACCTTCCTGAGAGTATTCCAGACTGTAAGTACTGGCTGCTTTGACTCAGCAAGGTATGCAAGAACATGTGATGAGGGCATTTGACCAAGCCACATAACACAGAACCCCACCTTGGATGCCAATATTTTTCTACAAAACTGAGTTTGGGAGAAAGTTTTCCTTCTATAAAGCAGGGAGTGATATCATCTGCTGTTCTTCACTCCCCACACAAGAGAATTCCTGGAAACACTGGAGGAACAAAGATTGAACTGGGGGAAATACTGGATCCAGCTAAAGGGATTTCTAGCCTCTGAAAATCAAATGCAGCTTGTGCATTAAGAATCTGCCAGCCCACTTGTGTCATCAGACAAGGTGAGGGACTGCTAATTCATATCCAGACTGTCTAGTGTATAAGTTTAGTTTGTGTTTTTGTGTTATTTGATAGATAATCTACTTTGTTTGCTATCCCTTATAATCACTTAAAATATAGCTTTTGTAGCTAATACATTTGTTTATGCTTTATCTAAAACAATAAATTTGAATGAAGTGCTTGGATATCTTAGCTCAGGGGGCAAAGTCTGTTGCATTTCCTATTCACTTTGTGGGAGGGGGGGGACTGAACTCTATGAGCTTATACTATGCAGTGCGACACAAGATTTTGAGTTTATACTACAGAATGAGATGCATGCTTGGAGACCTGGGGGTTTTCTTGGCTGTGGCCTCTGTATTGTTATATCATGCAATGGCTGGTCAGAGATCCAGCATGTAATCACAGGTGGCTGTGTCCCTCTTGATCCGTGTGAATGCTGGTGACATTTTAGGACCAGAAGTGGGTCTGCAGCTTGTCATAGAAGCATGAGGTGAAAGGAAGCCCAGGCTGGCAAGTCAGATGGCTCAGTGACACCCCAGTTCCCAATGGCACTTCACAGAGAACCTGCCACAATCTCATCCATAGCTTTTAATCTCAAACTGCAATAAGTAAATAAATCAATATATATGTTGTGGGAGTGCCCAGTAAGGTATCAATTTACACTGATTATCATTCTTTGAATGATGCCTATGGTGGGGGGTTTTGTTGTTGTTTTGAGTTGCAAAAGCCACAGACTCGCAAGTGTTGACACTTGGAAGAGCTGGGAACTATAACGTTTACATTCAAATTGAGAAATTGCTCAGACATTGAATTCTCTTTCACAGGGAATTAGCTCACTGAGATTTACCATAGGAAATTACTGTATTCAGCCATCAGTATCAACTTCAAAGAAATGGATGCAACATTTGTGGCAAGATAATTAGAAAAGCTGGTTCAGAGCTTTACTGCTATTGTGTACCTGCTATCTTTCTAATGGATTATTTAATATTAATTAATTACAAGCATTTATAATGGTGCCTGTCACCATGGTATCTAAATGCACTGTAAATGACATAGACTCAAGGGGAGAAAAAACATTTGCCCAGGGAAGATAAAATTTTATTTCCAAACAGAACTGAACTGCAAAACATTTTCTGAGACCTTCATTATTAATTTTGACACTGAAAACATAGAAATGAGAGGCAAAAAAGGATTTAAATTGTTCACCCCACAGTAATCTCTAGCCAGTCTAAGGATGTTGAAATTCAACTGTTGACATTCCTTTTAGATGTGTCCTTGCCTAGGAGAAATGATGGGTATTGAAACTGCCGTCAAGTTCACCATTGGGTGAAAAGCATGTTCTGGAATACCAGCAAGGTTAAATTTTTAGCCATCCAACCACCAAAAAGAAACTATATCATTGTGACTTAATGTGTCAAATCACATAGAACCAATAGCTAACAATAAATAAAGCAAAGTGAACAATACATGTTCACACAATAAACTAGAATTTATATAAAATTCTTGACAAATGCACGTGAATATGGATTACATTAAAGTGGAAGAAAGTAGCTCAGTCCATGCACATTCAAAGTTACAAATTATGTGATGGTGCTTTTGGTGATATGGATGTTTGTGCACTAGAAACTGGATTAAGATCAACCACTCACTTCATATAGAGTAACAGCCTCCATATTGTAAAATGCTGGCCTGAGTAGGATGTGAACAGGTGATATACTTTAGAATTCAAAGGGAATATAACAGAGGACTTTATCTCCTGAGATATCAATTTCTTTTAAGATTTTTGTTTCTGACAGGATGGTGTCTACATGTTGATTTCTACGCTACAAGACATGGAGCATGATGACTAGATCTATAAGAGCTAAGTAGTGTAGCCATAACATCATGGGAAGAGGTTGCATGGCTTAGCCATACTGATTACATACCCAGGGGCCCCAGCTAGGTTGGTGCTTGGCATGGGTAAGCCATGCTGCCAGTGCCTGGACTACCATAGTGTCACTATTATTTATACTTGCAGTAGTTCTAAGTGAGTTAGCACAAATTTGTGTAGGCAAGTGAGTATCACCCCTCTAGCTTGTAGTATAGAAGTAACCAGAGAGACAGGAGCTAAAACATTTAACCACATAATTTTCCTGTGCTTTCTCTGCTTCCAGAAACATTTGTCTTCTTTTGGAAGTATTTAAGGCTTTCCTGGTTATTTCACCACCTCATAAACCAGCCTTTTAACCTTAGACAATGTAGAAAAAAGTAGCTTTTTGTTGGCCCCCATAATAATTGATTCTCCAGGGCCCTGTATGCACTACTTCATCCAAGAGGTATTGCTGTCTTGATGATGTACCGAGGCAGGGGAGCTCTAAATAATGGATTAATATGAGAAACAGCAAAAAACGTAGCTCTTTGGCTAGACATGTGTTTTTCTCCACTTTGCTGAAAGGTTCCAAAAAATATCTTTCAGAGCTACCATGTCATATTTTCTTTGCCATGCATTTTGCTGCTGTGTTTGGCAAGCCAGGTAAGATCAAGCCTGAGGCATGGTCAGGACATTGCTTGCTTTTTCTCTGAGGAAGGATGCTGCTATCTCTCACACGTTTCCATGAGGAGAAAGTTAATGATGTGCATGTTTTATATGGACATTGCTTCTCCATTTCCTACCAAGATAAATCATTAAGGGTTACAGTATTAAACAAGAAGAAGTCTGAAACAGGACAAATTAATCACCTGTCAAAATGAATAGAAATGTTGCACTTTCTTGCTTTGGTGGGAAAAAAAAGTTTCTTTTTTTATTTTCATTAGAAAAATCCTCAGCCTCATCAGTGAACTGTGAGACTTAAGAAGTGTGAAGGGATTTTTTCTTTATATGCTGCCAGTTTTTAAGCACAGTCCAAACAAATGCTTTTTACTTTATATGACACAGATTATATTTTTAAGGTTTATACTTGTAATACAAGTCTAGCAAAACCAAGAAAATGGAGACTATGTCCAAAGCCAGCTGTAGGCAAAGTGCATGATACCAATGACACAGGACTGCAAGTAAGTGGAAGTATAAATGGAAAGAGCCTTATGCTTTCTTCTGTGTCAGGGCAGATACTTCCTACAGCTGGCCCTGGACTCTAACCTAATCGAATCAAGACAGATAGTGCCACTTCCCCATTCATAATTGTATTTCAGATAAGAAAACATTCATGCCTTTTCACTCCATTAAAAACACATTGAATTCTGTAATACTAGATACCAAAGCTAAGTCTCTCCAACAAGGCCTTTATATGAATTTGTGGCCACATAAAACATAATCTTCCTAACAACAAAAAATAAGTTTTATGTAGAGGTTTGGGTTTTGCTTGTACACTCTGTGTGTCTTGTGTAGATATAAATAAATATTTTTGGTAACGTGATGGCAAACAAGGAATCAGTTGTGTTACTGCATGAGCTGCCTCTGGCTCTTTACAAGGAAACCTACCATTTCTCACTAATGTGAAAATCTTCTCGAGAGAAGCAGTGCCACAGCAGTCACTGAACCAGAGAAATCCAATTTGCCTACTGTAAAGTCTGTTCAGTCTGTCACAGAAACTACAAATCAATCCAAAATGACTTTCTAGATTGAGCCATACCAGTCAAGGAAGGGTGTCTAGTGTCTGACAGGATTGAAGATCCTAGGTAGAAGCTGCCAAACACACTGTGTTGTTACTGTATCTGGAGATTGGAGTCAGTCTTCTTTTTCTCAGGAAGGGCTTGGAGTTCATAATCCAAACTCTATTGTTCCAGCTCCATACGAAGATCCTTGAGCAATACAGTAATAACATAACCTCAAAATGACTTTTGCCTCATGTTTAAACTTTTATCATTTAAACTAAATACACAAATGAGAAACAAAATCAGACATAATAATGTGGAGGTGGGAGTATGCTGTCTCACTTCCTTCACAGAAGGGCAGAACTTGTAAATTAAAATAAACATGTGAACCCACATGTATATGTGTATGTTTTAAGAAGAGCTCCCAAATCTGTTTGGTGGAGATTTAAAAGATGATAACCAAAAGGATAAAAGAAGAGACCTGAATCTGCCTTTTGAGTGCACTCTTACTTTAACTTGTAAGAACAAAGGTTTCTGTCGTTTGGGCTAGGAAGCAAGTTCAGATAAAATTAATATTGATGTATATTTATTCCAAAGATTACACTCAGCTGTAGCAATCTGCCATTAAAAAAAGGTGAATTGATACTTGCTCTGTTAATTCTTTTACACCACTTTCACCCTCCTGGTTTCATCTATAGAAATGCCATGAGAAAAATCCTCCTCATCTATACAGTTGTTCAAAACTCAGCAGTTGCACATTCCCAAAGGTTTATGTGAACATTTTTATTTGATTTCAGTCAGAATGTATTGTATCCTGTGTGTTGTGGGCTTGAATGAACCAAAGTCTCAAAGCAGTACTATGCCAAAATTGCTGAGTTTCACTTGGTTTCATGTCAAAACCATTCAGAACTATAAATTTCACATAATTTTGATGCAAAACCATAAATGGACCCATGCTTGCTTGAAGCTAGACTCTGGTGTCTTTGAAAGGGTCCCAGATCAGAGCGAACCTTTTAGAGAACCTGTTTTGAGTTTTAAAATCATAATGAAACACTAAGCCAGGCAAGGTTTGGGTTTCATTGCAAACATTTTCCAGAACTCAGCTTATAATATTTTCAGCCCAGCTGAAATTCGGGGTTGGGAAGAGCAACTCCTGAAAAAGTATGTTATTGTGGGATGTGCAGCCAGAATTCTAAATCAAAGTAGTTGAGGTAAGTTTGGCTAAGATACTTAGCCATGTCTAAATGAACCACTAAACAATTTGGGATACAGTCTCATTACTAAATTACTGACCAACTCTCACATGGCATAGAAAAACAAATGTAAGTATTGAATTTGCAACGTGTGCTGTATCTATGGACCCTCACATGTAAGTGAAGTGGCATGACCATATATACCAAAGGAATACAATGAAAAAAGTGAACACATTATTAAACTGACAAATCAGATTTTGTACAGAAGGTAGGGTGAGGGAGAGGGAAGGAGGGAATAGCTATTTATGAATCAATGAATGGCTTATCAGGGGTGATAAGTGGGGAAGCTCTCTTTGTAATGGTTACGGTAATTAGCATCTTTGTTAAGGCCCATTTGTAAAGTGTCAAATTTAAGCATGAAAGAAAAGTTCTGAAGTTTCCCTCTGTAATCTGGTGTTAAAGTTTCTTTGAAGTAAGATGCATGTAGTAAGGTCGTTAAGATTATGTCAGGTAAGTTGAAATGAAAAGCATCTGGTTTTTCCTTGTGAAGATGTCTGATGTCTCATTTGTGGGCATTAATTCTTTGGCGAAGTGTCTGAGAAGTCTGTCCAATATACATAGCAGAAGGACACTGTTGGCACATGATGGCATAAATTATATTTCTGGATGAACAGGAATATGTGTTCTTGATCATATAACTGACATGGTTAGGTCCAGTGATGGTGTCACCAGAGTAAATATGTGGACAAAGTTGGCAACGGGATTTGTTGCAAAGGAAAGTTCCAGGGCTGGTATTTATGTGGTATGTCCTTTGGTTGTTGGCAAGAATCCTCCTGAGGTTAGGTGGTTGTCTATAGGAGACTATGGGTCTGTCGGTGTGTAGTATCCTGTTCCAGTATAGGTTGTAGGTTATTGATAATGCGTTGGAGGGGTTTAAGTTGGGGGCTATAGGTGATGACAAGTGGTGTTCTATTGTTGGTTTTCTTGGGCCTATCTTGAAGTAGATGGTTTCTGGGTATTTGTCTGGCTATTTCAATTTGTTTTTTTTATTTCCCCCGGTGGGTAATTGAGATTTACAAATGCTTGGTAGAGATCTTGAAGTTTCTGGTCTCTGTCAGCGGGTGTTAGTTTTTAAAGTGCTACATAGTTTTTCCTTTTTTTTTTTTGCAAGATCAGATTAACATGGCTACCTCTCTATTACTATGTAAGTGAAGTGCCACTGAAGTAAGCCGACTTTCTCATTTGCCCACATCAAGCTCTGACTGAGTCCTTAATATTTTAGCAGTCCTTAGTATTTTAGTATGAATGCCATCAGTTTGGAACCTTAACATATATACATATCAGGGAAATGGAAAATAGTACAGCTTAAGGAAATAATTTGCAATAAACAGTATAATTGGTGAATGCTATCTTTTGCTCTTTACATAACAGAAAGGAACTACAGGAGCACAGTGCGGTCCAA
The DNA here is from genome assembly GCA_032595735.1 of Pelochelys cantorii. Taxonomy (NCBI): domain Eukaryota; kingdom Metazoa; phylum Chordata; order Testudines; family Trionychidae; genus Pelochelys; species Pelochelys cantorii. Next base: position 66,557,266 of record CM064330.1, read on the forward strand.
AAATATTTAACTATATACAACATGCAAGGCTTAGCTTTATATGTACTGTAATGGGCTTGGAGGAAGTACTTTGCTAACATTAGGCATACATATTTGTTTCCCCTTTTCTGCACCTCTTTTTTACCTCTCTTCTGGGGTGCATGCCAAAGTTTAGTCTTTTCAGAACTTCCATTGATTTTTATATATAGATGTAGATCTAGATATATGAAAAATTCCCTTGACAATGAGAAGTGTAAATGTTCAGAGAAAAGCCATATGAATAAGTGTGTATATATTTTATACAGAGAAGAATCTCCAAGGGGACAAAAGTCACACAATATCTCTAAAGGAAAAATGTTTATTAAATCTATATGTCTGTGTATATATGAGAATGCAAACAGTATACACATTAAACTATTATGAATATTGTGAATAACAACCGTTATAAAAATCACAGCTCCAAGTAATTAAGTACTTATTATTATCACAAGTTCAATGCAATATATAATTATGCACCACACACATTCTTGCACTCCCCAGGGCTCTTCTCTGGAACAATTTGTCTTTTTCATTGTGTGTGGAATGGTTTCCAAACCATACTTCGGGCAAGCCAGCTCTTTAAATTGGGAAATAAGTTGGGAAACAAATGATAGTCCCACAGTCTCATTCAATCTCCTATTGAGTCTTTGCAGCATCAGTCTGCAATTTTCACAGCCTGCAGTAAGTTCTAGCAATCTTCTTCTCCAGTGTGATGAGTCAGTCTTCAGTATAAAACTGGCAAAGTCCCTGGAACACAATCTTTACCCAAACTCTTCTGATCTTTGTGCAGCTGCATTACTGAGTTCTTCAATCTGGCCTCCCCCCTTTTCCCTTTGAGTTTCCATTGGTTCCATTATCAAAGAGAATGATTATAGATATATTCCACCAGGCCATTTTTCCCACAATGAAAATCACACAAGTGGCTTTAAATAGTCAGGGAGCATGCCTAATGCCGACAAGACATGATTTTTGGAGGATTCTATCCCATCCAACAGATTCACCTTGCCTAGCTGTTGCAAGTCTACAGCCACAGAAGGCCCCAAAATAAAACAAGATCTGTTTCTTCCTTGATACACATGACTCAATGCAACAGTGCAGGCACATGATATACAAGTACTGCTTACAGTACATGGATATACAAGTACTGCTCTGCGGTAGTTCTGATGACATCTGAAATATAAAGACAGAGAGGCCACTAGTGGGCTCACAAACTATTTAAATGGCTACTACTCAATGCCTACACATTACAAGTTTATTAGTTTTTTCTGTCCTTAAATTGTGTGACAGATATTTGAACCACATGCAGCATCTTTGGGAACATATTTTTATTTGTATCAATACAGGTGTTATGTATTTTGTGCCCCTGGATCACACTAGGTTGATAGAATCTGGAATCATTAGGACAGGGTTGCAAAACCTATAGCCTGAGGGCTGGATCTGGCCCCCAGTTTAATTTGATCTGGCCCACGGCAAGTCTCCATTCTACTGGCTGGAATCCCTGAGCCTCAGCAGTCCATCCCATAAGTCAAGAGCCCTGAGCCTCGGCGCTCCCTTATGGTACTAGAGTGCACTGCACTCCAAGTTAAGTGTGAGTGGGAGGGTACATTTGTTTTTGCTTGTGTGAAGGCTCTGACGGATTTTTCTGCGTGTCGGTGGCCCCTGCGTGAAAAAATGTTCCCCACCCCAGTTTTAGGGTTTGACTAATTCCATAAGACTAGTTATGAAAAATAGCATTTTCAAATTTCACCCTCATGAGAAGACCATTGATTCCTGATTGCCTGTCACAGGAGGCCAGAAATCAAAAGCAAAACCATATAAAGAAACAGCTGGACTATCCTTTATCTAAATAGGCGGTTCTTGATTTAAAATCTGACATGAACTGGTAGCCAACACGTCAAATTCCACTGAGGATATTGTAGTAAGATGAGGGCCTAAAACATAAGCCCATGTCGCACAGGCCTCATCTGAGGCCCGATTAGCCACACCTATCAGATGCCTCTGCTGGAGTTGGGGTTACCTAAGGTAAACTTTTAGCATGCATGTAGGAACTTTATAAGTTTTCTCTGTTTGCCCTAAGAATAAATGGGCTTTGCTTTGGCAGCTACTGGAGAAATACAAAACCTAAGGTGTTATATCTCAGTCAGACCTGTTGTGACAATCATAGTGAGGTTTATAGGAATGGTCCAAATCCCAGATATAGAGGGAGAGATGTGGGTTCCTGCTTGAAAGAGGTCATAGCTGGGTTCTTCCTAATTTGAGGAAAGCTGGGTGAGAGAGGGAGGGTTAAAATTGCAGTCATTCCTGAAATTAATTTACCTTTTATCAGTCCTTGAATTGTTCATAAACACAATGAAGAAATCTTTAATGTATTGGTTATTTGAAATTATAGATTCAGATTTTAAGATCAAAAGGGATCATCATGATCATCTAGTCTGACCTTCTGCATACTGGAGGCCACAGAAACTCACCCACCCACCCACTCTTGTAATAGAACCCTACCCTCGGCTGACTTACTGATTAACGTTTTAAAGAGTTTAAGTAACACAGAATCTACCATTTATACTACTGAAAACCAGCAAGTGCTCTACAGCAAGTGCTCTGCTTGATCTACCAGTTATAGTACTCTAAACCCAGGTCCCCATGCTGCATAGGAATGCAAAAATCTTGCCAATCTGACCTGGGGGAAATTCCTTCCCAAAGCCAAATTTGCAATCAGTTAGATCCTGAGCACATGGGCAAGATGACTCCCCAGCCAAACACCAGGAAAGAATTCTGCAAAGTAACGTATCTACTGTTTCATCACCAGCTGTTGCAGATATTGGCTGTTAACAGTTGCAGTTTGGCTATGTGCCATTGTAGGCACAGTTTTATCCTCCCAGCTCCTCCATAAATGTATCAAGATCAGTTTTGAAGCCAGTTGGGTTCCCCTGTCCTCATTGTTCCTCTTGGAATGCTTTTACAGAACTCTCACTCCCTGATGGTTAGAAACCATCCAATTTCAAGCCCAAACTTGTTGATGACCAGTTTATAGCCATGTGTTTTGTGCCAACATTGTCCCTTAACTTAAATAACTACTCATCCTTCCTGATGTTTAACCCTTTAATTGTTCTTTAATTTCTTCAGCAAATATTTAATGGCCTGTATATAAAATATGAACAATTGTTTATGAATATTCCCAACTCAGGAGTGATAGACATGACATACCTAGACTTTAGCAAAGCATTTGATACAGTCTCACATGACCTTCTTATCAGTAAACTAGGGAAATACAACTTAGATGGGGCTACTATAAGGTGGGTGCATAACTGGCTGGATAACTATTCTCAGATAGTGGATATTAATGCTTCACAGTTATGCTGGAAGGGCATAACAAGTGGGCTTCTGCAGGGATCTGTTCTGGACCAGTTCTGTTCAATATCTTCATCAACAATTTAGATATTGGTATAGAGAGCACACTTATAAAGTTGGCAGATGATACAAAGCTGGAAGAGGTTGCAACTGCTTTGGAGAATAGGGTCACAATTCAAAATGATCTGGACAAACTGGAGAAATGCTCAGGTAAATAAGATGAAGTTTAATAAGGACAAATTCAAAGTACTCTGCTTAGGAAGGAACAATCAGTTTCACACATACAGAATGGGAAGTGATTGTCTAGGAAGGGATCTAGGGGTCATAGTGGACCATAAGCTAAATATGAGTCAATGATGTGGCACTGTTATAAAGAAGGGCAAACATGATTCTGGGATGCGTTAACAGGAGTGTTGTAAGCAAGACATGAGAAGTAATTTCTCTACTCTACTCTGCACTGCTGCAGAGTTAGGCCTCAGTTGGAGTATTATGTCCAGTTCTGGGCACCACATTTCAAGAAAGATGTGGAGAAATTGGAGAGGGTCCTGTGGATGCAAGTGATGGGAAGACATCATTCTGTCATCCCTAAGGAATTTTTTTATATATATAAAAAGAGATTACTTCACCCATCTTGTCTCTCTCTGACCAGGAATGGCATTTGACACCTGATGAATGATGAGAAAGATACATCAAAGTTGCCATCTGGAGCCATCAAATTTCAAAGTGACTCACATAATGCCATTCTCCATAGAACAATGAACTTTTAACATTGGGGCCTTCAGGGAAAGGCAAGAGTGAATGAAGTTTCATACACTAAGCACATGTTACGGAGACAATTTCCCGTTTTAGAGCAGGGTTCTACTATGTGCATGGTGTCAACCCTTGCTGCAGGAAAGAAGAGCATTCAGGAGATACAGGGCAGAAGGGAATTCCTCCAGCCTGAAACGCTGACCAACTTTGAATCCACAGAAGTTGTGGATGAGTTTCAGGACTTTTGTTATTTTCAGAAATCCCTAACCCTCAGCTACCTTAAGAATAAAGTCACTGTTGTTAATAAACTCCTTTACTGAGATTGTGTTCTTTGCTTCCCTGAGAAAACCATGAGTTTGCTGTCCAAGATCATTCCAAGAATGGAAAGAGACCCACTCAGGGTGCTTAATAATACAAGGTCTCACCTCACTTGCTTTGTGTGTGGCTTTGTCTGTTTGTTTTGAGAGATCTCAAATGGAAGCGAAGGTAATTGCATTGGGGGATACCGAGGATTGCATACTCACTCCCAGATTTGCCACATTGTCCCTGAAGAGGTTAGGCTAGTAAGCCCAGAGTACCAACAACATGGGTGGAACCTTGAGGGAGTGACTGGGGGGAATCAGGATGTTTGTCACTGGCATGAGAGGTCTTTCAGAATCTAGGGTGTCTTATGTACCAAAAAGGGTGTAAGTCAAGATGTTCAAATCTGAGAGAGTATTTGAGTCTCTTGGAGCAAAAATGGTGACTAGATTCTACCCAAGGACCAGTTAACTTGGAAGCACATAGAGTCCAGCAACTAGATCTGCACTCAACAGACTAGTGACCTTGCAGTGGGTTACCTGGCCAGATTGTAAAAGTTAGTCTTCACAGTAGCAAATCTTGAGTGCTCAAATGATTTTTGAAAGCAAACACAAATTTTGCAAATATGACAATCAAAACTCACTTTAGAATTTGAACAAATATTCATGGTTTTCCCTGATTTTGTTCAGCTATAGAAAAATAATAAAATGTTTTTATGTATCTATAATAACATTCCACCCAGGTGCACTCTATCATTAATCCATTATGTTTAAGTTGCACAATATCATGCACACTAACATACTTTTTGCTGCAAAACATTTCCTGCAATCTTCTGGGTCATTGCCCTTTTTCACTTAACCTTAAAGTGTACAGGCCATGAGTGTTCTGAAGAATGCCTTGATATCTTTTTTATGCATTAAAGCATTTTATGCTTTAACATTTCAGAAAAGGTCAACTATGATGAGGAGCATGGCTTTATTTTTCTTGTCTAGTTTCTTCAATTATTTATTTTATTATTCCTTTGTGGGTTTATTTTATTTAATTTATCTTACTGATATTGGACTCTTTCTCTGTTTCTAGTATTCACAAGTTAGTTACAAAGAAATCAGACCACATGTTTTTTTCCCCCACACTAGGAAAAATCCCCAAAGAACATCACTAATGCAAATGACTTTTCTGATTATATGGATTATGAATGTTCAAAGGTTAAGTTTGACTACAGTTTGTAGGAGATTTGTCTTGATAAGTTTTAAATGATTCAAAATGGTACACATCTATCAAATGCTGTGAAAGATTTAGAAAGGGGATAGCAAATCTTTCCTTCCCACTCTGGCTGCTGAAAGAAAGTTATAGATATCAATGGTCTGTCTAATGAAGATTCCTTTAAACCTGAAAAATATTTTTTTTAATCCAAGGCCTGGATTACGCTAGACTGGGCAGGTTGATTTAAGGTACGTCATCCAGCTGCATGTAGCTGGATTTTGCTTCCCTTACTCCTGTCAGCTTCCCTTACTCCTCACAGAATGAGGACTACAGGACACCGGAGCGGATTCCCCTCAGTGTTTAATTTTGGGTCTACACTAGAAGATTGACCTCCAGAGGGATAATCTTCTCTGTAATGTAGACAAGTCCCAAGTCACTTACAGTTCTTGTGCCTGCATATTCCCATTTTGGGATGTACTACCTGGGTATCACTGAGTGTGAGAAACTTTCCAGAAAACAGTGCACACTGGGTGCCCCTCCAATACTTTCAGCACTGTGCATTTGGAGCTGAAATAATAAAGAGCCATGGAACCAAGTCTTTCTCTTAAACCCAAGAATCCCAGGGTATGTCTACACTAGCCCCCTAGTTCGAACTGGGGTGGCTAATGTAGGCATTCGAACTTGCAAACGAAGCCCGGGATTTAAATATCCCGGGCTTCATTTGCATGTTCCCGGGCGGGCGCCATTTTTAAATCCCCCTAGTCCGAACTAACTGCCCGCGGCTACACGCGGCAGTTAAAAGTTAATTCGAACTAAGTCCTTAGTTCGGATTAACTGTTACACCTCATTCCACAAGGTGTAACAGTTAATTCGAACTAAGGACTTAGTTCGAATTAACTTTTAACTGCCGCGTGTAGCCGCGGGCAGTTAGTTCGGACTAGGGGGATTTAAAAATGGCGCCCGCCCGGGAACATGCAAATGAAGCCCGGGATATTTAAATCCCGGGCTTCGTTTGCAAGTTCGAATGCCTACATTAGCCTTCCTAGTTCGAACTAGGGGGCTAGAGTAGACATACCCCAATGAAAATTGAAGTCCAAGGATGGAAGGGAAGGTGTGATGAATGGGAGGGGGTGCATTACCTCCTCTCCCCGGTCTGAATGTACAGAGGCAACACTGTCAAAGACAACTGTGACTACTATAGCAGACTTTCATTCCTTTGAGGTGGCCTATGAGCAGTGCTTTTTTTGTGATGATACTGCCCAGTATGCACTACCAGCACCTCCAGACGCAATACTGGCACCTCCAGTCAGAGCTCAACAATTTTTCCCCTGGATTACTGGCACCTTTTCTCCTGGAGTACCGTCACACTTTTTTTTTTTTTTTTTACAAAAAAGCACTGCGTATGAGTAATTCTATTTCTGTGAGTGTAACAAACAATAAGATTCCCAGAAAGACTGAGAAATTTTGCTATTTTTTTTAATTAAAACGCTAAAGTGAGCCTCAGTTCTGAAATACCAAATTGAGAGTATAATTCTGAGCAGGTCTAAACTACATTTTTTCAACAGCACTGCTGAACCAATGTAGCATTTCTGGTGAAGACACTCAAAGCTGATAGGAGAGGGCTCTCCCATCATAATCCCAGACAAGGGCACCAGAACCCTTCCAAAAAAAGGACAAGGACTCTTATCTCCATCCAAGCCAGAAGCCAGAGGTGGGCCCAGGAAGTTTCCCTCCCCTAGGGAGGGAGAGGAGGCTAAAGCAGCCCTGCGCCCAAGACCCAGGTTCCCCACCCAGGCAGGTGAAGGGACTAAGGCTCCTCACAACTGCCCACACAGCTCTCTCTGATCCAGCTCCGGTGAGAAAGCTTGGAGCCATAGATCAGCCACAGTAAGAAGCTGTGGGGAATAGCGATGGCCCCTCTACATGCTTAGGGAAGGAGCAGGGAACCAATGGGCAGGGACTCAGGGCAGGGGCCACTCTCAGGTGCCCTGAACTACAGGCAGACAGTGGGTCTGCTGCAGTTCCCCACAGCTGCTGCCTGGGTTTCCTCCACTCAGGCCTGGATAGGAGGGTGGGGTTTTGGGAGGAAAGGAAAGGAAATGGGTGGGGGGAGGTCCACCCCAGTAAAAGTGGATAGCCCAGCCTCTCCCACTTCAAAAATTGGGAGGGCCATGTCCTCTCTGGTACCAGTACCTCTGCCTCCACTTCCACAAGAGACAGTATTTCTGTTGGCAGGAGAAGCCCTCACACCAATATAGTACTTTCTACACCAGCACTTAAGTCAATATAATTATGTTTCTTGGGGAACTGGATTATTCACACCCCTCTGAAATGTGGTTACACCGAAGTAATTCTATAGTGTAGACCACGGTAAGTGTAAGAACAGAACTACTATTTGCAGCCCTGCAAATCTTTGTGATGGAAACAGTATAGAATCAGGTTTCTGAGCTCAGTCCCTGAGGTGCTTCTGTTATCCTAAATAATGGATAACATATCTTAGATCACAATGCAAGTATGGGTTCAGTCTTTCTCCCTGAAATATTTAATGTTGCCCTCAATCTTCTGAAGTTCTCAGACTTCTAGAATAGTGACTAGAAACATGAGGATTGGATGTGCTCTGTGTTACATTTTGCATTTCACATTGCTTCAGAGGGATTATACTGGATGATTTAGTGAACTGACAGCTGAAATATTTCAGAATTATCTTCTTTAGCACAGTGTGATTGATAACCTCTGTAATTCAGTCCAGTTTTAGTTGGAAAGGAGACAAACTAAGGGATTGTATTTGGAAGTTCTTTTTTGTTTCCTCAAACTCATTTTTTCCTTAATAACCTCTCCCATCGACATCCTCCCAAAAAAAGTATTTTTACTGTTCTTAATGTTTGCAAGTCTTTTATGGTATTTTAAAAAATGAGTTCTGTAGTGGGAGATGTATTTGTTCTCCTGTTGACATTGTGTAGTGGAGGATTTACAGCTGTAACTCCCATTATCATCACCCAGGTAAATCCTCCATGTATCAGTCAGAGAGCAGACCAGATGTGTCAACCTCGACATTTTTCTGCTTTTGCCTGTTTCTGTCATAGTCTCTACATTATTTAACTATAATTACAACCCTCATCCAATATAATAATTAGATATCTTTTTGAAACTGTCAAAATGTATTGTGCAACTATTCAACAGCCAGTATTAAAACTACTTTCATATGGACTCCATTTTATTTTCAAAACACTAAATACATTTAGAGCATAAAATGAACTAATTACTTGTAATAAAATCTGGAAAATGTTTAGCTAGGAATGAACATTCCTTCCTGTTGCTGTTTTTTGTTCATTTTATTTGTTTGCCGGCAAGATTGGAAACACGATGGGGACTCCATCTACAGAGATCCATGCCTAAATTTTCAGCAAAGATAAAATGCTGCCCCTAGGGAAGCCCTGCCAGAGTTTTCAGGGTACCCAGGACTGTGAGTTGCATTGCTAACCTCCAGCTTTCAGAGTAAGGAATACTTGATTGTGGCTAATTGGGTGTCAGGTCCCTAACACCACCAGCTTGTTAGCCAGTCAAGCACTTTCCTCTGGGCAATGCTAACCCTCATTTTGTCTTGTAGGTTACAAATAGGTACACCTGAGTCCCCAATACCCTTTGATATTTTCCTCTGTTATGTCCAGCCCCTTATCTACTGAGCACTCAGAGAAGATAGGAAGAAAGTTGTTATTTTAAAATTTTTAAAAGGGTAAATAGGATCACTGAGGTAATAATAGGCCTGAATAATGCCTGACATCAATACTGAGCAAAATAATGGAGCAGTTCATACAGGAATCAATTAATCAAGACTAGAAGGAAGGAAAGATTATTAATGTAAATCAACACAGATTTATGGGAAATTGATCCTGCCTACTTTGCTATCTTTTTGATGAGTTTATTAGTTTGGTTGATGAAGGCAATAGTGTTGACGTAACAGACTTCTGCATGGTGTTTGTTAATCAAAATGTCATTCAGTACCAAGTCAAACTAGAATATAGAATGATAATGACACACATTAAATGAACTAAAAACTCTCTACCTGGTCATTCAAAATGTGATTGTAAATGGGGAATCATGATCAAGCTGGTATGTTTCCAAGGGGTCAGTTCTTGGCCTTATGCCATTTAATATTTTTAAGAAGAAATTATAAAATCATCACTAATGAAGTTTGAAAGTGACACAAAAATTTGTGGAGTGATAAACTAAGAAGAAGAAAGGTCACCAGAGGTGGATAATGGGTTTGTGGGATGTGGGCCAGAGCAAATGGGAGCCCCATCCCTTCTGCCTTCATTGCCTCCACTGCTCCTGCATCTGCTGGGGAAAGAGGGCTGGGCATGCAGGCTTGCTCCACTTTGTCTGACACCTCTGCCCAGAAAAAGAGCCAAGTGGCCCAGGAAAAGTGAGTTGGGGCATGCCCTTTTTTCTGCTCCCCCTCAATTGGCTAGGGGCCCCTAGCTATGGGCCCTATTGGACCAGTGATTAATCTGCCACTGCAGGCGATTGATTCAGTATGATCTCAATTGCTTGATAACCTGGATATAAACAAACAGTATGTGTTTAAATATTGCTAAATATAGCTAGGGAGAAAGAATGGAAGTCATACTTACAAGGAGGATTCTGTCTTAAAAAGGAGTAACTTCCAAATAGATTTGGGAATCATGGGGGATAATCAGCTAAACATGAGCTCCCAGCATGATGATGTGGCCAAAAGAGCAAATGAAACCCTGGACAGTGTAAACGGAGGAATCTCAAGTAGGAGTAAAGATGTTATTTTAGGTCTATATTTGCCACTGGTGTTAACACTGGTGAATATTGTGTCTAGTTCTGGTTTCCACAATTAAATAAGGATGTTGATAAATTGGAGCAGGTTCAGAGAATAGCCATGAGAATGATTAAAGCATTAGAAAATCTGCCTTACAGTGATAAACTCAAACCTCAATCTATTTAGTTTAACAAAGTGAAGGTTAAGGGAATTCTTGTTTACAGTCTGTAAGTATCTATGTGGAGAACACATTTTTAATAATGGCCTGTTCAGTCCTGCAAAGAAAGGTATAATACAGTACAAACCAACGGCTGGAAATTAAAGCTATATAAATTATCACTAAAAATAAGGCACACATTTTTAACATTGAGAGTAATTAACCTTTGGAATGATGTATCAAGAATCATGGTGGATTCCTCATTACTGACAATTTTAAAATCAAGATTGGATATTTTCTAAAAACTATGAGAATTATGAGTGATAGCAAGTAAGAATATGGAAATAAAAGATAACTTATAAAACAAATCATAGAATCACATGGTTGCAAGAGACCTCAGGAGGTCATCGAGTCCAATCCCCTGATAAAAGCAGGACCATTCCTAACTAAATCATCCTGGCATCACATTCTTTCTAGAGACTAAACTTAACAGGTTAACTTCCTGTGTAAAAAAGTTACTTTACCCCCCAAAGCCCTTGGCAGTGTCTGAACAAAAACTGCTTGTGATCCATTTTCATGAATGTATATACACTTCCAGTTTACTTCTTGAGTGCAGAATCAGGGCTTATCTTCTTTTCCTTCTACTTATATTGCCAAAGATCAATGTTTGTGCTGAGAGACAGTATAAACCCAGTTACCTGTCTTTCCTATGAACTCCCCGCTTTTTTCTTCACTTATATGTGATATATTGGTATGTAAATGGGTATCCACTGTGTTAGCTTACAATGCTTAATTTGCATTTTACCGAGAGACAGGTGAACAAGCATCTTTTATCTGTCAGAAAACCTGTTTCCCCACTTCTGTTGTGATATAGAATCTAAGAACATGTTTTCAGCATACTTGCATAACTCCTTATGTAGTATCTACATACATTTCACAAGAATATCAATAACCACAGTGACTCTGGCTTTCATTTAAGACCTCATGTGACATTTTTGGTGAACCAGAATATACAAATCAGAAACAGGATATTCTTGCAATGTCTTGCCACTTGGCATTAAGGGGTTCTTGGATCATATACACGGTATGCCAGATTTTAATCTGGTTTCTGAGCTGAGCCTCCATGAAGACCATCATTCCTCTATCTGTGTGAAAGTTCTTGTTGCAAAGGGTGATGGCATAAATGAAGAATGCCACCATCTGGTTATTTAATATATTTTCTATTCGGTGACCTTCCTCACTCCACTCCTTTTCCTTCATCTTTTTAATAAATAGAATCTGTTCTATGCTCTATAGAATCATCAAGTAACAGAAAAACCTAGTCTATAAATTCAATGTTAAAATAATGGTATTTGTTTTAATTTGGTGAGAGATGGGAACTGCACAATCTGTCTTGACCTTGCCTTGCTTTAGTCCTAGATTGTCCCTTCTTCTCCTTCATAGTATATCTGCACTTTATTATTGCTGTGAGCTGATCGGATGCGACAACAGTAGGCAAGTGAATGAGAACATTCAATTCTCTTCGTTCCTTCCCTTGTGTACTGGTGGGCAATACCTAGGACCCAGGAACTCCTTTCAATATAAGGTCAGAGGCTATTTAGGACACCTCAGCTATCCAGGTGCCATCCAGTGGAGGTGCTATCCAGTGGAGGTAGAACAATGGAAATCTACTAGAGCTATAATTGCACCTGAGATGCTAGTAAGCCAGGGTTGTAGCTTGGCTGTGCACATGTTTGTGCACTTCCTTATGGAATTCCATAAGGAATAGCAACTGTCACCTGTTTAGATCTTCTCTGACACTGGCTCTAAAGAGAGTGTACAGGTGCAATCTCCTTTTCTTTTATTATCAGGAAGCCTGGTGAACGATTTGTTCAGGACTTCAGCCTGTTAAGGGAGAGAAAGAAGGAACCCTAATATCATCGGGTCGTCCCTTTTATTCTTTGTTCTTACAGGAGGGAGGAATGGGAGTCTGTGTACAAGAAATAAGCAAGGTGTAAAACTTAAATTAAAGGGAGAGAAGGGAGAAAGTCAAAGATATTAATATCCCCTGAAGACTTGGTGGTGCTGTTCCACAGGTTACAGTGAGGCTGATCCCCAGATCCATGTGAAGGCAGAGATCCTTATTTTTAACCAATAGGCCAATATTATTTACCACCAGTAAATGGAATATAAAGTTATTCTGAGTCATTTTAGCAGATCCAAACAGGTACACTTTGTGCCATTAAGATCAGTCATACAGGTCTAATGGCACAAAATACCAGCTGCTGTACATAGTTTTCCTTGTAGCCACCTTTAAAAGACTATAATATTGTGAGATGGATACATACGTCAATACATCCCTATTTTATAATATTGCACAATAGCAGCTACATCATAACAGAAACAAATCATTTAAAAAACTGTGTATGTTAATGAGCCATGTATTGACTATTTCAACCCCCCATGTCCAGTATTCACTATTACTACCATTTAATAGATAGCGATAGCATCATTAGGTATGTGTTGCACATAGTCAACACTTGTTTTTAATCATTTTGCAATTATTTTGCTTGGTTTCAGGAACCAGAAAGAGAGTAAATTGAGCCTTTTTATCTATATATGGGAAACGTTACATCTGTGGGAAAGCTATTTGAAAAGTGGATTATGATCAAACGTACAACACAGGACATGATCCAAGTATCTGTTCATGTGGATTTTTTCCATCAAAAATAACCTATTTTTTGTTCATTTCTTCTTCCTGTTAACCAGGAAGGGGAGGAGAGATATGGGAGTGAGAATGTGGGGGTGGGAAGGAGTGAGAGAAAGGAAGGGAGTTCATATAAAATTATGTTCTGAAAATAAAGGTTGTTTATACCTATACAAACAAGGCCACCAACACAGTGGGCTTTTATGTTTCTGTCTCTTCTCCTTTCCCCTCCTTTAAAAAGAATTTATATTACTAACTCTAAGAAAAACATATTGTGCTCTGGCCCCTGAAAAAGCAGAGTAACTGCAGAGAAGAAGAGGATACAGATGTAGAAGAGCCATTTGTAAAGATCCCTACTTAGGTACAAGGTCCCTATTTTAAAGAGAACACATGCTATTTGTAGCCCTTCTCATTCTTCATTGTCAATCCAGAGTGGACATTCATTGCACTATATCAAGTGTATGTGGCACATCTTTTGAGTTTAGGGTTCAGTGCACTTGTCCATCAGAAAGCATTTCCATATGTGAGTTACGAGTTTGTGACATGTGCGTTTATCTCCACGCTTACTCTTTTATTTGCTTTTATTTTCTCTCTTGGATCATTCTGAAAAGAAAGTGCTAGTCACTCCATCTGCAGCATTGTTCAGAAGTACTTGTAATGCAGTGCACTGTAAAGGTGAACTAAACGTGCATGCTTTGTGTTGCTAGTTATTCCTATCCTATGCTGAATAAAGGCAAGACATGGTTTAATTAGGCCACAATTTTATTCTTAAATATCTGAAAGAACCCAGCAGATAAAAGTACACAGTGCAGGTAATTCTATAATCATTTCAAAATATATCCAGAGGTCTTCTATCAGCTCTCCCCTTTACCCATCCTGGTTCCCAGCCAACCCGCTGCTGAAACCTCACCAACTCCTCCCCGTAAATGAGGATTAAGAAGGGTCTCTAAAGGAAAGGGTGGTTAGCTCCTTCCCATACCAGTAATAGGAGTTGTGATGCCCTCTCCCCCATTTGTGCTCCTTTAAAGAATACCTTTTCAAAAATCTTTACCATTTTGTCTGACCACTGGATATCTGCCCCATGTTCTCATATTGAGTTGTGACATCATAGGCTAACTCCTGATCCATGTTCTCCTGACTAAGCCCCTCCCCTCCAAACTCTCTGTGGAGAAGGTGAAAACATCTTACTTTGCTTTGGCCAATCTAATGATGAGGGAAAACTTCCTTCCCTGCCTCTCGAGGAAAAAACAACTTGTATTTCACCACTTCCAGGGATGGGAGGGTAGGAGTTATTATATCTGATCCAGGTTTTTTTTTTAAAGGCTTTTCCTGCATCAGCATGAACATATATAGTCCCCTCTCTCTTCTAATCTTTTCTGGGGACATGGGTTAGCATCACCACATTGACCTGGCATGTAGCTGCAGCAGAAAGGCACTCCTGTCTCTCTAGAGCATAAAGGAGCGTACACCTTTTCCAATAAGTCAGACAAGAGCTTTTACTGCTTAGTGGGCTAGGAGGTCATTCTACAAGCTGCCTGGTGGAAGCCCTCAAAATTAGGAAATGCAACAATAAAAGCACACATAGAGGTGGAGGTAGAAATAGAGGCATAGAATCCAGTTCTGGTACATTTGTTGCATGCAGCAGGACAACAATTTATCAGGGGTATTTTCTGCAAAGAATTTGCAGCTGATTACAACCCAGATTTTGTTCATCTCCCAACTCTTATCAGTCTGTCTCTCCTACCTGTGCATCCCTCCAACCTGTGCACTGGAGGAGATGTAGAAACACTACAAATCTACTTCCCCTACTATACTAAGAGCACCAAAGTTGTAGGATTTTACTCAAAATGAAAAGATGGAAAATAGTCCTATAATTTTTTACCTTCTTTTATGGCTGAACCATTTCTACTCTAACTTTGGGCCAGTCTGTGATACCCTTACAGTTTTAGAATAGTACCTTATTCCACAAGCAGGTCTACTGAATTGCTGGAATGCATTTCAATTAGGTATTACTAAGTATGAGTAAGGCTGTTGCAATTTAGGCCCTTAGAGAATGATTCAGTTTTCTGAAGCCTGCAAACCTGCAAAATCAAAGCTCAAAATTTGAATATCAGAAGGCTATGAGTGCCTAAATATAGTGCCTTGGAATAAAAACTATTATCTAACATTAATGAGAGAGGATATTCCTACTATCGCTGTAGTACTGCCCAGCCTGTTCTGACACTTATCCGTGATTTTAGCAGATGAATTCTAGTATCTAATGAAGGACATAAACCATGGAAAATGGAACATAGCATATTAAAAACTTCTAAAAAGTGAAGGAGTGCAATGCAGTGCCAAAACAAATCATTCCGACTTGCTTTAAAAATATATGGAGGCTTCTTCAAATATCATCAGGGATAAGTCATTATATAACTTGCAGGTTCATACATCACTGCTCCTTGCTGTCACTATGAAAAATAGAACTTTTTGTTTACTTAAAAATTTGAAATGCCATGTTTCTGTGCTTGAAAAATGAGGCGGGAAAATGTGAGTGTCCTCCCATTTTTGAAAAATGGGTTTTTTATTAAAGCAAAGTAGAAAGGAGGAGACAAAATCATGTGCACTCATGGCAGAGGACTGATTAGTATTTACACAGGAAGAAGAATAACAATAGGTAGGTCACTGAGGACAAAGTGACCAGAATCACATAGAAATTTGATGAAAACAGGAGCCAAGAACATGGGACTGAACCCACAGCTGACCCATGTTTGAATCCCAACAGATATATAATGATGAAATAAGAATTATATTTCATGATAGAGTGAGACTCCCCTGTCAGAATCCATCTGTTAATAATAAAACATCCTTTCTGGAATGAGAGTTTAATAGTTCTTGTTCATGCTTTAAATGGTAGATCACAGCAATAAATCAGCATTATGATTTTAGGGGGTACAACTTATGTAATAAAATATAATGTTTCTGGCATGTCATTTGCTGTAAAACTGTTTTTATATGTGTTTATATGGAAATTGATCAAATAATCATGCAAATATAAATTGCAACCAACATGATTTTTTTCCCATTTTTAAAAGCTTATGAAAAGTAATTTAACTATTGTACAGGAATAAGATATTATTGTGTTGGATTCTTAAAATCTGTGGAATTATAAAGGTGAGTGTATATACATACAGCCCCCACGCTGCTAAAACGCATATGCATATTTTCATTCATATGAGGAGTCCCACTGAAGTCAGTGAGACACTATGCAAAAATCTGCAGGATCAGGTCCCTACATTATATAGTAGCAAACTTTAAAAACTTTCTATTACTTTTTTCATAGACAGCTAAATAACTTTGCTTCAGTCTTTGCTGTATTTCATACAATCATAGAAATGTAGGGCTGGAAGGGACCTCATGAAGTCATTAAGCCCCCTGTTCTGAGGCAGGACCACGTAAACTAGATCATTCCTGACAAGTGTTTGTCTAACAAGCTCTTAACTACCCTCAGTGATGGGGATTTTACAACCTCCTGTGGAACCCTATTCCAGAGTTTAACTACCCTTCTAGTAGAAAGGTTTACCTAATATCTGGCCTAAATTTCCCTTAATGCAGATGAAGCCTATTTCTTCTCATCCTTCCATCAGTAAATATGGAGAACAATTGATCAGCATCCTCTTCCTAGCAGCCTTTAACATGTTTGAAGATTATTATCAGGTCCTCATCCAGTGTTACTTCCTCAAGACTAAACATGGCCAGGTTTTTTAACCTTTCCTCTTATATCAAGTTTCCTAACTCTTGTCACTTTCATTACTTCCTTATGAACTTTTTTTTTCTATTCTGGCCATATCTTTCCTAAAGCGTAGTGCCCGGAATTGGATGCAGCACTCCAGCTGAGGCCTCACCAGTGCTGATTACAGTAGGACAATTACCTCCTGTGTCTTATATATGACATATCTGTTAATATACCCAATGGCATTAGCCTTTTTCAAAACCACATCATATTATTCACACCCCAAAGGAGAAGAATCCTTCAAACTGGGCAAGACCTTTATCTCAGGAAGCAACTGAGAGGCACTTCAGTGGTAAGTCAGTGCTTCCCATAGGTTCTGGAACTGGGGATGCTAGAGGTGCTGCTATATCCCTTGGCTTGAAATGGTTTCCATTATATACAGGGTTTACAATTTGCTTCAATGATTCATAGCTCCCTGCCACAATACAAAGTTTTTGTGCATCCCCGTTTCCTATTTTATAGAGAAAACAAAACTTTTTTTAACATATCAGAACTACCAGTATTAATCAGTGTCCATTCCCATTCATAAATAGTTGTGGGGCTGTTGTTTACTGAGCTTCTGCCTGCACCATCATTCTAGGGACGCTGCATGTTTTTGCTCATCCAATGTTCAATAGACCAAGATATTGTATAACATTATTATTGTTAAAACGTAAAAAATAACAAATAGTCTGGTAGCACTTTGAAGACTAACAAAACATGCAGATGGTATCATGAGCTTTCATAGGCACAGCTCACTTCTTCAGATGACAGGAGCGTTGGAAGTCTGGAACCAAGAATAAATAAGGGAACGGAGGCGGAAGGAGGGAGGGAAGAGGGAAGGGAAAAAATTGGAGGGAGGGGGGGAAAAGGACATTGGGTAGTTAAGTTTCAAAGGGATAGCCAAGCGAGTCTGTAACAGGAAAAACTTAAAAAACAACAAATAGTCTATTAGCACCTCAAAGACTAAACAGTTAAAAGAGGCTGATAAGAACCATTAGTTTGCACTAGGAAAGGAAGAGTACTAACACCAGATTCTACACAGATATCAAGAATCATTGGCACCTTCATTGGTTGGTTGGTTGATAATGTCCGAGCCATCCGCTATCATGATTTAGACCATTTGCATAACAGTTAAACTTGAGAATGAAGTGGAGTTCCAATCCTTCTCTGTATATTTGGCTCGTGGAATTGGTCTGAAACAAAACAACAGCTTGTAGATCCCTTAATGAGTGTCCAGGATGGTTAAAGTGTTCCCAAACAGGTTTTTGTGTGTTGCCTTTTCAGATATCTGATTTGTGTCCATTAATTCTTTCCATAGGGATTGTCCAGTTTGTCCAACTGTGAGGCATTGCTGGCATTTGATGGCATAGATCACATTACTGGTTATTCATTTAGGGTATGTCTACACTAGCCACCCTAGTTTGAACTAGGGTGGCGAATGTAGTCATTCGAACTTGCAAATGAAGCCCGGGATTAAAATATCCCGGGCTTTATTTTCATGTTCCCAGGGCGCCGCCATTTTTAAATGCCCGGGAGGAGTAACGGTAGTCCGAATTAGGGGCTTTAGTTAGAACTACCTAGCCCGTGCCGCGTGTAGCCGCGGGCAGGGAGTTCGAACTACCGGGCATTTAAAAATGGCGGCGCCCGGGAACATGGAAATAAAGCCCGGGATATTTTAATCCCGGGCTTCATTTGTGTTACCCGGCTAATTTAAGTAACGTATGAAGTCTGTCAACTCCGGAGAGCCAACGTAGTATAAGTCTAATGATTAGCCTAATTATTAATTTCAAGAAGAAAGCAAATGCGGACACTCACCCACATCTATCATTGGGTTTCTTTACAATAAAAGGCACGCGGCACAATACGGCGGTCAAAATAAAAACTGAACAATTTGGTAAAATTTAGACAAGAAGACTATATTATAGACATCTAACGAACAAACAAAATTAGTAGGGGGCAGTCCCCTTTTACACTATCTTAACTATAATTACAAGAGGGCAGTCCCCTTGCAATCACTTACATAGTCTAGCGGCGCGGCAGCGATTGAGAAGATGCTGGCGACCTACAAGCTCTTGGTCCTTTCGGGCCTTAAGCGAGGAACAGCCAGGAGTCCCACGGAGGAAGGCTGAAGTCTGGCGACCTCAATCCTTAGGTCCTTCTGGGCCCTCAGAGAAGAACAGTCAGGGTGATCCCTCGAAGGCTGGTCGAGTGCGAAGACGGCCGCTTCATCTTCCATGAAATCGTCTGGTCCTTGGTCCTCTTCCTGCTCTTCGGCGCAGCTGGAACCGGTGATGGAAGCTAGAACTATCTATTCTAAACTAAATAAAAATCCTATCTAAGACTGTGATGCGCCCGACATACAAGCTCGATGACGGCCGATAAGTGGTGCCCGACGCAAACCTGACATACAAACACGGCGATCTCTACCCTGTCTAAACCTACCTAAGCTAACTAAACTAAGCTAAACTAAACTAAAATGAGATAAGAGGCACGAACCTTCCATCCAGCCACTTCTCAGGAAAGAGCTTTACACGACCTCACTCATTCCAGTCTTAACCCTAACACGACGAGGGACCCGACGCAACCCGACGAACCCAACGCAACACCTGTAACTGGCATTGCGGGCCCTTAAATAGGTTGCGCTCATGCATATGCATGAGGTTCTAAGTTTGAATTGATTGGATAGAAAAATATGCTAATTTACATAACTTTAAACTGATTGGATGGAGAATCATAACACATTAATATTCATGAGGTACTGGTCTCTTAATACATATTCATAGAATTTTAACCTTAACAGATCTGTTTACAGATACGTGTGCTGCGTGCTAACTAACAATAACATGATGGTTTCTTAACTTGATTGACAGGTATATATATATGGACAACTGAATTTTACATACATTTAAATGAAATCTATTACATCAATTTACAAGCATGACAATTAATAATACATTTTAAGCAAATTGCACTTAAGTGAATACAATTACAACAGAGGCTTTTAGACATTTATACAATTCTGCTAAAGTTGGTAACATTTGCAAGTTCGAATGACTACATTAGCCACCCTAGTTCGAACTAGGGTGGCTAGTGTAGACATACCCTCATAGCATAATACATCTACAGACTATTTATGTAATAAGATATATTTGCACATCCACATAGCAAGTCTAAAGACACTTAGCCCTGGTCTACACTAGGGAGTTATTTCAAAGTAATTGCCCTTATTTTGAAATTACAAGCGGAGAGTCCACACTACCAAACTTGTTATTTTGAAATAATAACTCCTGCTTTTCATGAGGAATAACACTTATTTCCAAGTTGTTATTTTGGGAGTTATTATTTTGAAATATTTTCCTAGTGTAGTCATGCCCTTAGGAACTTAGATCCCCATATCATTTTTTATGTCACTGGGCTATATTGCATAGGCATTTATGCCATAGGAGCAGTGATTTCCTCTGCTCCTAAAGAATTACAATGTTTTCTCTACTAGTCAGTATCATGGCTGGCCTTTGGGCCCTAAAATAAGTGTCAAGTTATTTTTCTTGTGAAGCTAATTTTCCACTAGTGCTTGGGCTTACTTCTGGAATAGAATGCTATGCTGGATAAGGTTGGGGGTTGGACCTGAAACTCTCCCTCATACATACATTTTTTATGTTAAAGCAGTCAGTTATGAGTGAGGTCTATCCCAAATACAACCTTGCTATCTTTCACCCAGAATTTTTGGGCCGGCCCTACACAGGGTCATATGATAATAGTGGACAGGAATGGATTATGTTTGGGGAAGTAAAAAGGAGAATGTTGAACATAGCAATATTTTTTTTTGCAGTTGTAAAAACAAATGCTCAGGTTTTGCTTATTAGCTTTATAGGGTCTATGACTCACAGTTCTGATTCTGTTTTATAGAGGGCAGCCATGCAAATACTGTCAGCCAGTTCAATACCATACACACAAATGCAAACATACACATCCCTTTTGTGTGTGTACATGCATATGTCTAGGGGGAAAAACACTTCACTAAACAAGATGGAATTGTATGGTGCAGCAGTATACCATAGGCTTAGAACTGCTAACAGCTCATGGAGACAGGTTGAGGGGCAACTGAGTACCGCTGATATGTGTTTTCTTAAAAATTAACCAAAACATATAGCATAATTGTTCATTTATTCTGACATTATCCCTTTCCATCTCCTTCCTATGTTATTTGCATTCTTAAATGTTAAGCTCTTTGGTGCAGAGACTGTGTCATTGTTAATGTGGGGCAGCATGTAATATATTGCGCATGTACTGGAGTATAAATCTTACTATAGGTTTTAGAAATGTGTGTCTGTCTGTCTATCCATCTGCGAGCCCATTTGTTCAAGTCACCTAAAGCAAGGTGAGGGCTCAGCTATATGATGGGGGAAAGGGGCTGAAGCTTCCTCCCCTGATTCATATGGGGACAAATAAAAAAACCTCCTTCAAAATGGTCAGAACTACGGTCACCAAATTTAGTATGCAGTTTCCTCTTATCACAACTTATCATAAAGGTAAAGGTTTGGTGGTGCCACGGCAATGGAATGTGCCTGGAATTCAATTCTTTCTTATAAAAATGGAAAGGTAGGAGGAACAGTTATACTTTATAATGACCATGGGCGGCAGCAAGATGCCAGACATGGGAACTGGGACAGATATAAACTAACTGGGTGCAGGTGTGGAGGAAGGGGCAGCTATATAGAATGTATTTCAGCGAGTGTGTCTGCTTGTCAGGGGACAGGCACCCTCACCCAGATGTGCCCACTTCAGCTGCAACAGCCATGGATAGATACTTCTCACCTAGCCCTAAGCTGCTGCTGTGAGAAAAGATGGGGTTGTCCTCCCATCTTGTGGTAGCCTTCCTACTAAATGCCTCATCCCCAGTCCCATCCCAGAACAATTATTTAAATTAAGAAAAACAACACTTATTTGAGTTAAGGACTGAGCAATGCCAGGTAAATCTTCTAGTAAATATATAATTAAGTTATTATGGTGCCTGAGAGGGTTTTGGCTGCTTTCATACGGGAAGGACTATGAGCTTGGGAAGATTTTCAGAGAGAATCAGAGATTTTCAGGGTGTATTTTTTTCTGTCTCTGGTAAAAAGAAAAAAAGTTAGTTCCCAGTAAAATAGCAGCAGCAGGAGAGTTCCTCTGTACCCTCTTCTACTAATAAAATAGACAACGTTCCTTTGCTTTCTGAACTCACACTTGTGTTATTCTTCTAGGCATTGTACTAGATTGTGCTGTCCCACAAATAAGTAGACCATGAAGGAAAGTGAGAAATATGCTGACCCAGAATCAGAAAAATAAAATAATAGACCGGATCCTCAGCTTGAGTAAATTGGTATAACACTAATGACCTCAACACAGCTAAATATATTTACACTGGCTGAGGATCTGTTCCATTGTCTCACATAAAGTGCTAAAAATCCACGTGACCTCTTACTCCGTTTAGAAAAAAACCCATAAAAGTTGTATTTTCCCAGTTTCATAAGCACAAGATTACAAAGAAAGATATTGGTGCCATCTTGACATATTGTAGCATTTTTACGAGTTTAGTTGCATCCTTGTACCTTTTTGAATTAGCCATTTGAAAGTTAACAATGAAAAAGTAAGGTGGACTGTTATTTGTTTGATGCTCATTTATTTTATGATCATCTAGTTTGACCTCCTCCATGCCATAGACACAGAACTTTACCCAGTATTTCTTGTACTGGGTCCAATTATGGTTGAACTGGAGTATTTATGAAAGAAACACGTCTCATCTTGATTTCTGGATTTCTGGCTCGAGACTAAATTCATGTAAATCATCGTTGATTGCATCTGAAATATTTTAAGTTATATCTGTTGTGTATCTAGAGTCTTTTTAATAATCAATTCCAACGGTGAAATAAATTGTTCAAAAATTTGCAACTAGTCTTAATTGTTCTAGATTTCATTTTCATTCACAAGATCTTATTATTCCTTTGTCTGTTGGCTAAATGAACAATGAAGGAACAAATTTTTTTCATTGGATAGGTGCTTATAAGCTATGACCAAGTGGTATCTTAACCTTTTTGTCAATAACCTAACTGCAGTAGACTCTTAAGCCCTTCATTACAGATCTTTGACTCTTTTCAGAAACTGGTCCAATTTTTCAGTATCTTTTTTTTATCAATACCACAGACAAAGTTAACATCATCCCTCTAGTTGTTGGAACAGAAAGTTGTGTATGAATGCAGGCTGCCTGGCTGTTATAGAAGGAGTCTGTTATTCAAAGATATCAAAAGAGGGTAACACATGCACCATCCTCTTAAGTAAATTATCCAAATCAAAGGCATGGTATATAACCAGCTATTCATAAGCACGTACCTGTAAGAGATTTGATATCATTGTTACTGTTTAATATGGGAATAAATTTAGTGATAATAAGTAACCTTGCAACATTATATATATATGATTCTTTAAAAAAAAAGGAAAACTTTTTGGGTTTGCTGAAATGGTAATTGGCAAATACTTAGTGCTCAGTAAAGGAAAATTGCTATAACAGTAAAGCTTCTCAGTTACCACCCAGGAATAATTTGAAGCTTCACCACAGACAAACTATTAAAGACCTGGTCTGCTGTATAAGAGGGAAATTGAGGCATGCTACCCCATTAATTTAATAAATGAGAAGTGGAATGATTTACCTGGAACCCACAGAGAGTGGACATTACTGAGGCTTGGCTGGTTTACAAAACAAAAGCATAAGTAATGACTTGGGTAACAGCAGGCTGATAAGAAAATCAACAAGAATACTTGTTACAGAGAGAAGCATTTTAAAATATGATGTGCCACCCCTACAGGGGTAGAAAATGTTTTCTTTTGTCTTTCAGAACATGAAAAGCTGGTACTAACTGAAGAGCAACTAAAATAACATGGATTTATTGTCACAACAAAAATTGTGTTTTTTTGTTGGGGTGGGTGGTGGAGTGGCACTGTATGTGAAAGATAATGTAGAATCAAATGAAATAAAAATCTTAAATGAATCAACATGTTCAATAGAATCACTATGGATAGTAATTCCATGCTCCAATAATAAGAATATAGCAGTAGGGATATATTATCGACTACCGGACCAGGACAGTGATACTGACATTGAAATGCTCAGGGAGATTAGAGAGGATACCAAAATAAAAAAACTCTATAATAATGGGGGATTTTAATTACCCCCATATTGACTGGGTACATGTCACCTCAGGAAGAGAAGCAGAGATAAAATTTCTCAATGGTTTAAATGACTGCTTCTTGGAGCAGCTGGTACAGGAAGCCACAAGGGGAGAGGCAATTCTCGATTTAGTCCTCAGTGGAGCGCAGGATCAGGTGCAGGAGATAACCATTACAGGACCGCTTGGGAATAGTGACCATAATATAAAAACATTTAACATTCCTGTGGTGGGAAGAACACCTCAGCAGTCCAGCACTCTGGCATTTAATTTCAAAAAGGGGAATTACACAAAAATGAGGAGGCTAGTTAAACAGAAATTAAAAGGCACAGTGACTAGAGCCAAATCCCTGTAAGCTGCATGGAAACTTTTTACAGACACCATAATAGAGGCCCAACTTAAATGTATACCCCAAATTAAAAAACATAGTAAGAGACCTAAAAAAGAGTCATCATGGCTTAATCACCATGTAAAAGAAGCAGTGAGGGACAAAAAGGCATCTTTCAAGAAGTGGAAGTCCAATCCTAGTGAGATAAATAGAAAGGAACATAAACACTGTCAAATCAAGTGTAAAAATGTAATAAGAAAAGCAAAAAAAGATTGTGAAGAACAGCTAGCCAAAAACTCAAAAAGAAACAGCAAAATGTTTTTTAAGTACATTAGAAGCAGGAAGCCTGTCAAAAAAACAGTGGGTCCCCTAGACGATCGAGATATAAAAGGAGCAATCAAGGACAATAAAGCCATTGCGGAGAAACTAAATGATTTCTTTGCTTCAGTCTTCACGGCTGAGGATGTTAGGGAGATTCCCAAATTTGCACCATCCTTTGTGGGTGATGAATCTGAGGAGCTGTCCTGGATTGAAGTGTCATTAGAGGAGGTTTTGGAACAAATAGAAAAACTTAACATTAACAAATCACCGGGACCGGATGGCATTCATCCAAGGATTCTAAAAGAACTCAAATGGGAAATTGCTGAACTATTATCTGTGGTTTGTAACCTATCCTTTAAATCAGTTTCCGTACCTAATGACTGGAAGATAGCTAACGTGACACCAATATTAAAAAAGGGCTCTCGAGGTGATCCTGGCAATTATAGATTGGTAAGTCTAACTTCAGTACCGGGCAAATTAGTCGAAACAATATTAAAGAATAAAATCGTGAAGCATGTAGAAGAACATAATTTGTTGGACAAAAGTCAACATGGTTTCTGTAAAGGGAAATCATGTCTTACTAATCTATTAGGGTACGTCTACACTACAGCACTAATTCGAACTAAGCTAATTCGAATTAGCGCATCGAGACTTATAAACTAGTTCGAATTAGCGTTTTGCTAATTCGAACTAGCATGTCCACATTGAGTGGATCCTGAACCGAAGTTAAGGCTGGCTGGAATCAGTGCTGGCAGGGCATCAGGTTAGGACTTAGAGCGTGGAGCTGCTGCCTCAGGCTAGCCGAGGGCTGTGCTTAAAGGGACCCGACCCCCACCCCGGACAGACAGTTCTCAGGGTTCCCCGCTTGCTTGTCTACCTCGATGAGGGACAGCAAAGCAGTCCTGTCTTGGTGTGCCCTGAGTGCCCACCCTCGTCACATCACAGCACTCGGCTATCAGCCCAGCTGCACTTGCCGCAGGCTGCCATCTGGGGGGGTCATTTGGGGGGCTGTCAGGATCCAGGAGGCCCTGCAGGAGAGCTTCTACCCCGAGGAGCCCGCAGAGCCACCCCAGTCCTCCCCATTGGGGGCTCGTGCCCCATTCCTCCCTCACCTCCTTCCACTTACCCTTCCCTAGCCCCCCTTCCTGATGTAAAAAATAAAGGACACGTGTGTTCAAAAATGGAAACTCTCTTTATTTAACAAAACTGGGGGGGGGGGGGATTAACCTCTGGGGAGACTGGGAAAAGGAGGTGGGAGAGGGGAAGAGAGAGGGTGGGAGAGGGGAGGTGGAAACCTGGGAGGAGGGAGCTGGAAGGAGGAAGCCAGGGGAAGAAGGAGGAGGGGAAGTCTAAAACTATGGTACACCATATCTTCAGTATTGTGTAGAGATGGGGTCTCCTCACCTCAAAAAAGATATTTTGGCCTTGGAAAGGGTTCAGAAAAGGGCAACTAAAATGATTAGGGGTTTGGAACTGGTCCCATATGAAGAGAGGCTAAAGAGACTGGGACTTTTCAGCTTAGAAAAAAGGAGACTGAGGGGGGATATGATAGAGGTCTATAAAATCATGAGTGGTGTGGAGAGGGTGCATAAAGAAAAGTTCTTCATTAGTTCACATAATAGAAGGACTAGAGGACACCAAATGAAATGAATGGGTAGCAGGCTTCAAACTAATAAAAGAAAGTTCTTCTTCACAAAGCAAAGAGTCACCTGTGGAACTCCTTGCCACAGGAGGTTGTGAAAGTGAGAACTAGAACAGAGTTTAAAGAGAAGTTAGATAAAGTCATGGAGGTTGGGTCCATGGAGTGCTATTAGCCAGGGGGTAGGAATGGTGTCCCTGGCCTCTGTTTGTGGAAGGCTGGAGATGGATGGCACGAAACAAATGGCTTGGCCATTGTCTTTGGTCCATCCCCTCCGGGGTACCTGGTGTTGGCCGCTGTTGGCAGACAGGCTACTGAGCGAGATGGACCTTTGGTCTGACACAGTATGGCCATTCTTATGTTCTTATGTTCTAAGCTCAGGGTCGGGGGTCTCACTGGACCAACTTGATTTTCATGCAACCCTGCTCCTGGGTTCGCATGTGGCCTTTGGTGGCCAGGCTGGCAGCTATCCTGCCCTAGACGGCCACTTTCCTGTGCCTAGTGCGGAGATTGTGGACGTTGGAGGCCTCCCCCCAAACGTGGATGAGGTCCATGATCTCCACACTAGACCAGGCGGGACGTCCGCCTCTTGCGGCCCCGGGCAGGCTCCTGGGAGCCACCAGCCTGGTCCTGGGAAGAGGGGGAGGGCTGGGTGGCAGCGGGTGGCTGGCTCGTGCTGTGCCAGGTGCAGGGTCTGCTGGCTGGGTGCTGGCAGGCTTGCACCTGGCATGGGCACTGTAGCCAGACAGTGGCCCTTTAAGGGCTCCGGGGCCGGGAGGGGGGCAGACGAGTTTCCCTGGCTTGGCCCAGAGTGGCCACCAGGGCAACCTGGGAAGGGCTAGCCTCCCACTAGTTCGAATTAAGTGGCTACACAGCCCTTAATTCGAACTACTTAATTCGAACTAGGTGTTAGTCCTCGTAGAATGAGGTTTACCTAGTTCGAATTAAGCACTCCGCTAGTTCGAATTAAGTTCTAACTAGCGGTTTGCGTGTGTAGCGCCTATGAAAGTTAATTCGAACTAACAGCTGTTAGTTCGAATTAACTTTGTAGTGTAGACATACCCTTAGAGTTCTTTGAAGGGGTTAACAAACATGCGGACAAGGGGGATCCAGTAGATATAGTGTACTTAGATTTTCAGAAAGCCTTTGACAAGGTCCCTCACCAAAGGCTCTTGTGTAAATTACTTTGTCATGGGATAAGAGGGAAGGTCCTTTCATGGATTGAGAACTGGTTACAAGACAGGAAACAAAGGGTAGGAATAAATGGTAAATTTTCAGAATGGAGAGGAGTAACTAGTGGTGTCCCCCAAGGGTCAGTCCTGGGACCAATCCTGTTCAACTTATTCATAAATGATCTGGAGAAAGGGGTAAGCAGTGAGGTGGTAAAGTTTGCGGATGATACTAAACTGTTTAAGATAGTCAAGACAGAAGCAGACTGTGAAGAACTTCAAAAAGATCTCACCAAACTGAGTGATTGGGCAACAAAATGGCAAATGAAATTTAATGTGGATAAGTGTAAAGTAATGCACATCGGGAAAAATAACCCCAACTATACGTACAGTATGATGGGAGCAAATTTGGCTACGACAAATCAGGAAAGAGATCTTGGAGTTATCGTGGATCGTTCTCTGAAAACTTCCACACAGTGCGAGGCAGTGGTCAAAAAGGCAAATAGGATGTTAGGAATTATTAAGAAAGGGATAGAAAATAAGACACAGAATATCTTACTGCCCCTGTATAAAACTATGGTACGCCCACATCTTGAATACTGTGTACAGATGTGGTTTTTTCACCTCAAAAAAGATATTTTGGCCTTGGAAAGGGTTCAGAAAAGGGCAACTAAAATGATTAGAGGTTTGGAATGCGTCCCATATGAAGAGAGGCAAAAGCGACTAGGACTTTTCAGTTTAGAAAAGAGGAGACTGAGGGGGGATATGATAGAGGTATATAAAATCATCAGTGGTGTGAAGAGGGCGAATAAAGAGAAGTTATTTATTAGTTCCCATAATAGAAGAACTAGAGGACATGAAATGAAATTAATGGGTAGCAGGTTTAAAACTAATAAAAGAAAGTTCTTCTTCACACAGCGCGTAGTCAACCTGTGGAACTCCTTGCCAGAGGAGGCTGTGAAGGCTAGGACTATAACAGAGTTTAAAGAGAAGCTAGATAATTTCATGGAGGCTAGGTCCATAAAAGGCTATTAGCCAGGGGATAGAAATGGTGTCCCTGGCCTCTGTTTGTCAGAGGCTGGAGATGGATGGCACGAGACAAATCGCTTGATCATTGTTTTCGGTCCACCCCCTCTGGGGCACCCCCACTGTCAGCAGACAGGCTACTGGGATAGATGGACCTTTGGTCTGACCCAGTATGGCCATTCTTATGTTCTTATGTTCTATGTTATGTTTTTATGTCATCTTGTGATTTCTGTCTTATTGCTAGCATTGTTAATAATTGTGTTTGGAAATGGGAAATACTGCATTAGGCAGAAAAGAATTAATAAGTATTTTAACTACATTTACAGGAACCAATATGCAGAAGGGGCATTGGATGGGAATTTCACCCACCCTCTGGATTCCCCTGAATTCTACAGGCATGGTATCTCCTTTTTATTGGGCATGTCAGGCTGTTCCCTTTTGAAATAAAGGGAAATGGATTTTAATTATAAAGACACACAAAGTCCCCATGGTCGAACCAAGCGAGATTTACCAGACACCATATTAGGAGGGGTTGTTGTTGGAACAGGGATTGTAAATACAGTAGATTTAGAGGTAATTAGAAATAAATAAGATTGCCTTAGCTATGAGATGCACCGAAATGCAAATTCTCACTTTGTCATCACTTGAACATGAAATGTTCTGGG
Source organism: Pelochelys cantorii (assembly GCA_032595735.1). Classification (NCBI taxonomy): domain Eukaryota; kingdom Metazoa; phylum Chordata; order Testudines; family Trionychidae; genus Pelochelys; species Pelochelys cantorii. The sequence continues at coordinate 66,586,615 of CM064330.1, forward strand.
TAATATCAGGCAATGTTAAAGTACTGGAACTCCTTTTAAAACAAGGAAAAAGATCTTCATTTGATGCTTATAAGCATGAATGGGTACAGTATGTTTCCAGCAGAGTTAAACCTGAATTGTTACTAGGAGAAATTATTGTCAAAATGGCTCATCAACAATCTGTGGAGGCAGAGCTATGGAAAGTCAGTCCACTACCAAAATTGGCCATGGGATCTTTCTGGTTACCCCGCATTATGGGTGAGTGGGCTGGGAAAGAAAAATTATTATTGGACACACAACAGTGTACAAAGTGGGACCCTCGCAGATGGGTGTGCCTCTCCCTGCCTGCCACCACAAAACCATGCAGTAGGGATATATAACTAGGCATGTGTGTCTGGGATGAACGTGTATAATGGGCAATGTGTATGTGTTGTATCCTGGGAAATAATATTTTGGGAGGATGACAGCATTAGCCAACCACCAATAGATGAGTGTAGATGCAATGCAAGCATCTTGTACACTAAAAATCACACTTCTTATCTTCTAGATAGAGAAAACCCAGAGCACCCCGATTGCCCCCTTTGTTAACTTCTCCATCTCCCTCGGTTTGGATTGGGCGGAACTAGTTGATCATTTGCTTTTAGAAGCAAAAGTCATGCAGTTTTTACAAGTGACTCAGCAGAATGTGGGAAGGCGAGTTCTCCAAATAATACATGCAAATGGGGATATGATTAAAATTGCTGGTGCTGAAAAAGAACTTACTGCTTATCACTGGTATGATGTTTTTACAGGCTGGTCTCCTACGTCTAAAAGTATATTGTCATTTATGCTTCACCCATTGATGATTGTATTGATATTGTCTTGCATTTGCCTAATTGGAATGATAATTATGTGTTGTTGGACAAAGAGAATGTTTATTAAATTGCAACCACAGGCTCAGATTGCCTCCCAGTATATAGCATGAAACAACTATATAAAATATGATCCACTCAAGAATGGTTCTTGAGGCATCAAAAGGGGGAAATGTTGGAACTGAAAGTTTTATATTTGTATTTGAGGTTTAGTAATGTAGTAATGTAAGGTAATATATAATCATATTTAAGATTGTAGTAAGTCAAATCCTTTAGTTAAGTATATATCTCCTATATTTACTTGTTCTAAAGTTTTAGTAAGTAAAGAGACAGGCTCCAATATTGTATCTGTGTTAATGAAGACTGTAAGAATGTTAAAGGCTGAGGCCTTAATTGCTTGATTTACAATGCCTCTTTGTCTTACCAATACAGATGTTGATGTGCCTCATAGCCTTGATAGTCCTTGTAACATTACTTATGTGTATGTGAAAAGGAATGAATGTGTCGAGATAAGGTGCAAAGTTATTGCTCAGAACCAGATGGCCAGAGAAGGATGGTGAGCAAGTGTGGGTGAAGACTAGACAACCTGACGGCAGAGAAGCCATCTATAATCACCAGTGCATACCCATAATAAGGAAGGATTGGGGTATTGGCAGATTGACGAGCCTTGAAGCAAGTGGGCACCCCCAAAAAGACGATTGATTACAGGATGAGCCTTCAAGAGATGTTTGGGAACGATTGACATCAACAAGATAACATTCCGGTCACAGAATGATATAGCGGAATACATTGATTTCAACAGAGAAAAGGATTATAAAAGCAGGGTGCTTTGCTATGGAACTTTGGGTTTGTCTTGCCACCAACTCCAGAAGAGCATCGGATCAATCGACCAACAAAGGCCCTGCTCTCCCTCTGTGTTCAATCTAGCTGGCCACTAGACTGATACAGAATCTGGACTTGTAACTATAACATCGTCTGGCAAGACTGTGTGTGTGTATGTTTGTGTGTGAGTGATTGAAAAGCATATGCAACTGTTGTATTCTCAATAAATGCAACGTACTGCCTTTTCCCCTATAAAAGATCTCGTGTGCTTCGTTTAAGCAGATAACATAGTTCTACTCAATAGCCCCTTACTGTTACATCTAAAAGGTCCCATCACACCACTCTTTTATCCTTATATCATTTTTGGAGCTCATGTTTAGTTTGTTATAGTACCAAACCCAGTGGAACCTACTTTATTTGTACCTTGGAATTTGGTATTTTAAAACACATTTGATTTGATGGTGCCAATTTACTAAATAATCCAGAATGGCTTACTAAGTGACCATTTCTTCTTATTATTTAATGCCCCTTCAATATCTGTGTCACCTGAAAACTTTGTCAATAACAATTTTATATGTTCTTCCAAACGATGGATATCAATACTGAATAGCATTCATTTATTTTAACTAGAAACAACCCCACTCACTGATGTTTCAGAATAATTTGTTGACTGAGTCCTCCATCAACTATTCCATTATTTTCCCCGGGACTGATCTCAATTTAACTGGCCTATAATTACCTAAGTCATTCTATTCTATTTTATCAGTGCTCAGAATGTCTCCAAATCATGTTACATAAGGATGGGTTTGATTTAGTTGCTTCACTTCAGGTACTCGTGTCTGAAAATTTTGGCCAATCCAGGCAAGATGATCAATCATGTACTATAATTATTGAGGGGCAAATAGTGAATAAATGAAGATGTATTCCAAAGGAATATGATCATACACATTTCACAGACTGAAAAATGTTTGCAATAGATGTTTGTCAAATTGTATAGAATAACAAATAAATCAGAAGAGAAATGTGTTATCAGATAATTCAGTAACCGTAACAACAATTAGTGAGTCCAAAGTGTTATAACTGCTATTAACATATGTTGTTCACCTGTCAATGTGTACTGAGCATTTATCTTCATTGATGCTAAAAGCCTAGTAACACTAACTAGTGTAAAAGTGACTATTCCAAAAACTTATTGTAGAAAGAAGTCTGGGAAATGTCACTTGTTATGTATTGACCCCTCTAATGAGGTTAATTAATAACTTAAAGTAGGCAGTTACTTGTGAATTCAGTGGAGACATATATGTGAATTACAAATATATATTCTGTGCATGTTTCCCCAACCCTTTTCCCCGACCTCTTTTGTGAAACAATTCTGGAAATTGCACCAGCAGACACCTGGCAGGAGAGAGATGCTGAGGAGTATGAGTGCAGCTGTTGATTTCTCCACAGCAGCATGCCAGCTGTTAGTAATTTTATTTATTGCAGACTAAAAAATAAAACAATTAAATAGAAAATTCATGGAATAAATAAATACATTTTCTCCCTTACTACTTCTATTTTCTTTTTTGTTTTCCCTCTCATGTTTCTGTATTTTGTTTGATTCATTTTTACTTTAGTCTCAATAAAGCGGCATTGCAAGCTGAGAGGTAAAATTGTAATGCTGCCCCCTGAATTCCCTGCTCACGTGAATTGCTTGAACCTCTCAGCTCATGTAAATCAATGTACTTCTTTTTAAATCAATGGAGATACATAAACTTATCCCAGTGGAGGATATGGCTCAAAGCCTTTTCTTGCCTCAGACAGATGTGGGTTGGTTATGTATCATTGATCTGTACATCTGTGATACTCTCAAATATCTAGGTAGATTTGGTGATTGAATTTGTATCTGTTTTCAATTTACTATTGTCATTATTTTAATTTTAAGTAGTTGAAAACCCTCTTAAGTATTTGCTTTCTGTAATGTACCTAAATATTAGGGCGCATTTGAACTACCATGTCCTACAGATCTGATAATTAAAGCCAAGCAAAGATTTTTAGGCAAACTTGTTTTAGGCAAAAACTGCATTTTGGTTTGACTGAAATAGTTTGTGACTGAGATAATTCTCAATTCATGTTGAAATCACCAAATTGTTTTGGTTGGATAAAAAAATCAAAACATTTTACTTCAAGATTTTCAGAATAACACATTCTGCCTTTTTTGTTTTAAAAGGACATTTCATTTTTAGTGTTGCTTTAATTTTATAACAAATATTTCTTACAGGTAATTGAAATAAAATAGAAATACTTTGTTCAACCCAAACTGATTTGTTTTCACATTTTGGGGTTTTCATAAAACTAAAAAAAAAAAGTTTCATGTTTATTTTTGGTTCAGTTACTGAGCTGGCAATTGCTTATTCACACAGCTCTAATGATAATCATACTTTGTGGCTAGATCCTGAGCTGGTATAAATTAGCATAGCTCCGTGAACTTCAATGAAGCTATTTTGATTTACAGATGCTGAGAATTGGGTCCTAAATTTCCTCAGGATTAATACCTTGACCATATAGATTAGGTTTGTGATTCAGACAAATGGACGTTTGATTCCCATAGTCTAGCAAAAGACCCTGAGCTAATACAATAGCACAGGGGTTTTCAAATTTCATTGCACATGTTAGGGATGTAAGTGACTAATCGACTAGTCAACTATCGGATAAGCAAACTTGGATACTCGACACTCTACTCAATTAGTCACTTCCTCTCCCTTGCTTCCTCTATCAGAAAGTGGCAGCAAGGGGGGAGGAGGGAATGCTAGAGGGAGAAGGCTCTTGCTACATTTCAAAGTGGAAGCATCCTTATCGACTAATCGAATAGTTGAAGGAAATTCCATCAACTATTCAATTAGTTGATTAATCTAATTTTAACATCCCTAGCACATGACACCCCTTCTGACAATAAAAATTACTATATGACCCTAGAATGGGAGATCGACGCCTGAGCTCACTGACTGAGAGAGTGGGAGGGGAGGAAATTTGAACCAGAAGGGTTTCAGCCTCAGGCAGGGGGCCTGTAACCTGAGTCCCAACTTGCAAGGATGAAACCCGCAGTCTTAAGTGGTAGTGCTCCATCTTTGGCTTTGGTCCTGGGCTCCAGCAAATCTAAGCCAGCCCTGGCAACTCCATTAAAACTGAGTTGCTACCCACTTTGGGCTCCGGACCCACAGTTTGAGAATCCCTGTAATAGAGAATACACCATGAGAGTAAATGTAACATACAGTAAAAGGACAGTTTAGAAGCAGTGATGTTTACTGAATCATAGAAATGTGTTGCATATCCTTTTTTTGTAGTATGCATCACTCTAAGGGAAGTGATCGTTTTTTGTCTTATTTTCAGAAGTTCTGGGTACCCACAATTCCAGCTGAAATCAATGGGGACTGCGGATGTTCACTACCTCTAAAATTAAGTCTTATCTTGCTGCCAACTGTGTTAATTGCACTGTGAAAAATGAACTCATTAATGATGGATTCCCTTAATTTTATTTGATTAGAAAATACTTTATGTGCAATAAAGGTATTCTATCCAAAATCCTTTGCAGTTACAATGCTAAGTAACAGATTATTGAGCCATTTGACTAGAAAGAGCTAATAAAAAATGGTAAATTTAATATATCAATTTCCACCCTCAGGATGAGCCTTATTGCCATGCATAATGCATGGCAAAGAGTGGATACTGTAGCAGAGAAGAATAAAAGCTTGTTTATAACCAAAAGATGTTCTAAGCCACAAATATCAATTCATAAAATTCATCATATATTGATGCATTACTCTTGAAACTGCTGACCAAGGTCATTGTGTAGTCACTATGAGAGCAGAATGGAATAATTGTTAAATGTGTTTTTCAGCAGTTATAAAGAAGTGTCAGTAGAGATGTTGTGTGTGTTTATGCCACCTTTCATTTTGTATGCAGTATTGTTTACTCTGCACTGTGTCTTTTAGTGTGCAATAAAATCTTTAATTAACCAAACTTACTCTTCAGCTGTGTATGAAGTGCAATACGGTACACCATAAAACTAGTGCCTATACAAATTTATTGTGTGTTCCCCAGAAAAAGCTTGGGCAGGATACCATATTTTGGAAAGAATAATCACAGATCCACCTTCCGAGCCAAGGACTTTCATATTGACTTGATGGGAATCATTTCCAGATTAATGAAAAATGTGATTATGGGAGATATAGTAATTAGGAATCAATGCCAAATGGTTTCATTATAGATATGAGAAGTCACACAGATAGTATTGAGGTCTAGTCACTGTTTTGTGTGTTCATATGTCAGACTATCTGAAAGATGTAACTGTTGAACCAACCTTCTGGTTGAGCACATATTGCATTGACATATGTGAGGTACATTTCTATGTCAACTACCAAGATTACGTATATTGGCAATGGTACTACTGGCCACCATTGTTTCCTGGGATTTAATGTGCATCTTTAGTCTGGTTTTCATGAATTACTTTGCTGTGGATTTCTGGAATAGCAGTTCATTGAAGACATATCACCCTCCAGCATGTACAGTTTTCTGTTAAACCTGTTTTGTGTAGCAACTTTTGCTGCAGGAATATTATTTATAAAGAAGGTTTTTATTAACTCAGCTCATTTTCAGTATTTTGAATACTTTTGCAATTCCAGATGCTCATCAGTTTACAGAAATATTTTTCATGACTTTTTTATGCCCAGTTGATACCTGTGGTGTTTAAGAAATATTATCAAATTTATTCAGTTTACTATGATAGCAAGAACCATTTTCCCAACTCGACAGGGCTGTATTTGCATAAGATTGTCTTCTCACTCAGCAGCTTTTGCTTCACCTGCTACGAGCAACCTTTTTCCAATTCTATACAACTGTAGTGCCAAATGAGACAGATTGGTATGATTCATCTTAGCAATGTCAATGGGCCTTGTCTTTTCCTTTAACATATTGAAAAATAAACATTTGAAGGCTCACTAGTTCAGCAGGAAGCATCTGCTTTTTAAAGGCTTCATGAGCTTCTCAGTTCAATGTGTTACTTTAAATGAACTGAGAAGATGAGAGAAATAATAATTAAGATAAATTTCTTTTAAATTATCCCTGGCCTCTTTTTGGGGCTTAATTTGTAGCATGTGAGTCTATATAAAAAATAGAGATGAGAATTTCATTGGTAACGATCTCCATGGTGAATTATTTTCTCCATTATAATATTTGGGCAGTAAGACATCTAGGATGCATTTTGGGGGAGGAGGGATAATACCATTCTGATGTGTGGGAAGATATGAGACTAAAGAGATCTGCTATTTCAATTACATTTTTTTCATATTGAAATTACATACATGTTTCCAAAAGGTAGAGTCCTGCTATGTGTACAAATGGTTTTTACACATGCGGTAGATGCGGTAGGCACCTATGTAGTACTTTGCCTGCACACTTAGTCCATTTGCATGAAAATTCATGGCACAGTGATTGTCACTAAGGTGTTTATTAATTATTAACTCTGACCACACAATGAGACATCTGAGATATCACATTTAGTTCCTACTCTAAATATAGAGGAAGCTGGAGCATTTCAGAGATAACTATATGGGAACTATTGGAAAATGGAAATATTTTTATTGATGACCACAGTCACTGCATGTGCAATGAAAGGTTTCTTTCTGCACACATGATGTGTGCATGTATGGACTTTTGATGTGCATATTTGAAAATTCTGGCATAATGTTTCAAAGTTTAATTAGTTTCTAGGTAAGCTTCCAAAGTCCAACAGATAACACACAAACAGCATAGTCAGTGGTAGTGCAGATTTCCTTCCCTGCCCTGTCAATATGTCTTAGCTCTGTTTTGGAGAAGTAATTTTCGGGTGAGAAGATAATTCAATCAGAAATTGGTTGGATCTTCTGATGAGATTATCACTGCAAAGGTGCCAATTAGTATAATTTGTAGTTTTTCTGGTGTGGGCAGTTTTCCATCAACATCTGAATTGGAACCACTAACTCATTAGAATTTAGACAATATGCTGACCAAATACTGGAAGACTTGGTGAATGCACTGATTAATTCTCATGGAAGGGAATTTTTTTAGTCTCTATGAGTATGGATCAGGTATAAAATGGTAACCCAAAGGCCAGATATATTTTTATATTATTGATTGATTAAAGTAGTGCTTATGAGCCTGACTTATGGTCCAGTAATCTAGCAGGAATGTGATTTTTCAGTGAATTTTAAATGAGTCTTTTAACAACTCTCAGTTACCTGCTTTCAAATGAAATAACTCTCCCTCCCATCAGAAATGATCTTTCTGTTGATCAGATTTTCCAAACATTTGGATGACTTCAAGCTTTTTGTCAAACCTCTAAAAACCAAATCAGAATAATTACTGAATAAATATCTCCTGTCTTTAACTTTAAATGAAAACTAAATGTTTAAAGCAGGGATGGCAACCAGGGTAGCCTTGATAAAATAACAGCAGCCAGGACAAGGTTTTAAATACATGATTTCTTTGAACTGTGTGAATGATCATAATTTCCTTCTATCCTGCTTCACTTGCTTCCAGTCTCCTTTGATAGTCTTTTTTTTTTTTTTTTTGGCATATAGAACCTCAATTGAGAGCAATTAAACAGCATCAAAGTGAAATTTTTCATATACAAATTCAAAGGGAGGGGGCACAAGAAGGCCTTTATTGAGGTGTCTTAGGGGCAGGGAGCAGAACTAGAATGACTGATGCCAAGGATGGCAGAAAGAATTACGGTGCATCTGCACTGCACCTGTAGCCCAAAATAAGCTACACAATTTGAGCCACACAAATTGCATAACTTATTTCAAGTTAATTTTGAAATAGCTTATTTTGAAATTTGGTGCTGTCTATCTTTACCTGTCTTCTTAGTATACAGCATAGCTGGATGTCTGGTGTAAATTGAAGGCAGCCACTATTGCTGACTAGTACTTTATTCTAGTTTGGTAGGATTTCTTGCAGCATAAAATAACACTCAATGTGAGGAAAGATGGCAGAATACAACAATATAAATAAGGTGATATGGAGAGGTGATTACTGATTTCTCATACTTGTGAACACAGTGTTCACTTTTAAAAACTTGTCAATTGTTCCTTTTATACATAGACATAGGCACCTGAATATTTAGAGAATTTCTTACGTTTTCTCAAATACTAAGAATATTAACCAAATATTTACATGAAACTTACAATAAAACCTGGTTTTCCTTCGAAACATGGATTATGGGTGAAGTAAGATGGAAACTGAATTGCCCTTCACTTTGCAGTAGTTTAAAAGCACAGCTTCACTACATTTGGGGGATGGGGAGAGAAATCATTTTAAGACGTGTGTTATATGGTATAAAACAGTAATGAAGAAGAACAACCTATGGGTATTGTGTGACTAATCGAGGAGACAGAAAAGTTATTCTTAAACCTCAGCACAGCTTTGTTGTCCAATGGCCTAAAATGTATTTTCACGGGCTATAAAGTTTTAAGTTTTGTATTTGTTTCCAAGACAACAATAATGCCAATCAGTATATCTTCTCTGTAATCGGGCAGACTATGTTAGCTTTGGTTGACTTTTACATATTTTCTGTGCCAAAGGTTTTGTTTTCAGCAGTCATTTGCATATTGAGCAGATCTATCCTTTAAATATCCATATTGCTTGTAGAAGCATATGCACTGTCTTAAAATCGGGGATAAAGATTATTTTTCCTTGCCAGACAAAATATTAAAGGTGAGGTTATTATCTCCACTGCTATTTCCAAATGTGTGTGATTCAGAGACTTCTGCTGAAAAAAAATAGAGCTTGTCTACATCGCTCCAAAGTTTAGGAGTGTGGATAGAATGGTGCACAAAAGCGCTGCACTGTAACTCCTCTATATGGATGTGTCAGGCACAAACTAAAAGGTTCCTGATTTGCATTGATATAGTCCTATTTGAAGATGACTAACTAGCAGCCTTTTATTTTGTGTCCAAGCAGTCTGTGTAGGCGAGTTACGAGCACAGCACTTTGATGAGCTCTGCTATTCACATCTCTATCAGTTGAACTGTGGAGCAGTGCAGACATAGCCAGACACATTTGGCACATTCAACATGTACTGACAGCCCTATATAATATAAATTAATACAGAGTTGGTATGTATTAAATATGCACATGTACTTGGCATTTGAATACATAATAATAATTAATTTTTAAAAATGCTGACACTTAGGAAATAATCTTATACAAAATATTGTCAGCCACTATTGGTAAATTCTGCAATAAATCACATTTAAATTAAATATTCAACATATGTTGGGCTTAGCATTGGCAACTACTCAAAACAGTCTACATCAAATGTTTTGTGTCATTTCCTTTAATTAATAAAACAATTGGGATTCAATATTTGCAAACTAACACAGACCTACAGAAACAACTGTGAAATTGTTCAATTGGAAAGTTGATTTTTTGCCATTTCTGTGAGGTTCCTGAAATTTAAAATCAAAATGCATAGGTTAAATAATGCTATTTCAATGTCACTATTTCCAATTGGAGAATTTAAATATGTCTTACATGCATTGATTTTTAAAAAATCTATAAAAAGTTTCTGTTTTGTTGTCAAATAAGAAACAGTAAATTAATTTTGCCTTTAAATTATATGCAATTGAATTATATGAGCAGGTCTTGGAACCATTCTTTTTTTAAAATTAATATTTTGTCAGATCATCAATCTTACTTTCTTCCTGTGTACTAACATCAAATTTGTTTTGTATTTACTTAAATCCACCTCTTCCTCCTTAAGGATTCTTATCTAGTTTATTAAGATATTTTTAATCAGTATAACAAAAGCAATCATCAGGAAAAAATAATGCTGTTCCACATGATTTAATAGTAATAAAAAACTACAAATGCAATACAGTACTGCAGGGTGGTGATATTATTTTACAAAGCACTTGCTGGCAACTGGCACAAAAAGAATCGTGTGGGTGATGCAGTATGAATAACGTGCCTAATATGATAAAACATTTTTCATGGTAACTGTCTACCCTTTGATGCACATTTTTCCATTAAGAATATAGAAGCAGATGATTATCTCTGACCTTTTTTTTCACTGAACTGGATGAGTAGTATTTTTACCCTCTGGACAGATGGCTTGACCATAACAGAGATTTTATTTTAGCATTGCTGTGGTTCTCAGAAAGACTAAATCACATCATGGCTGAGTGACTGAGAGTCTTCCTCTGATATACAAGTGAGCTGGTGACTCATGAGGTTATGCAGATCAGAAATAAACTAAATCAAACTCATATAAAACTGATTGCAAGATCAGAAAACACCATAAGCCCTCTCAGAGTTGTTACCCAGCAATTTGTCAAAAGGATCCTATTATATCAGCATAATATAACAGATTTAGGACAAGATGCAATTACAAGTAATCAATAGCTATTGAATATTTAGGGAACTTTATGATCAAGAAAGTAACTAATAGGATCTTAAAATTATTTTTTGCCAAGTATTAAGTTGCATTATGATTGTATGAGACTGATCACATGAAAGGCACTCTTTCTGCAATCATTTAAATGTGGTCTGGTATATTAAGTATTTGAGTTGAATGGGAAAGCTAACGGGCATAAGGTTAAGCATGTGTGTGCATGACTGCAGCATTACAGCCCAGATGAAGTCAATCTATACAGTGGTATATTACCAAAAGAATGCCCTGCTATATAATCCTATTTTTATTAGCCTAACCAGTGTGTTCGAATAATCCAAAATGTAATTTTCTTGTACACCAAACTACATTAAAAATGATGAAATAAGTGAAAATTATAGAGGGATACCTTTACATATAAACCTTACACCTACAATTGGCTACACTTTACTGCAAGACTTCTGCAAAATCTATTTTTAAAACAGAATAAACATTATTTAGCCTTAAAGAAAAGAGACATATTACTTAAAATAATTTCACAAGACACTCCAAATCAGCACTCTGAAGTGAATTAATTTAGTTTAGCAGTGCAGGATGGATAGTAAAGTATCAACTATTTAACTCTCAAGATTTAGTTTCAAGGAATCCTTATAGACTAGAGTCTCTCTGTTCTACTAGACAGCATGGCATAATTTAGTATAGATTTTTCTTAGTTATTTCTTCATAAGAAGAATATAAGAATGACCATATGGGTCAGACTAAAGATATATCTAGTCCACTATCCTGTCCAAGGCAGGCTTTAGGGCAAATTGCCCTTCTGGGCAACTTGCCCCATAATGCCTGATCTCCATGGGTTCCCTGGGTTCCCTCCACCCCATCATCCCTGGGCCCCACTGATCCCCCACTGTTTAATTTGTATTGAAAGAGATGCCAGAGCTCAGACTTGGCACAAGTCAAACACTAGCAGGACAGTCTCATAGGAGAGAGTGCTGGCCAGCTGCCCAGCCCTGAAGGCAATGAAGCCCCCAGCAGCAGCACAGAAGTAAGGGTGGTCTGGTATATGGTGTATTGCCTCCCTAACCTCTGCACAGTTGCTGTGGTTTGTGGTGCCAGGTGATTGGGAAATGGCTAAAGGCGGGCTTCATGCATCTTGCCAGAACCCATGGCTCTCTTGGAGCCCCGGCTACTCCTGCCTCACTGGGAAATGCCATTTCAGAGTCTGATGGGCAGAGTTCAACTTTAACTGTGATTCCATGGAATACTTAGACTGTAGGGGTATTTTGCAGATACATTGGGGCATGTCTACACAAGAAGGTGAAAGTCACATTAAGCTATGCATCTTCAGCTATTTCAGTTTTCTAGCTGAAGTCGAAGTAGCTTAATTCGGCTTTTGGCACTACATACACAGCAGGAAGTTGAAGGAAGAACATTATTTCTTTGATTTCCCTTCCTCCTTGTGAAATGAAGGTTACAGGAATTGGAATAAGAAGTCCTCTGGCTCGCCATTATTTCAAAATAATGGCTTGCTCTTTGATATTTCAGAATAATGTCAGTTATTCCAAAATAACGCTGCTGTGTAGACATACCCTGAGAAATTAGTTGTTGATTTCACCATATATCCATCAGTGTCCATTAACATTTACAGATAGGGGAAGAGAGAAAAAGGCTGCTTATTAGAGTATGTCTACACTGCAGTGTTATTTCGAAACATCTTATTTCAAAATAGTTAATTCGAAATAGCTTATTTCGAAATAACGTGTCTACACACAAAATGCATTTCGAAATAGCATTTTGCTATTTCAAAATAGTGTGTCCATGCTGAGTGGACTCTGAATCGCATTTAAGGCTGGCCGGAACCAGTTCTTGCAGGACACCAGGTCAGGATTTACTGTGTGGGGCTGCTGCCTGAGGCTATCTGAGGTCTGTGCTAAAAGGGACCCCCCCGGACAGCCAGTTCTCAGGTTTCCCTGCTTGCTTGTCTACCTCAATGAGGGACAGCAAAGCATTTTGTGTCTCTGCGTGCTCTGGTTGCCCTCACTCAGGACTCCACAGCACTCTGCAACGTGGAGCCAGAGCTGCCCCTGGGCACTCTGGTGCTTCTCGTGAACACGTTGCTGTGAGCCTGGCTGCACTTTCTGCAGGCTGCCATCTGGGAGGTCCATCGGGAGGCTGTCAGTATTCAGGAGGCCCTGCGGGAGAGCTTCCACCCTGAGGAGCACTAAGAGCCTCCCTGGTGTGCCCCTCTGGGGTCTTGTGCCTCATTCCTCCCTCACGTCCTTCCACTTACCCCTCTCTAACCCCCCTTCCTGATGTCATATAAAATACACTTGTTTTCATGAACACAAACTCTCTTTATTTAACAAACCTGGGGGGGGGGGAATGAAACTCTGGTGAGACTGGGGAAAGGAGGTGGGAGAGGGGAGAAGAGAGGGTGGGAGAGGGAAGGGGAGGGGGAAACCTGGGAGGAGGGAGCTGGAAGCGGGAAGCAAAGGGAAGAAGGGGGAGGGGAAGCTCAGGGCTGAGGGTTGGGGGTCTCGCCGGACCAACTTGATTGTCATGCAAACCTGCTCCTGGGTTTGCATATGGCCTTTGGTGGCCAGGCTGGCAGCGATCCTGCCATAGATAGCTGCGTTCCTCCGTCTAGTGAGGAGATCATGGATGTTGAGGGCATCCCCCCCAAACCTGAACAAGATCCATATCTCCACCCTGGACCAGGAAAGCTCCCACCTTCTCCGGGCCCTGGTAGGCTCCTATGAGCTGTCAGACTGATCCTGGGGAGTGGTTGAGGGCTGGCTGCCAGTAGCTTGCTGGCTCATGTTTTGGGGCCACTGCGTCAGGGTCAGTGACTGCTGGCTCTGGGCTGGCAGGCTTGGAGCTGGCACAGGCACTGTGGCCAGAGTCAACCCCTTTAAGGGCTCTGGGGAGGGGGGGAGTGAGAGAAGTGTTCTTGTTTGAGGCTGGAGTGGCCACCAGGGCACCCTGGAAAGGCTGGAGGCCGCCTATTTTGAAATAAGTGTCTACACAGCACTTATTTCGAAATAGCTGTTTCGAATTTGGCATTATTCCTCATGGAATTAGGTTTACCGAATTGGAAATAAGCGCTCCTCTATTTCAAATTTATTTCAAAATAGCTGTTTGGCTGTGTAGACACTAGTAAAGTTATTTCGAAATAACAGCCCTTATTTCGAAATAACTTTGCTATGTAGAGATACCCTTAGAGAGAATTTGTTAAGAGTCAAAATGCAGTGATATAAACTTCTGAATTAGGATTTTTACAAATGGACTAATGAGTGAATAGTTAGATTAACAAATCCTCCCTTGGTTTAGTATATTTATTTTGTACATCTTGACATGTGATGTTGACACTTGCTGGTTCTTGAAGTATTGTTTTCATATTGGTACGAGGGTATGAGAGCCACAAGAAGAGTGAGACAATATCTTTGGTTGGTGAAAGAGCAGCCCCCAGAAGGCCCATCCTCACCACAACCTAGATAGCAGGGAGGCTGCTCCAAGCCTCCAGGAGGGACACATAGAGGAAAGCTTCAGGCACCCACATCTCACCGTCTTCCCTCACCCTCAATTTCAGCCAGACTAGGAGCTTCTTCCAGTCCAGCCTCATTCCTGGTGACATCTAAAGCAGGATCCTCTGTCCCAGGGGAGTTAGGAGACATGGGCACTTGCCCCTGGTGCTCATACCGGAAGAGTTACCTGATTGAATGCCGAGTCAAGCTTCAGAGATGTGCCTCTCTCCCTGGCTGGCAGGCTGCTTCCATAAGCCCAGCTGGCTCTTATTTGGCAGGTCAGGTAACATGGGAAGTATCAAATGTGCCCCCTTCAGTATATCACCATGGGCAATTGCCCTGGTCAAAGGCCAGCCCTGACTGTCTTCTGATAGTGTCCCATTCCAGGTGCCCCAGAAGAAATGAATAGAATAGGCAATCCATTCCCAGCAATCTTTTTCCCTCTACCAGCAGGCAACACAGAGCTGCAGAGGAAGGTGTCCTCTTCCCCCCCACCGAGAAGCCGCACAGAGGCTCAGGGAGGGGCCCTTCTTTCCAGCCCCAACTTGGTCCCCTCCCAAGTTCCCACTACCCCTTAACGCTCTCTTTTTCAAGTCCCTGTTGCGTTGCCCTTTAGAGCTTCTGTGGGCTATTTGTAGCTTAAAGAGAACTGAAGCTTCACGTAGGGTTGATGGGACCCACCACCGGCTCACAGGTCTTGCAATGAAGAACACTGCTCCATGCATTTATCTGGTTCTTTTTCGAACCCTGTTATAGTCTTGACCTTCAGAACATCCTCTGGAAAAGAGTTCAACAAGTTGACTGTGTGTTTGTGTTGTGTGTGTGCTGCGTTGTGTGTAGTACTTTGTTTTGTTTGTTTAAACTTGCTGCCTCTTAGTTTTGTGACCTCTAGTTCTTGTATCATGAGAAGTAAATAAGAGTTCCATATTTGCTTTCTCTGTATCTATCATGATATTATAGACCATAATCATATTCCCCCATAGTTATCTCTTTTCCAAGATGAAAAGTCCTGGTCTTATTCATTTCTTCTCATATGGAAGCTGTTCTATTCCCCTAAACATTTTTGTTGCCCTTCTGTGCACCTGTTCCAATTCTTATATAAAGGCAATATGATAGTTCTGTGTTATCTATATCTTTCTTAATTATTCACAACTTTCTGTTAGCTTTTTTGACTGCTGCTGCATATCAAGTGGGTGTTTTCAGAGAACTAATAACAAAGACTCCACAATCCCTTTCTAGAGTAGTAAGGGCTAATTTAGATTCCATCATTTTTTATGTATCTTTGGAATTATGTTTTCCAATGTGCATTACTTTATTATCAACATTGATAGTCATAGACTGGATAGTACCTCATTAGGTCATCTGGTGGAGTCCCTTGCATTCTGGGCCTGACTAAGAAATAATTGGACCATTCTTGACAGGTGTTTGTCTAACCTTTGTTTTAAAAACCTCCAGTGACAGAGATTCCACAAACTCTCTGGGCAATTTATTCCAGTGCTTAGCTACTCTAATAGTTAAGAAGTTTTTCTTAATGTCCAACTTAAGTCTTCTTTGCTGCAATTTAAGCCCATTGCTTCTTGTCTATCCTCACAGGTTAATGAGAACAATTTTTTACCCTCCTCCTTACAAATAATTTTTATGTACTTGAAAATTGATAACCTTCCTCACCACTCCCTTCCCCCAGTTTTCTCTTTTCCAGACTTAATAAATCCATTTTCTTTTCAATCATTCCCCATAGGTCATGTTTTCTAGACTTTTCATCAAGTTTTTTGCTCTCTTCCAGACTTTCTCCAATTTGTTCACATACTTCCTTATATGTGATGCCCTGAACTGGACACGGTACTCCAGCTGAGGACTTGTCAGGGCAGAGTGGAATGGAACAATTATTTTTCATGTCTTGCTTACACTCTTGCTGATACATTCCAATATGAGTTCACTTTTTTGCACTGTTTTTTAACACTGTTGACTCATATTTAGCTTTGGATCCACTATAATCTTTGGCTCCCTTTCCACATTACTCCTTCCTAGGGAATAATTTCCCATGTAGCATGTGTAGAATTGGTTGTTCCCTCCTAAATGTAGTATTTTGTCTTTATTGAGTTTCATCCTATTTCCTTCAGACCACTTCTCCAGTTTGTCCAGATCATTTTGAATTTTAATCTAGTCCTTGAAAGTAGTTGCAACCTTTCCCAGATTAGCATTTTCCACAAACTTTATATCTGTACTCTCTCTATGCCATTATCTAAATTATTTATGAAGAGATGGAACAGAACAAGACACAGGATCAATCCTTGTAGGACCCAACTCAATATACCCTTAGCTGTGAACAACTAGTAATGACTCTCGGGGAATATTTTTCCAATCAGTATCTCAATATAGGCTATGTTTCCTGAGTTTGTTTAGCATCTGATCATGTGAGACTGTATCAAAACTCTTACCTAAGTCAAGATGTAATAAATCAGTAGGGCCGACAGCCACAGCAAGCCACAGGGCAAGGAGTGTGGGGGCAGTTCCATGCTCCTGAAAGGGACAGAGCCTTAGGTGGAAGGGGCAGGGTCAAGGGCAGTTGGCCGTCAGCACCACCCAGACTGCAGCGTGCCCACTCCTCCCCCCGCAGGCCTCAGAGCAGTGCAGAGGAGTGCTCCAGTGCTCTGGTGGCAATTCAAAAGAGCCGGAGGCTCCTGTTGTAGCCACTGCCTCAATAACAGCGGTGGCATCTGGAAGCTTCAGTACCCTTTGAATCTCCAGCCCCAGGGGCAATGGCTCCCTTTCCTGCCCCCCCCCATTGTGTTGGTGGGCCTGAATAGAATACATATAATACAAAATAAAATAAAAGCCTTGTTATTGCAAAGTCAAAATATTAAAAATTGAGTTATTAATATAAAACTTAGTTATACAAAATAATTTTTAAAAATATTCCACAAAAACATGATATATCTTTCACAAGCAACAAAATTAAACAGTAATTACTTAACAGAAATATAACTGAATAGCTATACATCTGGCTAACAGAATAAGAAACAAGGAAACAAAAAATATAATAGCCTTATACATGTGTGTCAGGGGACTCAGTGGTTATATCGGAAGTAGAACAAGCTGTGAAAGTTTGCCAGTATTTGGTTCTTTCTGAAGTATTATTCTCTCAATTTTTTAAGGGAATCAAATTATGTTGAAAACCACGGTCCCCATTTTTGTATTGTCTCTAAGCTTTTCCATTAGAAACATATCCCAGACCCATTTAAAACAGGCACTTATAAATGTGGATTGTTTCTCTTTGCAATATGTGGTTAAAGCCAAATCAAAACCCCACTGATGTCAGTGGAAAGACTCCCAGTTTTCTGCTCTTAAAAAGTGACAGAATTCTGACTCTAGTTTTCTCCCAAAGTCCTTAATTATGCAACACAAAGACTTATCAGTTTTGAACCACTATATCATTCATTCATCCTCCCTCTGTGTGTGCAATTGTAGCAAACCCTATTCTTTAACCAAGAGGAAAACATTTCAGAAGGAGAAGTGAAAAAATCATCTAAGTCTCCAGGCCTTTCATGGACTAAAGACTGGGGGATTTATCTGTTTGTGAGAAATCACAAACAGTGGGTTATTCTTGAAAATGTGTAAAAAACATTACCTAACTGCACACAGGTAACTCCATGGGATAGTAATTTGTTTCTCGTACAGGACACAAGAGTATCTGAAATAAACTTTCCAGGTTTAAATTGGCAGAAAATGACTACACCCTTCCCACTCCAGCCCTGCTGACCAGTTTGTTGCCAGAGGTAGAATAATAACCATTCCATTACCCAACCTCTTTGAATGTGGTTAGCAAGTAATTGGTGCAAATATCCTGTTTGCTCCCAAACTGTACGACCAGGCAATACATGCAGGGGTATATGAGATTTCTTATTCCTCCTTACTCATCTGTACAGGTGCATAGTCCAGAGCATAAATGAATACCTGCTGAAGGAAAAGAGATGTTAAGAGTGAATAGTTTTGAGTCACAGGATTAGGTACTATTTATTACTCTCATTTATGTACTACTAAAATCCTGGGACTTATTGCAATCTATTACAAAACATGCTTTAACTTCAAGGGGACCAAAATTTCTCCCTTTTACAATAAAATTTGCATAATTTGTATTAATGATCTAGAAATCGAATCTCAAAATATAATGTCCTGCAGTACCACATAAATGAGCAAACATAATTTTAAAAACAAAATATACTTAATTTAAAGTTAAATATTCTAGTAACCACTGATTATGCTAGAAAATAAACTATCTACTATATATTTGAGAGAGTTTGTTTGTCTGTCTGTCTATCTGTTCAAGAATTCCTCCTAAACAGTAAGGCTATGTCTACACTGGCAGCTTCTTGCGCAAGAACATCCGTTCTTGCACAAAAGCTTGCCTGCGGCCTATACTGCACGAGCGTTCTTGCGCAAGTAAATTTACAGTATAGCGTTGTAAAATAGGGCTTCTTCCTGAAGAGTTATTCCTTTCCCCATGAGGAATAAGCCCTCTTGAGCAAGAGCTCTTCCACAAGAGGGCAGTGTAGACAGTCAACATGAATTTCTTGCGCAAGAAGCCCCTATGGTTAAAATGGCCATCAGAGCTTTCTTGTGCAAGAGAGCGTCCACACTGCCATGGATGTTCTTGCGCAAAAGCACATCTCTTGTGCAAAAGCACATGGCAGTGTGGACGCGCTCTTGTGGAATATTTTTTGCACAAGAACTCTTCTGCAAAAGAGTTCTTACGCAAGAAGCCGCCAGTGTAGACATAGCCTAAGAGCTAAGACTACAAAATTCAGCATACAATTTCCTCTTATCATAACTTAAAGCCAAGTAAGGGTTTGCTTATGCCAGGAAAATGGAATGTGGCTGGAATGGGATTACATCTCATAAAACCATACAGAAAAGAGACAGAATCCCCATCTGTGACTCCCTCAACCCTGAGCTGCTCTTTAGGGAGGGTAGGGCAGGGCGTAAACTTTCCCTACCCTATTTGTATAGGAACATTGCTGGTGGTTCCCCTTCATCAGGGAGCAAGGAGAAAGTGCACAATTTGCACTAGATATAGATATAGATATAGATATAGATATAGATATAGATATGACACATCTACACCTAGAATACTATGGTAAAGTCTGTTCCCCCTGTATCTAGAAAAAAATAGCAGAAAGGGAGTTAAACATAAGAAAACTAAAGAAAAGAGGTGAAGTGAGTTGATAAAAGTCACACAAGAAGTCTATCCAACACCTTCCTTCCAAGGAAGCTATCCAACAGTCTATTCAAGAGCATCCTTCCTCTCCTTTTCCTGCTTTTGAAGTCAAATCATTTAAATGTTTCAGTTGTAGTGTTAACGGAGTACTTATTCAAACATATTGATTGAAATGAAATATCAAGTATGCTGTGCCACATTGGAAACTGTTGTTAAGGTCAATTGAGGAGTTAAAAAGGGAAAAAAATGAATTGCTGAAAGGAACAAAAAATATCCTTAATTTGTCAACTCTAGTGTTGAAATGGTGCTGCTAAAACAACATCTTGGCAAAAATAAAGAACCTGATATGAGCCAACATATGGCAGAAATCAGTAAAACCTCTGCCAGATAAAAAAACATGTTTAAGCCACAGGTTATCAAATAAATGCAGATGCAGCAAAATCAAACACCAAAGGAAAACAGAAGTGTGACTGAAAGAAAGGAAGTTTTCCCTGTATACATAGAGAGATAAAAGCAATGGAACAAAATAAAATGAAACGAAAAGTACCTCCTCTCCTTCTGAAGTGCGCATTCTTTGCCTTGATGGTATATATCAAAAGCTGAATGGAACCACATGTAACCACACAAAGATTTTATTTATTTATTTGCTTACTTACTTACTTACTTACTATATTTAAAAGAAAGAAAAAAGACTCTTGTCCCAAACTTGAGTTTTCCTAGAAATATATTTGCAGTAAAGTATATATTACATTAAAGAGGAATAGTAAAGCAGACGTAAACCTACCAGAATACATAACTTCAGCAGAAAGCATTGCAACAACAAATCCCCTGAATCAAGCCCCCACACCTCAACCTTCTCCATATGTCTAAAAGCTGGACTTTCCATCATGCCCTGAAGAGACACAGGTATTTTGGACTGAGGGATAGAAATGTTAATTCAAATGACAGGGAGACTTCACGGAGAATATTATGCCAGCAGTCTTCCTTTTGTTTAAATTGGAAAGAATCCCTATTAGCATATGAGCCTGTTTGTTAACCTTAGATAGAATGTTGGGTGTGACATTATATCTTTACTAATACCTGTGAAGAACAACAAACAGAGACACTATGTTGCATTCCCCACAACCAGATGGGGCTTTTAAAATTGTAAGAAGAGATAAGAGATGGAGTTAAGAGAATTACAGAATATGGTGGCAGTGTAATATATGAGCATATACTGGAAGGCCATGTCAAGGCTCAAGTCAAGATTAAGCAACCAGTTGCAAGGAACAAGGAGGTATTGGGGAAGGCATGCAACACACTCAAATAATAATAGTAAAAAAAGCCTGGCCTCAGCCAGAACATGACCTCACTTCTTACTCCTTCCATGGGAGTCAAAAGAGGTGGGCCGAATACCCCAGAGACTTGACTCTCCAAAACAGAATATGATGATAAGTTGTAAGGGGTGGGACTGAAGCATGCATAACAGGTATATTTGGGCCTGCTAAGGAGGAAAAAGAAGGAATGGTAAATGGGGCATAGATAAGACTGGGAAGGTAGTCATAAGGCATCAGAACTGTGAATGGAACACTGGGAAATAGACTGTGTCACCTTGTAGAGCTAAGGAAACTAACTAAAAAAAAAAATCACATTGGCTGCACTTCAGATTTCTGGCCTTTTGCTTTCCATCTGCATGACAAGAACCAGGAGTGGGAAGGGAGGAAAAACCTTCTAAATAATCCTTAATTGCAACTGTAACATTAAGTCACTTGGAGAGTCAGGATCTCTTAAACAGATAGATCCAGGACATTCAGTTCTCTTATTTCAAAACAAGACCTTAACATTCTAGCAAAAAGTCAATGGACAGGAATGAAGATCTTCAAGAACTGGCATTATGTACTCATGGGGATTGCACTCAGAGTACATCTACACAGCCGTGTTTTTTCGGAATAACTAACCTTATTCCAAAATAACATAGTCCGTATTTACACTACAAGCAGTTATTTCAACATAATGTCAAAATGATGTTGAGCTGGAGAACTTCTTACTCTGACTCCTGTAACCCTCATTGTATGAGGAGTAAGGGAAGTTGGAGGAAGAGTGTTCTTTCTCAAACTTCCTGCTGTGTAGACAGTGCTAAAAGCTGAATTAAGCTTGTTCAACTTAAGCTACGCAATTGACATAGTTCAAGTTGCATAGTTTATTCCGGCTTTAGCCCTGCTGTGTAGATGTACTCTTAGTTTGGCTGCTATATTCTGCATGGGCTTCAGCTTTCAAGTGGATCTGCAATAAAGCTCCATGCAGCACACATTGCAGCAGCCTGGTTGAGAAGTGACAAAGATGTGAATTATGTTGAGAAATTTGTATACAAGAATGAAGGATGTATCCACCAACATACAAAGTGCATGTGTAATCCCAGGGGTTAGAAAAAAATCAGTCAGGGAACATGCCAGGGCTTCAGTTCCAGGGGGGATGAAGGAAAATGTGGATTTATTCCACCTTTGTGACTCCCCAGTTCAGGGGGCTTAAAGGGGATGTTTCATCTGGTAAAAGTTAGAAGTTTGAACAAAGAAAGAAATGGGCGTGAACCGATTTCAGCACAGTACATGCATACCTCTCCCTGATCTTCTACAAATGATAATAATATTAAAGGGATTTATTGTTGTTGTTGCTGCTGTTGTTGTTGTTGTTAATACTAGGTGCAGCAAGATAGAAATAGCCTGGATATCTATTGCTTTTTATTTTTTGTAGTCGTTCGCGTTTGCAAAAAGTGGATATAAAATACTACTGTCTTAGTGGTGATTTATAACCATTTTGCACTCTTGCATTCATTTTGCACTTGTGTAAATTGCAACAGAAAGTGAAAGACAGTAAAATATAAAGTGTAACTTCTCCACCTATAAAATGCAAATAACACTTTTCTCAGACCATCCAATTTAAAAGTAGACTTAAGAGAAACCAGCAGTCACTGCAAAATTAGAGTATACATTTGCTTTCCAAATTTCAATGAACAGCAATTTATCTCAGCAATGATTTATAAAATGTAGGTTATTTCTAAAGCTTTGGGGAGGTATTTGATGGATAATCATACTTTGGTAAACACACCTCCTTCAAGCTCATGAGATAACTGATGTTTGCCTGTGGGGGATAGTTGATAAAGTGTAAGTGAAAATTGCTGCATTGTGCCACCAAGCCTCCAGAAGGAATAAGGTTTGAGCATCATAGAGATATAAATGATATTAAGAGTGATAAAGAATGATCTTGAGCCCAAAGGCAGACTTTTGTTTAAAAAGTGTGTGATTATTAAAGTCACCATTGGCTTTAATTGCTTAATTAATTAGGCACACAATCTAGATTTATAAACTGAATAATCATTTTCTAAAGGGAGCTAGATCATCAGGCAATTTTCTAATCCACTCACAGCTTAAATATGTTTTTGTCCTAACTGTAAGTAAAACTATCCAAAGAAAATGTAAGCTCCAACACTTCTCTCCATTTCTACAATCTTACTCCTGAAACATTTATATTTAAAAAATGTCAGAACATCTAAACCTATCAAAATTTATATTTTCATACTGATTACTGTGACTGAGTTGAAGTTCTGAAGGCCATTATTTTGTTTAAATGTAGTAGTAGTAGGTTTTATATGCTCAAAGGGAAATCTGTCACCTCAGTCTTTTCACATAAGCTTCTAGCAATATATGGGATAATTTAGTTAATCTATATGCAAATATACTTACACCAGCCTTCTCTCATACTACAAAGAAAGTGAAGAGTTACAAGCTGTTTTTATTCATTTAGGAAAATGGTTTATTAGAAACAAATATTTTACATTCTAAAATAAAAAATAACGTTCTTTAAAACTAAGATTCAAACAAAAGATGATAAGAAGGTGAATGAAACAGTGTAAATGGCAAATTGAGCTTCAATGCCTAAGAATATACTGTGAAATAACTCTTGTCTCACTTTTGAATATGATATCCTATTATGAAGTTAAATCTATCTATCAAAATTGATTTGTCATTAGAATTGACTTAACCATATTGGAATTATAGGTGCTAGAAAATGATAGGCAATGGACAAACTTAAATATTCTTTCTGCTTCTAGGAAAGTTACTACCTTGTTGTAGAATGTTTCTTGTATGATACAAATGTAATGGAAGAAATGCTCACGGTTTTCTATTTTTATGCCGGTGGTGGCAGCCTCACAGCCACTATCTTGTCAAATGAGCTGTATGTGCACCTCCAGATTATGCTGGGACTTAAAGGAAGAATATTTATGTAACCTGTGAAGTGTCCCAAGCACTTTGTTCCAGACATGCAAAAAGGAAGCAGGATGCAAGGGACATGGTTTAATTAGGACACAAATTTATTAATTTAACTCATTTGGGAATTATCCAGTAATAACTCATCCTGTGCTGATAATTCCTTCCTCATTCATTTCCAGCTGTGTGGGGAGGGTTGCTGTTATTCTGCAAACTCTCTTAACCTGATGCCAGCCCATTCCTGGAACCCCACTGCTGACCCCTCATATGAAGATTAAGGGGACGTAAAAAGGAGTTTTTCTCCTTGGTGTGCCAGACATTAGGAGCCCCAATTTAATTCCAAGGCTCATTTCCTTGAAATCCCAACTCTGCTTATCAGAAGCTAGGAATGGGCAACTGTGGATGAATCACTTAATTACCTGTTAATTCCCTCTGGGACACCTGGCACTGGCCACTGTCAAAAGATACGATACTAGGCTACATGGACCTTTAATCTGACCCAGGATGGCCATTCTTACGTTTTTATGTTAAGACCTCTCATTTCTGGTTTATGAGGGGAAAAGATCTCCATATGGAAAGAGTACCAGCACTGGACACTTGACAATTCTGATGTTGCAACTATATGAATCATACCTCCGGACTTACTCTAGTCTACTGCAACCTGGAGCAGCTTTTGCAAAGGCGAAAAACCCCACCTAACCTGGAAGCATCAGCTAACCCACCTGAGAGAGAAAAATCCTTCCCAATTCCCCAAAATTGGCAACTAGTGCAATGCCTGAAGCATTGAAATGTCCCAAAACCTGTCCCATACGTTTTCTCATCATTTAGTATTATGGTGGAATCTTTATTGTAGGAATTTAATGTAGGAACCATTATTGTAGGAATGGTGATTGTGCATTTTTGGGGATGTTTTGTAGATGAGTCTCTTGCTGTGGCTGTCTAGCATGCAGGTGTTTTCACAGCTAATGATAATCATTATTAGTCATGTTGGGTTTTTTTGTAATGATACATACAGGATATTTTATTGCTGGGAGAACCATGATTATACAGATATCCCTTCTAAGCACATATGGCTTTTTTTCTTGCTCTTTTGATGCCACTTGGTGTCTCCAGCAATAGCCTCCCATTTCTATAACACCTCTTTTTGCTCCTGCTTTGCTGCTTGTACCATCCCCAGCTTCTTCTGAAATGTGCAAGAGTCTTCCCATATCTTCCATAGCACCTGAAAGCAGATCAGCATAAGTATAAGAAATGATAGTATTCCAAGTGCAACACACTGACATTGAAATGTGAATTCCATGCACTAACTACACCACACATTATCAATTTGTGTTTTCATTTTAGCAGGATAGCACCCACTGTTATGTCATGAATAAGGACCTCATGACATTTTCAACTTCAGCCCAAGAGCTACAGGACTGAGGCTGGCAGCGAGCAGGGCACCAGCAGGCTTCCAGGGACAGACAACAGTCTCCTGCAGCCAGGAGGGCCAACAGACTTGAAATGTAAAGGTCCCGGGGCTCCAGCTGGCACTGTTGCCACAGTAGCAGAGGCGGTGGCCAGAAGCTCCAGCCCCTTTTGAATCATCAGGTCTGGGGCAGTTGTCCCCTTTCCCCTCCCATCAGCAGGCTTGCCTGCAGCCTCTTGAGGGGGCAATCCTCAGGGTTCCAGCAATGAGTGACAGCCTTGCATGGGGGAGCAGAGGAGTGAGCAGCTGGGATGGCGCATTTTCTCTTTGGGCTATTTGGTCACCCTGCAGATCCCAGTCACAGTGCATGGAGAAAGCCTCCTTGAAGCTTCCACCTGCCAAAGGCAAAGGGGGAGAAACGCAGCTCCTAGCCACTGGTGGTGGGAAGTCTTGGAGCAACTGCAGCAAAAGTCACATGTCACAGTATCCATGAATATTTGTTTATTGTCCTTGATTTGTCCATGACTTTTATTAAAAATAAAATCTTAGCCTTAGTAGTGAAGTATTCAGGGGCACATTGACAATTTGAAACAGTCCTAGATCCTGTGAATTCTCTGTAATGTGTTCTAAGTCTCTTACCCAAGAAGCAAGACCGAAGAACTTGACCACTCTCCAATTTTTTTAAAAAAGTGCTCAGATCTGCCATCACTGTTTGGATCTGATCCCCACTTTCCCTGGCCCCATTGTAAAAAGTCAGTATATTTAATTAGAGTCCATTCCATAGCATTTGTAGACACTGAAGAAGCTCATCACTTTTGCAAATTGATTATTGGTGATCTGTAAATTTATTTATAAAATAAGATCTGGTAATTAGTTATCCTTTCTCTTTACATCTGACACAGTATTTCATAGTTTTAGATAAGTTACAAAAGGATGATATTTAGGGTTTGTTTGGGTTTGGTTTTTTTTTGTAAATTGGGTTTTCTGAGGTCTGAGTTTAAAGGAAAATAAGAACGTTTCTTAACGGAGGGCCAAGTTCCATTCTCAGTAGGGTAAATTCACTGAGGCTGACTGAGTTAATCTGGATTACTATGGTTTTAACAATATTGACATCTGGATGCTAATTTTTATTGAGGGTAACATGATTCCAATCCATATCAATTAACCCTTCTTCCCCCTACATCTCCAGTAGAATTGGATTATTGCAGATTTCATCCCCTTTTATTTTAGGGAAGATAAAGGAAACCTCCACCCAAAAATGTAGCACGATCAATATACTATATATTATAATGTTGTTACTGACAGTAGGTTGAACCAACATACAGTGAAATCTGTAGCAGCTCTAAGTTATGCCAGCTGGAACTGTGGATTGTGGCCAGAGCTATGCCCTCTTCTGTCCCTTGAATGCCAATTACCCAAAACGTCCTGCTTCGCTTGGGAGGTGGGAGAAGTAGACAGTGTAGACCCGACTCTACCATATTTAAGTGATCTGTGAAGATCCTTTTGTCAGGGGAATTCTAACTATCAGTCATGTTACAAATATCCTTCTCCACCTATCTACTCCAGTGGCACAAAAGGAATTGAGCCGAAGATATTAATGTGGCCCAGAAGTTTTAAGTATGAAATCAGCAACAGGAGTTCTTTCAAATCCGAGAGAATGCACTTTGTTAAATGTGCTAACAGAATTGGAAATGAAAGACCAATAAATGAAATTTTATTTTGAAGCTTATTGATGGACTAAGGAAACTTCCTATTAAACCATAATACCACAATGATGTTAGTCTCCAGCTGGTGAAATCAACTGTTTTCAGGTGTGTCTCTGTCCCTGGAGATCAAATATTTCATGTGTCAATCATGATTGTTCCAAAGGTTTTAACATAAAAAAATTAAATGGCATTAAAAATAAAAAAAGATACCAGCTTTACTTTATTGGCACTGCAGTAAATTGATTTTTGTAGAAAGCCCTTCATAACTATCTAATAGCCAGACTCTGTATTACCTGCCATAACAAGTTGCCATTGAAAAACTGAAGAAAAATTTCTTTTCATTTGAAGATGGGTTACATAGTTACATGGGGACTGAAGTTTTGCCAAGTGCTTTGAAGTTTTTTAAACTGAAGTGAAATTATTTGCATTAAAGTGTTAGGGGTTAGAGTTAGGGTAAGAATAGTTTAATGCTTTTAACAGGTTAAAAAACATTGCCTACAACTCAGAAGCTGTGATTTACTTTTGTGTAACCTGAGAATTCCCAGTGTTTTAAAGCTCATATATAGAACTGTGTAATCCTAAACTTAACATGAAATAAACATGTTATTCACGGGAAAATGGTTCCAAACAAGTCAGAAAGTCTTTCTGAAAATGAAAATAGAGTAATTAGAGAATAAAGACATGTACCTGTGAATTACAATGTTACAAACATATTGACTGTATGCAGTGTGGTAGCCACAACTGTCACTCTCATATCCGAGGACCTTGTAGGTAAGTAATATTTTATATTGAACCAACTTCTGTTGGAGAAAGAGACAAGCTTTTGCACTTCCACAGATCTCATGGCTCAAAAGCTTATCTTTCTCACCAACAGAAATTGGTCCAATAAAGATATTACCTCGCTCATCTTGTCTCACAAACATATTGAGGAGTTCTTATCATTTTGTTTTTATAGCTGGTGAGATAGGAAGATGGTTTTCCCATGCTGCATATAGTTCTATCCACAGCTGCCTATTTTGTCTTTTATAATGCACAAAAAATGTTATCCTCCTTTCACGGTTGCTAGAGCCTTCCCCAAAGTGAGGGCGTGCACTCGAAGCTTCTCCTCTTTTGCTCCCAAGAAACCATCCTACTCTCTCTCTTCCCCTGGTGACTCTTCCCCTGGCCAGGCTGGCAGCCGGAGCAGGGCCAGGAAATCTATCCTCCCCACCCAAGGTGGGACCAAACATAGTCCATGTCTCCCCTCTTCTGACTACCTGTTCAGGGTAGGGGGAGTAACCAAGGCTCCCCACACCTGTCCCTACAGCTCTGTCTCCTACCTGACTCTAGTTGGAGGGTGGGGCCTTATGGCGTCAGTCTGGCCTGATAAGAGCTGTGCAGATAGGTGTGGAGAGCTGCAGCAAACCCTGCACCTGCCCACAGTGCAGGTGGCCCACCAAGAACAGCCCTCCAGCCCATGTCCCTGACCTCTTATGACCATACCCAGGGCAGGTGGAAGATCTGTGGTTCCCAACGGCTGCCTGAACAGCTGTTAACATGGCCAGGTTGCAGCTCCAAATCATACCCACTGCCCCCAGCTGGAGCCAGGGAAAGACCAGAACTGCATAGGCAGCTGTGAAGAACTGGTGCAGAGGTCCAGACCCTCCACCTGCTGCCTCCTCTGGGCTAGGAAGAAAATATGGGCTGGGGCTTGCTTTTAACCCCTTCCCCCCACACCATGGGCAGGTAGAGGATCCATATGGCTCTCACAATTGTTCAGGCTTGCGAGCCAGGCTCCACTTGCTAGCTGGAGTTGGGTCATCTGGGGGAAGAAGAGGGAAAGGGGTAGGGTCTGCCACAGTAAAAAGTGGATGGAACAGGACAGGCTCATCCATTTTCAAAGGGAAAGACCACAGGCTCCCTGGTCTCCCTGATTCTGGTGGCACTGCCTCACTTTCTCTAGTGGCTTTCTTTAAGAACTCATAGACTCATAGACTTTAAGGTCAGAAGGGACCATTATGATCATCTAGGCTGACCCCCTGCACAATGCAGGCCACAGAATCTCACCCACCTTCTCCTAGAATAATCCTCTCACCTATATCTCAGATATTGAAGTCCTCAAATGGTTTAAGGACCCCAAGATGCAGAGAATCCTCCAGCAAGTGATCCGTGCCCCATGCTACAGAGGAAGGCGAAAAACCTCCAGGGCCTCTGCCAATCTACCCTGGAGGAAAATTCCTTCCCGACCCCAAATATGGAGATCAACTCTTTCCTTCCTCTTAGGCTTCTGCCAGTTATAGCATACAGCTTCCCATTCATTCCTCTTCTTCTGATGTTAACATGAAAAGTCACTTGATACAATGAATCCTTAATTGCTGTAGACAAAATGAAGAAATGAGAACAGACACATGAGTGCATTTTAAGAGGCAGGCCACAGCTTTAACACAGAGGGTTGCTACCCACCCATCACTCACACTGTCCTGTATCAGACATTTAATTGGTTTCAGCGTGGGGCTTGTAGGGCTTCTACAATATGATCCATAACTCATAATAGGTTCTCCTCTGTCCAACCCCAGGACTCAGTTCATTCTGGCTATGTCTAGACAGCGGGGCTATTTCGGGATACCAGAAGCATTTATATTAAATCAAAAATATAGATGACAGAATGATTACAAAAAGTTATGTTTCTCCTTATGAGATATTTTCAAAGTAATGTGATATTTTCACTAATCTTAGTCTAACATCATATAATTCATTGTTTGCAGTTATTTGGAGAGCTCCTACCTTATGAGTGAATTTTTTTTTGGAATCCTGGAAGTTTCATAGACATTATCATAAATTATTTTTAATTTCAAAATTTGCATGTGAATTGATCAATAATGTTGCTTTTAGCTAACCAAATAATAAAAAATACTGCATGGAGGAGAGAGCAAGAGTTCAAAAGAATCTAAGGGTATGTCTACACTATGGCATACGGTCAAATTAAGATACACAATTTCAGCTACGTTAATTGTGTAGCTGAAGTTGAAGTACCTTCACTCGACTTTTGGCACTTTCCAAACTGCAGGAAGTCGAAGGGAGAACACTCTCCCTTCAACTTCCCTTACTCCTCGTGGATGCAGGACTACTGGCACCAACTGGAGTGCGCCTCTCAGTTCGAATTAATGTCTTCACTAGACCCACTAATTCAAACCCTGGAAGACTAACAGCAGCAGCTTCGATCTTCCCTGTAGCGTAGACATACCCTAAGTGACCTGAGAACATAAATCCCATTATAAGTCAGTAGGATTTATTTTCTCAGGTCAGAGAGTTTCTTTTGAAAAAATCCCTTCTTATTTGACCAAGAGCATGTTGCAAAGAAAGTATAGTCAAATCAAACAGTAATTTAACAACCTACAGGCCAAATATGTTTGTTTGTTTTATATGGCCAATAAATAAAAATAAGAAATACATTAATAGAAACCAAGATTCATTTGTAAAAAAGAAAGGGGTACATTTATTGAATAATTTATTTGCAGTAAATAACTTGACTCAGGTTTTTGTTGTCTATATGCACCATGATAATTTGTACTTTTATTTTTTTTCTATTACCAACACTCTCATTGAAATCAAAGAGAATTATGCACCTAAATACTTTTAAGATACCTAAGTGTCTTTTGAAAATGGTGTGTATGCTCCTAAATCACTTCGGTGCTTTTAAAATTTTACCTTTTGATAACTGGGTTCTGAAACATCAGGAATTATGTGAATGAACAGTGAAAGACGTGAAAAAAGATGTTTTATAATGAAACAGGGCAAACCGCTGAAAGAAATCTTGGGAGGAAAGGGGGAGTTGTAGTACATGTGTATAAGATAACTCTGATGAAATATGACCACAAGCCTGTATTAACTGCATACAGTATTTCAGTCTGTATCCTAAAAGTTGATTTATGCTTTGACTTCTAAAACTTTTTTGAAGTTCAGAATTTGAACTAGCAAATGGGTTCACATGATTTCAATACCCTCTCTCACACGGGAGAGATACACAATCATCAGGCAACTGATTGCAACCCACTGATTCTAACTGCTCTTCCAATGGAGTAGCCATAATGAGAGCATTCGCCTGGAGTGGTCCTTCTGGATATTTCTGCTTGGTGATAATACCACACACACACACAGACACATGCACAGAGTTTGAATGGTCTGATCTACACTATAGAATTAGATTAACAGCAGGCTGCTTATAGTCGATGTTACTAAGGAAATATCTACACTTTAATTTCACTCCCACCAACATAAATGTTTCACTATGCCAACTTAATAACTCCATCTCCATGCTGGAGACCTGTGGACACTGTCTTTCTTATGTAGACTGTTCCTGGATGTCAGGGGGCATGCCACAATGCCCTACTATGATAATATAATCAATACAAGAAATCCTGATAGAATATGCACTGTTGACACAAGGAGCAAAGCTGACATGCACAAGCGATGTAATTACTATACATGTATGCCAACATAAATTGGGTCATTTTAATATTATAGTGTAGACCTAGCCTGAGTCTTCAGCAGACACTTAGAACGAACTGTGCTTTGGCTGGAGAATGTCAGTTGGTTCTGTTGTGTTCCTGTCATTTAAGAGAAAAGCCCATCTAATTTTGACTATACAGGTTTAACTATGCTGGTTTAAAATCTTTTCTACGTAGATAAGTTAAAATACATTTATTCTGAAATGAGTGTGTAAGGGGGTTCAATTTAAATAAATAAAAGCTAAACCATAAAAAAGCTATTCTTATACTAGAATTAGAGTGTCTATCAGGGCAGTCAGTTATAGTATATCAGTTTCTATTCACCTCTTAGTTTATAAATGTCCTGTGCTCAGATCTTCTTAGTCCAAGGGTCCAGGATCCCATCCCAAGACAAGGCTAGAGACTGAACAGAAGCACTGAGAAAGACCTGAAAGGTGGCAGAGGTTTAGTTAGCCCATAATCACGACAGTCACCAAAGCACATAATTCAGAGCCTTCAAGATTTATGAGGTTTCTTTTATGCAATTTCATATTTAAATATAAAATCATCTATTAAGAGCTTTGACATGGTCCTCTGTTAAACTCTGTTAACTCAGGCATTAACTTACAGAGGGCCCTGACTCTCCCTCTCCCCTGTGCCGTAAAGACTGAGGCACCTTGATCAAAGAAGTAGGAGGCAGGAAGCAAAGTACTCTAACCATTAAGACAACTGGCCTTCCAAGCCCCCTCTCACTGATGTCACTGAAATCAGTTCAGACACCAAGGAACTCCCATTGAAGACAGTGGAGAGATTCCTACTGATTTTGATGGATTTTGGATTAAGTCCCATGTTAGTCTATTAACAACCTATAATTCTAACCTCATAAATGGAAAAGCTACTAAAATAATTGAGATGGGAAATATTGTATCAGAAGTGTTATATATTAGTCAAAGGCAGCCAGTGCATTCAGATAAAGTCAAATTTGTTTTCATTAATCTTATTAATTTCAAGATGTTGAAAAAATGCTGATTTGTGGGGAAATAAACATTAATGTCATGGAATTTAAGAATGGTTTATGTTGTAAATACTTATTATGAAAGGAAAAGTTTGATTCAATAATAGTAAATGATGTTTTGAACATTTTTATTCATGTGCTGTGAAAAGTGAAATTATTTTTAAAATAAAGGTTAGGTTTATGGTATCACATAATAGATGGGTATGTTAAGTTCTAAGTCCAATACTAATGGTAATGTTTCCAATTATATAATGTAAAGGCTTAGAAACAAGGTGAGGACACTGGAAAAACTTAGGACTGGACTCTGAGCTCAGAGTGTGATTTGCACCTCTGATACTCGCTCTAGTTCTCAGATGAGTTAGTGCAGTGAAAATAAATGTAGCTATAGTAGCACAGGCTGTGGTAATGGTGGCACAGGCTAGCTACTCCCCAGTTTGTATCTACAGATTCAGATGGATTTGTATTCATGACTACCAGCTCGTGTCACCACCACCTATGCACCTCAGATTCAATATTATTTTTAGTGTCCCAGTTCAGATGTGGGTGAGCATGACTATGGATACATCTACACTGCATCCCTCTTGCACAAAAGCCTATGCAAATGAAGTGCAGATTAGCATATTGCTGTGCTTCATTTGCATAATTAATTAGGGGCCATTTTTGTGCAAGAGTCTTTTGCACAAGAGCCGTTCTTGCGCAAAAATGACCCCTAATTAATTATGCAAA
The DNA here is from genome assembly GCA_032595735.1 of Pelochelys cantorii. Lineage (NCBI taxonomy): Eukaryota > Metazoa > Chordata > Testudines > Trionychidae > Pelochelys > Pelochelys cantorii. Next base: position 66,619,974 of record CM064330.1, read on the forward strand.
TGAAGCACAGCAATATGCTAATCCATGCTTCATTTGCATAGGCTTTTGCACAAGAGGGATGCAGTGTAGACTATACAGTGTAGACCTAGCCCAACTGTAGGAGAGCTGAGAACTCTATCCCTTGCTTATAGGATAGACATAACCTTAGAATAAGCTCCTTAGGTCAGATTTGAAAACGGTGCTAAGCAGAATGAAGGAGGGAGCTTTGTTGCACTTCATCTTTTGGGCAGAAAACTGTAATAGCAGAAACTCATATGTTCATTACGAAAGAGAACATTTAGAACCAGGACTTAGCTAGTGCATAACTGAATTACCTGGAGCTATGCTGCTTTGCATCAGGGGCTGTTAAGATCTGACATGAAAAGTATATATTTCTGAGTGGCTGGTACCTGACTATCTGGTTTACAAACAAGAGAACCTAAATTAAAATTTAAGAAAAAGACGGGCTATAAGGAAAACAATATCACACAAAAGCAACTTTTGATGATATGTAATAAAAATAGGGCAGTAAGGAAACAATCATTCTAATATAATGCTAACTGGACAGATAAGCAGACTTAGATGAGCAGTGTATCATCCCTACAATTTAGCAATGTGCTGTTTTATCATCGTACAGTATGTATTAGGATAACTGTGATCAAAGCTATGAGTTTATCTTGGGAATCTAGTCACATCAAAAAGCACTTAAGGTGCACTTTGTGACTGATTATGATTCTTGTCTGAATTTACAGAAATACAGGCTATATCTGAAGTCCAGTAATGCAGAATTATTTCTTGTTTATGTTCCATTAAACACCACATGCTCTCAAAAATGAATAAAACTGTAGATGTAAAGAAAGTTCCATCCCGACATCATACCATGAACTAATGCTATTGATGCCAAGGTATGTATGATTTTTGTGTGTACTTCACCCTTCGGCTACTAAGCATCCTGCAGAACAACCCTTCTATTAGTCATGGACAGGACATAGGCTTCCCTCATTAGTTCAGATTTGTTAACCCATTTATCATAATACTTCAACACTCAAACTGGATCTCAGCCATCATTCTGTTCCTCAAACTCACATTCCTTAGGTACAGATGTTCTAATATGTAGGAGCCTGCCAATTTCATGGTAATGAACATTGCATCATGGGCTATGAAATCTGGTCCCCGCCATGAAATCTGACTATTGCGGGGAGTTGCTGTATCACCACCCATACTTCTGTGTTGTCTTCACAACTGAATAGCAGGAGAGGGGCAGCTGCTGGCTGGGAGCCCAACTCTGAAGGCATCACCACTAGCAGCATAGAAATGAAGATGGCATGGTACTGTAATGCTCCCATTCGCACCGCCGGCAGCAGCAGAGAAATAAGAGTAGAGACTGGACTTTCACATAACCATCATTCACACTAAGAACTCTTTCTTGTGCTGCTTCTAGTTGAATATCCATAGTAAGCACCATGTATGCTAGCATGGAATATAGTTTCTTCACCAAATTATATGTCTAAGACACTTAGAAAATATTCACTTTGTAGTCTTAAGGAATTGAGATATCTACACATGTGGCTAAATGGTTGGCGCACTAGAAAGCATGTGCATCTGCTGAACTGCAACCAACATGAGCATACGTTCACACCTCCCAAAGGGAGTTTAAGTCAAAATGACGATATTCTATCTTTCCTTGGCAATATCACATATTTACTCCATGCAGAAATTTCCATAACAAAATGACAGGTTTCAGCTTTACAAAAATTGCTGTTAACGCTTCCAAAACTGTTAAGATGCCAAAACATTTTGCTGATTTGCCCTGTGGGGAGTTTTTAATTTTGTTCATAGTTCAACTTACAATTTCGAAGAGCCCTTTATAAACCCATTTTACTACCTTCTGTTCCGTAAAGCAAAACAAAGACACCCAGGCAAGCTAAAACATTTTGGCAAAACAGGACTTTTTCTGACACGATCATTTCACATTTTTCTGTAATAACTTAATGAATAAACAAAATCCTCCCATGCCATCATTTTACTTCCCCTCTCAGTCGACATTTTAGCCAATAGTTGCTGTTTGGCTTTTATGTTAAAATCCTCCTTTCTCTTGCTATTTTATTTTCAGACAGGATAAATTCGCCTGTTCTATGCTCTTTGTTTTTTCACAAATGTATTGAATTTTTGGAGGGAATGACCATAAAGTTGGCAACATGATAACACAAATGGCCTTTCACGAGTTTACAGTCATTATACTAAAAAAGTATCACACAAATTATAAAAGTTCTGATCTTAAAGATGGGTAAATAAAATTTAAATTATCAATAAAAGTATAAAGTTATTTATTAGTCCACCTGATAGACTTTTATGTTTAGCTGGAGGTACATCTCTCCTCTGTTTTGCAGAAATATTTTTCTTATATTGGTGGAGATTGTGGCAGTAGCAGTCTCACTGAAGTCAAGAAGACTATTTGTATTGTAAGGTTCTCAGTGAGGTTACATGTAAAGTAATCTAGCCCTTAGTGAGTGGCTCATTTGTGTACTTTCCCAAGAGTGCCTGCTTTTTGGCTATGCATTCTTTCTAGGATGGGAGTATTGCTGAATAAAAATAAGAATATATGTCACAGGTCTCTCTCTCTTTCTCTCTCTTTTTTTTTAAACTTTTTAGGCTCCAAGAGAAAAATCCCAGCCTCATTGAAGTCAATAACAAAACTCCCATTGTTTTTAATGGGATCCAAATTTCCCTTCTGGTCATTGTCAATCAATAGTGCCAAACTGTTCTTTTGGGGGAGAGGGGTTTTTTTTATTTTGTTTTTTGTTCGGGGGGGGGGGTTGTTCGTTTGCTTTTGGTTTGAGTGGGGTTTGTGTTATGTTTTGTTTGTTTTTTCAGCTTGGTTTGGTTTCTGGACAATTTTACGGAGTGGTTTTTTTCTACTACTGTTTTTTTATGCACACCAATATGTAACAATCATAAGAAATTTCAGCATCTAACACAGTGGCAGAAGGACTCTTTTCTAAGAAGCCTCATCTTTATGAGATGCTTTTCCAAGAAATATTAGACTGCTGGATATTTATGGGATAATATGCTTTAAAGATGCCCAACATGTCAGGAACTGGCTTTGTGTCATATAAAAAGTGCCTTACTGCCACATTAACTATATTTGTTATTTCTTTGAGTGGTGGATTTGATAGTCTTTATTGTTCTTGTGGTTGTACTGTTCATTCTACTACTGTAAAGCACTATGATACATGATAACAGTGGACTATAAATTATTAAATAATAATAATAACTGTCCCCCTTAGGCATCTATTCGTTATATCACATGTGTAGTCTGCAGTGAGTGGCTTTTTTCACCTTTTTCTCAGATGTCATTTTTATTAACTGGGAGCCAAAGGTGATTTTATAAGGTCAAGATACAGCCCCCTATCTATTTCTATTTTAGTCTATGTTTTCAAAATTATTACCATTTGAACCTGACTAGTAAGAAATATTGTCTGGGATTGCAAAAACAGCGCACCACTGCTTTAAGCATTACATTTTTGATGGCTCACTTCTGCTTAAGAAGATTTGGGGAACTTATAAAGTTATAGGAACCTAGCTTACTATGTCATCTATTAGAAGTACAGCATCTAAAGATCAATAATATGAGAAAAGTGGATATAAAGATAGTAAAAATTAAGATAAATATTCAGCTCATAAAAGAAAAGGTTAATTGTTTAGTGATAAATCCTCTAAGACTTATTCAAGCAAAATTCTCAGTTAATGGAAGGATTGACTGAGTAAAGACTGCAGAATATGATCCATAGAGAAGTTATATAAACTAGAACCCTAAATGATCAAAATCAGGTAAATGACCGTTAATTTCTCTGGAACTTCCCTTTGGATAGGGGTTCACAAAATTTGTTAGAGCATTTATCTCTCTTGCGTTATGGTTGGATTTCCCCTTATTTGAAGATTTTTACAAAAATGCCAGGCATGTATGAAAATATTTTGAAATTAAACTATAGCTAAGTAGTTTGCAGATAAAGGAGATTTAACTTGTATTATTATTTTGAAAGAAGAGTGTTTATATCAGAAGATTAGGAATCAGGTCTAAGCAGGGTCTACTTTTCATCTGTGCCATTGATAAGCTGTATGCTCTTGACATCTGATTTTACCTTTCATCTGTAAAAGAGAAATCATGGGTTCAATATGCATAATTATCTGGCTGTAGTAGTACATTTGCTGGACCAAGACCAGACTGTTCTTGTTTTCCAGAAGAAAGGTACTGTTCCCCCTTTTGACCAAAGAGAACACAAAGAGTGCATACAAAGTATCTTGAAGGTTATTTCTATTGGGGAAAAAAATGAATGATGCAGTCAGGAAATTCTGTGGTGCAATCCACTTTACAAATGTTTAAAGTTCTGGCTCCCTAAACATAGGAAGAATCACCACCAAAGCCATTAAAATACTCCAGGGCACTGCTCTAAAATGGGACCAGGATTTGCACTTAAGTTTTCTGCGTGCCAAGTAAATACCCAACCAATCAAGCCACTCTTCTACTTAATATTTGTCCTACTAATATTTCTTTGTCATTTATAATTAATTAATACAATTGGCCAAGTGTTTTAAGGTCACTGAATGAAAAACTCTATATTACTCGTGCAAAGTTATTATTTGGGGTTTTTTTCTGGGTGATTTTCAGATAGAATTAATCAGAAAGTGGATTTTCCTCTAGCACATTGAATGTTCTGTGCTATGACATGATGCAGCAACCCTGTACAGACATGAATATCAAGTTAATTGATTCCAGTCTATCACAGGTGTACTGGGTGGAGTAACAATCATTGTCCAATCATTGTCCACTCGATTTAAAAAATGGTGCTTGATAAAAAAAAGCTGTTTTCTGGTCACTAGAAAAGATCTGGCTGCTTATGGGGTCAAAGCTCTACATTTTTGTGCTTCAATACTGGTTTAGGCTTAATTCTTTTTCTAAAAAAACCCTTTATTTTCTTTATTATAACTTTTGCATCTCAAGGCACTAGAGGAAAAACCTTAGGAGGCTGGAAGAGTGGTCGGAAAAATGGAAGAGTGGTTGTCACTATTGTTTTCAAGATGAATTTCTCTGTCAGGTCACTAAGTGCTTCAATGTTTTTTATTGATCACTAAGGGTATGTCTAGACTACATGCCTCTGGCGACAGAGGCATGTAGATTAGGCTACCCGGCATAGGCAAAGAAGTGGGGATTTAAATAATCCCCGCTTCATTAAAATAAACATGGCCGCCGCGCTGTGCCAACGATCAGCTGATCGTCGGCACAGAGCGGTAGTCTAGATGTGGATCAGTAAGCTGGGGAAGTCTTTGCCGACCGATCCCTTATGCCTCATGAAACGAGGCTTACAGGATCGGTCGGCAAAGGCTTCCCCAGCCAATTGATCTATGTCTAGACTACCGTGCTGTGCCAGATCAGCTGATCATCGGCACAGCGCGGCGGCCATGTATATTTTAATGAAGCGGGGATTATTTAAAACCCCGCTTCTTTGCCTATGCCGGGTAGCCTAATCTACATGCCTCTGTCGCCAGAGGCATATAGTCTAGACATACCCTAAGTGAAAATGATCTGATGAAAAAACAAAAACCAACCAAACAAAAATATTTCTTATAATTTGGAGAATTTCCCCTGGGCTTGTTTGTATCTACCCTGAAAAAGATAGCACTTCCCCAAGGAAACTAGTCTCACCAATGTGAGATGGAAATCTAAATAAAGGTCTTTCTTTGAGTAAATATTGAAGGAATAGGGAAATCTCTAATCCTGAATTTTAATATCTTAGAGTATAAATAGGATGAAAGGCTTACTTTCTGGAAAATAAAAGCAAAAGATCATTTGGGGACCTAGGATTTCAATAAAGCATTGTAACATTTTTTGTTCTATGCACAAAAAGACTGAAAAATTTGGAATTGGAAAATAATTGCCACTGACAAACACACATCAAATTACCAGCGAATTTCTTTTCTCTATTTCCACTAAATGCATGCAATGTAAACTCCTGTAAATGCAGCTGGGTAGCCTTGATCAATCCCAACTTCTATTTTTAATGTAAAAAATATGGGCAATTGATAAAGAACAAACAGGTAATCAGTGCCTAATATAAAATCCCTTCAGATCTGAACAGTGAAATGACCAGTTATCTTTTTTTTCTCAATAAACTTCTCAGGGTGAAAGTGTATTTTTTTCTGAAAACAGCAGTATTTCTGTCCTCTATGCAGTATGTTCTGCAGAAGATGACCTCACAAAATTTTACATTTCTTATCCTGTCTCAGCCATAAAAATATCTCTTACCGCCATACAGAAAAATTGAAAAAAAAAACCCCTTGTGATTCCAGAAGTTGCTCTGAACAGAATCTGAGCATCAAGAGAGCTGGTAGACTTGACATTCTTAAACCAAACCTAGGTAATTAGACAAAAGTAAGACATCCAAAAACAAATGCAAACACAAAAACAATTCAAGAGGGGATTCTCAATTAATAATAAAATACGAGGGTACAAGCATTTGGCATAACAATTCAGCAATACTTAATTCTCTGGAAATACTGTTTTAAGACATCAGATTAATACTCTGCTAGTTGTAAATAATAATTCTAAAGTGGAAAAAGATTGCTTGATATTAGGCCTATGTTTTGTGTGAAGTGGCTTTGTATTCACATATTATCTGGCTTCTTTCAAATAACCTTAGGATTTGCAGGCTACAAAGGAAAAACTAAAATGTATTTTGGTGAAGAACATTAACAGATTTTATTTTTAACATGTAATCTCAAGCTGTGAGAGTAATATTGATTCAGATCTCAGACATGTGGCAATGGTTAGAAAATATAAGTCTATTTAGGGGCTTTAGATTTATGGAAAAGTTTTGGGAGACTTTAGGAAGAATGAATTCCTGCCAGCCCTACTGTGGTTATAACTAATGTTTCTGAGACTGATTTATTTCGTATGAAAGAAAAAAAACTGTAGACACTGAAAATATTAGTGCGTGTTAACTACTACAATTCATATTTGCATAAACTTCAGCTTTTCTCATGAGATAGCATAGGAACAGTTTTACTAAATATTTTAAAATTATAGTGAGAAAAAAGTCTTTTTAAGAGAGATGCACACAAAACCTTTTCCCAGAGAAGGCTGCTGCTGATGACATTCTAATGATTCATCTAAGCATATGCCAGTTGTCTACAGGAAAAGGGCTATCAAATGCTAACCTACTGCAGCAACAGATCATCTTAAAACATCGGCACTGTCGGGATTAATCACCGCAATGATTTAATTTCCTAAAGGCTTTCACCTTCAGTGAACTGGGTTCAAATACTGTCTTTGATTGAAAGTACAAATAAATGTAATGGTCTTGCCTTAACATCTGCTAGATATCTGTCTACGTGACATAATGGCTGTACAAGCTGGCATGGTTTGTAGATTGTGCTAAAGAAAGCATATGACTGACATAACAGAGGTTGATCAGCTCATAGTTGCAATTCATTGGTAGAGCTAAACAGGAGAAGATTGTGCAATATTGCCTGCACTACAGCTGACTCTAATCAATTGCATTTATCCCTCTTCTTCATGGGCATTACCTTCACTCCTTCCACAATTATTTTGAACAAGAAAAAAAGTCAAGAATTTTAAATTTTAAAAAGTCTCTCTGGAAAGGCATTTCTGCTATAGTTCTGGAGTCTGGCAGTCTAGGTGATTTGATAAGATTATAGAGGATTTCAATTTCCAAATTCCAAAAAGGGATCTTTTAACAGAGCCAAACTATACGCAGTAGAGGAAAACAGAAAACTGATCACCTTGCTTTCATCCACACTTAGCTTATGAACAAATTTACTTTGAAATTGAAATACCAGTCACAGCCTTTTGAAAAGTATGCTTTGCCATTAAGGGAACTGTAATGCTTTTGCTTCATGTCACAATTGGGTTTTTTAGCTCTCAATCCTGAAAACACTTGTGCAAATGCTTGAATTCAATTAGATTATTCTTCACATGAGTAATATTACATATGTGTAATTGGTCCTCAGAGCTTTATTTTCGAAGAAGAAAGCTATATTAATACTAATGGCTCTGGAGAATAAAAACTAACATTACATGTGGGAAGTGAACATATTATAATGACATGTTTCACTTTTCTTTTTGTGCTCCACAAAACTTAGAAATAGTTTTGAAATGTTTTCTGCTGAGTATGTAGATAGAAACAATAAAATGCAGGAGAAAGACATTGAGTTGAACAAGAAACATTTTTCAAGTATTTTAGGGCTCTTTACATATATATTTTGTTCATAAGCCCCCAAATCCATACTGAGCTGACACTAGGATTATTGACAAAGACCTTGTTAAGTTGATCTGAACAGGTGGGCCACTGGACCTGTACAGTGCACCACTGACTTCAGTTCAGTCCGTGCAAGCATAGAAAAATAGAGGAAATTAAGGTTAACTGCAACTCATAGCATATATGTTTATTTTAATGTTCTCCCTCACTTGTCTTGGATATAAATAACATAAACAAGGCAGAATGCCCCAGAGCAGAATATTGAAACACTACCTTGACATTTGAAAAGGTATTATATAACTAGTACAAAATAATGTTCCAGCATCAACCAACTCATAACCTTCACAATAAGCAGGTAAATGTAAGTCACAACAAGGTAGAAGAAACAGCATTGCACACTATGGGTACGTCTAGACTACAGGCTTTTGTCGACAGAGGCTTTGTCGACAGATACTGTCGACAAAGCTTCTGTCGACAAAGAGCGTCTAGACTACATCCAGTTCTGTCGACAAAGCAAGGCGCTTTGTCGACATGACAGTGTAGATGCAAAGGACAATGTAGATGCAATAACGCCTTCTGTCGACAGAACTCTGTCGACAAAAGATGTTATTCCTCGTAGAACGAGGTTTACCGCCGTTGACAAAACTGCCGAGTTCTGTCGACGTTACGTTGACAGAACTCAGCAGTAGTGTAGACGCAGGTATAGTTTTGTCGACAAAAGGCCACTTTTGTTGACAAAACCCTGTAGTCTAGACACACCCTATGGCTAGGTCTACACTATGCCCCTCTGTCAGCAGAGGGATGTAAATAAAGCACATCGAAAGTGCAAATGAAGCAAAAAATGATAAGTACAGGATCTTTCAAAAAATCGCCCCATTGTCGGAAAAACTGCGTGTAAACCATGGTTTCAGTTTTGAAATGGCACCAGAATGCGATTATGCAAATGAAGCACAGAATATTTAAATCCCTGCTTCATTTGCACTTTCAATGTGCTTTATTTACATCTCTCTGCCGACAGAGGGGTGTAGTTTAGGCACAGCCTCTATTCAGAAGCCAGAATTCATTTTTGTGATTTATTTTCTTTAACGTGAAATATTTCTATTTTTCAAGACCACCAAAACAGTTTTGGCATGGTTTTTGTGTCATGTCCATATATTTTGGTACATATGTATTCCTTTCAGTATATAAAATTTCTTAATTTATCTCCTCATTCTGTAATCCAAAAAAACCTTTAAAGAAATAATAACAAGTAAAGATTATAAAATGAATTAGACATCTTGTTTCCTCGGATAATCTTAATGACTAAAAAATGCCAAGAGAAGTCTTTCCAATTTTTTCTTAAATTAGTGGCTGCCTTGACAGAAATTGTTCTTAACTGCATCCTTAAGCCATTTTAATTACAGGTAATGTTGTACCTCACAAATTATTCACTGACATGTGAATTAAGACTCATTGCCAGTTTACAGTACTAATTGTTGCTACTTTATGTGTTTTTGGTGCACATAGTCTCTGCAAAACAGTTTGTAATGAGGCCATCAATCTTTTTTTTATTATGCTTTTTATTTCTTGCACAATTTTATTAATACTCTAATCATCAACAGTATTTACAAAACTATTTCTATAAGTGAAATAATTGTGCCTACCTTGACACCTATGAAGCTGCCAGGTTCATGTTTTCATGTATTTGAAAAGACTGAACTCTCATTTGTGTACTAAGTGGCCATTATAACCTAGAAAGCACAAGTAAAATTTGAGTAAGGTACATGATCTAATACCTACTGAACTAAAAGGGATAATGTATTCTAGCGGCAGAGAACTGATCTGGTTGGTTGCACGTTGTCTGTCCATATTGCCGGGATAATTCCTTGAGTACGTCACCGCCAGCTGGAGACTCAGACCCATGGATGCCTTTTATTCTGAAAAAAAATCTGTTGCAGCAAAATCTAAATCTATGAACCCTTTTGTTCTAAGTTAAAATCTAACTTTTGTTTTAAAACTGTTAGTCACTATGCCATTGCTATCAACACTTTATTCATATATTAGTTTATCTTTGAATTAAAAATTAAGCCCCATTTATGACAAATGAAGGCATTCAGATGAATTTTTCCCTGTGACTGACACCTTTTACAGTTGATTAATGTAGTCTTTCTATTTTTTTTAGAATTTTCTGTCTAAATCTCCCTGTCTTTAAAATATAAGTATATGAAATATATAGCTTTTCAAGTAACCACCAATGACTTTTGTACCATCCAAATTTCTCTATATGTATTTTTCATTTTCTATCAAAGCAAGCAGAACTGAACATATGAAATCAGGGATTACTCTACTGTAACTGAGAGCATTTTTTGTCCCATATTTTGTAAGATAGTTCCCTATTCACAGTAGTATAATAATACAATGGCCTCTGAATTATATCCAGTACTTCTAGTTAGCATCTCGATGCCTTTTTTGTTTTCTTACTGCTATTACTAGGCACCATGCTGAAGTTTTTAGTTTTATGTTTTATTCTACTCTTTTCAAAGATATTTCCCCTGATCACAGTGTAAGACGAGTTATGTTCTTCTTTCTGATCTGAGGTTCAATCTGATCCAAACTCAACGTCCTACATTTCTCTGGAGATAAGACCTGTCTTCCCAAGGTTCTCATTAACTGAGTCATTCTGAATTATGTTGTCCTTTGCTGGGCAGCAAATATCACCCAGGTGCTGAATGTTCCCCATGTTCCCCATAGTTGTACCCTGATTTAGGTGGGTACAACTATTAACAGCAACAGAGTTGCCTAAGGTTTGAATATAGCCTAAAGATTAATGTAGATGCCAAGAGGGAAAAAGAAGACACAGAGATGTAAATATAAAGACAAATTTAATTACATTCATTTGGTTTTATTTCCTAGCTTTTTTGGATGAAGATGCGAGATTGGTTTATGTGCTAAAAGGGTGTGTCTACACAGCAACATTATTTTGAAATAACTTAGTTTGCATATATACAGCAGGCAGTTATTTCCAAGTAATGTCGAAATACTGTCAAGCTGAAGGACTTCTTACTCTGACTCCTGTAACTCTCATTGTACAAGGACCAGGGAAGTTAGAGAAAGAGTGCTCTATTTTGAAATAAGTGCTGTGTAGACACTCCCAATTTCAAAATAAGCTATGCAATTGACATAGCTCAATTTATGTAGCTAATTTTGAGTTAAGCCTTGCTGTGTAGATGCAGCCAAATTGATGAGAAGAGAAAACTTGAATTTGCAGTCTACATGAAATTAGGTCTCTAAATTGTTCCTTATTTCTGTTTTCTGAATTATGTAATACTCATTTTATATAGGTCTGAATGTTTTGTAGTTTTTATTAGTTATGTCTATATAAAAGTTGCATTGTTGGATCTTAAACTTGGTATGTGTGAACTGAAGTAATTTTCTGTTCATGATAAGTTCTTTTGCAATATTCTGAAAGAAGGAAATAAATAAATTATGATGAGATATCAAGACTATATTGAAGAGAAGTGAGTTCCAAATTCTGAAGTTTCTTTCGGTCTGATACCTGAGAATTTTTTCATAGAAGACAGCACATATAGGCTTCAGTGTCATAACTTGGGTGCTTTTATTTGGCTTATAGGAAAACTATTCTGAGTTGATCAGACTCAGATAAACCGAATGAGCACACAGCACACCACACTTTCAAAGTTAAATAGCAAACTTTTTTTATACATGGTTTCACATTATTTAACCATATCTTTTTAATGCTGTGTTACAAAGCCATGAACACCCCTAAGATTCTAATGTATGGATTACCCAATTTTTTTTTGTTTTTGGTGTCTAGGAATCACAGGTTCATTCATAATATCTACATTTCCTTCCTGTGGTGTTTTTTTCTCACCGTTTTGTTATTTTATAGTGACTTTATAGAAAAATCATTTATACCAGCGTGTTGTGACTGTGACTCACCAAATAACTTTCACTTGGGAATCTTACAGATGAATCACAAATCAAACTGTTCATTTGCATTTTGATCCGCAGATGCCTGTCTAAGTATTCTGTCAACTGTAAGCTACGAAGCAGCCTATATTGCTCCTACTAATGCAAGAAGTAAAGAAAATTTCAAATTTATGTGGCAGGAAGAGTTTCTAAGAAAAAAAACCTGTTTCTTGGGACAAAATATAGCTAAATGACAGTCAAAGCAGTGGTATTTTCTCAGCTAAGTATTACTAGTAGCTGGATATATGTGGCCTATAAACCATTTAAATGGTTAAAAATGTCATTTTACTATTGAGAAAAGGAGAGCATTTTTAATCTCTTAGCAGAGATGAATATATCAGTTTGGGATAAAATAAGACCTGACCCAATGCTCCTTCTATATCTTCATTAGAGCTATTGCTAATCAAGTATTTTATTCAACAAATGTTTTTTTGTTTTCATTTACAAATTACCATGGAACAAATTGCAGGTTTTTTAGAAGTATTTAGAATTATTTGACAGATAATTTCCATGATTAATACCGAGTCTTTGTGTGTGTGTGAGTGGGGGGGGGTCCCCACAAAAGTTCCTTCTGGATGTGCAATAGCACAAATTTCAACTATTTGGATTCTAAATGTGGATCCCAATGTATGTTCCTAATCTGTGATTGGATGAGCAGTACTCTTAGAATCAGATTTCTGTGCAAACATTTGCAATTCAAAGTTTGTTTTTTGTTAATATTCTATAGCAACTTAAAATTCCTACCAGTGAACACATTCACTGTTTCTCTATGGAAAATTGACACAAATAGTGTCTGAGGATAGTAAGTACAAATTTATTTAAAACTGGGTACAAAGTTCTTTGGAGTCAATGGAACCTAATGGGCTTTGGGAAAAAAGTAGAGTGTTTTTTTGTTATTGTTGTTTTTTGCAATAGCACCTCAGCTAGATAAATATAATTTAAATCCAAAACTGTTCAAAAATTTATCTACCTCTATGGTACAAATACTAACAGGCCTCTTTCTTCTAACCTTTTCTAAAATACATCTTTGCTGTAATATTTTCTGGATGGTAACCTTGATTAATATCTTGGCTTTGCACAAGATCAAAATAGACTATTTTGTGTGTATATTTGGATGATTGATGTGTGAAGGTTTAAAGTATAATAACTGAATTGAATCAAGTTGACAGAGATCACAATAATGACATTACCTATTAGAACTTAATTCTGCTCTCAGATATGTTTTTGCCTTTCCCATTGAAATTCCCCCACTAAAGTAAAAATGATACATCACATTTGAATTTGACCATTGACTTTAACTGGCACTGGATGTCCGTGTATAGTGGTCAAAGTTGTTTCGGAATGTACATATAATCAGTGCTTAAATAGAAGCTGATGGCAGATACCAGCTTATTTTCTTTTTTTCATTTGGCAGCAGTATGGTGTACTGTTATATAACCCTTGCCAAGCAGTGTGCATATGGAATGATCCTATTTTAACCACACTGATTTATTCTTCCTTACTATAATACTACTGCAGCATTGTTCTCTTGGAATTAATATTATTCCATCACTCTCTTATGCAGTATAAATTAACCCTGATGTTTATCCCTTACACCACTCCTCCTTTCAATAACTTCAACAATTTTTCATATAAGACTGAGCAGAATTTGAGATATTCATTGGTTTTGTCTTTTTTTAATCTTAAAAATTTGACTGCCTAGATTTTTTTATAAAATGTAGCTTGACACCAACATGTGACACTGACCATATCCGTGGATCCTTTCCTTTAGCAAAAAATTTTCAGATGTTCCTTATTAACAGCAACCAATGATTGGTTTATAGAAACTAGCTAACCAAAGCTGTAAATCTTGTGCTGTTTAATGCTTCTCTGATAACTCCACAGTGGAAAGTTTGGAAGAGAGTATTATTATTAAGAAGATTTATCATATTGCCGATATACTTACAGTATACAAATAGATGTTGTGTGGTTGCAGCAGCTGCGTTGAAAAGTCAGTTGTTCCTTTGTCATATGTGTAATGGATTTTCCACTAATCAAAATCTTCTGGTAAGTTTATCCAAATGGAATGGCATTGAATTTAAAAATCCATTAACCATAAATACGTACTTCACAAGTCTCCTATAAACAATATAAGTTTATTTTCTGTACCAAATAATGGGCTCCCTATTTTAAGAATTTCTTTGATTCTCCCACAGATGCAGTTAATTTTTGTGCTGTTCAGCTTTGGCCAACACTCTTATTTATCCATGTGCCCTTTGATAAAAATTATATCTGGTCCTGGAGACACCTAAAAGACACTGTATACCTCTGGACTATTACAGATACTACATGCAAAACCTTTTCTGTGGTTTTCTCTAAAAATCATATAATATTTTTAGAAGTTTTGCAAATTATATTTTGGAAGAGCAAAATTTTATGTCTGGAACTTATTTCTGTCTTACATTGAGTATTTATGCTGAGGACATCAAGTACCTGGTGAATTTGCAGCACTTAACAAAATGCATTTAAAATGAGATGTGAAATATTAAATTACTTGTCTTCCTCTCCTGTCAAAGTTTTTCTGTAATATCCTACTTCCTTTCTGCACATGATTTAATATCAATTCCAATTAAATCTTGGCTAGTATATTTTATAGCCTAATCTTTAATTCCATCCTACATGAAATATCTCATATCTTATATCATATGTCATTGAAAACAATTATCAGTTACTCATCACCATGGCATCTGAAATACGGAAGATGCAGTAAGTAAAACAAATGTTAAGCAACAAAGGAAATAAGACACTCTAATTTGAGACTGTGCTCCTCATTTATCAACACACAAATTAAACAAGCAAGCTACATATAGGCACTAAGGGTATATCTACACTACAGCGTTATTTCAAAATATCTTATTTCGAAATAGTTATTTCAAAATAGCTTATTTCGAAATAACGCATCTAGAGACAAAATGCATTTCGAAATAGCATTTTCCTATTTCGAAATAGTGCGTCCTCACTGATAGGACGCTGAATCGCATTTAAGGCCAGCCGGAACTGGTTCTGGCAGGGCATCAGGTCAGGAGTTACCTTGTGTGGCTGCTGAGACTGTGCTTAAAAGGACCCCCCCGGACAGCCGGTTCTAAGGTTTCCCTGCTTGCTTGCCTGCCTTGCTGAGGGACAGCAAAGCATTTTTTTCTCTGCGTGCTCTGGTTGCCGTCACTCAGGACACCACAGCACTCTGCAGCATGGAACCGGAGCCGCCCCTGGGCACTCTGCTGCTTCTCCTGAACATGTTGCTGCGAGCCTGGCAGCACGTTCTGCAAGCAGTAACAGTCTCCCTGGTGTGCCCCACTGGGGGCTTGTGCCTCATTCCTCCTTCACGTCCTTCCACTTACCCCTCCCTAACTCTCCTTCCTGCTACACAATAAAAGACACATGTTCATTACAACAAAGCCTCCTTATTGAACAAAACTGGGGTGGGGTGGAATGAAACTGAGGTGAGACTGGGGAAAGAAGATGGGAGAGGGGAGGAGGGAGGGTGGGAGAGGGGAGGAGGGAGCTGGCAGGGGGAGGCAAGGGGAGGAAGGGGAAGGAGAAGCTCAGGGCTCAGGGTCTCGTCAGTCCAACTGCCTCCCAGCACCGCGGGTGCAGGGGCCTCGGCATCCCTGTGGGTGTGGGGAGGGTGGGGAGGAAGAAGCAGGAGGGGGAGCAGGAGTGGAAGGAGGAGCAGTAGCTGGGGAGGCAGCAGGGGCTGGAGCAGCAGGAGGCAGCAAGCTCTGCCCCAGGGTCGATGATCACCTGGGGGGCATGGACCGTCCTGCCCCCCAGGATGCGGTCCACGGCATCAAAATAGGGGCATGGGTCTGGGTCCGCCCCTGGTTGGGAGCTGGCCCCTGTGGCCCTGGCATACGCCTGCCGCAGCTCCTTTATTTTCATGCGAACCTGCTCCTGGGTTCGCATGTGGCCTTTGGTGGCCAGGCTGGCAGCCATCCACCCGTAGATGGTTGCATTCCTCCATTTAGTGTGGAGATCATGGACATTGGAGACATCCCCCCAAACCTGAATTAGGTCCCTGATCTCCACACTGGACCAGGCAGGCACCTGCCTTTTCCGACCCCTGGCAGGCTCCTGAGAGCTGGCAGACTGCTCCTGGGGAGCGTTGAAAGGCTGGCTGGCACTGGCTGCCTGGCTCATGCTAGGGCCACTGGGTCAGGTGCAGCGACTGCTGGCTCTGGGCTGGCAGGCTTGGAGCTGGCACAGGCACTGTGGCCAAAGTCTACCTCTTTAAGGGCTCTGGAGAGAGGGGGAGGAAGAGGAGTTTTCTTGGTTGTGCCCAGAATGGCCACCAGGGCACCTTGGGAAGGGCTGGAGGCCCCCTGTTTTGAAATAAGCGTCTACACAGCACTTATTTTGAAATAACAATTTCGAAATTGGCGCTATTCCTCATGGAATGAGGTTTACCAATTTCAAAATAAGTGCTCCGCTATTTTGATTTAATTTTGAAATAGTGGTTTGGCTGTGTAGACGCTGGTAAAGTTATTTCGAAATAACTTTGCTATGTAGATATGCCCTAATTAATCAGAGACTAAGGGTGAAGAATTCTCTAACCAAATATTAGTGGTGACAACTATTATTGGTGGTGTGACCAACTGCAGAAATAATGAAAATAAAATATCATGCATTGCCTCATCACTCCTTCAACTTTCAACTTTTTTTTTATTGGTCCATTTCTCTTTTACATCCAAACCTTTTCTCTGGACACAAATTCTGCTACCATCCCTATAAGCATGATCCACAGCACTACCTTTATGCTCTAGACCTGTCCCTTGTCCAAACTACAATCTTATTCTGTTTCTGACATCTCCTCATAGCTGTTCAGCCATCTGTTCAAGCTCAATATCGCTAAAACAGAGCTCTTAATTCCCCTCTCACAAGCCCTCTCTGCTATCCCTTTCTTGATCACTGTGGATAACACCACCATTCTAGCTGTAACTAAGACCCAAACCCTGGATGCCATTATTAGATCAGATCTCTGTCTAAATCCTCAGATACAGATTACATTTAATTCTTGCCTATTTTTTCTAGATACAGTCTCTAAGATAGGGCTTTTCTTGTCCATCCACACTGCTAAAACTCTTCATTTGGGACATTCATCGTTTCATGTCTCTCTACTGCAAAGTCCTTTTCTCTGAACCTGCTCATATCCCTTCAAAGTACTGCTGCAAAAATCATTTTCCTAGCTCACCTCTTTGACCATGTCACCCCGCATTTTGCATCCCTTCACTGGCCTCCTCTACTCTATTGTATACAGGATAATATACCTGTCTTCACTTTCAAGGCCCTTCATGGCCTTTTCCATCTCCACCCTTTCACTTAGGATCAGAAAATTGACTCCTGCCTCTACTGTTCAGCCCAGGATGCCAGGCTCTGTTGTCAGCTTGTTGCATTTTCACAGACACCTTTGTACTTTCTCCATTGCTGTTGCTGCTCGTGCTTGGGAGCAATATCCACAAAAAGTAACTCATTATCCTCCTTCAAATCCCTCTTTGAAACTCTCCTTTTTGTGTGGGGCTTATAGGATGCTGACAACAGCAAAACTCCTCATATACTGAGGTCACTTGCCTATCATGCTGGCCAATAATGTCTCACTTTTCCTTGTACTCTCCTGTTAACCTGTCTATAGTATTATCCATTCTTAAACTAAGATTGTAAGTTCCATGGGACTGTCTTTTTGTTCTGTGTTTGTATAGCACCTAGCACGATGGCTCCTGGTCTATGACTAAGGTTCCTGTGCTTGGAAATAGAATAATAAGAAAGCAAAATTGCTGCAGCATTCAGATTGCATAGCTAAGCACTCACTGTTCAGAAAATATCAAACTTTAGATAATCATAGGGCTCAAAGAGCCCTCAGGAGGTCACTCAAAGCAGGACTAACCCTAACTAACCCTAATGCAGAGACCAATCCTAACTAAATCATCCCAGCCAGGACTTTGTCAAGCCAGGACTTAAAACTTCCAGGGATGGAGATTCTACCACTTCCCTAGGTAACCCATTCTAGTGATTCACCACCCTTCTAGTAAAATAGTTTTTCCTAATATCCAACCTAGACATCCCCCACTGCAACTTGAGACTATTGCTTCTTGTTCTGCCATCTGTCACTACTGAGAACAGCCTCTCTCCAGCCTCTTTGGAACCCCCTCCAGGTACTTAAGGACTGTTATAAAATCCACCGTCAATCTTCCCTTCTGTAGACTAAACAAACCCGAATCCCTTAGCCTCTCCTTGTAAGTCATGTGCTCCAACCCCCTAATCATTTTGGTTGCCCTCTGCTGGACTTTCTCCAATGTGTGCATATCCTTTCTCGAATGGGCGGGAGGGGGAGGGGACAGAATGGGACGCAATACTCCAGATGTGGCCTCACCAGTCCCAAATAGAGGGGAATAATCACTTCCTTTGATCTCCTGGCAATGCGCCTTCTAAAGCACCTTAATATGCCATTAGCCTTCTTGTCTACAAAGGCACACTGTTGACTCATATCCAGCTTCTCATCCACTGTAATCCACAGGTCCTTTTCTTCTGAACGGCTGCCTAGCAAACCATTCGCCAGCGTGTAACAGTGCTTGGGATTCTTCCGTCCCAAGTGCAGGACTCTGCACTTGTCCTTTTTGAACCTCATCAGATTTCTTTTGGCCCAATCCTCCAATTTGTTTAGGTCACTCTGGACCCTATCCCTACCTCCAATGTATCTACCCCTCTTCCTAGTTTAGTGTCATCTGTGAACTTGCTGAGGGTGCAATCCATCCCTTCATCCATGTCATTAATAAAGATGTTGAAGAAAACCAGCCCTAGAACTGACCTTTGGGGCACTTCGCTTGATGCCAACCACCAACTAGACATCAAGCTGTTGCTCACTAGCCATTGAGCCCAACAATCTAGCCAGCTTTCTATCCGACTTACAGTCCATTTATCCAATCCATACTTCCTTAACTTGCTGGCAAAAATACTGTGGGAGACCTTATCAAAAGCTTTGCTAACGTTAAGGTATATTACAACTGTTGCCTTGTCCATGTCCACAGAGCCAGTTACTTTGTCATAGAAGGTAATCAGGTTGGTCAGGCATGACTTGCACTTGGTGAATCCATGTTGACTGTTCCTGATCACTTTCCTCTCCCCCAAGTGCTTCAAAATGGATTCCTCTCCATGATTTTTCCTTGGACTGAGGTGAGGCTGACCGGTCTGTAGTTCCCTGGATTATCCTTCTTCCTTTTTTAAAGGATGGGCACTACATTTGCCTTTTTCCAATCACCCAGGACCTCGTCCAATCACCATGAGTTTTCAAAGATAATGGACAATGGTGATCCCTCGAACATTTTCTGTCCTTGGGTGGGTTGAAATTTCTTATGTGTAACACCAATATTGAGGTAGTGTGTGGATGTGCACCATGAATACAAACATAACACACACACACACACACATTATATATTAAGCAGCCCATATGTGTGGTAGAAAATATATGAAAACAAGACACCTGTCTAATTGCTGTGTGTGCACTTAGGGTATGTCTAGACTACATGCCTCTGTCGTCAGAGGCATGTAAAATAGGCTACCTGACATAGTCAATGAAGCGAGGATTTAAATATCCCCGGCTTCATTAAAATAAAAATGGCTGCCGCGCTGTGCCGGATCAGCTGATTGTCGGCACAGCACGGCAGTCAAGACGCGGATCAGTCGACAGGGGAAGCCTTTGTCGACCGCTCCCTTATGCCTCGTGAAACGAGGTTTACAGGAGCGGTCGACAAAGGCTTCCCCTGTCGACCGATCCGCGTCTTGACTGCCGCATTGTTCTGACAATCAGCTGATCCGGCACAGAGCAGCGGCCATTTTTATTTTAATGAAGCCGGGAATATTTAAATCCCCGCTTCATTGACTATGTCAGGTAGCATATTTTACATGCCTCTGCCGACAGAGGCATGTAGTCTAGACATACCCTTAGGCTGTATCTAGACTACACTGTTTTTTCAACAAAAGTTGGCTTATTTCAAAAAAAACTTCACCCACGTCTACACTACCACCGTGTTCTGTCAACAGTAAATCAAAAAAGTAGCGGTTTTGTCGACAGTGGTAAACCTCGTTTTACGAGGAATAACGCTATTTTTGACAGAGATCTGTCAAAAAGAGGTATGTGTGGATGCAGGGAAGAATTTATTTTGAAAATAAAGGCCTCCAGGAAGAAGCCGAGGTGGACACTCTTGCCAGACCTTCACCTCTATTGTTCCTGCCTGTAGCCATCTTTTAAAGGCACAGGCACCCAGAAGTAGCATTGTGGCAGAAAGCCAGCTCCAACCAGGATCCTGACTGCTCAGCTTTTCCTGGTAGGGCCACTCAGAGCCATGTCCCAGGGACAAGCCCCCCGAGAACCCCCTTCCAGGGACACATCCTCACAACAAGCCAGGGGCACCAAACGCCGGACACCCTCCTGGTCTGGGCCCGAGCTCAAAGCCCTCTTGGAGCTCTGGTCTGAGGAGGAGTCTCTTCAGGCCCCACAGTCCAGGAGGAGGAATGTGGACATTTATGCCGAAATGGCTGATGGCCTTGCTAAAAAAAGCCACCACCCCCACACACTAGACCAGGTCAGAGCCAAGGTGAAGGAGCTGCAGCAGGGGTATGTTAGGGCCCGTGAGTGCAGCTCCTGCTCTGGGAAAACAGCACACTATTGTGCATATTATGAGGACCTGGACAGGATACTGGGGGCAGGGGAACCCCTGTCTCCAGAGAAGGTAGTGGAGTCTGGGATGGAGACCCCTGTGCAACAGCGGCTGCAGCTCCAGGATGACACCCCAGAGGACCAGCAGCTCCAAGATGAGGAGGAGGAGGAGGAGGAGGATACCAGGAGCACAGTGACCCTCACCCTGGAGCCAGACACCCAGGGGCAGGAGGCCTCCCAGACAACTTCGGACACCGGGAAGGGAACATCAGGTGATTGCTGTGAGGGTCCAGTACACACAGGGCAGGGGAGGTGGGAGCAAAGTGGATGATGCAGTACTGTGACGTGTCATGCTGATCACAGCCTGGGGGGGCCCCACACATGGTTGAGCACAGGGAGGGCCGTCCTACCCCTGCACCCGCATGGGTGTGAGGCACCACCTGCTCCTGCAGACACTGATGCCAGGTGCGGGCATGGCTTGGGGACTCTGGGATTGCCACACAGCTTCAGGCCTCTCAACAACCTGTGGGAACCACAACTGAGGCCTGACACTTGTCTGTGCTGCTTGGCCATGGTGTGTGGGGAGCGGGGGGGGAGGAGGGGGGAGTGCAGGATGGTAGTCTGCACACCGTCTGGGTTGCAGGGAGGCTGTGGCTGCTGGCCAGGCCACACCACGTCTTGCTGAGAATACATGAACATCCCCTTACCCTAGGACAGGCACTGACTGCTGAGAAGGAAGGCATTCTCAGGGAAAATGTGAGCATGCATGACTGATGACTTTTCACTCTTGTCCTCCACAGCCGGATCAGCTGTCCAGGAGGGGAGTGCCACACCTGTCCCACCACCCAGACAGCTGCAGGGAACCCGTCGGCACTGGAGCACATATTTGGACCTGGTGCGCCAGCACATCTCGGTCCTGCAAGGGATGCAGGACACATTTACACAGAGGATGCAGGCAGGGGCACAGTGGTGCAGTTGCCTCCTGGATGAGTTTGTCCAGCAGCGCACTACAATTTGCACTGATATCCGGGAGGCAATGGCCTTCCCCGTTCCTGTGCCTGTTCCTGCTCCTCCTGCTCAGCCAGCCCCTGCCTCACCCCCTGCCCCTCCCTCACCCCCTGTCCCCGCCTCACCGCCTGCCCCCGCCTCACCCCCTGCCATCCCAGACCCAGGTGAGGCCCCACCTCCTGCCCAGCCCCCTCCTGTCCCAGCCCACATGCACGGCCGTCTCCAAGCACACCCCCGCAGCCAAGATGGCAAGGGCTCTTCATCTAGGCGGCACCCTCAGCCCTGAGCCTCCCTTCCCCATTCCAGGTTTACATCCCCCTTCCCACCTGTGAGAGTCAGTAAGTTAAGCACTTTACTTTGTTAACCAAAAGTTTATTTTTATTTAGAAAATAGTTGTCTAGGTTTTGGAACAAATAACAGCGCAATAAACTGTACACATATTTTGTCAAGAACACCTGCCTCCGTTTTCTGTGAATGTGCAACTTGGGGCAGGGAGGGGTTTTGGGGGGGGAAGGCACTGGGGGCATGGGGCAAACCCACATTTGGAAGGCCCTGGGGAAACTCCTGGGGCTCCTTGGGAGAATCTCTCCCTCAGGGCTTCCCGAATAAGCAATCCCAACTGATGGGCTTGGCGGATTGGCAGCTGTCTGGGGCTGCTCAAACTGCCTCCCCTCCACATCAGCCCATGTCCCCCCTGCGTGGAGGAAGGCCTCCCCTTTCCTCTACACCAGGCTGTGCAGCACACAACAGGCAGCAACCACTGTGGGGATGTTGCATTCCCCCCATGTCCAGCCGAGTGAGCAGGCATCTAAATCTGCCCTTCAGACCGCCAAAGGTGCACTCTACCTGGAAGCGAGCCCGATTCAGGTGAGAGTTAAACAGTTCCCTGCTCACATCCAGGTGTCCAGTGAATGGCTTCATGAGCCAGGGCATAAGGGGGTACGCCGCGTCGGCCACAATGCACATAGGCATCTGCACATCCCCCAGTGCAAAGTTTCTCTCCGTAAAGAATGTCCCAGCCTGCAGCCTGAAGTACAGGTATGAGTTCCGGAAGATGTGGGCATCGTGTGCCTGGCCTGACCATCTGACACAAATGTCTGTGAATTGTCCCTGGTGGTCGACCAGGGCCTGCAGCACCATACAAAAGTAGCCCTTTCTGTTAATATACTGGCTGCTTGATGGGGTGGTGTGTGGATCCGATAGTGTGTCCCGTTGAGTGCTCCACCGCAGTTTGGAAATCCTAGCCCTGCAAATCCGGCCAAGATGGTATCCAGGTCTCTGAGGCGGACAGTCCTGTGAAGCAGCTCTGAATTGATGGCTGTCACCACCTGCAGAAAGGGACAAATAGAAACACACATAATAGGACATTAGAGGAGCTGCGTGAGCTGATGAGAGGTGCTTCCCCACCCCTCCCCTCCCAGACCCAAGAGTCCCCCCCTCAGGCAACCCCCCATCCCCGCCCCCGCACCATGGCATGGTGAGGCCAAGAGGACTTCTACCACTGCCACCCCCATCTCCCATTCCCTCTGCCCAGTCCTGACTACCCCCCTTATCTGTCCCCCCCATGGACTGTCCCCAGAGAGTGACTTACCTCCATCAAGACAGCCCCAACAGTAGACCTCCCCACACCAAACTCGTGTCCCACGGAGCAGTAGCCATTGGGGGTGGCCAGCTTCCAGTGAGCAATAGCGACCCGCTTCATCAGGGGGATGGCGGGCCGCAAGTGGGTGTTCTGGCATTGTACGGCAGGGGCAAGCCAGGCACACAGCTCCTGGAAGGTGGACTTGCTCATACGGAAGTTTCGGAGCCAAGCCTCGTCGTGCCACTGATCCATAACAAGCCGGTCCCACCAGTCTGAACTGGTGTCCAGCTCCCAAACTCATCTCTGCAGGAATAAGTTTGGTGGCAAGGGCAGTGGGGCTGCAGCCCAAGTGAGGGGTCAAAGCTGGGCTCTGAATCCAGCTCTGCCACAGACATCATGATGGTCTCATGAAGATGCAGCAGAACTTCCAGCACCACAGTATGAGGCCATCGCCTGCCCAGTGGCAGCTCAGGCTCCATGGCCAAAAACACAGTGAAAAGCAGAAAAAAAACCCTGAAAATGTGGTGTCCGAGGAAGCAGGGCAACCAGAGCAAGAACTGCAGCAGCTTTGCTTTCCCTCCAGGAGGTAGGCAAGCCAGAAGCAGGAGCAGAGCAATGGCTGTCCAGGGGGATCCCTTTAAGCACGTGTCTCTGGAAAGGGCATGCAGCAGCACCTAGAAATAAAGGCTGCCGCTATGCCCTGCCAGAAGCACTTCCGGGTGCCTTTTTTTTTGAAAGCGCGTCCGGCAGTCTGGATTCTCTTTTTAGAAAAAGCGGATCGATTTTTCGATCTGCATAATGCAATCTAGATGCTCTTTTTCAACAGAGGCTTTTTCAAAAGATACTGTCGAAAAAGGCGTGTAGTCTAGACGTACCCTCGGTGACTATAGAGGTGCTGTACAAAGGTAGGGAATTAGCCTTCTTCCACTCAAGGAAGAGTAGAAGCCCCAGAACAAATTAACACATGGCTTCAGGGTTTGTATACAGATGCAGGTTTCAAAGAGCTTGAAAATAAGGTTTCATCCCACAAAACTAGCATCACACCTACTACTTGCTACTTTTGACTTATAAGAGCCAGAACTCTTGCACATAGCAAAGATCTGTCCTTAATGCAATACAATTTACCATGTATTAATTAGTAACATAGGATTTAAAAATCATTAAGTTCAGAGTTTTAGATATCTGCAATACTCCAAAAATTGTTAAAAGAATTTTTTTCTTTCTTATCTTAAGCCATTAGCACTCATGTAAACTTTGTTGGAAATGCAATCATGCAAATGTCCTCCTAGCAAACACACACCCTGCAGCTTATTCCCCTCTCTACAACCCAGCCTAACAGAGAGAGGACTGCAGCAAGTCAGGACACACCAAACAAACTGCCCCTTATCTCCCACTTCCCAGCCCAGGAGGGTTGAAGATACTCATGGGTTTCTGCCTCTCTCTCCCTCTCTGTTTCTCTCTGTGTGTGTCTCTCTCTCCTCCAGCAGACAGGGCTCTCCAAACTCCCCATCCCTTCTGACTTTCCCCCAAGCCAATTAATTACTCAGTCCCTCCCTTCGTCCTTCCCTCCCCCCTCCACTTATTGCTTCCTTATCTTAGTTGCTTATCTCATCTACTTTTCTGCTCTGGGAGCTCTTCAGGTCAGCACCCTACAGCATTTAGCTGCTCTTTACAGACACCCCACCCTCCTGTCAGTCAGCTGAGCTCTCTGCCTGCGTGGGGAGTTTTGAACTTCTGACCAGGGCTCAGAAAATATCTGTGAGAAAATAGCTGTGCAATTGTGCAGCTTAGAGAGAACTTTGCTCTGCAATCCATATCAGCCAACTCCCTCAGCACCCTCAGATGCATTAGATCTGGTCCCATGGATCTGTGTATGTCCAACTTTTCTAAACAGTTCTTAACCTGTTCTTTCTCCACCGAAGGCTGCTCACCTCCTTCTCATACTGTGTTGCCTAGTGCTGAAGTCTGGGAGCTGACCTTGTTTGTGGAAGCAGAGGCAAAAAAAGCATTGAATACTTCATCTTTTCCAACATCATCTGTCACTAGGTTACCTCCCTCATCCAGTAAGGGCGGACATGCCTGCAGAAACCTTTCTTGTTACCCTTAACATCCCTTGCTAGCTGCAATTCCAGTTGCAGTTTGGCCCCCCTGATTACACCCCTACATGCTTGAGCGATATATTTATACTCCTCCTTAGTCACCTGTCCAAGTTTCCACTTCTTGTAAGCTTCCTTTTTGTGCTTAAGCTTGCCAAGCCAAGCTAGTTGCCTACTATATTTACTTTTCTTACTGCACATTGGGTCTGTTACTCTGCCTTCAATAAGGATTCTTTAAAATACTGCCAGCTCTCCTGGATTCCTTTCCCTGTGGGAGTCAAAGTCTGCTTTTTCTGAAGTCCAGGGTCTCTATTTTGTTGCGCTCCTCTCTTCCTTTGGTCAGGATCCTGAAATGATCATTGCTTTCCAGGTTGCCACCCACATCTACTTCCCATACTCATTTGAGCTCAATCTATTTCTCAATTAATAAATAAAAATGGTTGGCATTTTTGCTGTGATGGAAGGGAGTTCCATCACTGTCCAAAATCTGCAACTGCAACATACAGGCATGTTGAGGACAACAGCTGATTATTTCCTATTTAGTGCTATTCTAGAGCTTTGTTGCAGCACTAGAGTGCCCAGTGTGGCTTAGAGGTCTTAGTACAGACATTCCCAAACTAGTCTGTGGACTACCAGTAGTCCAAGAAGAATTTGTTTGGTCACATGGGCTTGGATTTTCCTTGTTTTCAATTGCTAAATTTCATTTAAAAGATACATAACCCATTTTTCCATGTAAGCAATTCCTGTAGTTACCTCATGTTTTTTAGTCACAACTGGAGGAGAGTTGTTCTTTGCGATCATGTATGATTGTGCAGTGGTCTATGAGACCAACTCATTTAAATATGTTCTTATCTGAGACTTCTGTCCTAGAGCAATTATACATAATCCTTTAGTAATTCAAAGACAAGGGAAGCCCTAGAGTACTGGAAGATTTAAAAGCAGTATTAGAAAGCTGAATTGCATGGCTAGGCCTGCTTTTTTAAAGCATTAGAGGAGAAAGGTATCTGGGTTGCATTCCTCATGGTTCCTGGCATGGTGCCTGATAGAAAAATATACCTTTCTTTTTCAGAAAGATTTTTCTCTTATGTGCACAAAGGAAAGAGGGAGGATCATACCTGCAAGCTTCAAAGAGCTATCTTTTGTTAGAAGAAGGAGTAAACATATTTGCTTAAATATTCCATATTTTCTTCAGGATTTTAATTTCCATGGTTGAATCAGTTTTGATAACACTAGTGGGAAGAGGAATATTGTTTAAATTCTGTGCCAGGGTGACAAAGTGTGGTGATATTTTAATATCCCTGTTTAAATTAGTCTGAAATGTTGCAATTTTGACAGTGAGCCAACAGGATTACATATCATCTTTCTTCCACATGCCATTTTATATATTCTCACAATAAAATCCTGTTTGATGCTCAGATAAACAAACCAGTGGTTCAAACATATAGAAATATTTTGGATGAAAGTCTAACAGAAGCTGCACAGAACTCACAGCCCGAGGTCTGGGGATGGAGAGGATGGTAGTGGATTCTATGGTATCTTTAAGCTATCTTTGTGCCTTTCTGACCTCCTGATGCTCAAGGCAGGGGACCATTCCCTGGCATAATTTAGACTTCCTGGGTTCTATGTTATGGCAGATTCCCTCTAGGGAATGCCTAGAATCAGGACTGCCTAGAATCTCTGTAGTTTCACCTTAAAGATACTCTTTCCATTTCCAGCATGACACCAAAGCCAAGATTTATTAGGGGGGCCTCAGAAGGAATATTTGGCTATCTTCCACAATGCCTGAACCAGGGAATGCTTTCCTTACTAGTCAGTCCCACGACATTTAAAAGGTGGCTAACTGATAGATTTAAAAAATTAACTGTAAATGGGGAATCATTATTCACAGAATCATACAGAATCATAGAATACTAGAACGGGAAGGGTACATCTACACTAGCCCCCTAGTTCGAACTTGGGAGGCTAATGAGGGTGACCGAAATTGCAAATGAAGCGCGGGATTTAAATATCCCACACTTCATTAACATATTCCTGGGCGATCGCCATTTTGGAGATTGACTAACCCGGAATAACTGCCCGCATCTACACGTGGCAGTGAAATGGGAGTTTGAAGTAAAGCCCTAACTCAAATTAGCTGTTATTCCTCCTGGAATGAGGTTTAACAGCTAATTCGAATTAAGGGCTTTACTTCTAACTCCCGTTTCACTGCCGCGTGTAGACGCGGGCAGTTATTCCGGGCTAGTCAATTTCCAAAATGGCGACCAGCCGGGAACATGCTAATGAAGCGCGGGATATTTAAATCCCGTGCTTCATTTGCAATTTCGGTCGCCCTCATTAGCCTCCCTAGTTCGAACTAGGGGGCTAGTGTAGACGTACCCGAAGGGAACTTAAGCGGTCATTCAGACCAGTCCCCTGCCCTCACGGCAGGACCCAGTACCATCTAGGCTATCCCTGATAGATGTCTATCTAACCTTCTCTTAAATATCTCCAGAGATGGAGATTCCACAACCTCCCTGGGCAACTTATTGCAGTGTTTAACTATCCTGACAGTTAGAAAGTTTTTCCTAATGTCCAACCTAAACCTCCCTTGCTGCAATTTAATCCCATTGCTTCTTGTCCTATCGTCAGAGGCCAAGGAGAACAAATTTTCTTCCTCCTCCTTGTGACACCCTTTTAGATACCTGAAAAACACTATCATGTCCCCTCTCAGTCTTCTCCTTTCCAAACTAAATAAGCCCAATTCTTTCAGTCTTCCCTCATAAGTCATTTTCTCGCAAGTTTTAATCATTCTTGTTGCTCTTCTTGGACCTTCTTCAATTTCTCCACATCTTTCTTGAATTGTAGTGTCCAGAACTGGACACTATACTCCAATTCAGGTCTAATCAGCACAGAGTAGAGCGGAATAATGACTTCTCGTGTCTTGCTCACAACACTCCTCTTAATGCATCCCAGAATCATGTTTGCTTTTTTTGCAACTGTTGACTCATATTTAGCTTGTGGTCCACTATGACCCCAGATCCCTTTTTGCAGTACTTCTTCCTAGTTAGTCACTTCCTATGCTGTATGTATGAAATGGATTATTCCTTCCTAAGTGGGGTACTTTGCATTTGTCCTTATTAAACTTCATCCTATTTACCTCAGACCATTTCTCCAATTTGTCCAGATCATTTTGAATTATGACCCTATCCTCCAAAGCAGTTGCAACCCTTCCCAGCTTGGTATCATCTACAAACTTAATTAGCGTACTCTCTATGCCAATATCTAAATCGTTGATGAAGATATTGAACAGAATCAGTCCCAAAACAGATCCCTGTGGACCCCCACTTGTTATGCCTTTCTAGCAGGATTGTGAACTATTAATAACTACTCTCTGAGAATGGTTATCGAGCCAGTTATGTACCCATCCTACAGTAGCCCCATCTAAGTTGTATTTTCCTAGTTTATTGATTAAAAAGATCATGTGAGACCGTATTAAATGCCTTACTAAAGTCTAGGTATATCACGTCCACCACTTCTCCCTTATCCACATGACTCATCTTATCAAAGAAAGCTGTCAGACTGGTTTCACATGATTTGTTCTTTACAAATCCATACTGGCTGTTACCTATCACCTTGTTACCTTCCAGGTGTTTGCAGATGAATTCCTTAATTACTTGCTCCATTATCTTTCCTAGCACAGAAGTTAAACTGACTGGTCTGTTGTTTCCTTGATTGTTCTTATTTCCCTTTTTATAGATAGGCACTATGTTTGCCCTTTTCTAGTCTTCTGGAATCTCTCCTATCTTCCATGATTTTTCAAAGATGACAGCTAAAGGATCAGGTACCTCCTCTATCAGCTCTGTGAGGATTCTAGGATGCATTTCATCAGGCCCTGGTGACTTGCAGACATCTCAATTTTCTAAGTGATTTTTAACTTACCTTCTAAACCTACCCCATCCCCACTAGTATTCACTATATTAGGCATTTCTTCATCATCAGACTTCTTGGTGAAGACCTAAACTAAGAAGTCATTAAGCACCTCAGCCATTTCCAAGTTTCCTGTTCCTGTTTCTCCTTCCTCACTGAGCAAAGACTCTGTCCTTGGTCTTCCTCTTGCTTCTAATATATTTATAGAAAGTTGTCTTCGTTCCCTTTATGTCTGTAGCTAGTTTGAGCTCATTTTGTGCCTTTGCCTTTCTAACCTTGCCCCTGCATACCTGTATTGTTTGCTATATTTATCCTTTGTAATTTGTCCTAGTTTCCACTTTTTATATGATTCCCTTTTGATTTTTAGCTCATGCAAAACCTTCTGATTAAGCCAAGGCGATCTTTTGTCATACTTTCAATCTTTCCTATGCAGGGAAATAGCTTGCTTTTAGGCCCTTAATAATGTCCTTTTGAAAAAGTGCCAACTCTCTTCAGTTGTTTTCTCTTAGGCTACATGTAGACTGCAAGCCTCTTTTGAAAGAGGCTTTTTTGAAAGAATCTTTCAAAAAAACCTCTTTAGAAAGAAAGCATGTCAACTGCAACCACTTCTTTCGAAAAAGCAAGCCACTTTCTCAAAAGAGAGCACCCAGGCAGTCTGGATGCTCTCTTCTGAAAAAGCCCTGTTTGCATTCAATAACGCCTTTTTTCGAAAGAGCACTTTCGAAAAAAGACGTTATTCCTTGTAAAATGAGGTTTACCGCGGTTGAATAAACCATTGCGTTCTTTCGATTTAATTTCGAAAAGAACAGGGCGGAAGTCTAGATGCAGGGGATTTTTTTTTTAAAAAAGGCCACTTTTTTGAAAAAACCCTGTAGTCTAGACACACCTCTAGTTTTGCTTTCCATGGGAGCTTACCTACCATCTCTCTGAGCTTACCAAAATCTGCCTTCCTGAAATCCATTGCCTCTATTTTACTGTTCTCCCTTTTACCATTCCTTAAAATCATGAACTCTATGATTTCATGATCACTTTCACCCAAGCTCCCTTCCGCTTTCAAATTCTCAACCAATTCCTCCCTCCTTGTTAAATTATTGAATAGGTGTATTTCAAATGGGGTCCTGTTTGGATCAATTCTTCAGTCTATGCTGTTTAGCATTTTTATTAGTAGTATAAAATCCTCTCCAATACAGTTGCAGACAATACACAAATTGGGGTGTTAGTAAATAATGAAGAGAATAATGGAGAGAATAGGTCATTAGTACAGAGTAATCTGAATTATTTGATAAACTGGGAAGAAGCAAATAATATGTGTTTTAATATGAGTAAATGTGAATAGAATATATTCAGGAATTAAAAATGCAAGCAATTACCTATAGACTAGGGGACTCTGTACTGTGAAGCCATGACTTAGGCATTGAAGTGGATAATCAGCTAAACATGAGCACCTAGTGTCATGCTGTAGCCAAAAAGAGCTAACATATGTTAGAGGGCTTTTCCCTACACCTTACCATTTCCCTGAGTTCTTTTCATGCAGACAGAAAGCCACAATATCAGAAGTCCAAAGTGCAGATAATTGAATGTTTATTGGGGTTAACTTCAGCAAGCATGATTCATATTTTCCCTTTCCCGCGATTTACTTTGTGTTTGCCCCCAATAGTGATAAGCCGACTATACCTCAGCCAACCATTTTACTGAAATTTTATTAACCTGTCCTAACGTATTGTGTAATGTATAATTGTAGCACTGGAATGGAATTTTGTAACTAATAAGTCAGTTGTAATACATGTATGTTATAGCAAAAGGATTGGATTAAACTTAAATACAAGATGTAGGCCTCACACAGGGCCAGGCAGCTTTGCTATTTTAGCTCCAACTCTGTTTGATGTCAGCATGTTAAAGTGAAGGGATGGAATATCGTAATACATAGTGATGTTAGTGTTAGATAAGGCCTTGTAATAGATAGAAAAAAAGTTTAATGTTGAAAGATTTTGTAACTTTGTTAAAGTGACTTAGAGAGAGAGAATGTTTTAGGAGAGATAAGTGTGAAGGCCACTGCATGCTCAAATGGTCAGGGGGGCCCTGAAGACTCAGAAACACCAAATCATTATACACTAAATGAAAGAACTCAGAAGACGCAGACTACCCGGGCAGACTGATGAACCCTGAAGCTAAAGGCAAGCTCCCCTTGATAGGGAACCAATCACAACTTTTGCCAGAAAGACAATACTCAGGAAGGGTCCTCAGCATACTGATATCAGAGGACTGTGAGAACAACTTCTTCCCAATAAACATATGTCATAGGAAGACTGATTGTGATGCTGAATGACTAATTACTGCCTAGCAGGGCAAAATGCATAGACTTGCGTGGAAGGAAAGTCCTATAAAGGATGGGGTATCTTGTACGATTCTCGGGTTCTGTCCTGCTAAGATCAAGACCAGGAGGGGCATCAGTCCGGATGACATGAACCCGGCTCCTACCTCGCACCTAACCTATCTGGCCAATAGGTTGGGCCGAGCAACAGACTGGTAACTATTCCATCAGCAGGATGTGTGTGTGTGCATGTGTGTGTGTGTATAAATGCATATGCTACTTTGTTATATTGCCAATAAATGCAGCATGTTGCCTTATCCCCCTGAAAAAGATCCCGTGTGTTTCTTATAAGCATAACATAATTCGCTGAGCAATTGTGAACTACCCAGCAAAATTAATTATACAACAGACAGAAACAAAGAGACAGTCAGAGATCACACAGATTAACAACAGAAAAGTGGGAACAGTAAAGACAAAACAATAAAGAAATGAGTATTTTACAACCACAACTATTCGTAAGTGAGTTCTTGCCAGACAGAATGTTATTAAACGAAGATTTCTTTAAACATTCTGGGATCTTTTCTTTATCTGGAGATGTTAGATTAGATCACATTCTTAACAGCCTAATTTTACCCTGTTTCAGTGTGGCTGGTTTGGAATGTGAGGTTGTGACCATTGCTTCTCAACTAATGGCTGTCGCTGCTGCTTAGAACAAGGTCTCAGACTGTCACAGTGAGTGAAGGCACATACACAAGTGGACTTTTGATTTTGATTCTTTGTTTTATACCTCCAAAACTAGCTAAGTGATGAGAATACACCTAATTCCTTAAAGTATAGGCCTTTACAGGCAGGCCTGAATATCTATATTCTAACAACACAATCCTTGGATTCATCAACAGGAACTCTCAAGTAGGAATAGAAAGTTTATTATACCTCTGACTTTAGCACCAGTGTGGCTGCTGCTGGAATCCTGTGTTCAATTTCAGTATCCACAATTCAAAAAGAATGTTGAAAAACTGGAGAGGATATGGAGACGAGATGCAAGTATGATTAAAGGATCACAAAACCTGCTGTATAGTGAAAGATTCAAGAAACTTAATAAAGAGAAAGCAAAGGATGACTTGATCTCAGTCCATAAGTACCTTCTTGGGGAAGAAATATTTAATAATGAGTTGTTCAGTCTATCAGAGAGAGTGGTATAATATGATGCATTGTCTGAAAGTTTGTTAGACAAATTCAGACTAGAAATAAGTGTTAATTTTTTAACAGTGGAAGTAATTACTAAGGCTTATGGTGAATCCTCCCTCACTGAAAATTTTAAACTCAAAATATATTTTTGAGTTTAAACTCAAAATATATTTTTGAGTTTAAAAGATATGCTCTAGGAATTATTTTGGGGAAGTTCTATGGTCTCTGTAATTCAGGAGATCAGACTAGATGATCACAACGGTCCCTTTTGACCTTTGCCCTATGAGAGTCCCCTTTATGACTTTCAGCCCTTTTAAGGAACATAAAGTAGCCTAAATTGGAGTCAAGTAGCCTAAATTGGAGTCAACCTTCTATGGTTAAATTGCTATATAGATTGCCCCCTATTTATTTATATATTAAAAATATCCTTTATCCACTGAAGTGAGAGGCAAAACTCTCATTGACTTCAGTGAAGCCAGAAGTTCACCATTAATTCTATTGCAAATTCTATTTTTTCCTAATTATCATATTCTGAATGCACAGACTACTTCTTTGTAACATGTAGTACTTAAAATGTTGTGAATTGGAGCAGTAAGTACTCCTTTAATATTTCTTTGTTACACTAACTGGCAGAGGGCAGTAGTATATCTGGTAACTAGGATATAAATGTCACAAAATTGGATGAACATGAGTTCCTTTACTTAGGTTCCATTTGCCTAAATTAGGGGATTAGATTCCAGCATGACAGGTGCTTTAGACACACCTGTGGAAAAGAGAAGGAAGTGATTTAAAAATAGGTTTAATGTAATAGAACTATGGAATGAATGCCTCTTCCCCTCTCTTAAATTAAACTGATAGCAGCCTTTAACATTCAGGTAGCCTATTGCAACTCCGTTTGGAAGCAATGCTTTTTAATTTTAATGTTCTTGTTATACTCACATGCACACAGAAGCTTATCCTAATCTCACTTCATATCGTGTCAAGGGTACAAACACCACTTAACGTTTTTTTTCAGCACAAAAAGCTAGTCATAAGCATAAGAAATACATCTGTATTGTAGTCAATGTTTGCTGTAATCAAGGCCCAATGTACTTTGCAGCAAGCTTGACCTGAATTCTGCATCAAAAACCTGCATTTGTTGCTCTCCATTGCAGCTTGCTGGAGTGCAATAAAACAAGAAAGATTTTTTTAAAAACTGAGGAATTTGTTTACTGAATTGAGTATGGAACTTAATAGATACAAACAGTTTAGTAGTGCTTGTGTTATTTGATTCAGTTAAGCTATGTCTAAACAGCAGCGTTATTTTGGAATAACAGCAGTTATTCCGAAATAACATAGTCCGCCTCTACAGGCAAGCAGTTATTTTGACATAATGCTGAAATAATGGAGAGCTGGAGGACTTCTTACTCCAACTCCTGTAACCCTCATTGTACGAGGAGTAAGGGGAGTTGGGGGAAGAGTGCTCTATCGCAAAATAACTGCTGTGTAGACAGGACCAAAAGTTGAAATAAGCTATTTTGACTTAAGCTACGCAGTTAGCATAGCTCAAGTTGCGTAGCTTATTTTGAGTGTAGCGCTGCTATGTAGATGTGTCCTTAGATATTATGCTGCTAGTTCACTTTCATTTTTAGATATGACCCTGGATTGTGAATTGATAATCCAGAGTGACAGAGTAAAAGTTTTCTGAGCAGAAGTAAAAGGTTTTTTCAGTTGGGTAGGGGATATTGAGCAGTTTTAGAGCCTAAGTATGTGTGGGATATTGTTAGAGGTCAAGCGATAAATAAAATAGCTGGATATTCCTGAGAAAAGTGATAATCAGTGACATAATTAATAATATTGACATTTCAATTGTCATCCTTAGACTTGAAAATTAACACATTCACATGAAAATAGTAATCAATACATTATTTAGAACTATCAGTTCAGATTGTCAGACTCAGGCAAACATCGCTTACTGATTTGCACTCAGTTCACATTTTTTTCACAACCATTCTTGTTTGGTT
Organism: Pelochelys cantorii; assembly: GCA_032595735.1. NCBI lineage: Eukaryota > Metazoa > Chordata > Testudines > Trionychidae > Pelochelys > Pelochelys cantorii. Next base: position 66,654,978 of record CM064330.1, read on the forward strand.
GCACAACGGCAGTTTTATAGTAGGGAAGCCTTATTTTTTAGAGGCCAAATCTTTTTGTGTGGCAAATCTGGATTAGCACCGTTTATTTCAGTGGAGATGCCTCATGATTTGCACCAGTTTTACTGTGATAGGAATTCAGCTGGGAAGTCTAATAGGTGATTAACCTGATATGCAGCTGTTCTATTTTAAATCTAATACAGAAAATTAATTGTTTCAGACACTTATTTGGCTGGATGCTGGGAGTTGTTTCTGAGAATGGGTTTTGTCTCCTATTTGTCCTTTGCCTCCCACAGTGAATAAAAATTGAAATTTTTAATGAGGTATTGAGGATGAGTTTAATAAATGATGCTGTTTCTTTATGCCTTTTTTCCTTTTGTTTCTCTTCACACACTTTCTAGTTTTTGGAATGTTAAGTCCCTTCTTAAGGATGAGAATGCCAGTGGTGGTTTATAGTTTCCCTACTCAGGTAGGAAGCTTGAGGAAATAAAAGAAAGGTTCCCCATAAATCATTCTACTAAAAATTCTAGTCTCATCCAGGTAATAGTTCCACAAAATATCATGTCTTCAGAGTCCTATGTACTTCATAGTTTTTTCCATTGTTATTTTTTGTCTATTTTTGGTTTCTATGTGCCATAGAAAAATTGCAGCTGAATGTTATGTTCATCTTCAAAAATTGAATTGAATTTCCATTCACTTTTTGATTCTGCACTGGTTAAAACTGACATGTTTTTCTGTGCTTTTGCAAACAGGACCAAGCCAATTGCATTTGTTTCACTTCACCTGAGTAGCAGGAAAACTGCACATGGGGCCATTAATCAAAGTAAAGTACTTAGCCTGAAATACCACAGGGATAAATTATCAATAAAGTAGTTTCTCTTTATTATGTGGAAACTGTTGAGAAATTACAGATGTTAATATAATTAATACTAAATTATATTTGGGGAACCAAACAAAACTAGGGATGCCATATTCACTTAACTATAGTATAGATGCATGGCAGAAAATCCAATAGCAGAGGGGATCTGCAGAGGGGATCTGCAAGTTGGAAGTTTGCTGATTTGAGGTTCCTCTGCAAAAAATATGTTGAGATGCTACTGTGTAAGTCATCTGCAACAAGAGATCTAGAAAGACATTCTGGGGTGGGGTCCATATGTTTGTGTTCATTTAAGTGTACTCATCCAATAACGGAAGCTATACAAATACCTTCACACAGACTTCACTTTTGAGGAATGGATCATTTCCCTTAATTTATTCTCTAATATCTAGTTATTGTTCTCCTCTGTCATTCTTCTCATTTATTGTCTCTCCAGGCACTATCTTCCTCTCTCTAATCTTTAGTTTACTGTAGCTCCTACGTTTTCCCTGTAAGTGCTTCATTTGACTGGTTTGTTCATGAAGATGCCAGAAATCAGGGCCTTCTTTAATACAACATATTGTTCTTTGCTTTAGAAGGAGATACAGAGATGCCAAAGAGCAATGTAGATGGTTTCTGTGTAGAAGAGAAATCTACAGAGACTTGGGTAATGAATTCAGTTTTGTGGAATACTGTTATTTTATATTCTTATTTTTCTGAATGGGATGGTGTTCTAGTGGCAGAGCCTTCATTGTCTTTGAATGCACTCAAGCTACATAGATTGATAGGTGTTCTTTCAAGCTCATTGTTTTCATGGAAGCTCAGTACTTTAAAAAAAATCTTGTTTCCACATTGCAGAAGCACAAGTAAATTGCAGAGTTTGCTGAAACTGATTTTCTATAAGTAAATAGCAATCTTCACAGATGAAAGCTCAGATATGAAGCTTTTCCAAGGTTTGTTAAATGAATTTTAATTCATCGGGGGAGGTGTGTGTCACTATTATGTGCTATTACAAAATGTTCATATTTTTTACTTGATAAAAATTTGGTCTTTGAAACAATATTCCTGTGGCATCCTGCAGGGATTAGTTCTTGGTCCTATACTATTAATATTTTTTTTTTCAGTGTGACCTGAAAGTAAATGAATAATCATCACTGATAAAGTTTGGAAATACAACAAAAATTGGGAGAATGTTAAAAAATGAAGAGGACAGGTCACTGATATAGAGAAATCTAGACCACAAGTAAACAATATATGTTTTAATATGGCTAAATTAAATATATATCCCTAGGGATAAAAAGTATAGGTCATACTTACAGAATGAGGTTCTCTATCCTAGAAAAAGTGACTCTAAAAAATATTCAGGCATCATTGTAATCATGTCATGCTCCAAGTGTGATTCTGTTGCCAAAAGAGGTAATGCAAATCTGGAATGCATAAAGAGGGGAATCTCAAATAGGAGCAGAGAGGATATTTTACCTCTATATTTGATGCTTGAGTGACCACTGCTTGCATACTGTGTCTAAAAGCCATCAGAATGACCTCACTGCATATTAAATGGTGGGGATCACTGTCTGACTTGTAGGAAAAGGGTGTAACCTTCTTAAGGGCTAGAGAGACAGAGTGACTTATTGCAGCAGCTTTGTACTGAGTCAACATGAGGAACCTGACCCTCCCATCCCAGTGGAAGTGGGAAAATCATTAATGTCCAACTGGTGCAGGAAAATCCTTCTTTTACCTGGACCAGGCAGAACATCACCTACTCTCCCTCCCATAGAGGTAGTTAAATATAAAGTTTTGTCGTGATTGATTTTGGGGATTATACTAGTCACTCCTTTCTTGGGGAGCTGGGAACAAAGGACTTTTCATTGTAAGAGTAGCCAAGGGGATATGGGGTTTTTCTCCTTTTTGATACTGGGTTAGAGGTTAATTGAGGCAGACATGGAACATGGGTGAGGCTATGATGCTGCATTCATTATGTATAATTGGTGTGGTTATTTAGTGCAGATACTCCATAGGGAAGGGCTACAGTGATGAAATAGGTTGGTAAAAGATTTAAAGGAGGTATTCTTTCACAGAGTAGAAATGGAGGTTTCAGGCTCCTGTGACTGGTATGGCATGGAGCCAACCACCTCCTTTATTACCTCTCTCAACCTTTATTTGCATAAAGAGAGAGTGTTCACAGCAGCCTCCACTTCAGGTCTATATAAATGATTATAAAATTAGTTATTCTATAGACTTTTATCTGCCAGCTATTCCCAGACATTTAGGAATAGAGTTGCAGCCTAATTATATCACAGCCACTGTATCCTGCTCTCCTTCTGGTATAGCCAGACAATGATTAAAGTATTAGGGAAGGTGTATACTGGACCTAGAAGGTTGGGTTAAGGTACGCAACTTCAGCTATGTAAATAACGTAGCTAGTGTCAACGTACCTTAAGCCGAGCTTGACACCATCTCCACAACAGGAGGTCAACAGGAGCAAATGCTCCCATCAACTACCTTTATTCTTTGTGAATCAAGGAGTATCTGCACCAGCCAGGGGCATCCTCAGTGTTCAATTTAGGAGGTCCTTACTAGACCGCTAAATCGAATGCCAGAAGATCAATCTGTGGTGTGATAAGTAGAGATGTGGCCTAAGAAACCATGCCTTATAGTGATAGATTCAAGGAGCTCAGTCTATTTAGCTTATTAAAGAGAAGGCTAAGGGCTGAATATAAGTGTCTACCAGGAGACCAAATATTTACTCATGGGCTCTTCAATTTAGCATACATACAAAACGTTGGAGACTAATTTGGCTACAACTACTCAAGAGAGAGGTCTTGGAGTCATTGTGGATAGTTCTCTGAAAACATCCACTCAGTGTGCAACAGCAGTCAAAAAAAGCAAATAGAATGTGAGGAATCATTAAAAAAGGGATAGAGAATAAGACAGAGAATATCTTATTGCCTCTATATAAAACCATGGTACACCCATATCTTGAATACTGCATACAGATGTGGTCTCCTCATCTCAAATTGGCATTGGAAAAAGTTCAGAAAAGGGCAACAAAATGATTAAGGGTTTGGAATGGGTCCCATATGAAGAGAGATTAAAAGGACTTTTCAGCTTAGAAAAAAAGGAGACTAAGGGGAGATATGATAGAGGTCTATAAAATCATGACTAGTGTGGAAAAAGTGAATAAGGAAATGTTATTTACTTATTCCCACAATATAAGAACTAGGGATCATCAAATGAAATTAATAGGCAGCAGGTTTACAACAAATAAAAGGAAGTTTTTCTTCACTCAGAGCGCAGTCAACCCGTGGAACTGCTTGCCAGAGGATGTGGTGAAGACTAGGACTTTAACAGGGCTCAAAAAAGAGCTAGATAGATTCATGGAGGTTAGGTCCATCAGTGGCTATTAGCCAGGATGGGTAGGAATGGTGTCCCTAGCATCTGTTTGTCTGGAAATGGGTGACAGGAGAGGGATCATGAGAGGACTACCTGTTGTGTTCCCTTCCTCTGGGGCATTTGGTATTGGCCACTGTTGGCAGACAGGACACTGGGTTGGATGGACCTTTGGTCTGACTCAGTATGGCCGTTCTTGTGTTCTTAATGGCTGGAATCCTGAAGCTAGACAAATTTAGGCGAGAAATAAGGTATGCATTTTTAACAGTGAGATTAAATAACCATTGAAAGAATATATCAAAACTCATGGTGGAATTATCAATCACTGACAATTTTTAAATCAAGGTAGTTTTTCTTTTCTAAAAGATCAGTTCTAGGAATTATTTTGAGGAAATTCTATTGCTTGCACTTATACAGAAAATCAGACTAGATCAGGGGTGGGTAATAATCTGCCCATGGACCAGATATGGTTCATAGCTTCCACTGGTCCGAAACAGCAAACCATGGCCACTGGAAGCTGTGAACATTCCTGTGGTTGCTCAAGTGAACAAATGGTCAGGCAGCCCATCAGTGGCTAATCCTAGTGAACCATGTCTGGCCCATTGGCTGGTTATTGCCGATTTCTGGGCTAGATAATCACAGTGCTCCCTTTGAGCCTTGAAATCCATGACCACAAAATATGATTTATTTTTTGCAGGTTGTGACAATGTGTTTTTGCATATTTTAATGGAAATGGATCCTAATTAGTACTCTTAACCATTGTCTTTTTAAAATAGCATTTAAATATTACAGATGCTCAAATCATACTAGTAAAATCCGCTAGCTGCAAGTTGATCTTGCAATTATAAATCCTACATGTGAAACTCAATAGCTCAAATTAAGATACCCTAATTATACAGTAACTGTGAAATAAATTGCATATTATTTAGAGATGTCCCAAAGAGTTCAGTGCAAATTTTGATATCTCTAATCACAGAAAGCCCAGTTCACCAGAGGGTAAAATGGCAACTTTAATGATAAAGCTGATAATTATCTAAGAAAAACTTAGAACTCTCATTTAAGATTTTCACATAGGTAGTATAAAGAATATTTTTATTTTTCGAACTGAATTTTATTCCACTAATTGTCTTTAAAATCTTTCTAAAATGATCTTTCTTCTAGATATGGCTGCTAACATTTATTTTATTATTTCTCTGGTTTTACACATGGCAGTTAATTAAATTATTTACATGGACAAAATCATGCAAGTCAAATTGATGGGTGTGGAGAAATGCAATGTTTTTTTAATTGAAAGTTATCAGCCAAACCTTCACTTTAAACATTTTCCTTTCCCAAACGTCCCTCTGAATGTTTTCACCAAAATTAAGAAATGTGAAATAACCCCAAGGGGAGAGCTGTTTTAAATATTAGTTTTTGAAATGATGTGAACAGTGGTATGGGAACTTCTCATAGAAGGACTTGCGAACACCCATAACTCAAAGTAGCAATTAATTATTTTAAAAAAGTATAATCAGCAGAGAAATGGGCAGGTGAATCACAATGAGTACTAATTGGCAATTAAGAAATACAGACAATTGACAGGGGAAACTACATGTATCCATGTCAACCGCTGGCCAGTAAGATTAAGGGCAATTGAAAGGAATTCTTTCAATATATCTTGAACTAACAAAATCCTAGTAATGGTACAACAATGTAAGATAAGGATTGTGAACGTGTCATACAAGATGCAGAAAAGGCAGAGGTGTTTAATAAATATTTCTGTTCTGGATTTGGAAAGAAGCAGGATGATGTATTAATATCTTACAGCAGTAAGGGAAAATGTTCTATTCCATTGGGAGCTAAGTAGGATTTTTAAGCAGCAATAATTAAACATTTTTAATTTGGTAAACATTGATAATTTGCACATTAGAATATTAGCAATTTGTTGAAGAGTGCTCTGAACTACTAATGTTGATTTTTCATAAATCCTGGAACATTGGGGCAGCTCCAGAGAACAGGGGAAAAGCTAATGCTCTGATAATATTTTAAAAGAGTAACTTGGATTATCTGGCAAATCCTGGGCAAAATCATAGAAAGATGGATATGGGATCAAATAAGTAAGGAATTAAAATATAGTAGCATAATGAATCTCAATCAATATAGTATTATAGAAAATCAGTCCTGTCAAGCAAACTTGATATGATTTTTTACTGAGATTACATGTTTGATAAAGTTTTTGTCATAATATATTTTTAGACATCTATATATTTTAGGCTTAATCCCTCATGACATGATGATTAATAAAAATAATGCTACGCAAAATCAATGTTGCTCAAATTAAATGGACTAAAATCCAGTGAAGTGATAGATCTCAATAAGTAATTGTAAACGGGCAATCATCATCCAATGGGGTTAATCCTAATGGACTACTACAGGGAATTGAACTTGGCCCAGAGCTATTCAGGATCTTGACCTAGAAAAAATATATAAAAAATTGCTGTAATGTTTTTAGATGACAAAAAAAGATAAATAATTATAAGAACAGGCCAGTAACATAAACCAACCTATATCAGATAATAAATGGTGCTTATTTGTACAACATACATTTTAATACAGCCAAATGCAATGTCATGTATTTGGAAACAAAGACTGCAGTTCTGAGTTCCTGGCCAGTGGGAGTTGCAGGAAACAGTGGCTAGCATATGACTGTGTCCCATGCCACTGGCTGGGAATGGCAAGCAACAGCCACTGGGAGTCTCAGGTGTCTGTGCCCGTGCACAGTCAATGTAAACAAAATGTGTTGTGGCCCACCAGTGGATTACCCTGAGGTAATGTGCTGAAGTCTGTTAACCCTTGTTGTAGAGTATACTACTGTATTAATGCTATTGTTACTACTGCCAATAGAATATGAGCTCCCAATGTGATGAAAAAGCTTAATCTAAAAAGAGAAATTTAAGAAATTAGTTATGCATAGTCTACTAGTACCCGTATGGGGAGGAGATTCCTAATAGTAGATGGTTCTAGCAGTAAAAAGGCATAACAAGATCTAGTGGTTGGAAGCTGAGGATAGACAATTATCCTTGCTGTTAAAAAATTTGTGCTCTACTTGTATTAAGAATTTAACCATTGGAACAACGTACCTAGGCATGTGGTGGATTTTCCGTCACTTGACATCTTTAAATCAAGTCTGGATGTCTTTCTTAAAGACGTGTTATCACTCAAATAGTAGTTATGTATTGGATGCAGAATTTGTAGAGTGAGGTTCTATGACCAGTGTTATGATCATACAATATGATCTTAATGGTTCCTTCTGGCCTTAACATTGAAGAATAACAATGGTTTATTACTTGCCCAGTCAAGGCAAGTAAATATACAAATATTTTACTAATTATTGTTTCCCAACTGATTCTGATTTCTCAGGGGTATTTTTACAACAGTGTAATCCCATTGATTTGAGGAGATTTGTTGCTGCTTTACATCTGTGCAAACAGCAGCTAGTATTGAGCCATTTCATTCATTTGAGGATAATTTTCAAAAGCCAAGATGCCCAGTTTAGTGTTGCCTTGATCTTACCCTCTATTTCTTATACTTCCAGGGAGAGGGAAGTGAGAGGAGAGGCTAAGTGATATTCAGTAAAAATCATCCACAATCACACTACCTGTCAAAAAAACCATAGCTCTTTTTAGAGTATACTACAAAATTAGGCATACACCCCAAATGATTCCGGGGGGGGGGGGGGGGGAGTTGCTAAAAGCCATCAAGTCTGGGCTGGCTCTTTTGAGTCATTGTTATTTAAAAAAAATATCTGGAAACATATTAATTGTGTTCAGTTTTTTTATATAATCTCCTCTGAAAGTGTAATTACAGGCACTTTAATATTTAGATTAAAAGTTGTCTAGTTTTGTGATAATCTCTGTAAATGCCTCCATAATATCAAATGAAATGGTGTTTTGTAATTTCTCATTGTAAATCCAATCAGAAAGTTGTGGACTCTTCCTCTCCTCCATTTCCAGTGTTAGAATCACAATATTGTCACAACATTTTGTGCTAGTCAGAACCATTAATTAGTACCAATAATCCAGGCTTTAAAAATGATCACAATGTAGAAAATATTTTTTCATGGGACATCTTGTCAACAATCTATCTGTAGTGTATATTCATTAAGATAGCTGTGACACACTAGGTCCTAGGGCACTGGTTTTAGCTATTGCAGCTATTACTTTTTTATAACCATCAAGATTGTGGGTCTATGTGATGGATTTTGTCTGGGTGTGAGCTCCCACTCCCCGCCTCCGGGGTGAGGCCCAGCGAGCCCACTGTCTTAAAGGCCTGGGGCACGGCAGCTAGATGGGCGCGAGCTCCCAACTCCCACCTCTCCAGGTGGAGTAGGGCCCAGCGAGCCCTCCGTCCAAGGAACCCCATGACCCTTCGACTCCACCCTGGGGTCTGCCTTCCGTAATCATGTCCCTCTGGGGTGAGTGTCTCTCTCAAGGTCCGAAAGTTTGCTGATGCGGTCACTATGCAAGATAATGGGGTGGGGACTAGGGGGAACCGGGCCCACCCTCTCCACTGGGTCCCAGCCCGGGGCCCTAAGGGGTTCGGGTATCACCCTTACCCGGCTGACGGGGTCCCACCCCGTAACACGTCAGCCCACGGGCATCAAAAGTGCTCTGCACCGGGCTGCTTCCTAGCCTCCCCTAGTCGGAGGGCCTCCCACTCCAGAACTCGGGGTCCTACCGCGACTCCAGGGCTCCTGACCTCCTCTCTGTGGCGCTCCGAGGTCCCGTGGTCCTGCCTCCAGTGCGGGGGAAGGAACCACTTCCCCGCATCCCCCCCCCCCCCCCCGCCGTCTGCTCTGCCGGCGTCTTTTGAAGTCCCCGCCGGCCGTTCAGCCCTCCCTCCCCCCTCCCCCGACGTCCAGAGAGTCGGCTCTCGGGGGGCAGGGTTACCTCCCAGCGTGCTGTGGGGGATGGGCAGTAGCCCGCCCTTTGCCGCCGGATTGTACTGCCTCCTGGCGTCCGTCCGCCCCGCTCGGCGTGGGTAGCAGCAGAGCCGGTGCGCCGGCCACGCGCCGGCTGAGCCTTGCCTCCTCGCCCTCCCACCGGGGTCCCGCCGGTTTTAGTGCCAGCTGCAGCTGGTCCGGAGCAGTCAGCAGCGGGGCTGGGATCCTGGCCACGCGCTGGCTGAGCCACACCTCCTTGCCCTCCTGCCAGGGTCGGGGCCGGCGTCCTGCTGGTTCTAGTGCGGGCCGCGGCTGGCCCGTCACAGTCTATTATAGACAAATAAATAAAATATATAGGGTTAAATTTTTTGCATCAGATCATGGTCTTTATACATGAATAGCATTAATGGCGTGCTAGTAATAGTAGAACAGTCTATATAATATGCTGATTTCCAACAACATAATTACATTATTTCATGAAGCATCATCCAGTAGAGTTAATAAAAAGGATGCTACTGTTCTGTCCACGTTATTTTCAACTCTTGAAGAATTCCATTATTCCTTTCTTACCTGGAACAACTTAACTGACTAATATACAGTTGTTCTATCCAATCTGAGTGAAGGAAATTTTTAGCAATCTTCTGCTGATTGTTACCTCTCTTGCATCCTCTTCTCTGTTCTCTCTATTGGTACATTTTGTCCAAAGTCATCACTGGCATAAAAAGGTGAAACTTCATTTAAATCAATTAAGTTAATTAAACTAGCACTGAATTTGATCCTGTGTGATTGATTTTCCCAAAAAATTCTTTTCTTAATATAATCCACTTATGTCAATTAGGATCCACTTTCAATTAAGGGTCTTTTTTTGCAGAATCTGTTTTTGTATTCTATGTCCAAAAAAAAAGTCTTTTTTTCCTTTGTCAGAGGAGAGCTTCCCCTCCCCCCCCCATGGAAAAACATCATCCCTGTACATCTAGTCAATTTAATTTCTGATGATTCTCCACCATCTTCTATATTTTGTTATGCCCACCATTTGGCATTCTAATTCTCATCCATATTGGATTCTCAGTATCAGATTGCGGATCTGATGCCATTGTGGACAAGTGAGGAGAAGGTGCTAACTACTCTAAAACATGTCCATTCTTACCTCAAGAAAACATTCCTTGACACTGGAAGGATAATTAATTACTACTCAGTCTCCAATATATATTTTGTTGAAATAGGTGAGAGACAGTGGCTACTAGCTCTATCAATATCAGTGACATCATGGGCTACAGTTTGTGTTCTCAGCTTTATAAGGAAAAGAAACTGCAAAAGTGAGGATCATGAGAATGACTATCTACAATACAGCAGAATTAGAGGGCCATTTTGATCATGTTGGAGAAATTCTAACATGACTGACATACGATGGGTTGGTCCTAGATAACTGGGAAAAGGCAAATGTTGTGCCCATCTCTTAAAAAGGGTAAATATATGATCCAGAGTGATGTAGACAAATTGGAGGATTGTGCCTAAAGAAATCAAACAAAAACAAGTGCAGAGTCCTGTACTTAGATTGGAAGGATCTCATACACTGCCATAGTCTGGGGATTGACTAGAAAAGCAGCAGTTATGCAAAAGAAAAAAAGACCTGGGGACTACAGTGGACAGGAATCTGGATATGAGTCAATAATATACCCTTGTCAAGATGGCTAGCAGCATATTGAACTACATTAAAAGGAGCATTACTTCTGGATCTAGGGAAGTGATTATTCCCCTCCATTGATCACTGGCGAGACCACATCTGGACTATTGTCTCCAGTTTTGGGCCCCCACTACAGAAAGGATATGGACACATTAGAAAGTGTCCAGAGAAGGGTAATAAAAATGATCAGGGGACTGGGGCACATGACTTATGAGGAGAGGTTGAGGGAACTGGTTTTATTTAGTCTGCAGAAGGGAAGAGTGAGAGAGGAATCGACAGCAGCCTTCAACTACCTGAAGGGGGACTCCAAAGAGGATGGAGCTAGACTATTTTCAGTGGTGACAGATGACAGAACAAGGAACAGTGATTTCAAATTGCAGTAGGGGAGGTCTAGGTTGGATGTTAGGAAAAAACTATTTCACAGGGGCTACATCTACACTGGCCAGTCTTGCACAAGAACATATGCAAATGAGGCGCAGAATGGCTCTTGCACAAGAGGGGTTTTTACACAAGAAGGAGCAGTGCAGACTGCTCCTTCTTGTGCAAAAGCCCCTTGCACAAAATGGTGGCTCATTAAGTATGCAAATGAGGTGTGGAGATATTCATCACCACGCCTCATTTCCATATGTTCTTGCACAAGACTGGCCAGTGTAGACGTAACCTAGGATAGTGGTGAAGCACTGGAATGAGTTATCTAGGGCAGTGGGGAAATCTCCGTACTTAAGTGTTTTTTAAGGCCTGGCTTGACAAAGCCCTGGCATACATTATTAAATTGGGGTTGGTCCTGCTTCAAGCAGGGGGTTGGAGTAGACGACCTCCTGAGGTTTCTTATAATCCTAATCTTCTATGATTTGATTGGAGGACAACTCGAGACACATTTGCAATTTTTCATTGTTGCTCAGTATTAGAAATTATACTTAGAAAATAGAACTCAGTTACTTACAACATGGGTGACATTTTTTAATTAAGAGACAGAATATTATGAGTATGCTGAAGAAAAAAGCTATAAATCTTTTGCTGGCTAGCTCAGATTATGCAGTGATGGAATATGGAATTTATATTAAAGCTACTTCCTCTTTAACCCTAGGGAAAAATTAAACTTGATACTGGGTAGACAATTTCCTTTGAATTTTTGCTTATTCTGTTTAAAGGAAACCCATATTCCCAGCAAGTATAAAAACAGCATAGCTATATTGACTTTAGTTGAACTTTTCTGGTGACACTACCTTAAGATCTGGGCGACTGGGTACAGTTAAGAATCTTGACATTTTCAATCATACCCTTTCTGTGGGCATGGTTTGAAGAACCATTTGCTGTTGAACATCTTGCTTAGGCCCTTATTTATCACATGAAGACTAAACACATTCCCATGTGAGCCAAAGTGTGATAAGTCTAATTCTCTCATGTTCCAAATCCTGATTAATTTCTGAACCACATACAGCTGTTATGGGAGCAGTGTGTTTGTTCCTTGGTTTGAACAAACATAGCCATGTAATGCTTACCTGTGGGATTTACTGTGGGGGCTGCTTAATGTTTACGTTAGTCTGTTTTTTTTTTTTAAATAATGTTGTACGTCCTCCTGACAATAGGAAGTCACACAATACAGTCTAATCCCATGATATTTTCCAGAATGAAGAAGATGATGTCATTATATAATGACCATTTGAATCACACTATCCTTTAGTATGGTGAAAAATAAAAGGTTTTCATCATTACTATTTTATAATAAAGAGGAAAATATACAAAGAAACAAAGTTTTAGTTTGTGTCAGCTGAGAATTTCAAAAGATGATAGAACAGACTGCTGGGCAGAGAAGTCTTAGTTTGGGCAAAATAGAAAAAGCCTTGGAGACTTCGGTATGTATAATCAAAAGAGATCAGAAGATCCTACAATGCATCTCCAATCATTTACTCAATGGCTACGTCTACACTGCAGGCTTTTTGCGCAAGAACTGTTTTGCACAAGAGTTCTTGCGCACAAGGTCTTGCGCAAGAGTGCATCCACACTGCCATGTGCTTTTGTGCAAGAGATGTGCTTTTGCTCAAGAGCATCATCCATGGTAGTGTGGACACTCTCTTGCACAAGAAAACTCTGATGGCCATTTTAGCTATAGGGATTTCTTGCGCAAGAAACCCTTGATGCCCGTCCACACTGCCTTCTTGCACAAGAGCTCTTGCACAAGAGGGCTTATTCCTCGTGAGGAGAGGAATAGCTCTGGCACAAGAAGCTCTCTTTTCTGATGCTTTACTGTAAAGTTACTTGCGCAAGAATGCATGTGCAGTGCAGACTCTCTGCAAGTTTTTGCGCAAGAAAGGCCGTTCTTAGACAAAAAGCCTGCAGTGTAGACATAGCCAGATTTTTTAATTGAATCTTAAAGGCCTTATAAACTATTCTTAGGGAACTCCCTTTGACATGGAGAGTACTGTGCAACCCAAAGAAGGACCCAAAACCCTGACAATGATGAGTTGTGTTTCTTCTGTAGTGAATTGTTTTCTCACTCCTTAGTTATAAGAGCTCATTTATCATATTAAAAACAGTAGTGAGCCATTCTGCTCCAGTTCCTCTCTGCAAGCAATCTGTCACAGAAAGCAAACATTTAATATAATTACATTTACAAGTACATTTATATTCACTTCTTTCTGGATTTCTCATTTTCTGTTATTTTTGCTGTAAAGTAGACATCTTAGCATATCCTCAATGTGGCCTGTGAACCTGCCAACACACATATTTTGTACATACTTTTCTATCTATCTATCTATCTATCTATCTATCTATCTATCTATCTATCATGTTTTTGCTCTATACTAGCAGTAATACAAGGACCTGCAGGAATTTTGCCCTATAAGAAGTTAGTTTTTGTAGTAGTGGTATAATTAAGAGTTAATATACATATAAAACCCTGTTTATAGATTTCAGAAGTTGCGAAAGGGTTTGTGGTGAAATCGTCAGTTGGGTCAGAACACTAATAATGGCCAGACTGGTGTGAGATACCTTGTGAAATCTAAAAAGTTTAAAAAATGCAAGACCCACCCAAACTGACATCCTGGTCAAGGAAACAGAAGGAATTAGTTCCCATTTTTCCCACTTCAGGGAACTGGCCCAAAAGGGTATCAAGTGATTTTATTCATGCATATTCAAAGGATGCCCCAGTTTAATCATCCATTCAAATATGTGTATTCTCAAAATCTCAGGGTGCAGAAATCTGTTTCTGGCCTTAAGGGGTTAGCAAAAAGATGACTCAAAAGGGACTCATAAAAACCTATGGCAATAGTTGTCCAGGAGGATTTTACTTCCTCACAAAGAACTTTCTGTTTGAGGCTTATCTACCTCAAGCCCTATCCTTACTTACTCTTTTTAAGTTTCTCCGCTATTATATTCTGAAATCATACTTCACCTTTCACGGAGATCCAAGTTCCTCTTGCAAAGTGGGCTGGTCGCTCAACGCCCATGTTCTCCAGGAGGGTGTATATGAGTTTGGTACTATGCTAAGTAATTGTAACTGTATGCTTAGATAAATTGTATATTCAGGTTTTATTTATGCTACCCTCCGGGGTGATTGAATCGATTTATGCAAACTTTGCTGTGTGTTTTGTATTGTTTGCAATCCTAATACCAATCATAATAAAAATTGTTTTAATTTGGTACTTCCCCCAGTGTAAGTGTGACTGTTGCTGTGGTCTCCCAGATCTGCCTCCAGAAATAGAGTGCAATAGCTTTCAATCTCTGTGACTGGGGTAGGAGGACAAACCTAGAACTTTCTAGTCAGACAAAGCATGCCATACTCATATCAAATACCTTATTCTTAACACCCACTCGGTCTCTAATTCTTGACTTTTATCATTAAAATTCTACATTAACAATAGCAGACAATTAATTATAGAAAACACAAAATGTATTCTTCTCACTGTTGTATGTCTTGTCATGTGGAAGCATGGGCCACTAACCTTTTACAATGAAAGGTTAACGATACCAGCCACTTTCTCCAGAAGAGGTTGAAGTGATATATAAGGAGCCTGTAGAGAAACAAATTTGGTTGCAAACAGTATTCAAGTCATGCTAGAACACCCAGAATGCCATTCTAGCCCCCCTTTTTTGGGAGGAGGAAGGTGTTTGCAGACAATTTTCAGTCATATCCCAATCTTTTTTATTTTTAGATGATACTGGCTGTGTCTGCTGGATCAATGCTTTTCAAAGCAAAAATGCAAATTCTGTGAGACATCTGGAACATAAGCTAGTCTGGGGTTGCTCTAGGTTACCCTAGCTAGTAAAGACCTCTGAAAAGATGCCACATTGTCTGGAAATTGCCATAGCATTGTGTATATTGACCAAATCACAAGCTCTTGACACTATTCCTATGACAGAGTGTTCAGAGCTGTGGTGTTGAAACTGTCTAATGGAAGGCACCCCCAACTGCTTACCTAGGACAGCTCTAGGATTATTCTACACCCCTCCAATAGTGCAAAGCAGCCTTATTTGAAGTCAGAATCTGACTCACTGTGCCAATTTATACCATCAGTTATACAGAGTAATCAATTGACTTCATCTTTTCTTGTTAACTAAACTGGATCCATACTATTGTTTTCCTAAGGTTCCTGTTTTCTAATATTAGAAAGATTGACATTGGCCAAGGTTTATGTGCCTATTTCATTTGCACACAAATAAGAAACACATCTCTCCTAACGGTGTTAGTGAAGAAACAGCTTAGTTTGATTGCCAGTTTACAGAGACAACAGAGAGAAAAACACCGAAGAACAAGAATGAGGCATATAGAAAAGATTATCATCTATAGGTAGAGAGTTATTGTTCTTTCTCAGGGTTCTCGTTTATCTCATCAAGTAGAATTCAAGTATTAAAAACCAAAGGTACAAGATAAAAAGGTAAAAATAAACTGGATTTTTTTTCTACTTAGGAAATTCTTTAAAATAAGTTTCATGCCCACTTCAGAATTTTTGCTGATGTGAAAAAAACTTCAGTGGACTTTCTGCATTTCATAGCTGTTCAACTACTGGGAAAAAAGGGCAAATTGTTAGGGCTTTTAGTTTTGTGATGAATATTTCACTCAGCTTTATTGAAAATCCTGCCACAAAAATGTTATGATACAATTGTTTTTATTAATTCAGAACTTCTGTTTTTGTTTCAGGTAATATGCACTTTCCATTTTGCAATGCTTTTTAGTTTCTTAATCCCAAACCAGTTGAAACAAAAAAGAAAAAATAAATGTGCTATAAAGATATTACAGTATTGTGTGTGAAATCATATAAAATGCTTAAAAGTAGAGTACAAACCCTTTCCCAACCATGTAATATTCTAACGATTTATATGTTGTGTAATGATAGATTACTTTTTAACATATATATTTTAAATCTAGGTTTTTGTGGTGTTCTGTTTGTGTTCACTTTTACGTTATTTACCTTATACATACTTTTAATCATCCACTCCAAGTAACCCTTGATGCCCTAAGAACTTGGGTGAATAGTTGATAGTGAATAAAAAATCTATACATACTGTGGCTGATTACTATTAAGTAATCAGTCTCTATGGGAAAGAATCAATGGACACAAATCAGATATCCACAAAAGGAACATACAGAAACCTGTTGGGGAACACTTTAATCTACCTGGTCACACTTTATAAGATCTCCAAATGGCTGTCTAGTTACAGACCAATTCTACAAGCCAAATACACAGAGAAGGGTTGGAATTACAATTCATCCACAAATTTAACTCTCACACCTATGGCCTCAATCGAGATAATGGATGGCAGGGACATTATCAACCAAACAAACAATGAAGGTTCCAACAGCTCTTTGTCTGTGTAGATTCTTGTGCTAGTACTCTTCCTTTCTAATTGCTATCCTAAGATCCTTATCTGCTTCTTTTAACTATCCAATTTTTAGGTGCTTATAGATGACCAGTTTTGCCTTTTTTTGTTTTCTCTTGATATTTACATACCCTCTGCTTCTTGTTTCCCATCCCCTTCCATTTTTTTCCCTTCCCCCTCTTCCTTCTTCCCTATTTATTTTGGGTCTGGACATCCTAAACTCAAAACTTCAGTCATCTGAGGAAGTGGGCTGTGCCCACAAAAGCTCATGATACCATCTACATGTTTTCTTAGTCTATAAAGTGCTACCAGCCTATTTGTTGTTTTTCAAGTTTATCCTGTACAGACTAACTCAGCTACCCCCGGAAGCTACTATTTAGTAGTAAGTCTTCACAAATGTTCACTTTTATTGAAAGCCTTCTGCTGTGTGTTTTCAAAATATAAAGCAATATTTACATAGCACATACAATATCCCATTGGCAGCTGTCTATAAATATTCTTTGGTTTATTCAAAGTTTGGGAAACCTTCTGTAGTATGGATTCTATCTTCACAGAGAAATTATCATATGAACCATGTGCAGTGCCATTCAGAATCGCACGTCACTATGGTATCTGCACAGTCACATCAAAGCTTAAGGGTGGGGGGAGCCACTTACATTGTGGTTCTGTGTGGACTCTGCATTTTGATGCTGGTATTCTGGGGTAAGCACAAGATGCAAAATTCAGTGAGTAAAGAGTAGACAGGAAATGGGCTTTTTTCCTACTGCAGCAGACTACTGTAAAATAGTAGATTATTACTTGTGGCAGGAGTAGGGGGGAAGGTGAATGACTTACTTGGGCTGCTGAAATGGAAATAGGTAATTGTATCACACCAGAATAGTCATTTTTTCCCATTGGAAAATGCTAATTCATCAAAAATAAAATATTTCAACTTTGACATTTCACGTGGATGGGTGAGTATTTTGATAAGGTTCTAATTAGGAATGTCTTATATTTTTTTCATTTTGAAATGATTTTTCACTTTTAAACTTTGTTATAAAATATTTAAATTAAAAAGAGTCAGAATCAGAATCAGATTATTCTATTTTATCAAAACAAAATTTTGTCCCAGAATTTTGTCTCAAGGGAACAATTCAAATTTTTATTTTCATTGCATTTTAGAACAGGACAAAAAATTGAATTCAGAGAATATCCTGCAAAATGGAAAATTCAGTTCCTGCCCAGCTCTACATCACATAGTATTCAAACCAGAATAGATGAAGATTTTTGTATTTTCACCTGAACAAGTTTATCGACTAGCAGAAGTTAAAAGTGCTCCGAACTTGCACTTTTAAATACATTAATGGGAGCTGAACAGGGCCTTAAAAGAGATGAACTAGGCCAGATTTAATAGAATCTCAGGATTAGAAGTTACTACAAGGTCAATTTATATTTTTGCTTTTGTTTCAGCTGTGGCAAACCCAGAAGACAGGAAGTAAGAATAGAGAAGGGGCTTGTGGGTAAAATACCTAAAAACTCACACATTGATTGATTCCTCCCCCCTTCCCCAAAACAATTTAAAAGCTTTGAAGAGAAGAACAGGAGCATTATGAATGAATTAATACTTATACTTTGAAGCCAATAAATATTTTAAAATGTGTTTTTTTTCCTCTGTTGACTCTAAGTTCACTTTAGGTTTACAAACCTGACATGCATTTGGGCTTTTTCTCCTTTTAAAAATAGTTTTTTTCCTGTCAGGCTGGTTTTCTCCCACTTCTCACAGATGTAAGTCTGTACATGGTCCATATTTTCTTTGCTGTAATTTTATCTTATGCCAGCAACAATTGCATTTTTCATTAAAATATTGGCCTTCATAGACCACAACCTTATTAAATGTCCCATGTCCCATTCTGCCCTGGACAACAACTCCTCTTGTATTCTTGCATAACTTGCTTCCATACCCAATACCATTTTTTTAAAAGGAAAAGGGGGAAAAAACAAAACAATAAAAGCTAGAACAGAATCTCAGAGACAATTTTACACATCTGTTCCTGCGGGTGATCGTTCATTCTTTTTCATTTATAATTAATGAAAAATAATGGTGCTGACACAAGTTAATTACTATGAAAAATTACAGTTTATGCTATTCATTATAATAATGGAAAATTACTTGAGATTTTCAAACACTGTTCCTAAGCAATTAGAAGTGTTCGTGAAGAGTTCACCTATGAATTTTTTTGTCTGAGTTTGCATTTTCTGAAGTGAAGGGAACATCTAATGTTTTTCATTAGCAGCAGAGGTAACAAAACAAAATATATTAATCACATAGTCTCATATCTGAGGAGGAGAAATGGAGAACAAACTGAGCATATGTTGTTATAGCAGAGGTCAAAAATATACAAAGATTTTCTTTATAATTACACTTTTCCTAGTAGATTTAAAATAGAGTCTTTTATTAAACCTGTACCTCTTGGGAACAATGTAGTGTAACTAATTGGAAATACTGTCTTGTCTTAGTTTACCAAAATATTAAATTACTGATTTTAAAATTGGAATAATATTCCACTTATTAACACATGTAAATTAAGAAAGTGCTTCTTCTATAACTAGAATTTGTTATGAACACATAAATTACAAAAGTAAATACAATATTCCTCAGGTAATTAAGGATAACTTATAGCTGAAATATACTAATGATTTCTAATATGAGCAGGCAAGTGAGCTCACTGGATAATATTTCATTGATATATTTAAATTTAGTCTTCGTCAGAATTGATGGATGCCTAAAAATCAAGCAGGGTTTATTCTGTGCTTCATCTTGACTTTTAACATTCTGAATTAACAGAAAAGGATATACAGTTCCCCATACCTTTTTTGTTCTGTATATTTTGTGCAATGCTCATTTCTGCAAAATTTCTGCAAATTAACACCAAAATTAGCCAAGAAACATTTTTACTTGCTTATCTTTATATCAATGAACATTTTAGGCAGCTGTAATCCTATTTTATTATTCAGAAATCCACTGCTATATTGACCATCTATACCTCATACTGGTGACAAATGGCAAACTCTGAAATAACACTTCTATGCACATCAAGCATCTAATCATTAAAATCAAGCCATGGCTATTGGAACCCCTTTTTTCCAGTAGAAAAGAAATCACAGGAAGTTTTAGAAATACAGAGAATAATAATACAAAACAATATCAGTCCCTAGTAAAATATCCAATCAATTTATGACAATATATGTACAAAAGTGATGAATCTGGCTTTGAATATGTTGTAAACAAACAATAGGAAATAAAATTACTTCTGTAAAATTTTTGTTCTTAGTTGCTGCCTTGAGTAATTTACTCTGGCATGTATGTAACATGGGACAAAAACCTATACATAGAGTGAGAGAAGATATGGAAAACTACTGGCCTGAAAACTATTCATTTTTATGTATCTGATTGCTATTTTAAAAATATATATTATGATATAATGGAAATCACAAATCTACCCTAAAACTATTTTCCATGGTCCAAAAGTGAGGTTTAGCTGAACCTTATAAAAATGGGGTTCAAGGAATAGCTAAGATGGCTGTTAGAAAAGGCATCAGCATACAGGAGATTTAGTAATACTCTGCAGCATCCTTGCTATTCCAATGCTAAGATTTCATAAGCAAACATCCACAAACTATGTAACTGGGTTACACTTCTCTGATGCAGACAAAGGCCACGTAGGGTCTAAGCCAACACCATTAAACTAATTTCCATTTAAAAGTTAAACAAGACTTGACCTCAGATCTTAGAAGCTGAAAGTCCATTAACTTGCCATTAAACAATTGGTCTCCTAACATCTTCTCTCCACGCTCACATGCACAGTGGAAGCAATATAAACACTTAAATAATCTTTTGTACTGGGCTCAAACATATGAATATATTTGTTGTTTTATATTGGCTATAAAACCAAGTGTGAAAACAAACAAAAACCTAATTCATACTGACATGTGGGCTTTCTGGAGTTGTAGTACATTTATAATGAAGATGCAGCTCTAGCCAAATTGTTGGCCTCCCAGACCATCAAAACACTGGGAAAAAAGAATTCTAACCTAGCACTAATCTCTACTCAAATTAAGTATTGTAGTAATCAAATGTGACAGATCATCACCTCTGCAAGTACAAATTCTTCTGAGTTAATTTTCTTAACTCAGTGTAAGCCTTTGAGGTCTACAGATCTCAGGCCTTTCAACAAGGCTGAGGGGAAGAGGTTTACAGCTTTTTAAAAATGTTTCCTTGTGAAATCTAATGTATTCCTCCCCACACCTCCCGTCTGCTCTTGAAACCTTTCTCTCTTGTTTTATCACTCTCATATAGAACATCTGAATTAAATATGTAAATCTTGGCAGCTCTCAGACTTGCTTTCTCTCTTGAGCCAAAACAGCAAATGCTACTGCATTTGCAAAGCACAATTTTTTTTAGCAAGTCTCTTTCAAATATTTGGAAACAACTCCATGTAGCTCTGCTATTTACATCTCTCCCCCCAAACCTCCCAAAAATTGATATCTGCTGCATGCAAGTTTTAAGCACATGTATTTTTGAGACTGGTTAGTTTGGAAATTATTTGTACAATATGAATTAGTAAAATCTGAATAGTTCACATATTCAACAGATTGAAGATCCTCTGCTGGTATAAATGGGCATAGTTCATAGAATCATAGAACACTAGAACTGGAAGGGACCTCGAGAGGTCATCGAGTCCAGTCCCCTGCCCTCATGGAAGAACCCAGTACCATTTGGCCATCTAAAAATACATGCTGGCTGTTACCTATCTCCTTATTATCTTCCAGGTGTTTGCAGATGATAGATGTCTATCTAACCTGCTCTTAAATATCTTCAGAGATGGAGATTCCACAGCCTCTCTAAGCCACGTATTGCAGTTTTAACTACCCAGACAGTTAGGAAGTTTTTCCTAATGTCCAACGTAAACCTCCCTTGCTGCAGTTTAAACCCATTGCTTCTTGTCCTATCCTCAGAGGCCAAGGAGAACAATTTTTCTTCCTCCTCCTAGTGACACCATTTTAGATACCTGAAAACCACTATCATGTCCCCTCTCAGTCTTCTCCTTTCCAAACTAAATAAGCCCAAGTCTTCCCTCATAGGTCATGTTCTCTAGATCTTTAATCATTCTTGTTGTTCTTCTCTGGACCTTCTCCAATTTCTCCACGTCTTTCTTGAAATGTGGTACCCAGATCTGGACACAATATTCCAATTGAGGCCTAATCAGCACAGAGTAGAGCAGAAGAATGACTTCTAATGTCTTGCTCACAATAGTCCTATTAATGCATCCCAGAATCATGTTTGCTTTTTTTGCAACTGTTGACTCATATTTAGCTTGTGGTCCACTATGACCCCTAGATCCATTTCTGCAGTACTCCTTCCTAGTCAGTCGCTTCCCATGCTGTATGTGTGAAACTGATTGTTCCTTCCTCAGTGAAGTACTTTGTATTTGTCCTTATTAAACTTCATCCTATTTACCTCAGACCATTTCTCCAATTTGTCCAGATCATTTTGAATTATGACCCTATCCTCCAAAGCAGTTGCAACCACTCTCAGCTTGGTATCATCTGCAAACTTAATAAACATCCTCTCTATGCCAATATCAAAATTGTTGATGAAGATATTGAACAGAACCAGTCCCAAAACAGACCCCTGTGGAACCCCCCTTGTTATGCCCTTCCAGCAGGATTGTGAGCCATTAATAACTACTCTCTGAGAATGGTTATCCAGCCAGTTATGCACACACCTTACAGTAGCCCCATCTAAGTTGTTTTTGCCTAGTTTATTGATAAGAAGATCATGTCAGACGGTATTAAATGCCTTACTAAAGTCTAGGTATACCACGTCCACCACTTCTCCCTTATCCACAAGACGTGTTATCCTATCAAAGAAAGCTATCAGATTGGTTTGATATGATTTGTTCTTTACAAATTCATACTGGCTGTTACCTATCACCTTGTTATCTTCCAGGTGTTTGCAGATGAATTCCTTAATTACTTGCTCCATTATCTTTCCTGGCACAGAAGTTAAACTGACTGGTCTGTAGTTTCCTGGGTTGTTCTCATTTCCCTTTTCTATAGATGGGCATTATATTTGCCTCTTTCCAGTATTCTGGAATCTCTCCTGTCTTCCATGATTTTTCAAAGATGATAGCTAAAGGCTCAGATACCTCCTGTATCAGTTCCTTGAGTATCAAGTGCAGCTAATAGAGCTACAACAGTTTACTCCATCAAAGGATCTATCCCAATATTGTTATTAGAATGGCCTTTCTGCACTGAAAATAGGGGGACCATTGTCCAGGCTTGCCGGCAGAAAGCAGTGATGCTTCATGTGGGGTGGGGGATGGAGGGAGGATAAGGTCAGAAACTGGTACATAAAGGACGGTGGTGATCCGCAGGCAGTGAGATTGTTTCTGAGGTTGTTTCCAAAGCACAATGTAGCTTCCTAACCAGGATGTTCTTGTACACTGAATCCAGAAGATGGGGGTGAGACTGATTCCAGGAGTGTGTTCTGCAGCAGACCAAGGTGGAGGGGACAGGGAGCACAGATAATACCCTGCAGTGTAATAATATGTGGCAAGTACACAGGCGTCAGGAAAGTGTTGGATCTAGGCCCATATTGTCCCTTTTAGAGTTTACATGAGGGAGCAAGAAGTGAGCCTTTCGGGGTCAAGGTCAGGAATGGGAGTCCCAGCATCCATATCCGATCCATCTGGAGAGCCTGTCCCTGATGGGGACCCCTAGTTGTGTTGAATAGCAATTGCAAGCAAATCTGCACCTGTTGCAAGAACTTCAGACATCAGTGGCCTGGATTCCAGGGGCAGACCACCCTCAGGTTGGAGGGACAGTGGTGTGAATGAAATCCCTGGGTGCATTTGAACTCACCATTCCTTAAAATACATAACCTCATGGAATAGATTTGAGCTTCCCAGGTAGAGGGATGTGGGGGAACAGGGCATGAAACATGGTTGGTGCCGCATCAGTCAGTCCCTGTTTAGCACACCTTCCCTTTCTTCTACAGGCAGGTGGAGAGTAAAGTCCTGGCAATGGATTTGCTCGAGGGACATGAATAGAAAAAGAGGAAGAGATAGTGGAAGCCACCTGGATAATTACAGAATAAACAGAGGGTTCTGTGCACTGTACACTGTTATATGCCGGATAATCCCAGATATCTATATTAAAGTTACAGCCTGATGAAATCCATATCAAGTGTCTTTCAGTGTGGCTGAACAATAGACTAAACTACAGATTGTGACATCCTAAAATAAGGTAGGATTTCAAAGACCTGATCTTTTACATTTCTAGTAATTCTTTCTAGTACATTTCTGCTTTAACCAACTTGAGCAAAAAATTAATGAAAATTCATTAATATATTTGAAATATTCTGTAACATATTCTTGATGTTATGAATATTCTGTAAATATTCATAATATCAAGGCCCATTTTACAAGCAGTATTACATTACTCTCCAAATCCAGTAGATCTAGAAAGTATGTAGTTGAGTTAGATGAAGTTCAGAACTTCTCTTGCTAGAAACTTGAACATTTCAAATGGAAAAAATCCTTAAATAAATTTTAAAATGAAAATTTCAACATTTTTCTAAAACAAAAGAAAATCTTGTTGGGAAACTTTGTTTTCACAGGAAATTTGTAAACATCTACATAATGATGCACACAAAAATCAGTTTAGTCAAGATGGTATTTTCTTATGGAAAAGTGTTTTGATGAAAATTGTCTAATCAACTCTAATATTTGATGCATGTATTTTACTTGTTATTTCTTTGTAATTACCATAGATTCTATTAGAGAAATGTTTGTGAAACAACTTCATAGTGAGCCATATTATCTCCTGATATTTAAAATGTATATCTTCATTGTTTTCCATCATAAATTCTATTTAAATATTGGTAGCAAAATATGGCTTAGCATTTGCAGTCAAAAATCCAGAGTATAACCTTAACCAATAGGTATAAAAGCCCAGTTTGTTGGCAGTATGATATTAGGTGATATATTTAAAGTGCACACAGGAAGAAGAAAACGATTGCAGGAAAAAGTTGAAAAAGGGAATAAGATGGCTTTCCCTGTAGCATGGCCAGGAGGCATACACAGGGTGTGTCTAGATTACATCCCTTTTTCGGTAAAGGGATGTAAATTAGGCACATTGATATTGCAAATGAAGCCTGGATTTGAATTTCACGTGCTTCATTTGCATAATGGTGGCCGCCGCTTTTTTTCAAAACTGGGCTTTTTCGAAAAAAAATGGCAGTTTAGATGGGGATCTATTGAAAATGAAACCCTTTTTTGAAAGATCCTGTAAACCTCATTTTCTGAGGAATACAGGATCTTTGGAAAAAGGGTTTTATTTTCAAAAGAACCCCATCTAAACTGCCTTTTTTTTTTAAAAAGCCCCATTTCAAAAAAAAGCGGTGGCCGCCATTATGTAAATGAAGCACGGGAAATTCAAATCCAGGCTTCATTTGCAATATCTACGTGCCTAATTTACATCCCTTTACCGAAAAAGGGATGTAGTCTAGACGCACCCAGAGAGAATAATTCAGAAGAAATGGTGTGGCATAGCTTCACTACTACTTTTAAAGACATTCACTTGTATCAACACAATCCATTATTTTAAGGGTTCCCCTTTCAGATAGACACCATAGATGCTTGTTTGAGATAATGCACAGCACAGAAAAGGAGCCCTCTTCCTGTGCAAACTGCCACGGTTGTGGTAAGACAGGAGAGCTCAATGATCAAATTTGAATTGATGAGTTGGCCAGAAAGTCACAGTAAATGCATCCATTTGCAATATTACAGAATTATGCTTTTGTTTTCAAGGGATAATTGGAGAACAGACCTGAGTCAATAATGAAGTGCACCTGATTAAACTAGAGACTATCATGGACTGTCCATGAGCAGATTAAATCTATTTATTATTCATAATTATCCAACCTTTTGTAATTTATTTTTAAACTATGCATTGTGAACAATGTCCTCAGGTATTCAATACTTGGTAATTAAGATCTGGTGGTGAATTGTTAATGTGAAGTAAGTTACATGATATTGGTTTTTTTACTTTTGAATGATCAGGAAAAGCTTTTTCTAGCTCAAATACTTTTGTGTTTTCAATTAAAATTGATCTCCACAAATACTCACAAATGCAGCTTTAGAATATGTTTTTGCAGTTTTGCCAGCAAACTTGATTGTTCAAATATTTGAGAAAGTGAACAAAAAAGGGCAGTAAACATTTAAAAATGTGACTGTATTTTCACAGAAAAGATTGCCCAGTATTTTCCCAGCTCTTTTGTAGAGTGCAAAAGACATCACTGTAAAGCTAAAATTGACGCTTTGCATCCATCCCAGTGTTGCAAAGTGAGAGTGCTGTCATATGCTATCAGAGCAAAGGTCAAAGAGCATCTGGTGTCTCTAGTAAAATCAAGTATTCTGCCATCTGTCACAGAGTAAATGAACAAGTTCTATTTTTCATGTCTGTTTAAGAATGAGGCAATCAGAATTTATGGAGATTTCAAAGTGATAGCAAATCTAAAGCTATGTGCAGAATAATAGTTCCAGCAATTTTTGACAATAGCGATTCATAGGGCATCAAATGATACAAGTAATAGTACAGCAAAGAAAAATAAAGGGCCAAAAAGTATATATAATTACTAAAAGTTACTCTGTCTCTAGTACGTATTGCTCACTATTTTAACGCTGATTGGACTGCAGACTTCAGCTGCATATACACATTAGAGACTACCTCATGACTAGTAGTGTCGGTTGGTTATGATGTATACAATGTGCCAGGACAGACTGGCTATCATGGGAACCTTCCTGAAAGCCAAGTGAAGACCATGTACATGTACATATGGTGCATCAAGCATTAAAATGGCTTAGAATATATTCTGCTCTGCAATTGTTGGCTTCACTAGGATGACTTCTCAAAAAAAAAATTAAAAGTATGTACACCCATTGATTTGTAGTGGTGCTTTCATGAGAACTTTCATTCCTACTGTAATAGATATTTCATCACTGAGCTAAGGAGACTCCCTGTGCAACTTGCATACAATACATATGCCTAATAGAATCACATTTCTTTGAGAAGGCTTTGAGTCACCAATTAGGTGACCGTACAACCTAGCTGTACTGCTGAATCATACTCTGATATTTATATGGACAGATTTCAGAAACTATGGAACAATTCCAGATAGAATTCATTAGCCTTTATATTGCTGTGATTATGTCAACATTTATTATGGGTATCTAAACTTCCTAGCATGGTGGCTGTGGAAGACAAACAGAAAGGGCAGCATAGATGCATGTCAAGGAAAAATCAATAGTATAAAAATGCTTCTGTTAATGGTTTGAAATTGCATGTATAAAGTATGTCTTCTGGCACATAGTGTTGCTAAATAGGAAGATTTAGCTTGATTTCTTTCTATTGGGCTGTATTTTATATATCATCTCTACTTTTATTCAATATTTTCTACCTCTTAAATCCTATAGGGTACGTCTACACTAGCCCTAATGAGGGCGACCGAAATTGCTAATGAAGCACGGGATTTAAATATCCCACACTTGATTAGCATATTCCCGGCCGGTCACCATTTTGGAAACTGACTAGCCCAAAGTAACTGCCCACGTCTACATGCGGCAGAGAAGCGGGATTCCGAGATAAACCCCTTAGTTCGAATTAACTGTTACTCCTCGTGGAATGAGGTTTAACAGTTAATTCGAACTAAGGGGTTTATCTCAGAATCCTGCTTCTCTGCCACGTGTAGACGCGGGCAGTTACTTCGGGCTAGTCAGTTTCCAAAATGGCGACCGGCCGGGAATATGCTAATGAAGCACGGGATATTTAAATCGCGCGCTTCATTAGCAATTTTGGTTGCCCTCATTAGCCTCCCTAGTTCGAACTAGGGGGCTAGTTTAGATGTACCCATATATATTTCTTGGGTGCCCATCATACTAATCTCTCATTACCTAATACAGTAATTGAAATGTTATAGTGTTGTTCATAATGTCAAGTACATCTACAGTCAATTGTGTATTTGAAACTGTTGGCACAATTAATTGTGGGCACAAATAATGTGTCTGCAAGCCATTGTATTCATTAAAATCTAAATGTTAACTGGCACAAAAGAAGGGGCAAAAATTAGTTCCCAGGATAGTCTATTATAGAGTCTTTGTTTACTGTAGCATGATAATATTTATTATTTTCAGCAAGAATTTTTTCCATTATATCATAAACATTTGTGAAAACTTTGGGTCAGATCCCAATGCCTTGGTTTGACCCATTCTAGCAGTACAAAGCAAATAGAAAGCCAGCTTTTCCTGGGAGAAAGCAAATAAACTAGGTGATGGGTAGCCAGCATAGCTGTCTCTTCTCCATGTCCTGAGCCCCTATGTAGGGACATTTGTGGGGCATGCCAAGAGAATGGTGTACTTGCATGATCCTGAGATCAGAGGGTATAGAAATGGATTGTTTGCAATATCAGGCTATACCAAGGAGCAAGTGCACCCATTCCTATGCTCTTTTCCAAGGATTAGACCTTTAAAACTGAGGAGGACTGAGTTCAGAAAGGACTCATGTGACTGTAGGTTCCAGGTGCAATGTGTTATGGTGACAATCTATCCTTAGTTGTGAGAAAACAGCTGGTAGGGAGGAACCTGAAGGGACTTTTCATAGCAGGCAGAGCTAGCAGATGTAAGATGTGTCCTCTTGCCTTCCCACATGACAGAAACCATATGCACTTTAGAAATCTCATCCCTATTCAGCAAAGCAATTATGCTCATCAGTAGTTCCAATGAAGTAAAATAGAATTCAGCATATGCTTAAAAGGCAGTAGGTTATTAAGTGCTTTGCTGAATAGGGATGAGATTATTCACAGATTTAACTGGTTTGCTGAATTGGGTCCTAAATGAAGTGTGGATGAAGCGAGAAAACTGGACAAATCTCCCTGTGAAATTGTTGGGTTTCATTGTCCATTTTATTGTAAAACTTGATAATTAAATACATGAAAACTTAAGTTCTTTGTACTATATTTTGCCCTTTTGACCATAGCTATGGATTCTGGTTACTTGGTCCAGAGTGGCCTGCTGCATTCTGGCTTTCTTCCAGTGCTGATGTTTGTTCTGTTCTGCTGTACAATTCAGCTTCAGTTTGATGTATCATATTAATTTGTTTTGTAGGAGTTGATCAATTAACTTGAGAAAAATCTATGTAGTGTTGATTCAATCATATAACAAGCATAATTTAATACAAATGGTGCAGTAGACATTGATTTTGCCCAACTGCTCTGTAGAATTAGTGTCACTAAAGAAGGCAGCCAAGCTGAACTAACAATATTAAGCATTTCTGCAATTTATCTCTCACTATAATGAACAGTAAATGATATAATGACCAGCAAGATTAATGATAAAACAAACATGCTAGTTAGATTCACTCCACAGAAGTCCAATTCAAGATGCCGCCTAGAAATAAAAAATATGTGATGCATAATAGCAAATAGGAATGTAAATATCAAGCTGGACTTGTTAATTGCAATTGAAAAAAATATTAACAATATTTCTAGTTTTACTTATTCTGGACGTTTCCTTAATTAGTACCACAAGCATGAAATATAATGGCTGTTCTGGAAAAAAAATAAAGGTACAAAATTCATAAGTATATTTCAGACCATGGTTTCTTTAAGTAGGACACTTTATTATTTTATTTAAAAGTAACTAAATGCACTTCCCAAATGGTTGTGATGATTTAGATGTACACAAATATTTGAATTGATTTTATATTTAAATATTAATAGCCCTCTCAATTATATGAGGCATTAAGATGCCATGGAGATAAGTATGATATAAAAAACTAAATGGGAGAAGATAGAATGAAACAGAACAGCTAATGGGAGGAAGGATCAGAACTTGAACTGTCTAATCAATTTGCTTCCAAACTGAGGAAGCATTACAAAATGTCTGAGAGTCTTTGGACACATATTAAAACGAGTGTTTTGAAGCTCTATTCACACATCTTTTGTGCTTGTTTTCTTCAAATAGTGTAACAAATGAGTTTACTGAGAAGAACAATTGAAGAAACAGCAGAGCAAATCCTTCCTGCCTCTAGCCCTCCTCCCTCTCCTTTAAGAAAACATGCACCACGTTAACAATGCAAAACTGTCTTAAAACTGTCTTAACACTGTCACATCTACTTCACTGAGGATTCCTAGGGTTGTCTCCATCATATCATCCTCTAAGATGGAAAACATGGTTCCAAAAAATGGGTATGTTGGGGGCATTCCTCTCACTTACCAATTGTTAGTTGCCAAAATGGTCCCTTGTGATCACAGACATCTGGGAGTAAATTAGTGTGTGCCACAGGCTGGTCTGATTTCCAGCATGCCTTTGTCCCTGGGGGCATAAAGGTGAATCCTCACCATCCCTTCTTCAGTTGCAATAAGAGCAGCTAAGATACAGACTCACATCTATGGCAATAAATTCTGAGCAACTATTAGGTTATATTCACACAGTGCAAATTCTGAAATCATAAGACTCTGAGTTAAAGTTACACTGTTCCATTCAGAGGACAGAAAGAATATTGTACGCTTTTTGGAGTCCAATCAAAACAAGCCTTTTTCAACTGAATTTCAGATATAAAATAAAATGGCTCATCCACCTCCTATGCATTATGTTTTAAATTATTTGGTAATTAATTTCAAAACACAAATTTTAGAAATCAGATATTGCTTGTGCACTATTAAAAAAATTAGATATGAACAAATCATTGCAAATAATTTTCCTATTATTCAGAGATCTGAAAGCAGTAGCAAGATCTTCACCATTGGCAGGAGGTCGTCACTAAGTAATATTGGCATGTGTTTAATTAACTATGGAGGAAAAAGCAGTTTCTAATGTATCTACAATGTACCTCTCTAAATCAATCATGTCAACAGAAATGTAATGAGAAGGATGAGTTCTTTGTATTAGCTTTCTCTGAGTTCTAAATTTTAGTATTCAGGGAATCAAGGTAATGAGGTAATATGTTTATTGGACCAATTTCTGGAGGTAAGAGACAAGCTTTTGAGGCACACCACTTTTCTTCAGGTCTGTGTGGCTTGAAAGTTTGTTTCTCTCACCAACAGAAGTTGGGCCAATGAAGATACCTTACCCACCCATTTTCTCTGGGATTGACACAGCTACAACAACTCTTCATAAAGTATTCAGAGAATTTCATCTGACTGTGATTTACAAATATTGACTACAGACGTCAGTAAAAGCAATAACTCCCATCTGTTTATCTAATCTATTTATAAGCTAGCATGACACACAAACTTCTTTAGATGTAACTGTAAAAAAGGGACTGATTCTCCCCTGCCTTGCAGTTGGTATACTCATTTTTGCACAGTTGGTGTAAATTATTAACAGTCCAATCCGATCATTAGATTGCACAATTTTAAAAAGGATACAAAAGAGTAGAGAGTCAGACTGCTACCTTAAAGGCCTAATCTATAGACTACTGACATGGATGGGAGTTGTTCTATTGCTTCCCATGGGATTTGGATCAGGCTCATAGTCAGAAACCAAAAAAGAGAATATGAGATAAATGATTTATTAAAGGTATCCTTCAGAGGTATTTTTTAAATAAGTTTAACATACTGTGTATTCAACACTCCAATGTGATAAGAGAAATATGAAGCATTTTTACCTCTTTTCAATTATAGAGCTCTTTGAAGCAAATCAGCTGGATCTCAGCTCTTATTGGTTCCCCAGCATCTCCTGAGCTGGGGAAAATTGTTTGATATTATCCTGCGTGACTTCAAGGGTTTAAATCAAAGGAGTCTGTTGGGGGAGGAAGACACAGGATGAAACAACATAGTGCTCCTTAACTCAGGGGTGGGGAACGTAAAGCCCCCATCTATGTGAATTTGGCCCCTGAGGTTCGGGGTGGGGAAAGTTGGAGCACATAAAATCTGGGCTCCCTGGGCTCTGGTGGTGAGAGGATTGTGGGGAGGGGTTTTGTTTCATTTTGTTTTGTTTTTTGCTTCTCAGTTGTGTGCCCCTGAGTTTATCAATTGGGGGAATGCCAACTCAACTGGACTCGCAACGTTTATTCTCTTCTGTCCTGAATGTTAAAATTGTGGCCTACAGAGAAAGGAAGGCTGAATGGGTTGTCAGCATTGGCCAAAGCAGAAGACGCTTATAAACAGAGAAAGTGTAGCAAGCAGGCTCTCTTCCAGTCCAGGGATGAGATGAATGGGATTAAAGGAACTTACTAAAGCTTGAAATAAAAGATTGAATTTTAGGTGAGGAGAAATATGTGTACAGGCTTTTTTGATTTTATTCCTTTTTTCCAAGTGCTCTTTACTTTTTTGTTGGAAGGAATAAATAATGCTTTATTTTGAAGAAGCTGTATCTCCCTCCCATAACACTGTTTACAGTCAGAGGGATTGCTACACAAAAATCTAGTCTGACAGTGGTAGAATAACATACCTCCACTCACAGAGTGGTGAAGACCATTAAATCTGTTCCCAAAAGAATGCAATTGAGAGGGACTAAATGGAGTATAAATGGTCTGTAACTGACAACTATCAACATATTTTAGAGTTGGCCTTCTATGGTAGGCAATGAAAATGATCATGCCAGAAGTATCCAGAGAAAGAGTGGTAGAGGATCAATAATAAAAAGATGGTGCAGAGACCTCTGCATGAATTATAGACTCAAAATGCTGGTGTTTATGAGATGTAGTTATTATTGGCACTATTTCTGAGCATTACAGCATCATCTAAGAATATACAATTTGTTAAATCAGATCAGACTCCCAACCAACACCAATTGCTTCAGAAGGAGGGGACCAGATATACAAAGCAAGAGTAACAATGAATATCTAATGTTTAAATCCAGTGAGAAGAGGATGATGAGTGGATATTAGGAGTCTGTCACTTTTCCGGGAGATGGAGTAAATAACTTTCAAAGTTATACCATTGAGTCGTCAGCATGAAGAGTTTATTTGTATATTCCTCAAGCAAAGGTAAATCAGTCTATTTACACCATCAAGTCCATATCTCTGCAGGAAAGAGAGAGGGTCCCTGGCGATCATGACTCAACAGACATTAATGGAAAAATCATTAGCAGCTCTGTAAGAAAAAAGATATCCATTTCAGCAGTTTGGGTATTTGACAGGCTGGCGCTCATAAGGAGATGTAGTTATTATTGGTATTATTTCTGAGTGTGGAATAATCACTGAAGAATATATAATCTGCTAAATCAGATCAAACATTGAGGAATAACAGATGCTTCAGAAGGAAGGGAGCTAGGTGTTCAAATCAAACAAAAACAAAAACAAAACCCATAATACACCCAGCCAGTTATAAAATGATGTATAAGAAGTGAAAATTATCTCCTGGCCTATGTGGAAATTGGTGTTCACACTACTGCAATAGATTGATTTATACTTTTATTTTTAGCATAAATCCTACTCCCAGTGAAACCAATGGAAGTAGAAAAGTAAAAAACCATAATACTAACCAAAGCCTTTCAAAATACATCTACAATATTTGACACTCTGATCTTTTGCATCAGTGAATTTTGCAAGCTGACTACCTACTGTGAGAAGTATTTCCTTTTATTCTGTTATTTGTTCTGTATATACCTGCTGTAAGTTCTAAGTGACCTTTTGTCCTTGTATTACAGGAAAACATAAAAAATGACCTTATTAGATTTCACTGTATCCCTCCATAATTTTAAATACTCCCCTCTGACTCCTCCTCTCTATCTAGATTAGCCTAGTTTATGCAATCTATCACAAAAGCACTCCCACCACAATGCTAATCTTCTTCATTGCTCTACTCTGGATATTCAGTCTTGTTTGTATAGAATAAAGTAATATCAACACTTTCTGTAGTGCTTCTGTCAGGTAAGAGTGTCTCAAATGCTCTTAAATACTCCACCTACCAAAGGGTGCATTAGTATAATTGAGTATGTTTATGAGTGAAAACTGGGGAAGTGATGAAACCTTTGTTTGACCAGAAACATTTTTTGAAGATGTCCACTACTTATACACAATATGAAGGATACAAATGCCAGTGTCTTGGGATAAATTACAGTGCCCTCAGGCATATGTATTTATCCCATGTAGTGCCCATTAGTCCACTATCTTTCCCTGCAGCCTTCCCCCTCATCTCTTCACTTCATTCCCGGTATGTGATCTTCATCCTAGCTTCTGGACCTTTCTGCAATCAGTTTTGACCCCTGTTCTCAGTCATCATGTTGTCCCTTCCCAAATTACATATTCAAATTTGGTCACAACTTTAAATATGGGCAGGGGTTATACTGCTTATATTAAGCAGGGCTGCCAGGATCTGCACACAGTTTTCAGATGGACGGAAAAACACATGAAGAAAATTCTTTCTCTCTCATCCTGCACTGTTTCATGTATGTATCTTGAAAAAATCATTTCTGGACAAATGGAGTACTTAAATTTATGGCATCATCAAACTGATATACAATTCAGTTTCTGTGTTATTTAAAAAAATGTTATGCTGACTCTGACCTCATTTACACTAGTATAAGTGGATGGTAATCACAATGAAATCAGTGCAGGTATTCTAGATTTACAGCAGTGTAACTGAGAGTGGCATTTAGCAATGGGTTTTATTGTTGATTTATAAACCCCTTAAAATAGTGCTTAATACTAGAAATGCTATCAGGTCCTTAAGTATATCATAGTAGTCTCCTCATTATAGCATCACAAATGCTCTTTTGCAAATCAATTATTCCTTGTACATAAGTGAAAAGAAGACTATTATATAAGAATGTCAGTAATTAAACAGAGCACTATCATGCAATTATGATGTGATATGCAAAGGTTAAACAGGACTGTAGCCAGAATACAATTTATCCTGCACTGATCACCATTTGACCTGAAAATTATTGGCAAACTCAGGTTCTGGTAAACTCAAACATTGCTCTGTTGTAATGATTATACGAGGTTAGTCCTGAATAAATTAAAAGAGTAAACTTCAGCAAATAAAAGTTATTCTGAAAATCTGCCCATTATATTTTGACCAGTGCAGCCTTCTCACAAGAAGAATGAGAAACTATGGAATTGAGCTGATAAAAAAAAAAAAGGACTTGACTATATGCACTATGCAGATAATTAGAACCCTGCAGATAAATGTAACAAGCAATGCAGTCTATGATATTATCCCTTATCATATTATGTCCTTAGTTAGGAATAGATAGAGAACTAAATTGTAATTTCAAAGAAACAATTATTTGGTGAGCTTTTCATAACCATTTTTAAAAATCAATTTTACTTCAAAATGACACATTTACTTATAATCCTCATATTACTATTTGTTAGTGAGATGAATTCTCTTAAAAGAAAGTTGAATTATACATAAAAGTTCTTCAAACGATAGGGAGCTTTCTCCTTAACTCTTTCACAGTGCCTGGATGTCATAGAAGAAGCAATCGTGTGGCCTTACAATATATTTTATGATGTGGCATTCTGTATCTCAAAGCAGCACCTGGGAACCCTCATATCTATCTCTGTGTTATAATTATATGTTTTGTACAAAATATACTTTATGAGATATTTCAAAAGTCTTGATCTGTTGAACATTAATATCCTGTTGGATTGTATGAGCTATCATTGTATGTGACTTTATGAAGTTTTGCTATGTATGAGCTGCTGAAATATATTGTGAGGTTCAGAAGCTCAGCCTTTCAGGTACAACAGTGGAGAAGCTAGATAGCCCATTGAAAGGGATCCACTCTCCTAATGACTATCCCAGAAGGCTTCTCAGGGACAGCATGTAGATGATAGACTGCTTGACCAGTGGCAACAGTCCTCCACCCCCTCTACCTCACAAACATAGATCTTTCCAGAAAGCTGGGGGGAAATATAAAAAAGGGGGACTGATGTCATGAGTTGGTCTCTGTGCCCAACACAGCTCCACACCTGGAAGCACATGTGGAGGACAAAGACTTCTAGGTGAAAAGCAATTCCAAATTGAGCATTGAAGATCTGTTCCATCTGTCACGGTGAGACATTGCCTGATTCAAATTCTGTTCCATTTGTAAAACTCAGACTGTGAACAGACTCTCATTGAGTTTAGCTGCAAAAATACTGCTCTATCTTCAGATTCTGAAAGAAAAAGCATGCAGTCTTAGCAAACCATCAAACTCATGTACAGATGTATTTCTTATGAAAACATTTTTTGAAATATATTATGTCCAGCCAAACTATATCTGTCTAGTGCAAACCTTCTCTAGCAGCTCTTGTTCTGGTTCCTGTTTCAAATGTAAAGCTGACCTATTTCTATATTTAAAACTGCCCATATACATTAAGAATTCTGACATTTAAATGATAATCAGTCATACCTGTATTTTTACAGCTGTGAAACTCAGGAGGGGCAAAGTATTAACTCTTTTATTGTTTTATCTTTTACTTTTAGTTTAAGCCTTTCCCTTACATTTTCTTCTGATGTACAAAAAAGAGAATAGCTCTGTAAATCTGATATTAATTCAATACAGTCTGCTTGCCATGGAGGATAAAGCTGTTTTATGAAAAATGAATGCACTAATGGCAGTGTTGGTATGTTTACATTGCCCTTGATCTTCAAATAGAAGTTAAAATTCTCACTGAAGGAAATACTGAACATGTGTAACGAAATGCCTTCTTTGTTTTATTTTTCTTCCAACTGAATGGTTTGTGTGATATGTTGCAAGTGAAGGAGTTTAACCTTGTAGTTAAACCTAGAGACATTGATTAATAGGTGGGTGATGATACGATGAGAGAAGTGCTCGAGCTTGGTCAAATGCACAAATTCATTGTTACAGTAAATAGTGTTATGGGGAAGGGTGTACTGTGGCAATCTGTTTGCAGAGCTATCTTTTTCTTGCTTGTCCCCATTAAAAACTCTTATTTCAAGCGGTTACAGTAACCTTGCTCCTGCTTTGGGATCAATAGTCATGACTCCTGCATACAGGTACATCCCATTTCGTACTCTCAAAACAGGATTAGAATCCAAATCTGTTAGAAACACTTCTTTGATCTCAAACACAGACTATAGCCAAAGAGAGATTTTAACTCATTTTTAAAAAGCAAACATTGGCATGTTGATTAAAGTTTACACAGAATGGATCACAGTGAGATGAGACTTTTTAATTATCTACTTTCATCATTTAATTCTGTTCTTATGAAGTTTAGAAATCACTAGGCCATAATTTGAATTAGTATAGTTCAACTGTTCAAACAGTTGGGAAACAAACAAACAAACCACTCAACAGATGAAATATCCTGGATATTTTCTTTTTAGATGTTTTAACATGTGTGTGCTCACCGAGGCACATTCATCCCAAGTGTAAGTGTTCAGTCAGTGAACCAGAGTTACATTTGACTCATTTTGTTGGCCAAAAATTGCATAAGTGTCTTTAATATAGAGATAACAGTGATTATCTCATTATTTTTAGCAAAGAAATGAAATTTACAGCCTGCAGAACTACACAAAGAGTAAGAAGAATGGAATCAGCTGGCAGAGTATACATACCTGTCTCATAGCTGCTAATTAAGTCTGCAAAATTAGTCCCATTAGAATTTCAGACAGAACAAGAACTTCAGGTTTGGGCCTCAACACAGAGAGATACAGGACAGAAGCAAATGGAGTTATGTAGACTCCCATTCAGCAAGGTATTTAAGCACGTGCATAAAAGCATTGCTGAATTAGGACTATAGATACTGAAAAGTAGGGATCTTAAAATAGACCCAAGAAGGACCCTATAGTCTCATTAGAAGAATGAGTTGCACAAATAACAAATTGGTATAATATACAAAATATGTGAACAAAGAAAGAACTGTTTCTCAGCATACAGAGTGTAAATTATACTAATATTTACATATGTCTCAGATAATGAATTAGTCTAGGAGTGATCAATTAAAACAGTGACTTATAATAAATACTTTTAATCATTTGATTAGCTGCATGTTTTCTCATCCATCCATAACTCTTGATGAGAGAAAAATAAAACAGAGCATGGGTCTGTAAAAGCATATGCTAAGAGGTTTTTAGATCAACAAAAAGTCTTCCACACAATGTTTTGGGTGTTTTGTTAGGTTATTTTTGCTGTTTTGTTTTTACTAGTAACAGAATAGGCAGGATAAAAAGAAGCATCTGATTGGTATGGGTCATCTTTAATGTACTACTACCTTTCCTTGTGGAATGGTTCTTTTTATATTCTACATGTTTTTGAAAACTTGTCACATTAGCTTCTTCGTGCTCATTTATCTGTTCTTTGTTAAGTGTTCTGATGTTTCAAGTCAGGGAGAGAGCTGGAATTCATATCAATCGACAACAACTCTGTGTTGTGAAGTCTCACTGACTGACAGCTGGTACAAACTTACAGTAACCCTGCTGTGAGAGAATGTTTTTCACTTGTTTAAAATTCTCCACAAAGAATGCATACTCAGTCCTGCTGAGTATCAACAAGTCAAGAATAGCACTGAGGTAAATGGAATCCTAGCTTGCATTCATTTAATGTGTGAGTTATTGCTTCTAAGGGTTATGGGCAGCAAGCTTTCTTAGCAGTTATGGTGTTTTGGCCACATATTTATTAATTCAGAATACTTCAGTACAGCACAAAAAAGCATCAATAGATATAAATGTACTTTTTTGGATTATCTTCAGTGTATGTGCCACCCATATGTTTTTCAGCAGACCAAATGTGGTTTTTATTTTCAGATTTTGGAAGAGATCTAGGAAAATATTCTGAGATGAAGAGGAATGGAATGTGAGGGAATGGCAGAAGTCAAATACTGAATTACTTTCATCAATTAAATATTTCCTCTGGGACTCTTCAATATACATAGTGTAAGTCTACACAGCAGGGCTAAAGTCTGAATAAGATATGCAACTTCAGCTACGTCAATTGCATAGCTTAAGTCAAAATAGCTTATTTCGGCTTTTGATGCTGTCCACCCAGCAGGAAGTTGAAGGAAGAACAGTCAACCTTCGAATTCCCTTACTCCTCATAAAATGAGGGTTACCATGAGTTGGAGTAAGAAGTCTTCCATCTTGACATTATTTCAAAATACAGGCTTGTAGTGTTATTTTGTGCAAAGGTGAGATATGATTTAATTAGTTTGCCTGGGAACTAACCAAGAATAACTCAGATAGCACAGGTCATTGCGTCTTCCTTAATCACTTCACCATGGCAGAGTCCTGCTGTCAAGCCTTCTATCCCTCAATAGCTGGGCCAAGCCTATTGCTGAAAGCTCACCATCATCCCTGATTTGAGGAATAAGGAATTGAGAAAAGTGGTGTGTGTTCTCATTGTTCAATTAATTAGAAACCCCAAATTCATTACTAAGTTTCTTTAGGGAACGCCTTCCCCTTAGCCTACGTCCAATTCTAGTTTGGCGGAACAGTCCCCCTATTAAACAACCACCCTATGGTCCCCAGGTGAATCCCCTATCCCCTAGGCCACTCTGGAACCCACACCACTTCCCTACCTTCCAGGCTCCCCTTATCCTGCCTTCCAAGTGATAGAGCAAGATCCAGCTCAGGGGCAGCCTGTGTTGGAAATCTGCGACCTAAATTATGACAACTTGAACCTTATCTCCTGGTCTACTTTGCTGGGTCCTTGAGCTGCTACATGGAACGCTAAAAGCCACATTGCCCAGGCCAATCTAACTATCAAGAAAAAAATCCTTCCCACTCCCCAAAAGACCACAGCACACCAAAAAAATAGTTCTGTACTAATCCTAGAGGTGGGGGTGGGATGGAAACTGTGAAACTACCTGAGAGGAAAGGCCCACAATGGAGGAATATAGATTATATACCCTCCCCTGGTTCAAACCCAATGCTTTACCTGAGCCTCAAGCCCATCCATCTGCTCATATGATGCCTTGCCATTGCCTTCCAATACCCAAGAGAGGGAAGAAGGACTTTTAAAGCCACCAACTTTTTCCCCCACCAAAAGAAAGGCTCCCCCATCTTTGAGGTTATAGTCTGTCTACATCTCTGTATTTTCAACTGGATGCAGTATGTGTCTTCAGTCTTGCTGTCACTATTTTGCTGTGTAATGTTGCTGTGGGCTTTGAAACAGTAGAGTATAAAATGATTACTGTGTTGTTTGGAGTAATAATCAAGAAACCTGAAGAAAGCTAGAACTATCAGCCCCTTATTAGAATGATTAATTCAGACTACAGATACAGGATGCCACAGTGTCTCTATAGAGGCCAAAGTAGTTCAAACTAGTCAGTGAGGCATTACACTTTCTGCAGCTCTGCTCACAGAGTAAAAACTGATAATCCCTGCAGAGATAAACACAAGATTAAAACATTGCATCATGACAGCTCATCCCTACTGACAAACCCACAATACTACTTTACCTGTGGTAAATTTGGCTGTTGCATGTTAATGTATTTGGAATCTTGTATTTAGTGGAAAGTCATGTTAATTCTTCAGTATAACTGTCAGATTCTTTACTAGGAATTGAATACTACAGGATATGTTTTCGGGGAACTCACCACAGCTGCCAGGAACCTCAGGGAACTCACTGCAGCTGCCAGGAGAAGTGGGGAACTCACCACAACTGCCAGGAGCTATGGGGAATTTACTGTGGCTCCAGGCCCTGCCCACGCCCTTCTCCAGGACAGGACGGGAGACCCCAAAAATACGCAGAACTGCAAATAGCGATTCCACAAAAGGCGAAGGTTTCTTTTATAACAAATAAGGTAACATTGTCACCAAAGATGGAGCTCAGGAGCTAACTTTATTTATTTATTTATTTGATACCTAGTCCCTATGCACCACTTTTCATCAGTAGACTTCAAAGCACTTCACAGTCCTTGACGTATTTAATCTCAGAACACCCCTACGAGGTAGGAAAGTAGTATTGTCCTCATTTTACAGATGGGGAACTGAAGCATAGACAGGCTTAGTGACTTGCCCTTCATCATACTGGGAATCTGTGTCAGGGCACAGAATAGAACCCTCATCTCACTAGTCCTGAACTTCTGCCCTCATCATTGGCCTGTCATAATAAATGATTATACTACTCTCCATTGCATTTTCCCAATGCAAAATAAATAATCTTTACAGAAATTTATTCATTTATGGATTAACATTGCCACTTAACTCTGACAGGACTATAATTTACATACCTACTGTAATAAACATATATGTTCTCGGTGGGTAATGTATTCAATATGGGCTTGAACCTGCAAGGAGATGAACATTTTCATGTCCCAGCAAAGCACTTAAACTCATGATTAACTTTAAGCAGGTGAGTAGTGCCATGAAAGTCAATAGTTTATTCATGTGTTAAAAATTGTGCACTTTAGATCAAATCCAGAGAGCCCAAATATAAGCCTTATATGTGAGAGAGAACATATGGTGTGATGTACCATAAATTAGTTTAGGAATATTACATTATTGTTTACTATGGTGAAGTCACAAATAAATCATGCAACCTGTAATCTTTGATTTATGTGTTCCCAGTTAACAATAAGTTAAAAATAAGGTATAAACTGAACGGAATTCTTTAAGGTTCAAGTTTCCAGGGCTCTAACAGATAATTTAATTTAGAAAGGACTCTGAATGACATAAAAAGAGATAAAATTAAACACTTTTCTAATAAAAGCAATCAGGCCTTGCAATACCACAAAATGATGCATTTAGGGATAATCACTCACTAAATTAGGATCCTTTCTTTAACAGTATCTTGATGGTGGATGAGTTCAACTAATTTAAAATTATCATGCTACCCATTTATAATGTTATAACACCCCTTAATTAATGAACATTAAATCCACCTTTTTCTATAATTAAATAATTTCCACTTTTTTTGGCTATTAATCATTAAGTATCATTTTAATTAACATCTGAGTAAATGTCATGCCAATTACTATCAATATAAATAGCATTTTCCAAAATTTTAATGTTTAATCTAAAACACTTGGAAAAAATAGTTAGGGCCAAAACAGATTTACAGACCTGAGATTTATGAGCTAACTATCTCCTGATTGCCTCTGAATTGTTTTACTTCACTGTATTCATATTTAACCAGGCCTCATTCTGGTTTTAGGGAATAGACTTTGGGGCCTACTCACATTTCAATATGTTTATATAGAAACATAAACAAACTTTCATCTGTATAGGCTACAAGCCATTGAAACAGAGATCTCCTGTTTGTTCTGTGTTTATGTAGTGCCTAGCACAATGGGGTTCTGGTCCATGGCTGAGGCTTCTGGATTCCATACCAAAATAAATAATAGCAGTAAGTAGCTATAAAAGCTTCCTAGTAAACCATTATGTATACAGAGAAATTAAGTTATTTATCTTTAATGGATTTTTAAAAACTTTTTCATGGGTCTACCTTTTTTTTTATTCCTCCGCTTGAAAGGCCAGGTGACTTAATTCCCCTAAGTCCAAATATCCACATTTTTATTTTTTTTAAACTATCCACAATAGCTTTTCTACATTGTATATAAAACTATCATGATTTCATGTTATTCTTTCATCTTACTTTGAAAGCTTAGATGTGTATACTGAGTTCCATTACAAAATTAAGGATTTTCTTTTTCCAGATAAATACAACTTTTGTTTCCAGCCTTTTGTGGGTCTAAAAGAATCTAACTTTGATCTTCTTATCAATCTTGTCTTGAATATTGCACATCCTTTTCTCACACCACTGAAATTTTTAGAGAGAAATTTTCTATTGGTGGGAAAGAAGGAAAATTTTCAATCCACATTTGGGAAACAAAACATTTCTTTGCTAGTTTAGGAATTACTGTTTTAAAATGATGACTGTTTGATGAGATTTCAATCCCCGTGGAATTGGTGCAGTTTATTACATGCCTATCTATCACCAGTACATATATAATGTGTGTAGACGACTGGATACAAGGGTAACTGCAGAAAAATATTGCCCCAAAAAGGAAAATATTTATGCAGAAATAGTGTACATTGTTCACATATACTTAGTATAAATGAGCAAACTATTCACAGAGAGCAGTTTATACAATGAATTTACCCTATTTTTCTGTTAGTGAGTTTTGCACAGGCATTGATTTTGAATGAATTGAATATACTTCCGACACTATATGTGAAGATATTTTACACTATTTGGTTTGAGTGCAGCTTCAATTAATTATTAGATTATTTGGTGCTGAGTGGTTGGT
Source organism: Pelochelys cantorii (assembly GCA_032595735.1). Classification (NCBI taxonomy): domain Eukaryota; kingdom Metazoa; phylum Chordata; order Testudines; family Trionychidae; genus Pelochelys; species Pelochelys cantorii. The sequence continues at coordinate 66,697,833 of CM064330.1, forward strand.
CACCTTGGGTACGTCTAGACTACAGGCTTTTGTCAACAAAGGCTTTGTCGACAGATACTGTCAACAAAGCTTCTGTCGAAAAAGTGCATCTAGACCACAGCCAGTTCTGTCGACAAAGCAAGCCGCTTTTTCGACAGACAGTTTAGACGCTCTTTCGAAAAAGCACAATGTAGATGCAATAGCTCCTTTTTTTGACATAACTCTGTAGAAAAAAGGCGTTATTCCTCGTAGAATGAGGTTTACCGCCGTCGACAAAACTGCCGCGTTCAACTTACTGTTGACAGAACTTGGCGGTAGTGTAGACGCAGGTATAGTTTTGTCAACAAAAGTCCACCTTTGTCGACAAAACCCTGTAGTCTATACACCCCCCCCAAAGTCATATGACCAAAACAGTCTATTCAGAGCATTTCACAGCATGAATCTACCACAACTTTGGTCTGAGGATTTTCTCTTCAGTAGTATCTCCTGTCTTAGTGGCCCCATCCAGGCCCAATGTAGGTGCTAATTCTACTTGAAATTTTAACATATTTTTTAAAATTGTCACTTACCCAGATTTTCAAAAATAAGGTTCACTACAAATTAATAAATAGCTTCAGAGGGGTAACCGAGTTAGTCTGTAACTGGAAAAACTATGCCATCAAATGCTAGCAATGCCCCATTGCCATGTATATTGGCCAAACTGGACAGTCTCTGTGGAAAAGAATTAATGGAAACAAATCAGATATTCAAAAAGGCAACACACAGAAACCTGTTGGAGAAAACTTTAATCTGCCTGAACACTCATTAATGGATCTCCAAGTCACCGTGTTGTTTCAGGCTAATTCCACAAACCAAATACACAGGGAAGGGTTGGAACTTAACTTCATTTACAAGTTTGATTCCTATCAGAGAGGAATACATAAAGATATTGGCTGGCTCGCATACTACATTCCACATCCTAATGACTTAACTAACCAACCTAACACTGGGTACTTACAGAGGTGCAAATTATTCTTATCAGCCTCTTGTAACTTGGACAATCTAATTCACTATTTTTTTCTCTTTTTTTCTCCCTTCCTTTCCCCCCTCCCTGCCTTCCCTTATTTATTCTTGGATTTGGACTTTTAATACTCCAGTCATCTGAAGAAGTGGGTTGTGCCCACAAAAGTTCATGATACCATTTACATGTTTTGTTAGTCTTTAAAGTGCTGCTAGACTATTCGTTGTTTTTTAAGTTTTTCCAATCAATCAATAGTTCTACAACTCTGGGAAAATACACAATTTCATTACTTATCTATATCTGACAGAGTAGATAAGTGTCTTAGAACCCAGAACCAATACCAAACCTATCTTCAGGTCAGATTTAGTTTTTATTTCTTCAGCATCTGCTCCAATTTTTGGCTCTGTGAATCATACGAGCACAGCATAATTTGGGATCTCAACAATCTTACATCACTTTTGAGGCATGCAAGGTAATAGTCACAAAGTCAGTATTGTGATCTTTGATTCATCCTTGTTCCCTGCTGTGCTGTCTTCCAACTGGAAGCTCAGCCTCAACACACCAATTAGGCAAGTGCCTTTTCGTTCATTCTCCCAAGACCCACCTGGACATATATCTTATTTTCTTAGATTCTCTTCTTACAGCACCAAAATTACTAAGAGCTAATATGGATATATTGAAAATAATTAAAATTTGAATAGCTAGTGTGGCTCTTCCCTTTTTGTAAGGGAATGAGAGCCCGAATTGCTTGAGGACTTTTTAACAAGACAGGAGAATGTTCACCTCTTGTTTAGATGCAGCACAATTAAGTAGTAAGCAAACATTATTGTTATCTTCCTAATACTATTCCAGTGGATCTTTCAGTCCTGTTCCTCACAGACTACCCCCAGAGTAGTGTTCTTATAGTTGAGCTATAATGAACGTATAGGGGAGCCAACAACAGCCTGTCTGGGCCCCTGGACAAGGTGGGAGAGGGGCCACTCTGTGCTCTCAGAAGCCTCAGGTAAAAGGGGAAGCCAGCTTCAGCACCACTCAGCCATGCTTCCTCCTCCCCCACAGTCCTCAGAAGCAGGCAGTGTGTCTGTCAGAGGGCCCAAACATAATGGGGATCAAGATGGGAACTTGTGTCTTTCCTACTGTTACCAGGCGGCATCTGTTTAAGCCATGGTCTGGATAAAGAAGCCATGGAAGCAGCTTCTAACTTCACTACTCATATCAGAATATTCCCTACATTTGACACTTTGTTTGTGTTCTCATCAGAAAGACCCAGCACTAGATGCATATGTTTTCTGTGCTTTGACTGCATGGGCTGAAACACTTTTCCCAGAAAAAAATAGCAAATGATAAATAAGGCATATTTCTAGTGTGAATTCTCATGCAAATAATAATTCCCCTTAAGCTTGCAAAACACTTGGGAATTGTGAACATGTTCACCAATTCCCAGGTGCCACCCAAACACTCACAGACAATGAATATTGTGACCCACAAATAACAGTCAGCCAGTCTTGTCAATGTTACTCATAAAAATATTCATGAGTCACTTTTTGTGTTACTTGACCTAGTTCTTGCTGAAGCTAACATTTTATAAAAGAACATCATAGCATCCTGTTAATAATCATTGTTTTCATTTCCTAGTTCATTGGATATTTAAGAAATTAATAAGGTACTCTAAATTACATTCATTTTTTGAAGTTTTAGGATTTTATACTTTCCAGTAATAAGGCAATTGATCTTTTTTTATCTAAAAATAAGTACGGAGTTGTTTGGATGCTGTAAATACCAGCAAGAGAGTTTCACATAAGAGCTAACCTGGGGTTAATATTAATAAAGGTACTCAATGTGTGCAAGAGTCCTTGCAATAAAAGGTCAGAATTAGCTTTGAGATCCAAAATTAGAAATGTCTTTTAAAGACTATCAAAACCAATACAAATGTGAAGCTCAGTTGATAGTCTTGCCCATGCAGTGATTTGTAGATTGAGGCAGGATAGCTAAATGTAATAATAATAATTAATAATAAAAATAACTTGTGCTTCCTAACAAAGATATACATTCATCACCACAAAGACATTGTCATTCCTAAACCATTATCGTGACGTCTTTGATAATTTTATTAAATGAAACCCATTGTAGGCATGTATTAGGCTATCATTCCCTTCCTCCTTTTTAGTCATTTACCCAGGAAAGAAGAATACATTTTTATCTAATCCTCTCAGCCTTTTGCTTAATGAGTAAAATCCCATATTAACATTTAGTCAGAAATCTATGAGAATGAAATTTTTATAAGGCAATATGTGATTATGAGCTGTGCTGTTAACACGTAACTAGGTTAGTGTATTAAAAGCATAGGACAAAAAAGACTCAACTTTGAGATTATCAAATCCTTTTGACAGATTGTCCTACTGATGGAGGAATTTGCATAAAGGGCATGAGACAGTTTTAATGGCTATACTTAGATATTGAACTATGTAGACAGACAGATAATTATAGTGTAATTGTCCTATTTTCCAGCTAAATTGTAAGATGGAAAGAAAGAGAGAATAAATGGGGAAAGAGAGAAAGGAGGAAAAAGAGGCATACGTTCAGCATTAGAGAGAAGGAGGCATAGGGATGGAGTGATAGTGGAAGAGGAAGAAAATGACTGGGGTGAATCCCAGGTGGAGGTGGAAGTTAAACAGATAAGGAGATATATAACCTGGAAGGTGAGAAGGTGAAGAGATTAAGTTACTCAACTCATTTCCAGTCCTCAACCCTGTGTGAGTTCTCTTGGTCTAGTCTTTCCCTCAACCCCCTTTCTCTCTTGTCCTTTTCGTTCCTTGACTTGAGTTTGTGGGCCTATGCCTAGAGTGTCTCCTCTGTCTCTTTCCCAACTTGGGTGGCTCCCATTTACCCCCCATAAGTGAGTCCCGTCACATCTTGAGCTTTCCCCTGCTTTAGGTTCCCATTCAGTTCGTAAAAGAGAAGAATGAAAAAAGGGTGCTGGTGCAGATCCATCTCAATGGCTAAGCAGACCCCTACAGAAGAAACAAAGTTGAGAACACGCAGTTGCCATCCGATCAGAAAGACACACCACGGCACAACAGTAGCTACTGACAGATGATCCAATAAGAGGCAGAACAATTGTTTCATCTGTCAAGGGGATTCAGGTTATCTATCATTACAACCGTGCTATACATTTCTGTGTATGTTATTCACTAATTGTATCCATTAGCTAGCAGTTGCTGTTTTAGTTGATATTATGTTTTCTATTCATCTGATATTTTGTAAGGGAAGATGCAGCCATCACTGGAGCATGAGTCCTGCAATGTGCTAAGGGACAAAATATTTGCATTCCTGCCATGTAGCAAGTACCTGGGGCCAAGAAATAAAGATCCATTTTTCCTACCAGCACACTCATGTGTCATGAATTTATAACCCCAAGTGCAGGAGCATTTAAAAATGTTTTTAAGATGTAATATTAAAAATGGCAGGATAAAATTTCTTAACCTTCTTCTGAGAACTATTTTCCATAGAGGGAGGTAGAATTGCATAAGTGCCCTTTCAAAATGATCTTTTCAATATATTTTTGAAAATTAAATATAAAATGAATCAGCCACATTGTAAGTCAATAAACCAAACCAGACTGTAAATGAATAAAATAGTGATGATGCACTTCTTGCTTGACAAAAGCACTTGTGCATAACACATACCAGGCATTCACCAACAGCCTAATAACGGACAGATTAGTGTGACTTGTCAAATTAAGACAAATGTTGTATTTTACCCATCTCAGTCCCAGCAGCACTACTACTGTCTATATGAATGTGAATAAGAAGAGCCCAAATACCCATCCCAAATACCCATTCCTTTTATTATACATGAGAAGAAACTATATGTAATGAAAGGGGCTGAAATGACCAAGACAAACAAGTCTTGAAGGACCCTCTTGTTTCTTACCCTGTTGGAAGAGACCTACTCTGCCTGACAGTGAGATTAGCAGATTAACATATATCATTCATCAAGTAACAACACATTGTTGACTCTTTCTACTGGCATGGTCAGCTGGAAGGACTGCACAAAATGTTCAGCACTCAAAGAATGAATAAGGTTATGGAGCAAATGAAAATATTGTCCCTTAAAATGATGGCAGATTTTCATTTTTGATGCCCACCTTAAAAATCTTAGGGCCTGGTTTTTAGTAGAGCTCAACATTCACATCTGCAGCTGATGTCAGTGGCAGCTATAAGTGCCGGGTCTGTATATCAGTAAACCATGTGGTTTGGGCAAGTGAGCACAGGTTTAGGATTAGAAGCCATATGGAATAACGGCTGTTATTCCAAAATAACTATGTGAACGTCTAAACAGCAATTCCATTATTTTGAAATAACGGATGGCTTATTCTGACTTCTATAAACCTCATTCTATGAAGCATAATGCCTATTCTGAAATAGCTATTTCAAAATAAGGTGTGTGTAGACACTCCACTGCTGCTATTTCGAAATGGTCCCTTACCAGGGCCATTCTAAGTTATTCCTCCTGGGTCTCTAAATCAAGTTAGCACGTCTACATGAGGGAAGCCTGCCTCAGACTAATTTTGAGGCTTCCCGGCAGTGTAGAAGTGCTATTTCAAAATAAGCTATTCTGGAATAACTATTCCGGAATAGCTTATTCCAAAATAACTGTGCAGTGTAAATGTAGCCTCCGTGACTTAAATCAAATTGCTCTGTCTTTTCTTACTTTACCCATCTATAAAATATCTGATGCGGGATGTGACAATAAATTATTTGTTAAGTACTCGCATATTATATTGATGACGATCACCATAAAGAAATCAATAATTCTGTATTGAATGTAGGTTTTGGACAGTGCACAGTAAAGGCGTAAATAGTATTTAATAAATGTATATATGAAAAGATTCAGTTTTAGATTACATCAAGGCAAAATTGTAAATCTTGTAGTTAATCATGCTTTACAGTTTCTAATACATTCTTAAATGAAGATGGCTTCTTTTTCCAGGTTATTGACTTTCAATTTTAAAGAGCAGGAGTCCAGCATATAATATAAGCAAATTCAGATGAATAACTCATCCTTTATTTCTTTATTTGGTTTTGAAGTACATGTATTTAGGATTATTAAATGAAATGTGCATGACTATTTGAAGTGGGCAAAAATGTTTGCAAAGAACATGAGAGAAATATTCTTAATGACAGCAAAAGGAAGAAATGTAATGCCACTATTCAGTTACCATTTCCTGCAAACATTAAATTTCTCTAGCATATCTACTATGTAACATACACTCTTAAAATTCTTATAACACCAGCCATCCAGCAAAATTACCATGCAGCAAAATGGAAACATAATTTTTACTAGTTTTATCTGTATCCTGTCATGATGTAAATTGTATTACTCTGAACAGTAAAATTTTGTGATAGCTGTATTCCATGAATCTGATACAAAGATTATTGAAGACAGGAGGTTTTTTTTTTTCAGTGAGTTCAATGGTTTTTGTTGGAAGGCCTATAAGGATGGGAAGAGAAACTTCTCTGAAGATAGGATGGTGTCAACACCTGTAATTTGGATTTGACACACATAAGTTTAGGAAACAAGGATAATAGATGAGTAAAGTAATATAGCTCTGAGACTTTAAAAGTAAAAAGATTTTACTGTACTCCAACAGATTGTGACAAATAATAAGACATAAGGTCCTAAGTACTACTGATATTGATGGATGGATCTTATCCCAAGAAAGTCTAGGGAGGGAAAAGTAGCAATAAGAATCTGTTATAAACATCCAGCAAAGTTACACAAAAAGTTACAAGCATAGGAGTCATAGGTAGAGTGCATTTGCCCCATGAGAAAATTTCAGTATCATATTAAGGGGCAATCAGTGTTTGCCACCCACTACCCTGTTTAGCTTTATGATCCATAACAATTTCGGTGGTTTTTATATATAATTATAGCTGCCTACTTCACTACCTTTTGAACCAATTTTCTGCTTAATTAGCTCCAATTTTCATTGTCTGGAAGACAATTCAAAACTGTTGAGTGAGTGCCTTCTGGTCTGGAAACCTGTTAATATTTAATACTCTCATTTTAATATCTTACTTTTCAAATGTTCACCTAATGATATAATGATTATTTCAAGGCTGATCATTTATTTTGATTTAACTCAACAAAGATGTATAGTGCTAATTCTTTAATATCGCCTTAGCTGGTAAAATAGTTCCATGACCCTCTAAGATCATTCAGTACTCCATTCATTTTACCACAGTATTATTTTACAGCAGGGATGGTGAACTTAAAACACACAGGCTGGATCTGGCCTCTGGCTTACTTTGATCTAGCCTGCACCGAAACCCAGGTCTTCACCCCACAGCAGATCCAGCTGGCACTCACACTCTATCCTTGTGGCAAGTCTCTGAGCTATTCTGCCCCCTGCAGGGATGGAACACAGCTCTGCTGCAGGGGAAAGCCATGAATCTTGGAAAACCTCCTTCCACAGTCGGGCTCACTTCACTGCTTTGGGAACCTCAAGTTCAGTGACAGTCTCTCTTTTGTTTGTTTTATTTTGTTCTTTTTGCTTCTCACTTGTGTGTGGCATCAGACTGACCAAAATTGTTCCCCACTCCTGAGATACAGTCTCAATATCTGAACCCTTCCATTTCCTCTACATACTTTTGTGGGTTCAGGGGAAGGTGCAGGGATCAGCCTCTCAAGTATCAGCAGCAGAGGCACAGGGACATTGGGATGAAGATACGTGCATCTATATCCCTGCAGCTCTGGTCCCAGTGCTTGGCCGCCATTGAAATCACCTCATCATGGACTCCCCTGGTCATTTCTGCCCATTGAAAGTACGACTGAGAAACAACCGGAAGACAAAGCAGTTGCACAGCTATATCAGAGAAAAGAATGTGTCCCACGAAATATTTATTACAGGTGATACAAACCAGAAAAACAGGATGAATATATTAGGCTGCCAGTAAAACAGTATCTTTACTTGCAAATTGAGAGGCAATACATGCAGAACCCTCCGAAAACATCATTTTACAGGGCCACTTTCAAATAGAAAAAGACATACCTTTGCAATAAACAAATGTATCAGCCAAATTCAATTCCATTTTCAGTTATGGTTGTGTAAATCCAGAATTACTCCACTGACCCATAGCACTTCAAAAGCTGAATTATGAGAGAAATTGTTATGATCTTGTTTACAAGCTAATGATAATAAATGAGCTATATCATACCATCTTAGCCACATTGGTGGCTTACTTTCAATTATAGTCTCACCTTATGAGGCTTGATTCTTCCTTCACTTGGGGTAAGGAAAATTGAAAAAAGACTCCTGTGAAGACAAAAGTACTGTACTGCAGTATAACTAGTGTGGGAAAAGGATCAGGTCCATAGTATCTAAACTATTTTCATAGTGAATGAACATACATTAAGCAGCTCTATTCTGATCCTCTAAAATATCCTGGACATCAAATAATACCATTTGCATACATGTAAAGCTTACAATTTGAACAGTAATAAGTACCAGTTAATTTGAATCCCAAATAATAATTTAAAAAAGGATTCAGTGTTCAGCTGCTGGAAACCCCTAATCCTTATATTATGCATAACTAATTATTAGTTATGTAGCTAGGTGACTTAAAGATAAGCTATCTCTCTAAAATATTCCAAATACTCATATTCTAATTTCATTTTAAGCAAAAATGCTTTCTGTTTAAAAAAATGTTTGCAGCATGAAGGCCCAATTGTTATTATTTTGTTCCAGTTGCCTTTGTTAATCCAGAAATGGTAACAGTGTTGTTTACCAACCCAGTTATTCTAAGCTTCTCTTTCACCTCTTTCTTGGTAGCCTTCTTGTATAAAGCTCCAGTTCTGTGAAGAGAAGCAGGCAGGCTGGGCAGAGCCTCAATGAAGTTAGTGGAGTTCTGTGTCCTACTTGGTTCTCTTTGCTGCATCAGGGATTATGGGATTTATTCATTGTCCAAGAAGTTAATGGAAAGGCAGCCTTTGTATTGTATACTGATTCATTCCTTTAATATTCTCCATAATAATTGAAATTAACAGAAAAAAAACTGGTTAGACACACAAAACATCGTAAAAATAAAGCTCAATTAATCACTTTGTTGCTGCTTAAAATACATAAGCAAATAAATGATAAAGTATTGCATGTTGTATCCCACCTGCTGGGTATATCATCTGTGAGATACCAATATTAAAATGGAAAATCAACCCTGAAAAGAATACCATCACAATCCACTGACACAATGAAGTTACAGAGGAGCCCAGTGATGAAGGGGTTAATCCTACAGCAATTGCCACAGATTTAAAACAGTATGTCATAAAATACCATATCACAAGTGCCTTATTTAAAAGACAGAAGGCCTGACTCTGATACGCAAACAGTATACATGAGTCCTACTGAAGTCCAAAGCAAGGGACAGAGATTGAAGGAAGACAAAAAGAAGTAAGACCTCATTCCTGGTAGTCAGCTTGTGTCAATAGAAACTGAAAAACACATTTCATCTCACAGAAATTTAAAACAATAATTATCTGGGGAAGTTGTTCTTCTCCTAATTTAAGGCTTTTAATTCCCATGGAAATACTGGCCAAGTCAATATTTAGAGAGAATGAGCTTTTGCCATTTTTCTCCCTTTATGGTTGACTTTCTGTTCCCCTGAGTTGAATTAGATTTTCCTGGAGTTCATAAAATGACACAAACAACCTGAATACTTTCTAATTTATAGTTGGCAATATTTTCTTCTTTTTATTTAATGAAAAACAAACATTCACCTGTGAATCAGCATGAGCGGAATAACCCTAAAAACTAGCTCTCTACAAGCTCAACCCAGGCAATGAATTACATTTCCCTTTTTTCATCAGTAAAACATACCAAAAATAATGTATTCAACAGTATTTCTTCACATATTTGCATTCATAACCACAGCAATATTTCCATTATACAATCCTCAACAGATAGAAGGTGGACTGGAAAATATAAAGTACCACATCTAATACCTGAATATAAAAAAGTCAAATGAGACTATTCCTGTTTGGTAAAAGAGGGAAAGTTGTTGACAATTATGAAAAAAATCCTATGTTGAGGGCCAGAACATCAACTGGCATAAATGGACATAACTACAGTTGATCTAGCTCATTCTGCCTGTTATCAGGAATTGGAAATGTACCATTACATAATAAGCAATATACACCATATATTCAAATCTAGTCAGCCTCAGTAAGAAATATAGAAACTCAGATTAATAGCCAGCATTGCAAGAATTTGGTCGCATGGGAAATTTTTTTTCTCCAAGTCGACCTAGGAAAACCCCAGATTTTGAGCAGCAAAAAGCATGCTCCTGAATGCATTGCATAAGAGTACATATCGAAAAATCATAGAAGATTAGGTTTGGAAGGGACCTCAGAAGGTCATCTAGTCCTACCCCCGACTTCTGCTCAAAGCAGACCAACCCCAGCTAAATAAAAATTCACTGCAACTAAACTAATTCACTGCAATTAACCATCTACTCCTTTTATTTATAGTGACTTCTTGTAAAATGGAGTTTGTTAATACTTCTTGGGTCAGAATTCCAAACAGACAACGCAGTAATTTTGCATAAAAAGAGGCACCTATGTATATTTTAAATATACTTGCTCACCTTTCAGGAGTATCTTTTGCTACTGCTTTATTCATTTAGATCCTAATTTCTGTGATTGTCTATTAAGATATCTTTCTACTACAAGAAGTTTCTCCTTCTTAGCTATAGCTTAATCTTTTCAATCTGCCATTGTAGTTGATTCCCTCCAGTCTGTTAGCTTGTTCTTCTCTGGTTCTTCTGAATTTATAAGAACATAAGAACATAAGAATGGCCGTACTGGGTCAGACCAAAGGTCCATCTAGCCCAGTATCCTCTCTGCCGACAGTGGCCAGCACCAGGTGCCCCAGAGAGGGTGGACCGAAGACACTGATCAAGCGATTTGTCTCCTGCCATCCCTCTCCAGCCTCTGACAAACAGAGGCCAAGGACACCATTTTATCCCCTGGCCTTTTATGGACCTAACCTCCATGAAATTATCTAGCTTCTCTTTAAACTCTATTATAGTCCTAGCCTTCACAACCTCCTCTGGCAAGGAGTTCCACAGGCTGACTACACGCTGTGTGAAGAAGAACTTTCTTTTATTAGTTTTAAACCTGCTACCCATTAATTTCATTTGGTGTCCTTTAGTTCTTCTATTTAGGGAACTAATAAATAACTTCTCTTTATCGGCCCTCTCCACACCACTCATGATTTTATATACCTCTATCATATCCCCCCTCAGTCTCCTCTTTTCTAAACTGAAAAGTCCCAGTCGCTTTAACCTCTCCTCATATGGGACCCGTTCCAAACCCCTAATCATTTTAGTTACCCTTTTCTGAACCCTTTCCAAGGCCAAAATATATTTTTTGAGGTGAGGAGACCACATCTGTACACAGTATTCAAGATGTGGGCGTACCATAGTTTTATACAGGGACAGTAAGATATTCTGTGTCTTATTTTCTATCCCTTTCTTAATAATTCCTAGCATCCTATTTGCCTTTTTGACTGCTGCTGCACACTGTGTGGAAGTTTTCAGAGAACTGTCCACGATAACTCCAAGATCTCTTTCCTGATTTGTCGTAGCCAAATTAGCCCCCATCATACTGTACGTATAGTTTGGGTTATTTTTCCCGATGTGCATTACTTTACACTTATCCACATTAAATTTCATTTGCCATTTTGTTGCCCAATCACTCAGTTTGGTGAGGTCTTCTTGGAGTCCCTCACAGTCTGCTTCTGTCTTGACTATCCTAAACAGTTTGGTATCATCTGCAAACTTTACCACCTCACTGCTTACCCCTTTCTCCAGATCATTTATGAATAAGTTGAACAGGATCGGTCCTAGGACTGAACCTTGGGGGACACCATTAGTTACCCATCTCCATTCTGAAAATTTACCATTTATTCCTACCCTTTGTTTCCTGTCTTTTAACCAGTTCTCAATCCAAGAAAGGACCTTCCCTTTTATCCAATGGCCATGTAATTTACACAAGAGCCTTTGGTGAGGGACCTTGTCAAAGGCTTTCTGAAAATCTAAGTATACTATATCTACTGGATCCCCCTTGTCCGCATGTTTGTTAACCTCTTCAAAGAACTCTAATAGATTAGTAAGACAGGATTTCCCTTTACAGAAACCATGTTGACTTTTGTCCAACAAATTATGTTCTTCTACATGCTTCACAATTTTATTCTTTACTGTTGTTTCGACTAGTTTGCCCGGTACTGAAGTTAGACTTACCGATCTGTAATTGCCCGGATCGCCTCTAGAGCCCTTTTTAAATATTGGTGTCACGTTGGCTACCTTCCAGTCATTAGGTACAGAAGCCGATTTAAGGGATAGGTTACAAACCACAGATAATAGTTCAGCAATTTCCCATTTGAGTTCTTTTAGAACCCTTGGATGAATGCCATCCGGTCCCGGTGATTTGTTAACATTAAGTTTTTCTATTTGTTCCAAAACCTCCTCTAATGACACTTCAATCCAGGACGGTTCCTCAGATTCATCATCCACAAAGGACGGTGCAGATTTGGGAATCTCCCCAACGTCCTCATCCGTGAAGACTGAAGCAAAGAAATCATTTAGTTTCTCCGCAATGGCTTTATCGTCCTTGATTGAGCCTTTTATAGTTCGATCGTCTAAGGGACCCACAGGTTTTTTAGCAGGCTTCCTGCTTCTAATATACTTACAAAAACATTTTGTTATTTCTTTTTGAGTTTTTGGCTAGCTGTTCCTCAAAATCTTTTTTTGCTTTTCTTATTACATTTTTACACTTGATTTGACAGTGTTTATGTTCCTTTCTATTTATCTCACTAGGATTGGACTTCCACTTCTTAAAAGATGCCTTTTTGTCCCTCACTGCTTCTTTTACATGGTGGTTAAGCCACGGTGACTCTTTTTTAGGTCTCTTGCTATGTTTTTTAATTTGGGGTATACATTTAAGTTGGGCCTCTATTATGGTGTCTTTAAAAAGTTTCCATGCAGCTTGCAGGGATTTGGCTCTAGTCACTGTGCCTTTTAATTTCTGTTTAACTAGCCTCCTCATTTTTGTGTAATTCCCCTTTTTGAAATTAAATGCCAGGGTGCTGGACTGCTGAGGTGTTCTACCCACCACAGGAATGTTGAATGTTATTATATTATGGTCACTATTCCCAAGCGGTCCTGTAACGGTTATTTCCTGGACCTGATCCTGCACTCCACTCGGGACTAAATCGAGAATTGCCTCTCCCCTTGTGGGTTCCTGCACAAGCTGCTCCAAGAAGCAGTCATTTAGACCATTGAGAAATTTTATCTCTGCTTCTCTTCCTGAGGTGACATGTACCCAGTCAATATGGGGATAATTAAAATCCCCCATTATTATTATTAGCCTCTCTAATCTCCCTCAGCATTTCAATGTCAGTATCGCTGTCCTGGTCAGGTGGTCGGTAATATATCCCTACTGCTAATTTCTTATTATTGGAGCATGTAATTACTATCCATAGCGATTCTATTGAACATGTTGATTCACTTAATATTTTTATTTCATTTGATTCTACATTATCTTTCACATACAGTGCCACTCCACCACCCACCCGGCTTGCTCTATCCTTTCGATATATTTTATATCCCGGTATGATTGTGTCCCACAGATTTTCCTCATTCCACCAGGTTTCAGTGATGCCTATTATGTCAATCTCCTCATTTAATACTAGGTACTCTAGTTCACCCATCTTATTAGTCAGACTCCTAGCATTTGTGTAGAAGCACTTTAAAAATTTGCCACTGCTTATTTGTCTGCCCTTCCCTGGGGCATTGGATTCCTTTGTATGCGGTTGTTTGTCTGCTCTGGCCCATAGTTTGCCCTCTCCCCTCCTCTCTTTCTGACTACAGCTTAGAGAATCTCTATCAATGGATTCTCCTCTAAGAGAAGTCTCCCTCCGATTTACGTGCATCTCCGCACCAATCGGCTTTCCCCCATCTCTTATACATTGAGGTAAATCATGCAAAACATGACACAGTGGGCTAGATTCTCAGTTGATGTAAGTCAGCATAGCCACACTGAATTCAATGCAGTGACTTTGATTTACACCAGCTGAGTAGCTTGCCCAGTATTCCAGATATTTTCTTACCATGAATTTCTAAAACTCCCTTTGCTTCGCATAATATTCTTTTCTATGCATTTTTTTTTTTTTGGCAAAAATTGGACACTGTATTCCCATGTTCGTGTTATTGTGAAGGTGACCAATTATATAGTGGTACAGATTGACACTCCATAACCCATACAACCCAAGTCCAGCAACACCCCTGGTCCTGCGTCATTATGGTAACTCCCTGGGGCCAGAAGCATTGCCAGACTAGGGCAGGTGAAGAGCAGATTCCCACGCTGCAGTGGGGCCACTGGGGAGAGCCCCTGGTGGCAGCGGAGCCACCAGGCAGAGTATGGAGTCCCCCCTCTCTGGTGGCAGTAGAGCAGCGGGGATGGGGAAGAAGCAGAGCCCACCCATGGGGAGAGCAGAGCCCCAGGTGGCAGCAGGGTAGCCAGGAGGAAAAATGGAGACCCTGGTGCATTGATCTCCCCTGGCCCAGCAAATTCCTTTGTCCGGGACCAGCCAGGTCTTGAGGGTTCTGGACCAGGGAGGTTCAGCTTATAATAAGAACTAGAGAATAAAGGCAACAAACTCAATTAATGAAGAGTCTTTAAACTCTAATATCTTTACATGAAACTTTTCTCAAATAATTAGAATAATGAACAAGTTTGATCAGAATATGCTGGAGAATGAAGACATTGATACAGAGATGTAATGAAAATGTCAAGCTGGTACCTTATTAAACACGCTAAACAGATGGTAAAAAATTCCTCCCCCACCCCCAACACCCAAAAAAAAAAAATCTACCAGTCATTAATTGGGTCCGGTGCAGGGTTAACTGGCCTTAATCTTTAATAAATGAGACTAAGTACTCCCTAACCTCATCCTCCCTAATTGATGACAGAATTGAAAACAGAAGATTCAGTCTCTCTACGCTCATGAAAAAGACTAAATGTAGATGAGTCAGTATGGAACCACGTTCTAACATTATGTTAGGGACACTAGATTTGCTTCTGGATATCTATCTTTTAGATAAAATGGAAAACCAAAATCCTAGTATTTTTTTTCAAGTGATATCTTAGTCCTACTGTTCTGGAAGCTAATTCCATTGTATAATTGCATTCTTTGTCTTCCACCCACCCCAAATTCTTCCCATGTTTTCAATTGTATGTAGTATTCCTCACTTTCATAGAATCATAGAATCATAGAATACTAGGACTGGAAGGGACCTCGAGAGGTCATCGAGACCAGTCCCCTGCCCTCATGGCAGGACCAAATACTGTCTAGGACCATCCCTGATAGACATTTATCTAACCTACTCTTAAATATCTCCAGAGATGAAGATTCCACAACATCCCCAGGCAATTTATTCCAGTGTTTGACTACCCTGACAGTTAGGAACTTTTTCCTAATGTCCAACCTAAACCTCCCTTGCTGCAGTTTAAGCCCATTGCTTCTTGTTCTATCCTCAGAGGCCAAGATGAACAAGTTTTCTCCCTCCTCCTTATGACACCCTTTTAGATACCTGAAAACTGCTATCATGTCCCCCCGCAATCTTCTCTTTTCTAAACTAAACAAACCCGATTCTTTCACCCTTCCTTCCTTAAAGTCGACTTCCTTAAAGTCGTGTTCTCTAGACCTTTAATCATTCTTGTTGCTCTTCTCTGGACCCTCTCCACATCTTTCTTGAAATGCGGTGCCCAGAATTGGACACAATACTCCAACTGAGGCCTAACCAGCGCAGAGTAGAGCGGAAGAATGACTTCTTGTGTCTTGCTCACAACACACCTGTTAATGCATCCCAAAATCATGTTTGCTTTCTTTGCAACAGCATCACATTGCTGACTCATATTCAGCTTGTGGTCCACTATAACCCCTAGATCCCTTTCTGCCGTACTCCTTCCTAGACAGTCGCTTCCCATTCTGTATGTGTGAAACTGATTGTTCCTTCCTAAGTGGAGCACTTTGCATTTGTCTTTATTAAACTTCATCCTGTTTACCTCAGACCATTTCTCCAATTTGTCCAGATCATTTTGAATTATGACCCTATCCTCCAGAGCAGTCGCAACCCCTCCCAGCTTGGTATCATCTGCAAACTTAAGTGTACTTTCTATGCCAATATCTAAATCATTGATGAAGATATTGAACAGAGCCAGTCCCAAAACAGACCCCTGAGGAACCCTACTTGTTATACCTTTCCAGCAGGATTGTGCAGTATTAGTGTGCAGTATGTTCAGCCGTATGTGTAGAGGGTGGGGGGATGTTTCAGTCCAAAAGTGGCTGCACTTTTCTGGTGAGCTGAATGTTAATCTTAAATATATTCATAGATTTTGAAGATGGAAAGGATCATTGTGATGATAGTCTGACCTCCTGAATTGCACTGGCCATAGAACACATCCAATGATTCTTGGATCAAGTCCAGAATTTCTGACTAAGAAAGAACACATTTTTTAGAAAGACATTTCAACTTGATTTAAAGCTTTTGAAGGGGGAAAAATTACCACATCCCTCAGTTAATTACTCTGTTATAAATGTGTGCCTTATTTCTAGTCTGAATCTATCTTGTTTCATCTTACTGCAATTGGAATTTAGTATGCTTTTTTCTTCTGGATTAAAGAACACTCTTCACAATCATTTCCTTTTGTAGGTACTTAGAGATGATGATCAAGTAACATCTTAACTTTCTCTTGTATAAACTAAATGGATTGAGCATGTACTTCTTAATAGGTCTTGAGTATTATTTCTTCAAATATATTCTTTCAAAAAAGAAATCATTTGAAGCTAAGATCAAAAAAGGCCACCCACACTCAAATCACATATGGCATGCTTGGTGTGGTGAAAAAGCCCAAAGTTAAATAGTTGAAACTTTCACAGTTGCAAACAAACATTTTTCAGGATTGCGGCTCTTACCTTGACATTTTGCTGATAACACAAACTGATGAATGATGACTTTGGCAGGCTCCTATTAATAGATGTATCCCCCTTTAGCAACCTCATGTCCAGAAAAGCAAGTGAGTCAACATGGAATTTTCAGCATTTCATAAGACAAGACAAAGGAATAAATAGTCTCATGAAGAAAATTAAAAAATCTCTCTCTACTGATCTGAAATAATGAAACATAATCTTATTTTAGTCATGTTTTTTTTGAAGCACAAGATTATTATTTTGTTTTAATCTGAGTCTGATAGAGATACATGATGCATTAAACAAACAAACAAACCACCTACTCATACTGCATCTGAAATGTATTTGTAGCATCTTCAAATATCTACATTTTTGTTGATACCAGTAGTATAGAAATAAGAATAGTAGGATTTACTTTCTTTCTTTTCCTGTAACCTGATTTAAACATTATAAACCCCATAGGACTTCTCCCCTATTGTTAGTCCTTGAATAGTTTTATTGGGGTTAAGGATTAATTAATAAAATTGATACTTGTTTGTGCAAAGGTGGTATATCAATAAAGAACACTCTGAGTTATGCCATTTTTATGACAAAACTTTATGGCACAACACAAAAAAATGTACAAGATTTAATGCCAGTTCTCAGACTGTGGATTAGGACTGTCAATCAAGGGAGGATGGAAGGTGCAGGGTGAGTATCAACAAAACTTTACCGTGGTACTTCTTGGACAAGATTTCACAGGGTGCTCTTCATGAAAATGATGCTCTACTGTTGGTCAAAGGACTAACCAGTGACAGGAGAAGGGCAAGAAGCAATACCATTAGGGTGTGTATTGTCTTCATACTTTAAATGACACACAAAAGGAATCCTGGAAAGTTAATACACACTGAAGTCATGTGAGTTCTGAAACTTATTTTTAAGGTACAGGCCAGTTGTAGATCCCTTTTCAGTACTATTTCAGTACATGAATTTGCATGGGGAAAGTAGGGTTTGGGGGTTTGGTGACTGTCCTCAGAGCCAACATAAGGATAAGTTATCTTCGTCTAACCAAATATAAAATGAGAGATTAAGGATCTGGATATGTAACACTAGGAAAACCACCATAAAAATCATTAGTAATCTGTGGCTACTCTAGTCCTTTGATGATGTTTCTATTATGATCTAAGACAGCATGTCAGGCTTTGATAGGCTATGTGACCAAATCAATTAATGGACTGGTCAGAAGAACATTGAAATTCCTTCAGTAGCATCTGTTGCTGCACGAATTATCCTTATTTTTCATCATGTAGATCTTTATTCGCATAGGCTGCGTCCAGACTGCATCCCTCTGTCGACAGAGGGATGCAAATCAAGCACATCAAAATTGCTAATGAAGCAGGGATTTCAACATCCCATGCCTCATTAGCATAAACATGGCCACTGCTTTTTTTCGAAACAGAGTTTTTTCAAAAAACCAGCACTCTAGATGCGGATCTGCTGAAAATAAACCCTTTTTTGACAGATTCTGTATTCCTCAAAAAATGATGTTTACAGGATCTGTCAAAAAAGGGTTTATTTTTGACAGATCCACGTCTAGACTGCCATTTTTTTTGAAAAAACTCCATTTTGAAAAAAAGCAGTGACCATATTTAAGCTAATGAGGTGTGGGATATTTAAATCCCTGCTTCATTAGCAATTTCGATGTGCCTAATCTACATCTCTCTGTCGACAGAGAGGTGTAGTTTAGACACACCCATACTGAACAAACTTGCAACCCATGTACTATTCTTTTCAATCTTTGTCAGTGACCATTTAGTAATATTCAGGCTATTTACTATTTGGCTTCTGATAGCCACTATACTCCATACGATATAATTTTAGATTATGTCATTTATATTTCAGATGCCAGATTTGGAGGCCAATCACCATAGATTGTACAAATTCATAATATAGGCATGCTATACTGGGTTCCTCCAGCTTTATTTCCCTGGTATGCTCTGCTGGAGCCTGCTAGGCCTCTTGAAGTTTATCCCTCCATCAATGGGATAAATTATCCATGGGGGGGGGAGGGCAGGGCAAAGGGGTAATAGCGATTGAGATACCAAAATGAAATTCTGTTCAGTATAGATTGTGAAGATTTTCAAATGTGAGCCTTTCTTATATGTTTTGATTGGCAGCGAAATAGTTAACATTGCTGACATTTTAATGGCCTATTGAGTTAACACAATTTACTGATTAACAGGAGATCACACCTCTCAGAGAAAATATCACTGCAGGGGTCAGGTTTTAAGAGTTTTCCTCATGTAAAGGTTGGGATCTTATTAAAAAAGAAAGCTTAGTTTATAGAGCACAAATTGGCATTCAATGGGAAGTGATACATGAAGTCTTATTTGAGTTGAGGGCTAATGCCAAGTGTACAGGGCAGTCAGTCTCATCTTAACAAATCGTCCTAAAAATCTTCAAATGAAATAGCTGTGAAAACACTTAATTCTTGACTTGCTTACTGCTCTACTAGTAGGCTTTTCTGTTTTTATTTTATCAACTGTGCCCTTGTTCAAGACGGGATGTTCTGATTCCTACCTACATGAATGATCACATACTAACTTTTTAGGGTGGGCCTTCTCTAGGCCTTCTAACTTTGTCACTTACTGTAACATGAAGAGTAAAGGAAGTTAAGATTGTAGTTAGCACTACATTCTCTTCGCACAGGATTTGCAGGCTTCAGCTCCACTGATTTGCAGAGTCACCTGGACTAATCTAAGTCTCAAACCTTTGTCCTTTATAAAGATGTATAATGTTAATAAATGGACCAGCTTCAATTTTGCACTTTTATTACACGCTAACATTGTGCCAAAAAATCTTTTCTAGGAAACAGAACAAGATTAGGTTACAGAAATATAAATCAATTTATACTCATGACCTACCCTGAAATTTGAACCCAATCTCCAGAGGTGAAAGGCTTACAGTTTTATTAATCAATATCAAATTTCATGCACAATGTTATTATGGAGACACCAGTGATTGTGTGATAAGTTGAGCTTTGTACTTATAGCAGAGATACAACTTCTCTTATGTAAAAAAAAAAAAAGTTTATGGTCCAAAAATGGCATGTACTCTTTGAGTTTAGAATGAAGTTTCTGACATTTTACAAATAATTCCACTGCTAAGTCCAGGAATTATAGTTAATTCTTAAAAAGTGTCTATTTTGAGATTTATCTCGTGGTCATCAGTAATTTTGTTTGAGATAACACAGATTCCTTAAGTATTCTACATACTTAAACTTCATGCATAGGTTACATTTAGACCTGAGGAAGAAATGGTTTTCCTATCCCTTGAGAATGTTTGAGATTTCAAAGGTTTCTCCTATGCCAGGCAGGGATGAAAAGTTCAAATGTAAAAAATATTCATGAATTGAAAATTTTGGAAAAAAAATCAGATTGGATTGATTGAAATATTTTATTTTGATAATTTCAAACTCTTTTATTTTACTATTTACCTTATTTTTACCTTAAATTAGCTCAAATTTGAGGCAAGAAGTTATTTTGGAAAATATTAAAATACGAGTTTTGGACAATTTCAAGTCCTTTTATTCTTATTTTTTTTCAAAATGGGAAATTTGTTGAAAGCAACCCTACCCCATGAACAATTTCATTTTTGATGAACTATCAATTTTTTTTATTTCCAACCAAAAAAATCACTGAAAATACAGCAATTCTAGTGACATTTATACATGTAATAAAGGGTTTTGGGAACATTATTTTTCATAACTGAAAGTCTGTCTTTCAGTAGAGGCAAAAGAATAATATTTAACAGTAGAGAAGTCAACAAAGAGCTTTCAGCATGGCTACCATTTCTCACTGAGGTCAGTTGGGACTAGGCCACAGGCAGCTATTAGGTCAATTTATGCCCCTCTCAAATTGGTTAGTTTTTATTCTTCTGATTGGGACCTAGGCCATGGAGCACCTCTTCACTCTCTTCTTCTCTGCCTCGTGACATTACAGTGGCCACCATCTTCACAAAACACAGCATGGATTCACTCTCATTGTGCCATATAGGAAGCAATAGACATTTAGAAACAGAGCATGTTAACAGAAGACCACTCTGTATTCAGTCACCTTGTGAGCAAAGAGAGACAGTGGTCATTTTGAAGGAAAATTTTTCAGTGAGTCTCTGTGATGAAGAACATTTTTAACTTCTGCTGATGGATTGGTTTTCAGTTGTGAAAAATAATGCACCAACTGACCTTTATTCTTAAACATTCCTTTTGAAAACGACTTGTTGCACAATATCTACTCAATTGAAAGAGCAGGAAGAATGTGGAACAGCTCTGGAGGGGGCAGGGTGTGCAGGAAAATAAAAGAACCCAGGAAGGAAGAGAGACACAAGCAGGTTTGTGAGTCTATATGTGCACAGTATCAGAGAAGTAGCCATGTTAGTCTGAATCTGCAAAAGCGACGAGGAGTCCTGTGGCAGCTTATAGACTAACAGATTTATTGGAGCATAAGCTTTTGTGGGCAAAGACCCACCATCAAGCTCAGCCTGAACCAGTCTACACAAGAGATCCACTTCCTGGACACTATGGTGCAAATAAGTGATGGTCACATAAACACCACCTTATACTGAAAACCTACTGACCACTATGCTTACCTTCATGCCTCCAGTTTCCATCCCAGACACACCACACGATCCATTGTCTACAGCCAAGCACGAAGGTACAACCGCATTTGCTCCAAACCCTCAGACAGAGACCAACATCTACAAGATCTTCACCAAGCATTCTTGAAACTACAATACCTGCCTGAGGAAGTGAGGAAACAGATTAACAGAGCCAGACGTGTACCTGGAAGCCTCCTACTACAAGACAATCCCAACAAAGAAACTAACAGAACACCACTGGCTATCACCTAGTCCTCAGCTAAAACCTCTCCAACGCATCATCAGTGATCTACAACCCATCCTGGACAATGATCCCTCACTTTCACAGACCTTGTGAGGCAGGCCAGTCCTTGCCCACAGACAACCCGCCAACCTGAAGCAAATTCTCACCAGCAACTATACACTGCACCACAGTAACTCTAACTCAGGAACCAATCCCTGCAACAAACCTCGGTGCCAACTCTGCCCACATATCTACATCAGGGACATCATCACAGGACCTAATCAGATCAGCCACACCATCACGGGTTCATTCACCTGCACATCTACCAATGTAATATACACCATCATGTGCCAGCAATGCCCCCTCTGCTATATACATCGGCCAAACTGGACAGTCCCTGTGTAAAAGAATAAACGGACACAAATCAGATATCAGGAATGGTAATATACAAAAACCTGTGGGAGAACACTTCAATCTCCCTGGACACACAGTAGCAGATTTAAAGGTAGACATCCTGCAGCAAAAAAACATCAAGAACAGACTTCAAAGAGAAACTGCTGAGCTACAGTTCATCTGCAAATTTGACACCATCAGTTTAGGATTAAACAAAGACTGTGAATGGCTAGCCAACTAAAAAAGCAGTTTCTCCTCTCTTAGTGTTCACACCTCCACATCAGCTGCTAGAAGTGGGTCTCATCCTCCCTGACTGACTTGACCTCATTATCTCTAGCCTTACTCTTGATTGGTACTCTTTTCTTATGTCTGTATATTTATACCTGCCTCAGGAATTTCCACTACATGCATCTGACGAAGTGCGTCTTTGCCCACAAAAGCTTATGCTCCAATAAATCTGTTAGTCTATAAGGTGCCACAGAACTCCTCATCGCTTGTACATGCACAGTTATGTTTAAGGAATTCAGAAAAACCTAAGAACATTATCAGAGGAAAAAATTAAAAAGTGTTTTAAAAAATTAGTTCAATCTAATCTCGATCCACAAAAAATTAAAATATCTTAATCACATTCTGATTGTTACTATATACCAGCATTAAGATTGTTTGTACTCCTTAAATGTGTATTTCCACTCCTTAAAAGAGTTGGATTTGTTTTTTTAGTTTGACCTTAACTTTGCATTTTTAAAGTTTATAAGATTTGGGACAGTTACAACTTCCTTGTAATGTAATTCTACCCTAAATTACCAATGTGTGCTCAACCTGACTCCAGTCTAATCTAAATGCATAATTTTTGTTTGGGAATGTATGTGTGCATATAAGTATAACATATATGCACAGCTACTTTAGTATTCACTACCAATTTCTAAAGAACTTTATTCACATTTAATTTTATACTCAGCCTACACACTGTGTAACTTTGAATGTTAAATATATTCATTTTTAATTTGAAAGTTTTTGTTGATCTGATACCTGACTTGAAAAATATAGAAAAAATATATTAGAAATGCACCATGTTACATTATAAACAGATGCAGATTGGACAGTAGAGCACATTGGATGTAAAAAGTGACACATAAACCGATAGGGTAAGGCTAAGACGCCTTTTCAGAATGAAGGAAAAACACACAGAAAGTGGCATGGGGCCCTGCTGAAGGAACACAGTTCCCTTTCAGTGAGCTTTTGCCTAATGATGCTGCTTTTTTAAACATCAACAATGTATTAATCACAGCAAAGAGTACAGATTCCACATCAAGTCTGCTGGCTCCTCTCCCGTGAATTCACATAAAGGATGTTCCTCTCATCCAAGTAATTCCAAAGGTGACAAATATTACAGATGCTGAATTTATAGGAATGCTTGCTCCCTGTTTATTAACTCATCCATCTTGTGAGAAATAAAGGGACGAAACGGAGAGACAAGTGGGCTTTTCTTACCCTGTCAGCTCAATGATGTCTTAAAAGTAATCAATATCTATAATTACAAAACCCTGCCAGGGTATTTTAACTCTTTAGTGGCCCTTCTTTGTGTCCCACTTCCATATACAATAGGATGAGCAGACCCACAAACTAATTAGAAAGAATAAAGTTTTAATTACTTCATTGCTGCTTTTCGTTCATTTGTCAAATCTTACTAAAATCAGCTGCTCCATAATGGTAGGAAGATATTTTTTAATTTAATAAATATATAAATCTGTCATTTAGAGAAATTGTGGGTGAGATGAGTGTGAAAGATGCAAAAGCACCCAAGAATAAAGGTTTTTCTCTCCCGTATTTAAGAGGTTTTGTGTGTGTGTCTTATTACCAACTAAAAAATGCATATTTTTTAAAGTAGAAACAAATGCATTTTAAGTAGAAATAAATATCTTTTTAATCAGAATAACACACAAAATCAATATTTTTCATGAGAAAGTAGCTGTTTTGTAGCCATCTGGCATAAAAGAGAATTTGGATTAATGTGTAAAATTGCTTAAAAGCACCAAAAATGTTCACACAAAATGCTGTGAAACAAAAACAGTGCCTTCTTTGTAGCTGTAGGGCAATGGCAGCTTCGTAAGCCCTTTACAATGAAAATAAAGACCAGCAAGGAACACATGTTTAATTTATTCATATTGTACTATATTTCTAGAAGTGTTTATACTTTTAAGCAGCTGCCTTGAAAAATTCTATGCACATGATCTCTATCACCCATCCCCCACTCATTTATGTCATCTTATTAAGAGCAGTCTTAGCTTAATTGCTAAACTGCATGGAAAAGAATCCAAGCTCACATTGAAAATCCCATTGAAAATCCATAATAAAAGTTAACTCAACAAGCTGCATGAAGTACACATGCATTTTGTCTGAATAAATGCCAAGTAAGATTATATTGAAATAAACTGTTGCAGATGGTATACCACACAGACTAGAATTTGGAATTATATAACATTTCCGTTCTATTTAACAATGCCTACACTCTGGGTCACTCTCTACAATTATTTTTTTAAAACTTGATAACTAATGTCTAGCTGCAAAAAGGAATACTTTATATTTAAATTATTAATATAAAATAATATAGTATTTTCATGATCATGCCATAGCAGTTATTCATATTGATATAATACATCACCATATTTTTTCCAGTTAGTTACTGAGGAACACTGTATATTCTCATAGCTATTCCAAATCCAGGACATTTAACACTGATATGTTTATGCAGAATATGCAATTATTCCATATTATGAATGTTTCAGATGTCAGATAAATACAAGTATCTTCATGTGAAATAATAAGCATGACATTTAGACTTTTTTTAGATAACTGGTATTTATATAGCCTGTAATTTTACAAAAACTAGAAAAAACAAATGGAATCACTTTATGTATAATCATAATGTTTTATAACTTAAAATAAACATGTCAGGTGAGCCAAGATAGCTGACGTTATTATCCCTAAAGACTTTTGATCATGTTGTCATACCTAATCAACTCAACAGCATACATTTTGAAGAAGTTATTCTCATTATCCAGTATATATGTTTTTCAGAACTAGCTAGTGATACCACCAATTGAGGACTTCCAACCAAAGAACAAAGACAGGCAGTTATTATTAGAAAGACTAAGAATTTATGCATATCCTATGACCATGGATATGGCATGGTACCAACATGTCACTCATGCATTCTGCCACTCAAAACTTCTTTATTACAGATTACTAGCCCAGTGAGACTGGAATATTTATTGGATTTTTTATGCAGTCTTGTTGTGAGTTGAATACTCATTTTATATTGAATAATCTTTTCAGAGGCAATACTGGGCATGGATGAAATCTGCTGTTAAAGTGCTTGTTGTCATATCTCTGTGCATAATCAAACAATCCTGTGACTTGGAGAATATAATTGTCTGTATCTTGCTATGAGCCTTCCCAGATTTGATAACTTTTCCTTAACTTCCCTGAAGCTTCAGATCGCAATAATTTCAAGCACCATTTATTTTACTAACATTAGTAGATTTTAAAATATTTTTAAAAAAATCTTTTGCTGCTCTCATATAAAATAAGAGGGCCTTATTCATACATTAATGTATATGGGACCTAATTCTTATTCATGCTAAGGCTTTTTACACAGGTCTAGCTAGTTTAAAGGTTTACTACAGATAATATTTTCCATTTTCTGTCTCCCATCTTAATGTCTAAAAACACTGTAAATGCATTAATTCGTTAATACTTCTAACACACCTTGGCTACATCTAGATTACATTCCTTTTTCAGTAAAGGGATGTAAATTAGGCATGTCAATATTGCAAATGAAGCCGGGATTTGAATTTCCAGTGCTTCATTTGCATAATGGCAACAGCCGCTTTTTTCAATGGGGCATTTTTTGAGGAGTACAGAATCTTTCGAAACGGGGCATTTCTGTTGAAAATGTCCCATCTAAACTTCTGGGTTTTTTTTTAAAAAGCCCCGTTTCGGAAAAAAGTGGCGGACGCCATTATGCAAATGAAGCACAGGAAATTCAATTCCTGGCTTCATTTGCAATATCGACATGCCTAATTTACATCCCTTTACCAAAAAAGGGATGTAGTCTGGACACGGCCCTTGTGAGGTAAGTAAGCAGTATTATATCTATTTTATACATGGGGCAACTGAGGCACAGAGAGGAGAGATAGACAACATTTCAAAATTGACCTCTGATTTTGAGTGTATCAGACTTTTGGTTGACAAACTTGAGACAGGTAGCAATGTCAAAGTTGAGCACACCAAATTAAAAGCCACTTTTTAAAAAATAGTCCTTGTAAATTGAGGTTTACAGGGTCTTGTGAAAAAGGGGTTTTCCTGACATTTGGCCCCATCTACACAGGGCCAAACAGCAGCAAAACCTCTTCGGCAAAAAGAATCGGAAGAAGATATGCAAATGTGAGCGCAATTTGCATATCTTCTTCTGAAAAACCCCTCCAGCAGTGTAGCACTAGTCTTAAAGTCCGCCATGAATCAGAAAATAGGCACTGCTGATCAGGGAAGAGGGTGTGCCCAGGCCTGCAACCACAAAAATGGAGGCTCATTATAACATGAGCAGAAAATCTAAAGTCTCTGGCCCTCCTTAGGAGGAATCCTTTGAGTACAGAGGATTTAGCTCTCACAGGGAGATGCAATTTGCCCGTTCCTGCACCAGCATGTGTGTATTTAGTCAATACCATCTGAAAAACAAAGCTGGAGACACCATGAAAGCAAGTTTTTGCATGATTTCTGAAATATATTTCTTAGAGTCAGGCCAAAAATCCCATGTAGATAGATAGTCTCTTTTCATGGTGCTTTAGTACTCCCACTTCCAGACCTAACCAGTACCAAAAATGCTTACGTTAACTAAATGAGGATGTGCGTCAAATGCATATGTGTGTGTGTGTGAACTAAACACATAAAGGTTGAGGTTGGTTTTCTGCATGAATTTTGGATGAAGATTTGGTCAGTTGTTATTTCAGATAGATTGTAATATTTTGTATTATATAATAAAAGATTCTTGCTTTATCTTTGGCAAACCAAGTATGATTATGAAAGATCTTCATATACACTAGTATTATATTGTGCACTTAACATTGTAAATACTGATACAACATGAACTGACAGGTAACTGCAGCCAGGATTAAAACTAATTTCTACTGTCTTTTTGCCATCATTGAAGGCAGCCCAGCTGAACAATCTGCATAGAAACTCATTAGCATGTGGAATGCTGACATCCAAGCTGTGCGAAATCCCATGAAATGGAAAACTTTGGCCAAGGTGAGGAAAATCTCTGTGCAAAACATCTATAGAAGCACAGTTACACATATTACTTCTCATGACATAAGGAGATGTACAGCACCAAGAAACACAATTGTGGTGTCAGAACTACATTTTCTAGGCTTCTTACTTTGATCTCTGTATGGTGACTAGATCCAAAAGACCAGAGTCATGTAACGAAGAATGGTTGACACTGTGATATGAAGTTTGCAGATTCAGGTAAATAAAAATTGGTTCTGCTTGAGCATAGGGAGGTATTTTTACAGTTACTCACACCATTACATCTATACGTGTATTAGTTTTGGGCCTCTTGCTGCCAATAATTATAGGTCCTAACCCACTACTTCAATTAGTGGGCATGCTGCGGGGCCCAGCTTGTCTCAAAATTAGGCTATATATTTTATCTACATATGTGTAGACTATGATCAAGGTGCATCTTACTTTTTGTTTAATATGCTACATTGACTGTGCTCCTTAAGTCTGTCACTTAAAAAAACGCTACAAAAATGATTCCAGATCTGATAAATCAGCCTTAAATTTCCCATGTTTCAACATATTTTTGAAGTGCGGATACTAAGGATAAAATCCTTATCTCAGTGAAGTCAAGAGCAGTAGTGTCACTGACTTCAGTGGAACCGTGATTTCACAAAATGGACCTAGTGTTTTAACACAGGTTGAACCTCTCTAGTCTGGCATCTTAAGGGCTGACCCTGTACCAAATCAGAGAATTTGCCAAACCATGGGAGGTCAATATTCTCTAGCAACATTACCAACACCTCCGCTGCTTACTGGGCTCTGAGAAGACGTTTGGGGTAAATTAGAGCAAAATAACAGCACAGGAGCCTTAGAGACAGGACTGGTGGTTGAAAACAAACATTATGGGACTGCAGGAAACTTGGCCATATCCATGATAAGTGGACATCTGGCTAACTAAAATCATGCTGGATGGCAGATGTTGTTGGACCAGAGAATGCCAGATTAGAAAGGTTCAACCAGTAGTTATTTTACTAATATTGTGTAGAGTGATAATATTCCTATATTCCTTCTTGATAGTTCCCTGATTACGCATCCAAGATTCTTAGCCATGGCACTGATTGGGATCTAATGTTCTTTTGGTTCTCCACCACAATTCCAAAGTATTTTTCCAGTCACTGCTTTCTAGAACATGGTACGCCACTGCGCAAGTGTGACTGCATCCTTTTTATAGATTTGTTACTATTCTAATCTTAATTAATTTACCTCACAGTTTCTAAACCCAGTTAATGCAGTATATACTCTGAATTAAAATAGAGCTGGTCAAACTATTTTACAAAAATACAAGCACACATTTTTCACCAGCCATTGTGGATAGTTCCTCCCTTTTTATCAGCTCTCTTGTAAGCCTTTTTGGTCGGGGTCATATTTCTTGGTATAGATGTGAGTAGCATCTAGCACAATGGGAGTTGATTCTTCATTGAACAATTCAAATATTAAATACGAATAATATGAAAACAGATATGGTAGAAGGGTTTTGAGAGCTAGTAGCTGCAGGGCCAAAACCTTGCTGGGCCCTTGGGCAAGGCAGAAAGGGGTCTATTCCTCTGAGGCCTTAGGCAGAAGGGGAAGGACTGGGGCTAGTTTCCCCCAGGCAGTCTCAGCACCACCTGGAATATGTTGCATAGAGGTCCAGCAGCAATTTAAAAGTCCCGGGGCTCTGTCTGCTGCTGCTGCCAAAGTAGGAGTGACCTGGAGACCCAGGCCTTTTTTAATCACCAAGTCCCGAGGCAGTTGCCTTCTTTGCCCCCCCACTGTTGGTGGGCCTGGCTGGTCTTATGGAACAAAACCAAGATTCTGAGGTAACTATCTATAGGGGAACCTAGACAGCCCCTTGTTGACTAAACCACGCTACATCTGCTTTACCCACAGTATTAATCTCTGAGAGGATGTCTACACTAGCCCCCTAGTTTGAACTAGGGAGGCTAATGAGGGTGACCGAAATTGCAAATGAAGCACGGGATTTAAATATCCCGCGCTTCATTAGCATGTTCCCGGGTGGTCGCCATTTTGGAAATTGACTAGCCCGGAATAACTGCCCGCGTCTACACGCGGCAGTGAAACGGGAGTTCGAAGTAAACCCCTAACTCGAATTAGCTGTTATTCCTCCTGGAATGAGGTTTAACAGCTAATTTGAATTAAGGGCTTTACTTCGAACTCCCGTTTCACTGCTGCGTGTAAACGCGGGCAGTTATTCCGGGCTAGTCAATTTCCAAAATGGCGACCACCCGGGAACATGCTAATGAAGCGTGGGATATTTAAATCCCGTGCTTCATTTGCAATTTCGGTCACCCTCATTAGCCTCCCTAATTCGAACTAGGGGGCTAGTGTAGACATACCCTAACAAAGGTAAACTCAGGCCTGTCTCAAGTCTGGTGCACGTAACATGCAGGCAAGGCTGGGGCTTTGAGTGGCTGGAATGTTTTTGCACAATCATGCATGTCCAGCATAGTACAGTGTGATCATGCTAAGAAAACTGGGAGTAGAGTGGAACTGGTACATTTCATTTCTGATAAGCAAAAAGCAAGAGATAGCCATAGAACTGTTAACTAAGCATAGTTTCACAACATCCCGAATAGCAAGATGTACCCCAAATAAGGGTATAATAGGTATCATACACAATATATAATTATTTGGCAGATATTATTAGTGTGACCAAGTCTCACTTTGCTATGAAATGGGCTTAGTAAGAAGAACCAATGGGAGGTAGTAAGCAGGATTAACCCACATGTCCTGCTCATTGTAACTAGAAGTAAAAGACCCTTCAAACCGGCTAGGGAAGTGCAAGGCGTCCCGAAGTATGGGAGTCAAAGGAATCATGAACGTCCTGCCTGGTACTGTAGGTGGCATATGGGTGACATGTAAGTGAACTAAGCTTGATTATTGTAATATAGTAAGTCTTCTATTAATTGCTTTTGTGTGGTTTTGTGTTGTACTAATTGTTTTAAAAATTTACAGCATTTAAGGTTTAAATTGTGCAGTAATTGTTTTTAAGGCTTGTAAAACTTAAACAACTATATTAACTGCTTAAAGCTTGCAATAAATAAGAAAGTGAGTAAGTCTGTCTGGAGTGTCCTGGTTTCCCTCAGATCTAAAATAAATCGAACCACACAACACCATCATACACATTTTTTTGTTTTTATTTATTAATTTTTTTTTCATTCTAGGAATATTTGTGTCAAATGTAAATATATAGCAAATTGGTTAGCTCCAATTTTGAACTTTTTTTACTTGTTCACGGCTTAGCAACAAGTTTAATTAAAGCAAAAACATTAGAATTTGAATTTGTCATCATCAATTCACACTCTTTGGTTTTTATTTTGAAGCAGAAAGGTGTTGTACATGAGAGATTTAAAACTTTAGGATATATTTATGATAACTATTGAATTAAAATCATGCTAAGAATGAAAGCATGTTATCAGATAATTCACTCATTGTTAGAGATGGCATTTTGGCTTCTCCTTCGGATACTTTACATCATGATACAACTTATTAACTTTACAATGTCTACTTTGCTAGGCAAAAAAATAAATAAATAAAAATTGTTACAAATAACATTCAACCATATTGAAATTAATTGTTTGATAAAGAAAGATGTGAGACCTTATCCTGCAAAGATTATGGAACTATGTGAATGCTTAAATTGAAGGACTGTATTTTTTAAAAAATGTGCTTTATTTATGATTATTTTAAATAGTTCAGTGCTGAAAAATATTTCAGATTTCCAGCCCTATATTTTGCTGCATTTCCTTTAAAAAAGACTAATTATTTTAAAACCATGAGTAATACACAGTCTTTATATTTTACATGACAATTCAGGTTTGTAAACATATAATTGTGCACATAACATGTGTATACAGTATGATCCTAGGTTTTTTTAATTTATTTTTTTTTAATTTTTATTATTTTCAGTTTTTATTAATTAACAAAAGGCATCAGGATCATGTATAGTTCTGTGCAGTTCAGGATCTTTGTATTTAGAATGGCATTTGAGGTGATTGCATCGTAGATATACGTGCACTGAATAGCCCATCTTTAACATCTTTGCTGCAGTATTTCCATGTTCCTATTATAACACCATGCATTCTCCTACAACTATTATCACATATATCTCTTCTATGGAACAATTCTCTTAATTATGCTGGACATCCTTAATGCTCTCACCTACATTTACAATGACCCCAATGCAAACATATGTTTCCAACATCCTAACTAAATCTAGATGACATCCCTTTTACTTCTCTAATCTTTAAAATAAAAACAGCTTGCAAAATTGCAAATTAACTAGGTCTCTAATTGGTTAATTTTTAGGACACCTGAGAGTGTGCTTGTCTAACTCATCACACTATTAGTCCAAAGAAAATGTTGATCAGCCTCTGAATGTTCAAGGATAGGCTCTAAAGACCTATGAGTTGTAATTCTGATTTTCTGTGGAGTTTTCTTTTCTGAGAGAAAAAGGAGAGGGAAGTCCTTCTGAAAACTAGGATGGATATGGGACCTCAAGCTGCTTCCTTTGGCTCTGTGTATGTTCCCAAAAGCTTGGTGTATTCAGGCATCTACAAACACTTTATGCCGCCAGAAGGAATCTTTCTTGAACATGTACTGACTGAAACCTGTGTCACAACAGGGAAGTATAGATCTGCCCTCTGTGATTAATATCACATGAAAATATCCATTATACTTGTTTCAGACTTCCTTGAATACTAACTATGTTATTATTACACTGGGCTTCTAACTACACTGATGAATCATAGTTTAAAGATGATTGAGTTATTAAGGCAGCAGAAGGACAACTGAGATTACAGAGAAATCTGTCCACCAGTAGAGGGTTTTGCTTTATATTCTTTACTCAATCTGGGTACTATAACATTTGCAAGAACAATAGCTACTTATTCAGGACTTACTACTTTCAATATTTTCTCACAGAATGAAGATAATTTTATTATTACAGGAGAGATTTGGTTTCAGCAAAGTACATTCACCTACCATCAAACCTGTACAATAGGAAAACAGTGATGGGTCATCAGAACAAGTGAGATCCACAGCTGATATGAAGTAACAGAAGGCTTAATATGAAGTAACAGACTGGAAAACAAGAGAAACTAGATGTTTTGTAAAACCATAAAGAAGCATAAATGTATCTGTGTTAGACACATTATGACTAAAGGTAATACGATACCACTCAAAGTTTTAAGCTCTGACACTTGGCCCGCAAAGGAAAGATCCAGATAGTAGACAATCAGAACAACAAGCAGTCTACTCCATTATACTCTGCTGTCCGCATGAAAAATCCTTAATTATATCTACAAGAGCAGATATGCTTAAAAGCGAATAAAACACATTCCAAACTTGACCCAGCTCTGAGTTGCAAATGCATATTTACAGTAAAAAGATTAATCTCTTTTGAGAAACTAATCAGCTGAGGTATTATTAATTAAAAACCTAAAAAACAGACATCATGGTAATAAAAATGGAAATATCTGTGTTTGAAATTTCCTTAAGCAACTGACTTTGTGCATTTAATTTACATATTCAGATCATGACTAAGAGCTCAATCATTAAGGGTACGTCTAGACTACAGGCTTTTGTTGACAGAAGTTTTGTCAACAGAATCTGTCGACAAAACTTCTGTCGACAAAGAGCGTCTAGACTACATCAAGCAGATAGACAAAACTATTCGCTTTGTCGACAGAGAGCGTCCAGACGCTCTGTTGACAGAAGAAAGTACCTGGAACTGCTTCTGCCAGGTCACAGGGGCAGCATGTACTTCCTGGTGCTGCTTCCTGCCCTTTGCAGAGATGTGTGCTAAAAGGGACCCTCCCCCCCCCCGACTAACCGTTGCTCTGCTGCTGCAGCTGCCTTGCTTACCTCCTAGAGGGACAGCAAAGGTTCTGCAGTGCTTGCTTGGAGTGCCCTGCTTCCTGGCACAGCACAGCAGTGTGATTTTTTTTTTGGAAGGTTTTTCCAAACCTTTGTTTGCCATGGAGCGAGAGCTGCCCCTGGGCAGGCTCTGGCCCCACTCCACGGTGCTTCAAATGCTGCTGCAACTGCATGAGAGTTTCATGCTGTTAATGCCTGGTCTGGATCCTGAACCCAGACTGGAGCCCCTCCTTCAGGATGCAGCAGCACTGTTCCTGCCTCCGAACTTTTTCCCGGAGAGGCGATTTTGGAGGATGGAAACAAGTACAGACTGGTGGGACCGGCTCATAATGGAGCAGTGGGATGATCAGGCTTGGCTCCAAAACTTCAGGATGCGGAAGTTCACCTTCCTGGAGCTCTGCAACTGGCTTGCCCCCACCCTGCAACGACAGGACACCCACCTGCGCCCTGCCATCCCGCTGGAGAAGAGGGTAGCTATTGCCCTCTGGAAGCTTGCCACTCCGATAGCTACCGGTCAGTGGGACACCAGTTTGGTGTGGGGAGATCTACTGTTGGCTCCATGTTGATGGAGGTAAGTCCCTCGGGGGCGGGGGGGGGCAGTCCATGCGGGGTAAGGGGACGGTAACAGAAAAAGGGTGGGTGGGGGGGGCAATGGAGGGGAGGTGGTGGAGGGCTCCTGTGCCTTACACCACCATACTGCTGGGAGCAATCACTGGGGCGGGGGGGAATACTGGGGTCTTGTGGGGGCGGAGGGTCTCCCAAGGACTTGGGCAACCCCTCTTACTTCATATTCTGTGTGTGTTTGTATGTGTCTATTTCTGCAGGTGGTGAGGGCCATCAACTCACAGCTGCTCAACCGGATTGTCCACCTCGGAGAACTAGACACCATCATGGCCGGTTTTGCAGGGCTGGGATTCCCAAACTGCAGAGTAGCGCTCGATGGGACGCACATTCCCATCCGTGCACCACCCCGTCGAGCCACTCGGTATATCAACAGAAAAGGGTACTTTTCCATTGTGCTGCAGGCCCTGGTTAACCACCGTGGACTATTTACGGACCTTTGTGTGGGGTGGTCGGGCCGGGCACATGATGCTCGGATCTTCCGCAATTCGCACCTGTATGAAAGGCTGCAGACAAGAACCTTCTTCCCCCAGCGAACCTTTGCTATTGGGGACGTAGAGATGCCGGTCTGCATTGTGGCCAATGCGGCGTACCCCCTCATGCCCTCGCTTATGAAGCCATACACAGGGCATCTGACCCCGAGCAGGGAAGTGTTTAACGTGCACCTGACACACGCACGTTTACAGGTGGAATGCGCATTTGGCCAGCTGAAGGGAAGGTTTAGGTGCCTGCTAACTCGCCTTGACATGGGGGAACACAATATCCCAGAGGTGGTGGCAGCATGTTGCATCCTCCACAACCTGGTGGAGAGCAAAGGGGAGGCCTTCCTCCCAGGTTGGGGGCCAATGGCTGAAGTGGAGGGGAGGCAGTTTGCGCAGCCTCGGACAGCTGCTGTTCACCAAGCCCATCAGGTGGGGGTTTGCATCCGGGAGGTTCTGCATGAGCGCTTCTCAGCTGGAGCCCAATGACTCCCCAAGGTATCCCCAATGGGGCCTGTGGGCCTGGAACCCCCCATCCCAAAACCTTCCCTCCCATAATCCATGCCTGCATCAGCCTCCGAACAATTAAGACACACACATCATGTTAAATATGAAAAATATAATGTTTATTAACAAGTAACGTTAGAATTAGGAACTGTTATAAAACATAGAATTGTTCAACAACTGTTAAAAAATAAACTTTTTTTGGAACTATTAACCTATGTTTATAACTGTGGTAGGAGGGGGGATTTCAACCTGGAGGGAGGGAGGGGGGATTTCAACCTGGAGGGAGGGAGGTAGGGCAGACCACTCAAGGGTAATGGCGGTATCACCTGGGCCTCAAGGCTTTGCCACCTCTTGTCCATGGACCCTGCCATCCTCAGGCTCGAGTCGGGGCTGCAGATGACTCTGCTCTAGCGGGGGGCGGGGGGCAGGGCTGGAGGGGTGGCAGGGGCTGAGGGAGAGAAGGGGGGTCAGAGGGGGCTGGAGCTGGATGGGCAGGAGGAGTCCCCAGGGGGAGAGGACCTGGCACAGCCAGGGCCTCCCAGACGGTGGCACACATTGTGCTCCACTGTGGTAGGAAGTCCTCAAGCAGGCAATTATGCCAGCGAGCTTCCTCCCTGGTTCTTTCGGCCATGGTCTCCTGCATTTTGGCCATGGTCCCCTCAATGTTCTCCATCACCTCCACATCCCTCCGCAAGAGGTCATTATAGGCCCTCCAATGCCTGCGGGTGCTGTGGGACTGGGTGGGTGGTGGCACAGGTGTCGCTCGGCGGTCAGCAGCAGCAGGTCCGGCTATGGAGGAGAGGAGGGAGAACCGATCAGTGTTAGGAATTCACACACAAGTCCTTACAACAAGGGATAGGAATGTTGTTACTGGTAGGCCACGTCTGGCCCTGCCAGCCACCTCGGCTGCACAGGGGCCCCGGTGTGGCTAGGACAATGTCCACTTCCACCCCCTACATCCTTCCCCCCCCTCCACCATGGCCGTCCAGGCCAGATCAATGTGCAGCCACAGCCACAGTAGGATAGGGGCCTGCAGCACCTTGGGTCTCCCATGACCCCCACCCACATACCCACCACCTGCCTGCCTGCTTGCACATGCACAGAGAGATGCAAGCTGTCCAGGAGGACCAAGACGTGAATATTGCTCTGCATCCTCTCTGCTCCCACCTCCCCTGTTCTGTGTCTGTGACCTTCACTGCACACACCTGATGTTCCTTCACCAGCGTTGGAGGATGCCTGCAAGGCTTCCTGGGTCTCCAGGACAGGCTGCAGAGTCAGGGTCAGGGTGTCCTCCGTCTGCTTCTCCTCCTCCTCCTCCACATCTTCCCTGGGGACCTCCTGCCGGCTCTGCTGCACTGGTGTGTGCAACCCTGTCTGCACGAACACTGGTGCAGACATAGGTTCCTGGCCTCCCAGGATGCGATCCAGCTCATTATAATAGGCGCAGTGCACCGGGGCTGCACCTGATGCTGAGCTCTGCTCTCGGGCCTTCACGTATCCCTGCCGAAGCTCTTTGACTTTCGCCTGGACCTGTTGCAGTGTCCTGGAGTGGTGCCCTTTATTGGACAGCCCCTGAGCCATGCGGCCATAGATGCTGGCGTTCCTGCGCCAGGTGTGCAGGGCCTGGACTGCTTCCTCCTCCCCCTACAGTTCAAGTAGTGTCAGGACCTCTGGCCCTGACCAGGCTGGGCCTCTCTTTTTCTCGCCTGAGAGAATTTGGGCTGGCTCCCTCGAAGGTCCTTGGGGGCCTTGTGGCTCTGGAGCTGCACACATGGCCACGTGCAAGTGAAGCTGGGAGAGCTGGGTGCTGACAGGCTTCCTCTGTGGCCAGCTTCCTGTCACAATGCCTGCCAGGGATGTCTGTGCCTTTAAAACATGGCTACAGACAGGAACAAGAAGAGGTTTTTCCTGAAGAAGGACTGTTCAGCTGGGGGTGTCCTTGGAGGTCTTTTTCTGTCGACAAAAGAAACCGCTGCGTCCAGACTGCCCTTTTTGTCGACAGAACTCTGTCAACAAAGGCATTATGCCTCATAAAATGAGGTTTACCCGCGTCGACAAAAGTGCTGTGTTCTGTCGACGTTATGTCGACAGAATTCAGTGGTAGCGTAGACACAGGTATAGTTTTGTCGACAAAAGTTCACTTTTGTTGACAAAACCCTTTAGTCTAGACACACCCTTACTGTACCAACCTGAGGGAAGCCAATGCATTTTAAAACTACCCTTCCACCTACCTTGATCACACAGATGGATGGGCCACATAGAGCAGAGTGAAGGCTCTCCATATTTATGCCAAATGAGTCTGAAAGGAGCTGATATAGAGCTAGTTACATCTGCCTATCAGAGAAATTTTCATCTGTTTTTATAGGATAGGCTTAAAATCCCTTTATGTGGTTTTGGTTCCACAGATGGACCTTAGTAGGGCAAAGATTTGCTCTTAATCTTTAGCAGATTTGCCAGTTTACTCCAGTTGAGGATATTGGCCCTTAATCTCAAGGTATGTCATGCCATAGTTTATTGCTAAATAAGTCTATAATATATTATGTTTTTCAAGAGTTCTTAAGGTTTCCTTGTTTGAGGAATTTTGTAACTCAAAGTATGGAAAAATCCCATTCATTCTCTCAAGAGAATTCCAAATTGTGAAGTACTCATAGTACACGAGCCTGTTATTGAATTAATTAAATCTGAAAAATTATGTCTAATTAAATCAGAAAAATATTCATTACATAAATTTGATTTTTTCAAAATTACTTTTGCTGAATATTCTATAGGGTTTGCCCACTTCCAGTATTAATAAAAACTCTCTAGTCCTGACATAAGGATACCCATTCCCACGCAGTGAATTACAGTGCTTAACTGATGCAAGCATGACAGTCTTGGCGCACTTCTTAATTTTAATACTCATCTATTTCCAATGCTGGGTCTACACTGCCATGAATTTGATCATGCAAGGTCAAAATTTGTGTTACTTATTGTGAAAAGTAAGAGTACTGAAATTGACTTCTGCGGCCCCTAAAGTCAACAGAATAGGCTTAGTAGTGTAAACTCACTGTTTAGAAAATTGACCATATGGTGCTAAATTCAACCTAAACTCCTAGTGTAGATCAGGCCTAAGTCTTCTCACACTCTTCTCTTCATTGAAAAGTCAACACAAGTTCATTGGCTTTCCATTTACAGAACTGGTGCCATGTAGATACGCTGAACAGTACTGAGCAATGAAAAAAAAAGTGTACCCCTTTCAGTCACTGTCTAAAGCTGAGAAATAATGCCTCTAAGACATGCTGTGACAAATTGAAACTTTCCTGGAAAATTATATAAATTCCACAAAAGGAAAAAGGGGATAGACAATAATAAAAGGGGTACAGTACTACTTCTCTGAAATCTATTTAAGCAGTAATCTTCTAAAAGTAGTTTATGCCGACTGATTTGTCAACTATCGCAGCAGCAAACTGTTCATTAACTGGAAAACAGGAGCCTCAAGGAGATTAGGACTAATCTAAGGTATATTGTATATTATTATTTATAGTAAGTATCATCTGTGCACCTTCTTTTGGGTGTAGATCTCAACTAAAGGACAGTGATGTAACATTTGCTAGGTGGTTTTCTGGGAGAATTAATGCTTTTTAGCATCTGTTTAGCAGATATTCAGTTGTCTCAGACACACACCAGCCATATTTGTCTGTTATCAGGTTAATAAAACATACATTCAGCTTCCACACTGAGGAAGCTATTGTATGACCATGGATTGCCCCAAAAGATTTTTCAATGGATTTTTTTACTGCATTGTATCATTTGGAAGCCGGCATTTTGTGAACTGAAATGTTAAAGGTCAAAGATAATATTCATGATCCAGGCACGTGGATAATTTAGAAAAGGGGAAAAAAAACATTTCCAGCCAAACAGAAAGAAAAATTGATTGAAATAATAGGAGCAAAATGGAGTTTTATCTCTTTTTGTAATGATTATGTAAAGTAAGCTAGACATTCTGCTGAATTAAAGGTGAAAATGAAATTAAAAATGTTTCCTTATGCATCAACTCTTAGAAAATACTCAGCTTGTATAGTGCCATTCTTAAACTCTTTTATATATTCAGATACTAAGAGTACTAGAAAGACCAGTTAATCTTACAGGTAAAAGTGACAGAATGTTGAGCTTTAAAAAAATCTAGATATAGTTTAGGGCATAAATTGCAGAGGTTGTATTTTTATTAAAGGAAGAAATTTTGTTTTAAGTCTTCTGTTTTTAGTATAAATTGTGTTCAGTTTTTAATGTCCCTTTATTCACAAAAAATGAAACCTGCTCCAATGACATATAAGAAAAAAGTAGTCGAGAAACTCACTCCTTTTACTGCTAGCTCATCTCACCTCACCCTGAGCAAAGCTTGAAATGCATATTTAAGATGATGTATTTCCATATGCTTTAGGATCACACAGTTTTCCTACTATCTAGCCCTACTATCACATCCCTGAAGTCCCTGCCTCCCAATCATTTCAGCCTTCTCTTTTTCCTCCTCAGTTCAGTGCAGTCAATGTCACCAGGTAGAAATTGCTTTGAAATTGAATTTTTTTTCAATTTCACCTCTGATGTCTCTTGACATGTGTTCCAGTTATCTTCCCATTTCTCCTCTCTCATCAATCGTTGGTTTTACTTAGGTCAATCTTGGCTTCTTCCTGCTGAGCGATGCTAGCTGCAACTCATACCTTTCTCCAACAGAGATTACATACAGATTGCACACTTGAGTTCTACCTACTCTTGACACTTTCAGGAGTATGTGTCATACAAGCAAGTCTGCCATCTTTGATTTGAAGAAAGAGCTGATGGAAACACACAAAAAAAAGGGCATGCAAGAAATATAATAATTCATTCATAATTGAAAACACATGTGTAAATAGCAGCACTTTATTTTATATAAAAATATATTTTTCTACTTTCAAAACATTTTGAGGTATATTTCAACAAACGTGTAACCATCTAGTGTTAACATACTGTTAACAAATATTATGGAAGGACCTAATCACTAAACAAAAAAAAAAATATAATGAAAAAGAATCGTCCTACTTACTATGTGTATTTTCACATTTAAAGCATTTGCAGGAATACGTATGCAGGGCAGCTGAAATACTTGACTCAAAATCAATATGCATCAGTAATTCCCTATCATAGTTTATTAAACACTGTAGGCTGGATGTTGGCAATTCAAAGACATTCACTCCAGAAGCATTCAACACTGTATTTACCATATCCTCAGCTCAGATTATTTTCTTATATCAGAGTCATACTTTAAAAAATAAAAAAGACAAACTTTGACCCAGACCTGAGCAGTGTCCAAGAAGCATACAGTGTAACTCAGAGAGATGGTACAAATTCCCAATTAAGTTAAGTCCTGATTTTGAGCTGCCTCATCCCTGGGTTCCTCTAGTTTATACAGTCTGTCAACGGCACCTCTTCCTAGTGATGGTCCTCTGTTGCCATGTATGTGTGTGTTGGTAGGAAAGGTATGCTGTAGTAAACCAGTTCTAGGCCTTTGGAAAATCCCCCTATGTTGTGGTTGGCTCCATCAGGTATAGACCTGCTTTAGATGATCAACTATCATCTAACAGTAAGGAGGCAATTGATCGACTATCCCAGATCAATACCAACATATCTCTTGCTGATCCCCCAACATTGACTGAAACCGTGAAAGCAATTGACTTGCTGTCAAATTGTAAAGCACCTGAGGAACATGCTATACCAGCAGAAATCTACAGGCCAGAAATCTACTCATGGCACAGAAACTGACAAAATATTTCAATTTGTATTCAAAGAACTATACCAAAGGAGTACAAGGATGCATGCATTGTCCACTTCTACTAGCAGAAAGGAAACAGACAATTCTGCAACAACTATTAGGACATCTTCTTATTGTCAAAAGCCAGCAAAATTCTCACTAGAATTCTGCTGAATTGCCTTGCAACAAACATTGAACAAGGGCCTGCTTGAGAGTCAGTGTGGCTTCAGGAAACGTCATGGGACCATAGATATGGTGTTTGCAGCTCATCAGCTTCAGGAGAAATGCTAG
This sequence comes from Pelochelys cantorii, assembly GCA_032595735.1. NCBI lineage: Eukaryota > Metazoa > Chordata > Testudines > Trionychidae > Pelochelys > Pelochelys cantorii. The sequence goes on from CM064330.1 coordinate 66,738,972, forward strand.
TAACAGAACTTCAACCTACATATCACTCATTGACCAGACAAAAGCATGTGATACTGTCAGTTGGGAGGGCCTTCCTCGGATCATGGCAGAGTTCAGTTGCTCAGAGAAATTAATTGCAATGATTCAGCAATTTCATGATGGCATGTTTGCTTGCACTATGGACAGTGGTGAGTCATGAACCATTCTCAGTCACCAGTGGACTCAAGCAGGGCTGAGTAATAGCCCCAGCCCTCATCAGTATGATATTCTCTGCCATGCTTACAAATGGCTTTCAAAACTGTGACACCAGGATTGGCAGCAGATACTGGACTGATGGCAAGTTCTTTATTCTGAGGAGGTTACAGGCAAAGACAATGGTACAGGAAATGACTGTCCATGAACTTCTGTTTGCTGATGGCTGTTACTTGCACACCAAATCTGAGTCTGACATGCAGCAAGCAGACTATGGACTATTTCTCTTCTGCTTGTGACAATTTTGGTCTCACAATTAGTATCAGGAAGTGATTTACCAGCTTGCACCAGGAAAGCCTTATGTGGAGCCACAGTGAATGGCAAAACCCTTCAGGAAGGACAAGTTCACCTACCTCAGCAGTACACTCACATGCAGTTCACATCAATCATAAAATCAATGCCTGAATTGACAAAGCAATGTGGACTTTGGCAGAATATGTGCAAATGAATGGGAGCATAGAGGCATTAGTCAACAAATAAAACTGAAGGACTATACATCCATCATGTTGCCAACTCTGAGGTTTGCATGCAAAACCCAGACACTATGCTATATTAAGCTGAATCATTTTCACATGGGCTGTTTAAGGAAACTGTTGGGGACAAGCTGGGAAGACAAAGTTCCAGAGACCGAGTTTCTCATATGGGCAGGTATTCCAAACATCCATTCACTGTTGATGAAACATACACAAGCTAGGTCACCAGAATGTCAAATGAGAGATTACTCCTTTATGGTGAACTAAAGGAGGGAAAGTGCTCCCATCAAGGCCTGAAGAAATTTTTCAAGGACTCCCCCAAGTTACTCTTGTGACAATTCAACATTGACCCAGAGTTTTGGGATGATCCTGCTTGGAATCATTGTACCTGAGAAAGCCACATCCATACTGGAGTTACTGTCAATGAGCAGAAGAGAACTACTGAGGCACAGCAGAAGCACAAGCAGTGTAACTATCACAAGAGCAGCACCTCCACCCTTTTGTTCAGTGTACCACAGATATTTCCAAACTCAAATTAGCCTGATCAGCCACTCACATGTTTGCAGAAACCAACCAACCAGCAATAGCATGGTCATCTTCAAACTGGAAGGAAGAACAAGAGAACTGATTTGTCCTGGCAGCAATGAATAAAGCAGTCTTAGGGGTTTTCTTCTTTATGGTGTTTTCTCTGTGGAACTGCTCTCTAAGTACTTTAGTATTTGCATACCACATCCTAGGAGTATTTTGCTTCTTCTGACTGATTTTTGGAGAATGGTTTAAATTACTTGTCATATTTCTTGTTTGCTTAATTTAAGAAAACTGATATACCTTCAACTTCTTTAGCACTGAAGAGTGGAATGTCACAAGAAGCACCAAGTATTTGAACAGGGTGGAACTGACTACAATTAATTTAGAAATTTCTCTCTACGTGCCTGGAGTGATTATGAAGCACTGCCCCACTTCTCCTCCTGGGACATTTAGGGTATGTCTGGACTACATGGCTCTGTTGTCAGAGCCATGTAGATTAGTTTACTTGACATACCCAAATGAAGCCACGATTTAAATAATCGCAGCTTCATTTACATGAAAATGGCTGCTGCGCTGTGCTGGGGATCAGCTGTCCTGGCACAGCGGGGCAGTCTAGACACGCCGTGGTCGACAGGGAAGCCTCTGTCGACCGCTCCGGTAAACCTCGTTTCACGAGGCATAATGGAGCAGTCGACAGAGGCTTCCCTGTTGACCGTGGCGCATCTAGACTTCCCTGCTGTGCTGGGACAGCTGATCCCCGGCACAGCGTGGCAGCCATTTTCATGTAAATGAAGCCGCGATTATTTAAATCGCGGCTTCATTTGGATATGTCTAGTAAACTAATCTACATGGCTCTGGCGACAGAGCCATGTAGTCTAGACATTAGTGACTCAAAGTGCAACAGTAATGCTCAGTGCTCCTTTCATATCACCCACATGTCCCTTACTTGTCCAACTTCCTTTATTTGGAAGAGGGGTGAGGCTTTACAACACATATTTAGTGAGAATGAAGAGGGAGGAAATTTTGGATTGTAAAACAAGGCAAGTTTAGGGACTTGATATAGGGACAAAAGAATAATCCTCTGCCAACCACTCCAGAGTGGTACTAGAGCTGCACTTTTGTGACAGGTTAATGTGTTAGGGTACGTCTACACTTGCTCCCTAGTTCACATTAGTTCATTTTTTGAGGAGTGACGTTAGTTCAAATCAAGGGGTTTGGTTCAAACTAATGCGTCCTGGCGTGCACTTCCTGGTTCGAATCACCTGTTGAGCAGAGTAACGTGCCGGCGAGATCATGCTAATGAAGCACAGGATATTTAAATCTCTGCTTCATTAGCAATTTCAATCGCCTACATTTGTATCCCTAGCTCGAACTAGGGAGCAAGTGTAGACGTACCCTCAGAGAATAACGGGGGAGGAAGCACAGCATCCTTTCTTCTGCATAAATCAGAGCTGTTGTGGGGTAGGTAAGCCATTGGTCCCTGTATACCCAGGAAAGGCTGTGTAAATCTTGTCTCTCCAGCCTGAGCCTCATCTCATGCCTGGATTAGCAGATGTCCAGTGCAGATATTCATTCCAGAAGGGTCTGATTCCCTGACAAACCAGAATTGGAAGTTGACTTAGAGGAAGACTTCATCTAAACAGCTAGAGGATGGGGTTGGAGCTCCTAATATGTGGTACAGTGAAGAGACAAGACTCTTTCCTCAGTCCCTTAACCCACAGAAAATGGGAGAGTAGTGATGTCCCAAAACTGGGGTGGGACAATTTAGAAGGGGTGATGGGCTGATGACAGCACTCCATAGGTGGAAATGATTAAGGAATGTATGATGACCCATGCTGACTGAGTTACTGTTAGGTAGTTATAGACTGACTTGAAGGCCAGGATGGACCTTTGTGATCATTTAGGCTAAGTTTACACTACAAAGAAAAGTCAGAAAAAGATACGTAAATTGTCTACACAGCACCACATTTTAGTGGTGTAGACACCACAATTGTCTACACAGCACCACATTCAAGCCATCCCTTCTTCCTTGTGAAATGAGGTTTACAGGGATGGCAAAAGAATGCATCCACGTTTCCGATTTTTTTTTCAGAAAATCAGATGCATTCCTTGGACTCACCATAACTTTTCCGGGATACCAGAGGTATCCCAGAAAAGAGTTGCATTCTCCTTAGTCTCACCTCCTCCACATTACAGGCCACAGAATCTCACCCACCTGCATATAAAATAGACCCCTAACTTCTGAGTGAGTTAATTAAGTCCTCAGATTATGGTTTAAAGAGCTCAAGTTACAGAGAATTCGCCATTTACACAGTTTAAACCTGCAAGTGACCTGTACTTCATGCTGCAGAGGAAGGCAAAAATAACTCCAAGATTTCTTCTAATGTGACTGGGGAGAAAATTCCTTCCTGATTTCATTATGGCAATCAATTAGACCCTGATCATGTGGGCAAGGCCCACTGGCCAGTCACCTGGAGAAAAAATTCCTGTCGTAACTCAAAGCATTCCCCTATTTAGTGTTCTATTTCCACATATTGAGGATTCTGCATACTGGCAGTACTCAAGGAACCACATGTGATCATAGGAAGTCCCATCATGCCTCCATTTCTATAAATTTATCAAGTTCACTCTTGAAGTCAGTTAAGACTTGACCTCATAGCTTCCCTTGGAAGGCTGTTCCAGAACTTCAATTTACTAATCCAAACACTGCTTATACTAATTCACCCAAAAGTCTGTCAGTATAAAAATGGGATCCACAGCAGTCAGTCTATATACATTGCCCCATGTGTGGGAAGTATTCTTCCACGGCTAAAATGGTACATGGTACTGAAAGCATTGTGCGGGGCAAACTGTGAATTTTCAGTTGCATATACACATACAGCTAGAGCCATTTTTCTCTTTTGTGACATTAATTTTCCTTTGACTTTGTTACTCAATCTTTACTTTATTTCAGTGCACTGGAGACTTGAAATTTGTAAAAAAAAATAATTGTTTTATATATAGGATCATAAAAACAGAATAGAGAGAAGAGAAAAAGAAAACACTGAGGCTATGTCTACGCTACAAAGAAAAGTATCTTTTTCCGCTTTTCTTCTGAAAGAGAATTTTCCGACTTTTGGCCCGTCTGCATGGGGCCAAATGTTGGGAAAAAACCCTCTTTTTGAACATCTCTTCTTCATAGAACAAGGTTTACAGGGATGCCAAAAAACTCATCTGCTTTTCCAAAAAAAATTTTGGAAAAGCAGACGTGTTCCATGGATACAGCAGAACTTTCTGGGCTACCTCTGCAGTGTAGACATAGCATGAGAATATAAATGGCAAGATAATTTAGGATCAATAACTAAATATGAGACATGTCTGATTTATTTTGTTGTAGTCCTGTACAACAGAAACTCAAACCACACAATACACTATCTCTGTTTGCTTTCTTCTTGTTATACAGTAAAGAAATACATGACTTTTTCTAATGTGTTTAACTTTCAGGAGATAATTAAATGAAATTAGTTTCTTGCTTGCCCAGCCAAAGTTTTTAAAAAGAGCAAAGTTACAGACCTACATTTCTTTTATTTCAGAAACATTGAAAGATTCTGCACCTGCAGCTGGCTTTAGAGTAGATGTGTATGTAATTTTTAAAGGTTTTTTTGTGGGGAGGGAAGGGGAGTTTAAGTCTAATTTCACTTCTTCACCCTCCGCTTTCTTATTGTCCTCTCCATTCATTTCACCTACTACCATTACATTTTTATATGTTGATTCTATTTCTCTTCCCTTTTCTTCCTTCTACCCCTTCTTATTACTCTCAGTCTATCATCTTACCCACTATTAACTATACATGGGGGAGGGAGCTGTAATATCAACATTAAATGTAGCATAAGCATCCAATAGTAGCACAGTTGAAGAGAAAAAAATCAGAAATTGAACAGAACCAAACACCTCTGTCACTCCTATCCAGCCTTTGGGGAACATTGACTCTGGATCTACATCCTCAACTTGATGATGATGTTGAACCAAACCTTCGGAATCCAAACACACACAAAAAATTGTTGGGAATTCAGATCTGGATCTTAACTTCAAAAGCTCTAGATCTAAAAATAGGTGCATCTTCTTCCTTTGGTGCAAGTGTACTTCTCTCAGAATCTCCCCTGGGAATTAAATGCACATTTCAGGAGATGATACATCCCTCTGTGTTTGCACCTGGCCCTTTTTAATAATTGTTGTACTTGTCCACACCCACAACCAACATACTTTTCCCACAAAGGTGCGTGACAGCCAATCACAGAAATTTGAAATATACCCAAATATCTATAATTCATGACAATTAAAGCACTAGAAATAAGGAACACTACTCTCCATTTTAAATAATGGCCAATTTTAATTGTATAATATTATTTTCAGTAAGAACATCTAATTAAGGCATTTGTTAAAGTTGTGTAACGTTAAGCTAACAGGGAGAGCCTAATGAAGTAATATTGGGATTTTTCCATTAAATTAACATTATGGACTTTTAATGGATGTCTTAATTAGATGTTGTTATTAACAGGGATGATGCACAAATAAAAGTCAGGCCCAATGGGTGCAGAATGCCTCATTAGCACTCACTGAGGGACGTCGACAAAAATGCCTCATTCTACCTAATGCATAGATGCTGAATTCCTTTTACACAGACATTAACACACAAAGACACACGCACACATACACACAAATAACATTTTTCTTTTTTAAAAAACTGTGCTTATAGATACTGGTCCACCCTGTTGTCTTTTATACCAGTGCAATCTCATTAAAACTAATGAGGTCATACAAGTGTAAGTGAGAGTGCATCAAGTGGCAAATAACTCAGCTCTGGATTTTTCCATAGTTCTGCTCTTTTCTTTTCTTTCCCCTCCTCTAATTAGGACAAGCAATGCAAGTGGTGATGATCTAAAATAATGCGAAAAGTATGTGTTCCTCACTCTTTGGGTTTCTGTTCTAGTAGTATCATTAAAATATAATTATATACTCACTGCATAGATTACAAAATAGGCAATGGTCACCTGACTGGAAACCTGCTACCCTGTGTGCAGAGAAGTAGAGAACAGTTTTTACAAACACTAATGGCTGTAACCACAGTCTATTTTTAAAGCTAGAGCTTCAGCCGTTCTAGATCCTATCTACCCAGAGGTTCTAGATTTTTAAAGGTGTTTAGGAGGCTAGTACATTTTTTAAAAGCACCTGGGTGCATAAATCTCAATAAAGTTAATGGATGCTAGATTCCTAAACACATTTGAAAATGTAACTAGGTATTTATCTGAATAATTATCTCTTCCTGATTAACTCCTTGGAACTGTGGAGTCTGAGGCCTGGGCTACATTAGACCAGGAAAGTCAGCTTAAGGTTCACAACTCCAGCTATGTAAAATGAGTAACTGGAGTCAGTTAACCTTAAGCCAAACCTTGGCAGCGTCTATAGTCCGGGAGGCCAATGGGAGCAAACATTCCTGCCAGCTTCCCTTACTTCTTGCAAACGGAGGAGTACTGAACTCCGGTAGGAGCTGCCCTCAGTGTTCAAATTAGTGGGTCCATAATAGACCTGCTAAATCGAACACCAGAAGATCAACCTCTGGAGTGTCAATCTTCTCATTAGTATTCATGTGCCCTTATTGTCTCACTGATAGAATTACCTAGAGCAGTGACTGTCTCACATCTCCAAGCATCAGTTTTCTTACATTTAATAGGGCAATAATCTGTACATTAGGAAGGAAGTGATAGTAAAGCACTGCTAGTTGAGAGAATCTGTCTGTGGAATGAACTTTAAGAGGAGGTGAGGTTAATTCAGTTTGATCCACTTTAGGGATCTCCAATATAACTTAAATGGCAATCACATCATCCACCCCGGTTGTCCCCTACCATCTCCCCCACATAAAACAAAGCTTGAAGCTAAGTAAGTATGCATATGACAGCACTCCCACCTGGCTAGCGGTCATTCTGTGGCACTCTGTCATTGCCTCTATTCCTTTGGGAGGTCTTCTTAAACTCCACACCCCAAAGCCAATGGTAATTTAAACATCCCCCTTCTAGGATCAACTTTATTCTATCCTCTGGGTACACACTGATCCTCTAGGCCTAAAACCTAGTTCATTGTCTCTCTCACCTTGGTAGGGAGTTCCCAGCCCTCTTTCCCAGATCTACATCCCAATTCACTCACACACCCAGACTTTACCTGGCTAGAGCTCAGCCTTCCAGCTCTGTCTTCCAGTTCCCATAGCCATAGGTCCTTTCTTCATTCCATAGTCTTAGCCATATCTTCCTCTCTCCTGCAGCTTCCTGCTGTTCTTATAAGGAATGGCTGTCCTCCATTACCTGGCCTTTATTTCCCTCACTTATGGAGATGAGTTAAACTTGTCATGGGTGAGCAACTGCTCATTTTCCCTTAGGGGGCCTATCACATGGAGAATGTACATAAGAGTGTGATTTTTAGGATGAAAGCCTATAAATTAGCTGACAAATCATGTCTGGAAAATGAAGATTGCCCTGAGTTGTTTGTTCCCTACAATAAAGTGTATGGGGTCACTATTTAGGGGTAGTCAGTAGATGGACCAGGGATCAAATCCAGACTGCCAGAGGGCTTTGAATGGACCATGAACATATTTTTATTTACTTACTATTGTTATTATTTTCCATGGAGTCTGAACCTTGATTATTCCTTAAGCATGAAATTTGGACCTTGACAAAAAAGTAATGGATTACCCCCACTTTAACGTTTTCTTGGTCCGTTATATTGATACACGACACAACTTTTGTTAGCAATATTTCCTAGCTCCTTTACTGAGATAAGGATGGGACTTTGGCCAACAAGAATTTCACTGAGCATTTCCCATTAGGGAATATGCCTGAGTTTTGATCTGTTTCATAATCACTTTAATATGTAAACCAATGATTTCCATCTTTAACAGTTTGGCAAGAAAGATTAGGCAGACTCATTTAGGGAATATTATCCTTTCAAGCGTGCACACTAGCTCCAAGTCATTAAATTTTGAAGCTAGTTTTCCTTCGCCAGTGCAATACTTTAAGTATTCCTTTATGTTTAAACATTTTATATGGTGCAAAGGGCCAAAATCACGGAGCTATGAAACAATATACAAATAAGAAAGTGGTCCTTTAATATATGAAGTTTGGGAAAATATGTGGTTGAGTAAATGCTGAGTAGATGTCACTTGAGAGATATTAAAAAGTGATAATCTGTGGCTGTATAAAAAAATATGGTACTACTGTATTATTAAAAAATCAATATGCAGTAGAATTGAACATCACTAGTAGCAACCAGAAAGGAGACACCAACAAGTGGGAATCAATCTACTTTAAAAGCCTTTCAAACCCATTCAAATCAGCCACTGCAACTATCATTTCAAAAGAGCTAGGCTATGTCTAGACTGCAGGCTTCTTTCGGAAGCTTTTCCAGAAGAGATCTTCCAGAAAAACTTCTTCCGAAAGAGAGTGTCCACACTGCCAAAGCGCATAGAAAAAGCGATCTGCTTTTTCAAAAGATAGCATCCACACTGAATGGACACTATCGCACATTTAAGCTGTGATTACCAGGGAGTGGCCACCAGGGCACCTGTGCTTTTTCCTCTTTCCTCTTCTTTTGAAAGAACTCCCTCTTCCCTGTCCACACACACCTTTTTCCAAAAGAGCTTTTTCGTGGTAGCTGCTGGAGTCACTCTGCTTGTAGTACTGATACAGCTAATATTCCACCATGGAAAAGTGACAATTATGATTTCTTTTCTGGAGGTATATCATAAATGCTTCAGGATCTGAGAAGTACTCCATCCAGTGACTGCAGAACCTTGGGCCATACCCCTTTGGGGGATGCAGTATCTCTGTGCTAGTGTCAGCATTCTCCCTAAACTTTCTCACTTTTGAGCCCCTGAGATGGGGCAGAAAAATCCCTTAGAATAATCACTATCTTCCCAAGTTAAAGTAAAAAGAGAGTAGGAGAGGTTCTCTCCCTCAGCTTTACAGCTTTTAGCAGAGGAAGTCCCTCTTCTCTCTCTTTCCAGTTTGGGTGAACACTGCTCACTTTTTCTGTGGCTGGTGAGTGAGGATTTACTATGCAGGAGAATCTGAATCAAGTAGCCTATACTTGACAAAGACACTTCTGGGCTCCAAGACACAGATCCTCAAAAGTATTTAGGCTCCTATCTTCCATTGATTTCAATTTAAATTTAAGAACCAAAATATCTTTGACGATATGGATCCAAAATGTCCAGTAATGAGTAGCAGCAGCTGCTGATGAGAACATAAAACCCCATCCACCTTCTCCTTTTTAAGGCTCCTATGTAGCTCTTTTGCTCAGAAATAGTTCTGTTGAATCAAATGGGATCATTTGCATATTAAAATTAAGCACATGCTTAAGCTCTTTGTTGGACAGAGGCTTGAAAGATCTGTCTCCTAGCCATCCTAGCCAGGGCAGCAGGGGAGAAAGGAGACTTGCCCTCAGGGCAGATGGGGTTGACCAAAGATTAATACAAACCAAATTTTATGAAAACTCAATCATTTGAAATGTTTTAAAATTCTAAATGACTGTAAATTGCATTGGGCAATTTCCATATTTTCTAAGGAGGCACTGGATGGCAATTTTGTTAGCCCTATAAAACCTAGCAACAAGGCTGCATGTTCTCAATTATGATCTACCGGTACCGTATCTACCAGTTAACTTTTGCAAACATATGGATGCATCTCTTTTGCTGAACACTTTGGTAACAGGAAGCACCAGTAATGTGTACCTCCTGACCTCTGCACACACACACATGTGCATGTTTGTTTGTCTGAAGAAAGGCCTGCTGTGGAACATGAATTCCTTTCAGACACATTTTTTTTCCTCTTGACCCTCTCTCTAACCCTTCAAGGCAACCCTCCACCACAAATGATGGAAAGCAAACCTTGAGAGCTGTGATGACAGCCACCAAAATGGATCTATTTGTATTCATTTTAACCAATATTCAGATGGGGAATAATATATACAGAGAACAGAATATTCCACTGCTTAATATAAATTATCAGTCTGTCAGCACCCGAAACAGGTGTGTTTTATGAGTAGTGTTTCAGAACCTTGGCTATTTTAATGTGTTCAGTGTGAGTCTGAGATTTCATGACTGTTCTCTATAGAGTTATAAAGTACTATATAACACATATTCCTACCTACCTTTGATTTGCCTACATATCAGGCGTAAGGAGCTGTTTGGTAGGAAATTCTTTGAAACGGGGGGTCTTCTTTTGTATTTCCCTCCAAAAATCATGTGTATGTTCAGTGTAGAAAACTTCGTTTTTCAGTTCACTCAATCATCTTAGTATGCAGTGGGTTTTGAGCCACATAGGTCCATATTAGAGAGCCAAGGTGGGTTAAGTAGTATCTTTTATTGGACCAACTTCTGCTGGTCATCTTCTGTACAATACTGTGTCCTATTGTTCATTTACAGAGCAAACTAAGAAAGAAAAGTCAACACATAAAAATAAATAAAATATGGATTAGTTAGCACCAATTTAAAATGGAAAATGACGGTGTAATGGATATGTATAAAATAATAGTTCAGAATAACCTCTCATAACATATGTATCATTTTTTCCTCAAATGAGGCAAAGAATGTGGTTAAGACCACAGTAGATTTTCCCTCTGTGTCTATTTTTAAAGCATTATGTTTCCCTAATTCCTACTAGTTCCATTCAAGCACACAAAAGTATGTGTATATATTGGGTAAATACACATATTAATTTATGAGCATTCTAAAAATAGATTTTTTCATCAGATTAATTGTCACATGTTAAACAGTATTACCCAACAGTTTAATGTATATAGATCATTTTCCTGAGCTTTATTTGGTTTACTTACATAGTATAAGTAAGTACAAATTAGTCTACAAGATAAACACATGATATTTAAATCTTCTGTTTATCTGTCTATGAAATTTGCCCTTTTGTAAAACCAAGAAAACAGCCATTTCAGGTGATGTTTGAAAACATTTGCCTATCCTTTTTGTAGAAATACAGTTATTCATGAGAAATTATTCATGTGTTTACCAGATGTGCTGGTATTCCCAAACATGCAAATCACTAATTTGATAGTGACCACTTTTCATTTATAGACAATAATATAGAAATAAAATTTGTAGTTCACTCTTCACAAATCAAAACTGCTTTCTCATATTAAGTTATCAGGATGGGAAAGCCTTTTGGAATGTGAGACTTTGCAAGCCTCAAACTATTTGTGGGATGCCTAAAATTAGTTTGACTTCTCAGAGATTCTTTTCTTATAATTTAAATTAATATTTTATCATGGAGTTTTAATTTAAAATAACAACATTGTTTAGGGACAACACTTTTTTTTGTATCAGACCTAAAATAGTGCTAGAAATGGGTGTTCTATATATTCTACATGTACAATATTGATTGTAATTTTGCCTTAGACTATTTCTCTCCCCTTTTCTGATTTTCCTTTACTTATAATCTCACTCTGTCTGGTTGCTTTATTTTCATATCTGTCCACCTTCTTCTTCATAATTTATCGTACTATTCTTCACTATTCTACCCCCTCCTCCCTCTAACCTCCACGGGATTATTACTCTAACCCAGCCCTGCTTCTTTTCATAGTGGAATGCAATGTAAAAACATTTGAACTGGAGCCAAATGTTACCATCCACAACATTCTAATGGGTTTAAAATTAGGCAAAGTGCATTTGTCCATCTCTAATTGTTATAGTTGTTACATACTGAGAAATAAAAATGAAATAGCAGGCTTACTTTTGTTGGACAAAGTTTCCATATTCCACGCACTGATGCTATCTCATCTCACTGTGGATGATGAACTACTCAGAACATTTCTGAGACAAGATTATATCAAATATATGAAGTACGAGGATACAGTTCTGGCTGGCATGCACATTTATACTGTTATTCATTTAACCATATCCCCTATAAAGTATTTTCTAAAGAACTAACTATACAGTACTTTCTGAAGAACCAAAGAACCCCAAAGCACTTTTCAAATGATGTATTCTACCTGACAAGAATCACTTGACACCCCAATAACATGCACCTGCCTGTAAAAATGAACATACTGGAAGTATACACTGCACAATAACACCACTACAGTTTAAGAAGGCATAATGTAAATCCTCAGATTGCAATATAGTCTGGGCACTGGAGTTAACAACCATACTCTACCAAAAAATGTTGATGACTCTAATGGCCACCATGATGCATCTGCAAACTATATACCATATGTTTCTGATTGGGAAATATTATATTCCCGAGTCTTAAAAGAGATCTTATTTCTTCATAAAACCTTGTAATAAGGGAAGTACTTCAGAAATGAGGTAGTAAGTATATGTTTTACAAAAATATTGATTGCACACTGAAATCTCCCATTGATTTCGTTAGCAGGTATAGGTGTGCAACGAATACAGGATCTGGCATATGTCAAAGATTCACTAACACAGGCCTATTAACCTACCTGACTGCATCTAGACACTGCTTCAGGTAACACTGCAACTAATTCAATTACATTTCAGAGATGAAAATCCAGCTGAATGTGGGAAAGTCCTCACTGTAGCAGAAGCAAGATGTAACTTCCTGAGAGTTAAGCCTTTCAGCACGTTTTGAAATAGAAAATGCTGACATCATTCCCGGAAAATGCCTGAATTATTTTCAAAGTGGGAGGAAAACAAATAAAAAGAACAGCAAGAGCAGAGCAGGTTTCCTGTATTAACCCCTACAATGGCCCATGTTCAATTCCCAGCTTCCCCCACAGACGTCTTGTGTGATCTTGGACAAGTTGGTTCATCTGTAATACAGTTCTCCATTGGTAAAATGGGTTTAGTAGTTGTGGTACTAGGGAATGTGCTTTTAAGGACTGAACTTTCCAGACAGAATATGGGCAGAATGCTGTGAAGCAATTTTTGTTATGCACCACAAGTTGGAACTGAACATAGATTAAATCAGATTTCTTTGGAGCACTTAAACAATGACTAATAACTAAACACTACATTATACCAGAAGTAGAAAGAAATTAAGAAAACATCCTGAGTGAAGCACCACAAGAGATAAAACTCTCTGGAAATGTGGAATTAAAAAAAAGAAGAGGTTGAGTCAGTTGTGTATTTGTGCCAGTAAAAAGAAAGAGTAAAAAGGTAGAGTAATGTTTGACAGTGGTTGATTCTGAAGCACTTTGTTTAATAATTAATAATTAATATTTAGTATTTTAATAATAGTTAACTCAGGCAGAGGAAGCGAAATATGAAATTATGTTATATAATATGAGGAGTACAGCACTCCACACAAAACTGAGATATATGAAAGATAATGCTGTGAAAGAAAGGTGAAATTATAGAGACTTTTGTTATTAGAGCTTGGGAACATTTCTGGCTGTTTTTGTTGTTGGTTGTTTGTTTGGGTTTTTTGTTTGTTTGTTTTTGGCAAAAAAACATATTCAGGTCAACCAAAACCTTTTCATGAACTCATGCATATTTTGGGATATTGCTGCAGCTGAATAAAAATATATAAATGTTTTGGACGTATTAAAATAAATAATTTTGACATAATCAAAATAAAACATTTCAGTAAAGGTAACCCTAAACAAGCAAATATGTAAGCTCTGTGTAATGGCAATAACATAGTTGGGAAATAAATTAACATAACAAAATGTACAGGTGGGGCCCAGTAAACCTCCAGAAACTGTGTGAGAAACTCAAGGAATTAATTAAAGAGGGCCTGGTCCTGAAGTACTATTACAGTGAGGGTATGTCTACACAGCAAAGTTATTTTGAAATAACAGCCGTTATTTCGAAATAACTTTACTAGCGTCTACACAGCCAAACCATTATTTCAAAATTAATTCGAAATAGCAGCGGGCTTATTTTGAATTTGGTAAACCTCATTCCATGAGGAATAACACCAAATTCGAAATAGCTATTTCAGAATAAGTGCTGTGTAGATACATATTGAAATAGGGGGCCTCCAGCCTTCTCAGGGTGCGCTGGTGGCCATTCCAGCCTCAACCAAGAACACTCCTCTCCCCGCCTCCCCGGAGCCCTTAAAGGGGTTGACTCTGGCCACAGTGCCTGTGCCAACTCCAAGCCTGCCAGCCTAGAGCCAGCAGTCACTGCCCCTGACCCAATGGCCCCAAAACATAAGCCAGCAAGCCACTGGCAGCCAGCCCTCCACTGCTCCCCAGGACCAGTCTGCCAGCTCCCAGGAGCCTGCCAGGGCCTGGAGAAGGCAGACGCCTTCCTGGTCCAGGGTGGAGATCATGAACCTTATTCAGGTTTGGGGGGGATACCCCCCACGTCCATGATCTCCGCACTAGATGGAGGAATGCGGCCGTCTATGGCAGGATAGCTGCCAGCCTGGCCACCAAAGGCCACATGTGAATCCAGGAGCAGGTTTGCTTGAAAATCAAGTTTGTCCAGCGAGACCCCCAACCCTGAGCCCTGAGCTTTCCCTCCCCCTTCTTCCCCTTGCTTCCCCCTTCCAGCTCTCTCCTCCCAGGTTTCCCTCTCCCCTCCCCTCTCCCACCCTCTCTTCTCCCCTCTCCCGCCTCCTTTCCCCAGTCTCACCAAAGTTTCATCCCTCCCCCCCCACAGTTCTGTTAAATAAAGAGAATTTGTGTTCATGAAAATACATGTATTTTATTTGACATCAGGAAGGGGGGTTAGGAAGGGGTAAGTGGAAGGACGGGAGGGAGGAATGAGGCACAAGCCCCCAGTGGGGCACACCAGGGAGGATCTTAGTGCTCCTCAGGGTGGAAGCTCTCCCGCAGGGCCTCCTGGATACTGACAGCCCCGCAATGGACCTCCCGGATGGCAGCCTGCAGAAAGTGCAGCCAGGCTCGCAGCAACACGAGAAGCACCAGAGTGCCCCAGAGGCAGCCCTGGCTCCATGTTGCAGAGTGCTTTGGTGTCCCAAGTGAGGGCAACCAAAACATGCAGATACAAAATGCTTTACTGTCCCTCATCGAGGTAGGCAAGCAAGCAGGGAAAGCTAAGAACCAGCTGTTCAGGGGGGTCCCTTTAAGCACAGGCCTCAGATAGCCTCAGGCAGCAGCCACACAAAGTAACTCCTGACCTGATGCCCTGCCGGACCTGGTTCTGGCCAGCCTTAAATGCGATTCAGCGTCCACTCAGTGTGTATGTTTCAAAATAGAAAAATGTTATTTCAAAGTGCATTTTGTGTGTAGATGCATTATTTCAAAATAAGATATTTCGAATTAACTATTTTGAAATAAGATATTTCGAAATAACGCTGTAGTGTAGACATAGCCTGAATGAAATACTAAGTTATCCAAAGATGAATCTTACAACAGTCTGATCAAAAGTAGAGACTGTGTGCTGTGTTAATTAAATTTAATGGAATAAATTGACCCCAAAGTCAAAGGTGTTAACATTACTTTGTTGTCATACAACATTAATGGTCTTAAATAAGGTTCAGGGTAGGGGTTGAATATAGAGGCGTCAGTCTGCTAATAGGATGGCAGTTACATTATTCAAATTATTGTAACTTTTTATTGACAATACAGAAAAAGAAGGGAATGTAGTAAAGCATTTTAAAAATAAAGTATGAATAAGGCTTTTCTTTTAACAATATATCTTATTTTCTTTACATTTGAAGAGATTTTAGAAGGAACAATCTGTTTGACAGTCTTTTAGATAGTATAAAAGATAACTATCCTGTTTGGGGAAGACAGAGAAAAAGTTAACTGAGATGGTCTGAAGCAGCTGTGGTTGCTGTTGTTGTTTAAATCTAATCTCATTTCCTAAAAGACAAACAAGACAAACAAACACATGCCTAAGAGGAGATAAAAGAACTGCAGAGACAGAAAATGAAGTATTTGCCTATGGTTTTGATTCTCACTTACAAACTCATTGCTCCAAGACCTGACAAACTTGCACCATCACTTGACTATTTAGGGCATTGATTTATAATTGTTATTTCTAGTCTCAGGCTGACAACAGTGTTGCAAAATGCATAGTCTTGGCCAGCTAATCCAGACTTTCATTAGACAGTAAGCAAAAAGAAAGAGAGAGGAAGGGAAAGAAAAGGAATGAAATGGGAAAGGAAAGTGGAGGGGTTTGACAGCAAGAACCAATGTCTCAAAACCCAGATGGTATTTGGGATCCAGAAGAAGTGGCAATGTCATCTGGGTCCTGCTCTCTGATCCAGTCTGGTCAGGATTTCTCTCAGGATCAGGATGATAATGAAGGCCAGACAGTGTCCTAGTGAAGTCCAGGGTCCCAAGAAATATGGGAGCATAATGGTGAAGCCTGCTCCTTCCGGTTCATTAACTTACCATCAGGCAACAATTATGAGGTTGCCCGCAAGCAGTTTCCTCTAAAAGTATTTTCTTTTAAGTAAGGACCCTAAAGGCAAAGATGGGTGGAATAGCCGTTATTTTGTAAATCAATTAAGCCTAATTTCTGACACACCCATTTTAGTTCACTGATTTCCAGTCCCGCACTTCTCTTGTTCACTAGACATGCACTTAACGCAATTCTTGAATTACATTAACATACTTTTTTTTCTATACTAATTCAGGGGGTTTTTGCCTCTCCTTAGTATCTTTTGTCATCAACATTTCTGTTATAGGTAACTGTGACATTTTATGAACTTTCATTCAGGTCACCCAAATGAGCTTACAATTATGGTAAATCTGTAGACCTAATTACTGCAACAGTGATAACAAAACTGGGTGACAATATGCTGAAAGAGTAATATTTGGCCTTGGTCTATTGGTGTAAAAGGTTTCATGTCTTTATTTATGAGACTAGTGTTGGTTGAAACTGACCATACACCATTTACTTCCATTGTCAAAAGATGTTTAGCAACCTCACTGCTGAAACTACAGATACTTTTTTTCACCTACACATGTATGATTTGCAAGTTGAACACATACCTAGAAGAGATTTGATAGTTACAGACACACACCATCTAGAGTATTTACAAAACTAAAGTCTGAGTCCAGAGATGGATTTTGAACATGTCAATCTGATAATCAACAACAGTAATAAAAATAGAATCTGCCCAACCTCAGATAAAATATGGTCTGTGTTTGCCAGAATTACTGCACAGGATAAGAACCCTGTGGAAAGTGATAAAGTCCAAACTATCTGGGATAGCATATTCCCTTTCCCTATTATCAGTATAAGGTGGAACTCTTAGTACTAAATGTGATTTTATTTGAAGGCTCCAGAACTGTTATTCCTAAGATATTCTAGAAAATTAAGTTTAAAAGGTTACATCAAGGTCATGTATTGGAAAGATTGGAAATGCTAAGAGAGGGACCAAAACCATGTTATTACGGCCTCAAATGAACAGTGTCATTAAAGAAGCTTTAACGAGGCTTCTCACATATGACAGAAATATAGGCCAAATCACACGGAAGAGTTCTATTGGTGACAATGGAAAAACTGATCCCTTAAACCATGGGTGGGGAACCTAAGGCCCGGGGGCTGGATGTGGAACCTGGTTTGCCTGGATCTAGACCCCGGGGCTTAGGGCCTCCCTCAGCATTGTGGAGCCTGAGCTAGCCCCTTCCCCCTCCCCCCGACCCCACCACTGCCTCCCTGAAACCTGCAGCCCCTGACTGATTTTTCTGTGAGTCAGTGGCCCCTGATCCAAAAAAGTTCCCTATCCCTGCCCTAAAACAAAGTTGGCATAGATTTGTTTATGCTGGCTGAAAAAAATTATGTACTTGTAATAAACTATTATGCTGGTAATTGAGTCATGCCACCCAACTACTATTGTAAACAGCAGTGTTTGTGGGGAGGTGTTTTGTCTTTTTTATTATTATTATTATTTGTTATTGTTCGGTTTGGGTTTTTTTTAATTTTTCCCTATGAGATTAAATGCATCCCGACATGAATTCTCTTCACTAGATTTTTCTTTGTGTATAATAAACATCCT
Source organism: Pelochelys cantorii (assembly GCA_032595735.1). Taxonomy (NCBI): domain Eukaryota; kingdom Metazoa; phylum Chordata; order Testudines; family Trionychidae; genus Pelochelys; species Pelochelys cantorii. Next base: position 66,757,129 of record CM064330.1, read on the forward strand.
CTAGGTTTTTTATCCATATATATCCATCTTGTTTCTGAGACATTATTTCATTCATGCACTACCTATTTTTGCTCCTTTTTTATAATGTGGAATCTGTTTAATTGGCCATCCTAATTTTAAACATAATGGCTAAATACACCATTCACCTATGCTTTTGATCTATTTTTAAAATTAGCATCAAGTCTTATAAATCAGTAACAATTCTTCATACTGCAAGGAGATGATGAATAGTAGAAAGAAACAATGAACACATCTCATGTAAACAAAGATCTATAAATTATAGCTAATCTATTGAAGCAACTTTAATGAATTCTGCAGTACACAAAGTTTGTCAAAAAACCAATTATTTGTAATTGGTTCCACACAGAACTGTAAAACTGTGATGTTTGCTTCCCTGCTGACATTACTACTTTTTTTCTGAGATTGGGAACTTCATTCTATTACTGTAATAGCTAGAAGTCTGTATAATTCCTATATGCCTTGGTATCCCAGTGAGTTCATTTTCTTTGGTTCCTTTATAAATCAATGTAGTACATCATGCAGTGTTTATCAGCCACCAGCCAACAGGGGTACAACCATAGATTTGCACAACAAACTACTTACCTTCCTCATACAAGTAGGTCTACTGGCTCGTGGAAGTGTAACTGATCTGTGAGGAGAAAACAGGGCTATGTGCAGAGGCCACTTTTGGAATAGAGGTTAAACATACATGAACATAAAGTCATCACCTTCTGATTCTCATGAGCCAGTCAGTCATGAATAAATTCTTTGATTCTAAGTATTATGATCCACAGATCATCAGATTGCAGACTGAGTAATTAAGACACAGTGGTTTATTCATATCACCAGCAGAGGCACAAAGTATGGATAGGATTCCACCTGGAGGGAAGAGAAGGTATGGAGAACAAAGAATTACAAGATTATCAAAAAGGATACAGCTATGAAGCAGATAATTTACAATGGAGTCAAACATCTCGCTTTTAACAGACACCAGTGGTAAAATTGGTTGCTTGTTGTGCCAGTAGGCACAGGAAATTCTAAGTCTTGTCGACATAGGAAGGATGGGAGTTTCATATCATGTGTCCTCTACACATGTAGATTTTGGGGCATGGTCTGGCCTCTGTTTGGGGTTCTAGACTCACCCCAAGATCCATCTCCTCAACTAGAGTGAATCAGTTTTGCACGTATTGTTTTTTTATTATTATTTCACAATTTGACCTATAATAAAAGGCTGAAATAAGTCATTGCATACAACTTGTTTTCTACCCAACTAATATTCAAGTGAACAGTTCTTGATTTCTCTGTGGAACCACATGGACAAATTACTAGTCCTCCCCTTCCAAAGAATGTACTTTTCCCTTTAATTTTTAGGATTTTTCCTTAATTGGGGTATTTTTACATCTTTCATAACATGATTATTAACATCAGTTCATTTTAACAGTCTTTAAAACCATCTTGAAGGAATCAGTAATGGGCAATCAAAGACATCAATTTACATACACTTATGGTACGTGTGCACATGAGAGGTGGGGTAAGGAAGAAGAGCTGGAGGCATGGTGCAGAACCGCTATGCACAAAGTCCTTTTATAGAGTGAATAGATCATCTCTATGGTTAAGACTAAATGCACTTCCTAACTATTTAATGATGCTGCATTGTGAACTGCGGTTATCGCCTCTTCAAGAAACAGCTTTTCAGTCACTTTATGCACTACAAGCATTTTAGCTCTGAGCCCACACCAATTACGAGGAAACAGAATAACCCCCTCTTTCTAATATGTGCTGCTTCTATTTAAAGGGTTGTTTCAAGTGGAATAATGCCAACATTTCAGCCCGAAGGCCTTCTTCAGCATACTCACAGATGTGTAGCAGAGACTACAGACAGCACACTGCCTACTTGCCAGTTTGAGGCCAAGCTCATCACACCGCCGAGCAGCTGAGTGGCCAACTCACATCATGCTGAGGGGGTCCCTCACCAATCTGAAAGGACTCAGAGGGGTAGCTATGTTAGTCAGGAACTTTAAAAACAGTGAGTAGTCCTGTGGCACCTTAGGGCATGTCCACACATGTCTAACTCCCCTTATTTCAAAATAATGAGGTGAGCATCCACACTATCAAGCCCATCATTTTGAAATAAGGGGATGGTTATTTTGTAATAATAATTCCTGCTTTCTTTGCAGAATAAGCTTATTTTGAAAGAATTATTTTGGGAGTTATTATTTCAAAATAAATGATTTCAAAATAATTTCCCAGTGTAGACATAGCCTTACAGACTAACAAAAATATATAGAGTACTATGAGCTTTCGTGGACAAAACCCACTTCTTCAGATGAGTGGGTTTTGCTCATGAGAGCTCTTGATACTCTATATATTTTTGTTAGTCTCGGTAGGTACGTCTACACAGCAGGGCTAAAATCGGAATAGGCTGAGCAACTTCAGAGTAAGCCGAAATAGCTCAACATTATGTCAAAATAAAGGCTTGTAGTGTAGACGCGCACTATGTTATGTTATGACCACCCCTGAGTTAGAAGCTGCTGAGAATTCTTCCACTCTGCTTTCCCTTCAAAATCCTTTTCACTTTCCTTCCTTATGCTCAGCATTCTTGCCATAGTCCCAGAAACTGCAATCTGTAAGAATAATAATTTCTGCTTTTAGACAACAGTGTGGAGTACAGAGAACTTTACTCCTTAGTTAAGTGGTGATTGCATAATGCCTCTAACAGCAATAAGATACACCATGGGAGGGCAGAGGGGAGCTACATCATTGAAGGCTGAATCTTTATCAGTTAATTAAAGTCCACATTTTGCTCTCAAATACTAGGATAGTGCTCCCGTTGGGCTTCAACCCACTCCCTTCGGCGTAAATGAGAATTTCACCATTAACTTAATTGGAAGCAGGATCAGGCCCATTGACTTCAGCAGGAGTCCTATCCATCCATATGAGATAAGATTTAAAAGATCATGGCAAACATGAACTCCTAGAATGAAAAACCAAGCAAGTAAAATACAAATATTTTTATACTCTTAATTATGAAAATTTCAGTGACACAAACATTTAAACTTGCATCATGGATCTGGTTGACAGCCCCCTCTGAACACCGTCTAGACTGCTATGAGGAGGTTGCATATGCTCATAGCTTTCTGGGGGCTGAGCAGAGTTTAGGTCCTGTTTCTGGCTTTGAGCCTCTTTATATTTGCTACACCTTTGGGCACTGCATACCTCGCAGTCCAGTTGTAAAGTCCCTGAAACTATTTGCTATCCCTCACAAGGCTCTCCAGCAGCTTTTGCATGTGTCCCAGAATCCTATAAAAGGTATGAGTCTTACAGTTCACCTCTTCAAAGATATGTGACAATGAAAGGCAACAAACACCCAGACAGACTTTATACAAGATCATTTAACAGCAGAAGAGATACTTAAATCTCGACAAAATAATAAACACACTTATATGCATTTTCCCTGCTTCTGTTTCCTCAATATTTTGGTGAGATTTCTGGCATTGGACAGAGTCCTCTCACAGGATCAAGCACCTTACTCTTCAACTCAGTTACTTCTCTTTGGAATCACAAAGCCTTCTCTAATCCAGTTAGCATCCTCTGAGCTTTGGTGGTCCATAGTTAAATCAAAGTCCCCCTGCTATAAAAGCATGCGTGTATTTTCTTTTCCCTCAGCAGCCCTCCTTTTGTTCTTCCTGTGAGTCCTATTTAAAATCCTGCTTTGACATCATAGCCTTCTTGGGGAATTTTCCACTCTTTTCCCTTACTCCACTATGCTGACAAGTTGGAGGATGGAGCTAGAGGAATGATATCATTCAACCAAAAGTATTCTATGTTAATTAAATATGTTATTAATAGGTCTCTTTTTAGACATTAAAGTCCAGAGCCTACAATGACCTTCCATAAGTTTCTAACCACACACTGGACATGGGTGTAAAATTTATGAATCCAAAATAAAAAATAATTCAAAATAATGAGATTTCATTTCTGATGCAAAGAAAATCATTAAAACAACCCGTATAACTATCAATATATTTAACAAAAGTGTATGTAAACATGGCTAAAAATACGAAAGACTCAAAAATAGTAAATCTTAATAACAATAAAAAATAAAGCAGTCATTTTACCAAAACCCCCTTCATTTATTCTTTATTGACTTGTACGATTATTTTTATGTTTAATATTTAAGCTACTGCTAGAATGCCATAATCACTGCCATTTTGCCACACATAGAAAATGATTCAGCAAGGAGATCCATTTTTCACATTTGGATTCTTGATTTAAAATGCAAACTCAGGTTGGATGTTGAAGGTACTGGAGCTGGTATCTGTACTGCAAAAAGAAAAGTTATTTCTTGTGGAGTATATAGCCATAAAGTTCTCCTGGGACGTCTGGAATATTTTATGCTGATGTGTGTTGTTGTAATAGTGCAAGTAGTGAGAGAGTTGAGGTAGACATACACCAGGCCTTTTCTTTGGTTTAGTTCAATCACAATAAAATAGTTCAAATATTAATATACAATACTGCAGTGGCTGAGCTGGCTTTCAGCAAAAAAGTAGCAGCACAACTGAAGTCAAACTGTCAATGCAGATATTAAAAGCAGAGCATAGATTCAGCATCCTGAGTCATATATGTGCTGTGGGTCACAGTGCTCTTTTTGCCTAGCATAACTTTCCAATGTGAAAACCTTGTCTCTCTCTGGACCAAAAGAAAACAGTAGCATTGAAGAATAGCAGTCTTGTCTTTCTGAAATTAGAGCAATTCAAATATAAGGTCATCATCAGCCAATAGCAACAGCTCCCAAAAGTGAAGCAGCATAGTAGTTGCTGCCCAGACTATAGCAGGAGAACCATTACACATCTAAGTCCTGAGCCTAGTAAAAAAAAACCTAATGGAAATTCCAACTGAAAATATTTCTTTTTTCTTTGTTGGCTAATGAGGATTTATTGACTCCTGGTCCAAGTGTTCCTATAATTCAATCCCAAAGATTCCTGTATAAGCCATCAGAAATTACAATAGACCCCAGTAGAAGGATTTTAATGCCTTTAACTGAAGTTCCATTAAGCAAGTATGGATGTATTGCAGCAGTATCAAACTCATTTGATGGAGAACACCAGATTCCATCTTAAATTATGGTCTGGAGGCAAGGATGTACCACACTTCATACTCTCTTCAGACCTGAGCAGATCTGCTGCTGACATTAGATCAATGAGAAAACAAAGTTTTATGTAGTAATTAAACTTTAATATTCAGTCCTTTACTATTATATTCAGCATCACCCAATGGGATGCTGATCCCTTTTTAGCCAGTGTTACTTCTGCCCTCTCTCTTTTCCTTCCTCATATCCCATTTTCTATTTCTCTCTGCCTATTCCCCTGTTTTTGTAAGTCTGCTCTGTTCTTCCTCTGCATTTAATTCTCTGCAGCAATTCCCAGGTCCCACCTCTCTATATCTGATAGAATGACCAGCAGAGGAATAATAAATGTTGACATTGGCTTTGCAGTTGCCACTCCAAGGAAGAGCAGTAGTTCACACTCTTCAGAACTACTATGTTGGGCCATCTGCCAACACAAGCAGACATCGCTGTATCAGTTTACACCCAGTTCACATTTGGAAAGTTTTCTTTGTAACTGTAAGGGCTAGAAACTTGCTATTTGTTAAAATGGCAGCTGAGATTCTGTTGAATCAGAGAATGTCACATGGGCCACATAAACATGTCCACATCCATTCCCTGGGCCACATGTTTAATATGCCTTCTGTATTCCATGTTGATGTTGCGGTGTGGTTCCCATTTCTGTATATGACTTTTTAAAATATGAAGGCTTGAATTTTCAAAGGAGCATAAGCGGAAATTCAATGAGTATCTCATTCACTTAGGCGCCTTTGAAAATTCAAGCCAATATGAAGGGGACGGGAAGTCCTGTGTGCCCCAAGATGAAAACATCCTCACAACTGTAGATCTGAACTGCCTGTTCTCAGCAAAGAGCTATGCCTGGAACAAATAGCAGAGCACAACATCCCCACAGTAGAGGATGTTTTTTTCTTGTGATGACTCATCATTTACCATATCAGATCTTAAGAATCCTAGACAAGAGATTTTTCAGAAGAGAAAACTCTTCCTCCTAGATTTCAGCATGATACTCGATCTCTTTGTCATGCCTGCCATGAATACCCCATGAAGGGAATGGCATACACTCATAATGCTCTCCTCTCTTCTTCACTTTTTCCTTACATGTTACTGTGGATTTTTAAAGGTAACCACTGTAAATTAACAGTAACTCAGTGTGCTCTCTTCTTGGCCTGTCTGCCTGTAATGTCAGGCTTCTGTGCTTTGTGTGTCAGTGTACAACTGATCATTAGAACAGCTCAGGGATTCATCTGTAAACTCTAGTATGAGCCCTTGATCTCATGGCAGTTCTGTTCATGCTCTGATCAAGTCTGTGCTGTTCTCCTCCACTAATCTTTTGTAACCAACTCTGGTCTGCCTCAATAATACATGTGCATTCATAATGAACTCCCGCTGCCAGGGCCATATTGTGACCTTCCCATTTTCATATCAAGGTACCTTTCTTATTTGGGCTCTCACTGCAGCTATTTCAATATTACCTTTCACTTCCTCTATTGTCTTCCATGTTTAGGGAAAGAAGTAAGTACCATATTGCATTATGTTTTTAAACCAAAGAATATTTGAAACTTCTGAACACTTACATGGTGGGGGAGAAGTATTGGAGGAGGTGTTGCATGCCATCTTTCCTCCATGTTGGTGGATCCCATAAGATGTTATCTTTCTATGTTTGACCCTACACATTGTCACCATTCTATATGCTTAATGGTGGTACCCAGTAGAGGGCATCACTTCCCTGCCATAGTTTATATCTGAATTCTATTATCTCTGTTTTCACTTTTCTTGAATTTGAATATTTCTGACTTTTTCCCTAGACAATAGCATCTGATATGATTATGCTGTGCCAATCTTTAAAAAAGAAACTAGCAGACACAAACAGCTACATAATGTTATCTGACATACGATGCCACAGTGTTAAACTGCTATTTGCATAGGAAATAAAAGCATGGTATATATATATCATATATATATATAGGGACTTATACCATATATATATATATATATATATATATCTATGGACTTTTAAAGGTGGCCACTGAAAATTAACAGTAATAGCCTATTTGTCCATCTTTACCCTTTGCTTATCCAGCTCACAAAATCCACCATATGGCTTGCTATTTCATCACATTTGACAAGCTTTGTTCAAAAGAGGCATAAAAATGGAATAATTAGTGAGATGTAGTGAGAAATAAGGTGCACTGGTAGAGCAGAACACAAGAAGTGTTTACAGTGTTTGCCTGTAACTATGTGTTACTTCAAGTCTATACTACTAGTCCTTTATTTTTCAACACACTGTGGAAAGTTTTGGACAAAAACTTATCCTGCACAAAACTTCTCATGATACTAGGAAAAAACCCTAAAAAAATGTTCACCAAAATAATGCTCTCTGCAGGGTATATTATTGTTAGTAGCCAGGAAATGTATTGTATCATAGGGTATGTCTACACTACAGCACTAATTCGAACTAATTTAGCTAATTCGAATTAGCGCATCTAGACCTAAAAACTAGTTCGAATTAGCGTTTTGCTAATTTGAACTAGCATGTCCACATTGAGTGGACCCTGAACCGAAGTTAAAGCTGGCCAGAACCAGTGCCGGCAGGGCATCAGCTTAGGACTTAGAGTGTGGAGCTGCTGCCTCAGGCTAGCCGAGGGCTGTGCTTAAAGGGACCCAAGCCCCCACCCTGGACAGACAGTTCTCAGGGTTCCCCGTTTGCTTGTCTACCTCGATGAGGGACAGCAAAGCAGTCCTGTCTTGGAGTGCCCTGAGTGCTCACACTCGGCACATCACAGCGCTCGGCCATCAGCCCGGCTGCACTTGCCGCAGGCTGCCATCCGGGGGGGTCATTCGGAGGGCAGTCAGGATCCAGGAGGCCCTCCAAGAGAGCTTCCACCCCGAGGAGCCCACAGAGCCACCCCAGTCCTCCCCATCGGGGGCTCGTGCCCCATTCCTCCCTCACCTCCTTCCACTTACCCTTCCCTAGCCCCCTTTCCTGATGTAAAAAATAAAGGACACATGTTCAAAAATAGAAACTCTCTTTATTTAACAAAACTGAGGGTGGGGGGGGGATTAACCTCTGGGGAGACTGGGAAAAGGAGGTGGGAGAGGGGAAGAGAGAGGGTGGGAGAGGGGAGGTGGAAACCTGGGAGGAGGGAGCTGGAAGGGGGAAGCCAGGGGAAGAAGGAGGAGGGGAAGTCTAAAACTATGGTATGCCATATCTTCAGTATTGTGTAGAGATGGGGTCTCCTCACCTCAAAAAAGATATTTTGGCCTTGGAAAGGGTCAGAAAAGGGCAACTAAAATGATTAGGGGTTTGGAACTGGTCCCATATGAAGAGAGGCTAAAGAGACTGGGACTTTTCAGCTTAGAAAAAAGGAGACTGAGGGGGGGATATGATAGAGGTCTATAAAATCATGAGTGGTGTAGAGAGGGTGCATAAATAAAAGTTCTTCATTAGATCACATAATAGAAGGACTAGAGGACACCAAATGAAATGAATGGGTAGCAGGCTTCAAACTAATAAAAGAACGTTCTTCTTCACAAAGCAAATAGTCAACCTGTGGAACTCCTTGCCACAGGAGGCTGTGAAGGTGAGAACTAGAACAGAGCTTAAAGAGAAGTTAGATAAAGTCATGGAGGTTGGGTCCATGGAGTGCTATTAGCCAGGGGGTAGGAATGGTGTCCCTGGCCTCTGTTTGTGGAAGGCTAGAGATGGATGGCACGAGACAAATGGCTTGGTTATTGTCTTCGGTCCATCCCCTCTGGGGTACCTGGTGTTGGCCGCTGTTGGCAGACAGGCTACTGGGCGAGACGGACCTTTGGTCTGACCCAGTATGGCCATTCTTATGTTCTTATGTTCTAAGCTCAGGGTCGGGGGTCTCACTAGACCAACTTGATTTTCATGCAAACCTGCTCCTGGGTTCGCATGTGGCCTTTGGTGGCCAGGCTGGCAGCTATCCTGCCCTAGATGGCCGCTTTCCTGTGCCTAGTGCGAAGATTGTGGACGTTGGAGGTCTCCCCCCAAACCTCAATGAGGTCCACGATCTCCACACTAGACCAGGCAGGCGTCCACATCTTGCGGCCCCGGGCAGGCTCTTGGGAGCCGCCAGCCTGGTCCTGGGAAGAGGGGGAGGGCTGGGTGGCAGCGGGTGGCTGGCTCATCCCGTGCCAGGTGCAGGGACTGTTGGCTGGGTGCTGGCAGGCTTGCACCTGGCACGGGCACCGTTGCCAGACCGTGCCCCTTTAAGGGCTCCGGGGCCGTCAGGGGGGCAGACGAGTTTCCCTGGCTTGGCCCAGAGTGGCCACCAGGGCAACCTGGGAAGGGCTAGCCTCCCACTAGTTCGAATTAAGTGGCTACACAGCCGTTAATTCGAACTACTTAATTCGAACTAGGCGTTAGTCCTCATAGAATGAGGTTTACCTAGTTCGAATTAAGCGCTCCGCTAGTTCGAATTAAGTTCGAACTAGCGGTTTGCGTGAGTAGCGCCTATGAAAGTTAATTCGAACTAACAGCTGTTGGTTCGAATTAACTTTGTAGTGTAGACATACCCATATTGACTAAAAAGAGACATGCCTTTCCCCCAAAAGGAGTGGATTATCTGAGTGTGTCAGAGATTTGAAAAATGAAAGGACTTACTGCCACCTTTCAAGATAAAGCTTTTATTTCTAGATGGACCCCTTGAGACATTACAAAGCACCTACTGATTATTTGAGAAATATTTGTATAAGATACAGTTAATCCCCTCTGTGTAACCACTTTATTGTGCACTGTGTTGCCTCTTTGTTTTTTCATGTATTCCAATAAAGGATTAAAGGAAGATTTTGGAAGAACAATGCTACACAATAATCGGAAATAAATCTGAAATTTTGAAAAGAATGGCTAGAAATCACACACTATACTCTGGAAACAAGAACTTGTGGTTTACTTGGGAAAGAGATATTTTAAATGCTTAACATTTCCAAAGCAAAGGTCTGGTTTCTAGACAAATCAGTCTTCCAAGCCTGCATAGTATTCTTTACCATCTTTCTTGCACGGGAAGCATTGATAAAATGCATGACACTTCTTTATCTTGAAGTGCATTGGGATGGTCTTTCCATCTTCATCAAGTTGTTGTTCTTTCCAAATGTTGTTTGCAACAGGAAGGTCAAAGATTTTTTTTTTAAGTTCCCAAATGGCTGCTGGGCTTTTTATACATATCTAATCAACCTCAACTTTCCAGCACTGTGAAATATTTTGTGCCTTTGTTTTTTATACAATTTAAGAAACGTTCTTGAATCTTTCAACCTTGCAACAATTCAGTGTATCAGGAGGAACTAGCCAGTACATTATTACATTTGACTTAGGGTAATCACTCCATTAAATAGTACTATATACAGATCTGTTTTGTTGTGTTTGCAAAGAAGACTGATTACAAATATTCACAGAAAATCTTCTTTTCTGAATATAAAACCATTTTGTCAGACAAGTTTACAAGGATTTGAAAATGAAATGTAAATGTTAAACATCATAAATATTACTCACTGTTTAGGTGTTTTACAAAATTCAACTTATATTTCATTCTTTCTGTTGTAACTTTTCAACCCATTTCACCAATTCTTTTTCTAAATCATGAAAAAACTTCCGATGGTCTTTTTATGATAGGTGAAAGAATTTGTATGGGTTATTCCCTGAGGCTATGTCTACACTGAAGACAAAAGTTAGAAAAAGATACACAAATTGTGAATTGCATTTTGCGTATCTTTTTCTGCTTTTTTTCCTAAATTTGGCCCATCTACATGGCCTATCTTCTGTATAATGAATCTAACTCTGGTCTTTATATATTTTAAATCAGCACAGCTGCGGATGAGTTCACCTAGCAAAGGTGGGGGGAGGTAGTTAGAAAATAAATCATTGCCTATATGAAACTTTAGTTTTTCTTTTTCTCTGAGTAAGTGTAATACTGTCTTTAAGGACATTGAGATCATAAGTTCTTGAGAGCGGAATATATAGCCATTTATGTCAAAGGTCCCGAATTTCATTCGGCTTTTTACTTGGTACAAGTGTAGGGCCTAGGCTTCCAGTATGAATCAGGCCCAGATAAGTTAAATAATCTCAGATATTATGTGCTTACTATATCTCGCAAAGTGAGTATATACACTCTGAATGGGAGGCATGCCATGGCAGAGCCCAGTAGAAAACTGTACAGGGGAGCCCTAGACTCTGGACATGACCTCTCAGAGAGGAAGGCATTAGCCTTTACCATCACAGCATGACAATACAGGATAATCAACAAAACTTGGAGTCACTAGAATCAAAGGCTTCCAACAAAGCTAAAACGATCAGGATTGCTACCTTATGTGACCATTGCCAGATGGAGATAACACACTATTTTCTTGTACTTAAACCTGCTTCTAAAACCAGATCAAGATGTAACTGGAATCATTCAAATACCACCTTCTCAACAGTCTGATGATAACGGCGTATGGGAATCATTGTGAGAAAGTAAGAATTGACCCCACAATATTATGTTTACCATCTAATTAGACATTAAATGTCTAATTTAGACATTAAAAACCTGTCAAATACCTATCTAGTCCCATAGATGATATTGCCTGACTCAGAAAAAGACAAAAATGTTGACTGAATTACTATAATCTGCTCTCTACCATATATTTTCAATACATGTGCACTATATTTGAACAAAATATAAAACAGGTATTTGAGAAACATATTATGCTTCAGTATGGAATGTAATACTCAGCTGCATGACAAACTCATCCCAAATTTCTCACAATAGGATCTCTTAGCCTTCAAAACTAAAGTTGACATACCCTGAATACCACCTATCTTTGAACTTCCTAGTCAGCAGTCCACTGGAACCTGTTTTTTATACTTCTGATAAACCTGAATCTTTATTGCTAATAAAGAAGAAATAAACTTCCAGAAAACCCTGGGAATAAAACTTTGAAATGATAATGCAACTCTTAGTTAACTGAAATCTTATACAAACCAGACTACTTGGTGAAACAAAACATTTTCTCTGCACCCAGACCAAGGTTATATAATATTAATAATACTTGAACTTGGTTCTCTAAAATAAATAGCAGCTGAAAGAATGAACCAGATAAAAATAGTTCTCTGTGCAAAAAGATTTCTACTCTCCTTAATTTTAATTAAACATAAGGTTTTTTCTTGCTTGCTCAGTGAATTCCCTGTTCTTGAATTTCCGTTTCCCATATGTATTTAATATATGAGAGTCAAGAAAAGTCACAGGGAAGCCCAAAGCTAAATTCACCACATGTAAGAAAGAATGCAAAAGCTTAACTTAATGTCCATGGTGTGCTCTGTATGATTTGTAATTCACAACTCCAAGTTGACATATTGCGTTTGCTTTAATGAGTTTTGTTTTCACAGGGCTAGAAGTGCTCGTTTTTAATTAGCAAAATGAACAAACAGAAGTTCTCTCATCTCTTACTTTTGTCTCTGTGGAAGAATTCATTAAAATGACTGCATTTATCTTGTTAAACAAGAACACTCATTCCACACTAACCCTGATTTTGTTGCCTACAGGAAACAGCTACAGAAGAATCCATATTCAAATCAAACTACTCAACAGCAACTTCATCTGTTTTAAAAGACCATTTCTTGTTCCTCAAAATTGCAGTTCTGCTGGTCAATACATTAAGCATGGATAACACTTCCTGGCAAGAAAAATGTAAAAAAAATGATTTGTTAAATTGGGCACAATTTCTACCATTTTGCTTTGTCTGTCTGTCCAGTAAATTGAAAACTGGTCAGATTTGGTTCATCTGACAAAAGCTTTACATCAGGGATTCTAAACTCCCCATTCTCAGGTCAGTCCTGAACAGACCAATTGCACAATGTGGTTCAGGAATCCCCACAGGACAGGGCAGGGGGGAATCTGTCCATTACTAGACCCCAAGTCCTACTTCTTTCCACTATTGCCCTGTACTCCCCTCCCCCATAGCACCCTTACCACCGAGCACACAGCTTTGGGAATTGCTGGGCAAGGGGAGGAGGTTTGTCATTATAGTATTATATCCTGTAATAGCCCAAACTTCTATTGTCAATATTACCTGGCACTTCTGTAAAAAAGGAAGCGTGCAATATACATATTTGTATTTTGCCAGGGAGCTGATTACATTGCATAGTTTTTAAATGGGCATAATTCTAGTACAGTAGACTTCTGATCATCTGGAATCTTTGGGACCTAGGTGGTGCCGGATTATCAGATATGCCGGACTATCAGGAGGTACTATAAGCTGATTGTGCATGTGTATATATATATATATATATATATATATACACACAGAGTATATACTGTATATAAAGTGTTTTAACCCTTTTTATTGTAGCACAAGCACTGTCCAGCGTCACACAATGCCAGTGGCAGACTGACTTGGTCCCATCCAGTTTCGCTCAGTTCAGCGGCTGCCACTGCTGCCTTGTGACTCATTTTTTGCCGAAGCTCACTCACTAGGCTCTTGCCATTTTGATGCCGGACTATCAGGAGTGCCGTACAACTGGATGCCGGACTATTGGCGTTTTACTGTAATAAGTTACTAGAGAATTAGACTCAAGATTTGTAGATACATTTGCTGTTAGATGTAGGTCAGGTCTATACTAAGGGTACGTCTATACTTACCACAAGATCGGTGCGTTGCAGGTTGATCTAGCATTTGAGTTAGTGGGTCTGGTATAGACCCATAAATTGAATGCTGAGGGCATGTTCCACCAGCATGCCATACTCTTCCTTTTCCAAGAAGTAAGGGAAGCTGACAAGTGTGTTTCCTCCTGTCAGCCTCCCATAGTGAGGATGCTGCCATGGCTTGGCTTAAAGTAAGCTGACTACAGCTATGAATTTTGAGTAGCTGGAGTTGTGTAACTTAAGCCAACTTTCAAGGTCCAGTGTAGACCTGGCCTAGAAGTGCTACATCGGCACAGTTATACTGACACAGCTGTACAGTTAGTGAAGTTGTTGTATGTTGATGGGGAGGGCCCTACAAAATCACAGCTATGAAAATGCATCACAGACCATGAAATCTGGTCTCCTCCTGTGAAATCTGGTCTTTTGTGTATTTTTACCCTATAGTATACAGATTTTCTGGGATACCAGCCTTTCCCAAACTGGAGGTCCTGACTCAAAAAAGGAGAGGTCAGAGTCTAACCCAGCCAGCAACCACCACTCTCAGGCCATCCAGGTCTGAAGGCAATGCAGAAGTGGTAATATTGTGACCCCCTCCTGCAATAATTTGCAACTTCCCCGCCTCTCCTTTTATGCCAGGATCCTTCCAGTTATACCATGAAAATTTCAGATTTAATTATCTGACATTATTAAATTTACAGATTTAAAAATCTTATAAAACAATGATTCATTGTTTTTAAGTTTTTCTAGTTACAGGCTAACTCGGCTACCCCTCTGAAGCTTAAAAATCTTATGGCCATTACATTGTCCAAAATGGACCATATATTTGGTAGGACCCTAATGATGAAGAGTGCTCTCCCATTGGCATAATTACTGTGCCTCTGGAAGAGGTGGAAGCTATGTTGATAGGAGAGAGTCCCCTGGTGAGATAGCACAGATGTGGACAGTGCTTAGGTCTCAATAATTTGCATAATTTGCTTACGGGGGGGGGGGGTGTCTTTTTCACACTACAACCAATGCAAGTTAGATCAACTTAAACGATAGTACAGACCTGTCCATAATTCAGAGGTAAGAAGTTTATTTCCAATAGGATTAGCATTGCTATAATGCAAATATTATGTACAATGGAAAATCTAAGGGATTGGCAGGAAGTGGATCAGAGAGAGAGAAAGAATGAAAGATTACCTTCTTCTCCAGACTCCCTATCTTCAAACAAATTTTAAAACTGCTGGCCCCAGTTGTTCTGCCATCCCCTGGCTAAAACTGTTAACTTGTATTATGGTCCTAAATGACAAGTTGCTGAAAGTGCATATGATTGCAAAGCATCTGAATCACACTGGTAGTTTTTCACTTGTCTGGATGATGATGGTTGCTTCCAGGAAAAGACACCAAAGGGATACTGATTTGTTCTTCATTAGTTGAATGCAGTATACACTGCGGAATCTGAAGCAGCTGTTGCACATCAAAGAAACTTGCAGCTAGGGCCTGTTAACATTATTAACATCTCTCTCATGATACTGAGCATAAAAGTGAGAAATTCTGAACCGACAAGGTGTAAACAAGAGGTCAAACTGGTGAAAATAAATTATACGATTGTCCCAGTGGTATCTCCATTGCATATTACTCATTGCATATTGTAAACTATGGATTCATTAGTTATCTAGAAATTATTGTACTAAAATACTGCATGACCCAGTACAGTATAACACTGACAATATATCTAAATGATACCAAATGTATGGGGTCAAATTTTTAAAACTTAAGGTTGAAAGTCAGTGCGCAAAAATGAACCTTCTATTGCATATTGCCTTGTTGTCACATAATGATCTATGAATATATAGTATGAGAAGATTTACACAGCATTGCTCAGGTCCTCAACTCAAACAAGTTTTGTTTTTCTTCATTTAAATCATTGCTCTACGGTGGGGCTGGGGATGAAAGGTTCAGTATGCAGGCTGCCCCGGGCAGAGAGGATTACCCCAGTCCTCTCTCACCGCAGTAGCTTGGAGCCAGAAGAGAAACTCTTCGCCATGGTCTCTGTGGCTCTAGTGGGCACAGCTGGGAGGAGGGGTGCATGTCCCCTAGCTGAGGCACCTAGAGGTTCATCTGCCTCAGTGCTCCCCAGCGAGAGTGAAGAGCACAGTAAACTGTGCACTTTCTCCTCACACCTTGATGAAGGGAAACAGTCAGTGATGTCCATGTATGAACTGTGGGGAGCTTCAGCCTCCCTACCCTCTTAAAGGGTGCATGGGGGAGGTGAGAAACTTGAGGCTGGTGCAGTCCCAGAAGGGGGTGCACACCCACGCAGCTCCTTTCATGTGCCTGGTGATTCTGTCTCTTTTCTGGTTGGTTTCCTGAGAAGCAATCCCATTCCAAGTATATCTCTGACACAATCAAACCCTTTCCTTAATTTAGGTTGTGATAAGAGGAACATATGTACTGAATTTGGTGGTCTCAGCTCTTACCATTTAGGAGGAATTCTTGAATAGTCAGACTCTCTCAAATATACAGTAGATTTACAGGCATGAACATGGAGTTAGGAGATGGTCAGTTCTATGTGTAAGTGTAGTAAATGGAAGAACATGAGTGTTCACATATTTTTCCGAACAGATCTCAAGCCTCTTATTACAAAAATTTGTCCCACATGGACAAGCAGATCAAATAAATGATTTAGCATCACAAACCTAATCTATTTGAGCCATGTATATATATGTATTAAATATCCTAGGTTGAGTAGGACTGTTGAAAAATCTTCCATCAAAGCTGTTTGAAAATTTTTTTTCATTAGAAAGGTCTTTATTCCATGGGGAATTTTGAGTGTTAGTAAAAAAAAAAAAATCATTTTGTTCAAAAACTTTGAAACTTTTGCACCACTTTTATTTTTGGTTAAGACATGAAAATTTTCACAGATAATATTGATAAAAGCTTTTTTATTGTTACTTTTGTAAAAATTGTCCCCAGGAAAACAAAAATAAAATCATTTCCTAACCAACTCTATCTATGCACAGTCCTACCAGAGCTGGTATGAATATGATGCAGGTTGGATTCTTTAACCATATCAGCTTGATCCTGTAGTCATTGACAACTTTGCCTCTATAAAGATTTTAAGACTGAGGCAGTTTTATTCAAAACTTTCCTGAAGCCAGTTACCATAGCACCTGCCCTTTGGATGAGTTATTGAAAATCAACGGAAACAAATGTTTTTAACTCACACACTATAATCTTTGTACTAATAAAAAAGACAGCTGAATCTGTAATAAATCCAACAACCTATCTCTAAAATGTGCAACCAAGAAGAACCTTCATTCACTTAGACCATTAAGAAAGCTTAAATGGTTATGGAGCACCATGAAAGTAGAATTCCAACTTAAAGAAACATACTCATGCAAATAATGAGAGAGGGAAAACACTGCATTTTCATTGTCCTCATTCATCAGACTCTGAAAGAAAGATATCATTCATTATCTATACGGTGCAGAAACTTTCAGAAGTTAAAAGTTTAAACTCCACCTTTGCCCTAAAAGATACAAGGCTGGTTTTTGTTTTGTTTTGTTTTGTTTAATTATGGTGTGTCTGCAAGACATCTCTAATAGCCATAGCTTAGAGTAGCTTTTGAGTGAAATGTTTTCTGTGGTGATTTGTTGAGTGCTTTTTGTACTGCTGGTGCCCCATTTATGTTTTATTCAGACTATACAATTGATTTCTGTGATTGCGGTCATAGGGTCTCCCAGGGACTTCTCTTGTTCAGCTCCCACACAGTCTTATTCATGTTTTGGATCAAAAAGTATTTGGAATGGTTCCTATGGAGTTCAGGGGGCTTTGGCAGCCCCCTAAGCAGCACAGAGCAAGTATTCATACCGACCTACGCACCTCTCTTAGTGAAAACTACTCCATGGTAATAACATAAGTCCTGATGTGCCATTACTTTTGACCTTTGATAGTCATTAGAACATGTGCAGAGTGAATGATGTGTGGTGTAAAAATGCTATCAGTCACATTTGGGTGCATTTTTCACCTATACAGGATTCCCCTGCACAAGGGTAAAGGATTTCACAGAGTGCAAAGCAGTGAAAATTCAGGCCCACAATCTTCATATGTTTAGAGAATGGAATTGATCCCCGTGCAGTGAGTTAGGACAAGGCCCAAGCACCATTGACGTTCCACTTGTCAATTACAGATCAGCTGCATCTTTTGCATGGTGTGAATTACACTCAGAAAGTCTAGTAATGTTTAGGGTTATAGTATGATTTCTATTTCAGGAGCTAAATGATAATCCTGTGACCACTGACTGCATATTTAAATTGTAAACTCTTTGAGGCAGTGAGAGGGGTTGACTCACCACCATGGTGCCACCAGCCGGCTGTCCTGGTGAGAATTAGCTCTTCTTGCCTTGCTGGATGCCTTTCTCTAGGTGGTGTCACCCCATGTTTCTCCTCGTGTCACGGCGTCCTCTTCCAGACACTGCCCTCTGGCAGTGCCCGCACCAGTGTCTGAGCCCCCCTTCCGGGGGTTGTTGTTGTTTGCTCTGCTCACATCCCAGGGTCCTCTTTTCCCCAGAGCACCCAGTTCTCCTCCTTAGGCACTGCAGCCTGGGAGCCTTCTTGGCCAGAGCTCCCCTAGCCCTGCCTTGCCTCCCCAGCACTGCTCTAGCTCCAGGGAGCCTCCTGCTTCCCTAGCAACCAGGCCTTTACTGCTCTCTCTCCAGAGAAGCTGTCAGTTCTCCCTTATATAGCTCCCCTCAGCTGGGGCTTTGCTCCTAGCTCCTGCTCCGGGCTGGGGTTTTTCCCTTAAAGGGGCCGTGCAGGGCAAGCACCCTGTCATAGGCAGGGACTGGCTTTTTATTTTGTGCCTGTACATTGTCTAACATAACGGGGTCCTGAGCCAAGACTACTTACCTTTGCATTATTGTTCACACAGAAGTACTTGTAATGCAGAACTAAACAGGATTTTTTTTCTTTTTTATGTGTAATGATATGAGACAGTCTTTAACTCTCCTTTAAGTGATTTCTGAAATCCCACAGCAAGGGCAAAGTTTTGTCTTGAGCTATGTAAGCTTCTCTCCTTTACAGTTCAATTTGTCTCATTCATAGTCCCATTATCTGATGGGGGGTGGTTTGTCTATAGAAAAGACATGTTTTGATGTTTTCACACCTTTTTACTGTACTTTTGCACACGGCTTCAATACAACCTGTCCATTTGGCATCTAGAATTGTATGTTAACTCTGTATGTTCCTGCCTAGAAGGATGGGTCAAGTGCTGCTTTCTCTTTTTGGCACTGAAGTGCAAACAGGGAGGTGTAATCGAGCGACAAGATGGGGTGGTAGTACCTTTTATTGGGCAAACTTTTCCTTGGGTATGTCTAGGCTGCATCCCTCTGTCGGCAGAGGGATGCAGATTAGGCAGGTCGACATTGCAAATGAGGCAGGAATTTAAATATCCTTCGCCTGATTTGCATAAAAATGGCTGCCACGTTTTGCCGACTCAGCGCTTTGTCAGCAAAAAGTGGCAGTCTAGAGGGTGATCTGTCGAGAATGAAAGCCTTTTTTGACAGATCCCTTATGCCTCCTGCAAAGAGGTTTACAGGATCTGTCGAAAAAGGCTTTCTTTCTCGACAGATCCCCCTCTAGACTGCCGCTTTTTGCCGATAAAGCGCTGAGTCGGCAAAACGTGGCAGCCATTTTTATGGAAATTAGGTGCAGGATATTTAAATCCCTGCTTCATTTGCAATGTCAACCTGCCTAATCTGCATCCCTCTGCCAACAGAGGGATGCAGTCTAGACATACCCTTTGTGACAGAGATAAGCTTTCAGGTCACACAGTGACATTTTAAGTTAGGTGCCTGCTTCAAAGTCACAGTCTTATGCAAGAAAGCCCTACACCCAACAATAAATGGTTAGAAAAAGCTATGAAATCAAATATGTGCATCCATTTTAGATTATCAGTCTGATTCACATTAAAATAATTGTATTTATTGATTGAATGTGCAAACTTTTCCAGAAATTAAAAATGAGTTTGCACACAATTTAAAGGAGGCAAGAGAATCAGGTTTTGGGGGATTCTCTTTAATGGAACTCATAGACTCATAGACTTTAAGGTCAGAAGGGACCATTTTGATCATCTAGTCTGACCCCCTGTACAATGCAGGCCACAGAATCTCACCCACCTATAATCTTCTCTGCTAGAATAATCTTCTCACCTATATCTCAGATATTGAAGTCCTTGAAACGATGGTTCAAAGACCCCAAGATGCAGAGAATCCTCCCGCTAGTGACCTGTGCCCCATGCTACACAGGAAAGCAAAAAACCTCCAGGGCCTCTGCCAATCTACCCTGGAGGAAAATTCCTTCCCGACCCCAAATATGGCGATCAGCTGAACCCTGAGCATGTGGGCAAGACTCACGAGCAAGACACCCAGAAAAAAGTTCTCTATAGCAACTCCTATCTTCCCACCATTGGCCTGTATACCACTGATAGTGAAAGGTCAATTAATTGCCAAGATTATGTTACCTCATCAAACCATCTCCTTCATAAATCCATCTAGCTTTATCTTGAAGCCAGATAAGTCTTTTGCCCCCACTACTTCCCTTGGAAGGCTGTTCCAGAACTTCACTCCTCTGATGGTTAGAAACCTTCACCTAATTTCGAGTCTAAACTTCCTAATAGCCAGCTTATATCCATTTGTTCTTGTGTCCACATTGGTATTGAGCTTAAATAATTCTTCTCCCTCCTTGGCATTTATCCCTCTAATATATTTAAAGAGAGCAATCATATCGCCCCTCAGCCTTCTTTTGGTTAAGGTAAACAAGCCAAGTTCCTTGAGCCTCCCTTCATAAGACAGGTTTTCCATTCCTCGGATCATCCTAGTGGCCCTTCTTTGTACCTGTTCCAGTTTGAATTCATCCTTCTTAAACATGGGAGACCAGAACTGCACACAGTATTCCAAATGAGGTCTCACCAATGCCTTGTGTAACGGTACTAACACCTCCTTATCCTGACTGGAAATACCTCGCCTAATGCATCCCAAGACCGTATTAGCCTTTTTCACAGCCATGTCACAATGGCGGCTCATAGTCATCCTGTGATCAACCAGGACTCCGAGGTCCTTCTCCTCTTCCGTTACTTCCAACTGATGTGTCCCCAGCTTATAACTAAAATTCTTGTTATTAATCCCTAAATGCATAACCTTACACTTCTCACTATTAAATTTCATCCTATTACTATTACTCCAATTTACAAGATCATCCAGATCTTCCTGTATGATAGCCCGATCTTTTTCTGAATTGGCAATACCTCCCAACTTTGTGTCATCCGCAAACTTTATTAGCACACTCCCACTTTTAGTGCTGAGGTCAGTAATAAAAAGATTAAATAATAATGGTCCCAGAACTGATCCTTGAGGAACTCCACTAGTAACCTCTCTCTAGCCTGACAGTTCACCTTTCAGTATGACTCGCTGTAGTCTCCCCTTTAACCAGTTCCTTATCCACCTCTCAATTTTCATATTGACCCCCATCTTTTCCAATTTAACCAATAATTCCCCATGTGGTACTGTATCAAACGCCTTACTGAAATTGAGGTAGATTAGATCCACTGCATTTCCTTTATCTAAAAAATCTGTTACTTTCTCAAAGAAGGAGATCAGGTTGGTTTGGCACGATCTACCTTTTGTAAAACCATGTTGTAATTTGTCCCAATTGCCATTAACCTCAATGTCCCTAACTACTTTTTTCTTCAAAATTTTTTCCAAGACCTTGCATACTACAGATGTCAAACTAACAGGCCTGTAGTTACCCGGGTCACTTTTTTTCCCTTTCTTAAAAATAGGAACTATATTAGCAATTCTCCAGTCAAATGGTACAACCCCTGAGTTTAGAGATTCATTAAAAATTTTTGCTAATGGACTTGCAATTTCATGTGCCAGTTCCTTTACTATTCTTGGATGAAGATTATCTGGGCCCCCTGATTTACTCCCATTAAGGTGTTCGAGTGTGGCTTCTACCTCGGATTTGGTAATATCTACCTCCTTGTCCTTATTCCCATTTG
Organism: Pelochelys cantorii; assembly: GCA_032595735.1. Classification (NCBI taxonomy): domain Eukaryota; kingdom Metazoa; phylum Chordata; order Testudines; family Trionychidae; genus Pelochelys; species Pelochelys cantorii. The sequence continues at coordinate 66,778,933 of CM064330.1, forward strand.
TTATGTTGCCATTATCCCTAAGCTCTTCATTGGCCTCATTAAATACTGAAGCAAATATTTGTTTCGATATTGGGCCATGCCTAGATTATCCTTAGAGGAACATTAGAGGAAGAAAAAAATATTTTTAAAGTCATAGCCAAGCTTTGTCAGAACGAGTTAATAGGCTGATAAAATCTATCCCACATAATTTTCAGAGTGAATGGAGTTGCGGTTTATATAAAATAAATATATGTTTATATATATTTTCATAGCATCTGAATCATATACAATTACTTTCTTCTTACTTTATGGTAAACATAGCTCTTTTACCCAGAAAATGACTTTTAGCATCATATTTTGCAAAGCTTTTTTAGACTTTGTTTGAAACTAGTTTATTTTCTGCATTTTAGTAAGTATTTCATATTTCTTCTGATTCTGGTGATTTTTTTCTTACACTACAAACTCTGCAAAACAATTCTGAATTATCTAATCCCTTGTTGATAAAAACTTAATGTTCCAGAATAATTAAATGTTTTGATTTCCATTTTAAAAATTCCTTACCATTATAAAAAGAATTGGCATGCAGTATTTCTACATATATTTATTCATTCTTTGAGAGTGTTCCAAATTTTGATCCTGAAACTTAAGTAGGTAATGTGCTGACTCAGAAGATAACTGAGCCAGTCGACTTTTGCTTCAGTGTTGCAATGCAAGATGGTGATTTTGAATTTAATACTTTAAGGAATTGATTCTTTCTGGTAATGAGTGAAGCGCAAAGCAGAAGGTAAAGTATGGAAGTGTGGGATGATGTAAAAAAGAAACACCAGGAACAAGTATTTAAATTATACCCCTTTTAGGCCTGACTCTGACCTTACTTACAAAACTTTATCTCCGCTGGCTTAATCACTAGCTGGGGTTAATTAGTATACTATGTCAATGGAGCGCTATCAATTTATACCAGTTTAGGATTCTTCACCAGATAGTTACTGAACCTAGAGAAGTAATCCCCTTTTGGTCTTGAGTTTAGTAAGTAGTGCAGACATTGGAGAATAGCTGATTGTAGGAAATAACCTTGGATCAAGTGATCTCACGTTGATTCACCTCCAATGAAATGGGAGGATGTAAAAAACCATGTCAGCAATTAAATTGTTTAATTTAAAAAGGGCAGACTTTCAAAAATTGAGGGTATTATTTAGAAAAGTCAGCTGTACTGAAGAGCTCTAGGACTTTAAGCCTCCTTCTCATTTAAGCCAAATATGAAAATAACTGTCTGGAATTTGCTTCCCTAGCAAAAGGACCCTAGCAAAAGGAAAACCTTGAAGGGAAGGCATTCAGTTTTAAATAGATGAATTATCACCTCAGAAAGGTTATTAGGAGTAAGGGGAAAAAAGAGGATTGAATCACCAAAGACAGTTATATCTGGAAAGAAAGAAAATGTAGGAATAAAATGAAAATTGCTCAAATTTAAGTTATAATAGACATTTCAGAGGACATTACGATAGTGAGAGTTTCTTTAGTTATAGAAATAAAAAGAAAATGGGGAATTAAAAAGGTTTGTTACAAAGTGTTGATGGTGTGGAAATGAAAAATAATCTGAACGTGGCCTCAAAACTAAATTAATATTTTTCCTCAATTTTCATTGAGAACAATAACATAGAATATGGGCATGAAGGCAGGGTGACTGATGGAAATATGTGTAGAGAAATGGAAATTATCAAATTTGATGTGTAAACAAAACATGAAGAACTTAGTGTGCTCAAATTGAGGGATGGATGTTTTCCATCCCAGAATACTGAAGACATGGGACATGGGATTTCTAGTCTCATAGTAAGGATTTGTAGGTGTGTGGTCAGTGAGTGTGAACCTCTAATATGTTGTGGATCTGAAAGAGGCAAATGCAATCCTAGAATGTGTCAGGTGAGGTATTTGCAGTAGAGACAGGGAAGTACAGGTTGGACCTCTCTGGTCTGGTGCCCTCAGGACTTGCCCCCCCTGCCACCAGCCCCTCTCAGCCCTGGTCCAACCACCAGCCTCCTGGCTAGCTCCCCCATGTTGGCCCCCACTGCCCTACCTCTTTGCGCCAGGCTCCGCTGCTACACTGGGCTCCTGCTGCCATTCCAGACTGTCCAGCCACCTCCACACAACAGGTTCTTGCTGCTGCACCAGGCTCCTGCTGTGGCACCTGGTGGCCCCGCCACCTCTGTGCCAACAGGCTTCTGCTGCTGTGTCCAGCAGCCCCACCGCCTCTGCACATCGGGCTACCACTACCTGCTGGGAAGCCTCACTGGCACATCGGGATCCTGCTGCTCTACTGGGCAACTCCACTACCACACATTGGGTTCCCACTGCCCTGCCAGCTTGCAGGGCTCCCAGGCACTATTCTCTGGTCCTGGAATATCCATGGTCCTTCCTGATCATAGATGTTGCCAGACCAGTGAGTCCCAGTTTAGGGAGTTTCAACCTGTATTAAAGCCATTATACAAGGCAGGGCAGTGGTAAGACCTCATTTGATATACTGTGTCTGGTCATTTATGTTCAAGAAAATGATGAATACAAACTAGAACAGGCGCAGAGAAGACAGTTATCAAATTCTGGATGTTAGGCCACTAAATACCAGTCATCTTGCCACCAAGCCTGAGATATATAGGAAGTCACACTAGATGATCAGGTTGCCCCATCTGGCCTTTAACACTATGAATATAATATTTGATTGTAAAACATAAAATTCTCATTTCACACTGAGTTCATTAGTTCTCTCAGTTAGTCCACAAGAAAATACCACGTGAGAGGTAGTTAAGCAATAGAGTTCAAAATTAAAATATTCCCAGAAAACTGTTAGTAAATGATTTGCAGAAAAAGAATTATGCACTGAAGAAATTTGTGAATAATTTCAACTAATAAAAACAGTTGAGAGAAATCCCTATCTGCTTGCAGACAATTAGCAAACAGAGAAAAAAGGCAACATGTGTCAGTATTTCCTAACTCTACCAATGGCATTCTACTGTAATCCATAGTGGCACAACACAGAGGGGCTAAGATTGGAGTCATTTCTCAGGCAGAGCTTCCATTGACATCAAAGACACATAGTCCGCAAATATATTTTTGGAACTGCCTGTTAATGATCACTGTTGTCCACTGACTCATTATTGTTGTTGTCTTAAAAGCTAATCCTTTTCCATGTTAGAACAAACTGAAAATTTTCCTGCAACCTCATTGCATGTGCATTCCTTGAAGTAGCTCTTGACACACCGAAATGGCATTAACGAAGGGTTCATACACTGCAATAAACCCAAAACTGACCTGTGTCTGCTGACTAGGGCTCGCAGGGCTTTGGCTGCAGGGCTATAAAATCTCACAGTAGATATGTGGGCTTGCTCTAGAGCTCAGGCTGAGATGCTCCCCACTCATGTGGGCCCAAAGCCCGAGCTCCAGCCCAAACCTGCATATCTACACTAATAGCCCTGCAGCCTGAACCCTAAGAGCCTGAGTTAGAAGGCATAGTACAGCCATGTGTATTTTATTGCAGAGTAGATATTGTCCGGCTGAAGCAAAAGAAGGACATGAGACATTACATATAGTTTTAATCAGGCTGCAGCTTTATTATCAATGTCTAGGACTACATAGCAGATAAAAGTGTACAGTGCAGATAACTCTAGTCAATAACTTCTGGCATTCCCTATCTTTTTCCATCCAGATCCTGTGGGGACCTTACCATCCACTTCCCCTGCATAGGAAGGTTAAGCTGAGCTGTAAGAAAGAGAGGTTGGCTCCCTGCTGTACCGATCATAATAGTCTCCAACCTCCTGCCATTCTGTTCCTTTAATCAACACTTCCATTTTAAGTTCTTTACCAAGCCATTTATCTGGTCACTATATATCTTCCTTATAGAGTACCTGCATTGGACATTCACCCTAATCTTACATAATGATTTGCAACAAGTAGCCTAATGCCCTTCATGCCAGACATCAACAAAGCCCTCTTAGAGTCACGCTGGGGAATGCAAAAAAAAACCCCCCAAAAAACCCCACAACTCCACCTTGGCTAATCTGGTGGTAAGGAAACTCTTTCTCACTCTCCTTTCCCCAAATAGGCAATTGGTGGAATGCAGGTCCTGACCAAACCTAATATTTTACCACCTAACAGGGAGGGAGGATAGATGCTGCATTACCCTGCTCCATGTGACTTAATCACATGGATTGCCTCTTTTAAATCCTTCCACCCATCCAGATTCTAGAAGAGTCACTGGCCTTCCTTGTCCTGCTTTGCTGCAGTTTGACCTCTGTTTCACCCCTCCCAGGCATGAAGCACTGTTCCCTTCATTTGGCCAGCCAGCCAAATTCCCCTCCCCCTATAACTTTGATTAAAGGCGTGATGGAGTTATGCCCAAAGATAGCAGCCAGTGTACAGTAGATGATGCCTTGCATCTATTAATAGAGTAACAAACATCTTTATGATTACTGAGAAAGATTTGTGCATTGTAGAATCAGTCTTTCTGATTTGTATACTTTTATGTAGACTTTCCATTCCTTGTCATTAGCTTTAATATGTTTCATGTGTATTTAACTTGAAAATTGTTACTTGGCTTTAGTTATGTTCAATAATATAGTCTCAGCACACTTACTATAGATATACTAAATTTGGAACTATTTCTAGACCATCTGAGTGTTCTGTAAAAAATCTGCTCTTATCAGACTTGATCTTCCACTCCTTATTAAGGCAAAACTTCCATTCATTGAATCCAATTCCTCACCCACATCTGCACTAGAGTGAAACTACATAAATGGATCCACATTCTTGGTATTTTGCCTGATTCTACCTCTTTGGTCCAGCACCCTCAGGAGCTGACTGGTCCCAGATGAGGGATTTAGCCAGACCAGGAAAGGTAATTTCTTGGCTCCCCCCCCCACCAGCCTCCCCAACCTTAGCCTCACTGCCAGCCTCCCAAATGGCTTCTCCCTGCCTCTGGCCTCTCTGTATACAGGGCTCCTGGCCCCATCGTGGCAGCCCCACTGCGGGCACACACAATCCAAGTGCCAGGATCCCAGCCCTGTGGGGTAGCCCCCTGCTGGGGTCCAGTTGCTGCAGAGGGTGACAGCCCCTTCAGCCTCACTTGGCAGCTACTCTGCCTCTCAGCCTCACTGGGGAAATCTGCTGAGTGGTAGCAAGACTGCCGGGCTCTTTGCTGTATTACTATGCAACACCTCCAATCGCAGGATCCTGGTACTGCTGCCAGGCATCCCCACAATCAAGATGCCAACTCCACAGGGCAGCTGCGTTGCCTCCTATTCCTGCCATTCATATGAGCCGCTTGGCATTAGTGGGGCTGCCGGGCTCCTGGTTTTGCTGCTGGGTGTCCCACTGCCTCCTGGTCTTGCTGTTCAGTTTCACTGCTGGGCTTCAGCCCCACTGCCTCCCGTCCCTCCACACCCTCAATCCACGCAGTGTTGTCAGCTTGCATCAGCCCTACTGCTGGGCTCCCGGTTTTGCTGCCACAGGGCAGGCCTGGTACTACTGGGCTCTAGCCCCTCTGCAGTGCTCCTAGCAACCAGCCCTCCACTGGGACTCTCTGGTCCTGGGATATCTGTGGTCCTGCCGGATCAAGGATATTACTGTACCAGAAAGTCCCAGTTAAGAGAGGTTCAATCTGTACAAGACCATAACAACTAGAGAATCTTTAATGTCTTTCTTAGTCATACATGCTAGTTCTTTAAGCTCCATGATTATGAATTTAAAAAGGTTCAACATTTTATGGGAGAAATTAAAATTAAATGAGATGTGCCAGTAAATAAAAGAAAACAATATTTTGTTTATTAAGCTCTCATGAATAGAAATTGATTTGTACTTCTTTACAAAAGGACTTAATGTCTACTTTTTCACTCTCTTTTTCTCTCTCTCTCATTCTGCAACCATGGTGGGGAAAGTGATAGCTGCGTGGGTCCCAAGAGAATACTTAGCTCATTTTTTCAGTCTTGTAAGTCTCATTTGTTCACATGTCTATAATGTGCTAGTGGTAACTTACAAAATTTACGTTTCAATCTCTTAAATGCACATGAAGTGGAAAACAGATCCATGACAATAACATTTCATTAGTTGAGCTAAGTGTAATTTACAGTTAATATATGAAAAACTTCTCAGTTCACTTCATTCCATCTTATAAAGCAGGACGAGCAATACATTAATATAACAGATTTGTGAAGTGGTTAACATTGTTTACTTAACATGTCTATTACACACAGAATTTTTGCCTGGGCTATTTGCAAGGAGAGTAGAATCAACAATTGACAGTTATTGATTTGGCAGCAAGGTGATTTAACTATTTTTAACTTCAGTGAAAATCAAAATCCAATTAAACTGACTTCCTACTAGCTGAGCTATGACAGCATGGTGGGAAAAGACTACTAATATTTGGGTAGGCCATGCTTCAGAGCCAAGGAATCAGTTTGCCTTAGTACAATACAATCTAGAGAGATTATCTTTCATTGTCTCCTTGCTGTTAGCAGATAATAGTTAGTAGGTATCCATCTTCAATAAATAACTAGGCTTTAAGTGTTCAACGCTTGTAACATGGTTGAATTCCTAAACTTCCCAGGCAAAACCAAGATGACAAATTAAAAGCTATCTTCATCTATGCTGAAAAGCAACAGTTCCGCAGTCAAGATTATTTTTATTTTCTCTGAAAATAATTTTAGTAATGAAGTTTTCCATTAAGCTCAATAATAAACTCAAGTTGTTGATATTCTGAGAGGGGTAGCCATTTTAATTTGTAATTGAAAAAAATTAATGTAACCTTTCTGCCAGGTAGCACCGGCAGCAGCCAGGGCTGGGTTCAATATCTAGGGATTCCTTTTCACCCATCCCACACAGTATTGGCTCGAGCACCCACACAGTAGCCTGGGAAATTCACACACACTCCTGGGTGCCTCCGAGATGCAATGCTTCCCCACTCTCAAGCAAAGTCTGAGCATAGAAAAGAAACTTTTAATGAAAGAGGGAGAGAAGTAACATGGCATTAGCTTGGGAAAACACCACAACCAGAGTTCATAACCAACCCACAAGTAAACGTCCCAGCTCAAGTGGGTTGAGCAATGTCCTTTGCCTCTCAGGCTCACAAGTCCAGCAATGTAAATATCCCATTCACATGCCCAACCTTTTTCCCTACTCCACTCACAGTTGCTGCCCTTGGTCAGGACAGACCAGAGCTCAGAGGTGATTTTCAGAGCTCATCCCTACCCTTGGAGACATCTCACCCACTCCATTTGCTGCTCGCTGCTGCTCCCACCAGCCACCAGTCTGCTGCCTGCTGGTCACTTGCTTCTGCCAGCCGCCCCGCTGGCCACCTGCTCCCACCAGCTGCCCTGCTGGCCACCTGCTCCCACCAGCCGCCCTGCTGGCCACCTGCCACTGCTCCAACCAGCCACCCTGCTGGCTGCCTGCTCCTGCCAGCTGCCCCTCTGGCCATTTGTGCTGCTCCTGCCAGCCGCCCCGCTGGCCACCTGCCGCTGCTCCCACCAGCTGCCCCACTAGCCACATGCTGCTGCTCCCACCAGCCTCCCACCAACCACTCCTGCCAGCTGGCCATTTGTTCCTGCTAGCCGCCCCACTGGCCACCTGCTGCTACTTCCACTATGGATCTGGCTCTGGGCCAAACCTAGTGATTTCAGCTCTTTGTCAGTTTCTCAGTGATTTCAGCTCTTGGTCCTCACCTAGGCTGGCCAAAAGATTCCAACTTCCACTGGAATAATATTTCAAAATAATAAAGAGACTCCTTATGGAGTCTGTTTAAGTCTATCCTTAGAACAGAGAGGAAGAGAGACAGGTTGAACCAGTCTTACAACTCATGCCTGGAGGGAATGTAGTGTGCTGGTTCAAGCTCCTGACCCCCTATCTAGTCCACTTGAGTCTGGAAGAGGGAGGCTTGTCCATCCAAGACTCTTTACAATGACAGTGTCTCTCCTTCAAGCACTGGTGGTCTTATTTTACAATTCCTACATTTAGGGTTAACATGATTTGTGACCCCACAACAGCCAAATTAGTTACAATACACAACATTCCATTCTAACAATTGACCATCCATCATGCCTATAGCACTGACTGAACTGGATTTACATAACCACACCTAGAATCTCTTTCCCATTCCAGCATGAGTTGTATTTACATATCAAGAATTGATTATCTTGCAGGGCTAAATAACTGAGTGAGCATAACAACACTCAGAACTCATTTCCCCTTCCAGTTGGCTGCTTTGGAAGCAGTGGTTCAGATCCTACTTATATCAAAAAACAATGAATGGCCCTGCAGCACCTTGGAGACTAACAAAAAATGTAGATGGTATCATGAGCTTTCGTGGGCACAACCCACTTCTTCAGATGAATGGAGCAAGGGTCCAGAGTTTTATTTGTAATTCTGGACCCCTTGCTCCATTCATCTAAAGAAGTGGGCTGTACCCATGAAAGCTCATGATACCATCTACATTTTTGTTAGTCTCTAAGGGTATGTCTATACTATGGGACAAGGTCAAACTAAGGTATGCAACGTCAGCTACGTTAATTGCATAACTGAGGTTGAAGTAGCTTAACTTGGATTTTGGTGCTGTCTACACTGCAGGAATTGGAAGGAAGAACACTATTCCTTTGACCTCCCTTACTCCTTGTGAAAGCAGGACTATTAGCATTGACCAGAATGCCCCTCTCACTTTGAATTAACTGTCTTAATTAGACATGCTAATTTAAACCCTGGAAGATCAACAGCAGCAGCTTCAATCTTTCACTGTAGTGTAGATGTACCCTAAGGTGCTGTGGGATCATTAGTTGTTTTTTAAATTTTTTCAGGTTATTGATATGTATCTCCAGTTTGAAAAGAGATTATACTTCCTTCCTCTATTAGGGATGCTCCCTGCGTGGATTCAGCAACTTCCTTCCTGGATTCAAATATATATTTGATTGTTTTGTACTCCTGCTATTGCAGCAGAGCCAAGACAGTTCTGAAACACTGCCAATAATGTGTGCAAGGTTTTAAACAATTGGATAGAGCAATAGTATAGTAATTTAGCTTTATTATGACCAGAATAACTGGTAATATAACATCATTAGAGAGAAAAATGGAAATTAGAGAAGAAACCTCATTCATTTTGTGTCTCAGTCTGTGCAGGATAGTTATCCACAGTACTATCCCGTGTTGTGTCCAGCCTGGTTTTAAAAGCTTCAAACATAGAATAAAAGCATGGAGAGTTGAGAGTTTAATAATAGAGGCTTACTTTAACACTTCCATTTGGTTGCTAAGTTAAATGATATTTGCATCTAATTTGGAATAATGACTTACAACATTGATAAATAGTGGTACCTTTGTCATGGTTTACTTTTTAATGTTGCTTGGACCAATAGTACATTTACATAGAAAACACAAAGGGAGGAAAGATTCTGCAATCTCTCTTTTTTAGCAACAGTTTGATGATGATAGCTGTACTTTTTGCCTTTTTATTATTATAGGAACTCTCACACCAGTTTTGCTTGTATAACCTATCAATATGATTTGTAGGAGTTTTACTACACCTAGTTTACACAAAATAGATGCATATTATAGACCTGTCAGTGGCCTTCAAGTGTACTGTTCTTCTTTAAATCATTTACCAGGCACCCCCACATGGGGTGTTTTACATAATAAAATGGCAGATTGTAAGATGAATGAGATATGTCAGGAATCATTACAAATTTTGCAAATACATCTTAATTGTCTTAAAGTGCAGTGGAACCTCAAAGCCATAAATATCTTATAAGTATGGACTTTTATACCTGAATTTGTTTTCAAAACCTTCTTTTGTTTCATCACTTAATAGTAGAAGAACTTTAAAAATAGAACTTTAACCCCTTTCCTTCTCAGAAACATGCATTAAGAACTAGATTCACCACACATACAAGTTGAACTTCTCTGTTCCATCAAGAGCTGCTACATTCCCAGTGGGATTCACAAACTTCCCCACCAAAAGGATTAGATTCTGCAACAAGATACATCCACTTTGTGTATGGATTCCAGCTGGAAATAGTCAGCAGAGAATTATCCTTTTAATGAGATCACAGCATGTTGCCACAGAGATGACTGTGATGCCACAAATTCAGTCTTATGGCCTCACTGCTGGATCAGTTCAGAGCCTTTGCTTTAAGCATTTATCACTGGCAAAGGAAAAAATGGAAAGATTTAGCAGGCAAATTGATTTATGTTGTAATCTATTTTCACCATTTTCCGCAATATGAAAATTACTCTTTTTAACAGAGATATATTAGTAATGAAAAGATACCAGTTACCCACTCTGAGCCCAAGTGTATCTTTGAAAAGAGTCACATTCCATGGCAGAAAGAATCCCATCTCCCACCTACATAACTATGTTAACATTCCCCAGGCCATGGGTGCAGACAAGGAACGGAGAAGGCAGCAGTCCTGGGGAAATTATGCTTTTCCTCCTGAAGCAGATGGGCACAGTGGGGTCATGAACAGGGGAATGGGCTAAGCCCTGATTCTATCATCCTTCAGGGCTGAACTGGCACAAGGGGCTTAGAAAGTATGCTCCAGTCAGTAGAGGGTTTTCAGGAAATTATGCCCCATAAGTACAAGAAAGGAATGGGAGCTTTCTGAATTCATCAGCAGGATAGCTCTTGGATGGGTATAGCAAGTCATTGTTGAAGACCTCACCTGACATCTAAATATACAAATGTTACTCTAACTTCAACTCTCATGCCCACACAGTCACTTTTTGGTAGCCAGGAGACCTTCTATATGAGTCAACCAGCAGAGATCAGTCATATAACAGGGCAATTTATGTCACTTATGACTGAATGTCTCATATGCACAGTCTGACTCTTCTCAAAGTATGGGAATTCTTACATTATCCCTGAGCTTCTCCCATGTAATAGCACTATACACTATCGCTTGTCTGACACACAAACTGCTGCAGAGCTTCCTTTTTAAAAAAATTGCTGCTCTCTTTTGTGTATTTTTTTTAAACTGGGTTTATCGTCCCCTATTGCACATGTACTGGAAGGAATAAATCAAAATAGAACATTTTGATTTGAAAATACTGCTGCACTGTCTCTTTTTCCAGTTTAAAAAGAAATCAGAAAAATTCTGCACATTTCAAAATGTATCTGAACATATGTTTCAGTACATACATATTGAGAATATGGTTTAGTGCCCTGAAATTGATTGGACTCTTCTTATTCTAGCTGAAATTTCCAGTCCAAGAATCCAATGGGGATCTTTTCTGACATTTCAAAGTTATTCAGAGAAGTAATAGGAACTTGAAAAACCCTTCACAACAGAGGGAATCCATCTGATAATTTACAGAGCCAAACTTTCAGCCCAAACAAGAAGAGTGATAAGAACACAGTGTTTTGAAGGTATGTGGTCTGGATACACTGGCAGAAATTTTTATTATATGAATTATTCTTATAGTTCATATAATTATTGGTTTTATCTATGTAAACAAAGCTTACAACAAACATACAATGTTGCAGAATACAATAACTAACCTGTTGCCTAATGCTGAATTTGTGCAGTTGAACCTACTGTGTGTGGTCCACTGTCCCATGTAGTGGCACTTAGACCACTTAGGCTATGTTTACACAGCAGGGTTATTTCAGAATAACTGACGCTAATCTGAAATAACATAGTCTGCGTCTACACACAAGGGCTATGTCTACACTGCTGGGTTCTTGCGCAAGAACATCTTGCGCAAGGGTTCTTGTGCAAGAAGTCTTGCGCAAGAAAACGTCCACACTGCCATGTGCGAGATGTGCTTTTGCGCAAGAGCTCCCATGGCAGTGTGGATGCTCTCTTGCACAAGAAAGCTCTGATGGCCATTTTAGCCATAGGGCTTTCTTGCACAAGAAATCCCTGCCGAGCGTCCACACTGCCCTCTTGCGCAAGAGCTCCTGCACAAGAGGGCTTACACCTGATAAAAAAGAGCGTAGCTCTTGCACAAGAAGCCCTCTCTTACCATGCCGTACTGTAAATTTCCTTGCGCAAGAGCGGGCGGGCAGTGTGGATGCCCTGCAGATTCTTGAGCAAGAACGACTGTACTTGTGCAAGAAGCTGCGTGTGTAGACATAGCCAAGCAGTTATTTCAACATAATGGTGAAATAATGTTGAGCTGGAGGACTGCTTACTCCGACTCCCGTAATCCTCATTGTACGAAGAGCAAGGGAAGTTGGAGGAAGAGTGCTTTATCTCAGAATAACTGCTGTATAGACAATGCCAAAGTCAAAATAAGCTATTTTGACTTAAGCTATGCAATTAGTGTAGCACACATTGCATAGCTTATTTTGATTTTTGCCCTGCTGTGTAGATGTGCCCTTACAAAGAGAAAGAATGAGTTTGCTCTGCCACCTTAGCTGAGAGCCAGCTGACTTTTTAGATCAAGCTGTAGAGGCTCATGCACTAAGCTCCAGAGGTTCCAGGTTTGGTTCCACCTGTTGGTGTCACACAGGGTACATTTAGACTTCAGAGCTTATCCCAGAAATGCTCTACCGCACCCAAGGAACAAGTCCACTTTTCCGAAAAAAATGTCGGAAAAGCAGATGTATTTTGTTGGCATCCCTGTAAACCTCATTTTATGAGGAAGAAGGGATGTTCTGAAAGAGGGTTTTTTTCCGACATTTGGCCCCGTTTAGACAGGCCAAATATCTGAAAAGCCTCTTTTGGAAGAAAAGTGGGAAAAGATATGCAAATTGCAAACACAGAGCTTGGGTGGGCAATTTATAATATTTCATTTACTTGATCCTTTTACTGCACAACAAGGGTGTGTCTAGACTACAGGGTTTTGTCGACAAAAGTGGACTTTTGTTGACAAAACTATATCTGCGTCTACACTACCGCCGAGTTCTGTCGACATAACGTCGACAGAACTCGGCAGTTTTGTCAACGGCGGTAAACCTCATTCTACGAGGAATAACGCCTTCTGTCGGCAGAGTTCTGTCAACAGAAGGCGTTATTGCATCTATACTGTCCTTTCCGTCTACACTCTCATGTCGACAAAGCGGCTTGCTTTGTCGACAGAACTGGATGTAGTCTAGACGCTCTTTGTCGACAGAAGCTTTGTCAACAGTACCTGTCGACAAGCCTCAGTCAACAAAAGCCTGTAGTCTAGACGTACCCCAAGGTGTGCTGCTGGAGCAAGAAAGACTCAATCCTATGCAAAATTTTCCATAGTTAGATGGCTGCATATTTGAATGGCATGATATTAATTGGACTGGGCAGCATTACACATAAATTACAGATGAATAATATTACAGATTAATTATGCTACAAAGAGCACAGATGACATTTTATGTTTTGTGTGTTACCTTCAATATTGCTATGAAATAAACTTTTTTTCTTATTTCTCATACAAATATCCAGTATGTTGTTTACATGCTAAACTAAACCTTGTATAATGTCTGGCAGTTTCGCCTGCCACAAATAAAAGCTTTCCATCTGTTCAAGAATTAAAACAGAAAATATTTGGAAAGACAGCTGATAACACTTTGTGGCTGAGTCATTCACTGTATTTTATATTTCTAGTGGAGTTATAAAGCTGAAAGTGAATTATTTAATTTTGGTTGCTTTATTAACATTCAAGTCCATGACTAATGCTAATTTCAAGTTTCAAGGATTCTCTTTAGAAGAATACAAACTACTGACTGTATGAAAATGGTCCACAGGATATAGGTGATGATACTTCTGCAGTGGGAAGTGTGAATACACACGTGTGTCTCAGAAGGGGAGAAATGTCAGAGAGTGAGGCCAGGTCTACACTAGATGGGGCAGCTTGGCTAAAGGTACGCAATTCCAGCTATGTAGAATACATGGCTGGAGTAACTTATCTTAAGCTGATCTTAGCAGCATCTCCACTTCCCTTACTCCTGGCAAGGAATACCAGTTGCCAGCAGGGGCACCCTCTGAGTTCAATTTAGTGAGTCTAAAATCAAACTCCAGAAGATCTATCATGGCAACGGCGATCTTCCATATAGTATAGACATGGCCTGAGAGAGCAACCAAGTGCACAGCATGGACTAGTCATGTAGACTACACAATTCATTTTGCAAGGGTTTTTATCATTTTGGCTAATTTCTATGGCTATTTTGGAATCTGCTTTTTTAATGCAATAAAAAGTCATTTCACTAACATGATAGAAAGTTATTAATACTACATGACTTTTATCATATTAGTACCTTTCTCATGGAATTAGAATCTCGGCAATGGACTATGATCCTATAACACAGTCACTAATAGAAGATAACAGTTGCCACAATGTGGTGCAATATATATTCTACTATAAGGCTTAAAGGTTCTGTTTGTTACACATTGTGCTCTTTGACCAGGATCCTCAGCTAGTGCAAATAATGTAGCTGAAGAGTGACCCTTTGGGACTTTGTAGTCAAATTCTTTCAATAATTTAATGGGAGATGAGCCCACAATTTACAAAATGATACTATATGCCTCCTTCATTCCACTTTGCAAAATTTATTTTAAAGAAAAAGGGCCTGATCTAAAGTCCATTGTAGTCAATGTAAAAAGAAAAACTTCCATTAAACCCACTGTGCTTTGAATCAGGCCCTTAATCAACAGCTCACCAAATATTGATGTGCTTATATTATATAATCAGAAAGGCACAGACTTTCAGCTAACACAAATTTTCATATCCAAATGACTTCAGTGGACCTATGATAATTTATTCTAAACCCAAAGTGTTTTCAATATACTTTTCTAAGCCACTATTCTTGCAAATGACAAAGAAATATTGCACTTGAGTGACTTGATATATTGTTTTGTTAATCCCTCCCCTCCCCCAAATGATAAATATTTGGTCTTAAAAATATCTTTTAGAAATCTAGTCAATAATATGACTTGATCTTTGTGTAATCTATAAAATATGCAGAAAATAGTCTAAAGATTTGCTAGCTTTGTGGATATTTAGCAGACATAAGTTAAATCAGTCTGGGAATGACTGGTTATTTCTGACAGTGAGTTGATACTTAGCAGTAGGCATGACATTGGTAGACTGCAGTATCTTACACCCTTTAACACCCCAGTAGTCAGAGTATCTAAAAATAAAAAAGAATTGTAGAAGATGGCAGCACAACAAACTATCAGAGAAGAGTAGCTAGTCTTTCAAAAAAGCTGGAGTTGAGAGCCACAGGGGAACAGAAGATGACTTGTGGAAGGTTGGAAGTGAGAACAGAAGATAAAACTTGCAGCCAGAAGGAATAAAAAGGAGGAAGGCTGGACAATGTCACCAGCATCAGGAATAGGCTAGTCTACATGATTTGGACTCCTGTCCCTACTAAGAAGAACCAAAGCTGATCCAGTAAACAGATTACAACAGTGGAGAAAGAAACAGAAGGTAGGATAATGGATAACAGGAAGAAAGATAGTGCCAATACCACTGACAGCGCCAGTCAAATCGGTGATATTGGCTGTGAAATGACTGGATCTAATTTAGCAAGGAAGTTTAGCCTACGTATAGACTGCTGCTCTTTATTGGAAAAAGGTACGCAAATTGTGCTCTGCAATTTGCGTACCTTTTTTCGATTGTTTTTTTGGAACAGACTTTTCTGAAATTTGGCCCGTCTACATCGGGCCAAATTTTGGAAAAACCTCTTCTTTCAGAAGAGTCTTTCTTCCTCATGAAATGAGGAAGACAGGGCTTCCAAAAGAGTGCATCTGCTCTTCTTTTAAAAATGTCAAAACAGTAGACACATTCCCTGGATACAGCTGAGTTTTTCCGGGATACCTAAGGTATCCCGGAAAAAAAACTCCATAGTCTCTAGACATAGCCTTGTGAAGCTAAGCAGAAATAACAAAGATGTTTATACACCAATGCGAATAGTCTGGGTAACAAAATGAAGGAACTAGAACTAACGATGCAAGAAGTGATTACATCTTTTATTATAGGGATTCTGAAAAATTGATGGAATAGTAATCTTGACTGAAATACAGATATTGAAGGTTATGTGTTTTTCAGAAAAGACAGAAATAGAAGTAAAGGTGTTACAGAAGCATTATATATTAATGATGAGGTATATGCCTAAAGGTCTTTATTAATGATGGGGTAGACTCTAAAGAAAATAGTGATGGAATAGATAAATGGAATCTGTTTGGGTCCAAATCACTTTAGGAGAGAAAGCTAACAAGCTGCATTGGGCTTGTGTTTGAGGACTGCTCTACATTATGTAATTTGAATAAGGATCATGATCTTTCAAATATTTTAAAATAATATATACTACTGGGAATTGTGTGATTTATGGGGGACTTTAATTTCCCAGATTGGTTGACAAGTGCTAGTAATAATGGTAGAGCCTAAATAAATCATGGATATGATAGCTGACAGATTTCTTCACTAAGGGTGTGTCTAAACTACACCTCTCTGTCGACAGATCGAAATTGCTAATGAAGCAAGGATTTAAATATCCTGCACCTCATTAGCATAAACAAGGCCACCGCTTTTTTTTGAAATGGAGTTTTTTCGAAAAAAACCCCCAGCAGTCTAGATGCGGATCTGTCGAAAATAAAGCCTTTTTCGACAGATCCCGTAAACCTCATTTTGATGTGCTTGATTTGCATCCCTCTGTCAACAGAGGGATGCAGTCTAGACGTAGCCCAAAAGTCACCAAAGCAACAAGAGTTGATGCCATTTTTAGATTTCGTATGGGTGAGTAGTGTAAACCTAATGGAAGAACTGGTTTTAGAGGACAACCTTGCTTTGGGTGTTCATGAGTTAATTCATTTTGAAGTAAATGGAAGGATAAACAAACGAAGGTACTTGATAAAAAGGCAAACCTAAAAAATAAAATGAATTACTTAGGAAGTGAACTGGACTGAAGAACTCAGTTATTTGAATGTGGAGGAGTCTTGGAACTGCTTTAAATCAAAGTTGCAGAAATTATCAGAAGCTTCCATCCCAAGCAAGGCAATTAAATTCATTGGGAAGGGTTGCAGAACAAATTGGATGAACAAAGTTCTCAAAAAGGTTATTTTAAAAAAAGTAGAAAGCCTAAGAGGGATGGATCTTCAAGCGAAGCTGCTATCTGTAGGTCAAAAAGCGTAGGGAAAAAGTAAGAAGTGCCAAATGCCAAGGAGAGCTGGGTCTTGGAAGGAAAATTAAAACCAATAGTAAAAGGTTCTTTAGCCATATAAATAAAAAGAAAGCAAGGAAAGAAGTGGGACCGCTAACGCTGAGAATGAGGTAGAGATTAAAACTAATTAATATAGGTTTGCCCCAATATCTAACCCAATACTTTCTCCTTTTTAAAGGCAACAAGAAGCTTGGCTGCAGTAACAGGGCAACTAATTGGAATTAGGACATGGAAGTAGTAATTATCACATTTGAGGTGGAAGTCAAGATTAATGAGACCTAATCAGGAGTCAGGATAATCTCCATCCGAGACTATAAAAGGAAGTGACACATACAATGTCAAGCTCAATAGCAAATACTTTTAATGAATCTCTAAACTTAAGGGTCATATCCTATGACTGAGGAATTGCAAGTTATTAATAAAGGGGAGGGGAAGTAATCCAGGAAACTCCAGGTCTGTTAGTTTGACTTCAATTGTATGCAAGGTTTCAGAACACATTTTGCAAGAGAGAATAATTATAAGACATTAAGGTAAACAGTAACTGGGATAAAATACAGAATGGTTTTACAAAAGCTCCATGCCAGACCAACCCAATCTTTCTTTGAGAAGGAAACTGATTTTCTAGAGAAAAGAAATAGAATAGATACAATCTATCTAGATTTCATAAAGCATTTGATAACATTCCACATGGGAAATTATTAGTTAAAAAAGATATGGATTTATACAAGGATCAAAAGGTGGATAAGAAACTACTAAAAGAGGAGACTACAACAGATTATTCTGGAAGGTGAACTGTCAGGTTGGACAGAGATTACTTGTGGAGTTCCCAAGGATCAGTCTTCGGACTAATTTTATTTAACATTTTCATTAATGATCTTGGCACAAAAAGTGGGGATGCGCTAATAACATTTGTGGATGACACAAAACTGGGAGGTATTGCCAATACAGAGGAGAACTGGAATAGCGAACAAGAATACTTGAATTACCTTGAAAATTGGATAATAGAAATGGGATGAAATGTAACAGTTCAAAGTGCACTGTCATGCACTCAGGAAGAAACAACAAGAATTTTTGCTATAATCTGAGGATATATTAGAAGCAACAGACAAAGAGGAAAACCTGGGTGTATTGGTCAGTCAATGGATGACTATGCACCATCAATGTGGTACAGCCATGAAAAATGTTAATGCAATCCTAGGACTGATCAGATGAGGTATTCATTGCCTGTATACAAGGCATTGGTGAGACATTGTTTGGAATACTGTGTGCAATTCTGTCCTCCCATGTTAAAGAAAGATTAATTCAAACTAGGAAAGTCTCAGAGGGGTTGCCATGTTAGCCTATACCTGAAAAAAAAAACAGGGAGTCATATGGCACCTTAGAGTCTAACTGATTTATTAGGGCATAAGTTTTTGTTGGTAAAACCCACTTTATCAAATGAATTGGAGTGGAAGTTACAGAAGCTGGTGACAGGACATTAGTTAGGGCAGCTCTGAGGTATTACAGAAAATTGTTTCCCAGGTATCTGTCTTGCCCATATGGTTAGGGTCTAACCAATTGCCATATTTAGGGTCAGGAGTGAATTGCTCTCAAGTAAATTTGGCAGCGACCCTGTGGGTTTTCACCTTCTTCTGCATTGTGGGGAGCATGCCACTTGAACGGTTTGAGCTAGAGTAAATGGTAGATTCTCTGTAGCTTGATGTCTTTAAATCAATATTTGAGGACTTCAGCCACTCAAACATAGTTTATGGATCTATTACAGGAGTGGGTGGGTGAGATTCTATGTCCTGCCACGTGCAGGAGGACAAACTAGATTATCATGATGGTACCTTTGGCCTGGACATCTGATTCTATGAACATCCTTAATCTCCAACTTCAGGAATAAGTCTGTTGGGAGAGACAAAGAAATTTTCCCGAGGGACAGGTTTTTCCATAGCTATTTACTGCAGGATTTCTTTTTCTGAAGCAGCTGTTGCTAACCTTTTACAGTCTGTTTCCACGAGTGGTACTCTTCAAAGTTGTGCTTCTGAGATGACTTCATGTGCAGTTCTGATTAGCAGCTTATATATTTTGAATCCCCAAAGCACAGCCTTTTATAAGTCAAACAGTAATAATAACTTCCCATAGAAATGTAAGTATTTTGAAGTCAATCAATCCTCAAGCTCCAAAGGAAATCTTACATCCTGCACTAATTACTCAAATGAATACTTATACATCTGTATGACACCCACTGGTCATTGATGACCATGAATTTATCAATATTTTTGTCTTTAATTTGTTGTCTTAAATTTTATTGGAATTTTTGTGCATGCTTATCGGGGTTGGAAGAAGGAAGGCAAGGTAGAAAATTGATTCTCACCTGGCTACCAATATACTGGTTGCCTTAAGTGACTTTAGAATTGTAGTCTCAATATTTGCTTCAATCTGGGAATGATTTGACTCATAAGTGCCAGATCTGGAGCACCCATGGAAACAAATTAGTGGGTCTGCAGCACCCTCCATCAGCCAAGCTCCCCCCTCTTCCTCCCTCTTTCCAGCACCTCTTGCCTGCTGGCAGCTCTATTGATCACGTCCTCCCCTTCCCCCTCAGCACCTTCTACCCCACAGCAAACAGCTGTTTTGCAGCATGCAGGATGTTCTGGGAAGAAGGGAGTGGAGCAGGGATGGGGCATGCTCAGGGGAGGAGGCAGAAAAAGGCAGGGAAGAAGTAAGTAGGGGTGGAAAAAGGCAGTATCATGATGGAAGGGGTGGAGTAGGAGAGGGGTGAGAAGCACAGCAGTGGTGGGAACAGGCAGAGTGGCAGCTTGGGAAAAGGGGTGGAGAGGGAGTGGGGCCTGATGTAGTGGAGAGGGATCAAGCACCTCTCAGCTTGAGTGGAAATATGCATCTATGATTTGACTCTTCTTTCAGTCATTCATCTGGAATATAAATGTATCAGTTGGTATTGAGACTGATAATGCCCTGTCTCTTTTCAGGTAGAGAGCTAAATAAGATTGATGCCTTCCCAAATCATTAGATGATAAAGTTAATCAAAAATTGTTACTTTACTCAGTATGGTTTAATCAACCTGATAATGAGATTAATTTGATTTGATATTAACCAACTTTTTATTATGCTTTTTAACCATTTACTTTTTGCTAATTAGTTGTACAAAATTGAAAACTTGTGTGGTTTGACAGTTTAGTCCCCAAACATCAGGATTCCAGACATTAGGCATCCCAGGAAAGATGATGTAGAGAACTCTATGACCCACCTAGTGATGGTCCCATAGAACTGCTCTGCAGTCCTCCCATTACTGATACCCAAGCACAGACACTGTGGCTACGTCTATATTGCAGGTTTTTTTGTGCAAGAACTATTTTGCGCAGGAGTTACTGTGCAAAAGTTCTTGCACAAGAGAGTGTCCACACTGCTTAAAACACATTGCAGAAGTGAAGTGCTTTTGCGCAAGAGAGCGTCCACACTGGCGGGATGCTCTTGTGCAAAGACCTCCCCCCTGGAACCACTTTGGACAGGGTAAATGGGCACCAGTACCTTCCGGGGGTGGGAGCTGGAGCCCCTCTGAGACACGTGTATAAAGGAATCTCCCTGGAAAGCTGTTTCTCTGCAGCTTTGGGACCTCTGGTAGGAACTGAAAGCTGTAGCAGTGCCTGTTGTGGTTGCCCTGAGCCTCTTTGGACACCACAGCTTGTGCCCTAGTGCCTTTGGGGACTTTTGCCTTTTACTTGCTGTGCTATGAAGCCAGGGATGGCCCTGTGCCTGCTCTGGCCCCATACGGCCATTTTGGAGTGCGTGCAGCTGCTGCTATATGCTGCCTCGCTACTCCTGCACGAGCTCGATGCCGAACTCAATCTGGACTTCCTCTCCCTGGATGCGCTGGCTTTGCTGAGGCATCCCTACCCCACCATGGAGAAGCGATACTGGAGACTCTACACCAGTTCTGACTGTGGGACCAGCTGGTCCAAGAGCAATGGGATGACCAGCAGTGGCTCCAGAACTTTCAGATGCAGAAGCAGATGTTCCTAGAGCTGTGTGGCTGGCTTGCCCCTGCGTTCCTCAGATGCGACATCCAGCTGTGGCCTGCCATCCCCGTCAACAAAAGGGTCGCCATCATCCTGCGGAAGCTGTTCACCCTGGACAGCTACCACTCAGTGGCACACCAGTTCGGGGTGGGCAGGTCCACAGTGGGTGCCATCTTGATGCAGGTGAGGCCCTCGGGGGGAAGGGCAGACTGCAGTCCCTGCCCAGGGGAAGGGAAGACTCCAGGCTGCGGGGGGGGGATGGGGAGGAAAGCCCCGTCACCCAGGGGCTGGTGCCATCCCTCCCTCACATAGGCCTGCTGGTGGGGGGTGGCTCCGGGATAAAGGGGCCCTTGCATGTTTGAGGGAAGAGGGCATCAGAGGGGGGCGGGCACCCCCCAAGGGTCATGCACCCGCCTTGCCTCTTTCTATGTGTTCCCTTCTGCAGGTTGTCAGAGCCATCAATGACATCCTGCTCAAGAGGGTCATCTGCCTGTGGGACATGGATGCAACAGTGGCTGGCTTTGCTGCCCTGGGGTTCCCCAACTGCGGGGGAGCCATGGATGGGACCCACATCCCCATCTGGGCACTGGAGCATCAAGCGGCCCACTTCATCAATCAGAAGGAGTGCTTCTCAATGGTGCTCCAGGCCCTTATGGACCACCGAGGCCATTTCACGGACATATATGTGGGGTGATTGGGCGGGCACATGATGCCCGCATCCTGAGAAACTCCAGCCTGTTTCGCAGGGTGCAGGTGGGCACTTTATTCTCCCAGTGGCAACTGACGGTTGGGGATGTCCGCATGCCACTGTGTATCGTGGGGGACATGGCCTACCCCCTCATGCTATGGCTGATGCGGCCATACACCCCGGCTGGGAAACATTCAACCAGCACCTGAACCGGGCCCGCAACCAGGTTGAATGCACCTTTGTACAGCTGAAGGAGAGATTCTGTTGTCTGCTCACCCGTTTCGACATGGGCGAGCAGAACATCGCAGAGGTTGTCGCACCATGTCGTTTTTTGAGGAGTACAGGATCTGTTGAAAAATCACCCCGCTGTTTGCAGGGGCGTCTAAACTGCGGTTTCAGTTTCGAAACGGTGCTTGTTTGAAACAGTGCCAGAATGTGATTATGCAAATGAAGCACGGGATATTTAAATCCCCGCTTCATTTGCACTTCCAATGTGCTTTATTTACACACATTGTAATAGGGGTGTAACATAGACCTAGTCTCTATGTCAGCCCGCAGCTTGCTGCTGACCACCTCCTCCATCTGCTCTATGGCCTGGATGTTACACCAGAGGAGCTGGTCACTCTGCCTGGCCCGCCGGACTGATGCCTGGGTCATCGGTGCCACCATCGCAGGGATGGAGGGTCCCTCGCTCCTGGCTGGTCCCGCTGCAGAGAACACAGAAAACGGCAAGGGGGTCAGTCAGCCCTGCCCACAGTGTCCCTGAGGCCCATGCCCTCCTCCCTGAGCCTCATGTTACACCACACCACAACAATCGGTCCCCTGTGTGTGTGTTCACACAGACTAGCTCGAAATCCTGGGGGAGTGAAGTGATCCTCCATCGATTGTAACCCTTGGGAGACATCTCTGTGAATGAAGACCTTTGTTTGTGTCGCAGCCACTTGGCATGCTGTATCCATCTGCCTGTACTGTGTACACTCCCTCCCCAAGGTAGAGCACATGGCTTCTACTCTTGTCACTGTCTGTGAGCATACACCATTGATGCTGTAGTCATGTTTGAGTACACATCCCCACATTGCATGGGAGTAAGTGTGGCAGACAAGGTCTGGGTTCTCGGACTACTGTCATTTCATTTCCTTGGAGACGCAGCCAGGGCTACTGGGGAGTGTACAGTCCCTGCAGCAACACTCAGTGGCCTGGGCTGCCCACTTCCCTGCTCTCCCACCCCACAGCCCTCAGACAAATAGCCCAGGGAAGTTGGGGCCGCAGTGGGGGGCTTCCCTCGGGAGCAGCAGAGGTGCCGGGAGCAGCTGAGTGGCTCCATGGGGGCCGTGCTCACAGGGCTGGCTCACTACGCTTTTCACAGGAGCAGCTGCTGTGTCACACGAGTAGGCATGGCTGCATGCTGTCTGTGTGCGGCACCCTTCGGGATGTTTGGGGTGTGGCCTGCGCCCTTGGGGCTTGGCTGCTTACAGCTGGCATCCCCCTTCCATCCCCCAGGCAGGATGTGTGTGAGCAGCAGGGTCCCAGGTGTGCCCTGGAGCTGCCTGCCGCATCCACGTGCCACACAGTCAGGATGCATGAGGTTGCACGTGATGCATACTGCTGCATGGTGTGCAGCTTGAACTGCCTGACTGATGCTCCCCCCGCCCCCCGGGCACCCGCCTCCCCCACCCTTGAGGGTGAGAAGCGCAACACTCACAGGAGGATCCATCACTGGCCTCGGATGAGGCCCGGGAGACATCCCAGCTGCTGGGCACTGGCTCAAGGTGGAGGGTGATGGGGCAGTCGTCTCTGTCATCCTCGAAGCCAGTGGTCAGGTTGCCCTCCTCCTCCAGGTCAGGCGGCCTGACCACCGGGGTGTGCAGTCCCATGTCAATCATGGGAGACAGCCCTTGGACCGCCGTCTCCCCCAGGATGGCGTGCAACCGGTCGTAATGGGGGCAGGTGTCGGCTCTTGCCCTCTCTCCCTCAATGGCCCTGACGTAGCCCAGGTGCAGCTCCTTGACCTTGGCCCAGACCTGTTCCAGGGTCTGGGCCAGATTTCCCATGGCTGCCAGAACCTGGTCCATGCAGCCGAAGATGTCCACATTGCGGCGATGGGACCAGGGGTTTTGGAGGGCTTCTTCTTGCCCCCACAGGTCCAGGAGGGCCTCGACCTCTGCCCCTGACCAGCATGGAGCTCTGCTCTTGCTGTCCCTCTGTGACTGCTGGGAGCCTTGGGGTGGCTGCTGGGATGGGGGTGCAGGCTTATGGGGTGACTCCGGGGCAAACATCTCCCTGGGGTTCCTGGGTGCAGCAGGCAGAGCCGTGCGGTGGAGCTGCTGTGTGTGCTGCTGCTGCCATGCAGCATCTGCAGGGTGCCTGTGCCTTTAAGGGGGGGTCCAGCAAGCAGGAAGTAGAGAGCTTGAGTGTGGGTACGGAGCGTCCAAGTGGCCATCTGCGTTTTTTCCTGGGAGGCCAATTCTTAAGCAAAAACTCTTGGCTGCCTTTCTACACTGCCCTCTTGCACAAGAACACTTTCACAAGAAGGCTTCTTTCTCATACGGAGCATCAAGAGGCCCTTCTTGCGCAAGAAGCCCTCTGTTCCGACGCTGTACTGTAAATTTACTTGTGCAAGAACGCACGTGCAGTGTAGACGCTCTGCAAGTTTTTGTGCAAGAACAGCTGTTCTTGAGCAAAAAGCCTCTAGTGTAGACATAGCCTGCTAGCTTTTTGAAGGAAGGTTGACTTATATGCTATGATTTCTTTCGGTATGAAATTGGGGGAAAGTGACATGCAACAGCAACAACTGATAGTGAAAATGTACAAAAAATAGGACAACCATAAATGATTACAAATCAACAAGATGGTCCAACAATGATGAAATTATCTGAAGTCATGGATAAGTCAATCATGATTTCACAGAAACAAGAGGTAACAGCAGCATCCTTTGGTAAAGATCAGATAGGAATACCAGAGTAACAATATGCAAAAGAAAGCAACAAATCACCTGGACACCTGAAGGATTGTGCAAATTAGCAAACAGTCACACTCAATTTCCATACAAATGGAGTAACTTTTTTCACCGATCTATAAGTAGTTCAGTCACATTCAGGCTTGAAGAATGCTCATGAAAATCAGTAATTGGAACTCCTAATGGTTATGAAAACAGGAGAAGAACAAAACCAATGCTTGTGCTTGACCCTTGCACACAACAAAGTGTTCAGTATAGTTTGCCACATAATTTCTAGACAAATCTGTAGTCAATTAGCATTTTTAAATGTGGTCATTTGCTGCCATCTCTTTAATGTGACCAGGAAGTAGCAGTTTACAACAACAAAAAAAACAACAAAGTGGTTTAACATCTGGAAAGACGTTCAGTAAGGCAGCATTATGCCACTGCATCTGTTTGGGATTTATATTGAAATGGTAATGTACGTTGATCCTGATGGTTACAATGGTGGAATTCAAATTAGAAGAAGCAGGTGCCTGTAATCTCAGGTATGCTGCTGCTGATGTCCTTATCAGAGTAACAAGAGTAGCTGAAGCTAGTTTTGACCGTGATTATGTGAGAATATAAAAAAGACAAAGGAACAATATATATGATTGTCAATCAAAATATTCCAACAATAATTAAAAATGGATACAAAGAAGTCTATCAAAATTCCTTAATTAGCATTCTCTTTGAGCTATATCCAAAAGACTTGGGTATTTGGCAATGAAATGTATATATAAAAAAAGAGAATTTGGAAGACAGCTGAATCTTTCCTTATATCCAATCATGTGTCTAGTCTGATTGATAGTCATCTATGACTCATGGAAAGACAGAAACTTCATTTTCATGCTTATTTCATTCTACTGGTTTACATTTTTATAAATATGCACTAGACAGTCACAGCTTTGTCTTGTGTAGTCCCGTTATACATAGTTTATTTTGTTTAGGATACAGTATATAGAGTATGAGCAATGAAGATATTATGCCTCATAGTATTTTCCAGATTGAAGGGGGGGGGGGAACCCACAGTGTGAGATTCCAAACATATTTGTATACTGTAAGAGCAATTATTTTATCTTTATATCAAAAACAACCAGACATGATACTAACTGGCAACTTGAAAACATAACAAACTGTTACCTACTAATAAACACAGCTGGAGAATTTGCATTCCGTCAAACTCCACTTACAAAATGCATAGCTTGCTACCAGGAAGCCTGAGAATAAACCTTCTGTTTAAAAGAGTACGTATTACATGGTCTAGTATTCTGACTAGAGGAGACAAAGAAAAAAGGGTGAGGAGAGAAAAGTCTTTCATGAGTAATAAAGGGAACAAAAATGGAAAAACTGTAGAATAAATGAGCAAAGAAAATAGCTTATGAAAATATTTCACCCTTGATGGATTAATTTTAAGATGCCAATATTCAAATCTTGTCAGTTGTTGTAAATCAGTCTAGAGCCATTGATGTTAGTCAAACACCAGCTGAGTATTTAAAGAGGATTAAGCTAAAACAGAAAGAGTCATTCCCATTCTGGAGTAAGAGTGTCCCCAAATGGATTATATTAAAATAACTGTTCTAGAATAATAACTAATCCAGAATAGTTAATTCAGGAACTTTCCAAGTGTAGAAATGCTCTTGAATTATTTAATTCTAGGAGCAAAAGATAACTAGGAATAGAATTGAGACTTACTGAGCTCCAAATTCTTCCCATACTTCCTCGTCCAGCTTCACAGTCACATGCCGCCATTTGCTCAAGCATACACTGCCCATATCAGGGCAAAGCATCTTTCTAGCCATTGATTTAAAAAAAAAAAGTCAGATTTTTGAAGAATTGAGCAACTAGATTGCAGAATATGTATCTTCCTTTTGGCCATTTTGGACCAGTGTTTCTCAACCTTTTTTTTTTATAAAGTACCCCCTTTTCAAAAAAAAATTATAAGTACCCCAGTACCTACAGTTTTCAGACACATTTGTTTAAACAACTTAATCGTAGCTGGGTGGGCGATGAAATTTTTGGGTGTAAAAAGTACAAAAATAATAAAGCACTGTAAAACTTAAAACAGAAATTCAGTTTTCTCCAAATTTCAGTTGTGTTGACATACCCCCCCAGACTTCTCTTGAGTACCCTTAAGGGTAGTCGTACCATTGGTAGAGAAATACTGTTTTGGACTACCTGAGTATAAAAAAACCTATTTCATTTCTAGGTCTCTGCTCTTTGCTTCTGTGACTCACAAAACTTTACATTTTTTAAATCTATATGTAAGAGATTTTATAAGTGTACTTGAAAAGAAATATCTTAATGACCAAGAAATCAAATTTTAAATGTCATTCTGCTAATATTCAGCACATTATAATTTTTGTATTATCCAGCATCATTAATGTTTGACACACTTACAATTAAATACATCATATAATGTACTAAGTTCCAGTAATATATTTGATCATAATGTAAGGGTAATTTGAACAAAGAGCAAAATGACATGATGCAACATAATTACAAAATGGGAGCAGTAAATGGCATAAAATAATAACTGACATAACTTCATTCACTCCTCGCATTAGACTCTTTTTATGAGACTGGAAAAACTTTTATTTAAAAGATTGTGCACATGGTTCTATCTGGGCCTGGTAGCTTGATCCAATAGCCATTGAAATCTGTGCAAAAATTGCCATTGACTTCAATGGGTTTTCCATTAATCTCTGAAACCGTTTTATATGTATTAGTTGTATATGTATTATAGATCCTTTTATGTCCAAATGGATATTTGCATGTGAAGCTACAGAAATTCCATGTGGAAACAGTTGTGTGCAATTTTAAACCAAAATGTAGTCCTTGATCATAGAAATATGTATGCACATGTGAATACAGGTTGTACCTCCCTTGTCCAGCACCGTCCAGACCTGACTGGTCCTGAATAAGGGGATTTGCCAAGTGAGGGGCAGACCCTCCCAACATAGCCCATGCTGCCCCTGGCTAGGACTTCAGCTGAGCCCCGCTACTGCCTGCCCAGCAGTGGCTCCCCAGGCTGGAACTCCATGCCACAGGGGCTGCCGAGGCTCTGGGGCAGCCTCGGCTGCCAGGGCTGCCAGGGCTCCATGGCTTCTAGCACTGCCAGAGCTCTGTAGCTGCCACGGCTTTTGGGATTCTATGGCTGCTGCAGCTACCAGGACGAAGGCTTCATGGCTGCTGGGACTCTGAGACTGCTGCCAGTTCCCAGCTATTGCCTAGCAGCAGGGGTCAGAACTCCCTGATGTGTTCCCCTCCCTCAACACAGGGCTCCTGGCTGAGTCACGCCCCTCCTCCCCCGCTCCTGCCCTGCGGCCGACCTCCTTATACCAGATGTTGCTGGAACACAGAGTCTCAGTTAAGAGAGGTACAACCTGTACTACTATTTTGTTTATTATTCATGTGCATAAAGTTATTCGCATACATATATACATACTTGTTTACATGATTAATGTCATAGTTCATAACATCTTTGATACATTTTCTTATCACTTTCACAGAGTTGGACTTGAATGACAAGAGACCACATCTTGGTGATAGGACAAAAAAGGAAGTCAGAAAACAAGGAAATTTTGCAAAAATATTTTTGAAACTCCCCCTTTTTTCTAAAACTCATTGAAAATGGGAATTTCAAAATATTTTTACCAGCTGTAGAAGTGGTAGAAATACTAGGAGAAGATAATATGTATGAAAAAGTTGTCAAGTGTTCTTGAATTTTAATTTTTGAAATTAAAATTTAATAAATTAACAAATTCTGTTAAAATGAATAGTCAAGTAGGTCAAGTGACCTTTGTTAATATCATTATACATGATTGGCTTCACTGGATAAGAAGAGTGGGTTTTTTTGCCCATGAAGCTGATCAAAGAATTCAACAGTTTATTGAAATTCAGTTCTATCACTTTTTTTCTTGGGCAATTTATGGAAGTCTATTCCTTTAAAGAATATTTTATTTGTGTACAAATTATATGTTAGTGACATTATATGAAGAGGAGTGAGTTAGAAAGGGACTGACACCAAACTATCTTTGCAACTGGCATATAAATGACTATGTGGGTTTGAAATTTGTTACTTATTCCAGTCTCTGCTTCATGTTATTTTAGAACATCACTTGTATAAACATACACCTTCCATACCAGATTAAATCAGAAGTAGCTCCGTGTAAGTCACTGAAGTTACACTGATGTAAAATCACAGTCAGAAACTGATGCAAAGCCCTTTAAAAGTAAATACAAAATCTTTCCATAAATTTCAATGGGCTTAGGATCAGTTCTTAGGTGACATGACAAGCAGGATCATTATTTTTGGTTTGTGTTCTGATGTTTTCTTTCATTCTATCTTAAAAAAGGTGAAAAAGATGTTGAAATAGATCTACTCTGCCTCACTCTCCTTGCCTCCCCATTCACACACTTAAAAAAAATGTATGCCCATGTCATGTTATTAGTATCAGTGGGTCAGATCCTGCTCCCACTGAAGTCAAAGGCAAAAACTTGCATGCATTTTGATAGGGCAGGAAGAGGCTTACTAGGAGCTCAGCATGCTGATCAGTGGCAGGCTGCTGCCTTTAAGGATGTTCATTGCATATCACAGCTGAGAAGTGATTGGGGATATGAAATTGGACTGCTCCCTAGACAGAACGTAACATAAGCAAACAGGTTAAATATTCAACTGACCTGCAGTATTTTTAATCACTCTTCATATCATTTTACATGAATGGCAGAGCCCAAGCAAACTATTACGTCGCCAGACCTGAAGTGAGGGTAACACCTAAGGGCACTTGTGTTTCATCATCTCTTTCCCACACTTGTGTTTCATCTCCTCCCATCTCTTCCTCAAATGCTCCAAGTAAAATGAAGTTTTTGATTTTTTTTCTCCCTTCACTTGGCTTGAAATCCTTTTTGTTGAAAATGTCTCTAAAGGAGCCACCAGTTTTTAATGCAAAGTTTTCCCCTCAAGGAAAAGCCTCTAATTTTTCATTTTTCTAAGGGTAAAAATATTACCCTCTAACATGAACATTCCATCTCTCCAATTCCTGGGGGTTGGGGGAGGAGGAGAGAAGTGGAACTTCTTTAATATAGCCCAATTCATCAAACTGATTTTTTCTTGCTGTAGGTTATTTCTCAATTATATTCCCTTTGGTTGCTATGAGTTTTTAAATTAGTGTTTCATACATCTATGTAGCACAAATTATTTAGCTAACTATTACCTTTCATTTGTATTCAATATGTGTTTGTATGACTTTATCGTTGCTCAGCATTATTTCACCCATAAGAGAATGATTTATATTGCCATAGATACACAGATTAAAGTATTTCATTTTGAAATGAGCATCTTTTCATAATCAGACGAAGAAGCAAAGCATCAGTTTAAAGAAGTTATTCTTTTTTATCTTGGCATCTGTTCTGTATATGCTGTTATTCTACTGCAGCAACAAAGTTCAGTTTTTCCTTTTATTTTAACCCGCACAGTTCATTTCTAATCAGTCTTACAGGCATCTAATACTAATGATCAACTACTGAAAGATCAGGGGAAAAAATATGACTGTATGGTAGTAAAGTACAAAAACTCTACATCTTGATTAAATTACAGAGCCCTTCAGACTAATTATTATGGACGTTTTGTTTTTTGCTCTGAATTTTTTCTCCATTCTCAATTTTTGGAAATCATGAATATTTCCTTTGCCTCTCAGCCTTTGAAAGTACAAACCCACCATTTTTATTATCATCTGCTCTGCAGATGTCACTGAAATGGATTATCTGGGGGGGAGGGGTCATAATCCACACCTTATGTTTAGTGAATATAAAGGTTTTACTTTTTGTTGTAATATACCAACTGCAAAGAAGTAAGTAATTTTCATATTCTTGCACTAAATAATTTTAAGAGCAGTAATCAACTTCCTAAAGGCCTAACATCCTAAAGCAGCTTTTGTTGAGTATGACTGCAATTTTTCATGTTCAAAGCCCCACATTTGAACCTGCAAAACCCATTTGCAAGTGTGCCTGGATTCAGTATGTACCTGAACATGCTGGGTTTATCACAGTAGATTTTAAACATGAAAAACTGGGTGAACATTTTAGAGGCTAGGTTAAAGACCCATTTAATTTTTTTTCCTTCCTTTTCTGGGAGGGAGTGTGTTCCAAAGAACAAAGTATTGGACTATGACTCAGGAAACCTACATTCTAGTTCCAATTCTATCACTGACTTGCTGTGTGATTTTATCTATCACGTCTTTCTGCCTCAGTTCCCTGTCTATAAAGGTAATAATGATGCTTTGTAAAGTGTAATGAGTCCTCTGCATGAAAAATGCCCTAAGTGCTGAGTGTATTTACAGTAACCATTGGATATAGAACTGATCAAACAGGATCATGCATAATATATCCAACATTAAAACATTGTTCAATAGCCTATTCCCAAATGCTTTTCTACCATCACTACTTGAATCCTTGGATCCTTCTAGAGAATTATTGCCTTCTCCAAACATAACTAAAATGCAAAATGCTGAGAGAATATGCAGCAGAGATCAACCTTCATCCAGCAGATTGTGGCAAGGTGCCTGGAGGAGGTTCTGAAGTCCCCTTTATGTCATTCCACTGCAAATATGCATTGGTGGATCAACCTGTGTGCATATCTCCTCCAGCCTGTCATGCACAGGCACCACAAAGTAAGCTGTGCACGGAGCACATAAAAGACCTACACAAACTCACATACATACTGTGGTCATTGTGGGAGAGCACTAGTGATAAACTCATCAATACAAGGGAAAAAAAGAAAATATCAAGCAGGCAGCCAGTTGCCAGTCCCTGATCTATGGTACACTCATGGCTATGTTAAAGGGGTAAAATCTGATTTACTGCTTACCTTCATATAATTCATATAATTTAACTGTTTGCTTTCTGAATGCATGCATGGTTTCTGAACTAGTCTCTCTTCTCCCACTCATATCTGGACTTTAGTGTGTTAGTTGCTTTTGCTAACCATGGTCAATTCTCTAGAAGGATCCAAGGATTCAAGTAGTGATGGTAGAAAAGCATTTGGGAATAGGCTATTGAACAATGTTTTAATGTTGGATATATTATGCATGATCCTGTTTGATCAGTTCTATATCCAATGGTTACTAATTTGGAGCATAGGTAGGCTGGGGCATATTCTGTGCAGAACAGAAATTAACTTAATCATTACTTGGACAGATGGGGATTGTGCTGCAAGAGGAATCTCCCTTTGAACAAGAATGGACGGCTGACTGATTGGATGAATTATGGGTATTGTATGCACAGGTCTTTGGACTTAGTAGCTGAATCTCCTAATTCATGTGGGTCTCCCAACTGAAGTATCAGTGCAAATAAAGCAGTATACACCAGGGGTTCTCAAATGAGGGGGTCACCTCGCAAGTTGTCAGCCTCATGCCTATCAGGGCCCAGGCTGCGAGACCCATTCCCACATTAAATTAAGATTGAATTAAATTTAAAATCCCTAATTTTAATGTATAAGAAGGAATCACACTCAGAGGCTTGCTATGTGAAAGGGGTCACCAGTCATTTTGAGCACCAGGGACCTACTCAGATATTCATACAACCGAAAACTCACAGTATTTACCAGGTCACAGGACTTCCTATCCTAGGATTTAGCATTTAGTAAGTGTGTAATATAGCCCGGTCAGCTACTTTAAATAACAACTAAGTAATTGTTGTCATTCAAGCCTGTGTAATTCACAGTACTCTGGTATCCTGCCCAAGATCCTCTTCTTCAGTTAAATAAGGTTCTACTGTCACTGGCATTTGGGCATGCCCAGAATAGTCCTGGCTCAAGACAGTGCTATTAGCCTTCCATTTTCATGACCAATAAAGTCATAATGTGTCCTTATTCCATGTAGCTCTGAATGACCAGAGTCTAATTCTTTACAATTGTGAGCAGGGGCAGGCACAAGTAGAGAGGGAGCCAACCAAGGTCATTGGCCTCATAATCCACAGGGGCACAGAACTTCTCCAGAGGCCAGGGGAGAACAAGCTCCACCAGCTGCAGGGGAGAGCCAGGTCCTCCAGCTATGAGGGGGAGGAGGAACGAGCCAGCTCCTCTAGCCATGGGGGAGCAAAAACAGCCAAATGTTTATTCCTCTGCACATCACTGACTGTGAGTATATAAGATTCATATAAAACCAAATTCTAGTTTGGATTGATATGCAGTATATCTATTCAAATATATTGTAAATGTAAGATTTTTCCATGTGTGAAAATATCTGTATCATATAGCTTATTTTACAAAGAGGTCCAAAAAACAGTAGCTATGTAAATTCCCTTTAAAAGTAGTGAGAAATTCAAATCCAAACCAATAATGTGTCCTTATTCTAAGGTAACTCTTTAACTAATGTCACAAAAAGAAAAATTGTTGAAACAAAGTGAATATGAAATTAAAAATGTATCTTCTCTTTTAATGATAATTCTTTGTGATTTTAGCATAACTAAATAAAGCCAGAATTCTTTGTGCTTTTCTTCATTTGGCAGTATTTATTTAGCATCAAGAAGTGTAAATATTTTAGTGCCAAGGAATTAACATGGAAAATTCAAAACATTTTTTCTGAAATCATACTGTTAATGTTCTAGATCCACTTCAGTATGGCTTCAGGCCTGGTTTTGGAAGAGAAACCATCTTGGTCACCATGGTAGACAACCTATGCCGGGAGATAGACAGGGGATATGTCCCTTGATTCTCTCGGACTTCTCGGCAGCTTTCAAGACCATCATCCATGGTATCCTTCTGGAACACTTGGCGGAGCTGGGTATTGGAAGCACTGTTCTGCAGAGGCTACAGTCTTACATGTCAGGATGCTTTCAGAAGGTGGAGCTAGAAGGCTGCAGATCAACCCCATGGCAACTTTGCTACAGGGTCCCACAAGGTTCCATCTTGTCCCCTATGCTGTTTAAGATATACATTAAGGCTGTGTCTAGACTGGCCAGTTTTTCCGCAAAAGCAGCCGCTTTTGCGCAAAAACTTGCCAGCTGTCTACACTTGCCGCTTGAATTTGCGCAAGAGCACTGACGTTCTAATGTAAGAAATCAGTGCTTCTTGCGCAAATACTTTGACGCTCCCGTTCGGGCAAAAGTCCTTTTGCGCAAAACCTTTTGCGCAAAAGGGCCACTGTAGACAGCTCAGTTTTGTTTTGCGCAAAAAAGCCCCGATGGCTAAAATGGCAATTGGGGCTTTCTTGCGCAAAAGCGCGTCTAGATTGGCCACGGACGCTTTTGCGCAAAAAGTGCTTTTGCGCAAAAGCCTCCATGCCAATCTAGACGCTCTCTTGCGCAAATACTTTTAACGGAAAACTTTTCCGTTAAAAGCATTTGCGCAAACTCATGCCAGTCTAGACGTAGCCTAAATGTTTGGGAGAGGTCGTAAGGTGATTCAGAGGATGGTGCCATCAATATGCAGATGACACCCATCTCTATTTCTTTGTGACATCGGATCAAGGTGTGGCAGTGACCAATCTGAACTGGTGTCTGGAGGCAGTGATGGACTGCATGAGGTCGAATAAACTGAAGCTGAATCCAGATAAGGCCGAAGGCCTGTGGATCAAGTATTGATATGTCCAGGAATGTGGTGTTTTTCTTGTTCTGGATGGGGACATACTTCCCCTGAAAGAACAGGTATGCAGGTTGGACCCTTTTTTAACATTTGAGAACCAGATTTCCTCAGTGGCCAGGAGTGCTTTTGGGCAGGTTCAGCTGATCTACCAGCTGCTACCATTCCTGAATAAGAATGACCGGGCTACGGAGATTCATGTTCTTGTCACATCCCAGTTGGACTACTGCAATGGTCTCTACATGTGGCTGCCTTTGAAGAGTCTTCGGAAGCTTCAGCTGGTCCAGAATGTAGCTGCTTGAGTTTCAACCAACAATAGTTATACAGAGCATATTATGCCAGTGCTCCAGGAGCTGTACTGGCTTCCCGGATGTTTCCGGGAACAATTCAAGGTCTTAGATACGACTTATAAAGCCCTAAATGGTTTGGGACCAGGGTATTTGAAGGACCGTCTCCGCCCATGTGAACCCGCTCGGGGACTGAGGTCAGCTGTGGAGGCTCTGTTCCATGTTCCTTTACTTATGGAGATAAAGTTAACACCTATGCAGAGTGTTAATTCCTGCCCCCAAGCTAGGAATTCTCTCCCCGGGGACATTCGCCTGCCGCCAATACCGGCACTGTTTCAGTGCCAGGCTAAAGCCACCCTTTTTACTCAAGTGTCTTTATTGATATTTGAGTTTGTGTATGTATGTGGGTTATAAGCTGAGGTGTCATAAGCTGTCTTGAATATTTTAAATACAGAGGCGGGGTAAAAATATTTTAAATAAATAAATGTTAGGGAAATTACGGTGAAAGTTCAGGAAGTTAGAATATTTTGCTTAAAATGTGGCAGCACTTTTATAATATTTGCTTCCTTGTGTGGTGCCATATTGTGATGCTTCCTTAAAACTGTATATTTGTAAAACTTTGTGCTAAATTCCTCATTCAAACACCACTATTAAACAAAAAGCAGCCAGAATATGGCTGGACCATAGCAGTTACTTCTCAAACTCCTCGTCCCCTTGCAATTCAAAGCACATGATTATTGAGGAATGAAACCTCGTTCTATAGGTTGAAATCATAGGTTCTATCAACTGCATTTCCTGACTTCTCTGGATCTCTCCTGACTCACTGAAGAATTCCAAACCTACTGCTTTAAATGTGTTTCCTTAGCTGAGTGCCCAGGCTTGGAACTGTACCAAGGAAATGAGAAATGCTTATTGAGGTGAATCCTGCTTTTTACCTCTAAACCAAATGGTGATAAAGAGAAAAGAGATCCTGGCCAAAAGTGTAATTTGAAGCCTGTCCATAGTTTGCATGGACCTGGACCAAGAGTGCTTATTCTTTCCCAGTAAGGAGCACCGAGTAGTTCCCCCTCCAGCAAAAGAATGATTATTTTAGCTTATCCAGAGATTGTCTGGGACTTTCCCTCTTTGCATCACAGGAACCCACAAAAAAGTCAGGCTCCCAGAACTGTAGAAACTTCAGGACCTTGTCTATATATCCTTTTGGTGGGAGAGAGATGAATCATAGGTGTTTGTTTGTTAGTATAAGCTAAATAATAAGAGCTTGCTGCCTTTTCTATCCTGCCAACCCGGCAGCAACCTGACTCCCCAGAAAGAGGGTTCATTTTACTCCTTGGCTGACCCCTTTTGTGAATGGGGGGTGTTCACTGCAAAATTAACTTCTGTTACTTTCATAGCCTTACGAGGACAGTCACAGATATTTCAGTACATCATACCCTTAAAACTGACATATTTTTCATCTTGGGGGGGGAAAAACCTTGTAAAATACAACAGCTGACACAAATAAATGTGTGACACTTTTTGGAAACACATTTATGAAGATAATTCAGTATAATTAATAGACTTTGTGTGGTTATCTTTGAGACATAAATTCAATGCTGAAAAGGTGTCTTTTGTGATGGAATGTTTAATACAATAGTTGGCTTGCCCATTCCTAATAATTTTTACTTAGTGGCATTCATGAATAGCTTGTATTTTCAACTTGTCTGTGTTTTTATTGTTCAGAATGATTCTGTCAATCCCCATTTGATTTACTTCATATTGGACATCTCTTTCAATGTTCGCTAGACTTTTGTATCTAATAAGAAAAAAGGTAAAGATTTTTTTGGAAAGAACAGAGGAGTTTTTCTTCTCTGATATGCAAAAAGATAGAGGGGAAAATGTAAGCACAGACTATATCTTCAGCTTTCTACTATTCCTTTTCCAGTATTTGACATTATTCCAGAAATGTTTCTAATTATGATTGAAGTCCCATTGTTTAAGGGGCAAACCACTTATTTTTCCTATTTGTAATCTAACTGCTGTCTACAGATCCTTTCTTAGTTGGAATAGTTTCTCAAGGATGTTGACTTTGGCTCTTCTCACTAAGTTCAGTTAAGTAAAAATAACATCAGCTCAGCCTTTCCCCTGTTTCATTTAGAGATTTATTCCCTCTTCCTCACATCCCTCAATATACTTACGACGTACATTCATTGTTTTTGTAGTTTGGTGAGTCTTGTTAGTCATTGAAGTATGTACTGAGGTCTTATTAACCGGATCACTTTTAGGGCTGGTTTTGACTTCAGTTTATTTCCTCCTAATGGATTTAAATAGTCATTTAAAAGATTTAGGATGTTTGAAGTAAGCACATCTCCCTTAATTATGAAAAGAATCTGTCACCTCACTTTTAATATTAGTTAGTTGTTTTAAATCAAAAAATGCTTCCATACCATTATCTAGAAATCCTTCAAATTTTTCAACTAACCATGAACTTTTTATTTATTTTGTTTGTTTGTATTGTGGTAGCTTCAGACAGGATGAGGGCCTAATTGTGTCATATGTTGTGCCAACACCTTAAAATGTGGTCCTGATTCCTGAGAATTTTTAATTTCAGATCCTAATCCTGTAAAAACATCTACGTTTCAAAATTAATGGACCTCTTCATGTTCTTGTGTCCTTTGTGCCTAACTTGAAACAGGGCACAAACAATGAATTCTTAATAGGCATTGGGAAAAGAGGTTAAAGAATAAAAATGGTAATAAGATCACCGGGATAAATGTTATACAACTTGGTAGTCCCATTTCATTTGAAAGTATTTTTGCATGAATAAATTCAAATCAGCTACCCTTAATTGCCCCTCTACCTTAGCTGATACATTTCTTATAGGCTATCTACATGTTTTGGCAATTTAGAAGGTGTTTCCTATTCATTTTTGAAGCTGCTCTTCTGCAGAATTCATTCATTGTTATTTCTACTAAGTAAGAAGATGCAAACAAAGTTATCTGC
This sequence comes from Pelochelys cantorii, assembly GCA_032595735.1. NCBI lineage: Eukaryota > Metazoa > Chordata > Testudines > Trionychidae > Pelochelys > Pelochelys cantorii. Next base: position 66,816,547 of record CM064330.1, read on the forward strand.
CAGTCAGACCATCTTTTCTCTTAATAGTCAGCTTGCAATTCAGTCCCACTGCCATAAGAGTGTAACAGGGAATTGTATTACCTGGAAAAGCAGTCACTTTGAAATTGTAATAGAGAATTAAAAAGCATGCTGTTGTTTGAAGCACGTTAATGTTGATTTACTTTTCAATAAATACAATACACTTCCACTAAGGCTTACAGGCCAATGAAGAGAAACAGCACAGATACCTGTGTGATTAGTTGCTTGCCTGTTTATTGTATATGGTTGATTATAGATGTTCAGTGTGACTTTCATCAGTATTCTCATTCCTTGTATCTGCACCCCTGAATCCAAAAAGCTTTAGAGGAGCAAACCAGGCTCCCTGCACTTATAACACCATAATAATTTAGCTTTTAAATCCTATGCAGTTTATCATTTGCTAGCCTAAATCACATAATGATCAACAACTTAGGAAATCAAATTTAGTTTGCTGCACAAACGCTGATTTGAAGGCTCGTACCATATTGATGAAATACTGTATTGAACGATAAAGAGATCACAAAGTAGCTACTGGATATCACATTAAACTAATATTCCTTATACTCTTTGATTGTGGTTTCCTTCTATCGTCTTGTGTCATCTACACATACATTACAGACACAAACAGGCAAACACACAGAGAATGAGTGATGCTATCTTGTTTACTTCACATGTCCAAATTAGACTCTCCTCCAGAACATGTTTTGAGTGAAAATTTCAATGGAAAACCTAGTTATATTCTGATCCTGACTAAAATAGGGTAGTACAAGATTTCTTGAGGAAAAAGCTAGAGCAATGTAAAGTTGGATTAAGCTAACTGGTTTTGATGTCAATTAGAGGTAGAACTCTTATTTTGTGATTCAAGACTTGTGTGTACATGGACAAAGAGTTCATTTAGGTAAGAAATTGAAAATCCAGAAACAATGAGATTAAAGCAAGAAGCAAAGAAGGAAAAAACGAAGGGGAAAAAAACCAACCCCGAGCCTATAATTTGCAACCTATCCACTTATTTATTGCTTTTGGGGTTCTAAGGAAATTGAAAAGGGTAGTGTAGTCAGTCACAGCAACAGAAGTTTATGTTTCTCTATAATAAAATTGAAAACCTGTTCATCTGAAGTTGTTAACAATTAAACTGCTTTGGATCTTACCTGAGAGACTCCCTCTCTCACTCTTAGGGTATGTCTACACAGCAAAGTTATTTCGAAATAACAGCCATTATTTCGAAATAACTTTACCAGTGTCTACACAGCCAAACCTCTATTTCGACATTAAATTGAAATACCTGAGGGCTTATTTCGAAATTGGTAAACCTCATTCCACGAGGAATAGCACCAATTTCAAAATTGCTATTTCAAAATAAGTGTTGTGTAGACGCTTATTTCAAAACAGGGGGCCTCCAGCCCTTCCCAGGGTGCCCTGGTGGCCACTCTGGGCACAACCAAGAAAACTCCTCTCCCCCCGCCCCATCCCTGGAGCCCTTAAAGGGGTAGAGTCTGGCCACAGTGCCTGTGCCAGCTCCAAGCCTGCCAGCCCAGAGCCAGCAGTCGCTGCACCTGACCTAGTGGCCCCAGCATGAGCCAGGCAGCCAGTGCCAGCCAGCCCTCCACCGCTCCCCAGGAGCAGTCTGCCAGCTCTCAGGAGCCTGCCAGGGGCCAGAAAGGGCAGGCGCCTGCCTGGTCCAGTGCGGAGATCAGGGACCTAATTCAGGTTTTGGGGGATGCCTTCAACGTCCATGATCTCCGCACTAAAAGGAGGAATGCAACCGTCTACAGGCGGATGGCTGCCAGCCTGGCCACCAAAGGCCACATGCGAACCCAGGAGCAGGTTCACATGAAAATAAAGGAGCTGCGGCAGGCGTATGCCAGGGCCACAGGGGGCAGCTCCCAACCAGGGGCAGACCCAGACCCCTGCCCCTATTTTGATGCCATGGACCGCATCCTGGGGGGGGGGCAGGATGGTCTGTGCCCTCCAGGTGATCATCGACCCTGGGGCAGAGCTTCCTGCCTCCTGCTGCTCCAGTCCCTGCTGCCTCCCCAGCTACCGCTCCTCCTCCTACTCCTTCTCCCCCTCCCGCTTCTTCCTCCCCACCCTCCCACACCCCCAGGGACACCGAGACCCTCGCACCTGTGGCGCTGGGAAACAGTTGGTCTGGTGAGTACCCTAACCCTGAGCCCTGAGCTTCTCCTCCCCTTCCTCCCCTTGCCTCCCCCTGCCAGCTCCCTCCTCCCAGGTTTCCCCCTCCCGTCTCCCACCCTCCCTCCTTTCCTCTCCCACCTTCTTTCCCCAGTCTCACCTCAGTTTCATTCCCCCACCGCACCCCAGTTTTGTTCAATAAAGAGGCTTTGTTGTAATGAACACGTGTCTTTTATTGTACAGCAGGAAGGGGGGGTTAGGAAGGGGTAAGTGGAAGGACGTGAAGGAGGAATGAGGCACAAGCCCTCAGTGGGGCACACCAGGGAGACTGTTACTGCCTGTAAAACGTGCTGCCAAGCTCGCAGCAACATGTCCAGGAGAAGCACCAGAGTGTCCAGGGGCGGCTCCGGCTCCATGTTGCAGAGTGCTGTGGTGTCCTGAGTGAGGACAACCAGAGCACACAGAGAAAAAAATGCTTTACTGTCCCTCAGCGAGGTAGGCAAGGAAGCAGGGAAATCTTAGAACTGGCTGTCCCGGGAGGTCCCTTTAAGCACAGGTCTCAGATAGCCTCAGGCAGCAGCCACACAAGGTAACTCCTGACCTGATGCCCTGCCAGAACCGGTTCCGGACGGCCTTAAATGCGATTCAGAGTCCTATCAGTGTGGACGCGCTATTTCAAAATGCATTTTGTGTCTAGATGCGTTATTTCTAAATAAGCTATTTCAAAATAATGCTGTAGTGTAGACATACCCTAACATACTCCCAGCTATGTGGAAGTTCTCAATCTGTATAAACACAAAGGGGATGCTGTTAGGATTCTAGCTCTTTGGGATCACTTTGGTTTGGGAACTCACTTATCTAGCTTTGGTTCAAAATAGCTTGAAGTAGAATCTTCTCCGTACTTTCCTGCCCCCAAACATTTGACATGTTGTAGGAGGATTAGGAAGGTGAACTTTTTTGTAGAGGGAGAGTTGTTCTGAATTTATAATTTGCCTCATCTGCTGGCTGAGAGATACATGGACTGAAACTGCTGCCATTCAATTATAATGAAATGCTTAATATTCTGCTCTTCTGTATTATTTAAATGAATTAATTAGTAATATGAAAAGGTAGTTCTTTTTTCATAAGTTTTCCATGGATATCCCATTTGTGCCTGTTCATTTTAGAAGACAAATTGCATTTTCCATACGCATTGTGAAGCCTGAAAAGCCTTACTCTTGTGAGCCCTACCTCATTGCAGGATGAGATGGTAATACTGTTCTGTTTAGAAAAGTGCAGGTGTTTTGGCATACATTCTTAGAATCCCTCACAACTGCTGCAGTGTCACCCTCCTCAACTGTTTTTTCATGAATATTCTCCTGCTGTTATTAGGAAACCACATTTGTTTGCATTTATGGTTTGTGGAAAGTAGGAGTCCGATGCACTGAGTTGAAGAATGCAACTATGACCACATGATCTCTTACTTTTCCAAAAATAGGACTGAGGCTTCTGATTGCTTCACTTTTTTCAGCCAAAGCTTATTGCAAAGTTATTACTCCTTTTCACTGAAAGAGGCTAAAGAATTAAGTTTCTCTCCTGTGCCCTCTGAAGTCAATAGAAAGCCTCCCAAAAATTTCCAGAGGGTTTGGAAGCTACCACAAAGGAAAGGAAGTTCGGTCAGAATTTTATATTATATAATAAATGTCCTGTTGCAAAACAGCTGGAGACTTAACATTGCTAATGGATTTAATAGCAGTATACTAATGGGAAAATAAACATATAAATTATATGAATATTTGAAAACAAAAACAAACTGTTCATTGAATATTTTCAAAAGTAGACAGTTAGCAAAGTAAATCTACCCATCTTATAATAATAGTCATGGGATGAAATCCTGCCTTCAGTGACGACCATGGCAAAACTCACATTGCCATCAATGGACCATAATGTTGATACAGTAAGGTTGGTTACCTATGAAAATCACGCAGAGAACCAACTGCAGTTCAGAGTTCATTGTCCTGGTCACAGTCTCAAAAATATCAGCAATGGACACTCTTAAGTCATAAAACAAATATTAAAAATATATTATGGTTAGATTTTGAAGGATTAGACTTTCTCAATGTCTATTTCATATATAAACCAATTAAAAAATAGTTCCATGGATGATAACTGAAATTTTCAGGGAGACAAAGTAAAAAAGTTGTCATTTGAGAGCTTATTAGTTTGCCTTAAGGATATTGACTTTATAGCGTTTGGGATGTGACACTGACAATTTGTTTTAACTATTATTAAGCATTAACTTTTTGAACCAACATGTGTTGCCATTAAATAAATGTCTATCCTCCCCCATAATTCTGTACAACTGTGAAACTCAATCAATAGTAATCTTTTAAAATAAAGCACATATTAGCCATTAATATTGTTTTTGTCTTGTTTTGTTTAAATCTACAAAGCCTAATTAGGGTGAATTCAATAGTAAGAGACTAGATCCTGTAAGTCTTTGGCAAAACTCCCATTGACTTCAATGGAAGCTCCACATGTAGCTAGAAAAAGGGATTTCCTGTGTTACCTTAGACAAATAATGTAAGCTATCTGGACTTCAATTTCTTCCTTGCAAAACAGAGATGATAATACTCTTCCCTTGGCATCTGTCTTATCTATAAAGCTCATAAACTATTCAGGTCAGAAACTCTCTGAGTAGGTATTTATGCAGTGGCTAGCATCTTAGTCTACACATCAAGGACTGAAGGAGAGTGTTCCAAAGATACTTGTGTGAATCTTTACAACTTGATCCAAAGAGCCAAACTCACAAGCTGTGAGCTCTCAAGCTCATATCCTGTGTGGACTGGTCACAGAAGGGGAAACAACACAATGACCAATGAGTTACATTTGTACAGTGGTTGGTACTGATGGTCCCTTTTTCTGAAATTAGTGTCCTGCTTATGACATCCACATTCCTCCCCTGCACACTAAGGAAAAGAACTTGCAAGGCTACATGTAAGAGCAGTATTTGGTGACTCTTGCAATAACAGTAGAATCAAGTCTTTATCTTGGGTGAGTCCTTTAGCTGCTAAAATACAAATACTAATGCTAATAAGAACCTAAGAATATAAGAATGGCCGCACTGGGTCAGACCAAAGGTCCATCTAGCCCAGTAGCCTGTCTGCTGACAGTGGCCAGCACCAGATGCCCCAGAGGGGGTGGACCGAAGACAATGATCAAGCGATTTGTCTCGTTCCATCCATCTCCAGCCTCTGACAAACAGAGGCCAGGGACACCATTTCTATCCCCTGGCTAATAGCCTTTTATGGACCTAACCTCCATGAAATTTTCTAGCTTCTCTTTAAACTCTGTTATAGTCCTAGCCTTCACAGCCTCCTCTGGCAAGGAGTTCCACAGGTTGACTATGCGCTATGTGAAGAAGAACTTTCTTTTATTAGTTTTAAACCTGCTACCCATTAACTTCATTTGGTGTCCTCTAGTTCTTCTATTACGGGAACTAATAAATAACTTTTCTTTATTTGCCCTCTCCACACCACTCATGATTTTATATACCTCTATCATATCCCTCCTCAGTCTCCTCTTTTCTAAACTGAAAAGTCCCAGTCGCTTTAGCCTCTCTTCATATGGGACCCGTTCCAAACCCTTAATCATTTTAGTTGCCCTTTTCTGAACCCTTTCCAAGGCCAAAATATCTTTTTTGAGGTGAGGAGACCACATCTGTACACAGTATTCAAGATGTGGGCGTACCATAGTTTTATACAGGGGCAGTAAGATATTTTGTGCCTTATTTTCTATCCCTTTCTTAATAATTCTTAACATCCTATTTGCCTTTTTGACCACTGCTGCACACTGTGTGGAAGTTTTCAGAGAACTATCCACGATAACTCCAAGATCTAATACTAATATTAATACTATTAATACTACTACTACAGTAAACGCCATCTAGGCAACACATTAAAAAGTGACCCTTTTTGGTTAAAAGAAATAAATGCATCTTCCAAAGGATTGAAAAATGAAAATATTCTCTTGGATAAGAATGTCTTTATTTCCCCCTGGTTTTTTTTAGATTTTGCACACATAAAAGCACACACACCAAAATATTTTTCTGTCAGTCTGTGACCTCTTATGCTGCCTATTGTTGAATTATGTAGCATTGAAAGTATGGGTTTATAATGAAAATGTCAGTGCTGCTATAATAACTTCCAAATCATGTTTCTACAAAACATGCTGTAGTTCATGTTGCACATATTGCTGTTGTGTTCTGTTTCCTTTTCTCTTCAGGATTTTGTACTACATCCATCACCACAAATGCTTTGAAAATTATTCTGGTGACTAGAACAAGAAAACAATGATTTTGTTCCTGCTCTCTTGTATTTTATTATGACTGAGTTAATTAATTTGTAAGATCTAATGCCACACCATAGATGCACTGAACATAATTCCTTCTTATACCTTGCTCATTAGAGCCCTGTTCAATATTCCCATTCAATCTTCTCAGGCTATAATATGATATGTAAGGGTATGTCTACACTACAAAGTTAATTCGAACCCTCTAACAGCCATTAGTTCGAATTAACTTTCATGGAGTCTATACATGCAAACCACTAGTTCGAACTTAATTCGAACTAGCAGAGTGGTTAATTCGAACTAGGTAAACCTCATTCTACGAGGACTAATGCCTAGTTTGAATTAAGTAGTTCGAATTAAGGGCTGTGTAGCCACTTAATTTGAACTAGTTGGAGGCTAGCCCTTCCCAGGTTCCCCCTGGTGGCCACTCTGGGCCAAACCAGGAAAACTCTCCTCTCTCCCAGCCCCAGGGCCCTTAAAGGGGTAGACTCTGGCCAGACGGCACTTGTCAGAGACAGCCCTGCCAGCAGTCTCTGCTCCTGACCCAGTGGCCCCAGTATAAGCCAGGGAGCCAGTGGCAGCCAGCCGTCCCCCACCCTGTCCCCCAGCACTCAGGGGCCAACCAGGGGCCGTAGACAGCGCGCGCCCTCCTGGAGTAGTGCGGAGGTCATGGATCTCATTGAGGTTTGGGGGCAGGGCATCATCCACTGTGTCCCCAGGGAGAACTGACCACTTCTCTTCTTTCTCTACAGCTGCACCAGCTGCTTGTGCAGGGCACATCACCCCGCCCGGGACATGCTCCCACACCCGCGGCCTGCTCCGGACCACCACCACGGAGCAGGATTACTGGAACCAGCACCTGGGGTCCCTGTGAGCCCTGAACCGCACCCTGGAGGCCTGGATGCAGGCAGACCTGCAGCTCCGCCAGGAGCAGTTGGCTGAGGAGCGAGCCAGAAACACTACCCTACAGGCCCTGCTGCAGAGCATGGTGCCCCGTGCCCATCCTGCGCCTGCTGCCCCCACAACAACTGTCCCTCCTCCCACTCCTGACCCCCCTCCCACCTCTTCCTCCTCAACCCCCACACCCTCCTCCTCAATGTCCACACCCCCCACCTCAACCTCCGCACCCTCCACCCCATCCCCCCAGGGACGCCGAGGCCCCCTTCCTCGCTGTGCTGGGAGTCGGTTGGCCCAGCGAGACCCCCACCCCTGATCCCTGAGTTTCCCCTCCCCCTCCTTCCCCTTGCTTCCCCCTTCCAGCTCCCTCCTCCCAGTTTTCCCCCTCCCCTCTCCCACCCTCTCTCCTGCCCTCTCCCGCCTCCTTTCCCCCATCACCCCACAGTTAAAAGACAATACCTTTTAAATCAAATATTACATCACAAAATTGTAATTCTAAGCACTACCAATAACTAATGCACATATTCTTTTTACTATTAGCAAATTTTAAAGTGATTTGGTCAGTTATACACTGATTCTACGATTCCACATTTTAATCATAAATCTTCCATACAGATCTTTATTAAAAGAAACTAAAGATAAAAAAGAAAGGAAGTTGCAAGCATATTTCATTCAATACATTTTATTCCTAACTATAACGTTATAACTGCACAGAATTATAGCATGTTAGCACATACCTCCTTTTCTGACTATAATTCAGTTTATCTTTAAAGCTTAAATTAGTTTCTAATGCTTCTTTCCTAAAAAATATATACATATCCCATGTAAGGGCAATTTTCCTACAAATTACACAAAGTTACTAGAATAAGGTTATTTTCCCATGCAGTGCACATGAAATGTCAGCTCATCAGCACAGATTACTCATTCTGAAACAAGATCATTCTTCCAACATTACCATTGTCTCAACTCAGTAAAGATCTGGCATTAACAGCTTGAAGTTTTATGCTAATAGTAGTCACCACTCTTTTCTGCATTTAATGTGCTCTTCCATATAAGCCTAGAAAATTCATTCTCTGGCAAACTGCTAGCTGATGTTATGTAGGTACATAAAAATCCACTCCAGTTCATTGGGAATGTAAAGTAAGCTTAAAAACTGTTGTCATTAACAGATTTTATTCAGTAATTTTATCAGCAAATAAGAGCAGCTAGGGGGAGAGAGTTTTTGAGAGAATAGAATATCATACCTTGATTTGGCTCAGATCTTTTGTTTTGGAATACTAGCTCTAAAAGCTTTACCACCCAGCTCAGTTGGGGCTATTCTTGTGCTATTATTCTGACTAGCTGATTGGATGTGAAAAAATGTTATAAAACTAAATACTTTAGAAATGATGTTTTGGTGATCAGGACACTTGACTATAAGGGCATTGCTCCATGCAAGACAATAGTGATTATATATCTTTTCATGGAGCCAATTGGCATTTTAGTGTAAAGCTTAGTCCATTTCTAGCCATTAAGTAACGCATAACATCTGTGGCAGGAACAGAATTTGGTCACTTAAGAGGCATCTGCGGAATTCGGCCCTTATTATCTTGGAATGATAATAATTTGGCAAATTGTGCTCTTGTCATTTAGCTAAACTGTTGCAATACCCTGTGCTTGTGATGTGATAGCTCCTAAGGCTTGAATTATATATGCCAAGAATATGAAGCCTTTGTCCACTTTCTTACAATGAGCAAAACTCTCCCTTCTTTCCAAGAATGCCTTTGCCTCTGCCACTAAGGGTGTGTCTACACTGCACTGTTTTTCCAGAATAACAACTGTTATTCTGGAAAAACAATACTAGAGTCCACATACTCGAAATAATGGAGGGCTTTTTCCGACATTGGTAAACCTAATTCCTTGAGAAATACCACCTCTTCTGAAAAAGCTTTTTTGGAAGAGAGTGTGTGTGGATGTTCCGCTGCTGCTATGTTGAAATAGCTCCTCACCAGGGCCATTCTAAAGTTATTCCTCCCCAGTGCCTCCTGGGGCTCTAAACTGAGATAGTCCAAGGCAGGCTCCCCTAATGTGGATGCACTAATTTTGAGGCTTCCATGTAGTGTGGACGCTCTATTTAGAAATAAGCTTTTCCGGAAGATATCTTTTGGAATATATCTTCTGGAAGATATCCTTTTCCAAAAGAAGCTTGCAGTGTAGATGTACCCTCAGTGAACAGATACTGTATTAAAGTAATGGCTAGAGCATACATTTTGAATTTAGATGGAGAACAGCCGGGGACAGTGGCTTTGTTTCAAGTTGGACCAAATTCATCCACTTCTGGGATTTAGCAGATATTTTGTTTCTCTTAATTACTTTCCACCTTAATCTTCGCCTCTGTCTACTCTCCATGAGTAATTTCTGGGTGGTAAAGACCTGTGTCAGAAAGGAAATACTTGGGGTAGTTTAAGATCCTTATTGGTGTAAGGCAAGGTTATGTATTACCCCAAGTTCTCTTCTACATTGTCATAGACTTTGATGAGAAGAGCGGCCACAGCTGCTGAGGATACGGGTATTGCTTGGGCACGAAATAAGCTGCACGATTTCAATTTTGTGGCTCAATATCAACTTGAATGGCATGAAAAGTGTAAAAGCAGAAGCTTCTAACATTGGACTTCACATGGAAGACAAAGATTATGGACATAGATGAGAATACTGTCAACACTGAATGAGTGGTAGAAGGAGAAGCGTATGAATTTGTCTGTCTTGGAAGTGCAATATCTGCTACTGGCCATCTCACTAAAAAGGTAAAGGCAAGAAGTGATGAAGCCAATTCATCATTTTCCCATCTAAAAAAATTGTCCCATGCTAAGTTTGGAGCCACAGACTGCGCACTCAGCGATTACACAGAGATGACTCTGGTGATTTGACTGTGTTTTCCAGTTGCCTCATGGCAGAAGAGAAGGTAGATTAAATTCCATCTGGAGGGAACAGAAGGAATGGAGGACAAAATTTACATATTGGTAGAATGATAAAAAGGATGCTGCTTTGACCAGACAACTTACAGTGGAGGTGAACATCTTTCTATGGATAGACAGAAGCGGGATAAATAGGTTATCTCATCTGCCACTAGGAATATGAGAGTCTAAGTAAGTAAAGTAAGAAGTTGTGTTTTGTCTGGCTTGAAAACATGGAGATAAATCTCTATATCACTAAATGGAACAGGTCTTCAGACAACGAAAATAAGTGGAGCTCCACTGACTTCAGTGCAACTCTGCTGAACTAAACAGTTCTGAGGATCTACTCCAGTGAATCTGGAACAACTCTCTAATAGATTTTAGCTATCATATGAAACCTATAATTTATTAACAGAAGTGCTTATCACCATTTATTTTAATTTTTAAAATAGATTTTAAGACCAGAAAGCACTATTATGAGAATTTTGTTGGACTTCCTTGCATAATACAAGCTGTAGTTTCTATTCAGTGCATCTAACCCAACAATTTCTAGTTGAACTCTAGCCTATTGTTTTGGAAGACACCCAATCTTGATTTAAAGATTTGGAGCGATGGAAAATATACCACATCTGGATTAGTGTTACTCTGGTTTAATTACTATTTCCTTTTTAATATTTTTTGTATTTCCCAGTTATACCTTTGCTGATTTTAATTTCCATTTCCTGGAACTTATTATGCCTTAATCTGCTACATTAAATAGACCTCAAGTATCCCCATGTAGGTAAGGCTGTGCCAAATAAGGAAATATTGAGCAGGAATAACTTTCTATGAAGGTTATAAATTCTACCATTCTATTTTATCTCTTAACTATATCTAGTGCAGTGTCTTTAGAAACCGACTGGGTAAATAAAAGACTTCACCCTTTTGGATTTTCAGTTTGCACCTGACGTCTTTTATAAGCATCAATAAAGAAAAAAGTTATCTTAACAAACAATACACTCAATGCATATTAGTTAATATAGAAAATACTTTCTTCTGACTAGTGTAATCCTAACTTAAGCAATCACTTTTAATATTCATATTAATAGATAAGCTTCCTTCTCATAAGACTGTTGTAGAGAGATGTGAATTGTCCTTTCAAAACAAACCTAGGGTGGGATTTCCAAAAGCATTCATTGGCAATCTGAGTTTTCTTTCATTAAAAATAATTATTAAATTCCCATTGATTTCTATGGGATCAGAGTTAGGCCAACAACATTGAGTGCCTCTGAAAATCTTATCTACTGTCTATCTAATTTATCCTTTCTTCACTGATGCAAATCAAAGTCAAATGTTTCATAGGAAGGCATGATGTTTTATAATGGAGCAAATTCATCAGGATAAATGTATTCCTGACTACAGCAGGTAAACAATTTACAGTATTCCCTGAAGCAAGAGGATGCTGGCTCTGTACTGTAACTTTATTCTCCTTTTATTTCTCATCATCATTATTTTTCCTATTATACTCATATGATTAGTTCATGCTTTTATAGCCTTTTCCCATTCAAGGGGGCATCATTTAATATTATGTGCAGAACTTACATAGCATTACTTTTAATAAGCAAAACAAAAACATTTTTAAAAGCTTTTTTACTTTATACCATATCAATCTTTAAATGATCTACTTTGCTTCAATAAAGAATTTATGTCTTAAAAAATTCTGTACCTATGATTGTCATGCCAAATTCTAAAATAACAAAGAACATAGGCACTGTTAGATCATTAGATATTTGCAGTAACATTAAAACACAAGAATTCACATAAACTGAAAGTATATGTAAAATTTGAAAATAAAGAGGGCTGTGTATCCATTTCTAAAGTAAACCCTTTCATTTTCTAGATATTCAACTGCCTCCTTTTCTCAAAAGTGCCATGTAGTTAATGAGATTAGCATAACATGCCATCATTTATTTCAAGAGTGCCTGCCTTTTAAGCACTACTGACTAATTTCATCCTCTCTTCCTAAGTGAAGTGCAAATGCAATATTTCCTTCCCCCCAAAAAGTCATTTTTCTTGATAAATGTTCTGGTGCTAGTGCTATACCCCATGTGGTTTTAAATAGACCAATAGTAAGCCATGATTAATAGCAATAATCCTAGCAAACGATTCGTCTAGATGACATCATCATACTAAGCCTTCAACTTCTTGCATGGATTTAGAAGTGAAGCTTGGTTCACAGCAGATAGAAGAAACATATGGTGAATTTTATTAGTCTTCAGAGGCAACTTGAAAATCCCAGGGACTTTTCTGATTGCTTTATTCCCTATTATATCCACAACATTATAGAAACCATGTCCAGGATAGCAGAGTGGTGATGAAGACATGGATTATCCTTGCATGCAGAAGGTATATTATGCAGTTAGACCCTGGTGCCACACTGAGAGGAAAACTCAGACAATAAATGCCACAAAGCATGTAAGCAGCAGGGGGGTATGAGTACAGTCCTGGTAAAGTACTCCAAAATGAAAATCAAAGTAAGTAGATAAAAGCAGACATTGGTCTGGGCTTTTTAATCAGGCGCCTGGAGCAAAGCTAAGGCAGGAATGATAAATCTGTGGCTATGTTATGGCACAGAGGGAGCACTGCAGTCGATCAGGTCAATGTTTATGTTAACTGTGGTGGAAATCATTGAACATTCACCTTTCACCCATGCAAATGAATCAGCAGGTTAGAAACTGTGGTGAATTGATGAAATAGCATGCTCTCTCACTAACAATGCAGATGGCAGATGGAAAACAGTCAATTTAAAACAATGCATATTTCAGCGTTAACTTTGATATGCTGATATAATATAAACGTGTACAGGCATTTTAAAGGGTAATTTAGCAACAAAATAATAGGCAGTTAAGAGTGAAATTTGCAAAGCTGGGATAATAGTTATATTAGCAGGATCACTACTCACACACTATAATAACCAAATTCTCATAGGTGGGGACTGTCCCTTTCCGGTGCTCATCTCAGAGTTCTCCCAGCTCAGGTGATGCTAGAATCCCTGTCCCTCTTGGTCAGTGACTCAGTGCCTACACAGGGAAGCCCCCAGCTCCCCTCATACACCTTCTGCTTGTTTCTAGTGCTTCAGCACTGAACATTTTATTCCTGCTGCACCAAGGAAAACAGAAGCCCAAGGTCTCAACATCAAACTTCACTACTACACAGTCTGGGGGTATGTCTACACTGCAGAGTTCTTCTGGAAAAACTACACTTATGTCCACACTGCTATTGAATTCTTTTGACAGAAATTTGAAAGAATGGAAGGATTTTTCTGACAGCGGTAAACCTCTTTCTACGAGGAAGAAGCCTTTTTCTGAAAAAGCTTTTTCGGAGAAAGGCATATGTGGACATGGAAGAGAGTGTTTTTTCAAAAGAAGAGGCCTCCAGGAAAAAGCACAGGTGCTCTGGTGGCCACTCCGTCCACAGTAATCATAAATGAAATACAAGATAGCGTCCAATCAATGTAGATGCTATCTTTCGAAAAAGCACATCACTTTTTTGTTGTGCTTTTGCTATGTAGACTCTGTCTTTTGAAAAAAAGATTTTCTGGAAGATCTCTTCCAGAAAAGCTTCTTTTGAAAGAAGTCTGTAGTCTAGACATAGCCTGGGTCACAGTGAGACTGGCTTTTCACTGGGCCCACAGAGGGGAGGGGCAGAGTTGTCAGGGGGGAGAGAATGAGCCCCAAACAGAACAGGGTGCAGGGACATAAGGTAAAGAGGGGAAATGAGGCCTTACTGAGTCCACACAGAACCCTTAGCCAATGAGAAGAGGGTCTCATTCTGTTCCAATCGAGGAAGGCTTCCTGGAGCAACCCAGATATAAGGGGCTGTTCAGTAGAGCAGAGTCCCTCCCTGACTTGGGAGGACTGGCTGTCAGGGAAACATCTATGTAGAGCAATGCTTGGTAGGGTAGTGGAACCAGGGATCTCTTGGCTGACCACTGCCAGACTGAAGGCTTTGCTGGAAGGGCTGATGAAGTGCTAGTGTTATGGAGGAGGTGGCCCAGAAAAAAAAGGCAGCCATTTGCACCCCACTTGCTGATGAGAGAGTTGCCAGTAACCAGGATGCAGGTCACCCCTGAGGCAAGGAGCTAGACAAGAGCCTGCAGATGGCTGCTAAGGCAAGTGGTACGACAAAAAACTGCTGGTCCCCCAGAAACCAGAGGAGGCAGCAGGCTCCAACATAACCAGAGTGCTATGCTTCAGAGAGGATGCTGTGATCCAGAGGCAATGCATGTCTGAACAGTTGGAGATAGCAGAGTGATGACAGGTGAGACACCACTCAGAAAGCAATATACTTAACTGAGCTAATTCCTAGAGTAAACAGTAGGAGGCATAACAGTGGTGAGTCCACCCATTGGTGGCTAGGTGGGTGGGAAGTGGCTATGGGGGGGATGAGCTGGATATAGTTCAGAGACTCCTCTAGCATTATTGATTGCTGATTTCTCCCTTACCATGGACAAGGATCAGACTCTCTCACATGAGTCAGCAGCCTTTCATATCTGCAGTATAAGCAACAAAGCACTTGCTTGAGTGGTTTTGTTCTTTTCTCTCCAAATGTCAAAGCTTGTTCTCATTGAACTCAATAGCAAAACTCCTTTTATTTCAATGGGAACTGGATTTGGCCCCAACAACAGATCAGAAAATGTGATTTGATCAATTGCTTATCTGTCCAGAGACAGTTCTCATGTGTACTGGTTCTGCCAGACTGATTTTGATTGCCCTTCCTTAGTGTATATCACAAGTCCTTCACCCTTAGTAAGTCAGTTCTTTCTCTACACTTCCAGAGCAGGGATACTGATTTTCAAAAGGCCAGCACTGCCTACTTTCAAATTTGAGGATTTCCAGAATTCACCAAAGAGAGCTCTTATGTTCCCGGCTGCATACCCTTTTGAAGATTCACCTATTCCCAACACATGAATGAATGCATACATCGAGCATGATCCAGTATCATGCCTGTGACACTGGTGCAAAGCACAAAGCAAAGGATAGGGGTGGATTTATTTTTAAGAAACTTTCAAAGCCAGAAAGAGAAACCTGCAATGTTTCTGCCCACGGTATCCAAGCCCATGTTATTAGTCCTCACATTCATCAGCATTGTTTTCATCTATAAATGAAAAACCAATAGGGAAATGAAAGTCAACCCAAGTAGAAGAACCACAGCTGGATTAGTGTGCTTAAGTTTCTTGTGTTAGATTCTTATTATTTGTATGGTGGTAGTACTAGAGATTCTAGGACCATTCTGCTAGCCAGTACATAACACATAAAGAAAGACATATAAAGACACTTACATAATATGAGAGGAAAGAAAACTGATCATTCCGCACAATGGCCAAAAACTAGCTCAAATGTAGTCTGTGTCTTAGTAAGAAAGCCTTGTCAAGAGTATCTGTCAAATCCAGTGAGGAGATGTACAGTATAAGAAAGGGTCTGCACTCTGTGAAATTCAGGCATGCAGAAAAAAATCAGAGAAGAAATCAGTCACGTTTTCTTCAGGGACCAGTACAATGAAACCTATAATAAAGCACTGAAGGCATCTTGAAAGAATGTGCTGAATAGATGAAAATAGATTTTCATCCAGTGAACAGGTCATTGTGTACATTACAAATAGGGTGATCATGTCAAATATAGCATAATGATTCTCAAGCTATTAAAGAAAAGAAATGCCATGTCCTAATTTCGCAGCAGCATTTTGACACTTTGGAAAGATTTATACATCTTGAGGCCAAAAGTACGGTAACCTCAACAATCTCTGTATAAGGTTCAATCAACATGAGGGGATAAACACTGTAACACGCTAAGGAGTTCAACTCTCTAGGTCCCAAAATTACTAAAGCATCACTGATTTGGTAAGGCAGTTGTTATGTTCCTATAAGCCTTGGCACTAATGATTTTCATTTCAATGTACAATTATGGGCTGTAATTTTAAAAACACTAAGATTTGATTATGAGAGTTGAGATTACAGACATATCAACATACATAGACATATCTATGGTTGGAATTTTGCCAGAAAACCAAAGCAATGCTATTTCTGGAGTGAGATATAAGTCAGAGGGCTATAAATCTTTGCAAAAAGTAAATAGCAGGAGGGGGTGAGAGCAGCAAGTTGAGGTAAATCGGGACCAGATGTCTGCTGGGCCAGTTCCCTGTTATATATTATAAAACTCTGCTGCTGTATAATATGTTGGTTTCCAACAGTGCCAAAGGATCAAGATGGCAGGTTAACCTCAGTGGCAAATAGGGGGAAGTCCTGGCCACAACCTTTTGTGCTGACAACATTCCTACAATGGCATCAGGCAATGAGTGTGGTTCTGGGGTGGCGACACCACTAGAGGATCTCCTGACACTGCTGGCTATGCTATACTAACTTTATCATCAGAATCAACAAGAAATGTGAAACAAAGGATGCATACATCACATCCTAAGGAAGGTGTAGACAATAAGCCGGAAGCAGTTCACCAGGGTTAGCCCCTGGCAGGCCACCAGCACTTTATTTACCTACATGTCTGCAGGTAGGGCTGTTTGCAGCTCCCATTGCAGAGGATCACTGTTCCTGGTCAAAGGGAGCTGCAGAAAGCAGTGCAGGACGTGGATACACAGGTCAATAAAGTGCTGGTGGCCCGTCGGGGCTAATCCTGGCAAACTGTGTCCAGCCCACAGGCTGCTTATTCTCACCTCTATCCTAAGATCATGCCCACAATGTACAATGATATGCAATACAGTATGTTCTTACATTACATAAGCAAATTACAGCAGAAACGTAATATTAAATGAAGAAGACTAGCAAAGATTAATACATAAGAATCACTATATAAGCATTGAAAATGGGACCTCATTTCATTCACTGTGAGGTTTGCTTCTGCAAGAATAAGGTCAATAGACATATATAATGAAATGAAGTACAATTTTTAATTCCTTTCTCTTCTTTTTTTTTTTTTTTTACTTTTTCCTCTCTTTTTTTCTCCTCTGTAATATATGCAAAATCTATGTTAATACAGCATTGAAAGTTAAGAATTCAAAAAGTCCAGAAGTCAAGGAATTAAAATATTAAGATTACCTCAAAAGTATTAACTCTGATACAATAATGCATTGTACAGTATATATTAAAGTATTTCACAATGCAGCCAGTAATCCAAAATACCACATGCTGTAGGTGCAATGTGACTGAGTTAATGTTGCCATGGGGACGATAACATTTTAATTTCTTGACCTGTGTGCATGTGAATTGCCATTGTAAACACTGGGCTAATCACAATAGGCCAAATTCTTAGCTAGTGAAAATTAATGTAGCTGCATTGAAGTCAATGGAACTACATCAGATTTATCAAGCTGAGGGTCTGGCCCCTAAGTAATTTGTAAGAGTGTAATCTTTTCTAATTCACCAAAGATGGGATCAACATCTGCAGAAAACTCCTTGTTGTATGTCAGCCAAAATACTAGAGATATTAATGGATTTATGGGAAATTGTAGCCAACAGAGAAACTTCAACATTACTAGTCTTCACAACACAGAATAATCCTCTCTCACAGTGGACATAAAAAATAGGTGATGAACGTTAAACTTTTAGAACATAAGAATGGCCATACTGGCTCAGACCAAAGGTCCATCTAGTCCAGTATCCTGTCTGCCAACTATGGCTAATGCCAGATGCCCCAAAGGGAGTGAACACAAGAGGTAATTATCACGTCAGACCTCCCCTCTTCATCCATTTCCAGACAAACAGAGGCTAAGGACACCATTCCTACTCATCCTGGCTAATAGCCATTGATGGACCCATCCTCCATGAATCTATCTAGTTCTTTCTTTAACCGTGTTAAAGTCCTGGTCTTCACAACCTCCTCTGACAAGGAGTTCCACAGGATGACTGTGCACTGCATGAAGAAAAACTTCCCTTTGTTTATTTTAAACCTGCTACCTATCAATTTCATTTGGTGACCCCCTAGTTCTTATATTATGGGAACAAGTAAATAACTTTTCCTTATTCACTTTTTCCACGTCAGTCATGATTTTACAAAACCCATTTTATATCCCCCCATAGTCTCCCCTTATCTAAGATGAAAAGTCCAAGTCTTTTTAATCTCTCTTCATATGGGACCCATTCCAAACCCCTAATCATTTTTGTTGCTCTTCTCTGAACCTTTTCTAATGCCAATATAACTTTTTTGAGATGAGGCGACCACATCTGTTCACAGTATTCAAGATGTGGGCATACCATGGTTTTAAACAGAGGCAATATCCTGTCTTATTCTCCATCTCTTTTTAAATTATTCCTAATATTCTGTTTCCTTTTTTTGATTGATAATGCACACTAAGAGGATGTTTTCAGAGAATTATCCACAATGACTTCAAGATCTCTCTCGAGTAGTTGTAGCTAAATTAGTCCCCATCATATTGTACATGTAGTTGGGATTATTTTTTCCAATATTCATTACTTTACATGTATCAACATTAAATTTCACTTGCTATTTTGTCTTGGTCTTAATCATCTTGAACAGTTTAGTAACATCTGCAAATTTTGGCACCTCACTTTTTACCCCTTTCTCCAGATCATTTTTAAATAAGTTGAATAGGATTGGTCCCACGACAGATCCTAGTTAACACAAGTTACCTCTCTTCACTCTGAAAACTTACCTTTGTTTCCTGTCTTTTAACCAGTTATCAATCCACGAAAGGACCTTTCCTCTTATCCCATTACAACTTACTTTACTTAAGAGCTTTTGGTGAGGGACCTTGCCAAAGGCTTTCTGGAAATCGAAGTATACTATATCCATTGGATCCCCCTTGTCCACATGTTTTTTATGCTGAAGCAAATATTGTTATCTGTGAATAAACACATTTAAATGCTTAGCATCCAAACAATTATAAGCACATCTGTTTCCATCTTAGTATTATGAAAAAAAAGAATGGTGCTGAAGGGTATAAGGTATGGAAATGAAATTTCTTTTTTGAAATAGTCCCTGGATAATATAACATTTAGCTGGATTTGGAGATCTAAAATAATCCATACCGAATTAGTAATTTAACCTGATTCTGCATATTCAAATATTCCAGATGACACTGTTTGAACCAGAATGCTAGGTGGTCACAGAAATTTTCTCCAGGAAAATTTTCAATGCCAAAATACTAGGGGAAAAATTCACATCAAATTTGCATCAAATTCATAGTGGAGGGGGACTTGTAAGAAAATTCTCATGAGGCACTGGCCTTTTTGAGCCTTGGGAGGCAGGGGGCAGAGAAGGCTGTAAGGTAGCCAAAGGGAGCTCATTCCAAGAAACAGTAATGGCTCACAAGAGACTGAACTGATAGCATGCAAGACTGAAGTCCTCTGCTTAGCTACAGAAAACGGATGATAGCCTTAATCTAGTCACAGACGAGGTGTTGAGTCTCCTCATGTTCCATCAGCTTCAATCCTCAAATTCCCTGGTGAGCGCACCATGAAGTGTATCAGTTAGGGTTTTGTGACAAGGACACATATCCTGTGGGAACAGGGCAGAGCCCACTGGTTCATTCCACATATAGCATTCAACTGAGGGTGAAATTCATCCCTTTGAAGAGGATCAGCATAAAAGCTACATACTATTTAAATTCCGATTTATCCTTTGATGACTGAGGCTTCACTTAAGCCAGGGGTGGGCAATAAGCGGCCATGGGCTGGACACAGTTCACAAAGGTTAGTCCCTAGTGGGCCACCAGACTTTTATTTACCTGTACTTCTGTAGGTACAGCTGTTTGCAGCTCCCATTGGCCACCCCATTACCTACAGCTCCCATTGACCAGGAATGGTGTTCTGTGGCCAATGAGAGCTTCAAGCAGACATACCTGCAGATGCACAGGTAAATAAAGCAAAGGCAGCCCATCAAGAATTAACCCTAATAAACCTCCTCTGGTGTATTACACACCCCTGATTTAAGCAACACGTGGGTCTTGTTTTGAGCCTTGGACACAGGAGATTTTTTTCCCCTAAAAGAATAATATTAATGTAGTAAGTCACATTTAATAGGCCACTAAACAAAAGTTAATTATGTACAATCATTACAGAGCCTAATTTAAAGCAATGACCATGAAATCAAAGACTCTATATTTCATTGCAAATACTGGCTAAGATCCTTAAGATGATTCAGTGCCATAAATACTATTGTATGTGTTACTAATAAAATAAATAGAACTGAATTGTTGTGAAAGATGACGATATATGAGTTTTCAATCTGTACCCATAAAGTTTGTTTATAAATGCCCTTTAAGAAAGGGGGTGAGGAGAGAGAAAGAAATTTCACTGACTTGTTAGGTATAATAATGAAGACAACAGAGACTGTCCATTTGGAGATTGCTCAGCCAAACTAGTACTTTAATTCTGAGTCATAAACTTCAGGTACATGCTGACAGAAATAGTAGCACTCAGACATACCTATGTTCAATAATCAAACAAATTGTCAAGGTGCTTACTCATCATAATCCAGTGATAACTGCAGTGAACAAATGTACCTTACCTGGTTCAGAGGTCCTGGTTTTTATTTAAAGGGTGTGGTATTTGGGCTTGATGTATCCAAACTGATGAAAGAGGTGCAACAACTGAGCATGAACCCTTGAGTTAAAATATTTGGTGTTTATAGAGCTGCAGATGTGTTTATTTCAATAGCCAAAGCCATGAAGATTCCTTAAAATCATGGTAGTATTAATGAATGGGGACAAGCCTCAGCGTTTGGAACATATTAATGAACATCTGCTTTCATAGAGCTACAGATCGCATTGTAAATTTTACAGTTGTGCTTTACCTTCTGGCAGCCAGGACTGATATGAAAACATCTTGCTTGCATATGCCAGAAAAGTTTTAACTCCAGCTATTAATTTTGATTTATTAGCCATTGGCAAAAAAAAATGCTCATTACATTTCTGACCATATACTGGACACTCACTTTCCCTGTCCATCTGCACTTCACAAAGAAGACCTTTGTGGTAGCCCAGGGAGAAAAAGTGCAAAGAATTTTAAATGTCATTCTTATTATTCATCCTTGGTTTAGTTCTTAACATAAGAAAGTGTGGATTCTTTCCCTAAAGTCATCAGCAGGCAAAAAGATCTTCAAACAAGGTGACATTTTTAAGAATTGTTGCTTTTTGGTATTTAGAAAAATAGGCAGACAGATACACCTATATTTGTCTAACATGATAACAATTGCTAGTTCTTATACAGCTGTTCATCTATAGCTCTCCAAGCACATTTATAAAGGAGGACAATATCATTATTCCCATTTTATAGATGGAAAAACCGGGGCATGTGGAGGGGAAGTGATTTGCCCAAGATCACCCAGCAGGTCAGTGGCAGAACTAGGAATAGAACCCTGCTTCCAGTCTTATGCTCTATCAACTGTGCAACACTGCCTATTTGTCTATATGGCATCAAGTATGAGGGATATGAATATGGGAATATTGGCTTTTTAAACTCTGAAGTTGCATTGCAGCAATGCAGTGGGGGCCATGCATTAATGAGAACCCAGGGAAATACAATAAAACTCCAGCAGTCCGGCATCCAATTGTACGGCACTCCCGATAGTCCGGCATCAAAATGGCAAGAGCCTAGTGAGTGAGCTTCGGCAAAAAATGAGTCACAAGGCAACAGCAACAGCAGCTGAACCGAGCGAAACTGGACAGGACTGAGTCAGTCTGCCACTGGCATTGTGTGACACTGGACAGTGCTTGTGCTACATTTAAAAGGGTTAAAAACACTTTATATACAGTATATACTGTATATAGATAACCATCTTATAGTACCTCCTGATAGTCTGGCATATCCAATAATCCAGCACCACCTAGGTCCCAAAGGTTCCGGATTATCAGAAGTCTACTGTATATTGTCTCCTTGGAGTTCTGAGGGAGTGCACACTGCAGTGTGACATTTACCACCCTTTAAATGGCTACAGCGTGGGGTCCTTGCTATCCACCAGCCTGTTCTCATATGACTCTGCCCTCATCCACTCCTCCCTTTTCGGCAGAATGGGAAGTGCACCTTTTAAGTCACCTTTATCTAATGAAGTAACATGAGAGTGATTTATAACAACACAAGAAAAGGTGTTCACCTGCTACTCTGGGCATCTTTGATGCTATTTAGTAGGTGATCACTGTGTCAGGTGTATGAAGAAGTTGTTTTCACATACACCCTTTTTTTCTCCCCAACACACCCTGCCCACACCCCACCTGCATGTCCATATTCACCAGACGTGATCCTGTGCATACCTATTGGTTTGAGAAATATGCCAAAAGCAACAATGTTATTTTGTTTGGGTTTCTATACCATTTTAAAGCTGTTAGGACTTGGAACTAAAGAGCCATATACTTAGTTGGGAGGTGAAATAGGGAATGAACTACTGTACTTTATTAAGGAAGCCAGTGGGGCTATGTTCCCACACTTTCAAAATTACTGTCAATATATCTGCATTGGTGTAGTCAAACAATTTTCCCACTGAAAGAGCAGGCAAATAATTAAATCTGAATTATACAAAGAGGCACAAACATATTTTTTTTCAAAGGGTGGATAAATGAAGTAACATTAAAGTACAGTCCTGACTTTTTGTGTTCATTAAAGATCCATGAAACATGCACAAACAAGACTGTTATCCCTAACATTATGGCAAATTTCTAAAATTCTTCTTTGCTTACCTGAACATTCAACTATACCTGAATAGGGTATTTTCCCTCACTTCCTTCCCCATAATGTGTTATAGTGTTGTTTGTGCACTGTTAAAACAGAACTGCATCCTCCCTCTGCTTTCTAGATTGTAATTTACTGGTGAAGTACATATCAGATAATACATTTCTCCTTACTTATACATAAACTCCAAGGCCAGGCAGGAATGTTATGCATGTCTAGTCTGACCTCCTGCACAACACAGGCCAAAGAAACTCAACCAATAATCTCTGCATCAAGCCTGTAACTTCTATTTGAGCTTTAGCATACCTTTCAGAAAGATCTTCAGATTTGTTTTGAAGACTTCAGGACATAGATAATCCTCCCTAAATACCTTTAAGAATCTGGCTTTACAGCCTTAGATAAGTTGTTCCAGAGGCTTATTATCCTCACTGTTAAAATTTTGCATCATATTTCTAGTCTGAATCTGTCTAGCTTCAGCTTCCACTTATGAGAATAGTGCCATTGAACTCAATGGGCTTGTCTACACTATGAAGAAGATCAACACTGTCACAATCAATCTTCCAGGATTTGAATTAGTGGGTCTAGAGAAGACCCACTAATTTGAACTGAGAGGGATTCCCCATTGGCGCTGGTAGTCCTGCTCCACAAAAGAAGTAAGAAAAGTTGATGGGAGTATGTGCTTCTATCGCCCTCCTGTCGTGTGGATGGCACAAAACACCAGTTTAAGATACTTTGACTGCAGCTATGTGATTAACATAGCTAGAGTTGCATATCATAAGTCAACTTTCCTCTTTAGTGTAGACCAGGCCAATGTGACTACTTACATGAGTAAAGTCTAAAGTTTGCCTATATCAGCAGGATTCTTTAAGAAAGATATTATATTATCGAGGGTCTGGTCATGACTGAATAGTTCTGGTTTATGGGGTAATAGCTTTCATTGGATCAACTTCTGGTAGTGAAAGAGATAAGAGCTGAAGATACACGGAGTTCATCTTCAAGACCTAAAAAGAGCTCTGTGTAGCACAAAAGCTTGTCTCTTTTACCACCAAATATTGATCCAATAAAACATATTACCTCACACACAACCTGGGTTCTCGAATATCCAGGACTAACTTGGCTACAGCAACACGGCAATCACAAAGTTAAGATTTGTTAGGTCTGACTTTTACTTAAAGCAAGGATCCAACTACTTTGTTGTGTATGAAAAGTGCAGCAAAGCCTCTCCTAACTCTTTGAATACAGAATTCATTTTCTAAAGAATTACAAGTAAATCTGTTTATTAATTTATGAATTGAAATTAATTAAATTGGATCCTTTAAGAAATTAAGCATCTGCCAATCTTATGTTTCTGTCCTGAATGATCTTAACATTGGGATAAGAGTGACATTTAAAAGTTTTAATGTGGTGAAAATTAATTGAAATTTTGCATAGATGATATAATTGAAGAAATTAATTTGTAATTGTTATTTCTTAACAATTGTATCTCATTGTTATGATTATAAATGTTGAAGTGAATAGAGATCAGAAATAACATCCCTATCACTACCTTTCCTCTACTACTAATTTGCATGAAACGATTCTCTAAATTGTAATGACTCAAGGGCAAGAGCAAAACTGACACATGTCAAGTGTTCTCATCATTGGATTACTTGACCCAGCTGCCATTGCTCTTTAAAGATTTCATCTAGAGCTGCATATTAGAATAGATTTCAGTACTTGAAGGACTCTCCATACAATTGTTGCCTTGGCTCCTCTGTTATATGGGGCGGCCCTACCAGCCTACCAGATACTCAGGGGGAGACTTTGAAATAAAGACATACACACTTTTCTTTCACATGATGAAAAACTGTCTCTTTAATACACCCCTCTAAAGCAATGTTTCTCCACTTATTTACCACTGTAGGATGTATATATGGCCCACAATGTGTTCTGAGGGCCACATTCAGTTCTATGTGGGCCACATCCAATACCATCTCTATGGCCCTTAGGCTATGTCACATGTGCCAAAGCTCTGTACTGATTGACCACAGGTGGTCCATAAACCTCATGTTGAACATCACTGCTCTCAACCAATACAGCAGAAAAACAGCTACAACAAAGTAATGTATCCGGTAAGTTAAATGTAAAAAAATATTATATTATTGCATATAATTATCTTAAAACCAGGCAACCTAACTCATATCATTACTCTTAAGGCCTTTTAGCATTTCTGGTCCCAGATTAAATTTAACAGATTTTTAAAGAAACATTAGATATTTTCCCTATTCCTACTGCTCATGACCTCACCCATGTCAGCACACAGAGACAACCTTTACTCTGTTCCTATAGTGAAAATAAAATATTTGTAGGAAAAATATGAAAACACAAGAAAAGTATGAAAAAGAAATTTTAATTTGTCTTTACAAATAATTTGCACATAATCTAGAACTGCAGACACTAAAATTTTAAATCATAATTGTATAGTTATAGCCTGGCATCACTACAGGGCAGAGTTAAAGTAGATTACATACCTTAAATAAACATTCTTATGTCTGTATTTTCTGCATTGGTAGTTTGTAGCATCCTTATAATATTTTTCTCTTCAATTACTGATATGTATTCACTGCCTATGTTATATGTGTGTATGCATGAGAGAGATATATCATTATTTTATTAAAAATATTTAGAGGCATGTCTTGTCACTCATGTCATATAATTAATGACCCCACAAACATGAATTTTCCTTCCTCTGATTGTTCAATTAAATGAGGACTAAGCATATATTCATGTTTTTTTTCTGGACGCTGGATATATCATCTACTTCTGGACAGTGTATTGGTACCAGACATGGTCTTGTTATGCATCTCGAGTTACAATTTGAGTTAACATTCAAGGCCCTCAGTTTCTTGGCTGCCAGAGGCTGAACTCATTGGTGAGATAAATTATACCTCCCCTAAGGGAAAGAAGCAGGCCACTTGTCACTTGTCAAAGAACCATCAGTTGTGCGATGGTACCTAATGTCCTTCCATCCCACCTGGAGGCACAGTGGTTGTTATGAAAGTGCAGCCCTGGATAAAAGTGATGGGAAATAGGCAAGGATGTGGCGGATTTAGATAAATGAGATCAGGCACAATTAGTAGCAAATCATGCTAGTAATGGAGTTTTTAAAGAAGCTTTTAAAGGAAGAAAGGTTTTACATTCTACTAACTATAATCCAAAGCAAGCAGCTCACATAAGCTTCATGGTTCCTCTCTCTATAAAATCTCTAACTTGACCTATTTCAAGCCATATACTCAGGAAAATGAATCAGCACTCTGTGGTTTATTTCACAGCTGATACTTTATTTGTATTGTTTTACTGGGGAGTAGAGGATTCCAATCAAAGGTAAGCAACAAGACAAGGCCACTATTTGTCCTGCAAATAGAAATTTTCATCAGTCTTTGCAATAATCAGATCCGGAGGATTAGCAGCCTCCGAGTTACAAAGATTGCTCTATGCTCTATTGGCTTTATGAGAAGAGAGTTTCGATGAGCGCCTCTTCAAATTCAGCTCCATTTGTGCTCCACATTCATAATGACTTCAATTGACTGAAACCGGCAAAAAATATCCAATTAAGTATCATTACATGAGTTCAGTCAAATACATGCTTTGAAAAGTCTCTTAGAAGATATTAAGTTTCAGTGAGTTTACTGCAACATGCAGTGGCTGAATCTTTAATTCTTAAAAGTACTCTGTCACTTTAAACTGTCTCGAGTAGTTTGAAACTAATTACTACATTTCAATTTTGTCACTTTCTATTTCCCCGCAAATGCTGAGAATTGGTGATGCGACAAAACAGCTTCCAAACAAATAAACAAAAAGATTAATTGCACTCTGGTTTGGAGATGTTTGTCGGTATCTGAGCTTCAGAGGGTTTTTACATGTGACCAAAAGAATCAGTTGTGTGTTTTAACTTATACATGCCTCAGGTATTCATCTTCTACATTGAGAAGGTACAAACATGAACTCTGACATACCAAGAAAATACAGTGGATGCTAATTTAGCTTATTTTAGCCTGAATAATGGATGAAAAACACTAACTTGCTTGATCTTCTGCTGCACTCCCCACAAACACTAACGGTTGGGAAATGAGATTCAATTACAGTCAAGGAAATAAAATAAACAGGAGAAATTGTTAACTGTCCATACATAAATGAGTGGCAATCATGTTAAAGAATAACACAATAGTCAATAGTTTAAAATTAAAAACGGGTAAATTTAAATTTATATATTAAGGAGAAAAATATAACGGTCAGGTCATTCTGATATATGAATAATTTACCACTACTTGCAAGTGACCTGACTAGTGATCGGGTACATCTACACTGCACGCTTATTTTGAAATAAGTTATTCTGGAAAAAATACTCCAAAATAGCTTATTTCAAAATAGAACATCTACACCACAGGAATACTCAAAATTAGTCCAAGGTAGGCTTCCCTGATATGGACGTGCTACCTCCATTTAGAGCTCCAGGAGGCACTGGGGAGTAATTAATTTGAAAAGCCCTGCGGAGGAGCTATTTCAAAATGGCAGCAGTGGAGAGTCCTCACTACTGCTAATCCAAAATAGCTATTTCGGAAAAGGCGTTATTCCTCGTGGAATGAGGTTTACAGAAGTTGGAATAAGCCATCTGTTATTTCAATTTTCTTTATATAACAGAATTGCTGTGTAGATGCTCACGTTGTTATTTTGGAATAGACACACCCATAGTGAAAAATGTCTAAAGTAATGTAGAGGACTATCCATAAACTGGCAGAGAAGGGACTAGGTGACAATCATTTTATCATTCTATTAAACATTCTGGAGCTCAGACACTGTCCTTTTTTCTTATTTAAATTTTGGTATATTATTTAATACATCAGCTAAAATCATTTTTCATTGTTGTAGTCACCGTGCAAACACACACTAAGATACAGTTTTAGCCTGAATAGTTTTAAATCAAAGAATATAAGTTCCATATAAAGAACAGAGGGATAGGACTACTGATCAACACACACATATTTATTTATTACTACTTATTTATTTAACACAAGTGCCAGCTGTCTTCCTCTGCCCCTCAACCTAGCTATTATTTGTGAGCTGAATTTTTATAGTTGTCAAAACTGAGCTGTGTCACAGCCTTCCATGTCAATTCAGGGTGACTGTTGCATGCGCAGGT
The DNA here is from genome assembly GCA_032595735.1 of Pelochelys cantorii. NCBI lineage: Eukaryota > Metazoa > Chordata > Testudines > Trionychidae > Pelochelys > Pelochelys cantorii. The sequence goes on from CM064330.1 coordinate 66,844,709, forward strand.
GTGGACAGACCCCCCCCCCCTCAAGACATTTATGTGAGAAGCTGACAAATGGCCAGAAGAGCCTGGTATCATAAATGGAAGACGCTGGGGACAACATAATAAGACATGAGACTGGACAAGGTGGGAGGGAAAGAGTTGAAATGTGTCTCCAAGGGGACAAACAGCTTGAAACTGAGTCAGTGAAATAAGGGGAGACATTGGCATGATATGAATATGGTAGTAATGTGATCAGGGTGACAGACAAGAAAGATAGCCTTCATAACTGCATTTTTAATTGTCTTTTAGGCTATGTCTACACTGAACATTTATTTTGGAATAAGCTATTCCAGAAGAAATATTCAAACATAGCTTATTTTGAAATAATGCGTCTACTCACCAAAAGCTCATCAAAATAGCACTGAGCTATTTTGAAATAGAGCACCCACACTGATTGGACGCCAACTCACATTTAAGGCCACCCAGAATCACTCCAGGCAGCGCATCAGGACAGCAGTTACTTCCTGAAGCTGCTGCCTGAGGCTATCTGAGCCTACGGCTAAACCACACCCCTCTGTTGGCAGAGGGATATAAATTAGATGTATCGAAAGTGCAAATGAAGCCAGGATTTAAATATCCCATGCTTCATTTGCATAATGGCAGCCGCCGCTTTTTTTCGAAACAGGGCTTTTTGAAACGAAAAACCTGCAAAACTATACTATTGAAAATGTTATTTTATTTTCTATCTTCTTGCGAAACTGGTGAAGACCAAAAGCTCTGTGTTCAACTCTAATTTGTGAGTGTTATATTTTCCTGTCATTGTAGGTTGCTTTTGATTACAGTTGGTTGTTTGTCTGTGAGTGCTTTGTTCTGTTTTTTTGTTTGCTGAGCTGACGTTTCTACAGAAAATATTTACTTTAGCAAAGGTTATAATTACAAGCCAACACACTTATTTTGTTTCCCCCTGTAGCTGTTAACACAAAGTTAGACTTGTCTTCTAGGTCTGTCATAAAAACCCCAACCACCTCACTAAAGAATGTATATGTTTGAAAATTCAAAAGGTCAGCTTGATCCTTGCAAGCAAGTCTTACTGAATAATCCCCTGAAAAAAAATGCCAAAGATAGTGTAAAATGTCATTTTATATTGTGAACCAACCAACTAAAGTACACAAGTGTAGGGAATGCAAGCTCAAGCTAATAATAATGGAATACAGGAATTGAAATAGGGTTTATATTTTCAAAGTAGAAGGGTTCATGTGCCTGTTTTTCAATGCCTGTCCTCTTTTCGTGGCAATCTTTTGGCCTCCAGAAATGATGCAAGTATTAGTGTCTTTGGGATGCTGACAACAGTATCACAGTTTATGCAGTTTCAATTTGTCAAAGAAAATAACAGTAACTTTTCAGTGGGGTGAGACCTGTTTTAGTGGTAAAATTTGTAACCACAAAATTAGCACTTGCAAAATAAATTACTAGTTGGGAATTTTTTAACTGTCCTATTTGTGATCACAATCAAGTCGTGAAGGCCTACAGTGTAACTGTATTCATGTGGGATTGATCCATCAGTAGCTATTAGCCAGTATAGTCAGGGACAAAACTTCATGCTTAGGATGTCCTCAAACTTCCAGAAGCTGGGACTGAATGAAAGAGTAAGAATCACTTGATACTTGCCCTTTGTAGCTCTGGTGCTGGCCACTCTCGGAAGACAGGGTTCTGGGCTAGATGAACCACTGATCTGAGCCAGTATGGTTGTTCTTATGGTCTTTTCTAGACTGGGGTTTTGTATCTCTTACTAAGATACTTAAGCCCATGCAAAGCGCTTGGGAGTAATCCCATTGACATAAATGGTATTAGTCACAAGCACTTGAGTACTTTGCTGGATCAAGCCCTGGTGTTCACAATTTGACCCACAATTCAAATCCATGTGCAGAGGGGGAGCAATTTTTGAAGATGAATGTGATACCTAACTTACAAAAAACTGCTTCTTGGAAAATTTACCCCTAAGTGAACCCAAACAAGAAAGTGATTTATATTTTTCTGAAAAAGTGTTGGAATAACAAGGCTTGCAATAAATTCCCTACTTTGCATTAAGTAAATCTCTGGGGATAAAATGAAAATCTACTTCCTTGGGGTAGCAGACCTGCATCCAACACAGCTGGATAGTCAAGAGAGGGCTCTGCAAACACTGAACTCACATGTCTGTCTGCTTTCATAAAGGCAGCTCAGTCATAACAAATTATTGCTTCATCATAACAGACGAAAACAGAACTTTTCTTTCCACTCCTAAAATTGACTAAAAAAAGAACCAAATGGGAAATGAAAAAGAAAATGAACATAGAATGTATCAGAGGATCAAATAACATGGAATCAGAATTTGGAGTCAGAATTCTCAAAAGCTGTGTTGCCTTCACACAAAAGGAATATCAAAAATCTATGAGTTCTTTTCATAACAAAAATGTCTTTCTGGATGAATGATATGTTATGTAAATGGTTAGAATACAGAGCATGTTTTTTCCCCACGTAAAATACTCCATTCTGTGATTTATTATACCTTTTCCCCAAATGTAATTGGATACTTTTCTGTTATGTATCTGAAAGGTGCACAAATCTAAAGAAAGATGGAGTCAATGGAAAGAGGGGGAAACTCTTCACGCACAATATAACTATTTAGAGAAGAAAAATTCTCAAAAGCGTAGCGTGTAATTAATATATTGTATCCCTAGGGCAACAGACACAGAATGCATGTGCCAAAAAATAACACAGGTTTTATGCACCTACTTATCTGGCTATTCTATAAAATATGCAAGCACTTTCCAGGACAGCCCTTTTGTCCCGTGTTTCATGTGCCAGTTTTAGGACACAGATGATCTTTTAAAAAAACTCACATTCTGACACCTGCATGGAAAACCTTTTGAACATTTTATAGCATTTCAGGGGGAAAATATATATTATAGCAAATTGGCATATTTTCTCCAGGTGTTCTTGAGCTCCTTATTTTAAGAGTATTTGTTTTTCTACTCAAAGTATGTTTTCCCTTTTTTTGAATAATTAGGTTTTTATAAGGAAGGTTTAGATTGAACAGCTCTTTGTCTTGGCACTATTTTACTGCAAGACAAATTAGTCCACAGGTCCTTGTTTAATCAACATTACTGCTGTTTGTATAAGGAGAAACTGGATGTTTCTTCAGTTTTTCTGCAATATAGTTAAGATTTCGTATGAAAAAGCTTGATCAGTGAGTAACTTAATTCACTTCTAGCAACCAGATTTCAAGAATTGGCTCAGGTCACTAATAATTGTAGCTTGATGATCTGAATTTTTACCCCAGTCCTGATCCTATAATTAACTCCTCCTGTGCAAATCTCTGGGCACACACAGAGACCCACAGGGTGAAACCTTAGACCTGTTTAAGTCCATGGGAACTCTGGTTCCACTGACTTCAGGATTTTACCCACTGACTTTCAGTGAGGCCCTGGCTATACACAAGTTGAAATATTGTGACCTTACCTTATAAACTCTTGGGGGGCAACATTTTCTCTGAAGCTTCTAGCAAACTTTGGGGTAAAATGAAATGACTGATCATGAATAATTTGTTCCTGTCACAAACTCACCACAGTGTTGTGGACTACAACTTGTAGTGTACGTAAGTGTTCTCTCATCAAAAAATAACCAGTGGGATAGACCACATGACTGAGAAGCTTGCTAATAGCTCTATCTCCTCTCCATCACAGCTGAAAGCAACTGTGTGAAGGTGTAGTAACTCCCTGACTTTCACCCAGTTTTCAAACTTTCTGAATTATCTAGACTGAGTTTCGGACTGGGCTCCAAACCTGCTGAATATTTTTTTCCTTTGGACCCAAATTGCAACTCCCCATTCTTCTTGTAGATAACCAGCCCCAGCTCCTCCACCTTAACTATTGCCATTTTCTGGGACTAGGCATATCTTTGAAGGCTTACATGCCCCTGTATAGGTCCACTCTCATTTTTCATCTTTGAGAACAGCTATCAAGGTACAAATGCTTCCTATCCTCTCAAATCTCCCTGGGAAATATTATCTAGGAGAGAAAGAGGGAATACAGAAATAAGAAATTCACTGAAATAAAGAAACTATAGATAAGCAAGAACAGTAGAAAATAAGTACATGAAATCCAATGGAGAAAATTCTAAATAAAATCTAGTATATTATATAGTATATTAACTATATTAACTATACACATTAACTATACACTGTTGCCAGTCTCAGTTTTCTTGACTTTCTTTTTCTATGCAAAGAAAAGGCTTTCCTTTAACTAGCAACATTTGCTAAGGGTTTTTGTGTTGGGGTGTGCATATGTGTATGAGAGAGAGAGAATTTCTCTTGGGCAAAGCAATGGTGGCATAAAAGGTCTGGAAAAACAAACAAAGAAACCCCCTATGCATCAAGTCTATATTGTTCAAAAAGAAATCTGAACCATCAAGTAGCACAAAAAGTAGCACAGCTAGTGCGATTTTTTTATTATTCCTATTGCTTGTCGCAAAAAATATGTGAAACTAACATAATGAGGGCCAGACCCTGGCCTCTGATATGCTCCATCTGCTCTACTCCCAGATGCAAAGGATAAAATAATCTCCCTCCATAAAATAATCCCAATAAGCAGCGTCAGCTCCTTTACCACTACCACTGATCACCTTGGCATAAGGAGGTTCTTGGGCTAGTGAAGGATTGGGTAAGCTGTGCTCTGATTGTCCTTATCCAATGCACAATTCACTAAAACTGTTGCCAGCTGCCATTTCCATATTTCTAGGGGGCCATTACACCCTGGCACGAGATTGAGCAAACCCCAAGCTTCAATTTGCACTTGAGGGTAGCGGCAATTGAACAATTTGTATAGTAGTGGAGCTGGAATCCACTGCACAAAATGGAATTCTGTATCTGATGGAAACACTTCAAGCCAAGAGTTCCCCAGCCACCCTAACTCCACCACTCCAACAGGGTTTTGGCGGGGGGGGGGGGAGGAGGGTTAAACCTGCCCTAGGATCAAGGGGGTGGAAAGATAACAGAAAGCTAATTTATTCTGTCCTCCCAGTTCCCTTTCCAACTCTTTACTATCCAACTCTGTACTGGATAGTAGGGTATGTCTGCACTACAGCACTTAATTCAAACTAAGCTAATTCGAATTAGTGCATCTAGACCTAAAAACTAATTCGAATTAGCATTTTGCTAATTTGAACTACCATGTCCACATTGAGTGGACCCTGAACTGAAGTTAAGGCTGGCCGGAACCAGTGCCGGCAGGGCATCAGCTTAGGACTTAGAGTGTGGAGCTGCTGCCTCAGGCTAGCTGAGGGCTGTGCTTAAAGGGACCCGACCCCCACCCCGGACAGACAGTTCTCAGGGTTCCCCACTTGCTTGTCTACCTCGATGAGGGACAGCAAAGCAGTCCTGTCTTGGAGTGCCCTGAGTCCCCACACTCGGCACATCACAGCACTCGGCCATCAGCCCGGCTGCACTTGCCGCAGGCTGCCATCCGGGGGTGTCAATCGGGGGGCTGTCAGGATCCAGGAGGCCCTGCAGGAGAGTTTCCACCCCGAGAAGCCCGCAGAGCCACCCCAGTCCTCCCCATCAGGGGCTCGTGCCCCATTCCTCCCTCACCTCCTTCCATGTACCCTTCCCTAGCCCCCCTTCCTGATGTAAAAAATAAAGGACACATGTTCAAAAATAGAAACTCTCTTTATTTAACAAAACGGGGGGGGGGGGATTAACCTCTGGGGAGACTGGGAAAAGGAGGTGGGAGAGGGGAAGAGAGAGGGTGGGAGAGGGGAGGTGGAAACCTGGGAAGAGGGAGCTGGAAGGGGGAAGCCAGGGGAAGAAGGAGGAAGGGAAGTATAAAACTATGGTACGCCATATCTTCAGTACTGTGTAGAGATGTGGTCTCCTCACCTCAAAAAAGATATTTTGGCCTTGGAAAGGGTTCAGAAAAGGGCAACTAAAATGATTAGGGGTTTGGAACTGGTCCCATATGAAAAGAGGCTAAAGAGACTGGGACTTTTTAGCTTAGAAAAGAGGAGACTGAGGGGGGATATGATAGAGGTCTATAAAAGCATGAGTGGTGTGGAGAGGGTGAATAAAGAAAAGTTCTTCATTAGTTCCCATAATAGAAGGACTAGAGGACACCAAATGAAATGAATGGACAGCAGGTTTAAAACTAATAAGCGAAAGTTCTTCTTCACACAGCACATAGTCAACCTGTGGAACTCCTTGCCACAGGAGGCTGTGAAGGCTAGAACTATAACAGAGTTTAAAGAGAAGTTAGATAAATTCATGGAGGTTGGGTCCATGGAGTGCTATTAGCCAGGGGGTAGGAACGGTGTCCCTGGCCTCTGTTTGCGGAAGGCTGGAGATGGATGGCACGAGACAAATGGCTTGGTCATTGTCTTCGGTCCATCCCCTCCGGGGTATCTGGTGTTGGCCGCTGTTGGCAGACAGGCTATTGGGCTAGATGGACCTTTGGTCTGACCCAGTACGGCCGTTCTTATGTTCTAAGCTCAGGGCTCAGGGTCGGGGGTCTCACTGGACCAACTTGATTTTCATGCAAACCTGCTCCTGGGTTCACATGTGGCCTTTGGTGGCCAGGCTGGCAGCTATCCTGACCTAGACGGCCACATTCCTGTGCCTAGTGCGGAGGTCATGGACGTTGGAGGCCTCCCCCAAACCTCGATGAGGTCCACAATCTCCGCACTAGACCAGACGGATGCCTGCCTCTTGTGGCCCCAGGCAGGCTCCTGGGAGCTGCCAGCCTGGTCCTGGGAAGAGGTGGAGGGCTGGGTTGCAGCGGGTGGCTGGCTCATGCCGTGCCAGGTGCAGGGTCTGCTGGCTGGGTGCTGGCAGGCTTGCAACTGGCACAAGCACTGTAGCCAGACCATGCTCCTTTAAGGGCTCCGGGGCCGGGAGGGGGGCAGAAAAGTTTCCCTGGTTTGGCCCAGAGTGGCCACCAGGGCAAGCTGGAAAGGTCTAGCCTCCAACTAGTTCGAATTAAGTGACTACACAGCCCTTAATTTGAACTACTTAATTCAAACTAGGCATTAGACCTCGTAGAATGAGGTTTACCTAGTTCGAATTAAGTGCTTCGCTAGTTTGAATTAAGTTCGAACTAGCGGTTTGTATGTATAGACGCTATGAAAGTTAATTCGAACTAACGGCTGTTAGTTTGAATTAACTTTGTAGTGTAGACATACCCGTATAGAGAATAGCTTGGCCCACCAAACATGTGGTCCTGATCTTGTGCTGGACCAGCAACACAGTTGTATGAATCCATATCCCATTACCAGTCCCCTCAGTCATCCATCCCCTCCAATTTTTCAGAATGCCAGAAGCTTTTTCTCTTTTAAAATAAAGATCAAGTTGTTCCTTACTGAGCACATACATTCCTTTGTTCTTTGCAACAGAAATTTCACAGGAGTTTTACAGGTGCAGATTGAGTGAATATGCACTGCAGACAAATGGTCCTTGAATTTAAGTCTCCAATAACTCATAGACATGAATGCCTGAAACATCTCCAAAGAAATCATCATGCGCGATCAGGTTACAAGTCAGTGCATTAAAAATTCCCATGAATATAGATAAAAATGACAAATTATAAGAGTGCTGAAAAAGGAAATAATACTTGTTTTAAAATGTCCCTAAATGACAGATCCTCATGCACTGTTGTAAATAGTTACACATTTTCAAGACGGTGGAATTTGAGGTATAGTCACAGTGTAAGTGAGACCTAAACTGGTCCTTTGTGTTATTTATGAGGTAGTTTTTCTTTTCTAAACAGAAACCTTTTATTTTTTAAGACAAGAAATTTCTTGTTCGTAAACATTTTTTAAATAGTAAATGCTTGCTATGGGTTTGTGTGAATTTTACATACTTTTACTTCCATCTCTTTTATAGAAGACCAGAGATACATCAAAACAAAACAGAATTTTTTAATTATAAAAAGTTTATCAAAGTTTATTGACCCTGACAGAAAATTCAGCAGTTTAATTTTCAATTTGAGTTTGGGGTGAACTTTTGCACCCAGTTTGACCATTTACATTCTGAAGCTGAGAAATTAGGAGGAAACTCCAAATTTATCTCACTTCATAAATCTGGTTTTTGATCACATGACCTGAGAAGTCTGGTGTTCATGATCTTTCAGATTGTGTTATGTGATATGCAATACACACATAGTGGAGTAAGTTAAATATTGTTTTCCAGTATTAGCTTAGAATTCCTTGGGTTTTCAGAGTATAAGCCAGACTGTTACCATGATTTTAACAATTTTTATGTGTGAATAATCTATTCCACATGTTGGGTGTAAAAATGTAGTGGAAAATATTTGACCTGGACATTGATGTATTATTTTATTGGTATATTTTATGAATAGGGGCTCAGAATAAAATTCCATTCTAGATATAAAAATGTTTTCATACCAAAACTAAAGATCTATAAACTTAACTGCAAAGTGACTGTAGCTAAGGAAAAGCTTGTCAATTATATTCTTCATATAGTGAAACTACATGACAAACAACACCCTCACTGATGATGATTTTTACAGTATAGCTTCTAAAATGTGACATGGTAGAATCATCATGGTTTTATTATCAAAACTCCAGTGAGACTGCTCTGGTCAATTCCTTGCAGCATTGTCAATGACTATATTCCTCATGTTTTAACAAACTGTGCCAAATTCTCCTCCATATATTTGGGAGGGGGGAGGGGAAAATCCATGGAATGGCAGGAAACTCCATACATCTCTACTCTAAGAGCTTCTTAAATTAATATGTGTTCTGATATTTTTCAGCTATCATGACAGATATGAAAATCAGGGTAATCCATGTGGAGTCTTTGGATGAAATCCTGGCCCCATTTAAGTCAATGGAAGTATAGTCATTGACTTAATTGGGGTCAGGATTTCACTCCTGATGTTTTCACATTGCTTCTTGAGCCTGTGAGTCCCAGGTTACCAGAGACTCTTCTAGCTGCTATCCCCTACCTCTCTCTACAAAGGTGGGGTTTGCTTAATAGAGAAGAAAATGCCATTAACTAATGACAATAGATCTAGCATTGTTTTACGTAAAGAAAGCATGTGGTGGTGAAATAGTCATGATATCATGGCTCCACCTATCCCCCTGCTGTTGTTCTATCCACTTCCATTCCACCACTTCCCAGCCTATGGCCACATCTCCATTTACCAGAGGATTGATGCTCTAGCAATTGATATTCCAGGGTTCGATTTAGCGGGTCTAGTAAAGACCCAGTAAATCAAATGCTGAAGATGCCTCCATTGACCATGGTACTCCTTGCTGTTGCAAGGAGTAAGGGAAGTTGACAGGAGAGTTTCTCTCATCGACTTCCTGCTGTGGGGCTGTCCCAGAAAATTGATCCAAGGTACTCCAACTCCAGCTGTGCAATTCAAGTAGCTGGAGTTGCGTATCTTGCATTGATTTTTCTCTGCCAGTGTAGGCCTGACCTAAGAAGCCTCAACCTAGCCCAAAAGTGTATCTCTAGAACTAGGGAGAAGTAGGGGATCATGCATCCTTTCACATTTTGTGCCCCAGTCTGTCCAGTCTGAGTCCCCTCCATCAATGAAAGGAAAGATGAGGTCAATTATTTCCACTATTTGCAAAAGTAAGGCATAGTGTCCATATGGTGTGCACACAAGTGTTTTCCATGTGAAGTGCATTTCACGTGGAGTTTTAACTAGAGTACAGATGCATTTGACTATAATTTTCAGAAAAAATTCTGTATGAACTACTCTTTGTGCTAAAGTACAATACTTAAAAGCATTATCCTTTTCATGATTGTTTTCCTTTTAATTTGTGTCTTTTCTTGTCCCCATTTCTACTTCTATGGAAAAATGTGTACAAAATATGTTCTTTAAAAATGAAATAATAATACCATATCTACTCATTCATAAGACACATTTTTTTTTTAAAGAGTGGGGTTGGCTTACCAATGGATCTATATTGTTGTTGTAAATCAGGGGTTGGCAAACTTCAGTTCCTAGTCTATTGGGTAAGCCACTGGTGTACTGGGATGTTTTGTGTACTTGTAGCATCCGCAAGCACAGAGTCCCTCAGCTCCCAGTGGCTACGGTTTGCTATTCGCAGCCAACAGAAGTGATGGGGAGTGGTGGCCAGCACGTCCCTCAGCCCACACTGCTTCCCACAGCCCATTGGTCAGGAACAGCAAATCTCAGCAATTGGGAACTGAGCGTCAATGTGTCTGTGGACACTCCAAGTAGACAAAACATCCTGGTGCAACAGCAGCTTACCCTGGTGAGCTGGGAACTGAAGTTTGCTAACCCTGCCATATTTTTAAAGTTGGGGCCACAAGAAACTTGCAAAAGTTTTAGTAGATTTATTTTAATGTAATCTAACAAAAAAACCCTGTCATAATAATTGAACAAATATGTATTCACATACCTTCAGAATTAGTCCATGTTTTAAAGTCTCATATCATTCTAATGCACTTATTTAAACTCAGCTTCAGTCTTAGCAGCTCCTGTGTCATCATCATAGATGTCAGCAGTGTTGTTCTCAGACTCAGGTTCCTTATCATCCGTATCCATTGTGTCATCAGTAAATATGGCGTCGTCTTCTGACCCATCAAGCTCATTGCTGAGACAGCATTTCCAAAATTATTTTTCTATCATTTCCAAGGGAAAAAACTCCCATTGATCCTTGACCCATTGGGTGACCAGATTGATTTTCAGCTTCAAAAGATTCCCGCCTTTTGTAAATTTTGCCATGCCTGAGCACATCCAGTCAGACCACATTTTGCATAGCCTGTCTTTAATATGTTTGTTCAGTCAGACAGTAAGTGTAGTAGAACAGAAGTTAAGCCTCCAGGTATTACAGTAAAAGTACTTTTCATTTTTTCAGCCACGTATTTCACCTCATCCATCTTGTGTACCCTGAACAAGTCCCAAACAGGCATAGAAAGTTTATTGAAAAGTGCTCTTAGTTTCTTATTTCACACTCTTTCCACACTCATTCAGTAGTCCCATTTTCAACCATCCATTTTCATGTGCATGTATAATGACACCTGCAGGAAATTTCATGTTTTTTAGGCAAAGCTTTTCTTTTAAAAATAACAACAGGAGGCAGCTTTGATGCATTGGCCAAACATGATAAAACCACTGTAAAATAGATTTTGTCATTGCCAGCGGTTTTAATTAAAACTGTTTTTTCACATATACCAGTTACCATTCTGTTGCTCAGGAGATCAGATGTTATTGGTGTTTCATCCATGTTTCCTTTTTTTGTGACATCTTAAATGCATATCCCTTTCAATATTTCATAATAAAACTTTGGAAAGATTCAATTTTTTCTTCCAGGATTCTCAGCAGCAAAGATTGTACAATCTTTGTTCACTGACAAAGACAGAGACCATGATGGTTTATGAAGTGAATACAGCAACCCACGGATGTGACAAATTTTGATGACATTACTGACTCATATTTGTTGTTTTTTGACATTTGCAGAGCCCGCAGATGAATTCCAGTTCTAGTGATGATATTCAACAATCCACTTATTAGGAACAACAAATAGGACTACTCATAGTTTTTAAAATTATAGACTAGAATGGCTACCCTTCTGAGACCAATCATTAAGATCTTTCTACAGCCCAGGAAATGAAGCGCTCCTCATTGGACATTTTTTTTGGTTCTTGCCATGTTGTTTTTTAATGTTGTTTTATTTTTTCACCATTCTCTTACCTGCCTCTCATTGGTACAGAATTCATGCGAAGCAATGTAATTATTGTTTGCTCCTGTATATTCAACAACTTTAAGTTGAATGCAGAACATTTTCTTTTGATTTCACCATTGTTCACTTTAAATACTTGTATGAAAATCCTAGAAAATAATTTAGTTATAGATTTTGTAGGCCCATATAGAGGAATGTCACCTGCTTTATCACTGTCAAATTATGATTGTTTATTTCAAAGTAGCCCTGTAGATTGGCATGTCTGTGGTGATAATAGGCTATTTAAATTTTATTACAGATTTCATTGATTCTGCACATTATATTTTCAGATTGGCTAGAGACTTAGGAGGTCCAGTGGTCAACCTGCCTGAAGAGATCAAATTACACAGTAGCGGACTGACACAAGTGCCACAGTACTGTCATTCATTGTATTTTTTTGATTGACATGCAAGGTCTAGTATTTTGTGAAATAGATGGGTCAAATTTCATGCAGATACAATTTAGATAAAATAAAATTTTAGCATATTTTTTAAAGAAGCAAATACAAAACTAACATTCTGCCATCAGTGATTTACTACAGGGATCAACAAAGTTTGTTTCCTTGCTCATCAGTATAAGCTGCTGGTGTGTTGGGAGGTTTGTTTAGCTGGAGTGTGTATAGGCAAGGAGCCCCTCTGCTCTCAGGGACTGCGATTTGTCATTCTCACTCAATGGGAGCTGCAAAAAGTAGTGCAGGCCTAGGGACATGCTGGCTATCATTTCCTGCTGCTTCTGTTAACCGGGAATGGTGCATTGCAGATACTGGGAGCTGAAGGGCTTCATGCCTGTTCCACTTAGGCTAAGTCTAGACTGCAAGCCTCTTTCAAAAGAGGCTTTTTTGAAAGGTACTTTCGAAAAAGCCTCTTTTGAAAAAGAGCTCTAGACTACAACCAGTACTTTGGAAAAAGCAAGCCACTTTTTCAAAAGAGAGCACCCAGGCAGTTTGGATGCTCTCTTTCGAAAAAGCACAGTTTGCATTACATAGTGCCTTTTTTCAAAACAGCACTTTAAAAAAAAGGCGTTCTTCCTCATAAAATGAGGTTTTCTGAGGTTGAAAAAACTGCCGCATTCTTTTGATTTACTTTCGAAAGAACACGGCAACAGTCTAGACACAGGGGAAGATTTTTCGAAAAAAGGCCACTTTTTTTGAAAAATCCCTGTAGTCTAGACACACCCTTAAACAAAATGTCTCAATACGCCATCCACTGATGAGCCAGGAAATTAAGTTTGCCAACTGCTGAAATATAGGGTTAGCTTATGAAAGGGTAATAACATTTTGCCATTTTTATCTATTCATCTTGGGGGGACGAGGATCAGCTTGCTTACAAACCAACGAGATAATGAATGTGTATATATGGTAGTAATAATAAACACAATTAAAACTGACTTCTTTCAGCACTTAGAAACTCTGCACTTTAACTCCAATCTGTCAGCAATCATGCCAGTAACTTTATTTGCAATGAAAGATTTGCTGTCTAGATGTGTTGCCCATGGGTTATTCAGAGTATTTGGTTTTATTACATTCAAAAGGAAAGCGTGAAGATGTGATGTCTTTATGCCTATTGTCACTTTTCCTGTAAAGTCACTCCTTTAACTCACTCAGCGATGAATAAACGCTGGCATTTTTGCAACTTCATGTCCCAGGCACTGGCCAAAGACCTCATCCTTCCAAAATGAAGTATGAAAGTTGTTTTGTAGAGAAAAAAGTAAAGGATCTAAATAAAGATCTAATTATTAATGAAATACATATTCACTTAAGAGGTTGGAGGATGATAGTGATTATAAAGTAGTAAAGGTAGATGAATACTGAAAATATTTGCACAAATACTCACTCAAGTTAAAATGAATTTGCTTTAGCCATGCTCGCATCACATTTATGGTCATTTACCATGTGAGCAATTGACTTTTACTAGGATTAGGACACACAGAAAATGAAATAGAAGCTCACACAAGGATGTGTTCATTATAGAAGTGCTATATTTTACATGAGATGGAATGCTGCTAAACACAGCAGGGCATTAGGGGCTAGATAGAATTTTCTAAAATTCTGTCATTGCCCTTATATAGATAAAATTAAGTAAGCCATAGAGGGCTCTGACTACCCCTTTTTCAGTTGGACTGCATACTAACTCACACATTTACAGAAACACACATAATTACAGAGTAAAAGTGTACTTCAGGTACTGCTAGTGGCACAGCATGCTGTGTTAACAGAGCAATGGAATAACATTCTCAAAACTCCACATCACAGCTCTGGAAACCAGGCAATGAAATTGCCTCAACAAGGCTCTGACTGTTCCTTTTGCAGTTAAGACTTCACAAATTCCAGATGGGTATTTTGAATAAATATGATGAGATATAATGAAATTTAAACTATTCATCCTGCCAATAAATCCTATCATACTCTGGTTATCTAGTTATCTCGTGCCTTTGGTTAAACCTTTTTCATCTAGAAATATAAAGGTCTAGCATTTACTAGCCTTCTCTAATCCTATTTATAAGCTACCACTGCTAACATTCCTGCCTTTTATGGAGAGATTCAAAAATCATCCTGACTTCTTTAAGATGTCCTCCTTATGTTCATGCATTCAGGAAAAGGAAAGTATACGTATACATGCAATCACAACTACCTGATGCAGGTCAAGTATCAAGTCACTGACTTTAATGAGACTTTAGCACATGAATGTGCTTAAAAGCTCCACTGGCTAGGTAAAGGACTTAAGTACATGCTTTGCTGAATGTGGACCTCACTATTGTCTAAAAATAAATTCCTTTCTATGAATACTTTTCATTTTAATCTTTTTCATGGGCTGTACATCAAGTTTAGTTTAGGGACAGTGGTGTCTAAATAATTTTGGCATTTTAATGAATTTTTTATTGTTTTATTTTTGTTGGTTTTGCTTCTCCAACTTGCCTGAAACTTTGTTGAGGTTGAAGTATTCTTTTACTAATGAATTAGAAATTGTTTTGTGATTTTTTTCAGCACCCTGCTTTTGCAGAGTGCAGTGCCTTATATATACAATTGTGATTATCTCAATTAGATTCTAATGTTTCAAAAACATCTTGGCACTCTTCTGAAAATGATGAAATGCTGCTACTGTACAGCTTGGCCCAGTACATTCTAAAGATTCTAAAGAGTCATATCATTGAGCACAAGTCCTTCTAATACACAAAATCTTGGGAACTAACTTCCAAAGGGCCTGATCCTACCCAATGAACTCAACAGGAATAAGAATATGCTTTAGCTTAGTACAGTTAACCAAGGCAGTCAGAATCCATGTTAGCAGGATATTTAAAAGCACTTGATAATGGTTCAAGTTTAACCTGAGTGGTAGAATCAAGTAGCTCAATCTATTTAGCTTAACAAAGAGAAAGTTAAGGGGTGAATTGTAAGGGGGTAAGTTGATTAGTCTACCTGCATGCAGCACAAATATTTAATAATGAGCTCTGCAATCTATCAGAGAAAGCAAGTTGTAGACAAATTCAATATAGAAATAAAATGTGAAAATAATTAACTATTGGTCATCTTACCAAAGATTGTCTATCACTGACCATTTTAAATCAAATTGGATGTTCTTTTTTCTAAAACATATGCTCTAGGGATTATTTTGGGAAAGCGCTATGGCTTGCACTACACAGGAGATCAGAATAGTTGGTCACAGTGGTTGCATCTGTTGTGAAAAGAATTCAGAAACGTCCTTTTCCCAAATACCAGCAGGTACCATACACTCCATTTTTAGAAACAATAGTTCTGTAGGGATAGTTATAGCATAAGGGAAGAGTTGTTAAGAATTATGCACTGTAATTTTCTCATTAACACATGGAAAAATAAAAAAATGTCTAAAATAATTAAATCACTTTTTTTTAAAGAAAAGGGGATACATTAGAAGTAACCATGCAAAAGAACACAGAGTAGTTGGGAAAGCACAGAGCACACCTAAGATCCAAAAAAAAATCTACTATATATTTGAGAGAGTTTGTGTATTTGTCTGTCTGTCTGTGAATCCATTTGTTCAAGAACTCCTCCTAAACATTAAGAGCTAGAACCATCAAATGTTGTATGCAGCTTCTGATTATCATAACTTAAAGCAAGGTCAGGGTTTGGTTGTGCCAGGATAATGGGATGTTCATGGAATGTAATTGTTTCTCATTGAACGGAAAGTGAGGGGTGTGATAACAGGGACAGTTATACTCACGAAAGAACAAAGGGTGCGGCAAGCACAGAGTGATCACAGTGGGGCAGCAAACCACTCTGCCCCAGGGAGCAGCCACTGGCCAGCAGTGCGGCCCCTGCTAGCCCAGGTTGTCCCCAGGGAGAATCCAGTGGGCAAGCCAGAAGGCCCCCACCACCCTGAGCCATCCCCAGGAAGAAACTGGTAGCTGTCCCTCCCCCCAGGTCTCCCTCTGCTGAACTCTCCCATATCTCCCAACATCCTGGTTTGACTCCTGCATCCTCCTGACTCCCAAACCCCTCACTCCCTACCCTGAGCCCCTCCTGTATCCCCCAGCCCTCCTGTCCCCCCACAGCCATAGCCTCCTGCCATAAACCCCCCTCATCTCCAAGTCCCTGTCCTGACTCCTACACACCACTCACACATCCTTAGACTCGTGCCCTGAAGCACCCAAGCAATACTGAGTAAGTCTTCTAGTATATTCGAAAGAAGTGGGAGGGAATTTGATTCTCATCTCAAAAAAGGTCCTCTCGTACAAGACAGGCTAAAAATAACATACAATGTGCACTGCAAATCTTGTAAGCAATGAGATTTTTTTTTCCTTGCCTTTTTATGTGACGAGCTTGTTATGGCTAAACTGCAGATCTCAACGGCTACAGCCCACCTGAAAATGGGTACTACTCCAGAAAAGTCTGTAATAAAATGGGTTTTTATTTTATAAAAATGTGTCATTTTACAAGTGGTAATCCTGTGAAAGAATAGAGCTGAGAAAATGCAAGATGACAAACATTTCGACATGGCTGATTTAAATGTGTTGAAGTCAAAAGAAATGCAAGTGCTTGGATGGATTCTTAATGAATGTTACCATTCTAAATAAATCTCTATAGACACTGTGGTTTCCACATTAGTTTTACCAGCATACATTTCTAGACAAAGGGGAAATACTAATGGGACAATAGTATTGATTAAATTGGAAAACCAGCATTACCCTTAAACTGTATAATTTGTGCAAGACTAAACTCTCAATGAATCCCTCCAGTGCACGTCTCTCATATTTACTTCAGTATCACAAATACTTTACAAACTACAGCTCGCCAAATCAAACAATAGAGACAATCTTATAGCCCTTCCTGCACTGGGGAACTTCTTTCATACATCAAGAATGAGGTTCGGATGACTATGTAAGTATGTGATTTGTAAATAATTATTGGTATTCATATACCAAACAAATAGTTAATATGTTTATAGTAAAAAAATAGTAAATCTAATGAGATGATTTATGGTGATCTCTGGAACTCCTATATTCCTGGATATAAATGTTCATGTCCATATCTGTGCTATGTTCATAAATAATCACCATGCTACTTGAAAAGATTTCTTTAACTGTGCACTGGGCATTCATACTGGAATGAGGGCAGTTTGTAAGAGTTGTGTCCACACCAAAATAAATACCAGATCTGGCATAGACATATGTTTTAAATAATCTGGGGATAGCGTGCAGTCAGGAATATTTTATTACGTACATCTGTAACAGTGCTACATTTTAAGGCACACTTTTTTATTATAGCTTAATGTTATTTATTTTAAAAAATCCTGACAGTTTTCAAGAATCAGTCTGCTTCTTAAGAAAATCTTCTTGTACAATTCAGTCCAGATTTTATTTGATCATTTTGTGACATTTATACTTTGTAACAAGGTAAAACAAAGGATAAGGACACAAACTTGCCCCTTTTAATGGAACACAGGTTTTGCCAGCGGAAAACAAAATCTTTGTTCTTAATTCACCAAATGGTCCTTGATTTAGATATCCATCTTCCACCCATGTCAATGGGGAACTGCTTGTATGAACAGAGAGATTGTCTACCTTCCTGCAAGGTTTCTTCTGACAGGAGGAAAATGCAGTAAGTTGTGGACAGGGTTAGAGAGGACCCTCACTAGCTGAAGCTGCTCACGATGCGCTGATTAGTTGCACTCCTTGCTGTAGCCGTAGTCCCCTGCCAGTGCTGCTTAATTCTGGGAAGGTGATGAATGCTGTAGGATTCTTCACAGAAGCTGCAACTGATTTTCCACTACTGTGTCTTCTATGACTTGCTATAGCAGAAATTAGTGTATACCTCATGGTGACCATGATCTATTATTTATTATAATTGGTAATATTTAGTGTCCGTGTGATCTCATGGGCACAGCATGAGATTTGTGTCCTTGATTTTGTTCAAGATTCTTCTACTGATTCACTGTGTGACTTTCACCACATCATCTATGAGCAAATCATGCTGTATTACTGTGGAGGTTCCTCTGGTGGCTGAACCGATGCCATTCTAGTGGCCAAGATGGAGTTAGCATTCTATAGTGCCAGGAAGGAAGGGTGACGGTAAGAGTATGGTAGAAGTAAAGGCCCGCTTGAGATCTTTGCCAGTCCTATGATTCTATAATTTTGGATTAAAAAAAAAAGGCTGTACTAGGTTCTCATCAATAAGGAAAATGAGAACTATATTCTAGATCTAGGACTATTATTTAGCATAAAAAGGTTTGTCATACACAAATGCAACACTCTGTCACAGATCTGAGTGTGGCACGGATAAGTATAGAGAAAGTAGGTGGTATGTGTTAAAATGAAACATCAGTCCTCAAGAAACACTATACTGTACTTACTACATGGAGAAAAAAGTGAGCAGAATCAGGATGATGTGGGGATAGTAGACTGTGTCATCCCAGATGCAGCAATCTCATGCACTGCAGCAGGAGCACTGTGTGTGGAGGCTAAATTAATGATCCACATGGAAAGATGCAATAGTGGCAGATCTGAAATTGTTGTTCGGTTATACCAGGGAGCAGCTGAAGGTCACTGCCTGCAGGGAGTGAAGGCAGGAAAAGAAGGCCATTGCTACACAGAAAAAGAGGTAACTGCATAGTTTCCACAGGGAAATGTGCTTCTCTTGTTCCCTATGCTGCAACATTACCTGAGTTCAAATCCCCTCTGGGGACTCTGAAAGAGATATCCTCCAAGGAATCGTCTGAGACAGAAAACTTCATAGTTGTTTCAGCTACGAAGAGTGTCATTTATCTTTCTGTATATTTGTTTGCCAGGTTGTTAAGTGTGCCCATTGCATATAGTTAACGTTTCCTCTCAATTCCCCTAAAAATGTGTTTTTAAATGACTGTGTCCTTTTATTACTGTTATAATTTTCAAAAAGCTTCAAAGAATATTTCCATAGTATCTGTTGTCTATGTGGCCAAGCAGAAGATCACACCATACTTTTCTTTACCATCTTCTATGCTGATTCTATGACAAAAATAAATGAAAGGTATACTCTATTCAGGAAAATTAGGGTGTTTTACACAAGTATATAGTAGTGAAATTTTGAAGCTGTATTAGTAACATTTTACTACAGGTTGAACCTCTGTGGTCTGGGATTCTCTGATCCGGCAACATCCATGGTCCAACATGACCATGGATGTCGCTGGATCAGAGAGACCCAGCCCCAGAGATTGCCAGCGGCTGGGAGCTCAGCCAGATAGGCAGCCAGGAGAGTCCATGTCCTGGTGTCAAGAAACCCAGCCAGCCGGAGCAGGGTTGTGCGGGAGTCCCATCAGCTGAGAGCATAGCTCTGTCAGCCAGGCACAAGGAGCCCCTGCCAGCTGGGGGCATGGAGCTGCCGCCGGTCAGGGACATGGCATCCCTGCCAGCTGGGCATGCAGATCCACTGCCATCCGGGGACATGGAGTCCTTGCCAACTGGGGCGTGGATCTGCTGCCATCCAGGGGGCCAGGGGTGTGAAGGTGCCACATGCTAGGAATAGGGAAACCCCTGCAGCTGGGAATATGGAGCCTGTATTGGCTGGGAGTACAGACCCACTGCCAGCCAAGGACAGGGAGACCCTGTGGCCAGAGGAGCAAAGCTTCTGCCAGCTAGGGGCAGGGAGCCCCACCAGTTCAGGGAAAGGAACCCCACAGATGGCATGGCAGCAGCCAGGAGTGGCATTCTGCCAACAGCTGGGGCTAGTGAACTGGTTGAGCCGGTGTCCAGGAGGGGAGCCCTGGAAGAGCCAGAGGCCTGACCACACCTGCTCCAGTAAACTCCCTCCTTCGGGGCCACTCAGTTCTCGATGGTGCTGGACCAGTCCAACCTGTATTATATTATTTGTGTGCAATAGCGCATTTAATGCCAGAACTACCATCTATGTTTTAATACACAAATAAAGCTATCAAAATACAATACTGCAGAATAATTTTCATTCAGCTATTAGGACTTGGGGAAACTTTTGGGATAGGGGGAGCCTATACAGGAAGGATGGTCTCCACCTAAACCAAAGTGGATCCAGACTGCTGGCACTTAACATTAAAAAGGTGGCAGGGCAGTTTTTAAACTAAAGGCAATGGGAAAGCTGACAGGTAGAGAGGAGCCCATGGATCGGACAGACACATCTATTAGGGGAGGCTCTATTAATAGAGATGCTCTGTGTTCTAGTCAGGAGGAGAGGATGGAACTATGGGTCAGATCAGATGAGACACAATCAAAGAAAAAGAGTCTAACACATCAAGAAATGGCAGACAGATACATAGTGACAAATTATTAAAGTGCTTATACACAAATGCTAGAAGTCTAAATAGTAAAATGGGTGACCTAGAGTGCCTAGTTTTAAAGGAGGACATTGATAAAAGGGGCATCACAGAAACTTGGTGGAATTAGGACAATCAACGGGACACAGTCATACCAGGGTATAAAATATATCGGAAGGACGGAACAGGCTGTGCTGGTGGGGGAGTGGCACTATATGTGAAAGAAAATGTATAATCAAATGAAGTAAAAATCTTAAATGAGCCAAAATGTACCATAGAATCTCTATGGATAGTAATTTTATGCTCCAATAATAAGAATATAGCAGTAGGGATATATTATTGACCACCTGGTCAGGACAGTGATAGTGACTATGAAATGCTAAGGGAGATAAGAGAGGATATCAAATTTTAAAACTCAGTAATAGTGGGGGATTTCAACTATCCCCATACTGACTGGGTACACGTCACCTCAGGACAGGATGCAGAGATAAAATTTCTTGATATGACTACATTTCTTAAATGACTACTTCTTGGAGCAGCTGGTTCTGGAACCCACAAGGGGAGAGGTGATTCTTGATTTAGTCCTGAGTGGAGTGCAGGATCTGGTTCAAGAGGTAAATATAACTGGACCTCTTAGAAATAGTGACCATAATATAATAAAATGTAACATCCCTGTGGTGAGAAAAACATCTCAGGAGCCCAACACTGTGGCATTTAATTTCAGAAGGGGGAACTACACAAAAATGAGGAAGTTAGTTAAACAGAAATTTAAAGGTACAGAGACAAAAGTAAAATCTCTGCAAGATGCATGGAAACTTTTCAAAGACATCATAATAGAGGCCCAACTTAAATGTATACCCCAAATTCAAAAATATAGTAAGAGAACCAAAAAAGTGCCATTGTGGCTTAACCGCCAAGTAAAAGAAGGAGTGACAGGTAAAAAGACATCTTTTAAAAAGTGGATGTCAAATCCTAGTGAGGAAAATAGAAAGGACCATAAACTCTGTCAAATTAAGTGTAAAAATATAATAAGAAAAGCCAAAAAGGAGTTTCAAGAACAGCTAGCCAAAAACTCAAAAAGTAATAGTAAAATGTTTTTTAAGTACATCAGAAGCAGGAAGCCTGCTGAACAATCAGTGGGGCCTTTAGACAATTGAGATGCTAAAGTAGCACTCAAAGATGATAAAGTCATAGTGGAGAAGCTAAATGAATTCTTTGCTTCAGTCTTCATGGCTGAGGATAGTGAGGAGATTCCCAAACATGAGCCATTCTTTTTAGGTGACAAATCTGAGAAATTGTCCCAGACTGAGGTGTCATTAGAGGATGTTTTGCAACAAATTGATAAACTTAACAGTAACAAATCACCGGGACCAGATGGCATTGAAAGAACTCAAATGGGAAATTGCGGTATCTGTGGTTTGTAACCTAACCTTTAAATTGGCGTCCATACCTAATGATTGGAAGATAGCTAAAGTGACACCAACATTTAAAAAGGGCTCTAGAGGTGAACCTGGCAATTACAGACTGGTAGGTATAACATCAGTACCAGGCTAATTAGTTGAAACTATAGTAAAGAATAAAATTGTCCGACACATAGATGAATATAATTTGTTTGGGGGAAAGTCAACATGGTTTCTGTAAAGGGAAATCACACCTTACTAATCTGCTAGAGTTCTTTGAGGGAGTCAACAAACATGTGGACAAGGGGGATCCAGTGGATATAATATACTTAGATTTCCAGAAAGCCTTTGACAAGGTCCCTCACCAAAGGCTTTTAAGTAAAGTAAGTTGTCACAGGACAAGAGGGAAGGCCTTTTTGTGGAGTGATGACTGGTTAAAAAACAGGAAACAAAGGGTAGGAATAAATTATAAGTTTTCCGAGTGGAGAGAGGTAACTAGTGGGGTCCCCCAAAGGTCTGTCCTGGGATCCATCCTATTCAACTTATTTATAAATGATCTAGAGAAAGGAGTAAACAGTGAGGTGGCAAAATTTGCAGATGATACCAAACTTCTCAAGATAGTTAAGACCGAAGCAGACTGCGAAGAGCTTCAAAAAGTTCTAACCAAACTAAGTGATTGGACAACAAAATGGCAAATGAAATGTAATGTTGATAAATGTAAAGTAATGCACATTGGAAAAAATAATCCCAACTATATATACAATATGATGGGGACTAATTTGGCTACAACTACTCAAGAGAAAGTTCTTGAAGTCATTGTGGAGAGTTCTCTAAAACATCCACTCAGTGTGCAGCAGCAGTCAAAAATGAAAATAGAATGTTAGGAGTCATTAAAAATGGGATAGAGAATAAGAAAATATCTTATTGCCTCTATATAAAGCCATGGTACGCCCACATCTTTAATACTGCGCACAGATGTGGTGACCTCATCTCAAAAAAAGGTATATTGGCATTGGAAAAGGTTCAGAAAAGGGGTTTGGAATGGGTCTCATATGAAGAGAAATTAAAAAGACTTGGACTTTTCAGCTTAGAAAAGAGGAGACTAAGGGGGGCTATGATAGAGGTCTATAAAATCATGACTGGTGTGGAAAAAGTGAATAAGGAGAAGTTATTTGCTTATTCCCACAACAAAAGAACTAGGGATCACCACATGAAATTAATAGGCAGCAGGTTTAAATCAAACAAAAGGAAGTTTGTTTTCACTCAGTGCACAGTCAACCTGTGGAACTCCTTGCCAGAGGATGCAGTGAAGTCTAGAACTTTAACAGAGTTCAAAAAAAGAGCTAGATAGATTCATTGAGGTTAGGTCCATCAATGGCTATTAGCCAGGATGGGTAGAAATGGTATCCCTAGCCTCTGTTTCTCTGGAGGTGGGTGACAGGGGAGGGATCATGTAAGGATTACCTGTTATGATCCCTCTCTCTGGGGCATCTGGTATTGGCCACTGTCAGACAGGATAGTGGGCTAGATGGACCTTTGGTCTGATCCAGTATGGATGTTCTTATGTTCTTACAAAAGTACAAAAACTACAATTATCACCTAATTCAATTTGAATATATTCAGCTTTCCTAGAAAGTCCATTCCACAAAATAGAGAATATAATGTTATGTAAGAAACTATGAATTATATATTGCATGGGCAGGTGGTGATTGCATTAATATAATATCATCGGGGAGCTATGATGTTGAACTAAATCATTATAGTAAAGGCATGAGCAATTTATGGCATTATCGGAATCTCTAGTTGAAATTAGATTCATAATCCCCACTTGACTTTGTGTTTTTGTTCATAATATAAAATTAAAACAAAAAGATAGAAGGACTAACATTAAAAATTGGTCATTTGGAAAGATGGCTCTGTATGGTATGATACTCTAGATTCTAGTATATTATATATGGATTTAATTATCAAAAACGTGGATGTGATCACAAACTAGACATTAGAAATAGATTGCTAAAAATTAAATGGCTTTCTATTTACAGTGATATAAAGCCTTAGGTATGACAAAGAGTTAAGTGACAGTTAAAATGAATCATATATTATAAAAGCAAAACTTGTGATTTTTTTTTCATTGTGTTATGTATGTTTCATTTTCTGAATCTCAAAAAGAATCTATAATATGTCATATTTTTCTTCTGACGTGCACAAGGCATTAAGGATTGGGCTCCTTATCTATTTATATAAAACTTACCATTATTCCTTGCACTGCTATTGTCTCTGTAGTGATCCCAGTATATTAGAGACACAAGATAGGTGAGGTAACGTCTTTTATTAGGCCAAATTCTGAAAGAGATCATCTCTTTGGTCCTACTATAAATTAAATTAAAAGTAATTTTGTAATAATAAATTCTTTTCCCATTATTATCATTTTACAGTGATCCTAAAGATTTCTAGACAAATATATTACGTCACTGGCTCACTTTGTTTACAGGCCAGTGCCACAATCCTGCAGACATTAACTCCTGTGAATGTGTACAAGTTTCAGTGTTTGCAGGCCCAGGTTTAAGAGCCTGATGCTGTATCACTGAAGTTAATGGGAGCAGAGTTCAGACCTAAAGTAAGATTTGACTTCAGGAGACATCTGGTATAACCCAGTAGGGTAGATGATGTCTACACTAATAGGAGGGCTTTTTCTGTCAGTCTAACAACTCTACTTACCCAAAGATGGTCTATAAAGGCATTCTTCTCTCTATATACCTTTGTGTACTCTGGGACATAGGTATTCTGGGGAGTGACCACAACTGATACAGCACTGCAAAAGCTATGTCAGCCTAATTGTTAAGCATAGACCAAACTATAGTAATGAACAATGTAATGAGATGTAATGTGGTGTATAATTATCTCAAGAAAATCACATGATTTGGTTAATAAAAGGTACCTCTTGAGGGATTCATCATGTAAGTGCCATTTATTTATTTTAATACTGTAATATAGGTTGGACCTCCCTGGCCTGGCATCCTGGCAGTCCTGAACAAGGGAGATTACTGGAGTAGGGGAGGTCAATTCTGGTCCTTCTGCTGCTGGAATCTGGGCTCTCTTGGAATCCATTTGCAGATTCAGCTGGGCTCCCCTCCTAGCTAATGAGCTCTACTGCCAGCCCCCCAGTCTCCACAGGATGTGCTGCCCCCAATCAGGCTCCACTGCTGGCCCCCCAGCTGCTGCTGGGCTGTGCTGCCCCTGGTCAGGCTACGCCAGTCCCCAGCCACTACTGGGCTACACTGCTTTCTGGTCCAGGGACTCTCTGGTCCAGCAACATCTGTGGTCTGTGTGGAACACCGGTCACAGAAGACCGTACAGAAGACAGCACAGGGACGAGAATGGAAGAAGGAATCAAAGGAATCAAAGATGCTTTTTAGTTTTAGCGATGAAGAAAAAACATTAGCTCTCCAAATTCAGAATTGGCTGGTTGATTTTTTTATATCAATAATATTTCATCAAATTTGGCTCTTTTCTTTCAGCAAATGATTTAGGGATAAATGTTTTCATTGTTTTACCAGTTCTGCTTAGGAGAAGTTTCACGATAGTCCTTGGTTTCTGAAAGTGAGAGGCAGAATATTTTGTGGTGAAAAACATAATTGTAGGAATGAAAGACAATACTCATAGCCAGGAATTAAT
The DNA here is from genome assembly GCA_032595735.1 of Pelochelys cantorii. Taxonomy (NCBI): domain Eukaryota; kingdom Metazoa; phylum Chordata; order Testudines; family Trionychidae; genus Pelochelys; species Pelochelys cantorii. Next base: position 66,870,240 of record CM064330.1, read on the forward strand.
TCTATTGACATTTCCAATAATATGCAAAATTACTGGTTCAGAATAACATATTTTGACTGTAGGCATAATGCTATTAGGAGGAGGATTAACTTCCATGAGAACTCTGCACTGATTTCCTGTCCAATGCTGTTATAAGCTATATGAAACATACATTAATCAATTTCTGCACTGAAAACTGAGTCTCAGCAACTAGATTTTAATCACATTAATTGTAGGTTTTTATGCATAGGAATTGTATATATAAATCATAGTATATTCAGATTAACTTCATTTTGATAAGATAAGCAATGAAGATTAAAGAGGTCTAAGTACCTATCTTATAGTCCTAAAATATATATATATATAAGCCACTTGGATTTGTTACACTGAAGGTAGTAGAATTAGGCTCAGAATGCAAGCTAAGCACAATTTCAGTGTGATTAAAACAATATCTATCATTAATTGCCACCTTCATTTTCATCATATTAATCAAAATTTAAATGTAATAATTCATTTGAAAGGAATATCGCATATGTGGCTTATCTTCATTTTAATAGAAATTTAATCATACAAATGCTGTAGTTATCAGAAAGGGATACAGCTAATGACACATATTGGCATTTCTATTATTTGTGATGATACTGTGCTGCTATAAAGCATATATTTAGTGAGATTTGGCTGGTTATAAGACTGCAAGATGGGCCCAGCACTATATTGTAGAAGCCTATATATGATGTGTAAAGTCAAATTTATTCTGGTATTGTCCAGTCCATTTTTGTATTATATTTTCATCAATTATTTTATGGCCGCTGCTCTGTGCTGACAGGAGAGAGTGAGAAAGACTCGCTGGTATAAATTTTGGTATTAGCTCCCTGATACCTCCATCCTGTTGACCACTTGAGCAATCTCCTCTGGGTAATTCTAATCCTCTGCACTGCAAATTAACAATATGTTCCCTCCAATCCCTGATTCCATTGAAGTATTCTGCTATGGTATCCAGCCTCTGAGACTGCCTATTCACAGAAATACTAGGTTTGCTATCCCAAAAGGACTGTGTGTACACTAGCTTGTTTGAGTCAACTGAGGATCAGCACCTCTATAACATCACAGCACTTGTGATATATTTATGGTGAAAACAATCATAAGTGTATTATGAAAAGCTAAGATTTAAGAGATAGTGAGTGAGGATAATAAGGAAACCAGAAAGGTTACATATAAAACAAAATCTATTAATACTTTCTAGAGATTAAGTTTAACTTCAACAGGCTAACCATCAATCTAAAAGCAGTGTATTCTGACCCTAAGACTTCTTGCAGCATTTGTAGTTTGGGATCCCATTCTTGCAGGTTGGGATCCCATTCTCACAAATGTAATGGCACTGCCTGATTAATTCCTCTGATGCAAGAGGTGTCTTTTTCCCTTCTTCTTATATTCCCTACTCACTGTTGGTGCCCACAGTCAGGATGACCTACCACATTTTATGCCAGTGTGCTGACTTGGTGCTGACTTTGCAGTCTCATATTGATAGGCGCCTTCCTCTGTGTTGCCTTACAATGCTGAATTTACATGTGAACTGAGAGAGAGAGCTGAATCTACATCCTGTATCTGATAGAAGCCTGTTTGGCAACCCTGTCTTGGTTCAGACTTTAGGAACATATTTCTATTATACATACATACCTTTTTACACAGTATCTGTACATGCAGCAATTTTCTTTGCTGCACTGAAAGCTTGTCTAGACAGAAGTATTGTCCAATGCATGCCAGGGTTCTCAAGAGGAAAGGAAGGAATCTGCTGAGCATCATGAGACGCTTACCTGTATTCTGTGTGAAGTGAGATGATAGAAAGAACCAAAGCTTCTGGTCTGTTTTACTAGCACTGCCATTATTACATCCCACCATGTGCTTTTATAAAGATACCCTTTTTATATACAGGCAAAGCAATTTTGGGGATGGATGAACCTGTTGGTTTTAACATCACAGTGTTTTATAAGTTGACATTATTCCCAATGCCCAGTGCCTTTTCTTGCAGATCTGACGACCTCTCTGTTCAGGAGGGAGAAGTTTCTCTTGCTGTTGAGTAAAGGCTGTACTCTTGCACCTGAACATCTTTTTTGCCTTTTCAAACAACTGGTTAATGCCCAGGGCCTCTGAACTGTTTCTGACTTGTGCCAATATTGGAAACTATGTCTAAAGACATGATCCTGTGCTGCTGTGAGAAAATCCATGCTCAGTGTCTTTGTTATACAAGAATATTTTGTTCAGTTTCATAAACTAGCAGATAATTTTGAAACAGCATCACCTCAGTGGACTTTAGTGACCTGTTTTAGAATGTATGGGGATTTGGCAGAAGGACACCAGAATCACTTATGAACTCACAGCCTCATTTAATGGTACCTACTTCAGGAATAGGGATCTCCCTCTTTTTATAATAATCTGGGAGTTCTTAATGCAGTCTGGCTCCATATTCCTTGGACTCTCCTTTGCTAACATAAGAATGTGTTATTGATTAATTGTCCATTTGAGTGCTATCAGTATGTTTGATACTGTGCAAAACCAGAAGAAAACATGGTTTTGCCTCAAGAAGAATACATTCTAAACTGGATAGACAATACCGTGAGTCAAGCCCACATTGTCAGACATGGTACAGCTGCTTTGTGCTGCAACATTAGCAAATTCTAGCCACAAAACCAGTGGAGCTCACCTCAGGAGAATCAGACCCAGTGCAGAGAGAATCTCTGGCTGTGTAGAGCCAGTGTAATGATTCTTGTGACACTTCTTGTTCCTTGCTACTACAGGGCTTGGTTTGGGACCTCCTTCACTTCACTGATGCTCAGCTACCATAATGTTCCTTCAGTGGCTGCTGGCAGCTAGGAAAATATAGTGCAGTTATGCTGTGAGACTTGCCTGGCACACAGCTCATCAAGGGACAGGGGAGCATAAATAACATTTTTGCAACTCTCTCCTACACTACCTACTCACACTCAAGGGCTTGGGCTTAGTAGACATCATATACTATACTAGATAACCTGATGAAAATCCAATCACAAGGAGGCACTAACATTTTCCTTTACAAATAACATGCCTTTCTTTTGAAGAAAGAATGACCTTTTGGCGCACAAGGAGCAGGAGTGATTTCTTTGTATAAGAGGCTGCATGACAGGAAAATAATTTGTCAGATATTTTAAGCAGCAATTGGTCTTTATATAGAAACACCATACAGATACATAATTAGCACAGTTTTCCGTGTCTAATTTTTTCCAGTGCTCCACTTACAGATAAGTGAGTAGCTCTCCTGACTGTCTTTGTTACCATGCCATTACAGGGTTTCCCCCCTTTCCCAAAATGTTAACTCCTTCTTTGGGACTGTTGGGTCATAAATGCCCTATAATTCCTTGACTTTCTTGTATTCTGTGTCAAATCCAATGCATCACACCTAACCCCAGTGCAACAGTTCACCCAGTGCTATTGATTGGCATCGGTAATTGCCCATCATTAAGACACATTTTAGAAATTGCTCACAGATATCTGGACACATCTGAATCATTTGAGCAGCTGCTTTGTCTTGTGGCAGCGTCTTCCAGCAACCTTCACACTTCAGTCTTCTCCAGCTCATGGTCAATCAATGAAAATCCCTTTTGCTTTTCCTGGCTGTAAAGGCGCTCTCATTAATCTTCTTTATCACTTCATTATAGTGAAATTACAGTAGTTGTCCAAAACTGGCATTAGGAACTGGAATTCAAATGCATTGGTGAGCTTTATTTCAACCTTGGACATTGAACTCTAAGCATGATCAATCTTAGAATAAATGCTTACTCTCATTTAATCGGAGTGAGACACTCACAAGAGAGTATATTTAAATAAATTAGACACTTTTAAATAGCAGAGTTGACTGCAAAATATTTTGCCCACTAAGTGAAATAGTTGTACTTACTCTTTTATCCACCCTCAGAGAGATGCTCAAATTTGGTTGTTTTCCTTCAGAAAATTGGTGATGTTTTATGATGTCACCTCCGCACTCTTGTCTCTCTTAGGGTACGTCTACACTAGCCCCCTAGTTCGAACTAGGGAGGCTAATGAGGGTGACCGAAATTACAAATGAAGCGCGGGATTTAAATATCCCGCGCTTCATTAGCATGTTCCCGGGCAGTCGCCATTTTGGAAACTGACCAGCCTGGAATAACTGCCCGCGTCTACACGCCGCAGTGAAACGGGAGTTCGAAGTAAACCCCTAACTCGAATTAGCTGTTACGCCTCGTGGAATGAGGTTTAACAGCTAATTCAAGTTAAGGGGTTTACTTCAAACTCCTGTTTCACTGTGGCGTGTAGACACAGGCAGTTATTCCGGGCTAGTCAATTTCCAAAATGGCGACTGCCCGGGAACATGCTAATGAAGCACGGGATGTTTAAATCCCACGCTTCATTTGCAATTTCGGTCACCCTCATTAGCCTCCCTAGTTCGAACTAGGGGGCTAGTGTAGACGTACCCTTAGTTAGATAGCTGGCCTTTGTCAGATAACACCAGAGCCAAGCACTGCAGGGCTCAGAAAAGAAGGGGAACTCAGAGCCTGCAACTGTAACTTTTTTTTGCAGTTCACAGGGCCACTATAAAACCTACTGCCCTGGGAATTGCAGAGGCTTTTGCAATGCCATTCTTGGGTCTGTGTCTCTCAGCATGAGTCAGGAGAAGGGAAATCTGTAATGGGAAAGATATAGAGAATGAGAAAAGGTTCATAACAGCTGCTGTGTTACTTTCACTCCATTCCCCAGAGCAGTGGCAAAAAGAGCTTTACATCTGTGTAAAATATAAAAAGATGTAGGGGTGCAGACAAGATGATCATGGGGAAGAAAATGATTGTGGCAGGCTTTGGGAAGGAAGAGAGGAGAGCTGGGGAAGAAATGAGGGCAAGAGCAAGGGCATAGGTGGCAGGTAATGTAGGCAAGGAAAGATATTGCCTTCTCAAAACTTCCTACACGCCCCGGCCACTGGGTAAGGCTGGGGCTGTGGCATAGCAACCCAGCTCCCCAGCTGCTGGGGCGGGCTGGGACTGGGACCATGTGTGGCAACCCCAGCCCTCCAGGTGGCCAGCAAGGATTGAGCTGGTGTTGGATGAGGCTTAGCTCCATGATTGGAGGAGGGCAGTTGCAGAAAAGGTGGGGGGGTCTTGCCTTCCCCAGCTGGGCCTTCACCTATGGCCCATGAGCAAGGGGTTGGACAAAAAGAAAAAGGGATCAGTATGAAAAAATATGAGAGAAAAGAAAGAAGAAAGTCAAAAACTGAAGAAGAGAAAGGAAAGAGTAGGCAAAAGGGTGAAAAAAAGAGGAGATAAAGGTTGCATTGATAATTTTGTTAGGCATTTAGATAACTAGGTTATGCTTAGAGAGAGAGAAAAATAAACAAAAAAGGATGCACAATACTGAAGCTAGTTAGTATTCACAAATGCATTCATTTTTAATATTATATTGCATTTCCCTATCACACACCTATAGATCTCTGTTTTGTAGAAAGGACTGGGATGGTTAGATTATAGATGTATGAAGGCTGTCAAATGCTTTTTTCTCAGGGGGCCCTTTATACTCCTAAATTCACACAGCCAAGTATGTATTAGGCACACGGAACTTTTTAACTTTCATAGAGTGAGAAGAACATTATCATCTATTTTAATGTTTTTTATTAAACTTTGAACGTTTTTTTCTTTTGTTTAATGAGAACAATATTCACAGTGCTGGAGAACACTTGCAGTAAACAACTTCTGTGGTTATCGAATGCCTTGGCAACACTTCATTTTTTTAAATCATCCACAAAAACTTTAAATAGTTGTATAAACCTCCATCATGAACATTGTTCCTTAATTATTTTTTCCTGAAGTTCTGAATTGGATTGGAAACACTGATATGTCTGTTTTCTTCATCATGCATTGCCATTGTAAATTAGTTTTTTTAGAATCTTCCAATCATAGAAGGGTTACATTCTGGAATATTTTATAGCATGAAAATGTGGTTTCCAGGAAATGCTGAGTGCCAATAAACATAGGTAATGCAGATTTGCTTTTGGACAATTAACTTCCACAAGCTTCTTATTCCCTCTGGGATATAGTTTAAAAAACACCTGCCAGGAACTATAGAGAAAGGAGTCAGCTTGACAAAGCCCTGGCTGGGATGATTAGTTGGGATTGGTCCTGCTTTGGGCATGGGGTTGGACTTGATGACCTCCTGAGGTCTCTTCCAGCCCTATGAGTCTATGATTCTGTGAGTGAAAGGATGATGGGCATGCCTAGCAACAGGGCATTCCTATATTTCTCCTACAGGCTTGTTTTCAATGGATAGCCTGATACAGGACTTTGACTTCATATTGTTTTACAAGGAGGGCTGTGGTAATGTTTTGACAAGTTGCCTTGTTTTAACTGTTAAAAAAGAGCTGAATTTGGAAATTGAGCACTTAGGGGAGAAAAGTTAATTTTTAAGAGCCCTTATTCGGAACTATAAAAGAGGAAAGAGACATTTAACATAAAGTTTGAATGATATTTGGGAATTGCAAGATTGTAAAAAAGGGTCCTAATGTTATAGCATGCATGGTAGCCTAAAGCCCACAGCTTTCTAATAATTGTAATCTGCTACACCCCCCAGTGTAACAGATATAATTATGTTAACAGCTTTCCTACTCAGACACCATACATTCCCATTATGAAGCCAGCTTCATTTAATTAGCATCATGTAGTAAATTAGCAGTTATAAGGACTGCTGGGTACAAGGGGATCTACATTTTTCTCACCATCTACTTAATCCTCAGTGTTGAGATTACTGCTCACTGAATTTCTGAAGACAAAAAATGCTGACATTCTTTTTAGATGTTGTTATTCTTTCTGCGTATGCATTTGGAACAAACAATCCTGTACATCTGCCCAGGAGTTAGGATCATTATATTGTCCATTTCTGGTTGGAATGATGAAGGGATATGGAGGGATCATGCATACTGGTGTTGTTATTTTTTCTTACAAAGCATCAGTATCTGAGTGAGTGCTTTTTTTCCACACAAAAGCAATAATTAACATTCCAGGGTAAAAGATCAGCATTAGTGAAAAAGAGAGCCCAGACTGAGAAAAGTAATTCATTTTAAAGAGCAGTACCCAAATCCTCTGAGCATTTCAGTGAGAAGACATTTTTGCATAAAGTCCTCAGTGGCATGTATAAAACCAAATTGCATTATTACTAATCCCATTAGTTTGCTGCTAGAGAGCAGCTATTATGACACAAAATTATCTTTTGTAATAACACATTTACATATTACTAGTGGAGCTAAAATGGTAAGAATTCTTTTCTGCACTCTTGGAAAAATGTTTAAAAATGCTATTTAAGTGTTTTACCTATAAACAATGTAATAATTTCCTCACAATAGAATTATATTTAAAAGCCACAGAAGCTGCTTGAAGTGGGAAGAACTCTCCATTAGTACCATTGCCTCTCTGCTTGGATTATACATTGGCATCTATTCTCAAATGTAGCAAAAACAGAAGCATATGCTGTAGTTCTTTTTTGGGAGTGAATTCAAATATTTACAGTCTTCACTGGGCATAGTAGGCCACATCCCAGTCTCACTAAAGTCAATGAAAGTTTAATCATTGACATGGGGGGGAGGGTCCTGTGTATAGACCTATGTGCTTTGGATCACTGGACTTAGTATGAATTAATTTCCAGTGACTGCAGAGGATGTGCCAAATTTATTGTCTGTGGTCAGAAAGAATATTCTGAAGGAAAACACTGAAAAAGGATAGTGTTCACAGTTTTTCTTAATATTTTAATAACAGTTCACTAATGAATCTAGCCAAGATTCTATCATGTTTTTGGAATATATATAAACAGTTGTGGGAGTGTAGTGGCGTTCCAAGATTTCAGTGTGGTAAGCACAGCAGACCGGAGCTTTACAAAGAGCTACTGCTGCTTATGCTGCTTGAATAGTAAAACTTCAAGCAAATACAGTGTCTTCCAGAAAGCAAAAGTCCATATGCCAAAAGGAAATCTATCTAAAATGTCTGATGGTAGTCAAACCTCTCAGATATAGAAGAATATTGTAATTCACAGATGACATTGACTGCATAACAATTGAACTCCTATTAACATCTGTAGTTAACTCCTATTAACAACTGAAGAAGTGGGTTGTGCTCATGAAAGCTCATGATACATTCTACATTTTTTGTTCAGCTCGAAGGTGCTGCAGGGCTATTCACTGTTTTAAAGTTTTTATCTGAAGTTCAGAAAACAGTCCTGATATAAAATACATAGATCATGGATTTATTATATTTAGTCTTGACCTTCAGTGCCTGTCCAGGAGGAAATTAAGAACCCTCTGTACTTTCTGTAAAGAAAAAAGGGAATTCCCCACTCTGACACTTTTGGAATAGAGAGTTGTGACTCTCTTAGGCTATGTGTGAGGAATTACCAGTGCAGGATGACTATCATACCACATTATTCATTACTATAATTTATAAAACATCAGTAGTATTTGTATACTGAAAGATGCTTTCATGGAATAAGCCTGATTCTAACCCTTGTCAATCAAGGCCAATCTGCCTGGAAATTCTCACTCATGAAGCCAGAATGTGATGGTATAAATATTCTGGAAAATATGGGGAAAATCAAACAAGGGCTTTGTCTACACTGGCGGCTTCTTGCGCAAGAACATCAAGAAGTCTTGCGCAAGAAAACGTCCACACTGCCATGTGTGAGCTGTGCTTTTGCGCAAGAGCGCCCATGGCAGTGTGGACGCTCTCTTGCGCAAGAAAGCTCTGATGGCCATTTTAGCCATAGGGCTTTCTTGCGCAAGAAACCCCTGCCGAGCGTCCACACTGCCCTCTTGCGCAAGAGCTCCTGCGCAAGAGGGCTTACACCTGTTAAAAAAGAGCGTAGCTCTTGCGCAAGGAGCCCTCTCTTACTACGCCGTACTGTAAATTTCCTTGCGCAAGAGCGGGCAGGCAGTGTGGACGCTCTGCAGATTCTTGCGCAAGAATGGCCGTACTTGCTCAAGAAACCGCGAGTGTAGACATAGCCAAGGTGTTTGGATGATAAGTGAGATGAAGTAATTCCAAAATGCTTTGCCCTAGAAACCCTGTTTTTGCTTTAATATTTGTCTTGGTGAAGAGACTCCTTGGGGGATTAAGGTGGCGAGTTCTTGATGGATTTTATTTTTAAGAGTGGTTTATGTGTTCTCAACACCACATATCATTTCGTGTGGACTCTCTAAGCCCCATGCCAACCAGATGTGAGATTCTGAGATTGCATAGGAATACCATGTACACCCTGCATGGTGCAGTTGCTCAGTTGTAGGCTTTTGGAAACTGAAAAGCTAGAAGATTTTATGAACATCATATGCTGCATATAAGCTGTTATAGAAGCTGAGGGGTAGTTGAGCTGCTCCTCTCTCCCCATTAATTCTGTGGTCTCAGTCAATGTGGCAAACATGTAGTAAGTTGTCATAAGTCTGCTTAATGGGGATATTTTTAATTTATCATTTCCAGGCAATTAAAAGGTGTTTATCCCAGAATTAAATGAGTGTTTAATTCCAAGCTCTAGTTAATAAAGAAGTTATTGAATAAAGATTAGGGTGTGCACTTTATTTTACCAGATTGCTCCAGCCAACAGAGGTATTTGAAAATGTGCCAAATGAGCTCCTCAATAACCTAACAGAATCTTGTGTATGCAAAGCAAAATAACCCAGCACCTACAATGGATCAAGGTAGCCTGGCAAAGAGCAGCAAATGTTGGTGCATCAACCAAGAAAAGGAATAGTCCTGATCAGTCTACCTGAGGTCTGCATGGTATGGCCTTCGCAAACTTCTCTCTTAAGAAGGAATAGAGCATATATTTCATTAGTTCTGAATAGATAGCACATCTGCTATCCAGTAAACATATACTGCACAGCAAAACGTAATCAGTGCTCCCTCCCTGACTATCCAGGTGATTTTCCCAGTCATATTGTCCAACTGCCTTCCAGCTTTACATGCCTCCCACGGCTTTTTACTCAGCCAACTCCTTCTCTTCATCTAGCAGAAGCAGCCCTGTCAAAGTGGATATTTTTTGCAAAATGAAAGTCTGCTTATTTGGAGTGGCTGATGCAAAGTTTGGGTGGCATTTACGTCCATTCTTGCATCTCTGACAGGTGGAAATCATATTGTAGTTCAGGCCAGTGAAGAGCTCTCAAAATCTGGACCAATTTATGTCGCCCTTCCAAGTCAATAAATATGCATGTAAATATGTCACTCAGCTATCCCTTAAAAAGAGGCCCCAAACCAGCTGACAAAGGAAAATATTACACTATAATTGAGATTATAAAAAGCAGAAACATCTTAAAGCCAAAAAGCAAAATTAAGGTTATACTTCAGACTTAAAACAAAGAATGAAAAATAAAGCTTAAATATTAAAGTTTTTAACATTAAACTATTAACAATTGGAAACAAGACTGAAACATTAACAAGTATGGAAATATGGCATGGAGGCTCCACCGAACAGTCTTAATGCTCTGCATCGGTAACCTGGTTGGATAATTATGGATAGAGATCTGTTCACATTTCCCATTGTTCCTTCAGTTAAAATAAACTCTCATATGTTCCTGTGGTGAGTCAGCAATCAGAAATATAATAATTTACACAATATGAGTTTACAGCTAGCCAACACTGCACATTAACATGGGATGAAAGGCGACAGCTTGAACTGGTACTTAAAGAGGTACTTCAATATATTTCTGTTTTTTCCAAACTTACTGTTTGGGACAGGTTTGGCTCCAGCTCCAATATGTTTTTTTCAAAACATTCAAAGCACTTTAAATCTGGAAAAATGGTTTGGAAAGCTAGAGAAAATAGGTTTTCAGGGAGTTAACTAGGAAGAAGTCAGTAAATATGATGAAACCCAACATGGGGGCCAAACTATGTCCTTAAATGGAAAGCTATGCACAGCAAGGATAATTCTACAAGGATCTTTTTATTCAAGTTTTGTTTCCCCCATTGTACAGCAGCAGGGACCAGCCCTCCCTCCAGTGAGTGAATCATTAGAGATCCCTCTCAAGAACTCACACTCTTGGGTGTCCTCTGGAAGCCAGGATATACTTATTGAAATGAGTAGAAACAAGTCAAAAAATTATTACCCATTATTGTCTATACGATTAGGGAGTTTGAAAATTCTAAGAAGGTGTTAAGTAATTAGTGGAGGAAAAACAACTAGTGGGTTAATCTAAATCAGTGTTTCTCAAAGAGATCTGCAGATCCACTCTGAGAAACCTAATAACTGGCCTCTCCAGTTTGTTTATTTACCGGCTCTGCAGCCACTGAGCCTTGCAGCTCCCATTGGCTCTGGTTTGCCATCTGCAGCCTTTGGCTTTAGCTGCAAATGGTGAATTAGAGCCAATGGGAGCCACGAGGCTCCGTGGCTGCGGAGCTGGTGAATAAACAAACTGGAGTGGCCAGTTAGCAGGTTTCTCAGAGTGGATCTGCAGACCATTTTGAGAACCACGGCTCTAAATATATAAACAACACAGTTCTGGTATGGTGGCCTATATGATGTTAAAATAAATATGCTATGATAGTGTTAGTAAAGCAATGATTGATAAAGTTATGCTTGAAAATAGTGCTCAGTAAATATTCTTGCCTCCAGGGGTTTATTACAACTTACCCTTTTATGTAAGTTTCAAAATAAAACTTGACATACCAGATGTTTACTTGATCCACATTTTAAAAATGTAAAAGCAAATGAACACATCTGAGTGCAGCTTCTTTTCATTCAAAAATCATATACAAGCCAAAAGCAAATATAAAATGTCTAAATGCTTGGACATCTTGTTAAAAAAAATGGTCTGACAGGTCCAAGAAGTATACTTTTGAAACTTACTCACTGTACTTGTGTGATATATTGTTAATCAAGTTTCACATGAATGTAAAATTAAATACTGTAACTACACGCTCTGTTACATAATTGCAAATCCTAACTTTCACTTAATTGCATGTCTTAATTATGTGATTTCATGTACAGTACTTAACTAATTAGATAATTAGAATATGTAATTAGAATTGCTAGGTATCTATTAAATATATTCATGAAATTTTATTTTAAACACTAAAACTTTTTAATTAGGACAACCTACAATAAATACTCACATGAAAAACATTTTAATAACTAAGGTATAGGAAGTACTATCTGATCTATAGCTACAACAAATATGTCTCAGTGTCAGTGACTTCTGTACATCATACATCCATCTGTGCTGCTGTACACAATATTGACCCTGTGCTTGCTAATACCCTTTTTCAGAGTGTTGGCTTCCATCCTGCAAACATTTACATACATATTTACTTTTGCTCACTGAGTAGCCCCATTGAATCCTGCAGAAGTACCCATGTGTAAAGCTAAGGACTTGTTTAAGTATTTGCAGGATTGGGGCCTTCTAATGCTTGCTCCTCCTCTCTCAAGAGTTTGGTGTAACTCCAAGGAATTAATTTAATTGATTTACCTCAGCAAATGTTGTGTTAGAGCATATTATGGCATACAACTTTTTAAAGAGATAAGTGAACAAGATATTAAAGTTCATAACATAATCACAGTTGAAATGGGGAAAAAAATATTTGAAAGACAGGAAAAGAAAAACAACATTGGAACATAGATATCAGACAACTGTTTAGTTTTTTTAAGAAATGGGGTACATAGTGAGCACAGGCATAGAAGCTCATATAATAGCATCACCCTATAAACTCTGTTTGGTTTCCAGTCATTCCAGAAGGCTACACAGACAAAAAAGGCAAAGAGATTTTATAGACTTGTCAAGAATTGCTTTTTATTCAGTGAGGAACATCTTTTTTTTGTTTGTTTGGTTTTGCTTTTTTATTCAGTAAGAAGCAGAGTTTCCAGGCCCCTGCACAAGGTATGTGGGGGCGGGGGGTGGGGGGGACAGCCTCACACTACCGGAAGGGGAAGGGCTTTGGATGGAAGGGGCAGGTGGGAGGCAGCCAGCCCTTAGAGCAGCCAAGAGGCAGTGATTTAAAGGATCTAGGGCTCTGGCTGCCACTGGTTCTGCAGTACTGGCAGTGGTAGCTGGGAGCCCCAGGCCCTTTTGAATCTTAATGGTTCTCTTTGTCCCCTCTCTCCCCCCATTGGCAGGTCTGCACAAGAGTTACTGTACTGCAGTAAAGTATATTACCACGACTCACTTATTTCTAAAGTGTAAGAAAAGAGTCTACCAGAACAAGTGAGATGGGGTGTAAAGGCTATGCTGGTTTTACTATCACTTCAGGTATTGTGGGGAATCTAAGCTTTCCATTCCTGTAACAGAACTGGGGGCCGTGATCTGTCTCATTGTACTTTATCCACGTGTCAAGCATCAATTCAGACAGCCAAAGATTGAAAATGTCATAAATTATACAAAAGAAAATTATTGTGAATATTCTACACAACATAACATTGGATGGAACTTTGTGCATTGCTGATATCTGTCATGTGTAGTAGAATGTACAGAGGACCAGAAAAAGAGTCGATGTACCACTTAGGCCCTTAAAATAGAGTTTAAGTAGTATTAAGTGATGCACAGGCATTTTGCTGATCCTCAGCTTACTGTAAAATGCTCTGTCCATTACTTAAGGTCTTAGGGAGAAATTCACAACACATGCATAAGAACAGACTATTTGGGCATTAACTGAGTGAAGGGTATATGTGTGGGGGAGGGGTGCTGAAGAGGAAGGCAGGAGAGGATGGGGAGGCAACATATATCCCTTAAGCCCTGGAGCCACTCCATGGGGACGTAGAGGAGTTTCCCATGCAGCTTCTACTATTGTCTGCCCTGTATATTTATGTCTAGCCCTCCATCTTTTTAAAATAAGTACCTATGTCAAGAAAATTGGTTTGAACTGTTCCAACCTAAAGGCCTAATCTTGTTTATGACATCAAAATTGATAGCTGTGGAAATGCTTATGTCACAATCCGAGGCTAATGACTTCAGGTGGGAATAAAAGTTGTCATGGCAGATGCATTCAAACAAATGTCCTGTTTTCAAACAAACAGCATTCTTAACAAAAGTACAAGAAAAAGAAACACACAAAATATGATAAATAAATTGTGCAGTGAGTTTGTTGAATGCATATCATTTCAATTAACATAAAAGTATATATCTTTCAGTTTTGAGGTAAAAATGTAATACTCAGACACTATTCCAAGAGGATAAAGGAACAATTTGATGAAATCTCTAGAGACCAATGTAGAGGAAAGAACCAGTCCTAATAAGCAGCTGACACAGCAAAGCAACATGAAGATATATATGCTATAGCCTGTAGCAAGCTGGACATAAATGCTGTCGTAAGGGCCCTAGATGCTACAGGTTTCTGCTATTCTTGTTCGGCATCTTCGTTTACTTAAAGAAAAGTTTAAAAATGGAATTAAACATGTAATAAATAGTACAAGTGTGACAGCTCCTTCTATAGTCTTTATTTTAACATTAAATTCAAATTATTTTGCACTGTTACTTACATTTTCCATTTTCAATATGGCAATAGATTTCATATTGACAATATATAGTGATAATGGAGACAATATCAAGGAGAAGATGGGTCAGTCGGGTCATATCTATGCAGCAGGGCAAAAGTCAAATTAAGCTACACAACTTCAGCTACATCAATTGCGTAGTTGAAGTCGAAATAGCTTAATGTGGCTTTTGGCACTGTCTACACAGCAGTAAGTTGAAGGAAGAATGCTCTTCCTTCAACTTCCCTTACTCCTCATAAAATGAGGGTTACAGGAGTCGGAATAAAAAGTCCTCCAACTCACCATTATTTCGAAATAATGGCTTGCAGTGTAGACATACTCTTTGTTATTTAGGAATGACAACAGTTATTCTGAAATAACACTGCTGGGTAGACATAGCTTTAGAGATCTGGGAATGGTGGGTAATCTGGAATTTTGGGTTAACCACATTAGCTATATGTTTCGAGTTTCTACTAAAGTTATCAACTCTCCAACAGGTAACATTGCCACCCACATTGTTCCTTTTAAATTTGAGTTAACAACCCACTGATATGAATAGGAAAGGTCAGAGCTATTTTTTTAGGCTCTTTGTAGACTGAGGTAAATATCAATTTACTGGTTACACAGCTTTAACCTTATAAAAATGCTGGACTGTAAAATGTAGGAATATTTTGAATTTATATTATAGCTTTTATTCCAGAACCCAGTCCTTCCACGGGGTGGATTCAATTGCTCATTCAATGGCAGAGGAATTGAGAAAACATCAGGATTAGAAAATAAATTGTCAGAGTCACTTGTTATATCCAGTATTCATTCTACAAGATTAGAGGACGATGACAGGAGTTGCTGTTATCATTATTTCCCACTTTTGTTGTAAGCAAGAATTAGTGGTGGCAATAAATGTGCAAGTGATGATCACAGATGTTCCCTATATCCTCTTCCTTTAACCATACAAATGATCTGCAATAGTTATTTTCCCCACAGAATTGCTTGGGAATTGAACCATTTTGCCCCAGAAATTAACCCTGAAGGGCTATATAACTGAAAGGTCACACTGGCTCTACTTACTTATTAGCATAGAAAAAGAGAGCCAAAGAAAAAAACTTCAATCTGCAAATAAAATATGGATGAATAAAGCAATAAAGCTATAAGAAAGCTACATCTCCTCCATAGGGTACAAACCAAGGGCCAAGCATGCTAAAGTTTTATGTTAATACAAAATTGGCTCCAGCAAACTATTCTCTTTTATAGCTGAACAAATTGATGCCAACTTATTTAAGTGGTCTAGCACCATCAAAACAAGTACAAAACTATTCAGAAAACATCTGCTCTGAGGGAAGCCTGTAATCATTAAAAATGTATTTACCATTGGATAATTAGTAGAAGCAGAATTAGCTCTAACTTACTGACAAAGACCCAATTTCATTATTGGGGTAATAAAATTGGATTTCATGAATATGTCTTATATTTTCTTATAATGTATGAATAGCTGTGCTATCATGTACTGCTGTAGTATAAATGAAAAATCAAATTCTAATAGGTCATGCCCAAAATACTGAAAAAGTGAATAGTCTAAGCACCGTCTGTTAAAAAAGACTCAGTAAGTAGGCTATGAACTTTGGATTATTCATAGCCTTCTCCACATATAACTAACATCCATAAAAATGATGATCATACGAAGGTGAATAATGAAAGTAAGTTACGTTTTTGTTCATACAAGACCCATGAAAGCATCACCGAGATTATCACTCTCCAGACTATCTTCCCATGCCTACAATTCATGTACTGAGAAAAATGGTGAATGTAAATGTCTCTTTCTCAGCTAATAAGAGAGCACTATAATACAACCATAGCTCTTAAATGCTGATCCCAAACGGTTTTCAGAAAAATGGCAGCATTTAAATATGACATGTAAATATGACATCACTGGCAGGTTTCCTCACATTTGTGAGTACATACTGTACTGCCCCCAGTGCAGGGTATCACTATGCTGTGGTACAGCAGTCTCTTCTGTAGAAGCCTCCCCCACCCCCTTATTGAATCTAACCATTATGCCTTGCTGCCCTGAAAGGAATGTCTGCCTTTACTGACTAGCCACCAGGCTGTGCCACATTTTATAGTCAGGACCTAAGTGTCTGCTATGCAGTTTTTTCCCTCTCTTTTCACTATATGTGAATCAGCACATAGGATGGAGATTACCCACCCCATGATATAATGTATAAACAAGATTAGGCATAATACAGATTCTACTGACAATACACTTGTCACCCTGCTACTTCATCTGTATCCATTTACCTTTTTCCTTTGGCCATCAGCAATACTGCTAAGCCAATTTATTATCCAATGTATAATGTTACCATCAATAATACACTCATTCACAAAGCTAACATACAGTGTTATTATTGTGATGTACTTTACATGCTAGTCTTATCAAAACCATTTTTGAAGTTCAATTAGCTAATGTACTCCTTTTGTTCTTCAGATAACACTGCCACTATGTTAAAAGTTAATCAGAATTAGTGGAATTGTGTGCGGACAGTTTTGGCTAATAACCAATCTGTTCAAATATTGTTCTGTTTTCTCCCTAATCAAAAACACCAAAACATTTCCTCACATTATTTTACTTACTTGCAGGTCTGTAGTGGCTCTGCCCTTCCTCAGCCAGTATAAATTAGTATAGCCCTACTGAAGACAATGGAGCACCTCCCTTTCACCAGCTGAGAATCTAGTCCCTTTTTCTTAAATGTGGATGAGGTACAGATAGCTTCAGCCATTACATACATGTCTGGCAAGAAATTAAAAGCTAGCGATGAGCTAATTGTAGAACCTCTCATTTGAAAACCATTTAACTTTGAAGGGTTTGAAGTACAGACCCGGAGGCAGTTCTACTCCTCATTTGTATTCTGCCATTCACTTTAGAATTCTGGAGAAGAGTTTGTCCAATCTAAAAAGCCTACACCACTACTTTCTATTTTGTGACCCTTAGTTATGGATGATCTTCATTGTCAGCTCCTAGAAAAGTTCTCTCTTTTTTGGTCATGAAAAAGGGTCCTATTCCTATAAGAAATTAATTGGCTTATGGTAATCGTTTCTCCAGATTCTAGCCAATCATTCAGCAAAGAGCTGCCAGCAATATTCTTCAGTCCAAATCATACTTTTTGTTCCTGGAGAGGAGCTCATAATTAATCTCTTTGTTTTAACAAATTCTGAGATATTTGAAAGCATTACTTTTGCCTATGACTCAGTGAATTTTTGTTAGCATCTAAAAATAAGTCTGCATGAAAGGGCCAGAACTATTCTAGAGTTTCTTTTAAAGTCTTTATTAGGCACAGTAAAAATGTCCAAATAAACACAAGTATTAAATACAAATGTTTCATTGTACTTTGGATCTAAATTAATATGGTATCTTTGCTAATAGCCTAATAACAGTTCCCTCTCTTTTAACAGCTTATCTCAACACTTTTCAGGAAAAGAAAAAGAAAGGAAGAAAAACAACACCACAGCAGTAGAAATTACTTAGGTGAGATTGGATTTTTAGGCTTTCCTGGTTGTATGTTCTGCAGCCAAAAAGAGCATTTTACATTTTTTGTAAATTCAGATTGTCCTCAGTCATAGAATACTAATGCCCATAACAATTTCTTCCAGATAAAACATGGTGCCCTGTATTTTTTAGACTTTTACTACATTTATCATAATCTCTCAATAAATTCTTATTTTGAGTCATATGCAGAATATTCCATACAAAGTTTCATGTTCTCACTATATTCAGTGGAAATACATCCATAAATGTTACTGCTTTGAGACCAGGCTACAGAATCAGGCCTATAAAGTATTTTGTATTATACGTACTATACCTAATGCAGCAGTTCTCAAACTGTAGGTTGGGACCTCAAAATGGGTTCAGTTCCATTTTAATGGGGTTGCCAAGGCTGACAGATTTCCTGGGACCCACGCTCAGGCTCCACTGCTTGGGGCCAAAGCACAAGCCCTCTTCACCATTAGTGGTGGGGCTCAGAGATACAGGTCCCCTGCCTGGGCCTGAAGCCCTGGGGTTTTGACTTTGACCCCACTACTGTCCAGACAGTGGGGCACAGGGATTTTTCTTGCTTTTCCATCCTCAGGACACTGGGGTTCAGGCTTTGGCTTTGATCTTCCCATCCTCAGGACAGTGGGGTTCCAATGGGCTCAGGTTTCAGTCTCCTTTCCTGGGTCATGTAATAATTCTTGTTGTCAGAAGGGGGTCATGATGCAATGAAGTTTGAGACCTCCTGACCTAGTGTTCTGGCTAGTGTGCTTGAACTCATAGGTTCTGGCCCATGGGTTGAGAGGAAAGTGGTTCAAGTAAAGGAGCCATTGTCATTTACTGTTCTTTCTCACCCTCCAGGGATAAGAAGCATTCTTCAGGCTTATGGCAGCTGAGGCCCATGCTGAGGAGCCAGCTCTGGTTCACATAATTTTGTAGAAAGCAAACGTTAATGAAAATCAAATCTTCCCTATTAAGAGACTTGGAAGCATTCGCTGCATGCTTCAAGAACATCCTTGCCTAGCCAAAAGAGCTGTTGAACTAAAGCATGGTTTCTGTCTCACAGTGCAGATAGACTCTAGTTTTCACAGCAAGTAATGATTTGTTCTACCACTGTGGAGATGAAAATCTTGACACATGGGGAAGGCACTTTTAGATTCTAAATGATCAGCCAAGAAATACAACTTGCTGAGCTGGGAGCGAGCCAGGAATGATTAGGCACACAGTTAGGATTGGGCTACTAGAGAAGCATCAATGACAAGAATAGCAGTGGATTCTCTGATAAACCAGAATTGGAAGCAGTGTAATAAAAGCATTCCCTAATGATGTTTGGAAGCAGGATGTCTCCTCTCTGTACCAGATATTAGAAGCCCCAAATCTGTCTTCCCAAGCCTCTTCCTATGATGGGAGAGTCAGTTGATTCTCAGCAATGGAGCTGGGCCAGAGTCAACTCTGGACTATATAATTTTGTAGAAAGGAAATGTTAATAACAATCAAGGTTGGAGGTTGATGGTAACCATCTACCAAAAGGATCAGACTAAAAAGGGAGTTTTGACTTGCACTGTGTTATTGCTGGTGAATTCCTAGATATGTTACTGAATGAAGTTGTGGCCTAGATAAACCACTTTCCCGGTATCTTGTTTTTTTCCTCCAGTAGTGCCTGGGACACTTTGGCCTATTGCACAGAGACTAGCTTTCATTGTAATTCATTTCATTCAAATTAATCATTTCAACCGGCTCACCTGTTGAAAGGGTCTTTCCCAGCAAAGCTTGGGAACTCTTCCACCAGGGATAAGTCAAGCTGGACAGAGTCCAACTTGTCTCCAAATTGAAAAGAAAACCTTTACAGGTCTCATAGGCATTTTCCTCCTACAGGGTGGATTTCTCCATGGAACCAATGAGGAAGACACAGAATGGCTGAACAAGGGAGTGGAGTAGATGAAAACCAGTTCAGCTGCAATGATCCCCTTTGAAGGAGGTTTATTTCAAACAGGCATTGATGCCTTTGTTCTTTCTCTGTATTTTGGTGGTAAGAATGCATCTATGAATCATTTCTTATCCTCTGAAGCCAGGGCTGTCACTTTACTTCCCCAGTTGCTCAGACATGTTATTCTTTTCAACAGCTCCAGCACAACATTTGCAAGATTTCCATAGCACATATTAAAGAACATCTTTCATTTGGTGGAGCGAAGCCGGATATTGCAAAGGCACTCATTAGCCTCAGGATTTCTATTTCTGCCAGCCTGATGTACCTCCATGGGAATCCAGTTTGAAGCCTGCCCAGCAAAAAGCATCCCTCTCCCACAGTGCCCACTTCCCATCTGCCAGTGCATTCATTCTACACTGTGCATGCTTATAGCAGTAAATTTGTTTTTCTCCCTATTATACAGCAGTGCTTGATCCCTCAAGAGATATTTGGTGTCTTTTCTTCAGCTCTTCCATAAGAATTGTGTCCCGTCCCCCCCTTGAGAACTAAATGTTGAGAATTTCTGATTGAATCAATTTGTAATTTGTAAGCAATTAATAATGTTAAAGGACAGATATCTGCAGCCATATACTATACCAACATTACAACAAAACAAGTGCAGTTTCATCTTCACTGCACATCTGGAGACCCTGGAATGAGCTGTTGTGATCCCCTACTCCTCATCTACTTCTGGGCCACAAAGTCCTTCCATCACCTCATACACATTATTCCAATTAGGCACACATGCACTCTTCCCCCATTTGTTCAGTATATAACCATGAAACCTGCCAGTGTCTGTGCACATAAATATATGATCAGATTTTTAGAACGAGTGGGTGTGTAGCCTCTGCAAATTCATTCCTAGAATTATGTGTGGATATTAATAAGCTTATCTACCAGTTTGGGTGCAAGGTGCTTGGGTTTTGAATGTGTAGCAGTAGGCAGTGCAGTCTCATGTGTAGAGTTGTGGACTGGGAGTCAAGATATTTCATTTCTATTCCTAGCTCTGCAATCGACTAAATGTGAGCCTTTGTCCTCTTTCTGTTTCTGTATAAATGGAGTAAAATGCATTGATATGTGTTGATGAAAAGCTCTATAATTAATCACAGTAATCATCAGCCAGCCAGAAATCAGAATTTAGGAATATCCCTACAGATAATGCTGTCCCTGAACCACAGGGAATTGCTGAAACCCAACATAGCACAAGCTCAGGATGATGCTTCCAATTTATGCTGCCACAGGAAGTTAAAACCAATCCTAGGATTTGAAATTGGAGTCTCTACCGAAGCTCTGGGATATAAATGACAGCTGGATCTAGAACTTTTTGAAACAGTCAGATGAACGTGTTAGAAAACCTTAGGATACAAAAAATACAACAGTCAAGTTCAGATTACTTCTACTACTACAGCAAGAGAGCGCAGACCAGACCTGGGTGCCTGCAGGTATTTTAGCCTTCTGAAATATAATTATAATCAGCTGAAACTCTCTCTCAATATTCACCAGTTATGAAAGAAAACAGAACTAAGATGGGCATGAGACCATTATATGAATGCATATGGGAGGAAGAATGAGAACTGATTTGTCAGCATAAAGGTTAGGCAGAATCCTAGTCCCTATGTTTCAGAGGAAGCAAGAGAGCCAGAAAATGGTTGACTGGATGAGTCTGTAACACTTATAAAAGAGCAGAGTAGCAAGTGTACAGAGGTCACATGTAGGGGAGCTCCCAGTGTTTACCTGGGGAAAATACAGTCAGGGATGCCTTTTACTAAATTGTGTGTCTATATGGCATAGCTGGGCCCTGTTACTTTGTAGGAATTTGAAATTTAGATGCAACTGTTTTCCTGTATTAATAATCAAGCCATAGGTTGGAACAAAGAACTCAGAAAGTGACAAATTAAAATTAAACTTGTAAAGAGTTAATAAATTCTCGGGGGGAATTAAAATAATTAAAAGTATAGCAATAGGGCTTACGAGAGGGGTAGCTATTATAGTACAAGAACAGGAAGAAATAAGGACTCTTAGAATACAGATTATTCTTGAATAGTAGCCATAAGGAAACTGAGAAGAACAATTACCTTGTGCCTCCAGAAAGCATTCTTGCAATTGCTTCCTAACAGGTGAACAGAAAACTTCAAACTGTAGGACTGGTAAAAGTGTGCCAAGTCTGCCTAAGCAACCATTTCAGTAATTCTACACACAGAACAGGCATTCCTATTACACTATATATATAAAAAAAGGCATTTATGTACTTTGTTTCTAAACCTATTGATTAGGTGAATATTTTGAGTCATATCATGTATCTTGCTAATTATCTCATTTCACCTAAATCTGCTTCTAGGAAGGACAGACAAGCAACAAGCATTTTCTGTTGGCCTCGTTTAATCAAAGGCCTGAGGGGTGAGGGCCTTTGGGATTGATGCACTCAGTTATCAGCTACCAGAATAGTTGCTTACAAATGATAGCAATTAAGTATAGATTAGTCCTGAGTCTGCTCTAAATTACACCTTGGCCTAAATGAGCCCCCTAACTGGCCCCAGAATTAAGGAGCTACAATGTGTTATAAAAACATCGTTGCTCCTCCCATTCCATCTTGAGTTCTTCTCCAAATAAAGTTTAGTTGAATGCAAGATTTGAAGCCTAAATCTTTGCTAAGAGGGGAGTCATCATCATAATCAGAGGGGTAGCCGTGTTAGTCTGAATCTGCAAAAGCGATGAGGAGTCCTGTGGCACCTTAGGGTATGTCTACACTAGCCACCCTAGTTCAAACTAGGGTGGCTAATGTAGTCATTCGAACTTGCAAATGAAGCCTGGGATTAAAATATCCCGGGCTTTATTTGCATGTTCCCGGGCGCTGCCATTTTTAAATGCCCCGTAGTTCGAACTCCCTGCCCACGGCTACATGCGGCACGGGCTAGGTAGTTCGAACTAAAGCCCCTAATTCGGACTACCGTTACTCCTCATTGAAGGATTTCGAACTCCAGGGCATTTAAAAATGGCGGCACCCGGGAACATGCAAATAAAGCCCGGGATATTTTAATCCCGGGCTTCATTTGCAAGTTTGAATAACTACATTAGCCACCCTAGTTCGAACTAGGGTGGCAGTGCAGACATACCCTTATAGACTAACAGATTTATTGGAGCATAAGCTTTCGTGGGCAAAGACCCATTTCATCAGATGCATATAGTGGAAATTCTAGAGGTAGGTATAAATATACAGGTATAAGAAAAGAGTACCGATCAAGAGTAAGGCTCGAGATAACGAGGTCAATTCAGTCAGGGAGGATGAGGCCCGCTTCTAACAGCTGATGTGGAGGTGTGAACACCAAGAGAGGAGAAACTGCTTTTGTAGTTGGTTAGCCATTCACAGTCCTTGTTTAATCCTAAACTGATGGTGTCAAATTTGCAGATGAACTATAGCTCAGCAGTTTCTCTTTGAAGTCTGTTCTTGAAGTTTTTTTTGTTGCAGGATGGCTACCTTTAAATCTGCTACTGTGTGTCCAGGGAGATTGAAGTGTTCTCCTACAGGTTTTTGTATATTGCCATTCCTAATATCTGATTTGTGTCCGTTTATTCTTTTACGTAGGGACTGTCCAGTTTGGCCGAGGTATATAGCAGAGGGGCATTGCTGGCACATGATGGCGTATATTATATTGGTAGATGTGCAGGTGAATGAACCTGTGATGGTGTGGCTGATCTGGTTAGGTCCTGTGATGGTGTCGCTGATGTAGATATGTGGGCAGAGTTGGCACTGAGGTTTGTTGCAGGGATTGGTTCCTGAGTTAGAGTTACTGTGATACAGTGTATAGCTGCGGGTGAGAATTTGCTTCAGGTTGGAGGGTTGTCTGTGGGCGAGGACTGGCCTGCCTCCAAAGGCCTCTGAAAGGGAGGGATCATTGTCCAGGATGGGTTGTAGATCACTGATGATGCGTTGGAGAGGTTTTAGCTGAGGACTGTAGGAGATGGCCAGTGGTGTTCTGTTAGTTTCTTTGTTAGGATTGTCTTGTAGTAAGAGACTTCTGGGTACACATCTGGCTCTGTTAATCTGCTTCCTCACTTCCTCGGGTGGGTATTGTAGTTTCAAGAATGCTTGGTGAAGATCTTGTAGGTGTTGGTCTCTGTCTGAGGGGTTGGAGCAAATGCGGTTGTACCTTCGTGCTTGGCTGTAGACAATGGATCGTGTGGTGTGTCCGGGATGGAAGCTGGAGGCATGAAGGTAGGAATAGCGGTCAGTAGGTTTTCGGTATAGAATGGTGTTTATGTGACCATCACTTATTTGCACCGTAGTATCCTGGAAGTGGATCTCTTGTGAAGACTGGTCCAGGCTGAGGTTGATGGTCGGGTGGAAATTGTTGAACTTGCGGTGGAATTCTTCCAGAGCCTCCTTCCCATGGGTCCAGATGATGAAGATGTCATCAATGTAGCGTAGGTAGAGAAGTGGCATTAGTGGACGAGAGCGGAGGAAGCATTGTTTCAGGTCAGCCATAAAAATGTTGGCATATTGTGGGGCCATGCAGGTGCCCATACTGGTGCCACTGGTTTGGAGGTATATATTGTCACCAAATCTGAAATAGTTGTGTGTGAGGATAAAGTCACAGAGCTCAGCCACCAGTTGTGCTGTGGCATCATCAGGGATACGGTTCCTGACAGCTTGTATTCCATCTATGTGTGGGATGTTGGTGTAAAGAACCTCTACATCCATGGTGGCTAGGATGGTGTTTTCTGGAATATCACCAATGCATTGTAGTTTTCTCAGGAAATCAGTGGTGTCTCAGAGATAGCTCGGAGTGCTGGTGGCGTAGGGTCTGAGTAGAGAGTCCACATATCCAGACAGTCCTGCAGTGAGAGTGTCGATGCCCGAGAGGATGGGTCGTCCAAGATTTCCAGGGGTGTGGATCTTGGGTAGTAGATAGAATAACCCCTGTCGGGGCTCTAAGGGTATGTTTGTGTAGATTTGTTCCTGTGCTTGTGTAGGGAGTGTCTTGAGCAGATGGTGCAGTTTCTTAGTGTATTTCTCAGTGGGATCTGAGGAAAGTGGCCTATAGAATGTGGTATTGGAGAGTTGTCTGGCAGCCTCCTTTTGGTAGTCAGATCTATTCATGATGACAACAGCACCTCCTTTATCAGCCTCTTTGATTATAATATCGGAGTTGTTTCTGAGGTTGTGGATGGCTTTGCGTTCCACACGGCTGAGGTTATGGGGCAAGTGATGCCATTTTTCCACAATTTCTGCCTGTGCACTTTGGTGGAAGCATTCTA
This sequence comes from Pelochelys cantorii, assembly GCA_032595735.1. NCBI lineage: Eukaryota > Metazoa > Chordata > Testudines > Trionychidae > Pelochelys > Pelochelys cantorii. The sequence continues at coordinate 66,895,451 of CM064330.1, forward strand.
AGTATAGGTCCAAATGGTCATCATAATGTTTCCATTACGCTCTGGCATTTCCGGCAGCAGTGAAGCTCCTCCACTTCTTTCTGTTTATAGCTATATTTGTGTCTCTAAAGGCACGTCTACACAGCAGGGCAAAAGTTGAATTAAGCTACACAACTTCAGCTACATCAAATGCATAGCTGAAGTCGAAATAGTTTAATTCGGCTTTTGGCTTTGTCTACACATCAGGAAGTAGAAGGAAGAATACTCTTCCTTTGACTTCCCTTACTCCTTATGAAATGAGAGTTACAGGAGCTGGAGTCAGAAGTCCTCTATCTCAACATTATTTCAAAATAATGACTTGCTGTGTAGATTCCCCACTATGTTATTTCATAATAACGTTAGTTATTCCAAAATAATGCTGCTGCGTAGACACAGCCTAAGATGCCACAGGACTACTCATTGTATATGGCAAGTCTTTCAATGGTTCCCCATCTGTGGTCCAGGTTTTTCAGCTCTGCTCCCAGTACCCTTCATCATGTTGTTTTTGGGTGGCCTCATTTCTGCTTGCCTTCAATGCACATCTTATTGTTACTCTGCTGATGGGAACAGTTTCCATTCATATCATATGGCCAATCCATCTCAAATGCCTCCTGGAAATGATGGTGTTTATATCATCTTTGCTGCACTGTATCATTAGATCTTAGTTTGAGATTGTTCTGAGCCAAAAAATAAGGGAAGATTTTTCTGAGGCAGGTTGTATGGATCGAAGATGGTTTGGACATGTCATACTTTCTCATTCCCCAGCACTTTTGTTGAAAGTATGCAGCCCTGATAAATCTTGACTTTGCTTTTGGTGTTATAATTTCATGTTTTCCAGACTTCATTTAAGCTCCGGAAAGTGTGCCTGACCTTACTGATTTTGTTCCATATATCCTGGCTTGTTCCACAATCCTGGCTGATGATGCTTCCCAAGTATGTGAATGTTTCTACATTGTTGAGAACATTGGTGATGATGTGGCAATATAAAAGGTCATGATATTTATCTTATTGTGGTTGATTTTCCATCCATTTTGTTGGCTGAATGCATTCAGTCAAGTTGTTTTTTCTTGCATATGGTGTTGGGTATGTGATAGAAGAGTCCAAGTCTTCAAGGGGTGAGAAGGATGTGAATTTAATGCAACTTGGAAGTGTCTTCTGTTGTACTCTGCATTATCCAGTCACTGGCGATGTTGAAGTGGGTTGCAGACATGATACATCCTTGACGTACTCCTGTTTTGACTTCAAGACTGAGCTCACTATGATCAACACTGCATGTACAATTGAAAAAGAAGCTTTTATGTTGATTTTATGGAGAAGGATTCCATGTGTCTGCAGAATGTGTCATAGGATGGTCCCATGAATGCTATTAAAAAGCTTCTCTAAGTCTATGAAGTTTCTATTGAGTTGCTGTTGCCATTCAAACAATTGTTCTACTGTGTTCCATAGAATGAAGCTCTGGTCTGTGCATCCATGCTCTCTTTACTCTCTTCTGAGAATGCTATATGCTGGGCTATCATCTTACATAGTACTTTGTTGACACAGATAAAATTGTGATACCACATCAGTATTACAATAACCAAGAGTCCCTTTTTTTGGTATCTTCACTATAACACTATTAGTGCACTCATCTGGCACTTTCCCTCTTTCTCAGACTGACGTAAACAGAGGTGCCAGGACAGATGATGCTAATTCAGGATTTACCTTGAACAATATGCATTCAAATGATCCTTACCAGGAGCTTTCCCATTTTTTAAGGATTTGATTGCTTGAACAATCTTTTCCTTTGCTAGAGTGTCTGTGTTGATATCCTGCCTTCTGGCTGTTTATTTCCTCTTTAGGTGGCTACCTTTTCAGCAATTCTTTGAAATGCTCTGTCCAGCACAGTTCTTGTTCTTTTTCTGTTGTTAGTAGGTTGCCTTGTTTATCCCTGATGGTAGTGTTTATTGGTGGCTGACAATTGCTAAGCCACATCATTTTGTAGATGGTTCCTTGCTCACTACAAGTAGCTGCATCCTCTGCTCGTGTTGCCAGATTATCAGTATAATATAGTCTGTCCATTCTCACAAGGTATTTTATCTCCCAGTGTGACTTGCTATACTACTCATGATATTTGTTCTTTAGCTTCCGGGATTATGCGTATAAAACTTTTTTCTTGAGGGCTCACTTGGTTTGTAAGGTATTCCATGTGCTAGGTGTAATCCACTCCTTTCTCTTCTGCTGTAGTCTAGACAAGCTTCACTGCTCTGTTTATAAATTACTTTTGTTTTGTCCCACTTTTCATTGATTTCCTCATTTGCCTTTCCCGCCTCTATATTAAGGTCTGCAAGTACCTGAAATCTGTTATTTAACTGCAGAATGAAGGCCTTCTGTATTTCAGGGGACTTCAGCTTGCCAATGTCACAACAACTATGGGCTTTATTTGGTGGACCCTCACTTCTCAGTTTCAGCTTGGTAGAGAATCTCAGAGAGTGATGGTCACTGCTAACATCTGCACCGCTTCTCATTTTCACATCTGTCAGTGGCCATCACCATTTGCCATTAATGATCACGGTCAATCTGATTCTGATCTCTGCCATTTGGAGAATATCATGTCAGCTTGTGATTTCTTGATTTTAAATTAGGGTTCTGCCGATGATTAGGCCATACATGTTACAGACATCAACAAGCCTTTGTCTGTTTTCATTCATGGTGCCACAATCATACCTGCCCACTGCTTTGTCATTCATGTTGTCCTTACCAACCTTGGCATTCTGATCTCCTATAATGATATATAGGTAATGACGTGGTACCCTTTCTAACTCCAACTGTAATGTAAGGTAGAATTTGTCCTTTACTACTTCATCACTGTCATTTTTCAGAGCATAGCACTCAGTCAGAGTGATATGAGAGCCAGACTAAAAGGAAACACAATAATAATTCTGATGCTGCTGGACTTCTAGTCAAGTAAGGAATGCTCTACTTCTTTCTTCAAAAAGATTGACAACCCCAATGATATTGTCCATCATGCCATCCAGAATACAGCAAAGTTATCCCCAAGGCTGTTGTTAATCTTTCTGATTCTGTACAAAAGGGAAGAGGAGTGCAAGATACCAATTCTCCAATACTTAGACCAGACCAGGCCTCATTGCAATTTAGAACATCTTCTGGGCAGCTGTAAGTTCTGCAATTGACAAGAAGCCTATGGAAGACAGGCAAACTGGAGCACAGCTCTTCCATGTCCCCTCCCAGTTTCCTTCCTCTCCAGTGTGTCCTCTACAGTGGGTGTATCAGAATCTTGATTTGGGATATTTGATTTCCTATGCCAAAGAAATTCTTTGAGTCATTTTGCATCCAGATTATGGCCTTTTTATACTGCTTTAGCAGCCTACAAAGGCATAAACTCAGTAGAAAATATGGCCAATTGTACTTAATATATTTAAACCCAATTATTCCTCTTTGGATAATTATTCCTTATGGATAAGGGTACTCATTTTTGTTGTACTGAAATTTGAACAAACATCACAATTTCTTAGGAAGATCAATCAGTCCACACAGAGGCTATGTCTACACTGCATTCCTCTTTTGAGAGAGGAATGCAAATGCAGCCAAGTGAAATTGCAAATGAAGCGCGGATTTGAATTTCCTACGCTTCATTTGCATAATAGCATCTGGGCGCTTTTTCAAAACAACCTATTTCAAAAGAAAAAACACAGTCTAGATAGGGTTATTTCGTAAAAAACCCCCCCTTCTTTCAAAATAATCCTTAAACCTAATTTTTTAAGGAGTAAGGGTTATTTCGAAAGAAGAGTTTTTTCTCGAAATAACCCCATATAGACTGCAGTTTTTCTTTTGAAATAGGGTATTTCAAAAAAGCACCTGGATGCCATTATGCAAATGAAGCATGGGAAATTCAAATCCGTGCTTCATTTGCAATTTCTCTCATCTGCATTTGCATTGCTCTCTCGAAAGAGGAATGCAGTGTAGACATACCCAGAGTGAATAACAATCCACAGAAGCAAAAACTGCCCAGAACTACATAATTCATTGTATGTCTCATCCCATGTTGTCCAACCATTTCCACTCTAGTGAGCTAGCCACACTCAAACAGACAAATAGCCACATTGTTCAAGCCAACTAGCCACACTCTACTGGCCAAATGGCTAATGGCTAACGTGTTGGACACCGTGGGTCTAGGCCAAATCTCTCTAATGTTTTTGATAAATTAAGAGATGACAATGCTGTATTACAGCACTGAGCTGTCCATGAATCCAATCCATTCTATTCTTTTCTTTGATCTCAAAGCCTGCAAGGATCTGTTTAAGAAACACACATTAAATGATTTATTTGTAATGGCCAGAAGGATGGTGGAAAGAAAAGATTCCATAGTATATTTAAAGGCTGTTATTTGACCTTTTCTTTGTGCACAAAGGTAGTATTAAGCTCTGGTGTAACATACATCTTGTTCTTTTTACTTGGGCCTCTTTGCTTGGTTTCAGAAGCAGAGGAACTGGTCCCACAGGCATCTGGAACCATGCCATTTCTCAGTCCTTTATACCACCTTTAACTTTCTTACAGTAGATGTTATGTAGCTAGGGTTCAAATGCAGCTCATTCACTGAAGGTGCATTTATAATCAGGGCAAAAGGCAGAGATAATGTTGCTACTTAGAAGTAATGAAATAAATTAGAAGCTATGAGCGTGGAATTATTTGCTTTACATCCATCTTGTCTCCTAAGGAGTATTTTGAAAATGTAGACTACTCAGTCAAATGCAAGAATCTCTTGCAATAATGCTAGACTGAAACAAGGTTGTAAGGGGACTTACTTAATGGTTTAATCCTTCAAAATCTACTAATCCAGAACAGTAAAGAACAGGCTATTAAAAATGGCATGTAAATTTATGAAGTAATAAATAGTCATCTCAACATGCAGAGTTGTTGCGAGGTTTTGTTTTGTTAAGATACTTTCTTTTTAAAAGAAAATGAAATGGAAACTTTGGCATTGAAATGATGTTATATTATAATGGAAAACCAAAGTAGTAAAGTTCCAAGTTAAACCTGACATGCCAATTCCACACCTTTATAATTAACAAACATTGGAAAATGTGAGCTGACAGAGCTTTGTCAGAATGAGCAGGTGAGTGCATTTACCCTTTGGAAAGAAGTTCAAATATTTAACTTTAGCTTATTAGTTTTAAAATAGAAATAAGGAAGTTCTAAAACCATTGTTATGGAAATTTCTCAGGATCTGACTCTATTTTTTAGGTGGGTTTATAACCAGAGGTGGCTTATTTTGGGGTCTGTTTTGGGTATTAGATTTTACTAAACTGATTGCTCTTGCTAGGGTTTGATCAAAGTTTGATCAAAGTTTTAAGAGAAAATTGATCTCATGAGATTCCTACCACTTGGGGTAATATCTAACCAAAACAACTGAGATGGCTTTTTGAATTCAGACATTAGTCGTAAACCTGCTTTATATCTGAATCCTATTAAAATTGATAAATACAGAAATCACTAAATTTTTAGCTTGGTCCTCCAATGTTTTGCACTTAAAAACTGCAGACTCAGATTATTGAAGGTGCACTCATATTGATATGCGGCTTGTTGGAAATTTTCCAATGAATTTTCTTTCCATCAGAAAATGCTAATTTGTGGACAGAAAAAAGTTTTGCAGACATATGTGGCATTCAACAATAATTGAAACAGAAATTGAAAAAAAAGTATTTCAATAATGTTGAAATATTCAATTCCAGCCTTTCTGAATGAAAAGTTTTGATTTTCCATTTCAAAATTACTTTTTCAGGTCTTTTAGTTTTATATTGTAAAATACAATATGAAAAAAATAGATTATTTTTCTGAAATGAAACATTTTAATCAACCACAAATTGAATTATTTCTCGGCATTTTGGCTCATGTGAAATTTTGAATTATTGTTTGTTTGTTTGCTGTTCTGGAACATAAGAAATTTTAATATTGCAAGACCCCCACCTCCCAAAGCAACATAAGCATGTGATAATTTTGCTTTGCTACACAATTAGTATTTAAAAGCAACTCAAAGACAAAGGACAAAGTGGAAATTGTGGTTAAACCCAGAATGCAAATTTGTTAAGATAATTCATCTGCATTACACAGTCAGGAAAGTCTTAAGCAAGAAAAAGTTGTACAATTGCATTGAACTAATTTTCTTTTCCCAATACAATATAAACAGTGAGTCAAAAATACAGGCCAGTTATTTTAAATCATTATGTATTTGTAAGCAAAACTAACAAAACTGCCACAATGTATAATTTTCCTTATCAGTTGTTAAATATATATATGAAAGCTCTCCTTTCCACTGCATTTTCCCCCATTACCTAACAACACTTTATTTCCCAGTCAATGTTTCCTTTTAGAATTTAATGCCTTGTGTAAAGGTTTGTAAGGCTATAAATAACATCATAAATAAAAAAAATCTAATTATAACATAACTGGGACTTAGCGCTATGAACTACTAACACCACTTAAAAATGATCCAGCTGAACAGACATATGGTTTACTTAATGCCATTTAGGTATAAAATGTGCCTAATTGATTAGGCAGTCAGTGGGTAGTTGTATCAGCTAAAATGGGCAGTGACTAAAAATAGCTATGTAGATGTATGGAATGAAAAAATGTAGAACTTCTGAAAAGTCAAGTGTATAAAGTTGCAGTCCAACTTAAGCAATGGATACTTATTGTACTATATGGTATTCAAATCTACTTAAATCTAATGCATCGGTTTAGTCTGACAACATCTGTACAAATCTCCTTGCAAGCCCTGCTCACAGTGTCCCTGGTCTTGTACTATTACAATTCAGTGGGAAATGTGCCTTTAACTTCAATGAACCATGGATCAAATCATGTATGGTCTCTGCTGTGTTTTATTTGTATGAACATGCATATCCTGGACATTAAAGGAGCACAGACAACTCTTATTATATCTAAGGTGATAAACTGCAAAAATGAGGACTGCTCAATTTTTTATATTACGTCATTTTTTTAACATTTTGTATTTAAGACATTGTTTAGACATTAAAAACAAATTAGTTAGTTTCATTTTTGTATCCTGTCAGTTTAACCTTTTGGTTAACACATCAGTATTTTGGAAACAAACATTTGAACCCAACAAACCATTGTACCATTGATAATTTTTAAAATGCCATAAGAAAATTTCTATTACCTTTGTGAACCTTTGCCCCACAGCCCATTTTGTTATATGATACCTAAATTTTTGCATATTTAATACCTTACAATTTCCATTATGCACAGCTTCTTCTCTCTTTCTCTTTTACATTTATGACTTACAGTATTTTATATCTTCAGAGGCATAGCTGAGTTAGTCTGTAACTGGAAAAACTTAAAAAACAACAAATAGTCCAGCAGCACCTTAAAGACTAACAAAACATGTAGATGGTATCATGAACTTTCGTGGGGACAACCCACTTTTCAGATGAATGGAATATGAAAGGTCCAATTCCAAAATAAATATGGGATGGGGTGGGGAGAGAAGGAAGGGAAAAAAGGGGGAGGAAAAGTCATTTAGCGTGTTCATGTTACATGAAGCTGATAGAGAAGGTGCAAATTGTACTGAAGACCAGTATTTTACATGTGTTGTTCCATGATAATTACTCTCTCTGGGATATATTTTCTTTCCACAGGTTTTTTTTTATGTGGGGAGAAAAGTTTACAACTCCCACCCCATATTTTTCAATTCGCTAAATGAAAAATTGTGGATCCCAGTGAAGTTTAGGAAGCTAAAATTCAAAGATCACATGGAACATGCCTTATCACATGATTTCAGCACATCATCATTCATGTGATTATCAGTAATATTCTGTTTTTCACTGGGACAATCTTAGAAGATCAACACTTTTCATTTTAGGTCCCACCTGGTATTTGCCTTAATGATGGTGAAAAAGAGCCAAATTCAGACCTCGTGTATGTGGGTGAACAACTTCACTAAAATAAATGGGAGTGAACCCACTTAAGCAGCTCTGAATTTGGCTTGCTGAGTACAGATCCAGTTCCAATGCTTCTTATATTTTAATTGATACTGAAATCTACTTAGCTGGAGTTTCCTGCTTAGAAGGAATAAGTGCCACTGTTCCAGAGAAGGAGAACACTGTTCATCATGTGTCAGAAGAAAGCTTACAATGCTGCAGCTAAATTCACAGAACACCCATTCAGTATGTATATTATACCTGCTCTGCTACTTTATCTTGCTCCTGTTTAGTTACTTTTCCTGCTGCACTTCCCTTCAGTCTCATGATTACTTATATTATTCTCTCTCTCTCCCACTCACACACACACTCAGTTATACTGGACAGGAGACACTGGATATAGTTTAATTGGGCCACAACTATACTATTAGAAGTGTGGGAGTATCCAGCAGATAAAAGTGCACAGTGTACAGTGCAGGTAATTCCATAATATTCTGAATATCTACATGACAGCTTCTGACAGCCTCTCGATTTCCACCTTGTTCTCCAGGTAACCTGCTTCTAGGACCTTACCATCCTGCTTCCTTGAATGATCGTTAAGGTAGTCTATACAGGAAGTGGGGGTTGGTTCCCTGGCATGCCAGTCATAGGCCTTCCAAACCTTCTCTGTTCCGTGCCTGTAACAAACACCTCCTTTAAATTCTTTGCCAAGCCATTTATTTGATCATCGTTTCCCCTCCCTTTGGTGCTCTGGATATCTGTCCCACACATACATACTGAGTTGTGATATCATAGCTAACTCCCATATTCTACTCCCCTTACAAAGCCCTCCACCCTGAACCCACTTGGGGAAAGTGAACCCTCTCCTCCCCACCTCCCTCACATACACATTCTGCCTTTGTCAATCTGGTGGCAAGAGAAAAATTCCTTCTCGGCCACCAAAAATGAGCAGCTGATGCAATGCTCACACGGGGTCCTGCCCAAATGTGGTATTTTGCATCTTCTAAGGGTTGTAAAGTGGGTGCTGCTCCCCCCAAGTCCAAGCAAAAGTGGAATTCTCCCTCTAGGCATTCCCCTTTATCAACTCCTTGACCTTCTGATGCCTGGAAAATGAGAATTAGCATTGCCACATTGACATTACTCTGCTTCTGCCACCGAATTAATGACTCTCCCCCCTTTAAAGTATATACCCTATCCCACAGCACCCCAGCAAGTCAGAAAATGCACCCCTCCCCACTTAAGCTGCAATGTGGTCACACTCAAAACACCAACTTAGCACATTTTATATTTATCACTTGCACTATTTTCTGAGTACTTACACTAGACATGTTATTTATACCTCCACTTTCTGATTTTTGAAATTAGTCCATCAACAGCTAACACTCAACACGTTTGGAATCCAGAGTTACTGTAGCCATTAGTTAGAAGAAGGAAGAAATAGACTTTTAAGTTCCTTAGGCTTTTTTAACATTTTTACCTTAAACCTTAAAAATGAGCAGAACTGAAGTCTAACTCCCATTTTGAAATGGGTGCTTAGCTGTTTTTTAATGTAATCAAAGTCTAGTCTTCTGTTTGCAAGAATATTGCATCTATCATCATCTAGGACATAAAATCCATTGATAAATTGTCGGATATATATTGAACGAGGGCAAAATTTTCCTTCTCTTTTTTTTTCCAGGATGCTCACAACAATAACCATGGAAAATTTGAACCAGAGTTTTGAAAACCATGAGGTATGTTAGACTAATCTGTATTTTTATCATATACATTTAAACATTTTTGGTTTTGATTAAATGAAGGATTTTAAAATTCTCAGAAGGAAAACATTAGCTCTTAGCCTCTTAAAATTTAAATGCAATATATGTATGGAACAATTCAACCAGGAATTACTCCAGAGTGGCTCACACTGTTTTATTATAAAACCTTACACGTGACATTTCGCTAGATCCTTGTATTTTGGGAATCTTTTAAAAAACAATCGGGAACAATATAATACTTTAATGTATTTTAATTTGACAATGAGGCAGTTTATGAAAGTCCATTGAGTGGGTGTCTGTTGTTTTATGAGACTGACTTACATCCCCAATAAATGCTGTAACTACAGCATAGCTCTTCCTTTCATTTTTTTTCTCATTGGCTTCTCTATGCCTGTATTTGATTAGGCATAGAAAGATAAAAGCACATTACCATAATTTTCACAACACAAATGCAGAATTAAAGAAAGCTTTAAGTTTCTTGCAATTTTCTTTCTAGAGGCTCCAGACAGCTGCTAATCATTATGTTCATAATATTAAAGCAAGACCCCAGGTTAGTTTGTCCTGGTTCATTTACAAGGATCTTCTGTAATTGATTAGACTCACATGGTTAATAAGGATGTCAGGTAAAAGCCATTGGGCTATTTATTTCTCTTAAGTTATTAACTGTCAGTACTCCATGGAGTAATTCAGATTTTCTGTGAAAGGCCTAGAAATGAGGCTCTACAGCTCAAGTTCTTAACTGTATTAGGCAGCTAACCTGTTTACCATCCCTTCTTGCCATAATGTCATTTTTTTTCAAAAAGCTTTCATTTCAGGTATGTTGTACAGCTCTAGGCTTTCAAAAGCTGTTGCTAATGGCAGTGAGAGTACTTTGGGATGACAAGTGGATTATAAATTTGCTAGAGACTGAATAAATAAATCAAACTTATTTTCTCCCCACCTTCCAAGTCACTTTTGCTGGAAGTACCTGAATTTATTTTTGATAGCTTTTGAATTGGCACAAAGAGCCATGGCTACGCAAATTGGGCCCTTCTGGATCATTTAAAGCTCAGAGTAACTCAGGACTAAACTGACATACTAGTTTAGAGTGGCTATGTAAAATCTGTGTGTCCAAATGGAACTGAGATGCAGAGGTCACAAAACCTGAAACTCCCATCTTCATTAGTTTCTACTCCATTAGAGGAGAATATCATTGGAATGTTAAAGGAACTGCATGACAGGCAAAGAACTTATTTAAAAATTCAGTGTCTGAGGTGAATGGAGCAAATAGAACACTGCCACTTCTTTATAGAATAAAAAGGCAAATGTATCTTCAGTTTTCCTTGTGCAATTTCTAGTCACCACCTAAACTTATCTAAAATAAATCACTGCAGGAACTATTTCCTTTTGAAAATGTTTTATATTATAGGTGGCATTGGTAGTGATGCTTATAAAGTTTCTCTTACCATTTTCACTGTAACACCACTGTTGTACTATAAGACCAACTTTACCTAATGTTAACCACTCTTGCTCAAAGTTTTCATGACAGATGTTTGCCTTAGGTTGATATTTTTAAAGCAAATCTATTCATCCAGTTCCTGTAATAAAATTATGAGAAAATTGTTTTGCTGCTGTTCAAAAATTCTGACAACTGTTCCATTGAGAAGCTACTGTATCTTCATGATATGGAGCAAGGGCTTGAAATTTGGTAGGAGGGTACCCTAATATTGTGGATGTGCATTTTACTATTTTTGTGAAAATATATCCACTCAGGCCAAGTATTAAGACTCAAAAATTGCAGGTCATACATTTTAATCAAATGTTCATTTGAGGCTAGTCACTAAATTCTGCAATTTCTTCTCCTCCAAGCATGTTTCATTTCTGCATAGTTCCTAGGTACTGACTGGACTGGGCATGTGTAATCCATGCTTCTGCTGATGTTCCTTTTTAACAGCACTAGTTAGGTTTTTTGGTGTGTCTGTGGGAGGGGGGAAGAGAATTGCCAGAAGAGTGGATCAGCAGTCCACTGACTCCAGATAGTCTGAGACTAGCAGGCAAATGAAGGCAAAAGTTAACAACTCTTGAAGCATGCTCCATGAGGCATAGCCATTGGTGGGGTGTGTGTGGGTCTGGGTGTGGGTGTGGGTGTGGGTGTGTGTTGGGGGGGAGGGGAGAAGAATTCCACTCCCAATAAAAAGAAAAAAAAAATCACATTCTCGAGTTAGATGAGCCATACCAGAATTCAGGTAAAGATCCCTGCCCTGAGGCTTGATCCTCACAGGCCTCCTTTTACTAATTGCTAGATATGTGTTGGAACTAAACTTAATTAGGGATTCCCTGTTGGGAACTGTTGCTGTAAGACGTTTAAGAATATTGTAAGATGTGTATCTGTGATGTATATTTTATGGGATGCAGGTGGAGGGGAGGGTCTGCTGCTGAAAACTTTTGAGTTCATCCATATTCAGTGGAAACAGCCATATCTGAGAGAAGATAAGAACTCTTCCCTGAGAGATGATGGTCACAGGCCTACTTTATGAATTGAAGCAAAAAGAGAACCAAAAAGAGAACACCAACCAATTCAAAGAACTGGGCATTTAATTGATCAGATCAGAATATTGTGATAAAATTAATGCAGAATCAGAAGTCTGTATTTTAAATGTATGGGATCTGTGGCCTGTGTACCTTTTGGCACCGAAGAAATCTGTATGTGATACTATTTTTCATAATATTTGGAACATTGAATAATGATAAGATTGCATTTAAATTTACAGGAAGTCTTCATTAGTCCTCAAATTGTCTGACCAGTTTATTAATTTTTTTGTGCATTTTTATTCCAAACTGGAGCAACTCAAGATATGGGTGTCATGACTGTCCTAATGTGCATAGTTATCTAATGTATTAATATCCACTGGTGGGAGTTCCACTGTCAAGACAGACTGAATCCACTCACTATTTCAGCAATGAAATGGAATTACAGTGCATACTTATGTAATCACATTTTAGCAGGTTACATATGTACTATTCTCATAGAACACCTGGGGCTGCAAGGGCGAAGTAGGAATTTCTCTGCCTTTTCTCCTCCTGGTGGCTATGGGCTGTGATAGTGCAAGTTAATGGAATGGAACCACAGAGTCTTCTCTTCCGAGCAGTCAATGCTTCTGCTGCTAGAGACCAGGCACTGTGAAAAAGAAGGAGGGTCAGGCCTGACTGAAAGGCTGAAGGGTGAGGAGCTTGGTGGGTGGGGAGAAATTGAGATAGAAGCTGTGTAGGAGAGCAGAATGGGACAGGAGCTGGTGATGTGAGGAATGGGAAAGGAGCCAGAGGGGAGAGAAGGGATGGGAAAATGGAAGCATGGAGATAGAGAGTGAAGACTAGGACAAGGAAAGACTAGAGGGCACTGGGATAGAAAGGGGTAAGCTTGAAGGTAACATGGGTGGATGAGTCTGTAATTACTAAAGCACAATCCCATGCAGTAGAATCCAAGATTTCTGACTCTCAACTTTCCTCAGTTGTCAACAGATAACTGTGAAACACACTGACAAAATGTGTCTCATCTCTATCTAGTAGCAGGTCCATATAGCGGATGATAGCTTACCACTTCTATTTGTTGCTCTGTAAAGTCAAATGAGAGAGGTATGCAAAGATGATGATCTTTGGGAGGTGAATATGGTTCCACATGATGACATTTCTGGGGTGAGTGTTCTTTAACTGAAGGAAAAGGCAAAGGGGAAATTACATAAAAAAACTACATGAAAATGATATTCAAGTTGCAAAGCCGGTCCTCAAATGTTAGAAACTGCTAGAATTAAGGTGACCTATGCAACCTTAATTCATCCACCCATGAGTTCAGTCTTGCTCACATATTATTTTACCCAAGAGACTCTGTCCTCATTCATTCTACAGGATGGACCCTTCTCTCTGGATAGATGACTATTTAATATTCCATTTTATCATGTTTAAAGATGGGTGCTTTAAGTTCCTTGCTGAAGTGGGTCTACATAGCATACCCAAACTCACTTTGGAAACTTTTGGCATAAATAACCATGTTTCTATGAGCCTGGAAATCACAAGAAACATGGGAGCTGAAGTCCCTCTTCTTTGTGTTCCACAGAACTAGAAGTATAATTTATTTTGCTTCTGCTCAGAAAGGTTATAGAATACAAAAGAAAAACTCCTCCTGCATGCACAGCTATGAAGAACAGAGTAGAAATTTAGCCTAATTTTTTAGCCATGATTTTGCCAAAAAAGGGAGAATTATTTATTGTCTGCATGAGGGAATCAGGTAATTTTTTTTCTTTCATCTAGTTGTGGTATATTGCCCTATTGAATCATAAAATATTCACAATTGTACATAACAGCTATTGTCACATAACTAGTACAAAATGTTTTTGAATCTTTAGAACAATTTTTCCAGGTTGAACCTCATATTAATTATTATTATTATTGTACTCATTTTTCTGTTGCTGTCACACGGTAATGATAAATGTAGGCAATGTGCATTTGTTGTAATATGAAATCATTCCATAAAGCTCCTATTTCATAATTAGTATTGTCACTGAAGAATGTTTCAGGTGGGATTTATACAGTATTAACTGTGAGGAATGTCAGGAACACTGACATTCCCCTATTAGAATTTTGTGCCTTTTAGTTGAAAATAAGAAAGGCTAGAGATGTGCAAAGATATATGATTTGAAATGAACAATACTCAAAATTTGTCTCTTTTCAGATTCACTCTGCTTCAGTGTAAAAGCAGTGTTTTCCGACAAATCAGTCACGTAAGTAAAAATCTTGTAAAAAATGGGCTTGTCTTTCCCTTATTTGCAGGTCAGTGAAAATATCATTGCAGCTTTATATGGGCATTTCATCATAGTGAAGATCATCTTATTGTGAAAGAATGATATCGGAAACTGAGAGTCTGTATTCAGCATAAGCTTTGCAAATTTAGTCCTATTCAAACAAATGTGTATTTATTTCAGATTTTTCTATAGTCCTCTTCACCATAAGAATCTGTAGAGCTTATAACTGATTCTTTTTTTCTAAACATTTATCCTATCGTATTTCTAAAAGGAGAAAACCAGCCTCTTGAGAAAGATTAATATACTTCTCTATGCTGTACCTGAAACATCAAAATAAAAAGAGCCAATAGACTAAATGGCAGAGATGATTTCATAGTCATAAAAGAAAAAAGGCATTTTTGTAAAAGAAGGACTCTTAGTAAGAGGCCATAGTCAAAAATTTCCTAGGAAAGCAGATCCATGACATTCTTGTTTAGGTCTGGTTATCTCTAAATCAGAGAATTTTACTGGAAAACAATAGCCAACTCAAAATTTGTCTAATTTAGCAAACTTGACTGTAAAAACTTGACAATAAGGAAGCACTTCTCAGAGCCTGAGACTAGGATTCACATGGTCCACAGAATGGTTGATATAACAGCTGAAAAGCATGCCAAATTCTTTTGATTCACCAGTTCAACTGGAAGCAAATGAGGATTTTAGTACAGGTTGGACCGCCCTGGTCCACCACCAGGGCTGTGTCTAGGCTACACCTCTCTGTCGACAGAGGGATGCAAATCAAGCATGTCAAAATTGCTAATGAAGCAGGGATTTAAATATCCTGAGCTTCATTAGCATAAACTTGGCCGCCGCTTTTTTTCGAAATGGAGCTTTTTCGAAAAAAAAAAAAAAAACAGCAGTCTAGACACGGATCTGTCGAAAATAAACCCTTTTTCAACAGATCCCGTAAACCTCATTTTATGCTAATGAAGCACAGGATATTTAAATCCCTGCTTCATTAGCAATTTTGATGTGCTTGATTTGCATCCCTCTGTCGACAAAGGGATGCAGTCTAGACGTAGCCCATGAGTGGTTCCAAAGGAGGGAGTTGCCAGACCAAGGGAGATCAGGTCCCAGCTCTCTTGGGGCTCCCTGCCTGGCTACTAGCCCTGCCATGTTCTGCACCCAGCCATTGGCGGGACTCCACTCCTGGCTTTCACCCCACTCCAGTCTGTGGGGCTCCCTGCACCCAGTTGGCAGCAGTTCTGCTCCTCCAGCCACAGCATCTCCCTGCCCAGTGGTGGCTCTATGCCCCCAGCCATAGGGACTTCCTTGCCCCTGGCTGGCAGGAGCTCCATGTCTTTGGCTGCAGGGGTTTCCTGCACTCCTAGCCAGCAGGGGCTTCCCTGCCCCAGGCTGTGGCAGCGCCATGTCCCCAGACACAGAGGCTTCCATGTTCCTGGCTAGTGGAGCTCAGCTCTCGGCTGGCAGGACTCCCTGCCCAGCCCTGCTCTGGCTGCAGACCGCTGGCTGGGCTTCCTGTCCCTCCGCCTCTCCCCCAGGCCACTGGCCCTCCAAGCTGCTTGCTGGATGAGCTCCTAGCTGCTGGCAACTTCTGTGGCTGGCGCTCTCTGGTCCAATGACATCAGTGGTCCTTTTGGATGAGGGATGTTGCCAGGACAGAGAGTCCCGAACCACAGAGGTTCAACCTGTATTATCACTTAGCCTGACTTCATATATAACACAAGCCATAGAACTTCCTCAAAATTAGTCCAAGAAATTTTAGAAAAATGGCCAATATTCATTTAAAAATTGTCAGTGATGGAGAATCCACTACAACCCTTTGCAATTTGTGCCAATAGTTAAAAAATTACACCTTATTTCCAGCCTGACTCTTCTAGTTTAAACGTCCAAACTTTGGATTGTATTTCTCTGCTTTCTCTGCTAGATTAAAGTTATTAAAATTATGAAATTATTCCAGTCTGTAAATAGCCACAGGGGAGCAAACAAGTCACCCATTAATCTTTTTATCTATCAATATAAGATAGGTACATAAGAACAAAAGAAAGGCCATACTGGGTCAGACTAGAGGTCTATCTAGCCCAGAATCCTGTCTTCTGACAGTGGCCAATGCCAGATGCCCCAGAGAGAGTGAACAGAACAGGGAATCTTCAAGCAAGCCTTCTCCCATCACCTATTCCCAGACTCTGACAGAGGTTAGAGACACTATTCCTACCCATCCTGGCTAATAGCCATTGTTGGACCTAACTGCCATGAATTTATCTAGTTCTTTCTTGAACCCTGTAAAAGCCCTGGTCTTCACAGCCTCCTCTGGCAAGGAGTTCTATAGGCCAATTGTGCGCTGTGTGAAGAAAAACTTCCTTTTGTTTGTTTTAAATCTGTCTATTAATTTCATTCGGTGACCCCTAGTTGTTATATTGTGGGAATAAGTAAATAACTTTTCCTCATTCACTTTTTCTACACCAGTCATGATTTTATAGACCTCTATCATATCCCCCCTTTAATCTCCTCTTTTCTAAGGCCAAAAGTCCAAGTCTTTTTAATCTCTTTTCATATGGGACCCGTTCCAAACCCCTAATCATTTTTGTTGCCCTTTTCTGAACCTTTTCCAATGCCAATATATCCTTTTTGAGAGGAGGCAACCACATCTATATTCAGTATTCAAGATGTGGGAGTACCATGGTTTTATATAGAGGCAATAAGATGTTCTTTTATTCTCTATCTCCTTTTCAATGATTCCTAACATTCTGTTGGCTTTTTTTGACTGCTGCTGCACATTAAGTGGATGTTTTCAGAGAACTAACCACAATGACTCCCAGATTCTAATCCTTTAATCATTCTCTTGGCTCTTCTCTGAGCCCTCGCCAATTTATCAACATCCTTCTTGAATTGTGGGCAACAAAATTGGACAAATTATTTCAGCAGTGATTGCACTAGTGCCAAATACAGAGCTATTAGTAACAACCTATTTGAAATCCCCTTACTTAGGAGTCCAAGGATCACATTAGTCCTTTTGGCCACAGAGTTGCATTGGAAGCTTGTGTTCATTTGATTATCCACGACTACAACCGTATCTTTTCCAAAGTCACTGCTTTCATCTGAATAAGTGGGTTGTGCCCACGAAAGCTCATAATACCCTCTATAAGTTTTGTTAGGCTTTCAGGTGCTGTTAGACTATTCATTGTTTTTTAAATTTTTCTAGTTACAGACTAACTCAGCTACCCCTCTGAAGCTTATTGCTTTCCTTGATAGTTTTCATCATCATATACCTATAGCTTACATTATTTGGTCTTAGATGTATACATTTACATTTGTGCAGTTGTATATATACTTTCTTACCTCCGAACTACTGCCTGTTTTTCCAAAAATATGGTATTTATTGTTGAGGGATATTGCTGATTTTTTAGATCATTATATGGGCTCATGGGGTCAGCATTAGGGGAAGAAATTGGACAGGAAGTTGGGGGGAATTAGTACTGCAGAAGCCAGAGTGTAACATGCACATTTATCCTGTTGCACAAGTTGACAGCCTGATCCTGCAAAAACTTATATGTGAATGCTTTACTACGGTGATTTAGCCCATTCAGTGGGGTAGAGAGTAGAAAGCAATAGATAAGAAAAATATTCATGGTAAGATTGTTAAGCAAGAGCTGTGTCAGTATTTCAGGATAAGGGTCTGAGTTTGGTAATAGATGAGAATTTGATCAATTGCTCTCTTTTACTAGAATGCTGTGCTCAAACAATTAAGCTACAGTGGCAGACATTTTTTGCATGAATTTTCAATTAAAAATGATCACCACATTATAAGATGGCAAATTTCAGAAATGCATAGATTACATTTGGATGAGCACCAAATGTTAATATAAAAAAACTAGAAAATCAGTTTACATTAAATATGAAGAACTATGAACAGAATGAATCCCCGTTGACGTTCATGGTAATGTCTTGACTGTAGAACAATTTATACATTTGTACCATAATGTTTTTTGCTCCATTAGAAATGTATAATTACATGATACCAATAAATTGGAGATTGTGTGTTTCAAATAGAACAAGACAGTTATCTTGCTGGCATAATGAAAATAAAGTCATGCTGCTTTGCTCCTAAAGAAGCTCTCATTGCCAGTCAGAAAAATACTCTTAAAAGATCCTAAGTGTGCAGACAGATGGAAAGAAGCTTTTAATAATGGAATAGAATTGTACTTGAGTAACATTTAGAAATCACTTATAGCATAATGGTGCAGGTGAAAGTAGTGAATAGAAAAAAGTTAATACTTTTAACACAACCTGCTGTTTCTCACATAGTTGGGCTTGAGGGCCAAAATCTGTCATGATATATCCCCTCTCCACTACCAGTGGGATCTAAAAATATAAAGTTGATGCTCAGCTTCCATTTAAAAAGGAGTACTTTTCTGGAAGAAAGGTCTAAAAATGTAATCTGATCTCCACAAAAACATCATCAGGTCTTGTTATTTGTTTCTATTACAGTAGCACCCAAAGGCCCTGATCATAAGGCCCCATGTGCACTAAAAGCTGTACCAACACACAGAAAGAAATGACCCCAGCCTCATGCAGCTTAGAACTGAATGTGAAATAAGATATGACACATGAGTACAACAAAAAATAGAATGGAAGTGAGGCGGGATGTCAAGGGCAATGATAATAAGTTCATGTAGTTGTATGTACTATCTCTGACCACAGTGCAATGATTCTAAATCATATGAACGTGGGTTTTTAAGACTACCTAGCCACCTTTCTGCCTCCTGTTCCAATTCTACAGCAGAGGAGCTAGAGAGACGAGACAAAAGATGCCCTCAAGTGTCTGCTTTTTATGTAAAATGAACCAGTAAAATCTGGGTCCCAAAGAATTCCCTCAGCAACCCACACCCAAATCCTTACAGTGGGCCATCTGCTAATGATGAGACAATGACTGACAAGCATGGGTGGTTTTTAGCAGGGGGAAGCATGCTTTTTTGCTCTGAAGGGTCTTATTCTGTTCCTGGTATTGGCCAAGACTGTGGTCACCATGTGAGTGGAAGTTTGTCTGGGGTTCAAAGTCCTTCTGACATCTAGGATGAGCTTGCTCTTTCCTGAGAAAATAAACAACCCACTGTGAGCTGTTATAGGTCCCAGATCTTCTGTCTGCACAGTTGCAGGGGCACAGATATTTCAGATAGGCCCATTGCTCCTCACCATTCCTACTTTCTTTGTCTCTGGACTTTAAATATAGAAACAGAAAAAAACTATTTATGTTTCTTCTCTTATAAACTGTGTACAGGTGCAGGCATACCTAAATGTGTTTGTCACAGAAGGTAATCTATTGGTCTTTAGTGATGTAATTACGGCTTTCTTGGGAAGTTGGATTTGGGGTCTACCCAAGGCTTTATAATAATTGCTCAGGTTTATAAAGTAACTTCTAGCACAGCTGAAAACCCCTTTTTGATTAACATTATGAAGACTCAAAATGCTCCTATAAAGTTGTTAAGTACAATAGCATTTTTACACCGAGGGGAAACTGGAGCACAGTGTGGTTAAGTAACTCCTCAGAGTCTGGCAGAGAGGAATTACAACATGTCTCCCAAAGTTGTCTTTCTTCCTCTTATCTCCTGAATGAAAAGTCCTGGCTTTCTGCTTGTATTTCTCCCCAGTGTAACTTTAGGGTAAAATCCTACTCCCATAGCATAGGTTAGGAGGTCCTAACTGCCAACATGATAGTTTCAGGGTTGAGGCAATTCTCCCATCTGCTGCATCCACATTCTGCAGGGGAGAAAGAGTTAGTGATTCTATATCATCTCACTCTTATTCCAGCCTTTCCAGCCCTTAAATTTCCCTCCATGGCATAAACTGGAGCTGTGTGCTGGAGCTGCAGACTGGTTTTGTTGCAGCAGGACTTACCACAACATTGTATTGGCCATTTCTAATTTCTGCCCACCTATTTCCCCTTTCATTTATACTCCTCATCTTTCTACTTTACATTATGTTTTGTTTTTTATTTTTATTTTTTTTGCTAAAAGCCTCATAGTTCCAATATCCTAAATGTATTTTTTTTGTTTTTGCTCTATGTTAATGCCTTTGTTCATAAGTCTAAGAAATATGGTTCATATTACATTGTGAAAATGTTATTTTAAACAGCTTTGTTTCTTCATTAAAATGTTTTCTCCATCTTACTGGCCTGGGGAGATACAACATGTTTTGTTCGTGCAAGTCCTCGGGGACAATAAACAATATGCTACATGTCAGTTACATCATATTAATTTTTACAACACCTGGAGTGTCTTAGCTATAAATGCTCAAATTATTCCAGTTACTCACCAAACACTGATTCTGTCTAGGAAGCCAAGGGTTTAATGATTAACTGTATACTTTTTTCAGTAGCAATGTTATGTTAAGTTAGTGGCACAGGTTTTAATCCCACTGTGGTTCTTTTGGGGGCTTCTAAGGAAGTCTTTAGGCATAGATGAAATCCTAGCTGATATAAATCTAACTCTGACTGGTGCTTCAAGCTGAATGCACCACCTGTAACCCTGTTAGTCTTAGGGAACTCAGAGGTGACATACAATAATTTTCTCTTGCACTCTCTCCCTGTACTGGAAACAGCTTGGCCAAGCCCGATGATTGGGGTCATGACTCAAGCTTAATTAGAACAACACCAATACCAGTGTGATGGAGAATATGGGATATTATGCCAACAATACCAGTTACTTAAATCTGTCCTTGCTTCAAAATGCAAAGTTGCTCATGAATGGCCCTATCATGTAGAACCTGCAAGGTGCTGAATGTCATCAACTCCTTCTCCTGTCACAGTATTGGTCCCTTACAATGTGCATCAAATGCGTTTTTTAAGGTTTTCCTCTGACAGAGAAATATGTAGGTAAATCCTTTCTTTAGCTTGTATTTAAAGGAAGCAAACCTTAATTGAAGCCAATTTTTATGAAATTCTGCATGACTACATATAGTCCCATCCTTGCTTGCTCACCACCATGAAAAGGGAACTAATCCCCTTTCTTCTCCCCCCCCCCCCCGCCCCAGACTACTCCCAACCTCTGCTTCTGTGTTGGGGCCTACTGCATGTGCAGCTCATGCAAGGATTCTCCTGTGATCAGGGGACAATCTTCCACAGAGGATTAAATATTTGCTGCTGAAAGGTGGCAACAGCTGCAATTGGAAACAATTTTCAATTCACGTGTTAGTAAACACAACATTAGTGTTTCCTTTAACATTGTAAACAACAGATGCTTTTCAGACATTATTCCCTTTACTGGAGTCACTTCCAAATGTGATAATTCCTAGTATATATGAATTCTTGAGGCTTAATGATTTTGATGCTTTAGACCCAAATAATATTCCCATAACTCAGTAGGCAATTGAAAAAGCATAGTTCATCCTTAAACATGAATGAAAAAGGCCTCTATGGAATGAATGACAATAATGGGTTCCTTAGCATCTCTTTTATTAGCTTCCTTTTATGGAAAATATGGCACATTTAGATGTTCACTTAATTGAAATAGACTATGATTTAATAAAATAATAATAATAATAATAATAATAATAAACAGATAAGTGAACTACTTGCAAATGTTGAATGTGCCTTTAACTCAGGGTAACTGGTTAAAACATTTAAGGTATTTATGTTGGCAGAGCCTCAAGGCACATAATGACTTACTTTAACCCTATAGATTTTCCTGACCACTTCAGAAATGTGTTTCCACTTATCGTGTAGACAATCTCTAATTGGTCAATTAAGTTTAAGTGATTTAAAAGAATTATTCAATATTTTTCAGGTGCTTTCATAATGGCTGCATTTTCAATGAGCAAAATACATCTGTAATTCAAAGCGGTATCAATGCAAATTTGCAAATATGTGGCATACTGCTTTCACCAGGGAAGCCGCCGGTGGTGCTAATGCTATCTCATTGATTTTTGTTTGTATTTCAGGGACTCAGAACATTAGAGGCAAATTTTTCTGACTGCTCAGCAGTTTAACTACTCAGGTATGATTTTCAAAAGTGCTCAGCTCCAACAACTCCCACTGAGAACAATGAATGCTGAGCACTTTTGGAAAATCTGTCCCCTTATATCCATGTGTAACACACATACTATGGTTGTCCATCAACTGCCTATTTGTACTGCATACATTGTTACTATTTATGATCTATGATACCATAATATAAAGCAGCTTTACCTTTGGACCAAAACCCCATTGTTCTAGGTGATGTGCAAAAACACTACTGAGAAAATTAGTCATAGAATTCAGGTACTTTGGGTCTAAAAATAAGAAGCCATTTTGTCTTTTTTATGTTACAGAAGATAGAAAGGATCCAATGAAAATAAACACTGATATGATGTGGGCAAATAAGCAAGGCACAGATCATAGGTAATTGCCCTAAACTTCCCAACAAAATTCAAGATCTACTTGCAACACGTCTTTTATGACAGGTTCATTTCTTTAAAATATTCTGAAAATGCTTACAGGCTTGGTCCTGGCTGATAAGCTAGGTGGAGAATGCTTAGTCTGAGAATTCTCCATCAGGGTTGCTGGGGCTTCAGTCTGAGTGGGAGTTCCAAGCAGCTTGTTAGCTGTGGGATGACTCAAGTGGCTTTACGCATACCCTCTGAAGGAAATGTACAGCTGGAGGGGATTTAAGCACTGATGGGATTAGGCAGCAGTTGAGTAGTGGTTTTGAGAAGGTGGACTAAATGGTGGACCTAGTTACTTAAAGAAACAGTTAGGTGCTTTGTGTGCCCCGAAGTTAATGGATGTTCTTAGCCCTTGTAATAGCAGGAGATAAACTTTGCAGCACATCTGCAACACCTTGCTGTGTTACATTAAGATGTAGCCACATATAATTAAATAAAAATGAGAAATCTAACAGATATATGTTAC
The DNA here is from genome assembly GCA_032595735.1 of Pelochelys cantorii. Classification (NCBI taxonomy): domain Eukaryota; kingdom Metazoa; phylum Chordata; order Testudines; family Trionychidae; genus Pelochelys; species Pelochelys cantorii. The sequence continues at coordinate 66,918,816 of CM064330.1, forward strand.
TGGAAATATAGGACAGTGTTACTGAGAAGAATACATAGTAACAAACAGAGTTCCACTATAAGATGATCGTAAGATCCATGAAACAATATTAAGTACTTCCGTTTCTTCTATTTTTTTAAGTCACAAAATGTATGTGTTCAAGGGCTAGTAGGACCAGAAATTCCATTTAAAGCCCCGTTGAAATTTTTACCCAAAATCTCCAAAAGAAGCTTCTTTCTAATCAGACTGAATAATTTTATCTGTTTTTAATAAGATCACAAAATGCTGCTTGTATGATTTGTGCACTGTAGGACTTTTGAGATAAAGAGATTTATCAGCTTTTCCCTCAGTTTGAATTTACTGGTAGGAAACATGAGCCGGATTGCTGCTTCCTATTAATAATTGTTACATGACCATTCACTATACACACTGCACATTACATACTGAATCTTAGAACAAGTATTGCACTACTGATTAATTCCGTTAATTTCAAACTGAATATATAGTTCAATACAGACTACACTGCTGTTTGATTTTATAGTAAGCTTTTGCTTGAGGCCACTATCACATTCTAAAACTAGAGAGCTGCACTATATCCAATAAAAGCAATTAACACACTCATTTATAGAGAAAAGTTAATAATGAAATCAAATCCTCCAGTTCTGTTTTTGGTCTAGAGACTGCTCCAGTAGCTTAAACCAGTAAAACCCCAATTACAATGTACATAAGCAAGAATTCTCATCTCAGAGAAATTGTGCTCAAGCTGTTTTGAGCAGTAGAAATCATGGGGCATCAGCCTGAAAGTATTTATTATTATAAAATAATTTTAAGTTGGAGACAGACAGCCTTTGATTAGACCATTGCTATTGTTAATTGACAGCATTATTACTGCTCTGTGGCTGATCTGCGCATGAGTTGATAGGGAAGCTATGGCTGAATATGGCATGAGTTGATAGATCTTGCTATGGCTGAATATGATCACAGTCCCTGTAATCTCCTCAGCACAAGGACTACACTTCCTCTTAGTAATTCATGGGAAACCCTGAAAATAAGGTGAGGGGGAGGCAGGGCCATATTTTCCCCCTTTGTGCAGGTCAGCGGTACTGGTTGCCTCCATAAGGAAGTATACATGACATCTCCTGAAAGTGTGCAGGTGCTGATCAACACGTTGGGGACAACGCATCAGATGTTTAACTGGGGACCTTGAGAGCTAATAGTATGAACTGTTAAGGCTTGAACCAAAGAGCCAAGGCTTTTACACTGGGGTTGTAATAGACTTGAATGCTGTGTGAATCTTGTCAAACACTCTCACCACTGGGTTACATGTGCAGTTCTTGTGTGCCTAGAGGCTTCTGAATTATTATGCCTGGTTAAGGCACGAGATCTTGCCATTGCTCTTCCTTGTGGATGAGTCTGCCAAGCATTCCTAAGCAACACAGTATTATTACATTTAAGTAGGATGATCAGATCAGTACCCAGTTATATCAGAGACTGGTATTTCTGTACAGAACCTAGAAATACAGTATAAAGGTGCATAAACCTGTTTATGGTATGTTCCATCTAGATTTTCATATGGCCTCCATTATCATAATATTTTAGTGACTGGAATAGTTTCAGGCAGGAAAGAAAAAGCATATTGAAAGAAAAATATATGAAGATTTGGAGGTATGGAAATGTGGGAATGAAACACCACGTTTACACCCACTAGGAAATAATTTATTTTTGGACTGAGAGAAAGTTGTGCCAATTTCTCTACGCACATTGGAAAAGTTGTGTAGGGAACAACAAAGATTCTTTATGTTTTCTTTTGAAATTATGTTTTAAATGAACAGCCTTGTCAAGAAGCTGACCAGAAAATAACATGAACAACTTGATCAAGGGCAAGAAATATTAGTTGCTTTAAAAGATTATTAATACATGAAGCCTAGTTTGATTCAAATTAGAGCTCAAGATTAATGTGATACTTTATCTTGAAATGTTCACAGGCACTAAATTCAAAGCTTTACAAGACTAATGATAGGTGAAGCTAACTTTTCTTTTCATGCAACAGCACGTGTAAAAGGCTTAGTGCCCTATCTGCAAGCACTTTGCTATTTCAGTAATGAGATTAGCAAACAGCCCTTCATCCTTGGCAATAATATTGCTGGTATTTGAGCTGTCAAACCATGTTTAGAACTTTCAAAAGCTGAAATGAATAGGGAGACTAAGTCATCTGTGTTTAGAATGGATGTTTCAGTTTAGTACCCTTTTCATTTGTCACGTTGTATGGAGGTGAGTAGTGGTCATATTTTCCAAAAAGGTATTAGAAAAAATAACATTTGGGACAACTTTATTTACTTGCTCAACTTGTCTATCACATTTACTCAATTTACAAATCATAAATGATCCATACATGATTTTTCCTGCTACCAGCATTGCAGACCCATCATGAAGTATGAGTTTTAAGACCAGAAGGGGCCATTAAGAACCTCTAGTCAGCCCTCCTGCGTACACAGGAAAAAAAACCCTCACTCAGTAATTTCTGCACCAAACCTTAACTTTTGTTTGGCATAAAGATATCCAGACTGAAAGAGACTATGTTCCAGTGATTAATACCCTCAATATTAAAAAGTTGTCCTTTATTTCTAGATGAATTTGTCTAACTTCAGTTTCCAAGCATTGGATCTTATATCTTTTTCTGTTGGATTAATTCACCAGCTACACCCTGAAATCTCTTTCCTATGTAGGTATGTATAGATTGTGTTCAAGTGTTCTCTTAACTTCCTCTCTGAAGAGCCAAACAGATTGAGATACTTGTAACTCTGACCCCCATTGTCAATGTTTTGTGTTTGTGGTTTTTAGGAGTTGATACCATGACTAGATACTGTATTCCAGTAATGGTCTCGCTAAAGCAATATGCGAAAGTATACTGCCTCCCTACTCCTACTTAAAATTCGTATGCTTGTACGTCCAATTATTGGACCTTAGCTACATCATTGCCCGAGGAGCACATGATCTGTTAATTATCCACTCTGACCGTTAAATCCTTTCCAGAGTCACTGGTTTACAGGATAATCTCCCATCATGTAAGTATCACCTACCCTGTTTGTTCCTATATGCATGACCTTACATTTGGCTGCATTAAAACACATGTTTAAATGATCCCACCTTACCGAATGATGTAGATTGGAGCTATATAGCTGAACAGTAGTGATGATAATTTACAATTCTGTTTTGGCTGTCATCTGCAGATTTAACCAGCAATGGTTTTATGTCTTCTTGTAGATCATTGATAAAGATATTGAATAACATTAGACTGAAGATAGGTAACTTTGGGACCACACCAGACACATCCACTGAGATGCCCATACCCTGTTAAAAATTTCTTTTGTCATCTGTAACTTAACTAGTTTTATTCATTTTAAATGGGCTATATTGATTTTATTAGACTATCACATAAGACTAAGTCAACTGCCTTATCAAGCAAACTTATAATTACATCAAAACACAATATCAAATTATCTGACAATATTTATTTTCTAGAAAACTACATTGGTTGCTTTCATTATGATACCATATTTTAATTCTTTATTGATGCCATCCTATATCAATATCTCCATGATCTTACCCAGGACTGATGTCACGCTATCAGCCCTATAATGACATGGGCCATTCATGTTTTCCCTTCCCAGTACTTTGGAAATTATTTAGTGTTTCAAAATTTGTTTATAAACAACATTAATGGTTCTAATTCCACATTAGTCAATTCTGTTAATACTCTTGGGGGCAAGTTATCCAGTCTTGCACATTCAAAAATGTTTAACATCCTCTCCAGCTGCTGAAAGAAATAGCTGTAAGTTATCAACACATCATCTTGTTTATTTTTGAAAAATAAAGAATTATTTATCAATAGTATTAACCTGATTCTTTTTTGCTCATTTGTGCTGCTCATCACTGGGAACAAAGATTGTTTCATAAATGCACTGACAAAGTGTTGTCAGTTATGCACGAGACAGAATAGAATCCAAATCACTCCTCCATATCTGTATGGGTCCTACAGTAGTAACAAGAATTATAATAAGAATTATAATATTCTGCGAACTAAAAAAAAAACAGCATAAAAGAGAAAGTAAAAGGGTGATTCTATTCCTAGGTGCTCTGGTGTAAATCAGGAGTCACTCTATTGAAATAAAACTGTTGTCAGGGAGATGAAAATGGTCCAAAGCTCAGTAAGTCAGTGGAGTCTTTAGACTTTGGATCAAGTCCTAAGTGTTGAAAATTTCAGTGTGAAAAGTAAAAGCTTTCAAATGTTCTGAGTGAATGAAACAAGGAGTTAGAAAAAAAACATTTGCAACCTTAAATATAGCAGACACTGGCATTATGATATTCATCATAGTCTATAATGATTTTTAAATGTAATCAATAGGCTGCCTACTCCTGTCTTCTCTGGAATAGAAGTAACGATCCCATTGATATCAGCAGAAGCAGGATGGGACTCTAAATTTTACAATACTAGGCAGCATTATTCTAAAAATGTACACTGTTACACCAGTCAAAAATATAGTTTTAAAAATCTTTTTCCAAGGCTAATTTTAATTGAGTGTTTTAAAATACATTCATCTATTCATCTGTGTATTTAACACACGGTTACTTTTATCTTCATCTTTCAAAATGCATAAGTATGCAGTTCCTAATTTGAAGAAATCTCTAGTATTCTCTTTGAAATACTACTCTGCTATCCATGTACAGCTATGTATAGATTTCATAAGGCAATTATGTAAATGTTGCAGACCATAACAGACACTCAACTTGTCTCTCATGACTTCTGACAGCATACCAAGATGCTAGGTGGTGACAATCCACATAGATGATCACATATTAATACATTTCTGAATTGTTTCAGAAGAGAATTAAGGGTAGAGAAGTGCTTCATTTTCCACTTCATGTGTTTGCTGGGTCCTGATTGGATGCTATGTTCAAAGGAGCTGTACATTGCCAAAACAAACAGACTCCTCTTTAATATTTCACGATTATAATACATCCTTTTGTCATGTTTTCAGAGTATCATGTCAGAAATTGTAACAAATTGACATAATTAATGTAAAATGCCATAGAACAATAAGATTTCAAATACTGTAAGCAGTATAGTAATGAAGTGTGGAAAAATTAATCAACTTTGAATCTGAAGCATCTCCTCAATTCTAGCCCTTAGTGTGAGTTATGAACAAGAAAACACATGCACAAGCCCTGAAAGTTAACTTGATTTCCCATACTGATTTTATTACAGTAAGTACATATATACCTTATATTTATAGTAGAATAAATCATTATAATTAAATTGGATCAACAACTTTCAAAGTCTTAGCTATAATTCCATCTTCCATTTTATTCACGATACAACAAACCGTAAGCAAATTAGATTTAACCAAGAGGTTATCAGGCTCTTTAAAATTAAAAATGTATCAGGAAAAAAAGGGGATTGTAACTGATTTAAATACTGATTTAGTAACAGGAATGCATACTATTGAATTGGAAGCATAGTGGAAACTCTTTAGGCATATTTAGCCTAAGGGTTATAAAGAGATTTGATTTTGAACTCACACTTATAAAAAACCAACTGTACAACAAGATCTTGATAATGGAGATCTATCAGCATCAAGAGATTGCCTTTTGTCTTCCTAAATATGAGCCAGTATATAATCTACAATTTTGGTCTAGATTATGGAAAAGATTTCAGATGAAGTGAAAGCGGCGAGGAGTCCTGTGGCACCTTATAGACTAACTGAAGTGTTGGAGCATAAGCTTTTGTGGGCAAAGACCCACTTCGTCAGATGCATATAGTGGAAATTTCCAGAGGCAGGTATAAATATCCAGGCCAGAATCAGGCTGGAGATGACGAGGTGGATCCAATCAGGGAGGATGAGGCCCACTTCTAGTAGCTGATCTGGAGGTGTGAATTCCAAGAGAGGAGAAGCTGCTTTTGTAGTTAGTGAGCCATTCACAGTCTTTGTTTAATCCTGAGTTGGTTGTGTCAAACTTGAAGATGAACTGTAGCTCAGCAGTTTCTCTTTGAAGTCTGGTCCTGAAGTTTTTTTGCTGCAGGATGGCTACCTTTAGATCTGCAATTGTGTGTCCAGGGAGTTTGAAGTGTTCCCCTACAGGTTTTTGCATGGTGCCATTCCTAATATCTGATTTGTGTCCATTGATTCTTTTACGTAGGGACTGTCCAGTTTGGCCGATGTATATAGCAGTGGGGCATTGTTGGCACATGATGGCATATATTACGTTAGTAGATGTGCAGGAGAATGAACCAGTGACAGTATGGCTGATCTGGTTAGGTCCTGTGATGGTGCTGCTGGTGTATATATGTGGGCAGAGTTGGCACCGAGGTTTGTTGCATGGATTGGTTCCTGAGTTAGAGTTATTATGGTGCGGTGTGTAATTGCTGGTGAGAATATGCTTCAGGTTGGCAGGCTGTCTGTGGGCAAGGACTGGCCTGCCTCCCAAGGCCTGTGAAAGTGAGGGATCATTGTCCAGGATGGGTTGTAGATCACTAATGATGCGTTGGAGAGGTTTTAGCTGAGGACTGTAGGTGATGGCCAGTGGCGTTCTGTTGGTTTCTTTCTTGGGCTTGTCCCGTAGCAGGAGGCTTCTGGGTACACGTCTGGCTCTGTCAATCTGTCTCCTCACTTCCTCGTGTGGGTACCATAGTTTACAGAATGCTTGTTGAAGATCTTGTAGGGGTAGGTCTCTGTCTGAGGGGTTGGAGCATACGCGGTTGCACCTCAGTGCTTGGCTGTAAACAATGGATCGTGTGGTGTGTCCGGGATGGATACGTAAAAGAATCAATGGACACAAATCAGATATTAGGAATAGAACCATACAAAAACCTGTAGGGGAACACTTCAATCTCCCTGGACACACAATTGCAGATCTAAAGGTAGCCATCTTGCAACAAAAAAACTTCAGGATCAGACTTCAAAGAGAAACTGCTGAGCTACAGTTCATCTTCAAGTTTGACACAATCAACTCAGGATTAAACAAAGACTGTGAATGGCTCGCTAACTACAAAAGCAGCTTCTCCTCTCTTGGAATTCACACCTCCAGATCAGCTACTAGAAGTGGGCCTCATCCTCCCTGATTGGATCCACCTTGTCATCTCCAGCCTGATTCTGGCCTGCATATTTATACCTGCCTCTGGAAATTTCCACTACATGCATCTGACGAAGTGGGTCTTTGCCCACGAAAGCTTATGCTCCAACACTTCAGTTAGTCTGTAAGGTGCCACAGGACTCCTCGCCGCTTTTGCAGATTCAGACTGACACGGCTAACCCTCTGACAGATGAAGTGAGTGTCAGAGTATCTGGATGCATCTGACTTCCTTGAGTCTTGGCAACTGGGATTAAGATAAGTTTCTGGCCCAAAAATGTTTCTTGTTGCATTAGTTAATAATCTCTCCCCTTCCAGTAACCAAACAGATTTTCACATCATTTAGGCTAGTTTGCAACCAACGTGTAAGCCATCTCCCCATTAAACCGGTAATGGAAGATCCTCAAAAAAGTTAAAAAGTTAGGATAAACACTTAAGAGTTGAGATTAAATGCATGAAAAATGAAGAAAACCTAAACTTCATGTGAAACATGAACCAAACCCTTACATCCAGGCCAGAATTGAACCCCAAAAAATTCTAAAAAATGTGATTATCTTATTTTCATAGTAATCTCAGATTCTGACCAGAAGCCAAAGTGTTGAAATACGTCAAGGAAAGTTGACCTGGTAACATTTTCAACCTAGTTTTACAGATTCAGGCAGTTCAGCTGTTGTATGAGCATCTGACTTTCTTGATACTAATCTGAACCACTTTCTGAAAAATTGAGGTTTTCTCATTATACATCCAAGTCTAACATTATTGCTATATTCTTGGGGGGAAATAGTTTAGACAACAATTACATTTAGAAAACTGAAGGTACAGCTTTTATAAACATTACCAAGTGTTTTTTTGGGGGGGAGATCATAATTTGAAAATTTACCTTCAAACAAATACATAGAACATTTCTGGTTACTCAGAGAAAAATTAAATTGCTCCTGCTCAGATACATTCTTGGGATCATTTCATATCTCCTTTTTATACTGCAAGTACCCTAAAATACTGTGCCACCCGTCTTCTGATGGTCTGCACTGATTTCAGCTACTGAGTTGGAAGAGAAGAGAGACAGTCTCTAAAGTAGCTAATCTCAAAATTTATACAAGTTTACAGATTAAAGACACATTTTGGATTTTATCCAGAAACAATTTGGAAGGCAGTATAGACACCGGAATGTAGATTTAATGTATTCTGTGTTGGTAATACCACTTAATAAATAGGGTGTTCTACCTGGGCAGCAGGTAACAGAGAAGGGAAGGAATTGACATCCCAAAATTGCCCACACTCTGGCTGGCGGGGACTGGACTGGGTCTTGCCTTCTCCAGCTGGACATTCACCCACCGCCCATGGTATTCTGCTATGGAGTTGACAAGAAATAGGGCGAGCCTTTCATTTGAATGAAAGGGTCACAACCTCTTCATCATGTGAATAAAGCTTCTGCACGTAGATCCATATGTTGGCCTCATTTTGGTATACAACTAATCTCACCAGATTTTTTTGTAATGTTATGTGCCTCATTTTCTTATTCACGAAATGCAAGTTTTAAATGCTCTTTTGAAGTCCAAACAGACTAACACAATGGAGCAAAATATTTTTAAACAGTTATTAAAGAATGAACGAGAACTGCCACTTCTTGGCTTTTGTTCTCTGTGCACGGGACCAGGATTCCTCTGCAGATGCATTCTGCTTCAGCAAGATATATCAACTGCAGCCCTTCTTTTCACAAGCCAGAGACATGCTTCTTATGTTAATTTATCTGGGGTGTTGTAGCATGTTCAATTTGAAGTAAGTAGCATCAAGGTATGCAATAACTCAGAGCAGCTCCTGATACGTTTGATGTCAATTTGAAATGTAGAATTGGTAAATTCAATCATTTTAGATAAACATCAGCAACTTAATCTCGCTGACTCCAAGTATCTGCCTGACTGTAGTTGTGGCTCAGGCAGCTCATTGTAGTTCCAGTGTATTCAAGCAGTTTAATTTATGTTGCTCAAAGACACTGTCAAACCCCAGGGATGTGCTGGAATGGTTTCATTGTAATCAGGGGCTCTATGCACATGAAGGATTTGTTAAACTCATTCTGATCAGTTCATTAAAAGCCTGAATACTGTTTGAAAGCCTTCTATACTGGTCGGATTTCACTCAGAAATTCTAATTCATCATAATAACTACAGAGCAAGAGTTACAATAGGGATGGGGAATAAAATCATATCCATTTTCCTGCCATTTATCTTTTCTGAACAGTACTGTCTCTTCAGTGAGGTAACACAGCAATACTCCAATACTGGAAACTTTCTAAAAGATTATAATTCTATTTCTTTGCTTCTTTCTTATGTATGTTAAAAACCAAACATAGAATAAGTTACATCAGAAAGAACCCTCAACATTTAAAACAGGTATTCAGTATAAAATTATTATTTTATACATTTTCCCTTTCATTTACACATTTGATTTCCAACAGTTTGTTTTGTAGGCCAGGCTAGGCCAGTGACACTGAATCACCAAGCTAAGCTTCCATGTAGGTGCCTTCATTCCATTAAGGGAATACATCATACATGTTGGACTAGTGGCAATTTTATCAACATTTCTTATTTTTAGGGTGTGACGTAATTTCATACAGAAATTTCTAGTCCCATAGAGTTTGCATTTATTGCGGCCCATGAGTTCTCCATTTTCATTGTTACAAAAAGAAGAGGGTTTGAACAAAATTATCTGCCCTAGGAAAAAAAATAGCAGTCACTGTATTGAGCCAGCATTTATGAATCAAGCAAACATGTCTTTAAAACCCAACACACTGTTAAGCACAATATCTAAGGCATCACTTCAAGGTTTCATACAATGAACTGAAGTAAAGATATGTATTTCTATGACTGACAGAAAAAATACTTTCAGTTCTCTTTGTCATCTCCATGTAACCCCTTTTTCCTCCCCAGGTTACTCGGGAGCAGGTCACACTCACAGGTGTGCCTGGATGCCTGATGGCTTTAACATAAAAGGAGATCCTGAGTACCCCAGTGGTGATGTTGTTTAGTTGGGGAAACCCTATCCACCCCCTTGCTGCAGTCCCTTGCTCATAAAGAATATACAATGGCAGTGCCTCCCCCTGGCTGGCCCTGTACACACTTAATGGTGTGCCTTGGGAGCCTCCAGGAATAAAATTATTCCAGCAATAATCTGGATCTAACTCCAGGACAACAATTATAAATAATATACATCTAATTGATTACATTAAAATGAACACACCTTTACTTAACTTAAAGAAACAGGGTTTAACAGTGAATAACATCAATTAACAAAGTACACAGAAGTAATAGGAACGTATCTATCTGGCATTTGCACTGCCACCATTTATCCCACCCCAGAGTGTACACTCCTCTGGACTCAGAGTCCCAGACACTTGCTTGCGTGGGCACTCTTGATGATCTGCAGCTATAGTGGAGGTTCTCTGGAGAGAGAGAGAGAGAGAGAGAGAGAGAGAGTGTGTGTGTGTGTCGAACCAGAGCCAGCTGCAAACTCCCTCTGCCACTGGAGCAGGTTCCACCAAATGCCAGAAACTTTGGTTCACTGGGCTGGCCACTCTGCCTCTCTTTGGACCCAGAGTTAGTCTATATCTCTAGGTCTGTCACAGGCAGCACTTTCCCAAAGAGCCCATTTACTTACAGCCTCCTTCTGTGTGCTGGTTGTAGTGTAGTCCTTAAGAGTCACAGGCACAGCCAGAGTCTCTCCCCTCTAGGGCAATCAGCTGCTCCAGAAGCAGCCTGCTAGATCCAAGTCCCAAAGGCTCTCAGTCCCAGTCTGTAGCTGCAACATAACAGCTCCTGGACTGGATAAAGCTCCTCTACAGCAGCCTGGCTCCTTTTGTTCCAAAACATGGAGAGCCCCCCTAGACTGCTGAGACCCTCTCTCCACATAGAGAGCCTCAGAGAAAAAACTTCACTTCCTGGTTTCCTCAAGGGCTCATGGGAATTGTAGTTTCTGGGGCTAGATTGCAGCACACAGGATCCTCTCAGAAAATAAACAGAGGCACTTTTAGTAAGGGAACTACATCCAGTTTTGGACTCTGATCATCCAAGGTGCTGAGCACAACCTGTGAAATGCTGGATATTCTCAACATCAACTGAGGTCAACAGAATCCAAAGGCACTCAGCCTCTCCCAGAAGCTGTAATGCTCAGAGTATTACAGAACTGGGCCCCTGGTTAGCTGCACTGGCCAATACTCCTTTCTCTGTTCACATCCCCCTTTCCCCAAAATTAGTCAAATTCATTCCTAGTGTGCTCGTCTCAGTAAGTGTCTTGCTAGTTAATGCAGGCTTATCAAATGTCGGAATGCGCCAGAATTGCAGGCTCTAATGAGTTTTAAGTAGACCTGCTTCTGCTTTCCCTCAAACAATGTTAAAATGTCCATCATGTGAAAATTCTCAGTGGTAAATCTGAATAACTGAAGGCATGAAATTCTGCAGAAAAATTATTTGGTTCAATGCCTGACTAACCACTGAAGAAGGCATTTAGCCAAAAGGTTTGTCTACATAAATTTGTTTCTTTAGTTTTATTTCAATTATAAAATGTTTTCTTAGGAAAACTTTCTCTTTGCTTGAGTTCATCTAAATAGTTGTGATTACCAGGCCTAGCTCAGATTAATAAAATAAATTATTACTGAGAGACAGAGGTTTTCCTTTATTACTTGACAGATTCTGCCATGCCATTGGGGAACGGAGTGTATTCTCTAAACTCCATTTTGATTTCCATAGACTATAGACATCCTTGCATCTCTATGGCAGTTTCAAATGCTTTTTTGATGTCTTAGTTGAAAAAATACTTTGCTATCGTTCAACATGCAAGAAGGAATCAGTCACAGAGCTTGTGAAAAGGGGTGGTCACTTTTTTTGAGAGAAAATGCAGTTTTGACAATATATATATACTGTATTTGCAGGAATGTTTTGATTTCAATTACATTTTCCACAGGCAATTCCAAAATGAATCATTTCAACTTTCTTATTTAAATATCGTGGAAATGTTTTATTTTGATTCAATCATTTAGATTTGGTTTGCTTAGCTTTACAATAAAATACTGTAATACGTAAATTAATACATAAATACTAACTAAATATACTGAACTGATGAAGTCAAAACAGATTATTTTATCAAAATAGTTCAGAATTTCCGCTCTTGAGACAATTTCAAAATGTCATATTTTTGTTCTGATTTGGAATGAAAACACGTGTTTTCTAGCCAGCACTACTGACAAGTATCATGGAAATGTAGGGGTGGAAGGAACCTTGGAAGGTCATGTATTCCAGCCTCCTGCAGTGAGGCAGGACCAAGAATGCTCAGGTTATTCCTGACAAATGTTTATTTCTAAAGTTCTTAAAAGCCTCCAGTGGTGGGGATTCCCCATGCTTCCTTAGAAGCTGTCATAATCAGGAGTGCTGACCAGCACCTGGTGACTAAGGGGTTAACTAATGCTGCCTGTATCTAGACAGGTATCGGTTGGTCATCCAATAACAATGCAGATAGGAATTTCAAACTAGAAAAGAGGAGTTTTTCTCTCTCTGTTCTTTGTCTGAGAGGCAGAGCAGTTTCTTCCAAGACTGAGGGAGATGGGAGACACATCCCTGTCCAAGAACGGACTTCTTAAAATGCGTAAGTAGGGAAAAGTTTAGTCCATCAGGATTTGTTGTTTTCCTTGTTTGGGAATTTGGAAATAATGTCTGATCTGTTAATTGTGGGGGTTTTTTTCTTTGTAGCTAAGTTTTAGCCCAGGGGTTTCCTTGAGTATCTATATCTATTGGTGGCTGTTCCCATCTAGCCACTTTACTGTGCTTGCAAGTGTAGTTTTGTTTTGATAATAAAAGTTAGTTTCTTTTTTAGAAATTAACTGGTATTGGTTGATCTTTGTGTCCTGGAAGGTTTGTCTGTGTGTATCTGAATGCCTGACTGAGGGGTCAGCTACCACAGACTGCAGTTTGTTTTTCTCTTTTCTTTTTTCAAGCTCCTTTGGAGAAAAAGAGCTTGGGGTACCCCTGGACTTGGTTTCAAGTGTCCACCCTGTTGTAGATTCAAAAGCACTTGATGGTGGCAGCAGATTCCCCAAAAATCTGGGTATTAGGATTTGGGGGGGGAAGTTTTTGTACCAGAGCCTGTAGAGGCAAGGTTTTGGAGTACTCTTGTGGGCTCCCACTGCATTCATCGTCCCAAAGTGGGGAACAGCCTTGACAGAACAACCTTGCCGGTTTGGGCTTCTTCCCTCTGCCTGGCGTCACTGCGGGGAATCCATCCTCCGCTCCCAGCTCCTCGCTCCCCTTTTCCAAGTGTGGCAGCAGCGTGTAAATGCCTCGCTGCACCTGCTCCCGTAGCCGCCAGGGTCAACGCACCCTTCCAGGTTGACCCCGCCCCCGGCGTCCGACCGCACACCCGGCTGCGGCTCAGCTGCAGCCACCAAGCATGCCTCGCAAAGGCGCCGCACCGCTGGCAGCGACTATCCTGCTCAACACACGAGGGACGGCGTCGGATAAGTGCGGGGCCCGTTGGGCGCCCCGTCACACACACCCCCTCCTGAAGATCCTTTCTCTTCCCATTGGTCTTCCTCTCCAATCCGTGAAAAAAAATTGGCATTACCATGTGTTCTGCCGGGCTGATGGAACACCTCAAGCCAGTACGGCTGTAACGAGAGGTACCATCTCATCACTCTCAGATTGACGCTCTTCAATCCACTTCAGTGGGGCATGGTCAGTTATGATTTGGAAGGGGTTGCCTAGGAGATAGTATCTTAGCGAGTCAATGGCCCACTTGGCCGCAAGCACTTCCTTCTCAATTGTCACATAGTTCTGTTCCCGAGGGCACAATTTCCTACTTAAATAAAGGATGGGGTGCTCCCCTCCCCCTACCTTTTGGGACAGGACCACACCCAATCCTACTTCCGACGCATCTGTTTGTAAGATGAATGGGTGAGAAAAATCTGGCTGAATAAGCACCGGTGGTTGAGTTAAGTGCTCTTTGAATTTCTGGAACGCTTTCTCACACTGCGGGTTCTACCTTATCTTGTTCAGTATGCTATTCCTAGTCAAATCCGTTAGGGGAGAGGCAATTGCCACGAACCTGGCTACGAACCTTCAGTAATAATCGGCCAGGCAAAGGAACTGTCTTACTTGTTCCTTCATCGTGGGGCGAGGGTAGTCCCTGAGGGCCTTTACCTTGTCTACCATGGGTCTCAGGGTCTCTCCTCCCACGGTATAGCCTAAGTATGAGACTTCCTTTTGCCCAAACTTACATTTCCCGGGATTGGCGACTAGCCCGGCCTCTAGCAAGGCTCGCAGGATGGCCTCCAGGTGTTTGAGGTGATCCTCCCATGACTGACTATATATTATTATATCATCTATGTACATGGCCTAGTAGTCGTGATGATCTTTTAAGATCCTATCCATGAACCTTTGGAATGTAGCCGCCACCCCGTGAAGTCAAAGGGCATGGTAACAAACTGGTACAACCCCCAAGGAGTGGAAAAGGCCGTTTTCTTTTTTGAGGCTGGTGTTAAGGGGATTTGCCAATACCCCTTTGTTAAGTCCAGGGTAGACATGAATTGGGCTCTCCCTAAGCAATCAAGGAGTTCATCAATTTGGGGCATCGGGTAGGCATCGAAACGAGAGACTGCATTTACTCTCTGAAAGTCTATGCAAAATCTTACCATCCCATCATGCTTGGGTACGAGCACAACTGGGCTGTGTCACTCACTATGGGACTCCTCGATCACCCCTAGCTGTAATATGGCCTGCACCTCCGCCCTTACCGTATCCCATATCTTCCTAGGGAGGGGGCCGCATGAGGTCCCGTATTTTTTTACCCGATGGCGTCGCAATGTGATGACTCACGTGGGATGTTTGGCCTGGGTGGGTCGATAATACTGAGGCATACCTCTGTAGCAGTGGTTGCAGGTCTGTGTGTTGGTCAGCACTTAGCTCTGTTCCCACTTGGGCCGTCATTGCTTGTTCCAGGTTTCCTGCCCAGGGCCCTAGTTCTGGCTCCGGGAGGCTTGTCACTATTAACAGTTGTTCCCAGGTGTTCCACCTTTTTAATAGATTCACATGGTAAATTTGTATTTCTTTATGTTTGCCTGTCGGTTGGACCTCATAATCTACCTCCCCAACCCGGCATAGTACCTTATGCGGTCCTTGCCACTTGGCAAGTAGTTTAGACTCTTTAGATGGAAGCAAGAGTAAGACACTGTCTCCTGACTTAAAAGTGCGGAGCTCGGCGCTCCAATTATAGTACCAAGCCTGTCTTTCTTGAGCCCTCAGAAGATTTTCTTTGGCATATTCGCCCACCGACCTGAGCCTCTCTCTCAGTTGGAGTATATATTGTAGTGATCCAACTTGGCGGGGCCCCCACTCTTCCCATGTCTCTTTCACTAGATCTAATATTCCCCAGGGTTGATGCCCATACAACAGTTTGAACAGTAGATGACTGAGGTACCTCTCTTACAGCAAACAACAGAGCAGCAAGTAACATGTCCCACTCCCAGGAGTCATCCTCTACCAGGCAACAGAGTATTGATTTCAGGGTCCTATTGAATCGCTCCACCAAACCATCTGTCTGGAGATGGTACACGGATGTTTTCAGGGTTTTAATCTGTAATAACCGGCATAGCTCGGCCATCAATCGAGATGTCACATTCATGCCCTGGTCAGTTAAGAGCTCTTTCGGAAGACCTACCCGCGAAAATATTTTTATCAACTCTGTCACAAGGGTTGGGGCCGCTGTGTTCCGAAGGGGCACAGCTTCCAGGTACCGGGTCGCATAATCCATGACGATAAGTACGTACTGGTACCCGCCCCCCATGACCACTCCAAAAGCCCTATCAAGTCCAGGGCTATTCGCTCAAAGGGGGTGCCCGCTCGGTACCACCGGCCCCTACTCGAACTCGCCCATGACAACCCCTGGGCTGGCCATTTGGGTCATGAGAAAACGTTACAACGAGTGTGCCAGAGGTTCTACTGGCCAGGCGTGCACCAGGACATTAAGAACTTTTGTAAATCCTACCCTGCTTGTCAGAATACCAGGTCGGGGACAGTGCCTAAAGCCCCTTTGGTCCCTCTCCCTCTGGGGGGCACCCCCTTTGAGTGGGTCTCTACAATATATACTCCAACTGAGAGAGAGGCTCAGGTTGGTGAGTGAATATGCCTAAGAAAAACTTATGAGGGCACGAGAAAGACAGTTAACAGCTGCCATAACTCCCCTCCCCCGGGTTTCTCTATAATGCGATAAAGTCAGTCCGCACATACCTCAAACCACGGCCCTCTGGTTTGAGGTCCGGACTGGTCTGCTGCTCCATCTGTCGTATAGTCCCATGCTTGGCGGAGTGATGGGTCAGCTCTTTGCTCCTCCACGAAATTTTCCCCTTCCCACCAGTCCATGCTGGTAGTATCTGGGTCAGGGCCACCCCCTTGGTTGAGGAGCAAGAGGGCCGGCCTTGCACCCTCATCCACCATTTCTGGCATCTCCTCCGGCTCTCTGTGGACTGGTCCTAGTGGACGAGGGTATGGCCTCTGGCCCCTTGCCAATGCCAGTTCTGGTGGATCCTTTGAAACCCGCTTCAGTCAGGCCCGAAGATCACGGGGTAGGCCAACTGAGGGTCGACAGCCACTCGATACCAGGTCTCCTTGCCCCCGTTGGTCAGATGCACCCAGACCATCGAATAAGTGCAAATCTCTCCGTGCACGCACTGCATGAGTACCGGGGGCCCTGCCTCTGGCAAGCCTTTTACCAGGTCTGCCCAAACCAGGGTCTGGCTGCTCCCTGTATCTACTAAAGCATCCACAGGTATGCCTTCCAGCACCATCGTGGCCATGATCTTTAACGTCCTGCTATCCTGTTCCTCAGGGGTCAGAGTGAGCGCCTGTACGAAGGAACTGTCCATGAAAGGTCAGTCCCTCTTGAAGTGTCCTTCTTGCCCACACTCAAAACAAACATTTTTGGGTGTCCCCTTTCCCACCACCATCAGGGGCTCTGTCAGTTCACAGGTGGCGGTGGCGGGTTCTCTTTCCTTGAGGGCTCCCGGCCAGATGGGGGCTAGCCGCTGCCCATTACCTCTCATTACGGGACTCTGTGTTGGCTTCCCGGGCCCCTTCCTCTGGTTCCAGAACAGGCTTTCCCGTCTGGCGGCAGTCACTGCCTCCCTCTCTGTGGTTCTTCAATCCTCCATACCTTCGGCAGCCGTATAGTCCTCCATGAGGACTATGGCCTCATTTAAGGTGGAGGGCTGGTGGAGGCGAACCCATCTTTGCCCCTCACCTGGCAGAATCTTGCTCCAAGATAATTACCTCTGCAACCTGGGCCGTTGTTTTCTGGTCGGGTTCTAGCCACCGCCAACCCGCCTCTCGAAGCTTCTGGGCTATGGCCCTCAGACGGGCCCCTTGTGGATACTTCTCCCACTGGAACCGCTTTCTGTACATCTCCGGCGTAACTCCCAATTGATCCAAAATTGCCTCTTTAACTTTAAAGTAATGCAGTGCGTCCCGAGCAGAGAGGCTGTAGTACGCCAGCTGGGCAGGGCCCATGAGATAGGGAGCCAGCAGCGTTGCCCAGTGATCCTCTGGCCACTTCGCTGCCAGTGCCACCCATTCAAATGTCACCAGGTACGCCTCGGGATCATCATTCGCCCCCATCTTGGTCAGCCTTATTGGCAGCTGTGCCCCTCCCTCGGCCCCCATCTCAGGTCCTCTGGGTGGGGTGGTCATTGGGTTGCTCTGACTTGTCTGCTGCTGCATCCAGCATTCCTGCTGGGCTTGCTGGTGCTCTACTAATTCGTGCATTAGCTGCCTTTGCTGCTCCTGGTTTTGGGCCATCAATTGTTGCAGCAGCTGTGCTTGCTGCTGCTGCTGCTGCAGTCTATGGCTCTTGGCCATCCATTCCAGAAGTTTGGAAGTCTCCATCCTGGCCCGGCGAGGGTCCCTTAAACAAAAGAATTGCAGTTGCCTGGCCCCCTTGCTCACCTCACTATCCTTCTCTCTCTCTCTCTCTCTCTCTCTCTCTCTCTCCCCTTTTTTTTTTGCGTTTTCCCCCTGCATGGGATCATTATGCCCACATTCTCCACCATGTGTAAAAGGCAGAGCCTCCAACCAAGTTCGTGCTCGCCTTTATTGGTTCGTCAGCACTACACCCTCACTCTGAGCCCTCGTCCCACGCTTGGTCACCGTGCTTAGACGAGAGTCCTATACCGGACGCTAGTGATTTGAGGCAGGTAGGGGGGCTCAGGCCTTCCTTCTCTCCGAGCCCCAACCCAGGGCCCAAAGGACTGGGGTCACGGACCCCATCCAGTTGGTGGGGACACTTCCCACAACACACCAACCCACGGACCACTCACTAGTCATGCCCTGGGTTGCTTCCTACTGCCTCTGGTCCTTGCCGGTTCAGGCTTCTTCCCTCTGCCTGGCATCACTGGGGGGAATTCGTTCTCCGGGTCAGGCTGCTTCCGCTCCCAGCTCCTCGCTCCCCTTTTACTAGTGTGGTGGTGGCATTTAAATGCCGCACCGTGCCTGTGCCATAGCCGCCAGGGTCAACGTGCCCTTGTGGGCTGACCCCGCCCCCGGCGTCTGACCGCAGCTCAGCTGTGGCCACCGAGCACGCCTCACAAAGGCTCCATGCTGCCACCGCCGGCTGTCCTGCCCAGCATACCGGGGATGGCGCCGGGTAAGTGTGGGGCCCGCTGGGCGCCCCGTCATGTGCCCTCATAGTAATTTCTTCTACATTTCCCTAGTTTGCTCATAAAAATGTCATGTGGGACTCTGTCAATAGCCTTGTTAAAAACCTCTCTCTAATGTCTGCAGCTTCTCCTCCATCCAATAGGGAAGTTACACTGTCAAAAAAGAAAATCATGTAAGGTTGGTATGATTTATTCTTCACAAATCATTGTTGATGGAGGCAGCTCTAGCCGAACCCCAGTGGGTGGGGAAGCTGCTCCTGTTCTGCTGGAGCAGTCTTTACCCCACCTCCTTTAATGGGTTAAATAATTAAATGTAGTGTTAACACATTAAGTGGAATTTTACATCCCTAGTCAGGACCTGCCAACTTGAAAACATTTAATTTTTCTTTCTCTAATTTGGATTCTGCACTTTTCTCATTGTTGTTAATGTTAATTGTGTTATGTATCTGATTACTGATGCTACTTTTTTTTAGTAAAGATTGGCACCAAACCGATATTAAACACCTCCCGCCTTCTCCTTGTCATCAGATATTAGCTCTCCTTCCTCACTGAGTAGTGGGCCAACACTCCTGCATCTTTCTCTTGTTCTAATGTACTTATAAAAGCTCTTTTTATTTCTCTTTCTTGCTGGGTATAACTCGTTTTATGCCTCAGCATTTCTTGATTTTGTCTCTGTTCTTGTGGTATTTGCACTTATGCTATTCTTTTGTATTCATTCTTAGCAATTTGTCCATGTGTCCTCTCTTTGTAGGATTCTTTTTTGATTCTCAGGTCAGCAAAGAGCTCCGGATTACTCTATGTATCTTCCTTTCATATTAGGATCACGGACAACAATATTCTGGATAATATTTCTCTTCATTTCTAAATTAATTTTGTTTACCTCTAATTTTATAGGGTAAGTTTTAAATATGCTGAACAGCAGAATACAAATCATCTGTTTGTTCAACAGGCAGAGATAATATAGAAGCACATAAGCTTTCTCTTGTTTCACAACACTATCTCTCATATAACCAGTGACAACTGCAACAACTGATATGGAAATCCTCATACTTTTCTGAATGTTCTTAAGAACCTAAGCTTTCTTTTAAGAATGCTTCTGGCCTTTTTTATAGTAAATATGTAAATATCAAGAAAGCTTGGGCCACAACAAGTAGCAGAAATTCCACAAAAAATGGTGTATGTTCAGCATTTCAAAAAGCCTTTTTTTATAGTGAATATGACTTCATACTATAAATCAATGCATTGCCGTCTTTGCCAGAAAATGAAACAATGTATTATCATGCCAGAAAAAGGTGAATTTTCCTATTTAGCTGAATGAAATATTAACTTCAAAGCCTTGATTTGACTTAAAGCTTGATTCACTGGTATCTTCAGTGGGAGCCCAAACAGAGTAAGCAATGAAGGAAGAAGTTCCTAATCTATAAAAGAGAGATCTGCATAGCTTTAGTCATTGAAATATGTAATGCATTTCAGGGGACAGAACTGTGTGGACCTTCTTCAAGTTCATCCAGCATTTCTTACACTGGCAATGCCGAATCAGGCTCCAAGATAATGTGTAGTGACTCGTGCAGAAATGTTTTCAGACCTTAAACCCAACCTTGTAAATGCCTTCTGTTAGATGTTGATTTAAATAAGTCTGAAAATCTCACCAGAAGCACTGTCTCACAGTTCCTACTTACGCACACTTTCCAATTTAGTAAAGGCAACAGAGTCAAACCTCAGATCATGTTTTATTTTTGTGCAGTATTTCCATTAGAGTCAAATATTGGCCTCTTTGAAATGCTGAACATAGGACCTTTTTTTGTGTGGAAATTCTGCTACCTGTTGTGGCCCAAGCGACAAAGCCATATGGATTGAAAAAGATATAAAATAAAGAATGCAGCAAATTTCTGTGACTTTCATAAAGATTATGGGGCTAGTTTAATTTTGAAGCAAAGACTATCTACAGTTGGCTTTCATTTTATCTGAACTAGTTAAATTTACAAAGTTCAGTTTCGCGATGTTAGTTAATGTTTTCAAAAGATCTTCCTTTTCACATTCAGTGAACTAAAATAAGAAAAA
Organism: Pelochelys cantorii; assembly: GCA_032595735.1. Taxonomy (NCBI): domain Eukaryota; kingdom Metazoa; phylum Chordata; order Testudines; family Trionychidae; genus Pelochelys; species Pelochelys cantorii. The sequence continues at coordinate 66,939,673 of CM064330.1, forward strand.
TGAATGCTCTTTGTAAATATTCCACAGAAATTTGATAAAACCCTACAGTTTTCTGCAGCTATTATATACTCCGTTATTGATTTACTCCTACTGCCTGTAGATTTTTCTTCTAACTGGTCATTACCCCAAGAAACTGGCATTGCCAATAGGACTTTGATTTTTATTTTTATTTCCGTCTTTAAGGCGTCTTAAAAACAAAGACTGTGTTGTGGTGGCTTTATGGTATGTCTAAGTGTCCACAAGTAGCTATGCCTGAAACCACTGTTTTATTTAGATTCCCTTATTCATCTGATCTAATCAAATAGGTTTTCCAAACTGGTCAATCTGGGCAATGCTAGTTTCCAGCAAGGATGCTCAGATGTCAGGATTAAAATAGTACAATTGTGAGTGAGAGAGGCTGCTTTTATACATATAGTGACTTGAAGATGTACAAAAATATTACAACAAAATAACATACAGATAACTACCAAGCAAGCAATCTTGCAAGTGTCATAAATCTTTCTGCAAACAAGCAGCTTTTATATATGTATTGTACATCTCTCTGTGAATTTCACACAGAAAACTATAAGTCTCACTCACATTAAAGGGAGGAGAACAATTGTAGTGTGCAGGGACAAGGAGCCGAATGATTGGAAAATAGGTATCTGGTGTCTACTGCACTTTAACCGTACATTTGTCCGAAACCACATTCAGTGTTTGCTCAGGGAAGAGAGACTATCAAGATGATATTCCCAAGTACTATTTTACAGCTGTGATCTAAATACCTGTAATACTTTACCCAGTCATGCCAAAAGGAGGACAAGAGTTATTTGTTATGGATTTAATCAGATTACAATTTTATTATTAGATGTCCAGGACTGCCCAGCAGATGACGGTGTACAGTGAAGGTATCCCCTGTTTATTCTGTAATTACATAGGGAGCTTCCACCAGCTTCCCCTCTCTTTTTATCTAGATCCCTCAAGCAAATCCATTTCTGGACCTTACCATCCACCTCCTCTTTTGTAGGAGGGGCAAAATGGGCTATGAGAAAGGGGGTTGGCTCCCTGCTGTTACAATCTTAGGAGCCCCACACTCCTCACCATTCCGTCCCTTTCCCCAGCACTTTCCTCTTAAGTCCTTTAACAGACCATCATCTGGTTACTGAATGCCTTCCCCATAGAGTATCTGCACTGGACATCTGCCACAAAGAGATGCCAGCAATTAGCATGTTCACCTCTGTGTGGAGAAAGAGGTTTCCAATGCCAGGGTCTGCACCTTTAAAGACTTCTGCCCTTACATTCCCGGCGGTGAGCCAGTGCTGCAAAGATGACCCATATTTTTGCAACAGTTTCTGACCTTACTCTCCTCCCCATAAATCACCACTGGCTTTCTCCAGCAAACCTGAGCAACCCCCTTGCTTTCAGTGCAAGGCAATCATTCTGTTGGTTATTACGAGTCAAATGAATGACTGTACAGCATTGGCAAAGTGATATGCCTAAAAAAGCTTCAGCAGTACCAAATTTTAATACAGGTGCATGAAAGAACACATAGTGACTCTTTTGTATAGTTGTTCCTATACTATTCTAATGTTGCCTCCATCCGTACTACAATGAATCACCAATTATTCCCTACTGAAGGGTTGAAGCATCTGAGTCTCGTCCATAGGTTGCAGTGGTAATTAATAATACTCAAACAAGCTTGAGATTATTTCTTACTTTTCCAAGTAGCCCATTTATGAATTCTTCCTTAGGAAAATAAAATCACCTGCACTTTTAATAGATCACCTATGGGCACTGTTGGAGACTTTTTTGTTTTGTTTTCAGAACCAACTTTATGTTCAATCAGTTCCTTTTATTTCAAGGATAATGGGGCATATCATTTGTGGCTTGTAAGGGAATGAGAGGAGTAACTTTCTAGGAAATAAATTTATCTGTAGAATTGCCACTGACAAGAACTACTTATGAGCCTGCAGTTCTATGCCGGTAGGGGTGGAGTGAGCGTATGGTAAAGTTTGTAACCAAGTAACACTTTCTTTCTACTGAGATTAACAAAGTCCACTAGTTTGTAAAATGTAAAGAGATATGTATATATTACACGAGCTTAGTATTTTGCACATCTTTTATGTTATAGGATCATCACACAATTGTCTGAATCTTTTCAGAAATTATCTTTACCTTTTTGATTCTGGAGCTCACTTTTATAATTTTTTTTAAATTCCAATTCAGAATTATGGGTCTTGTTCGCCTCACATCATTCTTATACTGGTATGGCTCCAGTGACATGGGAACCTCTCCTAATTTGTGAGATGAGAATTAGGCTTCTCTTTATAAAATACACAATAGCAAAGTCATAGTGATTTAACCATTCTTCTCCCAATTTATCCTAATGACATTAGTAGGCAAAATGAGCAGCAAGGTTTAGATAGTGAGCTGCTCTTTCTCAGTTGCATGAAGGTAGGGGAACAATACTCCTGATTGTCCCATACTCCTGATTGTGGTGTAATCTTCTTCAGCTAACACCAAATGAAGGTGATGAGGCAACTCTTTTCCTTGTAACACCCTTTTACAAGAGTGTTATAAGCAGGAGGAAGAAAAACTTATTTTCCCTAATCTCTGATGATAGGATAAGAAGCAATAGGCTTAAACTACAACATGGGAGGTTTAGGTTGGACAGTAGGAAAAACTTCCTAACTCTCAGGCTATGTCTACACTGCTGGGGTTTTTTGGCAGAAGATATGCAAATCACGCTCTCATTTGCATATTCCTCAGAAAATGAGGTTTATAGGATCTTGCGAAAAAGGGTTTTTTTCCGAAAAATGGCTCCGTCTACATGGGGCTTTTTAACAGCAAAACGTCTTCCATAAAAAGGATCGGCAGAAGATTTGCAAATGATATGTGAAAAAAACCCAGCAGTGTAGACAAAGTGGTTAAACACTGGAATAAATTGCCCAGAGAGGTTGTGGAATCTCCATCACTGGAGATATTTAAGAGCAGATAAGATAAACGTCAGTCAGGGATGATCTAGATGGTGCTTGGTCCTGCTGTGAGTTCAGAGGACTGGACTTAAGGACCTCTTGGGGTCCCTTCCAGTTCAAGTATTCTATGATTCTTTGATTCTATGTATTGATGAATATGAATGTATGGCAACCCACATCTAGTCAAATATGTGCAGAGCAGTATATTGGAAACACAAGGACTTCCATGTGTGAATTAGCTCAACTGAAGTTGAGCAAGTATTTTGATTTTTTTCAACCAATAATCAGTTACCCTCAGAAACACCTAGGACCTGATTCTGAGTGCAGAACTTGGTGGTGGGGGGGGGAAGGTGCTTTAAAGCACCTTTATATTCCCCTCATTCTGATGTTGTCTAGGAGCTGCCCCTGCCCCGAGTATAAGTTATAGCAGTTGAAATGCTGCTCTAACACACACCTGCATGTCTATGTCCCAAAGGGGTTGTTTTGGCAGCTGGGGTTACTGAGGTGCAGAGAAATGAAGGCCACACTCCTTCCCCCAAAGAACAGTCTTCTTGGAGTTGCTATGGAGATTTCTCTTCATACAAGAGGAGTTTTCAGAAGTCTGAATTCAATGGTCTTATAACTGCTCTGTACAGCCAATGAAGCACAAAGCCTTTGTAGTGACAAGGTTGTAATTCTGCTCCATTCTAAATAGCTGTCTGCCTGTTTTTGAAGGATTTTAAAAATATGATTGTAAAACTAGGGAGTGTTCTTGCCAATAGACTCAGCAACCATTAAGCTATCATTATATTAAGTCATATTTTGCTTTTTGGCAACTCAGATTTAAAATTCATCTGCTAGGACATGGATATATCAGCAGCGGGTGGGGTAGTTTTTGTTTAGTCTGGCCTCCTGTCATGGATTATGAAAGGTAACAGGACACCTTCTTGAAATGCCAGGGCTCAGCTGTGATATGAATCCAAACCTGATTCCATCTAAGTGGTAAAGCTTAATGTGTGTTTAATTTTGCATACTTCTCCTGGTACTTTTGGCTTTTAAATAGCACAGGATGCCAATATTTGAATACATTTTACTGTGTGAGGGGAAAAAAATCAGTGCAAACAATAAATAAAATCTGCTTTCAGGTCTGAATGACAATTAAGTTTAGGAATCCACTTTTTATTCTGGTATTTTTGCAAAGGTTGCATTTTAGCTGGGAGACTGAAAAGTTGCAGATTTCCTGTCCAGGTGATTGCTTGTGTTAAATAATAGGTTTGAATCAACTAATACTAATAAATAATGAAATAATTAATAAACAAACAAGAAATTAAATAAATTATATTAAATAAATATATAAAAGTGTTTTCAGTCCAGGTACTTAGAGTCTTAAGTGCAAGTAGGCATTTAAACATGAATAGCCTGTCAGACATGTTGAGCACCCACAGTTATCCCTGGATATTTGAATATTTTAGCCATAATTCTCTGAGGATCACATTGTATCTTTTAAACCCCAGCCTATGCTGGAGGGAGCACAGAGAAGCCATTCTGAAGCAAAAGCCAGAGAAATTTTGGCAGAGGGCCTTGTGCTAGCTGTCAGTGACAGCTCCAATAATGCTTTCTCTGGATGTAGCATTAATTCTCACCATGTGCAGGTATCATCATTGCTTCTGTGATAGGGTATGTGTTTGAGAAAGGAGGGAACAGTACCACTGTCATACTCCCTTCTTCTCCTCTCTGCTCCTGTTTGTGGTTCTAATGTGAGTGCTAGCAGGGAGCAATGCCTGAGCGCCTTACTGGAATGGGGACCATCATCTTTGCCTGATCCCTAAGTGGAGCCATTTTCTCTCTATTATGCATCCTACAAGGCCAGTCAGATTTCAATATGGGTAACATTAAAAGTGTTGAGAAACCTAGAAAGTGTCTGTGTTTTTCAAATATATTTGTGTGCCCTTATTACAAAACAATAAATATGTTACAAGGTTAAAGCAGGTAAACATATGTTTGTAAAATTATAAACTTAAGTTTCAAAAAGCAATAGAATGTTCTATAATAAGCAAGTTCTGTACTACATGTCCTTTCGGGCTAACCCAGGCAAAGTACTGGGGATCTCTTGCTTATGCCTAGTAAACCTGAGCACCCTGAGTCTAAGCAGCATAGTGATCCAATTTCTTCTTCTGTGTTTTCCTTTCTCTTGTCCCTTGTATGCTAAGCTCTGAGCTCAGTTGATGGAAGTAATCTTTTTGTTTGACTCATCTTCACAAGGGAGAGGGAAGAGGAGATGGGAAGGGGAAAGCAACAAACATCTTTTGTATATCCCAAAACAGTTGGGTCTGTGGTTGATGGACATTTCCCTTTGAGCAGGATGTAAAACCTTCTGTTGGAGATCAGCCCTTTGCAATAGTTAATGTCTGGTGATTTACACAGTCATAGGTGCTCACAATAGGATCACTCAAATATTACATGACAATCTGTAATATAGATGTTGTAAGTGAGATTAACACATGCAGCAATTCACAAGCATTCCATAAAGTCTAAATACTAAACACATTCTTATTATTCTAATATCTATTTTAGCAACACACAGGTAACCAAGCCTGACTCCGGCTGATGTTGATCAGTGTTCATCTGAGATATGGGAACCTGGGCTTAAGCTGTCACTTGGTCTGCCAGGATCATGCTATCAACACCCAAACCCTGCCTGTGAACATGCTCTTTTTCTGTGTGATAGAACTATTGGCTATGTGATATATTGACTGGCTTCTGTGCAGGTTTTGACCAGCTTTGTACCTAAGTGCACTTTCCGAACATGGGCAGAGGATTTTTAATTTCTTCAGTATTGAGTATTCAGTATTTATGCAGTAATGTAAAACAGTCGTCAGTAGCGTGTTAGACCTGGGAACAGAAACAATTTGCTTTCTTACACACTATGGGAAAACCTGGCAGAAGGTAATCTGCTGACATCGATACTCCTGATACTGCCACCAATGCTTGAATAGCACCTCCTTCCACATCCTCTGCCATTGGTGCCACTCGGTACAGTTGGACAATGTCACAAGAAGCCATCCTCGTGCCAAAATGAAGAAACTCTACTTTCATTCCCAAAAGATAAAACAGTTAGAGCAGATGGTCATTGTACAATAGCAATAACTCTGTAGCATTGAAATATTTAGGCGGATGCAATTAAAGAAGAGTGGGACAAGATTTTGGGATGCAACAGTCTCAATCTGTTGTAAAGAGGGAAAAGGAGAACTCAGACACAAGTGGAATTTTCTTTACATGCTACACAATAGCTATGTTTTTACACAAAAGAATGATGACTGACGAAAAACGTGCTAGGAGAAAACCTTTGTGTTGACACACTGGAGACACTGCTAAAGAACAATGAAACCAGGTAATGCTTCTGACAAAATCATTGTATGCATGGATTATTGCTGGTGCATGGATGGCAGTCCCATAAATTTAAAAACTGAAGTGTAATTTTTAAATGGTGAATTTGACTCTTTAAAAGTTGTTCATTCATGAATTGGAGGGTTGATGGAAGGATAGAATTGACAGAGAAGGAGTCTAAAACAGGAAGAAATTTTTGGTACTGCTGTTTTGTCTGAGGTGATTTCATGATTTGTTTTCACAGACTTAATCTTAAAAAAAATCTAAGGCCATTGATATGTAGGCTATGAATCACTTTCAAAGTAGGAGTATTTATTTTTCACCAAGAAGCAAGAGCACGACATGGTTATTGGATTGATTTTTTTGTACGTGTGTGAAACTGATCTCTGAAGTAGACCACACAATCTGATTTTTTACATTTGCAGTCTGTCTGATTAGAAGACAGCATGGCTAGTTATTTAGATGGACTGTAAAAGCAGAGACTCTGTAAATCTGCACTTTCCCCAAGTGCAAAAGCACTTGGGAAGTGACTATGACATTTATATGCTTTAGAACTTATTTTCTCTGTCTCTATTTATTTCAGAGTGGGAAATTCGGTGATGGGAATGTGGAGCTCTACAACACCTTAAGACTGATGAACGGTACCCTTCAAGGATGATTGATTTTATTTTTTCAATTGTTTTGATTTCTGAGATTTTAAACACCCACTTAGCATGAGATTGATAATGGTTATTTGTCATATAGAAAATATGAGACAGATTTATGGAATCAATTCACATATTTTTATTCCTTGCTTGTGCCTGTAAAGCTCTGTTATTCTGTTCACATAGGTCTTTGGAACAAAAGCTAGCAGGCTTCCTGGTAGTTAAGTATTCTTAAAAATATTCTCTACTTACGGTTACCTCCGTTTATATATGTAGCTCCTGACACACCTGCCCACCATGCTGTCACAACCTTACCAGAAGCAATGCATTTGGATTGAGCACTTCCAGTACTAATATTATTCCTGGAACTATCACCTTCCGGGAATGGAGTTACAGCCAGGGCCTTAAATAATTTTTAAAAAATATCTCTTCACATAATAAAGAGGATGAAGTGCTGATCCCAAGCAGTAGCTGCTTAGCTGATACTGATGTTCTATAACAGCCGTACAACTCAAATCTGTAACATCTATAACATCTGTACAACTCAAATCAAATTCATGTCTGCATTGCCGAGGCAATAAACATTTTGCCTCTCCACTTTCTTTCCAACCTGTAATAGCCATTTTCAGTCCTGTTGTCAATACTGCCCATTTCATTGAGAGGCCTATCTGAAAGGGAATGGACTGGAAATTCTAGTCCTTAGCAAAAGACCAATGGTAGCAGCTTTGTGCAGTATTTGTGATTGTATTTAATGCATTAAATTCATATACCGGATCATAGAATCATAGAGCTGGAAGAGACATCAGGAGGTCATCATGTCCAGCCCCCTGCCTAAGTTGGACCAATCCCAACTAAATCAACCCAGCCAGGGCTTTGTCAAACCAAGACTTAACCCCTTTGAAGTCACTGCAGTTATACCAGAGCTGAACGCCAGGTTTACAGGTTTACTTTTGCTGGATATATTTCCAAAGATTTTTATATTTGTCAAAACTTCATCTGAAATATTCTACAACACTGAGCTGGAAATCTCTTGACAAGAGGTTCTCCTGGTGCTTAGAGCCAAAGCCAAAAAAAATACCGATTATCCACAGTGCCATTGACTGAACTGCTACCCCTCATACAGGAAATTAAATAAACAAAACCAATCCCCCTAAACCTCTATTCATAGAATCATAGGGCTGGATGAGACCTCAGGATGTCACAGAGTTCAACCCCCTGCTCAAAGCAGAACCAACCCAAACTACACCATCCCAGCCAGGGCTTTGTCAAGCCAGGATTTAAAAACCTCTAGGGATGGTGATTCTACTATCTCCCTCGGTAACCCATTCCTGTGCTTCACACCACCCTCCTAGTAAAATAATTTTTCCTAATATCCAACCTAGACCTCCTGCACTGTAACTTGAGACCATTGCTCCTCATTCTGCTTATCTGTCACTACTGAGAACAGCCTCTCTCCATCCTCTTTGGCACCTCCCTTCAGGTAGTTGAAGGCTGCTATCAAATCCCCCCTCATTCTGCAGTCTAAACAAGCCCAAATCCCTCAGCTTCTCCTTGTAGGTCATGTTCTCCAGCCCCCTAATCATTTTGATTGCTCTCCCCTGGACGCTCTTCATTGCATCCACATCCTTTCTGTGATGAGGGGCCCAGAATTGGACACAATACTCGAGATGTATCCTCCACAGCGCTGAATAAAGGGAAATAATCACTTTTCTATATCTACTACCAATGCACCTCCTAGTGCACCCTAATATACCATTAGCCTTCTTGGCTACAGGGTACACTGTTAACTCATATACAGCTTCTCATCCACTGTAATCCCCAGGTCCTTTTCTGATCACTTTCGCCTCTTCCAAGTGCTTCAAAATGGATTCCTTTAGGATCCTCTCCATGATTTTTCTGGGGACTGAGGTAAGACTGACTGGTCCATAGTTCCCCGGATTGTCCTTCTTCTCTTTTTAAAAGATGGGCACTACATTTGCCCTTTTCCAGTCATCTGGGAACTCTCCCAATCTCCATGAGTTTTCAAAGATAATGGCCAAAGGCTCTGTAATGACATTTGCCAACTCCCTCAGTACCCTCAGATGCATTAAAGCCAGGCCCATGGATTTGTTTATATCTAGCTTTTCTAAATAGTTCTTAACCTGTTCTTTTTCCACTGAGGGCTGCCTACCTCCTTCCCATACTGCATTGACTAGTGCAGTAGTCTGAGAGCTGACCTTATCTGTGAAGACAGAGTCAAAAAAAGCATTGAGTACTTCAGCTTTTCCCACATCATCTGTCACTAGGTTACCTCCCTCATCCAGTAAGCATCCCAAACCCTCCCCGATCACCCTCTTATTGTTAACATGCCTGTAGAAACCTTTCTTGTTACCCTTCACATGCCTTGTTGTGCTTTTGCCTTCCTGGTTACACCCCTGCATTCTCGAGCAATATATTTATACTCCTGACTAGTCATCTGTTCAAGTTTCCACTTCTTATAAGCTTCCTTTTTGTGTTTAAGCTCTCCAATGATTTCCCTGGTAAGCCAATCTGGTTGCCTACCATATTTGCGTTCCTTACTGCACTTCGGGATGGTTTCTTCTTATGCCTTCAATAAAGCTTCTTTAAAATACTGCCAGCTCTCCTGGACTCCTTTCCCCTTCATGCTAGCATCCTAGGGGATCTGCCCATCAGCTCTCTGAGGGAGTCAAAGTCTGTTTTTCTGAAGTCCAGGGTGTGTATTTTGCTGTGCTCCTTTCTTCCTTTTGTCAGGATCCTGAAATCGATCATCTCATGATCACTGCTGCCCAGATTGCCACCCACATCTACTTCCCCTACTAGTTCCTCCCTGTTTGTGAGCACTTGTCAGTTCCTTCAGCACTTCCAGGAAGTTATCCCCAACATTCTTCAAAAACTTCCTGGATTGTCTGTGTATTGGTCTCCCAACACATGTCAGGGGGATTAAAGTCCCCCATGAGAACCAGGGCCTGTGATCTGGAAGCTTCTCTTTGTTGTCTCAAGAAAGTCTACCTCATCCACCTGATCTGGTGGTCCATAGCAGACACCAACCACAGCATCACCCCTATTGCTACCACCTCTAAACCTAACCCATAGACTCTCAAAAGGCTTTTCTCCCTCTATATACTGGAGCTCTGAGCAATCATACTGCTCTCTTACATACAGTGCAATTCCTCCTACTTTTCTCCCCTGCCTCTCTTCCATGACAGTGCTCCAGTCATGTGATTCATCCCACCAAGTCTCCATTATTCCAATCAAATCATGGTTCTTTGACTGTACCAGGGCTTGTAATTCTTCCGGTGTGTTTCCCAGGCTTCTGGCATCTGTGTACAAACACCTTAGATAACAAGTTGATTGCCCTACTTTCTCCATTTGAATCAGGGGTCCTCCTTTCTTGCTCCTTCCTCTTTGTATTGCTTCCTGGTATCCCACTTCCCCACTTACCTCAGGGCTTAGGTCACCATCCCCCAATGAACCTCGTTTAAAGCCCTCCTCACTAGATCTGCAAGCCTACTCGTGAAGATGCTCTTTCCTCTCTTGGTTAGGTGGATCCCATCTCTTCTTAGTAATCCTTGTACCCAGAACAAAATCCCCTGGTCGAAGAAACCAAAGCCCTCTCTCCGACACCACCTGCGCAACCACACGTTTACTTCCACAATTCGACAATCCCTACCTGGACCTTTTCCTTCAATAGGGAGAATGGACGAGAACACCATTTGCACTTCAAATTCCTTGATCCTTCTTCCCAGAGCTACCGAATCTGCCTAACCAGGCTGAAGGAGCTGGCAGTGGGGAGGGGCAGTGGGCTGAGGGGCTGGTATCAGGGGACCTCCCGTTGTCTGGCAAATTCCCTCTTCTGGGACCGCTCAGGTCCCAAGGGTGCTGGACAAGAGGTCCAACCTGTAGAATCATAGGGTTGGAAGAGACCAACCCCCTGCAAAAAGCAAGACCAAGCCCAACTAAATCATCCCAGTTAGGGCTTTGTCAAGTGGGATTTAAAACCTCTAGGATGGAGATTCCACCACCTCCATAGGTAACCCATTCCCATGCATTTAGAGTACATTCATAACTGTCTAAATTTTAAATTTGTGGTTTACCTGTCATCATAGAAAAAATGTGGTTAATAATTTTTTTTCTGTGATCACAATAAGGTGGAACTTCATCTGTTTGATATCATGCCTGCCAACTGTTAGCCAGATGTTACACAGACTTTACCAAATAGCAGAGTCCCCAATTTAATGGCTGGAATGCTCTGCACATGCATGTGTGTGTGTATGTGTGTGGCTTTTTTCACATTACACCAGACAAAAATAGAACCAGACTCAAATTGTCTACAGATATGCATGGTGATCCAAAAGAGAGCTTTCTGCTTGCTGAGCAACTAGGAAATTTTCTAAATACACTGGGCTGGAAGTTGCTCTCTATATATGTTGTATTGAATCTGCTCTCAGTCAAAGTGATATGCAAACCGAGGGTATGTCTATGCGGCCGTGTCTACACTACAAGCAGTTGTAGTGTCGGGCTAGAGGACTTCTTTCTCCAACTCCTGTAACCCTCATTTTACAAGGGGTAAAGGAAGTCAGAGGAAGAGTGCTCTTTCTCGGACTTCTTGCTGTATAGACAGCGGCAAAAGCCAAAGTAAGCTATTTCAACATAAGCTATGCAACTGACATAGCTCAAACCGCATATTTTGGCTTCTGTCCTGCTGTGTAGACATGCCCTGAGTAATTCTTCTGACATCCCAGCAACAGAACAGTGACCTCATAGATATGATTATGGTCAGGAAAAAAAGAGGCCATTTATTAGCTAAATTGTTTATTGTGGGTTATTTTCTCAGTTCTATTTTTGAGGAAACTATATGCTTTCTAAAACTGAAATGTGAATGTAAAGTAAAACGCACAAACTTGTAGAATAAATATGCATAGTCACATCTATTATTAACAGTGATGGAAAGATTTTGCTTGATATTATGACTGATAAGTGAAAGGTTTAAGGCAAAACTAATTAAGAAATGACAGAAAAAGAGAATTAGTGGTGGCCAACATAAGGTTGAACAGATCTGATTTTCTATCTTACAGCTAACGATGATAACAGTAATGTGCTGGGGGGTACTTAAGTTTAAATTTTTATGTAGGTTGACAAGGCTGCAAAAATATTCCAAAATGAAGTGCACCTGAATAGCCAAAGGAAAGCTTAAGTGGGTGGAGAGTTAGACTGGAATGTGTGTGTGTGTGTGTGTGTGTGTGTGTGTGTGTGTGTGTGTGTAACCTGCCTTTTAAGTGTATGAATGAAGTGTGACTGAGGATATACCACTCCTGTGTATTTATGTGCAGTATTTGAACTGGGTTTAAATAACATTACTCCATACACAGCCTATAACTGACATGCAGGTGGGGGCTCTACAGAAATGTTTTTGTAACTTTTAAAGTGTGGAGAATGGGGAGGGGTAATCTAGAAAAGCTTTATAGAATAAATCCTAAATAATGGCCTGGCTGCTCCCTAGCACATACAAAAAAGCATAAGAACTTCTAAGCTGATCAAAAAAATGTGCTGGAGAAGGTATGATTTGCAGACAAACATCTGTTTGAAATGCACAGCGAAAGTCTAGTTTGCAGGAGGCAGTGTATGGGGAACCCCTGTAGCACATATTGCCTGGACAGGTCACAGTCTTACAATGGAGCTGCAGTCAATTTCCAACTGAGATAGAAGGAGAACAGAACTGCAGTTAGCCTTTGAATTCTGGAAAGCATGGTATGGGCTTCACTGGAAGAAACTGCAAAAGCAGCAGAAGGGGACCAGCTGATGGAAGAGAGATACATCAGGGGGACATGACCCTATGTGATGGCTCCTATAATAGATATGGAGGAGGTGGACATATGCATGTGCCAGTCAAAAATGAGGTGCAGTTTTGGTTGCAATACTCTATTCACATTCCCAAGTAAAGTGGCTCCTACAATACAAACACTAGGCATGTAGTCCACACAGAGAATAATGGCGCCTAAACAGGAGAGGCAGTGAAGCAAACGGTAGGCTGTGAATAGGGTATGCATGCCCCATCACATTAGCAGCTAAGAGAATTCAAATCATACTGTCATGGTAAAGGAACAATCACTACCCCTTCTATTGTAGTGGTGGGGGAACCTAAGGCCCAGGGGCTAGATGTGGCCCCCGGCTTGCCTGGATCCAGCCCCTGAGGCTCCGGGCTCCCTCTCAGCATTCAGGAGCCTGAACTGGCACTCCAGCCCCACAAAATCTATAAGCCTGGGCCCACCTGGTGTGTAAGGGGAATGTGGGGAGTGTCTTCCTCCCTCTCAGTTGGGGGCCATGTTGGGAGTTTCTTACTTGTGCAGCTCCTGACAGATTTTTCTGTGGGTCAGCGGCCCCTGACTAAAAAAAGGTTCCCCACCTCTGATCTATTGGATGCATACAATGTACCTGATACAACTAATAGTCTTCCAATAGTTCTACTCTCTATAGTGCTACCCTAAAAATGACTCTATAAAAATGCCACCTTCCTACTAAAAAGATCCACTCTCTACATATATTCAAATTCCTACCTATTCAGTGGCTATTTATTTCATACTCCAATTCATGCTACAGATATATTTCAACTGGATTCTTTCTCTCTCTCTTTAAAGATCGTAAGCTCTCTGGGACAGGAATCATGTCATGACATGTATTTGTATACTGCAGTGAGCAGCACAATGGGAACCTGATCCTGAAGGAGCCTCTGCCTGGATAGCAGGAACCATAGGCTGGGGGAGGCTATTCCTCTCCAAACAGCCAGATGTGGCTCTGTCCATGCTCTGCCTCCATATCCCCGGCTTCCATTCTATGGCTCCAAGGGCTACAGCCATGCCTTCTGCCCTACCAGTACTGTGAAGCTGGGAGCGCTAGTCTGGGGCATGGCTGGCAGCCATGATTGGGGAGCTCTGGGCTTCAGTGGTGGGGGTGGAAGGGGCAGGGCCTTGGACATAAGGGTCAGGGCAGGGGGCAATGGGCCTCTGGAGGCAGTGGGCCTCTGGAACAACCACAGGTCTAAATAATCACAAAATTCCATTTCAAAACTGCAGTGCAAATCCCAGTAAAATGCTGGGTGTGATTGTGCTTGTATAGCCAAGAGTACTAAGGATGTTATGGATGTGTCCAAAACTAATTAGATGAAGAGATGGTGTGACTCTGTACTAAGGAGTATTACAAGGGTTATGATATAGGCCACTGATTGTAGTGTGCTCCATTGTGCTACTTTCCATCATTCTTGGCAGTACTTCACTAATCTCCAGCAGTTACATTCAGAAGACGCTGACAGCACACTTTACAGGAATGCAAGTGGGGTTTGAATGGTATTTATTTTATCTATAAGGCATCTGTCACTTTCTTTTCTGTAGGTCTGCTCTTTTGAGCTGCTTATTACTTTCTAGGAAGTCAAGCTGATCCCCAGAGTAAACCACAAACATTTGTAGATTGCTATAAAAGTTTGGGAAATCTCTAGACTAGATTTTTCAAAGATGTTAATTATCACAAGTTAATTTAGCAATCAATTAATTCACAGTAAAATATTCAATTATAAATGTACCCAGTAGTTGCTGAGGATATAAAGCACCTCCAAGTTATTCTCAGATACATGTAAAATTGTGTTATAACCACAAAACAAAATTCTCACGAGCCAACATAATTTGGAACAAATTATGTTTTCTTTCTCCATTCTCCCATGTTACAGGTGTTTGTGACTGTATCTGGCAAAAGATTTTTAAAAGTGCATTATTTAATTGTGATTGTTGGTACTAGTACAAGTCTTTATTTAAAAGGTGTGTCTTGAAGATGAGATTGAAAATTCAGTTGGGATCATCAATGCTGAAAACATTAAGGACTTACACCTGTACACAGCACAACTACAACTCTTCAGTAGAATGGTCTATGACAAGTCCCAGTAGCATGACCAGCGCAGGAGAACTGCGAGGGATTACGTTAAAAATATGGTGGCAACCACAGGTGTTGAATTTCCTCAAGTAGGTAAACATTTTTTAATGTACCTATGAGCTATTCATAGATACATTATTTCCCATGCTCTTTATCTCAGGGTGAGATTGAGAAGTCACAGCTTGATCCTTCTCCATTGAAGTTTGTCATTGATTTCAATGGGAGCAGGACCAAATACTTACTGAAGACCCCTGCGCTGCAGGTTGCCCATCACTCGTCTAAGGGATTTCCTGTATAAGCACTTGGAGCTGGGGTTGTGATTTCCAGGTTAAATAGACAGACATGCTCTAGCTCACTAAAAATAATGAGGTTGCTTGGATGATGGCTCAGGCTAGCTTCCTGAGTATATACTCTAGAGGTCGGGCAGGTATAACTAGTTTGAGCCTTCATCCACACACCCCAGCAAAACTGCCATATTTAGTGTGCTTGATGGATCAGAACTAGAGTGGCTACATCTGTTCAAGCCATAAATTTCATGTAGAAGTAGACTTAGTGATTGGCAGGCTAATGGACTCCCCAGCTTTCCATGAACTTAGTGTCTATGCAAACCTTGTAACCATGTATTATAAGTTCCCCAGTGTGCTGTAATCTACTCCCATTTCAAAGCTGGGTAGATCAAAGCATGTCCTGGAACTTCTAGTGCATGGCAGGAAGCTCCACAAGCACAGAGAGTGACAGGCTGGTCAGTGGGTGGGGCAAATTTATAACCAGCTTGCCAGAAATGAATTGTTCAAGTAGACAAGACCAAAGGAGGCCCAGCCTTTGGGCAAGGCAAGTGAGGCAGTTTTCATGGGCCCCGCACATTCAGGGACCTGCGGCCCCATGCATTCAGGGCCCTGTGCTGCCCAGCTTCTGGTCCCGCCCATCCTGCCAGTCACTCGCTGCCCTGACTGGGAGCCATGAGGCCATGTGGCTCAGCCAACCACAGCGTGCTGCCTTGGGCCCCACAAGCTCTTTGGCCAGGCCTGGCCCAAAGGGTCTGATTCCAAGTCCACTGAATTCAATGTAACCTTAAACATGTAAAGTTAAGCACATGCTTAAGTGGTTTGAAAGACTGAGGCCTAAGTTCATGGCACAACTGAGGTTAATAAGCACAGAAAATGTGGTCAAGGGGAAGACAGGATGTAATATGACAATTCTAACATCATATAGAAATCAGTTAAGACATATTCATATACATAGCTTTGTTAAATTTGTATTACTTCCTCATTTTCTTTGCATCTCTACCTACTGAAAGTTAAAATTGTTCACATGGTTTCTCTTGCAAGTGCTATGATGAAAAATAGAGAAGTATAATATGGAAAGATGGTTTGGTCATTAGGTAACTAATATGAGATACCTAGGCTATATTTACACTACCATTTATGGTGGTAAAACTTATGTCACTCGGAGGTTTGAAAAACACCATGCCTCTGAGTAACATAAGTTTTGTAGGCATAAGTAGTAGTGAGCACAGCACTATGTTGACGGGAAAGCTTCTTCCACTGAAATAGTTACCACTGCTCCTTGGAGATGGTTTAGTTATGTTGACTCAGTCCTGGGTTCCCCAAGAAAGCACATCAGTGGCATAGTCATGGCAGGATACCGTTAGCTAAGGATCACATATCAAGACTTGCTAAATTAGTTCCACACAGATTTACAAATGAGAAGGCTAGTTTTTCATGAAGAAAAGGTTACAGTTTGTTACTTTCTGTTTATTTCTGGAAAACGAAATAGAACAAAGGAAGGTAGAAGATGTGTAATCCTAATACACTAATCCTAATACAAAAGAACAGCCTGATCTACCAAACAGTCTTGAGTACAAAGACACTAGTTTAAGTGAGGATAATTCAACTCAAACTGGCTGAAATGAAGGTATAGAGGCTGGAGATAGACAGCAGAATGGACCAAAAAAAAAAAAAAAAACTAGAAAGAGAAGAGGAGGATAAAGAAATAGAACTGGTCTGGACGAAAGAAGGCATGCAGCTTGAAGAAAAAGCAAGCCGCATATTGGATAGTCCTGGAAGCTGAACAGAAGAAACAGGCTGCCAAAATAGCAGTTCTACAGCAAACAGTGTAACTGGAACCAGCAGTCAGGACTTGACAGAAAAAAATATTAGAGCCCAAAGTTGCACTGTTTCCCATACAGCTACTTACTCTAGCAATCACTTTTTTAATATTGGATCCTAACCGATTAGTAGTTCATTGCTAGCAGTTTTCTCACTACAATCATGTGTTAGAGTACCCTTTTTTAAAAAAATGATCAGGTATTCTTAGGACCATCACCAACCTTGATAACTCATTGCTGTGAAACTAATTATTTACATAGGTATATCACATAGAAAAAATACTAAGATGAATGAAGCTCAAAGATTAAGCAAGCCTAATCAACACAAGGGTAAATGAGGGGTTGATGTGTTTGTCTTTGAGAGTCATCTGCCTTAAAAAAGTGAGGGATTAGTATTTCTCATATTAAGTCATTTATACTTTGGTTTTAAATTAGGTTGCTCATCCCAGACTCGATTATATAATTAAGATCTACCTTTTACAATGTACAGCTGAATAGAAGTACAGGTTGGACCTCCCAAAACCAGGACTCTGGTCCAGCAACATCCGTGGTCTGGCAGGACTATGGATGTTCCTGGACTAGGAAGTCACAGCTGGGAGCCCCAGTGGCGAGATGGCTGGGAGCCCAACAGGACTGGGGCCGGAGCCTCAGCAACACAGCTGGGGCCAGGGCCACAGTAGCCCTGGTCATGGGGCCAGAGCCAGGACCATGGCAACCCAGGCTGCTGAGGCCGCAGCAGCATAGCAGCCTGGTGGCAGCGGAGGGGCTGGGACCAGAAGCAGGGAGGGAGATTGGTCTGGGAGCTGGTAGTGGAATGGTCAGGTCCCAAGGATGCAGGACCAGAGAATTCTAACCTGTACTATCCCATATGCAGCAAATAAAATGTATGTGCATCCTTTCTTGTTCTCCCCTTGCTCCAACTGGGGGTAGTAATATTCTGCTAGCCCTGGACAGTAGCAGATTGCTACCCAGTTGCACCAGCTCATCTGTGCTGGTTAGCACATTGAGGGGATGGAGGCAAAGCTCTGCCAAGTAACTCCCCACCCTCTTGGATGGGGATGGGGAAAATAAATAATATATACAGTACCTGCTTAACTCTGTTTGCCTGGACTCAACATCCAGGGAGGCCATGAAAGGGAGATGCAGCTTGTGGGGAACGTTGCTTCCCTTTTCCCTACTCAGCTAAACTGGCCAAGCCACACTCTGGCGAAAGTACCTGGGTAAATGCTAGTTGCTGTGCCAGTTCTAGATGTGGTATATGATTTTTGCTGGAGATTCATGCAACTGGGTTGTCAGTATGCTCATTTCTAAAATGAACAGAGAGGAAAAACCCTGACAGAGCAAACCATTTAAAAGCAAACTACTGACTCTCAGTAAATGTTCTTGTATGTTCCTTGCTGACAATAAATCTCACATGAAGAACATTCCTTTCCCGCAATGGAAAAAAAATCCTGAAAAGTCTGCTGTGAGAAATGAGTAAAATATTCAGTAATCCCAAATATACACAGTTAAAGTTGCAAAAAAAGTCCTTAAAACCTGTGTCCTAGGACTGCATACACTAGGGGAGCCAACAGCCTGTACGTGCCTCTGGACAAAGGGTGAGGCATGCCTGGCTTCACACTCTCGGAAGGGGTGGAGCCTCAGGAAGAAGGGGTGGGGCCAGGGGCAGCCAGCCCTCCAAACTGCCCAAAGCACACACATACACCCCCACACATACACCCCCACACACCCTCCCTCAGAGCCACATAGGGCATGCAGTACTGTGTGGCAATTTAAAGGGCCTTGGGCTCTGGCCATGACATTGCCGCAGTACGGTGGCAGCAGATGGGAGCCGAAGGGCCCCTTTGAATTGCTGGGCCCTATGGCAGCTGCCTCTTTTGTCTTCCCATCTCTGTCAGCAGGCCTGGCACTCTATTATATTCCCAAAGCCAATGTAAAAGAGTATTTAAGCATGTGGTTATCCTACATTGAACAAAAATGCCCTCTTCTACATGGAAATTTAGATTAGATTATGACTGTACTATGAGGCATATTCAGCTGAGCCCAAATATAATTCCATACTGCATTTGTGCTCCTCAGGAAAATGTACTCTATTTTTTCCCAAACTTCAGCTTCACTACAATGCTAGAAGACTATAGAATGCACCCTTCTGTATCACACCATTGTTCTAATTGGCATCATGCCTTAGGAAGGCCCCTGGCCCTCCTGAGACACTATGAGCTACATCTGGCCTAACCCTTATACATGTGCATGCTGAGGGAGAGAGATGACACAAGAAGTCATCCTTACTCCTCGCTACTCACCTTCTATTTTGTGTCTAATGGAAAGATAAGGCACAGTTATAGTGTCTGTACTGGGAAGAGCATAGAGACAACTGTCTCCCTACTCCCACAAGCATGCACAGTGTCCCAAAAAAGTCAAGGAGTAGTAGGGACCAGCCCAGCTTGATACCAGCACAAACAAGTCCTTAGCAAACTGTGTATTATTGAACAAGGTACCTGGAGAAAGGGGATTCTTTTTTTACCTTTTTGCAAACGATCATCATGTGCCCCAACATATGAGATCCAACTGACCTTGTTGTCTTAGGGCTCTATGTGGTGGGGAAATGCACTTTGTGAAAGTGTGGGTTCTAAAGCACACTAACCAGTTGCACATTAATTGGCCCATGCAGCCCCTGCTGTTTAAAACAATACTACACTAAAGTATCCTGGGGAACCTTTAGTGAGCACCAGCAGTCTATATAGGCCAACTAATACATTAGATCTCTTCAGAAATTGCAACCCGCATGGTATACATTAATGCACCATGTAGACAAGCACCTAGTTAGCCTTCCTGAGAAATTGTTGTTGTTACTTGTCATGACATTGTACACTTTTTAAAATCTAACCATAGGTATGTGTAAACATCCTCTTTTGTCCATGAAAGTTGACTACAGGACATCTATATGCCACATTAAATAATATTTCCTTTCTCTTTTTTTAATATGTTTCATCCTTTTGTCTACTATCTATTTGAGAGAGTTTGTCTGTCTTTGAGCAAGGGAGTGATTCTTTCTGTCTATCCATCTCTTTGTTCAAGAAATCCTCCTAAAAAGTAAGCGCTAGGTCCACCAAATTTGGTATTCAGCTTCCTCTTCTCATAGCTTAAAGCAAAGTAAGAGTTTGGTCATATGGCAGGTGAAAGGGGCTGGGTAGGGCCACCACCCTGATTTAAATGAAGAAAAACAAAAATTGAGTTAAGAACCTAAGTAACACAAGGTAAATCTAATACTGATGGGGAAAGTAGACATAGCAAAAGAGGAGGTTTTAAATGGAAGTACCTCTATCATATTAGTCTCATGAATATAATGTTGTTAACATATTATTTTCCTTCTCCAGCTTCCACCTGAAGTGACATTTATGCCCATTTGCTAGTTTTCTGCACCTTTCCCCCAGAGACAATGGATTTCAGGAAGGTGGATTTTGGTAAGCTCAGAGAGCTGATAGGTCAGGTCACATGGGAATCAAGACTGAGAGGAAAAACAGCTGAGGAGAGTTGGCAGTTTTTCAAAGGGACATTATTAAGGGCCCAAAAGGAAGCTATTCCGCTGCATCAGAAAGTTAGAAAATATGGCAAAAGACCGCCTTGGCTTAACCACGAGATCTTGCATGATCTAAAAGTAAAAAAGGAGTCATATAAAAAATGGAAACTAGGACAAATTACAAAGGACGAATATAGGCAAACAACACAGGAATGCAGGGGCAAGATTAGAAAGGCAAAGGTACAAAATGATCTCAAACTAGCTACGGGAATAAAGGGAAACAAGAAGACTTTTTATAAATACATTAGAAGCAAGAGGAAAACCAAGGACAGGGTAGGCCCACTGGTCAGTCAGGAGGGAGAAACAGTAACAGGAAACTTGGAAATGGCAGAGATGCTTAATGATTTCTTTGTTTCCGTTTTCACCGAGAAGTCTGAAGGAATGCCTAATATAGTGAATGCTAGTGGGAAGGGGGTAGGTTTAGAAGGTACAATAAAAAAAGAACAAGTTAAAAATCACCTAGAAAAGTGATATGCCTGCAAGTCACCAGGGCCTGACGAAATGCATCCTAGAATACTCAAGGAGCTGATAGAGGAGGTATCTGAGCCTCTAGCTATCATCTTTGGAAAATCATGGGAGACAGGAGAGATTCCAGAAGACTGGAAAAGGGCAAATATAGTGCCCATTTATAAAAAGGGAAATAAGAACAACCCAGGAAACTACAGACCAGTTAGTTTAGCTTCTGTGCCAGGGAAGATAATGGAGCAAGTAATTAAGGAAATCATCTGTAAACACTTGGAAGGTGGCAAGGTGATAGGGAACAGCCAGCATGGATTTGTAAAGAACAAATCATGTCAAACCAATCTGATAGCTTTCTTTGATAGGATAACGAGTCTTGTGGATAAGGGAGAAGCAGTGGATGTGGTATAGTAAGGCATTTGATACGGTCTCGCATGATATTCTTATCAATAAACTAGGCAAATACAACTTAGATGGGTCTACTATAAGGTGGGTGCATAACTGGCTGGATAACCGTACTCGGAGAGTAGTTATTAATGGTTCACAATCCTGCTGGAAAGGTATAACAAGTGGGGTTCCGCAGGGGTCTGTTTTGGGACCGGCTCTCTTCAATATCTTCATCAACTATTTAGATATTGGTATAGAAAGTACGCTTATTAAGTTTGCAGATGATACCAAGCTGGGAGGGGTTGCAACTAATCTGGAGGATAGGGTCATAATTCAAAATGATCTGGACAAATTAGAAAAATGGTCTGAGGTAAACAGGATGAAGTTTAATAAAGACAAATGCAAAGTGCTCCACTTAGGAAGGAACAATCAGTTTCACACATACAGACTGGGAAACGACTATCTAGGAAGGAGTACGGCAGAAAGGATCTAGGGGTTATAGTGGACCACAAGCTGAATATGAGTCAGCAGTGTAATGCTGTTGTAAAAAAAGCAAACATGATTCTGGGATGCATTAACAGGTGTGTTGTGAGCGAAACACGAGAAGTCATTCTTCCACCCTACTCTGCACTAGTTAGGCCTCAGTTGGAGTATTGTGTCCAGTTCTGGGCATCGCATTTCAAGAAGGATGTGGAGAAATTGGAGAGGGTCCAGAGAAGAGCAACAAGAATGATTAAAGGTCTAGAGAACATGACCTATGAAGGAAGGCTGAAAGAATTGGGTTTGTTTAGTTTAGAAAAGAGAAGATTGAGGGGGGACATGATAGCAGTTTTCAGGTATCTAAAAGGGTGTCATAAGGAGGAGGGAGAAAACTTGTTCATCTTGGTCTCTGAGGATAGAACAAGAAGCAGTGGGCTTAAACTGCAGCAAGCGAGGTTTAGGCTGGACATTAGGAAAAAGTTCCTAACTGTCAGGGTAGTCAAACACTGGAATAAATTGCCCAGGGAGGTTGTGGAATCTCCATCTCTGGAGATATTTAAGAGTAGGTTAGATAAATGTCTATCAGGGATGGTCTGGACAGTATTTGGTCCTGCCATGAGGGCAGGGGACTGGACTCGATGACCTCTCGAGGTCCCTTCCAGTCCTAATATTCTATGATTCTGTGATTCTATGATAAACCAAAGGTTTCTTGTTGTTCTAGAAGGTCCTCCTTCATCACATTAAGAGGAATAAAATTCTCTGCTGATTATACATCAGCTGCTATAGCTCAGCTACAAAGTTCTGTTAGGGCCTTGAATGCATTTTTACCTCCACAGTACAAGCCTCTTTTATTACCATTTTTCCTCTAAGCCTGTGTCTAGACTACATCCCTCTTTCGACAGAGGGATGTAAACTAGACACTTCGAAATTGCAAATGAAGCGGGGATTTAAATATTCCACGCTTCATTTGCATAATTGCATAATGGCGCTCTTTCGAACAAGCGCCATCTCAAAAGTAAAACCGCGGTCTAGACGCGGTTCTGTTGAAAATGGCAGGCTTTTTCGAAAGATCCTGTACTCCTTGAGTTCTCATTACATTTCTATTTTACTGGCATGTATTGAATGCATCCTTGTTTGAAGGCAGATACTGTCTGCCTTAATTATATCCCAGAGTCAAGTGTTTCATGTTCAGTGGAGTTTTTGTACCTTTGCACATGGTGAAACTCAGACTGTTACTGATTTTTTTTATCATAAGGGTCTAGGGAATAGAAGAAACCATATTTGTGTGTTCCCTAACATGTTCCTCCACATAGCATGAGAAAGTCTGAGTTTTGATGATGTTCAGAGCACACTATGGGTATGTCTAGACTACCTGGCTCCATCAACGGAGCCATGTAGATGAGTTTACTAGACATAGGAAAATGAAGTGGCTATTTAAATAATCGCCGCTTCATTTACATCAAAATGGCCACCGCGCTGTGCCGATCAGCTGTTTGGCGGTACAGCAGGTAACGCAGTCAACAATGGAAGCCTTTGTCGACTGCTCCAGTAAACCTCATTTCATGAGGCATACCGGAGCGGTCGACAAAGGCTTCCCTTGTCGACCGCGGCGCGTCCAGACTCCCCCGCTGTGCTGCCAAACAGCTGATTGGCACAGTGTGGTGGCCATTTTGATGTAAATGAAGCGGCGATTATTTAAATCGCCGCGTCATTTTCCTATGTCTAGTAAACTCATCTACATGGCTCCGTCGACGGAGCCATGTAGTCTAGACAAACCCTATATGGCCTCTCTTTCTCTTGCCTTTCACTGAAGGAAAAGAATTGACCAGGAGAGAGAAGGGTATTGGGAGGAGGGGCTTATTTTAGTGAGTCTCAGTGTTGATTGATATTACACTAGCTTTGTTTTTTTATTTAAAGAATTGAACTATGCATGTATATAGATCACTGAATAGGTTTATATATACTGTATAAAGAGAAAAAGAAGGGGTAAATAGATTCTTTGCAGCAAGGAAGCTTTCTGAATGTGCAACATTTTTGTCCGTCTTCTATTTTTCCAAATATTTTTAATGTGTATTTTTATAGTTGCTTCTTACCATAGAAGTATTATAGCATATGTACTATAATTTGCCACAGTTGCTATAGTAACTGCAAATTACTGAATAGCAGAGAATATCTCATAAATGCAATATAAAAGAATGCAAGTTAGCACTCACTCTGGGTAAGCTTAGTATATATTTGGACTTTCTGAAAGTAATCTTTGTTAAAATACATTTAATATGGTTGCTGTCTATATGGAAGTCATAATGACTTTTTGCCTCAATTTTTCCTTGCATACTCCATTGGGATCAGCTAAGTAGTATGGTCCACTATGAAAAGAGGAGTTAATGATCCATGGAGAAATATATTTTCCTTGGATGAATGCTGCACAGAATACATCCAAAAGGATTAAGTATAGGAAAAAAACACAATTCTGATTTTTTATATAAATCCAGCCCAGCCTGCACGCATGGCCTAATATTGAAATAACTCCTGGTTGCCATCATTAAATTAGCCTCTCTCATTCTCATTATTTTTCCAGCCCACATTAAAGACAATATAAATTTATAAAAGAAAATATGCAAGCAATGTGAATTTAATTTGTATAGCTGGCAGAGTCTAGCTTACAGATCGCGTGAGTGGCCTTTTATCCATGAAATTTCCTACCGAAGGGAAAAACACAGAAGGCGTAGCATTATTATCTTGGCCTGTCAGAGTTGACCTCAGTGCTGATGGTGTAGCTGCATTTTGGGTTGCGGATGGAGGACTATGAGGTGATTCCAGGGTTTCCTAAACTATTTTTATTAACTGTTCCATTTGGGTATTTTCCCATCCTCTATGCTGCCTCTCCTCCTCTTGGAATCACCTCATCAGTCTCTTCTGCTGCAGAGGCCACTCCTCTTTTGCCCTCAGGATCTCCAGCTACACCTCATTTCTCCTTTCCATTCAAGCAAGCAGGTAAATGGAAATGCAAGGATACATTGCAACTTTACTAGTGTTTCTTGGATTCTGAATTGCCATAGAAATCCTTTTCCTCCAAACAGGGGCGTATGAGAGTTTTGCGGGGCCCAGGGAGCACAATTTTGCGGGGCCCCCCTTTGGAGAAAAAAGGTGTCCCCCCTGTGCCCACTCCTCCAGTAGCCCCGCTCTGATCATGTGAGCTACCCTTCCTCCTCCCCTCTCCGAACACCTCCTTCTACACACCTGCCCTGCCTCTCTCCTCTGGTGCTGGTCCCTCCCCTGCAGGTGTCTGCCCTTCTGCTTCTACCCCAGAATCCCCTGGCACCTGCACCTTCCCTTTCCCCAGCACCCTCCTGCTGCCTCCCCCTTCCCTCACTGCCCCTGCGGCCTTTGCCCTCTTTTTCTCTGTTGCCCACTCTCTCACCACCCTCTGCCCCCATTCCCCTCATGCCCCTATGCCCTCACACATGTCTTGCTCCATCCCCACCTTCCTCATGCCCACCCCTCCTTTCAAGCCTTCTCCCAGCACCTCCCCTTCCCTCTTTTAGCCCCCAATGCCCTTACCCTCTCCTCTCCCGGCATCACCCTGTCCCCCCTCCCACTGACACCTCCCCTTCTGCCCTTTTCCTCATTGTCTCCAGTTGGCCCCCTGGCATTTGTCTCTCCTCCACGCTGTCCCTTGGTGCCTTCCCCTTTCTTCTCCTGACCTGCCCCCTTCTCCTCAGCACAAACCCCTTC
This sequence comes from Pelochelys cantorii, assembly GCA_032595735.1. Taxonomy (NCBI): domain Eukaryota; kingdom Metazoa; phylum Chordata; order Testudines; family Trionychidae; genus Pelochelys; species Pelochelys cantorii. The sequence continues at coordinate 66,965,302 of CM064330.1, forward strand.
CTCTTCCATCCACCTTCTGCCTTCCAGTTTGCAGGGTGGCTGCAACCCCAGCCCAGGCTCCAGACCACATGGCAAACCAGGCGGTGCAATGCTGGGCTGCACAGTTTTAAAGTCCCGGGCCGTGACATCACACCACACCCGGGCTTCTCCCCTCTCAGCTGTTGCGCGGTGTTTCAGCAAGCCGTGCATGCGCTCCCTCGGCCCCACATGGCTCGTACTGGCTGGCGCTGGGGAATTTAAAGTGCAGGGCTGCAGTGCCCCATCACAATCCCCCTTCTCCTCCAGCAGCCGCCAGCCGGCCCTTCGGCAGACAGCCCACCCGGAAACTCCTGGTATCCCACCGGGCCAGTCCACCCCTGGCGCTGGCGCGGGGCCTATTGAAGCATGGGGCCCAGGGCAGCCGCCCCGCTCGCCCTGCCCTATATCTGCCACTGCTCCCCAAACAACTTTAAAACGATGGTGCACTACTCCAACACCACTTCCACTTCATATAGCATCATGCAGGTTTGCTAAATCCTGGCAAAGAAAGGGAAATGTAAAGAGAGGCACTACAACCTTGCAGATGGTTCACAGACATTAAAATAAGAAATGTTTCCCAAAAAACTTTATAGGTATAGAAGATTGTGCCTTGTTCCCTCTTGAGATCAGACCACCACCCTCATCCTGCTTTGCAGGGCCCCAAGAAGCTCCCTGCCTGCCAAGGGCCCATCAAATGGTCAGACTGAGGCAAGATGATTTTTACTTTTCAAAGTATCTACAATATGTGGTCTACAAGGAAAGCTGCATACCCTGTAATCATGGTTCTTCGAGAACAGTTAATGTTTAAGATTTTTTTTTCTGGAGGCCCTTTTTGGGGTCAGACATAGCGAAGACTATTAGAAAAGGTGAAAATAGAGGAGGTTCATATAGAGACATGAATAACAATGGTACAGTTTCAGCACTATACCACTCAGACACAGACCAATGCATGACATATTATCCAGGGAGGAGAAATATGTGGATGGCAAATGGCCTTAATTTTAAACATGGAATTTTAGCACTGCAAGTGTGGAGGAGGGGTGGGGCAGTCTAACATACCAGGCTGGGCTTCTGCTCCCTCCAAGGCACCAGTCCTCCTTCAGTGTCCTTTTCCAGGGTTCCTGCAGTCTGATCCTAATGGTACAGATGCAGAATCATCTCTTCCTCCTTTCTGGGCTTTCAACAGTCCTCTTGAGGTACATCTACACAGCAACATTATTTCAAAATAACTTAGTCTGCGTCTATACAGAAGGCAGTTATTTTGAAATTATGTTGAAATACTGTCAAGCTGGAGGACTTCATACTCCGATTCCTGTAACTCCCATTGTATGAGGAGTAAGGGAAGTCGGAGGAAGAGTGCTCTATTTCGAAATAAGTGCTGTGTAGATGCTCCCAATTTCGAAATAGGCTATTTTAAAATAAGCTATGCAATTGATGTAGCTAAATTTGTATAGCTTATTTCAAATTAAGCCCTGCTGTGTAGACCCTTGGGCTGTGTCTAGACTGGCAAGTTTTTCCGCAAAAGCAGCTGCTTTTGCGGAAAAACTTGCCAGCTGTCTACACTGGCCGCTTGAATTTCCGCAAGAACACTGATGATCTCATGTAAGATTGTCAGTGTTCTTGCGGAAATACTATGCTGCTCCCATTCGGGCAAAAGCCCTCCTGCGCAAATGCTTTTGCGCAAGAGAGCCAGTGTAGACAACGCGGTATTGTTTTGCTCAAAAAAGCCCCGATGGCTAAAATGGCGATCAGGGCTTTCTTGCGCAAAACCGCGTCTAGATTGGCACGGACGCTTTTCCGCAAAAAGTGCTTTTGCGCAAAAGCGTCCGTGCCAATCTAGACGCTCTTTTCCGCAAATGCTTTTAACGGAAAAACTTTTCCGTTAAAAGCATTTGCAGAAAATCATGCCAGTCTAGACGCAGCCTTGATGTTCCAAGCTGCATCCTCACCCCCATCACTATCCACTGACCCTGCCAATGAACTTGTCAGGGTTCAGCAGCACATTGTAATCTACAGTTGGGTCAGTACTGCAGGCTCTTGAAAGCATATGATCAAGTTCTCAGTAGAACCAGCATCTAGCAATAACCTTCCTGGACCAACAGTTGGAGTCATGGTCTTTCCTGCACAGGCACTTCAGGTAGTGCATTCGTGTTGTGCACTCCTATAGCAAATGCTCGATTCCTCCTGCTCATTTGAAATGTCACAGTACAAGCAGATGTTCCTGATTCTTTGGCCAAAATAGTGCAGAATGCTGTATTCTACCCAGATGCGTATTAAAACTCTTTATGCCAGCTAACTGCTCACAGAACTGCTATCATTGTCAACCGTACTAGTGAACTTTCAAAGTGGCAGCCAAATGGTGGTGAGCTTAGGTCAGTTAGGCTGCATATAGGGGTAAGAAACTTTTACAGATTGTGCATGGGTCAAAAAGAAGTGGATACAGGAAATCGTGGCAATGGGAGTGAAGGACTATTGAAAATTTGGATCTGATCCCCATTCACACTGGAAAGTCAGATAGGTATGGGGTTCTGCCATGGATAACCTGTGTATTTACTACTCATATCCCACAGATTAGCTCAGCCTCTACTTATCTTGAAAGGGTATGGCACAGACATGCACTTGGACACACGTGGAATTCCTAGAGTATGCATACCTTTGACATTTAGACTTAGTTTTTATTGGGGGGCAGATGAGGTTTGGGATTCATTCCTTTCTGTTTGTTAGATTTCTTCTTGCTTCCTGTGCCACAGTCTTCATCATTTCATGATTATGGGTATTCTTCAAAATGGTCTCTCATTGATCTCTCACAAGATCACGGACATGTAAACAGACTGAATTTATGGGCTATTACAACAATCTGTAACCTGAGATGTTAACAGGCCACTCTAATTTGAATAGTCCCCTGTAATATGTGTTAACAACTTGTGCTAAATCATCTGTTCCACCTTGCATTTTGCCCCGACACTTACCTTTCCAAAATCTGAAGAAGCTCAAAAGCTTGTCTCTCTCATCAACAGAAGCTGATCCATTAAAAAATAATACTTCACTCATCTTGTCCCACTAGTCTCTGCCCAAACATTTTAGGAACTTTAAATCCTCAAAACAAAATGTACATGAATTATTCTTTGAATTATGCTTTGTTCAAGTTATAGTATTTGAACCTAGTCCTTCATTCCTACCTAGGGAAAGATCCCGACAGATGTCAATAAAAGTTGACCTGAATAAAGAATGCAGTGTAGACTTTTGCATAATATAATCTCTGAGATGTACAAAGGGAATAATACTAGTGCCTGCAGAAAGCAGATAGATGGCTTCCATTGACCCCCATCACAAACCCAGTGTCACTGGTGTGTGACAAAGGCAGAGTTAAAAAAAGGGAACAGTGTCAGACTGCACTGCATTACAACTATTGTTGTTAGTCTACGCATTTAGGACTATAGACAGGCATAGAATTAAACTAGAGCAGCCAGAAGTTGCACTAATTTGCAGAACAGGACAGACAGGACCCCAGAAGCCCTAAGAGTACACACAGCAGAATTGTCTTAAAGCCACTTTTGCTCCTTCATGTATGTTCCTGCACTTGACATAGGAACCAAGGACATTATTTCTCTGAGAGCACAGGCTTTTTCCTGATACCCATTCTTTTTCTTTATTTTTATTGAAAGTATAGTGACAACAGTGTAATACATTCTTGATATTTTTTGTGCCATTAAACAAATGTGGTTTGAAATAAACCAAAACCAAAATACTTACACTGCATATAAGTGACATAATGGATATCTAGAGGCATAAGATCTCATTGAGTTATTAGTTTTTCATCCTCCTACCTCCCCTATCTCGCTATCTTTCTCTGATATCACAAACAAACCCATTATCTATCCTCTTCAACAAATGAAGGATAAAGTGACTTATCAAAATGTCTCTCTTCATGATGTTTACTGTTATCAATCAGCAGGCTTTTTCTTCCATTTTCTTTCATTCAGATAGAAAACTTTTGTTTTCAACAGACATTATCAGTCAGCATTAGGTCTAAAGTGGTCTTTTTACCTGTGGTGTTGTGAAGAGTTTATTTTTGTTTCTCAAATCTCATGTACTTTTATGTTCCAGGGCATTACTTACGTTAGTAATTTTCACTCTCTTTTGTGAAATTAAGGTTAAGAAAATAGGAGGATGGACCAGAGAAACAGTGATTGAAGATTTTGAAAGTAAAGTTATATACTGAAAGCAGTGGTTTTAAAATGGAAAATAACAACCTTAGTATCATTCTTCACAACAGAATAATTTTGCCTTGGTAGTCAGAGCTTTACATTCAAAATGAAAGAGGCAAAAGGATAAAAAAAAAGGAAGGATGAATGAAGATGATGATAGGGTGTTAATGACATCCTATAAAATATTAATACATAAACACATGCATTCAAATACTAAGGAAATTATTTTCCCCACTTTATATATATATTAATAAACCTAAAAAGAAATTCTGGCAGCTCTTCCTTCAACTCATTATTTTGTGTATAAGCATTGTTCACCTTATAGTATGCAAAACTGCTTGCTGTTTGGAAACCCCTAAAATATTCAGTCTGAAGGAAAATCACCCTTTGGTGAAGTTTTGAAATCGTTAGTTTTAAATCATTTAAATCTTGTGTATTTATCAGATACAAATTCAGGATTAAAAAGAAATCATTAGGATGCTTTTCACAGTTCCTTCTGTTTAGCATATTTCCTCTACAACTGTATAATGTTGCTGCTTTCATTTATCACTACACTTCTTGATTATTAACAGTTATACTGATGCTTAGCTCTGCCAGAATCTCATGTCTCCTTTTTTGTTCATCTCAGTATGTCTCCATGTCATCTCTGATCTTCTAATTTTAAAAATGACTCTTTTTCTGTGCACTGTAACCTTATTTAAGAACTACCATCAATTATTCTCCATTGATTATTGTCTAATTTGGCTGATTCTGACATCTCTTCTCATGATATATGCCGATAACTTTTCAAAGTCTCCTCCATTAATATATACTTAATGGAAAAGAGACAAGTGTAGACAGGATGTCTGAAGTTCTTTTATCACACAAAAGCATTGATTAAGCAGGTTGAATCTGAATTCACTGAAATGAAGATTAATTTATCATAATAACGGTACAGCGTTCATCCTCAAAGACAGGGGCAAGAGTGAATTAAGTGATACCCATTTGGGTTTAGCATCAAAAAGAGCTTTTGCATTTTAGGATAGTTATTTGTAGCTTTATTCATCTCTGTATTTTTCTGCTGAAAGTTTACCCAGACAGATTGTCAGTAGTTCCAAAGAAAACCCAAACACTGGTATTGTGGGGTCAATATAGAACTAAAAAATACATATCTGTCACAAACATATATCACTTGTACTCAGTTGTCTTACTGCCCAGGAGGCTGCAGTACCAAATATTTGGTGACTTTTTTAACACAATACTTTCATAGAATCATAGAATACTAGAACTGGAAGGGACCTCGAGAGGTCCACAAGTCCTGTCCCCTACCTTCCCGGCAGGACCAAGCAACATCTAGACCATCCCTGAATTATGTCTATCTAACCTGCTCTTAAATATCTCCAGTGATGGAGATTCCACAACCTCCCTAGACAATTTATTCCAGTTTTTACCTACCCTGACAGGAAGATTTTCCTTATGTCCCACCTAAATTTCCCTTGCTGCATTTAAGCCCATTAGTCAACGAGGAATGCAAGTGCCTGTATTATTTATTCATATTGGAAGGATCTGTAAATAAGGAAATTGAAGCAATAAAGTGTCTTTATTCTACTTTCTAACAAAATAGTAGGCATTAACAGTCAGTGTGCACATGTGTACACATACGTGGGCATCCAGCTGATATCTAAATCCATTTCAACCCATAATTTGTTTGATGTCTCCTTGCAACAAGGATGTAGATGACAATTAACATGATGCCTGTTCCCTTGTAGCTATGAACAGAAGCAAATGTAATATGGGGATGTCAAATATTACTCTGCAATCCTACAGTTCCTTCAGCACCTATTCAGATGAATCATCATCTGAAGGTATTTAGAGCCCCAGTCTACTTTCTTCTCTCTGTCTCTCTCTCTCTTGCTGGAGATGTAGCCTCCCCAAAAAATGTTCTAAGATAAAGCATAATTATTAAGGAGACATATCCCTCACTGGAAGTACACAACTTGCACCACATCAGCAGAGCCACTCACATGTCCCCCACAAAAGCTATTCAATGAAATTCACAGTACAGACTGGATGCAAAAGAAAAAAGGGAGTGCCTTTGTCCCACTGTTACTCTTTTTGGAATGAAATTCACACCTCAGAAGAGGGCCCACACTATCATATATACTTCTTATGTCCCTATTTAGGAAAGAATTTCACCCCATTGTGGAAAGTTAGGGCATGGCCCTCTCTACCACTTAAGTGTCATTTTGTGGGTGCAAAGAAAGTGGATCAACTGCCCAGAGAGTATCTCTAAGCTGGCCTCATATGGGTCAGTGAACAGAGAGGAGCAAGTGTGACAGCTGTGTCTTTTGCTGTCATATCCTGGTATTCATTAGACCTTCAGAGCTAAAAGCTTGAACTGTTACCATCTGTACTAAAGAGACAAAACCCATATGTGGAACCTCTGTGGTCTGGGAGGAACACTCTGGTCCGGTGGCAGAGGACCATCAGAGCCCATGGGGCAGCAGAGCTTGCAGCCTGCAGAGCAGTGAAGTCTGCTGGGCTGTTGGAGCATGATGGGGCAGTGAAACCTGCTGGAGCCCACAGGGATGGCAGGACAGCAGGACCAGTGGGGAAACAAAACTGGTGGGGCCACTGGAGTCTGGCTGCTAGGGAGAGAAGTTCAGTGCGGAGGCTGGTGCCCCACACACACACGCACTTCCCTTGGTCTGGCAAACTCCATTGTCCAGGACCTGTTGGGTCCCAAGAGTGCTGGACCAGGGAGGTCCAACTTGTAGTGGGGCCTATAGTAACTCAGTATCCTCCACTGACAAGCACAGAGGAGACCAGTAATATACACCCTCCAGCAGGCTGCAAACAGGGTTTTTATAGCAGGGTTTCAAAGAAGGGACTAAAAGATTAGCAGCGTCCATGTAGCTACAATAATTTTAGCACAATCCACAAGTGACACAGGGGAACTGAAACTACAGATACAGACATAAGCTGAAGTGGCAGTTTCAGGGAAGGCATGCAGCCCTATGCACAGAAGCAAGATGTCATTTCCTCAGAATCCTGCTTCCCTACTCTCTCTCCCCCATACACACACATACTTGCATTTCACCCACATAAAGGCCTGCTGTGAATTTCACACTAAGGGCTCTAACAGTAGATAGGGCCTTGTGCAGCCCTTTCCCTCCCCCACTGAGGTAAATTTCAACCTTAGCCCAGAATTCAGGATGAAGTGCAAACTTTAGTATCTGCAGCACAGGTAAGTGTCAGTAATTATACAAAGAGGTCTGAAGTGGTAGATATCTAATCAGAATGAGAAACTGTTTTAAAACTTGCTTGGAAAACCCTGGTGATAAACTACAACCTATACTGGAACAGGATACTAAACTCCGAGAGGCTCTGGGAGACAGACCCATAGTCTCCTATAGACAACCACCTAACCTCAAGATGATTCTTACCAACAACCACAGGACATACAACACTAATACCAACCCTGGAACCTTCCCTTGCAACAAACCCCGTTGCCAGCTTTGTCCACATATTCACTCTGCTGATACCATTATTGGACCTAACCAATTGAGTTATAAGATCAAGAACACATATTCCTGCTCATCCAGAAATATAATTTATGCTATCATGTGCCGAAAGTGTCCGTCTGCTATGTACATTGGACAAACGTCTCAGATACTTTACCAAAGAATCAATGCCCACAAAACAGATATTAGACAGGATCACAAAGAAAAAACAGTTTCTTGCCATTTCAGCCAGAAAGGGCATTGTCTCAACAATTTGATTACCTGCATCCTGCTTCAAAGACCTTTTAACACCAGACTTGAAAGAGAATCCTCTGAACTGTCATTCATGCTTAAATTCGACACTTTACACTTAGGTATGAATAAAGACTCTAATTATCTCACCCATTACAAAGATAGCTTCCCCAATTATCACCTCTAATATCATTAGCTCACAGACATTTACCTCCCCCCCCCATTCGCCTTCTGTTCTGAAATTTGATTTTCATATGTGTTCATTTTTTTAATTGTATCCTTTGGTACATATGGTTGTGACAATTTTCTTCCACTATTTGATCTGAGGAAGTGGGTCTGGCCCATGAAAGCTCATCATCTAATAAACCATCTTGTTAGTCTTTAAAGTGCTACATAGTCCTGTTTTTTGTTTCAGCTACACCAGACTAACACGGCTGCATCTCTATCACTATTCCTGATGATGCAGTCACATATCATTTACTGCAAACAACATCTCAGCGATAATTAGTCATGGAAAGATAAAGCAGCGCTTTTGTGTGTATGAGTTACATATCCTCTCCTCCTGCTTCTTCACACTGACTACAAAGAAGAGGGGAATGTTTTGAAATCTCTTCCTTTGTTGAAGCATAATTTAGGCTCTTCTGAACCAGATATACAGATTCACAATTAGGCTTCAGGGAAAGCAATAGAAATGTGACATTCTGCTACTTTAACCCCCTCTGCATGCTGCATATTTCACTATTAGAATGATTAACAACTATACTGCTCTAATGTTGCCCATGACTTGCGTATTTTCTGTTTGTATTTCAGAGAAGCAAAGAAGAGGTATGCACACATCAGTCAGCTATGTTCCTTTTTACATTGTCATGTACCAAATGAGAAACCTTTGGGAGGCCACAATTAATCTCCCATCCCATTTCCCTCAACTCAAAAGGTAAAAGCACTTTGATGCTGAAGTTAAAGGATTAAAGTTATTGGGCTTGGTGCCAAAAAAAAAGTGTAAGTTTACATCAGGTCACTGTTTGTTACTGTTTAACTATGCATAAACTTTATTGAGAGCTCTGTCATCTGTACTGGATGCAATGACAGAGAGGGAGTTGATTGTCTCCTTATCCCTTATTTACTTTAAAAAAGTATTTGTGCAGGGCAGGACAAAGAAAGTCAGCTGTCCTGTCTTTCACTGAAGTATTTTATGTAAGCGTATCAATATGCATAATATTTGGTTCCTTACAGTGGACAGGATTTGATTTCACACCATTTTTAAGACGATGTAGCATCACTGACCTCGGTGGAATTATTCCTAATTTATTCTAGTGCAAATGAGAACAGAGCCAACAGCAAAACTTGTTAAGCAAAAAAAAAAAAAAAAAAAGGGAACTCCAGTTGGTGGTTTAGATTACAGTAAATTTTAAGAATATTCATATTTTTCATCCTCCATGATAGGAAGGGATGTTTTTTAAGCTGCTTAAAGATACTTATACAATTATTTATCTCATTATGTGAAAGTCCCCATCCATTGCTCTCTAACTTTTTATTAAAGCAAATTTTGATTTCCCCACTAATACAAATGATAACTAAATGACCATGCACCTTAAAGTTGTCATTTTAATTGCTTTACCAAGTCCAATAAAAGATATTACTTCACCCACCTTCTCTCTAAGTCCCAAGTCATTTAGGCACCAGTTGAAGATATGGCCCTAGAGGTTTATAGACTGAAACCAACTGTCATCCAGAAATTAACTGGCAGGCTATACAGCACACAGAACATTGATAGCATGTGCTGTCAGCATGAAGCTGCATTGGAAAAGGTATTTTCATGCTGAAATAGCTCCAGTTTCATTTTAACCTTATTATTCTAAAGAAGAGCATGTGAAATTACTGTGGTATTTGAGCCAGATCCTTAGGTGATATGCAAATAATTTTAATCACCAAAACCAGTTCCCTGGCTTATGACTCACATGAATAAAGAGACTCACAGCAGAAATGCTTGCAGGGTCAGGTCATAGTTCGAGCCAAATGGGTAGTACTCCCGTCCAGCATTCTGAAAGATTGTGGTTCCTTAATATGTGTGAAACAGAGGCAAAGGTTAGACTCACTCACTTCGCTAATTATTAGTTATTCTTTTTTTTCCTGCACAGCTAAAACAATCTTTGATTTTTACTTTTTTGTTTTGCATAAAATGGTGTGGCAAAGACTCATGCTAAAGAATCCATAGCCAAAATCCTCGCCGCCCCCCCCCACCCCCAGCCCAAAAATTCTGGCAGCTTGCTTCTGTCTTTATTTTCCTGATCACTGGTTGACTCCGTATTACCATTTTCATTAGTGGCTATGGTTTAAATGAGCAGGGTGACTCATGTAGTGTCTGAGCCATTATAACATCAAATTTTGGAAGAAGGAGGAGGGGGAAGAGGAGGAGAAGAGGGTAGAGCAGAAGGAGGTAATAACTTTATAACTTGTGTACACTAAGGATTATTTTCTATCTTTGCAAGTTATTTCCTTTGCTTCTAATCATAATATCACATGTGCATTAAGGGAAAACAAGTAGACACCAAAAATATCACCAAACAAAAGACAGTTGCAGTTTTGTTACCATATGTAGCTAATTGGTGTCTTCTTTACTATATGCAAACCCCTTAATACTTCCTGTTATACAGAGACTTAAAGAATATAGACAGAGGATACACAAAAGCTACCTACTACTCTAACATAGGAAGTGCAATTAATCATGATACATGTTGCCAGAGAAAGACTAGCTTGTGGTATCTATAGAAAAATATAACCTTCCCTGGACAAAAAGTGGAAGAGAAAAATGAGAATAAAAATAAAAGGCGAAGCACTTCAGCCACAGGAATACAGTTGCTGAGTCTTTAACAAGTTATCAGAGTGCTCTCCCTGGCTTCCTACTCCAGTCCTTTCTAATCAGTTGTTTCTTATTTATTTATTTCTTTTCATCTGGAATGCTACTTGCTATCAAGGGCAGCAGGCACAGCACAAAACCTTCAGTAAATAATAAATGTCCTTCCACCCTGACAGAATCCTCCTCAAAAATAAATAAATAGAAACATTGGCTGACAAACACATATTTTGGCCAGGATTCTTTTTTTTCCTCCAAGTTATTAGTTCTTGGCTGTGATTTTGTTGTTCTTGCCTCTTGATGGCTTTTCCTATATATGGTTGTGGATGAGGACAGGGGCTATTGAATGTTTAATACTTCTGCTAGTTGCTTGTGTAGGCTTGTAACTGTTTAAGTAACAAGTTAGTTAGTTATAACGAATGTATGTTATAGCAAAAGGTTTGGATTAAACTTAAACACAAGATGTAGGCCTCACACAAGCCAGGCAGCTTTGTTAACTTAGCTCCAGCTCTGTTTGATGTTAGCATGTTCTGACGTTAAAGTGAAGGGATGGAATATTGTAATGCATAGAGGTATTAGTATTAGTAAAGCCTTGTAAACGACAGAAAGAAGTTTAAAGTTGAAAGACTCTGTAACTTTGTTAAAGTGACTAGAAGTACCCTTTGTTCTGTGCTGCAATTGTGTAAATGTATTGTTTGTGTGAATGCGAGAGAGAATGTTTTAGGTGAGATAAGTGTGAAGGCCTTTGTATGCTCAAATAGTCAGAGGAGGGGCCGGAGACTCAGAAGTACCAAATAATTATCAACTAAGTGAAAACACACTGAAGACGCAGACTACCAGGGCAGATTGATGAACCCTGAAGTTAGTGGCAAGCTCCCCTTGATAGGGAACCGATAACAAGTTTTGCCAGAAGACAATATCCAGGAGGGGTCATCAGCATACTGATATCAGATGACTGCGAGAACAACCTCCAGATAAACATATGTCGCAGAAAAACGGATTGTGATGCTGAATGTCTGATTAAGGCCTGACAAGGCAAAATGCATAGACTTGCATGGAAGGAAAATCCTATAAAGGATGGGGTGTCTTGTATGGTTCTTTGGGTTCCTGTCTTCCTAAGACTATGGAGCATCAGTCCAGACTGACAAGAACCCAGCTCCTTCCTCACAGCTGACCTATCTGGCCAATAGGTTGGGCCGAGCAACAGACTGGTAACTATTCCATCAGCAGGGGTGTGTGTGTGTGTGTGTGTGTGTGTGTGTAAATGCATATGCTACTTTGTTATATTATCAATAAATGCAGCGTGTTGCCTTATCCCCCTGAAAAAGATCCCGTGTGCTTCTTTTAAGCATAACACTTGCTCTCAGTTTGGCTCAGCAAGTAATAATATCCACTTTCTCATGATTCGCATATATTTACATTATAATAAAAAGGGGGGGTTAAATTTAGAGCACCACAGTGTGTCTGCACAAAGGAGTAAAGGATATAAGGAACACCTGAGTTCTTTTCATAGACTATCTGCATTGCCAGGAGAAGAGTATAGCAGGCAGCTATTCCCCATCCCATACAGGTGGATGGAGAATGCGTGGTGGGCAAGGGTAGAGAACGGCAGCTCTTTTGACATCACAGCTGACTTCTGACCCAAAGTAAGGACCAGAGTGTAACTCTCAGAGAAACAATCTTGTTTCCTTCATGTTTGCTAGGCAATACAGCTACCTTGGTCCCTGTTCTAGCTGGATTGTATGGTTTCATTCACAACCATTGAGTTTTACAGATATTAACAGACAGACTCTGATGCCCTTAGTCGCATTGTGCATCAACCTGGTCCACAGATTAGCTCCACTGACTTCAGTATGACTATTCCTAGGGAACAACAGTACTCAGCGTGAATAAGAAAATCCTAACAGGCAGGTAGGTAAGTAGGCAGGCAAGCAGGAAGGAAGGAAGCTTACCTCATCCCAGCTGACATCAAGGAGGTATTTGCTCTTGACATTGATGGGAGCAGGTTAAAGCACACAGTGAAAGTGAAGAATAAAAATGAAGAACCTAAATGAAGAACCTTGGATCTCAGAATTGTGCTGAGACTCAATCTCTGTTTCTCCAAATATGAGTGAAATTTACCAACTTATCCTTTTGCACTGGACAGCCCCAAAAACTGACATTAAAATCTTTGAAAATTCCAACATGTGTGTTTTATGTATTTATACCATGCACTTAATATTAGCTCTGTAGCCATGTAAGCTTTCAAAATATTTTTTAAACATACAGTAATTGCTTAACACAGTGCAAATAAAATTATACTCCTTCAGTTAAACTGTCCACTCTCAGCTCAATCTTTCAGAAAAAAGCCAGGTTGAATAGATAGCCCCTGCATCTTGTTTGGAAGATGAACAAATCTGGGATTTACCAAAACAAGTAGAAAACAAATTACAGTTGAAGGGCTCCCGAATAAAACAAGCCTCCTTTAGATCTCTCACACATATACATGTAGGAACTATTAATTCAAATCCCAGTTCATTTTTTATATTGGATAAAAGCATGGAGAAAGAAGCAGAATCTGAGGTACTCAAAATACAATCCATACATTGGTTTATAGATCAAAGACAATACTTTGACTTGCATCCTGAAAAAGTGGAAGTCAATGCAGTTCCTGAATTGCAGGGGCATTATGCTCCTCATGAAAAATACTCCTAAGTAAAGTACCTTGTAGACTAACATGTATTGGAGCATAAGCTCTTGTGGGCAAAAACCCACTTCGCCAGATGCATGTAATGGAAATTTCCAGAGGCAGGTATAACTATGCAGGCAAGAATCAGGCTAGAGATAAGGAGGCTTTTGCAGATCCAGACTAACACGGCTACCCCTCCGATACTTGATCCTAAGTAAAAGCAACTTACTGCACTAGAGGTGTGATCCAAAGCCAAGTGAAGTTAATAGAAAAATTCAGTGGGCTTTGGATCAAGTCCTCCATGATCATATTTTTCCTCATTGCATAAATAATTCTCCATTGTTCAGCCCACAGGAACTCCCCGGATTTTCCACAACTCATTCCTAAAGAATCTTCAATAGAGCAGGTTGACAGCTCTGAATTTCAGAATGGTTAGTCAAAAATCAATTTTGTCATTAAAACAATTATAAAAATTAAAATGTGGAAAATTTCAACCAGCTCTAGTCTTCATATTAAATATAAATTCATGTTTGTTCTTAATTAGGAGACTCACAATGAGAATATCTTTGTAGAACAGCTTCTATTTAAAGTCTTCAATGAAAAACACTTTGACAATGCAGAAACACTGTCATGTTTCTGTAGTGCTTGTGTTTTTACATTTTCACAGGCTTAACAATTAGGTGAAAAGTCAGAGCTGTATTGCTCAAAGTCACTTAAATATATTAGAAATGTTGAATTAAAAGATGAAATCATGTGAACCTGAATATTTGTCTTAAACATGGCTTTAAAACCATATGCCCTGCAAATAATGATTTTGTATGCAAACAGCATATTGCATGTATGTCTTTGGAGAGTGGAATAATATAAATCCAATTTTCTTCCCCGTTATGTTAAAATGATTACCCCAGAGTAACCGAGGTTTCTGGATCTATTTGGAAACTGACCTATCACCGATGGGCTTGTCAGGTCTTGGGCCTGAGTTTGATATTGGAGGTGTGGTTATGAATTAGAAATTCTTAGCAGTAACTGAAGAACACAAGTTGATGGATACTCGGTATGAAGTGTCTGGAGGGTCAGGGCTTAAGCCCCAGAAAGGTAAAACAAGCTTTCTACATGACGGCTGTGCTCCTTAGTACAGATACAGCGGCCAGGCCCCAAGAGGCAGCAGCTTAATTCCAACAGTGATTGTGTTTCCTGAACTCAAATATCAAACTACACATTGATGTTTACTTCAGTAAACTCAGGCCTGCCAAGTTCAGTCGGGTTGTACATTCTTTGGAGCCATTTATACACCCCTGTTACTAGTTGTTGTTTTTTTGTTTTGTTTTGTTTTGTTTTAGCACTGCATTTTGTGTCTTCAAAATAATTAAGTACAATGCAGCTTAGCAATTATTGAACCCAGATATTGTTTTAGGTCTTTAATGGATGTAAAAAAACCCCTACATTGTTTGCGCATTAAAGTATGTAAAATGCTTAACACACAGTGTGATAGTCTAATTTATGTTCCCTGAGGACTACTCAGATAACACAGACCATAATTTTATAAAAAATTCTCAGCTTGTGTATTAGAGTGATGGGGGAAACATGAAGTCCCTGTTAAAGACAATAAAGTCCAGAAGATTAAAAGAAAAACATACAGACCTGAAGGGAATGCTGTTGGAATGCTGACCCAGCGCAGGTAAAATGCTGGCTAGACAAAAGGCCACACACCTGGATCATTAGTTTGCCCTAAAGGTAAAGCCAGTTAAGAACAAAAAACCCACACAAACAAACCACAACCACTATGCAGGAGATAAGAGCTGTCAGTAGAAATTTGATAGCGCAGTAAAATAGGAACATGAAAGCTACAAATAGCTAAATGACTTGTAGACTGCAGTCTTTATGTTTCTGGAATGTTTCTATTGAGTTAACAGAAATCCTATAAATAATTTATAGTTGAGCTGTTTATCAGATTCAGGAATGTTTCTATACCCTGTTGGATTATTAAGGTTTCCAAACAGCTTCTAAATTTGTTCCTCTGTTCCTGGTATCAGTTCTGGACATAAAAACCATGGTTTGTCCATGAAACTTAGATAGACAACTGTCCACACTGCAAATGAAAATATGAATGTTAAGGCATCTAAATATTTGTGCTAAACTGAAGGGGGCATACATTTATGGGCCACTTTTGAAAATCTGGCTGTACAACACATTTTCTTATTACACACTAGAATAACTGTAAGGCCTGATCCACACTAGGACTTTCTATCGACTTTAGCCTCATATGGTCGATTTTCTAAGTGATGCATCCACACTACCTTGCCTGTCACATTGACCTTAAGGACTGTGGAAGTGGATTCTGTAGTTCTGCTTTTTCACAAGGAGTAATGCTATTCCCAACCTTGCACGATCAAATTTATGTAAACACAATGTTGCTGGAAAGTCGATGCACTTCGCCTCCAGGAGGCTTCCTGCAGCTTCCTGTTTTGACTGCTCTGGCCACAAATTGCATCTCTACTGCTCTCCCACTGAGCTCAAAAAGCCACAGGAACAGTAGAAGGGCCTATCCTGGGTGGCCAGCATGTCGAGCCTATTGCGATCAAGCAGCACACCGCGGGACATATATAGATGCCATCAAACAATCTCAGCAACAGTGTAAGAACCATGGGATCCACCTCTCAGGGGCACAGAAGAGCACCTTCCTAGAGTATCCAGGAGATCTTGGACCTCACTGAGGTGTGGAGGGATAAGTCCATCCTCTTAGAGCTCAGAACCAGCAGGAGGAATGCAGAGATGTGCAGCAGGATCGCAAGCTGCATGGGGACTAAAGGATATTCCAGGGACATGCAGAAGTGCCGAGTAAAAATCAAGAAGCTGGGCCAGTCCTATCACAAGGCAAAGGAGGAAAGTGGATGGTCTGGGGCAGAACCTCAGACATGCTGCTTCTATGAGTAGCTGGACACCATTTTGGGGAGTGGCTTGGTCAACATCCCCAGTGTGGTCATCAAATTTGGACAAGACATGCCTGGCATCAGCCTGGAAAACACTGTGGTGGAAGAGGGACATAGGGAGGAGGAGGAGAAAGAGAGCAGACATCCACAGATCCCTAAGATCCAGGAGCTGATCATGTGTCTGTAGCCAGTGCGCCGCTTCCAGGATGTTTCCCAGTCCAGGATTGACCCCCAAGGAGGATACTTCTAGTGAGTTCACAAACTTTGTCTAACTACAAATGGGTTAAGGCAATGGAGTGTGAGGTGTGGTGTGCACTGTGCCTACACACTGCTGGAGGTGCAGAACAGCTTATTCACATGTCTGCAGATAGAGTGGAAGTCTTGTCTGCACAATTCCATGAAGCTCTCACATAGGATCTCTTTAATCCTTCTCACAAGGTTTTTGGGGAGGCCAGCCTTATGCCATTGTCCACGGAAGGACACCTTCTGATGCCAAGTGTCATGGACACATAAAATAGTGCAGCTTAAGGCCCAGGTTCATGGCCACATTCAGTCAGCATATACTCCTGATCACTCATGGAACTATGCATGAAGGAGGAGGGGAACCTATTAGCACTCTCCCCTGGAGGCCATATGTGCCAGACACAAACACTCCTTCTGCCCCCTTGTGGGCTAAAAAGGAACCAGTATCCCCAGGAGGCTGCATGTGATGGACCTAATGTGTGCCAGACAGCAGCAAGTCAACCCGCCCCTTGCCCCCCTCCCTTGTTGCCTGCAGGCTCCTGCCCTGGTTTGAGAAGCACTGTCCCGAGAAGCTGTGTGTTCTGGACACAGTGGGATGTGCCCAGCTGTGGCCCCAGAACATGGGGGAAAGAACTCAAGGGGAGCTGCAGCCTCCAGGCCCTCGGGAGGCAGAAGGCAGTCCCACTTCCATTCCTGAACCCCCTTTCAGTTCCTAGCTCTTGCACTTCCTGTTGTTTCATTGAACAGTCTCTTTATTGGTTGAACTGCAGGGGTGAGGTGGGAAATTAAAGGGAAACAGGAAATCAAGGGCAACTTGTAGAGAGCTACGTGGCAGAGTCTCAAAAGAGGCTTTGCAGAAAACTGTCCTTCAAGGCCTCTCTAATTCTCACTGCCCCTTGCTGTGCCCTGCTGATTGAGTTGGTGTCCAACTGCTTAAACTCTCTGGCTAGATGCTCTGCCTCAGCCCACAACCTTCCAGATAAGTTTCCCCCTTGCTCTTGCACAGGTTATGGAGCACACAACATGTTGCCACCACAAAGGGAATGTTGCATTCAGTGAGGTGAGTCAGGAGACCACTGAGCCTCCCCTTTAAACATCCAAAGGCACATTCCACATTCTGCACCTGCTCAGTCTGTTGTTCAACTCCTCCTTGCCAGGGTCCAGACTGCCTGTGTAAAACTTCATGAGTCACGGAAGCAAGGGGTAGGCTGGGTCACCTAGGATCACTATTGGCATGTCCACCTCTCCGACTCTGATGTTCCTGTTGGGGAAAAAAATTCCAGTATACATCTTTTGGAAGAGGCAGGAGTTCTGAAAGATGTGGGTATCATGCACTTTTCCCGACCATCCCATGTTGATGTTCGTGAAACAGCCCTTGTCATCCACAAATGCCTGCACCACCATGGAGAAGTATCCCTTGTGGTTGATATACTCCATGGCAAGGTGGTCTGGGGCCAAGACGGGGATGTGTGTGCCATCTATAGTGCCACCACAGTTAGGGAAGCCCCTTAGGGCAAAACCATCCACTCTGGTATCTACGTTTCCCAGAGTCATGATCCTCAGTAGCAGAAAATTATTGATGGCCTTGGCTACTTGTGTGACAACAGTCCTCACCTTTATATTTCCCCACCCTGAACTGGTTCCCAACAGAGTGGTAGCTGTGTGGTGTTGCAAGCTTCCATAGGGCAATCGTCAGGTGCTTTTCCACGGTCAGAGCAGGTCTCATTTGAGTATCCTGGTGCCTCAAGACATTCACACAGTTCCAGGAAGGTGGCCTTCCATGTGCACAAGTTTTGCAGCCACTGCTGATCATCCCATGTCTGCATCACATTGTGTTCCCACCAGTCCGAGCTCCATTTTACAGATAGAAACTGAATCACAGATCAACAGAATGACTTGCTTAAGGTCATACAGAGGTTTGTGGAACTTAGTTGAGGCTTCCTGAATGCCAGTTCAATGCCTTAATTATGAAGATTACCTTTTCTTTCTTTTCTAAACTAAGGATGTTAAATATCAGTTAATTGAATAGTCGAGTAACCCCATGAATTCTTATTGGTTACTCGACTATTCTATAGTCCCTGGGGGTGGGGCTGGCAGCCAGTGCACTCCAGCCCCACTCCCAAGGACTCCTTTCCCACTCCATGTGGGGTGCCAGGTGGGAGCTGGTCTGCGAGGAGAGCCAGTTTAAAGACCAGCTCCTCTTGCAGACTGACTGCCTGTTGCCCTGTGCTGCTGCCTGCTGTATCAGAGGTGGCAGCATAGGGTGGCAGCAGCCCCTGTCCAGGGAGTGGGGGAAATCTGTGTAGTCTATAGCATTAACCTATAAGCTTTTGCTTATCGGATAATCGGTTAATCAATTACACTATTTCATCCCTATTCTAAATTATTTACATTTTCACCTTAAAAAAGACTCTTTTACTATTTATTTAGATGGCTTTTTAGAAGGGGGAGGCTAGGTTAAGTGAAAAAGAAACAATACATAGTCAGGCCTATAAAGGAGAAATTATACTTGGTAAAAAGGATTTTAGTATTTTGGTATGACTCTCAAGAAAGGCAATTGCAAGCTGTGATAGAGTTATTATTTTGTTTGTCAAAAAAAATCATAGGAAGCAAGCAGCAGAAGAAATTCAGAACATCTTTGGATGTCTGTCTTACTGCATTATTTCTTTGACAACCTCAAACTGATAATTTATTGGAATTTGTTACAATGTTATCTCTTAATTTCTAGTCATTTGATTGTGTTTTAAAATTATTTCCATGAAAGGCTTCACAAGACCATTAAATCAATAAATGTCAACACCTCATACAAAATGGAGATGATTTATTTCTCTTCTGGGTGCAAAAAGATAATTGCATGGAAATTTGATGGGTACAAATTATGTCTCAAGATAACTAGATCAGTCAGTAAAAATGCTATGTACAGTTCAAAGGGTAAACAAAAAGCCAAAAGCAAAAATTTTATGGTTGGTCCTTGATAAGAAATTGGTATGTATATGTGATTTATTTTTGTTACTAATATGGTCCTGGAGGTACAGGTAACAAACCTGGTTTCTGAAGGCTGACTGGACTGAAAAGGTACTTCAGGTTCTCAAAGAGATTCGTACAATTTGTCTGTAAAATCTGTGATTGTGGAGGCCTGAGGTCTTTCTCTCCACTAATTGTGGAGAGGAAACCACCCTCCTCAATCCTCATGTAGTTCTGTCTGTGCATCTCTCCATACTGTGTTCATCACCATGATAGTTGAGC
Organism: Pelochelys cantorii; assembly: GCA_032595735.1. Classification (NCBI taxonomy): domain Eukaryota; kingdom Metazoa; phylum Chordata; order Testudines; family Trionychidae; genus Pelochelys; species Pelochelys cantorii. Next base: position 66,985,203 of record CM064330.1, read on the forward strand.
ACCTTATAGTATTACAAAACCCTCTCCTTTCTCTAAGTATCACCTACTTACTGTTTCCAGGAAGCAGTAATTTACTGTGAAGAGTGGGGCCTTAAAATGTGTCCTGAAGATAAGGGAGTTCTAGGGTCCCAGGCTAGTTTCTAAGAAAGCCTATCTCCTAGGGCACGTCTAAACTACATTCCTCTTTCAAAAGAGGAATGTAGTCTAGACATAGCCCTAGAAAGCCTCTTAACTGTCTCACCTTTGTAATTGTGGACAGTGCCATAGTTCCTGATGACCAGAGCTATCATGACATCAGAGAGAGGGGCAGTCCCTGAGACAGCCTGGCAGCCCATATATCAGTAGTAGGTACCTGAATCTGTATAGTGTCAGAATGCCAGAGTAACGTGCAGCATAGCAGGCCTGGTCCTCTATGCAAATTAGGACATGTCTACACTGCTGTATAGTTCAGAATAGGTGTGGTAAGCAACAGTGTGCATCTCTGTAATTCTCCCATGTGAAGACTGGACACAAATTTAAGGCTTCTACTTAGTAGTTGGTCAGAAGGATGTAGGATGCTATTATGGTGGCCCCAAGCCACCATAATACAATTTGCTTTGGCAAGGGAAATTTTCAAAAGGACAGCTGAGCCTCCTTTAGGGCTGCTGTACCTCTCTGGGGCCCTCCAGAAAACCACTATGACAAAAACTTTAAAGCCAACTTCTGATCTTGGTTCCATGAATGCAACTCTACTGATGTCAGTGAGATTTTATCAGCAGAACTGCTTGTAGACTTTGGCCTGGAAAGCCCACCAATGCATGATTCATAAAAAAGGCATAAACTAATAATGATGAAAAGTGAAAAAATATTGTTTCAGGCAAGCAATGGAAATCTAATAAAGACTTACAACAGAGTTACAGTGCTGATTCTTTTGACAAACTATTCATGGTTATCATACTGTACTGAAGTGTATATGATTGAATATAATTAATGTCTATAAATAAAAAAGTAAAATATAGTTTGGGAATTTAACCTGAAATAATGGGATTCCTTCCCCAGGCAGACCTAAATAAAGAAATTAGCCATGTGCTAGAGATGAATCATCACATATATGGATTTGACACTTACAGTACGGGTTTATGAACACAACTATCAGAAAGATTTCAGAGCATTAAATCATATTCCTCATTAAATCCTTTCAGTACTGCTATCCTCCAGATAGAAATTTAAGGAGGTGGAAGAAGAGAGATGTGTAAAGAAGTCTGACAGATTATTTACTCACCATGTCCCACACTGCATTTTTATGTAACATTGTCATATCACCCATTCCTTTCAGAACAGTCTAATTCTACTGACCTTATTAATTTTTCACTCAGGTCTTATTCAGGGAAATATCCATTAAATTCTGTAGAACTGGACAAGACGGGAGCAATACAACAATCCAATTGTATTTTTGCACCGCTGGTCCAAACCTCCCTATCTTTTCGAAGATTCCTTCACTTCCCAAATATTCTGCTTCTGTTTTTCATTTTTCCAAAAATAATTTGTGGCAGTCCACCTAGACTTTTTCTTCAACGTAATCTTTTTGAACACTACTATGAAACGCCCCCCGCACTACAATACTCAGGGGCTATTTCTTCTTTACTCAACTTCAGTGGGCTTTCAAACACCATTTACATTAACACGCACAAGGGAATGTTTAGTTCATGCCACCAGAATTGACAATGGGTCATTAAGTGCACACTACATTGGTGTATTTTAGAAATCACACCCCACTAGTTTACATCACCACATCATGTAGACAAGTCCTGAAGGAATAACAATAATTCTACATGGACTGATTCATGAGATGTTGCAGAGAGCCTGCATGATGTATTGGGTATTATATCTAAACACATACATTTGCTTTGTTGGAAGATCTACAGTAGAATGTAATATAGATTGAACCTCTCTAGTCCTGCACTCCCTGGCCTGGCAACATCTGTGGTTTGGAACATAGGTTCCAACTCTGTGTGCTCTGGGGCTGGAGCACCCATGGGGAAATATTAGTGGGTGCAGAGCACCCATTGGCTTAAAACTGTCCCCCATCTCTGCACATCTCATACACTAGCAGCCCCATGCTTACCAACTCCCATCCAACCCTCCCAGTGCTTCTGGGGTGCTGTACCCCCTCTTATTTCTGTCCATGCCCCTCACTGCCAATGGCTGAAACCACAGCTAAGTGTGGCTGTGAAGATCCAGGCTGGGGCCAAGAACAGAGCCTCAGGGCTGGCAACAGTGTTCCCTATAAACTGAGGACTGGGTGGCTATTGAGGAGAGATTCAAATGCTGCCCAACTAATTAGCAGAGTGCCCACAGCTGGGAGCATGTGTTTCTAATGGTGGTGCACATCTGCATATGCCTTGGTGCGCATAACAAAATGTATTTTGCTCATTGATGGCAAAATGTAGAGGGAACATTAGCTGGCAGCCAGAACCCAGTTGGCAGCAGAGATGTTGGTGGTTGGGACCTGAGGCTAGTGGCTGAGACCCCAGATGGCAGCAGAGGGACCAATGACTTGGCCCTGGGGGCAGCAGCTGGGATTCTGGAGCTGGCATTGGAGCCCTTGGGTGGGGGGGCCAATGGCTGGGACCCCAGATAGCAGCGGGGGGGGGCCCAGGTGCAGAACTATGGTGGGAGCCTGCAGGGTTCTACAATGTTCCCTGCACTCCTACTTTCCCAACCTATGGAGATCTACTTATACTCTGTATTGACCCTCCGTGGTCCAGCAAATTCAGTGGTTTGGCTGTCAGTCCAAAGGGTACCAGTCTAGAGAGGATCATCCTGTAACAATATCCATGTGATGGCCTCATCCTACAATTTTTTGAGCATTTAATTCACAGAAGTTGAGGGAGCTCAGAAGGAGCAGGCATTTAGTCCTCAAGAGTGAAATTTATCCTATTGCAATCTTGCTAATGGCAAGGAAGATCCAATGGTGAAGAGGTCATTTCAATATCAGGCCACATTGTTAGGCACTTAACTAAGTATTTAGGAGCTTAACTTTAGCCATTCTTTATTGAAAAATTTGGTCAGGAATTCTTGGAACCAAAAAGAAAGAGTACAGCTATTATCTGTACTGTAGTGATCTATGGTGATACAAATTAAAATGTTGCCCTCACCTGTGGTCCTTGCACAGATTTACTGAGCCTAAGAATATATCCCAAATAAGGGACTGAGGGAAAACTTTGGGATTTGGCCTTTAGCGTTTACACTGGATCTTCAGTGTGCAGCTGTCGACGTAGCTGAGGATATGATACAGCCATTTGGGAGCCAAAGAAATGGAAGCATCAGGCAAACTAGCAACGAGCAGAATTCACTGAGGCAGATCTACTAGCTATTTTCAAAGCACTTCAGCAGCACATTAGGGTGAAAGCTGCTACCTTTCCAATATGTGCCATGGAAAGCATACAATTAGGAGCTGTGCTGTTCCCATATATGGTCAAAATAAAGAAAATCCTGAACCCCACATTTGAAGTTCAAGGCCTTCTCTGTCTTTGCCTGCATCTTTCCCAGACTCTGTTGGTATGTTGCTTACAAAAGACCAAATGTCATGCAGTATACATACTCACTGTGCTGCACAAAAGATCAGTGGGAAAAACAAGATATGCACTTGTGAGTACTTGAGATCGTAATAGGACCCAAAGTGTTTTAAAGGCAGCGGCAGTGTAGTCATATTGACACCACGTGCATGCCCAGAGTAAAAGTGAAAATTAGCCTTAATGGTCAAAACACTGCTTTTGTTCTTGTTGTGGACTTGAGGAAAACGTACATGATTTTTGCGTAAGGCAGTTCTTTAAAAGCAATCTTAAGAAGTTCATTGACCGATGTTTTTTAAAGAAAAAAATGTCTATTTCACCTCCTGTTGTGTTTAAAAACAAACAAAAAAACACAATGAAGTCATTGTATAATAAAATGGAATTGAGAGAAAGTGGACAGAATATCATTACCCTGTATTATGATGCAAGTGGGATTTAAACAGGTTTTATTTGCTTATCCAAAACAATTTTAAACAACTGTAGAATGGCTTGAGGTTTGTACATAAAACAACCATTCAAGAGACTGAGAGGGCTAGGTTTGTGGAGAGCCCACAAAAACAAAAGAGAAATGGTAAAGAGAAATAGAATCAGTCCTGCAGATATTTTGTTTGTTTCAATCCCACTGCACTGGCAATCACACAAGAGCATTCAAAGCCCTTCTGATATCACTTTGTTTCTCCTCCAGCATATATTTAGATTTATAGCTACACTCTCTGCCCTGATCTGTTCTTAGCTGGCACAAAGTGAGTGGAGATAGGCTACTTCCCTTCTGCAGCAGCTGTAGAGCTGACATAGCTGATTTTCACACTACCTGGTGTGGGGGGGGGGGAGGGACATAGAGCACCCTGTTATACTACAATTTGTCGTGCTCTGTCTGTAGAGGAGCCTCCCTGGTTTTCCATCTGCTCCTGAAAGGAAGTCATCTGTGACACATCTATACCGATCACACTCTCAGCACAACTGCACCCTCAGGCACCTTAAGACAAAGAGGTTCTGCTCTTCACAAGGTGGGGTCATAGCAACTCTATTGCATCTGCTTTCCCCATGTGCAGAAGATAAAGAAAAAAAACCTCACCAAAGCCAGATAATAAGGGGGGCTTATGCCTCTGTTTTCCCTTGTGCTAGCAATACATAAATAAAACATGAATGTAGTGAATTATATTGTATTCCACTTGTCTTTAAACCTGGAATTGCTAAAACTCAGCAACACCCTAGAAATTGGATTACAATTTTTTCATCATCCACCAGCAGGACACATATGAAATGATATTAAATGGTCAGGATTATCCTTGATATTTCACAAGAATGGCAAGTTAATTTTCCCCTTGATTATTTTGTACACTGTTTTGATCACATAGGGCTGTCATGATTTAGGAGTCGTTAATGACCTTGTGTGTGAACAGCTTTCCATATGTCTAAAAGATGACCCTTTGGGCTTAAAAGGAATTTTCTTTAAATTCTCCCTGGAATGTCTGCAGAGCCTGTCTCCAGGAATGTTTCTCTTTCAGCAGCTGGCTTTCTGCCCCCTTCCTTCCCAGCAACCTCCAGCTATTACTTTGGTTCCATCATGAACAGGACACTGAGTCAGATGGTATCCAGCAAACTGGATCTACACTGCCCCTAACAAAGAGGATATAAGTTAGCAGTACTGCCATAGGAAGCCTAACTGTGAAGGCTTCCATTCTACTAGTGTCAGAGTTCAGCTCTGTTTGAACAGCTAAGACTTAATAACTGTGCTTTGAAATGTGTCTGTGTGCATTTCTCTTGAGAACTTCTGCAGAGTTTTAGATTAAATTAGAATTCATACTGGAACTCCTTTTAGCCTATATTTTTTATTTACCTGATCAAGTCAAACAAATCAAAGGGAGTTAATCAGGAACCCTCCTTATTTCAAGATGTAATCCTCAAATGGAAACAAGGAAGAAATAAGATGGTATACATAGGGTGACAAGACGTCCTGTTTTTAAAGGGACAGTCCCATACTTAAGCCCTCCTGCAGGTGTCCAAACTTTTTCTTAAAAACAGGCAAACTGTCCTGTATTTTCTGTTCTGTCCCCACCACCGTCAGTAATGGCAGGTCCTGCTGCTGGCCAGCTCCCTTCTTGGCAGCCACTGGCCCACCAGTGGTTAGTGGGGGGGATCCAGTGGCCGATGATGGCGGTGGGTGTGCAAAGCTGGTGACAGGTCAAAGCTACAGGGCACATTGCTCCCCCTATTGCCCCATCAGCTTTACAAGTAGGGCCCCACCCCCTGCATCCCATTTCTAGCCAGCACTGACTGCACACTGCGAGCAGCAGTGGTTGGTGTGTGTGAGCAAGTGCCAGACAGCAGCCAGTTACTTATTACCTCTGCTGCCCACCCATCAGTCCTTTACATGCTCCCCCCCCTTGCTGCATCTCACTGCTATGCCCTGCAGCCCCATTGCTCTTCCATATCACCCCTGAGTGTGTCCCTTCCCAGGGACCCTGCATGCCCTCCACATGTGTTTTGTCCTGGGGGTCCAGTGAGGTACCCCACCCCATATGAGTGAGGTATACAGGAGTACATGTGTGTCTCTTTCCTTGTGTGAATCCTAAAACCTTAAAGATAAGAAGATAAAAGAATCTAGCTATGCAGCATTTATGTTTAACAGGGGCTCAATTAACTTGATGTTAATTTGTACTGCACAGCTCTGATTGCCATTGAACTCACCTGAATATGAGTAATTTTATTAGGTGTCCTGTATTCAATATGGGGAAATATGGTCACCCTATATATCTACAGTAGAGTGCTTGCACTTTATGGGGGGATTTTTAGTCTTTACTGAATGATGAACTTGTAAGGAAAGAAAAGAAAAAGAAAAAGAGTAATCAAGTCTGGATTACCCTCTAAAATGCCAAGGGCCCCAAGCTCCTGGAATCATGGTCTCGCCCTCATTTTGTAGCTCTACCCTGAAATGGCAGTGGCAGGAAGACAGAAGATGTGGTAGAAGGCCTCCTTTTTCTTTCTAGAAAACGTAAACTGAATTTAACTGAAGCACTGATGCCTGTCTGAAGCAGCCAGAAACAAAGCACTCTGAAAAAGAACTGTGACATGTTAACATCATGATCCACTGCTCTGGGTGCAGGGGATGTGGTATGAGAAGAAAGTAGCAAGACTGGCACACCCCCAAGCATATACTCCACAACTGCCACTTCTCTGAGGGAAAGAGGAGACCTCTCCTGGCTGTCACCCCAGCTGCTCCCAAACAAGAAGGTCGCCAGTTTCCACTTGTAGAAAGAAAAAAGGGGCCTTATACCATGTCCTCTGCCACTCGATGGCTACATCTAGACTGGCATGATTTTGCGCAAATGCTTTTAACGGAAAAGTTTTCCGTTAAAAGTATTTGCGCAAGAGAGCATCTAGATTGGCACGGACGCTTTTGCGCAAAAGCACTTTTTGCACAAAAGCGTCCGTGGCCAATCTAGACACGCTTTTGCGCAAGAAAGCCCCGATCGCCATTTTAGCCATCGGGGCTTTTTTGCGCAAAACAGAACTGAGCTGTCTACACTGGCCCTTTTGCACAAAAGGTTTTGCACAAAAGGACTTTTGCCCAAATGGGAGCGTCAAAGTATTTGCGCAAGAAGCACTGATTTCTTACATTAGAACGTCAGTGCTCTTGCGCAAATTCAAGCGGCCAGTGTAGACAGCTGGCAAGTTTTTGCACAAAAGCGGTCGCTTTTGCGGAAAAACTGGCCAGTCTAGACACAGCCGATGACTATAACTGCCATTTCAGGATAGAATCATAGCATGAGGATGAGCCCATAAAGGAATCCCACATACCATGTTAGAGTTTACCTAGGAATCAGATTGACCATAATTCAGCCCTGAAAATAATAGAAATGTCTTGCAATTTTGAGAAATAAGCCTCACTCACTCCACCCTTTGTAGAATAAATCTGCTTGATAGAACATATGGGATATAGTGAATATTAAAGTATCAGAAAATGGATCTGGATCTTAAAGACCTGACTCACAATAGTTTCTCTCCAGTGCAATCCTTTATCTCCTGTGAAATTACTCCTGATTTATACCATTGCAACTGGGAACAGAATCAATCCCAAAGATGTTATGCATTTGACCCAAACCATACTATTGTCATATTTATGTTGTGTTCAAATGGGGAAGGACAAATCCCATGGACCATGGCTTTTTGTGAGCTTTGGCATCTCACTATAACTTTTGGTGAACTCACAAAATCCATTGGGGGTTTGCGAAATCGTTATTTCTGTAAATGTAACATCTTGTTTTCAGGAGCATTTCAATTAAAAAAACTTTTCAAACAAGAGGATGCCTGTGCTATGAAAACATAGAAAATAACCATGGAAGGATTTTTGTCAGCTGTTGTTCAGTTTCCAGGAATATAAATGTCTATTGTATTGCCCATCAAATTCCAACTACTTGTCCTTGCCTTCAAGGTCCTACATCACATATCTTATTTTTACATTGCTGATTTCCTTTCACTTTCTCCTATGATCTCTGTAACGCCATTGATGATAATTTCTGTATCCCATTTATCTCCCCACAAATATTTTCATGCTTTCCTTTATGTCTTGAAAATCCTCCCCAAGCCTGTTCCTTGCTTCCTCCTAAATTTTCATTTATTTAATCTTGCCTGTAAGATGTGAACGGGAGAAAACCCAAATAAATAGCATTGTAACCATTAATGTGTGTATATGGCTTACTGAGTAAAGATCCCTTCTTTCAGAGTTGGTCAAAGTAATTTCATCAGAAGTGACTTTTGATTGAAAATTGGGGTTTAGAATAAACAAGATTTTTTTTGGAAAAAGTTACTCACTGTCTTGCTTTGCAAGGAAAATCCTGGGGGGGGGGTCTGAAAAAATGGAATTCCCCAAACAACCAAAAAAAATATTCAGTTTGGGGGATAAACACTAAAATATTTCATCCAAAAAAGTTAAATATTTTGATTTTGGTGATCTGCTGTGGTGTATCATTGGAGTTGGAGTTCAGGTGCCATATGCCCCCAGTTGTCCCATATGACCTAAGCTCCTCAACCAGATCATATATTCTATGCTTCATCATGACCGTGTGACTCCCATGACGCACCACCTCTCTTCACAAAATAAAGGAGACAATACTATATCACAAGAAGTGTGGTTCAGCCAAGGAATCTCGTCCAGAGGAGAAAAATGAAAGCATGAGGCACCCAAAATACAATTCCCATGAAGCATCATTTCCAAATCAAATGTTGGCCATTATTTGTTGTGTCATGTAAAATCTAGAATGAATACTCTTCTTCCTTTGCTATCTTTACATAGTAAGTTATGTTTTATGCAATTACTAGAACATGTCTGACCACACAAAAGGTATAAATAATACAAATAATAAAATATTTGGCTACTAGAATGCAGGGAAAACAAAATGCCATACATAAAATGCAATAAATGATGTATTCATACCCTGACAAAAATACTCAGCTGAAATCAGCTGAGACCTGTCTATGCTACAGCAGAGGGTTGAATTCAGATGCGTAACTCCAGCTACATTAATTAGACAAAAATACTCAGCTGAAATCAGCTGAGACCTGTCTATGCTACAGCAGAGGGTTGAATTCAGATGCGTAACTCCAGCTACATTAATTACGTAGCTGTAGTCAACGTATCTTAAACTGCCGTCCACACAGCAAGAGGCCGACAGGAGTCAATGCTCCGATTGGCTTCCCTTACTTCTCATGAGGAGCAGGAGTATGATTTAGTGAGTCTATACTAGACCCACTCAGTCAAACCTCAGAAGATTGACCGTGGGAGTTTTGATCTTCCACATAGTGTAGACAGGCCCTCACTGAAGAAATATGGTTTTATTGCCACTGTGAGCTATGTTCTACTTGTAAAAATATTACCCTAAATTAATGTTAATATTTCCTTTATTAATTATTGTATTTGTCATATTGTGCAAAGGACCCAACAGGATTAATGCCCCATTGTACTAAGTGCTACAATTAAAGATGATCAATGTGTGCCAATAATTTTTCAAATCTTTTTATTTTTTCAAAAATTTTTACATTTTTAAATTTAATAAAAATGCATACATTTTAGTTTTGAAAAACAGTTTTTAGTATAAAGTCTCAGAGGGGTATCTATGTTAGCCAGTAACTGTAAAAACAATGAGCAGTCTTGTTGCACCTTAGAGACTAAAAGGTTTATTAGGTGATGAGCTTTTTTGGGTAAACCCCACTTCAACAGATGAGTTGGAGTGGAAATTACAGAATCTGGGATATATAACACCAAAAGAAGTTACCTCTCAGTTGTAGGACTAGTGTTAATGAAGCTACTTAAGTCAGGGTGGATGTGTTTCATTCACAGCATTTGATGTGGAAATGCAAATATCAAAATGGGAAATTGCCTTTGTACAGGTTGAACCTCTGAAATTTGGTATTTTCTGCTCTGGCAGCATCTGTGGTCTGGCAGGACCATGGATGTTGCTGGATCAGAGAGCCCCAGCACCTGGGAGTGTGAACCCTGTCCCTGGGGAGCCCCAGTTTGGCGGGGAGAAGTGGAGCCATGTGGCTAGGGATCTCTGTCCCTGGGAAACCCCAGCCATGCCGGGCAGCAGTGGGACAGGCGAGCCCCATCCCCAGAGGGGATCCCCAGTCAAGTGGCAGAGAAGCGGGGCTATGGAAGATGGGGAGCTCCAACCCTGGAGAGCCCTGGCCAGGCAGGGCAGCAGAGGGACCAGTGAGCAGCAAAAGCAGGGTAGCTGGCAAGCCCCATTCCCAGGGAGCCCTGAGCAGTGGGGTAGCAGCAGGACATACAAGCCCTGTCCCAGGCAGGGATCCCTGGTCAGACGGGAAAGAAATGGAGCCAGGGAGGCTGGGAAGCTCCATCCTGGGAGCCCCAGCAGGCTGGACCCCAAGTGCAAGCCCTGCAGGCTGGAGCCCAATGGCCAGAATGGGGTCAACTGAAGGGAGTGGGAGCGTCCTGGGAGACCAGTGCAGGGGACTTCCCATGTCCAGCAAATTTCCTCATTCATGACGGGTCAGGTCCCGATGGTGCTGGACAAGGGAGGTCCAACATTTAGTGCATCAACTAATTAAGATCTTTATTCAAGTTGATAGTGTTGAATTTGTAAATGAACTCCAGTTCTGCTGTCTCCCTCTGTAATCAGGTGATAAAGTTGTTTTGTAGAAGGCTGGCTACTTTTAAATCCATTAATGAATGTCCAGGGAGGTTAAAATGTTTCCCTATAGGTTTATGTGTCTCAGAGGGGTAGCCATGTTAGTCTGTAATATTAAATGAGGTGAGTCTGAGATGAGCTTATGTGTGTTACCATTCCTGATGTCTGATTTGTGTCCATTGTTTTCCGTATAACACTTTAGCTTTCAGCTAAATTCTTTTTATTTTTTGAACAGCCTGATGTAACAAAGAGGGACTGTTCATTGGTCCGGTCCAGCTCCTAAAATTATAACAGAAAAAGGCAAGTTATATTGAACATCACGGGGGCAAAGAGAATGATCTCCCAATCACTAACATACCGTGAAAGTATACCTTGGTCATCTTCTGATTTATTAAATGGTAATAATATGTTACCATGGGTGATGGATATCATAGGCTAGGGGAGGCAGTGTCTCCCCAGACAGCCAGGCCTGGCCCTATCCACAGTCCACCCCCAAGTTCCTCCCTTCTGCTTTCCACTCCACATAGCTGGAGTCCAGTGTCCCCATGTAGCGGCCCCAGCTCAGGCTGCCCTATCCACCCTCATGGTGCTCCAGGGTTTGAGGAGTGTGGGGCCACACCACTCATCCTCTAGCTGCTGTGGGGCTGGGGCACAGCTAGCCCAAGGCAGGGGTCAGTGGCTCCAGTGGATGGGGGCCTTTAGGCTTCAGGGGTAGAGAATGCAGAGTGCTAGCCTCCCTCAGCTGACAGCTCGCTCATCACCCATGTGTTACATGAATATTTATAATTCAGGCTTGGAAAATTCTCTTTCAAATCTGCCAGATGCTTTTTCCAGTAGAAATCTGAATCTTTGGTTTGTCATAACAGTTCCTGTCATTCTAAATCTCTGTTCAGAAAATAGACTTGTTGATAGACAACTCAGGTAAACAGCTAAACTATGAAGATCAGACCAACATGAAGTTTTTATTACAAACATTCAGATGGATGGTTTCTGATTTCTTTATGTGGCTCATCAAGGTAGCAATGCACCACTGCAGGCACAAATTGCTTTGTCTGTAGCTTGTTTGGTGCAGCAGCATTTTGTGCTAGATTTCTCCAGAGGTTCATGCTTTTTAAAGAATGTGTCATGGCACTGCTGCTGCTCCTTCTGCCACTGTTGGGAAATACTAGCCAGAGCAAGAAAGTAAAAATTGTTGGAGCAGTTGCCATCTGGGCTGTATTTGATTCAGCAGAGGTTTCTGCCATGCCCCTCAGTATCTGGGCATAGCATGGGTCTTTTGTTAAGTCATATGGAACCTTTGACCTGTGGCACCACTAGCTTAGCAAACATGCAATGTGGCCATTTGAACATCTTAATACATGTTCACCATGTCATAACCAGTTGATTGTTTTCTAAACAATGATCTAAGATGGACTTTTTGAATGCCCTGCCTCATGGATTGGCCCTGCTAAATTCAGTTAGAAGGGTGTATGCTTTTTCCAAGAAGAATCAGGTTTAGTTCCATACTTCATTTCTGTTGAGAGAACAGGTTAAAAGTAAAGTAGTATCCAGTACAAGACCAACCTCATTAGGTGATCATTACGAGACTATCCCCAAATATACTGAGCACAGTTCTGCTTCCACTTTATCAGAACACCACCACCCTTAAAGGATTGATTTTTTTTGTGTGCCCAACAGTGGGCATTTAAAACTCACTTTTCTGTGTAGGAAAGTTGATGCATTGACCATTCACGGTGTCATTTCATGAAGTTATTACCCAAATTTTTCTATATCATCTTAGTTTACCAAAGACTTCCCATTCATATCACAAGTCAACAATTTCAGAGGTTGGGTAGCTTAATCAGTTCTATACAAAGTACTAAAGTAAGTTGGAAAATAGCTATTCTGCTCAAAAAAAGAAAAGGTCTTGAGATTTTAAAAAAATGTGTCAGAGCCTTAGCTGATGCAAATTGATTTAGCTACACCATTTTACATCATCTGAGGATCTGCTCATAAAGTACAACTCAAGAGTCTTTCTAAAGACATTTCTTTATTCATGATAAATACTTTTTTGTGCATGCTCTTAAAATATTGTCACATAGCAAAATGCATCCACTTAGCATAGTGGTTCTCAAACTGTGGTGCGTGGACCACTAGTGGTCTGTGGTTGCCTTGTAGGTGGGCCACATCCAAAGGCTCAGCTCCCCTGGCCCAATCTACAGCAGGGAGTCCAGCACTCCAGCCCCACAGCGCTCCCCCCAGGAGATTGGAGTGCCAGCTTCCCACTGGGGGGAGAGAGAGAAAGTCCCAAACCTCAGCATGGGATCTGGCTCATGGAGGGAGCAAATGGCTCCATGCATGGCCACTCCCTCTCTCTCCCAGCTGGGGAAATGGCAGTGCATGGATGTTCTGCCTGGATGCTTTCTCCAGTGCTCCCGTTGGCTGGAGTTGCAGCCACTGGGAGCAGTGGGAGGTAACCATCAATGGAAGCAGCACCTGGGAATGGCAGGGATCACAAAGCCAGATAAGTTCCCCCCCATCCCATTAGTCACCATCATATTGTATGTATAGTTGGGATTATTTTTTCCAAGGTAAATTACTTTACATTTATCAACATTAAATACCATTTGCCATTTTGTTGCATTATATTTTTGTCTCGCTAGAGTTGAGCCACATTGAAAATCCTAATTCCAACCTTCCACAAGTTTTCAGGCAAAAGTGTAATCCACAGCTAGAGGAGAATTAGTATTTCTCAACTGGCACATATTTTATAACTAGCCAATTAGCCCGTCATAAGACGGGATTTTCAGGTCTCTCCTCCACATCGGTCTTCTCTCTTGAGCCTCCGGTCTCTTGCTCCGTCTCTCTCTCTCTTTCTCTCCTCCTCCTCCTACTGCCTCCCCCTCTCTCTCTCTCAGCTCTTCTCCACCTCCTGTCTCTCTCTCTGTCTCTCTTTTTCTCTTCTTCCCCTCCTGCCTCTCACTCGGGGGACCGTGGAGCCCAAATGGCCATTTGGGCTCCGCACTCCCCGTGCTGCATGGGAAGCGTGGAGCCCAAATGGTCGCCTGCGCCACTTGCTCCCACACGGCGGCCTGGCTGAGCAGTACAGAAGTCAGCCGAGCGCCATGGCGGGAGGGGAAGGGGGGTGGGGCGGTGACGTTCACGGCCAGGGGGTGGGGCCTGGAGCTGCTGTCATGCCACATGTCACCGCCCCACTGCCCCTTCTCCTCCCCCCGTGGTGCTCTGCTGACTTCTGTGCTGCTCAGCCGGGCTGCCGCGGGAGAGTAAGTGGTTGTTTGGGCCCCGCACTCCCCATGCAGCACGGGCTGCCCAGAGGGAACAGCCAGCATTTCAGGCAACGGCGCTGCCCAGAGGGAACAGCCAGCATTTCAGCGTTACAGACTCAGACCTTGGGCTACTATATATATGATGGACAAACAAAATTCTGGGTCTTGGTATTATTGGGAAGTTTGAAATCCATATTAGTATGTGGATCCATCTAGAACTGTAACTATTTTTAAAATGCAATGGAGAAGAAGTTTCCAAGATGTTCAATACATTTATATGAAACTTTAAGTGAAGTTAATATTTTCAGGTAATCCCACAATCTACCAAGTTTGTGAATAGTAGAAAGAAAGAAATATGACTGAGAGGAAGGGTGGGAAATAAAATGGAGTTACAGTCTGTCAGCAGGAAGTTAATGCAAAGACTGTTGTTAAGCTAAAGTTAGTAACCAGCACCAAAGTGTTACTTATCACTGTATCTTATCTCATTTTCATTTTGGATCCATTATTGACACAAGGTACAATTTTCACTTTTTTACAGTATTTTCTATTATTTGCATGGTACCACTTATAATCTCAATAACAAATTTCAGTGCATGTGTCATGCTGAGATATCACAGTTTCTCAGCTGGTTGATGCAATATCCCAGCATGGCATATGCTCTCTCTCATTTAATGATTAAGTACTATTTACTTTCAGTTATGGGGCAATGTCATATTTTGTCCATATGAATATTAACAGCTGGCACAAAATTTTGAGTCAGAATTGTTATAATGCTAGTTATTTCCTGTTTTCCTAGGTAGGCAGAGTGAACTTTTTTCCCTGGACCAAAAGACACTATATTTCATGTAGAATATTCCCTGAATTTTTTCCACCAGAAATTCATTTTTGTGAACATCCTGAAATTACATTATAGGGCTGAGGGGTGTTTGATTCCCTTCTTTGCTCTGCAACTCACTTTTTATTTTACCTTGAAATCATTTATCGTCTCTGTACCTCTCTTAATCTCTGTGGAAAATAGGTACAAATTTCCCTACTTCACAAGTATATTGTGAAATGTAAGCAGTTAGGTTTTTGCAACCTAGACAGTTCTACACCCATAACCAACAATTATTCTGATTATTTTTAGTAACTGATGGTTCTCTCAGGTGCATGTATTAATTACTCCTGCAAAAATGCACAAGCAACTATTTCCTGACAAAATGGCCACCGCTTTGTCCACTCTGCCACTTCACAGCACCTTTCTCCCTTATGCATCCTCGTGCTCACTTGGCAATTGGAGGCTGTTAGACAAGTGTCTATGAGAAGTGCAGTTACTTGGACAGGTTTGTACTCTATAGTATCTTTGCAAGCATGGGATGGTATGCCTTCACATCACAAAAGCCAGATACTCTGTTGATATCAACTGCTATAGCTCCATTGACTTCAATCAATAACTTACAAGAGCTGAGGAGCTGTTTGCAAATTGCTTTGAGATATTCTGATAAAACACCATATAATTGCAAAGTATTATTGCATGTCTTTTCCACTTCCTTTTATTCAACTGACATACTGTAGAAGATTTTTCCTCAGGAAAGAAATCCTATTTTCCCCCTGTAATTGTGTTGCTGATAATATTATTTAGCAAAACATCTTCCAGAATAACTTGTCTAAGCACTGCAGCCTGGCAGGTGGCAAAGAGTTTGTTCTGGGGGGAGGGGGGGTGTCAGAATGCCATTTCAGAGACTGAGCAGCTTGGGAAGCATTAGTGCCAGTGAATGAAATTGAAATGCTACTCAACTAATACCTGCTACAGCTTTAAACTCTCCCAAGAAGGCCTATATTTAAGGATTATTTTCTTTTAAAAATGTAAAAGTATTATTAGCCAAATTTTATCACACTGTAAATTTGAAAAACAACTTCCTTCTATGGAACTCAGAACCCTTTAGCCCTCTCAGGCAGTAAATAACAGTTTGTATTGTATCATCTGGAAAAAATAAAATATTATGCTTTCAGATTTCTATATTCAGCTGTAGATTTGCACTGGGTTTAATGTCTCTTTATTTTCCATGTAAATGGATTTTCAAAATTGTTTCTGTGGAAAAGTGAAGGCATTTTTTTCTATTTTTTCCACTTAATGTCATTGAGCTGGCATTTGAGTGAATTATGAAAAATCAAGAGCCTGAAAGCTGCAGCTCTTCTGAAGTCCATTGTATAGTGAGAAGCAATTTTTGCAGAACAATGAGAGTAAAATCCAATAGATCAGGGAATGCGCACAGAGAAAGCAATAGCACTTTGTTATATTAATTATTTTAGTTCTCATTTTCATCTTAATTTCTCATATTTTGTTGGGTTTTATCCTCTACAGAAACAGTTTCAATATGAAAAATACCCGGTAGCACAACCATTTTAAGAATTTTTATACCATTCTTGAATCTGCCTCTTTCCTGGATTTGCTACAGAAATGAATTCAAACTGACTGCTGGCGCTTAGGTTTGGACTACTGTATAGAGGAGTTAAATTGGTCTATTATTTAAGAGAATAAGAAAAGAGAGGAAGAAATTAGGGCTAGATCCATGAAGGGATTTAAGTGTCTAACTATGACTTCAGGCACTTGAATCCAATATTTAGGTGCCTATGAGATCCTCAAAACCCCAATGCAGCTACTGCCTTCCACTGTAGCCTTTACATTCTCTACATTATCAGTCACAGGCATGTACAAAATAGCCTAAATCCACATGCCTAACTGCTCAGTGCCCTAGCTTGCACCCAAACCCTGAAGGAATTCTCAAGTTAGTCATTCCACTGTCTATCACACTTGAAGGCCTGATCCAACAGCTATGTGCGGAGAATGCCTGCCAGATCAAGTCTCACACATAAAACAGCTGGGATAACCAAGTTAGGAAACATGTGTAGGATGTGGGAGACCGAAGCTTCAAGTTCCAATTCCAAATCAGGCAAAGTAGGAATTTGAAAGCAGGTTTACATAAGTAAGTTCCCTGACCACCGGCTATAACTATCACACACAAACTAACCTCACCCGACTTAGGCACCTAATACTAGGAGAGGGTTCACAGCTGTGAATCCTGGGTTAAGTGTTTAACTCTGGGCAAGAGGATTTGGACCCAACTCCTCCCCTCAGCATTTCTTACTGGCTAGTTTAGGTGTCTCCCCACTCAGCTTTCTGACTTCTACAAATCCCATTCTTAGGTGTCTATCTTACCCCATACAACCCACAGGGATCCCATGCATCTAACTCAAGACTGTGAAATCCCTGGAGCAGCAGGACTCCTAAAAGTTAAGGATTGCAACATCGAAGTCCTTTATGTGCCCAGCCTCTACTTCCTTAGTGCAGTACATTAAAAAGATATAAACAGTTACCTTGAACTTTCTAGCAAAAATCATCTCTGTTCTTCATAACAAATATGTTTGCTAAAGCAAGACTTCATTTATTGCGTACTATGTATATCAAACTATAAGAAATGACAGACGTCATGAAAAATAAATAATTAGAACTGCCATTAATGTCCAAATGTCAGTTATTAATTAAACCAAATGTTACATTAACTATCTATGTCTAAAATCAGTCTCTCCTAGATTAGAAGAATTATACATTGATAATTGTTTTCTGTGCTTTTGTTCACCCTACTTCTGCTTGAACATGCCAATAATGCATTAACAGGATGCATTATTATTATTATATATCTGGGATGCATTAACAGGAGTGTTGTGAGCAAGACACAAGTTGTCATTCTTCTGCTTTACTCTGCACTGATTAGGCCTCAACTGGAGTATTGTGTCCAGTTCAGGGAACCACATTTCAAGGAAAATGTGGAGAAATTAGAGAAGGTCAAGAGAATAGCAGCCAAAATGATTAAAGGTCTAGAAAACATGAACTATGAGGGAAGACTGAAAGAACTGAGCTTGTTTAGTTGAGAAAAGAGAAGACTGAGAGGGGACATGATAGCAGTTTTCAAGTATCTAAAAGGGTGTCACAAGCAGGAAGGAGAAAAATTATTCTCCTTTGCCTCTGAGGATAGAACAAGAAGCAATGGGCTTAAATTGTAGCAAGAGAGGTTTAGGTTGGACATTAGGAAAAACTTTCTGTCACAGTGGTTAATCACTGGAATAAATTGCCCAGGGGGGTTGTGGAATCTCCATCATTGGAGATATTTAAGAGCAGGTTAGACAGACACCTGTCAGGAACGATCTCGACTGTGCTTGGTCCTGCTGTGAGAGCAGGGCACTGGACTCGATGACCTCTTAAGGTCCCTTCCAGCTCTATGATTCTATGAATAAAATCAAATTATTTAAAAACCAAGGAAAAAAGTAGATTCTTCTATTACAAATGTCCAGTTATATTTATGGCACAGCACAGGACTTTCATTGGGACTCATGTACATTAGTTTTAAGAAGTTCTTACATGTCCAGCATGAACAGTGTTAAGTACAATCAAGTTCAGCATCTGCTTAGATCCCACAAATTGATCAAGTTCGCAAGCAATGGACAAGCTCTAGATTTCCCCTCCATTCCTATTGCCATGAGAGGTAATGTCTCAGCTGCAGGAGGGCAGGTGGAAAACGTAATAGACTCCCCCCATCACATTCTATAGCAATGGCACCAGAATGGAACTGAGGTTTACTAGGAATCTCAGTATGGCATGTCAGCTACTTAGCACAAAATAAGTTTCATGATTCCTAACAAATGCTCTGACTGAGTGGTTCACTGGTAAACTTATGAATGCTTTTATGTTATAGAATATTTTTCAGTTCATGACCTATGACAAAATTCCAGTTTTCTTCATGCTTACAGAATAGGTATTCAATGAGGGGGGACAGGGAAGAACACTGGTGTTTTTCAGCAGCTCACATCATTTCTTCCTGTGGTATTACTTCCCTTCTTCATCCCAGCTCATAAGGTGTTTGTGGTTTATTTTTGAAAATGACTTTAGAACCAGGATATTTTCAGACTATAGAAGAGAACACAAAGGTTCAGTGGCAATTGTGTTTAGTTTTATCCTTTTCTTGGATGCTTTTCTGTGTTAGAAGGAAGAATGACTCATCATTCAGGAGAAATAAGGTATAATGTTTTCAGTTTCTTTAGAATGTATTTCTGTTTACCTAAAATTGCTTAAGAAAACAAACAAATTCAGCAACTAAAACTAAAAATGCAAGCACAAGTGCAAAGCCTAACATAAAACAAGCAGAATATAAATAGTTTAAGGACCCTATAAAATCCACTGAAACCTCCTAAATGTGTCCTACATCTTCAGGCATGTAAAACAAGGGTGGGGGGAACACTGTAGCACACTTAACAGCGTTTATCAATCTACCCAAGTACTTATATGGCCCTCCTTACTGTTGTATTAGAGTACCTTGCTACTTAAACATTCCTAAATAAGCCTTCCTAAAACATTTAGGCTATGTCTAGACTGCAGAGCTTTTCCGGGATACTTCTGGTATCCCAGAAAAGCTCTGCTTCGTCCAAGGAACGTATCCACTTTTCCGAAAAAAAATGTCAGAAAAGCGGATGCATTTTTTCAGCATCCCTGTAACCCTTGTTTTATGAGGAAGAAGGGATGTTCCAAAGAGGAGTTTTCTCCAAAATTTGTCCCTGTATAGAAAGGCCAAATTTCAGAAAAGCCTCTTTCGGAAGTAAATCTTTTTCTGATTTATCTTTGTAGCATAGACATAGCTTTACACAATGATAGAACCTTAGTTGCCTGAGAGTCTTTTGGAGGTAAAAGGCTTTGTACCCAAACTTCTGACAGGAAATACATGGTGGGTCTCAGAGAAAGGGTGAGGTAATTTTACCCTTTGGCTTACATGAAAGTCTAATAATCATAACTTCTGGAATCATTTTGGGGTTCAGTGGCCCTACCCTAACATCAGTCAAGTAGCATATTCAGGTATCTTATCATATTACCAAGAGTCTTAAACTTGAACTGAGTACTCAGGAGGACCAAGCATGAAGCTTTTTGCTGGTCTGCCTCTAGATTTCAACTCTGGGAATGGATAGCTTACCCCCAATGAATGCTCACAGCCTCACTGTACAATGGCAGGAGAAATTGCCAAAGAAATCAGAGGGCTTTAAAGTATTACTAAACTGTAGCCTGTAAAATAAATATCATCACTTTTCTAAGACTCTGCAAGCCCTCCTATCCTTCAAGGGAGCTTTCATTTTATATGAGAAACGGAACTAAGTTTGAGCACTTCAACTCTGCTCAAAAGGAAGAGATGAAAAACTAGGAGAGAAAGAAACAAGGAAAAACCTCTTTTGCAGTGATAGTCATACTGCAGTGACCAGGAATGTTGTTTTTGTTGTTGTTTTTTAAATCTTCTGGCTAGAAGATTGCAACTAATGCTTTTTGGATGTGAATCTTGTTATAGTGATACATGCCATCCCCTATCTAGATTATTTAAAATATACTTTAAATGGGCTTCCATTTTGGCCTATTCAGAAACTGAAGCTAGTGCAGATTACAGAGGCCTGCCTACTGAGCAGAGCTTCTCAGTGGCAGCACCATGCCACCAGTGCTTCATGATATGTACCAGCTGCCTGTTCGTTTACAGATTGAATTTGAAGTACCTGTATTACTATTTGATTGCTCTCTGCTTGTGTCATAGTGCTACTGTTGTGATGGGTGAAGGCAACCCAGCTGGATCTCCTTTGTTTATTGTGACATTAACCCAGGTCAGATCTTTGGGTTTCCCTTCCAAAATTCCTCTACTACTCTCCTATTTTTAAGAAAGACCCCACCCACTTTCATACACACTTAAAATATCAGATGCAGTAACCCCATGACAATTAACTCTTCCTGTATTCTTTGTTAATCAAATTATGCACAGCCCCAGTAGCTCATTGTAATATAGGGTACTGTCTAGCTATATCATTAATATACAAAATAATGCAGTTTTTGTATATAGGTTGATACATTTCATTCATTAGTAATGTATAAAGAGACTATTTTCATGCTGCAAGATATAAATAGCTTTTAAATGGTGTTATGATCTTATGTGGAAGTCAGTTCAAAGGACTGGTGAATTTTTATCCTTATTGATGTATTCATTATTGTAGTACATACAGTGCACTCAAAAAGAAAATATTAATTTAATTGTTTTTAAATGATTTGTTGAATACCTGGAATTGTTTGTATGTGTTTTATTGCAAATTCTAATCATTGTGGCTTTAAACTACAGCTATAATTGAAGGTAACCAAGTAAAACCGATGCTATCTGAAACTTGGTTTTTGGTTCTTATCAGATGCCCTAACAGAAGGTTTATGAGCTGAAAAATGAGATGCCTTCTGCAGACAGCATAAAAACTACCTGAAAGTAAGTACCAGAACAGTAGCACACAGTCACAGGGTACATTAATAAAACAATGGCTCAAAGTCTGCACCTAATTGGCACAGTCAAATAGTCAGTGATTTTGAGCCATCCCAGTATCTGGCATTTTCTCTGCAGAATGGATTCCATATCATTGTTGAACCAAATAATAGGGTTTAGTCTCACTAACTGGGATAAAGTTGAAATCAGTAACTAAGTTAACCTAAATTTTTTTATAGCTATGCCTTTTTATAGAGCACAATAAAATCATGATGTGGTCATTTCACAGTAGAAATTGAAACTCCCAGAGTAGTTCAAATCTTATATTTTGGCCCCAATCTATTACATCCGTATTATGAGAGAAAGTGGAAAAAGTTCTGAAATATACTTCACTCTGTATGCATCCCCAGTAGATATTTTTGCTTAAGTGATTTTGCTTCTGTCTTTCAACAGCCATCTGCTATTTTAATGTTTTTATTGTATTTATCTGTTTTGCAGAGGATCTGTGTCTCATTTTATTTTATTGACACACCCTTAATAGGTCTACTTGAATTTGGAAAACTTGTACTTAGTGGTTTTGGGGTATATTTGAAAAAGTGGGTTTATTACTAGTGTTACTATTTCTTTTTTCATCAGGCATATTCCTGATAAACACATTAAGGGCAAGTAAAGTTCAGTTAACAGAGATCTATTACCCAAATGGCACTACAAAGTAATTTGGAGTTCTGCATTCTCAAAGCAAAACTAAATCCTTTAAACCAGCTGAAATGTTTTACAGCAATCTGTTGCCTCAGAATGAAACCATCAGAGTGTCTGATTTCCTGGAGAAATCATGGTGTCTGGCAAAGCAGTTGAAGAAGAATAGCCTTCCTAGCCAGCATGAAAATGAAAATTTAGAAAAACTATACTACAGCTGGGTTCTCTAAGATAGCTATAATGGGTAAAAGAAAGAAATCATTCTTGGAAAGATTCTTGGATATAATGTCCTTGGTCATGTTTCTTGTGACAAATAATGCTCTTACCTTGTCAGAAAGTCGAATTGTACATGTTCTTAGAAATATCTAAGAACATTGGATATTTAGGATCGAATGATGCCAGGAATTAAGATGGCTCCCTAGTTTTGTTTAATCCTTCGGATTTATAGCTGCACTATGTGGCTCAGATCCAATGCCTACGTATGCCAGACAGTGTCCTTCTATCAACTTCAGTGGACTTTGAACACAGGAATATGGATCAGACACAAGGTCCATCCTATCCAGTATCTGGTCTGACAGGGCATGTCTACACAGCAGGGCAAAAGTTGAATTAAGTTACACAATTACATAGCTTGAGTTGAAATAGCTTAATGCAGCTTTTGGCACTGTCTACAGAGCAGGAAGTTGAAGGAAGAACACTCTTCCTCTGACTTCCCTTACTCCTCATAAAGTGAGGGTTACAGGAGTCAGAGTAAGAAGTCCTCCAGTTCACCATTATTTCGAAATAATGGCTTGCAGTGCAGACACACTCTTTGTTATTTCGGAATAATGTCAGTTATTCTGAAATAAAGCTGCTATGTAGACATAACCACAGTAACCAGTATCAGATGCTTTAAAGGAAGATGTAAGAACTCAAAATAAATATATGTGTGAGTGGGACTATCTGCTCCCCACCATTAGGTCTCATCCTGATCTCTAAGAATTAGAGATTGTCTTAAAATCTGAAGCATAAGATTTTATACCCCTTCCAAAATGTTCATCATCTTTAACTATGATAATCCTAGCTATCTTTAACTAGTCTAATCCTATGATAATTCTTGTTACACATATAAATTTCAAAATCTCTTTTTGAATCTTACTAAATTCTTAGTCCCAGTCATTTTCAGGGGCAATTCACTCCACAGTCTAACCAGCTGTGTGTGGGGAAAGATTTTCTTTATCAGTTGTGAATTTATTTTCTGGAACTTTTATTAAAATATATTTTACTTGTTATTTCTATCCTATTCAAGAAGTTATCACTGTGTCAGGAAACATTTTATAATAATTGCTCATTGTTAGTTCTATATCCCCATTCAGAAGGAAAGAGGACAAAAGTTCCTGCCCAGAGAGAATTCAGGCCTGACTGGCCAGTCCTGGAGTTGGCCACAAAGGGGACTGTAGAGCAGGAAAATATAGATGCAATTACCCTAATGGGGTATCAGTATTAACTAGAGCTGGTCCAGGTAGAAATCATATCCCAACCAAGCCTGATGCATCTGAATGTGTTGAGCTGAACATGAACATTGAGGCTATGTCTACACTACAAGTTTTTTGTGCAAAAACTCATGTTTTTGCGCAAAAGCCGGTGGAGCGTCCACACCTCAAGCACGTTTTTGCGCAAAAAACCCCCCAAACAGTAAATCGACAGGACAGAGGGCTTTTGCTGGTAGAGTTATTCTTCTCCCCACGAGTAATAACTCCTTTTTGCGCTACAGCTCTTGCGCAAAAATGCATGAGTGGACACTCCACAGGGGTTTCTTAAGCAAAAATAGCCTACCAGAAAAAGCACAGGTGTTCTGATGGCCATCTGTTAATGGCAATCAGAGCTTTCTTGCGCAAGAACATCCATGCAGTGTGGACGCGCCTTTGCACACGAAGTTTTTGCGGAAGATCTCTTCCGCAAAAAGCTTCTTGCACAAAAACCTTGCAGTGTAGACAAAGCCAGAGTTTGACTAAATGGAGTTATCACTTTTCCTATAGATATAACATTCTTTTGTGCCATGACCTAAAGGCCATCATGTCTTGCAGCACCTAATGAATACAGCCTATCACCATCCTGAAGCACAGATAGTAGAACCCTGTGCTCTAGGGTAGGGGTAGCCAACCCATTCTGGATGAAGAGCCAATATATTAGTGGATCCAGCACAAAGAGCCGGAGCAAAATTGTAGAGGAAAAAAAAGGAGGCGGGGGCTAGCCTCTGTAAGAAGTGTGAGAAGTGCGTTTCTATGCTTTTTGGCCTCAGCAGGCTCCCGCCGGCCACCACCATATTGAAAGCATCATATTGGAAGCACCGGATGGCTCCCCGGTGAGCACAGAGGAGCCGGGGCCATTCTCAGAGGCACGGGGGCAGCTTCACGAGCCACACTGATGGGGGCGGGGGGAGGAAGAGCTTCATGTGGCTTGTGATCCACGGGTTGGCCACACCTACTGTAGAGGATCATTCAGGTTATAGATATAATAATTAGGAATGAACCTTGTACCATTTCCAAGTTAATCTTGCTCCATATTCTTTCCTCCAGGTTACTGATCTACGAAGTGAGCAAATCTATCTTACTAGTGATACACTCAGCCTTCCTTTTCATCTCCATCCATTTCATGATCTCTTTTTTTTTTTTCTTTCTGACTGTACCAACCCGTACTTTCATCCACTCATGTACATTAGTCACCATCCACTATTCAATGACCAGGTAATTTTTTTTCCACTGGTACCAGATTGAAAATGTCCTAAAGTTCAAGTATTTGGTATATTATTTTTCATTTTATTAAATTCAGATCAATATCTTTCTGTTTTTAAAAATAAACAAACAAAAACCATTGTGTTTTTTTCAAGTATTGCCTATTTCTTAGAACTGATATGTATTATTCTCAATTAACTCTGAACATTTTTCTTCCCACCAATGGCCCTCCTCTTTCCCATTTATTAAGTCAAGCATGGAGATTTGCAATGTCCTGCACCTTTCCTTGATTGCCTCTTAAATATGACCATTGTGTTCGCTTCTCTTGAGGACTTCTCACATTTCCAAAACATTACAACCTCTCTTGGGTACCTTCCATAGCTTTAAATATTATTTTGACTATTATTTGCTAAGTTTGCTCTGATACATACCCTAATATAGATATTGCTATATGCTGGAGGGGTTTTTTTAAATTTAATTTTTACTTGCCCTTTCTGGTGAGATCTTGATTCCCTTCAATATTTCTTCACCTCCTGGGTAATATGGTGTACATAAAATGTATGCTTCTTTTCTAGCCTTTGTTACTTTTCCCACCTTTCTCCTTTTCTCAGATAAGAATTTGTTATATATGTATCTATTTCTTCTGCCTTTAAATATTCTTTGCTATCTCTCTTTGCAAATAATGCAGTTAAAACATTTTAAAGCACCATATCTGTCACAACTCCTTTTCTATGCCTTTGTTGTATTTTAAACTCTTGACTATTGATTTCTAATACTTTTATGTACTTGGGTTTTTTATATCCTTTATATAAATAGAATCTTTCCTCCCAAATTCATAAATCCTAAATTTGGGTTTAGGATTTCTAAGAAGATGACCATTTAGACATAATTTTGTTTTTTAATTTGGCCACTTAAACAGCTAATTTTTTTCTGCTATGGCTGTGTTTTTATAAATATGTCATCCTTTTATGGCTTACTTCATTTCTAAATGTTTTCAGGATGTGAAAAATTTTAGATCACGTTAATAATTCGTTCAGTGTACACAATTGCTGGTTTAAATGTTCTTTACCCCATAGCTGCCTCTATCTGGTGCACATTAATTGGTATACTACCTCTTGGTATTGTCTCATACATTAAATTTACATCCCTTCTAAAATGTAATTCATCCTGCTGCCACAGACACCATCTTAAAATTTAAAAAAAAAAACCTACTAGGTGTTTTTAAATCCCAAAGTCAAATTTAAGGGGGTGGTTATAGATGCTAGATACCATGATGATCGGCTTAGTACAGTAGCCTAGATAACTGGTATCACTTTCTGTCCATAGTGCAGATCTAGCCCACTCAATTAAAGTGGTCCATATGTCATTTTCAGATTCTACAGAACATAATCCTCCATTTGTTTTACAAAAGTTTTTTTCTAGCTGTCATGACTACGTAGATAAAATTGGCATTGGGAACAACACCTAAACAGATGCCATGTTGTCTTCTGAAGTCTGCGGATAGCTTGAGACAATGATGCTGAGATGTATGATTCCCCCTCTTCTACCTCCAAGTTAATCTCATGAGAATGTTAACTCTACCAAGTAGTACTGACACTTTAAATGTTGGAATTTGCTATTTCACCGCCAATCATTTTATTTACTGGAGCCTCCGAAAGGGGAGGAAGCAAAACACATGGCTGGGGGAACTGGAAGTTACTGCAAGGAAAGAAATGCAGACACAACAGCAGGATTCGTTGAAAAAGGAAAAAGAGCAGTAAACACAGAAATAATGATGCAACTAAAAGGAAGCATTTTTCCCACTGAATGATGCCAGTACAACAGCAAGCTGATGAACAAATAATGAGTCATGATAATAGTTACTACAGTAGATCCTCAGAATTATGAACATCAGAGTTATGAATTGACCAGTCAACCACATACTTCATTTGGAATCAGAAATGGGCAATCACACAGTAGCAGAGAAAGGGGAGGGGAGAAGCAAATGCAATACAAGTACTGTGTTAAGTGTAGACCGCTAACAAACAAAGGGAAAGTTTTAAAAGAAGATTTGACAAGATAAGAAAACTGTTTCTGTGTTTATTTCATTTAAATTAAGATAATTAAAAGCAGCATTTTTCCGCAAAGTTTCAAAGTTGTATTAAGTTAATATTCAGTTGTAAAGTTTTAACAATCAGAATGTTTTGATCATAGTTACAAACATTTCAGAGTTATGAACAACCTCCATTCCTGAAATATTCATAACTCTGAGGATCTACTATAAATTAAGACCATATTCTATCCTTGGACAAATCTCCCACTCAGTTGTGCTGTGAAATCAGAGGACTAGCGGGCCAGGATTTCTAAAAGTGATGAGTGATTTTCAATTGCTCTCTTTTGGGGCATTTTAAGAGACCTGATTTTCAGAAAGCAGTGAATATAAGCTGGGCACCAAGATACTGAGCTACTCAGAATCAATGGCCACTTTTCAAAATCTTGGTCTTCGGTCCTAAGTGTGTACTCAGACATGGAATTAACCCATAATTAAACATGGAAATTAAACCTGTGTGTAGAATGAATGATAGCCCAGTCCTAGATAGGACAATAGAAAATCAACCCCTGCTTTAGCATACACCTTCTTATTGGTTGCCTTTTATTCCAACTCCCCCCACTTTACCACTGAAATCAGTCACTCTTATCAATGTGTAATTTACTCTACCATTTATGTAAACTCTGAAACCCCTTCAGGTACTTTGCTTTAGTATAATTCATAATTCCTCAAACTTCTAAGTTCCTATCTTCAAACACTTACTTGACTTCACTAGAAGCTTTGTTTCAAATGGGAAGGGAATTTTAAGATTTAAAGTTTCTACTTGATCTTTTGTCATTATGTCCCATGCTTCTTCCAGGCAGTCATGTGGCATCTCCTTTTATGAAATTTGTAGCAAACTGTTACAGACTTGGGTTCATATCTTAAATGTTCAAAGCCATCTTCCAAAATCATGGGTGCAACTTAGTACATGTGTTAAATTGTGTGTGCAATTAACTGTGTCTGTAACTTTAGCCATTTAAATACCTAACTGCTTGATCTGAGACTGAAGTAAGTAGTTTGGCATCTAAATGGGTACAGTTGCCAGCACAATTAATTGGAAATAGCACACATCAGTTCACAAGAAATAGGTAATGTCATACAAACACAATAGATTACAGGCTTTATATGCTAAATTAATTGTGCCTGCAATTAAATGCTGAGAACATGTTGTGGCCCACATAAAGATCAGGGCCTATGAATATAAACAGGGGAAGGATAAATCAGTTTGGATAAAATAAAAATAACCTCAAGTCTAAAATGGAGCCTTCTATAGGTGACAAATTTGGAGTCAGATCCTCAGCTGCTGTAAAGAGACATAGTTCCATGATCAGGTCCTTTGTTTCTAATTTTGTTTATGCCCTGAACTGGTCAGCATACAGAAATGCCATGTTACCAGTACAGCAAAACAATATGGGACATCATTCATGACTTGCAAAACCATGAAATACTGGAAATTATGCAAGAAAATTTGCCTGAAACTTCCAACCTGATATCTAGATCATGGAACTTTGAATAAGCATTAAGCAAAAATCTGTGATTCTTATCAATGATAAGACACAGAACTTTTTAGGGATAGTTCCTTACATACTCCTAAGAGTGGTGAGTAAAACCATTTTATGTGTTGCTGAAACTTTAGTTTCAGTTTCCCTGCTACAGAACTTGACAGCCATATTATATTCTTTTCGGCATCTTCAATTACAGAAGATTTACCATTTTGCACTCTCATGGCATCTTTGCTTTTGTTCTTACTTGTTTTTATTGTAGTCTGTCTGTGTGTGTGTGTCTGTCTATCTGAAAGTACGTGGTTGCTCCAAGAATGGCAAAACTGACATTATATATTTTCTTTGTCACTGACATTTGCCTTTTCTTCTTCAGATCTTCTTTTCTCCTCATAATGATACAGTGTTTCCATGCTGCTGTTTTCACCTTCTCCTCTGTCCATAGTTTTATTTTGCTTAGCACTCTGCAGAGTGAGAACTTGTCTAAAATTTCCCTGTCCAATGTAACTCCACTCCCATCTGCTACACTGTGGGCTGCTGACCTTTCTCTTCTTGGCAAGGTCATCATTCTAATTGTCTCTCCTTCTGTCAAGCGTCTCAGACTAGTAATCCTACCAAGCCTCATTGCCACAATCATCTTCTTCATGTATTTTTCAGTATGTACTGTCTCAAATATGTAACCTCCTCTAGGAAACCTCAAGGTTTTTACATTTAAAACACCACATCTTGTGCTATTTGCAATGTGCACAATTTCTGCCATGCTATGCTCCTAATCAATCATACTTGCAGTCCATTTCTACCCACTACAAAAAGTACAAACGGAACCACAAAAGACAATGTGAACACGAGCAGACAGTCATAAAACCCCTACATGTCTATCCTCCAATTTATCTTAAATAAAAGATATAGAAAAACATCAGCTGCAGCAAAAATTGCCACTATAATGATTTCTACACTGAAGTCTCAGAGGGTCTCTTTTCTCTAGCAACGTATAAAGGGGTTGTAATGCTATAATGCATATGACTCTTGGAGATACAAATCTATGCAAGCAGTGAGAGAATGATAATAAGAGAAGACTATAGGAAGAAAATATATCCTGTGTGAGGATAGTTCAAGTAACTTACTTATTCAGTCTCGTCCATGTGAAACAAATTAACTAGACAGCTGCTAAAAAGGGAAGGAACTTGTGAGTGAAACAATACAAAGTGCAATGTCATGGATACTGTGGTGTAAGTATCTCCTTTTTTTTCCATGGCCCGAAAAGCATGATAGAAATGAAGTTTACCCAAAACCATCAATTTGAGAATCTAGATCAATTTTCATTTACATAAATAGTCTCCAAGTAATCAGAGAACTAAACACAAACAGTAGTATTGTCTGTAGTTGGTTCTGTGATAAATAGGAGAGAAATGGTTTAATAGGAAAGGCCATAATTATCCACAGTTCTCAGTTTACAATTAGTTTTCTTTGACAGTTATGGTCATAAATGCCAGCTTTAATCATGTGTTCAGGCTGAATTAGGCCCTGCCAATGCTGCAAGAGATCTAATCCTCTTTCTTTCCTTCTCATAATGAAATAATAATGCAAATTCACTACATTGATGGGACGACCCATGTGAATTTATTATAGGCTTGGAGAAGTCTCTTGAAAGGGATAAATTCTTTCTGAGTACAGACTTGAGGTAATTCAAACCAGACAGGAAAAAAAATGGAGCTGTCATCAGAGGCCAGGATATGGAATGGATTTAATTTGTATGAATAGGCTTTTTAATAAGTATAACAGGGCTAAGCTCCAGCTTTACTAGGGGAATGTTACTGCTGTCGTTCTCCAAATCTGGATGCACTAACTTTATTTGTGGGATAAAGATCATTTCCAAAGCTCATTTCTTGTTACACTGCAGTTCGCTGTAGACACAAATATACCACACAACAGGCAGACCTGGTGTCCAGGTCTTCTAATTATTTGAGTTAAGACAAATGGCACAATTTGTTCTCATAAAACCATCTGTGGTAGCCAGTGACACGTATCAACCTTTCCTTGTAGAATGAACTCTTTTCAGTAATGTCCCAATTTTATCAGGTAAGGGCTTGTTGTCAGTGTGATAGAATACTTAATTATTTTTTTAAAACTTCAACGGAACATTCTAGCCAGTGGGAATATATAACACTATCTACAAAGGTAATTGGTGCCAGTAAATAAACAGATTCAAACCCAAAAATGGCAAAATGCAGGCTGAAGTATTCACTATATATCTCTGTATCACATCAGCTTAAAAAACCCAGCCCAATTAGCAAGATAATAAAGATTCCAAACATTAAAAAGGACCTAATTTCTTATAGCAAATACCATAACTTTTCAAGCTTTCTCCCTGGGACATCCTTACCATCACCCTGTTTATGAAACTACTGTTCTAGCCACAGCAGGATGTCTATGTTGCTGAAACTAGGTCTCCGCAAGAAAGCCAATACACAGGGCATAATGCAGATTTTAAAAGACTGTATCTTTTTACATAAAAAGCTTATTGGTATGAATCACCCTCAACATATTTTTCAGTTTCCCAGATTCAAGAATGACTTTGCTCTACAGAGATAATGATGCCATTCTTTCTTATCTGTTTTTTCTGTAATAAAATCTTCATTCTTCATATAGAAAAATCAACTTTTGTTAATGTGTCACTGAAGCTTTTTAATCATATTGTTTAACAGCCTGGATACAAGGCCTCCTAAAGTGGTCAAGGAACAAGGATCAAACCAAATGCCAAATGGAAACTTCTCTTCCGTTCACTTTCTATGGAAGAATTGGAATGCAATATTTTGTGTCTTCTGTGCATTTTAATTTGATCCTATGCATTACTTGTGCCCTCAAAGCTTCCATTGAGATTTGGATGCACAAGAAATGCATGATCGTATCAGCTTGAAACGTTTCTAATCAGAGGTTAATGTTTTTGCCATTTAATACATGACAGTTGAAAGCTTTAGATGTCCTCTGCAATCAGTACCTTTTCCCCAAATGATGAATGCATGATTTACAATATAATTATAATAGAGTAAATAATTATTGCATAACAACCAAAACACACCATAGATTTTCCTTAAGAGCAAATCACATTATTCCACTACTACTAGGCCCCATCCTACTAACCCTTAAACATTTGGCAGGTAACTTTATCCACTGGAATTACTCACTATTACAGTAGACTCAAAATTACTAACCTGAGTGAAGGTTTCCAGGACATGATCAAGTGTTTTTACTTTAAACTGAGAAATAGGTTATGTGGTGGTCACTTTCCTTAGCCAACAGCAACTAAGGTCATGTTCTGAGCTGGAGTACCTACTAACACTGAGTGAAAGTATCTTTGATTGCTAAGTCTTGCCAGTGCCAGATGTTGATCCAAAATATAGTTCTGACTCAGCTTTAGGGATTGCTCTAAGTCCTCTAATTCTGTTTTAAACTGTAGCAGAGGGAGAAGGTGTATAATTGCTTGTGGGCCCCAGCATCAGGTTCTGTAACAGCTATGGGGGGAAAAACAGCAGTAAGGGACCATTTTGCAGAATATATTATTAGTCCATGAACTCAGAAAGAGACACCTGCACATTTTTCCAAACACCTGCCTGATCTCTCACAGCACAGCTAAATATCCACCGCTGCACTG
This sequence comes from Pelochelys cantorii, assembly GCA_032595735.1. Taxonomy (NCBI): domain Eukaryota; kingdom Metazoa; phylum Chordata; order Testudines; family Trionychidae; genus Pelochelys; species Pelochelys cantorii. The sequence goes on from CM064330.1 coordinate 67,017,110, forward strand.
AGACCTAGAAGTCTAATTCTGTCAAGTAGGAAACTTGAGAGCTCCAGATTTTTTCCCTGGGATTCTGATCCAGACTAAAAATGGGTGTTGGTTAATTCTGGAGGAATGAGAACATTGCTAATGTAGCATAAAAAATAGTTGCAGATGTAACTCTTTCTAGAGCCTTTATTGTGTTTCTGGCTTTCATTTACTCTCTTGGGATGTGTCTACACTGCACCCAGAGCTTGAAATAAGCTACACCAGGGGTTCCCAAACTTTTTGACACGGGGACCAGTAAATCCATTCGCGAGCTTTTGGAGGACCGGTAACATTAATTTGCATATTTGCATATTCATTAAGAAAATGATGAATATTCAAATAAGTTGTTTCTGGTCCTCCCAAAGCCCCCAGTGCCAGCGTTAACAAAGCTTTTGATACAGTCACCCACAATATTCTTGCCAGCAAGTTAAGGGAATATGGATTGGATAAATGGACTGTAAGATGGATAGAAAGCTGGTTAGATCAGGGTTTGCCAAACTTTTTACTTTAGTTGGAACCCGGTTTTTTTCAGTACTGTTTTTTACAGCCCAAAAATACAAACGCATTTAAAAAAAAAGAATGAAAAATGAATAAATTTTCAGTGTTTCACCCGGCTGCATCCTCCACCCAGCCTGGGCCAAGGCCTGGGGGACCTGGCGCCACATGGGCACTCCAGGAGGCGGGAGCAGGAGCAGATTGGGGGTAGAGTATCTGGCTAGGAGGGAGGGTGCAAGGAAGGATAGGGTTGCCAGGTGTCCGGTTTTGTACCGGACAGTCCGGTATTTGAAGGTTTTGTCCAGGAAACAAATTGAGAAATTACCAGACATATAAAATGTCTGGTATTTTCTAATTAGGTAAGTTTTATTATAATTAGGTGTATCAGTCCTTAGCTGTGAACTTCCTGGCTGGTAGATGTGCTCACACTCCCTGAGTGTGTCTACCTGCCAGGCAGTTCGCAACTACTCGAGGGAAGGTATGTTGGGGGGGAAGGGGCGGGCAAAATGGAATCCCCGGCTGGACTCACTCGTCTGCCAGGGTCTGCAGGGTCTGCATGTGCCTGGGTCAGTCCCACTTCCCCCCCCCCCCACTTCTCCTCCCGATCTCCCCAGTCCAGCCCTGCTGCCCCCGTCCAGCTCTGCTTCCGGTGGCTGGTTCCCCCCACTCCGCACCAATCTCCCCCGGTCAGCCCCCCCGACCAGCTCCACTGCCCCCATCCAGCCCTGCTTCCGGCAGCTGGTTCTCCCGTCCTCCTCCTCCTGATCTCCCCTGGCCAGCCCTGGTTCCGCCGCCTGCCCTCCCCAATCTCCGCCAGACAGCCCCACTGCCCCCAACCCTGCTTCTGCCGCCTGACCGCCTGCCCTGATCTCCGCGGGACAGTCCCACTACCCCCAACCCTGCTTCTGCCAGCCACCCGCCCATATCTCTGCGGGATAGCCCCGCTGCCCCCAACCCTGCTTCTGCTGCCCTCCCGCCCATCCTCCTCCCCATCTCCTCGGGACAGCCCCACTACCTCCAACCCTACTTTCGCTGCCTGCCCACCCAGATCTCCGCGGGACAGCCCCGCTGCCTCCAACCCTGCTTCCGCTACCCACCCGCCTGCCCAGTTCTCCACAGGACAGCCCCGCTGCCCCCAACCCTGCTTCCACTGGCCGCCCGCCTCCCCCCATCTCCGCGGGACAGCCCTGCTGCCCCCAACCCTGCTTCCCGGCAGCCAGTTTCCCCCCACACACACACCTCCTCCCAGCCCGCCCCGCTCTGCTCCCCTCCCGGCAGCAACGCTGAGGCCCGGTATTTTTTTCCCACGGCCCGGTAAACGGGCCGTGGCCCATAGTTTGGGAAACGCTGAGCTACACAATTTGAGCTATGCAGACTACACAGCACTTATTTCAAAATAAATGGCTATTCCAAAATGTCCCTTACTCCTCATGGAATGAGGTTTACAGAGACATTGGAATAGCAAGCCCATTATATTTTGAAATAACAGGCGTGCTCAAAAGATGCAGAATAGCTATTTTGGGATACCTCCAGTATCCTGAAATAGTGCTGCAGTGTAGACATAGCCTTGTGGTTATAGTTCTTTATATCTATTTGTGCATGCCCCTTTCCCCTCCTTTGAGTTCCATTCATTATTCTGAACTGACTTTACTCTCTTTACTCTTTCAGTCTTTTTTTTTTTAAATCTCCTCTTTACATTCTGGATGTAGTCCTCTTTGGCCATGTCTACACTAAAAAACTATTTCAAAATTAGTAAACTTGACTTAACTCCCGATTTAAGAACATTGAACTAGCATATCCACACTACAGGAAAACCTCAAAATTAGACCGAGGCAGGCTCTGTTAATGGGATGCCCTACCTTGTACTTAGAGCACCAGGAAGCACTGGAGAGTAATTAATTCAAATTGCTCTGGGGAGTAGTTATTTTGAAACAACAGCACTGGAGCATCCACACTACCATTACTTCAAAATAACTATTTTGGAATTAGCATTATTCCTGATGAAAAGCAGGAGTGCAGATTTTGAATTAAGCAGCGCATTATTTTGAAATAACAGACTGGGTAGTGTGGATGCTCTGCTTATAAATTCAACCTAAGGAGGGTTATTTCAAAATAAAGTCCCAGTGTAGACCAGGGCTTTGAGGACATTGTTGATATCTTGGAACCTGTTAGCTCATACCTGCAGCATCCACACAGGGGAATTACAGTGCGGGACTTTGGTGAGCACTATTTGTAGCCCCTTAATCAAAACTGCTGTGACATATGCAGCACATACACAGTTTTATTTCAGAATGCCATAACCAAACTTTATTTTTAATTTTTTTAAGGCTATGTCTAGACTGCAGCTCTTTTCCGGGATACTAGAAGTGCCCCAAAAAAGCTTTGCCACGTCCAAGGAATGCATCCACTTTTCTGGAAAAAAAAAATTGGAAAAGTGAATGCACTCTTTCACCATCCCTGTAAACCTCATGTAGACGGGCCAAATTTCAGGAAAAGCCTCTTTCGAAAGAAAAGTGGAAAAAGATACACAAATAGTGTAGACATAGCCTCTCTCATGTAAAGGAAAAAACCAGATAAGCAAAATTTATTGGGTTCTCCTGAAGCGTTCCCTCTAAATTGCAGAATAGCACAGCTTCTCAGGTGATTAATCAGCCCCACCCAGTCAGTGAGCTCCATGCAAGGAGTCCTGAGCCTCTGACTAGGCAGGGCTGATTAATCACCTGTGAAGCGGTGCTACTACACAGTTTAGAGGGAACACTGTTCCTCTCTCCCTTTAAATAGGCAAACGATATATAATTTTAATTGTGTATAACAACTACTAGCCTGCAGCAGTTTTGACAGCTAAGTTACAAACGCTTTGAAAATGGATGCTAGGAAAAATTTAACTGTAACAATGTGAACATGCTGCTACAACAGCACCTGTAAAAACTTTAAGCACAGCCGTGTGAACGTGCCGCTGTAACAACACTCGTGGGTTTTTTCCTAGGTAAATGCTACTTCAGTTAGAAAAGATGTTTCCAGTTAAGAGAGATCAACTGACTTGGCATTTTGAACTAAACTAACTCATATAAAATTGCCTGTACATTAGAAGTTGGAAGAATATTCATTTGAAGAACTGTTAACAGGCCATAAAAGTCTGAGGTCTTATCATTTAAATTGAGACAAACCTCACAGGTTTCTGCTATGTGTATTGGCCAAACTGGACAGTCTGTGTGCCAGAGGAAAAATGGACATACATCAGACATCAGGAAAGGTAACACACATAAATAAATCTGAAGAGGAACACTTTAACCTCCCTGGACATTAAATAATGGATTTAAAAGTAACCATCCTTCTACAAAATAACTTTAAAGCCCAATTACAAATGGAGACAGTTGAACTGGAATTCATTTGTAAATTCAATATAACTAGTTTAGCGACTGAATAAAGATCTTACCTAGTTAATGCACTACAAAGGCAATTTCCCCTTTCTTGATATTCACATCTCCACATCAAATGCTGTGAATGAGACACATCCATCCTGACTTGATTAGCCTCATTAACACCTGTCCTACACTAGAAGAAGAAATTTATTTTGTTGTTTTTATATACCCCTACCACTGTAATTCCCACTCCAACTCATCTGATGAAGTGGGTTTTACCCATAAAAGCTCATGCCTTAATAAGTATGTTAGTCTCGAAGGATTCCTCATTGTTCTCACAGGTATAGTTAATTTTGATTATTTTTCTCTGAATATGAAGGCAAATGAGAATTTGAAACATTTTAAAGTGATTAATGTGCCACACATGCAGGCAAAGGGTTTAGAAGTTGAAACTGCTTTATTTATACACAAGTAGGATGCTGTATGTGGTTACACACTGCAGGTTTTGCTGCTGTGCAGACAAAATAAAAGGGAGAGAGATGTGGCATGTGTGGATCAGCAGACTAATGAAGCATCTTCTCAAAGGCTACGTCTAGACTGCAGGCTTCTTCTGAAAGAAGCTTTTCCGGAAGAGATCTTCGGAAAAAACTTCTTCTGAAAGAGCGCATCCACACTGTCAAAGTGCATCAAAAAAGTGACCTGATTTTTCAAAAGATAGCGTCCACACTGAATGGACGCTTTCTTGCATTTAAGCTGTGATTACTATGAGTGGAATGGCCACCAGAGCACCTGTGCTTTTTCCTCTTTCCTCTTCTTTCGAAAGAACTCTCTCTTCCCCATCCACACACAAAAAAGGCTTCTTCCTCATGGAAGGAGGTTTGCCAATGTCAGAAAAAACTCTCTGTTCTTTCGATTTTCTTTCAAAAGAATGTGATTGCAGTGTGGACGTAATTGACGTTTTTTCAGAAAAACAGTCCTTAATTATTTTGTGCTTTGCTCCACCCTACTGTTTCAGGATCTCAAAGATCAGAAAGACCTAATGATTGCTGACACCTTTCCCCTATTTGTAATGCTTATATAAAAGCATAATCCTGAAAACAATTAAAGAGATACCAAGCTGACACTAAACTATACCGCTTCATTATACCTTGGTCCTACATAGCCATATAGAGGAATAAAGGAAAGGAAAGTTCCTTCACCTCCCCACCTTGTACAAAACTTGCCTAGATAATGGGCATAGGTAGATAGCAGAAACACACATGCATAGAACAGAATAGACAGAGTCAAGTTTTTATCCTTGCCTATACACCAACTGAAGATCACTGGATATAAGCTATCCCCTCAAAAAGTTGTAGTAAACCATTCACCCCACTGTATGAGGGGTGCCTAAAGAGAAGTTTTCCTTTACTTCTTAAATTGTTTTTACTCATTATCTTGCTGGAGCTGTGAAACTTGCTGGTATTTTCTGGTCATTCATTAAAAAATGTCAGCAATTCATTACAGTGATGACCAAGTAGTGTGTATACAACCCTCACTTCTGGAGTAACATATTCTGATGCCTTTTCTTCCTGGAGTAGTGTTTCCCCAACAGTGAGCTGAGGGTTAGGTGGGGGAAGAGAGGATTGGTTAGCATTTAGATGGGGGAATAGAATAGTAGCTTCTGGTCTAGGCAACTCCATTAGAAATCATACACCCCTTACTTATGGTATGTGGCTTACATTCAGTTCCACTTCCAGCATCCACCTTTGCATTGTAGAATCGCTTTCATTCTGTTATGAAGGAGCACCCTATGGTTACCAAAGACATGGCTGGATTTGTGCTTATAAAAAGCAATGAAAATGGAACTATTGCTTTATCTTATAGCAGTGTTATTACAGGTAGCGATATAAGTGAGCATATGCAAATGTACAATATTCATTAGCATAATAATCCAAGAATAAAAAACATGTGGCAAATTATGGATCAAATTCTTTGCAGGTGAAAACTGGCTCAGTTCCTTTGACATCAATGAAATTAATTCCATAGCTTTAGAAGGTCATTTCTTCCTTCACAAAGCAAAGTGCATCTGAAACAATTGTAAAAGCCAGCTGTGTACATCTTACTGCTGAGGAATTAGTTATTCTTCTATAAAGGACTAAAATTACTTGATCATTCAGTACATTAAAGTCTTTCAGGTAAACTGCCAGCGCTGAATCATTATGCTCTTAGTGGAAGCCCTTTTATCATAATGAAATACATAATTAACAGTTAAAACAATTGAGTTGTTTTGTTAATCTGTTTTTTCATAGGTCTAATATTAACTCCATAAGTAGTCTTTAATGATAAATCAGTTAATCAGCATTGTTCCATTGTTTCTCAGCCTACAAACCTACAGTGGAAAATATCCATCAGATGTTGATAGTTGTAGTTTTTAAATATTAACTTTTTTTTTGAAAATTCAAATAATTACATAATAAAGAATTAAACTAGCCAAATCCTATACTGCTGCTGAGTTATAGTCAAACAATTGCTAATGATTAACACACTTATAAAGCAGCAATTCTTAGTATGATTATTATTTTTAACACACACAAAACCTTCAGTTATACAAAGAGGATGAGAAACTGAGTCATTCAGTCCAGTCTAACCAAAACAAAACAACAACAAACAAGAAAAGCCTGAGAAGTAAGATACGATTTTAGCACAATGTATCCTCATAAATACATATGTTAAAGGACAAAAATCCTGCATTGTGCTGCAAGAGTATGCATAAGAAATGCATCAGCCTCTCATTCTCTATTCCAATTCTGTATGCAAGCAGTTCTCCTTCCCTTTGTAAGTATAATTGACCCTATTTAGGCCTGCTGCAAAGTTTGAACTTGAGACCACTTGTGCTAAAAGCGTCTGCCTTTGCTGCCCCCTCACTGAAAGCTGTTTCAGACCCAATAATTTTATATGAAAATAGGCCACTAGAAGGGGACAAAGGCTTGTATTCGCCTGCTCTAGGTTCCACAAGCACCCATGGGAATGCTAGGAAGAAAGGACAGCTTATGTGCCAGCCCACATAACAGGACCACAAAGCATTCAGTTAGAATGGCTTTCGACCCCTTCTACCAGCTAGTATGTGTGTGTATATATATATATATATATATGATGATACATAGCACCCAACATATCTAAGAACTTGGTCTTAAGTCAGAAAAAAACAATAGACTGAATCATTCTACAACAAACGTTTCTATTTTGCAGCACTCAGTGTAAGCTCTAATGCAGATAATTGTATAGAAGCTAATAACATTGTAGGCATAATTAAAGGCCATTTCCTGAAGTTCCAGCAAAGCTTTTTATGGTCTTATATAACCTGTCCATGTTGTAAAGCTATGTCTGGGCTCAGTTCCAGAAATACCCCCAGTACGTTCATCATACGTTAGAATCTTCTCTTTCCAAACCATCGGAAAGTGACACATGCTTTTTATTCTTTCCAAAGCTGCTACCAGGAAGCCAAGTTAGCCACATTAAGCCTGTCTGGACTACTATATCTAAATAATTTCTACTTGGTACCACATTGAATAAATAAAGGACAGATTTTCAAAGGAAATTAGGTGCTTACAAGATGGGATTTTCAAAAGTACCTATTATCTGGATACTTAGGCACCTAAATACCTTTTGAAGCCTGGCCCTAACCAGCTTGAACTTTTGGTGTGGATTAAGGTGAAAATCACCATTTCTATTTGGTCTTGTGAATTGAGCTGCAACGGACTATCAAATTTACATATTCACAAAGGCTCATGTCACAGATGTTCTATGCAGAGTCATTAAATTTGATTGAAAATTAAGTCTGAAAAACATGAAGAGCAGATTTTTAAAAAACCTCTTCCTTGGATGGTGAATCATAAAAAAAACAGGATTAGAATGGACCTTGAATAGTTATCAGTCCAGCCTGCTGTGCTCAGGCAGAGCTAAGTAAACCTAGATCATCCCTGACAGGTATCTGTTCAGTCTGTTCTTAAAATCCTCCAGTACTGGGGATTCCACAATATGAGAGCTTAAAGAGAATGTTGGTTAATATTTCTACTCACTAGGGAAAAGAAAAACACTCAGTAGTATCCATAGACAGGGCCATCAACTGGGGAGGCAAAAGGGGCAGCTGCCTTGGGGCCCGACAATTGTGAATGACTAGTAGCAGCCAGAGCCCCAAGCATTTTAAATTGCTACTGGAGCCCCAAGTGGCATGGGCTAGCCTCCAGCCCTGCCCCTTCCACCCAAGGCTCTGCCCCTTCCAGGAGCCCAGATCCAGGCTCCCGCCCTTGCCCAGATGCTCAGCAATTCTGTCAGCAGCCTTGTCCATGAAGGACTATGTTTTCATGAGCACTTTGTAATTTAAAATGAGAGCCAGTCCAGGCATGGTCTCCAGAATATTAATTTAAAAACATGTTTATTTCTATTTTATTTTATAATTTTCTGTTTTGGAAAATTTACTAATGTGCCACTGCTTTTATCCAGGGAAACACCTACTCCTTTTCACACTTCACATACAGTCCATTCCAGTGATGGGCAACCTACGCTAAGGAGTGGGCCACAAGAGTGGCCTTCCTGCATCTCAATGGACTGCAAGATTGTCGTAACCAAGATAGTGTCTCAGGATAAGGTAGCTTTGCTAACTGCACTTGTGTACTGAGAATTGGCGGGGTGTGCCGATTGAACTATAGCAGTGCTTTGATTAGATGCTGAGGGAGTGCATGGCTCTTACAGGCAGTGTGTGTGGTCATAATGCACATCACTTCATGTGCTCTTGCTTTGTGTGCATATTACTTGAGTGATGCCAGTAGGAAACAAATGATGTGAATGGAAACTAGCAGAATCCAGCAATCTAGTACGTGGGCAATGGTAAACAAACTGTCTTGTGCGCCAGATGTAGAACCTGATGGACCACATGCACCTGTGGGTTGCCCACCACTGATGCATACCATTGGGCAGAGACACCAATGGGGCAGCAGGGCTTGTCTCAGGTTCATCTCAGGCTCCCTGTTTCACAAAGCCCCAGAGTGCCAATGTGACTTGGCATGTGGGGTCACAGGGTCACTCTGATTTGGCCCAGAAGCCCTTTCTCCGTGACATTCTAACTTAAAGTGAGAGTAATTCAGTTGTGTGCACCATGTGAAGAACTTCTGAAGATGCCCTTGGTCAGAAGTTCAAAGTCAATGAAAAAATTTAAATCTCCAAGACCTAAAAGCACTACAAATAGGCTAGTGAGGGAAACTGCGGGCTTGGTAAAAGCCAAAAGCAAGGTTCTTTGTAAGCTGCACAGCTACACGGCTCTGCAGCTGCTTAATCAGCCCTGCACATCCAAAGATTCAGGGCTCTGTGCATAGAGCTGCTTGGCTGGGTGAGGGGCACTTCTCCCTCAGTGACAGCAGCACTTGCTGACAACAGAGCAGCAAGTCTCTCCGGTTGTGTCTAAACTACAACATTCTATTGGAAAAAGATACGCAAATTGCAGTTCACAATTTGCGTACCTTTTCCACTTTTCTTCCAGAAGAGGCTTTTCCGACAATAGGCCCATCTACACTGGGCCAAATATCGGGAAAAAAAGCCTCTTTCAGAACATCCTTTCTTCCTCATAGAACGAGGTTAACATGGATGCCGAAAAACCCGCATCTGCTTTTCTGAATTTTTTGGGGAAAAACAGATGCGTTTTTTGGATGTGGCAGAGCTTTTCCGGGATACCTCCAGTATCCCAGAAAAACTCTGCAGTCTGGACATACCCTCCCTGTTGGTTGGGACACACCCTCTCTCAACCAGCTGGGAAAGATGCACTGTTCTATCCTCAGCAGGGATCTGCTGCTGTCAGTGAGGGAGAAGTGCCCCTCACCCAGCCAAGCAGATCTGTGTACCGCTCTGAGGCCCTGGGCAGGGCTCATGAAGCAGCTGCGGAGCCATGCTGCTGCACGGCTTAGAGGGAACCATGGCCAAAGGACATGAAAATTTAGAGCTAATGTTAAAAAAACATTTAGACTTGGTTATCCTGTCATTTATACTGATTTTAATCCATTGTTAATTTATTGACATCACTGCAGTTACTTCTGGTTTACACCAAATAAGTGAAAGGAGAAGCAGGTCCTTTCTGTTTTTACACTGGGATCGACATCTACCATAATGTCAGCAAAATCTCAGCTACAACTTAGATTTCACACAGAATTCTATTATTTAAAAAAACCCCAACCTCTACACTTATTTCAACCCCTAAACCAAAGTTTGACCAATTGTTGGGTGATTATATACTTTAACTTTTACCCCCAATGTTTTCATCTTCTTAATAAAGAATATTCACTCAGTGTACACATTAATCAAAACACACTATGGGTTTCACTCTCGCCAAAACTACGATTATATTAAATTACACAGCACTTTGTCTAAAGCTGAGACAGCATCATAAAGGTCTCAAAATAAAGACACACTAAAATGGGATCAAAGAAATAATTCACAAATTATATAAGTATCCCTAACTACAGAAGATTACCTCTTGCTTATTAAACACAGCAAGAAAAAAATGTCCAGCCAAGCAGATTTGTAAATGATAACAGGGATCAAAGCATTACATATAATCAGTTTCATATCCACAATTTCAATTTGAAGCTTAACAAATAATAAGAGTGATCACAACATTACAGAAGTCTAGCATTTCAAAAGTATTTTTTTCTCCAGGTTCCCCATTAGAGCTGGGCAAATATATAAAACTATGGGGGTTTTTTTTCGGTGGGGGGGGAGGGAGTATGAAAATATTTTTTCTAATATAAAAACTAAACTATGTTTTGTTGTGTTCATGCTTTTTTATTTGTTTTTGAACATCCTAGAAAACCAGTTAGCTGTGAGGAATATACATTGGAAGAACTACTATTAGAAAAGTGAATTTTTACCTCCTAAACATGAATACTGTTACCAAAAAAATATTCTAAAACTTAATGAATATTCCCTCAGAAAACATCAAGAATATCCTATGAACTATATGCCTGGTAAAAACTAGCCAACAGTACTTAACTTTTGAAATCTCTCATTCAATTATTATAAACTATTGACAGATAAAATATTATAAATTAAATCAAGGTACATGTCAACTCTCCATGGACACTTCATAACTAAAAAAAAAGACTATTCTAAATACATTCCTTACTATGACTTATTCTTTGATCGCTAGTCCTAGCCTTGCTGTATTAGATCCTAAAGAGTCTCATCTTTAACAGAAACTTTTAACCTTGGGTATTCGGTCCAAATCATATAACATGCACATTACACTATTCCAGTTCATTTGAAAATGCTGAGGTTATATTACAATGTATTTTCTCTGTTTGCCTTTCACGTCTTCCTGAAGAGCATGGAATCTTTTCCCATTATCCATTGCTTTAATCTGGAGAAATTAATATTATTTATTGTCCTGAAACATGTTGTCTTGCAAAACATTAAACCCAGAAAAGAAGCATCCTCAGAAAAAAAAATTACAATAATGAAGTCTGTAAAATGGAATAACTTATACTGGAAAGGTAAGACAGGAGAAAGAAATATTGTCTGAATTTTTAGTTTATTCCTTTCTACTAACCAAAACTGTTAGTTGGAAAAATTTTCCACGCAAATTCAGAATTTTCCTTTTTCTTCCTTATCTGCAGCATCCCTTATACTGAGCACTTAGATTGTAATTTCTCATGTTTTTCTACTGGATGATCCCTAGATAGCTGCTTGAAAGAAGCTGCTCACATCCTGGTCTGTGAAAGCCTGGAACTCAGAAGCCTACTCTTGTCACCAGTTGTTTTTGATGTCATGCCTATGGCTTTGAGCAGACAAAAAGCCTTATGTTTTCATTGGTTAGAGAAATTATTTTGCCAGATACAAAATGTGTTTCTTTTCTGTTGAATTAATTATAGGGTTTCCTTCTTTTCATCAAACCAGTCTTGGGCCAATTTGTGAAATATCCTATGATTTCAGCACATGCACTGTAAATTGTATTTTAAAATTTACCTCAGTGCTCTTGAATGTCAAAGTTGCTATCAGGCAAGTTAGGGTATGTCTACTCTACAGCGCTATTTCAAATTAACTTAATTCGAAATAGTTAATTTGAATTAAGCTAATTTGAAATAACGCATCTATAGAAAAAAACTATTTCAAAATAGCACGTCCACACTGAGTGGACCCTGAACTGAAGTTAAGGCTGGCCAGAACCAGTGCCAGCACGGCATCAGGTTAGGACTCAGTGTGTGGGGCTGCTGCCTGAGGCTAACTGAGCTCCGTGCTTAAAGGGACCCTACCCCCATCCCGGAAAGACAGTTCTCAGGGTTCCCCACTTGCTTGTCTACCTCGATGAGGGACAGCAAAGCAGTCCTGTCTTGGAGTGCCCTGAGTCCCCGCACTTCGGGACACCACAGCACTCGGCCACATGGAGACAGAGCTGCCCCTGGGCACGCCGGTGCATCTCGTGGGGTCTTTGCCATCAACCTGGCTGCACTTGCTGCAGGCTGCCATCCAGGGGGTCCATCAGGGGGCTGTCAGGATCCCAGAGGCCCTGCAGGAGAACTTCCACCCCGAGGAGCACTAACAGTCTCCCTGGTCTGCCCCACTGGGGGCTTGTGCCCCATTCCTCCCTCATGTCCTTCCACTTACGCCTCCCTAGCCTGCCCTTCCTGATGTCAAATAAAAAACACTTTTTTTTCAAAAATAGAAACTCTGTTTATTTAACAAAATGGCGGGGGGGGGGTGAACCTCTGGGGAGACTCGGGAAAGGAGGCGGGAGATGGGAGGAGAGAGGGTGGGAGAGGGGAGGGGGAAAACTGGGAGCTGGAAGGGGAAGCTGGAAGGGGAAGCCAGGGGAGGAAGGGGGAGGGGAAGCTCAGTGCTCAGGGGTGTGGGTCTCGTCAGGCCACATGTCTCCCAGCACAGCGGGTGTGGGGGCCTCAGTGTCCCTGGGGGGATGGGGAGGAGGGTGTGGAGGTTGAGGTGGGGGGTGTGGAGATTGAGGAGGAGGGTGAGGAGGTTGAGGAGGGAGAGGCAGGAGGGGGAGAAGAACTGGGAGGAGGAACGGTAGCTGGGGGAGGCAGCAGGCACTGGAGCGGCACGAGGCAGCATGCTCTACACTAGGGTCTTCAGATGGGTACAGATGGCATGACCCTGGGCAAGCAGCTCCCTCTGGAACTCCCGTTCTTCCTGTGACTGCTGCTCCATGATGCAGGTCAGGGCTTGCAGGGCCCCCAGCTGCTGCTGTCGGTACTCCTGCCATGTTGCAGTCATCCCGTGGAGCCCTCGGGTGCGGGAGGATGTCCCGAGTGGGGTGGTGCGCCCTGCACGTGCAGCTGGTGCAGCTGTGGAGAAAGAAGAGAAGTGGTCAGTTCTCCCTGGGGACACAGTGGGTGAAGCCCAGCCCCCTTCTGCAAGGTGAGGATGACCGTGCCCTGCACCGTCAGAGCCGCTGTGCTTGCACAGAGGCCATGGTCAGAATGTCCAGCTATCCCCGGGAGTGGGAGCTGCCCTGAGACTGCACCCATGCCTCTGTGCTGTATATAGCGTGGGTGAGGTGTCCCGCCCCGGGGGTCAGAAGCATGTCATGTCTCTTCACACATGAATATGGCTATCAGGCCACGGCCCCTGTGTGGCACGCAGCTGGAGCCACCTGCCCAGGGGTGGCACGGCACATGCTCACACGTGCACAGGTTGCTGCATGATCCGTGGTAAGCAAGGCCTACGAGTGCGGTCCCTGGTCTCCCTCCGTACCCCCACCCCTCTGGGAAGGGGACAGTGATGGCACTTACATGGTGTGGCCTTCCCAGACGACCCTGGTGACTCCGCTGCTGGGACAGCTCAGGGGTCCGGCCGGTGTGGTGGCTCCTCCTCTGCGCCCTGGTCTGGGCCCTCCAGTCCCGGCTCGCCGCCCCCAGGGGTGGCACAGACTGCACCGCTCCCCAGGATGCGGTCCAGTGCCTCGAAGTAGGGGCAGGTGTCTGCCCCTGCTGAGGAGCTGCCCCGAGTGGCCCTGGCGTACCCCTGCTGCAGCTCTTTAATTTTCAGGCGCACCTGCTCCTGGGTGCGCCTGTGGCCTTTCTGGGCCCTGGTGGCAGCTATGCGGCCGTAGACGGCCGCGTTCCTCCGTCTAGTGTGGAGATCATGGACATTGGGGGCCTGCCCCCAAACCTCAATGAGGTCCATGATCTCCTCACTAGTCCAGGAGGGAGCGCAGCGTCTACAACCCCTGGCTGGCTCCTGGGTGCTGGGGGACTGGGCGGGGGATGGCTGGCTGGCACCGGCTGCCCGGCTCATGGTGGGGCCACTGGGTCAGAGGCAGAGACTGTTGGCAGGCCTGGTTCTGGCACATGCAGTCTGGCCAGACTCTACCCCTTTAAGGGCTCCAGGGCTGGGGGAGAGGAGAGGAGTTTTCCTGGTTTGGCCCAGAGTGGCCACCAGGGGAAACTGGGTAGGGCTGGAGGCCAGCTAATTCGAATTAAGTGTCTACATAGCACTTATTTCGAATTAGCTATTTCAAATTTGGCGTTACTCCTCGTAGAATGAGGTTTACCAATTTGAATTAAGCGCTCCGCTATTTCAAATTAAATTCGACATAGCGGTTTGCATGTATAGATGCTATTAAAGTTAATTCAAAATAACGGCTGTTATTTCGAATTAACTTTTCAGTGTAGACATACCCTCAGAGAGTTTCAGACTTAGGGTACATCTAGACTGCAAGGCTATTTCGGGACACCTCCGGTATCCCGAAATAGTTCCTGGGACACAGGTTAGCTATTTTGAAATAATTTTTGAAATAATGAACACCCTATTTCAGCATCCCTCTAAACCTCGTTCCATGAAGAATAAGGAGAAATAGTGATTTATTTCGCAATTTAGCGCTGTGTAGATGCGCCAACTTTCAAAATAGCCCATTTCGAAATAAAATCTAAATAAGATACACAATTTGCGTAGCACAAATTCGATTTTAGAGTGCAGTCTAGACGTACCCTTAGTTTCAAGAATGTCTCACAGCTGGCTTGGTCTTGAAGTACTTTGATATTGTACAACATTCACTTTGGGTATTAGTGGTTTGTTGGAGTAAACTGCAGATACATGATTGATCTTATTAATCGATGGTCTGTCTAATAATACTCTTTCCTGCTCATAATTCAAGCTATAAGGGCATTGTAATCTCCAGCTTTAACTATAACATAGTCAAAAAGGTGCCAGGATTTGAATCAAGGATATTTCCAGGCAGTCTTAAATTTGTTTTTTTGACTGAAGATGGTATTTGTGATGAGGTCATGTAACACACATTTGTTGAGGAGGATAATAGCACTGTGGTTTACCTTTAGGGTTTTGTGCCTCTCCATAATTGGAGGTCCTGTCTGACTCTGACTTTGAAATCTCCCAGAAGAATGATTTTATCTGCCTTAGGTGTGATTGTGAAAACTGCTCAAAAAGCATTACATTCCTAGGGTGGCTCTAGTCTCCTCAAGAACTATATAGCAATTAAACAAAGCCAGAAGAAATACTTTGAGAGCCCACTAAACTGCAAATCCATGGTCTCTGAAGACACCATTGAGTTTATTCCACCCTGTTCAGAAAGGAAGTACCTTGCTGAATTCCCATCTTTTAAGGAAGTCTATTATGCCTTCACCCAAACAAAAAAATCACAAAACACCAGGCACAGATGGCATCCCTTTGAGATTTTTAAAGCTGGTAGAACAATGCTCCAGCACAGGGGTGACCAACCCGAGGCTCACAAGCTGAATGCAGCTCTTCTCCCCCAAAAGTGCAGCTTGCAAAGCCGCTCCTGCACCCCCCCCCCACAACGGCTCCCATCCCCTCCCCCGCCCTCCCACTGCCCCAGGCTACCCTGCGCTCACCGGGGCGGTGATTCAAAACGGTGCCCAAGACAGGAGCCTGATGTGGCCAAAAAGCCTAAGCTTGTTTCTTAAAGGGGCAATCTCCTTTTTTTTTTTTTCTTTTTGCTTGACATGACAATTCTGGTGCAGCATTTTTTCCACCGCTGTTTCGGCTTTTTTTGTTAAATGGGTTGGCCACCCCTGCTCCAGCACAAACTTTGCCAACTCCTCAACAATATCTTGGCCTACAAAGAAACATCTGACTTTAAGAATTCCAATATTGTTACAATATTCAAGAAAGGGGTCAAAACTTTCCAGAAGGAAGATTGTGTAGGAAGTGCAGAGATATTCCCCTCCTTTCCACTGCAGGGAAAATACTTGCCTGGATCCTACTAAAGTTCCTCCTCCCCCTTGCCAAGGAATGCCTCCCCAAATCATAGTGGGGCATCAAGCTATCCTCAGGCACAAGTGACAGATTTTTCTGCCATAACAGATTCAGAAGTGCAGAAAACACCACCAGAAACTATTCATGGAATTCATCAGCCTAACCAAGGCCTTTGACTCTCTCAGTCATGATACTCTATGGAAGGTGCCATGAAGGTTTGGCTGTCCACAAAAATCCATTGTCATCATCAGCCTTCTCCATGGTGGGATGACTGACAGCATTTTGTGCAATGGCTCAGAGGTTAAACCGTTCATCATTTACCGGAGTGTCAAGCAGAGCTGAGTCACTGCTCCAACATCTTCACTATTTACATTGTTGTGATCATAATTCTCATCTGTGACCACCTTGCCAATGGAATCAGGATTGAGTATCATACGGATGGTCAACTCCTCAATATCTAACATCGCCAAACAAAATCTAAAAGAACAAGAATTGGCATCATTGACCTTCGGTATTCAGATGACTATGTCACATACACAGAGGCTGACCTGCAAAGCACTCTAAATCTTTTACAAGTGCCTATCACAGCCTCATTCTCTCTCTGAACATCAGGAAAACCAAGGTACTGTCTTAGCCCTCACCTGTGCAAACTACACTTTGTACCCCACAAATCGCCATTGGGGGAGAATCTCTGGAATCTGTGGACCATTTTCCATAACTTGGCAGCCGCCTCTCCCAAACAGCCAGCACAGACACAGAAATTGAATACAGGATCTGCTGTGCCTTTGGAAGGCTACTCAAATGAGACCTTAGAGACAGGAATCTGCAAATAGGCACCAAGATTTTGGTTTACAAGGCAGTTGCCATCCCTACCCTTCTCTCTGGGTGTGAGACCTTGATAACCTACTGACAACATCTCAAGGAGCTGGAGTGATCCAACAACGCTGCCACAGGAGGATTCTCAGGATCAGCTGGGAAGACTGACACAATAATATCAGCATTCTCACTGCAGTCAACAGCAGCTGTGTCAGAATGCAGGTCATGAAATACTAACTCCACTGGGATGGCCACTGTGATGGTCTAATATTCTCCTCCTGAAGCAAGTACTCTTCTCTTAGTTAGGTCAGGGAAGAAGGGCTCATGGAGCCATACTGAAGGTACATCTTAAACAAGGAGGTATCAGCTCTACAATCTGGGAGTACTTGGTGTAGAACAGAACACAGTGCTGCCACACCATACCCCAAGCCATGGCTCATTTTGAGAATAGACGAGCTCGTGAGACAGAGAAGGAACAAAACAGGAAAGAAAGAACACTTCACAGGGCACGAATTGGGCTCTTCTGCAACTTAAAAACCCACAAATGAACTGGCACTATAGGATCCTTAGCCTAAATGAGGTCTGTGGACACTATTATAATTGTAATAAAAATTTAAAAATATAATATATTAACTATTGCCCTTGTTTAAATTAGTTTTCTTGTAAATATTATTGTTCTTGTAAATTTCTGATCTGATATGTGTATACCAATGTTGAAATAGTATAATGAATTCTGCATGTCATCCACTCTGGCTAGATAATTTAAGGATTATACACAAACTGTAGTCTACATTACTCTGGTTCCCAGATGAATCCTGGTGAAAATTTAGAACAACATCACCTACAAAATGCCACAAGCTATGAGTTAATTAATAGCTTTCCTTCATGATTATATGAATAACCAGTAACTGCCAAGCCATGCACTGCAGACCAGAAGTGATCAAAGAAACACTAGCTAGTGACTCAACATGGATATGTGATAAAGTAGGAAACTCCCAACCAAACAAGAGAAATTCCTTTACCAAGCTTTTTCGGTAATCATAATGCTGAACATCACTGCACTACTCAGCAAATGAGAGAAAAGAAGCAAAAAATGAGATGTCACCTCTAGAACAGTCCACAAAAACCAAAGATATACCAAAAGCAGCCTCTCTTAAATAACTATTGTAGTATATTCCTGTTACAATATATTAATTGTTCACAGAGTACTTTTCTTGGGAAAACTGAGACCATTCTTTGAAAATTGGCCAAACTGAGACCATTCTTTGAAGAAGTTTAAGTAGCTAGTTCTGTTGGAGATGATTTTTAAATAAACTGATTATTTCTCATGCCTTTTCAGGGATGGAGTTGACTGAGGTGATCCCAGATCACTGGTGGTTAACAGGAAAGTGCTAGCACTAGTGGGGTTTTTTAATTGCAATGATTACTGGCTAAATTTGTTGAATACATTGGATTCTCCTCCTCACCATCCTTGATTATGCTGGTGTAAGAAATAAAGACTCGTCACTGTTCTCTTTTATAGTGCATGAGAGATCAACATCTTTTTTTTTTAAGCTCAGAGCTTTGTTCACATCTTTCTAAACGACATATATAACAGTTTTTGCTTTGTTAATCGGAGTATTCTTAGGAACTCTAATTTTTTAATGAACTAACAGATGTATCCAACATTTCTCAAATTCTTAACTCAAGTAATTTGGGGGGGGAGGAGGGTTGGGAAATAAAATGAAAATGTGCATGCTTAATTTAAATCATTGCTCTGGGGTGGGGCTGGGGATGAAGGGTTCATTATGCAGGCTGCCCTGCATAGAGAGGACTACCCCAGCCTTCTCTCACTGCAGCAGATTGGGGCTAGGTGAGAAGTGCCTCTCTATGGCCACTGCAGCTCCAGTGGACACAGCTGGGGGAAGGGTGCATGTACCCAGCTGGAGCAGGTCCAAATTTATCTGCCCGCTGTGCTCCCCAGCCAGAGTGAGGCAGCAGCAAATTTGCACTTTCCCCCTTGTTCCCTGATGAAGGGCAACAACCAACAATGTTCCCATGTGAATCAGGGGAAGGGGAAGCTTTCGCCCCTCCAGCCTCCCTAAAGGGCTCCTGGAAGATGGGAAGCTCCGGGCTGGGGCAATTCTGAGTGGTGAGGCGCACCCTCAGCCAACCCCTTTTACCTGCCTGGTGATTCTGTCCCTTTTGTGTATAGTTTTATGAGAAGCTATCCCATTAAAGGGACATTCCTATTTCTTGGCACAACCTAACCCCTTATGCTGCTTAAAATTATAATAAGAGGAAGCTGTATCCCGAATTTGGTGGACCTAACTCTTACTGTTTAGGAGGAACTCAAACAGAGACACATACACACATACACAGACAAATTCAAAGAAATAAACAAACAAGGGACTGAGGTTACTGAACTTTTTTCCTGGCTTATCAGGTTTTAAAGCAATATCACAGACATTATGAAAGGATAGATGTTCAGATGACATAATCTCAAGTGTGTGCTAATTTGCCCCAACTTCCCTCATACAGCTCGATCCTCCTTCTACTAGAGTAAATAACTCTCTTTTTCATCTGAAAAGGAATAGAATGAGACTTGCAATTCATCACAAACCTAAAGATTATAAGGAAGATAGCCCTGAACTCTTTCCTAAGTGGAGCAATCAGCTGGCTTTTTATAGCACTTGGATGTCATTTCACATACTTAGACATCCCAGGATGGTAGTTACCTAACCTAAGATTGCTTCAGATACCATTCAGCTGTCTGTAGTACGGCCTATGATCTTCCAACCCATCTAAGTCACTAACTTTTTCGTTTGATCTTTTTTCATTTTGAAGGGCATGCGTTTCTCAATACAAGGAATTTCTTCAATTTTACTATATTAACAGAGAACACTGTCAAAAAGCAGGTTTATAGCACAAGCATCTACCATGCAGTCCATCTATGGCCAGCCACAATTCCTTTCCAACTACTAGAGGACTAGAATCTCTCACATTCCATGGAACAGCTAAATAGAGGAGGACAAATAATGAACATTCTTTTGATTTTTATGTCTGCCTTTGTCAAACTAGATTTTTATCTTAAAATCCTTAATAGGATACAAATTACAATTTAATATTTTTATTGCATATGCTCTGTCATCCATTTCATAGTCATTTGTTTTCAAAAGAGTTAGTAATTAAATTGTGTATATCTGAAGAGGAATGCCTGAACATGATTGAGGCCCCATTGTTGGGATGGATCTAGATTCCAATTAGACATAAGTCTTTATGGGGCTCCATATTCAGCTAATATTATATCAATGGTTCAAAAAATTAGAAGGATTCAGATGCTAACAGCTTACAAGCAGGAGAATTGGTAACTAATCAAGATGCCATTCCTAACTTAATGAGACGAGGATATGACCCTCACAACTGAACCAGCCATAAAATAGCAATAAAAAGTTGGAGGTTCACTGACAAGACATCACAAATAATGCATTGTCTTCCATTCTAATCCAGAGTTCTATAAGTATTGATGCTGCATCCAACTTAATCAATAAGATAAATCCAATGGCAATTTCCTTCCATATAAATGACTAACATCTTCACAGTGAAAAGTATGAAACCATTTTCCTGTGGTAGACTGTGCCCTCAGTTACCTGAGGTAAATAGGAATAGTTATTAGTGCAACTTGGGATTCAGCTAGGCCGTAAACATTAAAACAGTATAATTTTCTTTTCTTCTTAGTATTAAAATTAAAAAGTATAAGCATTTTACAATGTTTTGTATTCAATAAAATGCTCCCTGTTGCCACCCAGAATATGTTGACAACTAAGTTGAGGCAATAAAATAAACACTCAAACAAAACCCACAAAGCTGAAATAAATAATGCCTCATGGTATGCTCAGATTTGTTGCCACATTTGGGCACAGGTTTTCTAGCAAAGGGATTGATTTCCAAAAGCAAGGTCCTTCTACGGAGAAATAGTATTATTATAAGCCAGATTCTTATCTCATTGACTTCAGTAGGGTTACACTGAGTTAAGTCAGATCAGAATTTGGCTCCCTTTCTCTACATTTTTGGCTAATTAACTGTAGGCCTGATACGAATTAAATTGAAGATAATGGAATTACTCCCATTGAATTCAATGGACTTTGGGTCAGGCTTTGGATTACAAATGTGTAACTATATTTAGAAATCCAAAGGTCAAATCTAACTGAATATTTTCACTCATCATTACATTCTCATTAAATTCTAAGTGTTGCAATACCCCCGTTAGAAGTCACCACAATAGAAAGAATAAATGTTGTTTCTGAAGTTTGCTTACTATCTCCAGATTACTGGAAAAGGAAGAGGAGCAAAACTATCTCATGCAAAATAGTCACAGAAAGTCTGAGGTCTGTGATGTTAAGCTCCCTTTTTTCAAATAAAAATATATATGTTTCAGATTATATTTAGTGAGCCTTAAGACCCTCAATGAAGCCCTTTAATCAATATCAATCTGAACTGACTGCAGACAATCAATCTGAATACATCCATACAAAAACTAACAATATTCTTTCCAACAGATGGCATCATTCAGGATATATAATGATAAAAATAAAAGAAAATACTTGACATTACATATCTTACACCTGAAACAGGAAGTGAGACACAATTATTAACAATCAACAATACACCCATATTCATTAAGAGCAAAGCTTAAACGGCTAAATCACTGATTTGATCTAAGTGAGGTTGCTGTTTGAAATGGTTTTCAAACCCTACACTGCAAAAGAGATGTAATTTATTGAACTGCTTGTCAACATTAGGCTCATTACTCCTCTCCTGATCCCCACCGGACACACAATCACCTGATGTCTACAATGAGAGGCTGTTGAACTGAAGAATTCAAGTCCAAAATCTGTCATTAATAAATTTTAAAAAACCTGCAGTTAACAAAGCTACAAACACATCAGCCACACAGTGTCAGACCTTCTGCTACAGAAGTGAGTTTGAGACAATTGCTTTCAGAGTTATAACATAGATAAAATATCAGTTGTGAAATGTTCTTGGCCACCTAATCAATATCTGGTAGTTTTAAATTTCAAAACCTGAATACAGCTGTTCATTCTGTTCCCGTGATGATCAACCATAGAAAAAGTAGTAGTAAAGGAATATTACCAGAAACAAAATACCCAGTAAGACACGCTGAAGCTTTGTTTTATTTTCACTGGACAAAGCTGAGGAAAACATTCAGACTTAAATTATAAAGGTGATAAAATATTTATA
Organism: Pelochelys cantorii; assembly: GCA_032595735.1. Lineage (NCBI taxonomy): Eukaryota > Metazoa > Chordata > Testudines > Trionychidae > Pelochelys > Pelochelys cantorii. The sequence goes on from CM064330.1 coordinate 67,039,255, forward strand.
ATTTAGATATTAAAATATCTAATGTAAGACCAGAAAAGAAGGGGAATGTGTTTAAAATTATGCCCCTGAGACCTAATTTAGCATAATACCACCATATAATCTTCTTTTAGAAATATGCATGTATATTTGAACTGCATTTTCCATTTTCTTTACAAGTGTTTTTGCTTTGAATGGTCAATACTGATACTAAACCTTCAAATATGCTATCTGCACACATTAAGATTAGAAGACATAAAAAAATTCTACTTGTTCATGGATAAATGCTACTCAGAGAAGGAGTGGATCTAATGGCAAAACATTCTCTCAAAGAAAACCAAACAAGATCAAATTTCTTTACTCAATGCACAGAGCTAAACAGAAAGACCATCTTGTCAGCAAATATTTAGCTACAGTGAAATTCATGCCTACAGTACACCAATTGGATATTTCAACATGATTTACGTATGGGAAGTTCCATATGGTAATCCTGTAGCTGCTTTACATGCAAACTCTGGTCTTATACAATTAATAATTCTGGGACTCCCTCTATCTCCTAGGAAGATCCTCTTGTGTTTGAGGGAAAAATAAGTTCTATAGGTTTATGATTGGAAGCAGTTCAGAAAATATGACACTGGTAAACAAATACTTGGTAGGCCTGTAAAAAAGGAGGACAAACTATTACCAGAAAGCAGAATGCAACATGAAGTGAATTACCATCATGAAAATTTAATGCAAATGACATTGAAGCAAAGCAAAATTTTATGTTGTGGTGTTCAAAGGAAGTCAGTAGAATTGCAATTTATAGACCATTTTCTCTGCCATGCTTAATGTAGAACATAGTGAACAAAGAAAGCCAGTTCTGTATTGTTATATCTTTGTATAAGACATTATCTTATGTTTTTCATTGTAATTCTTTTCCTCTTAAATGATGCTTTCTTTTGCCAAGAAGGAAGAATACCTATCATATTCCAGAACCTGCTCCTGTTCACACTAATCTCTCTCAGTCTTAAAATACTGATTTAAGAATTCAATCTGAGGTTTAGTGTCTCAAATTCAGGCATTCTTTATAAAACGTAAAGAATCAAAGCAAACCCTACCCCTTCTAATTTCACTGGGCAATAGAATGCTGTCTTGTAATCTGGGGTTGGGGCTTGCACTACCTAAACACAGCTGCACTCTTCAGTAGCTGATTACATTTGTGTCACCACAGGGAGTTGTGCTCTGGGGGGGCATGGCTGATGGATACACACAACTTCATCAAATGCCCTGATGCAGATATTGGGCCTATTCTCCCCATTATTCATACATAAAATGATCTTTAAAAAGCCACCTGGGGGCTCCTATGCATAAATGAAACACTTGATAAGGTAAAATTGGCATTGTTGTCTCTACATCATCTATTGTTGGCTCTTCCTGGTAGAGGCTCTGTCAGGGGATGCCAGGTGCAGAGGCTCTGCCAGGGCTGAGAGAGAGGCTTGCCATGCTGGTGAATGAACCAGTGCCCATCTGTCCTCAAGAATGTAAGAGGGAGGACAGAAAACAAATGAATTTGTTGCAGAAGTTAGAAGGTGTGTAGTGACTGAGGCAGGGCACTTCAGAAAGGAGAATGGTTGCCTGGTTAAGGCAATTGAATGCTTCACTAAAGAAATACATTCTCTTCCTTGCTCTGCCACAGGATCTCCTACGGGATGCTGGGCAAGTTCACTTAAACCAAATTTTTCATACATGGTCACTAGGTTATGTCTACACTGCAGAGCTATTTTAGGATCCCGGAAGTATCCTGAAATAGCTATTCCGTGTCTATTGAAGCAGCCTGTTATATCAAAATAGATTTTGAAATAACTGGTGGCTTATTCCGATATCCTGGTAACCCTCACTCCATGAGGGTTAAGGGGCATTTTGGATTATAGTTATTTTGAAATTTGGTGCTGGGTAGCCAGCACCAAATTTGAAAATAAGCTATTCTGAAATTTCCTTGAAATAAGCTGTGCGATTTGTGTAGCGCTAATTATATAGCTTATTTCAAGGTAAAGATACAGTGTAGACGACCCTAAGAGTATGTCTTCATTACAACAGAAGTCTAACTACTCTTGCATCTCTACAGAAATTGCACTAACCTCGGGCTCAGACTCAGGATGCTATGACCCTGCATGGCTGGAAGTTCCAAGCTCAAATTAAGCCAGGACCCAGGCAGTGTCCCCTCTAATTTCTGATGTCCGCGCGTGGAATGGCTTTCATTATGTGCACCAATATGGAGTTGATGTAGCACAATAACAAAACTCATTCTGCACACAGACAGTGTGTGGTGGAGATGAGCCAAGGGGCTGGGATGAGGATTCTAAATAGGGGTTCAGTTCTAAATGGGGGATCTGGGTGTGGAAGGGGGTTCTGGGCTGGGACAGTTCAGGTATGGGAGGGGGCGAAAGCTCCTGCTGGGAATGTAGGCTCTGGAACAGGGATGGGACTGAGGGGTTTGGAACTCAGGAGGGGGCTCCAGGCCGAGGAGTGGGAATGAGGGCTGGACGCACTGGAATGAGGGCACTGTGATGGAGGAGGGAGTGAGGGCTCTGGGGTGGGCACAGGGATGAGGAACTTGGGATGCAAGATGGAGCCCCATGTTTGGGAAGGTGCTCAGGCCTGGGGGTTAGGGTATGGCAGGGAGTACAGGTTCTGGAATGGGGGGTGGGCTTTGTGGTAGGACCAAGGATAAGGAGTTTGGGGTACAGGAGATGGATCCAGGTTTTGGGGAGCTCAGAGTAGGGGCAGGAGGGTGGGACTCAGGCTTATCTAGGCAGTGGCATCAAGGCAGGCTACCTGGTGCCTGCCTGATCTGGAATACCAAACTGTCCTGTGAAAGAGCCAGCAGGTCCAGCTCTGGGAGAGGGGACATGAGGCTCTGTGGCACATCACACGCTGCTCTTGCCTGCAAGCACCATCCTTCCCTCCCAGCTCCCACTGGCTGGGAACCATGCAGAGCGCTATGACCCTCCATCTAGAGGACAGACCTGCTGATCAAGTCCCTGCTGGTCCCAGCACAGAGTTGTCCTAGATGCAGCAGCTCTGTTTTGGGACTGGAGGGCATGGTCCTCTGTATGTAATGTAAAATGCCCTTAGAAAAGTGTCCATGGCAGTTCTGTGCTGACGCTGAGGGAGGGGCACTTCTCCCCCAGCCATGGCAGCTTCAGAGGTTGGGGAGAGTCATCCCGCCCTGTTGCAGCCCTGAGCCCCTGCACCCCTGCACAGGGCTGAATAGCCAATGTGTGGGGCTTAATAGGAAGTTGTGAGGCTGTGCAGCATAGAGGGTATTTAAGACCCAGCCCTGCTTGATTTAGCCCTGCTTGATTCCACTTCCAGCACTCACCAGAAGTATCCCACAATTCAATGGAACAGCTTCCTTTGTCCTCTCTATCACAACAATCTGCAATCCATTCTATTCAATGTGCAACTTACACACCCCCTTTTGTGAACATGAGCAGCTAGGTTTGCATTTTTTTTCTGATCACTGGTCTGCACGCACACTCTTGGAAAGCTTCCTGGGTTTGCAATGGGGAGTGAATGAATCAAGATTTTTGTAAAGCAAACTGCTTCATGGTAACATGCAAGGCAGTCAAAGTTTTCCCCCGGTGTTTTTCTACTTAGAGCAGCTACATGTCAGGCATGAGGGGTGCTTAGGACTCTGATGTATGGTTTCTTTCACTTGGCTCTGTTCACTTCAGTGTTCCAGCACATGTTAGAAAAGTCTTAACATAAGTTTAAGTACAACATAGGCACTGAGGCCCAGGGTTACCTTGTAGGGGTCAGCTGACTCAAGTCTCTCTAACCCTGGGTTTACATTGCAGTGTAGACATTCCCTAACTGAGTCTTCCTCGTTTTCTCGGTGCCCGACGTCAGGCCCTGGGGTCTGATTTGTATACATGCAGAGTACTCATAGCTGTGGCTGAAGACAAAGGTAGCTGTGCTTTGAACATATAAAGTGCTGCACAACACAAAGAACTCTGAAAATTAAGTCCTAGGTGCTGCAAATTGGGCACCTAAAATTCGTGGAAATTTTTTACCTCATCTCTTCATTTTCCACCTATAAAAAGAGGATAACACTGCCTTCTTACCTCATAGCAGTGTTGTGAAGATTAATTAATTTATCTTTGTGAAGCACTCAGATGTGCTGAGGGCCATAGAAAATCCCATAAAGAAATTAATAATTCAATCTTAATAGTAGGGTTTCAATAGTATGCAGTAAATAAATCTAGGAGTCTACATTACACAATATCAGGGAAAAAAACACTAAGTGAACAGTATGCATCCTTTGCATAGAATGGGACAGGAATTCTTTGGGAAAAAAAATAGAATGTGACTCTTTAAATGCTATCTGGTAATGTATAAACACAAGGGATCCAAAGTAAGGTTGCACAGGTAACTTTAATTCTGGCACTTCCTAACTTTTGCACTCTTGGCTATGCAACCCCAATAATGATCTTTTAATGCAGGCAATGGCATGCAATTAAATATAAAGAGGAAGGTTGCAGAAGAGACACACAGCCCCTCCCAAGCAAGTGGCCAGCATATTAAGTACATAGCAAAAGCAGGAAGTACCAATATTTGTATACACTGTAGTGGTAAGAAGTCACAACTTTATGAGACCAGTTTTGCTATTTTTGAAATGCAGTTTCCCGTAATAGAGACCTTCAGTCCTTCCTTGTCATTACCCTGTCATTATCCATATGCCATAATGTTTTCCTGTGGCACCATGACCCTTACATTTTTAATGTTTATTGATACCAAAGTTAGTGCTTGACTAGTTTGGAATTTTAAAATATCCTTTTATCTGTTTTGGCCCTGAAAGTGCTTTAGCTTCTCTGATGTTCTGTTGGAGCACTCCCATGGGATGCCTTATAACTGCTGATGTGGCTCATTTTGAGAGATACCTGTCTGTGTGTGTGTGTTGTTCAAATGCCCTTAGGAAAGTTACCCACTATATATCTTATATTACAAATTATATTAAGGTAGCTGTGATGCATGAAAAAAGTGTTTGTTTACATTTGACTTTGTATTTACTACAACACCTAGTTTTCTTTGTATTTAACTTATCAAGATACCTTTTTGTTTTTTTCTTTATTAAATGTTGCTATTCCCTTGCTGCCCAGAATTTCATCCCCTTAATACAGCCTCTGAAGACTCTTTAGCTAATGTATATTTGAGATATCATTCTACTTACAATGAACTGTGTTGAAAAGTATCATGAAGCCTTTAGCACAGAAAGAAATCAATCTAGTAGTGATGGTAAATGGTCTGTGGTCTCACAGGGATAGACTCATCTGTTAAAACTTTAAAGCCATACAAATCAAATATCCTTTTCCTTTGTAGGGAGCTTTATGTGGAATTAATGTGTGTTAACCCTTGGAATGCTGACATTTTCTAGACTGACAGTTGCATATTTGTGACTGAATGAATAATTTATAGCAAAAATTCACTCATTTAAAACTGAGGCTCTTTTCCTTCAGATGGAATGTCTGTGACTATAATGTTTTCTAGTTATCAAAGTTGGTGATGACTTGTTTGGGTTTGAGGGTTTTCTATGGTGTGGATTGGTTATAAATATCTGAGTATTCAACATGCCATATTTAAAAATTGAGCTGAAATGCTTGGCTAAATCACATGATATTCTTTCTGCTTGTTAATTGTAACTTTTGTAATCAGAAGGTGGACTTTCTGTTTCTTTGATAGAGATGGACGTTAAAGAACTTAGAATACCCATGCCTCAGGCATGGCCTGTCATTCCCTGTAAAAATAGGCTCATGAAAGGAAGACTTGGTCCCTCCGAAGAAGGGAATAAAGTACACAAGCTGAAAGTGCAGTTCGACTTTGAAAAATGACTATGAAAAACTGAACCGTTTTTTACTCCACAGATCTGTTCCTTGGATGAATTCAGGGGCAATTTAAGGCCTATGCACTGCTTACATGCACTTAAAGTTTTATTTTGAGGGTCTTGTGCACACTCAGAATTAAAAATCTGCTTATTTTAGTGACTGTTTTGTGGGCACTGGAAAGGGGGTTATTTTGTGAGTTGGAGTCTCTATTCATTCTTATCTACTATCAACATACCTGCTTACTCAGTTTCCACCTCAGCACCAAGTTTTATCCTCAGTTACATCTGTTTATTTCCAATGAAGTCTGGGGCTAGGTCAACACTGCAAAGGTAAGTCGGAAAAAGAAACGCAATTTGCAGTATGCAAATTGCATATCTTTTTCTGCTTTACTGTGGAAAGAAGCTTTCCAAAATTTGGCATATCTACATGGTGCCAAACTTTGGAAAAAAATGCTCTTTCAACACATCCCTTATTCCTCATAAAATGAGGTTTGCAGGGATGGCAAAAGAACGTGTCCACTTTTTTTAAAATGTTTCCGAAAAAGCGGACACATTCATTGGATGCGGCATTGCTTTTCCGAGATACCTCAGTATCCCGGAAAAGCAGTGCAGTCTAGATGTAGCCTGAATTACATCTACATAACTGAGGCCATATTTTGAAGACAAGTGAATCACACTAGTATAGGCGAGGGCTGAATGTGTTTTGTAGAGTTTTTAATATTCAAGATAAAGTGAAAAATGAAAGGAAGTCAACTTGACTTTTGGATCTGATGATTATTTAGCAGGGTTGACAATTAAAACAAAACAAAACATATTTTTATACCTAAGCTTATCAAATTCAATGTGGAATGATTATAACATCATAAAACATGACCATTTTTACACAGTCAGTTTTCAGAGTAGAACTATACTTTCAAATTCTGCACCATAAATAAGTCCAAAGAAAATATCACTCTATATACTATAGAGCTCTATATTAAGAACTCATATAGAAAAGGTGATGGTGTTAGTCCAAAAATCAAAGAATTAAAAGCAAAATAATGTTTTCACCTATCACCTTTTTATCAGCTCACAAAAATAGGAAAGCAAACAGGTTCTACTTCTGGCATTATAGCTCCTTTCCTAGTATAGATGTGCAGGATCAGCCCAGGTGTGAGCATATGAGAGTTATGGTCTTTTTATCAGGTAAGAAGATAGCAAAGCAGACACAATAATACTGGCCAAGGGTTGGATCAAAATTACCAATAACATCTAGACAGAGTGGGCCAAAATGTCCACTTGAGAGATCCCCAAAGCTTTCACCACTCATTGCCTCTAGTATATCTTCCTCTCCCTCTCTGCCACAAGTAAACCCAGATGTGGGGACTTAGACTCTACCAGATCCACCTGCCTCCCACATACATTCTCATCTTGGCAACTTGGGAATCTCACATCTCCTATGGAACAGAACTCTCAGTTCTCACACAGGAAAAAACCACTCCCTTTGAAGTCAATAACTTCATTGTGGGCATGAAGTTTTGCTTAATAATTAAGGATTGAGGGAACTGGCTCACAGAGATCAAAAGGAAATAATGTACCTATAAAGTGAGGTAAAGGTGTGCAATGGAGTTTCTGTTGTAAACAGCTCAAGTCTTCATTATAAAGAAAGAAAACTAATAATCAGAATTCTTAAAAATGAGAGGAGGAGAAGGAATAAACAAAAGAAGAATGGAGAGGAAACCCCTTTAAATTGATTAGGTAAGAGAACATTTTCTGTGTCAATTACATGCAGTTCAGTATGCTTTTCATTATTTGAGCAATAAAACATTTCAGAAAGAGGGAGTGGTTGTCATGAATTGGAGTATTATGAGGCCATGAAGTCCAGGGCTGTGATTATTTTATGATAACCACATATCCTAGAATAACCTTTTCGCCATCGTAATAAAATAAGAAATCTTTATAGTGTGGGCCAAGTATGTATTTTTTGTGTTTGGAGAATTTAAACTGGCAGTTCAGAATGTTTAACAGCAGTTCCAGCTGAGCTTTGTGGTTCATGTGGATTAAACTGCCCATTTAGAATGACAATGAGGCAACCAATCCAAATTATCCTTCAGTCTAAGCAGTTTTTATAATCTAGTATAATGAATACCAGATTGAAATTCATAAGCCAAGCCACAAAAGTCAGATTTTTTTCAAATTCAAATTACTTTATTTCTTGTTTGCATGACACACACACACATATACTGGTTCCATATCTCCCAGGCTCCTAAGTATTTTGAGTCCAGACAGAGATAGAGTCAAGTAAAAGAAATTATACTGTGGAAGAATTCCAATGCACAATATTATGCATGACCTATAAGACTCCAGGATCTCACAATTTAAAATCAAGGCTCAGCTCCTAAAGAAATAAAATAAAATTAAAAATGCTGGTTTTAGAAGTTAAAATAGCTAAAAGTTGGCCTTTTGCTAAACCAATATAATTAAAAAGGCTCAGCCTTAGAACCCTAATAACTTACTGTCTGCTAAAGAATGGTGGTTTTACTACAGAATACTACTGTAGAAAATCTTGGGCTAATGATATATAGAAATGTATGTCTATAGCGAAGCCAACATAATGCAGAATAAGAATCAAAGAGAAGAAGCAGTAGGTCACAGAGAATAAATAAAGCAGCATTTACAGTTTTTCAGAGGCCTCACTAGCCTTGCCAAACCTATCCCTCATCTCCTAATCTAATAGGGGACAAGAAACTCTTCACTTTCTCTCAGGGGACAGAATTTGCCCACAGGTGTGCTACCAAAATGGAGATCGAGGAAAGAAGGGGCATCAAAACCCACAGATGTCAAATATAGCTGCATGCACAACACCAATGGACACTGAAGGCCAGCTGCATTTAGACTCAGTGTATCTGCACTGCCTCCTAGCCTTTCTTGACCTCCTCATTGATAGCATGGGTCTTTCAGGAACTGTGCCCCCCCATGCACCTGAAGCTCCACCTCTGAGTTTTATGCAACAGAGGAAGACATAGAATACACAAGTTGGCACATTCAAGATGATTTTACTCTGCATAATCCCTTATTCCCTCAAAAGGTTGAAGATGTATACATAAAAACAGTGTCCATGTCTAGAGTTCCCCATCTTCATGATCCCTCTTGTTCTAGTCAACACAATCCAAACCTTTATGTGCACAGTAAGAGGGACTTCCATGGGATCTGGAAGCAGGAAAAATAATTCCATGTAGCTGACACTTCCTGTTTGTCTTTCTATGTCTTATAATTCTAAATTCATCCAAAATGACTCTCGTGGTCAAAAGCAGAAGGGATAATCGGGTCCATCTTGGGTATTTAAGACGTACATTTAGTGCAGATTTTGCCGTAGATTGTAGATAACACAGTAGCTTAAAAAATGTAGCTCTTCTCCATTAGCAAAGCACAGTCCTTAGTTAGGATGCCAGAAATCTGAGCTCTAAATCTAATATTGACTTCACCTTCCCTGTGTTATTTGGGGGAAAAAAGAGTTAAAGGATTTTTACATGGAAACTAGAAAATACCAGAAGAGATTCTAAAAATATTTTTAAAAGAATTATTTGAGAGGCAAACAACCTTGGCTATATGAATGGCCTTTAATCTCTACATTTCATTTCTGCAATAGTGTGGTGTTAGTATTCAATCATACATAAGAAGCAATCCATTTCGTACAGCCAATGGGTGCATAAACCAAACATAAGGAAGAGATTATGAGTAAAGAGGAAAGAGGCGTTAGTGTGATTTATGAAAAACGCTGATATGTGAATAAAAATATGGAGAAATATTTCAGAAAATGACTGGTACAGATATATACAAACAAATTTTCTCTCCTCACACTATGCTGAAGCCTGCTGGCTTAGGGCTGTGGATGATGGCACCAGGACTTTGTAATTCACTCCCCCCACTTCATTCCATGCACACGTAAGAAGAAAACAGGTTGATTTGGTTTGTAATATTTTCTGGCTGACTATTGGTTGTAGCAATGCTGTTTTCTTTTGTAATAGGCTTTCTTCATATTTTTAATTGATAAAAGTCTCTCAGAGCTCTTGATAAATAAATCTAACTAATATTTCAAGATTCAGGGTGGCAACTAATGAAAGGCATCCCTTACATTGGGGCCATTCTTGGCTGCAACCTGATTGAACACACAACTTTTTCTGGCTAGTACCTTCAGTTGTTTGATGTTAATAAATGCTCTTGTTTTGAAAACAAGGTATTGCTACTCTATATCCAATGACATCATTGTCCCAACAATAAGGATTGCAGAAACTGGCCTACAGAGCTCAAATGGGAAGGGAAAAGATGTAGCAGTAAAGTCAGGTAAAGATGTGGACTGGATTTTTTGTTGTAAACAGCTGTTTTCATTATGTAGACAAAAAACCTAACAATCAGAATTTAAAAAGGAGAGGCAGCAGAGAAAACAAAAGAGTAGTGGAGAGGAAATCCTTTTAAATGTGTTAGGCAGAAGGACATTTTCTGTGCTATACAAGCGCATAATTTTGTACATGCCCTCCTCCATATTTCTGACATCTGGGATCATGAATATTGTTGTAAATAACAAAATTAGTGGTTAGAGTTGGAACAAATTTCCATTCTCTGAAAAACTTTGCAGGCTTCTGCCAAATACAGGGAATTTGCAGAAACTTCCTTCAAAACTAACTTGCAAGGAAATTAAATGGATATAAAGTCTTTCTGGTTTGATTATTGGCATGATGGTGACTGGCTAAGAAATCATCAGAGTTTAGAGAGCATTGCATTCATGTTCACGAGAAGTGTAACAGGAAGAATATTTAAAGAATAGGGTAAGTCTACAGAAATAGCAAGTAAAACCAGCAGTATATATGAACTGGTCCAACTAGGGTAGCTTCTGGTTATCACTAAAGGCAAAGAAGTGCATGCAGCCTCCTTGGCTCCATATCTGAACAGTGTTACATATTTGTGAATGAAAATTCTTTCTGCATGTCGATGGAACAAGTAGTTCACATATAACAGTAGAAGTTATTTAAAAGGTAATATCTGACAACACCACCACCACAGAGATGTCTTATATAGTTATAGGGGAAAGCTAGGGCAGGGTGGCTGGAATGGGTGGGGGAACCAGAAGTCCATAGTCCTATCATTTTATACTGGCTGAAAGGGCAAGTGACAGGAGGGAGGGGGTAAAGAGGTGCAAGCAGGGGTGGGGTGTTGGGAAAAGAGAAACCATGAGGATAGAATTATGAGATAAGAGGCAATGCAAGGGTGCGGTCTTGGGGGCAGAGCCACAGTTCAGAGGCTACTGGCCTCCTAACATTTAGGGAGCTTCCATCACCCCTGAGCTATGGTAAATTCAGAAGAGTAGTAACTGCTGAATAAAAATTCCTGGCCCTTATTTCATCAGTAGATTTAAAAATGCTTCACCCTCTCTTACATATTCAGTCTCAACAGCCCTATGAGATAGAGATAGAGAAATGCCTCCACTTTATAGATGGGGAACTGAGGCACTAAAGGTGCGTCTACACTTCACCATTATTTCGATATAACTAGCATTATTTTGAAATAACAATGAGAGCATCTGCACAGCCATTCCGTTATTTTCAAACAATTTCAAAATAACGGACGGCTTATTCCAAAATCTGTAAACTTCATTCTGTGAGGAATAATGCCTATTCTAAAATAGCTATTTTGAAATACGGCTGCTCTTTCAAAATAGCCCCTCACTAGGGCCATTCTAAGTTTTTCCTCCCCAGTGCCTCTTAGGGCTCTAAATCGAGATAGCACATCTACAGTAGGGAATCCTGCCTCAGACTAATTTTGAGGCTTCCCTGCAGTGTAGATGTGCTATTTTGAAATAAGCTATTTTGGAATAACTATTCCTGAATGTCTTATTTCAAAATAAGTGTGCAGTGTAGACATACCCTAAGAGTTTAAGCCCTTGTATACACTAGGGAGTTATTTTAAAATAACCCCCCTTTTTTTGAAATAATAAGCAAAGTGTCCACACTACTAAGCTTGTTATTTTGAAATAATGGGCTACTTATTTTGAAATCTGTACTCTTGCTTTCCTTGGAGAATAACGCTTATTTTGAAATAGTTATTTTGAAATAGTGTTCACGTGGACACTCTGCTACTGCCATTTTGAAATAACTACTCCCCAGATTCATTCAAAGTAATTACTCCCAGTGCTTCCTGGGACTCTAAGTCAAGGTAGTGCATCAACCTGCCTTGGATTAATTTCAAGGCTCCCCTGTAGTGGGGACACACTATTTCAATTTTGTTATTTCAGGAGTTATTTCAAATTTAGTTACTCTGAAATAATTTCATACTGTAGACATGCCCTAAAAGACTAGCCCCAGGTAACACAGGAAGTTTATGGCAGAGAAGAGAATTGAACCTGAACCTCCCAAGTTCTATATTAGCACCCTAACTAGCAGAGCATCATTTCTCTCTTAACAATGACCACCGGAGAACTACTACTGTTATGATCAAATTAAACAGAGTGAAAGGAAGAAGGTACAATACACCATAGTAAGTATACGTTCTACCAGAGAGCTGCTTGTCATAATCTGCCAGTGAAATTAAAGCATCTCAATTTTGCAGAAGGCAATACCATCATTGCACAAAGAACAATACCTCCAATAGAGATGACTTTTCCTTGCTATCTACATTCTGTGATGGGAAAAGGGGGATTTCAGCAAAGAAAAAAGTGAAAAATCTTTGATGATGTTGGTAGGTAACTCTCCTGGGGACTGATTCCTCTAGTTAAGAAAGCTGTCTGCATCTTCCTAAAATTGCTTGACTAAAGAATCGGTGAGTGATCATACAAACATGAAAGAGGTTGAATGAATGGGGGATACAAATATTTACCTCCCTGAATCAAACATCAGCTTCTTTTCTAAGGCATGGACAACTTCAGATGAATAAGCACATTCCAGCAGATCCTGTCCTTCAGTTCCCTCTCTCTGCCATCAACGGACCTATGGATGCACACCATCCTTGTTATGAGTCCACTGAAGTACAAATAAAGGATTTGCTTCTCTAACTTTAGAGATATGACTTTGTGCTGTAATTTTTTTTCTTGTCAACTTAGTTAGACTCTCCAGAAGGTTTTTAGAAAAGGTTTTATAACCCTTATGCAAAAAAAGGGGAGGGGGAGGGAGACTGGGAAGGGCAAAGAAATATCTTCACATTGTTTTGCTTCTCCTATCAATAGTATAAATGTAGTCAGAATTCTTGCCTTCTGGGGTCTTCACATCAGTGAACATGCATATCTTTTTATTAAGAAATTGTCAGTCTTTGTACACTGCTGCTTGGTTTGTTTAGAGCAATTCTAGAATCCTGTTGATACAAAAATGGGATTTTATGGATATTTCATGAGTTCCCACATACTTCTACAATCAAATGTGTTGCAAGTTCACTTCAATATGGGGGATAAGCTACTAATCATGTTCAAATTACAGAGTGGATTGAACTATATTTACTTACTTTTTGAAGAGCTCTTTGGGAAGCTGTAATGCTTTGGCATGTGACAAAATTTCACCAAGTGTACTGGATGCAAAGTGAACTTCCTACCTTGCATTGAATCAGAAAAAAAGTGAATTTTACATATTTTGTTTTATTTATGCCACTTTTCATCTAACATCGTTAGTTACATGGGGACCTCAGAAGAAGTTAAACTTAGGTAATTGGACTTGGTAGAGAATTTAAAAACAATAGTTCCAATTTTTCATGTCTGAGTGAGGTGCAGAGGGGCTGGGGCAGCAATCTCCCTTAGAGGACTGTAGAATGGTAGAGGCACGTCTCTGTTGGGGTCACCTCCCTTCCTGCTCCCAGGTTGCACAGTGTGGTCAGTCTTTATGGAGCTCAGGTCTATGGCATGCAAAGAGCTCATGTATTCCTGCTTCTCTATTCTACATAGTAGAAAAATATGAGTTCTGTAACATATTGGGACCTCTGTGGCTTCAGGAGGCAGGGCCAGCTCTGGACCTTAAAATCTAAGCTAGTGAATACTTATTGTTTTGTACAGTCCCCGCAGTTATAGTCTCCTTTCTTTCCAGAATATTGAGGTAAGCCACTTGGTCTCTACCATGCTTTTCAAGTACACAAAGCACCTCTGAAAATCCAGCTCCTGAAAACATTGTAGATCACTAGACAGTGTCAGACAAGCCATTTATCATGGACTTTAAAATGATCTATACATTACAGTAAGTACTGGTGGGATCGGTCACAGGCCCTCCCATGCTGAAACAGCATTCTTTATAGAACTCCAATGCATGTAAAGCAAAAATAAAATAAAACAAAACAATGTGGAATCCATGAGATAAATAAAGGCCTACCTCCAGAAAAAAAATGCATTTAATTCTAAGACCTACACATTAAAAGAAAGTTAGAAAAGCAGGCAGAGAACCAGAAGCCAAATATAAGTCAATGAAGCTGTAATGATTTTTTTCCCCAGAATTTTCAACTATTTTACTGTCTGTAAAGAATCTAAAGTGAACACACACACATTTTATTAGGCAGAGCTCATCCACACCCACATGAATTCATTCTTAATAATTCACTGAAATTCATAAAACATAAACCACATCAATCCTCCTGTGTGCAGAACTGGTTATTAAATGCAAAGCCTAAAATACCACAAAAGTTAAAAGAAACCTGAAAAATGACACAACAGCAATGTACTGTGAATGTGAATGGTACAACATATGGAGGACAAGTTTATAAAACAGCAAGACATGCAAATCTAAAATTAACACACTTCAAACTCCTGCAGAGAACATACTGGACTTCAAAACAAGCATACTAATTAGGTTTAAGAGACTCTAATAAATGTTGGAGACATACAAAACTACTTGTATGTTCCGGACATGCCCTGAAACTAAAGGTCCTCATTCTGATCTCTGCCTCCAGTATAAATCCATCAAAGGAGCAATCCTAGTTTAAAAGCTAGTGAGATCAGAATTAGACCCAAAGAATATTAAGATAAAAGAGGAGCAGTAAGTAATTTAAATATAGCAATAGCAATGTCATTGTGCCTACTTAGAGATGCACACAAAACAAGTACAAGAATGGAGAAGGAACCAAGTGGGAGGGGAAAAGGAATAATGGCTGGTCATATATGAGTCAGAAAAGGAATAAGAATCAGCTTATTAGCCAAAGAAATAATCCAATACACAGAAAAGCACGACATTAATTGACACAAACTTAGATTCCTAATATCCTTCTTTCCCGACCACATGGAGCCCATTCTATTTTTCTTTTTTGCTTGCTTTTTTTCCTCTTTCTTTTACTATTCCTTATTCTAAGAAAGGAGCCTTTCTCTCCCAAGAAAATAACATACCTCCCTAGGAAGAAATGACCCAGAATTGGAGTACTACTGTACTATCTTTCATTGCACTCAATAGATGTATAAAAACAGTAAGATTAATATGTTTGTTTATAGCAACTTTAATATGTCAGTGTTGGCAGATGCTACTGCTCTCTCACAGTGATGAATGGGAAGAACATTTTGTACCCAAACATATAATATATATCGTATATAAGGTTTAAACTCACATCATTGTGCAATTTTGAATTTTTTTTAAGAAAAGACCCATTAGAAAACAGGAGATTTCATCCTGTATCATATTGGCCCAGTGAGACTTCTATTTTGCCTGAAATTCTGAACATCCTTTTGCCGCATTTAGCAAGACAATCATTTGTGTCAATCATGAGCTTAAAACACAAAGTTCAGACAGTTTTGAAATACATCCTGGGATCCGAACATATGCATACCGACATACTTTGTGTTGCATTGGCCCAGACTTGCAGATAATCAGATGTGAGAGACATGGTTTAATTAGGCTGCAATTTTATTAATTTAGTTCACTTGGGAGCTATCCGAAAATCACTCATAAAATGCAATTTTTCCCACCTCATGTGTGTCCAACTAGTCCCAGCCAGCAGCTACAAGTCCACTGCCCTCCTCTGTTATGAGAGTTGGGGTGGGTTGTAGCCTCAACTCCATTTCCCATCTTCTAAGTTCATTTCCAACTCAAGTTTATGAAGAAACTGGACACCTAAGGAACAAGTACCTACCCTGGCTACCTGCCAGGAGAAAGAAAGGGTTCCATCCTGAAGGACTGGACATACCTGGACTGCAGGGGGCCAGTGGATTACCTCAGAACCCTCCTGTGATTCTGTGCATCTCCATCCCTTCAACCCAAAGGAGAGAAGGCAGGAGTCCCTTAAAGGAGCCATGACTCCTTTCTTTCTGCTTGACTAAACAAAGATTTCTTTGAGGATAAAGGGGTTTAATTGCACTGATACACTTAGTATTCTGCTGGCATTGTGTGACTCTTTTCATATGGAATATTTTACTTTCATGGCAGTGAAGGGCATTAGCTAGTATTTCATTACTCAGCAGCATTGTAACTGCACACTGTTCTCATACACCACACTTTTTACAGGATTTTAGTAGGGCAGTGTCACTTTCAGAGCTATTGCAGCTGCTGCAAAGACACCATTTACACTGGCTAAAGCTCAGTCCAGGTGTGCTTGTTCTTATCCTTTTGGTAAGGGTCAATGGAACAATACACAGGATATATTTTAACTGAAGCAGGTTTGTGCTCCTGATAAGTGCCAGTCTCCCTCATTATGTTTGTTAGCTGCATTTTGCTGTAGCAGGCCCATCCAAACAGCATAGAGGAACACCCAGGCATGTCAGGTGATCAAAGAGCATGGCAGTCAGCCCTAGGGGTTGCAAAGGATGAAAACTTTCAGGGCAAGTAAATAGTGAGGGGCTTTCCCACACCATTCCCTTTACATTGGGGTTTGCTCGTTGATGTTCAAGCACCATGAATGGTAATGTATCTCTCCCTCTCCCTGGGCATCCCCTGTGCTCTGAGCTAGACTTTACTATATCCTGCCATGCCCTGTTTTCTTGCATCTCTTCTCATCTTAGCTGCTAGCACAGTTCCACTAGCTGCTATGAGTATGAGAAAAAGAACCTGGAGCACTGGATTTGGTACACGATCTGGGGTCTGAACCAGAGCCTGTGAACCTTGGTAAACGTATTATTAGTGTGGCTAAAACACAGGTACCCCTAACAAAGAGCAAAGAAGTTACAGATATTGGATGTGTGTGATAAGGTCTGCTAGAAGTAATAAATAGAGATGTAGCTGAGACACCTCAAGCATGATGCAATGGGTGATAAGATAAGAAAATCATTTCACTCAGTCTTTAAATACTGGGGTGTCTGGATCATCTTCTGAGCTGAAATAGTTGTCTATATTATGGTGAAAAGGTGAGTGGCATATTTTTAAACTCTCCAAGTTGTTTTTACACACAGTCACTCATCATATATATAGTAGCCCAATGTCTGTGACTCTGTAACGCTGAAATGCTGGCTGTTCCCTCTGGGCGGCGCTGTTGCCTGAGTCACATCCTTCACCTCCCGCCGTGGCGCTCGGCTGACTTCTGCGCCACTCAGCTGGGCCGCCGCGTGGGAGCAAGTGGCACAAGCGACAGTTTGGGCTCCGCGCTCCCCATGCAGCACGGGGAGCACGGAGCCCAAACAGCCGTTTGGGCTCTGCAGTCCCCCGAGTGAGAGGCAGGAGGGGGAGGGGGAAGAGAAGAGAAAGAGAAAGACAGAGAGGAGGCAGGAGGTGGAGGAGAGCTGAGAGAGAGAGAGAGAGAGACGGAGCAAGAGACCGGAGGCTCAGGAGAGAAGACCGACGTGGAGGAGAGACCTGAAAATCCCGTCTTATGACGGGCTAATTGGCTAGTTGTTTAAAATAAAAACCTACTCCCCCTGGAGCCCTAGTGTGGTGAAATTGTTCTATATTGTTCTTTATTTTCCTATTTTTTTTTCTAATCATAGAACTAGGCCAAAGTACTATTTGAATGATGTATGAGCATTACCTTTATCTAAGCACAAATTCACCAGTGCCTTGCTGGAAAAACCTGAAGCTGCTGATACAAACATAATGTAGAGACAAGATTAGCGAGTGACAACTTATTAATAGCCTTGCATGCTCTTTTGTGCATCAGCATAGAGCTAAGGTGATGAATCTATGGCTGTGAGAGGTGCTTGTACAAAAACTTAAAAATGAGCTGCAAGAGGAAGAAAAATCCAGAAACAAAATGATTGAAGAAACTGAAAAAATATATCGCTTGTACGAGAGATTTGTAGTAATGGATTGAGTAATGGCTAGGCTGTGACTCCAGCTAGAAACTGTTTGCCTACTTCCCCTGGCTTTGACTCTGTTCTCCTCCCTATTCAGTAGCTAGTGCTGATGAGCTGACCTGAGGGCATATTAGAGACACAAGGTGGGTGAGATATTATCTTTTATTGGACCAACTTCTGTCTCTCTCACC